>JAHKGY010000027.1:0-2924736 GCA_020736865.1 Ganoderma leucocontextum | reverse complement strand
CCTAACCCTAACCCTAACCCTAACCCTAACCCTAACCCTAACCCTAACCCTAACCCTAACCCTAACCCTAACCCTAACCCTAACCCTAACCCTAACCCTAACCCTAACCCTAACCCTAACCCTAACCCTATCTCATCATCCCCAAGATGTTAAACGCGGTACTTTTATCGGTGAGATGTCACGGCTAGCAACGCTCAGTAGTACTTTCGCAGTCTACTTGGAGTCCGTACGAGAATTGGTAAACTTATACGTCAAGCGCGCTATCCGCAAGACTTAGTTGGAAATTGGGTCAGGAAACATCTTACCGAACGGTGGGAAAAGCGTCTCGTTGAGAATGACGCAGCGAAGACGGAAACGCTTTGGTCCCGAAACAGAGTACAACTCGCCTGGAATTGGTTCAATGCTACAGAATTAGGAAACACTATCCTCGGTTACTGGAAAGATTGGCACGCATCGTGCGACGGGGCCACCCGTTCAAGGTGTAAACCTGCCGAGTGGCCACGCCGTCCGATGCCGCCTCAAAAGCGCATAACCGACATACGCTGGCGAAGTTCTTAACGGAAGTTGCTACGCCAGAGGGGTCCATCTGATCCCCGACGTCCGTGAAATCGGATTAACCGATAAACGAATGATCGTGTCGCGGAAACGCACGCCGAAATATGTTCGATTTACAAGTCTTTAAAAAGGAAGTGTTTTCAAAGTTAGATGAAGCGTGCTCACAGAAAGAGACCTAGACGCGGAAGAAATTCTCGGCATCGTGATTCTACTACGGTCAGTAATTCATCCGCCGCCTGCCATTAACACGCAGCCGACGACTCGATGAGGAGGTTATCGCCCTTCACCGCGATCGCCTGGCCGCATTTCACCTGGTCTAAGTAGAGGCTATTTTGGTTAACGGATGATCCGTATGGATCCGACTCGGGCGTAATTAACAAAGGCCGAGCGGATACTACGAAATGGGAGGCGGTTCATACGCCGCTCACCATTTACTGAAAATCCGACGCCGCGTCGACCGGAATCCTCGCTTCACGCGCCACGCACTTCGGTTTGGCACCGCCGATCGTACCACGCCACGCCGAAGGCCTTGAGCCATGCGCATGCTCATAAGCATTAGAAACTTCGTTCACGGAGCGCGGTGCCGCTGAGTGGTCGCCAACGATACGTACGCTTCTGAAGCGACGGAGCTTTAAGGCTTAACGAAGAAAGTGTCGCGCGATCCATACATGTCACTGTGATCCGCTCACCTGACGCATACGATAGTTCAAACCGCGCCTGGGCAGCGGACTCTGATAAACTCGAAGACGGTACGCTTCGGGCGTACTGTGGAGAATAAGCGTCAAGCGGAGACGGAGGCGTGGAAAGCCCACGTCGCCTAAGTACCGTACGATCGCCTTGCGGACAGCAGTTGCGCCAGTTGCGACTGATCTGTACTGGTCCGAAGCATAACCCGCCGGGCTCTGCTGAGTCCCATATAAGCCGCCGGTGTAACTACAACGGAGCACGCCCGGCGGGCGTGTTTCACTTCGAAAGGCTAGACACGACGTTAATCGTGTTGGCGCTGGTAGCCTTCGGGCAGCCAAATGACCGAGCAAACTGGCTTTAAGCAGTCACTCGCGTTGCCTATAGCCATCTTAAAGCATTTCGTTAATGCGACCTATTCCTCTACTGATAACTTGTTCTGTAGCTGCTATTAACTCAATAGTGGATTGAATGTACGGCGTCTCTCAACGACGTCGTGTAATGCGGTCTAACCCAAACCCTAACCGTACGTTCAATTACGACTTAATCGGCGGCTTATACGCTGACATCGACTGTACAGCTAACCCAAACCTAACCTAATCCTAACCAACCCTAACCAACCCTAAGCTCTAACGCAAAGTATTCGTTAGCCAGCACGTGACTAACCCCACGTGACTGGTAAGCACGTGGTTCAACGCGCTAATAGTTAGTCTTCGGGTCACATGATCTTAGCGCTCGGCTTACGCCGAGCGCGTGCCTGCTCATCATGTGACTAGTCACATGCTCGGACGCGTCGCGTCTTAAAGCACGTGAGTAACAACGTGATTAGGACTAAGCAGTCGATAGTAAGCGGTGCCGATTCGGCCCGCTTTACTAGGCCGTGCTTACGCACGGCCCGTCAACGTCATCGTTATTGAGTCACTAAGTCCGACCGGGAATTAGTCACCCGATCACATGTCTACTTAGTTTAGCACGTGCGTATTACTAAGGCAGTCCTGATGAGCCACTTATAAGGCGAAACAGGCTGCGGTGGGGAAGTTCTCACCGCCTCGTCGGGCCGCTGTTTAGTCGCGCTCACGCCGCTTCGCTCGCGTTCGCGCCCTCCCTAACCCAAACCTAACATAATCCTAACCGAACCCTAACCGAACCCTAATCTCTAACGCAGTATTCGTTAGCCAGCACGTGACTAACCCCACGCGACTGGTAAGCACGTGGTTCAACGCGCTAATAGTTAGTCTTCGGTCACATGATCTTAGCGCCGCTTACGCCGAGCCGCGCTCGCTCATCATGTGACTAGTCACATGCTCGACGCTGCCGCGCCTTAAAGCACGTGAGTAACAACGCGATTAGACTAAGCAGTCGATAGTAAGCGTGCCGATTCGCCCGCGACAGGCCGTGCTTACGCACGCCCGTCAACGTCATCGTTATTGAGTCACTAAGTCCGACCGGAATTAGTCACCCGATCACATGTCTACTTAGTTTAGCACGTGCGTATTACTAAGGCAGTCCTGATGAGCACCTTATAAGCCGAATCAGGCTGCCGTGGGGAAGTTCTCACCGCTTCGTCGGCTGCTGTCTTAGTCGCGCTCACGCCGCTTCGCCGCGCTCGCTCCTCCCTAACCCTTTCGAGCTACTGTTCCCACCCCTGCATCGCTTCCACCATGTCCAACTCCTCTTCCCACGCACCCGCCCCTCTTCCTCCTTTACGCCGCGGGCTTTCGCCATGCTAGCGCCTGCCGAGCGCCGGGCGGTGTTGACCGCCGCGCGCTGAGGGCAATGTCCAGCTCCCACGCTGGTGCTGCATCCGCGAGGCTTTGTCCTCCGCGGGCGCTCGCCAGGCGCCATGCCTACAACGGCAGCGACGGTTGCGGACTTGATCCGAGCTCTTCCGAGCAACTCCGCTTTCCCTGACGCCGCGATTCGCGCATCGCGACCTTGCTGAAAAGCGGTAAACGCTCAGGCGAAGCCTCCGCTGGGCCGAGCAGGCCATCACCGACGGACGCCGCCCTTCCCCACCTCACCCTGAAACCGCCAGCTGCAGCCGACGGCGAATTCCGTGAGGCAGGGAAGTTCGACGCAGCTGAGCGACGCTTGACGGCAGCCGCCGACAAGCATCGCGTCGACATCGAGCAGGTCCACCTGGACATGCTGAACGATGAGCTCCGCTACCACGACGCCTTGCTGGATAAGCAGGCGGTTCGATTCCTCCGCACTATCGCGCACGCCAAGGCAAGTCGGAGCTGGAAGAGTCCCACCAGGAGCCGGTCCTCGAGTACGCCGATCACCGACCGCAACATGGAAGACGTCGAGTGGTCTAAGACCCCCGTCGCCGGAAGCAAGGACACGAGGATCGTCGGCTGGCAAACAGCAAAGTCGGTCACGTACGAGGCCGACAATCTCATCTCGGATCTGTTCTGGATCGGGCAACGCGCCATCACGATCATCGAAGCTCAAGATCACGCTTCGCAAGAAGATCGAGAAGAAGAAGGAGATTCACAAGGAGGGAGACGCCGAGATGGCGGATGCGACGCGGCCTGGCCCGTCCATCCAAGCGACGATCGACAAGACCGTCGACGGCAAGCTCAAAGGCCTCCAAGACCAAGTCAAAAAGGCGAGTCGCCCGGTTCGTTCCGGGTTGATTCCGCTTATTAATGACCTTCGTTTAGCTTCAGCTCGCGGCCAAAACGAAGAAGGCCAAAACCCAGTCCAAGTCCAAAGACGCCGCCAAGGCGTCTTCGTCAAAGTCCTCGAACCCCGCGAAGAAGTCCGCGGCGAAGGATCAGGCGAAGAAGAAGGACAAGGGCAAGTCGGGCAACAAGTCCGCCGACTCGGGAAAGAAAGACGCCAAGGGCAAGGGCAAAGCTCGTACGTATACGGACGCCCTTCGACGTTACCCGACTCGGTACTCACTATGTCATCACAACAGGCGGTTGATTTCGTCATCGCAAACGCCCCGATCGGGTGTTATCGGTTGCCCCAGTTTGCGGCTTACGCATATACGCCGCCTGGTGTAGTTGTACCGAACGTATCGCATATTCGTATCGGTCGGACTTAAATACATGTATTTCTTCGCGCAACGCTAATTTATTAACGCTGTGCTTGAACGACTTTGAACGCCGCGTGCGGTGGCGTATCTTCTTTGCGTTTAAGGAGGGAATAGATCAACCTTATGATCCAGATTACGACGTGGTTCGCGAACATAAACATAAGCAACCACCGACTTTACCGCTATGGCTTGAAATCGGGCTCCGACGTGGGAAGCGCTTCGTTAATGATACGATCGCTAAAATCCCGTCAGACGAGGGCACACGGGGACCACATAATGCGCTCTCCCCGTCACCTAAAGAGATTAAAGCGTTCTTACATGAGCGAAACTATGTAGTCACTCTAACAGATAAGAACTTGGGACTCGCGGTGTCCGAGCGAACCTGGCTCCATAAGGAAACGTTAAAGCTATTAAATAATGAAGCGGACTACCAACCGCTACACGAAATAGTAGCAAATTCGATATTTAACGCTAAACGAGATGAACTCCGGTTGATTGCTAAAATCGTGGAAAACATACCGGAATGGGCTCAACTCAAGATAGACAGTTTCTTGACGTCCATGATCCAGACCGACGGTGGTCGATACCTTTATCCGGAATTTTACGGGATTCCCAAAATTCATAAGAACCCGGCAGGCTTCCGCCTATCATACCGCGTCACCCGCTGCCTTCGGCCCTGCAGCAAAATTCATCTCTAAGCAACTTAAGCCGCTTATCGCGGCTGCGCCAACCGTTATTCACGGGTCTAAGGACTTGGCGATAAAAATAAGTAAGCTTAAACTCCCACAACTCCCGTACGGCGAACGGTGGTACTTTGTCACCGGCGACGTCGTCGCTTTCTACCCGAACATTCCACTGAAAGAATGTCTCGATATCGTTAACCAGACATGGCTAGACTTTACGTTCGGGGATAGAGTAATCGAAAGCGGCTGGACGGAAGAAACGGACGGTCCATATAAAGGCAGTATCGGCGCTGATATTCGCCGCCGTATGGATGTCTTCCGACGGTGTTTGATTGTGGGAAACACGGATTTGATAACTAGGTACCAAAACAATTTGTACCGCCAAAAGCGAGGCCTTGCAATGGGCGTCGCGGATTCTCCCGACTTGGCAAACCTATTCGTTGCCACTAAAAGGCGGCTGGTATCATCGACAATAAAAGAGTAGCCTTTTACGGTCGATACATTGATGATTGCTTCGCGATCGTTCGGCATAACAGTAGAAATGCTGCCGAATCGCTTCTCGAAACAAACGTTAGATTTAATGGCTGTCAAATCCTCTGGGAATCTTCCCCTTTGCGGTGTAACTTTTTAGACGCGACCTTCTACTTTAATGAATTTGGCACGAAAGTAGAGTGGCGACCGTACCGCAAACAGAAGAATCACTTAGAACGAATCCCTTGGATATCTCATCATCCCCAAGATGTTAAACGCGGTACTTTTATCGGTGAGATGTCACGGCTAGCAACGCTCAGTAGTACTTTCGCAGTCTACTTGGAGTCCGTACGAGAATTGGTAAACTTATACGTCAAGCGCGGCTATCCGCAAGACTTAGTTGGAAATTGGGTCAGGAAACATCTTACCGAACGGTGGGAAAAGCGTCTCGTTGAGAATGACGCAAAGGAAGACGGAAACGTTTTGGTCCTGAAAACAGAGTACAACTCGGCCTGGAATTGGTTCAATGCTACAGAATTAGGAAACACTATCCTCGGTTACTGGAAAGATTGGCACGTAATGTGCGATCGGGGCCACCCGGTTCAAGGTGTAAACCTTGCCGAGTGGCCACGGCCGTCCGATGCCGCCCTCAAAAGCGGCATAACTGACATACGCGGCGAGTTCTTAACGGAAGTTGCTACGTGGCCAGAGGGGTCCATCTGGATCCCCGACGTCCGTAAAATCGGATTAACCGATAAACGAATGATCGTGTCGCGGAAACGCACGCGAAATATGTTCGATTTTACAAGTCTTTGGAAAAAGGAAGTGTTTTCAAAGTTAGATGAAGCGGTGCTCACAGAAAGAGACCTAGACGTGGAAGAAATTCCTCGGGCATCGCATTCTACTACGGTCGTATTCATCCGCCGCCGCCATTAACACGCAGCCGATTTACTCGATGAGGAGGTTATCGTCCTTCACCGGCGATCGCCTGGCCGTACTTCACCTGGTCTAAGTAGAGGCTATTTTGGTTAACGGATGATCCGTATGGATCCGGACTCGGCGTAATTAACAAAGGCCGAGCGGATACTACGAAAATGGGAGGCGTGTTCATACGCCGTTCACCATTTACTGAAAATCCGACGCCGTGTCGACCGGAATCCCCGGCTTCACGCGCCTACGCACTTCGGGTTTGGCACCCGTCGACTGTACCACGCTACGCGGAAGGCCTTGAGCCATGCGCATGCGTTCATAAGCATTAGAAACTTCGTTCACGGAGCGTGTGCCGTTGAGTGGTCGCTCAACGACATGTATCGCTCTGAAGCGACGGAGCTTTAAGGCTTAACGAAGAAAGTGTCGCGCGTATCCATACATGTCACTGTGATCCGTTCACTGGACGTGCATACGATGTAGTTCAAACCGCGCCTTGGGCAGCGGACTCTGATAAACTCGGAAGACGGTACGCCTTCGGGCGTACTGTGGAGAATAAGCGTTCGAAGCGGAGACGGAGGCGTGAAAGCCCACGTCGCCTAAGTACCGTACGATCGCCTTGCGGACAGCAGTTGCGCCAGTTGCGACTGATCTGTACTGGTCCGAGCTACAACCCGGCCGGGCTCTGTTGAGTCCCATATAAGCCGCCGGTGTAACTACAACGGAGCACGCCCGGCGGGCGTGTTTCACTTCGAAAGGCTAGACACGACGTTAATCGTGTTGGCGCTGGTAGCCTTCGGGCAGCCAAATGACCGAGCAAACTGGCTTTAAGCAGTCACTCGCGTTGCCTATAGCCATCTTAAAGCATTTCGTTAATGCGACCTATTCCTCTACTGATAACTTGTTCTGTAGCTGCTATTAACTCAATAGTGGATTGAATGTACGGCGTCTCTCAACGACGTCGTGTAATGCGGTCTAACCCAAACCCTAACCGTACGTTCAATTACGACTTAATCGTCGTCTATACGCTGACATCGACTGTACAGCTAACCCAAACCTAACCTAATCCTAACCGAACCCTAACCGAACCCTAAGCTCTAACGCAAAGTATTCGTTAGCCAGCACGTGACTAACCCCACGTGACTGGTAAGCACGTGGTTCAACGCGCTAATAGTTAGTCTTCGGGTCACATGATCTTAGCGCTCGGCTTACGCCGAGCGCGTGCCTGCTCATCATGTGACTAGTCACATGCTCGGACGCGTCGCCGTCTTAAAGCACGTGGAGTAACAACGTGATTAGACTAAGCAGTCGATAGTAAGCGGTGCCGATTCGGCCCGCTTTACTAGGCCGTGCTTACGCACGGCCCGTCAACGTCATCGTTATTGAGTCACTAAGTCCGACCGGGAATTAGTCACCCGATCACATGTCTACTTAGTTTAGCACGCGGCGATTACTAAGGCAGTCCTGATGAGCCACTTATAAGGCGAAACAGGCTGCGGTGGGGAAGTTCTCACCGCCTGTCGGTTGCTTGTCCTAGTCGCGCTCACGCCGCTTCGCTCGCGCTCGCGCTCCTCCCTAACCCTAAGGACTTGATCCGCGCTCTTCCGAAAGCAACTTCCGCCTGGCCCTTGACTCCGCGATCAGGCGATCGCGACCTCGCTGAAAAGCGGTAACAGTCAAGGCGCCGCCCGCCGGGCCGAGCAGGCCATTACCGACGGTCGCGCCCTCCCCACCTCTCTGAAACCGTTACGCTGCAACCGACGAAGGAGTTCCGAGAGTCGGGAGTTTGCCGAGCTCGAGACGCGCTTGAAGGCTGCCGACAAGCACCGCCGACGCCGAGCAGATCCATTTGGATATGCTCAAGGGCGCAGCTCAGCAATATGACGCGCTGCTTAGCAACCAGGCAGTCTTCGATTCCTCCGTGTCGTCGCGCACCAGCGCAAGGCACAGTTGGAAGCGTCCCACCAGGAACCAGTCCTCGAGTACGCCACTCGACCGGGACCATGGATGAGGTCACCTGGCACAAAACGCCGTGGCCGGAGCACGGACACGAAGATCGCCGATTGAAGGCGCACCGCCGGTCATGTACGAGGCCGACAACCTCATCTCCGACTTGTTTTTCATTGGTCAACGTGCTATCACGATCATGGAACTCAAGGATCTCGCTTTTCGCAAGAAGATCGAGAAGAAGCAGGAGATTCAGAAGGATGGAGACGCCGAGATGGCGGATGCGACGCGGCCTGGCCCGTCCATCCAGTCGACGATGGACAAACTCGTCGACGGCAAACTCAAAGGCATCCAGGCCGAGCTGAAAAGGCAAGTCGCCCGTTAAGTCCGGTTGATTCCGCTAATTAACGCCTTCGCTTAGCTCCAGCTCGCGAGCAAGGCGAAGAAGGCCAAAACCCAGTCCAGTCGGCGACGCCGCAAGGCGCCGCCGCCAAAGTCTCGAACCCCGCAAGAAGTCCGCGGGCGGCGATCAGGCGAAGAAACACGACAAGGGCAAGTCGGGCAAAAGTCCGCCGACCGAAAGAAGGACGCCAAGGGCAAGGGCAAAGCTCGACGATACGGGCGCCTTCGACGCTATCGACTCGTACTAACTATGTCATCACAACAGGCGTTAATTTCGCCATCGCAAACGCGCCGATCGGGTGTTATCGACGCTTCCAGTTTGCGCGCACGCTCATACGCCGCCTGGTGTTGTAGTACCTGAACGTATCGCATACTCGCGTATCGGTCGGACTTAAATATATGTATTTCTTCGCGCAACGCTAACTTATTAATGCGCGCTTGAACGACTTTGAGCGCCGCGCGCGTGGCGCATCTTCTTCGCTCAAGGAGGGAATAGATCAACCTTATGATCCAGATTACGACGTGGTTCGTGAACATAAACGTAAACAACCACCGACTTTACCGCTTTGGCTTGAAATCGGCTCAGACGCGGAAGCGCCGTTAATGATACGATCGCTAAAATCCCGCCAGACGAGGATACAAGGGGACCACATAATGCGCCTCCCTTCACCTAAAGAAATTAAAGCGCTTTATATGAGCGAAACTATGTAGTCACTCTAACAGATAAGAACTTGGGACTTGCGGTGTCCGAAAGCGAACCTGGCTTCATAAGGAAACGTTAAAGCTATTAAGTAATGTAATAGATTACGAACCGCTGTAACTAAATAATGGCAAATTCGATATTTAACGTTAAACGAGACGTAACTCCGTCCATTGCGTAAAGTCGTGGAAAATATACCGGAATGGGCCCAGCTCAAGATAGATAGTTTCTTGACGTCCATGATTCAGACCGACGGAGGTCGATACTTTATCCGAATTTTACGGGATTCCTAAAATTCATAATAACCCGCAGGCTTCCGCCTATCATACCGCGGTCACCCGCCGCCTTCGCCCCGCGCAAAATTCGCTCTAGCAACTTAAGCCTCTTATCGAGGCTGCGCCAACCGTGATTCACGTGTCTAAGTACTTGGCGATAAAAATAATCAATCTTAAACTCCCACAACTCTCGTACGGAGAACGGTGGTCCTTTGTCACCGCGACGTCGCCGCTTTCACCCAACATTCCACTGAAAGAATGTCTAGTTCTCGTTAACAAGGCATGGCTAGTCTTTTCGTTCGGGATATAATCATCGAAAGCGGATGGACGGAAGAAACGGACGGTCCATATAGAGGCAGTATCGGGCGCCGATATTCGCCGCCGATGGATGTCTCTCCGACGATGTTTAAGTGTGGGAAACACTAATTTGATAACTAAATACCAAAACAATCTGTACCAACAGAAGCGAGGCCTTGCAATGGGCGCCGCGACTCTCCCGACGGCCAACCTTACGGTTGCCACTTCAACAGTTGGCTGGTATTCTCGACAATGAACGCGGCGCTTTACGGTCGTTACATCGATGATTGCTTCGCGATCGCTCGCATAACAGTAGAAATGCTGCCAATCGCCTCGAGACAAACGTTAGATTCGATGGCTGTCAAATTTTATGGAATCTTCTCACCCGCGTGTAACTTTTTAGACGCAACCTTCTACTTCAATGAATTTGGCACGAAGTAGAATGGCGATCGTGACGCAAACAGAAGAATAACTTATAACGAATCCCATGATATCTCATCATCCACAATATGTTAAACTCGTACTTTTATCGGTGAGATGTCTCGTTAGCAACGCTCAGTAGCACTTTTGCAGTCTACTTGGAGTCCGTATGGAGCTGGTATCCCTGTACGCTGCTGGCTATCCGCAAGACTTAGTTGTAAATTTGTTCAGTAAACATCTTACAGAACGTTTGGAAAAGCGTCTATTTGATAACGACGAAAAAGAACACGTAAACGTTTTGGTCCTGAATTCAGAGTACAACTCGCCTGGAATTGGTTCAACGCTACAGAATTAGGAAACACAATCCTCGGTTACTGGAAAGATTGGCACGCTTATGTGCGATCGGGCCACCCGTTCAAGGTGTAAACCTTGCCGAGTGGCCACGGTTATCCGATGCCGCTCTTAAGAGCGCATAACCGACATACGCCGCGCAGTTCTTAACGGAAGTCACCACGCGGCCAGAGGGGTCCTTATGGATCCTCGATGTCCGTGAAATCGACTAACCGACAAACGAATGATCGTGGTCGCTGAAACGCGACGCTAAACATGTTCGACTTTACAAGTCTTTGAAAAAGGAAGTGTTTTCAAAGTTAGATGAGGTGGTGCTCTCAGAAAGAGACCTAGACGCGGAGGAAACTCCTCGGCATCACATTCTACAACGGTCAGTAATCTCATCCGCCGCCGCGAGTAATGTCGCAGCCGACGACTCGGATGAGGAGGTAATCTACCTTCATCGGAGATCGCCTGATCGCTCTCACCTGGTCTTAGTAGAGGCCATTTTGGTTAACGGATGAAATAGTACGGATCCGACTCGACTAATTAACAAAAGGTCGAGCGGATACTACGAAATGGGAGGCGGTTCATACGCCGGAACCATTTACTGAAAACTGATGTCGCGTATACCGAATACCCGCTGCACGCCGCCACGCACTTCGGGCTTGGCACCCGCCGCCTGTACCACGCCACGCGCGAAGGCTCTGAGCCATGCGCATGCGCTCATAAGCATTAGAAACTTCGCTCACGGAGCGTGCCGCTGAGTGGTCGCCAACGACACGCGATCGCTCCGGCGACGGAGCTTTAAGGCTTAACGAAGAAAGTGTCGCGCAGATCTGTATTGTCACCGTGATCCGCTCACAGTGCACGCGCGGCGATGTAGTTCAAACCGCGCCTTGGGCAGCGGACTCTGACAAACTTGAAGACGGTACGCCGGGCGCATCGTGGAGAACAAGCGCTCAAGCGGAGACGGAGGCGTGGAAAGCCCACGCCGCCTAAGTACCGCATTTATCGCTTTGCGGACAGCGGCCGCGCCGAGCGCGCCGATCTGTATTGGTCCGCTACAAATCGCGAGGCTCTGCTGATCCTCGTAGTCGCCGTGTAATTCACGCCAAAGCGCCTGTGGGCGTGCTTCACTGAAAGGCTAGCCACGACGTTAATCGTGTTGGCGCTGGTAACCTTCGGTAGCCGAATGACCGAGCAAACTGGCTTTAAGCAGTCGCCGTGTTGCCACGGCCATCTTAAAGCATTTCGCTAACTCGACCTATGCTTCTACTAATAACTTGCTCTGTAGAGCCTACAAACTCCTTAATGGATTATACGCACGGGCGCCGCCAACGACGCCGTAATGCGGTTCAACCCAAACCCTAACCGACGCGTAATTACTACTTAATCGTAGTCTATACGCCGACATTGACTGTACAGCTAACCTAACCCAAACCGAACCCTAACCAACCCTAAGCCCTAACACAAAGTAACTGTTAGCGGTCACGCGACTAAACCCACATGACCGATAAGGCACGGGTTCAAGCGCTTTAAAGTTAGTCTTCGGTCGCGCGATCATGGCGCGCTCGCGCCGAGCGCCGCCTGCAAATCACAAGACTAGTCACATGCTCGATCAGGCGCGAGACGCTGCCGCTAAGCACGTGAGTAATAACGCGACTTAGGTGTAAGCAGTCAATAGTAAGCGCGCCAAAGGCTCGCATAGCGCGCGCTGACGCACGCCCGCCATCGCTATCGCACGAGTAATCAAGTCCGACCGGAAATTAGTCACCCGCTACACATCGCACTTGAGTAAGCACTTGCAATTACTAAGGCAGCCCTGATGAGCCACTATATAAGGCGAAACAGGCTGCGTAGGAAGATCCCTACCGCCGCCGGTTGTTTACTTTGTCGCGCCACGCCGCTTCGCCGCCTCGCGCTCCTCCCTAACCCTAACCCTTGACATACCGGGTGATCTCCCACTGAACCCCCCAGGGAAGAGGAGTGAGGTAGTTACTATGGTGCCGCTCCCCTACTTTTCCCAACCCCTCAAGAACTCCACCTTAAACCGATGGTAATCAAACCCGTGTTGACATACCGGTGATCTCCCACTGAACCCCAGGGAAGAGTGAGGTAGTTACTATGGTGCCGCTCCCTACTTTTCCCAACCCCTCAAGAACTCCACCTTAAACCGATGGTAATCAAACCCGGTGTTGACATACCGGTGATCTCCCACTGAACCCCAGGAAGAGGAGTGAGGTAGTTACTATGGTGGGCCGATACACCAAGTATCATTTCGCTACCTTAAGCAAGGGTTCAGTGAGATATCGCGCGCAGACACTCACCACTATCACTGGTTTGGGGCCTGGAAGTCTATGGCCGATACGCTGGAAGCATCCGAATTAGAGTTGCCACGGAGGCAGGGCCTCGTGCTCCTGGAGTTCTGACGGAGCCGCAGGACCAGCGGCATTGAGGGTTGCAGAGTCGCCGAGGATGGCTGGCCTTGATGATGCTCGGGATCCCAGGGATTTAGGAGAGAACATGGAAGCGGGAGCAGCAGAGCTGTCGGTCGGCGAGCAGACACGGCTACGCGAAGAATTGGCGATGACAGTCTTGCTGCGAACGACGGTGGTGCAGGGCGGATTCGGTGGTTGTTTGCGAGCTTGAGTTAGACGCCACCGCGTCGTGTCGCTTATTGGTACGCGCGACAGCTGTCGGTAAAGAGTCATGAACGCCCAACCCGACTCCGAGTCGCTTGCATGTTTCCGCGGCCTTCGGAGTCGTCAACCTGATCTGACTGGCGCCCGCTTGGCAGTGACCTCGCCGTTTGGGTTGGCTCGAACGACAGTATTCATAGACATATCTCCGACATCATCGTAATCTTCGTCTATGAAGTCTTAGTATGGATTCTCAAATAACAATGATCGCTCTCACCGACTCGAGCTTGTGCTATTATCAAAGGAGTTATGTCATCGCCCCAAAAAGTCCGTAACATGGTCGGTCAGAGACAGATAGCTCGCTGCACATTCAGGCTGGTGCATAGACCAGATCCGAGACTGGCGGCATAAGTCAAGCCTAAGTTAAGAGAAAAGCGCCACTCTGCACTCAAGGTGCCAGTGAATTCAGGCACCGATTGATAGTTAGGGCCTGCCAGTCCCAGAGCCCGAAGTTTTGGGAAAGATTGTAACTGGTGTCGCATATTCATATTCTTTGCAACATTTATCATTGCTGCCACGCACGAATTCATGATCCTGACCCATGAATAAGAGTCAAGATGATGTGGCGGGTATTGCTACTCGCTTGTTCGAGAAATGCTCCTGGGCGCCCCTAGTCAATGTATACCGCTTCGCCGCAATAATGGGTAGACTAGAATTTGCGGATGTTAGTTCGCGCTATATCATTTAAAGGAAGACGCGACAATACGACTACAAGACAGGGACATGTGCTATAACCACCACTCTTCCAATAACCTTCATGCAGGCATGGATGAACACATACAACAGGGATGCTGCGTAAGGTATAATATATATACCCAAACACCCCTTAGACACGTCGTCAGATACACATCAATACGCTGGAGCACTGAGGCCTTGCTTCTGCTATTGTTATTATGTTCGCGAATGCATGCGAAGACGGTCTCTCCCCAGATGTCAACACGAAGTTGCGATCCTCTGAACTATTCGATGTCCGCGTCATCCAAAAGACGCGAAACAACAGATGATATCCCAAACTTGGACCACAAGGACGACTTCGAGGGACCATGAGTAGGATTGTCGCGATGCGATGGGTCTGCCGCGGCGTGTTGGAGCACTATGGTGCTTCGGTGTAATGACGAAAGCTACCTCTGGGACACGAACAGGCAGGGAAACGCGTGGAAGACACTTCGACTTGAGAGACAGAAGAAGCTGGTATGGTATGTGCACCAAATATGGACCGCACTGATCGAGCGCGCGCCAGGCATAAAAAAGGAATAGCCTGAGGGGGCATGCTGCCTACAGCCCTGGTGTCCGTCCTGGACGGTCAAGGTAGTTGGGGGCCCCCGGCTGTCTAGGTAGGGGGTGAGGGGAGAATGGGAGACAATTCCATCAGCGAGGAAGAAAAAAGAGGATAACCATGAAAGTGTGGCCTATTGATCCTTTAGTCCCTCGGAATTCGAGGCTAGAGGTGCCAGAAAAGTTACCACAGGGATAACTGGCTTGTGGCAGCCAAGCCGTTCATAGCGACGTTGCTTTTGATCCTTCGATGTCGGCTTTTCCTATCATACCAAGCAGAATTCGTAAGCGCTGGATTGTTCACCCACTAATAGGGAACGTGAGCTGGGTTCAGACCGTCGTGAGACAGGTTATTTTTACCCTACTGATGGAGTGTTATCGTAATAGTAATTGAACTTAGTACGAGAGGAAACGTTCATTCAGATATTTGGTATTTGCGCCTGTCCTATCGGGCAATGGCGCCGGTTATCATCTGCTGGATTATGGCTGAACGCCTCTAAGCCAGAATCCGTGCTAGAAACGATGATGTTGGTCCCGCACATACGAGTTGTGTTTAAATAGAGCTTTGCTCGCGAACCAAATCTGGTCGGCTAGGCCAATCGAGCGGAAACAGTGGTCCAAGGCCTCATGATTTGTCAACTGGACCAACCGCAACCGGATACAAGAAGCCAACATAGACGCAGACTGTGGGTGTTGTTTGTGACCAATTTTCCCTTTTCTGCAAGCAAATCACAGAAGCTGAACGAATCCAATGATGACCTCTCTGTGGGTTTGACCGGGAAACATGCTGTTTCAGAGAGAAAACTTTCTCACAGAGGATTTTAATTTCCTGCACTGATTGGTCAGACAATGTCAAGTCTATGATGAAATGTATCTTCGCTAGCTTGAATGACCCCGCGCACAGTGTCAGTCCCTGCAGAAAACATTTAGGAGGCCCTTCTAGGTAAGTACTGTCGGCGCGCTGGGTTCACTGCAGTCGGCGGCATGTGAGTTCGAGGTTGCAGTTTTCCGCCCAGGATTCGGCCCGCACTAGGAAGGACAGTGGTAGGAGGTATCCGCCCTGGACGGACTGTTTCAATGTCAGGCTGACTCCCAGCGGTTGTGTCCGCCAGGAGTCACAAATAGCTGACAGGAAGTGGCAGGGTGTCCGTCCTGAACGGGCAGCTGTTGCAAAGACAACCAGCTGCAGGAGCTAAGATGCCCTGGTGCCCTACGTGTTATCTATTTTTTGACGCTGGCTGACTGACTGAATGGTCTCATATCGCCTGCACACCTTCGTACTACTTACTCCGCCTGACCTCCGCCTGTCACGACTCATTACCTGTCCGTCCAGGACGGACACCCGGGACCCCAGGCCACTTGCCGCCAGGGCACATTCACCGCCTGTCCGTCCAGGACGGACACTCGGGGCACTTCCCATTCCAACGCTCTCTAACCTAACAGTGACCTTTTCGAAATCGCGCAGGATTATAGTCATTGCAATACGTCGAGCAACGTCTCTGACGGTAAGACTTCACTTTCACTTCCGTCGCCTACACTTATGATCGACCTCGCTGAAGGACACTGATGGCGCCATGCGCCGTAGTAGCGCGCTTTCTCCTGGTCACTAGTTGTGTCCTGTGTCATTCCTCGATTGCCAACTTACGCTGCTGCATCTTTTGTCGTCATTTCAATATGTGCCGCTGACGAGGGGCGACACAGCTACTCACCGAACGAGAACCATCCGTCCAGGACGGACGCTCTCGCGCCGCATACGAATGGATCGTCTCTCTTCGCCGTGCTGCCCAGCAGCCACCACTACCCAACCCATAAAATCACCCGGTATTGCCTGGGCTTTCGGAACTTGCGATCGATGAGACGCCAGCGCCTCCGGTTGGGCGAGGTCCATGGGGATCTGGTTCTGACGGCAACGCTGGAAGGTGACTGAGGTGGTGCAATTGCGCTGTTGACGATGGTCTCGACACGCTCGCTAGGCAAATATCGGGTTTCACGCCTGTCCCAAAGCTAGGTGGTATCCCGCCCACTGCACCTCAAGTGCTGGCGGCACCATGGGAATTCGCAAGTATCACGGCATTGACAGGACAAGGGAGATGGCAGTACAAGGGGAGATGGCAGTAGCGAGGACGCCACCGCGGTTTGTCTGCCCCACTAGATGAGTAATAATAATACCCTTGTTCAACGTGTTTTTAGGCGTAACAGGAGCGTCATAAGCTCCCGCTGTCGCCTCGTTTCTAGTCTCCTCGGACTCTCATGTGTAACTGAGGGTCTGGCCATGAGGCATATGTGTACAGCGTGGTGTCCGTCCTGGACGGTAACGTCGGGCACTGTCCCCGACTGTTGAACATTTATCCACCGTTGAGTATTGTCCTCGTGTGTCCTCGTGTGACAGATACCTCTAAGCTTATGTTCAACGCGGCAGACACGAGGCAGGTCCGCGCGTCCCACCGCAGCTGTCCGTCCTGGACGGACACATCCGCCACCGCCCGGAGAGGTTCAACTGTTTCCCGCTCGCGGCCCATCATCCGCATGTTGCATATTTGGTCGTGAATTGGACACATGTTGAGTCCTCGAGGCCGCCTTAGCAACGGACAATGTATTCCACCTATTGTATCACTCCAGTCGCAACGACGAGCCTCTCGTCACCGCGTGTCGAGGCCGAGCGGGCACCCGCGTGCAAAGTCGACAGGTGTCCTGCCCTCCGTGTCCGTCCAGGACGGACAGGTCTGTATCCCAGAGCAGGCCTCGGTATAAAATCACATCGCCCGCGCCAGTCAATCTGCAACCATGGCGCCACCTCTCTTCCCTGATGAGCCTCCTCCTCGAACCATCGGCCTTGCGGAGTTCGCATAACTCGCTGAAAAGTACTGTAACGACGAGAACATCGACCGCTTTCACAACCTAGTCCTCGCGGTCGCGCACCCATAACCCGCCCCAATGCGACCCCAACCAACGCCGCTCTTCATTAATCCTCGCTATTTAATGCGAAGTTTCCTAACGTTACACCATTCTTGGCGACTTTGACTCTGTTATCGGTCTCACTCGCCTCCTTCCATTCAGCGAGTCTATCACCTGGCACTTGTTTCCCTTTCTCCGAGACCCTTACCACTTCCGTCCACCTCAAGTGGCCTATCATCAGGAATGTAAGTAAATTCCTACATCAATCGTCTCCACTCTCACCCACTCTGTTATTCAGAACGCCACCCTTCAGGTCCCGCTTCACAAAATTCCGAACTGCCTGTGCTTAAAGTTCGGGACCCGCCACCAGGGTCGCTCTTCTTCCCGGCGATACGACCCCCACCTCCCTCCCACGCTTAGTAACGAGGTCTTGGCCTCCATCTACGACTATGGCATCCGTCCCGCCCTCGACGCTGTCGCCCCCGAACTCGCAGTCCAGTGGCCGGTGAATTTCAGTAACGTCACTGTCTCGTTCGAGCCGCACTGGCCAGCTCGGCGCCTTACCAAGCGACATCACCCAGGTCTTTCTTGAGGCCTCGCGCGAAGCTCCTCGATCGCTCGCCGAGCTCGACGGAGGCTTCGCGGATGCCTTCTTCGAGATCGAGGCCAAAGGCGTGAAGGCTTCCAGCGCCACAACCCCAGGATTGGTGGGCTCGCAGTGAGGCCCTTTGCAGCGGTCTTGGACCCCATCGATCAGCAGCTTATTCCCGACGCAGGAGTTGGAGTCACGTTGGTTTGTCGACGTCGCCTCGGTTCACGCTGAGGGCCGGGTTATGCAATGGCTGACCGAAAGTCACACCCGGCTTATTCGACACATGCTTCCCTCTATCTCAGAAGACCAGGCCATCGCTTTGAAGCGCAGCAATGCTTTCAAGGAGGACCTCAGCGGCACCTCACAGCATTGTCCGCTTCCGCCGAGACGGGACGAAGGGCGCGCTGACCATGTCTCCTACATCAACGTCTACACCACGGACAAGTCAGCGACCTATCAGCTGCACGCAGGATCTATCGCGTCGCACCGCCGCAGGACCTCTTGCCCAAACCTTTCGAAGTTCCTTTCCGACGCCGACAGCGCCGCAGAGACCTTTGCCGATCGCGCAGGGGGTTCCGTGTCCTCCAGAACGGTGCAGCTCAGATGGAGGCCCGCGCCGCCTCTTGTATGCCAAACAGGCTCGAGACATCCCCGACGCACCTCGCCACGGAGTCGATTCTCGCCGTGGACTCCGCCATCTGGTGGTAAGTCCTCTGTCTATGGTTACTTGTAAGCTTTCTAATAGTTCATTTATAAAGGTATTTCAAGTTCTTCCGCGCATCGGGCGCCTACCGCTCTTCAAAGAGTTGGCAAGCTCCTCCCGATGCTCGCTCTGGACACCCAGCCTCATGTTGGGTGCCGCTCATGCCTACATGTTCAATGCTGTCATCTACCGCCTTCCGGGAAGAGGATCGAGGAGGAGCTTGGCAGGCAGTCCGCGTTTTGGACCCATCCCCACGTCCACCCCTACGAGGCAGACTATGCCGATGCCGAGTTCGAGAACGTCAACCTGGTCCCTTGCACCCTCGACCGTGGCCTCTACTTCATCGCTGGTCTCGTGCGCGACGAAACTCATGGCGTCTTCCGTCTCGCCGCTGTCCGTCAGTTAGAAAGGGAGGAACTCGCAATCCTCTACAAGAAGCCCAACCTACACGACATCGCTAAGGCCTTCGGCGGCCGTTCTTTTGGCCTCTCCATATACAGTCGATCACACAAGGACCGACCAACACCAGGCGGCCCACCGTCCCCATCCAGGCTGTCAGAGGTCAGCTTACCCTTCACAATTTCACCCTCACTCAACACGGCGTCGCGCGCATCCCCACCATGCAAATGACGGGCCCAGACATCGAGAACCTCGACGACCCGGAGGACGAAGAAGTCTCCTTGGATCGCGCCTTCTCTCTTCTCTGGGCCCAGTTCCCTTCCGACGTCATCCAATGCTCCCCGAACCAGAAGAATCGGCACAAGCCTTCGACATTAAGCTGAGCTAAGCCGCGCACGAGGCTGTGACCCACGACTTCTTCCGAGCTGTCGAGCTTCCTTTCGACGCCGCAGTACTCTGCGCGTTTGCAACGAGCAGCAATGGAGAGAACTCGTGTTCGACAAGTTCTTCCCGCCCAAAGGCACTGTTCTCTCCGATCGCCTTCAGAACTTCCGCAACGCCCGCTATTTCTCGACCTACCTTGGCGAGATAGAGCGCCTCTCACCCCACGACGCCACCGTTATCCGCGAGGAGCTCTGGATTCTATTCCGAGGGCTGTCCTGGCTCCCGCATCCTTATTCGGATCGCATGTGGAAGAGCAAGGCCTGGCATCCGCCTCCTCCAGGCTGGAGGGCCCTTCCTCCCGGTCACGACGAACCAGCCGCTCATATCGCCATCAACAGCGCCAAGTGCCCCAACCCTGACGCCGCTTTTCTGCTCGGGCGCACCTAACCCCGCGCGCCGAGCCGAAGACGAGGAAGACGCCGCGGTCGAGCCAGGCCAACGCCCAAACGATCAACATGACCAACGGAGAGCGTGGCTCGATCTCGCCACAGCGCCGGTCCTCCTCGAGAGCATCCGCAGCCTCCCAGGTGGTGGGCCTGCCCGCGAAGCGTGAACGCGCCCCGAGCGCTGCGGGAGTAGTGCGAGTCAGGCCGACGGGCGGGCCGCGTAACGCTGATCGCCGCAAGAGGAAGAGGAGTCTAGCAGTGGGGTTGAAGTTGGTCGGGCTCTGAGCAGGCCCGCGGTAGATGTCTTTTCCATCGGACTCACTCGCGTCAGGACCAGTGGACCCCGCCGCCGCCGGGATTCAGGTTCCTTCTAGCCCGGACTCGCCGAGTCTGCCCTTTTAGACGGACTTGATGAGGAGTCTGATGATGAACGGGCCCTGCCGCCGCCGCCAACTTTGACCACTTCAGATTTTGACGCGCACAGTGACCTGCAGTAGTGTTTGCATGCGAAGACAGCGATTGTATGCGTAGTTTCATTGCTCAATGCCTTACAGTGTTTGTTTTCCGTGTTTCAGCCAATACCTCTGCGCCCTGGACGGAGAAACAGAATGGACCTGGATCGCTGGTGATGTCATCGCATCAGCTGATCGATGGCTTCACCACCACGCCGCGCCGCTGCAGTAGATAAGTTCGCCCCGACGACACAGAGAGGCGCCATGTTGTTCTTCCAGAGTGCGGAATGCAGCCTCGTGAATGTGTTCGCCCAGGACGGACACACAGGAGGGAGCCTGCACTGTACTTTGTTTAATGACGCATTGCAGGTTGTTAGCAAATTGAGTTCACATTGCGACGCCGAACGCTGTCGCAGGGAGCAGGAGGTCCGCCCAGGACGACACATGGGGCGCGCGGCTGGCGCCAGGCCCCGCCGCCTTATTCGCCCTGACGACAAACGGACTTACAGCCTCGCACTATATTTGGCATATCATTTGCTGATCCTTTATCATGCTGGGTCGCGAAGCTGCTGATCCTCTTTATGGCTCGCCACGGAGGTTGCTCCGTGGCTTAGCCATTGACAGAGGATCAACAAATGCCCAGCGACTGAGGATCAACAAATGATATGCCAAACATAGTGCAGGCTGTAAGCCCCGTTTGTCCGTCCAGGACGGATAAAGAGACGGCGGGGCCTGAGAGCGCCGGAACAGCTCGCGCACCCCATGTGTCCGTCCTGGACGGACACTCCTGCTCCCTGCGACAGCGTTCCGACGTCGCAATCTAATGCAGACTCAATTTGTCAACAACCTGCAATGCGGTCATTGGAGCAAAGTACAGCGCAGGGGTCCCTCCCTCTGTGTCCGTCCTGGACGGACACATTTGTCGGGGCTGCATTCCGCACTCTGGAAGAACAACAAGGCCGCCTCTCTCTGTGTCCGTCCAGGACGGACCCATCTCGCAACGTGGCGCGGCGTGGTGAGTGAAGCCATCAGTCAGCTGAGGTACGGTGACATGCACCAGCGAATGCCAGGGTCCACTTCCAGGACGCGCTGTCTCAGTCCGGCGATGGATTGCCGGAGAGGTGCTTTTGCTTGACCTCCTAGAAGTGAATAACACGCCCATCAACGAGTGCAGCCCCGCACCCGCGTTGGGTACAAAGAAACATACGCCTAGAATGTCGTGGATCTCGGCGAGACTCGGAGTCCGAGGACGTGACAGGCAGTCCGCGGAGCATGTGGTTGTTGTGTCCGCGCCATCACGCCGACGATTCCATTTAGGAAGTCAATTGCAACCTCCACGCAGGTTCTTTCCCAAAAGTCCATGCAACTGCCTCGAGGGATCGCTGAGGACACCGCATGTTCAGGGTCGGGCCAGGGCTCATTGTGGTCGCCGCCGCCATGTTGGGCGGTATATCAGACAGAGTTCGATGTGCCCGCTCCCTCCAACCCCCTTTCTCCCCACCACCTTCAAGCTCACCAGCACGCACCATCTCGACGGCCATGCCCTCCCTCGACAACGTCAGCCACCTCCTCACCATCTGCGCGGACACGCCGGAGTCGTTCATGTGGAATGATTGGCAAGAGCGTACCGGCCTCCTCGTGATGCCGTTCGGCCCAGAGGCGACTTACAAGCTCGCCGGTATGAATAAAAAGGACTACAAGATTGCAAAGGTTTTTTATCGGCGTTGGTTGGAGGAAGTGGGGTCCGCGAAACGGTTGCAGTTTATTCGCGGGCGGACCGACGCACACCAGGAGGGGCGCGTGATCGTGAAGAAGTGGGCGGCTGACAAGTGGGCGGAATGGGAGATCTCGGAGTTGGTCGCTTCGACCCTCGACGCCTGCAGCTTCAAGACGCTCGACGCCCCAAGGCCCTCAAGCGCGACCAAGTAGTTTATTTAGTGTAGTTGTTTATTATACGGTTTACTGACTTATGTGCACAGTGGCCGAATGCGACGGACCTTGGTATCCGCGACGTAGTCAGCCCCCACCTCGCCCTCGCGATGTTCGGCCCCGACTGCGCCACGGCGTGGGGTCGATCCAGGTCGCCCACATCCCTCATGCCAGTCGCCGGAGGTCTCATCGCTTCGGGCGTGACTCGCGGGCGGCGTGGAAGCGGCGCGCGCGGCGCGTCAAGACCGAGGATAAGTTGGCGCAGGACGCTGCAGGTAAGCCCCAAGTCCCATTTCGCAGCTTGCAGGCTGACCTTTGTTTGTAGCACTCGAGGCCCCGACGCAATGCCCACCCTCCGAGATCGCCGGATCATCCAGCGATCGCGGACGGTCACCAAGTCGGAATTGTTCGCCACCAGGTCATGGAGGGGCTCGCCGCCTGCGGAAGACGCAGGCTCGAGCAGATGTACGAGGTGGCGGCGAAAGTCAAGTCGGCGGCACGCACCGTAAGCACCTTTGTTACTGTTCTTACATTTGTGTTACTGCTGACGCGCGGTGATTTACAGGCATTCCCGCCGCCTCCTGAAGGCCCTCAGGCCCTCGCGACACGCCAACGGTGCACATCGCCCTGTGCGAGCTCGAGCAAGCGATGGACACCTCCCGATCACGACTCGATCGGCGCGGTCGCCGACGCTGCTGACGCCGACTTCTCGGACTGGCTGACTGGCGCCGAGGACCTCCAGGAAAAGACCGCAGGAGCTTTGGGCGGACTTGGGCTGAACAACGAGCAGATCCCCGGTTCAACGAGGTCGAGGATCCGCGTGGCGAGGTCAACCCCTGGGACCAGACGGCGGGCGGTTCGTGAAGACCGAGCAGGCCCTCAAGTTTGGGCCCCGTGGCATCAGCTCGCCGATCACGAAGATGTGCGAGCTCATCATCAAGGGCAAACCCTCCTCCTCATGGACCAAGTCGGCGCCGGCAAGACGCTCCAGATTGTCGGCGCCATAGTCATGTACCCGATGTTCGCAGCACTACCAGAGGAACAAAAGGTTCCCCGCAATTCAGTAAGTCTTTTCCTTATCCGCTCTTTACTTTCATTTACTAACAGTTTGTATTACAGAAGGCCTCGCGCGACACGCCGACGGAACTTGCCCGACCGCCCCCACCTCATCATCGTCCCGGTCGCGCTCTTCGACCAATGGATGGTCGAGTTCAAGCGGTACGTCAAGTTCGGCTCCGTCGACATCTACCCGTACACGCACCAGTGGAACCAGCTCGGGAGGCAGACGGTCTGGGACGACGTGTTCCAGCTCAAGGACGACAAGCAGACGCTGAGCCACAAGGTTCTGCTCGTCGCGTACACGGTAAGCAGCCCAGCTTTGTTTATTACCTTCTGAATATGCTAACGTCTCTAGCCGCCGAGTCCGATTGTTCGCAGCGTTCACGAGCACGAAGAAGCTCGCCTCCCAAGCCGCCCGAACGCGACAACGCTGCTGCCCATGAAGTCGATGCTGTACGACATGAAGTTCGCATCGCCACCATCGACGCAGGGGCCAAGATGCGGAACCCCAGCCACCACTGGACGACGATGAACGAGCTCTCCCGCCTCCCACTGCACTATCGCGCGACGGCGACGCCATCACGAACTCGCCTTGGTAAGTACATTTATTATGCTCGCTGGGAGACTATACTCACTGTCCTTTAACAGGACTTGGTGTACATCGCCGTGTATCGATCCCCGCCGCGAGGAGGAAACACTCTTGGTCGATATGAAGAAGAAGCTCATGGCCGCCGCGCAAGTCCAACGCCGAAGTTCCGCAACGCCGCGAGGAGGGCGACGCTGCTCAGCGGATCTCAGCGGCGAGCTCGACTCTCCCGCGAAGAAGGAGCAGGTCAAGCAGATGACGCCAGACACGGTCGCGCCGCAAGATGTTCAACGGCCACACCATCCGCCGCACTCCTGACGCCGCCGACTGGGAGGGGCAGCCCATCTCGGGGCTGGAGCCTTACGTCTCCCAACAACTAATGCTCACGCCGTTGGACGAGGAGGCGGAGGTGTTGGAGGCGACAGCAGCTGCAATCGTCGCTGAGCACGACACCGCGCGCACTGCCGCGATGGTTGCGCAGGCTGAAGGACATGTAAGTCTTCTCGTTGATACTCAAGAGATACAGGCCGGACGCCGAGACACGCATCGCGCTGGCGGCGTCCGTCCTGGACGGACACACAGGCGCACGGTGCCGCGTCCCAACCAGCGGCAGGCCGGATTGCCAGACGTGTCCGTCCTGGACGGACACATAGCGCGCCGATGCCCGCTTACGGTTTCGCACTGGTGGCGATCGTGATGGAGCCACGGTGGCTCCAGGTGTCCGTCCAGGACGGACACCCGTGGGCTGACTCCTGCTCTGGGGCGGATGCTGCCAAGAGTGTCGTGGATCTCCGCGAGACCACTGGCGGGCGGGACGGCTTCACCTGTCCGCCCCGGACGGACACCCGTGAGTGCGTGGGGTTGCGAATGTCGCACTCCGCCACGGGTGTCCGTCCGGGACGGATAACATTAGTGCGTGGGGAGACGAAGACATCGGGCAGGCCCTCGCTTCTCCTTGTCCGCCCTGGACGGATAGATTTCGACTAAGACTCAGGAAATGCGACGGGCAGCAAACAAGTGCATTTCACGCCAATTTGTTTTTGAACGCCAGGCCCGCCCTCGCTGTCCGTCCGGGACGGACACACTTTGTTTATCTCCACCGCTGCTCACAAACTGTTCATCCAGGCTTTCACGGTCGCTTCCGCCGGCCACCTCCACTACAAGCTCCTTGATGATCCGCTGTGGGCGCCGAAAGATATGGCGGACTGGGAGGCCACCACCTCCACGGCTCCAGAACCTCGCCGACATCCTCCTCCACCACTCTCCAAGACAACGCCCGCCTTCGCGCGCCGCAAGACAGCAACGAAGTTGGACGCCGATCCTGAATGGGAAATGCAGGAGCGCGACGACGACATCGACTATCCCGACCGCATCATCGCTTCACGCCGCTTCCCTTCCAACAACCCTCATCACGAAGGCAATTTACACTTTTTTCTGTCGTTATCATTATTTACACACTTTGATTTCGCAGGTCTTGGGCTTACACGGCATCAAGTACATCGAGGTCAACGGCTCCAAGCAGTTGTCCGTGCGGTCAAAGGACATAGAAAAGTTCCGCAGCTCCGACCGCGACGGACCCCGTGTTTGCCTGTTGTCGAACGTCGGCACGATGGGCCTCAACCTCCCCCAGGCCAACATCCTCGTCGCCTTGGTAAGGTTCTATGTCTTATCGTTGTTATTTCTTACCTACCATCCAAACAGGATCAAATGTGGTCGCACCAGGACTTGCTTCAACTGATCGGTCGCATTTGGCGCCACCCGCAGAAGAAGCAGGTCTTGGTCTACCAGCCTTGCCTCGAGCACGCCACGGATATGTTCCTGAGCGTTCTCTCGTTCTCCAAGAACGCGCCTCGCCGCCCTTCACCAAGTCGCCAAGGAGACAAGTACGCCTTTAATTATTATCTTTATGAATCTAACAGCCCTTTACTAATGTACTCTAGAATCAATCTTTCGCCATCTCCTTCCGGTCTCGCCCGGGATGACAGTGACGAGGATGATGAGCCCGAGGCGGAGCCCGCGACGAAGACCAAGGCCGCCTAAGGCCAAGGCATCCACCCGGCATCCACCCGGCATCCACCCGGCATCCACGTCCAAGCCCAACCCTGCCGCCGCCGCCGTGGCTGAGGAGGACGAGGAGAGCGAGGATGAGGAGAGCGAGGACGAGGAGCCGAAGGCAAGGCCAAGGCACCCGCCCGCGCATCGACGTCCAGGCCCAAGGCCAAGTCGCGCGCCATCGTCGCTGACGAGGACGAGGAGGACGAGGAGAGCGAGGACGAGGAGCCGAAAGGCAAGGGCAAGGGCAAGGGCAAGGCACCCGCCCGCGCCTCCACCCGCGCATCCAAGCGCAAGCCCAAGTCGTCCGCCGTCGTCGATGACGAGGACGAGGAGGACGAGGCGCCGAGAGCCAAGGGCAAGAGCCAGGTCGCCGCTCCCGAGGATGACAACGACGAGCAGCCTGAGCCCGCCCCAACCCAGCCCCCCAAGCGCGGCCGCAAGAAGCTCGTGCCAGAAGTGGTGCTCGAGCCGCGCCAGTTCCAGTCTGCGCCGGCGGGGAAGAACAGCAAGAAGAAGACGCAGCCCGCGCCCGAGCCCGCGCCCGAGCCCGCGCCCGAGCCCAAGGTGTCCAAGCCCAAGGTTCGGCCTACACCGAGGGCACCAGCGGCCTCATCCTCGGCGAGCACCAAGGACACACGCGCCGAGCCCGGCCTCGCCAGACCTGCCCCGACGCCCCGCCACCCCCAACGCTGCCAAGCCCTTGAAGCGCACGGCCGACGAGTCAGGCCATCGCGATCCAGAGTCGGAAGGCGAGCCAAGTCCAAGCGGCAGAGGAAGAAGGAGAAGAAGGAGAGGCAGGCCCTAAAGCGCAAACGCTGAAGAAGCCCAGCGACAGCAACTCGCCGAGGGAGTCTCCCCCAGAACGTTAGTTTCGACTTCGACTTCGGATACTGGGACCGGGCGGCCGATCGCAGCCCACCGTCGAAGAGGGTTGCAGGAGAGGGCAGCCAGCAGGCATCTGCGAGCGGCGCTGGTGCCTCTGCGAGCGGCGCTGGTGCCTCTGCGAGCGGCGCTGGTGCCTCTGCGAGCGGCGCTGGTGCCTCTGCGAAGCGGCGCTGGTGCCTCTGCGAAGCGCGGTGCCTCTGGCTCTTCTCCGCGGGCGGTCGTGGTTCTGGCGGCCGCGCATCTAGGCGCGATGATAGCGACAGCGATCGCCCAATGGAGACTAGGGACATCTTTCTGAAGAGGGTCGCGAGGGGCCGCCTGGTAAGGCGAGTGAGCTCGTCCGCAAGTAGACTTGTCATTCTTCGCATATCGCTCTCGTTTGACTCGGACAACTGTACTATAGCATTCTGCATACGACGCACGGCTGAGCTTGTTTCTTGAACTGTCGATAGGACTGTATCTTCCCATATATTTACCTTATCCATACTTCTTAATCTGTGACCCCCCCTCAACAGAACGGCACGGGTTGAATTGCCCGGTACAATAAACGGATGTAGGGCTTGCCAGCCTTGTCCAAGACGGATCCGAAACCTGTTGACGAACAGGCCTGACCAGATCGATCCCATCCTCCCGACCAGCTCATCTACATTCCTCTTCCCGACGAACTGTCGATCTCTCAATCCTCAAGGCTTATGCTCAGGCGGATGTCACAGGTGTGTGCTGCTGGCGCTGAACACCCAGAAGTGCTCGTCCTGGACGGACACTGCCGCACTCGCACCCACACACCCCTCCCACGGCACCTGTCCGTCCAGGACGGACGGCTACGCACGGGCACCCACACGCCCCTCCCACGACACCTGTCCGTCCAGGACGGACGGCTACGCACACATGCCTGTCTGGCCGATGTCCAGCGACGCAGAAAGGTCTTGAACAGCAGCCATTCGTGCTTGTTCAAGTCTTTATGGATCATTGTTCAGCGTGCCACTTGTTATTAGCGCAACTTCTCGTTATCCAATAACTATTACTTGCCAAATTTCATTATGACGAATCACACTCGCAATTGTACAGATATAAAGGACAGCAGGCGACAGATCCGTCCTGCACATGCAGTGCGGCAGGTGTCCGTCCAGGACGGACGGCCGAGATTGGGGACGGCGCAGTACGGCAGGTGTCCGCCCAGGACGGACAGGACGGGTGCTTCACACCACAATGCGATACCGACTGGCATCCGTGATTACGATGTATTCCTTTGTTCTCATTCAATGATGCTATTAAGCAGTCCATAAATAGACCCATTAACATCAAGTTTTGACATCCCGTGTGTTATTATTGGTAGACTGGTGTAGACAACCCGTAACGTGTATCTGCTGCGTCTTCATCTATTAAAATGTTGATGACAACTCACTACTTCGCCATCAAGTTCTATGTCTACGTAGTGTTCACATAAGCAGCTCATTAGCTACAGCCACCTCAGGGCGTGCTATTCGCCTAACACAAATCAATGTAACTCCCAACTTGTAACCCACACGCCGTCCTACTAATCCTCACAAGCCAAGAATTGCCGTAACATTTTTTGCCTACTGGAAACAGCATCCATCATACCAAGGTTTCTTCTCCACTTTGCGGTTGCAAGAAATCACCCTCGACGGTGCCCCCAATGTCAAAGCTGAATTCTGTAAGCAAATGCCTCTAGAAACAGACAACTGAGGCTTACGGTGGGGTGCTTACGCCCTCAGGCGAGTAGTGGGGCGAACGGGATGTAAGCTCTCGCAGGATGCGAGGGAGAAGAGTAGATGATGACCATAGGCTGAGTAGGAGGTGGAGCCTCGCTGAAGTGCACAGGAGGCAGAGGCTGAATAGGAGGGGTGGTAATGGGCCTAGAGGAGGAGGGCGGCACGGAGGGAGCTAGCAAACCATATTCATCAGAGGAGTTGGCATCCTGACGAACATGTGGATCTGACCTTTCAAGTGACCGTATTCGAACCCCACGATGCCGTGTTGCATTGTAGTTGGCGAGTTCACTCGCTGCCAAGGTCCCGCCCAGATACCAAGCAATCGACGCCGAGGTTGTTGGTGACAACAATGGAGCACCCTCCGAGTCATCGGTGCCAGACTCGTGAGAAGTGAGACTCCCATCATCTCCATGTTCGCCAGCATCCTCTGCAGAGAGCGGTCAAGGCTCTGAGCATCCACGCCCCACAGACACACAGGGGCGAACAGTCTCCCGGTATCAGTGCTGGTGCATGACGCCACGGAGAGAGGGCGATCGTGACTCAATGCGGGTCAGTGAGGTCGGGAGTGGATTAAATATCTCGAAGTGTGAGAGTCGTGCCTTCCTTACGGCAAGGGCACGTACGGCAAAGTAAGGCCAAGTTCGAAGCTGGCCTAGGGGAAAATAGTTGGCCCACAAGCGAAGGTACGCGAAGCTACTATTTACGGTAAGGTTCCAGCCAAACCACAGCCGAGGAAAGACATATGTCTGCCAGTTCTCGGACTTCGACCTTACGTCATTATGTCACTGCCGCGGAGTGCGTGATGGAGTAGAGGTTCGAGATATCCGCCGGCTATACTCGCGTTCTGGAACTAAGTCCAACAGTGCAGGCCGCTCCATTGAGGAAGAATATTGACTACGGTGCAATGTCAGCACCTTCGCATGGTATCCGCATTTGAGGAATGTGTCGCCACCACCGCCCTTCCGCAGTCACAATTGACAAGGCCCGCAGACCTTGACGCCCTTGCCCCATGAGTTGCTCATGACGCAATGTGATAACGCAATGCAAGACTTGACAGCAAAGTACGCCCGTTAGTTTGCTGTCAATATCACTCCAACTGCTGAGGTTAAGCCCCGCACGCAAATGTGGTAGGCATACGCTCGGGTGCGTGAAAAAGCAGGCGAAGAGGTGCATGCGCGATGGTTGGGTCGGCGACAGTGATGTCTTGGCGGGGGGGAGTCTGTATTTTGCGCGTTGGTTGATATGTTGTCGCATCGCATATTATTTTGGAACACAATCTCATGGCCTGTCTTGGTCTGGAGATGACTGGTGGTGTGAAGTGGACGGACAGGTCAGATGTGCTTGCCTGCAGGGTTATTATGAAGTCTTTACCTGGCCGAGTTACTAGCACACCAGGTTGGCCAATGTTTAATAATGAGATGAATTTGACGCTATTTATGGCATTAACAAAGCCAGTTGTTCAGTGGTCACGGTCGGCGCGTCATGCTAGAGGTGTCCGCCCCGACGGACACACGCGATCGGTGCGACTGGCGAGCTAAACGCGAATCAGCCTCTCTAACCGATATGCTGCTACCGATAAATATTATTCGCGCGACTTGCTTGTGAGTGCAAACTTGGCTGATGGTAGAACAGAGAATAGGTTTTAAAGAACGGAGGACCTTCGCATTCGACCATTGAGGAGGGTATTGTGAGGACGAGGCTGCTGCCGAAACCCGACTGGCGGTGAGGATTATGACAGCCGCTCGCCACCCACTTCTCACAGGAGTTCACTGCTGGAGTCGGACACGCCAAGGGTGCCAGAGAGGTAGGAGTTCGCCGCCAGCACATGAAGGACCTCTGTGGCCATCCTCGCGTCGGAGCGCGAGGATGGCCGGAGAGGTATGAAGTTCAAGCGCAAGCACAAGAAGGACCTCTCAGGCGATCTTCGCGTGTCCCGACTCCAGCAGTGAACTCCTGTGAGAAGTGGGTGACGAGACGGCTGTCGCAATCCTCACCGCCCGAGTCAGGGTTTCCGGCAGCAGCCTCGTCCTCACAATACCCTCCTCAATGGTCAGATGCGAAAGGTCCTCCGTTCTTTACAAACCTATTCTCTGTTCTACCATCAGCCAAGTTTGCACTCACAAACCCAAGTCCACGGAATAATATTTATCAGTAGCAGCATATCAGTTAGAGAGGGCTGATTCGCGTTTTCGCAGCTCGCCAGTCCGCACCCGATGCGCAGTGTGTCCGTCCAGGACGGACACCTCTAGCATGACGCCCGACCGTGCGCCCACCACTGACCGTGAACTAACAACTGGCTTTGTTAATGCCATAGAGTAGCGTCAAATTCATCTCATTATTAAACATTGGCCAACCTGGTGTGCTAGTAACTCAGCCAGGTAAAGACTTCATAATAACCCTGCAGGCAAGCACATCTGACCTGTCCGTCCTGGACGGACACCTGCTGCACTGGCCCTGCCCATCACATCTGCGTGCCCCCATACTCAGCTCTCCGTCCACTTCATACACCAGTCATCTCCAAGACCAAGACAGGCCATGACATTGTGTTCCAAAATAATATGCGATGCGACAACATATCAACCAACGCGCAAAATACAGACACCCCTCCGCCAAGACATCACTGTCGCCGACCCAACCATCGCGCATGCACCTCTTCGCCTGCTTTTTCACGCACCCGAGCGTATCGAGGATGGCCGCACGGACGACGACATCGACGCTCACGGCGCCGCTGCCGTGTCCCAGTACACACCGTGCCTGACGACAGTGGTCACTGCAGAGAAAACAGTTAGCAACTCTACACTGCGAATAGATCGGGTTGATACTCACGCTCGTCGCGACACTTGATGTCTTCTTTGAGGCTGGCCAAAAGCTCCGCCTTCGCCTCCACGACCTCCGCACCCGCCGTGCGGAGCTTGTCCTCCGTCCTCCGGTTCGTCTCCTCGGCGTACTCCGCTGCAGCTTCCTCGGCCTCCCTGCGTGCTTGCAAGTACGCGTGCATCGCCGCGCAGAAGGTATCTTGCACGCCTGCATCCGCCTGACCCGCGTGAATGATGGAGTATTCTCACCAAACTCCCGCAGATCCTGAACGCCAGGCCGCCGTGGTACGGCAGGTCAGCGAGGTGCCTATACAGCGTGCTGAACTCCCTGTCCACCTTCACCAACGGGGCAGTGCGCGCACAAGCATCAGGAACGCCGACATCGCGGTACGACGCGGTTCAAACTAGCAGGCTGCAGCCTCGCGCCTGTGATGGGGATTGATTGTGCGAGTGTGGATGGGTGGCCGGAGACAATCCGTTGACGAGTTGATGACCTCATGGTGCACAAAGTCGCCGGTGAAGCTCATAGCGCGAAATGACAGTGATGCGATAGCTGCTCTGCCAACTTGCGGTCTCTTATGTTCATCTCCAGGCAGGCTCATCCATTGCTACCGCACATGCGGCTATCACCTCCACGGCCTTCCTTTTCACTTCGCCGTCCGTCCCATAAGTCCTCCCTCCTTGCCGGTGTCTCCATCAACACTCCTTAGTACATTGTCCATCAGGTTCATTCTATATAAGTAGTCATTTCCACCTTCTCGTACACTCCTCGGTACCGCGGAACATCCCTTCGATTTCTTCGACAACAGATAACGTATTCCTGTATTCGCCACCTCGTGTCCACTTCAGAAGTCGATGTGCCCGTGAACCTTATAGCAAAGTGCCAGAGGACGTCAAATTCTGTGAATGAACAATATGTTTTCTACCACTTGTGTTCCAGCTCCACATATGTTCTCACTCAATTGTGAATGGCGGTTGTCGGTCCTCACCACCCAAGTGAGTGTCTCCAGCAGCAGCCCCGACCTCAAAATACCCTCCTCGATGGTCAGAAGCAAAAGTATTCTTTCTCTGTTCTGCCATCAGCCAAGTTTGCACTCGCAAACCCAAGTCCACGGAACAGTATTTATTGCAGTACGTCAGCTAAGCACTGCACTTGGTCGCACTCCATGCACACAGTGTGTCCGTCCTGGAAGGACGCCTCTGGCCTGACCGACTGTGAACTTAAGACTGGCTTCGTAAAGTAGCTTCGCAAACCACCGGATTGTTAATCATCGCCTATGATGGGCAGAACATGAAGATATGGGCACTAGTCTACTATGGGCACTAGTCTACGAATAATTCGGCCGGGTAAAGACTTAATGATCAGTTGATGCATCAATTAATGCACCCAATAATACGGGTATGAGAACGAAGCAAAAGGGATAAGTACTTTATAATTACTGTGCAGGCCAGTTGGCATTCGCAGTATGAGGCAGGCCCAACATCTGACCTGTCCGTCCGGGACGGACACCTGCTGGACTCCCCCTGCCCCACCCCATACTCGCCGTCCGCCCAGGACGGATACCCCTGCTCTGCCCCTGCTATCCTTTATATTCCTGGCCTTAATCTCTTCTTATCTTCGCATTAGCTCCATCACTGGGTATAAGTCCACTTATAAGTCCGGTTCTTCATCGCTAATACCGAACTCCTTACTCTTTTACCACGTCCGATTTACTCCTGTCTTTATACGGCACTGGCGCTAGTGGTCCCTCGCTTAGCAGGCTTGGGCCACGTGCTTAGCGCTGGCTAGCCGGTCGCTTAGCGCTGTTTAGCCGGTCGCTTAGGAGGGCCAAACCCTACCCTAGGGGTTATTTCGTCCCTAGGAATAGAGGGCTGAGATGTTCCCATAACGATATGTATCGTTCTGAAGCGACGGAGCTTTAAGGCTTAACGAAGAAAGTGTCGCGCGTATCTGTATTGTCACTGTGATCCGTTCACAGTGCGTGCGTGCGATGTAGTTCAAACCGCGCCTTGGGCAGCGGACTCTGACAAACTTGGAAGACGGTACGCCTTCGGGCGCACTGTGGAGAATAAGCGTTAAGCGAGACGGAGGCGTGGAAAGCCCACGTCGCCTAAGCACCATACGATCGCCTTGCGGACAGCGGCTGCGCCGAGCGCGCCGACCTGTATTGGTCTGCTACAAATCGGGCGAGGCTCTGTTGATCCTCGTAAGTCGCCGTGTAATTACGCCAAAGCACGCCTGTGGGCGTGCTTCACTGAAAGGCTAGCCACGACGTTAATCGTGTTGGCGCTGGTAACCTTCGGTAGCCGAATGACCGAGTAAACTGGCTTTAAGCAGTCGCCGCTGTTAATAGCCGCCTTAAAGCATTTCGTTAACTCGACCTATGCTTCTACTAATAACTTGCTCTGTAGAGCTTGCAAACTCCTTAATGGATTATACGCACGGGCGCCGCCAACGACGCCGTAATGCGGCCCAACCCAAACCCTAACCGCACGTAATTACTACTTAATCGTAGTCTATACGCTGACATTGACTGTACAGCTAACCTAACCCAAACCGAACCCTAACCGAACCCTAAGCCCTAACACAAAGTAACTGTTAGCGGTCACGTGACTAAACCCACATGACCGATAAGGCACGTGGTTCAAGCGCTTAAGTTAGTCTTCGGGTCGCGTGATCATGGCACTGCTCGCGCCGAGCGCCGCCTGCAAATCACAAGACTAGTCACATGCTCGACAGGCGCGAGACGCTGCCGCTAAGCACGTGAGTAATAACGCGACTTAGGTGTAAGCAGTCAATAGTAAGCGCGCCAAAGGCTCGCGTAAGCCGCGCTGACGCACGCCCGCCATCGCCATCATTAATGAGTAATCAAGTCCGACCGGAAATTAGTCACCCGCTACACATCGCACTTGAGTAAGCACTTGCAATTACTAAGGCAGCCCTGATGAGCCACTATATAAGGCGAAACAGGCTGCGTAGGAAGATCCCTACCGCCGTCGGCTGTTTATCTTTGTCGCGCCACGCCGCTTCGCTGCTCGCGCCCCTAACCCTAACTGTGATAGCACGATAAGTAAGTGTTAACTTAGAAGTTCTCACAAAGAAGAAAGACCACTGCAGTGGGAGCTGAGGTGTTAGTTCTAGGTGCCAGTACTGACTCTCACTGCAGTGGTCTTTCTTTCTTGCAAGAATATCTAAATTAGCACTGACCTAACATTGAGCAACTGCACAACTGACTACATCACATGGTACAAACCTATCACACCAAGACTATTCTGGCGGTTTAGAACTTTCGAAAACTATAGGCTTCAGAGTGAGTCCTCTTCTCGAAAATTAACAACTATAACTTTGTGAAACAGCTAGAGTCCTAAAAAGTTAATGTTCTCAATTTTTGATTTAGGGCTCTGTTAAAAAGTAGATACACTTCCGCTTTGTCCGAGGAGATGGGTGTTTCATCATAAGTTCTATTCGAGTTGTCTCATGAGAGATGCCAAGAGCATTTATCTGTGACTGAATGTGCATAAACTCCTCTGTCTTCTCTCACTCAGAGACAAATGACTGAAATTTGTTTTCTGACATATTTTAGATCTGCAATTCATGATGCATCCCCAAAATTATTCTCCTCATACTCTAACCAAAGGCCTGGGTCCCAGGCATCCGCCTGGGCTCAGACACTCCTCTGGCCAGCTACAAACCGAGGATCAGAGGAGAGTCTGAGCCTGAGAATTGTTGCATGAGTTCTACGTTATATGCATCCAAACATGAATGCAGGTGTATGATGCATAGACTTTGCAAGCCTTTATGTGGACAATATATCTATTTGGCTCAAATTTAGCTTGTGATAAGTGCAAGTTCATAATAGAAAGTGCCCGACTTATATGCTTCATAACTCTGTAACTTAGTAGTTAGTTGTGCAGTGGGCCAATCTTACTGTACTATTATCAAACAATATACTATATCAAGTCTTACGAAATCAATACCTTAGTCATGGTCATTCTGAAGATACTCGGTGAATCACCTTTGGAGATCTTTGATAGTATCTTCAATGATCTTATTAAATGACTGGAAGGGGTGACATATTCGAAGATCAATACCACAGAGCGCAGTACATTGGAAAAGATGAAATGTTACACTTTACTATCAGGAGATGAATAGTGATTCCTCCCAAATCTTCATTCGGGTTGATCGTAGCTCAGTGCATTTCACCGCCTTGGATTTGACTTGTAAAGGGCGAGTTTGCGAGAAGACGATGCCCATTTCTGCTGCATAGTATTGTGGTCCAGCTCAGGGACATCATCCGCATCTTGAAGGAATGTCTTCAGGATAAGAGTAAATGCCCTAAACTGTGTCGCTATGAATCTTTGCAGTCTCATTGCAGGCTAGAAGTGTTGAGATGTGGCACCAATCCTGTAAGGCAGGGATCTCCATCTGTTCAACAGTGGAGAAGCAGGTCAACAGTTTATCAGCTAAAATATGCAGTTAGTGTTCAATGATGGACTTGCTTAACTGATGCCAACTTGGAGGACTCACGCGGCTGAGTGTTCGTCTCGGACGGATGGGTTGTTTAGTGCATAGGTACAGCTTAGGACGGGCAGGGGGCAGTCAGTAAATGTCCGTCCAGGACGGACAGATCGTGGCGCACAGGCACTGGCTGAGCCGGGTGGGGCCGGTCGCTGTGTCCGTCCTGGACGGACGGACCGCTCGCGACGGGTGGAAAGTCGACCACGGCAGGAGCCCGCAGCTGAGTGTCCGTCCAGGACGGACAGATCGTGCGGCTAACAGGCGCTGGGTGAGCCGAGGTGGGGGCCAGTGCCTGGGTGTCCGTCCTGGACGGACGGACCGCTCGCGACGGGTTGGAAAGTCGAGCACGGCAGGAGCCCGCAGCTGAGTGTCCGTCCTGGACGGACAGATCGTGCCACGCACAGGCACTGGTGGTCGGTGTGTGGGCTAGTTCAGGTGTCCGCCCTGACGGACGGACCTCGCGACGGGTGGAAAGTCGACCACGGCAGGAGCCCGCACTGAGTGTCCGTCCAGGACGGACAGATCGTGCGCGCTAACAGGCACTGGGTGAGCCGAGGTGGGGCCAGTCCTGGGTGTCCGTCCTGGACGGACGGACCGCCGCGACGGGGTGGAAAGTCGAGCACGCAGGAGCCCGCAGCTGAGTGTCCGCCCTGGACGGACAGATCGTGCCGCCGCACAGGCACTGGTGGTCGGTGTTATCCGACGATGTTCATCCTGGACGCCGCACGACGGACAAGGCAGGGGGTTTGGGAAGACGGAAACAGAGAGGAACGTAGGGGTGAAATTCCAAATTTATTTGTGTGTTAGTGGGTCTTTAAGGTCCCATATACGCCTCATTTACCCACTGTTCGTGATGGATTGCCAGAGATTGGAACCAGGTTGCGTGGATCTATAAAGGACAAAGCGGACAATCTGCGGAAACGGGTCGGAAAAGGGGGCATTGTCGCATTTCCGGATTGTTTCCCAACGATTTCCTTCCTATGGACACACCATGAGAAAAGTCCGATCACGCCATGTCCCGCTTCCGCCAGATAATAACCACCTGCCCGACAGAATGCCACACCCCGAATACCGTTGGAATCGCGGACTGAGATTGGTCTCCGGTCACAGTCATTTTCGCAAGGCTGGTTCAGGACCTCAATCTCGAAAGCACCGCATACAGTTGAGTAGCAATGACATTATTATGGTCTATTATGTGGACTTATCCGGAACTCCGGTCCTGAATAGCCTTGTAGACAGGCGACCATTTTAAAACGATTTTCCGGGGTGCGATATTGGCCATTGCCTGTCGTGACTGCTGTTACCTCCATGGCTGATTGCTTTGTCTCATAGTCGCCTGTACATCTTGGCTACTACTTACTCAGGCCCCGTCACCCCTTCCCCTCCTCCGCTCCTCACCACCATTCGCAACTCGTCTGAAGCGCCGCTATCACTAACAGTTGCCGGCGCGTCAGGAGGAGCTGCATCAGAGTCAGCTCTGGCCTTGTCCGCCGCCGCCATCCTCGATTTAACTTCGTCACCTCCAGTGCTGCGGTGCCGCTCCCCCCTACTTTTCCCAACCCCCTCAAGAACTCCACCTTAAACCGATGGTAATCAAACCCGGTGTTGACATACCGGGTGATCTCCCACTGAACCCCCCAGGGAAGAGGAGTGAGGTAGTTACTATGGTGCCGCTCCCCTACTTTTCCCAACCCCTCAAGAACTCCACCTTAAACCGATGGTAATCAAACCCGGTGTTGACATACCGGTGATCTCCCACTGAACCCCAGGAAGAGGAGTGAGGTAGTTACTATGGTGCCGCTCCCTACTTTTCCCAACCCCTCAAGAACTCCACCTTAAACCGATGGTAATCTAACCCGGTGTTGACATACCGGTGATCTCCCACTGAACCCCAGGAAGAGGAGTGAGGTAGTTACTATGGTGCCGCTCCCCTACTTTTCCCAACCCCTCAAGAACTCCACCTTAAACCGATGGTAATCAAACCCGTGTTGACATACCGGGTGATCTCCCACTGAACCCCAGGAGAGGAGTGAGGTAGTTACTATGGTGCCGCTCCCCTACTTTTCCCAACCCCTCAAGAACTCCACCTTAAACCGATGGTAATCAAACCCGGTGTTGACATACCGGTGATCTCCCACTGAACCCCAGGAAGAGGAGTGAGGTAGTTACTATGGTGGGCCGCATACACCAAGTATCATTTCGCTACCTTAAGCAAGGGTTCAGTGAGATATCGCGGAGACACTCACCACTATCACTGGTTTGGGGCCTGGAAGTCTATGGCCGATACGTTGGAAGCATCCGAATTAGAGTTGCCACGGAGGCAGGGCCTCGTGCTCCTGGAGTTCTGACGGAGCCGCAGGACCAGCGGCATTGAGGGTTGCAGAGTCGCCGAGGATGGCTGGCCTTGATGATGCTCGGATCCCAGGGATTTAGGAGAGAACATGGAAGCGGCGAGCAGCAGAGCTGTCGGTCGGCGAGCAGACACGGCTACGCGAAGAATTGGCGATGACAGTCTTGCTGCGAACGACGGTGGTGCAGGGCGGATTCGGTGGTTGTTTGCGAGCTTGAGTTAGACGCCACCGCGTCGTGTCGCTATTGGTACGTGCGACAGCTGTCGGTAAAGAGTCATGAACGCCCAACGGACTCCGAGTCGTTTGCATGTTTACGTGGCCTTCGGAGTCGTCAACCTGATCTGACTGGCGCCCGCTGGCAGTGACCTCGCCGCTTGGGTTGGCTCGAACGACAGTATTCATAGACATATATCAGACATCATCGTTATCTTCGTCTATGAAGTCTTAGTATGGATTCTCGAAATAACAATGATCGTTCTCACCGACTCGAGCTTGTGCTATTATCAAAGGAGTTATGTCATCGTCCCCAAAAAGTCCGTAACATGGTCGGTCAGAGACAGATAGCTCGCTGCACATTCAGGCTGGTGCATAGACCAGATCCGAGACTGGCGGCATAAGTCAAGCCTAAGTTAAGAGAAAAGCGGCCACCTGCGACTCAAGGTGCCAGTGAATTCAGGAACCGTATTGATAGTTAGGGCCTGCCAGTCCCAGAGCCCGGAAGTTTTGGGAAAGATTGTAACTGGTGTCGCATATTCATATTCTTTGCAACATTTATCATTGCTGCCACGCACGAATTCATGATCCTGACCCATGAATAAGAGTCAAGATGATGTGGCGGGTATTGCTACTCGCTTGTTCGAGAAATGCTCCTGGGCGCCCCTAGTCAATGTATACCGCTTCGCCGCAATAATGGGTAGACTAGAATTTGCGGATGTTAGTTCGCGCTATATCATTTAAAGGAAGACGCGACAATACGACTACAAGACAGGGACATGTGCTATAACCACCACTCTTCCAATAACCTTCATGCAGGCATGGATGAACACATACAACAGGGATGCTGCGTAAGGTATAATATATATACCCAAACACCCCTTAGACACGCCGCCAGATACACATCAATACGCTGGAGCACTGAGGCCTTGCTTCTGCTATTGTTATTATGTTCGCGAATGCATGCGAAGACGGTCTCTCCCCAGATGTCAACACGGTTGCGATCCTCTGAACTATTCGATGTCCGCGCCATCCAAAAGACGCAAACAACAGATGATATCCCAAACTTGGACCACAAGGACGACTTCGAGGGACCATGAGTAGGATTGTCGCGATGCGATGGGTCTGCCGCGCGTGTTGGAGCACTATGGTGCTTCCGTAATGACGAAAGCTACCTCTGGGACACGAACAGGCAGGGAACGCGTGGAAGACACTTCGACTTGAGAGACAGAAGAAGCTGGTATGGTATGTGCACCAAATATGGACCGCACTGATCGAGCGCGCGCCAGGCATAAAAAAGGAATAGCCTGAGGGGGCATGCTGCCTACAGCCCTGGTGTCCGTCCTGGACGGTCAAGGTAGTTGGGGGCCCCCGGCTGTCTAGGTAGGGGGTGAGGGGAGAATGGGAGACAATTCCATCAGCGAGGAAGAAAAAAGAGGATAACCATGAAAGTGTGGCCTATTGATCCTTTAGTCCTCGGAATTCGAGGCTAGAGGTGCCAGAAAAGTTACCACAGGGATAACTGGCTTGTGGCAGCCAAGCCGCTCATAGCGACGTTGCTTTTGATCCTTCGATGTCGGCTCTTCCTATCATACCAAGCAGAATTCGTAAGCGCTGGATTGTTCACCCACTAATAGGGAACGTGAGCTGGGTTCAGACCGTCGTGAGACAGGTTAGTTTTACCCTACTGATGGAGTGTTATCGTAATAGTAATTGAACTTAGTACGAGGAACCGCTCATTCAGATATTTGGTATTTGCGCCTGTCCGATCGGGCAATGGCGCCGGTTATCATCTGCTGGATTATGGCTGAACGCCTCTAAGCCAGAATCCTGCTAGAAACGATGATGTTGGTCCCGCACATACGAAGTTGTGTTTAAATAGAGCTTTGCTCGCAACCAAATCTGGTCGGCTAGGCCAATCGAAAGCGAAACAGTGGTCCAAGGCCTCATGATTTGTCAACTGACCAACCGCAACCGGATACAAGAAGCCAACATAGACGCAGACTGTGGGTGTTGTTTGTGACCAATTTTCCCTTTTCTGCAAGCAAATCACAGAAGCTGAACGAATCCAATGATGACCTCTCTGTGGGTTTGACCGGGAAACATGCTGTTTCAGAGAGAAAACTTTCTCACAGAGGATTTTAATTTCCTGCACTGATTGGTCAGACAATGTCAAGTCTATGATGAAATGTATCTTCGCTAGCTTGAATGACCCCGCGCACAGTGTCAGTCCCTGCAGAAAACATTTAGGAGGCCCTTCTAGGTAAGTACTGTCGGCGCGCGGGGTTCACTGCAGTCGAAGGCGGCATGTGAGTTCGAGGTTGCAGTTTTCCGTCCAGGATTCGGTTCGGCACTAGGAAGGACAGTGGTAGGAGGTATCCGTCCTGGACGGACTGTTTCAATGTCAGGCTGACTCCCAGCGGTTGTGTCCGCCAGGAGTCACAAATAGCTGACAGGAAGTGGCAGGGTGTCCGTCTGAACGGGCAGCTGCTGCAAAGACAACCAGCTGCAGGAGCTAAGATGCCCTGGTGCCCTACGTGTTATCTATTTTTTGACGCTGGCTGACTGACTGAATGGTCTCATATCGCCTGCACACCTTCGCATTACTTACTCCGCCTGACCCTCCGCCTGTCACGACTCATTACCTGTCCGTCCAGGACGGACACCCGGGACCCCAGGCCACTTGCCGCCAGGGCACATTCACCGCCTGTCCGTCCAGGACGGACACTCGGGGCACTTCCCATTCCAACGCTCTCTAACCTAACAGTGACCTTTTCGAAATCGCGCAGGATTATAGTCATTGCAATACGTCGAGCAACGTCTCTGACGGTAAGACTTCACTTTCACTTCCGCCGCCTACACTTATACACTCGCTGAAGGACATGATCGACCTCGCTGAAGGACAGTCACTAGTTGTGTCCTGTGTCATTCCTCGATTGCCAACTTACGCTGCTGCATCTTTTGTCGTCATTTCAATATGTGCCGCTGACGAGGGGCGACACAGCTACTCACCGAACGAGAACCATCCGTCCAGGACGGACGCTCTCGCGCCGCATATGAATGGATCGGTCTCTTCGCCGTGCTGCCCAGCAGCCACCACTACCCAACCCATAAAATCACCCGGTATTGCCTGGGCTTTCGGAACTTGCGACCGATGAGACGCTCAGCGTCTCCGAAGTTGCGAGGTCCATGGGGATCTGGTTCTTGACGGCAACGCTGGAAGGTGACTGAGGTGGTGCAATTGCGCTGTTGACGATGGTCTCGACACGTTCGCTTAGGCAAATATCGAAGTTTCACGTCTGTCCCAAAGCTAGGTGGTATCCCGCCCACTGCACCTCAAGTGCTGGCGGCACCATGGGAATTCGGCAAGTATCACGGCATTGGACAGGACAAGGGGAGATGGCAGTACAAGGGGAGATGGCAGTAGCGAGGACGCTACCGTGTTTGTCTGCCCCACTAGATGAGTAATAATAATACCCTTGTTCAACGTGTTTTTAGGCGAACAGGAGCGTCATAAGCTCCCGCTGTCGCCTCGTTTCTAGTCTCCTCGGACTCTCATGTGTAACTGAGGGTCTGGCCATGAGGCATATGTGTACAGCGTGGTGTCCGTCCTGGACGGTAACGTCGGGCACTGTCCCCGACTGTTGAACATTTATCCACCGTTGAGTATTGTCCTCGTGTGTCCTCGTGTGACAGATACCTCTAAGCTTATGTTCAACGCGCAGACACGCAGGCAGGTCCGCGCGTCCCACCGCAGCTGTCCGTCCTGGACGGACACATCCGCCACCGCCCGGAGAGGTTCAACTGTTTCCCGCTCGCGGCCCATCATCCGCATGTTGCATATTTGGTCGTGAATTGGACACATGTTGAGTCCTCGAGGCCGCCTTAGCAACGGACAATGTATTCCACCTATTGTATCACTCCAGTCGCAACGACGAGCCTCTCGTCACCGCGTGTCGAGGCCGAGCGGCACCGCGCAAAGTCGACAGGTGTCTCTGCTCTCCGTGTCCGCCCAGGACGGACAGGTCTGTATCCCAGAGCAGGCCTCGTATAAAATCACATCGCCCGCGCAGTCAATCTGCAACCATGGCGCCACCTCTCTTCCCTGATGAGCTCTCCTCCTCGAACCATCGCCTTGCGGAGTTCGCATAACTCGCTGAAAAGTACTGTAACGACGAGAACATCGACCGCTTCGCCAACCTAGTCCTCGCGGTCGCGCACTCCATAACCCGCCCCAATGCGACCCCAACCAACGCCGCTCTTCATTAATCCTCGCTATTTAATGCGAAGTTTCCTAACGTTACACCATTCTTGGCGACTTTGACTCTGTTATCGGTCTCACTCGCCTCCTTCCATTCAGCGAGTCTATCACCTGGCACTTGTTTCCCTTTCTCCGAGACCCTTACCACTTCCGTCCACCTCAAGTGGCCTATCATCAGGAATGTAAGTAAATTCCTACATCAATCGTCTCCACTCTCACCCACTCTGTTATTCAGAACGCCACCCTTCAGGTCCCGCTTCACAAAATTCGAACTGCCTGTGCTTCTAGTTCGGGACCCGCCACCAGGGTCGCTCTTCTTCCCGGCGATACGACCCCACCTCCTCCCACGCTTAGTAACGAGGTCTTGGCCTCCATCTACGATATGGCATCCGTCCCGCCGACGCTGTCGCCCGAACTCGCAGTCCAGTGGCCGTGAATTTCAGTAACGTCACTGTCTCGTTCGAGCCGCACTGGCCAGCTCGGCGCCTTACCAAGCGACATCACCCAGGTCTTTCTTGAGGCTCGCGCGAGCTCCTCGATCGCTCGCCGAGCTCGACGGAGGCTTCGCGGATGCCTTCTTCGAGATCGAGGCCAAAGGCGTGAAGGCTTCCAGCGCTCACAACCCCCAGGATTGGTGGGCTCGCAGTGAGGCCCTTGCAGCGGTCTTGGACCCCATCGATCAGCAGCTTATTCCCGACGAGGAGTTGGAGTCACGTTGGTTTGTCGACGTCGCCCTCGAAGTTCACGCTGAGGGCCGGGTTATGCAATGGCTGACCGAAAGTCACACCCGGCTTATTCGACACATGCTTCCCTCTATCTCAGAAGACCAGGCCATCGCTTTGAAGCGCAGCAATGCTTTCAAGGAGGACCTCAGCGGGCACCTCACAGCATTGTCCGGCTTCCGCCTCGAGACGGGGACGAAAGGGCGCGCTGACCATGTCTCCTACATCAACGTCTACACCACGGACAAGTCAGCGACCTATCAGCTGCACGCAGGGATCTATCGGCGTCGCACCGCGCAGGACCTCTTGCCCAAACCTTTCGAGAAGTTCCTTTCCGACGTCGACAGCGTCGCAGAGACCTTTGCCGACTGCGCAGGGGGTTCCGGTGTCCTCCAGAACGGTGCAGCTCGTATGGAGGCCCGCGTCGGCCTCTTGTATGCCAAACAGGCTCTCGCAGACATCCCCGACGACCTCGTCACGGAGTCGATTCTCGCCGTGGACTCCGCCATCTGGTGGTAAGTCCTCTGTCTATGGTTACTTGTAAGCTTTCTAATAGTTCATTTATAAAGGTACTTCAAGTTCTTCCGCGCATCGGCGCTCTACCGGCTCTTCAAAGAGTTGGCAAGCTCCTCCCGATGCTCGCTCTGGACACCCAGCCTCATGTTGGGTGCCGCTCTGCGCTACATGTTCAATGCTGTCATCTACCGCCTTCCGGGAAGAGGATCGAGGAGGAGCTTGGCAGGCAGTCCGCGTTTTGGACCCATCCCCACGTCCACCCCTACGAGGCAGACTATGCCGATGCCGAGTTCGAGAACGTCAACCTGGTCCCTTGCACCCTCGACCGTGGCCTCTACTTCATCGCTGGTCTCGTGCGCGACGAAACTCATGGCGTCTTCCGTCTCGCCGCTGTCCGTCAGTTAGAAAGGGAGGAACTCGCAATCCTCTACAAGAAGCCCAACCTACACGACATCGCTAAGGCCTTCGGCGGCCGTTCTTTTGGCCTCTCCATATACAGTCGATCACACAAGGACCGACTAACACCAGGCGCCCACCGGCCCCATCCAGGCTGTCAGAGGTCAGCTTACCCTTCACAATTTCACCCTCACTCAACACGGCGTCGCGCGCATCCCCACCATGCAAATGACGGGCCCAGACATCGAGAACCTCGACGACCCGGAGGACGAAGAAGTCTCCTTGGATCGCGCCTTCTCTCTTCTCTGGGCCCAGTTCCCTTCCGACGTCATCCAATGCTCCCCGAACCAGAAGAATCGGCACAAGCCTTCGTGACATTGCTGAGCTGCCGCGCGCGCAGGCTGTGACCCACGACTTCTTCCGAGCTGTCGAGCTTCCTTTCGACGCCGCAGCACTGCGCGTTTGCAACGAGCAGCAATGGAGAGAACTCGTGTTCGACAAGTTCTTCCCGCCCAAAGGCACTGTTCTCTCCGATCGCCTTCAGAACTTCCGCAACGCCCGCTATTTCTCGACCTACCTTGGCGAGATAGAGCGCCTCTCACCCCACGACGCCACCGTTATCCGCGAGGAGCTCTGGATTCTATTCCGAGGGCTGTCCTGGCTCCCGCATCCTTATTCGGATCGCATGTGGAAGAGCAAGGCCTGGCATCCGCTCCCTCCAGGCTGGAGGGCCCTTCCTCCCGGTCACGACGAACCAGCCGTTCATATCGTCATCAACAGCGCCAAGTGCCCCAACCCTGACGCCGTCTTTCTGCTCGGCGCACCTAACCCCCGCGCGGCCGAGCCGGAAGACGAGGAAGACGCCGCGTGGGTCGAGCTAGGCCAACGCCTCCAAACGATCAACATGACCAACGGAGAGCGTGGCCTCGATCTCGCCCACAGCGTCGGTCCCCTCCTCGAGAGCATCCGCAGCCTCCCAGGTGGTGGGCCTGCCCGCGAGCGTGAACGTGCCCCGAGCGTTGCGGGGAGTAGTGCGAGTCAGGCCGGACGGGCGGGCCGCGGTAACGCTGATCGTCGCGAAGAGGAAGAGGAGTCTAGCAGTGGGGTTGAAGTTGGTCGGGCTCTGAGCAGGCCCGTGGTAGATGTCTTTTCCATCGGACTCACTCGCGGTTAGGACCAGTGGACCCCGCCGCCGTCGCCGGGATTCAGGTTCCCTTCTAGCCCGGACCTCGTCGAGTCTGCCCTTTTAGACGGACTTGATGAGGAGTCTGATGATGAACGGGCCCAAGCGTCGCCGCCAACTTTGACCACTTCGTAGATTTTGACGCGTACAGTGACCTGCAGTAGTGTTTGCATGCGAAGACAGCGATTGTATGCGTAGTTTCATTGCTCAATGCCTTACAGTGTTTGTTTTCCGTGTTTCAGCCAATACCTCTGCGCCCTGGACGGAGAAACAGAATGGACCTGGCATCGCTGGTGATGTCATCGCATTCAGCTGACTGATGGCTTCACCACACGCCGCTGCCAGTAGATAAGTTCGCCCTGGACGACACAGAGAGCGCCATGTTGTTCTTCCAGAGTGCGGAATGCAGCCTCGTGAATGTGTTCGCCCAGGACGGACACACAGGAGGGAGTTGCACTGTACTTTTTTTAATGACGCATTGCAGGTTGTTAGCAAATTGAGTTCACATTGCGACGCCGAACGCTGTCGCAGGGAGCAGGAGGTCCGCCCAGGACGACACATGGGGCGCGCGCTGGCGCCAGGCCCCGCCGTCTTATTCGCCCTGACGACAACGGGACTTACAGCTCGCACTATATTTGGCATATCATTTGTTGATCCTTTATCATGCTGGGTCGCGAAGCTGCTGATCCTCTTTCAATGGCTCGGCCACGGAGGTTGCTCCGTGGCTTAGCCATTGACAGAGGATCAACAAATGCCCAGCGACTGAGGATTAACAAATGATATGCCAAACATAGTGCAGGCTGTAAGCCCCGTTTGTCCGTCCAGGACGGATAAAGAGACGGCGGGGCCTGAGAGCGCCGGAACAGGTCGCGCAACCCCGTGTGTCCGTCCTGGACGGACAGTCCTGCTCCCTGCGACAGCGTTCCGACGTCGCAATCTAATGCAGACTCAATTTGTCAACAACCTGCAATGCGGTCATTGGAGCAAAGTACAGCGCAGGGGTCCCTCCCTCTGTGTCCGTCCTGGACGGACACATTTGTCGGGGCTGCATTCCGCACTCTGGAAGAACAACATGGCCGCCTCTCTCTGTGTCCGTCCAGGACGGACCCATCTCGCAACGTGGCGCGGCGTGGTGAGTGAAGCCATCAGTCAGCTGAGGTACGGTGACATGCACCAGCGAATGCCAGGGTCCACTTCCAGGACGCGCTGTCTCAGTCCGGCGATGGATTGCCGGAGAGGTGCTTTTGCTTGACCTCCTAGAAGTGAATAACACGCCCATCAACGAGTGCAGCCCCGCACCCGCGTTGGGTACAAAGAAACATACGGCCTAGAATGTCGTGGATCTCGGCGAGACTCGGAGTCCGAGGACGTGACAGGCAGTCCGCGGAGCATGTGGTTGTTGTGTCCGCGGCCATCACGTCGACGATTCCATTTAGGAAGTCAATTGCAACCTCCACGAGGTTCTTTCCCGAAAAGTCCATGCAACTGCCTCGAGGGATCGTTGAGGACACCGCATGTTCAGGGTCGGGCCAGGGCTCATTGTGGTCGCCGCCGCCTCATGTTGGGCGGTATATCAGACAGAGTTCGATGTGCCCGCTCCCTCCAACCCCCTTTCTCCCCACCACCTTCAAGCTCACCAGCACGCACCATCTCGACGGCCATGCCCTCCCTCGACAACGTCAGCCACCTCCTCACCATCTGCGCGGACACGCCGGAGTCGTTCATGTGGAATGATTGGCAAGAGCGTACCGGCCTCCTCGTGATGCCGTTCGGCCCAGAGGCGACTTACAAGCTCGCCGGTATGAATAAAAAGGACTACAAGATTGCAAAGGTTTTTTATCGGCGTTGGTTGGAGGAAGTGGGGTCCGCGAAACGGTTGCAGTTTATTCGCGGGCGGACCGACGCACACCAGGAGGGGCGCGTGATCGTGAAGAAGTGGGCGGCTGACAAGTGGGCGGAATGGGAGATCTCGGAGTTGGTCGCTTCGACCCTCGACGCCTGCAGCTTCAAGACGTTCGACGTCCCCAAGGCCCTCAAGCGCGACCAAGTAGTTTATTTAGTGTAGTTGTTTATTATACGGTTTACTGACTTATGTGCACAGTGGCCGAATGCGACGGACCTTGGTATCCGCGACGTAGTCAGCCCCCACCTCGCCCTCGCGATGTTCGGCCCCGACTGCGTCACGGCGGTGGGGTCGATCCAGGTCGTCCACATCCCCCTCATGCCAGTCGTCGGAGGTCTCATCGCTTCGGGCGTGACTCGCGGGCGGGCGTGGAAGCGGCGCGGCGGCGCGCGTCAAGACCGAGGATAAGTTGGCGCAGGACGTTGCAGGTAAGCCCCAAGTCCCATTTCGCAGCTTGCAGGCTGACCTTTGTTTGTAGCACTCGAGGCCCCGACGCAATGCCCACCCTCCGAGATCGCCGGATCATCCAGCGATCGCGGACGGTCACCAAGTCGGAATTGTTCGCCACCAGGTCATGGAGGGGCTCGCCGCCGCGGAAGACGCAGGCTCGAGCAGATGTACGAGGTGGCGGCGAAAGTCAAGTCGGGCGGCACGCACCGTAAGCACCTTTGTTACTGTTCTTACATTTGTGTTACTGCTGACGCGCGGTGATTTACAGGCATTCCCGCCGCCTCCTGAAGGCCCTCAGGCCCTCGCGACACGCCAACGGTGCACATCGCCCTGTGCGAGCTCGAGCAAGCGATGGACACCTCCCGATCACGACTCGATGCGGTCGCCGACGCTGCTGACGCCGACTTCTCGGACTGGCTGACTGGCGTCGAGGACCTCCAGGAAAAGACCGCAGGAGCTTTGGGCGGACTTGGGCTGAACAACGAGCAGATCCCCGGTTCAACGAGGTCGAGGATCCGCGTGGCGAGGTCAACCCCTGGGACCAGACGGTGGGCGGTTCGTGAAGACCGAGCAGGCCCTCAAGTTTGGGCCCCGTGGCATCAGCTCGTCGGGATCACGAAGATGTGCGAGCTCATCATCAAGGGCAAACCCTCCTCCTCATGGACCAAGTCGGCGCCGGCAAGACGCTCCAGATTGTCGGCGCCATAGTCATGTACCCGATGCTTCACAGCACTACCAGAGGAACAAAAGGTTCCCCGCAATTCAGTAAGTCTTTTCCTTATCCGCTCTTTACTTTCATTTACTAACAGTTTGTATTACAGAAGGCCTCGCGCGACACGCCGACGGAACTTGCCCGACCGCCCCCACCTCATCATCGCCCCGGTCGCGCTTCTTCGACCAATGGATGGTCGAGTTCAAGCGCACGCCAAGTTCGCCCGCCGACATCTACCCGCACACGCACCAGTGGAACCAGCTCGAGGCAGACGGTCTGGGACGACGTGTTCCAGCTCAAGGACGACAAGCAGACGCTGAGCCACAAGGTTCTGCTCGCCGCGCATACGTAAGCAGCCCAGCTTTGTTTATTACCTTCTGAATATGCTAACGCCTCTAGGCCGCCGAGTCCGATTGTTCGCAGCGTTCACGAGCACGAAGAAGCTCGCCCCTGCCGCCCGAACGCGACAACGCGCTGCCCATGAAGTCGATGCTGTACGACATGAAGTTCGCATCGCCACCATCGACGCAGGGGCCAAGATGCGGAACCCCAGCCACCACTGGACGACGATGAACGAGCTCTCCCGCCTCCCACTGCACTATCGCGCGACGGCGACGCCATCACGAACTCGCCTTGGTAAGTACATTTATTATGCTCGTTGGGAGACCATACTCACTGTCCTTTAACAGGACTTGGTGTACATCGCCGGTGTATCGATCCCCGCCTGCGAGGAGGAAACACTCTTGGTCGATATGAAGAAGAAGCTCATGGCCGCGCGCGCAAGTCCAACGCCGAAGTTCCGCAACGCCGCGAGGAGGGCGACGCTGCTCAGCGGATCTCAGCGGCGAGCTCGACCTCCCGCGAAGAAGGAGCAGGTCAAGCAGATGACGTCGTACACGGTCGCGCTTCGCAAGATGTTCAACGGCCACACCATCCGCCGCACCCTGGACGCCGTCGACTGGGAGGGGCAGCCCATCTCGGGGCTGGAGCCTTACGTCTCCCAACAACTAATGCTCACGCCGTTGGACGAGGAGGCGGAGGTGTTGGAGGCGACAGCAGCTGCAATCGTCGCTGAGCACGACACCGCGCGCACTGCCGCGATGGTTGCGCAGGCTGAAGGACATGTAAGTCTTCTCGTTGATACTCAAGAGATACAGGCCGGACGCTTCGAGACACGCATCGCGCGCGGTGTCCGTCCTGGACGGACACACAGGCGCACGGTGCCGCGTCCCAACCAGCGGCAGGCCGGATTGCCAGACGTGTCCGTCCTGGACGGACACATAGCGCGCCGATGCCCGCTTACGGTTTCGCACTGGTGGCGATCGTGATGGAGCCACGGTGGCTCCAGGTGTCCGTCCAGGACGGACACCCGTGGGCTGACTCTCGCTCTGGGGCGGATGCGGCGAAGCGTGTCGTGGATCTCCGCGAGACCACTGGCGGGCGGGACGGCTTCACCTGTCCGCCCCGGACGGACACCCGTGAGTGCGTGGGGTTGCGAATGTCGCACTCCGCCACGGGTGTCCGTCCGGGACGGATAACATTAGTGCGTGGGGAGACGAAGACATCGGGCAGGCCCTCGCTTCTCCTTGTCCGCCCTGGACGGATAGATTTCGACTAAGACTCGGAAATGCGACGGGCAGCAAACAAGTGCATTTCACGCCAATTTGTTTTTGAACGCCAGGGGCCCGCCCTCGCTGTCCGTCCGGGACGGACACACTTTGTTTATCTCCACCGCTGCTCACAAACTGTTCATCCAGGCTTTCACGGTCGCTTCCGCCGGCCACCTCCACTACAAGCTCCTTGATGATCCGCTGTGGGCGCCGAAAGATATGGCGGACTGGGAGGCCACCACCTCCACGGCTCCAGAACCTCGCCGACATCCTCCTCCACCACCTCTCCAAGACAACGCCCCGCTCCTTCGCCGCGCCGCAAGACAGCAACGAAGTTGGACGCCGATCCTGAATGGGAAATGCAGGAGCGCGACGACGACATCGACTATCCCGACCGCATCATCGCTTCACGCCGCTTCCCTTCCAACAACCCTCATCACGAAGGCAATTTACACTTTTTTTCTGTCGTTATCATTATTTACACACTTTGATTTCGCAGGTCTTGGGCTTACACGGCATCAAGTACATCGAGGTCAACGGCTCCAAGCAGTTGTCCGTGCGGTCAAAGGACATAGAAAAGTTCCGCAGCTCCGACCGCGACGGACCCCGTGTTTGCCTGTTGTCGAACGTCGGCACGATGGGCCTCAACCTCCCCCAGGCCAACATCCTCGTCGCCTTGGTAAGGTTCTATGTCTTATCGTTGTTATTTCTTACCTACCATCCAAACAGGATCAAATGTGGTCGCACCAGGACTTGCTTCAACTGATCGGTCGCATTTGGCGCCACCCGCAGAAGAAGCAGGTCTTGGTCTACCAGCCTTGCCTCGAGCACGCCACGGATATGTTCCTGAGCGTTCTCTCGTTCTCCAAGAACGCGCTCCTCGCCGCCTTCACCAAGTCGTCGAAGGAGACAAGTACGTCTTTAATTATTATCTTTATGAATCTAACAGCCCTTTACTAATGTACTCTAGAATCAATCTTTCGTCATCTCCTTCCGGTCTCGCTCCGGGATGACAGTGACGAGGATGATGAGCCCGAGGCGGAGCCCGCGACGAAGACCAAGGCCAAGCCTAAGGCCAAGGCATCCACCCGGGCATCCACCCGGGCATCCACCCGGGCATCCACCCGGGCATCCACGTCCAAGCCCAACCCTGCCGCCGCCGCCGTGGCTGAGGAGGACGAGGAGAGCGAGGATGAGGAGAGCGAGGACGAGGAGCCGAAGGCAAGGCCAAGGCACCCGCCCGCGCATCGACGCCCAGGCCCAAGGTTGTCGCGCGCCATCGTCGCTGACGAGGACGAGGAGGACGAGGAGAGCGAGGACGAGGAGCCGAAAGGCAAGGGCAAGGGCAAGGGCAAGGCACCCGCCCGCGCCTCCACCCGCGCATCCAAGCGCAAGCCCAAGTCGTCCGCCGTCGTCGATGACGAGGACGAGGAGGACGAGGCGCCGAGAGCCAAGGGCAAGAGCCAGGTCGCCGCTCCCGAGGATGACAACGACGAGCAGCCTGAGCCCGCCCCAACCCAGCCCCCCAAGCGCGGCCGCAAGAAGCTCGTGCCAGAAGTGGTGCTCGAGCCGCGCCAGTTCCAGTCTGCGCCGGCGGGGAAGAACAGCAAGAAGAAGACGCAGCGCGCGCTCGAGCCGCGCCGAGCCGCGCCGAGCCCGCGCCGAGCCGCGCCCGAGCCCGCGCCGAGCCCAAGGTGTCCAAGCCTGGTTCGCCTACACCGAGGGCACCAGCGGCCTCATCCTCGGCGAGCACCAAGGACACACGCGCCGAGCCCGGCCTCGCGCAGACCTGCCCCGACGCCCCGCCACCCCCAACGCTGCCAAGCCTTGAAGCGCACGGCCGACGAGTCAGGCCATCGCGATCCAGAGTCGGAAGGCGAGCCGAAGTCCAAGCGGCAGAGGAAGAAGGAGAAGAAGGAGAGGCAGGCCCTAAAGCGCAAACGCGAAGAAGCCCAGCGACAGCAACTCGCCGAGGGAGTCTCCCCCAGAACGTTAGTTTCGACTTCGACTTCGGATACTGGGACCGGGCGGCCGATCGCAGCCCACCGTCGAAGAGGGTTGCAGGAGAGGGCAGCCAGCAGGCATCTGCGAGCGGCGCTGGTGCCTCTGCGAGCGGCGCTGGTGCCTCTGCGAGCGGCGCTGGTGCCTCTGCGAGCGGCGCTGGTGCCTCTGCGAGCGGCGCGGGTGCCTCTGCGAAGCGCGCGGTGCCTCTGGCTCTTCTCCCGCGGGCGGTCGTGGTTCTGGCGGCCGCGCATCTAGGCGCGATGATAGCGACAGCGATCGCCCAATGGAGACTAGGGACATCTTTCTGAAGAGGGTCGCGGGGAGGGGCCGGCCTGGTAAGGCGAGTGAGCTCGGCCGCAAGTAGACTTGTCATTCTTCGCATATCGCTCTCGTTTGACTCGGACAACTGTACTATAGCATTCTGCATACGACGCACGGCTGAGCTTGTTTCTTGAACTGTCGATAGGACTGTATCTTCCCATATATTTACCTTATCCATACTTCTTAATCTGTGACCCCCCCTCAACAGAACGGCACGGGTTGAATTGCCCGGTACAATAAACGGATGTAGGGCTTGCCAGCCTTGTCCAAGACGGATCCGAAACCTGTTGACGAACAGGCCTGACCAGATCGATCCCATCCTCCCGACCAGCTCATCTACATTCCTCTTCCCCGACGAACTGTCGCATCTATCAATCCTCAAGGCTTATGCTCAGGCGGATGTCACAGGTGTGTGCTGCTGGCGCTGAACACCCAGAAGTGCTCGTCCTGGACGGACACTGCCGCACTCGCACCCACACACCCCTCCCACGGCACCTGTCCGTCCAGGACGGACGGCTACGCACGGGCACCCACACTCCCCTCCCACGCCACCTGTCCGTCCAGGACGGACGGCTACGCACACATGCCTGTCTGGCCGATGTCCAGCGACGCAGAAAGGTCTTGAACAGCAGCCATTCGTGCTTGTTCAAGTCTTTATGGATCATTGTTCAGCGTGCCACTTGTTATTAGCGCAACTTCTCGTTATCCAATAACTATTACTTGCCAAATTTCATTATGACGAATCACACTCGCAATTGTACAGATATAAAGGACAGCAGGCGACAGATCCGTCCTGCACATGCAGTGCGGCAGGTGTCCGTCCAGGACGGACGGCCAAGATTGGGGACGGCGCAGTACGGCAGGTGTCCGCCCAGGACGGACAGGACGGGTGCTCACACCACAATGCGATACCGACTGGCATCCGTGATTACGATGTATTCCTTTGTTCTCATTCAATGATGCTATTAAGCAGTCCATAAATAGACCCATTAACATAAAGATTTGACATCCCGTGTAATGATTGTTAGACTGGAGTATACAAACCGTAACGTGTATCTGCTGCGTCTTCATCTATTAAAATGTTGATGAAAAATAACTACTTAGCCATAAAGATCTATGTCTACGTAGTGTTCACATAAGCAGCTCATTAGCTACAGCCACCTCAGGGCGTGCTATTCGCCTAACACAAATCAATGTAACTCCCAACTTGTAACCCACACGCCGTCCTACTAATCCTCACAAGCCAAGAATTGCCGTAACATTTTTTGCCTACTGGAAACAGCATCCATCATACCAAGGTTTCTTCTCCACTTCGCGTTGCAAGAAATCACCTCGACGGTGCCCCCAATGTCAAAGCTGAATTCTGTAAGCAAATGCCTCTAGAAACAGACAACTGAGGCTTACGGTGGGGTGCTTACGCCCTCAGGCGAGTAGTGGGGCGAACGGGATTGTAACCCTCGCAGGATGCGAGGGAGAAGAGTAGATGATGACCATAGGCTGAGTAGGAGGTGGAGCCTCGCTGAAGTGCACAGGAGGCAGAGGCTGAATAGGAGGGGGTGGTAATGGGCCTAGAGGAGGAGGGCGGCACGGAGGAGCTAGCAAACCATATTCATCAGAGGAGTTGGCATCCTGACGAACATGTGGATCTGACCTTTCACGTGACCGTATTCTAACCCCACGATGCCGTGTTGCATTGTAGTTGGCGAGTTCAATTTCGCTGCCAAGGTCCCGCCCAGATACCAAGCAATCGACGCCGAGGTTGTTGGTGACAACAATGGAGCACCTCCGAGTCATCGGTGCCAGACTCGAGAAGTGAGACTCCCATCATCTCCATGTTCGTCAGCATCCTCTGCAGAGAGCGGGTCAAGGCTCTGAGCATCCACGTCCCACAGACACACAGGGGGGCGAACAGTCTCCCCGGTATCAGTGCTGGTGCATGACGCTACGGAGAGAGGGCGCATCGTGACTCAATGCGGGGTCAGTGAGGTCGGGAGTGGATTAAATATCTCGAAAGTGTGAGAGTCGTGCCTTCCTTACGGCAAGGGCACGTACGGCAAAGTAAGGCCGAAGTTCGGAAGCTGGCCTAGGGGAAAAATAGTTGGCCCACAAGCGAAGGTACGCGAAGCTACTATTTACGGTAAGGTTCCAGCCAAACCACAGCCGAGGAAAGACATATGTCTGCCAGTTCTCGGACTTCGACCTTACGTCATTATGTCACTGCCGCGGAGTGCGGTGATGGAGTAGAGGTTCGAGATATCCGCCGGCTATACTCGCGGTTCTGGAACTAAGTCCAACAGTGCAGGCCGCTCCATTGAGGAAGAATATTGACTACGGTGCAATGTCAGCACCTTCGCGCATGGTATCCGCATTTGAGGAATGTGTCGCCACCACCGCCCTTCCGCAGTCACAATTGACAAGGCCCGCAGACCTTGACGCCCTTGCCCCATGAGTTGCTCATGACGCAATGTGATAACGCAATGCAAGACTTGACAGCAAAGTACGCCGCTAGTTTGCTGTCAATATCACTCCAACTGCTGAGGTTAAGCCCCGCACGCAAATGTGGTAGGCATATGCTGCGTGAAAGCAGGCGAAGAGGTGCATGCGCGATGGTTGGGTCGGCGACAGTGATGTCTTGGCGGGGGAGTCTGTATTTGCGCGCTGGTTGATATGTTGTCGCATCGCATATTATTTTGGAACACAATCTCATGGCCTGTCTTGGTCTTGGAGATGACTGGTGTGAAGTGGACGGCCAGGTCAGATGTGCTTGCCTGCAGGGTTATTATGAAGTCTTTACCTGGCTTACTAGCACACCAGGTTGGCCAATGTTTAATAATGAGATGAATTTGACGCTATTTATGGCATTAACAAAGCCAGTTGTTAGTTCACGGTCAGTGGTGCGGCGTCGGCGTCATGCTAGAGGTGTCCCCGGACGACACACGCGCATCGGTGCGACTGGCGAGCGAAACGCGATCAGCCCTCTCTAACCGATATGCTGCTACCGATAAATATTATTCCGCGACTTGCTTGTGAGTGCAAACTTGGCTGATGGTAGAACAGAGAATAGGTTTGTAAAGAACGGAGGACCTTTCGCATTCGACCATTGAGGAGGGTATTGTGAGGACGAGGCTGCTGCCGAAACCCGACTGGCGGTGAGGATTGCGACAGCCGCCTCGTCACCCACTTCTCACAGGAGTTCACTGCAGGAGTCGGACACGCCAAGGGTGCCAGAGAGGTAGGAGTTCGCCGCAGCACATGAAGGACCTCTGTGGCCATCCTCGCGTCGGAGCGCGCGAGGATGGCCGGAGAGGTATGAAGTTCAAGCGCAAGCACAAGAAGGACCTCTCAGGCGATCTTCGCGTGTCCCGACTCCAGCAGTGAACTCCTGTGAGAAGTGGGTGACGAGACGGCTGTCGCAATCCTCACCGCCCGAGTCAGGGTTTCCGGCAGCAGCCTCGTCCTCACAATACCCTCCTCAATGGTCAGATGCGAAAGGTCCTCCGTTCTTTACAAACCTATTCTCTGTTCTACCATCAGCCAAGTTTGCACTCACAAACCCAAGTCCACGGAATAATATTTATCAGTAGCAGCATATCAGTTAGAGAGGGCTGATTCGCTGCTGCAGCTCGCCAGTCCGCACCCGATGCGCAGTGTGTCCGTCCAGGACGGACACCTCTAGCATGACGCCCGACCGTGCGCCCACCACTGACCGTGAACTAACAACTGGCTTTGTTAATGCCATAGAGTAGCGTCAAATTCATCTCATTATTAAACATTGGCCAACCTGGTGTGCTAGTAACTCAGCCAGGTAAAGACTTCATAATAACCCTGCAGGCAAGCACATCTGACCTGTCCGTCCTGGACGGACACCTGCTGCACTGGCCCTGCCCATCACATCTGGCGTGCCCCATACTCAGCTCTCCGTCCACTTCATACACCAGTCATCTCCAAGACCAAGACAGGCCATGACATTGTGTTCCAAAATAATATGCGATGCGACAACATATCAACCAACGCGCAAAATACAGACACCCCTCCGCCAAGACATCACTGTCGCCGACCCAACCATCGCGCATGCACCTCTTCGCCTGCTTTTTCACGCACCCGAGCGTATCGAGGATGGCCGCACGGACGACGACATCGACGCTCACGGCGCCGCTGCCGTGTCCCAGTACACACCGTGCCTGACGACAGTGGTCACTGCAGAGAAAACAGTTAGCAACTCTACACTGCGAATAGATCGGGTTGATACTCACGCTCGTCGCGACACTTGATGTCTTCTTAGAGGCTGGCCCAAAGCTCCGCCGCTTCCACGACTCCGCACCCGCCGGCGGAGCTTGTCCTCCGCCCTCCGGTTCGCCTCCTCGGCGTACTCCGCTGCAGCTTCCTCGGCCTCCCTGCGTGCTTGCAAGCACGCTGCATCGCCGCAGAAGGTATCTTGCACGCCTGCATCCGCCTGACCCGCGTAATGATGGAGTATTCCTCACCAAACTCCCGCAGATCCTGAACGCCAGGCCGCTCGTGGTACGGCAGGTCAGCGAGGTGCCTATACAGCGTGCTGAACTCCCTGTCCACCTTCACCAACGGGGGCAGTGCGCGCACAAGCATCAGGAACGTCGACATCGTGTACGACGTGTTCAAACTAGCAGGCTGCAGCCTCGCGCCTGTGATGGGGATTGATTGTGCGAGTGTGGATGGGTGGCCGGAGACAATCCGGTTGACGAGTTGATGACCTCATGGTGCACAAAGTCGCCGGTGAAGCTCATAGCGCGAAATGACAGTGATGCGATAGCTGCTCTGCCAACTTGCGGTCTCTTATGTTCATCTCCAGGCAGGCTCATCCATTGCTACCGCACATGCGGCTATCACCTCCACGGCCTTCCTTTTCACTTCGCCGTCCGTCCCATAAGTCCTCCCTCCTTGCCGGTGTCTCCATCAACACTCCTTAGTACATTGTCCATCAGGTTCATTCTATATAAGTAGTCATTTCCACCTTCTCGTACACTCCTCGGTACCGCGGAACATCCCTTCGATTTCTTCGACAACAGATAACGTAATTCCTGTATTCGGCCACCTCGTGTCCACTTCAGAAGTCGATGTGCCCGTGAACCTTATAGCAAAGTGCCAGAGGACGTCAAATTCTGTGAATGAACAATATGTTTTCTACCACTTGTGTTCCAGCTCCACATATGTTCTCACTCAATTGTGAATGGCGGTTGTCGAAGTCCTCACCACCCAAGTGAGTGTCTCCAGCAGCAGCCCCGACCTCAAAATACCCTCCTCGATGGTCAGAAGCAAAAGTATTCTTTCTCTGTTCTGCCATCAGCCAAGTTTGCACTCGCAAACCCAAGTCCACGGAACAGTATTTATTGCAGTACGTCAGCTAAGCACTGCACTTGGTCGCACTCCATGCACACAGTGTGTCCGTCCTGGAAGGACGCCTCTGGCCTGACCGACTGTGAACTTAAGACTGGCTTCGTAAAGTAGCTTCGCAAACCACCGGATTGTTAATCATCGCCTATGATGGGCAGAACATGAAGATATGGGCACTAGTCTACTATGGGCACTAGTCTACGAATAATTCGGCCGGGTAAAGACTTAATGATCAGTTGATGCATCAATTAATGCACCCAATAATACGGTATGAGAACGGCAAAAGGGATAAGTACTTTATAATTACTGTGCAGGCCAGTTGGCATTCGCAGTATGAGGCAGGCCCAACATCTGACCTGTCCGTCCGGACGGACACCTGCTGGACTCCCTGCCCCACCCCATACTCGCCGTCCGCCCAGGACGGATACCCCTGCTCTGCCCCCTGCTATCCTTTATATTCCTGGCCTTAATCTCTTCTTATCTTCGCATTAGCTCCATCACTGGGTATAAGTCCACTTATAAGTCCGGTTCTTCATCGCTAATACCGAACTCCTTACTCTTTACCACGTCCGATTTACTCCTGTCTTTATACGGCACTGGCGCTAGTGGTCCTCGCTAGCAGGCTTGGGCCACGTGCTTAGCGCTGGCTAGCCGGTCGCTAGCGCTGTTTAGCCGGTCGCTTAGGAGGGCCAAACCCTACCCTAGGGTTATTTCGCCCCTAGGAATAGAGGGCTGAGATGTTCCCATAACCCTAAGTCCTAAAGTGTACGCCCATCCGTTGAATATCATCTGTTGAATATCTACATCTCATCCAGCTACGCCCCTTTGGTCGCTTCTTCGTCATCATCGATAACCAGCAGTGCCGCCGACAGCCATACTCTGGTCTTCATATCTCTCATATCTGAAAGACAGATGTCCTGATCAAGCCAGCATAACCCTCCTTGCCGATATAATCATTCATCCTTCATTTCGCTCACCTAACCCTCGCTCGCTCGCTCATCAACCGCTCTTTCGCACATCATTCGCACGCCGCTCGCTCGCCGCTCGCTCGCCTCGCCGCTATATCAGCTGGTTGTGAAGCTTCATAACCAGGAGTATAATATTAGCCTCTGGCCGCCCCACTCTTAATGAGCCAACCACACAAGCTCAGTCAGGATAGCGCCTCCGCACAATCGATCAGATGATGAATCGCGCCGCCGGAACAGGAGGTGCTTACAACACTCATCCTCTCGCCCCTTAGAAACTGTGGGAGGCATGTTGATCTAACAGATATGTTCCTACTTGAGACGGTCGAGGCTGAAGCGCGACAGAAGCATCAGTATTGTCGCTCATTCATTCATCAGTCGCTCGCTCGCCAGTCGCTCGCCCATCAATCGCTCGCTCGCTCGCCGCTCGCTCATCAATCGCTCGCTCGCTCGCCGCTCGCTCATCTCGTCCGCATCAGCTGGTTATGAAGCTTCATAACCAGGAGTATAATATTAGCCTCTGGCCGCCCCACTCTTAATGAGCCAACCACACAAGCTCAGTCGCCTCATACTACCGTAATCTGCATGCACGTGAGCACATACACTCGAGCACTGTCCACTCAGATATTTTCACCAAGCGTAACCCTAAGCTGCCATCAAACACGAGACACACGCCTTTCCCACCATAACCTTAAACCCAGACAGAAACTTGAGTGGTCTTGAGGCCTAACCGTGATCCTCGTGAACGCTACGATGGCTCAGCCGGGATAACACATCCACCGAACCTGCTTTCCTAAATAAATCCACATCCGTAAGCTTTGGAGCCACACTTGAACCATCGCCAGCTCACCTGTCACATCTCATCAGAACTCATCGCTTGACCCACATTTACAGCTGTTCGATCTCTGCGCACATCAGTAAAGCGCGGCGCGTGTCTGGGCGGTCTGGGTGGGCGCCTCTAGGCTTTTTGGGGCTTTCCCGGACGCTTTCAGATTGAGCACCAGCCAGATCAATCAGATCCGCTGCTCAGAAGCGACTGGCGCCAAAGCGCCCAGACCTCCCAGAAATCTTGAAAGACGGTACGCGAGCTGAGCGCGCGCCGCTGATTGCAATTTTCATTGTAGATGGCAGTAATTATACGCACATGGTACATATATTCCACAACCTATAGGAAGGCATCAAAGACGGTTGGTTCCACTGGTCGCAGTCTCACCCTAAGCGCACATCAGAGTCCTAAAGTGTACGCCCATCCGCTGAATATCATCTGTTGAATATCTACATCTCATCCAGCTACGCCCCTTTGGTCGCTTCTCGTCATCATCGATAACCAGCAGTGCCGCCGACAGCCATACTCTGGTCTTCATATCTCTCATATCTGAAAGACAGATGCCCTGATCAAGCCAGCATAACCCTCCTTGCCGATATAATCATTCATCCTTCATTTCGCTCACCTAACCCTCGCTCGCTCGCTCATCAACCGCTCTTTCGCACATCATTCGTGACGCCGCTCGCTCGCCGCTCGCTCGCCTCGCCGCTTATATCAGCTGGTTGTGAAGCTTCATAACCAGGAGTATAATATTAGCCTCTGGCCGCCCCACTCTTAATGAGCCAACCACACAAGCTCAGTCAGGATAGCGCCTCCGCACAATCGATCAGATGATGAATCGCGCCGCCGGAACAGGAGGTGCTTACAACACTCATCCTCTCGCCCCTTAGAAACTGTGGGAGGCATGTTGATCTAACAGATATGTTCCTACTTGAGACGGTCGAGGCTGAAGCGCGACAGAAGCATCAGTATTGTCGCTCATTCATTCATCAGTCGCTCGCTCGCCAGTCGCTCGCCCATCAATCGCTCGCTCGCTCGCCGCTCGCTCATCAATCGCTCGCTCGCTCGCCGCTCGCTCGCCTCGCCGCACATCAGCTGGTTATGAAGCTTCATAACCAGGAGTATAATATTAGCCTCTGGCCGCCCCACTCTTAATGAGCCAACCACACAAGCTCAGTCGCCTCATACTACCGTAATCTGCATGCACGTGAGCACATACACTCGAGCACTGTCCACTCAGATATTTTCACCAAGCGTAACCCTAAGCTGCCATCAAACACGAGACACACGCCTTTCCCACCATAACCTTAAACCCAGACAGAAACTTGAGTGGTCTTGAGGCCTAACCGTGATCCTCGTGAACGCTACGATGGCTCAGCCGGGATAACACATCCACCGAACCTGCTTTCCTAAATAAATCCACATCCGTAAGCTTTGGAGCCACACTTGAACCATCGCCAGCTCACCTGTCACATCTCATCAGAACTCATCGCTTGACCCACATTTACAGCTGTTCGATCTCTGCGCACATCAGTAAAGCGCGCGCGCGTCTGGGCGGTCTGGGTGGGCGCCTCTAGGCTTTTTGGGGCTTTCCGGACGCTTCAGATTGAGCACCAGCCAGATCAATCAGATCCGCTGCTCAGAAGCGACTGGCGCCAAAGCGCCCAGACCTCCCAGAAATCTTGAAAGACGGTACGCTGAGCTGAGCGCGGCGCCGCTGATTGCAATTTTCATTGTAGATGGCAGTAATTATACGCACATGGTACATATATTCCACAACCTATAGGAAGGCATCAAAGACGGTTGGTTCCACTGGTCGCAGTCTCACCCTAAGCGCACATCAGAGTCCTAAAGTGTACGCCCATCCGCTGAATATCATCTGTTGAATATCTACATCTCATCCAGCTACGCCCCTTTGGTCGCTTCTTCGTCATCATCGATAACCAGCAGTGCCGCCGACAGCCATACTCTGGTCTTCATATCTCTCATATCTGAAAGACAGATGCCCTGATCAAGCCAGCATAACCCTCCTTGCCGATATAATCATTCATCCTTCATTTCGCTCACCTAACCCTCGCTCGCTCGCTCATCAACCGCTCTTTCGCACATCATTCGCACGCCGCTCGCTCGCCGCTCGCTCGCCTCGCCGCTATATCAGCTGGTTGTGAAGCTTCATAACCAGGAGTATAATATTAGCCTCTGGCCGCCCCACTCTTAATGAGCCAACCACACAAGCTCAGTCAGGATAGCGCCTCCGCACAATCGATCAGATGATGAATCGCGCCGCCGAACAGGAGGTGCTTACAACACTCATCCTCTCGCCCCTTAGAAACTGTGGGAGGCATGTTGATCTAACAGATATGTTCCTACTTGAGACGGTCGAGGCTGAAGCGCCGACAGAAGCATCAGTATTGTCGCTCATTCATTCATCAGTCGCTCGCTCGCCAGTCGCTCGCCCATCAATCGCTCGCTCGCTCGCCGCTCGCTCATCAATCGCTCGCTCGCTCGCCGCTCGCTCGCCTCGTCGCTACATCAGCTGGTTATGAAGCTTCATAACCAGGAGTATAATATTAGGCTCTGCTGATCCTCGTAAGTCGCCGTGTAATTCACGCCAAAGCGCGCCTGTGGGCGTGCTTCACTGGAAGGCTAGCCACGACGTTAATCGTGTTGGCGCTGGTAACCTTCGGTAGCTGAATGACCGAGTAAACTGGCTTTAAGCAGTCGCCGCGCTGTTAATAGCCGCCTTAAAGCATTTCGTTAACTCGACCTATGCTTCTACTAATAACTTGCTCTGTAGAGCTTGCAAACTCCTTAATGGATTATACGCACGGCGCCGCCAACGACGCCGTAATGCGGTCTAACCCAAACCCTAACCGTACGTGTAATTACTACTTAATCGTAGTCTATACGCTGACATTGACTGTACAGCTAACCTAACCCAAACCGAACCCTAACCGAACCCTAAGCCCTAACACAAAGTAACTGTTAGCGGTCACGTGACTAACCCCACATGACCAATAAGGCACGCGGGTTCAAGCGCCTAAGTTAGTCTTCGGTCGCGTGATCATGGCGCCGCTCGCGCCGCGCGCCGCCTGCAAATCACAAGACTAGTCACATGCTCGATTAGGCGCGAGACGCGCGCGCTAAGCACGTGAGTAATAACGTGACTTAGGTGTAAGCAGTCAATAGTAAGCGGCGCCAAAGCGCTCGCATGCGCCGTGCTGACGCACGCCCGCCATCGCCATCATTAATGAGTAATCAAGTCCGACCGGAAATTAGTCACCCGCTACACATCGCACTTGAGTAAGCACTTGCAATTACTAAGGCAGCCCTGATGAGCCACTATATAAGGCGAAACAGGCTGCGGTAGGAAGATCCCTACCGCCTCGTCGGCTGTTTACCTTTAGTCGCGCCACGCCGCTTCGCCGTTCGCGCTCCTCCCTAACCCACCCCCCGACGATGCCGCAGCCAAGGCCACCTTCGAATTCGAGTCCGACGGCGATCGCACTCCCACTCGGGCGACGCAACGGCAGCGCAACGACAGAAGCACTCGCGAGGGCAGTCCCGCCGAACGAGATCGTGCCGACAATGACAACACGCAGTATGCATGCGACACGTTCGACCAATTCCATGACGACATTCAACACCTGTCGCGCCGCGCTCCTTCCAAGCTGAAGAAGAACTGAAAGCCCCACGCGCCACTTTCGGACGAGGACATCCAGGGTTTCAAAGACCGCGATTTGGCCGATGCGAGCCCGCCACCCCATCCGCCCGGGAAAGGCAAGGCACCCTAACGCAAGTCGGTGAGGTGCTTTCCTCGAGCCATCATCTGGACCTATACATGCTAACATACACAGCTTGTCTCTCTTGTCGCAGATGCTGAGGTCTTCGGCGACGAGGTAGTCACTCCCACGCAGAAGAAGAAACGCACACGGACGAAAGTCTCCAGCGAGGATTCGCTGCTACGACGCCTCCCGCCCTGGGCAAAGGACAAAATCCTAACGAGGATTGTCCTCGATGATCAAGTACTATGGCACCCAGGAGAACCCGTGGGATCTGGATCAAGCAACGGGTCGCGCTTTCTCGAGTTGTTCGCCAGTGACCAAGGCCGCATACCCGACCAGAACATCACGCCGATAAAGCGGACAAGATCTACAAGTTTGTAAGTACTCATTATCACTCTGACTCCATCCATACATCCATTTTATCAATCCCACAGGCGCGCCAGTGTGTATATGACTGGCGCAAGGGTTTCCAAACTCTGGCAATCAAACTTGTCGAGCGCGAAATCAGCGAGCGCAACCTGACGAGCCGCGCCGCGGTCCGGCAGTTCGTCTCAGACGCGCGCGCTGCGGGCGGAGAGGCGCTTTACGACACGCCCAATGTCAAGGTATGTCGACAACCATTGTAGCAACCTCCTGCCTCAAGTACTTACTATTCCCAGAGACCCAAGGACGCGCTCGGGGCAATGCAATCAACCTATATTGCAAAACTGCTTGCGTCTCACCTCAATGCGATCGAAGGCGGGCGTCTCAAGACTTCGCCGCATCATGGAGGTGCTCTCGCACTCGCGGCCGTCGCTGTACGTACACCCCGCTGAATTGAATGCTCTGGATGTCTGACGGTTTGCAGATTCGACGTGCTTTCGGAATGTTTGTTACTGGCGAAGTTTAAAGCCGAGGATCAGGACTTCGTCAAAAGACAGTAGGGCTGAAGACGAAGAAGATGTATGAGGGCTCGGTGCAGCCGCTTATTGACCGCCCAGCTCGGATGGAGGCCCTCGCCGACGCTGCCTGGGAACTTGCACCATACATCCGTGAGGAGGCAGGCAATGACAATGGTGGCAACAGCGGTCACGGTGTGGACTCGGATGCCGGCGTACATGGCAGCAGACCCAAGCAGCTCCCCACCTCATGAATAGTGTCCTCAATTGTGCTGTGTGCTATATCTACGATGTATCAACTAAATGCAGTATTATCTTCCACCCAAGTACTGGTAGTGCTGCGAGTACTGAAACCTCAAATCTCCTCGGTACTGGGAACTGATGGAATGCTACTGAGGGGTCAATTACTGACAGCTGCTGACAGGCACTGACAGGCACTGGGAGTACTGCCTCAGCGCTGTCAGTACAATCACAGGTTTCCTGATTAGTAACTGGGGCCCTTCTTTCTTACGATCGGAAGGGACCTCATAGTCCGGGTCAAACAATGTCTCAAGTCCGTTTTTAAACGTGAAATAAATGCGCCATCGGAGGCGCCTTTCAAAGTCGTCGAAAGCACTCATTAAGAGTTCTGAGTTTGGACGAGAAGTACATATATTTGAGTCCGACGGAGAGATTGTATGCAATATCTGTAGGTACTGGTACACCGGGCGACGTGTGTACATAGTTCGTGAACCGACGCCCAATACTCCGATTGGGGTGTTCGCGACGATGAAATCTACTTGTCTGGTGTAAGACCATGTCAGTAACCTATCCGGCAACGACGGCGGCCACCAAACACGCACTGGTTTGCTTCTTCTTTCCTTTGTCGTTCGCGCCGGCCTTGGCGGACTTGCGTTCCTTGCTTGCGGCCTTCGCGGCCTTCGCCTATCCCTATCTCTATAATACTGGCCCTAAGCCCCTTAGGGACTGGCACGAGGCGGCGCGAGGGCTCTCACAGCTTGTTCTACTTAACAACTTCCTGGCGCGAGGCACTTTTAGGTAGCCCTAGACCCCGCAGGTCCTCTCATAAGTTTTCAAGTTATGTTGATACATGTGCTCGTCATCATGCTACGGGCCTTGCGCCAATATTTTCCACTATTTCCATCCACTTCATAGCACACTTCGTCAACATGACCTAGACACTCGCATCCAGAACAACACACATGCACCGTCTTGGAGGGAGGATTCCCGTAAAATGCAGTCCATTTCCAGCATCCAGTCTCATCCGCGTGAGAGCGGAATTACGAGCGGGACTCCCTCCAGCAGTACAGCATTTCGGCGAATACTCTCCAGTCGGACCGAGCCAGAAACAAGTTGCTGTCCCGTAGTTTGCGCAATGACCATGCGGCCTGAGTGTCAACCACGGTCAGCCCGGTTGCAGAGGCAGCCTGAGGTCAGAACGCGGCAAGCGGCCTCAGAGGTTGGTAGCGGTAGCAAGTCCTTGGCCGGATGTCGCCTGCGAGGTCGCGAATACTGGGTACATAAGCAGAGTGGAGCGACGACAGTCCACAACAACCACGACAGAGCGCACCGGACCAACCGATCGCGAAGACCAAAGACATCGACAACATGGCCACACCGGCAAACGTGACCGCCGCCAACATCCAAACTCAGCGGCAAGTTCGTCCTGGTACGTCGCTCCGGTCTTCTTCCCGTACCTCAGAGATGCGTCGACTGACAGGGATCCGGCTGAATGCAGAACAAGGAGCAGAGCGAGAAGGACGAGGAGACCCTCAAGCACCAGGGTGTGAACTGGATGGCGCGCAAGGCCCCCGGGATAGCGACGCCGCACCTGACCCTCAAGCACTAGTACAAGGGCGACACCGGCGTAGAGCACATCGAAGGCGAAGCGGACATCGGCGGCAAGAAGGTCTCCGAGCATCGAGTGCTCGACGGCTCATCGCCGTGTCGCCGTCGGGGAGCTCGAGGTCGAGTCGCTCAAGGCTGAGGCTGGCTTCCGGAGACGTTTGTCGATGGCGCTATCACCCCTTCACCGCGGACGGCGATCCCGCCAAGAGCGGCCCCGAGGTGACGTGGCACATTCAGCAGGTGAGTCCTTACGTGCCCGGTTGGTACATGGGAGGAGGCATTGATGAGAGAGGCGCAGGCATGGGACTTCCAGCTCGTTGAAGGCCAGAAGAAATACGTGAGGCGCATCCACTTCGTTGGCCCGAAGGGCGCGGTCCTCAAGGGCATGCTGGTGTACGATTACGATGAGTCCTTCCGGGTTGGACTTTGGAACATGGCCTAATGCGCGATGTAGAGGGTGCCCTCTGAGAGGCGTGCAAGACGATGAACTCTGAACAGTCTGTGTAACAGCTAGTTAGTGGACGTAAACTCTGTTGGTTTGGATATACGTACCAAGATCGAGGTTCGTTGTAGCAGTGAGCCGACTTTTGTGAACGTCCGACATTTCTCGGCCTTAGCCACAAGCCAGCAGTCAGCTACCGACAACGGCAACGTCTTCGATACACCATACACCAAAGCTAGTATCCGACCAGTCGTAGCACCTTGACATCAGCCATTCACACCACGCAGACACAGATAGGCAAAGTTGAGTAGGGATGGATGATTACGTATTGCGGTAGAGAGTAAAGCACAAATGCAGGACAAAACACGATGATTAGCTCGACGGTAGGAGGCAGATGATAGCGAACTTTTATAGCGTTGTGGTGTCGGGGAACGCGAGACCGTGCCACCCCACGACCTGCTGCCAACGCCCGCATCCTCCCGTCCTCCATCCCTCCCCGCATACGCCCACTCCCCTTCCTGTCTATGCTTGATGCGACCGAAACAATGCAGCTGCGAGCACGTCTACTCCTGGATCTTCGCAAGGATCTCCGCGTCGCGGAAGAGGAAGTACTCCTGTACGCGAAGGTGGCACGTCAGCAACCAGCGTGACACGATGCTCACGCAAGCGCATGCCAACTCACCTCCTCGCCCACCTTGATGGAGCTGCCGCCCCAGCCAGGAAGGAGTACACGGTCGCCAGCCTTCACGCTCATGGGCTGGACCTGGCCATCCTTGTTGGGTGCACCAGGGCCGACAGCGATGACGGTTGCCTCAGGGAGGGGGTTGTTCGTCGATGACGAGGGGAGGAAGATGCCGCTCGCGGTTTTCTGTCACCGCCTACACTCAGCAGCCGTCATGACAAGCATAAGAGATAGAGAGGCGTACCGTCTCTGCCTTGAACCGCTGAACAAGGACGCGGTCGAAGAGAGGGACGAGCGACTTGATGGACTTGAACGTCGCCTGGGCAGCCTGTGTCCGTTACGCCAGTTGGTCAGTACACACCGTCACCACGCGCAGCGCAAACTATGCTCACCATTTGTACGAGAGAGAACGGAGGGGACGAGGGGGAGGAAGGGGGTATGGAAGTACAGAGCAGGAGCGTGTCAAGTACCTGAAGCGCCCGATGACCAGCCTTTCCGAATTTTGTAGCAGCTTGTTTGCACAGACGCCCGCCAAACAAAGCCGACGAATTGTCTCGATCGATCCCGCTTGCAACTGTCCGCCTCCGGCCGTCGGTGCATAAACACCCTTGGGGATTGTGCCGAGCGTGTTGATTACTTGGTACGTGGTATAGGATGTGTGTGCTAGCGTAGACTACATTGGAGGATTGATGAGCACGGAGAGCGAACTAGCGACAAGATCAACGGAGTATGTAATCGTGGCATTCGTAAAGGTACCTATGTATGGACGATGGATGAGCAGCGACAAACGACGGAATTGAACTGCGACGGAACTATGGACACAAATGGACTGGGATGGGTAGGAGGGCAGTGTTGCATGACGTCTATTCGGGTAACTTATACGTGAACTGGGACGAGCCAGATAGACGTGAGAGTGTGCGAGGAGGGGAAGAAAGTGGAATCAAGGATCCTGGAACAAGTCAATGTCCGGCAGAGCGACAAAAAATTAAACACAAGGGAAACAAGGAGTGTGGGGGTACGCACACAAACGCGTCGCTTTTTATCTCAATCCAGCGCCATGTCCACGTCCTCGTCCTCCGGCTCCAACCCTCTCGAGACCGCCCGTCCTGTCGGCGATACACCAGACATCTCCACGTCCAAGACCACGGTCGACGGGCCCGGCAGGTGTCCTGCGAACGTCGTCGTTCGTTCGCGGTTATCCCGCCCGACGCCAGTCTCCCGATCGATCCTGTCCATCGCCCGAGAGGTCATCAGTTCGCGCGCAAGCTGCCGACGAGCGACGTCCGGCTCCTGGCGAAGCAGGCTCGCGACCCTCTGACTCCGGTCTGCGCCCTGGCCGTTCGCGGCATCGTTCAGCCATTGCGGAGGTGGACCGTTGCCCGCTCGATACGTCCACGTCCCATCAGCGAGCGCGGCAGCAAGAACCGGCAACGGTGTCCGACTTGCGCCTGCGCCCGTCGTTTGCGTCGCTGTTGACGTTCCAGCGTCGGCCGCCGCCTGCATAGCTGTCACGTTCGCCGCATTGGACGTTTGTTTCAACCGAACAGTCTCCTGCCGCTGGTGAGTCTCCTTCGACAACCTAAGCTCCGCTTCCAGCTCCCGTGCCTTCATCTCCTCTCTCTCGCCTCTCTCCTCTCAGCGCGGCCTTGAGCGGTGGTCCCAGTTGCAGCCGCAGCGTTCGTCGTAGATGGAGGCCCAGATCCACCTCCCGCACCTCCGTTCCCTGTACCTCCGCCCTCCGGTCCGCGAATGCTCACCGCCATGCCCATGCGCGTGACTGTGGTGGTGATGATCCCCATCTTCCTCCGGGTCCTTCGCGCTGCACCAAAACCGATGGCCCTCGCTCCACGCCGTGCTCTGGCACTCCTTCCCGCAGTACTTGGCCTTTCGACACCTCCGGCATTTGGCGAACTCGCGCGGGAACGACTCCCACCGACCGCACAGCACTTCGCGACCGCATCATCAGCACGCGAGTTCACGGGAGACAGAAGATAGAGCGAGACTCACTGTTCGCACACTGCCGAATTCCACCACGACTGTCGTCCTTCCGACACGCATTCCGCATGATGACACCCGCCCAGTACTGGATCTCCGGCGGCAAGCTCGGCGGAGGGTTGGCCGACTCGAGCTCGGACGAACTGTGTCGGTACGTGAACCGCTCGACAAGCGCGAATACGTTTGTCATCCGCGGCGTTGAAGCGCTGTTACCCGCCGCAGCGGCCCCCGACCCCGACGAACTCGATCCAGCTCCCGAAGCCGCCACCGCCGCCGAAGCCCGCTCCTTCTCCTTCCTCTGCCGGTCGCAGAATTGAACGCCTTCATGAAAGGATTAACATCCTTCGCGGGAGTGGTGCTCGAAGCGGGTGTCGAAGAACCCGCAGTCGCCCTGCTTGATGAGCTGCCCGGGCCGGATGCGGACCCGAAGCGGCCGTCGTTGGGGAGCTGCGTGGTCGCGGGGTGGAAGCTCGCGCGCGGCTTGTAGAACGCTTGTCGGCAGTGAGGGTACTTGCTGAGATACGCGAGGAGCTGAAGGCTCAGCAGGACGTCCTCGTCACGATAAGGCCCAGACTCGGGTTCGCGATGGTGATGGTGGTGATGGTGCCCGTTGCCGCCATTCGCATTCGTCGCAGCGTTGGGCGTGTTCGTCGGACGGACGGTGTTCTGCCTCGCAGGCGTGTCCATGGCACGCCCCCGCCCATCCTCAGCAGCAGCAGGGGTAAGGAACGTACCCGTAAGCTGGCGGGCAGCCGTCATGGGAAGGTTCGTGGTTCCCGCCCGAGGAGTCCGCTCGCCTGCACCAGTGAGACCGTCAGCATTTCGAGCAGGAGGACCATCCAGCGCACCAGGGGCTCCAGGAGGTGCACCCATTGCGAAGTCGTCGTTCGTTTCGAGGGAGACTATCCCGTCCTCCACCCCAACGCCGGGCACTACCCCCTCGTCGTTGATGATAATGTGTGCGTCCGACGGCAGGTCAATTCCCGTAACTCCAGGTGCGGCAGGAGCACCAGCATCGGAGACGATGCCGACGGCGCGGCGCGAGTGAGTCGTGCGGATGGTGCCGGTGTCGCTGGGCTGCCGCTCCGGCGAGGGCGATGGGGCATCGCCGTCTCGGCTGGTGTCCATGTCCACATCCCCGTCATCTTCGGTCTCCGTCTCCGGTCTCGAATTCGCGGCAGATGTCGAGGTCGACGGACCGGCCGAGGCGCTGGGCACGTTCAGTCGCGATCGATGTGTTCGTCGGGTGGTGTTCGCAGGCTGGTCCCACACAGGCCGTGCGATAATCGTTCCACTGCGGTCGCGTCCGGGTACTACGACCGAGCCAGTTGGGGTGTTGGAGCGGTTCGGGGTCGCATTCGTCGATGTTTCCGCGGAGGTGTTCTGTGTCTTGGGCGCGCGAAGCGCTCGGGGTTGCCTGATCCGTCTGCATGGGTTCCTGGAGGAAAGTGACGTTAGTCATTCATACGCAGGACTGAGGAATGCTGAATCGCATGCTAAATAAGCTTGATGAGGCTACTCTCGTAACGTCCATGAACGTCGGAGACGCCGCATGGAGCCACAATACCGCCAGGTGCGGAGGCTATGTGGAGGGAATTGCGCACACATCCCAGAGACTATATGGAAGGAGAAAAGCGCACCTCTGTCGAAGTGTCGGCGGTGCTCACCAGGGAGAGGTCGGCGAGCGAGGGTCTGATCGTCGGTTGCTCAGTTGCGATCTGGCGTTCCAAGGCCCGAGCTATCGCCGCTGCCTGCTCGCGTTGCCTCTGTTCTATTTGGGCTTGTCGACGGGCGGCGCGCTGCTCGCGTGTCTCCCTGGGCATGCCGTTTGCGGCGACGGTGGGTCCAACGGGGAAGCCCTTGCTGGTGAGCCACGCCTCCAAGATGCAGCCGACGACTTCCAACGTTCCAGCCTGGACGACACGACTTCGGATGGGCTCGCTGCCGCGGACGCCGATGTTGACAATGCACTGAAAGGCCAAGGAGAAGCGGTAGGCGGCGTGCTTGTCATATGATTTGGGGAGGAGGGTCGGGACGGCGTTGGGTGGGTGGGAACCGGGGGAAGCGAGACCGTAAAAGATGGCGGGGTTTTCTGGGGGTGGCGGGGAGATGCAAAAATCGTGGAGGATGCGGACCAGACGCTCGAGGCCGCCGTCCATGGTCATAATCTCGCGGATGCGGGGAGATGTTGAAGTGAGATAGACGAGGTGGGTGAGCGAGTTGAACAGGGGCAAGGACGAGTTGGTGTCGAGGGCTGGGCATACTCTTGTCGTCTCGCGAGACCGTGTGGAGAAAGTGGACAGATGGACGCACCTCGTCTGTCATAGAGCTGAGAGGAGATGCAGACACAGGCCCTGTTCTGCGCTGGAAACGCAAAGTTGGACTCCCGCATGGTGGATCTGTCGGGTAGCAGACAGCGCCCTGAGATGGGTAGGATTAGATTAGAGGGCAAAGAGGGGTGGAAGACGTGAATAGGGCGTGGTCGTCGTCTGGAGTGTCGTGGACGGTGTTGAAGCAGACGAGCACGGCCAGGGCAAGCGATCTGACTGATGTCTTGTTTGCCTCTGTTTGTCCGCCTGGTGGCTGTCCTTTCCGTACTTAATTGTTACTGTACTTACCGTCCGCGGTTAAGTATAACCTGTCTCCATCGCTGTTCGCGCTCACCTTGCGCGAATAATAATTTTGGCATGCAGTTCAGCAACAGTCTTCATAATGCCATCTGAGTCGGAACCACAGACATCATCCATAACGTGAATAATAACTTGGCGCTAGCGGCGGGTGGCCATCTGAACGCCCAATTCGTGGAGTGCGCGCACGCCCTGCGCACGCCGCTCGAATTGGCGGTGAAAGGAAACCACTCTGAAACTTTGAGTCGGACAACGGTCTGGGGATGCATACGTATGGTGCTGTTACCCACTAGTCACGCTCCTCCTAGAGAGATGGATGTAATTGACGACATGTAATAGGGTAAGTGCTCGCGCAGCATATCGCGCGATCACTCTCAGGCTGGCCTGCAGCGGAGGAAGAAAGGCGGAGCGCGGCGTGGGAGTCGGGCTAGCGCGGCCACGTGATGGAGGAACGCGGTTGAATCTCAGTCTGCGCGACGCCGGCGACGGCCTCAGTGACTAGCCCAGAGCAGCCAGCGTCGTCCCGACCGTCGTCCTCATCGTCGTCCCCGCCCTCACTCCCGTCACTCTAGACTGCCTCCTCGTCGCCCAGGACGTTCCCTGATACCAGCCTCGTAGCCCCGTCGCCCCAGTGGCAGGCGGTCACATTCCTTCCACGTCCACTCTCTACCATCGCTCCTTCCGTCCTCGATGTCCTACTCCAGGGTCAAGATCGCTGCTCGCCTCCGCCCCGCCATTCCAGGCGAGCCTCACGACAATGCCATTCGCGTCATCCACTCCGACGCTGGCTCTGCCATCTCCGTCGATAACCCCAGAGATCCCTCCCAGACCTTCAAATACCCGTCAGTCTTCCTTCATACTCCACCTCCTCCGCCTCTCACCAACCTCTCACCTCCCCCAGGTTCTCATCCTGCTATGACCACTCCTCCACCCAAGATCAAATATTTGACCGTGATGTGAAGCCACTCTTCGATCTTGTTTTCTCTGGCGTCGTACGTTCCCTCTTCCTCCTTCCACCCATCATATAACCTACCTCCTCTCCAGACCGCCACCGTCTTCGCGTATGGTGTCACCTCCTCCGGTAAGACTCATACCATGCAGGGCGACGCACAGAGTCCAGGCGTCATCCCCAGAGCTCTCGAGGTTAGCTCCATTTCCCTTCCACCCCGTAACTAAATCCGACCTCCTTGCAGGACATATTCCGGAGAGCCACCGCCAGCGGCTTCCAAACATCCATCGCCATCTCATATATGGAGATCTACAAAGACGAAGTATACGACCTCCTCGTCGACAGAGACACTGTACGTCACTCCCCCGAGTCTGCCTCCACCACTGCCCCGTTCATCTTTCCATAAGGCTGTCAAACTTCCCGTACGCGAGAACGAGGCCGGTCAGGTCTTCGTCGCAAACCTCTCAACCGTTCCACTCGACACGTTCCAAGACTTCAACAAGGTCTTTGGGTGAGTTTCCCCATATCTACCCTCTCCCTCTCACTTACTCTTCCCTCACAGCCGCGCCAACAAGCAGCGCTCCGTCAGCTCAACCAACCTCAACTCGGTTTCTTCTCGTTCCCACGCTATCCTCACCATTCACGTCACCGTCGTCGATTCTGTCCAGAACTTGAGTCCGTATTCCATGTTTGTCGGCGCATTGTTTGTTCCCTGACCCCATGCAGCTTTATCTGGCAAACTGAACCTCGTCGATCTCGCTGGCTCCGAGAATAACAAGGTCTTGTCCTTGCCCTATTTTCCAACTGCCCATGCATGATGCTAACGTGCTAATAGCTTACTGGCAACGATGCGACCCGTATGGCCGAGTCCTCCGCGATCAACAAGTCGCTCAGTGTTCTCGGCCAAGTCGTGCACGCGCTCAACCAAGGCGCAGTACGTACTAGCAGTTTTAATCTTCCCTTGTCCTGCATCGACTTAGCCTCATTTTACTGTAGAGCCGTATCCCTTACCGCAACTCCAAGCTTACCCGGATCCTCCAAGATGCGCTCGGAGGCAGCTCGATCGGTCTCCTCATCTGCAATCTCGCCCCCGGTACCAAGTTCCGACAAGATACTCTCAATACTCTGAAGTAAGCATATTCCACTTGCTTGTCGAAGGGCTTGCTGCTGGTCCGCTGACGCGCGCTCTCCGGTAGCTTCGCCGTACGGACGAAGAACATTCAAAACAAACCAGTAGTCAACCAACAAGCAAACACCGCAGTGTCGTCCAAGCCCCTGCAGCTCCCTGCAGCACACCCGTTGCACAATCAAGCTGCTCCCCCACCTCAACCGGCAGCTGGGCCATCTCGCCTCCCTGGTCCCCGACCATCACGAGTCCCCAGACCATCTGCCGTGTTCAGTGACCTTTCGGGCCAGCGCAGTTCGTTATTGCTTGCATCTCTCCCTGAACCTGTGAAAGTCGAGGAGAAGCCTCCCGCTGTACCCCTTCATCTCACAGAGGAAGAGATCAATGCCCGCGTATGTACCTTGCTTCAGTATCTGGACCTCCGTCACTGTTCAAATCACTCACATTTTCTCCGCACGTGCGCAGATCGCGAAGGCTGTCGAGGTCGAAGTCGCTCGCCGTCTCCAAGAGGAGCGCGAGCGCCAACGGCGCGAGGACGAAGAGCGCGCGGCCGCCGCTGCCGCTCTCGCCTCCGCCTCCGCCTCCACTTCCTCATCCTCATCCTCAGCCGGCTCCTCCGCATCTGCCTCTCATCACCCAACCAACACGGAGGAAGACGACTCGCAACTCGAGTCTCTTCCCTCCGGACTTCTTACCCCGCTCCTCAAGTCCAAAGGACACACGTCCGAGGACGAACTCAAGCGCCGCCTCGATGAGCTCGAGGCCAGATTGTGCGCCTTCTTCCTCACTCTGGCACGTCGCTCCTTCACCCGCTGACATGTCCGAAACTCGGACTCCGTTCGATAGCGAGCGCGCGAACAAGGTAACCAACGCGACGATCCATCTCGCCGACGTCCTCTCGCCGATCTCGCGGAAGAAGACCGGGCGCGCGTATGTCGCGCTCGCGCGATCGCAGTCCCAGAAGTGTGTCTTCTTTTCCCTTCCTTCCTTATTTCGTGTCGTTTCATTCGGCTCGGGCAGTCGAGCGCGACACGCCCGGTCACCCGTTTTCCTCCAAATCTCGCTGTTTGCACCGCGCGTTGACGTCCCGCCGCTCCAGGAACAACCTCGAGGTCGCGCTCGACATGTACCGCAAAGCCGAGACGTACGTTCCCGACAACGCGAAGCTCCGGGAGAGGTCAGTATCCCCGGAACCATTCCCTGGTTGCTTCCCCACCGCCTGACCAACAAACAGGATCATCGAGATCGAGTGGGCAGTCAAGAACAACCGCACGTTCAACCCGTCGCCCAGAAGCGCGCCGCGCGACGCAGTCAAAGTCGAAGTCTGGCCGCTCGAGGCGCAAGGCCACGCCCGACCCGGACCCCGAAGACGACGGGTCGGGGAAGGAGAACGTCGACGTGGGCGGCGACGCCACTGAGGCGCTGAGCACGGGGAAGCGCCGAGTCGAGAACGCGGAGGCGGGAACGCCACCGCGAAAGCGGAGGCTGGTCAAGTTCGAGGAGGAGGAGTAGGCGGCGGCTACCCGTCGTCGTCCCATGGGGGCGTGGGCGATCTGTGCGCATGGTGTTGCGTCGATCTGTGGTTCTTGGTCTCTCTCTAATCGGAGCATGTAATTTCTTTTTTGTTGGCTTTGGCTGCAGCTCTCCCGAGCTCTCGATATGCACTTATGGATTCTGTTCAGGCTAATGCAATATCTTTCTCGAAGTGGTTCCAGCACGCGAGTGCGCTTCCTCCATCTACTCGGTATTCACTGACCGGGCAGTAGTTGTGCGAACCGGGAGCCCATGATGGCGATGCATACATAGGTTTTATTCCCAGGCAGCGCCCTGACGCTTCTCTCTTGGCTATGGTCGCGAACTTGCCCTGACTCGTTGCAGCACCTGCACTGTGTTTGCAGCCTTCATAATGCTGGCGGTGGTACGGCAACCTTCTTTTACACACGAGTCCATCTGACCAGGGCACCGTAGATTTCCCGTGTTCTCCACAGAAACCGGTATACTTGTATCGCGTCCTGCAATCATCATGCGTCGCGGCGCAATTTCGGAGGATGAACACAATCGAGGGCGGCCCGTCCTCTAGGGCCGCTCTCTATTCTCCGTCCTCTGTCAAGTGACCGCGAAGCACTCAGAATCGAGCGTAGCGAAGCCAAGTCCTGGCCTGTACATAAGGATTCAAAGATGAACGAACTGCACGTCTTCTGACGAACCGAGCGACCCCCGTCTACCTCAATGCGTCGCCTTGGGTTGGTGCTCCTCCCCGTCTTCTCACTAGTCGCCGCCAAGGACACGACCGGGACGAGGAATCGATTCGACGTCCGCGATGACCTACATTTTCCACTCCACGCTCGCGCTTCGAACAAGGATGGGTCGACGCCAGTGTACAAAGACCCGAACGCGTCAATAGAGGACCGGGTAAACGATCTCCTTCCGAGGATGACTCTGGACGAGAAGGTTGCACAGATGTACGTTGAGCTCCTATCGCGTGCACTTACATTGATGCTGACGCATGTTATCCAGCATCCAAGGTGACATGAACGGCTGGATGGACTTCTCGGACCCGCTCGATGACACCTTGACGTTCAACCAGACTGGCTTGGTACGTAAACGCCCACATCCAGTTGATGGCTCCACGCTGACCCGATACATTTCGTAGGAAGCCATGATGGCCCAAAAAGCCGGCTCGATATGGGGCGGCTACCTCACGCCCTGGGACAAATTCGTCTATGGGGTGACGGTCGGTCAGAAGTATCTCATGGAGAACACTACTCTCGGCATCCCTGCGCTCATCCAGTCCGAAGGGTTGCACGGTTTCACGAACAACGGGACGATCTGGCCGTCGCCCATCGGCCTCGCCGCGTCTTTCAATCCTGGCCTCCTCCAGCAGGCGGCACAGACCATCGCCGACGAAGCCGAGGGGCTTGGGATCTCGCACATCTTCGCGCCGGTGTTGGACTTGTCGCGCGAGCTGAGGTGGGGACGCGTGGAGGAGAACTTCGGAGAGGATCCGTTCCTGTGAGAATTTGTCACTATCGTCGCGCGAATACGGCTAACAAGCGTTCATGCAAGGACGGGAGAGATGGGCCATGCGTACGTGAGCGGCCTGCAATCCGGCAGGCGGCGCAACGTCAGCTCGAACGCGATCGGACGCATGGCAGCAACATGCAAGCATTTTGCGGCGTTCGGGAGCCCTCAAGGCGGACTGTAAGTTGTATGAACGCGTCTCTCTTTTGCAGTGGTTGTGCTCAGCGTTCGGGCAGAAATACTGCGCAGGTCTCCGGAGGGGAACGCGAACTTCGCACGAACTACCTCAAGCCTTTCAACCGCGCGTGCGTCGAGGCGTTCTCAATCATGACCGCTTATTCAAGCTATGACGGTATCCCCGCGATTGCGAACAAGCGTAAGGCGACATCCGCTTGCCGCTGTTAACTGATGCTGACTAAATGGCTTTAGACTTGCTCACTGAGATTGTTGGTTTCCTCTATCGCAATACCGTCGCATATTTGCTAATTGACGTGATTTTCAGCTTCGTGATGAATGGGGCTACAAGTACTGGGTGACTACGGATGCTGGTTCCGTGGACCTACTAATCAACCAACACGGTCTTTGCGACTCCCGTGAGTGCGCCGCGAAGATCACGCTCGAGAACGGCCTCAGCGGAGAGATGGGCGGTGGAACGTACACCTTCCTCACACTTCCAGATCAAGTTCAGGCAGGTACAGTTGACATCAAATACGTCGATGAGACAGTCAAGGCCATGCTCCGGACCAAATTTTCCCTCGGCCTGTTTGAAAGTGTGTGTTCCTTTTTAAACCCCCTTCTTCGTGCTTCGCTCATGGATATTGTTGTCAGACCCGTACCCGTATGATGACTACCTCAGCACTCTACGGACTCCGGAGACTCGTGAGCTCCTCCATAGCATGGAGCAGGAGTCGATCGTTCTTCTTGAAAACAGGAACGCCACGCTTCCGCTCAGCAAGTCAATCAACTCGGTCGCGCTTATCGGTCCACAGGTCGACCGCGTCTCCGTTCGTCGTTCTTCCACCCTGCCTTGGCACGTGTATCAACTGACCCGCTGCCCAGTTCGGCGACTACGTCTTCTTCAATGCTTCCCTGAACGGCATCTCCCCGCTCGCCGGCTTCACCGAGTTGCTAGCGAACACCTCAGTGGAGATCAAGTACGCGCAAGGATGCGAACTATGGTCGAACGATCCATCCGGCATCCCCGCCGCCATCGAAGCAGCCAAGTCCGCCGACGTCGCGATCGTCATGGTCGGCACGTGGACCCTCGACCAGACGCTGTTGTGGACCCCGGGAACGAACGCGACGACGGGCGAGCACGTCGACCTGTCGGACCTCGGCCTGGTGGGGGCCCAGCTGCAACTTGTGCAGGCCGTCAAGGGCGTGGGGAAACCGACGATTGTCGTTTTGGTCAGCGGAAAACCGGTCGCAGAGCCGTGGATTCAAACGCGTGAGTCATCCGAGCCTGGGCCCTTCCTTCTATCCCGGCATGAGCACGTTGACCGACTTTTGTGGGCGCGGAAATTGTCGTGTTTGGATCTGGTTGACCATCCTCGCTAACGATTGCGATGATAGATGCGGATGCTGTCGTTCAGCAGTTCTACCCAGGAGAGCTCGGTGGGCTTGCCCTCGCGGAGGTCATCTTCGGAGATGTCAACCCCTCAGGTGTGTTCTGCTGTTCGATCCGTCCACACTTAATTGTTGACTACTCACCGTCCTCGTGGTTCTCGCGCTGCGTTGTGTGGCCGTTATGCTGCATGTAGGGAAGTTGCCGGTCTCATTCCCGCGAAGCGTCGGGACGACACCGGTGTTCTACAACTACTTGAAAGGCGGCCGGTTTGTCGACCCCGGACAAGTCCTCGATGACGGAACCCTGAAATTTGGTCATCAGGTTAGTGCGAACTAGGCTACTCCTCGTCAGTCGAACTCACGAATGGTTTGTTGTAGTACGTCCTGGATAGCCCCGTCCCCTTGTGGAGCTTCGGACACGGCTTGAGCTACACGACGTTCAACTAGTCAGTCCCCCTTCTGGCTGCGTTCGAGCCATCGCTTGTGCTGACAACTGGCCGCGTTCAGCACGGACCTCGCACTGTCAAAAACAACGATCAGCACGAGCGAGGACTTCAGCGTGTCGGTAACGGTCCACAACACCGGGGACAGGGACGGCAAGGAAGTGGTTCAGGTACGTGTTGCCAGTTGCTTGGCGTATTCGCAAATCAAGCAAGCGATTTATTCACGTCGATGTGGTGCCTGGTCCGGACGTCGTTCTAGGTGTACGCAACCGACCTTGTGTCCTCGGTTGTGACTCCGAACCAGGAACTTATCGGGTTCCAGAAAGTTGATCTCGCGTACGTCCTCGTCCTATCCTCGTCCATCTGAAAGCCCCGGTCAGACGTCTGACATCTGTTACATCCACCAGTGCCGGAGCGTCGAAGGCTGTGACAATAAGCGTGAACTCATCGCAGCTTGGGCTTTGGTCGCTGGACAACAGATGGATCGTCGAACCGGGAAAGTTCGCGATCAAGATCGGAACGAGCGACCAGACGTTTGTGAATACGACGCTGACCGTTCAGTGAAACGAAAAGCTGTTGATTGTACAACTAGAACCGTGGTAGTATACATCTTACCCGGGGGAGTTTCCTCGTCAGTGGCACATCAACTAGGACATCCTTGGGAGTTAAGCTTATAGGGACTGCCTTTGGCGGACTCGCCGCTAAATAAAGCCAGGCGGCGAAGGATGTCGAACGTTCTCCCCTCAGACGGCGCCTTACGATGGGAGATGCGGTTGAGAGGAATGGTGTGGGACGACGGGCGACATACAGCTGTCATCCCGGCATGTGGAGAAGGGCCTCGGCGCACGCTCCTGAGTTCCGGTCACCGGTGGAGAGTGGACATCATTGCCCGGGTCTGCCACTGGTGGAGATGAAGCTTTCATGGATGGGCATCGGAAACTCGGGCCGGAGCAGGGAATGATTCGAGATGAGCGAGCAAATGTCAGAGTGTTTCCGTCACTGGCAGGCGCACGAGCCGGCGTAAGTTTGCCATGCTTGAACTTCAGGCTTGCAACTTGAACTGCGACGGGTTGACATTACAGAATGTCTGGAGAGAGAAATCCGGGCACCTATGGCCGAGCGTGCGTAAATCGGAGACAAATAGCCGAACAGTGCTTTCGGCAGTGGAGAATCGGTGCTGCAAAGATGGTTTTTGAGATCAGAAACATGAATGGCTCTTCTCTGGGCCTGGTTCCTGGAAAACTATGTTATGCACGAGCCGCGTTGGTCTGGGTTCCACTTGGGATCATGTCTCGGGCTTGTCCAACCGGAGAGGCGCTCAAGTGGGGCTACTTTTGGTCCAACCCATTCGATGGCTTGCCAACGTCGACCGTGGCCATCCAAACTTCCCTTTGCGCACTCGGCCGACAGAAACTTGGGCCAATCTATGTTTCCGCTCTGTCATCCCTCCTTTGCGCGATGATTGGCCTCGCCGAGGACACTCTTTTTTTGGGGCGTCATGACTCGGTCGTTGGCCTTCTTTGGCGGCTGCTGCGCTTGATCCATCCACAGCACCACCCGGATCTTTTTCTTCCTTCGGGTCCGCGCGACTGCTTGCACATAATCCTGGCCGAACCGACAGTGGGTGCCAGTCACTCACTCACATATATGACAGTCGAGTCGGTTGACGATGTACTGCCAGATGGCCATGCCAGTGATGGGGCTGATCTCCGTGAGTTACGTCCTAGGGCCGGCCTCGTGAATGCAAGGTGCGTTGTTTCGTCGACCACGTTCTCCAAGTCTGATTCCTCTTGTTTGCCAGTGTCAGTGCCGGAAGGGCGGACCGACCGTCCTGCGATGATACCGCCGCTCGCGATGGACCCGACGGTCGGCTTCAGGTTGATCGCTTCGGCAAGCTCATCAGTCCCCGGCCCCGGATTCATGGGGACCCCGCGACGCGCCTAGGTCAGACCTGGTCAGACGACCTCCGCGGCGCTCGCCTCACACTCTAGCCACATGTTCTACGTCCTATATAACATCGCACTCCTCCACGATGTTTCCCTGGTTGTGGTCCCAAGCTTCGTGCTCCCCCTCCTCCAGCGGTCCAGCTCAGCCAGTCCTCCCCTCTCCTACGGGATCTGTCTGCCAAAATGGCTAAAGGCGTACGTCCTATCCTCTCTCTCGAGTCGCATACTTCGACTAACGATCGTTCCGCATCCCACTTTAGTACTCAGCTGCCATCGCCTCCAATCCGGTATGTCACTAGGTTGTTACTATTGGACTACCTGAACTGACCATTTCTTTCTTGTTGTTTGCAGTACATCGTCGGTTCGTTCGCATGTATCGGCGGTGGTCTCTTCGGTCTGGACATTTCGTCCATGTCCGGCGTTCTCTCCAACGACGCCTACAAGAGGACATTCAATTTCCCCAGCTCCCCCGCTCAGGGTGCCATCGTCGCCTCCATGCCCGCCGGCTCCTTCGTCGGGTCTTTGGCCGTCTCCAAGCTCGCCGATGTCATCGGCCGCAAGTGGACCATCATCATCTCTGGTTGGATTTGGGTCATTGGCTCCATCCTCCAGTGCGCCGCCGTCGTAAGTTGGTCCTCCCATTTCTCGTTTATTTGCGGTCGTTAGGGTGTGCGAGTGGGGGAGAGATCACAGTCTGGGTGCCCCGTGGGACCCCGCACAGTCGAGTGCTTCGGCTAAGTGGGATAACGCGGGAGCTTTGCCGCGTTCTTGTCCCTATCCCCAAGGATCTGGTCCCACCGCCGCCCGCACGAACTTTATTATCTTCTCACACTCGTGCATGCAATCAACGCCGAAGCTGATGTGATGCGTTTTGACAGAACCGTGGTATGCTCGTTGTTGGCCGCATCATCTCTGGCCTCTCTGTCGGGATAGCCTCCGCCGTCGTCCCCCTCTACCAGTCTGAGATCACGGAGCCCCGCATCCGTGGTCGGCTTGTCTCGCTCCAGCAGTGGGCCATCACCTGGGGTATCCTCCTCCAGTACTTCGTCCAGTTCGGTTGCTCCTACATCGATGGCGTCGCGTCCTTCCGTATTCCCTGGGGTCTCCAGATGATCCCCGCCATCATCCTCTCCCTCGGCATGCTCCTCTTCCCCGAATCTCCCCGTTGGCTCGTCGATCACAACCGCGAGGCCGAGGCTCTCGAGATCCTTGCCGATCTCCACGGTAAGGGTGACCCGAACAACGAGCTCGTCCAGCTCGAGTTCGCCGAAATCAAGGAACAGGTCCAATTCGAGCGCACCGAAGGTGCCAAGTCCTACCTCGACCTCTTCAAGCCGGGTATCTACCGTCGTGTCGTGCTCGGTGCTTCGCTCCAGATGTGGTCGCAACTGTCGGGCATGAACATCATGATGTACTACATCGTCTACGTCTTCCAGGGCGCCGGTCTCACCGGGCGCCGCGGCAACCTCATCGCTGACGCCGTGCAGTACGTGCTCAACGTCGTGTTCACCGTACCCGCCATCATCTACATCGACAAGTGGGGTCGCCGTCCGATGCTCCTCGCCGGTACGCTTCTAATGGGCATCTGGCTCTACCTCGTCGGCGGCCTCCAGGGCAGGTACGGCGCGTGGGGCATCGTCGACACCGATAGGGTGTGGGTCATCACGGGCCACGATGGCATCACGAAAGCCATCATCGTCTTCTCCTACTTCTTCGTCTGCTCCTTCGCCATCACCATGGGCCCCGTCTCGTGGACGTACCCGGCGGAGATCTTCCCGATGCGCGTGCGCGCCAAGGCGGTCTCCGTGTCGACGTCCGCGAACTGGCTGTTCAACTTCGCGCTCGCGTACGCCGTGCCGCCCGGGCTGTCGAACATCGCGTGGAAGACGTACTTCATCTTCGGCACGTTCAACTTTGCGGCGTTCGTCCACATCTTCTTCATGTTCCCCGAGACTGCGGGCCGCACGCTCGAGGAGATCGAGGATGTCTTCGCGCAGGGCCACGTCTTCACCGCCTGGAATATCAAGCGCGACGTCGGCAAGAGGACCCTCAAGGACCTTAAGGTATGTGCGCTCTCTCCTCCCTTCCGCCGAGTTCCTCCCCTCTTATGGCTTCGAAAAATGCTGACGCACGTCTCTGCTGCACAGCACGATGTCCACGAGGTCGAGAGCCACGACGAGAAGCAGACCGCCTAAGTGGGGGTGCCTCTTCGTTACTACCCTCTCCTCTTCACGGCTTTATTTGATTCGTGCGTTGTGTACGCTCCCCGCCGCCCTCGCATCCGAGCGGTTGTTTACGAATATCACTGGATGCATTGTTGGTCATGATTATGAACGTTCGCGCCATGTATTACTAGTTACTGTATTAACGAGATCTTTTGCTTCTGATCCTTGAAGCTCGAAATGCGTGTCCGACGTTGCGTAAGCTGGCGTGCGATGCACCATGGCGTTGACAAAGATTGGATGGGGACAGTCACTATCCGAGTTCGCCAGGTGTACTACTCGGCGCTCAAACGCGCTTGACTTGTAACGACCCTCACCCGGCCGCGATGCCTGGTGAGCAGCGTTCTTCTGTCACTCGTACACGCTCGCTCATCACCAAAAACGCGTTCAGCTCCGGTTCAAGCTCTTCCGGAGAGCGGTGATCGCGATCGTCTACACCGGCTGTAAGCCTCTGCCGTGAGTAGGGTCTCTTCGCTGGATTCCACTGTATGGAACCCTCTGTCAAGGTACTTGCCCTACGCCCTATCTTGAGCCATTTGGATGTCTCACCGCCTGACCACGACCACAGCTTCATATTCCCCGGTCAGGTACGTCGTATTGTAATAGGCGTCGGCGAGACATCCGCTCATGGATGCAATAACCATAACGCAAAGCAAGGACCCGTGCCAGTGGTCCATTGCAAGCTCGTCACATGGCCAAGAACCGCATACAAGTTCCATCCCGAGGGAAGCCAACTTTAATGGGAGAAGACACGGAGAAGATTGCAAGCCTGTGAGAGCATCTCTGTCTCGCTTCCGTTCAACGGCGCCAAACCAAGACGTGGGGATCGTTGCACATGGGTACACCTTTCACTGCACCTGACCGCTCATCCTGTCGGCGCAGGGGTTAGTTTCGCCTCCCCGCTGACCCCTGAAGCCCCGGGACCACCCCACGTCCGAGCTCGTCGGACTCCGACTGGGGGGATGACGCCGCAAGGACAACCCTGTCCTGCAATATCAGGAACTCTCGAGCGCATGCGCACCTCTACTACCGGTCCGGTCTTCAGTCAAGTGACGAATACACGCCGTGCGCGCAGCTGACGTCTTTTGCGCTCAGTATCGTCTAAGTAGTACAAATGGTTGTACATAGTGTCGTGGCATTCGAATCCTTATGGTTAGTGCACCCCGGCGCGGTCGAACCAACTCCATCGGTACCCCCGCCCAGGGCCGGCACCGAACGCCACTGGCTTTGCTCTTCGTAACCTGAGCCCGGACGGGCTGCTGTCTCTCGTCACCGTACACTGACAGCGTGACCTTCTCGTGCATGAAGGTAGTAAGCGCGCGCAATATGTGGACGCCTGTGTGTGCTTCGCCGATTTCATGCGAGGTACGATCCTGCCACGATCGTGAATCGTGAATCGAATCGGGTGCTGCGGAGAGTTGCCAGGCTGGCGGGCGGACACCGAGATCGCACAGGCAGCGGCGACGTTGACGGTGGCGGGTGGCGGTGTGGCCAGGAACGTCTTCCTGGCAGAGCCAAACCGTTTGGCCCCGCGAGGCAGCCCTTGCGTCCTGGACGTTCAATCGTATACACATCGAGATTCCCGTGCGAAGCAGGGTCACCTCGATGTGCAAAGTCGTAAGAGCTGTAAGGATGTCGTGTTTCATGGCGCCGCTCAGTACAGCAGTGCGGTTCGTCAGCTCAACTCAGGCCGTTTCAAGTCCAGGTACCATCATCTCGTTCAACCTATATGTATAAATGAAGCAGGGGTGAAAGCGGACGCTATCCACCGGTGACTCAAACATATCCTGACGCTGGCAAGAATGTCCATCAGGACGGTCTCAGACCTCTCCCAACCTATCGTTATCCGGCAAAGACTGTCAGTGAGTTAATCGTCCTATTTCGATTTGCAGATTACATACCGATCGCCTCGGTCTTCCATTCCTCTCACAAGTGGGTCGTTTATGACTGGCATCCTGATCTCGGGATCGAGCGTCAGGAGCTCGAAGTAAGTCGGCAACTCGCTCCAGATGCGCTGCCTTGCCGATCTCGCTCGGAATGCAACCCCAGTCTTCAAGCACGTCTCGCACAGCTCCACTGCTGGGCCAGCAAGGTGCTGTGGCAATCCTAGTAGCCCATCCGTGGACGGGACATATCCCAGCGGATCCGTGATGAAGGTCCTCCTGGTCTACTAGCCGCAGCACACCCGACGTCGAGATGGATGCCACACACCTCGTCGGTGCACGTCCCCGAGAACTCCGGCTCGCTGCACTGGTTCAGTGGCAAAGCGAGATCGCCGAGACGTTCGCGGACGCCTTTAGCAGGGTCTGCTTCGCCCGAAGGCAGAGGGCGATGTCGGCGTTGGAGAGCGAAAAGACCTGGGTGTCGGCTTCGGAGCGCTTCACGCCCTCCATCAAGTCGAAGGGGTCGAGCTGGGAGCACTGGTAGAGCGCGACGGGGAGGAGAGAGAACGTCCCCACGGTCATATGGGCAAGGTTCACGGTGTCGATCGCATCCGCGCTGGGTTCTCGGAGAAGGTGAGGGGCGTATGATCTCGCTTCCCCTGTCGAACCTTCCCCCAGACGTCGAAGTTTGTGGTGAAGTATGCTTCGAGAAACCTGCCAGTGACAGCATCGTCGACGAGTGCAAAGATCTCGTACTTGTAGCCAAGGCGGATGTACCCGGAGATTCTGGCGAAGCTAGGCTTCGCAACTTCACGAAAGGGATTGAAGCGTGGCGGGAGGCTTCAAGTTGTGTGGCGTTAGTACTAACGGTCTTAAGTAGTAGGTGGGGCACAGAAGTCAATGCGTACCAGGGTGCGTCGTATATCAATTGTAAGAGGTGATCCAGGTCTTCAGCTGTATCCGAGAGGTGGAATACGGGACATCCGCTCAGATGTTCTCCTTCAGAAGTATGGGGTACAACGAAGAGCTCCTCAAAGACGGGGGAGTGTCGAGATACGAGGGATGCGTGAACACGGAACGCGGTACGCGACGCCACCAGGACGACGCTTCCGTCGTCGAACCAGAGCCGGAATTGTATGTTCCTCTCGGGAGTGCCACCCTCCACTTCCGAGTCGCCTCAGCGACAGCCGGTTCGCGCCGGATTGCCTTCTCCAGTCGGTTCAGACATAGTCGAGAGGTTGCAGTAGCGATTGAAGACGGCCACCCACCGCTTGGTCGATAGTGCGTGAGGTGCGGCGTGGGAGTAGAAGGCCGCAAAGCTCAAAGTAAGTTGCCGCGAGGGTGGTGTGCTTTGTTAACTTCGACAAGCTCATGGCGATGCATGGCTTACAGTCCTGCCAGTGCGCGCACTTTCCTCCTGAAGCCCTATAAAATACACAATTTCGACGTCAATCCTATCGGTACATCGTCCGTGGCATTCAGCTAGGAGACGTCCATCCCTCGAGCTTTAGCCTCATCAAATGCGGAAGATCCATCCATACCTCTTTCCGCAGCTCGGAAAGTTTTATCCTGACTGCACCTACGCATGCGCTACACATCTTCTCATCGGCTTCCTCCGCGTCCAGGCTGTCCATATAATAGTCGTTTAGTGGGTCCTCATCCGTGTATTCATGCGGAAAGTCCCGCCAATTGTCGAGCAAGCGCTTCAGGGCCACTACGCAAGCGAATTGGGAAGGGCACCGTCCGTCGTTCGCAGCTTCTTTGATCCTCGCTGCCAAGGCTCGACACAGGCGCGATAAGAGGCGAACCGTCTGCCGCACCAGGAGCGCTTTTGTCTCCAAGCACAACACCAGGTCGGAGGATGAGAGGCGCTCCAGCGACACCCGGTCGTCGCGCTTGACACCTAGGACGAGGGCGTCGGGCCCCAGTTGGCAGCAACCATATAGAGCGGTAGGTACCATCTCGGGTTTTTCGAGGAGACGAATGAGATTGAGGGCCTCGATGGCATGGCGATGGGAAAGCTTCAAAGGCAATCGTGTCCGGTTGTCAAAGCCGCCCGAGCGGTCCCAAACCTCGAGCTGGGTCGTGAAGGTGCTCTTCAGCCTGTGGACGACGGCTTCCAAGAGCTGGTCGAGCTGATACTTGTGCGCGAGGCGCCCCAGCGCAGCGAGGACGGGAAACGCAGCCGATCTGTCAGGATGGAGGTAGCTGAAAGTGTATCGCGCAAACTTCGTTCATCGGCCTGCGTCGGTGTGGCTCAAAGACGGAGTGCGACGTACCTCACACCACCGTAGATTGCCCGGAGAAGCTCCCTGAAGTCGTAGCTGGTGTCCGATACGGGGACGACGGGACAACCGTCGAGGACATCGATCGAGCTACCAGCCCTGGAGATCGAAGGTTGTGGGACTAGGAAGAGATCGCGGAAGACCTGGGAGTGATGAGATAGGACGCCTTTGTGGAAGCGGAAGGCGGTGTTCTGTGCGATGACGATAACGTTCCCGTCTTCGAACCAGATGTCTGAGTCCCTTTGAATCTCATCTGGGAGGAGAGACGGGGGCGGTAGGGCGTCGTCCGTGGTGTCCATGCCCGCGGCCAAGGTTAGAGTTTCCTACTTGAACTTGGCGGACGCCAGAGATGGGAGGGACTGGATATCGGTGAGGACCAGTGCGAGATCGCGCTACCAAAGCTGGTTCAAAACGCACAAGGGATAGAATGGGAAACACAATGAGGAGTACCAGCCAGTCGGGAACAAGTGGGAGGAGCCTGAGCCTGCCGACTACTTATCGAGAGTGGCGGTGAGGCTGGAAGTGGGAAGGAAGAAAAAGTTCCGACACGGGGAATCGAACCCTGGGCTATCGCGTGAGAGGCGATAATGTTAGCCACTACACCATATCGGATTATGATATCGTCACAGACGATTAATGTAATATCAATGTATAGCTTAGGGTGTTTCACTGCCATTTCTGACTTGGACCCGGCGGTGCGACTGTGCTTGGCGGCTGGCCCTCTGCCCGCGATGTCCAGCGTTGGGGTCCCTAGAAAGTCCTCCGACACGACCGTCAGCTTGAGTTTATCATTGAATGCTCTTAGCCCGACAATGGCAGAGAGGCTGCCCCGATAGGTATGTCGTACTTACCACACAACGCGCCATCACTCGTCGCAGTACCTACCGTTATCCGTCGTCAGACTCGTCTTCTTGGATACTTGCTTCTTCGATAGATGGCTGACTCTTCCTTTCTTGAATCCTAAGTAGTAGTATCTAGCCTACTCTGTTGGGCACGGTTCATCACCTGGACGCAGAGTATGAGTACGAGCGCACCTTCACATTGACAGAGGTTATTTTGGCCGACGTCGGTGTCCGCAGCGGGCCTCTCGGTATGTATGTCTATGATACAGCTGCAGGCCGTAGAAGAAACTCATTCGCAGGTCGCCTCAACTCTTGAGGCCCCCGCTTGCAACTGGAAGATCCCCACGCCCGTGTATTAAGGATCTGTCACCGGCCTACACTGCACGACTGCACAGGTACGTCCCGGGAGACTTCTTGCTGCTGTGCCCACCATCAACATTTGTTTGCTCCCCATCTTCGCGTCGTCTTCATGATAGGCTGCGACTGTCGGCCACATCCTCCATTGGTCATTTGGTACAAGCACATCCGAAGCGAGGAACGAATCAACGAGAAGGGTGTACTTAGCGCGCGCGCTGCACGGACCTCTGCCGCCGCCCTGCTCGCAATAACATATGCAATCGGGCTGATACACGAATGAATTGGATACTGGCCAGCCGCCAGCCGGCCTGTGGGAGACCGTGGGTGTTCATCACAGATTCTCGAAGACGTGCGTTTCACCGTTGCTCACGACGCCGAACAAAACGTACAGCAGGACGCCGCGACGCAAGAAGGGAAGCGCAAAGTACAATACGCTACCGGAGCTCATGCAAGGAGGTAAGTAGGCGTTCCAATTCGAGCATACTGAATGACGAGGACGCCAAGGGCACGAATCTTAACGGAAAGATTCGTTGGCACTGGCAGGTTCTCCGTTGACGTTGGAACTGCTTCAACACTTGAGCCCTGGTCGTTGATAACGTTACGTTCGAGGCACCGCATGGGCGTGTAGCCGCTGTGGTGTTTGGGCGTGGCTGCAAACTTCCAGCAGAAAACAGGGGCGCGATTCGACACCGTTGTCACTGGCGGAGCGCTGGACTTGACATGAAGGATCGACACCAGACACCAGGCTAGTCCTCACGTCTGCGGCGTTGAATATCGTACTGGTTAGTCTAGACACAAAGTGGAGACGGAACGTTTTGAGGGTGAGACAAATACTTTGAACGGGGCAGTGGAGCTGATCGAGAAGACGGACAAACATACTTAGCCCGGCTGTGGAACGCCCAAACGATGCCCTCACACGACAGACAGAGAAGATGATTGGTCGGGATGACAACGCGCCCGGGGCAGAATCGCGATAGGATGATCGCGCGCTTGCAAATACATTTCGAAGTTGCTCACGGACAAGGGGCGGCTCGAGCAGAGCGGCGGATGGTATAAAGTCCATCGCGGCGGGCGTCGAGTGGTCTCCATTCCCTGACAGCTGGAACTTCCGTCTCTCTCTTTTACGCCGAGCGTACCCTTGTTCTTTTCTCTCGTCTTGTCCGAGTTTGAAGCTTGAAGCTTGAAGACGCAGCGCGCCCCGGCCACCGTTCCTTCCACGAGAGTTCACTTGGACCGCTTCGCCTCCACTCCTTAGCACAATCACGACAAGCATCATGAAGTTCTCCACCGCCGTCCTCGCTGCCGCCGCCATCGCCGCCTCCGTCAACTCGCGCCCACTCGCTCGTCGCGACGTCAACTCCGCGCTCGTGCCCGAGTTTGGCGTCGTCGCAGGCACGTCGCCCGACGGGACGGGCAACTGCAAGGGCGTCAACAACATCAACATCCCCTGCGCGTGCCCGCCCCCGCGCGACCAGTTCATCGCGCAGCTGAACCAGAACGTCAACGCCGGGTTCGTGATCAACAACCCGTCCGTCAAGGGCGTCACCTTCCCCGAGGACGACTCCAAGGCGTCCAAGCTCGCGCGCATCTTCACCGCGACCGTCACCCTCCAGAACCTCCACGGGCCCGGCGTCGGGTGCCCCCAGGCGGCGACGACGTTCGGCGCGCAGCAGCAGGCCATCGAAGCGGGCACCGACGCACCCGCACCTGCCCCGCGCCTGCTCCGCCCGCCGCGCCCGCTGCCCCAGCCGCGCCTGCCGCTCCCGCCACTGGCGGCGTCGACCCTGCGCTCGTCCCCGACTTTGGTGTCGTCGCGGGCACGTCGCCCGACGGGACGGGCAACTGCAAGGGCGTCAACAACATCAACATTCCTTGCGCGTGCCCACCCGCGCGCGACCAGTTCATCACTGTGCGTCTCTCTCCCTCTCCCTCTCCCTCGTATACGTAGCCTTTCGAGACCGGATTTGCTCACACCGTCTTCTTCATTGCAGGCGCTGAACGCGAACGTCGCGGCGGGCCACATGGTGAACAACCCGCCGATCGCGGCGCCCTTCCCGACGAGCAGCTCCAAGGGCGACCAGCAGGCGCGCATCGCGACGCTGCTCTCGACGCTCCAGAACCTCCACGGTGCGGGCGTCGGGTGCCCGGCGTCGTCGACGGTGTACGGGCAGCTGCAGCAGACGATCAACGCCCTCCCGAACTGAGCGCAGCCTGAGACGCTGCACCGTTACCCTTAGAACGTACGTTCGAGGATACCCGAGAGCCTGTTTGAAACTGGGATGTGCTTGTATTAGCTTTCTGCGCGGCGTGTGCTAGTTAGTCGCGGTCCAATAGACGGGGGTGCCAGACACCTTGTTCCAGCTGTCAGCGTCTTGTGTGTGTGTTGTTTCTACGGAGTTGGAATCCGGGCGAGCGCGCTGCATGAAAGAGCCGCCGATATGTAGTGTTGAACGACCTCGGAGTGGCGAGAGTATGGAGCCTCGCGGAATGCCCCATTCCACGCAACGATCACCACGCTTCCGTTCTCAAACCACGGTTATGGGTATTGATGAGGTTCACCTGGCGCAACAGAAGGCGACGAAAGCTAACTTTGCATGCCAAGATCGACCGGCAATAAGTACCCATTTATTACCAAAAACCAGTCAAATCGAGTTTCACGTATGGAGTCATCGTGTTTTAAGCAGAGTCCCACCCGACAATATCCATGCCCATGAGGCCCGGCAGACTCCTCCAGATCTCCCTGCGAAATTGTGAATACTCTGCTTTCATTGCATCCGACCACACGAACTACAAATCCCTCCGGAAAGGTCTGCCAAATAGCGCAACTCGGGCCCCCGGGTAGAAGGAATCCAGTGGGTCTGCCGTCATGGCCTCTCGCAGACCCGTTCGGCATTCGTCCAACAAGGATCTCAGGCCTTCAGAACAACGGGCAGGTGACGAGCAGCCGCCATCACTAGAGACCCGCACGATCCTCGCTTCGGAAGCTTCGGACAGCTGCACTATCAGGTGGACGGTGGCCCGCACCAGCTTCTCCTTGACCTCGAAGCACAACTCCAGATCAGAAGGCGAGGGGTGCTCTCGGGTGACGCCATCGATGCGATTGACTCCGCGTAGGAGGTCCGCAGGCCCCAGCTGGCAGCACCCGTACAGAGCGACGGGTATCATCTCGGGTCTATCGAGGAGGCGAAAGAGGTTGAGGGCCTCGATGCCATGGTTCAAATTCAAGTTCCAGGGGAGGCGGCCCATCGAATCCGCCCGATTCGTCCCACACCTCGAGCTCGGTGGTGAATGTGCCCTTCAGCCTCGGTACTAGTACGACGGCCTGTAGGAGCTGATCGAGCTGATACTTGTGGCCGAGGCGTGCCAGCGCCGCGAGCACGGCGAACGTAACGGCTTTATCAGGATGGAGGTGACTACAGGCCCGGCGACGGGAAGGTATGGAACGTCAGCGAGGGCCGAGCGGCAACGATGACGTCAACAGACGACCGGCATTAGGCTCACCTGATACTACCAGCATAGATGGCCCGAAGGAGCTCCCTAAAGTCATAGCTTGTGTCGGATACCCGCACGACTGGGCAGCCGTCGAGGGTCTCGACCGCCCCCGCCGGGGGCTCGGAAGGTTGTGGGACCGAGAAGAGGTCGCGGAACACGGGGGAGTGGAGGGAGACTACGCTTTTGTGGAAGCGGAAGGCGGTGTTCTGTGCGATGACGACGACGTTCCCGTCCTCGAACCAGATTTCCGAGTCTCTCTTGGCCGAGTCATCTGGAGTTGCGGGCATGGTTGCGTCTGTTGCGGGTGAACTTGATTCCGACATATCTGGGCTGACACAATTAATGCGATCAGCACGAGATATGGGTCACTGCCACTGCCAGGGTCAGTAGTAAGTGGCGGAAGCACTAAGTACTCTGAGTCGATAACCAATCTGGTAAGTATAGGACCTTTGCAGGAGGAACCGGTATCCGAGAGGCACCTGCTGAGTCCAAGGGTGCCGCTTTGATCAAGCTTCAAGAACCAGTTCCGAAGTGCGCGGGCCAGTGCCACTGCCAGTCCTACCAGACATCAATAGAATCAATATGAGGTAACGACGGGGTAAGTCTGAAAATCCGATATGGTGTAGTGGCTAACACTATCGCCTCTCATGCGATAGCCCGGGGTTCGATTCCCCTGGTCGGAAGTGATTGGTGATATTCAATGGTTTTTTGCTCAAGCCCTCACCGTGACAAAGTAGTCTCGACGCCAGACGCCTTGGTGGGGGAATTACTTACCCACGGCACCGTATCCGCACACACAACACGGAATAAGCACGATCCACGCACGGTGCATCGTGGGGACTGGTTACGAGTCTACATTGGCATGGTACAGTATATGTGTCTGTGCGCGGAAAGACATACACAGTCATTGGGACGTATTGGTAGCAACCATATCAATCAGCCCCAGGTTACAGTAACTGGAATGATGCGTTGCGTTCAACGCCCATCTGGCGAACGAGTTCCATTATGTAGGTAGTAGCTGGGTGCGTCCAAGGCGGATTGTGCGACTAAAGCAAATTGTGTGGTATAGATAAGCGAGCGAAATGTGCGGATCGTCAGTACAAAGGCCATGTCCGCTTGTTGCAACTAGATGGCATAGTCGTAATACGTTCAGCAGTGGACCCATGATGTACCAAACCTCATCTTGCCCAGAGACGTACCACTCCGCGTCGTCGTCGTTGTCGTCGTCGTCGTCGTCGTCGTTCACCGTCGTCTCGCTCTCGGCGTCCGCGTCCCCTTGGATCCCGCGCTCGTCCCCGACTTCAGCGTCCAGGCCGGTGTTCATCTCGACAGTAATGGGTAAGCGTCCACTTTCGCTTTCGCCCAGTAGAACAACTGATAACCGACCTTCTATGTACCCACGCAGCTGCGACGGCGTCAATGGCCCGAATAGCACTCGTGCCCGCCCCCGCGACCAGTACATCTCTGTCCGTCACCCTCCCTCATAGCCTTTCGAGACCGTTTTGCTCATCGCGTTCTCTTCATTGTCACAGGCCTTGAATGCGAACGTCGCGGCGGGCCACATGGTGCACAAGTCCGCCCATCGCAGCGCCGTTCCTCCCGGGCAACTCGAAGGCCGACCAGCAGGCACGCATCGCGACGCTGCTCTCCACGCCCCAGAACTTGAACGGCCCCGGCGTTGGGTGCCCGGCGTCGTCCAGGGTGTACGGGCAGCTGCAGGAGAGAGTCAACGGGCTCCCGAACTGAGCGCGCCGTTACTTGCCGTATCGAGACTCACGCGCGTCCGCCTCTCCCGCACTTTCACGGCCTCTCTGAATCGTCTTCGTACCGCTTGTTGAATTCATCCCTGTGCTCTCGCGTTAGCTACTTCTTCGCACCTTGGACGCGTTCACGCCGAACACAACGGGGCACGACTCTGTATAGGGGACACATGATTCGAAGATGGAGTGTTTGAGGCGCAGAACACGTACGCAGGCGAGAAAACGGACCGGTCACTGGGAGAGCGGTGCAGCGAGATGGAGATGTGCAGGGCACAGCCGTGGCGGGCGTTGTTTGAGGCTCGTCCTGGGGTGTCTGACGCGTAAGAGACTTGCATCGAGCCGCGGTTCTCGGAAGGCGAACCCGAGGGGGAAAATGCCATTCGAAAGAGGCAGAAGAGCGGCCGAAAAGGAAGGCGGATGAGCACGCGTCTTGACGCGTCGACGTTCGACGATGGGAGAGAGAACCGGCGAGAACGCGAGAGCGAAAGTTGGAGAGAGAAGCGTCCCAGTCGGCGCCTCCCCTGTGCAACTTCCGGTGGATTGGGAAGAGTGCGCGCCACGCTCGGGGAGGGCTCGCGACTGCGTAGAACGAGTCCGCAGGAAAGCTGTCAGTCGCGAGTTCGTTAGCCACAGCCATACAGGAAATTTGGATGAGCGATGCTGGAGGCGGTTCGGGCAGGTCGGAGAGGGATGATGCATGTCAGTTGAACGGAGTCTGAAGAGGCGGGGGCCCAGGCCGTGGAACGCATCGCAACGGGGAGCAGTGCTTGGCGCAGGCCCAAGCAGCGCTCTCCCGCGCTCCCGCCCCCGCTTTTACTCTCTCTCTGAGACTCTCCCCCTTCTCTCCCGAACTTGTCTCCTCAGGCCGCCACTGCTCCACTCGCTCACCATTCTCGTTCTGTCTCTCTGGCTGGTCTAGTTCGACGCGACACCCTCTTCCTTCTCTTCTTCTTCTTTTCTCCCTCTTCCGCCACTTCTTTCCATCCTTTTTCTTGCATACACATTACCTCGGCACCATGACTGCCCCACGTTCCCCCTACGCCTCCCGCGAGCCTTCCTCCGCCGGCCACTACGCAAACATCAACTCCAACCCCCCATATCCCTATCCCCCAGACACCCGCCTCGACGCCAGGTCCTTCGACAGCGACTCCTCCGGCGACCGCGACCACGACTCCGACAAACACGCCCCACACAAGCGGTATGCCTACGGCGACGGCCACGCCAGGGCCGGCCTCGACGTCCACGCCATCAACAGGACCCCCAGTCCCACCCCCAGCGAGGCCAAGGAGCTCCAGAAGGGCGTCTTCGACTGGGAGCGCATGCTCAAGTGGAAGTATTGGATCCGCAAGGAATGGACTTGTGCGTGCTCGCTTGTTTTCCTTCCTGCGCGGCTCAGTTGACGGTTTGCGGCGCAGGGTACTACGTCGCGTTTGCCATTTCCCTGGTTGGCATCATCCTCTTCACCATATACCACAAGCAGATCGTCAACTGGCTCAAGCCGGCAGCGAATTGGATGCACGGGTGAGTCCCGTTTTCCTCCTTTCGTTCGTCCCATGGCCGTCACTGCGCCAAGCCCCGCCGTTGCCATGCAAAAGCAATGTGCGCAGGAAGGGCCAACGTCAACCTACGGATTGGCCCATCTGTTTCCCCCACCCCCGTTTGATTCTTCTGTCCTGCCATGATCGGCGCTGATGCTGTTCCCATCGCAGTCTCCCATTCGGCTGGACGATCCCCATCGGCGTCCTCTTCGTCATCTCCTTCCCTCCCCTCTTCGGCCACGAGATCGTCGCCATCCTCTGTGGTCTCGTCTGGGGTCTCTGGCCGGGCTTCGGTATTGTCGCAGCAGGCACTTTCCTCGGCGAACTGGGAAACTTTTAGTGAGTGCTGCGGTCGTTTGGTATGAAAAGGACGCTCATTCCCGCCTTCTCGTCACGAAGCGCGTTCAAGTACTGCTGTGCCGCGCGCGGAGAGAAGCTCGAGCGGACAAAGCTGCAATATGCGTGCCTGGCGCGCGTCGTCCGCGAAGGCGGCTTCAAGATCGCGCTCATCGCGCGTCTGAGCGCCATCCCCGGCCACTGTGCGTCCCCACTCTCCTTGTCCGTCGCCGAGTGCTGACCGGTTCCGCCACAGTCACGACCGCGGTGTTCTCGACGTGCGGGATGGGCGTGATCACGTTCTCGATCGCGGCCATCCTGTCGCTCCCGAAGCAGTTCATCACCGTCTACCTCGGCGTCGCGCTCGAGCAGTCTGAGGAGGGACCGAGCAGCACGTCGGACACGATTATCAAGTACGTCGTCGTCGGGGTGACGACGCTGATGACGATTGGCGCGATGTGGTACATCTACCACAAGATGAACCAGGCGAAGCCGCTCGTGATCTACGACCGCCGCAAGGCGCGTCAGGCGAAGCTCGCGACCAACATGCCGTATGGCAGCAGCCCCAGCCCCGCGATGCTCGAGTCGACCGCCTCCGTCTCGTTCACTCCCGCTGCGTCCCACGTCGACATCCCGCTCACGAAGTATGGCCAGCCCCAACCTCAGGGCGGCATCTACGCGCCCCAGCCGCGCCGCGCCCATCAGCCTGACGAGCAGTACTCCATGAGCCAGTATGACAACAACGACCCCGCTCTTCCACCTGGTGCAGGGTACCCGTATGCGATGGCTTCGTCCAAGGGCGCCTCACACCGCATCCCGTCGCCTCCCAGGGATCCGTTCTCTGACTCCGCGCGCGTACTCAAGCACTCTAAACCTCAACCTCAGGGCGTGTCGTACCAACGCGAAGCGCCGCCACGCGGGTACGGTTCACCTCCACCTGATACCTTTGACCGCCGAGGCGGCCCCCAGCCGACGCGCATGCAGACCCAGTCCCCTTCCCAAGCGCAGAGACTAGCGAGTCCGCCACCGCCCGCCATCCGGCACCAGCCACCGTCTGCCCCCCACACGCCGACACAGCGCAATTACCCCGCTCCGTCCGGACTGCCACCGCCCCGGAGCGCGCCTCACGACTCGACAAATCCGTTCTCGGACCCGATGCCGAACCCGTACGACCGCGCGATGCACACGTCAGAGGCGAGCGACGCGACGTTCTACACCGCCGCGGGCGGGCACTCGCGGGGCGCGACGTTTGAGACGGCGTACGACGCGGCGGGCGTAAGCGAGGAGAGCGCGGCGTTCGGGCCGAGGACGGCGCCGCCGTCGTACGCGCTATGAGGTGTGCTGATCATCTCCACCGCAACTCCACCTTCGTTTCGTCTCGCTCTTGTCGTCTACTCGTACTATATTGTATGTATACGCACGTCCACCCCTCCATGTGTCCAGACTCCATCTATCCGTCCACTCCATTACCTGCCCTTGTTCACACGTCCTCGCATCCGCATCTTGCATGCCGCCCTCGCCCCTCGCACTTGCACTCGCACTGTCTCTCGCACAGCATATACCTTAGTATCGTGACGCATCGGACGCAGGCCCGGTTCCACGCACGATACATACGTGTACATACATCTTGAAGCCTAAATCCCGATCCGCGCCTGAGCACTAGTACTGCGCGGGGAGGGTGTGTGTGCGGATCTGATAGAGTACTTATATACATATACTCACTCGGGTACAGTAGTATATCCCCACCAGCATGCAGCATGGACCGTTCGCAGATACCAATTCTATCCTGTGTCTCATATACGTACCATATACTTGTTATGGTCGGCGACTCGGCGGTGCATAAGTTCTGTCTGTCGGTTTCGCGCGCGATCGTGTCGAGCTCGAGGAAGAGATCTGGTGGTCTATCGGACTGGTAGCTATATAGCAGTAGTCAAGTATATACTTAGTGTACTTAGTAGTATACAGTAATAGAGCGTGTCTTGAAGCTCCTCTATCATTATGTGCCGGGTCATGTTGCTTGCCACTGGTACTCGAGTCAAACTCGAGTGCATACTACGATTCTGATAGAGCGCTAGCCTGGTCGGACTCCACTCGTGACTCGGACAGTCGAATACTACGTCTACTACCACGCCTTCTCACCTCCGCCGGCCGTTTCAGCGTTCAACTTCATCCTCAGGCCGCCATAATTTTTCAGCTTCAACTTTTGCCCTCAGGTGCCAGTGGCAGCAGGACGGTGGACCTGGGAAGTTGGAACGGTGACTCGAGCTCCTCGGAGTCCGAACATCGGTACACTATCGGTACACTGACTACTGACCGCTGACGCCGTTCGAATTCTTGTCTGATGTCAACAGAAGACGGTAGAAGATGATATATACCCGACCGCAACGCGCGCATTGTCCGCCTTCCCCCTGCTTCTACCCTCCAGCTACTCCGTCGAGTCTGCGCCCTTGAACCCGCGACCCGCAATATGTCGGTCCAGCGAGGTGCCTCTGCCAACCCCGGCCTTTCGTCAACGGAGAAGGAGAAGGAGCAGGCACAGGAGAACGACGCAGTGGATGTGACCTCTGCGCGTCCCGCAGTGCACGCGAAACGGTCGAAGACGAAGGACATCATACTTATCGGCACCGTTACCCTTGCCATGATTTTGAACGTGAGTACTACTTGCTTCGCGTTCACACTCGTCGCTCACATAGAAATCGTCGGGATAGATCGCGAACACCTCTGCAGTATCGATCGCTCTCCCGACGATCGGCAGGGACCTCAACATTACAGAGGCCAAGTTGCAGTGGATCGTCTCCGCCTACTCCCTCAGCTCCGTAAGTGTCCTTGTTGGGTGCCATCTCGCCTTGAGACTTCGTCCTTACGTCGTTCGCCACAGGGATGTCTTCTTCTGTTCCTAGGGAGGCTCGCCGACTTGTTCGGCCGCAAACTCGCGTTCATCCTGGGATGCGCATGCATGGGCATCTTCGGCTTAGGTTGCGGTTTCGCGCAAAGTAGGTCCCTCTCCACATCTAGCGATATCCCACGCCCAATGGATGCACAACCTGGCAGATGAGATCACCTTGGACATCCTCCGTGCGCTGCAAGGCATCGGCCCCGCCGCCTTCGTCCCCGCAGCTGTGAGTCACACAGCCCTTGCGCCGCTGGCCCCCACCATCCGCGAGTCGCTCATCCATTCCAGCTCGGTATCCTCGCGCACACCTTCCCCCCTTCGCACATCCGCTCCGTCGCGTTCGCGACCTTTTCGGCAGGTGCTCCGGTCGGCGCCGCCATCGGGCTCGTCATCGGCGGTATCTTGACCGAGTTCACTGCGTACGTCCCCCTCTTGCGTCGATTAGTTTCGAGAGCAGGGGCCCGTCTGAATCATGCCCGCACCCATTTAGGCAGAGCTGGCGTTCGAACTTCTGGTTCATGACCGGGCTCAGCGCTCTGTGCTGTCTCGGCGGGTACATATCCATAGACGCAGACGTCCCGTACGTCCTCCTGGACAAGTAAGCGTTTTGCGTGCATATCACCGATTTACAGTAAGTCCGTGCTCAAGGTCCGGGAACAGACGCGTAGACTGGCTCGGGGCTTTCCTCGTCACTGCGGGCCTCACATTCATCATCTTCATCCTCAGCGATGGCCCCGTCGCGCCCGACGGCTGGAAGACCGGATGTACGTTTACCTCATCTTGCGCCATTCTCTGATGTGCTGACGAGTGACGCAATCTGTGTATAGTCATTATTGCGCTTCTCATCGTCGGCGTCTTGCTCCTCGTGCTCTTCGTCCTCTGGGAGCGCTACCTCGAGCAGGTCCATGCGCGGGGCGGGTATCTCAGCCAGAGATGGTGGACCCCTCCCCCGCTCATGCCGGTGTCGATCTGGGGGCGGGCGAACGGCAAGCTCGCAGCGATGCTCGCCATCGCCTTCGTTGAGTGGTGCAGCTTCAACGTGTTCACATTCTGGGTTCAGGTGCGGTTTCGGCGGAGGCTTCACGCCGCGCGGAGTCCCGCCGCTGACCACATACCTCGCCGTTTTCCAGCTGTACTACCAAGACTACGTCGGCCTGAGTCCGATCCTGACCATGGTCCGGCTGCTCCCCATGTCGGTGACCGGCGTCACCTGCAACGTGATCATCGCCCTCGTCGTCGCACACGTCGACCTCGTCTACCTCGTCGGTACGCCCCCCCCCCCCTCCGTCCGCCTACCTCCGGTCGCTCACCCACTAATCCCGCCCCCCCCCCTTCCCCCTCCCCAACAGCCATCGGCACGCTCTTCACAGCCGTCTCGAACCTCCTCTTCGCGCTGATCGACCCCTCGGCGCCGTACTGGGCGTTCGGCTTCCCCGCGACGATCGTGACCGTCGTCGGCGGCGACTTTGTGTTCGCGACGGGCACGCTCTTCATCGCGCGCGCGTGCCTCCCGCACGAGCAGTCCGTGGGCGGCGCGCTCTTCCAGACGCTCACGCAGCTGGGCACGGCGTTCGGCCTCGCGATCTCCACCGTCGTCTTCGACGCGACGCTTAGCGCCAGGTCGAGCGCGCTGGGCGCGGCCCTGCCGGACGGCGCGGAGGGGTCGAACGCGCCGCGGGCAGCGCAGCTGACGGCGTACAAGGACGCGATGTGGTCGGGGTTCGCGTTTGGGATGGTCGGTGCGTCGATGGATGATGATGATGTTCGAGCGGGCTGACGGTGGTGCTGACGGAATTACAATTACTTTACGTGGTAGGTGTGCTGCTTGCGGTGCTGTTCCTCCGCGGCGTCGGCGTGGTCGGGCACCGGAAATGGGACGCGGACGCCGAGAGCGAGAAGACGGCGGCGAACGATGATATGGCAGCGGTGCGTCGCGGTCTCTCATGCTCTCCACGGCGTGATGAGGTTTGGTGCACGTGGCGTTCCGCTGAGCCGTTCACTCTACAGGTCAACGTCTCTAGCCTCTAATGTTCGCGCGTCCGCTGTTCGAGGTATCATGCCACCCGATCCGCAAGGCAGGCACCTCACGACATCTGAATCATCGTTCCAATGACGATCCACGGTTTTTCCTCACTCACACTCATATACCTCTTTAGACGCACAATTGCAATTCACCCGAGACGCGTATACAGATACGTTTCGACGTACATCCAGCCGACAACTCGAACGTACTCACGTCCGAGTCAAGCGCTCACCCCGGGGACCTCATACCTGTACCGCCAACGCGTATGCAGACCCAGTCCCCGTCATCGGTGTAGACACTAATCACTAGCGAGCCCCCCACCGCCCACCATCTGCCCTCCGTCCGCACATGCCGACACAGCCGCTAGCTCGTCGGACCCCCTTCACTCTGGATCCCGAGCGCGAACACGTCTGGTCCCGAGCGCGCGCCTCAAGCTCGGGCTCACGACTCGACAAAACCCTCGTCGGACCCGATGCCGAACCCGTACGACCGCGCCCGGGCCGCGCACGCGTCGGAGGCGAGCGACGCGACGTTCGATACCGCCGCGGGCGGGCACTAGCCCTCCGCCGTACGACGCGGCGAGCGTGAGCGGGGAGAGCACGGCGTTGCCGTCGTACTTGATCATTACCATTCCACCCCTCCTGTCGTCTACCTCCTGTCGTCTACGTATACGCATACTGTTGTATCTACACGTCCACTCCGCCATGTGTCCACTCGTCTACCCCACCACCTGCCCTTGTACATTCACGTCCTCGCATCTTGCATGCCGCCCCTCGCACTTGCACTCGCACTCACTGCAATCCCAGCAAAGTGTACTGTCTCTCGCACAGCATACATACGTGTACATACATCCTGAAGCATGTGAATTCCGATCCGCGCGCTCTATCTGTGCGGGGGTGCGTGCTTAACGTATATCCCACTAGCATCGACTATTCGCAGTCACGGTTACCGACTCTATCCTGTGTCTCATACATATGCTTGCTGTGGTCGGCGATGCATAAGTTATGTCTGTCGGTTTCCGAGTGTTCAGGAAGACTCGAGAAGTACCGGTCGGACTGGTAGGAATGGACAAATAGTGCAGTAGTAATAGAGCGTGTGCCGACGTTCCTTAAGCTTTCTATGTCACTGTGTGTTGTGTCATGATCAGGTATCTTGGCGCGTTGATAATTATCACTAAGCACACTTAGATGTAGGGGCAATCTGGATAGAACTCGCGGTAGCTACGATACGAAGACAACACTGCGAGGGTACTTGCTGCTCACGTCGATATTGTGTTCGGCCGAGTCGCTGACGGTTCGGGGGTTCGGGGTGCAAAGGGCTTGTTGAAGTGTGACGAGGGGAGCCCTGGCTTTCGATCGGGCAGCGTCCGAATACTTACGTAGGGCGTGTTTCTAGCACTCGGACCGACCTAGACATTGCCCAGCGGCATGTATGATGTTGCGGGCTCGAGCTCGAGAGCGACAGACCTGACTAAGGGCAATGCGTATCGTGACAAAGAAGCTTGCCTTGGGGAGGAGTCAAGACCCCTCGGAGTGTTGGGGTACTTGCTCTACTCGGACTGGGCTGCGGATAAATGATGCAGGTTCTCGGCTCCTCACCGTGTTGCGTGGTCCAGACGGCGACCTGTGTAGAATTAATCCACGGCATCATCCTGTGTAGCAAAGCACGTACGACAGTCGCTTTCCTAAGCTGGTCAAGACAGGGGTCTCTCTGCGGACTGTGATAGTCTGAATCACCTTCAGCGAGCCTAAGGGTATGAGAGTGCATGGAAACGGGAGCGAGCGGTGACTGGAGACGTTGCGTCCGAGTCGAGTTGGGGGCCCGCAGCTGCACGTCACAAATGAGCGCCGTAGATTTGCCGTAGATGAGAGATGGAGCCGGAACAACGGGAGGTTCAGACTCGCCGATTAGGAGTTGGCCGGTCAATGGAGTCACTAGCACATGTATGATAGGGTCCCAAGTTTGAAGTATGTAGTAAGTACAAGCGCAAGCTTCAAATTTGCTTCAAGTACGAAATTCAAGGACGGATGACTGCACGCCATAAAAGGACAATAGGTTCTCACATCCAGTGTTCCGCGTCTTGAACTCATTTTCCGCCAATTTTCCGCCTTCATGAGCGTTGGGATGTTTATCATGGAAGAAGACTGGGTCTGGGGTGACGCTCGTAGTCATCATTTCAGACCTGGTCAGCGCGAACAGTCCACAGCTCCCTCGGGCCTCCGCTCGGCTTTATATCCCTCCTCTTCCTCCCACCCTTGGCCTGGCCACCGTCCCCCCTCCACCTCCACAGACTTGCAACATGTCTGTCCAGGTCGAGCAACATCCGGACGCCACCCCTCCTCGTTCCCCATTGGAGAAGGTCCCGGCAAAGGAGAACGACGCAGCCTCCGCGACCTCAATGCGAAAGGATGATCTCGCCACCCATCCGAAGCGGTCGAAGACGAAGGACTTCCTCCTTATTGGGACTGTGACCCTCGCCATGATTTTGAATGTGAGCTCTTCTTTTCTGTTCACACGCCTCCCCATATAAACGCTCCCGACTCCCGAGAGACCGCGAACGCTACTGCGGTGTCGATCTCTCTCCCGACCATCGGCAGGGACCTCCACATCATAGAGTCCAAGCTGCAATGGATCATCTCCGCCTACTCCCTCAGTTCCGTAAGTATCCTCTTCGATTCCGAGCCCTGCACTTGGTCCTCACATCGCGCGCCGCAGGGATGTCTTCTGTTGTTTCTAGGAAGGCTCGCCGACCTCTTCGGCCGCAAGTCCGCGTTCATCCTCGGATGCGCATGGATGGGTATCCTCGGTTTGGGTTGCAGTTTCGCCCAAAGTGAGTCCTTCCTCCAATCGAGCCAGTTCCCGCACCCAATACATCCTCAACCTCCCCTTCAGACGAGATCACGATGGACATCCTCCGTGCGCTCCAAGGCATCGGCCCCGCTGCCGCCGTCCCAGCATCGGTGAGTCCAGCCATCATTGCGCGCGCGGACATCAGCGCGTCGCTCATTCATCCCAGCTCGGTATCCTCGCGCACACCTTCCCCCCTTCGCACATCCGCTCCATCGCGTTCGCCACCTTTTCAGCAGGTGCTCCGGTTGGTGCCGCCATCGGGCTCGTCATCGGCGGTATCTTGACAGAGCTCACGGCGTACGTCCCCTCTTGTATCGACTCGTTCCGAGAGCTTCTCTGACCGCCCACTCAGGCACACCTGGCGTTCGACCTTCTGGTTCATGACTGCGCTCAGCGCTCTGTGCTGCCTCGGCGGGTACATATCGATAGACGCCGACGTCCCGTACGTGTTCCCGGACAAGTAAGCGTTTTGCATGTAAACCACCGGTTCAAGTCCGTACTTAAGATCCGGGAACAGACGCGTAGACTGGCTCGGGGCTTTCCTCGTTACTGCGGGCCTCACGTTCATCATCTTCATCCTCAGCGATGGCCCCGTCGCGCCCGACGGCTTTAAGACCGGATGTATGTTTACCTCATCTTGCGCCATTCTCTGATGTGCTGACGAGTGACGCAATCTGTGTATAGTCATTATCGCGCTTCTCATCGTCGGCGTCCTGCTCCTCGTGGTCTTCGTCGTCTGGGAGCGCCACCTCGAACAGGTCCATGAGCAAGGCGGAGAGCTCGCCCAGAGATGGTGGACCCCACCCCCACTCATGCCGGTGTCGATCTGGGGGCGGGCGAACGGCAAGCTCGCAGCGATGCTCGCCATCGCCTTCGTTGAGTGGTGCAGTTTCAACGTATTCGCGTATTGGGTTCAGGTGGGTTTCGCCGGAATGTTTTGAGCCGCGTCTCCTGGTGCTGAGGACGTATGTCATCGGCTTTTTCCAGCTGTACTACCAAGACTACATCGGCCTGAGCCCGATCCTGACCATGGTCCGGCTGCTCCCGATGTCAGTGACCGGCGTGGCCTGCAACGTGATCATCGCCCTCGTAGTCGGCCACGTCGACCTCGTCTACCTCGTCGGTACGCCCCCCTCACGTCCCCCCACTCACCCACTAATCTGATCCCCCCACCCAACACGTACAGTCATCGGCACGCTCTTCACCGGCACCTCGAACCTCCTCTTCGCGCTGATCGACCCCTCGGCGCCGTACTGGGCGTTCGGCTTCCCCGCGACGATCGTGACCGTCTTTGGGGCGGACTTTGTGTTCGCGACGGGTACGCTGTTCATCGCGCGCGCGTGCCTCCCGCACGAGCAGTCCGTGGGTGGGGCGCTCTTCCAGACGCTCACGCAGCTGGGCACCGCGTTCGGCCTCGCGATCTCGACCGTCGTGTTCGACGCGTCGCGCGAGGCGCAGCAGCTCGCGGCGTACCAGAACGCGATGTGGTCTGGGTTCGCGTTTGGCATGGTCGGTGCGTCGATGTATGATGATGTTCGAGCGGGCTTCCGGTGGTGCTGACGAAATTACAATTCCTTTACGTGGTAGGTGTGCTGCTTGCGGTGCTGTTCCTCCGCGGCGTCGGCGTGGTCGGGCACCGGAAAGGGGACGCGGACGCCGAGAGCGAGAAGACGGCGAACGATGATATGGCAGCGGTGCGTCGCGGTCTCTCGTGCTCTCCACGGCGTGATGAGGTTTCGTGCGCGTGGCGTTCTGCTGAGCCGTTCACTCTGCAGGTCAACGTCTCTAGCCTCTAATGTTCGCGCGTCCGCTGTTCGAGGTATCATGCCACCCGATCCGCAAGGCAGGCACCTCACGACATCATCTGAATCATCGTTCCAATGACGATCCACGGTTTTTTCCTCGCTCACATACATATACCCCTTTAGACGCACAATTGCAATTCACCCGAGACGCGTATACGGATACGTTTCGACGTACATCCAGCCGACAACTCGAACGTACTCACGTCCGAGTCGAGCGCTCACCCCGACCCTCATACCTACCTATAGCGCCACCGCGTATGCAGACCCAGTCCCCGTCATCGGTGTAGACACTAATCACTAGCGAGTCCCCCGCCGCCCGCCATCTGCTCCCATCCACCCTCCGTGCCGCACATGCCGACACAGCCGCTAGCTCGTCGGGACCCGTACCCCCATCACTCTGAATCCCGAGCGCGAACACGCCTGGTCCCGAGCGCGCGCCTCAAGCTCGGGCTCACGACTCGACGAAACCCTCCTCGCGCACCCGATGCCGAACCCGTACGACCGCGCCCGGGCCGCGCACACGTCGGAGGCGAGCGACGCGACGTTCGACACCTTGTACGACGCGGCGAGCGTGAGCGAGGAGGGCAGGCGGTGTCGTCGTACTGATCATTACCGTTCCACCTTCATTCGTCGACCGTCTACCTCCTGTCGTCTACGTATACGCGTACTGTTGTATCTACACGTCCACTCCGCCATGTGTCCACTCGTCTACCCCACCTGCTGCCCTTGTTCACGTCCTCGCACTCGCACAGCATAAGTATCATGCCGTATCTTGACACGCGATCGGTTGCCCACTCACCGCTCCCACGCAGCATACATACATACGTGTACATAGATCCTGAAGCATGTGAACCCCGATCCGCGCGCTCTATCTGTGCGGGGGTGCGTGCTGAGTATATCCTACCAGCATCCGAGGACTGTTCGCAGTCACGGTTACCGATTCTATCCTGTGTCTCATTCTTATGCTTGTTGTGTGGCCGGCGATGCATAAGTTCTGTCTGTCGGTTTCGTGTCCAGGAAGACACGAGAAGTACTGGTCGGACTGGTAGGAATAGACAAATAGTGCAGTCGTAATAGCCTGAGAGCGTGTGTCGAGGTTTCTTTCGATACTGTATGTGTGTTGTGTCAGGTATCTTCGCGTTAATAAGCATCACTAAGCCGCAGCGTACTTCCATGCAAAGACACAATCCTTACTGGTCACTGCCAACTGGCCGCGTCCAACAGCAATTGATGGACATGATGCTAGTCAAGACTCGTCGGAGTGTTGCGGTACATACTTACTTGATTGAAGTCAATGACAGTGACAGGTGCACCGGTCGCTTGCTCTACTTACGAGGGCTGGGCTGCGATAAATGATCCAATTATCGGCTCCTCGCCGCCGCGGTGCGTGTAAGTACAGACGGCGACCTGTCTAGAAATTTGAATTATGTAACCCATGGGAGATGTCAGGATCCTTGTACATGTGTAGTAAAGCCCGGCGTACGACAGTTGCTTCCCTAACCGCTGGTCAGGTCAGGGGCCTCTCTGAAGACTGAAGCACGCTTCGAGTAGGACGTGAGAGTGCACGGACGCGGGAGTTATGTAAGTAGCGGTGGCTGCAGACGTTGCGTCCGAGTCGAGGCAGCGAGGGTCTGCACCGCATCTTTGGCCATAAAAGGGCAAATGGGTTCTCACGTCCAGTCTTCCGCGTCTTGAACTCTTTTCCCGCCTTCATGAGCCTTCTTCAGATCTTGAGATGTTGATCATGAAATTGGAAGAAGATGACGCTCGTAGTCATCATTTGAGACCTGGTCAGCGTGGACAGTCTACTCCGATTCTCGTCTTTATATCCCTCCTCTTCCTCCTACCCTTGGCCTGGCCACCGTCCCTCCACAGACTTGCAACATGTCTGTCCAGGTCCAGCAACATCCGGGCTCCACCCCTCCCCGTTCCCCATCGGAGAAGGTCCTGACAAAGGAGAACGACGCAGCCTCTGCAACTTTGGTGCGCAAAGATGATCCCGCCAGCCATCCGAAGCGGTCGAGGGCGAAGGACTTCCTCCTTATCGGCACTGTTACCCTTGCCATGATTTTGAACGTGAGTACTTGCTTCACGAAGTTCACACTGGTCGCGCACAAATAAATCGTCGGGATAGATCGCGAACATCACTGCAGTATCGATCGCTCTCCCAACGATCGGCAGGGACCTCAACATTACAGAGGCCAAGTTGCAGTGGGTCGTCTCCGCCTACTCCCTCAGCTCCGTAAGTGTCCTCGTTTGGTGCCCCGCCTTCCACTTCGTCCTTACCTCGTTCGCCGCAGGGATGTCTTCTCCTGTTTCTAGGGAGACTCGCCGACTTGTTCGGGCGCAAACTCGCGTTCATCCTGGGATGCGCATGCATGGGAATCTTCGGTTTGGGTTGTGGTTTCGCGCAAAGTAGGTCCCTCTGCAAATCTAACGATATCCCACACCTAATGGATGCACAACCTGACAGATGAGATCACCTTGGACATCCTCCGTGCGTTGCAGGGCATCGGCCCCGCCGCCTTGGTTCCCGCAGCTGTGAGTACAGTCCTTGCGCTGACCACGACCATCCGCGAGTCGCTCATTCATTTCAGCTCGGTATCCTCGCGCACACATTCCCCCCTTCGCACATCCGCTCCATCGCGTTCGCGACCTTCTCAGCAGGTGCACCGGTTGGTGCTGCCATCGGGCTCGTCATCGGCGGTATCTTGACCGAGTACACTGCGTACGTCCGGGCCTCTTGTGTTGATTCGTTTGCCCGTCTGAATGCCCGCACCCATTTAGGCAGAGCTGGCGTTCGAACTTCTGGTTCATGACTGGGCTCAGCGCTCTGTGCTGTCTCGGCGGGTATATATCGATAGACCCGGACGTCCCGTACGAGCTCCTGGACAAGTAAGCGTTTTGCATATATATCACCGATTTAAGTGCCTACTAAAGGTCCGAGAACAGACGCGTAGACTGGCTTGGTGCTTTCCTCGTCACTGCGGGCCTCACCTTCATCATCTTCATCCTCAGCGACGGCACGGTCGCGCCCGACGGCTTTAAGACCGGATGTAGGTTTACCTCATCGTCCGCCGTTCTCAGAGACGCTGACGAATGATGTGCTCACGCACGCATGCATAGACATCATCGCGCTTCTCATCGTCGGCGTCTTGCTCCTCGCGGTCTTCGTCTTCTGGGAGCGCCACCTCGAGCAGATCCATGACCAAGGCGGAGAGCTCAGCCAGAGATGGTGGACCCCACCCCCACTCATGCCGGTGTCGATCTGGGGGCGGGCGAACGGCAAGCTCGCAGCGATGCTCGCCATCGCCTTCGTTGAGTGGTGCAGTTTCAACGTGTTCACGTTCTGGGTTCAGGTGCGGTTTCGCCGGAAGGTTTTGAGGCGCGTCTCCTGGTGCTGAGGACGTATGTCGTCGGTTTTTTTCCAGCTGTACTACCAAGACTACATCGGCCTGAGCCCGATCTTGACCATGGTCCGGCTGCTCCCCATGTCAGTGACAGGCTTGGCGTGCAACCTGATCGTCGCCCTCGTAGTCGGCCACGTCGACGTCGTCTACCTCGCCGGTACGCCCCCCTCACGTCCCCCCACTCACCCACTAATCTGATCCCCGCCCAACACGTACAGTCATCGGCACGCTCTTCACCGGCGCCTCGAACCTCCTCTTCGCGCTGATCGACCCCTCGGCGCCGTACTGGGCGTTCGGCTTCCCCGCGACGATCGTGACCGTCTTCGGGGCCGATTTTGTCTTCGCGACGGGCACGCTGTTCATCGCGCGCGCGTGCCTCCCGCACGAGCAGTCCGTGGGCGGCGCGCTCTTCCAGACGCTCACGCAGCTCGGGACCGCGTTCGGCCTCGCGATCTCCACCGTCGTCTTCAACGCCGCGCGGGCTGCGGAGGGCGCAGGCGCGTCGCACGAGGCGCAGCTGACGGCGTACAAGAACGCGATGTGGTCTGGGTTCGCGTTTGGCATGTTCGGTGCGTCGATGATGTTCGAGCGGGCTTTGGGATCCGTCGGCCCGTTGTGCGGTGCTGGTGCTGGTGCTGACGATTTTCTTTTCCGTGGCATTAGGTGTGGTGCTTGCCCTGCTGTTCCTCCGCGGCGTGGGCGTGGTCGGGCACCGGAAAGGGGACGCGGACGCCGAGAGCGAGAAGACGGTGAACGACGACGACGATGCGGAAGTGGTACGTCTCTGCGCAAGATGAGGTTTTGGTACATGGATGGGTTTGACTGAGCCGTTTGTTCTGCAGGTCGCTATCTCTAGCTGATACCGACGGGTCCGCTGCTGAACGTATTACGACTATGCCAGCTGGTACTAGAACATTTTGTACTGACGAACCACGCATTTCGCTCGCTTATTTATACCACGCAATTGCTTTAGCCTCACGCACAATCCACCCTAGACGCACCGAACTACCTACATACATGCATGTTTTATCCTATGGTCAACTAAAAGAGCTCATTCGCTGCATGGGTATCGAACGCAACGCATCATCCCAGTTAACCTGGGTGCTCCGGGTGGCAGCAGCAAAGCTGATTGATATGGTTGCTACCAACACGTCCCAATGACTACGTATGTCTTCCGGCGCACAGATAGGGCTCGAGCGAAAAAACCGCAATTCTGGGCGCCATATTCCGACACGGGGAATCGAACCCCGGGCTATCGCGTGAGAGGCGATAATGTTAGCCACTACACCATATCGGATTACACATGATCGCCTAAAGGGCTTGTAGTACTATAGACATTGGCTATGAGAGCCATACTGCGGGGCGGCAGCATCCAGTCGACAACGTTGTTGCCTTGTCAGAACTCCCATCATACCGCTATGTGGGTCCTCTGAGTCTGACTTCCATCAGTGCCACATCCCAGTCTTACATTGACCGCATTTGTACGGTTGTACCTACTACTTATCAGCCTAGATATGTCGGAATCAGACGCAACCATGGGCGAGACTGGTCACGGCCCGCCCGCAATCCCAGACGACCCGATCAAGAGCTCGAGAGACTCGGACATCTGGTTCGAGGACGGGAACGTCGTCGTCATCGCACAGAACACCGCCTTCCGCTTCCACAAAAGCGTGCTCTCCCTCCACTCCCCCGTGTTCCGCGACCTCTTCTCGATTCCACAACCGTCCCCAGCGGGCGGTGAGGAGGCGGTCGAGACCCTCGATGGCTAGCTGTCCGACCGTGCGTGTCTCCGACACGAGCTACAACTTTAGGGAGCTCCTTCGGGCCATCTACGGTGGTGTCAGGTGAGCCTCATACGGTCGGCCCGTCTGTCATCGTTGCCGCTCGGGCCCTGGCTGACGTTCTTCTATACTTACCTTCCCGTCTCCTGTAGTCACCTCCATCCTGACAAACCCGTCACGTTCGCCGTGCTCGCGGCGCTGGCACGCCTCAGCCACAAGTATCAGCTCGACCAGCTCCTCGAGGAGGCTGTAATCCACAGGCTGAAGGGCACCGTATTCACCACCGAGCTCGAGGTGCGGGACAAATCGGACGGCGGATTCGCCGATGGGTCGCCCCCCCCCTGGAACTTGAGTCCCACCATGCGATCGAGGCCCTCAACCTGTTTCGCGTCCTCGACAGACCCGAGATGATGATGCCGGTCGCTCTGTACCAGTGCTGTCAGCTGGAGGCGACAGAGCTCGTCCATGGAGTTACGGAGTCTCGCGAGAGTGCCTCTCGCCCGCCTATCTGGAGCTGTGCTTGGAAGCGAGACAGAATCTGGTGCGGGACTCGGAGACCGTCCAGTTGACGATGAAGCTCGGCGATGTGTTCGAAGCACGGATCGCACAACTTTCTAGTAGTGCCGGTGATCACTGGCAGGGCTGTGACTGCTCGTCGCCAGCGGTCTGCGCAGAAGGCCTGAAAACGCTGTTGAGCCCCTACCGGCATTCTTTGCAGGACTACGTCGATGAAGACGGGCCCGCTAGACACATTCTACAGCGCACACGTGAATGACTGGGTGTGCTTGAGGAGGATATGCAGCGCGTGCGGGGATGCGATGGGGACGGTGCATGCGAACCTGCGCAAGGGGGTTTGGGATCAGCTGCCAGGGCTTTTGGGTATGGACGCTGTCGGGTGGGACTTTCGTTAAATGAGAATGCTTTGGGACGGCTTGAAGACAAAATGAAGTACTGTGACTGATCTGATTTACCACCGTTCAAGTCACGGTTGTTTCGTTCACTCGGCACTTCTGCGAATGGGGCTGACCGTTTATTATCATGCCCATTGAGGCGCGTCGAGCACGGGGTACGAGCTACGTGTTTAAGTGACTCCTCGGACACTACTCACTACCACTGCCTCTGAAGACCACGGTAGATGAACTGACCGGAACGACAAGCTTTTACCCGACCAACCTTGCCGCCCCCACACCGAGTCCGACCACAAAGCGCAACACGTACCCGGTCGTGATCCCGCCATTTGGATCGACGATAGCAACAACATCATCATTGCAGACCCCACCTCCTTTCGCATCCACCGAAGTGTCCTCGCCCGGCATTCAGACGTCCTTGCAGATCTCTTGGGATCGGCTCACGGCCCCCGAGACAACACGGCCGACGGCTGCCCTGTCATTCGCGTCACCTCCGCAAGGAGCTTCAAACGATGGCTCAGTCTCCTGTGCCGGCAGAGTGAGCCCTCATCCGCGCGAATACCCGACGAAGTAGAAGCAGTACTCACCGCGCTCCCATCGCCACCGGCCAGGATCCTCCGCCACGTGAGTCGCCTCCCATCGCGTGCTCGCCCGCGCCACCCACAAATACCTGCACGGCCTGGTCTCCTCTACGTTCGACGAGTGGAAAAGAACAGAGAAGACCGCACCATCCCCAGCGGGCCCGCGTCGCACTAAATCTGAACACGATCGACCGTGCTCAACGCCCTCCGGAAGATCTAGGGCGACGACATGGTCCCCGCCGCCCTCAACCTCTGCTCCGTCTGCTGCTGCGGGAGGACTCCGCGCCCATGGCGACGCGGCTGTTTGCGGACGCGCCGGATCCGCGATGCCTGTCCGTCTAGGAGACGTCCGTCGCCATCCTCAGCGGCGAGTTCGAGGGCGCCCCGCGCACCACCGATCCGCTGGGGGTGTACTGGAGGCGGCACATCGACGGGTTGGGGGCGCAGAGGGATAAACGTGCTCGAGGTGTGCGCCGTATGGGCTGCGCGAGCGAGACTTGGAGCAGAGGTGAGAGCCTCGCGATCGGGACGAGCTACCGAGACTAGTCGGTTTATGAGCTAGTTCGAGAGATGTACGCGCCTGGAACTCAGTAACGTGCGCATGACGCATATGCGATCGTGGACAGATATTTGAACCGGTTTGTGACGCCCCGGGGATCTCAAAGATGCGACGATTGTAAAATCTGAGTTTGTGCAGGGAGATCGAAGTGACCTTGCACGGGGGAGGAGCTTCGCCGCTTGTGCTGCCGGTCACTTCCTTTCAATTTAATTCTGGTGAGCTCACCTGTGCTTCTGGAAAGCATCGACAACACGGCTCTTCACCTCGTCCATCTTGTGGTGCAGGTAGCCTATCGCGACCGTAAGTTCCCCACCGTTGCGTCCGACCGTCAGCTCCACTCACGGAGATAGAAATATAGTAAGAACAGCAGAAAGTACTCGGAGCGAAAGATGGGAGTCTTGCTCACATTGAACGGTGCCGGGCACGTCGACGTACACGAAGGCGAGTTGCTCTGGCATTGAGAGCATGGGGGAGGCGGTGAAGACCCAGAAGGAGCATCACGAACATCGAGGAATAGGACTCCGGCGCATGAGCTGGGGGCACTTCGGGGCTGAAAGCTTCTGTTCGCTTGTGCAGCACCCCCAATTATACATATCCGTTTCGCCTTGGGAAGGGGAGGTCAGTCGGGATTGGGACTCTTGGGAGGTTGTGAATAATTATCGGAGTTGGCTAGCCATGCCGGCGTTCGTCTTCTGAAGCCATCCCAGTCTTACTGTGCACGTAGCTAGTAAGTAACAAGGCCTCTGAAAGGAGGAAGGATATTATAGGGCCCTTACGCTCGACGCTGGTTGTAAAGTCCCGATCGCGAAATGTGTTCAAGTTGTGCTCGAAGGTCACCTGCGCGGGATTGGCTACAATCCTTGCGTGTTGCTTGCGCGCTGGGTCCCATGCGCTGGAGAGGCGGGATCTTCGTGGTAAACGTATGACCGACACAGGACCGACACAGGGTCGTGGAGGGAAGAAAGCCGCTTTCGGGCGGCGCTTAGACTTGCGCTCCAACCTTGAAGCGCCAGGATGCTCCGAGCCTTCTGCTCTGCTCGTTCAATAACCTCCGTTCTCCATTCTCTGCGCCTGCTCCTGCTCAGTAACTCTAACTCGTCTATGGCTGACCGTACGCTCTGGCTCTCGCATTCTGACCTTGACAGGAACGTGGAGAGTCTAAGCTCGTGGACGACGGGCTCTTCGCGACCGTCGTGGACATGGCCTCTGGCGCACCCACGAGTGTGTTCTTTCGCTCGATGCGGAGTCCGGAGAGATGGGCGCGGTTGGCGGAGGAGGTCGATCAGTTCTATGAGAGCCGCGACCAGGGAGGAGCGCGGCGGTGGAGGGGCATGAAGCATTTGGATGTTATTATGCACCTCCAGGTGTACCCTGCGCGACCCCTCTTGCGGATGCTCACTGTGAACTTCCCTCCATACTGCGTTATCACCAGCCTTCTCTACCCCGAACAGATGGCCGCCAGGAGCCTTGGAGTCTGGGGCAAAGCTTATTGTGAGTAATATTCGTCTTCTCGTTTTCGGGATGTGTGAGGCGAGAACGTCCGTGCGAGTGGGTTCATACCACCAAATCCCGCCCTGACTCTATGCATGCGTGTTCATATGGCGGGTTTCCCTGTCAGGTATCGAACGCAATGCATCGTTTTGGACCATTTGCATTGGCGTGCGGCTGCGAGCAGGACAGTTGACTGACACACTCGTCTCGAATTAAATACAACGCATTCAGCCCCTCGGACTGCTTTTGTGGGTGTTTTTGCAGCATGTAGGTCCCATCAGCCCATATCTCGTGGTGATCGCATTAATTGTATCGGCCCAGATATGTCGGAATCAGGTTCACCCGCAACAGACGCAACCATGGGCGAGACTATCGACCGCCCGCCCGCAACTCCAGATGAATCGATCAAGAGAGACTCAGAAATCTGGTTCGAGGACGGGAACGTCATCGTCATCACCGCCTTCCGCTTCCACAAAAGCGTAGTCTCCCTCCACTGCCCCGTGTTCCGCGATCTCTTCTCGGTCCCACAACCTTCCGAGCCCCCGGCGGGCGGTGAGGAGGCGGTCGAGACCCTCGACGGCTGTCCGGCCGTGCGTGTCTCTGACACGAGCTACGACTTTAGGGAGCTCCTTCGGACCATCTACGATGGTATCAGGTGAGTCTAATGCGGTCATCTGTCATCGTTGTCGCTCGGCCCTGGCTGAGGTTCTATACCTTCCTGTCGTCTGTAGTCACCTTCACCTTGGTAAAGCCGTTACATTCACCGTACTCGCGGCGCTGGCACGCCTCAGCCACAAGTATCAGCTCGATGAGCTCCTAGAGGCCGTCGTACCAAGGCTGAAGGGCACATTCACCACCGAACTCGAGATGTGGGACAAATCGAGGGGATTCCATGAGTTGCCTCCTCTGGGCTGTCAGCTGAGACCCACCGCCCTCCTACGCGGAGTCACTCGTAGCGATGGCGTCACTCGAGAGCACCCCTCGCCTTCTGATCTGGAGTTATGCTTCGAGGTCAAGGAGAAACTAGTGCAGGCCGTTTACCTGATCATGCAGCTGTGCGAAGTTTACGAAGCGAAGATCGCGCAGGTCTCTGGTAATCAGGGCTGCCAGTCGCCTCACGATTGTTTGGACAGTTTGACGTTCTTGTTAGACAGGTGCCAGAGTATTCTGCACGACTCCATCGACGCACACCCCCTGGATACGTGCTACACTGAAGAGCTGGACGATTCCGTAGAGTCTTGGGGGATGTGTAGTTCGTGTGGGGATGCAATGAGGGCGGAGCATTCACAATTGCGCAAGGCGGTCTGGAGGAATCTTCCGCGCCTCATGGGCATGGTCGTTGTCGGGTGGGACTCTGCTGCTGCTTGAGACATGACGAAATATCCAGCACCGACTGTATTTTAGTAATATGTAAATGGGTTTTGCCGAACAACGCATCGATATCCCAACGTCCTACCGCAGTTACGTTCACTTACGATCTCTCCAGCCGCCACTCCCCACACATCCTTTATCTTGCCATGCAAAGTCGACCTTCATCGCCTGCTCTTGCGCCAGGAGAACCACAGCAAGACACAGAGCTGTGGTTTGAGGACGGAAATGTGGTGATCGTTGCGGGGAATGCGGCATTTCGCGTCCATACTGGCGTCCTTTCCCGCCACTCCGAAATCTTTCAAGGCATGTTTAGCGTCCCCCAACCGGCTCTACCTGCACCCTCAGACGTCGTCGATGGACAACCGGTGGTCCACGTCTCCGACACAGCCCACGATTTCAAGCAGTTTCTCCACATGCTGTACGACGGAGTCAAGTGCGTCAGTGTCTTAGAGGTCGAACTGAGTCCATGGCTTGACTGTTAACGGCTTGACCTGTCGTTTCTCCCAGATTCATGCCGCCAGACCGGCCCGTTGCCTTCAGTATCCTCGCAGCCGTTGCACGGCTCGGACACAAGTATCACATTGACTGGGTGCTGAAGGAAGCGACGCGTCGCCTTAAGAGCATCTTCACGAGATCGTACGAAGATTGGTCCAAGCGCCAAGGATTCTGCTTCAACCACCTTGTAGGCCTCCCTCTCGTGAACGTATTTTTCCCGCGGATCGAGGTCCTGAACCTCACACGACTCATCGGAGAGAGAGATATGCTACCTGTCGCTATCTACCGGTGTTGCGACCTCCCATCGTTGCTTTTTATCGGCGCAACGCGCGTCGACGGGACGGTGGAGACGCTCGATCTGTCTACCCTGGAGTTATGCGTCAACGCTCACACGAAGCTGATCCAACGTCAAGCCCAGCTGAATGCAGAGGTCTTTTGCGGAGGCCCATCGAAGTCCTGCCAACAGACGGAGGCGTGCCGTGCGGCGATGGAGGCGGCTTACAGGGAGGTCTGCAGATGCCCCGACTATTTTCTGTCCGGCAGGCTGCTGGATTCCTGCATTTCCTTCGACATCCTTCAGGACTTGGAGGACGAGGGAAATATATGCTCCTTCTGCGCGGCTTCTTTGTTTGAGCGCGAACGGGACGAGATGAAGGCGGTTTGGAAGGACCTCCCGAAGCTCACTGGTGTCGAAGTGGATAATTGGAATCAATAAAATAGATGGAACATAGGTAAGTCGCTGACTCTGCTTCGGAACCATTCTACTTGCCAAACTTATTTGTCTTGTCTAGTTTGGCACACCTGGGCGGTGTCCGAGGCACTTGGGTTTGTGGACTGGCAGGAGTCTGTGACCATGCGAAGAGAATAAAGTTTGAACCTTCAGTCATATCGGATGTTGCATTGCGGAAGGCATGCACTCATCCGCACAGTCAGAGATCATGATATATTCCCGTGCGTGATGTAGTACTATCCGTCTTAAGGCTGAACACGGGTCGACCCGCGGGTCACCCGGACCCAAACCCACAGGTATTTGTGATCTCAAATGCTCGACCCGCACCCGCACGGGTCCGGGTCACTGATAGATCCGGACCCGCGGGTCCAGGTCGGAGTACCCGCGATTCGACCCGCCAAGTAACCTGGACCCGCTAACATACCCGTGGGTACCGGGTTGGCTGGTGAATGACTTAAGTGTAGCAATTAAATTCAGTTGTATCCAGTCAGATACCCCACTAATAATGCACCATCATCCAATCATTGTTGCTCAGATACATTGTTAATACAATCTACACTTATACACACTACAGCGTAGATACTAGTCGGAGAGGGTGATGATGTCCGCCGCGGCCGGCTCAGACGGGGCACGGTCAGAAGTGGCAGTTGCCTTGCCTTTCCCCTTCTCCTTCTTCCGCAATAACTCCACGGCATCTGCCTCGGGCACAAGCTCGGCGTAACGTGCCCAGGAGCCCAGAACCGTGCTTGCGCGCACGGTCTCCTCCGACAGCGAGTGTCGAAGGCGTGAGACTGTAAGCCGCCCGCGCGAAAAGGCCCGCTCGGCATCCATGGAGGTCGCTGGTGATGCTCGAGGTCAGCGCGCACTCTGCGTGGATGAGTAAGTGAGATTAGATGACGCACCAGGAATGGACATGATGTCCAGAGCCATGCGCGCAAGTGCGCCATTGGCAGAGCCGTTGAGTAGCGCATTGTGCCAAAACTTGAGGGGGTCGGTGGGGGTCATTCGGATGGGCGCGTCGAGGTACTCCTCGAGCGCATCGACCTGCTCGAGCTCGTTCGCGCCAGTTAGGGACGCGAGCATCTCCCGAGCAGCGCGTGACTGCAATCAAGCTTTGAGTTAACGTGGACTGCATACATTGAAGCCGCGAGAGTGCAGCCACGCGAAGATAACTTGAAGGCGACTTACCGCTGCAGTGGGATGATTCGTCAGTGCCGCGGCACCACCCGACTGGGATGAGCGGTTGGCGTCACCCGTGGTGCCATTTGCTGGAGTCTCGTCCCCGGGCTCGGGCGCATTGCGGTATCGGTCGTTCCATTCGAGACGTAACAGCCGGAGGGACTCGTCAACCCACGTCCGAGGCCACTGGGCTCGTGTAAAATAGCGCCTCTTGTAGCAGGGGTGGAGAACTAGTAAGAGCGCATGTGAGATCAGATGGAATTAGGTTAGATCAAGCGAAAAAATACGCACGCATGGCGACTCGGTAGAAGGGCGTATCATCGGTGTACCGATAGTACTTCTGAAGTATCTTGTAGCCTCTGGCGGCGGCAGCGCGGATGACCGGGAGCTTGGTGAGGTTGTCTCGGGTGTCCTCGAGATGCTTGGTCATAACATCGATCCAGGGGATGACGTCGTGGACGAGGGGTGTCGAGGAGTGTGAGATCGCTGTCGTAGCCTCGAGGAATGTCTGCAGAAGGTGTTCGGGTGAGAATGAGCGAGCGGAGAAAGCAGGGAGTACGACGCACTGCCAGAAGCTCATACAGCTCTGAGATGATGCACCATTCATCATCTTCGAGGATGAAACGGCGCAGACGGACGCCTTGGCTCTTGTTAAACTCCGCCATGTCACAGACATTGAACAGGATGGAGCGGAGCTCAAGGGCGCGCTCGAGAACCATGGTGATTGTATTCCATCGCGTGCGAACGGCCCGAACGAGGACCTCGCTCTTCTTCCCGTCAGCCTTCGCTTGGCGTGACATTTCAGCGCGAATCGTCGGGCTATTCCACACCTTGGCAGATAACTTGACAATCTATTGGACAGGTACATGTTCGGTCTCGAGATATGGAACGGTCTCAGTCCACAGAGAGGACTTGCACCTTCTGCGGCCAGGCGCCCTGCCTTGTTGTCTGCGTCGGTGACGTCCATCTCCGGGTTCGTTGGGTCCTCGTCCTCGATCACTTGCTCATCTCGTCCTCCGGGCCTCGTCCACCTCGTCGTCCTCATCGTCGATGTCCTCCGGATCTTCCAGGGCTGTGAGGTCCTTGTCCGTCTCCTTCATGGCCTCTGACTTCACCTTCTGGCCAAGCGCGAGAGCACGGCCTGCCCCAGGCGCGACATTGAGTCAGCGACGAGTAATAACTAGACTGTAAGAGAGGATCGCCCCTACCTTAACTACCCGGTTGATAACGTGTCGAAACACGGACACGCGCGCCGAACCTCGGAACTCGCCGTCGAGTTTCTTGAGTTCTTTCATCATCATTGCATTATTGGACGCATTGTCGCAGGTGATGGCGAGGACCTGCGCCCGTACGTAAGAGGTCAATGGGGCAACAAAATGATCGGCGGAAAGGTGGGTTTACCTTGTTGACAATCTCAAACTCGCGGAGGAGCTCGAGAAGTTTCTGCGCGAGATATGCGCCCGTGTGGCCTTTCGAGAGCCTGGAGAGTGTCATATTATGAGTACCGTGTGCAACATGGTCGAAGAAATGGGCCTTGGGGGTACTCACTTGATGAAATCGAGAATGATATGCTGGATCTTGCCGTTCTCGTGCCAATGGCGGTGGCGCCGAGCGAGATGACATTGGGGGCGTCCAGCCGTCAAGGCATATGTGGATCTTGCCAGGCAGGCTCTAGATGGTGGAGAAACACGCAGTTAGGGGCGTATAGCGCGGCACACCAGGAACACCAGTAACCATACCTGCAGCTTGCCCTTGGCCGGCGCGCGAATCCTGGAAAATGTCCTTCAGGTCGCGCGAGACCGTGGCGCAGGGCGGGATCTCACGCGGGCGTAGAGCATGCGGAAGCTCCTTGAACTCCGGGTCTTCTACGATGGTGAGCGGACGATGGCGGCGGGCGATCCACATCGCCAGGAGATACCGCACACGCGCATAACTGTGCGTCGCTCCCTGCGCATGCGCGGTGATCATCTCCGGCGTGGCGTAGCCTGCGGGATGCAAGCCTTGAAGTGGCGGTTGAGATTTCCGGTGGACTCGTCCATGGGTGCCGGTCAACATGCTTTGAGGGTGGCTGGCGAAATGGGAGTCAATATCCGATGGCAGCACAATGCAAAATCATGCGGGCACTCACGATGCAAACGAAACGTGTCATAATGGTGCCGTCTTTCTTTGTGGCGAGGACGGGCTTATTGAAGTGCTTGTAGACTTGGGACGTCCACTTGGCGGCCCGGGCGTCTATGGTGCAAAGGAGATCAGTTACTAGGGGGCGGGTTTGCACCAAGACAAATACTAGAACTTACGAGCACCTCCTGCGATGTCAAATCACCGTATTTCTCTTCTAGGCGCGCAGCGCGCCAAGCGGAGGCCGTGGATGCCTGCGTGGGCGGGGCACTAACCTCGGCGGCGTCGGACTTCGCCATCCTCAGTAGCGGCACCGCCATCTGGGGTGTCGGGTGCGTGGCTGTGCAGCAACCTTCACGCCACCAGGGGCCTTCTTGTTGGGCGTGGTCGTCGAGCCATCCGCGCTTTTTCTTGGCGTCGCGGCGTCGTCGAGCGAGTCGCCGCGTCCGTTCTGTGTGGTCGGGCATCGTCGTCGGAGGGGGTTGGATCCGTCGATGTCGCTCTCGCGGCGTCGGCGCTTGCCGTTAAGGGTCGTCGGAGGGTGGCTCGGGAGCGGCATAGAGATGAGGACTGATAAGGCGTGAAGCAGGCTCTAGGAGAGAGCAATGTCGAGTCGCTGCAAACTTGGAGCTCACCTTGTCACCCCAGGTATTTATACTGCGAGATCCTCGCCACCGTCTGCAGGAAAACCGAACCGTAAGACCATCGCCCCAGCCGATTTGCTCACCACAGTACTGTCCTCGGCCACCACTGTCTCAGACATTCCTCTCAACACGCCGCCCGAGACACGCGCATTGCTGACCAGTCACCTTTCACCCCATGTGAGCTGTCGCTGACTCACATCGAAGAGCGATAATCAGATATATTGCGAGATGTGCGACAAGCAATGCGGGACTCCACGACTACCATAGCACGAGGCCGTCTAAGGACACTAGCTGACTCACAGCCTAATCACAGTTGGCTGGGCACACCATTAGACACATATCGGAGGAGGAGTGCATATCAGTCGGGTGTGGACCAAGAGTGGAGGACAGTTGGCCAGCGATGTGGCAGCGAAGCCCAGGAGATATACAACGGGCGAGCACTGTGCATAGACAGCGCTCGATGTGGTTTATACTCCCACGGGGAAGCCCATCCGAGCTTCTCATCCTCCTGCCTACGCCCTCTGAACCTGCAAGCCCACTCCCTCTACTCGCTTTGTGATCTCCTCGCTGTTCCTTGTCGCAGTGTGAGCCTCGTTCCTCTGCTAGTCCTAGAATCAGTTCACGCGCTCGACCACTCCACGCTGTGCCGCCTCGGCTAAGTCGCTCAGATCGTTATCTGAGTGAGCGCCTGAGTCATCCCCTTTCCTCGTGCCTCCCCTGGGCTGAACTCGTGGTTGGACATTGTCCCTCAACACATATCCATACTGCCTGATAGGTCAATCAGCTCGCGAGGCGATGATTTTTAGATCCACCTAGTCCCGAATGCCACCAGAGACTGCCCCACGAGGCAAGTCTATTGTTCCTCATCTTGCGTCTGCCCGCCCGTCCGCCCGCCCTCGCATTGCAAACTGCGACAACTCCCCCTTGCATCTCCCGTACCCCTCGATCCCGCGCCATGCCTGAAGAGGCAGACATGCACTGTTCGCGCGCACTTGCTCTCGACCGGCGCAGCCCTCGTATCTCCTATATAAAGGCCAAATTCTAGTGCCAACCGTAGTAGTTCAGCACTACTACCCACCGCCTCGCTCTCCGTCATCATACCCTGCTTCCATGTCTTTCTCTGTCAACTCCCCCGTTACGATAATCTTTTTCCCTGAACCTTGGGAGAACCGTCTGTTCGGCCCGATCGACAGGATCACGATCATCGTCGACAATGCGCCATCACTGTCCCGGTGAGTTGCACGCTGTCCCGCATATTCTAGCCGCCCACACCTGACCTTGATGCAGTTCACAGTTCCCACTGGCGATTTCGATCCCGAGCGGCACGCCCGCCTTTTCGAGGCCTGGATCCAGCGCATCCAGGGCGCGCCTCTCGGCACCGGCATCACCGAGGAGGAGCGCGAAGCTTCTCCACTTTGCCCTTGGCTGCTCGTGCGTTCTACCTCAACGCGGCGACATCCCGTCGGCGACTACTACGCGTTCGTTGGACAGCTCGTGGCTGACACACTCGCTCTCGTCCTCCCGAGTCCGCCGCTGGCGCCCTCGAGGCTGCGGTGGAGTGGTTGCAGCCATCTTCCTGCTGTGAGTCACATATATCTCTCACATCACTTTCCGCTGCTAACCTTTCATTTAGGGCGTCTTCGATGACCGGGCATTGAGATTCGCGGGTAATGCCATACACTGAGGTCCATGACCCGCAGATCACCGCCACCTTGGCTAATGCGTCGGCAGATTGTAAGTCAGTTTATTTACTCGCACATCAATGCACATCCCAACTAATATAACCGGCTCTCGCAGTTTCCCCACGGGCGCACTCATTGAGATGTGCTCGTATCTCGTGCCAGCGAGGACCAGTTCTGGCGCTCGTGCCTCACCAGGCTCTAGCACAGGCGTGAGAGCGGGCCACTGGAGCATCCTCAATATTCCTCCGGCGCTATTTCCACGGAGCGTATGTACTTGCTGCTTCCAACTGCCCCCGAGACCGATTCCGGTTATGCTTCCGACGACAGTATGCCAAGCTTACGTTATGTAGCAGACTCTTCCGACGAGGATGACGAGGTTCCGTGGCTGTAGTATTACTAAGCTGTCCGGCGAGTCATAGTAAATGTAACTTGTGCCCCAGTTGTGTATGAAAGTGCTCAGTTAAGCTCCCTTGCACTCCATCCTTGAGCTCGTTTTTGGGTGCGGGTCTCTGCGGGTACCCGCGGGTCAACATGTTTCTCCCAACCCCCGACCCGGACCCGCTGCCTACCCGCGATGCAGGTAACCCGGACCCGCAGGACCCGGACCCGCAGGTATTTCTGTGGGTCAGATCGGGTATACCCGCGAGGTGACCGGACCGTGTTCAGCCTTAATCCGTCTTACGCAATGCGTTTGAGTGGGAATGAACTGGCGGTGGCGGGTACCACAAGTGTTTACCCAACCAACCTCGCCCCTACACGAATCCGCCCACAAAGCGCAGCAGGTACCCAGTCGTGATCCCGACTTTTGGTTCGAGGACGGCAACATCGTCATCATCGCAGATCACACCTCCTTTCGCATCCACGAAGTGTCCTCGCCCGGCATTTGGACATCCTTGCGGATCGCTTGCCAGGGATCGGACCACCGTGCCCCGAGACAACACAGCCGATGGGGTGCCCTGTCATTCGCGTCACCGACTCGGATCCTCCGCAAGGAGCTTCAAAAGATGGCTCAGTCTTCTATACCCAGGGCCATCAGAGTGGGCCCCATCCGCCCATAAGTATACTCGACGGAGTCGGCAGTACTCACCGCGCTCCCTCCGCCACGTCGCCTCTCATCGCGTGCTCGCCGCGTGACCTACAAATACCTCCACGGCCTGCTCCTCCTCGTTCGACGAGTGGAAAAGCAGAAGACCGCACCACCCCAGCGGGCCCGCGTCGCACTAAATCTGAACACGATCAGCGTCCCCAGCGCCAGGCTTTGGCAGATCCAGGGCAACGACATGGTCCCCGTCGCCCTCTACCTCTGCTGTCAGCTCTCACCAAAGGTCCTCCTGGCCGGACGCCGCCGCAGTGACGGAGGCGTGGAGAGCCAAAAAGGGAGGACGTCAAGCTCTGCCTCCTGCTGCGGGAGGACATGGTGAAGCACTCCGCGCGCATGGCGATGCGGCTGTTCGCAGGCGTGCCCGATCCGAAGTGCGGCCGGTGCGCCAAGACCGAGAAGGAGTCATGTTCGTTGAATCGTTGCCATCGTCAGTGGCGAGTTTGACGACACCTCGCGCACCGGTCTGCTAGGGGCGTACTGGAGGCGGCACATCGACGGGGTGCCGGAGAGGGGTGCGCTGAGGGATAAATGGATGTGTGCGTATGCACAGCGTGAGCAAGACTTGGACTCCGAGGAGCAGAGGCGGGAGCCTTGGGACGAGCTGCCGATACTCAGGCTGGTAGGGTTTTGAGCCGACCGTGACGTCGGAGACTACTAGCTTGAGGGTAACGGCACGGCGACTGGGATTCCGCAACATGTGCATGGCGCGTGTTCGTCCAGGATGCGATCGTAGAACAATATTTGAATTGTTTTGTGAAGCCCGGCAGAGGTCGATTCGCTCCCGGATGGGATGGGCGTCAGTGTGTATGGCGAGTTTGGACACTGGAAGGACTGCGGCGAGACCCACTATGAAGATGAGGGTAGACATACGGGACAAGGAGTAGTAGGAGAGCGGGGCTGCTTAGTTAGAGTGAGCATTCTTTGGACCGGGTAATCTACATGTACTTGCGGACATGCTAAGCACGGCTGTCGACGAGGTCACTGTGGTCCTTGTGGTCCTCGTTCATCGGTGACTGAAGCGACGGCGTATAACCAGTCGCGATGCCCATCGGCTGATATTCGCCGGTGATGTCGTCTGTGACCACCATAGCTGATCTACGGGCGTGGAGGGGTGAAAAACAACAGTATCAGTAGCAATGCTGTCATCCACTGTATCAGCACAATGGCCTTGAGCGACGCGTGATAATCCCCGTTGTCAATCAGGGATCGTTTGGCGCGACCAGAGCGATGATAATAGTGGGGTATATTGCCTGACGAAGGTCCCCATTCATGAGAACTAAACAATAGTATGTAGAAATGTGGTAAATTGCGCACCACGAGAGGCACGAGGCACCCAAAGATGATGTTCGTGACCACTCTGCTGAATGTCCGTCCAGGGCTGGGTTGGGAGGGTGCCGGGTACATCTGATAGATCGTGATGAACATCTGCATTCCTGTCGTTAGTGAAGGGATGTTGCGTCTTGCGAGAGTGGTGCTTACAAGGAAGATGGAGTATATACCACCAGACTCTATGGGTAAGGGCCTGCAGAACCGGGACTTGGTCCCAGCTGCGGCAAATTTTTTCACCAACCGCCTGTGTTCCCTGTTCAAGGTTATGTCATGCCAGAACAGCAGAGGATACAAGGAGCATGCACCATGCTTTGTAGGCAATCAGAGATGTCGCGAGGACGTTCATAGCGAGGGTCAAGATGGATGAAGCCGCAGATTATGCATTATCTAGGATTAAGAGGACAAGCCTTGTCTTCTGGACACTTTGCGACTTCTGCGCCCGACCATGCCGAAAATGTTGGGGAATCAGGCGGCGAATTGAGCGCATAAACGCAAACATATGAAACTCACCTGAAGTAAGAGTCAAAAGTAGTGGTCCGAGGCGACAAATGAATTTGGTCTGCCAGATGACGCATGCACGCCACCATACAATTGTGTCTCGGATGATGACCTATGACAGGGAGATGGGATGAGTGTTGTATGATCATTCGCAATCGTCGCACGTACAGTCATCCCCAGGGCGTACATAAGCGTCCAGGATTGTTTGTGGATTACCTGTTCGAATGCAGAGGTCTCCTGAAGTCCATCGTAGGATGGGGAGAAGAGGCTGTCCGACGCCCATGAGATGAAAGAGCCCATTCAGTAAACATTCCCACGATAGTGGTCACCCGGTTGACTAAACTCCACGATAGTGGACTACCCGGGCCTGGCCGAGTACATCGTTTCGGGCACATCGGTGGTCCGGCTGGTGATGCTAGCTACGGGCACTTCCATGCCCGGGCTGGAGTAATATTATGGGCCTATATCATGGCCCGGCCAGAGGACTACTAAAATAAGTTCTGGGCTCTATAAGCACTTTTGTGCTCGGCTGGAGTAACATTATTAGCTTGAATTATGGCATGGCCGGGAGTTCTAGAGATGAGTTTGGGTAGTATGGGCACTACTGTGCCCGAACTATGAGTAGCATATGCCTGAGCTGAAGGCAGCATTATTGCATTAAACTATGGGCTGCTTAACAGGTCCTGCAGGTAGTCTAAGGCAGTATAGAGAATGCTATTGAAGAAGTAAGAATATTAGATTGAGTTACAGCCCAGCTAGGAGGTGCTAGCAATGATTTTGAGTAGTACAGGCACTGATGTGCCCGGCTAGGTATACAGTGACTATATACTCGAGCTAGTAGCATATGCCCAGACTTGATATAGCATTAGAGAATATGTATGCTGTGCTCTAGCTCAAAATCTCAAGCCATGGCTATACACCCGGCCAGTCCACTATACTTACTACAATAGATGTCCAGCTGGCCCACACCTCTGCTCAAATTAAATGCCTGGCTGGTGCAGTATTCTGGATATAGCATGTGGCTGGCCTGAGCACTGCTCTTGTTAAAATATATATCCAGCTAGTGTTGAGCGGTGAAATAGCGCCCATTAGCGCCGGTCAAGCTGATGGCGCGACCATGCCATCAGGCTGACCAGGCGCTAATTGTACCGATATGGCAAGCATACTGTGCGGTACATATTCGGAAGGGACTGTGATCACAAAGTGATCACAAGGCCTTCACATAATCATGTACACTCCGTAGTATATATACCAGCTCCTACAGAGCTGGACAATAGATCACTTTCTGCCTCTTACCACAACTATCGTGCTAACAGAAACCCCCTTTGACAGGTGAGTTGAATACGGAGCGCACCACTGCGTGGGGCTGCCACTTCAACAGGTTATGAGCCTGGTCGACGCCGGGCAGCGCCGCAATGGCTGCAGCCCTGTGCTCCCAGCTCACCTGTCGGCGTCGCCTTAACTGGCTTTGACGCTATGTAGCACGATGTGCAGCCCTTCAAGGCGCCGTCGACCGGATGTGCAGCCCATCATGGGCGCTGCGGATACAGCATGCAGACGTCTCCGTCGCTGCTGTATGCAACCTCTAGAGAGGGCTCAGCATTGAGCGCAGCGCCATGATGGCTGCTCTTTTATTGCTCTTCATCGTTCTTTAACACGATGCTGATGCTTTGTCTTTGACAGACAACTCTCTCCTCATCCCAACGACAATATGTCTTCCAACGTCGCCACCTTCGTTTGCTACGCTCACTGGCGGCAACTCGCTGCCTGGGCCTCGACATGGAGTCCTACCTCATGTCGCAGATGTTGAAGCACGTCCTCACGGAACCGTCCCTGTCGCGGGCCAGACTCCCACTCCTGAGGAGCTCAAGGCCATCGCTGACTTCAAGGACCACGACGGCGTGCCTTCGGCTTCATCCTTCTCCGTGTTAGCCCCTCCATCCGCTACGGTGAAGGCGAAGGGCAGTGCCAAGCAGGCATGGGACTACCTCAAGGATGAGTACGGCCAACCGGTATCACCGCCGTCTACTCCGAGTTCAAGAAGGCCTTGTCCCTTCCTATCCCTGCTGGCGCCAATCCTATCGACATGCTCGACAAGTTCCAGGTCCGCCGACAAGCTCGCGGCGAGGACTGCAACTTCCCCAAATGCGTCCCGCGATGATCCTCCTCGCGAAGTTGCCTCCGTCTATGGAGCACATCGCCCAGTCCTACAGCAAGGTCGCCAAGGTCAAGGACCTTGACCTCGCCGAGATCCGTCGCTCGATCGTCCTCCACTGGGAACAGCGTGCTGACCGCAAGCCGCGGCGAAGAGACTTCTGCCAACAAGCTTAGCGCCATCAGCGCAAGCAGCCGGACCGCCGTTCCAGCAGCAGCAGCAGCGCTTTGATAGCAGCAGCGGCGTGCAGGGCAAGGGCAGGGCAAGTTCCGCCCTCGCGGCAAGCGGCAACGGCAAAGGCCAGCATAACGCGGCCATGGTCAGCACAACCACGCCCACATCGCCGACCGTCACCACCATCCAGGTGACATCGCGACCGTCATGGACTCACGCGCGCTGGGAAACGTGCCGATCGTTGTCCCTACCGGCAGCGGCAGCATGTATCCCACCATGGTCCGAGCGATTAGCCTGGCTGACCGGCTTGGTATCCGCGGCTCTGCCGAGGTTGTCCGCACTCTCGAGGACATCATCACCACCCCTGAGGCTGGACCTAGCTCCGCCCGCATTGAGGAAGTCGTCGACTCTGACGATGAGAGCCGCACCTCCAAGCGCTCTCGTCCTCCACTCCGCTCATTGACCGGATCGAGTGGACCCGATGATGTTGAGATGACCAACACCTCTCAGTGATGGTGAGGATGCTACCTCCCTCACTGATGATGACGATGCTGTCTCTCTGGGCAACGATGATCTTGACGACGAGATCGCTGAAGCCGCTGGCTTCTACGATGTGTACAGGCAAGTTCCTGGTCCCTCTCACTGCTCAGCAGGCACTGACGCGCTCCATACAGCCGTATGTAGTAGCAGCTCATGTAGTCCTGAATGTAACGCGCATGTTATATCCGTAGCATATGAATGCAAACATTTGCGCGACATTGCTGAGTGTGCGAAGTGTAAGGGGAAAGGAACAGCTCCTCGCCACAGCGACGATGACTTGATGTCTGAGTGGCTTATCGACTCTGGTGCATCACTGCACTTCACGTTCGATCTCAACGACTTTGTTGAATTCACACCCATGGACAATAGTCGAGCGTGTTAAAAGTCGCAGCGGCAAATGGAGAAGCCTACATTAAAGGCATCGGGACTGTAATACTCAACACATACAATGGCGTTGAGCACACCACGACTTCGCGTCGCGCTGTGTACTACATCCCTGACCTCAATACACGTCTGCTCTCGCTCGGAGAATTCTTGCAGGATGGACTAGCGTGCGCGTAGTTCGCGTCGCGCTATCTATCTATCAGTCGTCTGGGAAGCCCTTTTTGGTGTTTTATCCAAACTTTCCAAAGGGCACGACCTACTGGGTCAAATCGCTCCCATGGGCGGCGTGAGTCAACCTACATGAGACGATTTACCTCATCGACTACGATATCATGCACCGCCGCTTTGGGCATCCTTCTCGTGAGGTGCTCAGAAAAGCGAAGAAGCACACGGAACGATTTCCAACCGTCGAGTTTCCTGCAGAGGACCCCATCTGTCCAGGTTGCGCAAAAGGAAAGATGCCACTTCGCTCTTTTCCGCCAACCGAGTGTCGAGCCTCTCGACCTTTCGAGCGCATCAACTGTGACTTGAAAGGCTTCCCCATCGACTCCTATCACAAGTATCGTCATGCGATCATATACCATGATGATTAATCTGGACATGTGTGGACGGTCAACTTGTGCCGCAGCTGCTGCATTGCCGGCCACAAAACAATTTTTGGCATAGGTACAGAATCAGTGCGAGTCAAGGTCCAGAAGTGGATGTCTGATGGAGGAGAGCTTAAGTCCAATGCCTTTGTATGCTCAAGGACAATGGGATCGAAATCCTCCAGAAGCGCGCACATGCAGCAGCAGAATGGCGCGCTGGCGACTTATTAAATGCGCTCATGGATAAGGGGGAGGCAATGCGCCATGAAGCTTGCCTACCCGACTTGTGGTGGGAATTCTCGTTGGAGCATGCGACGCACGTCTACAACAGGACCCCAATGCGCTGCATTGAATGGCAAACACCACATGAGACCATCAATGGTGAATTGCCTCGCATCGACCACCTTCGTGTCTTCGGATGTGGAGCCTATGTCTTCATACCTCCTGATGTTCGAAAGAACAAGTTATCGCCCAAGTCGGAGCTGATGACTTATCTCGGAGTTGCACCGGGCGTGAACTTCAGGTTCATGCGTTCTCCAAACAATGTCCTCTTCACAGCTGCTCATGCGCTATTTGATGAGAAATGTTTCCCAAGTGCCCAACACAACATCTTCGGCCAAACACTCGTCTGCGAGGCGATAGGCCAAAGAACAAACACAAGGATCACAAATCCATTCCTCCACTGGATGATGACGGCGAGCCTCGTCAACCTCCTCCACAATTCCCACAAAGGAGACAGGACGGGGAGCGTGGCGACGATCCCGCGCGGCAGCCAGCGCGCAGTCCTAGTCCGCCGCAGCCGCCTCCGGATGATGAGCCTCAGCAGAGGAAATCTGGCGTCTTGCGAAAGTACCTTTCGCCGGGGCGTCTGGCGAGTCACGGCACCCGTGAGAACAGTACCAGGAGATTGAGAAGCGGGGAGCTTGGAAGCGCATTGTTGGTGAAGAGTCGAGTCGCTCTCGACCTACACCCAAGCATGCCAGGGATGAACAGGTTCCCGGACCTAGTTCTAACCCACATCTTCCTAGCTCACGCGATAAACCCGCCCGACTCCACCTCGGATAACAGGAGCGCCAGCAATGGCTCGGGCAACTCGTCTGATGAAGTCGGCGATGCCCTTGGCAGCTCAATAGCGAATCAGATGAATTGGCAGAACTATGCCGGGAAGGGGAGTTGAGCTCATCAACTTTTACTCGCGCATGGCGATATCAAATGATGAGTACATCCCTGACCACTCGAACATTCGAGAATGGACATTCCGTGACATTGCTCGCCTACCCAAGGCTGAGCAGCAGGAATGGAGGACTGCATGCCACGAAGAGCTAGAGGCACTTTGTCGGCGCAAGGTCTATGATCTGGTTGACCGTCCTAAGGGATGCAAGGTTGTTCGCAACCGTTGGGTCTTCGATGTCAAATCTGACGGTCGAAAGAAGGCCAGGCTAGTTGCCAAAGGCTTCTCCCAAGTCGAAGGTGATGACTTCGACAAGATCTTCTCCCCAGTTGTTCGATTCGAGACCGTCCGTCTTGTCCTTTCGCTCGCTACGCTTGAGCAGTGGTACATCACTGGACTTGATGTTCGGAATGCCTATCTCTATGGCAAACTCGACGAGGAGATCTACATGGAGCAGCCTGAGGGCTTCAAAGCCAATGGCCACGAGCACAAAGTCTTCCGGCTACGTCGTGCTCTGTACGGACTTAAGCAAGCAGGTCTCGCCTGGTGGCGAACCCTTAGTGAGTCCATGGCGCTGCTGGGCTTTAAGCGCCTAAGCGCAGATGCCGGACTGTACATCTACAAGCGGGCAGGCGGTGCCATTGTGCTCGTCATTGTCTATGTAGATGATGCACTTTTCTGTGGTCCAGTCAAGGCTCGTCGGCGAACTCAAGGCCAAATTCATGGCCAAGTGGGAATGTCGAGATCTCGGTGATGCGAAGGAGTTCCTACGCATGCGCATTGAAGGGATGGCAGCAAGATCCACATTGATCAATGCGCCTACCTTGAAAAGGTGCTGCAGCGTTGCGGAATGCAGAATGCCAAGTCGGCACCAACTCCACTTCTAGCCGGATATCACCCCACTCCGAGTGTGTCGCAAGCCGACTCAGCACTGCGCTCGTGATTCCAAATCGTCATTGGGTCGCTTCTCTACATCATGCTGGAGTGCGAGACCTGACATCGCTTTTGCTGTGACCAAACTCTCGCAGTTTGCGTCCAACCCCTCTCAAGAGCACCTAGATAGGCGCTGTATATCTGCCGCTACCTCATTGGGACCAAGAGTTACTCTTTGGTTTCACGATGGTGCATCTGGAGCGGGACTCACAGCATGCATTGATTCCGACTGGGCTTCAGACCCTACCACTCGGCGATCCCAGATAGGATTTTTCCTGAAACTGGCAAGCGGGATCTTCAGTTGGCAGTCGCACGCACAAAAGCGATTGCGCACTCATCAACTGAGGCTGAGTACATGGCGCTCAGCGATTGTAGCCGCCAAGTAGTTTGGGTTCGCAACTTGCTTGATGAACTCAACTATATACTCAATCCTATCCCAATCTGCGGCGATAGCCAGGCGCTCTCTTCATTGCATCGAATGCTGTGACCGAGGGTCGCACCAAGCACATCGATGTCAAGTATCACTACATCCGTGAAGTGATCGAGAAGAAATGCGTTGAAGTCTTCTTCATTGGCGGTGATGACAATCCTGCAGACTTGTTCACCAAGAACTTGGGGCGTGTCAAGTTCCTCAAGTTCAGGTCCATGCTTGGACTTGAATTCTATGACACAACATCCTAAGCGCGAAATGCCTTAGGATTTTCTGGCTGCACTTTGCGCCAACCTACGCTAGCGCATCCCTCGTGCTGCTCAGCGAGGGAGTGTTGAACGGTGAAATAAGCGCCCATTAGCGCCGGTCAAGCTGATGGCACGACCATGCCATCAGGCTGACCAGGCGCTAATTGTACGGATATGGCAAGCATACTGTGCGGTACATATTCGGAAGGACTGTGATCACAAAGTGATCACAAGGACGCTCACATAATCATGTACACTCCGTAGTATATATACCAGCTCCTACAGAGCTGGACAATAGATCGCTTTCTGCCTCTTACCACAACTATCGTGCTAACAGAAACCCCCTTTGACAGGTGAGTTGAATACGGAGCGCACCACTGCGTGGGGCTGCCACTTCAACAGCTAGTATAGTATTTTGGATATAGCATATATCTGGCTGGTGCACTATTCTGATTAGAATAAATTTCTGGCCAGCATAGTATCATGGATATAGTATGTCTCTAGCTAGAACACTGTTCAGATTAAAGTAATTAATGGGACCTGGCCATACCTATGAGCAAGTGCGCAATGAATAGTGCCCAGCAGCCAGTGTCGAGTGGTAGGTGTCCGCTGTCAGTTGCTCGCCTTGGGGCCCAGTGCACAATTATATGCCTAGTGCCGGTGACATGTCCAGTGCCGGTGACATGCCGGTGCGGTTGCATGTCTAGTGCCAGGTCGCATGCCTGATGATAGGTGCCCAGTGCCCAGTGCCCGATAGTAGGTGCCAGGTGCCCAATGGCAGATGCTTAGCAGTAAGTGCCTAGTAGATAGTGCCTGGCAGCCAGTGCCTGATGAACAGTGCCCGGCAGCCAGTGCCGGCAACCAGTGCCCGATGAACGGTGCTCAGCAACCAGTATCCGATGAACGATGCCTGGTGAATAGTGTCTGACAATTAATACTAGATGTCTAATAGCTAGTATCTAGCAGCAAGTGTCTAGCAGCTAATATCTAACAGCTAGTGCCCATAAGTAGTGTCCGATAGCTAGTGCTCAATAAGTACTGCCTGGTGGCCAATGCTTGTCAGTGTCCAGAACCACTATATAACTATATGTTTGAAATCAGTTATACTGTTACTAGGCTGTCAGTACTATTAGAACAGGATTGTTTGAGGTTTGCTTTTAAGTAGTAGATATTGAGTATCCAAACTAAACATATTCATCCACTTTAACTAATCATATTGCCGATACAACATTAGTGGAGGAGAAGTGCTGTAGATCATCCATTTCTGGGCCGTTTTTCTTCATTCTTTTTGCACATAGTAGGCCATGCTTGTAGTATTTAGGGCTGACCATTAGCCTGGTGCAATGTTGGTTGGTACTACTTGAGAGTGGCCATCACTATTCAGCCACTGGGCACTTCCCACACCTATATCTCAAGAGCCAGTGGGTCCATTACTATCCCCTTGATGTAGTTAGAAAGGGGTGAATTAGAGCTTTCTAATAATATACAACACACTGAGGCTTTGTGATTATTCCAGCATGCAATGACAGTTATAGCCTAGTAAATATGTTGCAGAGCATGATATACCTCTTGTGTTAGATTAACTGAGTGCATGGTTGTACATGATACATCATTAGAATGCAGACAAATGCAGCTTTCCAATGCATTTTGAAATAAGGAAAATGGATGAGATATGAGTGAGATATGGTGAGATATGCAGTAAAGGTCCTAGTTGTGTAGTGCAGCACAGCAGTGTTCTCGGAAACTGGTGCACAACAGGCCTCCAACTACTCACAACCCTATATCTCTCCCATATCTCATCTATTTTCCTTATTTCAAAATGCATTGAAAGCTGCATTTGTCTGCATTCTAATGATGTATCATGTACAACCATGCACTCAGTTAATCTAACACAAGAGGTATATCATGCTCTGCAACATATTTACTAGGCTATAACTGTCATTGCATGCTGGAATAATCACAAAGCCTCAGTGTGTTGTATATTATTAGAAAGCTCTAATTCACCCCTTTCTAACTACATCAAGGGGATAGTAATGGACCCACTGGCTCTTGAGATATAGGTGGGAAGTGCCCAGTGGCTGAATAGTGATGGCCACTCTCAAGTAGTACCAACCAACATTGCACCAGGCTAATGGTCAGCCCTAAATACTACAAGCATGGCCTACTATGTGCAAAAAGAATGAAGAAAAACGGCCCAGAAATGGATGATCTACAGCACTTCTCCTCCACTAATGTTGTATCGGCAATATGATTAGTTAAAGTGGATGAATATGTTTAGTTTGGATACTCAATATCTACTACTTAAAAGCAAACCTCAAACAATCCTGTTCTAATAGTACTGACAGCCTAGTAACAGTATAACTGATTTCAAACATATAGTTATATAGTGGTTCTGGACACTGACAAGCATTGGCCACCAGGCAGTACTTATTGAGCACTAGCTATTGGACACTACTTATGGGCACTAGCTGTTAGATATTAGCTGCTAGACACTTGCTGCTAGATACTAGCTATTAGACATCTAGTATTAATTGTCAGACACTATTCACCAGGCACTGTTCATCGGATACTGGTTGCTGAGCACTGTTCATCGGGCACTGGTTGCGGGCACTGTTCATCGGGCACTGGTTGCGGGCACTGTTCATCAGGCACTGGCTGCCAGGCACTATCTACTAGGCACTTACTGCTAAGCATCTGCCATTGGGTACCTGGCACCTACTATCGGGCACTGGGCACTGGGCACCTATCATCAGGCATGCGACCTGGCACTAGACATGCAACCGTGCACCGGGCATGTCACCGGGCACTGGACATGTCACGGGCACTAGGCATATAATTGGGCACTGGGCACCATGGCGAGCACCTGCCACACGGACACCTACCACTAGACACTGGCTGCTGGGCACTATTCATTGAGCACTTGCTACTAGGTATGTCCATGGCCCATTAAGTACTTTAATCTGAACAGTGTTCTAGCTAGAGACATACTATATCCATGATACTATGCTGGCCAGAAATTTATTCTAATCAGAATAGTGCACCAGCCAGATATATGCTATATCCAAAATACTATACTAGCTGGATATATATTTTAACAAGAGCAGTGCTCAGGCCAGCCACATGCTATATCCAGAATACTGCACCAGCCAGGCATTTAATTTGAGCAGAGGTGTGGGCCAGCTGGACATCTATTGTAGTAAGTATAGTGGACTGGCCGGGTGTATAGTCATGGCTTGAGATTTTGAGCTAGAGCACAGCATACATATTCTCTAATGCTATATCAAGTCTGGGCATATGCTACTAGCTCGAGTATATAGTCACTGTATACCTAGCCGGGCACATCAGTGCCTGTACTACTCAAAATCATTGCTAGCACCTCCTAGCTGGGCTGCAACTCAATCTAATATTCTTACTTCTTCAATAGCATTCTCTATACTGCCTTAGACTACCTGCAGGACCTGTTAAGCAGCCCATAGTTTAATGCAATAATGCTGCCTTCAGCTCAGGCATATGCTACTCATAGTCCGGGCACAGTAGTGCCCATACTACCCAAACTCATCTCTAGAACTCCCCGGCCATGCCATAATTCAAGCTAATAATGTTACTCCAGCCGGAGCACAAAAGTGCTTATAGAGCCCAGAACTTATTTTAGTAGTCCTCTGGCCGGGCCATGATATAGGCCCATAATATTACTCCAGCCCGGGCATGGAAGTGCCCGTAGCTAGCATCACCAGCCGGACCACCTATGTGCCCGAAACTATGTACTCGGCCGGGCCCGGGTAGTCCACTATAGTGGAGTTTAGTCAAATCCGGGTGACCACTATAGTGATATACTTTTACTGAATTGTGTGGATAAAACAGCTAGTGTTTGAGCAGTTCCATATGAGCGCGGCCATGTACATCCCAGCGGTGAGCATGTAGAGGAGAATGGTGCTTAGGAGGAGGATATGGGTCTGCGCGGTTGATCCCTGACGACTGCGTTAAAACATCAGCGAAGGCCAAGCCGAAGATACGAAGCTTTTCTCACATCAGAAAGTATATGGAAGTCAAGGAGAGGACCGTCAAGATTCCTGGGCCTTGTAAGAATGGTAAATGGAAGAAGCACCATGATGGGGCCACTGACTGAACAATAGGCTTGAAAGCAATAACGCGACCGTCATTGCTGACGGTTGCTGATAGCAAACTCCCTTACAATATCCGAGTCCAGCGCGAGCGTGTTGACCTCGACAGCACGAAAGTCCCGGACCGTGGAGTCATTCAGAGACATTGTAGTTGGAAATGGAGAAGGGTGCCAGTCAGCACAGGGCGCGACTTAGTGTCAAGTTTCAATGACTGGACGGTGAACCTGATCACTGTGTACAACCGGAAGAACATTATCTGCAAACTGTCAGCTCTGTTGCCCTCACAGCCGTAGGAATATGTACACAAGGGCTGTTAAAGTTATTGAGTGTACCTTTGAAAGTAATAGGCGATATCTGCCCTCCACGAGTGAGTAACTTACATCATATCGAAGGGTCAGCCGTGGTGTTCGAGCTGATACTTAGTTGGATCAGAGGCGACCCCTGACACCCCTTGCGGTGTCCCGGCGTCTCTGACAGGCGCTTCCGAGTCGTTCAATATCGCTGCCCTCACAGGTTCTGTCTAGTCTCGCCTCTGTTTTCCTCGAGCTACTTTGATATGGTTTCTCATTTGGTCGGCCTCATGACTCGTCGGCGATGCATCGTCTTTATCCTGGTCGGTACTACCACGGCGCGGAAGATCTCTTCCACCTTGCTCTTTCCGTGCAACGGTGGCACCGTTTGGCGACTAATATAATACAGGCTCAGCTCGGACCTGGAGAAATGCGCACATGCATGCAGTATGTAATCTGTTGCTTTGAAATGGGTTTCTCTGAGACATGCACCTCCGAAATATCTGCGCAGTTTCAAACGAGACACCTTCGCGAAGTTGCAGTGTGAATCTCGGCGTCGAGCCAGACCTATCTCACCTCCGCCTCTAGTTCTCAAGAGAACCTTGACGCTACAATGTACTATCCACCATCCCCCGCCCTCCTTCCGTCGCGTCTGACTCCATGGAGTGGCCCAAACGGTATCTCGTTCAACACGGAGCGCACCACCATGGACACGCTCTCCCTTCCCCGAGCACCCGCCTGCAGGTGTACCCTCCCTGGGCACCTCTCTTTCCGCGCTTTGGCGACATCGAGGACTTGCGAGACCCTCTTGCGAACACTTTGACAGGATCTTCACTGTAAACCAATCTCCGAATGATATAACTTCTCTCACGTCGAACAGATGGTCTCCAAGGAGCCTTGCAGTCTGGGACAAATGCGGAGGCTTGCCGTGAGTAATATTCGTCTTCTCGTTTTCTGGGGGACGTCGATGAATGTGTGTAGAGCGAGAACATTCGTGTGAGTGGCCACGGTCCATTGCATGCGTGTTCATATGGCTAGTTTCCCTGTCACGAAGGGGCCCGATTGACTTCTTCCTTCATCATCAAGGTCATCGAGGATGTCATCATGCTATGATGGTCTCGCCTGAAGTGTTTTATGTTTTGTTTTTCTTCGAGTCACTGCCCGTCAGGCTGTCGCGAACGGGCCCGGGAATGAGCGCGCACTAGGGACGATTCGACGAGCCTATAGGCTGAGCCGTGGCTTGTAATCTTTATGACGGAATTGGGAGAAGACTGCGGTGCGGGTCTGCTCATAAGTACATTTCAGAATGTAGTCCATCCTATTTTATCCGTTGTCTGTTAACTGGTCGGCGAGGTCGCGGCACGCCCACCTCTCCTCCGCTCGTCCTTATATCCCTCCTCCTCCCACCCATGGCCTGGCCGCCGTCCCACCTCCACCTCCACAGACTTGCAACATGTCTGTTCCCCGTCCAGCAACATCCGGACCCCACTTCCTCATCGGCTGAGAATGTCCCGGCAAACGAGAACGACGCAGCCTCCTTGACTTCGGCGCGCAAAGATAATCCCGTAGCGGTCGAGGGGCGACGGCCATCATCCTTATCGGGACTGTTACCCTCGCCATGATTTTGAATGTAAGCTCTTCTTTCCTGTTCACGCACGTCGCCCATATATAAACAGTCCGACTCCCGACAGACCGCGAACGCTAGTGTAGTCCCGATCTCTCTCCTGACCATCGGCAGGGACCTCAACATTACAGAGTCCAAGTTGCAGTGGATAGTCTCCGCCTACTCCCCCAGCTCAGTAAGTGTTTTTGTTCAATTGCTCGCACTCCACTTTGTCCTCACATTGCGCGCCTCAGGGATGTCTTCTTTGGTTTCTAGGAAGGCTTGCCGACCTCTTCGGCTGCAAGTTTGCGTTCATCCTCGGATGCGCATAGATGGGTATCCTCGGTTTGGGTTGCAGTTTCGCCCAAAGTGAGTCCTTCCTCCAATCGAGCCAGTTCCCGCACCCAATACAAGCCCAACCTCCCCTTCAGATGAGACTACGATGGACATCCTCCATGCTCTCCAAGGTATTGGTCCCCCTGCCGCCGTGCCACCATTGGTGAGTGCAAGTGCAGCCATTCCGCGTACGGCGCGTCGCTCATTCACTCCAGCTCAGCATCCTCGTGGCCGCGTTTCTCCCTTCGCAAATCGCTCCATCGCATTTGCAACCTTTTCAGCAGGTGCTCCTGTTGATGCTGCCCTCGGGCTTGTCATTGGCGGTATCTTGACCGAGCTCTCCCCGTACTTATCCTCTTCTGAGCTGCATAGGTGGGTACACTGGCATAAAGGAGTCCCGTATGCGCTCCCGGACAAGTAAGTGTTTTGCGCGTACATCACCAGCTCAAGTCCGTATTTACGGTCCAGGAATAGACGCGTAGACTGGATCGGGGCTGTTTTCATCACTGCGGGCCTCGCATTCATCGTCTTCGTACTCAGTGACGGTAGTGTCGTGTCCAATGGCTGGAAGACCGGATGTACGTCGACCTCATCTCTCGCACCATTCTTGGAGATGCTGAGGAATGATCGCCCGCGATGAATGCACAGACATCATCGTGCTTCTCATCGTCGGCATCCTGTTCCTCGTCCTGTTTGTCCTCTGGGAGCGCTACCTCGCGCAGAACCAGGCAGAGAGCTCAGCCAGAGATGGTGGACCCCCCCCGCTCATGCGGTGTCGATCTGAGCACGGGCGAATGGCAAGCTCGCAGTGATGCTCGTCATCGCCTTTGTTGAGTGGTGCAGCTTCCAGATATTTGGGTTTTGGGTACAGGTGCATTTCTGCCAGAGGCGTCGAAGCCATCAGGAAAAACCTCCTGCGCTGTTTAGGAATATATTAGGTATGTCCCGGCCTAAAAGTCCTAACGAGTCAATAGACCAGATATTCTTTGATTATATCTCCATAATCCCCACCGCAATACTTGCTTATGATGTTGGTTGACATACATGCAGTACATTCAGTCTCTGATGTCACAGAAAGGTCCCAAACACATTTCAATATGCTCCTCGTGTGTACGGCGACCAAGCCTGTCGGCGCCTCATACGGCACTTCAAGTAGCTTCAAGTGGACAGTAGTAGCGCCCACAGGTGGTGGCCGAAAGAACACACTTTCCAAGGTCAGGCATAAATTAGTAAGGCAAGCGGTTGACACAGCAGAGTTCCTAACATGGGGATGCATCATTTTAGACCCTATTTTGGTTCTGCACGGACGTCAGAAGCCCCAAGAGCTCATGTACTGTCTGTAAGTTTAGCCCAAAATGACCCTTGTCGGCGCACTTACAACTTGAAGTACTGTATGCCCAAAAAGTCGAGGAAGCCATGCAATAATGTATTTGGCCCGCTAGAGACCTCGAAAGAACCTCTGCTCATGGCTTTCTGAGCGGCTGACAGTGACAGGTCGATGGGAGGGCTAGCAAAGAGGGAGGCCGTGGTGCAAGTTCGCATCACCCTGCTCTGAAGTGGGTGCCAACGGTTGCAGTGTGCTTCGCTGGCGGCAACACCATATTGTTCGCCTCCCACCTCTCGCTCTAACTGCCTATGCTCCTCATCTCTGGCACCGTTCTTGGGTATATACTGCGGCTCTTTCCGGCCTGGTACTCTTGGCCACTCCCTTCCTTGTCTTGCTTGCCAGGCTCCCCTCGAGGCCTTCCGCTGCTTACGGCTGTCCTCGGAAGTCCTACCCACACGGTCGACATGCATTCATCCTCAATAATCCTTGCCAAGCGTCCTCCTTCAGCCTTCATCTGGCGGGATCCATTCAGTTTTTCTCCACAGTACGTCTTTGAGCCGTTTCGTGCGTGTCTTTGAGCCAGCGGTCCTGCATCGGTGTGGTCCTGGACCCCTGTATCAAGGGTGTGTCAATGTCAACTGATGCTCAAGAATACACAGGTCGTGATCTCGAGGGCAGGGACACTGAGAGCACCTACCTCATGAACATACACAGGTCTGGGCCAGCGCAGCCGATGTCATGGATGGAGGTGAGTGCTTCACTGAGTCCACAATGCGTATTGACAGCCGAGATGGTGAGCTGAGGTACATATGTCATACATCCTTGGGAAACCCCTCGTACATTGTCCATTTGTCTTCCATTGTGCCCCCTTCCTCCCATTCCACCAGTCTCTGAGCCTTGAAGTTTTTCAGGCAATGTTCAGGGACGGGCTGTAGTGCTCCATCCACCTCTGGATTGGAGATCGTTGAGTGGATGAACTTGAAGGTACGTGCACGTTCTCCTCGTTCGTGAGCCCTCGCTTACTTCTATAATAACGTAGTGGTGTCAGAGACAAGCAAAGTTCCACATGGTGCGTAGTCCCTGTCTTGCAACGTACCGTTATCTCACCACCAGCCTTGGGTTTTCCGCAGCTGGCCGACAAGCAGAATGCCATCTGGGCCAAGCCCTACCAAAATTCTGCGGTCACGTCAATGCTTCATACGTGTTTCCTCACTGGTGCGACTGCCGTTGGTAACAGGGAGGAGGCCCGGTGCATCTCAGCGCGCCCGGACCGAGAAGACGAGCATGAGATCCCCGGTCTGCGTAGTCGTAGTTTATCCATATAGCAGTCCTAGCACATGAATACACGTATTCTGCACACATTGAACCGGTGGGACGGCGCGCATCGTGGATCTATTTAATGCTGTGTCAATAACACATCCCTAATGGGCGATAAGGTTTGTATTTAGGCGGGGACCTTCCGAATTATCGAAATACCTAATCAGCCTGTTTATAGATTATTACGCTCATATATCCCTCAATAGCCCAGGACGTTTTTCCTGATGGCATGTGTCCCGATGCTGAGCATATACCCCCATCGTTTTCAAGCTGTACTACCAAGACTACGGCGTCGGCACGCTCTTCACCGGCACTTCGAACCTCCTCTTTGCCCCGATACAAATCTGTCTCGCCGTACTGGGTGTTCGGCTTCCCTGCAACGATCCTGACCGTCTTCGCAACCCGCACGCTCTTCGTCGCGCGGGTGTGCCGCCCGCATGAGCAGTCCGTCGGCGGGGCACTCTTCCAGACGCTCACGGAGCTCGGGACCGCATTCGGCCTCGCAATCTCCACCGTCGTCTTCAATGCCGCGTGCGGTGTGCAGGGTGCGGAGGTGTTGCACGCGACGCAGCTGACCGCGTACAAGAACGTGATGTGGTCTGGGTTCGCGTTTGGCATGTTTGGTGCGTCGACGGTTGGGCTTTCGGATCGATCCGAGTCTCCAGTCGGGTTGCGGTGCTGACATTCACGTGGTGGTAGGTGTATTGCTTACCGTGCTGTCCCTCCGCGGCGTGGCGTGGTCGGCCGCCAGAAAGGGGCGTGGATGCCGAGAGCAAGAAGGCTGTGACCGACGACGTGGAAGTGGTACGTCGTAAGATGAGATTTCGTGAATGGGCGGGTTTGATTGAGCCATTTGTTCTACAGGTCGCTGGCTCTAGCTAATATTCCTGGGTCCGCGTTGTTTGATGTATCATGCATCATGACCGAGCCCTCGGCGGGCCCACCTCATGCCATCTACTAGATCATCATCGCTTCAGCGGACATGACCTTCGTACTGACGACTCACGCAATTCACTCGCTTATCTTTACCATGCAATTTGCTTTGGCGCACAACCTACCTTAGAGCACTCATCTACCTACCTATATGTTTCGAGCGTACATCCTATAGTTAACTAATGGAACTCATTCCCATACACGGGTATTGAACGCAATGCATTGGTCCAGTCAACTTGGGCCATTTGGTGTGCATGTCCAAGCAACTAATTTGAATTTGATCTAGTAATGTGTTCCAGTTACCATCTGCTCCGGAGCATTCTTGCCCATAGGGTATGTATCGTACCACTACATGGCAGATCGCAGCTGGAGGGCTTGAGCAAAATACTGCGCCGGGAATTCCGACACGGGGAATCGAACCCCGGGCTATCGCGTGAGAGGCGATAATGTTAGCCACTACACCATATCGGAATTACAATTGATGTGAAGCAATTTGAAGTATACAACCTGAAGTTGGCTACACGTGATCGTTCATGGCAGCTATCCTCAACCAGTCCTCAACTCTCGCTATCCTGCAACCCAGTCACTAGTCCCTTGGACTACCTTCATGGGTATTTTGAGCCATGTAGGACCCCTACTTTGACTTGCATTGGCACATACGTATCTCACGCTGCCCTTATTTGAACCAGCACAGATATGTCGGAATCAGGGAAAGCCTCTCCACTGGCAACAGATGCAATCGACGACTCGATCCAGAGGGACTCGGAGATCTGGTTCGAGGATGGAAACATCGTCGTCATCGCACAGAACACCGCCTTTCGCTTCCACAAAAGTGTGCTCTCCCTCCATTCCCCTGTCTTCGCGACCTCTTCCTGGTTCCGCAACCGTCCCGGCGGCGGTGAGGAGGCGGTCGAGACCCTCGACGGCTGTCCAGTCGTGCGTGTATCCGACACGAGCTATGACTTTCGGGAGCTCCTTCAGGCCATCTACGGTGGTGTCAGGTGAGCCTACTGTCGTCCAGTGTCGTCGTCGCCAGTGCTCAGCCCTGGTTGACATTCCATACCTTCCCGTCGCCTGTAGTCACCTCCACCCTGATAAAGCCGTTACGTTCACCGTGCTTGCGGCGCTGGTGCGCCTCAGCCACAAGTATCAGCTCGATGAGCTCCTAGAGGCCATCGTACCAAGGCTGAAGGGCACATTCACCACCGAACTTCGAGATGTGGGACAAATTGAGGGATTCTATGAGTTGCCTCCTCTGGGCCTCACCTCCGACTATGCCATCGAGGCCCTCAACCTCTTTCGCCTCCTCGACAGGCCGAGATGATACCGGTCGCTCTCTACTGGTGCTGTCAGCTGAGACCCACTGCCCTCCTACGCGGAGTCACTCGTAGCGATGGCGTCACTCGAGAGCACCCCTCACCTACTGATCTGGAGTTATGCTTTGAGGTCAAGGAGAAGCTAGTGCAGGCCACCATCCACCTGCTCCTGCAGCTGTGCGAAGTTTATGAAGTGAAGATCGCGCAGATCTCCGGTAATCAGGACTGCCAGTCGCCTGACGATTGTTTGGACGGTTTGAGGACTTGCTTGTAAGGGGCCAGCGTCTACTTTCCTCCCAATATGTTTGCCCTTCCTTTTTGGTCATCGGTGCGATGGCACCGACTTCCATTTTAGGTAGTGCTGGCGGACACCGTGTCCGCCTCCTTCCTTTCTCTCGTGTTTCTCTTTCTCTCCCCGTATCATTCACCCCATTTCCTCTCTGCTTACTTACTCCCTCTTACTGGTTAGGCCCGGACGCCTGTCATTCGTTACCTAGACGACTCTCTCTCTACATAGACCTTGTACTCCGGGGACAGGCTCCCAGCTTTCGAGATATCGAGACATCTCCCACTCATCTCGCGTCTCGACGCTCTCGTGTGCACTCTCCCTTGCTCGACTTCTCCTCGCTCATCGACCCTCGACCTTCACCTCGTGACTGAGGGCGGCGCCGAGTGCCTCACATTTTTGAGTGTTTTTTTTCTTTTCTCTTTATCTTGTAACACTGACACGGCAGTTTGATCACCCGCACGTTGTTAGTTAATGGTATACGGTTACACAATACACGTTGAAATGTCGACTACCTCGAACGTCGGTAAGGAAGTGCGGACCTCGGAAGAGGCAGCCGTCACTTCTTCACTCGCCGACTTCACGTTGGGCGAGCAGGTGGATCTTGAGGCTTCCGGTGAGTTGCAAGACCCCACTTTCCTCCCTGCTGCGGACCCGAGTCTGTAAACCGAGGCCGTCCTCGCTCACGCCGGATGCCACTGAGGTGGCTCTTGGTGTGAAGTGGGGATTGGCAAACTATGGTAGGTTCATGGAGGAACACTCTGGACTACGGGTCACCCGCCAAATGGCCCACACTGTTCAGAGCAGCGAGTCTGCTAGCGCGGCTCGTGTGGTGACTTATCGAGGCCATAGGGGCCTGCGCACGCTTGAGAACGCGGTGCCCCTGGCTGAGACTGGACGCTTGGCGCGTCAGAGGTCATACACGATCCTGAGGCTTTGCCTCAGCTCCCGGATGAGACCCGCGGGGCGAGGGTGATCGTGAAGATGTGCGCGCGATGGCCGCCTCCTGGAGGATACGGATGAGCGCGCGATGGCAGCCTCTTGGAGACTAAAGCGCCACGATGGCCGCTATGGGTTGGGCGTGGGCGAGTGCCGTGTTGGCAGCCTCCCGGACGAGTCTGCTGGCGCCGCGAGGGCAGCTCCGAGGCGGGATCTCCTCGAACCCTCCTGGTTTGGCGCTTGGCACATGGGAGGACAGCGATGGCACAGTAGTGCATACCTACATAGACCCCGGCTCGTCGAGTACATGAGAATGATCAAGGCTCCGCGCCACATGCCAACATGGTTTGACCTGTGTGACAACTATGACCAGCTGGGACCCATCCCAGATGGATGGGAGGTTGCCCTGCCAGCCGCGGAAGGAGCTCGAAGCTGCGGACACCACATATCACGACACCAACTCCTCGTTTGAGGGCGAGTTCTGGCGCGATGTGGATGCGTGCATCACGGCGGACGAGGAAGATGATATGCGGCACACCATAGACGCGTCTATCGCTACAGCGCAGGATGAGCACGCGCGCAGGTGTCAGGACAAGAGGATCTTGATGTCAACGCAATTATAGTGGAGCTGCGGACGAGGAACCTCAGGCGGCCACTCATCCGGCTGGGATGGACGGACACTACACAACTGACCAGAAACAGAAACAAGTTCCTCGTTCGTCACAGCAGCGTGAGTTCTTGAAAACATTTGTTGGAGGTAACCCGGCGACCCGCGCAACTTCTGCGCCTCGCGAGCCCCCCATGACATCGACCCCGCGCCGGCACCGCACGCCAGCCAGTTACAAGCGTGACCCCTCACAAGTTCCAGATGGGAGATGGTACGGCACGTCAGTTGGTGGTGGACAGGGCGGGGGCATGGGTGGAGGGCGCGATGGAGGGCGTACCCCACCGGATAGCTCGGACCCAGGCAGTTCTGACAGCAATAGCTCAGCTTCAAGTGACGATGTTCCCTCACACGGTGACACAGATTCCGGGGATGATACAGCTGCCCGACGTCACAAGGGCAAGTCACCCACCAAAAAACGCCACCGGAAGAAGCAGAAGGATACTCTTCGGGAGCTCCGAGGGCTTCTGAAGCGAGTCAACTTGAAACAACCGGGCAAATGGGATGGCGCCCAGACCTGGACAAGTTTGACCAATGGATGTACGAGCTGAACACCTGGGCTGACCTTAACAAGATCCCGGGTGACTTCATCGTGAAGACTATGACAACTTACCTCACAGGTAAAGCGAGTCGATTCTTCATGGATCACGTTGCCCACAAGAGCTCGGAGTGGACACTGAGTAATGTGTATGATGGCTTGTTCGAGTACTGTTTCCCCGACGATTTCAAGGCGATGTTGCGTCGCCGCTTGCAATGTGCTTTTCAAGGGAATTCTCGAGTGCGCGACTATGTATGTGAAATTGAGCACTTGGCTACACGCTTCCGCAATGTCACGGAGTTCCAGCTGGTGCAGATCTTCTGGAAGGGACTCAACCCTTACCTGCAGGTCGCTCTGATCGAGAAAGGCCTTGATCCAGAGACTACAGCGCTGGACAGGCTAGTTCGCCATGCTACTCGGAAAGAGAAGGCTCAGCTGGAGGCTCAGAAACTCCAATGCGAGTTCGAGGGTCAGATACCCGGTCGCACTTGGGGCCGGTTCCAAAACCGGATGTCCGGCCCAGCACCCCACCAGCCGCGGCGGCCTGACCCACGGAACCCACCTCCAGCTCAACCATTCACACCTCGGGATAGAAACAATCACATAAACACGAACCCGAAGCGCGGAACGAACTCGGGGCAGCGTGATAGGCAGAACTAGGGCGGAAACAGGGCTTCCGGTGCGAGCAGCCAAAACAAGCCTCCACCCCGGCAACATCAGACGGAACACACACCGGAGAATCTGGCTGAGCTTGCTGGAGCGGTGTGCTGTTTCACTTGTGAACAAGAAGGGCATATAAGCCGCAACTGTCCAAAGCGACGGACGGCGAGGGCCCCCAATGTTCCCCTCGGTTCTAGCTCCATTCGCTTTGAGCACCTGGAAGAATTGGCTGAGAAGGCAAGAAAGGTGAAAACCGATATCCATCTCGGTGCTACCACCATTGCCACTATTCCACTGAGTTCGCATGATGAGTCGGGGGAGACCTCCGAAGTAGCTGACGAGGAGGGAGATAGGATGACGGATGCAGGACGGGTCGTGATCGCTAAGTTCCTGAATCACTTTGACCCCCAGGAGGCAAAGGATGCTGGGTTGGTTCCCAGCAAACGCTTCTCGGCCTGGTGCACGGAGACGACCGTGGAGATCACGGACCACCTGCCTGCCGCCATCTATCAGCGGACCTTCCTTGACTCATATGAGGTCACGTTGGACGAGCTGGATAGACCGAATTTGACGATGTGTGATATTATCCAGACTTCGTGGAACCAGTGGATATGTGATCCATCACCACCGGACTGGGCAGACGGATTCCCGGACTGCCGCACAAAGCACAACACCCACCCCGCCCTACACTGGCTACGGGCTTGTGTGCTTAGTTTCATGCAAACACATTATCCTCAATTTGTCATGCACAAGGACATCATCGCAGTGAATCCATACAGGACAGGCTACTTGGTCTCATTGGTGGCTAATGACGAAACTTACTTCCTCAAACACGCTGAAGTTCATGCAGCCGGCTTTGATGTAACAGAGTACGCTTCAGCGCCCTTCGAGGGCCACACCACCGAGGAGCTGCAGTACTTTGTAGACCTTGGTGAGTCCAGACGTCGTCGTCGATGGTCCCTCTTGCTAAATGCCATACATGCAACTGGCCGGCGTGCTCCGAAAAAGACACAGGCAGGGACGGAGGATACGATTCCTGCCGTGGAGCGTAACGCGATGAAGCTGAAGGACTTCACCCGAGTCATACCGAAGCCTATCGTTGTATTAGTACACATAAATGGACACCGCGCACGTGCCCTGCTGGACACAGGCTCGATGGCGGATTTCATGTCTACGACATTGGTTGATCAGCTCGGATTGCAGAAGGACATACTCGCAAAACCCTTACCTGTTCAGCTCGCTGTGCATGGATCGCGGTCGAAAATCAATTGCTCAGTCACTGCAGAGTTCACTACCAGGAGATCAAGTGCCCGAGACGCTTTGATGTTGCAAACTTGGACAACTATGACTTGATCCTCGGAACACCGTTCCTGTTCCAGCATCAGGTCGCGATTGGGTTGAATCCAACGAGGGTGTCGATTGGCTCACCTGCTCCAATGGACATCCGCGGCGAAGACATTGCCGTTGTGTCTTCTGCGGCAGCTGATGTGCTGGACGACGAGCTCGAGAAGCTCCGGGACCAACTGCGGGTCGAGGCCGAGGACTTATGCCAGGATGGGGCGACGGCAGAGCTTCCACCTCTCAGAGAGATCAACCACTCTATCCCCCTGATCGACGGGTCAAAGGTCTACTCGTGGAGGCCATCTAAATGCCCAGAGGCCTTGAAACCAGTCTGGGCAGCGAAGAAACGGGCTTACCTTGCATCTGGACGTTGGCAGATGGCCTCAGGAGTGAATGTGTCACCCATGCTCATCTTGAAGAAGCCTCCGAAGGATGAGGGGGACGTGCGGATCCGTACCGTGGTGGATAAGCGGGAGCAGAACGCAAACACGCGTAAACTCGCTGCCCCACTCCCAGATATCGAGGGAATCCTGCGAAATGTGGTCAAACACAGGTACCGCAGCCTGATAGATGGGAAAGACGCGTACGAACAGATTCGTGTAGTACCGGAGCACATTTCCCGGACGCTGTTCACCACGCCGGATGGCACAATGGTTAGCCTGGTGTTGCAACAGGGTGACATCAATGGTCCGACTACTTACCAGACCGTGATGAACCATATCTTTGCACCGTACATCGGTGTGTTCCTAGACGTGTACCTTGACGATATTGTCATCTACTCGGACACAATCGCGGCCCATATGAAGCATATACGCACTGTGTTTGATGTGCTACGGAAGCACAAGTTCTACCTCGGAGCCGACAAGATGAACTTCTTCGCGCAGAAGTTGCGTCTGCTCGGCCACCTGATTGATGAACATGGTATCGCGATGGACCCCCATAAGGTCGAGTCCGTCAGGAACTGGAAGGCTCCGACGAACAAGAGTCTTCTAAGCAGCTTTCTCGGTGCCGTTGGCTTCCTTGCCCCTGACTGCGAGGGCATTCGTATCCCCATGGGTGTCCTTGCACAGCTCACGAGCACAGCGAGGCCATGGACCTGGACAGACACACATCAGAGGGCATTTGAACAGGTCAAGAGCATTGTGCATAAATGGCGGAACAGCCGGTGCACTGCACTTGATTACATGGAGGGTGCACCAGCCATCAACCTTGTTACCGATGCGTCGCTGACGGGAGCGAGCGGATACATTTGCCAAGGGGATGACTTGATGAAAGCGAATGTGATTACGTTTTGGTCGGGGAAGTTCAATTCAGCTCAACAGAACTACCCAGTCCACGAACAGGAACTACTCGCCATTGTTGAGTCCCTGAAGCGCTTTCGACACCTGCTGTACAGCACCACCTTTCGCATCTGCACAGATCATAAGGCCCTGGAGTTCTTAATGAAGCAGAAAGATTTGTCGCCGAGACAACACCGCTGGATGGATGTTCTGAATGAGTTCCGTTTCCGCATACATTATATTCCGGGTGAGACGAACATACTTGCAGACGCCCTGTCGCGCATGTACAGTGACGAACCAGCCGGAATTGTGCGTGCGAGCTCTGAGTATGTAGGCTGTGATGGTTCAGATGACGAAGACGAAGAACGGATGATGGACGTCCTGCGCCCCGTCTACACCGGCGCGGCCGCGATTGTCGATTTCCAACCTCGCCGTTCAGCTCGTCTTGCAGCTAAGCCTAAACCGGAAGGTGTGTATCGTGCCATGCATGAGGGCACAGCGACAGCACAAGATTCAGTGACGAATGGCCCTGAGGCTGGCCCATCGAGACCTCAGCAACGTCATCTGGAACAGGAGGTCCCCATTGACGAGTTAGCATCCCTCGGGCAGACTCCGGACACTGCAGCGTTGGTCTCACCGACAATTGTCTCAACAGCTGGAGACCTTGGCATCCAGCTCCCTAGCGCTTTTCGTGGCCGGTACTCTGAGGATCCCTATTTCCGAAAGATAGTGAGCTCCCCATCCGAACACCCACTGTTTGAGTATGGTGATGGCCTGTTGTACAAAAAACAAGGTGATACATACCTGCTCTGCGTGCCAGACATCCTCACAGGCACCCGGCGGGTGCGCGAGATCCTCATCCGCCACACTCACTCCATCCTAGCACATTTAGGCTATCATAAGACGCTGGATGCTCTACGGGAAGAGGTTTGGTGGCCTCAGATGGTGGCCGACACAGAGGCGTACTGCCGCACATGTGGTATCTGTGCGACGACGAAGTCAGTACCTGCAAAACCATTGGGCATGCTGCGACCTCTACCGGTTCCCCGTCGCCCGTGGCAGTACATCGCACTTGATTTTGTTGGTCCCTTGCCGCTATCGAAGAACAGGTTGGGGGACTTTGACATGATTTGCGTCATAATTGACCAACTTACCTCTATGGTGCATTTGGTGCCGACAAAGCAGACGTATGGTGCGGCTGAGATGGCGGAAGTTGTGTTCGAACATGTCTACAAGTTGCATGGGTTGCCTGAGCGGATCATTAGTGATCGTGACAGCTTGTTTACGAGCATCTTCTGGCGCACCTTACATGGGTTGCTGGGCACAGAACTCCGACTCTCCTCATCATTTCATCCTCAGACTGATGGTGCGACGGAGCGTGCAAACCGTACTATGACCCAAATGCTTCGTCAGTGTGTGCGTCCAGAACAGACGGACTGGGTGATGCGCTTACCTGCGATTGAACTCGCAATGAACATGGCACGCTCTGAAATGACGGGCTTCTCTCCATTCTACCTGAATTACGGTCAGAGGCCACGCTCTTTGATCTGGATGGCCGAATCACCTTACCCGGGAGTTCAGGCATTTGCTGTGCGCATGAAGCAAGCTATCATGGCTGCACACGATGCGATTATTGGTGCCCGGGTAGCACAAACTGAACAGGCAAACCGTAAACGCAGGCCGGCGACTTTCCGGGTGGGCGACCTGGTATACTTGTCTACAAAGAACTTGACAATGCCAAAGGGCCGAGCGCGCAAACTTGCGCCAAAGTTCCTGGGGCCTTTTTCAATCACCAAAATTATTGTGGAAGGCGCAACATATAAGCTGGACTTACCAAAAGAGATGCTTGCGCGTGGACTTGTTAATGTGTTTCATGCATCGCTGTTGCGTCCGCATTATCCCAGTGATGACCGCCGATTTCCGGGACGCCAATACCACCAGATCCCGGGCTTCGGAGAGAACTCCCGGGAATGGGCTGTAGACCGCATCCTTTCGCACATAGGACGCGGCTCAGAGGCTGAATTCGAGGTTCAATGGTCAACCGGGGACGTCACTTGGGTCCCACATGCGGATATCCGGCATCTCCAAGCACTGTCAGAATACTATGAGGCTTTAGGGGTACCCAATGCCGGGAAATTGCGGGACGCACTGACATCGATCGACATGCGCTCCACCGCAGCTACGACAGTGCCCTCAAACAACTCGGCAGGCGTTGAGGGCATCGTCTTGAATGCGATCGGGGTTGTGTCAACTGGGGTTGACAACGGAGAAATCAGCTGGCGTGCTGATCGAGGAGATGCGACGGGCCTACTGAGCTCACTCATAAACACGGGCGGAGTGGATGCGTACTCACCAATGTTCACTCTCCCTCTCCCATCTTCGACCACTGGCATGGTCTCCTTGAACCCCAATGATTACAACACCGAGGCTTGGGCCCACTGGGACCACTACGCCGATCACCTGAACTTGTTCTTCGCTGGTCGGGGACCACACCCGGGCGAACCTCAGGAGGGCTACCGCGAGGTCTACTGCGTCCGCTACCGGCACGCACCCCTGCCCGAGAACCACCCTGCCCCCGCTGCCCCCGCCGTGCCTGGTGCGCCCGGTACTCCCTCCTTCCAGAACATGCGTGGAGTCGCGATGTCCGAGGACGCTTTTGGCGCACTTCTTGCCCAGGGCAACCACTGGGCCTCGCAGTTCGCCCGGCTCGCCGAGTCACTCCATCCTACCCCCACCACACACCCGGTCGCTGCTGTGGCGGCTACTCCTCCCATCTCAGTCGCTCCGCGTGCTCACGTCGCTCTGAGGGGCATGCATGGTGGATACCGCGGACGAGGCAGCTACAATGGTGGCCGTGGCGGCTACAACGGTGGCCGAGGTGGCTACAACGGTGGCCGTGGAGGCTTCAACGGCGGTCGCGGCAGATTTTATGAAGGACATGGCCGTACTCATGGCGGCGGTGCTCTGTTGGCCCGCATGGACCGTGCTGGCCTCAACATCAATGTCCCTCGTCAGGGGAGAGGCAGCAGCACTCACGTTCGAGGCAAGCGTAGCGGGCGGGACCGCCATGACCGCGATGGGCCACCCCCTCAGGACAACGGTGGTGAGCATCCCACTGTAGATCCTGGCGCGATGCAATTTATTGTGGATCGTCTTGCTGAACTTTTCGGTGAGGCAGCAATTGACGAACCCCGTCCGTCCACGAACGAGGAGCCGATGGAGGTCGAAGAGGAGCCCGACATCAGTAAAACGTGCACAGGTCTGAACGGTCTGGATAAGCACTCCCCCAGACTTTTCAGACCTTTTTCAGATGTTTCAGATCGAGCGGCAGCCAGATCAATCAGACCCACGTTCAGAACGGAGTAGCGCCGAAGCATTCAGACCTTCCAGACCTCTCGGAGGACAGTGAGCGCACGGCCGCTGTCGACCACGGGTATGTTATACAACAACCACTAAGCTACACATTGTACATATGTTCTGCAACCTATTAGAGGCTCATAGAGCCGAGGCACCACCCGCCATCCACTACGAAGCCACTAAACAATGCCATTCCTCGACAGGATCTCTGTTGGAGGATGCGAGGGTGAATGACGCGCCGGTTTTGATCTCCTCATCCGCGGGTCTTCAGCGGGCCCGTCCCGATACAGCCAGACTGGGGCCACACGGAACAGTGATGATGGGGAGACGAGGGTTCGCATGCGGAGAGAAGCACGGAGACAGGGACTTGGTAACTCACTCACGATTGTGTGCGGGGCGAGGGCTGCACCTGTACAGTCAGTACGTACCTGAGATGTCGAGAGGGCCCCGCCTCATTGCCACAACCCTGCTGCCCATGTCCTCCGCTGTCGTTGCCCTCCTGAGCTTGCCACTGTCGTCACCTTCGTACTCTGTCCGGATGTGTTGTAATCCGGTTCTTCTAAGTCCCTGCCATCAGTCTTGTCCGGTGGATGCCATCAGGTAGAGTGAGAACAGAGAAAGATAGAGGCACGAGCACGAACACACGAAACTAAAAGAGATGGAAGCATAAGGCCAGAATGGGAGAGCACACAGGTGGAAGATGAAGTCGACAAGGATAGACGCCCGAACTTCTGGGTCTGAACGGTCTGAGCGTCTGGATGGGCGCCGATCCAGCACAGCCAGACTTTCAGAACTTGCCGGTTTTACTGATGGAGGCTGGTCCTTCGGGCACGTCGGAGGCTGAGGACACTGGAGGTGGCGATGTGAGACAGGGCTCCCCATGTGTCTCGATCCCGGACGATGAAGAGGTCGCCTCGTGGGGCCGCATGTAGTTATCAGTCGGATGCCACGCTGGCATGGTAGGCCTTCTCGCAGAAGCCCTGGAGGGCGGCTGTAAGGGGGCCAGCGTCTACTTTCCTCCCGATACGTTTGCCCTTCCTTTTTTGGTCATCGGTGCGATGGCACCGACTTCCATTTTAGGTAGTACGGCGGACACCGTGTCCGCCTCCTTCCTTTCCCTCGTGTTTCTCTTTCTCTCCCCCATATCATTCACCCCGTTTCCCTCTCTGCTTACTTACTCCCTCTTACTGGTTAGGCCCGGACGCCTGTCATTCGTTACCTAGACGACTCTCTCTCTCTACATAGACCTTGTACTCCAGGGACAGGCTCCCCAGCTTTCGAGATATCGAGACATCTCCCACTCATCTCGCGTCTCGACGCTCTCGTGTGCACTCTCCCTTGCTCGACTTCTCCTCGCTCATCGACCCTTCGACCTACGTGACTGAGGACGAGCGCCGAGTGCCTCACATTGCTAGACGTCTTCCGGGGTTTTCTGCACGATTCCATTGATGCAGACCCACTGGATACGTACTACGCTGGACAGCTGGATGAGTCCGTAGAGTCCGGGGGGATGTGCAGTTCGTGTGGGGATGCAATGAGGGTGGAGCATTCACAATTGCGCAAGGCGGTCTGGATGGATCTTCCGCGCCTCATGGGCATGGTCGTTGTCGGGTGGAGCTCTGCTGCTGCGGCTTGAGACATGACGAAATGTCCAGCACCCGCTGTATTTTAGTAATAAATGGGGTTTGCCGAACAACGCATCGATATCTATCCGCACGTCCCAAGTTACCGCAGTTACGTTCACTTACCATCTCTCCAGTCGCCACTCCCCACACATCCTTTATCTTGCCATGAAAAGTCACCCTTCGTCGCCTGCTCTTGCGCCAGGAGAACCACAGCAAGACACAGAGCTGTGGTTTGAGGACGGAAACGTGGTGATCCTTGCGGGGAATGCGGCATTTCGCGCCCATACTGGCATCCTTTCCCGCCACTCCGAAGTCTTTCAAAACATGTTTGGCGTCCCACAACCCGCTCTACCTGCACCCTCAGACGTCGTCGATGGACAACCAGTGATCCACGTCTCCGACTCAGCCCACGATTTCAAGCAGTTGCTGTACATGCTGTACGACGGAGTCAAGTACGTTCATTTTCTTGGAGGTGGAAATGGTTTCATGTATTAACTGTTGACGTCTTGACCTGTCCTTTCTCGCAGATTCATGCCGCCAGACCAGCCCGTTGCCTTCGGTATCCTTGCAGCCCTTGCACGGCTCGGACACAAGTATCACATTGACTGGGTCCTCAAGGAAGCGACACGTCGCCTTAAGATCCTCTTCACGCGATCGTACGAAGATTGGACAAAGCACCACGAACGCTCCAACCACCTTGTAGTCCTCTCTCCCTTCATTTTCCCGCGGATCGAGGTCCTGAACCTCATTCGACTCGTCGGAGAGACAGATATGCTACCTGTCGCTATCTACCGGTGTTGCGAGTTCCCATCGTTGCTTGTTACGGGCGTAACGCGCGTCGACGGGACGGTGGAGACGCTCGATCTGCCGACCCTGGAGTTATGCGTCAACGCTCACACGAGGCTGATCCAACGTCAAGCCCAGCTGAACGCAGAGGTCTTTTGCGGAGGCCCATCGAAGTCCTGCCAACAGACGGAGGTGTGCCGTGCGGCGATGGAGGCGGCTTACAGGGAAGTCTGCGGACGTCCCGACGCTTTTCTGTCCGGCAGCCTGCTGGATTTCCGCCTTTCCTTCAACATCCTTGGTATATGCTCCTCCTGCGAGGCTTGTTTGGTTGAGCGCGAACAGGACGGGATGAAGGCGGCTTGGAAGGATCTCCCGAAGCTCACGGGTGTCGAAGTGGATAATTGGAATTGATATATGGCATAGATGGAACATCATAGGTAAGCCGCTTACTTTGCTTCGGAACCATTCGACTTGCCAAACTTATTTGTCTTGTCTAGTCAACTTTGGCACGCCTGGCCCGGGGCGGTGTCCGAGGCACTCGCGTTTGTGGACTGGCAGGAGTCTGTGACCGTGCGAAGAGAATAAAGTTTGAACCTTCAGTCATATCGGATGTTGCGTGCAGACCATGAGGGACGTACCCGTTTGTTTACATCTCACGATCAGAGAGTCGGCTCGATATACATATTCCCCTTCGTGATGCAGTACTGTGCGTCTTCGCAATGCGTTTGAGTGGGGATGAACTGACGGTGACGGGTACCAACAAGCTTTTACCCGACCAACCTCGCCGCCCCCCTACACCGAATCCGGCCACAAAACGCAGCACGTACCCGGTCGCGATCCCGACTATTGGTTCGACGACGGCAACATCGTCATCATCGCAGACCGCACCTCCTTTCGCATCCACCGAAGCGTCCTCGCCCGGCATTCAGACGTCCTTGCAGATCGCCTGGGATCGGGGCACGGCCCCCGAGACAACACGGCCGACGGCTGCCCCGTCATTCGCGTCACCGACTCCGCAAGGAGCTTCAAAGGATTGCTCAGCCTGCTATACCCAGGGCCGTCAGAGTGAGCCCTCATCCCCGCGCGTGTATACCCGACGAACTTCAGCTCACCGCTGAGCTCCGGATCCCCAGGATCCTCCGCCACGTCGCCTCCGATCGCGTGCTCCCCCGCGTCGCCCACAAATACCTGCACGGCGTGCTCCCCTCCTCGTTCGACGAGTGGAGAAGCAGAGAGGACCGCATCATCGCCAGCGGTCCCGCATCGACGCACACGCACACGCACCCGAGCAACATGATCGGCGTCCTCAACGCCCTCCGGCAGATCCAGGGCGACGACCTGGTCCCCGTCGCCCTCTACCTCTGCTGCCAGCTCCCGCCCCGGGTCCTCCTCGCCGGCCACCGCCGCAGCGACGGGACGGTGGAGAAGCTCAGCAGCGACGACGTCGAGCTCTGCCTGGTGCTGCGGGAGGACATGGTGAAGCACTCCGCACGCATGGCGATGCGGCTGTTCGCGGACGCGCCGGATCCGCGGTGCCGATGCCGCAAGGTCGTCGAGGAGACGTTCGTCGCCGTCGTCAGCGGGGAGTTCGAGGGCGCGCCGCGCACCGATCCGCTGGGGGCGTACTGGAGGCGGCACATCGACATCGACGCAGGGGAGACCGGCCCGGGTAAGCAGAGGGACAAACGGATATGCGGGAGGTGCGCGTCTGCGCTGCGCGAGCGGGACTTGGAGCAGAGGCGGGAGCTTTGGGACGAGCTGCCGAGGCTGGCCGGGTTCTGAGTCGGTCCGAGAAGGACGTGCGCGTTGCACGGATTCCTGATCAGGGATGCGGTCGTGAAAAGATGTGTGAATCGTTTTGTGAAGCCCTGCAGCTGGGCGGCTCAGAGATGGGACGATTGTCCGAAGATTGAGTTCGTGCAGGGAGTTCGAACCTTGCACGGGCAGATCATGCGTGTAGATGTTAGCTGCAGCTCGTCGATAAAATCAGCGATCACATACTCATCGCTCTTGCCATAAGCCTCCAATCCAATGCGGGGTACCATGATATTCCACAACGTCCCGATCAAATGTCTCTGCTTGTGGTTCGAGAGCGGAGACGTCGTCGTCGTGGCAGGATACGTCGGGTTCCGGGTCCATAAAGACGTGCTCTCCGACAGCTCCAACACCTTCGCGAATATGCTCAGCGACTTGGCTGCCAGTGCGGAGAGCGACGAGGACAAGGTGGAAGGATGTCCGGTTGTCCGATTCGAAGACTCCGTCCACGACGTCAAGCATCTACTTCGCATGCTCTATAACGGAATCAAGTGAGTACGGACTGCTACACGAGTCACCACTGAATGGACGCTCACCCTCGCTCTGCAAACGACCCCTCAGCCGAGACGATGACATCGAGCCCGTACGCCAAGGAGAGTGTCCCGATCTCACGGCCGACGCCCGGATGGCCCACAAGTACAAGCTCCACGTCCGCAAAGAAGCCTACCGCCTCCTCCGTCATCACTTCCCTTCAACCTTCGCCGAGTGGGAGGCGCGAGGGAGCCTCTCCGCAGAAGACGCGATCGAAGCCGTCAACCTGTTCCGCGCGATCGGCGACGACGACATCACGACGTCGCACATGCTCGTCGCGCTCTACCTCGCCTGCGGCCTCCCGTACCGAGCGCTCCTCCGCGGGACCCGCCGCAGCGACGGCGTGCTCGAAATTCTCCCCAAGGAAGACGTCGAGCGATGCGTCCTGTTGAGGGAAGCGTTGGTGGAGAAGTCGGCGTGGATGGTAGCGAGGCTGTTTGAGGGAGAGGCGAACGCAGACTGCAGGGGGGTGGACGATCAATGCGACGCCAGGATCTCGGAGACGCGTACCGCTGCCCTCTATGGGGACGCCGACGAGTGGGTGCGCGCGGACCCGTTAGGGGAGTTCATGCGGTCGCGGATCGACGGCATGGAACTCGAGAGCGAGCGAGGGATATGCGGGATATGCGCAGGGATGCTTTGTGAGCGGGATAGGGAACTGCGTCGGGAGCTGTGGGAGGAGATGCCGATCTTGCTTGCGAGGGTCGAGGAAGAGATGAGGGGAGCTAGGCGGGGGTCGGATGAAGACGAGGAATAGATTGCAATGACGTGGTCCATGCGAGATCTGCTGTTGCAACAATGTACGTCTGTTAGATGGGTTGGAGGGTGACAATATTAATCGCATCGAAGAAAGCAGGCCACTCTCGCGCACCTTTCTGTGTCCGAGTCCTGTGCCCGGCCTGTGCTGGTGGATAACTATTTGTGGGAAAGCGTTCTGGGGCTTTCTCGTGTCCGCAGATCCCCAGTCCTCTACTTGACGCCATACATGATGAGCATAAGGAGAGCGCGATAGAGATTGCACGAAGGTCCTTAAGCTTGTTCAGCAGCGTTCAGCGGCCCGCCAGTCTGAGTACTAGTGAGTACACGTGGCACCGGCGTCTCTCTGCCCGCATATAAACACTCTCTGGCGTCTCCATTGGATTTTCTTCACTCATTTCGGACTCGCACTATTGTCCCTCTGCGACATACTCATCCTTTCTCGCAGGAGTCTACCGCAAGTCCCAGACGGACATGCCGGCCCTAGCTGGAGCGCACGCTATCATCGCGAACGTCGGAAACAGCGAGGGCGTGCTTTTCCTTACCAGGGTCGGAACATCGATATCCTTTGCATCATCCTCGTTCCTCGTCACTCGTCTTGTCTGTACCTGCTCTGTTCTATCTAAGCTGTGGATCAATATATCTGCATCTGAACCCCTTTCTCGTTCTCTCATCCTGAGGTATGCCTTCAAGATGCACGAGTATTCCTCGCCGCCGTGCCATCCCGCCCCAAGCTGTCGCCGTCGTTCCATATCGATTTATGCGATTTTCAGGCGCAACACGCACCGCAAAGCATAATGTCACGGTCAATGTCATCGTATTCCAATCGGATCCCTTGTTCATCAGATTGGCAGTGTCCGTGTTCACAAAGCTGAGTCCTCTCCTCAGTCCACGGGTTTCAGAATGTCCTCAAACTTAGGACTCGTATCTACCGTCGCGCTGTGTCGGCTTTTACACACCCTCGGCGCGGACGACGCGATTGAAGGGGGCCGTCGCAGTCTACGCCTTCGACCCCGCCAACGACTTTCGAGCACCTCGCATTGCGCAACCGACACAGTGACATTCAAAGCCCGCGGCCGTCTTGACGTTGACCTCTATCCTCGTGAGCCCCAGGCCCCCAACTACCCGAAACACGTCGGTCCTGACGACAGCTTGTCAACCTGTCAGTGTCCGTCCCACCTCTGGGGCAGACCGCATGAAATTAACAAGTGATACAGTACGTCCAACAGAAAAGAAACACTTGTGACAACCCACTACCGAGCGAGCGATTGCGTGCAACCACCCACCAGGTACGCAACGCTCTGCCTGGTCACGGTAGTAAAAGCTGATTCAAAAGTTGTTGCCAAGGAACGAATTCAATCTGACGTATGCGTATACGTAGGCGGCCATTTCGAATTCGTTAGTGGACGTCCGATAGCCCCCATGCAAGAAGTCTTTACACGATTGGGTAAGTATTCTACAAACACGTGAGATATACGCAAGACACCATGTACATAGGTGACACCTAAGATATACAAAGATGAGGTCCGAGGACGAGACAAGCCGACCCAACCCGAGTGTCATAGATATACAACGCGCCGCGTCTACATCGTAAGATTAAAGCACATTATATGCACAGCGACGGCGCGCGCAAACGGCTGTCCAAGCGTGACGCGCGCGACAAGGCGCGCCACACGCCCCTCGCGTTATAGCGGCAAGCGTGCAGAGTCCGACGCGTACCCAGCGCCAGCCGGCGACGGCGAGTGCGAGTGCGAAGCGGCAGAGGTCCTCAAGCCGCCCGTCGTGAACGCGTCCCGCCCGCCATACGCGTCGTCGTACCGCGCCTCGGGGTTGTACACCGTGGGTGGCGGCGGCGAGCGCGGCGGCGCGAACGTCGGGATCCCTTGTCGTTGCGCATACTGCGTCTGCGGGACGGTGGGCGCGTTCGCGTGCGCGGGGGAGGGGACGTGGAAGCGCGCGTCGTCCATCGACGGCCGGGCGTAGCCGTCCGTGCGGGGTACGAGCGGCGCGGTGCCCTCGAGGTCGTCGTCGTGCGCGGGGCGGAAGGAGAAGGTGGAGGCGGAGGCGGAGGCGGATTGGCCAAGCTTGGCCTGGCGGGCCTTGCGGCGGCGGTAGACGACGCGCTGCTTGACGCCGTCGATCTTGCCGTTCACGTAGCGCATCGCGACCACGGTGATGACCACGGTGAGAGTGATGATGGCGTACTTGATGATCTTCTGCGTCCCGGTTAGTGTCACTGAGAGGGGGAACGTTAGGCGGGTGCGACGGTAGAGGTTTGCGGGGGTGGTGGCTTACTGTTGCCGTTCGCGTCCACGGTGCCAGTGCCGAAGTAGACGGACGATAATTGTTTCGGCAGCGCGATGAATGCGGCGGTGAGGAATATCCACACCTCCATCCCGCATGTTGCGAAAATAGCCGTCGTTACTGGGCGCGGAGAAGAAGAAGCGTTTAGATTTCAGTGTCTCGCGCAGCAAGAATAAGATGAGAGGCGCACTGTGACCGGGGACAGCGCTGAACCGGACCATGATCGCCATCTTCAGGCCCCCTTCACGGATGACTTCTGTCAAAAGCGCGTAACTGAGGCTCTTTTCCTCGGACTTTTGGGCGCGCGCGCGACAGCAGTAGCGGAAGGTGCTGCGGGGAAGTGGTAAGAGGAGATCGGTCGGCATCCGGGGCGACATGATTACGTGGGGAGACTTACTAGAAGGTGACGAGCTCTCCAACAATCGTTCCGGCGGCGACAATCGCAAACCCAATCCAAAGACCCCAGAACTCTCCACAGAGCAAGGCGACGAGCTCGTGGCCGAAGAGAGGGGGGAAGGACAGGACGATCATGATAGCAATGGGGATGAGCCATGCGCCCGGTGTTCTGAGACCGGGCGTAAGACGCGAGGGCTCGGTGAACGTTGAGTCGACGGTCACTCACTTTCGCAGCCATACCCCGGCGGGTCGCAAGGCCTTTGCGATGTTGTCTTGCTCGACCACGAAGGCGATCAGAATGCCGACGATGAGGGTTGTAACGATGAAGGAAACTAGGCAGAACTGTCAGCACGGGAATCCAAGGTGGCTCGGGCACCACGCACTGAGGTTCTTGGGGTTTTTGAAGTAGGAAAGGTGCAAGTACTTCTTGAAGCTGGAGATGTTACATGTTCGCGTCTTGTGCGCTAGGGTTTCCGCTTCCGAAGGAGTGGGACTGGGAGTGCGGGCAATGTCGCGGTAGTCGACGCCTATGCGGTCCTCTTTCTTGTAGCCAGTTGAGGAGTGGTCGTCGGAGGAACGAGAAGGGGATGGGGAGGGACGTAATGGGGGAACGCGGAGGGCGTTGTCGGTGGGAGGCGGGTAGAAGTGCGTGGGAGGTCCCTGGGGACGTGGAGCATATAGCTGCGTATTCCTGAAGGACGCGTGTTGTAGCGCAGAAGTGGATGAGATAAAGGGAAGTGAAGCTCACGCTGAGGACATGTTGAGGGAGGAAGAGAAGGGTGGAGGGAGCTCGGTGGCGAATGAGGTGAGGAGGCCGCGACGGGTGCTACATATAGGGATATGGTGGCGCGGTTGTGTTGGGAGCGACAGGCGACATGGGACTCGAGGAAAGAGCGCGTCGTGGAGCGTGTATCGCGTTGGACAGCCACAGGACATGGGTATGTAGCTGCGGTCCGTCATCGATTCGGATCGGCCCTGATATTCGTGCCCTCCAGCATCCCCGCCTCTACTTATGTATAATTGGTTCTAGATCTCAAGCAACGTCGCCTTGGATTAATACAAACCTCGACTCGGGCTCGGGTATGTTCGTTAACTGATATGCACGTCAAGGACGCTCCGGCAGCTCCGAGAGCACTTGTGGTCTCCGTAGCCGACCATATACCGAATATGGAATCCATGTGGTGGAGATGCCCGGACACTGCCTCCCCCGGAGTGTTCGAATCCAATTTCCGTCACGTTCGGCCTGTGGTGATTGGTGATCCACCCTACTCTTGGATCCGCACATTTCGGAGTGTAGTCTTCGTCAATCACTAGTAGCTCGCACCAGGGTGATAAGTTAAGCCCTGTTGTGGCCTTCACTTGCTACATAGTGAAGGTGCCAAGCACGCAGACCGACAGCGGCGATCGAGTTGGTATCATTCAGCTTCAGTGTGCGGAAATTTGTCTTACAATTTGCACAGTTGGCCTGCAGTCGCTATCCGCAGTGACCCTTGCCACGCCTTCCGCGGCCTACAAGATGGTGGCAATCGTTTCGTCGTACTGAAGCACAGCATGTCAACCCTTTTCTCTACTTACCCACTTGAACACCAACAATGCTGTCCATGGCCGATCCAGCTCGGACATACGTACGAGGCCACGTCAGGAGCAAGGTAGTAAACCGGTATGAATGTTGCTTTTGCTAGAATCCACCTGATGACGCCTCGGATCCCAAGGCCAACCGGTCGACGCTAGCGTTCGGGTTGGACCTCATTCACTCTTCAAACCGGTGAATGTCGCGCCTATGCCGTCACCTCTCGCACGTCCAGTCAAACTCAAGGTGCTGTGCATCGCCCGCCCTCACCCGGCCTGCGCCGCGCGCGGTTTGCCGCAGGCGTCGTAGCACAACGTACGTGAAGAGTATCCTGATCGCAGAGTACTAAGTACTAAGTAGCAGGGGCCACGGACCCGACACGGCGAGTCTGAGAACAGCATTACATATCCGTGCCCAATCAAATCGCTCCGGAGCCGCTCCCACAAGTCAAATTCGCAACCACGCCTTGAATGCGGCCTAGCGAACTCACTCGAAGGGCTCCTTATCATCATACTTAATGAATCATGATGCATAAACGACCTCGCACCGAGCGTTGAGATTTGAAACGTTGAACGCCCAACGCCCAACGCTCAACGCCCGATCACTACATAGTACTCACGGCTATGGCCACAGTACTTACTAGTCGCGACAAGCCATGTATGTAATCGCGATCCTCGCATAAGCATCGCAAAACGTACCACTGTCAGTTCACCCCGCCTGGGAGCGGAACCGGGACAATTGGCTACATACTGTACACAACACCCGACGCGCGCCAGACTGGGACTTCAGACTGACGAGCCTGTACGTCTACCTCTACCTCATCCGCTCGACCTCGCGTTGACGTCTACCCCATCTGCCCAGCGGTGCAGTGGAAGGGCGCGTCCCCGCGAGCCAGACCCGCCGGGCAGCTGCGCAGTGGCCGTCACGGTATCGGTGCTGGCCACGGTGTCCCTCGAGCTCCCGAACGGGTTCGGGTTCGGGTCCATCATCACACCCGGCGGGCGGCGGTAAGCAGGGGCGCCGGTGCCGTTGGTAGCCGTCATGGACATGGACGAGACAGAGTTCATGTGGACGCTGTCGACGTCGGCCGCGCCCTCCAGGTCTGCGTCGAGGGTCTTGGGCAGAGCGCCGCCCGCGGCGTGCCCCGCCGCAGCTAGCATCTTCGCTTGCCTGACGAGCGCGGCGGCGAGTCGGTGGGGCGGGACGGGGCGGGGTGAGGATTCGCGCGGACAGGGGTGCGGGCGGGTCCGGTAGGGAGGTGTGCCAAGGTCGAGAGCGGCCATGACGATTCCGATGTTCAGACCAACGGAAAATGCAAGGCACGATGCGGTCATTGTCAAGACAGGACGTAAATGCCAAGTGAGCAGCGCGCACGCGAGAGCGGAGGAGCGGGGGCGGACGCAAGACGCAAGACGCACCGAGCCTTCCTGCGCTTGTACACGACGCTCTCCTTGGCCTCGTCCATCTTACGGTAGATGTACCGCATGGAGAAGTACGTGACGAGCGCCGTGACGGTGATCACGGCCGCCTTGAGGATCTTCGTCGTCTGACTCTTTGCGCTTTCTGCCGGCCACGTCGTAGGATCGGACACCCCGCAGCAGTGAGCACCAGGGTCCTGCGGAACGCGAGGCCAAGTACAACTTACCCGGATCCGACGACGAGACGCCGATGTACACCGTCACCAGCTGCTTCGGGAGGCTGAGGACAGCCGCGCCGAGGAACGTCCACACGGTCATCCCGAGTGTTGAGAAGATCGCCGTCAACACTGCCCATCGTCCCCCGACTCGGAGTCAGCGTCCCCGTTACCAGTGGCGCACGAGGGAGGAAACGAGAGACGAGAGAACGCGGGGACGCACAATGTCCGGGGATCAGGCTGAGGCGCATGATGACGGGGATCTTGAACCCGCCGTCGCGCACGACCTGCGCGAGCAGCGCGTACCTGAGCTGCGTCTCCTCCATCTTCTTCCCGCGCGCCTTGCACCAGTACTTGAACGCGCTTCAGGTCGGACCGGGAACCAAACGTGGTGGAGCGTGTTGTGTTAGCGGCCGCACGGACGCGAGCAGGACAAAGAGAGAGAGGGAAGAGCGCGCACTAGAAGTTCCCGAGCTCGCCGATGACGGTACCCGCCGCGACGATCCCGAAGCCGATCCCCACGCCCCAGACGTCTCCGCAGAGGACGGCGACGACCTCGTGCCCAAACAGCTATCACAGATTGCAGAGCGAGGTGAGCCGTCCGCGCCTTCTCTCCTCTTACACTCTCGTGTCCAAGCCCAGACTTGTAACATGTAACTCACAGGAGGGAAGGACAGAACGACCATGATCGCGATCGGGATGAGCCACCCGCCGGGGGTGCTGTGGAACACGAGGTGAGCGAACGTATTGGCGTGATAGAATCTAAAACAACGACGCACTCGTGCATCCACTCCGCGACCGGGCGCAACCACTCCTCGATGCGCTGCTGGTACACCAGGAAGAGGATCAAAAGGACGATGACCGCAAGGGCAAGCGCCACCGACACTGTAGAGCATCGTCGCCCCCAACGCACGCATCCATGTTAACATCCGGCACCCGCTCAGCGCACAACACACTCGAACAGAAGCGGAAGCAAGGCGAGGGAAGAGAACGTACAGATCTGGCGCGGGTTCCCCTTGAAGTCGAGCGTCTTCTTGAGGTCGCACAAGCGGCTCTTGTGCGTTAGCACGTACTTCTCGGACGGCGTCGGGCTGGGCGTGCGCATCAGCTGGCGCACGTCTACCTCGGTGCCGTCGCCCTTCGCGTTCGGCGCGCGGCCATACGCATATTGCGCTTTGGGGATCGGAGCGGCGATGGGAGGGGAGGGATTAGGTGGGTATTCGTGTCCGGCGGCGATGGTGTATGGAGGAAGATTATCCAGGGCCCTGTCGGCATTGGTACGAGAACTATTCATACAGTAGATCCGGGAGTGAGACAGGAGGTAAGACAAGCAGGGGTCGGCGACTCACCTCATGGAACTTGGTACTTTTAAACTTGGCGTGCCTACGCGCCGGGGTGAACGTGAATGGAGAAGGACAATGTGGAAATGCGAGGAGTCAAAGTCGAACTGGGGACGGATATATACAGAGGCGGTAGAAGGATGTCCGTTGAATCAGTGGGTTCGCATAGGAGAGTCTGCGCATCCGCCGAAGGCCATCCTCGGACCGAGGCTTACGCAAAAGATTCCGTTCCCGCCTTCAGCTTCGATCGCATCGCTGTCGTCTTGTTATCCCCACTCCTTTCGCGCGTACTCGGATGGCGTTATCAGACGTGGCAGAATATATCCACCCCGCGGCCGAGTACCCCACAGCCATTTTCCTCAATGGCGACTCTCTGCACTCTGCAGTTCACGACTACGGTCGAATCGGAGATGTGTTCCTCGTAAGGAAGTTTGATCGGAAGCCAAAGTCCGTCCTGGCCCACGGCGTAATGGGCATGTGTCGCGAGTCGTTCTTGAAGTACAATACTAATATTAGCGGAGGTGCATTGCTCACCTCACAACGTCGACAAGAGTAGTCGAAGGCTGTGTGCGCAGAGGGGGGTTTGAAATAAGAACCTTCGAGATAAGGCATCGACGTTGACATACCCGGCCAAGAACTTGTGTTCGGACTGCAAGCCCGGCGCCATCCAGTGCCGCTGTTGTTGCCTCTAAGCACTACTGGGCGGGTATGTCAGGGACGGCGCGTCGCTCAAAGCGCGTACGCGCCGCTGCAATCCACATACTTACGTCCTGCACGCACACAGCGCTCGACTCCTTGGCGTGACGCAGTTACATCTCGCGAGTCTTACTTAGAGAAGGGACAAAACAGTGAGAATTGGAGCTAAGCGAGGGCGGCTGTACAACCGCAGTCATGGGCGGGTGATAAACAGAACGTCGGGGTTCTGGAAGGGCTCGTGGCGGGGAGACGAACCGGGAGCGTGCGTAACTAGGTACGGGTAGCATTCAAGGCGGACTCAGCCAATGATGTGGATGCATGCGCAGATCGGCCGGAAAACGCGTCGACTGCTCATGTGAGCGTAAAACGGAAACAAACTCACCAACAACCTCAACACCCACAAGCACAGCACGTCTGTGCATGCCCAACGTTGAGTCTTCGACGTGCTCAGTCGAAGCGTCTCGATTGGTCCGAACGTTCGGCCGTGTGTGATCATATATAGCCCGAGAGGCTGTGCGAGATGTCGACAAGAGCATAATAGATTGACATTGCAAAGCAGGGAAGACAAGGACTTATGCGCAGTGCGCGGTCCTTGAAAGATGGTCGGAGGCAAAGCAGTGAGACTCAAGAGGAGGACGCTGACACTAATTCCCCGATCTCCCACGATCGACAACATCCGGACAGCCGCCCGCTGCCGGCCGCGGACTCCACAACGAGGAGACTACATAACCATCCTCCCTCTACAGTAATCACTCTCATCTCCCCCCCTATCGCTCTACAGTACTGCGGCGCCGACCACTTGTCCTTCATTCAGCCATGACTTTTCCGGGGACTGGAAACACCTCGAGCGTTCTTGCATAGCCGACCCGCGGGCGCGGCGTACAGCCAGACAGACAACTGGCAGCCGCCGGGCCGACGGTGTCGAGCCAACTTTCAAGTGGTGGACGATTGCAATACCTTCATAAACGACAATGGACACTTCCATATAGCCCTTCATCTCAAATCCACATGATAGAAGCATGTATAGAAGCATCACCACCATGTATATCAGATACACAACCATAAGTAATTCCCCATACTGAGATTCGCATCCTCCAAGGGGCCTGTGTGTACAGCCGGGTCGGAGACCGTCGCTCCCTCAGCCACGCTTTGCGTCCAAACCCTGATCATGACCTTGATCTCGACCACGAGCCAGCACGCTCCGGTTCGCAGCTGCCTGAGCGTAAAGTCTGAATTTGAATGCTCGCTCCCCGAATGTCAAGCCCGAGATCAGATCCCACTCACCACCGCGCTTGCCTCGACCAGAGCAAACTCGGACTTCGGGGTAGCGCTGCGGGCGACACTTGTGCTTCTGCGCTTCTGCGCGGCGCCGCCGGATTGCTCGTGCGCGAACTCGAAAGAGGTCAGGTGCGATAGATGCGGCGACCTCGGGCCCTCGTCGACGCTCGCCTTCGGATAGTGCCAGACGGCGCCAGGGGAGTCGCTCCGAGTCACGACCGGATCCACGCTCGAGTTCGGGCGTGAGCTTGAATGAGGAGGAGGAGGAGGAGGAAGAAGGGACGCTGGGGCCTGGGGGCTCGGACTTCCTGGCTCTCTTGGCAACTCGAGCTCGTCGACTTGCGCTTGCGTTTCCGTCATAGCTCCTCCTAGCCTCTCCTCTCCCGCCCGCTCCTCCGAATCGTATGCGAGGTCGGGAGCCTGGTACCCCGCCGCGGCGAGGAGCTTCGCCTGTCTGCGCCACATTGAAGTCCAGTCCGTCAATAAAAAATTCACTCGCTGCAACACGGTTCGCGCAAGTCGGACAGGCCAGGGCTCACCTGCGCTTCCGGCGCGCATAGATCACCACGCCCTTCACCTCGTCCATCCTGTTGCACACATACCACATCGCGACGAGCGTCGGCAGGACCGACACGCCGATCACGGTATATTTGATCGCCCTCGTCGTCGTCGGCAGCTCCTCCCCTGCGCAGTCCGACCGTCGTCAGCTCCACCGGGGGAGGGGGGCGGGGGAGAAAACTGAAGCGTCCGGCGGGGATTGGCCACTCACCGTTGGCACCGGACACGCCGACGAACACGACCGCGAGCTGCTTCGGGAGCGAGAGCACGGCGGAGGCGGTGAAGATCCAGAAGTTCATCCCGCACGTCGAGAACACCGCCGTCAGGACTAGTGACAGTGTCGGGCCAAACGCCCACACACACGCGCGGTCAGCCAGTGCCACCTCTTTCATCCCAGGCGAGGCGGGGCGAAGCGAATTCGAAAGGGAAAGGGGAAAGCGAAAGCGAAAGCGAACGGGGAGGACGCACAGTGGCTGGGGATGTACGTGAGGCGCATGAGGAGCGGCATCTTGAGCCCCCCGGTCCGGATGACCTCGGCGAGGATCGCCCAGTTGAGGTTGCTCTCCTCGAGCTTCCGCCCGCGCGCGCCGCACCACCACTTGTACACGCTTTGTTCATGTTCAAGGGGTTCGTCGTCGTCTGCCAGTGAGCCGACGCAGATGCCAATACAAGAGGGGGAGAGACGTACTAGAAGTTCGCGAGCTCGCCGAGGGCGGTGCCCGCGGCGACGATGGCGAAACCGAGCCAGATGCCCCAGACGACGCCGCAGAGGATCGCGACGACTTCGTGGCCGAAGAGCTGGGAGGGGAGGGGGAGGGGGAAGACGTCCGTGTCAGCGTCACAGCCATGCACAGTTGGAATGAAGGGGTGCGATACTTGCCGGAGGGAAGGACATCACGATGAGGAGCCCGATGGGGATCACCCACCCGCCTGGTGTGCTGCGAGGAAGGAGAAAAGCAACAGTGCATGGACGGTCAGCATACAGTAGGATCTCCCTGGGGGCCATCGTCCGGTGTCGGTGGACGGCGGACCAGGACCGGCCGAGGCTGGAGGGGGGGGGGCGAAGACTCACTCGTGCATCCAATTCGCAAACGGCCGCATCTTGTCCACAAGCTGGTCCTTGAACGCGATGACGAGTATCAGGAGCAGCACCAGCATCACCGTCACCGAGAGCGGCCCTGCAATCCGTCAATTCGACATAAGCAAAAGCCGAAGTGAGCATGAGCATCGGAGGGAGAATCGAGGAGACGGGGAGGTAACGCACAGAACACGCGCGGGTTCTTGTACCGCCGCCAGTCGAGTATTCTCGCCCAGTTGCACTGGCGCGCCTTGTGCGTGAGCAGGAATTCCTCGGATGGCGTCGGGTCGGGCGTGCGCGTCAGCCAGCGGTCCACGGGCGCGACGATGCATTTGTCTTCGTCATTGCTGTCGCTTCGGAAGCCGATGATAATGCCGTCGGGTGGATGCGAGTTGGATGAGACAACCGTCGAAGAAGGCGAGGGACTCAGATTGGGCGGGTATCGGTGGGTGCCTTTGACTGCCAACTGGGGCGGAGGCCGGGCGCGGCAGTCTCGAGTGGTGGTTCTGCAGGGCTTGTTAATTCCGAGCGTTGAAGGGAGAATGAAGACGTCGGGAAGTGGGGGCTCACCTTCGCGTGGGGTTGGCCATTGCTCCTCGTAATGCAGACGTTGTATCACTTGGGGACCTCTGATAATACAGTGAAAGTTATATACTACCGCCTAGAGGTTCGGACACGCAGCAGGACCTTGAGAAGACGACGAAAGCCAAGGAGAAAACGCGTCATCTTCGCCGCAGAAACGGTCGCACAGAGCGGGGTAGAAGGCCGTGAACTAGTTGAACGCAGCACTAGGGGCAGTGTACGCAGGATAAGTGCCGTCGACGTCCCAGTTATGACCTATCGGATTATCGGGGCCTTACTTCAATCGACCGCGTGAATGCAATGATTGTGCTAGAACGCGACCGAAAATGTGCTCCGAGAAGCCACTAAACGTTTTCCAAGCATAAAAACAGAGGCGAGGCATGGTGTATCGAATAACCTCAGAGTAGTGCGCCGCGACTTGGGATGGAGTTTTCAGCGCGGTGCTAGTGTTCTACGCTGCGGTGGCAATGCACAGGGTGTGAGTCGCCGGAACAGCTCGGCAAAGGCTGTCAGCGTAGTTACAGCATAGCGAGAGAATTGTAAGAGGGATCGACGGCGAGACGGCGAGAAGGAGGGCCTGGGGGTGGGAGGGGTCTGACAGCTGGTGGTGGTTTGAATGAGCGGCCCCATCAACTGCGGCTTAGCCGGCTTTCCCGGAGGCAAAAACCTTGCCGGTGTGCCGGTCTGGTCACCGGAATTTGCAACCGAAGACTGTGCTTCTGATTACTTTTAGCCTGTACAGTAAGTGTAACGCTGAGCTTCCCCAGGGCCGTAGTATTAATATTACTTATGGGAGAGACTGCTCGAAGGCTCCCGGTCTATGACCGTCCTCCCTCCCCGCATACACGTCTGCCTACATACGGGAGACAAGAGGCGGCAGACGATGGCGATGCCTCGTGCAAGTAAAAAAAGCGGATCCACCGCGTCATCGGTGCCCCGAGTCCCGACGTCATATGTTGTTCCCCCTCCGTACATATAAGTAAACAACCCCGGGAAGGCGTCGAAAAACGAGACTCCAGCAATCATTAATCACCACCAGCAAGCCAAGAACGCATAGTATATCGATCATCGTCAGTGTGTCTCTGCCCAGCAGCCAGCTAAGACTCGGACCCACTTCTCACCTGCTTCAGATTTAGGCACTGCACAACAACCACTAATTAACATGAACAACGATCCCCTGGCGCGCGACGTCCAAACCCAGGACGACTGCCAAACCCGCAATTATCCTCCGGAGGGCGATAGTAAGTCCACCCCCCACACACACATTATGTCCCATCCTCTCAAGTTAGCTCATCAACCGTCCCCAATACTGCACCGTGACCTCCGAAGGGGGACACGGCCCCGCCCCGAACTCCTTCTCGCCACTCAACCAGCGGCCCCCCAATGAGGTCCAAGAAACCGGTCCCGCCCCCTTCAACCCAGAATTCGGCCTAATCGACCAATCGCTCGATGGCGGGCCCCTGTCGTCCGAGCTGCAGGACGCGCAACAGGGGAGTGACGCGCGGTCGCGGGAGGCGTTCGCGCACGCCGCGCAGCGCGACTTCGCTGCCCTCAATTCGACTCTCACTCCGCACGGGCGCAACCCGGACTCGGGGGCGGGGGCGGAGACGGGGGAGCGGCTAGCGTCGGCGTATGCAGACGCGCGGGGGCGGCAGTTTGAGAGCGGGACGGCGGGAGGAGACGGCGAGGACGTGGGGCCGTTCTGAGCGAGACTGAGAGGGAAGTGAAGGGTTAACGAGAAAGACGGAGGACCCCGTTGTAGAATAGAGCCCAATTGCAAGGTCCAGCATACACATCCATACTATCATAGGCCTGCGGCATCCCTGACCTCTTGAAGTTGATGGGACGACGGGCGCCAGCGCCGAGCATGGAAATTAACCAAGGATAATTTTACGGCCAAGGACCCACCACCCATAACGCACATACAGATCCTACCATACATAAGCGCACAGCGTCCCCACATCGTCTACCCCGGCTCATGCGCCCCGAAAGCGTGTGGTCGGCGCGCCCGGCGCTCAGTCCTCCTTCTTGCCGACCTTCTTCTCGGCCTCGTCGATCGCGGCCTTGTCCGTCTGGGGATCCGCCGCGGCGCCGAACATGCCGCCTTGCTTGAAGGGCCGCTTGAGGTCGCCCTCTGCGGGCTTGCCAAAGACGTAGATCGCGACCGGCTTTGCGTCGTAGAGGGTCTTGACGCCCATGAGCGCCTGGATGAAGAGTGGCTGGGTATACCTGCGACAGTGGGGGCAGGGTCAGACCGGGCACTTGTTAAGAGGAGGGAATTAATGGAATGAGGAAGACGGTGTAGGGCGGGTTGGGGGAGGAGCGGGAACCGGACGCTAAGCGGAAGAATAGGGGACGTACTTGAGGTAGAGATGCATGAACGACATCATCGCGAGGCCGAAGTACACCGCGCGCATGAGCTTCGACGTCTCCTGCAGGTCGTAGTCCCGTATGGTCGTCGTGACGAGCTTGCCACCGTTCGAGTCCTGTCCACGTCACCGCCAAACGAACGGTGAAGTCAGCACTCGCACGCAGCAGGACCCGCCAGCAGGACATATATGTTAAGTCACACGTACCATCGGACTGGGCTCGACTGCATCCCCGGAGACACTCGATCAGCAACTCGTCGGGCACAGGAAAGCAGGGGGGACGCACCATATTTGAGCACCGTCTGGTCGTTCTTCTTCTTGATCTGCCAGAGGGTCGCGTGAGCACCCTGTGTTCGCGCCTCAGCGCGGTGAGTTGCAAGGGACGCACCTGCTGGCCGACGTAGAAGTATACGCCAAGGACGATGACCTGGGTCGCCACGTACGCGATGCGGACGTATGTCAGCACCTGCGGGTCGTCGAACGGCACCTTCTTGGCCACTGCACGCCCGTTCACATATCCGCATCCGGCCCCGCACGGTTGTCAAAGCCGTGTTCGGACGGTGTTCGCAGCAGGTTGAGAACGCCAGATCGCAGTGGTAATGGGCGCGCGAGAAGGCAAGGGAGGAAGGTCAGCGGCGGCAAACAAGACGGAGGAGAGCGGGCGGACGGACGTTGCATGGCGCCAAGGGAGATGACGAGGTTCTGGACGGCGGGGTTCATGTTGGAGTGCGTGTGCCGGAGGTTGCGGTCGAGATCAAAGACAAGGACGCGGAGACAAGGAGAGAGGCCGGGGACGGGAATAAAACCGAGAGTTGGAGGAGGGGAGGAGGAGGAGACTGAGGAGGGAATGCGCAAGCTGCTGCCGATTTTTGGGACGGCAGGCGACCTAAGACGTGTCGTTTCCTTTTTCGGTGAGGCATATCTCCTCTGAGCACGTGCCTCGAGCCACTCTCGGCATCCGCCGACACGAGGTAGCAACGAGCGCCGAGTTGAGACTTGTTCTTTTCCCCCATCTCTACTTATCCTTGTCTATCACTTTCATTTTCCCCTTCAGGTTTCCAGCTATGCATTATTACTCAAGGTGGGAGACTACATATGAAGGATCACTTGAAAAGCTGCCTCGTGGTGGAGGAATCCGACTCGGATACTGTCATTCTCTAGAGATACGCATAAAGTTACAGGTTCACCAACGATGCTCGACGGCCATGCACATTCAAAAGCTCCCCATGTACCCCACGAGTCAGGATCGATCCATCGAGGCTTGAACCTAATACACTGGAAGCACACCTCTTTCCCACGTAGTTCTTATATATACAAGTGAGCGGTGGATTCCTCTCTTTACGTCTCATCCATCCTGAGTGCCCCCAGTTCAGCCCATGTTTCATTTGCTAAAATGCCTTTCAACCCATACAGCCCTCCAGTATCGCCATCGACCAGCTTCTCTAGTGATAGCTTGAGAACTCCCGAGCAAAGGTCCACGTTGAGTCGACCGCCTTCGATCGTATCGCGGATACCCCCGACAATCAACTACAAGTTCTGGTTCGACGACGTCCATGTCGCCCTCATCACCTCGGACCGCATCGCCTACCGAGTGCGGAGCAACTGCCTACGAAGCGCTTCTCACCGCCTCGCCGATCTCATCACAGGTGCTACCAAGACAGCGGACAAGGAGTCGTCCTTCGGCTGCCCGATCGTACACCTCGATATCCCCAGTGCCAGATTAGAGCCGTTTCTCAATGTTGTGACGGACTATATGTGTCATGAGTAGGTCCCAATCATACCCTCTACCGCCGACTAGTGGCTCATACCCCCTATAGAAAGCTGAGCTGGCTGGCCTACAGACGGTGCGTTCGTCCCACACTGTACATGCATTACATAGATGCGACATTGTTCATTCACGACGTTCTCAACAGTTCTCCGGGTGACGAAGGACGCTTATCGTTCTCGTCGCTCGCCGCTGTCGCTCGAACCGCGCACCAGCTCGACGCATGCGAGACCAAGTTTGCGGCCCTCAGCCGGATCCTGCACTTTTTCAAGTCACACGCGCCTTGGTTGTTCGCCGGCAACAACGACAGTTTCCAGAACAACTGGGAGCGGTGGAGCAGGGAGTGCGGCATCATAGTAGACGTCGAGAACGCCATTGAAGCCCTCAACCTCGCTCGCCTCCTCTCCGACTCGCCCCGGTTCCCACTCGCACTGTACGCGTGTTGCCTCCTGTCTCCGTCGCAGCTCCGCAACGGCATCGCGCGCTCGGACGGAGTCGTTGAGCAGCTTTCCGACGACGATTTCGACAAGTGCATGCGCGCAATTCCGTTGCTCCACATCGCCAACCACAACAACCTCGTGAAGACCTTCCCTGCTGAGGACTGGGAGTGCCTGCGGACACAGAGGAGTGCCGTCCGGTGTGAAGGAAAGGACGGCGTGCGCAAGATTCGCGAGGCGTATATGGCGCACATGAAGATGCCCGGGCCCTACCGGCCTGACCTGCGCGATCTGCTCTCTCCCTTGAAGTTCAAAAGTCTTCCTTACCAGACCCTATTCGCCCCCGGAGGATCGTCCCCGATTTGTGGAGAGTGTGCGGAGCGCCTCGTCGGCATCAGCGAGATGCTATGCAGCGACGAGGCGTCCAATCTCGAGCTCGGGAAGTACTTCTTCCCCGAGTCATTCTAAGGTCGGTTCAACCCGCGTGTCGAGCCTTCAATTCCTCCCGTGCTTACGATTTTCTTTTTGTTTCGAATTGTCACATTTAGTGATCCCTCTCGCAGGTCAACTGCAGCCCCCTCCCGAAGGATCTCGACCACGAACCCCTCCCTCTGAGGAGCCGTCTTCCCCCGCTGACGTGGAGGCGTCCCCGTGCTTCTCCGACCCCTTGGTATCCCGCTCCCTGAGTGGCGTACCATCTTCCCCCACAGAGTCGAAAACATCGTCGTGGCGTATCTCCGCGGCTGAGGAGTCACGCTCTTCACCAGATGAGGGCTCGGAGCCGCGGTCCCCCAGGCTCCAAATAGAGATTCCGGCAGCCCACGGGGACCTAGCTATAGGATGGCATGAGGATGCTGATACGAGCCTACGATTGCTAACAGGTGACTAGGTGAAGCACACCGACATCACTCAAGGCGTCCTTTACGAGGAGTGCATGTGCCAATCGGTACCTACCCATTATCTACATGCTTGTTTTCATGGTTTGTGCGGGCCTAAGACGTTTGAATGCCATTACATTAAGTTTCCTGCCCGGTTCGAGCTGAGTGCCAACCTTGAAGTTCGAGAGGCGTTATCGCTCATGTGGTCAACGGGTACTGGTACGGCATGTCGGAAAAACCCCCGACCGCTTATCAGCGTGTATCAGGCGTCTTGCGACTCGGCACCCGGTTTTTGGTGATTTTGGGGGCTTATAACCGCGGGCAACGCTGACACTCAGCTCCAAATCACCCGTAGCTCTTGCTCTGTTCGACTGCGGGATACGATTATTGGTGGCGCGGTGACACAAGGGGGAAAAGGCACGAGGCTTAGCTAGGCTCGACCGATACAACTACAGCCAACCGGAGCAATACCAAAACTCGGGCGCCCGGGAGTGCGACCCGTGACGCCCAGCGAAACCCTCGATTCGAAAGACGGTAAAGAGACTAAGGGAAAAAAAAGAAAGGAGGAACGCGTTTGTAACGCATGCGCTTGGCCGAGAGCGACAGCACGCTCGAAGAGCAGCCGTTCATGCGACCAAGGCTCACGAGGGTGAGCTCGAGGTCGCGGCGCACGAGGCATTACAGGGGACGAACCCCCAGCGCATCCCGAGGGGGTATGAAAGGGAAAATAACAAGTTGGGGGTCGAGATGAAAGGCTCGACGAAACTCATACCGGGATATGGCGTCAGCGACGGTATTGAGCTCGCCGGGGATGTCATCAGCAAAACCTGCGCTTTGCTGTCGTAAGCGACCGTTGTAGACAAACGCGATAGCCACCCGTCTCGCCGACTGGCTATGATCATCTATGATCAGAGAGCGTCTACACAGACTTTGTATGATGACCTACGACAGTCCACGACCAGTCAAGCCCGGGCGGATGATCTTACAAGATAGTTCATCCTCATACCGTTCCAACAAAGTCATGGCCGCGTCATCGGGGAGGCCAGAGTGGTGAGCGGCGTTATTGATTTCTGAAAGACGAAAAACATACAGCAGGGAAGCTGGGTTCAGCCTCACGGCCTCGCGCGGCGACGCGCATGCTGGCCTTTGAGACTGACAGATCGCCACACATTGCAAAGCTGTCAATCTGGGGCGTTTGATGGCGGCGGCTTGTTCCGAGACGCTCCAAAATGTACAAAGACTTGCTCCCCCCGCATCGCTCCCGCATGCCCTCTTCTCCTTCATTCCTCTTCGTCACCCAATCTTCGCATTGCCCCAAGACCGACCGTATCCAGACTCCTGCGTTCTCAACGCCCAGACCCCTCGACGTCTCGCAAGTTTCAAGGCTTGCTTCGGGCAAGACACTTTTCCTCAATATAGTCAACTCGCGCCGCGTCGACAAGGTGCCTACTGCGTTGTCGTGTCTCGCTCGCTAGGCCAGCGAACGTGCACCTGGGACCGAAACAGTGGCCTCCTAGTATGTCCCCTGCCTGTAGGATGCCTTCTCTGGGATGTCGCGCTTCTCGCCCCCCTTCCTGGCTGCCATCTGTCTCCTGGCCTGGGTCCTTTGGGCTTTGTTTCGTCCCCGGGGCTCTGTAGACAGCTACTTGGTCTTTCAGCTGCTGCAATCTGCGAGCTCTTGGTGTCTCGTCCCTGTAGGCTGTGGCTTGGGTTTTGAGACTAGGCTGTATGTCGGTGTTGTCGTTGCGTTGCTACCTTACCCCGCCGTGGTGTGGGTTCCTGCTACGTTCCTCCTTCGCCGGAACCACGTCTCGTGTGATCATCATACAGTACCTCTTTATAGTCCCTGTCGTCGCCTTGTCCCTCCCCCATTGTTTGTACTTGCGACACGTCGTCTCTGTACTTGACATTGTACATATGTATTGTCGGTATTGGTCAAGTAATATATTTATTGATTGACTTAATTTGGCCTGTGAACTGCAAGGATAATTGCAAAGCCTGCGCGGTAATTTGCTACTACTTACGGACCGGGATTAGTCTGCATTGATCTATCCGCACCCCGCATTCGACCAGATGGTGCGGGCCGTACGATCATACATGATCAGCCGTTGCGGGCGCTCCGATCAGCTCAGACGGACTCCGATCGTGTGCTACCAGCTCAAGTAGGTCTTCTATCATTAAATACAGGTCTGACCGTAGGCTACTAAGTAGATCATACATGATAGTTCACCATATTACGATACCCCCTTTTGCTGATGGTAGTCGACCCGCATGTCGATGTCGAACTGAAGACAAACGTCGACAGCGGACATGAGGATAGGATTGTAGGAAGGGTCGGCACGTAGGGTGTTGAAGATACTGACAGTATTGGTGTTGTCAGAGAGGACACCAAAACATGTGATGCGTCGGCCGGCCGACATCCAGGAGGGGAGGCGCCGGTAGTGATGCAGGGTCCGGTCCGGTCCCGGTCCTCGGGGGATTTTTCGGAGGACCGAGGACCGAGGACGGACGGACCGGTCGCAATCGTGGGGACCGGGACTGGGACTGCAGTCCTCACAGGACTGGAGAGGACTGCAGTCCGGTCCTCAGTCCGGACCAGTCCAGGACTGGATTTCGGTCCGGACTGGTCCAGGACTGGTCCCAGACTGGTCCCCTGGGCTACTATCCACTCGTTTGCGTAGAGTACACGGTAGCTGTTGCATTGGAATGCTACAGAAGGACTAGTAACATACATGTACACTAGTTAGAGTCCAAATCCTCGTCCTCCGTGTCTGAGGGAAGCAGGGCGCTTTGAGTCTCCATGGAAGCGAATGTGTTGATGTACAGCTCCTCGACTTCTTCTTCGTTGGCGCGCGCGTAGTCGGGGATAGACCGCATCCAACGATACTTGAGGCATTCAATTTGCTCGAAGAGGTCGGGGTCGAGCCGAGAGCGACGGTCCGTGGCGACCTCCTTCGCACGCGAGAAGAGCGACTCCGCACCAACGGAGGCCACGGCGATAGGGAGTATGTCCAACGCCATGCGTGCAAGGGTCGGATAGGTGCGGACCTGCTTCTAGAGAAGGGCATTGTCAGCAATGCATCCGGTGAGGAACAAACCGAAAAGGCGAACATACCGCCCACCACACAACCGTGTCCGTCTCCTTCGTAACATCCGGATCGAGGTACTCGAGGTATTTGGTGAGCTCGTGTTTCCAGCCGTCCTGAGAGGACGACGACTGGAGCCGCTTTTGCCGGTCGAGGTCGTAGTCGTCCACGCTGTTCTCGTCGAGTTCCTCCGCATTGGCAGGTGCAGCTTCTCCACCCTGCGTGGGAGCAGGAAGCTGGCCGAGATGCTGCGGCCAATACTTCTCCATCTGGAGGATCTGAATTAGTCAGTGTGCACGCGTGAGGAAAAGATATGAACGTACCACACGGTTCACCGTGTCACGCGCGTATTTCTTCCAGTTCCGGGCATTCGGCTCACCGGTGGCGAGGTCTTCAAGGTACTCATCTTCACCACCCCACTGCCGCTCGATGTAATCGAGCTTGTAGTAGGGGTGCAGGACTGCGAGGTCGCAGAGTATGGATCAGTGATATGCGGCATGGGGGATATGCGCGGAACACACATACGTAAGGCCAGGATATATACATCAGAATTGTCGAGCTTCTTGTAATACTTTGTGAGCTTCGCAAGTCCGGCGCGTAGTGCATCGTGAAAGATCGCATATTTGGGGTTGCTGAGTTTGGCCTCCCAGCGCGAGGCGAGTGACTCAATTGTCGGAATTACCTGGTGCAACGTGGGCACTCGCGTGCTCGAACAAACTTGATGGTAGCGGTCTGCGTCCTGTGATGGAAGAGCGTGAGTCGCTGCACATGTAGCAACGTGGGCGTGGGCACCATACTTCTAAAATGTCCGCGCACAGCTTCACGCGCTTCCAGTGCGCCTCGGAGAGCGTGAAGGCCGCCCATGGGATTCGTTTCGTCGGCTCGCCCTTCTTCCGAATGGTGGTGATAGGTCCGAAACGCGCGTCGGCGCTCACAACAAACGAGTCCACGGGCTGCGGGAAAAGATGGAATTAGCTGACACACATTCGTGCAATGCACCAAGGTTACGCACCTTACGCAGATGGTAAACGCGCTTCGTCATCCCGAACGCACTCCCCCAGCGCGTGTTGTTATGTACGATCAACGCGAGGGGCTTGCCACCGCTGCCGTCCCTCTGGAACTCCTCGAAAGCCTGTTTGCGCTGGCCAGAGGCCTGGATCTGGGCGACAAGTATCAATGTGTGGTGGTGAGGCGAAGAACCGGACTGGATTCTGGGTCAGGACACGTACCTTGATAATGAGCGTGCGAATCACCGCGATGACGTCGAGTCCCCCATTGACGAGGCTCTGGGGATCGTTGGGATCATAATCCCAGATTGCCTGCTTGTTTTCCGCCACGGCTACCTGTGTAATCTCCCCCATGAAGTCCTCGATGGCGAGCTGGACAACATGGCCAAAGCACCTGTGATCGGACGGCACAGTCGTCAGTCTCGAATGTGGGAACAGCAATGCGCTCACTTACCCGAGTGTATTCTTTTTGGCAACGAAATCCCCGACGACTCCTCGGCGTCTGAGTCGGGCCTCGGTCTCCGCTGCTGCCGTGGCGTTGTTCAAGGCATTGTCGTTCGTGACATGTCCGAGCTGTCAGGTCTATTCAGTGAGGAGCATCTACAGCGAGGGACCAAAGACTGCGCACCTTGCTCTGAGTTTTGGAGGTCACGCCTGCGCGATCGAGGCACCCAACAAAGTATCGTCCGAGGTTCGCGCCGTCATGCTTGCCGAAGACCTTGCGGAACGCACCAACCTCATCTCGAAATGCCCAGGTACCATCTGCCCGGATCTCAATCCATTGGAGCAGGAGCCCCAGGAACGGGTCGGATGTTTGAGGCGCGGTCCACATATCCCAGAGTGTGGACACGTTCCCGGGAGCTGCGGCGATATCAGTCTTCAGGGTGGCGATGTAGTCCACAAAGTCGTTGGAGATCTTCGTGCGGACGCTGGCGCGTGAGGGAAGGTCGGACTTTTTCGTTTTGGGGCGCATCACAACCAGGCAGTTGCGAAAAGAGACGTCGTCGGCGACAGCAAGAGCCTGGGAGGAAAGCAAGCGTTAGTCTGCTCCCGCGACTGTGACCGCCACGAAGCAGCAAGTGGGTGTGATGTACTTGGTCACCACATACAACATGGCAAGTCACGGCATCGAGGATTCCTTCGCGCGAGAATGCCGTCGGAACCTGAACCTTAACCACGACGCCGTCCAGCGTCGACTGGTCTCCCTTCTCTCCCTTATCCTCCGCCTCCTTCGCTCTGCGCGCCGCGAGAATGTCCTTAGGGACTGCCTGCCAGTCTTCCTCGAGTCCCGCCTCCTCGCACCTCTTCTGGTACTCCGCGTAGTGCGCCGCACGGATATGGCGCCGACAGGTCGAGTTCCCGCTGGTGTACCAGGCAGCAACATTGCCCTTCCATTTCTTCAATTTCTTATCCTTCCTTTGTCAACGTGTAAGTCATGTCACTGGTTTTGGATGATATGGAGGTCTCACGCACTGGCACAGCATGCACCATCGACCCCGCTCCTTCTTCTTACACCCCTCACCGCGATCCACCATCCTCCACTCCGGCTCTGTGAATATGGTGCGCAAATCACGCGCCTGCTCAACCCTCATCTGCGTCTTGCCTGACACGGATATCTCAAGGTCGCTGTCGGGTCCGGAGCTAATCTGTGAGGTAAGTGTTAGCGTTATCGTATCCTCACGGCGACTAGACCCCACGTACAGTGATCACGTCACCCTCCTTGCCATCGGGCCGTTTCTTCTTCACCACAACCTCCGCCTCGTCGTCCGCTGTGCTCCCCTCATCATCACTCCTGGCCCCAGACATGGCCTTCGCCTTCTTCCTCGGCTTCTTCTTTTTCTTGGAGGCATCCTTCGTCTTGGAGGCCTCCTTGGTCTTCGCTGCCTCCTTCTTCTTCTCCGTGGCCTTGGAGTTCCGCCCGCTCCTCGTCACCGTGATCATCTCTTCGCTGCTCTCGCTGCCGTCCGACGAGTTGGAGCCTGATGGAAGGCTATCTTCCCCGCGTTTTCGCTTCGTAGAGCTGCCCGTAGCATCGGTTCGCATGACGTCTGTGGGAACCTGGAAGCGAGAGGGTCGAAGTCCTGTGTGTCGGAAACTTTATGCTCGTAGTAGGCTTGTGTCGTTTCCCAGTGTAGCACGTGTATCATAGATTACAAAACTCCGATACTGTATAGTTCCATGTCTCGGTAATGATGGTCGCTGCTTTGTGCCTCAACGCGTGGACTGTGGATTGAAAATAATTGAGAAATATATTCAAGAATTAACTTCTCGCGGTGGTGCACAAGTGGTGCATATGGTTTATAGGACTGTCGAGGACCGGTCCTATGGGGTGTATGAGGACTGGTCCGGACCAGTCCTCAGCGGTCTTTTGGTGCCTCGCATGGGCAGAGGACCGGGACCGGGACCACGGACTGGACCGATGTTTTTGCGGTCCCGGTCCGGTCCTATTGAGGTCGGTCCCGGTCTTTTGGCCGGTCTCGGACTGGTCCTGGGACCGGACCCTGCAACACTAGGAGGCGGTGAAGAGCAGAACAGGTGGCAAGAGCTTCGCAGAAGAAGATGATGCCGGGTGGTGCTTCGGGAGGGACAGGGGAATAGAAACCAATGTGGAGCCAGGGGAAGTAGAGCCCGAGGCCATGGGAGGAGGCGTCGATGTGCGCAAACTCGTCGTGTGGCGAGAAGGGGTCGAGGTCTGCAGGGGACCATGCGGAGGCAGAGAGGAAATGGACCCCTGGAAGTGCTTCGAGGTGCCGGGCAAACCAGGAGAGTTCGGCACGGATGGCGTTGTTGACGTAGAGTGGCGCATCACGGAGCTCTTTGTCAGCAATTTTTGCGTACATGTTGGAGAGAGCGGGTTTGAGAAGAGGGAATACGTTGAATGCCCAGTTGATATGCCCAGCTAGGGCACGAAACTCGGCGAGGGAACGACACCGCGAAACAGTAGGGTCGATAAAGCGGGTGACGGCATCGAGAAGGTTAAGTTTGGAATCGGAGGGTAAGGATGCTGTGAGAGACTCGGCATTGATAAGGAAACCGATAACGGTCAGAATGATATCTGCACGTTGCTTAGGCTCATCGTGGTCAATGCCAAGCTCATCCCAAAGGAGTAGGAGGCGGGACTGGTCCTGCGGGCGGTACATGTGATGGCGCGCATACCAGAGAGCGCGACGAAGAAGCTCGATCCCCCAATTGTCGTCTACATAACAAAATAGGGAGCGAATATGCCTCTTGTTGACCGCGATCCAGGCTACAAGACAATAAAAGGCGAGCCAAAGGCGGAGTGAACCACGTCCGCCGAAGGGATTGCATCGGTCAACGTGCCGCTGGCCGTCAATAGTAACGATCTGGCGGATTTGCCAGTAGGGAGAAATGGGGATGCGACGGTAGGCTTGGGAAACGTCCGACTTCCACAAGATCAAGGGTTCGTCTGGAAATTCATGGCGGAAACGACGAATCTCAGCGCCGAAAGTTGGCATGCCATCCAGAACTGCTCTCCGGATAGCTTCGGGGCGGATCATGGAATTAAGAGAGTATGGACCTGCGCTGAGGTTATTGATAAGACGAAGCTTGTCCGAATGCGGCTTGGGTACCACGTGGACGGGCATGGAGTACATGCCAGGAAGAAGGTCGGATCCAAAGGCGGAGGAGTAGCGATTGAGCGCGATTTCCTCATCACACTGATCGCGCAGGAACTGACGAGCACGGTCATCAGTGAGAGGTGGACGGACTTCATCCCAAGTATCCGGGTAGTCGTCCGGTTTTTCATCGGCATAAGGCCAAAGGCCTTCGCGTAGGCCCGGCAAACGGAGCGTACGAAGGGGTGGTTGGGATGGTCGAGAAGGAGATTCTCGAACACATCGACTTTGATCGGAGTAACAATGCTGAACAGATCGGGACGAGCAGCTAGAGTGGCATTAACGACTGGGTCGGAGCGTACATCAGGTGGAACCACAGGAACCGGTGGATGGGTGAGGGATACATCAACAAAGGAACGCCGAAGGGAGTCATGATCATCCCAAACTAGATTGCGAAGAAACCGCGGGTGAGCTACATCGAAACACGGCCTAGTCTCGCTTGCAGTCTCGCTTGGCGTGTTTCCCGCCGCAGATGGAACAAACGTGGCGGTATCGGCAGTCGCTGGGATGCGCGGTGCAGATGCCCTTGTTCCAACGGATGCATGCCTCCCGTCTAGAGCGCGCAGATGAATTGGCGGTAGTACCGTCGGCGCTGGGGACGACATTGGCTCCGCAAGAGTCGATCCATTGGGTACGTAAGTTGCTGAACTGCTCGTAGTCGGATAGGAGGAGGTTCCGAACCGATCCGACGCGCTTTCGGACTGCGCGGTCATAATGGATGACACGCTGATGCAGAGACTGGTCGACGGCAGAGAAGAGACCGAAGATGTGGGTGTGGTAGGCATCGAGTTCAGCTCGTCTGTGTGGAAAGGCATAGATTGTGGCGAGGGCCGTTCGCTGCCAAGCGATGACCCAGTCGCCGGAAGATTGGACAGTCTTGACAGGAGCGACGGTTCCGAAGCGCAGTTCGACATCGCCGAGACGTTCGACATGTTTGTCCCCGGAGGATAAGGCGTATAAGCTGCTGAGGACGTGGTCGAGGTTGACTGCATTCCCGTTGAGGATGTTTGTCCACTCGTCATCGGGGAACTCAGGCGCTCCTGCAGAGTTAATGAGGTTTGATCGACTGAATTTAACGTCCTTTCCATATTCGCGTAAGAATTTGAGGGTCTGTTGAAGCTCGGGTCGGAGGAGTTCATCGGCCGCGGCCTCGGGGGCAGCCCATGCGAACTTGTCTGGATCGGGTCGACGCCGCTTGTCCTGATGCCCGTCGGAGGAGGGCTCGTAAGACGGGCTTCGAGATCTCTCCTTCCGTGCGTGGGGATCGATAGATTGCGGCGGTTCGCTCGATGGACAGGATCGTAAGGTTGATTGCGAACGGGGCTGATCCTGGTTTGCCGGATCGCCCCTCCCTCCGCCGGGCGCATCCTGCTGGCCGCTAGGCTGCCCCCTGAAACGCTGCTGCAATTCCCTTCCTGCTTCCTTCCGAACCCTGTCCGTGTCGTCGAGTTGGACGAGATAGGAGTCGAGGGAGTCGTCGACAGCTGTGTCGTCCAGTCCGGTCTCTTTGGTAGACAAGGTGGTAGCGAGAGACCTGACCGCGCTGGCTCAAGGGATCTGCCTTCGACGATACTCCTCGACAACTTGCTCGCACTTCGCGACGGCTGCGTGCTGCGCCACTGGTAACTCTCCGAGTTCGCCATTTTGTGTAGTCATTTGTGATTCGAAAGATGTGGTGGTGGACAGTAGCGAGAATTTCGAACGTAGCAAGAGCGAGCTGGCGGCGGCGAGCAAAGGTGAGCCCAACGTGGGACGCGGTCCCAAAGGGCGGACGTGCTTACCTGGCGGCGGCGAGCAAAGGTGAGTTAGGGGGACGCGGTCCCCGACGCCGCTGCATAAGCCAGGTGCGCGTTCTTCCGAGACTCCACTCAGGAGAGGGAGACGAGCACCAGCGGGCGCAAGAAGAACGCGCCAACCGGACGCGGCCGGCTGGGGAGTGCCGCAGCGGGGCACTAGCACGCAGGTGATTTACCTCGTATAACCAAGGCTTAAACCCGAATAAGCACCTATAAGCACTCAAAATCCCTCAAAATATCTCAAAATCCACCGTCAGCCCTTGTAACCTTACACGACGACTTAGATGCGTTCATAAGCGGCTTCGGGTTTTTCCGACAATTCACTGACGGCCATGGATCTGTTCTGTGCTGATGCTTACCGCAGCACGTTGGTGACTGGGACCCACTGGCAAGGAACGACTGCTTCAGGTTGCCGCTGTACCACTTCCCGTTCTCTCCTGGCCCTTCATCTTCACATTCTTGTACGTCGCACACGACGGATTCGAGTATCGACAGCGGACGTAGCGTGCAGGGCCTTATCGTTGTGAGTTCAACAAATCCAGTATCTTCTGAACTGAAATCTGACGGTGATAATTAGTAGTCTCATACATCCCTTCGTGACAATATCCGTAGCGTAGCCATCGCTGCACCTCGCAATGTCGGAGTCCAGATGTGAAGCTGAGGAGCTTATGCTAGACACGGCGGTCTGGTATGAGGACGGCAACATCGTGCTCATCGCTGGGAAGACAGTGTTCAGACTGTACAAGGGCGTCCTGGCGTCCGTGTCCCCCGTCTTCAGGGACATGTTCTCCTGGGCCAAGCCAGATGTTGTTTCGGAGAATAGCACCATCGATGGATGTCCCGTCATCCGCCTCGCCGACTCGCCGACAGACCTGCGTCATTTCCTCATTATGATCACCACAGGGTTCGTCGAGTACGTCCTCCGCCTACAAATTGCCATTGCCATTGTCAGTGTTAGTAACGAGCAGGACACATACATAGGCTGTTGAACTGCACCAGCCTCGTGTCCTTCAGTCGGCTGGCAGCCACCATCAGGATTGCGCACAAGTACCAGGCGGAGCGAATCTTGAAAGCGGCAGCGAGTCGCCTGCGCCGGTTCTTCACCGCCAATGTGATCGCGGAGCTGCATGCACAGATTGTAACTCACAAGACATGGCAGAGCTTCTGGGATCAGAAGCAGCAGGAATGCGGAGTCTGGGTGCCCATGACCGGCGCGACCGGAGTCGAAGCCGTCAGCATCGCCCGTCTGGTGGGCTATGACGACATGCTGCCCTTTGCCCTCCTGCTCTGTTGTGCCGCGGACCCGCTCCTGTTGCGGAACGGAGTCCAGCGCGAGGACGGGACGATCTCGAAGCTCTCGGATGAGGATTACCTGGAGTGCATCCGGGCGATTCCTGCGCTAACTCGAACGCTTCACATGCTGCAGGTGGAGACCATGCACAAATGTGCGAGAACGGCGCCCGTCAAGGGCTGCGGTTGCAAGAACGTTCTGGTGGCGATGGGCAACGCGTACTTGAAGGAGCCGTTTTCTGGCGCGTTGGCGGACGGGTTTGTTTGGTTTCGCTGGAGGAATTCGACGCCGAAGGCATACGCCGACCGCGAACAAGCATTATGCGATAAATGCTTTTTGCGCTTAATGAAGACCTTTGATGAAGTGAGTGTTCGAAATGTTTCGCGCTGCATTTGTCGTTGACCATCATGTGGCCTTTCAAGACATTTTCAGACCTGAAGCTCGAGGTAGTAGAAAAAAAGACTAGCTACATATATCAACTTGCGGTGGGTGTGGCGAAATGAAGGCAGCTCGAGTATATGGTGGCTGGATTTGTACAAGCGCAAGCATATAGTTGATAGTTGATATCGATAGGTGAATTTGAGCAAGCTCGAGCATATGTAAGAGCCTGTACTAGACTGAGAGACCCAAATGATGACGGAAAATGCGGAGGCTGTGGCGGGTTTTGCCGGGGGTTTCCTGTTTCGGCCGTTCATCAAAGCAGGTGACGAGGTGCCCTCGGCATTCCCCGGAACACCGCCTCAGCCTCTGCAACTTCTGCACCCCCGCCGCCGTGCTCCGAATCACCCGGCCAGTCTTGTCGTTGTGATCGGGCGAACAGGAATGACCTAAGACTTGGTGCGCATGTTTTACACCCCCTCTTAAAAACACTGACAGAAATATATAAATTTTAGGAGATGGCGTGGGGCTTTTGTTTTATCATACAATACATACTAACTAGTACTTACGTTGCCAGGTCCATCTATTACAGCTCCTTTCACAACGATACGGAAAACGAAAATTCGTGCACTCCGGCGCTTGGATGGTCGGATCTCGTGCCGGTGCAGCCGTCGGGTGGGCTCGCGATGCGTACTCGTCCAAGGACACGGGCGCCTACACCACCATGAGGCATTGATCGTAAAGTCGAGGTCTCTCTGCACCCGTTCTACCAGCTTATCCACCGTCCTACTGCCCTCTGTCACTACTGAAACATACTGTCTTTATTCCAAACCATGTCCAGTCCCTCCATTCCATCCTCACCCACTCGGGAGACCCCTACGGAGACGTCTGCCACCGCCCATTCTCCGGCTCAGCAGGAGAGCGCCTCTTCGAAGCTGGTCGATTTCTCGGTCGCGTTGATCATTCACACAGTCACCAAGACGACGTCGACGGGCAAAGGCAAGAATAGGAAGGATTCCAAGATCAAGAAGCTTTCGTTTTCCCCTCGTCCGGGGAATTATCTTGAGTTTCTCCGTGCGATCCTTTCCAAGTTCAACGAGGCGGACAAGGTGAAGATCTCGGTACGGTCAGTCTACCCATTTGCATACTACTACAAGGGCATAAGGTGAGTACTCTTGATGAGTATATTTTCGCCATACCTATGCCATTCTGGAAGCAAAACATCTGCGCCTACTGTTGAGATGGAGGATGAGTACCACGAGTTTATCGAGACCCTCGAAGCAAAGAAGCCCAGTGCTGTCAACCTTTTGGTAGACATGGCTGATGTTGCAGCCAAGTGTGCCAAGAAGGTATGTCCACATTCCGTTGTGCTTTCAATTTTTCTCAATTTTGCCTAGTCCTCCAAGGATGAGGACAGCGACTCAGAGCGCGAGGAGACCGGGAGTGCTGCTGCTAGCTTGGTAAGTGCCCTACCATGATGGGCCTGTGGATCATGTAATTTAGTATGCTATTCAACCTAAGGCAGTGAACTCGTCGGCCTTCGACAAGGCCGTCGAACCGTGGATCACGAAGCTCAAGGATCTGCACAAGGGTTCCTATGACCCCAAAATCGCCGGCGTGCAGGTGTTTGCGCTTACGCCCTTCATGTATCGAGAGTGGGCTACGTACATAGTATGTATTATTTCGTCTCCGTACATGGTATCCTAGACAGTAACACGTTGTAGGCGGATCACAAGGCGACTCGAGATGCCCCCACATCCCACTCTTCGACCCAAGAGCCGCCACCACACCTCGCCCAATCATCTATATCCACGGCTCCCTCATCATCATCGGGGATTGACCTTTCCCAGGTCACAAACCTCATCGCCGCTGTCGCAGGCCTGGTGAATCCCCGTACGTCCATCACACCTTCCACTCCTCCTCGAGCCTCTACCCGGCAGTCTGGTGCAGAGTCTGTGCATGGCTCTAGCCAAGTTGTAGCGAGCCCATCTGATCTCACCCGCTGTCTGACTTATATCGCTGGACATCCAACCTTTGGTTTTCCGGATGTTCAGCGCTATGAGCCAGCGCTCCGGCAGCAGGGCATTGCTCCTGACGTCATCAAGTACATCACACGGGATGACCTGACACGTTCTCCTGTGAAGATGAACATTGGTGATGCTGAACGCTTCAAGCATGCTTGTTCGGACTGGTGGGATGCACCAGATGGGAAGTGTCAGCGCAATGAAGCTACAACGGCAGCACTGCCAGCTCTGACTGGCTCTAAGGAGGCGGTCGGAGCTCCCTTGTCAGACTCGGAGTCTGACAAGCGGGTTCGGTATGAGAGGCGGTTCATAAACTCGGAGGGGAAGGTGATTGGGCTGGCTACGTTTTGGGGTTTGCCAATGCAACGTGATGAGTCGTACGACGGGACGAGGACGCCCCCTGACCTTGAACGTGTTGGAAAGATTTTCTTTGTTGACGAAGCTAATGGGGGCGAGCGTGTTGAGCTTCCTGCCGATCATTTCATTCCCGAGCTCGAGTCAGAGTTTAACTTTATGTAACGGACGATGCAGTATCAGTGGCAATCTATTGTAGAGCTGTGTAATCAATGCCGTGTGGCCAAACTACATATAACCTGATGCCTGGAACCACCCCTGAGCCATTGTTGGAGTTACGGCATGACAAGCATATGAAATATCAGAAACACATAGATCTGCTGCATCGGCGTGGCGGCGAAGATGCGCTTTGACGGACGAGAATGCCATCTCAATTGGATTGAAGTCTGGTGAGTACGGCGGGAGGAAAATGAGCTTGCATACTACAAAATGTGAGCATAGTGATCAATAAATAGCTGAATAATACATACATGCTTCCTCCTCGACAAGCACACGAACTGCGTCAATATGATGAATGTTGCAGTTGTCCAAAACAAGGACACTTCGAGGACCAGGATATGGGTTTGTGAACGGGATCTATACATGCATGTTATGACAGCGCAATGTATACCTGATTGAGCACACGTACCACGAACTCTCTAAGAAACTCAACAAATATTTCTCCCGTTACCGACCCCTCGAAGATCTTGAATGTAACAAGACCATCAATGGTCAAAATCGGAAGGAGTGAATAACGGGTCCCCCGAACAAAGCAAGCACGTTGAACACAGCGAACACCAATAGGTGCCCATCCATGCTTCCGCACCGCACTTCGTTTGTCCACCGCACTCTCGTCCGCAAACATAAGCATTGCCGGATTGTGCACTACGGCAGCCATCCTAGCAGCAAACTCAGCACGGAGCAAATCATTGCGTTCACATGCAGTTTTGGTAACCTGCTTAGAGCTAAAATGCATGCGTCGGAGAGTGCGCACAAGGGTCGCCATTGACCCCCGAATCCCCTGTGTCTCCCAAAGGTCCGTTTGGATCTCATCAAGATAGAGATCAGGCTTCTCAGCAAGGAGAGCATGGACATATTCGACATCAGGGCTAGAGAGAATGCGGTCCCGACCATGGCGCCGTGCAAGGGGATTGTGGGCAACCCCAAACCGCTGTAAGTACTGAAGAGTCTGATAGACACATGTCTTTCCGACCCCCAGTATCTTACATATCTCTGCAATAGAGCGGTTCTGCTCAAAATATAGCACGGGAATCCGTGCCTTTAGGTCCTGAGACACAGACCGGCGAGCCATGGATGCGAGCGAAGCACCAAAGCGGAGCCTGAGGCCAGAGGTCTCGCGCCAGCGAACTCGCGCGACCGAGGGTAGGCGCTTACTAATGGTCCCGGGAACGCCCGACTGGTCACTCAAGCGCCCAGTCGCACGAAATCGCGTTTTCCGCGTTATGAAACTAGCTGTAATGGCCTACAGGCTTCGAGGGGCTAGCGGTGACATAGGGTTGCGAACTTTTGCGAACTGGATGCGAACTGGATGCGGACCTTGGCAGCTCTCCTCGACCATGTGTTCCGCCGTATATCACCACGGGCAACAACGTTGCGCGTGTTGTACTACACAAGGAGCTCAGCACCCCTCCCAATGGTCGTAACACCATCTCTTACCTTCCAGTACCATGCTCTTTACGATGTCCTATCCTCGAGCGCGCGAAAGATTCCTCGTACGTAAACTTTGACTGGGCATTGCATTTGAACGGTGACAATAACTTCTTTATGCTCTCGCAGCCGATCTCACCACAAAGTTGTCTTCACAAGCATTCTCGGAGGTGAAAAAAGACCGAGAAGTCTGGTATGACGACGGAAGCATTGTCATTATATCCGGGGGCATCACGAAGTTCCGGCCGTACCAAGGCGTCCTCTCCTCTGTTTCATCCGTCTTCAGGGACATGTTCTCCTTGCCCCAGCCCAGGGACGCCGAAACGATGGGGCGGCTGCCCGGTCGTCCACTTCTCAAACTCCCCCTCCGAGCTCCGCCATTTCTTCAGCGTAGCCATAAAAACGTCCCTCGAGTACGTCCTCTTATTCAACTCCGAGTTATTACCGTCCCCAAGGGCTTCCTGCTGTGTTGACCCGAGCCCCGCGCTTCTCGCTCTGCACAGGCTGCTGGATCAGGGCTACAAGCTGCCATTCAGCCAGCTTGCGGCAACCACCAGGATTCAAGTTGCGCACAAATACCAGACGGACAGGATCGTGGATGCCGCAGGGAGGCGGCTGCACCGCTTCTTCGCTAGCATCGGCCCTAGTTTATGACGACCGAGTCGACCGTCCCCGAGCCCTGGAAAGACATGTGGGCCGCGCTCGAGGAGCGCTGCGGGCTCTCGGTGCGCATGACGGGCGCGACGACGGGCGCGTCGAGGCCGCGAACCTCGCCCACCTCCTCGGCTACGCTGACATGCTCCCCAAGTTCGCGCTCCTCCTGTGCTGCACAGGCCCCGGTGCCCATTCGGCCGCGGTGGGCACGCTTTTGCTGCTGCGGGACGGCGCGCGCAGCGAGGACGGGACGGTCGGTCGAGCGGCTGTCGGACGGGGACTACGTGCGGTGCGTCCGCGCGATCCCCGTGCTGGGGGGGGTGTTCCACAGCACGGCGGTACAAATGATGCGCCTCGCGTCGTGGAGGGGCGACACGCAGTGTGCGAGAGCCGTCCAAGGGCCAGGTCCGTGCCAGCGGGTCCTGGCGGACATGGAGCGGCAGCATGCGGGGGAGGGGTTCGAGGGCTCCTTGATGGACGGCTTGGTGTGGTTTGGGTGCAGGAAGACGCCGCCGAAGGCATTTCGCGGGCGGGTTGGGTGTCGGGAGTGCGTGGTGCTCGCGGGGCAGATTTTTTGGCACAAGGTGCGGGATTTGTTGTCGAGGTCTGTCGAGGACGCGGTTTGACACACTTGTAGTTAATATTTCAAGGCCGATGGAACGGTACGACCGCAGAGTTGGGTGGTCTGTTGTGGATGGCATATCATACGGGAACCAGGCTCGAGTGGTGGTGAGTGCAAACCTTATTGCCCCGGGCCGCACTGGGCGGTGGGATTGAACCTTCTTCGTTGCATCTCATGTATTACCGCAGCACAATCGCGATCGTGCGGAAGCCGCACGACAGTTCACACCACTTGCTACTGACTTGGGTCAGTGCCTCGACGATACCTTTCGACGATACCCTCTCGACGGCCGTATCTCGTAATTTCAAGGCTCTTTCCAAGGGAATCCCGGATCGGTGCGTCACCCTGGCTTTCTACACACCGAAATGTTGGTACCATTTCGACTGATCGTCGTGCACCTTCACATGCAGCGCGATCCATCCCATGCCTACCGATCAAAGTGAATTGCCGAAGAAAGACGAGGAGATCTGGTTCGACGATGGGAACATCGTCGTCGTAGCCAGGGATACTGCGTTCAAGCTCTACCAATGCGTGCTTTCGTCCGTCTCGCCCGTCTTCAAGGACCTCTTCTCCGTGCCCCAGCCAGAGATTGCCGAAACGATGGACGGCTGTCCGGTCGTACGCTTTTCCGACTCTCCGTCGGAGCTTCGTCACTTTTTTCGCTTGGTAGCCAAGCCTGCTTTCAGGTGAAGATAATCTTCCAACTTTGCATTCCTGCACTCTGCTACGCGATCATCGATCATCATTGACGTTATTTCTGTCTCGGACAGCTTTTTGCGCCACGACTCCAGGCCCTCGTTCCGTATGTTGGCAGCCATTTGCCGCATCGGCCACAAGTATCAAGCGACAGAAGCAGTCGAGGCTGCTTCGGAACGCATCGTGATGTTCTTTCAAAAAGCATGCTCGACCGAAATAACGTTTTCGTCGATGACTGGCGGTTGGGAGAGTTTTTGGGAGTGCCACCAGAGGAATATTGGTATCAAGGTCGAGCTCACCGACGCCATCGAAGCAATCAACCTCGCACGGCTCCTCGAGCAGCCGGGCATCCTCCCCTTTGCATTTTACCTCTGCTGCGCGGGCCACCCCCTCCATTTGCGAAACGGAATCCCTCGGGAGGATGGGACGCTCGAAAAGCTCACCGATGAGGATTACGTCAAGTGCGTCTTGGCCCTGCCTCAGCTGCTTGCGAGGTGCGTGCGCGACGTCAGACGGCTCCTCGCATACTACAAAAACGGCCACGGGCGAGTCAATTGCCAGGCTGCCCAACGATGCCAGGACGTGTTCCGGCAGATGGATGCCGAAATGGAGGGGGAGGACCCCATTGGCGTGTTATTGGATCTGTTTGTTTCGATCGGTTGTAGGGAGGTGCAGCCACAGGCGTATTTGAACCATCATGAACGCCTGTGTCTCTCATGCTTGTCCGACGTGAATCATGGGACAGGACTTCACTTCTTGTCGCACCCCTCTATACTGAAGACGTATTTCTCTTCCTAACTAGAACGTTTGTATGCAGTTGCATCGGTAGATTAGGCGGCTACTAACCATAATACTTGAGCCAGTCATACGTACTACCTGCCGCGCCCGCTCTGTAGACTCGCCGGGATACAACGTTCAAGTTGTATGGATTAGAACGATTCTTTTCTTTGGATCGTGGAGGAGGCAGAGACAGGCAGGGAATGGACAGTGACGTCAGGCAGACGCGGGCGCCAATTGGGAGGATGCAGGAGAGAGTGGCTCTGAGAGGTGCCATATATAACTGCGACCAGCCCCACCTCCCTCTCTCCCGAGACCTCTCCTCTGCTGCCATGAACGAGACCGTCTCTATCTCCCGCACGACCTCCCTGTCGCGCCCGACCAGCAGACGCGGCTCCACCGTCTCGCGCAGCCAGTCCCTCATCAAGAAGAACATCGCCCCCCACGACCTCCGCCCCTCCGACATCCTCATCGAACGCTTCACCGCGTGGAAGGCGATCGTCAAGCAGCTCATCTCCTACTTCGAGGGCATCGCAGATATCGAGAACAATGTCGCCCGCGAGATGACCAAGCTCGCGGGCGTAGTCCAGGTCCCCTTCCGGTCGGGCAACCAGTTCTTGGGCGAGGGCGGGCTCCAGGTGCGCCACTAGCCCCTGTTCTCTCTGATACGATCGCTGAACTCTATGTGCGAGAGTAGGACATCTTCTACGGCATCCGCGACAAGACGCGTGCGATTGCCGACCAGCACGCGAATTTGGGCCGCACCGTCGAGGGATCTATCGTGCAGCACCTCCAGAAGTTGAGGACGGAGATCAAGGCGCATATCAAGGTATGTTAGTTCACATAGACGATCATGTGCGTACATTGGTGGAGCATTGTTTCGACTCTCTTGCCGTACAACGCGTGGCATGAGGTGGTTCTGTCGTCTACTCCCGCGCGATCTCGGGCGTGTTGCGGGTGAAACGACGCATAATGTCTTTCAGTTTGCACCACCTCTCCCCACCCGTCTATACCAAATCTACCAGACGTATTGGACGTAAGCCTCCCTCCTAGTCTTGTGGCCCTTTTTCGTCGGAGTGTGTTCCAATGCGCCTGGTGGTGAGACCACTTCCCCTTCGAGAGACTGGGCTGACGAGTGGCAGGGCTCCAAAAAGGTGGCCACCACCGGCACCTGTGAATTCACTAGTCCCTTACTTTCTCGCCTTCCGTTCTCTTGTTTGGGTCGTGTTTTAGGTATGAGGATAGCCGTTATTGCTGGCGTGAGTGCTGCTCCTCGTGCACACAAATCACTCTGTTTATTTCACGTAACGAAATGCGTGTGATCGGAGAAAGTAAGTACCTCAGTGACACCCCCGTAGCGTGGTCTGGTTTGTAGGGATGCTTCTTTCGCGGGCTCTCTGGATTTAGTCCCGATGCTATGAGGAGCGCATTGCGCCCACAACGTCTCTCTCCGAATGTCACGGATTGGATTGCACATGGTGTTACCCTGCGCGCGTTTGGTTCGCAAGAAGTTCACGGATGTCGATGTCGATTACTTGTGCAATGGATACTCATTTTCTTCCCCTCAGAACATCCAAAGTGACACCGGTAAACTTGCTACGGCCGTGGCGAAGGAGCGCGAGTTGTCTGCCAAGTTCATTGGAGACCTCGGCACGAACGTGTCCATCTACAAGAACACACCGCTTAACATTACCGCGAAGACCGATCCATACGTCGCGAACCAAGCAGTCTCCCGCCAGCTCCTTAAACAAGTCCACACGGAGAATGCCCTCCAGAAGTCGCTGCTCCTCACCCAGGCGTCATCTGCGATGTTCGAGGCTTCGCTCGTCCAGGCCGTGCAGTCTGCGTGGGCGACGTTCGCTGAATGGCGGACGCGCCTGGACAGCAGTGTCGGTGAGCTGTTCAATCACCTCCAGCGCGACATGGCGGGACTCCCACCCGACCGCGAGTGGATTTCCTTCGCCGCACGTGAAGACCACCTCGTCGACCCTGAGACGCCGCTTCGCGATCCGCAGGTGATCAACTACCCGAGTAAGGACGACCCGAGCGTCCACCCGGTACACAACGGCCTGCTGGAGCGCAAGAAGCGCTACACACGCGGGTACAAGGAGTCGTACTACGTCCTCACCGCGGCGGGCTTCCTGCACGAGTACGCGTCGTCGGACCCCGCGCTTGCGCACCAGCCGCTGTTCTCGCTGTTCCTGCCGATGTGCACGCTCGGGCCGCCGTCGACGGCGAGCGCGAAGAGCCACAAGTTCCACATCGAGGAGCGCAAGGACGGGACGGGGGTGGCGAACGCGGGCTCGTTCCGGAACATGAAGGACTCGATCATCGGGCGGGGCCACGGGTCGGGGCGGGCGTGGGCGTTCCGGGCGCGCTCGCATGAGGACATGATGGAGTGGTGGAACGACGTCCGGATGCTTTGTGCGCGGTACCTCGTCGCGAGCGAGCAGATGGAGCGGTCCGGGCCGGTGCACGCGGCGGTGCGCGCGGTGGGGTATACGAGCGAGGAGGAGGGCGAGGAGGAGGAGGAGGAGGGCTCGAGCGTCGAGGAGGAGCGCGAGGAGGAGGACGACGCGGTGTACGTCGAGGCGCGGGACGTCGAGGAGCCCCCGGAGTACACACACGGGCCCGCGGCGCAGGGCATGGAGTACGGCGCGCATGGGTACCCGGTAGGCGCTTTGTCAAATGGATTTCTCTTCAGCGTGTGTTCTGACGTGAGTGCGTGTGCGCGCAGGTCGACAAGAAGACGAACGGGGCTCAGGGTGAAGGCGGCGCGAACGCGTCCCGCCGCCTGAGCCGCCGCCAGGAGAAGGCACCCGAGGGCCGCGCCGGGCATGCTGCCGCACCCTCCGGGTCGGGCCCTCCCGCAGAGGAGGAAGGTGCAGGCGCGGTCGAGCCGGAGATGGAGACGGAGACGGAGCACGTCGCGCCCGGCGGAAATGAGAGCCGATTCACGGAGGAGATTTGACCTGTGTTCGATATTGACCCGAGCCTTTCGCTCTCGCTTGGATAATGGATGGGTGGGTGGTGTATCATAGTCTCGACGTTCGTGGTATGTCCTGGGTAATGTGGTTTGGCGTGTACAACACGTAACGCGCGGACGATTAGCCTTGTTTGTTGCCGTTAGGTAGCGATTATAGTGTCTTCGTACGATATGATCTTGATCTCGTGTTGGTATTCGGTGCTGGATTAATGGCATACGTCACGTTTTTCGGAGTCGCTGATCATGAGGGGGAGGGTCAATATTCGGAGGTTGGTCGAGCTACTGCTTATAGCTATAGGTGAGAGTTTTGTTTACTTAGAGGTCGAGACTGCTCCCTTCCAGGCTTCGAGCAGTCAGCTTCAACATTCGAACAGTTCAGTTCAGTGGGTCCTAGGCTTCCGGTAACGCTAGCGGATAGACAAATACTAGTGGAAACCCTGCGCCCGAGCCTCGTCGGCCTGTTCCCTCCAAGCTTATTGACAGTGCTGAGCGACCGGGGCACGACGAATTGTCAGCTGCGCGAGACGATATCGAGGATCCTGTGAGTCCCGACACATTTGTCATTTAAAACAATTTCGGGGATATCGCTATCAGGGCGAAGGTCGCATGGTGGCTACGCTCTCCGTGAATAAGTCAAGAGACTCGTCGATTCAGCCTGATCAGTCTCAATGGCGAAGTCTACGGTCGTCAGTGACGAATTTGCATCCGTGAGGGGGCCGTGAACTTGGCCGGGTGGCTTGGCACTTCGATAGCAGGGGAAGCTGCATGTGGTTGTGAAGCAGGTGGGAAGGAAGTGGTATCGCATGAAGGGGGCAACAGAAGGGAAGGAAGTGAAGACAGGATCGATATCGTATGTGGGTGGGCGCCTGCAGCTGGTCCCCACAAGGTCCGGACGCTTCCGTATTTGGGCCCAGCCATCTCTATCTCCTACCGTCACTATCGCCACCACTTGGACTTGTCAGGATGTTTGTGTTGTTCCAAAGTTCTCGTCGACCGCAAGCATGACGAGCTATGATTATCTCGGCGGGAACAAGCTGGCACCACGCTGGCTGACAGCACGAGGCCCTTGATTTCGCCCACCGTTGGCCGCACTGGGGACTTTTGCCGGACGTGCTGATCCCTACTTCGAATTCTAACTTCCCTTTACCGCTCGCTTATCGTCTCCGTTGCAGGCATCTCCCGGATACTACATTCATTGAGCTGAACGGCTCTTGGCCAGAAGACCACAATGCTGGCCTCCGTCCATACTCTGCTCTGGTTGCGAGCTTGATCCTGCAAAAGGATCAAATAATCTTCCGAGCCGGCACTCGGCCATAGAGGCAACGCTTTCTGGCAGTACCTGTGCTCGCCGGCGTACTACCCACATCGGCAGTGGTACCGTTGTTTGAATCACGCCGGTGCACGAACTGCACTGTTCGATCGTCGGTCTCCCCGTGGCTTGGCTTGCTCGCTGACGATGTTCTGTTGGGCGCAGTCACGCGATGCTCGCGGCTTGGCATCGAGTCGAATGGATTCATGGCTTCGAATTGTTGCTTCTCCAAACCCAGCAACTTGCGCCCTCGAGGCCCGAACTTCGAAGCAGGCTTGCGGTCAGATCTACAAATACCGCTGCGGTATAAAGAGTGCTCGTTGGTGTTGCCTTTTCCTCGGTCATCTGGTCTACTGTGTTCCACTCCTTGACATCATGTTCTCCACCTCCGTTCGCGCTGCCCTGCTTGCTCTCGCCGCCACCGCGTCCGCTGTTGCTGCCGCGCCTAGTCTCTCCCTCAAGGTCACCGGTTCCGACGCCGTTGACGGTGTCGAGAACTTCAAGGTCGTAACCACTCTCACCAACACTGGAGACGAGACCGTCAAGCTCCTCAACGACCCCCGCGGTGCCCTGCGCACTCTCCCCGCCAACACCTTCGCCATCACCACCGATGACGGCGCCAGCCCTAGCTTCAGCGGTGTGAAGGTCAAGTACTCCCTGAGCAGCGCGGCCAACTTAACGGATGCCTCGGCCTTCACTGTCCTTGAGCCAAACCAGTCTGTGTCGGTCACCCATGACCGTAAGTGTTTCCTTCAGTGCCATAGACCGCTGGAACGGTAGTTAACGTTCCTTAATAGTCTCGTCGGCGTACAACTTCACCGGCACCGGCCACAGCAAGTATACTATCGAGGCGTCTAACCTCTTCCACTTCGTGAACGCTGACAACGAGGTCTCCTCGATCCGCGCGGATGCCGAGTCGCACGTCGCGACCCTCACCGGCGGCGAGCTCGCGGTCGCCCGCCCCGCGCAGGCCCTCGCCAAACGCGCGTCGTTCAACGGCTGCTCGTCCTCCGAGCAGTCCGCGCTGAACACCGCGGCCCCGTCCGCCCAGAGCTACGCCGCGTCCGCGCAGTCGTACCTGGAGAGCCACACGTCCTCCACGACGCGCTACACGACGTGGTTCGGCACGTACACGAGCTCGCGCCACAGCACCGCGCAGAGCCACTTCACGAACATCAACTCGCACGACTACACGACGTTCACGTACGACTGCACGTGCACCGACTCGGACACGTACGCGTACGTCTACCCCGACGACTTCGGCGTCATCTACCTCTGCGGCGCTTTCTGGGACGCGCCCAACACCGGGACCGACTCGCGCGCGGGTACGCTCATCCACGAGGTACGTTCCAGGTGGTGTTTCTTTTCCATGAGAACCACCGATGTCTGACGGCGCGCACACCTCACAGGCATCGCACTTCACCGTCAACGGCGGTACCCAAGACTACGTCTACGGCCAGACCGCTGCGAAGTCGCTCGCGCAGAGCACCCCCTCCGAGGCGGTCTTCAACGCGGACAACCACGAGTACTTCGCCGAGAACAACCCCGCGCAGTCTTGAGTTGACGTTGTTGGCGTCTGCCGCGGCTTTGTGTTGACATTAACACTCCATTCGGATGATGGTGCGCTTTGTACGACGGACTTTGGACTGCGGGCACCGGATCGTTGTACAAAACGTGTAGAATTCGGATCCATCATCTGTATATACCCTCATGGTTGCTTAGCCTGTACCCCGCGGAACCATCCCGAAGGCTTCGTCTACTCGCTACTCAGCTGTGCATGCAAGTGTTTCTTCTGCTCGAAATGGGATACGTGCGTTGCTCAGGTGCCTGACTCCAGCCTGACTGCCCGCTCCGCCGTCGAGTCGCTCCTGCCGCCGTCCCTCATCACCCCCCCCCCTCCCCCCGCGCGTCTGTCTGAATCTCGACGCTCTGGCAACACCAAGCTCCAGCATTGTACACCCCGCGCCCCTCCGCCGGCTTATCGGCCAGCGCTCCTCAAGAGGTTCCTTCCAGCACGTCGGACTCTGCATGGCGGGCCTCTCGAGCGTTCTGGGCGTTCGCGCGGGGATGGGAGACGTCTCCCCCCAAGCCCGAGCTGGCGGCAGACGGTGGGCCGAGCGCGACGGGGAGCAACCTGCCTGAGCCGCCGCGGTGGCCGAGTGCTCCGAGACGTCACGGTCGTCTCGGACTTTGAACGTGGGAGGGTGGAGCTGTTGGAGGCGAGCCGCGAGGACGGCGTGCTTGTGCGCGGAACGTGCTGGGTTCGGTCCGGATCTCTCGCACGGAACGGACGGCCTCGGTCGGCAACGACTGAGTTGGGTGCTTCGTAGGGCTCACTTTACGTAGCGGAGTGAGGTCCGTCCTCGACAAGTGCGTTCAGACGCGTTTCAAATTTCGACCTTCGACGCTCGTGCGCTTTGGTCGTGTCTAGTTACGGTGGATGCCCACTACCCGACAATAGTTCTACGGCGGACACGGGTTAGCAAGACAGACGAGGGTTTAAAGTGTGTAGTTGGTTACAGTCGAGAAAAGAATATTAATGCCTTGACGAACCTGATACCGCATGGGTGGAATGTGCGTGCACCTTCGGTATGACGCTACCTTTGAGCACGAGGCGGCGAAATGGAATATATTGGCAGTCCGTGGAGTAGATAGTACAGGGAAGATACAGATATACAGGACGAACCATGGGGAAGCTTCATGGAGAGGATGTCCCGGCCCTGGTAAGGAAAAACACGCCCTCGCCGTTTCCGACGTTCGCGAAGATGGCGTGCGCTCCAGCTAGGGACGGCATGTCCGTCTGGGACTTGCGGTAGACTCCTGCGAGAAAAGGACGAGTATGTCGCAGGGGGACAATAGTGCGAGTCCGAAATGAGTGAAGAAAATCCGCACGCGCAAGAGAGAATTTATATGAGGGACAGACGCCCGCGCCACGTGTCGGCGTCGATTGCGCAACGCCTCCGAGTTCATCCGTGAACCACCTCCGTCGACACTTGACCTTGAAGCTTGAAGCTTGAAGCACTATTGCTCAATCCTTTTTATACGGTACGACTCAAATCCATCATGTTATGCGGACAAATATCATACGACGCTATTCTGCTGCAATGCCCCCACCGACCGCGTTCTGCACTGTTTGATCTGGCATGTCCGAGACTAGCACTCATTTCAGGATTATCTTACAGGAACCCCCCGCAGGGGCTGACTAACTCATTCTTCCGAAGCGTCCAAACCAACAGCATCATCACAAGCTGGAAAGTGAGTCTTCCACAAACCCCGCGCTACATATTGACTCGGACGATACTTATTTGCAGCTTTCTCCGTGGCTCTCTGCCTTTTACCTATACGGCCACGGGCGGTTGAATCCATGTATACTTGGATGCAAGAGCCGGTCCTGTAGCATTTCACACACACCCGTTCGTTGCCTTCATCTCACCTGGTGCGTGGCTGCCCTCATCTCTTTCTCGACACCGGTCGTAGGCAAGATCGGCAGACGATCTCCCCTCGCGGCTCCCATTCCCTATGTCGTTCGCAAAGGGGGCCACGGTGCATACCCCACCTATAACTTGCTTGCCTTTGAGCTCTGTGCTACCCACCCGCGACCGCATAAACTCCCATGCCGTTGGCGTATCCATGAGCGATAGCGGTACGTGTTTCTGAAATTCTAGCGTCTCGTTGGCAACTCTGCAGTTTATCCTCTTCTCTCCCTCGAAAACTCTCGCTGCCATCCAGGCCGATTGCTCTACCTGCACCTCTCTCCGCAGCACTTGCCACTCGACGTCTTCCTCCTGGAGGGCTTCGAGCTTGCTTCGAGCACACCGTCGCTGTCGCGGGTTTCGCGGAGGAACGCTCTGTACCCGGGAAGGGTACAGGCTCAGCGAGGTTCAGCGCAACGATCATGTGCGTCGTCGAGATGTGGTCGTCGCCAATCGCACGGAACAGCTTGACATCCGCACTCACGTCTCCTGGCGAGGGACTCCCTCGTGCTTCCCGCTCTGCGAAGGTGGAAGGCAAGCAGTGAGGGAGAATCGGTATCCGTATATATCTTTGCGGACCTGGAGTCTGCCTTGAACGGGGGGGTACGTCGACTGCGCTCGACTCGGCGGGCGGGCTCGGTGTCGTCGTCTTAGCGGAGGGGTTGTGAATGTCAAGCGGGGGCGAGCATCCATCCGTACTCCGACTTCGATCCCGCGATTCTGTGTCGCCCACACATGCATATATGTGTTTAAATGAGATCGTTTATATTTCCAAGAAAAGTTGGCACACACGAAAAACATGCTCAGCGGCGTACAAAAATCCCTGTGCCAAGGTATTATATCCCATGATGATTTAACTAGAGTCCCCCCCCGTCAATGGTCATACGCACAAGCATGGGCAGCGATCCCCAGGCTTCCCTGCGGAACTTTAAATGCGCTGCCCTCAATGCATCCCCACACACAGCACATAGCCTCCCGAGGGATACCCACATGTTCATTTCTTCACTGAATATGCCGTTCAGCGCGTCTGCGTCAATCTTGCACCGCATCTGGACGCGGGTGGAAGACAGTAAGCTGTCCAGGCTGCCCAGACAAGCCTTAGGCACCAAGCAGCCCTGCTTGCCGCTGCAAACCAGCGAGATCCGCGCCTCGACGAAGTCGGACAGCGCCATCATCAGGCGCACGGCGGCCTGCATCAGACGCGGTTTCGTCTCCATGCACAGCTCCAGATCGGCGGGCGAGAGGCGCTCCTGGGACACGCCGTCGTCGCGCTTGACGCCGCGGAGGAGCTCTGCAGGCTGCAGTTGACAGCACCCGTAGAGGGCTACGGGTACCATGTCCGGCCTGTCGAGGAGGCGGAAAAGATTGAGCGCCTCTATGGCGTGACGAAAGCCGAGCTCGAGCGGCGAGGATCTCTCCAGGAAGCCACCTGAGCGGTTCCAGACCTCGAACTGGGTCGTGAAGGTGCGCTGCAGCTTGAGGACGACGGCTTCCAGGAGCTGATCAAGCTGATACTTGTGGCTGAGACGGGCTAGAGCGGCGAGCACGGAGAACTTCACGGTGGCATCGGGGCGAAGGTAGCTGCCAGGGGATGGATCCGTCCGCCAGGTCAATCATGGCTCACTGGTAGCAGTAAGGAAGGATGCTCGACTCACCTCACGCCGCCGTAGTAGATCGCCAGCAACAGTTCCCTGAAGTCGTAGCTCGTGTCCGTGACATGCACGGCCGGACAGTCGTCAAACATCTGGGCCACGCCGACACCGTGGGATGGTTGTGGGACGGAGAAGAGGTCGCGGAACACTTGGGAGTGGAGGGAGAGCACGCCTTTGTGGAAGCGAAAGGCGGTGTTCTGTGCGATGGCGACGATGTTTCCGTCCTCGAACCAGATCGCCGAGTCTCTCTGGATCGAGTCGTCTGGGTTTCCTGACAGGTGGTCGACACCACCGTCCATAACTGCGTACGTTGGTGCTTGGCCCGATTCCGACATATCTGCGCTGATTCAAATAGGACTGTGTGATGCTGAGGGTAGAAGCCAGCGAGCGAAGAGCGAGCCAGAGAGGCCGAGGGGAAGCAGGCTAGGAAACACTGTGTTGATCCTACGCCGCTACGGAGTGCATGCAAGGGTCTTATATACTCGAGGGAGGCGATGACGTAGCTACGTCGGAGGACCAAAGCAAGAGCATTGGTACCACGTAGAACTCGGAAAGGGCCCTAGTCTGGGCGGACTTCAACCGTACGGTCAACTTGGAAATGCGGAAGTGCAGCGTATGTCCAGATATGGTATCCGCCGGCTCGGAAGTAGTGGATGAAAGTCAATACTCACGATGACAGTACAAGGTGCGATGGGTTGCTATATGAGGGATTAGTGAGAAGTCATTGAGCCGCAAGTTCAAGTTTCCGCCGGTTTGCCCATTCGAACATCTACTACACATAATCATCTTGCTACAGACTGGTTAATCCGATATGGTGTAGTGGCTAACATTATCGCCTCTCACGCGATAGCCCGGGGTTCGATTCCCCGTGTCGGAAGGGAGAGAAGCGATGACCGCCTTTTTTCCCTAAGGGACATTGCGTTGGCATAAATGTCACTACTATAGGATAGCAACTCCACATGTCATTCAAATACGTTCCTTCCAGAGATTTGTGCAACATTAAGCAAATGCACGAATGGTTGGTCTGCAACGTCGACGCCTCGTTTCAGCTGAGCACTGATATCGATGATATGGGATATGGTCCCCGAGTCTACAAGGTGTATGTATACTGGCATATCGCCGGTAAGTGGGAGCACTTAAATTGAGTGGTACGTCTAAAGCACGTTATGCCGTGGCATAGATGATCAAGTGAGGTACTTAATTCGAACGGACTGCCTGTGCAGGAGACAGACGCAGGCGATGAAGATGGTGCTGGTTGCGAAGACGGAGCGGGCGCTGAAGACGGTGGCGACGATCGCCACTAGAACGCCAAAGGCTCAGTATGGCGCTGTAGGGACTACCATGGCGAAGAGGAGGCCTAGGTTCGAGGCCGCGGTGAAGACTGTGCCGATGACTGTTGTGTGCACGATGGTTGGCAGCTGAGCGGCGGTGAGGTGGGCGGCGTAAGGGAAAGAGAGGGGGGGACGTACTGACTAGCTACGCTGCACGCAAGGTCGACGTGTGCCACTACGAGGACGACGAAGATACTGCACATTACGTCCGTCGCTGATGTAGGAAGCAACCGGATCATGGCCAAACTGTTGTCAATTGCATACCGTCTACGCACGAGCCGCAACAAGAAAAGTCAACGCATACTTCGACATGATGAACCGGTTCACTGCTGTTCATCCTGCGCACGTCCATAGTCACGATGTAACTCCTCCCAAAACTCACCCCGAACCGTCTTTTCGAGCTCCCGCAGCGTGCTCAGGCACTTATCACACAGCTTGAACCCCTTCTCCTTCTCCGCCTCGATCCCGTCCCTCAACATCCTCCCCAGCGGATCCCCACCCCGCGCCTCCTTCAATGACTTCCACGGAACGGACTTCTCGAAGGCATTGAAGCACTTGCATTTCTTCTTCTCAGCGTCCGCAGACCCTGCGACCCTGCGGTACAGCTGCTCCGTCATCTCCGCCGCCTTCTCACTCAGTGTCTCCCGGAGCTTCCAGCACAGCTCGACATCGTCGATACTGAGTCGCTCGAGCGTCCCGTCCGCGCGGTGATGGCCACGGAGGAGCTCCCCAGGCGCGAGCTGGCAGCACAAGTAAAGTGAGGTGGGAAGCATGTCGTCGGCCTTGCCTGCGCTGCCGAGCGTGCGGAAGAGGTTGACGGCCTCGACGGCGTCCTGGGGTCGGACGCGCTCGGCGGCGACGCGGACGTCTTCGGTTGCCTCCCAGATATCGAACGTGGGAGGGAAGAGCTGCTGGAGGCGGAGTGTGGCTTCAGAGAGGACAACGGAGACGGTGTACTTGTGCGCGAGGCGGGTCGCTGCGGCGAGGTCGGCAAAGTCGTCGGAGCGGGTGTGCTTCAGGTAGCTGAGGTGAGCGAGTACCGGGAGTCAGCATGCGGGCGGGTTCAAGGTGCAAGTTCCGCACTCACTCGAAGCCGTCGTAGAAGATCCTGAGGAGGTGCCCAAAGTCATGCGTGGAGTCGGAGACATGGATCACGACGCTCCCTTCAATCTTGTTGTCCGCGTCGATTACGATACCAAGTTGATCTAGGAGTGCGTCTGAGTCGTTAGAGTCGTTGAGGATCTTTACGAAGACGCTAGAGTGGCGGGAGAGGACGCTTTTGTGGACGCGGAAGCCGGACTCTTGGGCAACAATGACGACGTTGCCGTCCTCGAACCATAGAGAGCGAACGCGCTCGAACCGCTCATTGGATGCGTCGAAGGACTCCTCGATCTTGGTGTCGACAGATGAAGCGTCAGAGATATCAACAGATTTCGGGGATTTCGCTTCGGTAGATTTCGTCATCATCTCAGGATCGAAGTACTAGGAAGAACTCTAGGTGCCAGCTGTTAGTAGAGTGCATTGTAGGAGGCAGGCTGTCGAGGGCATACCTGTCTGTGCAAGGACTGGTCGGAGTGCTCTGCAAAGCCCCTCGTGCAGCATACGTAGGTGGACCCGTTTAAAGTTCGAACCTTGTCCCATTTACGTCTCCAGCTATGGTAGATTCCCACCAGCACCACCGTGTGCACATACTCGGACAGGCATGTGGAAAACGCGTATTTGCAGTCGAAAATCATACTAACTGGACATCGAATCGATATGGCAGAATGCGCCGGTGTTGACTCGGACGCACCTATGGGCGGAATGGTCGTGTCCGACGTTCGCGAAGATGGCGCGCGCTCCAGTTAGAGGCGGTGCGTTTGTCGGGAACATGCGATGGACTCCTGAGAGAAAACATATGTGTATGTCGTATGTCGTCGCAGGGGGATAAGAGTACAAATCCAGCCAGAGGCTCCGCAACCTGGACAGAATTGTGCTGGACGAGAGACGCTCATGCCACGTGTCGGCTTCATCTTCTCACCAACCACAATCGTCACCTTGCAGATCGTCACCATCGTCGAAACTTGAAAAGACTCAATCCTAGTCAATTATACTGTACGACTCACATGCACCATACTCCGTCATCCGAACAACTTTATCAGAAATACCCGACGCCACTAGCATTCTGCTGCCACCCTCTGGCCGCAGTGTTCGGTCCTCACCGACTCACCGCGTCGTGCGTTTGATCGCGAAGAACTCTCTACTGGTATGTCCGAGACTCATTTCAGGATTTTCTTCGGGAACCCCATCCGGGGAGATTGAATATTGATCAATGCGACAGCCTTCCCGATCATTGAGCCCAAGGATAGAGTCGTGACATGTCGGACGGTGAACATTTTACCAGACTAGTAACTCAACCCAGGTCCCACTCGCGCTAAACGCTCTCTAAGACAAGATTGTGCAGAATCTCACTCAGATCTCTTCTACACCATCATCCGACCCGCGTCCGGCTCCCCTCATCTCTTCCTCGACCCTCGCAAGCAAGATCGGTATCTCCTCCCGCAGCTCCCTATGCCGTTCCCAAACCATCCCGGCGCATGTCCCACATATCCCTCGCGCGCCTCTAGTTCCATGCTGTCAATGCGCGACCGCATGAACTCCCCCCACGGGTCCGCGCGCAGCCAGTCGTCGGCGTCCCCACAAAAGATGACAGTACGCGTCCGTCTCCGAGATCCTGACGTCGCATTGACCGTGCGCCCTCTGCAGTCCGTCCTTGCCTCTCTTTCGAACGGCCTCGCCGCCATCCATACCGACTACTCGACCGATGCCACCCTCAGCAGCACGCACCGCTCGACGTCTTCCTCGTGGAGGGTTTCGAGCACGCGGCGGTCACTACCGCGTGTCCCACGGAAAGCCCCGCTTGCAGCACCCCAGCGTAAACGAAGACGCGTGCAGGCGAGGTACAGCACGACGATCGTGAATATTGTCGTGATGTCCTTGTCGTCAATCGCACGGAACAGGATGACGCCTTCGATCGCGTCTGCGGCCGAGAGGCTCCCTCGGGCTTCCCGCTCCGAGAAGGTGGAAGGGAAGCAGTGAGGGAGAAGCAGTCGGCGTATGGGTTCTTGCGGACGTGGAGTCTGTATGTACTGGTGGATCAAGGGGACTCGGAGGTCGCTAGCTGCGATGTCCGAGCACTCGGCTTGGCGGATGGGCTCGACGTCGTCGCATTGGCTGCGGGGTCGTGAATTCGGAGGGGTGCGGGTAAGCATCTATACAGTGCGTACTCACTCACATTGTAGCGTGGCACGTGTCTCGATGCTTGACGTGCTGAGCGCGGTCAGACGCTTCACAATTTCGAGAAACGTTCGCGCGATATGTACCAAGTAACATTAGCATATTTTGGTCGCGGTGTAGTTTTGTATCCTTGTCGGAAGTTATTCTATTCAAGCAGAGCCCCATCCGTCGATGTCCAATCCCACACGGTCCGGCAAAATCATCCAGACCTCCCTACGCAACCGCAAATGTGCTTCCCTTGTTGCATCCCCACAGCTCCTACATATCCTCCCAATGTCTACCAAGGAGTCCACCTGGCAGATGTAAGATAGGCCCAGTGGGTCTCCATTGATGTGGCAGCACAGATGGTGTCGGATGCGGTCTTGGAAGGCTGCCAAGTTGGGCCCACAAACCACAGGGGAAAAGCAGCCCTGATTGCTGGAAACTTGTGTGATCCTCGCTTGAACAGCATCGCATAGCGCCATCATGATGGACACGGCGGTCTGCGTCAGGTTCAGCTTGATCTCCAAGCACAGCTGCAGATCGTGGGGTGAGAGGCCCTCTGGGGTTACTCCGTCGTGGCGCGTGACTCCGGAGAAGAGGTCTGCGATCTCCAGCTGACTGCACCCGTAGAGAGCGACGGGTATCATCTCGGTTTTGTCGAGAAGGCGAAAAAGATTGAGGGCTTCTATGCAATCAGAGCAGGATATTGCCATTGGGGAGAGCTCCTCGTGGAGGCAGCCCGAGCGCTCCCAAGTCTCGAAGTCGGTCGTGAAGGTGCGCTTCAGCCTGAGAATGACGGCGTCCAGGAGCTGGTCGAGCTGATATTTGTGGCTGAGTCGGGCCAGCGCGGCGAGTACGGGGAGCGTCACGGCTTCATCGGGATGGAGGTGGCTAGTAGAAACGGCGGGAAGTGTCCGTCCGCGACTCGTCAATCATGGCTCGGCAGTGGCAACACCGAGGAACGAGGCTAGGCTCACCTAACGCCGCCATAGTAGATGGCTCGCAACAGCTCCCTGAAGTCGTAGCTCGTATCCGTCACATGCACCGCTGGAAAACCGTCGAACGTCTGAGCGGCGCCGGCACCCACCGAGGACGGCTGTGGGACGGAGAAGAGGTCGCGGAACACTTGGGAGTGGAGGGAAAGCACGCCTTTGTGGAAGCGGAAAGCGGTGTTCTGTGCGATGGCGACGATGTTTCCGTCCTCGAACCAGATCGCTGAGTCTCTGTGGATCGAGTCGTCCGGGTTTTCAGACGATCGCGAGTCGGGGCCCACAGCCTGAGCACCGCTCATAATTGCATCTGTTGGTGCTTGTCCCAAGTCCGACATATCTGCGGAAATGGGGGTGGCATGAGACATGTAGGGAAGAAAGTCAAAGGAGGGGTCCTACATGGTTCAAAGGGTTGGGTTATGGGAGCTTGATAGTCGATCGGAGCTAGTACCATGGCCATGATAGGCAAGCTCCTGGGTAATAAATGAGGTTGGCAGGGTTGCTGAAAGGTCCGATATGGTGTAGTGGCCAACATTATCGCCTCTCACGCGATAGCCCGGGGTTCGATTCCCCGTGTCGGAATTCGAGGTCGTGCTTTTTTTCCCTCAACGCTATCGGCTCTCCGAGGGACAGGTACTGCAACGTGTAGGTAACAATGCTGGAAACTACTTATATTTGTTGGGTGTTCATAAGCTGACTTCAGAATGCGGTCAGTGGTCTGCAGCGATGCATTACTTCATAGGACCTAGGTCTTGGTATCCGTATCATGAGTCTAACGTATCAACGAATACGTACACAAAGCCGACGCGTGTTTACGAGGGCCACAACCACAATGAAGCTTGTGCACTGACATGGGGAGCAATGGGTTCAAGGTCAGGGTAATTGCCAATTCGATGCCATCTACGCGTGAGTCACGACGAAAGCCTTGAACACGACTGTCAACATAGGGAAGGGCCTCACTGCAGCTCCGAGTCGTCCCTGCCATAGTCATGATGTAGCTCGACCCAAAACGCACCACGAATCATCATTTCTAGCTCCCGCAGCTTGCTCAAGCACTTATCACACACCTTGAATTCCCGCTCCGCCCAGTCGATCCTGTCCCTCAGCATCCTCCCCAGCGGGTCTCCGCCCCGCACCCGGTCCGTGAGCCACCTCCACGGCACGGACTTGTCCAAGCAATTGAAGCACTTGCACTTCTTCTTGTCCGCATACACCAACCACGGGTCGCTACGGCACAACTGCTCCGCCATTGTCGTCGCCCGCTCGGTTAATGTCTTCTGCAGCTTCCAACAGAGCTCGACGTCGTCGACCGCGAGCCGCTCCAGCGTTCCGTCCGCGCGGCGGTGGCCACGGAGGAGGTCCCCCGGCGCGAGCTGGCAGCAGAGGTAGAGCGCTATAGGGAGCATCTTGTCGGCCCCGTCCGCGCTTCCGAGCGCACGGAAGAGGTTGACGGCCTCGATGGCGTCCTGGGGCCGCACGCGGCGCTCGGCTGTGGCGCGGACGTCTTCGGTAGCTTCCCAGATATCGAACGTGGGAGGGAAGAGCTGCTGGAGGCGGAGCATGGCTTCGGAGAGGACGACGGGGACGGTGTACTTGTGCGCGAGCCGGGCCGCGGCTGCGAGGTCGGCAAATTCGTCGGGGCGGGTGTACTTCGAGTAACTGAGACAGAAAGGATGAGAGGGGATGGATGACAATGCAGAGACGAGGGCAGGGTATCAGGTCCGCACTCACTCGAAGCCGTCATAGAAGATGCGGAGGAGGTGCCCAAAGTCGTGTGCGGAGTCGGAGACGTGGAGCACAACTTTGCTCCCCTCCATCTTGATTTCAGTGCCGATTACCATGCCCAGTTGGTCCGAGAGTGTGTCCGAGTCGTTGGAGTCGTTGAGGATCTTTACGAAAGCGGCGGAGTGCCGAGCGAGAACGCCGTTGTGCACACGGAAGCCAGACTCCTGGGCAACGATGACGACGTTGCCGTCCTCGAACCACAGAGAGTGAACGTGTTCGAACGAATCATTGGATGCCTCGAAGGACTCGATCTTGGTGTCGGCAGATGACTCGGAATCGTCAGAGACGTCGACAGATTTCGGGGGCTCCGCTCCTGTATAGTTCGTCATCTTCTCAGGTCTGAAGTAGTGCAAATGACGCTACGCGAGCTCTCAGTGTAGTACATTATGAGAGGCCGACTATCGAGAACGTACCTGTGCACGGGGAAGGATTGGCCCGAACGTCCCCAAAGGCCACTGGCAGTGCAAAGGGTGTGGAGCCTGAAGCAGCTACGTTCGGAGCGGGTTAAAGTTCAAACCTTATCGCGTTTGCCTCTCGAGTTGTGGTAGATTCCCAGCGGTAGCCTCCTGCGAGAACTGACAAGCATGTCGCTGGTGGACAACGCCGCTCAGTCCGAGTCCGAGTCCGGAAGTGAGTTGAGGAATCCCTCCAGAGTCGGGCGTGATGAGTCCTGATGATTTTGTGAACGCTCGTGCCACGTGCTAGCCTGCCGACCTGATGGTGACTTCGAGTCAGTGGTTGCTGCCAGTGAGAGCTTTAACCTACGGCACACATGAATGATTCAGTCGTCATTCAGGGGGGAAGGCTAACGCCGAAATAACGTAAAAGCGACAAAGCTTCGTCCAATACATAGATACAAACGAGGCGCATTCGGATGATGTTCCTACGAATCCTCGGAACCCAGTCTGGTGGATAATGAAATTCTGAGATACAATGCTTGGTTAAATGGGTGCGGATTGAATAGTAAACTACGTGAACATGCTTACCGGAAGGTGATGTTTGCGCAGTTCGTGGAAACGTCTCCGAAACGGCGATCTCATTTCATACCCAGGTACTTAGTAGGGCTCTTGAGGACCATCAACGGGGAGAGGCCTAGGAACTTCGGCAACTCCAGAAAGAGGTCCTTGCATAGGGTCGTAGACGAGGTGCGCAGCCAACGGGAACAACTGTTGCACAAGGGGTTGTTCCAGCTGTTGTATGGGCTGGGTAGGGGGTTGCGGCAGTCGATGGGAACGAAGACGTCGCACAGGGGATAGATGGTCCTGTTCACGGCATGCACTTTCGCCATCTGTTTGAACGACTCCTTGCACCGGTTCTGTTCCGCAGTGCAGTTTTGCGAACTGACGGACACTTGATCCTCCAACGCACGCTGGACAATGATGTGGCACTCCTTCGAGAGCGCTAGGCTTCCCTGGATGCAACGAGCGAAGTCTTCATCGGAAAGCCGCACGATGGTGCCGTCCTGGTGTTTGATGCCGCCGCGAAGCACCGCCGGCTCGCACAAGCAACAGATGTAGAGAGCGAATGGGAGGCACTCGGTCTTATCGACCAGACGAAAGATCTCGACGGCTTCAATAGAGTCCTCGGGCTCGACTTCCAGATTGGAGCGCTCCCTCCAAAGTTTCCAACGCTTCGTGTGGGACATCTGGAGGTCCGTCCAGCTATCACCGGGAGCAAAGAATTGTACGAGCCGAGCGATAGCGGGCTCCAGGACCTCGTCCATTTGGTATTTGTGCGCAATGCGTATCGTGGTCGCGAGCGTCGCGAACGACAGCGTCGGGCTGGGCGTGGCAGATCGTGGGCTGCGGAATAGGGTGCTGTACAACCAACGTCAGAGGCGATGCCTGCGCAGAGATGAAAACATCGACGACACGTACACGAAATCAGGCTTGAGAACGAGCGAGAGGAAGAAGCGAAATCCCTGTGGCGGATCGGTAACTCGCACGACCGGACAGCCATCCATCGTCTCTGACTCGGCCTCCGCCTGGGGGATGGAGAAAAGGTCTTTGAAGACAGGAGAGATACGCGCGAGGAGGCCTTTGTACACGCGAAAGGCAGTAGTCCCGCCGGCAATGATCACGATGTTCCCGTCGCTGAACCAGCATTCTTCATCCATCGCTACCTCTCCGACGGCGGTGTTTGTGGCGGATTGTGCGTCCATCGATAAGTTCTAGCTCGTCAATAGACTCAGTACATACTCGCGCATTCAATATTCGGTGCATACCTTGGTCGAATGTGGCTCAGGGTCTACAGTGGGAGACAGTTACAGCGGGAACAGTGGGAGACAGGCAGAGCGGGGAATGGTGTTCGACGGTGCTGCGGTACCCCCGGAAGTAGACGCATGCCACGTTCTGCGGGACGCCTGACCGGAGAGTCATCGATTTCCCAGGACTTACGGAACCAGCGAAGGTGAGTGTTGCAGCGATAAGAGATTGGAGTGACATGAAACGAGCGATTTCAAGCAACTTGGTAGCGGACCAGGCGGGTAGCATGGGTCGAGCAGACTCGGAGAAGCCCAGAGTCCTAGCTGCGACTGGCAGAACAGAAAAATGGTAAAGAACTGTCTCTGATACTTGTGACGGAGACGTACGATGATAGCAGCGAGACTCGAGAGCTCGAGAGGACGATCGTGACCGAAATAATTGCAAAAGAGTCAGGCTGATCCCACACTGGCTCACACTTACTTCGCGCCGTCGACGCCATGGCATCGCGAGCGATGACCACGATGATTTCATTTTCGAAACCAACGGCTGTTACTTCCCCTTCCGTTCATCTGGAAACTACAATGGCACTTAGCTATCTGTCGTTGACAAATTGGACAGATACGTACATGTATTGAGACATGAATCGACGACAGCGCCATGTACATAGGGCCCATTGCTCAAGCTCAAGGCGAACGGCACGTTGGCAGGCAGAATGGCGCTGCTGCGATCGACTCGCAACGTTTGAGATCACGTCCCCGGACCGTGAGGAAGCTGCGGAAAGAAATTTGGTGTGTTTTGCGACCAGCCACTTCGATTCGCACCGCAGATGCAGCCTGACATTATCTTGACCGAAGCCACATCTCAGTCCTTTCCGAATGCACCTGTTATGGGTATCAGTGCTCGCCAGTCGGAGAGAATGAACGCTGCGCTCACCCGGCTCACTGCCCCGCCTTGACATACTCTATACTTCAACATCCTCACTCGTAGTCCCACCCGTCCAAATCTTCGAGCGCAAAGTACTTCGGGAGGTTCTTCCGTGTCTTCACACATTCCTCCGCCGAACACTTCCACCACGACTCGCGACAGAGCGAACAGATATTTCTCAGATTCCACACCGGGGCCGCTCTGCGATCCACTCTTACCAGCATGTCGGACAGGGCCCAAGTAAGCCCCTCCCTAGCATCCCGACCGTACGTAGCGAACCCCGCATCCAACTTGTTATCGCATTTGGAACATGCCGTGTGCCAACCAGCCAACGAACGTAACACGGTGGCATGGCACTCCTTCGCTAGGACAGAAAGCGCGCGCACGCACCGCGCGAAGTCCTCGTCGGAGAGCTTCTCAACGACGTTCAAATCCGCGCGTGCGTGGCGCAGCTGAACCGGGTCCAGGAGGCAGCACAGGTAAAGCGCAACAGGAAGCATGAGCGGTTTGTCGATGAGATGGGCCAGGTTGACAGATTCGATAGCATCCTGGGGATCGAAAGCGATGCCGCACTGCTTCTGGCCCAACTCCCATCGCTCCTTCCAGGAGAGCGCGGGGGAGTCAATCCAATGGCCCGGACCAGGGATCAGGAAATCCTCAAGACGGTCCGACACCACGTCGACGATTTCCTGCGCCTGGTACTTGTGGGCGATACGAATGATGGAGGCGATCGTCGCGAACGATAGGGTTCGTTGTCTCGATAGACTAACGTTCATAGGTCAGACTGACAGCTAGAAGAATAAAGCGTTCACTCACAAGAGGCCCGACCTGAAGACAGCGCGCAAGAAATGGCCCATCTCGACGGGGGAGTCTGGGACGTGGACGACAGGACAGTTGTCGATCTTTTCCTCCGGATCGGGCTTGAACTTGAACGTGTCCTCGAAGACAGCCGATACCCGACCCAGGAGCCCTTTATAGACTCGGAACGCAATGGTCGAGCTGGCCACGATGACAATGTTTCCGTCCTCCAACCACAGATCTGGGTCTCTCTGTATGTCGTTTACCATCACCTATAGGCTAGCAAACGTATGCCCGTCAGCAATGCGGCCGGTGATGTAAACGTGTTGCTGACTCACTTCACTTTGGATAGCTCGTCGGCGTAGGGAGCGGTACGAGTGGAAGAGTCGCAGGTGACCAAATAGGAGATGCTGACGTTCAGGCGAGGGGCTCCGGAAGGTGGAAGGAGTTTCATAAGCGCCACACTCCGAATGCTCCTCTGAATAAATATTCACGCGAAGACCAGGCTGGTGCTTACGTTCCCGAGTACTCCATATATGGGCGAATAAGTAGGTAAGCTTTGTGAATAACGGACATACAGTATATCGCGGTGAGGCACGGCACGGCCGAGATACATGGTCCGATTATGCAGGTCTACGAGTTCAACGAAAGCGAGCGCCATAAATCTATTGGATGTTGTAACCGACGAGACTTCTGCGACCAATAATCTCGCCAATCTAGACACCAAACCCCATTAGCTCCTCGACGTAACGCGGAGCGACGCGAGCTTACCTTAAAGATACCGTACGCCTCGAGAGCATATATGCCAACCTTGGTCACATCGCCTGACCGCAGGAGCTCGCGGTAATATTGAAGGTTGGCCGCACGTGCCCACAGCGATGAGTACACGGACGTGAACGCGGAAAGGGAAGGAGGTTGGAGGCGCTCCGCGATGTAAACCTGCTTGAGGACCTCCCGGAAGACAGCGAAGTTGTACGCCAAGGGTTCGCGGTAAGCTAGAGGCATACGAAGTCAGTCCGCGTTGTTCAAATGTTGTGCCTCTTCCGCGACATATTGACTAGTTCTACCAGGAAGGTGGTACGCTCGAAGCCAGCGCAGAGGCATCGCGGAGGCCACACGGGACGAAAGTACCACGTACCTCCAAGCAGAGTGCCCGCCTTCTCTCCCACAGGACCAAGGAACTTCTTGCCAGCCTCGAACGCTTGGCCCAAGCCCTTCTGGACGGACGAGAGGGCATCTTGGGCCTTTTTCTGGAGCTCTTCCGAGCTGGGCGTCGACGACGCGAAGCGCTGCTGCTGGTGCGAACGAGGGTGGGACTGGGGGGCCCGGCGAGGGCGGAGGGCCTGCGCCAGGCGGGCGGAAACAGGGCGCACCATGGCGGAGAGGGCGCGAGCGGCGAGAAGGAGGGAAGTAGGGTGGTGGTCGCTGTTGAGAATGACGGGGCCGTCGGCCGGGACAGTGACGACCTCTCCCGACCGCCATTTTACTCACGCTCGGCTGCTTCCGGAGCACGTCTACGTTCTGGTTAGGGTTTCCCCCGGCTTGCTCCTTCTTCGCACATCCTGGACTTGTTCTGGACACTCCACTGTAAAAGGAGGCAAAACACAGATTTTATAAGAGGTCCTTACGATGATGCTAAAGACGATCCTGCGTTACCTGTTCTGGTCGACTCCGACAGGAATGAAGAAACAGACGCCACGGATAATGATCCGGATCCTGTCACACTCCGTACTCCACCACCATGTCTGCAAGCACTTTCTCCATTCACGCTGAAGACAAGACAAAACTGATCAAAGCTGCGTTCGAGGGTACGTTTCTCGATGTTGCTGCAGTCTCATATTATTCGGCTTATCTCTGGATTGCCACCCAACCGCAGCCAAGGAGTTTGCATACTGCAGATACTCGAACTTCCGGGTAGGTGCAGCACTCCTCACCACCACTAGCGAGATCATCAAGGGAGCGAACATCGAAAATGCATCGTATGGCGAGTCCCTCATTGATTGGAACAGTCTTACTGTCGCTGATGACCGCGGATAGGTGGGACGATCTGCGCGGAAAGAACCGCCTTCGTCAAAGCCGTGGTGCGTGAACGATGTGGGAGGTCATACAGTTCAAGAGAATAACACACCTGGAGCAGAGCGAGGGCAAACGCTCCTTCACCGCACTGGCGGTCGTCACGTATGGTCTCCAGTCACATCTATGTCTACATTCCGCTGAAACGGATTGGCAGCGATGTTGCATCAGCGATCTCGCCCTGCGGCATGTGTCGCCAAGTAATCCGCGAGTTCTGCGCACAACAGATGCCGATCCTCCTCATCCCTTGCGACTATGAGAAACGGTTGGCTTATGGAGAGCCTGATGGCGGTGTGAAAGAGACTAGCATCGCCGTACTGCTTCCCGACAGCTTCGGTCCGGAGGACTTGGAGCGTCCACGGCTCGGAGCTCAGTGAACGAACCCGGAATGTACTGCGATATGGACACATGTTGGTGAGTCCATTCATGTTACTGAACGTCGATGTGACTAAGACTTCATTCCGACAGCGACAGTGAGAAGTCTAGCTTTCTGTAACACCATGCAATTCGTTTATGGCAGTTCGAACGCTCTTGTGGTGATATCGCGAATGTCAGATATCACGATTCTCTGTTGCGTGAGCGGTGGCTCATGGCCAGTCTGGCACATCACCCCTCCTAGGTAGTGGCCCTCACCAACTGACTGATTTGTGCCTAGAGTACACCGTCCCGATTACGGCGCATAGTGGCGGACGCGAACATCTCTGACGACATGTAGTCGCTCGGGACTCACCGACACTGTTCAAGGTTCTGTATAGTGAGGACGAGGAGCGTAAACCAGGATCAATGCCGATCTTGGGGCCATCCTCGTCCTCGGCATGGCTATCGTATATCATTACAGCCGGAGCCCCCGACGTTTGCATCCTACCGGAAATGCCAGGTAAGCATGATGTTCCTTCTAGTCCAAGAGAAGGTGAGCGATCCCATTTGACACCTATCCTGAGTCGAGTCTCATACCACCGTCTTATAGGACTCCGCGGTGGTGCCAGGGAAGTTACAAATCAACAACCTCCGCCCATGCTCCCGTCTGACTCACCCTCGGGCGTGCCCCGAATGGACTTTGTGACGCAGCATTTCACACCCGTCCAGTTCAGGCTCGGCCATTGAGACTGTGGCCGGGTCGCTTATACATACCGCAGTTGCGTCGAGATAACCTAACGCGCTCTGGGTACGCGAGGAGGCGCGTCGCAGCTCTGCACGCCGAGGAACGGCGCGTCACGTCGCGTCGGTCGGCTGCCACGGACACCACCATGGCTTCGACTGAAGCATTGGTGGCATCGCCTCACTTCGAGGTGTGTCAAACTCAACGTGCGGGCAACGTTGTGTTTGGGTGGGAAAGCTGCTTAAGCAGGGACGGGGAGCTTACGACAGCCGTCTAACAGCGCGCGAAGACAGCTGGCTTCTCTACGTGTAAGCAGCCAACTCGTTCGATCTTCCATCGTCCTGCTTTTACCTGATCATGGTTGTCCATTTGATATGCACCTGCGGTCCGGAGTCTGCGTTGTATAAAAGTGGGGGCAGGCTCGACGATGAAGGTCCCTCAGCATTCGCATTCTCCTCTCAGGGCAGCCTCTCGCAATAACTGGACCCGTTTATTCATCACAATGTCTCCCGCTCACCACTTCACACTTTACACCACCAAGGGTCTTGCGCCTAATGGATGGTGCGTCCCCGCTCACATGCCAGTCGCAGCGGCGATCGAGGCTAACAGCTATCTAAAGGAAAGTGATGATCGTCCTCGAGGAGCTCGGGCTCGACTACCAGCCACTCTACCTCGACTTGAGTAAGAATGAGCAGAAGGGCGAGGAACACACGAAGCACAACCCCAACGGCCGGATCCCCACCCTCATCGACCACAAGAACGGCGACCTCACCGTCTGGTGAGTTCCCCTCTGGGCCCCATCCCTTTCATCCCAGCCATTTATTTCTTGCATTGATCCGGGTCGGCGACTGGTTCTGATGCGCATCGTAGGGAGTCCGGCGCGATACTCGCCTACCTCGTCGAGAAGTACGATACGACGCACAAGATCTCCTTCGAGAAGCCCGAGGACAAGATCCACCAGCTCCAATGGCTCTTCTTCCAGGCCTCTGGCCAGGGGTGCGTCGTTGTCTCTCCCTCCCCCCCAATCCCCTTCTCGCTGACGCCCTCCACGGTCTCTCCAGCCCGTACTTCGGCCAGGCGGCATGGTTCAGGTTCTTCGCGAGCGAGAAGATCCCGAGCGCGATCGAGCGGTACCAGAACGAGACCCTCCGCGTCCTCGGCGTGCTCGAGAAGGTCCTCTCCGCGCGGCCGTACCTCGTCGGCGACAAGGCAAGCGTCGCGGACCTCTCCTTCATCACGTACGTCCCCGTCTTTCAGCCCCTCCGCTCGTCCCGTCCTTTCCCTCTCCGCCCCTCCTCCTCCCCTGCCACACTGGTTCTGACCGTGTGGCGCTCGCCGGGATCGGAACAGGTGGAACGACGTCGCGTCAAGCAGGGTAGTCAAGGACTTCAACGGGTTCGACTTCGAGAAGGACTTCCCGTCCGTGTACAGGTGGCATAACGACCTCACCGGCCGGGCCGCTGTCAAGAAGGTGCTCGCCCTGTGGTATGCTACTCTGTGAGCTGGCCGTGCCAGTGGCGCCAGGGTATGAAACGGACGAGTTGGTCTCATAGAGCGTCACTCGTCCCGAGCCTCGATCGTCTCAGGGTGTTTGACGTTATCGAAGTGCTCTTGTTGTAGATGTGGGTCGTATTAATGTGCAAAGTCGTGAACAATTTGAACCGGGAGACACTGTGCGCCGTACATCACTCTCACTAGTGGGTTAGCCGGATCGAACCGCAGGCTTCCTCCGAGTCATCCTTCAGGCTTGTTCTAGGTAAACGGCACTACACGTGGAAGCAGGTCCTGCCAGTGTGCGCAAGCGTGCACCGCGACGGGCGAGCACGGTGCAGATAACCTCCGAGTCCGTACACCGCTTCTTCCTCAAGTACGTCCCTCCAATGCGCCATGGATTCTCGTTCGATGACTAGTAGTACCCTTTGCACGTTAGATCCTAGATGGCTCAGTAAGCTAGGAACCTATCCCCAACGCTTTTCCACTTCCCCGTGAATGGATTGCCGACTAGATCCATGAAGTTTTCAACGCGACTGCCCTCCTCCGGGTGAAACCGCGGACCGTAACCGCCATCCGTGGTTGCGGTGCAGCCTCGTGGAGACGGCGTTCACTGGCATTATGTAGGTTGCCCGGGTGCCGATGCGCGAGTTACAGTAAGTACGACACTCATGATGCCAGTGTTGGGAAGGAGCTAACTAGAATTTGATACTACAAGGGTCCGTGGTGTTCAACAGGCACCGTGCGCCGGCGAGAGTGAGCCTTTCTACGATTGAATGCTGCCAGTGCTACTAGCGGACGCGCTCAGGCTCATGCTCAGAGAGGCCCGTGATCATTCGAAGGTGCGAGCTCCGTAGTGCAATGGGCGAACCACGGTCAGCGGGCAAAGCTCGCACAGCGGATACAATACACCAATGGTTCTATCAACCGTGGCTGCAGAGGTCATCTGAGTAGCAGCATGTCAGGTTCACCCGGGAGAAGCAGAGAAGGAGGGGATGCATTCTCAGAGCACACCTCGCTCTCTGACGAGTTGAGCCTGCTGCCTGACGTCAGAGACAGAGACATGCGCACGACAAACGCCGAGCGGCGTGACATACCATGTGTTTCGAGAAGTTAGAAGCGTCCGCGACTCACAGCACTGGCAGCTTCCATCTTACACCATGGCCAGGATATACCAATTCCGTCCTTTACCTTCATAGTGCCCCCGTAAGGAAGGCCCAACTCCCGCGCAAAGCACGTTTGGCATGTTGAAAGGGTTCGATGTGCCGCGGCCGCAGAGCGGTAACATCTAAGAAAGTGCCAGAACCGGCTAGCACTCGCTGTAGGCGCGTTATTGTAGCTTCGTGACGCCCTCCAAATTTCTTGGGAAAAAGATGCCGGCGAGACGTGTGCGAATCGGATGTGACGACGCGATGACCCCGTTTACTAGGCATCGCGCGGGCCACGAGGAGCCTCGAGGACGGAAAACTGGCTGCGCATCGAAGACGAGCCCGATGGGTAAATGCGCACGATATGGTTGGATGGAGCTCCCGCGATGATGCGAAGAGCCTATCGTACGTGCGGGCAGTTGTACGTACGAATCGGGTGCACGCATACTAGCCCGAAGAGGTGGGCGAGGACGAAAACACCTGTGTGGTGAGAACGGTGTGGATTGATGAGTACAGTATCCCAATGCAAAAGCGCCACGACAGACTGCAGGAAGCCCGTCTGTGAGAGAAGAACCTCAGGCTCGAGGCTCGCGGTACCAAGTTGCCCAGTCCCGGACGTCGACTCGGACACAAGCGGCGACTCGAAGCAAAGGTACGCTCCGCTGCCAGGGTATGCAACCTCAAGCTGGGGCACGTGTACTGCGCACCCCCGCTCGTCTGCAAATACCCCAAATCCAGCGGAGAGGCTATCAACTGCCGAGAAAAGAACCCTCTGAGCGACCTCCGTCCGCGGCATGAGCGCGCGCGACTCTTCGCGCCTCGTCACGTCGCGCCGACACAGCGCGTCTCATGCCACATCTTAGCGTCGCCTCATCGCGGACAGCTGCCATCACCACGACGAACCGGCGCGCGATACGACACTCTGCTTAAGCGCAGGCGACCTCAGACAAACCGTAGCGAAAGAAGGGGTTCCAACCTGTTCCAACTCACTTCCCTGCTTCGGGGTCCTCGCGCGAGCTTTGACCTCGATGGCTCGATCCGTCGTACAAGGGTCCAGCGGGCGCGCGGGGCCTGCAGGGAACGCTGACTTTGAAACGTGAGCCGCGAAACATCCAGAATTTCCGAGCGCTCGAGATTGAGCATGCGGGCGCGACCGGGGACAACGGCGCGCGAAGCACGTCGCGAGACAACGGACGAAGAAACGCTTGGGAGCGAAAACCAGGCGGCCGCTCGAGGTTGGAGTTGCTGCTGCTGTCCCCCCGATCGTCGGCCACCCGCCCAGGGCTCAGCTGCTGCCGTGTATCGGTGAGCGGCCGGTGCCGTGCGGTTGTGTGTCCCGGTGGTGGCCTGTGTGCCTCTTGTTGCTGCTCCGAGCGTCGCGCGAGCTCCGGGTATGCGTCGAGGGGCCGTACTCGAGTCGGCCTTGGGTCGCGCCTCTGCTAGTCACGCTTGGTACACTGGTGTCAAGACGCGACTGTAGAGGGCTAGCACGGTACCTCGGGTAATAGCCGCGCGCCTGGCCAGTAACGACGCGCTGGTGCCAGACTGTGGCCCGGGCGCGGCATGCGCTCGACGTGGCCGTCGCGAAGCAGTGGGCCCGGCAGGATGGGCATCTAAAAGACGGGGAGGATGTAGGTTAGGAAGGGCTGGGTGGGCACTGAAGCCGACCCGGCGTCGTCATACACCATGTCATGCCGGCCAACGGTCGTCGACCGAGCCTGAGGCCTCGGGCCTTGATGTCTGAGTTCGTCCTGGCTGCTGGATTGACCCCCGCCGCGCCTGGACGGAGAACCCGTGGTAGCGCCGGTCCGCAGACCAGGCCGCAACGAACTTGAACGTGGGTTTGGAGGCGTTTCGAAGGTGGTCGCGCTAGAGCGTACGCATACCCGTATCGCTGGAATTGGGCGCGTCGAGACGAATAGCTTGCGTGAAGGTTTGGGGTTCGTAGAGTGTGAGGTCCGTCGTGCGAGCGGACCTCGCCGGAGGCGCGAGAGCTGAGCGCTGATTATGGGAGCGGAGTCGCGCTGCCAGGGATGGCAAGTCGGACTTCCGGGACGATCATCTTCGAATTCATGGGCAACTTTCGACATGCCGGGATCCGGAGATCATCACGAGCTCTCAGCTCTGAGGGCCCTGAGTGCAAGTAACGGATTGGTAGGTAATATTAGCTATTGAGCTCGTGAGTTTGAGACTCGAAAATACCCACCGTGCGGGCAGGTACCTTGGGAGGGGGCCAGGAGGAGAGATCTAGCACTGGCACCCTGGACCGGGGAAACTTCGCCGTGGTACAGAATGTTGCCATACTCGGCCCGTGGGTGGACCAACTTACGCCCCTCGCTACGGACGAACTCGAAGGAGGAGCCCCCTTCTCAGTGAATATCGGAACCGTGGGGCTGCTGACGGCGGATTCTGTCGGATTCCGGCGGATTCTGCCGTTTTCCGCCATCGCACTGATGGCGGGCCGGTGACCTCCTTGCACCCGTTGTACCCTTTAGTCTAGCCCGTCGTACTTACAGACTGGCTCAGGGCTGGCCGCATGGCTCGCTGACATTTCGGGACAGGTAACAAACAGGTAACCTGACGGCGTCCCCCATGTTCTCCCAGTCCGTGTGCGAGTGGCACTTACACGCCGCACAAATCCTTTCCCCGGGGCGGTGGGGTGCATAACCGCAGTGAGAGGCTGTGAACGCGACGGGTTGGCGCGCACACCCCCTGCGCGAGGGTAGACCCCCGTCGCGCGCCGACAAACACACGCTGGATCGGAGGGAAGGGATGTCCGGCAAGTCCGTGCGAGAGCGGTAGCAACACGCCGCATCATACCTTTACCTCCGGGGCGGGGTAGCGCTTAGACACAGCGGGTGGGAGACAACGCGCCAGGATGACAAGCACACGCCCTGCGCTGGCGCGCAGCAGCGCACTCCCGTCGCGCGCCGACAAACACACGCTGGAACGCAGCGAAGGGATGTCCGACACGGAAACTCAACCATTGCGTAAGAACACTCACTGAGGGGCACACTAACGCACCTTAGAACGAGATGGCGATCGCTTGCAGCAGTTGAGGCCTTCGGGGAGAGCAGGTGCAGGCATTCTAGAGAGGGAGACCGCGCATGTTGAGGAATGGATGCACACGCCCCGCGGACGTGTATTCCCGGCCGAGAAGAGTGTAGTGACTCTGGAGGAGGGATGGATAACGCGCGGACGGACGCCACGAGTGCCCCCCTCGATATGTCGCGCCCATGGAGGGATGGCGGACGTGCCTGGCTAATCACAGCAGGAAGCCTGGTCGCATACAGAGGGAGGCCGCACACGCTGACGAACGCATGGCCACGCCCCGCGGATGTGTGTTCCCCAGCGTTGAAGAGTGTACATTCGCGGAGAATTGGGGAGCACTCCGACGCACGCGATAAATGCCCCTCTCGATACTGGCACCCACAAAGGTACGTCCACAGTGCGAGAGGAAGATGTCCGTCACGAAGGGATGAACCAATGCCGCGTAGGGGCGGCCGCACGCGGCGAGACCAGAAACGTGCGTCGCGGATGGATCAAGCAGACGCGCGGAGGGGATAGACACTTGCGGCAAGAGGCAAAGCACACGGCGTCGTTCAGATCTATCTGTGAGAAGGGGATCCACACGCGGCGAGATTGAAAACATATTTTCTAACGCGTCATGCAACTGTGGCGAGATGAACAGAACAGAAAGATATGACGAAAGAACTTTTTGCAGAAGGCGCGTCCGGGACTCGAACCTATAACCGGATAGATAGCTGGCGCCGGCCAAAAAGCGGCAGCAAAGACCGCTGAGCCACTAATACTTAAAGACCTCGAAAGGGCTATATGCCTTATACAGTCTGACATCTCACCACATTTGGAAACGGCTAGCGCCCCGCGGTACTATCTGGGAATATGACTTATGTAATAAATGGGTGCGCTCGAGAAAGGAAGTACCAATTCAGGTTGTGGACACCGAGGAACAGCGGACGTTCTTCTACACTTCTAATGTATACATACGTTTGGTTTCCTGGGGCTTAGCCTCAATTTTCGACAGCGCGAGAGATCTGCCTCTCCCCCCCAACGTCCTTCATCCCCCCTCTCCCCTCTCAACTCGCCATCCTTCCTCTCCCTCCCCATGGGTCCCACCGTCTGCTCTGTTTTCTCCTACTCCCTCAAACCTCAAACGACCTACAGCGCGGGAAGACTACGATATGGCCATCATCGGCGTTGTTATTAGTCAGGCCGTTGTATTGGGAGGGGGAGCACTGGGCGACGTGACGGCCAATGTTCACCGTATCATAGCCATCGTCTGGCTGGTGAGTGGTATCCCCATGTGCATGCTGCACCGGGCGCCTGACAATCTGCAGGGCGGTGAGGACGAAGGGGGATCGACAGGCGACGCGACGCCCAACGCTCGCGTGGTCATACGCAGCGTCGTGATTAGACAGCATGGAGGAACCGCTCAGGATAGCGAGGCGGTGGTTAGGACGTCTCTGGTGAGTCATGTCCACGTGTGGGTGCGGCACAAGGCGTCTGACGCGTTACAGGGCGGTCAGGACGAAGAGGGCCACGACGCCATGCATGTTGATGACCCGGACATCCCGATGGTCGATGTTAGCGCGAACTCCACCGCCAATGTTGCCGACAACGCGATGGACACCGGCGAGGATAACTGAGGCGGCCTAACCAGGTAAGCCCATTTTGATCGCTGCACGCTCTTCGGCCTCACATGCGTCTGGCATTACAAGACATCGGGATCATTCCGATACCCTCAAGGCCAAAGGCCGTACTCGGAGATCGAAGGTGCGTTCCCCCGTCCGCACAAAGTACAGTCCCTGAGTGCCGCACTTCCTTGTAGTGCCCAATGCTGTTCACGTCCCGCTCACCTGTCCAAGCCTTCATCATGCCCTCGTCTGATATCTTGATGCCCCCATGGGGTATGCACATCTTGTCGTCTATCTTCCATCATTGCACTGTCTTTGCTACTGTACATTTGCTATCGTTCTGTCAGATTATGCTTTGTCGTTGCTGTATATTTCCGCTCATTGTCATACCCATGCACGTCATCGGGATTCCTGTAGCATACCTATCGTTCTCATTGCTGTTGTCGCCGCGTACTCATGCTATGTCCTTGCTGTGTTTGCTCGCTGATGCGTACCGTTTGTACTGCGCGATATGCTATTGTCGTTTGCAACATGCTGTGTTTGCTCATGTGGCAAACCTGTGATCTGTGCATACTTGGTGCAGCTCACTTACGGCCAGAATGACCGCCATGGCGAACATACGCTCCAGTCGCGGCGACCTCCCAGGCGGAGGCGACTTCCCGGCGGCACCAGCCCTGGCCCATCTCTAGTCGCCGGCGACCTCGCCGCCTCCAGCCTGCAATCCCCTCCCGCCAAAACCCGTCCGCGCTGACGGTCTGATCGCGACTGTCAGCTGACCAGTTGACAGACGGGCTCGTCGTCGACCCAAGTAATAGTCGCTACGGAGCGCACACGATGCCGCTGGCACCGTCAAAGCGGTGGATCCAGCGTGCCATCCAGTTGGCACACTCCCCATCTTGCCCCCCCCCTTCCCTCTCCACTTTGCCTATCGCGTATCCATGCCTCCTGTATATAGACCGCCGTATTGCAGATGCTATTCGCGACGCTTACCATGTATTGCCGTGACTGCTGATGCTCTCAGGAGCTCTCGCTATAATAGTGCAGCTTATAGGAAACTTCACGGAGGTTGGCAACACGATGCCAGTGAGCCAGTGTCTCAGCCGGACGAGGCCTACTAGCACCATGCTGCCGAACTCACGACGGCGTACATTTCTCATATCCCAGCGTGTTCGCGATTCCGGGCGGTGTGTTTTTGATATCGCGCAGTGCGTTTGTCATCTCGCGACTTGCGTTGGTGCTCTCGCCGGAGGGGTTGGCTCTCTCTCCATGTGGTGGTGAGCTTATCGGGGGAAGTGGCGCTCCACTCACCACGTACCGTATGTTGACAAGTTCCCCGGGCACATATGGTCCTCTTGTCTGACGCCGTATTTGCCCGAGATTCTAGTGGGTGTTCCTCATCTGCGGGGGTCTGTGCCGGGTTCCCCCGTCTAGCGGTGTACAACCCGTGCGGCATGTAAGTGAGAATGACCTTGTCGGGCAGCACACAGGGTCAGGGCTTCACGCATTTGCCTGACATCGGGGGAGAGCAGAGTTGACGGACGAGGGTTTGTGTGAGACTGGTTTGAGGATTAGACAGTTCAATACGTTATCCATGGACCACAACGCTCCTTAAGCTCACGCAGTGCAGTGACTTTGCTACGGCAACGGAGCAGGGGCTAGCTATCTGAGGTAATCACTCGAACGTGGGCGGTTTCAAATACTGTTCGAACTCACGAACTAATATGTATATGTCGGGCGGTACCCTACGTTGAGGATGACGATGACGACCAACACGAAGGCAAGGGAGGAGCTTGCGGTGCGGTGGGAAGCGTGCATGGTCATCGTCCATTATCTTTTGGGCAGTTCCAAAGTGCTGAGACACAAAGCGGACTGGCGGTTTGGACCTAGTCTGACACGGACTCAGAACATAAGGATGAGCTTGATGCATGTGGACGGTTGGGGTTTACTCGCGCTTGGTTGAATTGCTTCACTTTCGATATTCACAGCACCCACCGCAGAGACTTTTCACCCAGCGCCTAGACCCCGGTTGTCACCGGGTTTTGCAGTTGAAAGGTTTGATCTTTGCTACTTTAGGCAAGCAAAGCACCAAAGGTTGGGGTGTGCGTTTCATCTGCTTGTGGCTGTAGCTTATTAGATTGCCGGTCTGACACAATGCTGTGCTTTACGCGGGGCATGGCCGCAAACAAAAGAAGGCCTGGCTGGCCTGGCAGAAGCTGAGTTCATGTATCCATAGGCAATCCATAGGTATTAAAATGCACCATCGGGCAGGGTTAGGTCCGTACAATCCCCTCCACGTAAATGTCTGCGCTGACACGCGGACCGTCTGATCGAGACTCCGGGAAAGGTTTCTCATCTCCCTCCGAGTCGTCTCGCTTCCCGGTCCATCTGGCGGACTATTTTTATGGGTGGACATATCCGCATGCGTAGCATGGTTTACCCGCAGCTGATTCATCCACACGACTGTGACAGTTCTGACATGACGCACTGATGCACCCAGAGGGGCATGGCCTTGGATGTCTGTGCACCGATAGGCACGTTAACGGTGCACCTGCACGCGGCGTGCGAAGTGCGCCGCGCCGTGTGCGTGGTCAATCTTTGTGGCGAGGAGTGTCTCTCCACCGCGCCGAAGAGTTCTGTCTCCAGCGGGTGGATTTACGCCCACGACGCGGCACTAAAGCTCGCCCTCACTTCGGGTGGGCGGCTCCGGATCACATCAACATAGAAGAAAACGGGAGAGTGGGTGGATAAGGTCACTCGGGTGTGCTGCGGCTCGCCGTTTGTCTCCCTTGCCGCCTTGTTACACATCTCCGTCATCCTCGCTTCTAGTCGTCATGATCGCGTTGCCGACGATCCTCTTGCGCCTGGGGAAGCATGAAGAGCTCTTCGCTAAGCTGAACTACGACAGTCTGGGCCAGTTTTTCGAAATCATATTCCGATATATGCCCAGGATTCTCACATCAGCACCTCGTCGTCGGAGGGGCCTACCTGTGCTCGCTCAGAACATTCGCGATGTGCTTGCGTTGAACTTGGCATTGTCGTACGACGATGTGGAAAATTTGTGGGCGGCGACTGGCGACTTGTTATTGAAGGAGTACAATACCCGCGAGAATGCTGGGGAGCAGTCGAACGTGGATGAGGCTCTCGGAAGGACCGCGCCCCAGTTTGGTCTCGGTGCGTGGGACCATATGCCGAATGGGTACCGTAGCTCATGGTCTGCAGGCGTCGAGGTGATGATCGCACCTGTGAGATGTTGTATCAACGAACATTGTCCCCAGCGTGGCCTTCCGTTAGGCGGCAATCGGAAGGAGTTCATGGGAACTTTGTTCACGCATGGTAGAGGCGTGCTGCCCATACAAATTATTACTTTGTACTGCCGCGGTAGGCCCTATTCTCCTTTGGCGCACACTCGTACGCTCACAGGCAGACATGGATCAGGTTGTAACACGACGTACCGGGCGAACTACTACGTGACCAATGCCGATTCCACGACCGCGGTCCGCGAATACTATCAAGGCGTTCCGAAATACCTTGAGGTTACGCAGCACTCCTATGTAGACGTGGAGTTGATCCAGTTGTTCAGGCATCAAATGGCATTCTCGCAGTGCGGTTTCCTCTTTCTGTTTTGAACTCAAGTGCAGCCACTCATGCTTGATCTAGCGCGTCGGGGGATGGATGTGCCAAAATTTACAACCTGGGCCTTCGGAAGTTGCCATACGAAACGCCGAAGATGACATCCGAGATCGTCTGGAACGCTTTCTACATTCAGGCACTCCTCGTCCATCACACGCGGCGAGATTCCCGTCTGCAGCTTCCGCACCATGGTGAACAATCGGACCGTCTTGCCGCTGCGTTGAAGACTCGAAATGAGCAGATGGTTGGCGTTGGGCAAGCTGAATGGGCCCATGCGTGCGACGTATGCGAAAAGATTGTGAAAGTCGAGGATCCCGTCGGTGGGGGTGACTCGTGGGGTGAGTTCCACGTCGATGATCTCACAATTGCCGAGATTAAGATCATTTCAGGGCGTGTATCCGCATGCGTCATGGACGGCGTGTGTATAGGCCACCCTCGTTGCCAGGTCTATCACTGCACAGAGCGCCTGCAGTCTCCGCGGGATAGGTACTGCGAGGTTCATCGAGCATTGGATTCAGTCTGCGCATTGCAGGGCTGTGATCTGCCTTGTACGGATGGAAAGCGGACGTGCAGCACTCAGAGCCATCGGAGGGTCGAGGATGAACGCCGCCAAAAGGGGCGCGCGATGTTCGAGCTGAAGCGACGTATGCAGGCCAGGGATGTGGCTTCCAGCATCCGTGCAGTTTCTTCCTTAGATCCTTCAGAATCGCTGCTCGACGATCCGGACTTGGACGATCCCGCCTGGACCTCCAATGTCGAACGCAAGCCAAAGAACAAGCGACAAACGAAAATTAAATCCACACTCACTCGTCGGTGGACTCATAACGAGCAATTGCTCGTGCGTCCTTGTGGGGTCGTCATCTCCCGGGCGACGTTCTACCAAGCAGAGTCTCTTCCAAATTGCAGGGTGAGTCGCGGTGGCCATGATATGTGCTCTGACTTATGCCGTGTTTAGCTCTTTCTCAACGCCACCTTCCCCAAACACTTCCCCCGCGCGCTGCCATCGTTTGTGTTCTTCGACAAGAATTGTCAGTTGCTGGCCCACCTCGTCAACGTCGATGATGACCATCTTCTCCGCATGGGTTTCCCGGTGGATGTGTTCCATGCGGTCAACAAGCACCAGGAGTCTGATGACTACTGTCAGGAACACTGCAATCCGGCGGGGTTTCCCGAACTGATTGACGATGACGAACAGTGGATCTTTAACTCCTCGGTATGCGAGCAAGTCAACGTCTGGTTTGCCCAGTTCCTGCCTATCGTCCGGGAGATGTCCGAAGTGCACTTCAACTTCTTCCTCGACGAGATGCTCACCATGCATAACGAGGACAGGGTTGCTACTTTGGCCCGAACTGGTCAGCGTCCTCGCCTGGTCCCCGTGGAGGAGCTCATGGCTCCTCTCGATATGTAGGCTTACACTTACCGGTCAATATGTGAGTTTTCCATACGCGCTTGATATGTAGTTGTGAAATGGAGAAGCACCCGGTTCTGACACACGCCTGACGTCAGGTTCTGCCACTGTATCTGATGGCACCGCTATTACATACAAGTCAATTTGGCTTGGCGTCCTTAACAAAATGTTTGTATGTGAATTCCCAAGACGCCTGCTCCACCTTCTGCGTGAGCTCCCCCGCCTTTTTCTGTCTCCTCAGCTTATCCTTCCATTGACCGGCGTTGAGTGGTCCTACCTTTCCGTCGTGGATTTCCTTCAGCCGGCGTCGAAACCAGGTTTCATCGGATGATGTCCAGATCCCCGCATAAGAAGTTCCCTTTACCCATGCCGAGTGCTTCGGCCACCACGAAGCGTCTTCGGTTTGATATCCTCGCCCTATCATTTTTCTGATTAATTGCTTTCTGGGGAAAGACTCGTTCATGCTTACCGGTATATACCCTCACTACACCGGCTATGACATCCAGCTCGGCGACGGACAAGGCGTCATCGTAGTACCCTCCCCCTTGGGAATCCTCAGTGACGGCTTGGCAATGTTCAGCCAGACCACTCGGCCCATTCTGCAACTCCTCGAGGTGGGACATGGTGGCGCCAGATCGAGGGTACTTGCCAGTCACCTCCATCATGATGCGCCACACAATGCCGCCCTTGAGCCATGCCGCTCGTGAGTGTGGACGCTGGGAGAGCTCGAGGACGCGCTGGTAGTACGCGTCGTAGTCTGCGAGGGTAGGCCTTTCTCCCTTCTTGCGCCAAGGCGCTCGCAAACGCCGTACAGGTGGCCTGGGGTTCCTCGAGATCAGCTGCTCAGGTGCGCGGTCATGCCATATCCCCGTCCGGACAGGGATCCCCGCAACGACCAAGTTGATCAGGGCGTCGGCCCTCGCGTCCGCTTCGTGCAGGCGTCGAGCGATCAACAGGGCACCCATGGGTGAGGTCAGGAGCGACCACGTTTGAGTGTCAGAATCTCGCATGAACATCACCAACACCCAACGGAGGGTGTCATCTGGATCGTCCTTTCGTGCCGGAGCCCTTAGGTGCTGTAGCGAAATGGATAGACGAGGATCCCGGGCCTTATCCCCTAAAAGATATGCTGGGTGCCGTGAATCCAAGTCCCAAGTGAACTCGAGGGCTCGAGACTTCAAGTCACCATCCATGACTGCGGACACCCACCCTGCGATGCATGTTTTGATCGCTTCGTCTGCGGGAATCCTATCCTCGGTTTCCCCAAATAAATGGCACAGGTCATCTGCCCATTTCTGGTAATCGATGTTGGGGAAAACACGTGGGTCGACGACGGTGATACCGTACCAAGAACGCAGGAAAAAGTTCTCGGGGATGGTGACGTCTTCAATCACGCGTTCTTCTTCTCGAGCGGGGTTCAGAAGAACGTGTTCATCAAGAAGGACCACGCCATTCGCAGTCGGAGGTACAGGGTGTGCGCGCGCCGGGCGCGAGCCGTCGACGATGGCTCGCATCGTCAGGGCTGGATGCGCCAATGGCTCGTCCTGGGAGGTGTCCCACCCTTCCGGGAACCAGAGATCCCACTCGTCGAAGAAAGCGTTGTATCGCCTGCAGCGAGCTGGGTGCACCATCCATATGCTCCTGTAAGCCGAGGGAGGGATGGGATGGCGGTATTCGTATCCCGCCCATCGGGGTGGCAAATCGGGAAATATGAGTTGGGGTTTGAGCCACAGGTACACACGAGAACGACGGTAGGGGGGAAAGCCCGTGTCCGCTTGCGCCAGTCGTGCACGACGCCAGTGTTTCTGATGCTGGGTCTCCTGACGTTCCTGATCGGGACGGTACCGATCCCGACGAGCGAAGAACTCCTCTCGTGTCTCACCGGGCAATTGATACGGCCCGAAGGGGGGAGTGCTTTCGTCGAATCCGGAATAATCCGGGAGCAGCGCGTCTGCGAATGCGGCATAGAGAGACAACACGTGGTTTGCCCGACGGAAGGTGGTTGAGAGCGAAGGCAACGCGTCCGGGGTGAAGGAGGGATAAACGCATTCATCCAAGGATGATCGGCAATGCATCCGTTGATGGCGGCGGGGTCACGCCAGTGGATAAAGACAGGCACATTGGCCGCTCGAAGGACGGGGGCTATCGGTAGCCATGCGCACTGACTTGGATCCAAGACAGTACCGACGCGGAGATTGATGGAAAAGTCGCAGATCACGGAGTCGGAGATCGCGTCAATCCAGGACGATGGCACTTCCTTTCGTCGCAGGAATACGACCCAATCAGGGACCGCGGTTGCGGTGTCGTAATCGTAGTGCACAGTTTTCACCGCTGGAATTGTGCCTTGAGACGGTCCCGGAAACTGCCAAAGAGCGACCGCCAACGCGCATCGCGCCGCAAGGATTTGGAAGGCTCCATGGGAGCGGCGAATAGAGACCTCCGCGGCGCGCTGGGAAGTATGGAGCTTCCGGTACTCGTAGTCCTCAGGAGGAGGCCAGTGTTCCTGGTAACGAATCGCGTAGCGTGCCGACGTCCCGCAAGAGCTCTGTTCTGTGGATGTGAGGAGCAGGTCGGAGATGTGCAGAAGTCCCTTCTCTAAACCAATCCAAGTGTTCCGGATGTCATCAGGTAACGCCCATCCACCTTGGAAATGCGTGGGCGCCAGACTGGACGGATGCACACATAGTCGGCAAAGGAGCGGGTCGGAGACCGGGAGCTTGTGCAGCAAGAATGGGATTTCTGGATACCTGTTGATACTAATTCGGGGGCGCAAGAGGCTTCCGAGCGAGCAGTTGGCAAGGAAATCGGGATCGGTGGTGGTGGCTATGGGGTGGATGATCGGGGGAGCATTGATGACAGTGTATATTCGCCGATTCTCATCAGCAAACGTGTAGAGCTCATTTCGCCTGTAATGTCACGTTCAGACGTTACTGGTGATGCTGTGCCGTGGTCAAACCTACCAGAGGTCTAGGGCCATGATACTTCAGCAAGATTTCAGCGTGGAGATCAGCAACAGTGATTCCTGCGCTGGGCGTCAGAGAGCTCCTTAAGGGGATCGCGAATGCGATGGATGAGATACCTTGAACACAACCAATGCGAGGCGGTTCAGACTCCAGGGTGTTGTTCAAGGCGGACACGCGATTTGTAGCGAGATGGAGAAGGGTGTGGGCGGCTGTGGGGGTCTGATGTTGGTGCTGCGGTTCGTGTATTTGGTTGTCGGTTGCTTCACGTTAGACTTCTTATCAAGGTATCTCGTTCAAACTTACGTCCTCGGATGGCACCTGGATGGCACGCTGCAGCTCAACGCCTCGAGGCCGGCGCAGGGCATGCCATCATGTCATTGTGACAGTAGTCGTGCTGACGGCCACATCGCTCTGATGGAACGGGTTCTTTTTAGCTCGGTTAAGTACAGATAAGTACTACCCGGACAAGAAAGGCAATGACGTTCCGATGCAAGCTTGTGGGACACATGGTGCTCTCGGAGCTTGGCGCTCAGGCACCATGAGAGTGCGAATCTGAACGACCGCCGGAGTGAGACGCCAAGGGTTCTGTAGCGTAAGTAGTCGTTTCAATAACCTCCGTTCTCCGTTCTCCGTCCACCAAGAGACGTTGGAATTGTCCAGAGCACCATTGCCCTTCTGTGGTGCATTGAAAATGCTGCAATGCATGGCTCTCCATAAATGTAAGAGGCCGTGACCGACCCGATAAAAAGGGGCGGTCAAGGCGTGATACGGTGATAATCAGGAAAGCAGTTGCCCTGGCTCCACTGCGCCCCCTAGTGTCGGGCACTACGCGCAAGCATTCGATGGAGACCGTCGAAGGTGGCCGCGCACCCAGAACGCACCTGTTCAAAAGCGCGCACTTGCGGTGCCTCCGCCGCAATCCTCGCGACATCTGCCCCATGGACGAAAGCAATATCCCCGCTCTGCGTCCTAATCCCGAGAAAGCCTCCCTTTTCGTGACGGCGCTGGGGGTCAAGACAATGAACGAGCAAATGGGCAACGTGACGCTTGAAGTACACCATCCCGATGTCAGTCCTCTCATGGTATGTCATCCACATCGCCAGGCAAGCTCGCATTCAACCCAATGTCGTCGTTAGATCGTACTCCCTTGCACGGCAGAGGAAGCGACACCACAGGAGGGGTGGATCAGTACTTGGGATTCGATCTGCGACTGGCCCGGTGCCACTGCTCTCACACGGAACCAGTGGTTGCTGCTCTGGACGTTGTGTCGAACCCTCCACTGGATTTCACAAGACATACATGGCGCGCGCGGCGCAGCGTGGCCCACATTCATGAGAGGCTACCTCGTCCTTGGCGGGGTCGGCCGTCACTTCGGCTTAACAAGGGCCATCAATGGCGACCTGCTGCTCCCGTTGTTTATGACTTGGGTTCGGAGCCATATACCGGTACGTCTCCACGTCTCCACCATCGGTCGTGACATTCACGTTTCCATGGCAGAATGCTCTCTCGGGGCCGTGGCCTGATTTTCAACTCCCTGTTTGCGTTCCCCAGAGGGGCCAAACAGGCCGCCGAAACGGCAAAGAGGGCGAACGGAAGCAAGGGCATGGACAGAGGGCATGACTGGTCGGGATTGGGATGGTCGCGCGCGTGTTTGTTTCTATGTACTTTTCTCAGATGGTTCCGCACACGGATTCCTACTACAGAAGTGGCTGTTCCGCGCCTGACACGCGCACATGCATCCCCCCATCAGTTTCCAAATTTCATGCGCCATAACATTTTCCCCTTCCGCGGAACAGGTCAGCGCCGCAGATGGGAAGCGAGATGAACAGGTCACCCGTGTTGGGAAAGGCTTCCTGAAGGCGAATCACCAGGTTGGGACACGTTGTACTTTGGAGGCGTCCGACGGGTGGCGAAATCAGGCGCTCGGACAGTGCGACATTCCGTTCGACGTGATGGAAGCAATGGAAGTGAACAGCTTTCGGATGTAGACATAGCACCCCTCCTCCTACCCGGTAACGTCTACATCACGAGGCATCGCAACTACCAAGTCTAGCTTCCTGAGCCTGAAATCCACTCGGGTCCTGTCTCCGTCTTCCATTCTGACACATCGCATCACCATCCGCACGACGTCGCCCCCCATAAGCGCGTTCACCCCAAGGGGCCGCCCTTGCTGCGTCGCGTGCTTGCAACGTGTACAGTCGTACACGTTAAGCAGCCTAGAGCCAGGATCCGGAGCGGCCCGGAAGGCTCGAATGTCGTCTGGAGTGTAGACTACGTGACTGTGAGCTCAGGACACGATGAGAGTGAGAACGAAGGAACGCACATCGGTCTTCTTGCGCCAAGTCTAAGATCCGCCCCAGCGCCTTCTTGTCCTCTTCACGCAGGAGCTCCACGGTCACGCTGAGCGATGGCAGCATCTGTCGCGATAGGTTGAGACCAAGAAAGGACAGGCTACCATAGGCCACGATGACAAAGGCCCGGCCGTCCAGAGCGCTTAGATTGTTGTTGTTGGCCCATCCTGCGTCGTCGGGGACCTCGGAGAGGTTAACCCTCCAGAACTGGTCACCGACGGGCTGGCGAAGGAGCGCGTGAATCTTGCTGATGGTGGCAATGAGTGAGGGAGGAGGAAGCACGCCGTGTATAATACGCTCACCTCGTCTCGGGTTTCAAGCGCTCGTCTAGCCCCAGCAGAGGTTCTGCGTTAGCGAGAGGGTCTTCGCTGGCGAGGGGGTCTCCGCTGGGGGGGGGGTCTCCGCTGGCGAGGGGGTCTCCGCTGGGGGGGGGGTCTCCGCTGGCGGGGGGGTCTCCGCTGGCGAGAGGGTCTGCTGCCGCGGAGCTCGAGTCACACTCATGCTCCGCGCTGAAGGCCTGCACTTCATCGTCGTCGCTGGCGTCAAGAGCCGTCGTACCAAGGTCGGTGTTCGGGCACGAGCCCGCCGGCTTGATGTCCGGCGCCTCGTCGTCGCTGTCGTGAACCGAAATATACCCAAGGTGTTTCTTCTCGGAGCCGTCCTCGACCTTGACAGGCACCGAGTCGTCCGATTCGCAGTCCTGACTCGAGGTGGAATTGTCGTGCTTCTTCACAGGAAGTTGCAAAGCGGAGTGGCTGTCGGAACGCGGTCTTTTGGCAGGCATAGTAGGGGAAGGGGCTCGCAGAAGATGAAAGGGCGAGCTGGCCTTGGCGATCTGGCGAGCCTCTTGTATCCCGGAGAGGATAGCTGCACAGCCTGGTAACTATTCATGCCAGGACGAATGACAAGATTGTCGCCATCATCATTAATTCCCTGTGTCATCTCATCTCTCGAATCCTCGCCGCCCCGGACTCGCTGTTCATCCTCGCTGTGCTTTCCTCAATGGCAGTCCTTAGCAAACTCATGAGGTTCGTCGCCAGAGTTATCCATACTTATGTCCCGTATGGGGGTAACGACAGCCATGTAGCCTTCCACTCGATATCCATAGAGAGATTGAAGATTTGCTCAACATGGGTTCTCTCCTAGCGTTGGGAGGCACCTGTCTTCATTTCCGTGATCGCGTCTCGAGGACGTTGAAGATGGAGCGCAACACCATCATCTCTCAGTACTGGGCCAACCCCCAAGCCTTCCTCCAGTTCCTGACGTGGAGCCGAGCTGTCATCACTGGCGAAGCAGCTCTAGCGTTTGTCATGCGAGACCGCTCCCTCCTCACAGACGAGCTGGAGGTCTGTGTATCGAGTTTGTACAGTGACGACCTCCTCAGCGTTTTCGAGCGCGACCCACTTGTCAAGCACGTATGGAGCGACGATGTATGGCCTACGTTGGACGACCGACGACCCACCGCATTCCTCTACAAGAGCCCTTCCGACTGCCTTATCCGTATCATCTGTTCGCACACGGACTCGCCCTTCACCCCGTTCACGAGCTATCCGACAACAGCCCTGTTCAACTACATGGACGAGTTCTCCTTTGGAAGCGCGTACCGTGACCTTACCCTGAATCGTCGCGGGGTGGTGCCCGAGCTAGGGATGCTCAGCCAGGAGGTGGCGGCACGCGTCAACCGAATCACCACCCAAGGTGACTTCCATCAATCACAGTGGCCGGCCGCTGTCACGGTTCCGCCGTTGCCTTTCATGCTCGAGCGTCTTCGCGCCTGGGAGGATTCCGACATGGAAGAACTGGTGAACACGGTTTGTTTGCGCCGAGTACCAGTGCACAGGCCAATCCGCTTCTTGGAGATCCCGGATCCCTCGTGGATTTCTTCGAGCCTGACATGGTCGATCACGCGGTCATGGCGCATTGTAAGTATCCCCCTTATGGTCCGACGGCCGTTTGGCGGATGCCAGGCCCAGACTGCGACTACGGCTGCGCGAGCGGAGATTACCTTCTACGCGATGGTCTTTCTGACACGTGTATCGTTGGCAAGGCTCTTCGTTATGGACCGTTCACCACCGGGGTGATAGGGCGAGTCACGGTCGGGGAATCGCAGCACCGGTAAGTCTTACCATGGGAACAGCTTGAACCGGCTGGGCTAACGACCGTCGAAACATCTCCAGTCGTGTATGGAACTCTTCGCCTGACGATATCAAGCTGGAGGAGAGGGGTGTTTTATGGCGTACGAGCCCATGATGTCAGGATGTATACATATCGCGCGCTTGTCTTGGGTCACGGTACATCGACGAATGGATATCTTAGATATCGAAATCTTCTCACAACTAGGAAAATGTCGCGCAGTCGCGGCAGCAACGTCAGATACGGTGACTGACATATATATTAATTAATCACATGGCTACAGTACACCTGACATGCGAACGGCATCGCGAATACAAGTGCTACGTATAGCATAGCGCACTAGGGGGACGTAGCAGGTAGTTGAACATCTGCAAGCCTAGAGGGTAGAGATGTTCAAGCACACTCACAGCTGAATTACGGTCGACATTCGACACGGCAGAAGACCCTTGGCATGAGTTTCGTAGAAGACGTGTGCGAAGTAGGTAGATACATGCTAGGTTCGGATGAGCGGAGAAGGCGGCTTGTTCCGACCCTAGATTATCGATACATGCTCCCGTCTACCCCAAGCATGCGACCGTTAATTAGACTTTTTAGAGGGGCGCCATCTTTGCATGAATTTAGCCCACTCGCCGCGTGGGTCGCGACCCAAAGCGATCCAGCGATCCCGCTCTCCCGGCTTCTCCCCCGCCGCACGCCACGCGCGTTCCTGTTCGCTGTAGGTGCTCGATTTGTACTCCACCTGGAACACGGCCTTGAACGCATCGATCGTCTTCATTGGTGGGTGGGCGTCTTCCAACGCGCGCATGAGATCGAAGCCGAGGGCCATGTCGCAGACGTACTTCAAAGGCCACCGATGGCGTCCGAAGGGGGCGCTGGAGATATCGTACGACGGGCCGGGCATGGACGAATCACATGCCCCGGGTACCTCGGGTTGCGGCGCGAACAGCGCGGGGATTGGTGGCAAGGTCTCATTGAGCGCTGAAAATGGGTCCCGAACGTTCGCGAGCGACTCGTCGAAGTGTAACGGGGTAGTCGTCCCCTCAGGCCCAGACTCGTCCAGCCATGCGGAACTGCCCGATCTCGGGGGAGTTGTGGCCGCGGGAGACAGGGACCGACGGAGCCGAGAATCCGGAGTGATTGGGTAATCTCTAAAAGGCGGTCTAACCACATGAGTACTGAGGACGGAACTGAGCAGAAATTGAACTCACTGGGGCCGACGAGGTGTCTCGGGAGCAAGGGAGTCGTCTGGCGCTGCTCGCTTCTTCTGAGGGCCAGGCATCCCTTCCCCGGACGTCACGCCAAGCGCGCGATAGCACAGGTCGTCCTCGCCGAGCTTGCCGAGGTTCCGGGGCGCGGTGCCCTTCGAACCCGTGTACCACACCCGCTTCTTCGAGTCGTAGTACTGGAACTTCTCCTGGTCGCAACGATAGTCTTCGACGAGCTGAGGGATGTCCTTCGGATGAAACGCGCTCGGGTCGTCGACAACGATCTCCAACACATCAGGCTCTCCGCCATCCTGGAGGCGATTCAAGCGTCGTTAGCGTGCACTGGCCTCAACAACGAATGGACCCCCACCTCTGTCCACCACCGCAAGGTAACCGTCTGTACATGCGACTTCGCCTGCAGCTGCCTTGCACGCGTCGCGTGTTGTTCTACCAGGAGTTTTTGCTCCGCGTCGATGGCCGAGATCCGCTCTACGTATGCCGAGCTGGTGGGAGTGGCGTACGAGGCACGTTTCGGAGGGGCGCGATCGGGAGTGGGCTCGACGGCATCAGAGTCTTCAGTGTTGACGTGCTCGCTCACCGAGTCCGTGCCGTCCTGCTTGCACTTCTTTTTCTTCCCCTTTGTCCGTTGACTCCGTCGGGCACTACCCGGGTCGTTCGCCTCTGGGGACTTCGCTGGGCTGGCAGTGAGAGGACGCCCAGGAATGATAGCAACCATGAGCAATGGGCCTCACCTTTCACCGCTGACTCTACTCCCTTGCGGTGATCGCCCACGCCGCACGAGATAGGTGTCGCTAAAAGTGGCTGGAGATGCCGGCAGCACCGGACGCAGACACCGAAGGTGCACTCCACGTTGATGGGGGACGGTTTGTCGGAGTCCTTACACTGCTCCCCACAACAGAGCGTCTTCGGGTCGCCGCGGCCTGTTACCTTGCCGCGTTTAATGTCCGTCCGCCACTTGAAGTAGTCGCAGGTATCGGTGAAGGGTGGCGCGTTGTTCAGGCACTGTGCCACCGTGATTCAGACTCTCCGCAGAGAGAGGCAAGGTAGACGGAATCGTACCTTCTCGTACCAAAAACCTTCTTTCGAAGAGTTAGACTTGCCCTTGCACATCGCCGGAGCGGCGACATAATATTTGCATTTCGGGCGGGTAGCGCGAGTGAGTCGGGTTCGGGAGGAGAGGGCGGACACGAACGGGACGGGGAGCATGAAGGGGGGTGGGTCAAGCACCAAGCCTCGAGCAGCCCGCAAACATTTAACGTTGAAACGTAGCCTCTGGCACAGGCTAGCAGTGCCCCACTTGTCGATAAGAGAGGTGGTGCACTCCGTCTCACAAGGTACTAAGGTCAATGGCTACTGTAGGAACCGACTGCACGGCTCAGCCCTCCATATGGCAGGTCTGATGCCCATTATGGAAGATATTGGCCACCGATGGCTCCCTCATGGAGTGCATCATGCAACGCAAAGTCGAAAAAAATCGCAAACGTCAGGGCGAAGGACACTTGACTTTGGGCCACATGGACACTCAGACCCACCGGCTACTATGAGTCGTGACAGCCGTGTACTTAATCTTCTTGGCGAGGGTTATCTCACTCTCGCAAACACATCTATCACCCCCCTGCGTGTGTTCGCTCGCGTCCTCTGTTACACCTGCCTGCGTCCTGGCCGCTCTCCTCGTCCCTCCACTATCTCATATCACAAAATGTCTCAGACGACCAGTACGACCTACTCCCGCACTGTTTTGCCTAGAGAGCATGGTGTTTGGTAAGGCCACTTTCACCGCGGTTGGCCTTGTATGGATACATTGCTTATGGACTTCCAGGAAACACGTCAAGGTCGCAATCACTAGGGTAGGACATGTCCTTGCATTCAGGTGATGTATCCGTATAATGAAACCACTGTCAGTCCCTGTTGAACGCATGGACCGGGGAGCCTGTGTCAAAGGACATGCGCAAGGACGACGTTCTCCTTAAGCTCTACAACGCCAAGGCATCGATAGGCTGGGGTCGCATCGCGCAGTGGCTCAAGAACCAGCGGGCTGACCCTGGCACCAAACCCCTCGACGGCGCCAAAGACCATGAGTGGGCATTCGATCGAGAGTTTTGTCTCCGTTGTGTGGACAACTCCATTTCGGTTGAAAATCTCTTGGTGAGTTCTTCGCTCAGGGGTTTTAGTTTTCCTGGGGTGGGTCGTCTTATGTGCTATCGTGAGCGCAGAAGACCAAGTCTTATGGACTGCATCAATACTGGCTTCCCAACCGCCGTGTGGCGGGGGACCGGCCGCCCGGTGCTGGCAGCGCGGGGAGAGCCCCAGACGGTCCGTCGGCGCCCTCGGGGGTGTCAGGAAGCGGACAGGCACGCGAAGATCCCGCTCGCCAGACCGTGTCTGTCGTGAGCGGCTCCGCGCCCACGAAGGACGGTCGGCCGATCGCGCAGGGTGCTGGCAGCGCGGGGAGAGCCCCAGACGGTCCGTCGGCGCCCTCGGGGGTGTCAGGAAGCGGACAGGCACGCGAAGATCCCGCTCGCCAGACCGTGTCTGTCGTGAGCGGCTCCGCGCCCACGAAGGACGGTCGGCCGATCGCGCAGGGTGCTGGCAGCGCGGGGAGAGCCCCAGACGGTCCGTCGGCGCCCTCGGGAGCCTCAGGGAAAGGTCCCACTCGCCAGGCCACCTCTTCGCCGAGCGGCATTGCGCCGGAGGGAAGAACACCCGGCGCACAGCCCACCGCATCGGCGAACGGCACAGCGCCGCGCTCGGGCGCACTGGCTGCTGCCCAGGCAAAGGACGCACCCGATCACGGACCTCAAACGGGCGCCGCCGGGAGCGCAACGAAAGGACGCGCACCGAACGCGCACCGTTCCGCTCCCACTCCAGGAACGGAATCCGATGAGTTCATTCTCCCACCCGACGTGAGTCCCTGGGCCTCCACTCGAAGTTCGATACGCTGACCTCGGGCAAGGATAAGGCAGATCCAGAAGAGTTCGAGCAGGCTTTGCTAGAGGTTCTTCACGCCTACGACTTTGTGAGTTCGATAGGCTCACATACGCTCCCGAGCTGCCTCGCCTAACTTGATCGCAGAAAGATTCCGATAAGAACTACCCAGACCTCAGTAAGGGTTTGCCGCCCGACGGTAGCCCCCGCCTCACGGGCAAGGGTCGCGTGGCCATCGAAGGCACAGACCCCCGCCCTACCCAATCGTCCCCCAATGGATCGGACTTCCTTATTGTGGCGGAGTTCTCTATGAGCTTCGTGCCTGACCAAGACGTCATTCATGCGTACTCCCACCGAATTCTCATCGCCATGGGTGAAGACCCGCGTTTCCACACTGGTATGTGGTTGACGACTAGGCTCTGGTGACATGATGTGAAACCGTCTCATTCAGGTCACTTTTACGTCACGGCTCCCGACCGTTTGGACGGCCCCGCAAGGGACTACACCCTCGGTGACATCAAAGAAGGCAACATGATGGGCTCAGACCGAATTCGTATCCCACTCATGTTGACCAGGCCGTCCTCCCATCTCGCTATGGTTCAGGGGATCCTTTTGGCTGTCAAAGTCAAAATTGAGCCGGTGAGTGCACCCGTGTGCCCTTGCATGATCTCGCTCGCTTATCTTTCGGGAGATCCATGCCCCTCAGAAGTCAGCCGACTCTAACGACGACGGACAGGAATCACGCGAGCCGTCCCAGGTTCCCGCCGAATCGTCCGTTCCGAAAGGCAAGGAACGCGCGTCATCCGGGGCGTCGGGCAAAACGTCCGTTCCTAAAGGCAAGCAACGAGCATCATCCGGGGCGTCGGGCAAAACGTCGCAGCCCAAGAAGACCCAGAAAAAACGGGGGCGCCCCTCGAGCAAAGAGATCACCGAGTACTTCGTCGAATACCTCGGCCGGGCGAAGGGTCCTGATGGCAAACCATGGAACGCGAACGATCATGTCAAAACCATCCGCAGTAAGGCACCGGATCGACAGTTGGCTGGCTCCGTGCTCGTCGTGGCAGTCGAGGTCATCCACCAATTGATGCAGATCACCGTGACCGACCAGCAAGCGCCGCACGGCTTAGCTGGGGCGACAGTGAACCAAACCGCTGTCGCCGAGTTCCTCGACAAGCGCCCCAACTGGATTGGCCAGTGTAAGAAATTGAGGCGCCTCTTGCACGTCTACAAGGACGACAGCGAGGTGAAAGAGTTTCTCGCGTCCGTTGCCACCATCGGTATAGGCGTCGGGAGCGTTATAGATGGCATCCAGAACCTCATGACCCCGGCCGGGCAGCAGCCGGACGAAGAAGAGGCGGCTCAGGCCTATAAGCGCCCACGGCTCGCAGAGTCTCCCGAGGAGGATCTTCCGGAGCCTGGCCAGGGCGGAGAGGACTTTGATGGCGCCGGTTACATAGATGTCTAATTGGCTGTATGTTTAGTGCTGCTCCATGCTTCCCAATGTTCATGTGATCACCCTTGGTGCCTGGCTTGCCGTATGCGCGCAGCTCCGTTGACTATTATCATACGCCAGATGATATCTGGTGTCGATCTGACTCCGACTCCTGAGTAACGAACTCGAATATCAGGGCACATATTATTGTCTATTACAAGTACTACCGCCCAGCCCGAGAATGGAATGGTGCGCCGCCGCATGACCGGAAAAGGTAATTGCGATCTCCTCTAAACGTCAAGCCACGGACAGGTACTTCACGGATATTGTCCTTCCCGCCCCGTCCTAATCGCGCTCGATGTCCCCTCACGTTAACTCACTGACGCGTCTAAACAGACCGACCAAGTCAAATTTGAGCAAACTCTCCCAATCCCACGGGACCACTCACCTGAAGGAGAACCGCCCTGCAAGTGAGATCGCGCAGACGGTGATTACCGCGTATGCAACCCTCATCGCATCGCCCCGACATGCGACACACGGCACCCACACCGTAGGGAGGTAGGTGCCACAGCGCCATTACAGCGTGATTGATCTTGTGCGGGGCGAAGAAGTGGACGAGGGAGCCGCGATTGCCAAAGAAACGGGATTGGCCAGGACACTGGTAGCGGCTGCGCAAGCCGAAGTTTACCCATTGACCGGCAGGATCACACCCCAGCAAGATGACGAGTGCTGCCACTGTTGTGGAGCTACTTACGACCATGTGGACCACACCTCAGAGCTTTGGGTGCAGCATGCGAATTTTAATTAGTCGTACCCAACGTTTAACTACGAGGGGAGCATCAGAAGTTAAATGCAGCCAGTGCCAACGCTGTGCACGGAGCACGAGGTTATGCACGAGCACAGTACATGCGGTCAGCGATTGCGAGGCAGGCTACTGACGGTGAAGAGGAAAGCAGCCTTGTCCTCATCGTCCCACTCTGCAGTAAGCGTTTCCGTTAGACGGAGGTCCCCCTCGAGACCAGCAAAGTCCACCGCCTCCACACGGCTCCGAGGATCTTCTGGGCAGGCATCCTCGGCGACAAGAAGTTGCCAATCCACTAACGAAATGACCTTTATCTCGCAGAGAAGAGCGAACACGTCGAACTCGTCCAAGTGATCGTGGGATGTGTTTGCTTCGAGAGTGTTGGAGCATCGCGCTAAGGCGGCCCGTATCGGAGCCAAGTCTGCCTCTGAACCGATCGAATCCAAAGCGCGCGTCATATGGGGGGGGAGGCCTGGAGGGCAAATGTGTGCCTGTGAGGGCGCCGGCCTCGTGACTGGGAGAGAGCAACTCACAAACGCTTGCACGCTTCCGAGAGAAGTTCCAGGTCCCGAGCGAATCCTGAATGGTGTTGAGCAGCTTGCGGTAGTGTTCTCGTTGCGCGGTTCGATTCTCACCGACTTCGAAGACGAGCCACTGGAGAATTTCTTCGAGCACGTGGAGGTAACGATCAATGTCGAAGACGCGACAGCGCGAGCTAGATAGACCTGTGAGGCATAAGCATGCCGGGAGGTTTGCACAGGTAGGATGGGGTTACCTTGACAAGCTGCGTACATCATTCGCGGCATCTGGTCGATGAAGCGCATGCGATTGTCATAAATACACTGCCACCTCTCTCTGAAGGTGCGGAGCATATGCTCCAACCAGGCCTGGGCTTCAGGGCGGAGCCTGGTGGCCCCCTGATACGCGCGATCGCCGAGAAACCCGCCCGCGAGCGTCAGGATTACCATTCTGGGATTCTGTATGTCGATCTGCTGGATCTGAAACCGAGGGCGTTGAGGCGCGTACTGACCCCGAGAGAGATGGGGAGGAATTACCGTATTGGGGCCACGCGTAATCATCTCCGCCCCCGCCAATATACGGTCGGCCTCGCGCTCGACCAACGGCATGAAGCCACTCCACCACCGGAGAAGGTGGAGGAGACCTTTGTAAACCTCTCCTTCGTCCAAGCTGATAGCGAACTGTCGACGTGATAGAGGTGTGGTCCCTGCGGCGTGATAGGCCACGATGAAATCCTTGCAATGCGCCCGGTCCAGATCAAAGAGGCCAGTGCGCTCGAGGGTAGCATCCGGTCTCCATGGCGGACGGCTCCGGGGGGCCACGGCGATCATGAATTGCTGCCATTTCTGCCAATCCCATGGAGAAGGATTGTCGACAGGGTTCCCATCAGCGCGATTTAGTTCAAGAAAGGCAAGCAAATGCTCGAGTGCGATGGTAGACATGAAGCACGGGGGGGAAGGACTCGGTCGCCCCGAACTACTCACTACCCCGTTTTAAAGTCCGCGTAGCCTGTAGCACGGCTAACCGAATGTGGGCGGTGCCGGTCTTCAGCGAGCTGGGACTCCAGCTCCGTTTGAGGAGGAAGTTACTACTTACTCCGCCGGCGCGGCCAGTACAACGCCACCACAGCGGTCACATCGTTCAGTCGGGGGCCAATGGAGCGCAACATCTCGCGCATTGAGAACTTAATTCGGCCTTTCAATAACACGGTGTTTGCGTCGATGAGATTGACTCTTGGGCCCCAGGGCGACACGTTGGTTCACCCTGTTCACCCTGCATATGGGAATTACAGTACACTCGAGGCGGCAGTGGTCGAAAAATCGCCCGATTGAGTCGAATGGATGTCATCTATGCTATCACATTCATCGCAACATCGCAACATCTGATGCTAAGTCATACACATGAGGGAGGACGAAATGCACACGATGCCTCCAGAGACCCCAAGCCAGACACTGCGAGCCCTCGTGCCGAGCATCCTCTCTCACTCCTTCTCCTTCTTGATGACGACGCGATCTTTCTTCGCAGCAGCATGCCTGCGCATACGATCCCGCTTCATCCTCTTGAACTTTGCCCGGCGATCTTCGTCAAACTATGAGCATGTCAGTCAGAATCTGACATCTTGGGCTTGCCTACTCACGTCACCGGGCTTGCGCTTATCGCCCCGGGGGATGATGTCGGTGTCGCCGTCGTCGTCGGAGTACATTTTGGAGGCGGTGGGCGAGGACGTCCTCTTCTGCAGGCTTGGTCAGCGCGGGGTACGACAACACGAGCTCAGTCCTACCTTGGATCTCTGCGCCTTGGAGGAGCTCGCAACAGGAGTCTCTGATGTCCTGATCGCATTCTGAGTGAAGGGGATTAGTGCACGCCTGTGAATAGCTGAGGGAAGAAAATTTACCTTCCGGGCTGAGCTCGATGTACCCTTGGCCATGACATGCTCATCATTGTCCGAACCTTTGTCCGTCACCTCGCCGCTCTTGGACGCGGCACGTTTCGCCTTCTTGGAGGGCGGCTAAAAGGAAATGAGGTACCTTGTGAGCCTAGAATAAGTTAAAAAAAAAGGTGTGAAGACTCACCTCGGGAGAGTAGTCTGACTCATCCCTGCCCCGCTTCGCCTTATGTTTGCTGTTCTTGACGATGTGCTCCACGGAGTCTTCTTCGGCCTGACCGTCGGATTCGTCGGATTCGTCGGATTCAACACGGAGAACCAAAGCACGACGATTGGAGGCGACAACGGGAACTCCAAGTTCCGGCGACAGAGCCCGCTCCCCCGATGCGCTTCCCTGCTCGCCATCGGTGGCTGGCGCATCCTCGCTATCATCCGCCCTCAACCCCACTTCCCCCGTATCATCGCGGTTCGAGGGGGCCTCTACGTTACCCTTCTCGTGGTAGTCTGGGGACGCACCCCCGGACATGGCAACTCGCATTTTCTTAAGCTCGCTCAATATTTTCAGGCCAAGGGTCATCAAGTCCTTGTGGGACTCTACAATCGACTTCAGACATACAACATCCTGCCCCAAAATCTCCTCCAAGCTGTTGATCAACTCCGGCAGATAAAGGTCGACCTCACGCGCTTTGATCACTGTAACGTATCAGTAGGTTCCTGTCTGGCTCCGCAGTTAAAAGAGTGACCGTACGTACAGCGACGGAAGGAGCAATCGAGGTTGTGTTTGAGGCAGCGCTCACACTTCTTGTTGCGCTGGCGGACGCGGCAACTTCTATCCATGTGCGCACACTGAATGCACGGCCAATCGCAGACGGGCGCAGAAGACATCTGAGGCAGAGGGCACGAGTGGCAATATCAGAACTGGGAGACGTGGACCTGGTCCTTGTGATAGGTCTTTAAATCAGCTGTCTGCTACCGCAGTACATGTTGCGCTGAGCGCGGTGCAGATATCCTGTACCGCAGCACAGAGGTGAAGGTGACGTCCACTCACCTTCACCGCCCTTGATGTTCCATCACAACTCGCCGCGCTTCGACTGCAGTGTGCAAGGTTCTTCCAGCCCGTGGCACCCTCCGCCAAAGGGTGCCGCTAGCTGCATAACAGGGGATATCGAACACATTGCCGATATGATGGTGCGAGGACCCATTTGAATGAGATAAACATGACTCAGGTGAAATGAACAACTCATGGCGGAAGAGGGCTGCCCCTCCCGACCGCGAGGGGACATACCCACACCAGGAGATGGCACACGCCTGGGCGCCTGGGCCAGTACACGGATAATCCCCTGGGCTCACCTCGAAAGATCGAGCGGTGACGCGGAACGCCACCACTCTTCACCAACTTACACCGCCTGTCAAACTGTGCTCGTTCCTGGCCAGGGGAATATGAGTCCAACTGAGAAGGATTCTTGCTAGGATAGTCAATATCTCCTTGGTTTCCGAGGGAATGAGCAACGGACCGCCGAGGATGGCACAGACATGCCACTAGTCGACATACACTCGGGGTAATGAACCGTGAGGGAATGAACGCCTCACGAGGAAGAACAACCTCCCCACGCGTGAACACAAGCACACGCTGAGAGGTAACAACCCCTCAGACAACATTAGCACACACATGACGAGAGTAGGCTAACTGAGTGTAAGGTGGACTACACTTTGCGATGGACAACACGCGGATGGAGATAGTGGCACGGTGGCGGACGGCGAACAACCGAAGGTCTTGGCACACGCGCAGAGAGGCAATGGAATGGTGAATAGGAAAAATTATATTGGTGGGGTCATGTATGCTAAGTACAAGAGTGCGTATTGTACTTGGTGGAGACAAGTGTAACTACGGGACAGAGGATGGCGGAGGTTGGACAATGGGGCTGCCTGTGCGAGCTGTCGGGATACGGAGGGTGTCTCGATCAGGAGTCACCGTGGGAAAGCGCCCGGAGCGGACTGGCCCGGGACGACAAACAGAAACGTATGCGCAAGGGGGCCTCGCTACCGGGTGAGTGGACAAGTACGTACCGTGCGAGTGGATATAGGTATGAAGCAAGTCAACAAATGTATGGCGGCAGGCGTAGAACACACGGAAGGACGAATACGCGGCGAGACGACGATGAACTACGTACCGCGCGAGTGGGCAACCCTAGGGGCGCGAGTCTACACACGTCTGGCGGCACTCGGGATGAGGGACGAATGCACGGCGGCGGACGACCGTCAACCACGGTGCGAGTGGGGAACCATGCAGCGCGAGTGGGCAGACGTGCGGTGCAGATTGACATATCAACGGGTGGGACCAGAATGGTACGGCGCGAGGGGAAACACGAGGTGAGAGACCAAAGCACAGACGATGGTATGATGTTTGAAAACATATATTGCGACAGGTGCTTTGTAATAAAGTAAGCTCCACACCGTTGCGGGATGGTAATCACTTTCATAAATACTGAGTGGTAGAGCAGCGTACGCCAGAAATGGGAAAACGTATAGCGCGGATATCCGGCGCGAGTGGTAACATGTACCACCCGAATGAGTACCTGTCGCCGGCGAGTGGGTTGATGCACTGCGCGGGTGAAAAATGAGTGAAGGGACATATGTTCGGGGTGGGGTAAGAAAAATATGCACCGAGTGGACTCGGACAACGGTCCAGGGCAGGATATTGAACACGCGGATGGAGGGATGCCTGTGTGGTAGTGAAGGGCGGTCAATGAAGACTGTAGTGGGGAAACGAATAGTGCATGTACAGCGTGAGTGGGGATACACGCGGCGCATGTGGTCAGACGTGCGGCGTAGTTGGGGTTGAATTGACTTGCGCTGCAGAACTTACCGATAAGGGTGGCCGCACTTCTTGGCACCATTGGCAGGCCGATAATGGTAAGTGTTTCAAATACTCCATTGGGGACTAGGGTACTAACTACGTACAAAAGATTGTTGTGTCTATCACTACCTATCTAACTGCGTGCGCCCCATGCAGGAAGCGGGGATGGTGAAGAAGGGTAGTGTGCGGCGGGGCGGGGCGGCAGATGGGAGAGACGACACAGGAGAGCAGGAGAGGAGGCGAGCGGGGTGAGTGGTGAATTCGACTACTGCACGGCGGTCTGCACATCCTGTCTAGACGGAGTCCCCGTCCTGAGAGGTGTGCGAAGACAGAGACGAGGAAAAGACGTACAAGTCCATCCCGACTCAATCAGCTTCGATCGATTTCCAATCAGTGGCCGTGTGACCGTGGGAACGAATCGGCCCGTTCCAAGCATCGGCGCTAGGACGGCGCGAGTGCATGAACACCACACGCGAGTGCATGAACACCACGCGCGAATGCATGAACACACACCGCGGGCGGAGAAACATGCGGCCCGATGATGCGATCACCGAGAGCAATTCGACAAGTGTACGACGCGGGTGCGGACATGTGCGGCGCGAGTGGACGAACGCAGTCGCGGGACGAGGGACACATGCACGGCGCGAGTAGTTGTCCACTTGCGCCAAGTGGACAACAATCACTCGCACCATGTGGAACATGGGGGCCAAGAGACGAAAGCACAGCGCCGGAATGGCAACCATTCCGGGTTCAACTAAGAAACGCGCGACTGGGAAACGGTACGGCGGAAGTATGACACGCTACCGCGCGCGCGAGTGGCCAGACGTGCGGAAAATCCACAGCGAGAACCTTGTGTACAACGGCCGATGGATATGTACGGGGAGGAAAAATAGATAGCACGTGTAGCCAACGATACGGCATCCTATCAACGTCATCGCACATAGCTAATGTAGCCACCATTCGTTACCAGTTGGACTTGCAGATTGGAAGCAGGGGTTCCTTTCTGCACTGTCTGCAACTCACCACTCTCCTGTTTCATGGTGCGTTTCTGTGTACCAACAGAGACTCAACATGCCGCAACCGTAGGGGATGGTTTGGTGAGCTACCTTATCCTCAACGCACTTTCGATGCTATTCTGACTATTCAGCCAATAGTCTCTCGTGCTTGTCATAATTGATGCTCTCAAATATGATACGTGAATCTCCCTAGATTAGTACTCGTGTTCGTTCCCTAGCATATTGTAGGGAAGAACATACCTCAGCAAGCGTACAGTTCTTCATCCAGGTGAGGCCCCGCTGCAAACAACCGTCGACGCGAACCGTCGTAAATCGTGTTCCCCTTCATCGTCACTATTCTTCAATCCTTACCATATACGCTCTGAGATTGATAGGTAGGTCTGTTCGTGGTCCTCGCGCATTTCTTTGCGCGAATCGTCCGTCCTCAGACCGCGCCCACCCCGACCTGGTACGTATCAAGCTCGGTCGTTCGAACAACGTCGCGCGCCGATTGTCAGAGCACCGAAGGCGTTGCCCATCTGCACGTCATGTATTGCTCGGTCAGACCGACCTTATCCCTTATTGCGATCGACTTGAACGCCTCATTCACGTCGAGCTCGCGGACCGCGCGGCACAATCCTACCCCGCCGGCCGAAGTGCCCCGCGCACAAGATGCGCAGACTGTGGGTAATGGTATGAGCCAGGTCACTCTGGGCACACGGAGATCTTTACATTCCGACGGTTGCGCGTTCAGAATCACGGACATGAATGGTCACTTATCTTGCGACCTGTAGTCGAAAGATGGGCACGATTTGTGACATCTCATGTCGTCTGAGTTGCCCGTTATACCGACTTAAATTTCTGCGCAGCTCATCTCCCAGTCCGCGATCCGGTCACCGGCTCGAACCGCACCGACCCTTCGCATACAATCGACCGATCGCGACCTCTGAGATGGGATTTCCAAGTACAACAAACCGTTCTTGTAGATGGGGATTGGGACCGGGCTTGAGTGAGAAACGTACGGAGCTAATGCAGAAACGCACCGGGCAGATGCGGAAACACGCATGGCAGGAGAGAAACGTGCGGCGCGAAGAGGGGATCACAGAGAGCATTCCACAAGTGTACGGCGTGAGTGGGTACATGTTCGGGGCGAGGGGACACATGCGACGCGTGGGGAAAGAAACCCATGGAGCGAGGGTACAACAGTCCCGTACACCTTGGGGACCATACAGGGCGGGGGACGACAGCACGATGCCCCGATGGTGGTCAGTCCGGGTTCTATTGCTAAACGCGCGAGTGGGAAGTGTGGAACTCTACCGTGCTCCACGTGGGCACACATGCAACGCTAGTGGGCAGACGTGCAGCGTAGGGTCAGAGACATACAGCGGACGACTTTGTGTGTGAATTGCGTGAGTTCATCACCTCTTAGCGAACAATGTTGACCATACGGGGGACGGGCAGTATTTGAGTTTCAACTGGGTATATTGCGCAGATGGTATACTACGTATATATAAAAGTGCATTGTGGCGCGCGACATCGTATCCGGTCAGCGAAGTACGGGGCTATCCACCTACGTGGGTAGAGCTACACATGAAAGGCGGATGGGGAAACTATGGATGGTGTTCCGATTCATAGGGAAACTGGCGGCAGGGCGACGAAGACAGCCTAAGCGTGCGTGGCTGCAGCAGACGGCGGAGACGACAGAGGGGAGAGGAGGGCGCCCGACGGGATGGGTGAAGGATGCTGAGACATCCGTGCTATCCAGTCTGGATGGAGTCCCCATCCAGAGAGGTGCGCAGCAGATGGCGGAGACGACCAAGACGAGAGGAGGGCGGCCGAGCGTATGGGTTCGAGAGAGGTGGTGGGACAGAGAGACCTTCTGCAGGAGTTTGACGATGCGATTGATGACGTGTCGTTGATCGTGGGACTATCCTACGGCCCGGGTAGCCGCCCCGTCCCCTGCCCGCGCGTTTCCGCCGGAATCCGACGGATTCCGCCGTGGGTTGCCCCACGGTTCTCCTGTTCTCCCTTCTCAGAGACCGTCGTCGCGTTCGAGTTCTGCTAACTTCTACACCGGGGGTGCACCGGGAGAGTTGAATGCCGGTGTGCGCCGAGAAGGAGAAGGAGAAGGTGGAGGAAGAACTCAGGACGCACATCGCTTGAAGGCAGAAGTCAGAAGGTAGAACCCCATCGACAGTTCCAAGCTCGCCCACCACGACGATTCCGAGTCGGTACGAGGAATCTCCTGAGGGCCCCACGCGCCCTATTCTTTGCCCACGCGTTGCTGGACATGAAGGGATGGAAGTGGCCGCGGGCTTCGACACGCATGGACTGATCCAGTGAGAACGACTCGCGAGTGCGAAGCAACGGGGGTGTGTTCCCGGCCGGCGCCACGACGCGGATGTGGTGGGAGCGACTGCGTTCCCATACATGTCGAATAGCAGCATCCAGATGATCCGCGGTAGAAGCCTAAAGGCCCCGATGGTGCCATACTTGAAGCTTGAACTTGAAGCAGGAGCTTGAGATTGTGTTTTGAGCGGCATGAGGCTAAGTATGAGCACCTGGCGAGAATCGGAGAAGCGAGCGCGACGGCCGTTGTCCGCATGCTGGCGCGTGTGCAGCGTACATGTGCCACACAACTTCAAGTTGTATGGTCCACGATGGCGTGACGGGTGTTCCGAGTTCCCTCGTAACTAGTACTTGAAACTCCGGCGGCTCGGGACGAATGGAGAGCGGAGAGGGTAGCGTTGTGGCTCGCATTAGCTGTAGCCTATCGGACAGGAACATAGTGCCAAACTTACTCGTGTGCGCGCGAGCAGAAAGGCGATGTACTGAGCCTGCAGCTCAGACTGGCGATTTCGAACGTATGTTCAGAACTCAGATGGCGTCATGCATGTGGGTAACTCACCAATTGTAGCCATATGACATGGTACCGTCGGAAGTTATCTCAAAGCACGAGCCCGAGCTGCCCTGATTATCTTCTTGCGCCGTGCCCACCCACCCGACGGGTTACATAGCACCGGTGAGCCTCGATGAGGAATCACGTCAAGAAGGCTTCTAGGAGATTGGCGACCGCACTCCGTCAAAGAGGGTGCGCAATGCAGAATCATTGAAACGGTTTACTTACTTGGTAGATTGCATTTGTCCCAGTCGGGGCCCCAAGGGAGCCGCGATTGGTCGGACTGGCAGTGGTACTGCGCGTCGCACATGTAAGTACATCCATACGCGCGACGAGGCGGTTGCGGGCGATAACTGGGCCCGGGGACGATCGCACTTTAGAACGACGAGGTTAGCGACGAGGTTGTGATGGAAACGGCGCTTGGATGGCCTTCCGAAAAAAAAGGCGACGCGCGCGAATGCAGGTGGAATCAATGCATCAAGCAGCCCCGAAGCAGGGTGCAATGCGAAGACTCGGGAACGCACCGATACATTATTTACATATAACTATAGGCCATCGATGAATCCTTATCATGCTGGCCACTGTGTAGGAAGAGCGGACACTTGAAAGTTATGTGGAAGCGTCATCGTTACCTTGCTTGACAAGGTTTCTCGGACTGTCATAATTGTAGTGCTGCCGCAGAGTCGGAGTCCTCTGGAGTGCAGACCACTCCGCTCCGAACGGCATCTCGGCAGGTCACTCCAGAGGAACTCCGGAGTTTCTCTGGAGTGGGCGTCAAGGCCTCGGTTACCAGCGACCTGCTATAGAAGGCAAGCGAGTTGATGCCAAACGACATGGTGGGATGCAAGTCGAAAGTTGTTGGTGAGCGATTGAGGTACGCAGGGCGCGCGGCCGCAGACTGCCCTGCGCGCGATATCTATGCCGGGCGCGACGACTGAGACAGCTCCCGCAGTGCGAGACTGATTCCATCTTGTTCTCTGGCGCCCCCATCCTTGACGTTTGAGAGCGCGAAGGTCAATTCAACTCAATGCTAGGTTTGGATTGATCAACTGCCAAATGTGAGTGGTCTCCGGATCCTCACACCGCGCCCATCCCAATGCCCGACCCTCGTCATTGAACCTGAACACCAGACCATCATTGGTGGGATTTGTCAACAAGCAGGAGACGTATGCATGAATAAAGTGGCGCTGCGCTTTGTGCGCACCGTAGTCGCCAGCGCGGGAATATGACCCTCGCGGCAAGGGCAGTCCTGGTCCTGAATTCAAGTGCCAGGATGGAAAATTTATCGGGCGCGGGCGCGCTCTTCGTTCGTACTTACTCGAAAGCCAACTTGACGAGCATCGCGGATGCTGTGGAGTAGCGCGGTGGCAGGAGAGTCGCCACACGGCCCACACCCGCGCGCGAGCCTTGGCCTCAACTTGTGGACGGTGATCGAGATCAGGCCCCAGCGCGACCGTCTTACAGTCGCGCAGGGGATACAGTCTTTTACGACCCCGGGTGCACTGAGGTTACGGTAATTGAGGCGAGTAGTCTCAGCGGTACACAACTTGTATGCGCGCGAACCATCCTCCCTCGCGGTATGACTGACCTCAGGCTCTCCGGTATCTCTGCTGCGCGCTCTCGTCGCATGCGGGACAGCCTGATCACATGACAAACTCCGGAGTCCTCTGGAGTTCCTCAGAGTTGTTCGGAGTTGATAGCCGACACTCCAGAGGAACTCCAGCTCCGCTCCACGGCAACACTACATAATTGAAGCCAGTTTCACCCAATATCGTAAACACGACCAAATAAAGGCCCTAATATGGTAACCGCTCAAGCGCCCGCCGCCTAACGCGAATTCATGAATCGTGTTGTGAGACCCAGGCGCATCTTGCAGAGCGGCAGTACTACTTACTTGCATGGAGCCCTTGGAACAGAATTTAATTTTTAAATAGTTTTATGGCAGGGCTCTTCAGCCCGGAGCCGCAGCGACCTCTGGACAGCGCTTAGCGCCCACGCCGGGACGGGTGGATTAGGCCAGTGCGCGCGCAATTCAACCGTACTCAGTTACATAACTGCTTAGCCGCCACGAAGATCGTCAAAATCTCACAAGGAACAGAACCGGCAGTACATGGTGGGCAGAGTAATATCGGTGTGGTCAGAAAATAGTGGCAGGGACAATGGGTAAGTGACTTATAAGCAGAACAATTGAGAGGAAAATTGGAAAGTCAAGCAAGGTTTCCGGCGGCGCAGCCGGCACTTCCGAGTTTCTGATATGCAGCCAATTGGAGGCGGGGCAAAATGCCCGCCAAGGTGTGTGGCTGGCGATTCGCACGCACACAAGCAGGCCCAGCTCAGAGGAGGAACCGATGCAGATGACGAGAGCAATGAAACGGGGGGGACTGTGTCCGTGTGATCTGATGCTATCAGAAGATATCGAGGGTGCGAACTTTATGTCGGCCACGTCTTCTGCGGCTCTTCTCAACAGCAGTCCCAGCGCTAGCACGTGTATGTGGTTCATATTAGAGAGGTCGAAGGACGTTGAATCTGGGAATATATGTACACAGTAAGCATTATAGGATATGCCGACACGCACTCACAACGAAAAAGGAGAACGCGGATGATTCAACGCCGAGGAGGTCGATCTGGGGGAAGGATCGAAGATGCGAGATAGGACTTAGTCGAAATGGTAAGCTGCTGATGGAAGGAGCATTCCCTCCTCGGTTGCTATGCAGTCGTCAAGCTTCTCGCCCAAAGGTCGTTTGGGGGGGTTCACAGCATCATCATAAGACACACCGTGCGCATAAATAGGCGTGCTGCTGCGCACAGATCGCGCGAACCGGTGCACGCAGGCTTGTCATCATCTGGATCATCCGCAGTACCTCCTCGACGGGGTGCGGTCTTCGACGGTGAGGGTGATTCCGAGAACGACAACGTTTTAGACTCACGTCAGGGGCTCCGAAGAACGCGGCGTGCAAGGAATGGACGTGTATCGACAAACGACAGAATTCGGCAGAAACGAGCTGCAAAAGGAAGCGATGACGCATTCATGATCCATCTCCGACATGATCTCCCCACAATGCTTATGACGTCACATGCTCCACAACGTCTGCACGCTCCACCCCCCATTTCCCTTCCCATCGTCCCCGCTTCCCTCCCCCACAGAGGCCGATTGGCGGCGAGCGTGCAGCACAGAATGGCATGATAAACACATGAGTGAGCAGCAGGCGAAAGCAAAGACGCAGAGGAGGCGGAAGAAAGCGGCAAAAACGGGCGCTGGGAAATATGACGTCAGAGTCTCACGGGTGATTAATGTGTGACAAGGACTGAGCAGGGAATCGTCGGGTATTGGCTGCAACATCCCGCTCTTAACTTTCCTCCACCAACACCACCGGTCTCCTCCCTTGCCACCACCGTCCAACACAGCACCATGGCCGGCGACCACAAGGTCTGTCCCTCCCTCGTCCCCATCCCCGACCCCGACCCCAATCCCTAACGTCTCCTCTGCAGTGTCCCGTATGTCAATCCACGTTTACCCGCCCACAACATGTCGCCCGACACATGCGCTCCCGTGAGTCTCTTTTTCCAGCGCCCACCTCCCAGGTGGGGCGCGCCCCACCTCTTCTCGATCCCACCCATCGCTTACCACCCCTTTCCTTCCAGACACTGGAGACAGACCATACAAGTGCCAACATTGCGGCGATCAGTTCGCTAGAAGGTAAGTTTCCGTTCTTGGCCTTCTCGTCCCCCATCCTCTCGTCTGACCTAGACATCTCCCTCGCCAAGTGACCTACTCTCAAGACATGTCAACAAGTGCCATGCTTCCGAAAAGCCTCCAACAACCACCGCGCCCTCGAGACGAAAGGGCAATGCCGCTGCGTCCAGGGCCACTACCTCAAAGCAGGCTTGTGATCAGTGTGTAACGTCTAGTCTTCCTTGTGACGGAGCGAACCCCTGCTGTGCGTCCCGACCTCCATTTGTATCTTTTTACCCGTCTTGACTCGACATCTGCTTATCAGCAAAATGCGACCAACGAAAATGCCGATGCACATACGTCAAATTCCATCGTCAAACAGCCCCCTCTGGCCCAGGCCACCCTGTTCCTCAGACCATCCCTGCAGGCCACGGCCGCCACTCAATATCCTTGGGTGCACCCCGACTGCCCGATGACTTCCTTCTCGTCCCACCTCCGGGGACAATGGCGCTATCTTCCATGTATGCGCCCCATCAGTATCCCATGCCCCACGCCTCCGCTGTGTACCCCCATGATTACACTTCTTTACCACCCCTCGCGTCCGCTCTTGCACCGCCAGAGAGCTCTATGCCCCCAATGATCCAGTCTCATCACCGAGAAACCATCGAGAACCCAGATGCAATGGCCCGCATCCGGGCACAAGCAGAGATGCTCAGTAGGGCTGGAGTTATGCCCAACGGCGCCCTCGCCCTTCCCCAGCACGCCCCTACCGCCGAGGCCGGTGCTACCCTACCAGGTCTCTACGCCCCGTCGGGCTCGCAGGAAGGCCACTACGATAACAGATATAGCCTGTCTCAGTCCGGTCAATGGGACGGATCCCGCCAGTTCTCCCAGTCGAAGGATTTTGAGGCGCCGTACGGCCCACGCAGTCAGAGTCACCCCACGGTCTCATCATTCTCTGCGGCGGGTGCTGCCGGCGGCGAACCCTCATTGCAAACGCACCCGCCGACGACCGCGACCTCTTCGTCCTACGATGGGAGCAATCCCGCCTCGTACCACCATCCTACGCTGCCAGCTCCCCCGCCGATGTACCAGCACCATTCGTCAGGCCAGAGCCAGCACCAGCACTCGCGTTCGGACGACATGAGCAGCTCGGAGGGGGATTTTGGGAGCGACGCCGGTAGCTCCGGCACGGGTCATAGCCACTCGATCCCTAACAGCGCGAACTCGAGCACCGTCCACCTGCCTCTGCCAGGGTTCAACAACCTTCGCACACGCGCGGAGCTGGGCGGGAAGGAGGGCGGCTTCCAAGGGCAGAACCCGCCAGAGGGCGAGGGTGGTTTCTCGTCGGCCTTTGGGCTGATGAGCCTCGACGACCCGAACGTCCTCGCGGGGTTCACGAGCGACGGCCAGCCGTTCTTCTCGGGCATCAACTTCCCGCAGCTCAAGAGCGCGGGCGGGCGAGAGGGGATGGACAGCAAGGAGATGCACGACTTTTGGAAGATGTACCTCCGGACGCCGCTGAACTCGTCGTCGGGCTTGGGTTCGAACGGGATCATGCTCCCGCTCCAGACGCCGACGGGCCCCGGGGCGCAGATCGGCCAGAACGTCGGCCAGGGGGCGGCGGTACGGCCGGGCCCGTCGCGGAGACACTCGCGCGTGGCGAGCCTGCCGAGCATGAAGACCCCGCCGCTGTTTGCGGAGGAGCGGCTCGGGCAGGGGTACGGGCTGCGTCCGTCGACGGGGGACCAGTACGACTCGCAAACGCACGCACAACACCCATCGGAGCAACAACAACAAGGAGGAGGGCCAGGAGGCGCGTACAACTCGACGGTGCGGACGACGCTGCACGGCGCGGAGGATCTGAGGGGCTACGAGCAGGCGGTGCTGGCGCGCAAGCCGGTGACGCTGAACCTCATGCCGAAGCGCAAGGGCTCGCTCGCGGCGCCACCTTCGGCTTGCGAGTCCGGAGGGGCGAACGAGCCAAACCCGGTCATGGGCAAGAGCAAGAGCATGAGCCCGGTCGTGCCGCACGCGGCGTTCGCTGGGGGCCTCGTCCCAGGAGGAGTAGGAGGAATGGGCGGAGGGGGCGGGGGAGGGAGCAAGATCGCGGACATCCTGAACAGGCCGCCGTCGAGGGAGGGCGCGCGGACGACGGGGAGGAGCGGGTCAGGGATGTCGGCCCCGAACCAGGCAAGCTCGTCTCTCGCGCACGCGTTTGGGGGCGAGGCGGGCGCTGACGGACATGTGCTGTCGCAGCCTCCGGGAGCGCCTGGGGAGTACGCAGTGGGAGCAGGAGGAGGGGCGACGGCGGCGGCGGCGTACCGGCCGTCGTTCAAGCGGATCGCGTCGCAGACGCTGGGCCCGACGAACACGAAGCGGGCGCTGCTCGGGCCCGCGGGGTGGGACCGGCATGAAGAGGAGGAGGATGGGGGCGGGGTGGGCCGGCGTGAGGAGGAAGAGGGTGAGGACGAGGGCGAGGAGGATATGGGGATGAACGGCGTGCACGAGCACAGGAGCGAGCGGAGGCTCGCGGCGCAGGTGCGGGGCTAATGGTGAGTTTGCGTCGTCTGCGCCCCCCGTTCTCGTCCTCGCGCGATATGTTCGATCCAAACTCGAACGGAACGGCTCTGCGACATGTGCATGCGCTCGGACTTCTTGTGCCCCTCCTCGTCTCCCTTCTCCAATCCCCGCAATTCGCTGCCCGCACCGTTATGTTTCGCCTCCCTGCACACACTCGTCCAAAGCCCCATGCCCCCGTCGCGTAGGATATATCCCGAGTGGGTGAAGATATGAAGTATGGACGTGTGTGTCGACTTACGGTACTGTGTACAGGCGGCCCCCTGCCTCCATCCCCCCTTCCCCCCCTCTCTCTCTCCGTTGCGTGTCAGAGTCGAGAGAGAACGCCGGGGGCCGTGTAATAATTTGTTCTATATCGCCTCGCTACTGCCGAATCGTTCTTCTTATTCGTTCCGACTCGCTGGAAGCCTTGTTCAACTGGTTCTCATGTTCCCTGTTCTTCAAGTTGTACGACCGTGACAACATCATTGTGTTGTGCCATAGCTTTGTGGCGGTGGACTGGATCGACTGTAGTACTAACTAGTTTATCGATATCAGTGTCTCGCAAGACGGATTCGAGTTGTATAAGTAATGTACTTTCCTGCACGATGGTTTTCTTCCGATTGCGAGTTGCCCGTGTCGGTTCGAAGCTGGCTAATAAGTCTGAAGCGGAGGGCGGAATCGGCTGGCGATGGCAAATGAATGGGTAACATCGAAGGTATATATATGTTCGGGTGTATACTTAGCTCGACCCAGGAGTCAACTAGTCATGGAGAGATAGATAAGATAAGATTGGGATTATATTCGTTTTGCCGGATCAGGGACCCTGCAGGGACCAGTCGTCTAGATCTGCAGCGCTCTGGACACGGTGATTCAAATTCGTGAACGTCGCTCTCGGAATGTTCTCATTTTCGTTGGCTCATCAGAACTCTTTCCTACGATGGACTTGGGACCGCTGTTGCCTGCGATGATCGTTGTCGCTCAGTGTCCAATCTCGCTGACCGTGACACAGCTTCGGCGGTGGCGGGAGAGAACTGAGAACTGAGTTGATAGATCTTCTCCTCCTACCACGACCAGCGTGCGGTCTACAGCCTCCTAGCCTCCATTAGGGCTTTAACAGGTTATGAGCCCTGCCCTGGCTCACACTCCTTCATTGCTATTTCGCCAATAACACTCTCTCACTCATCCACTCCCTATCACGTCGCTCCGGCCGTACCCACCTTTGTTCAAGGCGCATATAGTGAAGTTGCTTCGTGCAGGAATCCGCGCGCCTCCTCAGGCTCTCCCTCAGCGGTGCGACATCCTCTCCTCATCCCGAGCTCCCTATTCCCTCTGGGCATTTTCGTTCTGCTCGACTCTCCCCTGTCTGCTCTCCCCGCTTTTCGGGCATCAGAAGGGCCTCGTTGCAAGACTCTCATTCTCGCCCCATGGTACGGTCACCTCCGCGTCGCTCTCTCTTTCCGTGCCGTGGTCGCCGTCGCGCAATGGCCACCTTCTTTGCGTCGCGGGATCTGGCCCGCCATCTGAACCTACCCCTCGGACGTTATTCCTGGCTCTGCCTCTCTCTCTCGGCTACCAGCGCCGTGTCTGCTAGTTTTTGCCTGGCGTTGCCCTTTCAGTTGGCCGACCAGTGCCTAGGCCCTAGACAGACGAAATTCCCATACTCTTCTCTGGTAACCAGACCCTCGTCTCCTCTTTTGGGTGGTCATCTTCCTGATGCTCCCTACTCTTGTCGCACCCACACCATTCTTGTTCTACCCTGGCATCATTCCATTCCATCCTTCACCATCGCTTCGTTTGCGCGTGGTCCCGTTTGGAGAGCGCTTCAATCGCGTCACGCTTCCACACGAGGAAGAGTTTCGTACTACGCTGTCTGGACTTGTCACGCTCGCGGAGTTTTCGCTTATACTACATGTATGTGTTTACTTATTCATCCACATTCTGCTTTGTTCTATCTGGTCTGATTCATTACATACATTATGATGCTCTCGAGTCACCCCTCTTCTGCCGATGACTTTTTGTTTTCATTCCGTCTTCGGGTCGAGGAGGAGTGCTAGAATGCTAGCGCTTACGACCCTCGACGGCATCACCCGCCGGGGAGTACTTATCTCGTCGTATATCACAATATGAACATCATTCGCTCTTCTCCTCCTACCACGACCAGCGAGCGGTCTACAGCCTCCTAGCCTCCATTAGGGCTTCAACAAATGAGAGGTGGACGATTGGTGCGTCCTCCTGTAGCCATTCCATATAAACCGCGGTTCTCATTTCACCTGATCTATGTTCTTGATGCGATCTGGCGGCTACTTAGCATAAGCGGCTGTACCGCGGCGCCGGGCCACTCAACGTAACTTCGTAAGTACTCAACCCTCAGTCCCTCACTGCCGCTCGGGGTCAATGCTAGCAACCTACGATGGCAGATAGCGCAGATGACACTCCGGGCGATCCATTCCTCAGGCTAGGAACGCGAACGATATGTGATGCAACCGTCAGCGGGCCCTCCCTTACAAGTGTCGTGGTGGCGTCGCCCTTCCACTCCCATCTTCAACTGAACGCTGAAGGAACTCCCCGTCGGCGCCTCGCCCGGTGCGGTTTGCAATCGCGGTGGGAAGAACTTTACTGCTATTGCAAGTTGCAACACGGCAGTCTGGAAACCGCTAAGGGCCGAGGCGAAGATTTCAAGATGATGGGCAGACGCTATCTCCCCCACAGGACGACCGACCGTGACCGGACCCGCCTGCGTTCTTCCCTTGTGTCCGCGTTCATCATTCGCCCTGACAGATCGTCTTCTGACAGGGACTAAGTATTCATCGGATTCCGAGCCGCTTAGGTGACCCAGTCACCAGTCGCCATGTACATAGGATCCTCGACCCCGACCTTGGCATCCTACCCCTACCACCGACCACCACCAACGCTGTCTGAAGTATCCAGCTCCCGGGCCCCACGGGGACGACTGAGATAATGGCCAAGATCGTGAGGCGACTCTCATCCTGGACCTCCATCGGGACAATCCACCGCATCCGCGACCGCAGAGATGACGCGGCGGTACGAACCGCCGCGGGGTTCCGTCACGAGAAATTCGTGCGCAGCTACGGCTCGGAAGATGAAGGTGAGTTTGGGTCTCAGGTACGGGATACAAGATGTATCCCGATTCCCAAGCACCGGTGGGTAGATAGGCGTTGCGCTTACCCGATGTTTGCAGTGGGTTTGACGGTGGCTTCCGAGTGCGGCTGGACTGCACAATCTTCGGAGGACTTTGTATCGTCTCCGACCTCTTGGACGATGCACGAAAGTAAGTGGGATGCCCAAGCCTTGATACAGGTATTCTCTGGGGAGAAATCAAACTTTTCCACGTCATGGAAAGTCGATGGATAGCCTTCTGAATTGGACCCTTTCCATCAAAATTTCACCGTAACGGAAAGGCTTTGGAAAGGCGCCAATCTAGAGCCCGGAAGGGCTCATGGGTTTGCCCGAGGAAAGGCGCTTTTGCAAAGACTTTCCATCGCGGTGAAAGATCTAGGAAATGTTCATCATTTCCATAGGCTTTCCTCGCTGCAGAAAAGTTCATTTCTTCGCAGTGATTGTCTCCCTCACACGCAGGGTGTATCTGACGACTTGACTTGCAGAGATCCTCCTGCAAGTGTCGGTAGTGGGGCTTCCGAAACAAGTAAACACCATCGCGGGGCTTCCGTGCGAACTGTGGACGCAAGTCTTGTCACACATCGATGACCAGCGCGTCCTCTTCCGCGTCGCGCGAGTCTCTCGCGCCCTGCGCGCCATCGCGCGAGACGCGTTGATAGGTCACACTTTCCGCCTTGAGACGACCGAGGCAATTACTGCCTTCTACAACGTGGTCGCGAACAGCCCTGCCCTCGCTCCAATAATCCAGCATCTCCTCATCCGGTGTGCGGACGAGCGTATACCACCGTGTCTGCCCCTCGCCTTCCGTACGTTGCGCGAGCTGCGCTCATTAGCGCTGCACGTTGACAATCTTGCCCTCGCGCTTGCATGCGCACAGCGCGCGCTGTTCAACGAACCCCTCCCGCACCTCGCGACGTTCTCCACCTCCCTCCCGTGCACGATCGAAGTGCTCGATTTTATCCAGACGCACGGCTCGATCGAAGAGCTGTCGATCACAGACGACGCGATCGACCCCACCGCGCTCGGGCCCAAGCTTCCCCTCCCGTCGCTCCGCATCCTCACCTGCCATATGGCGTTTCTGCAATGCTTCCACCGCTCGCCGACGCTTACGCATCTGTACATCATGCTGCACGTCGAGGGTTCCTTGGACACCCTCGCGCGCCTCCTCGGGCTGCAGCTCGTCAGCCTGCAGCTCGGCCTGCGCACCCGTCCGCTTTCCGAGCACACCAGTAGCCCGTGGTCGCCCGCGGACGTGTCGACGCGCTTCCCGCGCCTGCGCTACCTCCAACTGCGCGTGCTCGAACCGCCTGAAGCGGTACGTGCTTCTCCCTGCTCTTTAACCGCTGCTAGTGCTCGTACCAATGCCGTGCACATGATACAGCGGCAGGACGTCTGGTCGTACCCGGTCGACTGGACGCTCGCGCCGCGCCGTCCCCACCCTTCGCGCCCGACCTCGCCTCGCTCGCGATTTGTCGTTGCGTTCGTGTTTGACCTCCCTGATCCCCGCTTCTTGCCCGCCGAGAGCGAGCTCTGTCAAAATGTCGAGCGCGTGCTGCGGGCGTGCGCGACGCACGTTGCGCGGGTGCTGTATGGCCGCAGGGGGCGGCCGGACACATCGTGCGTCATGCGCGGGGAGGACCAGGGCGCGGGGGTGTACGAAGAGGAACGACGTGCTTTTGGGGAGGGGTATTGGAAGGAGGTGTAGGGTGCCGCTCGGTGAGGCCGGTCGCGTGGTGTGTTGAGTGGAGTGTCAGTGGCGCGGCCGGTCCGGGCTCGGGCCCGGGGTGGACGCATTCGGCTCGTTGCGTTTCGTGGCCACTTGCGCGAGTCTGCTTGGGTTTCACGATGGGATTGTGCCGAGAGTACTCGTTATTCATTGTTGGGTCTACGAGCACTGGGTCGTGGATTAGGACTGTTAGGAAGGTTCGTGCTTTCCTGATGATGTTTGGGCCCTGGAAACGGTTCGCTGACGGGTTCGAGTCCAGCAGCAGATACGTGCGGTGCCCGTACGATGACGCGAACGCCATGGCATGCTATACCAGAAGCCCGCTTGCCATGTGTGGCATGTGTCGGGCTCTCACTGTGCCGTTCGTGGCGCTGTCACCGCCGTCGAGAACATTGTGCAGCGCCCCCTGAGGATCACATCGAACGCAAACGTCTGCAGCAGTCCTTCATTCCCGGACAAACTTCGAAGTGAGTAATTGACCTTCCCTTTCCCCTTGGCTGTGCCGCAGTGGTCATCTTCCGTTGCCACGGTCGGTGTCCTTGTCAGGGCGATGCACGTATGGGTTCTATCCAGACTAATGCGGCGATAGAGTTTGAGGATGCGTATCAAACGTGCGCGACAGCCAGTCCGTCCGTTCGCGACTCGACATTGCTCGTTCACCCGAGGACGTCTGTCTTGGGTTGCACTGGAATGACCGCATGGCTCGTCACCGGTTAGAACGCAGGTATGTTACATACATATGTCGTTCTCATCCTGCACTTTCCGTTACTGATTAACAGATTTTAGGATCAATGCGTGATTTTACCTGTCATGTCACCCACCCTTTGCTTGACTTCAGGGGCGGGCATGGTCGACAGTGGCACAGTCGTCCGCAAGGAATGTGGTCAGGCTTCGCGTGTCTGGCGTGTCTTGCAAAGTGGGGAAGATGCACTGGGTATGTCGGCTTGCTTCGCCGCCGCAAACGGTGTCTGTTGATGGCGGTGCATCAGTTGGTCGGAGAGGACTATCTGAAGCTCGTGAGAGCCTTACATGGAACTCAATCGGTGGCTGGTATGTGAAAGGGACTTCGATCTGTTCAGTTGATGGACGGATGATGAGATACGTATGTTCTAGGCCCTGCGCTTCTGTGCATGCGACATGGCTCACTTCAGTCCATGTTATCCCGACTGTCGGTCTCTCGCGGGTCCGGACAGCGTGCGCCTCGGAGCGTACACACCTTGTTTGCCGGTGGGGGAAGCTGTGCACGGTCGGTAGCCTCGTGTGCGGGGATGGGCGGGGGCGGGATTACCTGCCTTGTAAATAAACACGGACTCGGGGAGAGTTCTGGAGAGATATTGGCAGCGGGAGATGGGAGAGACAGCGGGCCATTGAGGCCTTGAAGCTTGAGCATTGGAGAGCGGTCGTTTCGAGAGCGGGAGGACACGGCGGGGACGGGCGTCTGTTTCGGGAACTCGGACGCGTCTCGCTCGGTTGCAGTGGCTGCCTCTCTTGTTGTATCTGCACTCTTCACTACGTATTGCTATGTACATGTCCCACACACACTCGCCCCCCGCCCTCGCCACAGACATCGGGCACTGCAGGCTGCGGCCAGCGAACAGCGTCGAAAACCCGGTCGAGATCAAGGGCGGAGGAGGTGGGTCGGGTTGGATGCAGTAGGCCACGGATGTCGGCGGTTCGGACACGTCGGGTGAAGGCACTCGACCGTGTATGTAGGTAAGTCCTGTCCCTCTCCTCCTCCCGAGCTACGACCACTCGCGCGCTCCGCCCAACCCTCGTTCCCGTGCCACATGTCTCGAGCGTGGCAGGCAAGTCCACCCACGTCTCTCCCGCCATCGCTTCAAGCGAGTGCACTCTACAGCTGCTCGCCGACTCACTTCCTTCCGACCTTAGAACTGCCACAGCGGTGCGCGGACGACAGCAAGGCGACTCGCCGGCTCGGACCTGAAGATAAGTCAGCAACGACCGAGCACGAGCATTGTGCAAAGTGCAACAATCCGTCGAGACGCGAGCGGCGCGCGACCGGACATCCCCGCGGCACGGATGAGAGATGGGTCCCTTCACACCCCTCCACGCACACCCTCTCTATCATAACCCCACTTCTCGCGCGCGGCAGGTGAGTCGTCCCACCTCTCCCGCCATACCTCGCCAGCCACACATACAGCTGCGCCACTCGATGCGTATTCGCCGCCAGCGACTCCCAGCCTGCGTTCTGCGCGCGAGACAGCCAAGGTGCGTAATAACTGCACTCACCACCCCGGCCGTCCCAGTTGTCTGCGCATTCGCCACCAGCAAACCATTCCACGCGCGAGACAGTCAAGGTGTGTAATGACTACACTCACCTTCGCGCTGCAACCTTGGCAGGACAGCGGAGCGCGACGAGACCCGCGAGAGGCGGACTCCCCTGATAGGATTGAGCCGAGGACGTTGAAGTCTTCTGGCATACAGCTCGCCATGTTCACCCTGACGGTCTCAGATGGCGAGAATCCGAACAGGAGTTTTTTCACGACGCTGTGGTCGCCATGGATGGTCTACAGCGCATCCTTCTGCAGCGCACGGACGTACATCATCCGGAGCGCGTCTGCGGGCGTGAAGGGGCCATTATGCGATGCAGGGGACAGTGTGGCACTGAGATGACGCGTGTTGGACCATCCGAGTCGACGACGAGTCAGGGTGCTGCCGCTACCGCCACCTTCGCGTCCGTCTCGTTGCATCTACTTTAGGATGAGGAAAGGTAAGTGAATGCGGAAGATAAGTCAACGTACCTTTATGGATGCTGTGCCCGAGACCTCCGGGAGCCGCTCGAACTCCTCATCTCTCCGCCGTGGCACCTTATCCACCAAGTATCCCTCGTCGCCGTGCTGTCCGCTGCGGGAAATGAGCATCGCTCGGCTCACTGAGATGTTCCACAACCCAGTCGCCGTTGTGGCCTGACTACTTTAAAAGGTACTGGTTCGAAGACGTGATTAGCAGATATACGCGCGGCAAGTACAGTCGACTGGCATACTTACACACTACAAAACCATGCTCCGTCGACACAAGGACTCGATATCGCGTCAGACGTCGAAGGTACGGGAGCTTCTGCCTTGCTGATGGCAAATGGTGTCGTGGGTACGGCGACAGATGTTCTGCGAACCCCAAGTTGTAGGAGTGCAAGCAGTGTGAGAGAGAGGGATGTAACGCTGTTGACATCGGGGGACAGATGACTCGGAGCGCAGTGGAGAGGGGGCCAACGGCGAGAAGGGGAAAGACGACAAGGACCGGCCGTCGCAATGTTATATACCCCATTAATAATTCCAGAGTCGTTCGAGTGCCCACAGGCCAGCCAGCTCATGATGGTGTTCGGCTATGCGGCATAACCATGTTTCTGTCACCGCATGGCCCAGTGCCCGGCACCGCTTAGGCTCAAGTTTTCCCCAACCACTTGTCCATCAATTCCGACGCGTTATTCCGATTCCGTATCAAACCCCTCTCAGTCTGCTCTTGCACACAACTCTTACAGTGCGCTCCCTCCGAACTAATGCAAGGACAAGTCGACATGAATGTATCCTCAACTTAAGCCAGACAATTTACATTTGGGATGTGTGCACCTTAGACTTGGTGCTGCAGACCTTCGCGCGCACTGCGGATCACCCCAAATATTTAACATCGCTTCCGCATGCACTTAATTCCCTCCGCCGATTAGAGCCCGGACCGTGTTTCAAACTGTGCCGAGACCACGCTGTCATGATGATATTCAGGCTCGATTTTCCCTTCCGCCCGGACTAAATATTTGCATCCTCATTGGAGCTCCGAGCTGGACCGTCCCCGGCCATACAGTCCATGTCGTCCCATTGAGCTATGGGATGCTGGAAAATTTGGTTACTAGGAAGAAAGACTTGTGTGGACGAGCCTGGGACAGTCGGCGGGACGGAGAGCCCTCGGTGCAGGGCTGCATAGCACAACTTGAGAAGTTGTCTCAATTTGCAAACTTGAATTTCGTATCTTGAATTTCTGTAGCGACTATCCACGACAGTGGGAGGATACAGGGTAACTCAATAATACAGTGAGTTTACGGAGCCGCGAATGGACGTCCATCGCAAAATGACAAGTCTCTCCAGTCGAGTAGATGCGTCCTGGAGGAAATGCGTATTCAAGAATCACTACGGGTAATGGCCAGCCTGCCGAAATTATCAGCCAGGTTACGCAACTTCCGCTCGTATTCCAGTTCCACCGGCACAGTCGGCAGCAAGCCGTCGTGGGATATCGCCGTATGCGTGCAGCCGCAAATCCAATCACCCGCCATTCTAGCCCGCACAGCCGGATATTCCGGGATTGTGAAACAACCCCATCTTTATGCCCAGGGCCTCGATTGACGACAAAACCCCGAGCGAGGATGCGATCAGCGCGAATGGGGCGCCCGCTTCGCGAAGCGAGCACAGGTCCACATTTGACGCGCTTCCAAGCGTGGGGTTCTATTTTCCCCGCAGGTGGCTAAAGCCATTTCCTCCGTCTGGGCATTCCGTAGGTGAGTCCGTTCGTCCGCAACACTGTGGAGCAAGTCTCCCGTCCGGCTCGCCCGTGATGCACGTTTACGAGTTTACGAGTCTCGCCCTGCGACCGTCATGATTGCGGAACATCGTGCGCTCGGAGCGTGTGCACATATCTCGCGCACGGGCCATCCTCTCGCTACAAAAGGGGTCCGTGAACGCGCTGAACAGACAGACTCACCCCCGCCACACTACCGCTCGCCTCCGCCACTCGACATTGCACCGACCACTTCGCTGGCCACGAGCCGACCTCGAGTTTCGACCAACACGCGCTCGCAACCCCCGTTTGCAGTGTCACGGTCTCCGTATGGGGCTTGCTTTGATGGCCGACGCGTTCCCTGCATCGCGTGCTGTATGTCCTGTGAGTTGTTTGCACGCCTATCCTGTACCTAGATCTAAAATACGATTGTCAGTTTGTCTCGAGACCCGAGACGATCTATTCGCTCATCTACGTACCTGCAGATAAGGGTCCCCGGCCGACCTCCACGCGATGCCAAGTGCAATTACAGTATCTACCGCCGCATCTGGTGAGTCGGGGCCGGACGCCGAGGCCGTCGTGCTGACGACATTTGCCGCATCTAGATCTTGTCCCGGTAAGCTGAATTGGCTTCGCGCGGTGGGGAGTCCGCGCCGTCGCTCCGACCGCAATCTCCCGCTCCTTCAGCACCGACTACCCACTCTAGACTCCAAGCGCGTGAGGGCGGAACACATCGTGCAAGAACAAGGCAGGTCGCGTACCTGTTCAACTGCCCGTCCCGCCAGGTACGTGTTCTTCCGACGACGGGGCCGATGTCTGACCTCCCTGCAGCGGTTTCCAAGCACCGACGGCCGCGAGCTCGACCGCCTCAAGGTTCGCTTGTGCATCCGAAGCCCTGCAATTCTGGGGCACACCAAGACTGTCCTGGACGCACAAAATATATTCCGAGTCTATTAGCGTAGTTACACGTCGCGTACATACTGACCCCGGCGTGCCGGACGCGCTACCTCTCGTACTCGCCACGATCACCCGCCGCGCATGGCCGTTGAGGTCCCGAATCTGTCATCAGACGCGCGGGCTGGTGATTCCAGCCGACTCTCCCAGCTGGGAGGCGCACGGCTCCCACCTGGCAGAGTGCTATCCTCGTTCACGGCCGTCTTGATTCCAGCCGACTCCGGTCGACGACGGGGATAGTCCATGACGTGTTCATGCCGTCGGGATGTCTTCTGGACTTGGCGGCTCGCCGGCCAGATGACATCTCGACGGACGCCAGATTCGAGGTACGCGCTCAGCGCTGCGTGCGATCTCTTCTGCCAAAGCACACGCGCCAGCGTCGACCTCGCTTCCGTTTGGCACAAGCTCGGGGCCGCCCCGGATGCCATCTGAGGCGGCTAGAAAGCCCGTGTAAAGTAGTCAGCCGCACGCACGCGTGATCTCGCCGGGGAACTCACCACGATGGCCCATGCGCTCTCGAGCGTTGGAAGCCCGTACCGTGCTCAAATGAACATGGGCCCCTGCCGGGGAGAGGTCGGGAGGCGGTCTGCGGACGCCTGTTCAACGGGATCTTGATAATCCCGTGCTGTGGGTCAAGTCGACCTCACCCCCGCCGGCACCGAGTCTCCCATTCCCGGCGTCTGGACGCCCTAGTGGACTCCATAACGTCCGTCCGAGCTGTACAGATCGAGCCTGAGGGGCGGTGGCCGGCCATCCAGCCCATTATCCGAGTTGCATCTGGGCACCCGTCTTCGACGCGGCGACAGGCCAAATTTCGAAAGTCGTCTCCGGCGGCCGGGATCCGTTCACACGTCCTCCCTGGGGACCACAGTGACCACGTAAAATGTCTGCCCCGCCGGGCGAAGCGACCGGCGGGAGACAATGCACGCACGCACTGGGCCGGCCGGAAATAACACGCAATGAAATCGCGTTTTCGGCCGGATTTCCAACCTCGTCCGATCGCCGCGAAACCGGCCGCATTTGATGTGGGGCGATGCGTAGGTCCTAAATATAAGTGTCAGCACGCCCGGACACGCAGGTGGCGCGAGGGAGCCACAATTTTCTCACTCACCGCGCACAGAGTTCCGGCTCGCGCACCAGCAGTATTGTCCCGGGGCTTGTCGGCCGTCGTTTTGGGCTCGTCTAGCGTTGCTTGGGGTGCCCCGAACGACGGCCAGTCGGTCCCAGGCGGGGCACGGGGTAGACGAGACGCGCGGTGATGAGACGCGCGGCGCAGTGCAATGAAATCGAGTTTGGCGTCGATTTTTGAAACCCTCGCGAGCGGGGAAAAACGGCGCTGGTGAGTCCTGCAGATGTTCGTGGATGCTTGTACACCGCTTGCGCCGACTGGGCGAGGTTGTACACTTGGGGTATCGCGTGTTTGGTGGGGGTGTTCGGGTTGCGGCCATGCAAATGCCTCACTGCCGGCGTCCGAATGCATGCAGCCTGCCGCACCGTCAATGCCGGCGTCCTGGGAGACGTGTTTCTGGCGGCACGTCAGCGCATCGTCAGCGGAAAGAGGATATACGGCGAGCGTGACGTACTTGCGCTGGACGGTGCTGATCCCGGGCAGGCCAGACGGCCGTTCCTTCCGCACCTGCATCCCTGGGTAACCATGCGCGTTGCGTTCGCGCGGTTTCTCCGCTCTGTCGGCGCGCTTCGGGACGTTCTCGAGGCCAGACGAGTGGCGCATCGGTTGTGGCGGCTTCGGACTTGATTTTCGGCAAACGTCGCCTTGTGGACGACTTCGCGTACGCGGCGGCGAACGTCGCGGAGGCACTGTGGCTGCCTATTTCAGTCGTCAGGTCAGCACAGAGTTTGCGGAGAGAAAAAATATGGCGCGTCGAACTCACCTTCGAGGGGAGGCGCCAACATCGAGGTCTCTAGGCCGCCGGCCGCCCGTTCCTTCTGCACCTGCGCCGCTCTCGGCTCGTCAGAGTCGTGGGCCATCGGTTTGAGACGTTTCCTGCTCTTCGGGACTGCTTGGTTGTGTTTTCGATGCCGTGAGGTGTGGCCAGGGGGCAGCGGCGCGTTCAGCAATTCCTTGCGTCCGTTCCGTTCATTTCCCAATCGCCTATGCGACGGAAACGTCGTGGGGCACGTGAAAACCCCTGAGACGTAGCGTGAGATGCGAAGGAGAAGGAGATCTGGAGCGTGGACTTACCCACGCTCGAGGGCTCGAAAACGGCCTCTTGCGCACATGCAGCCGCGTGTGCACGCCGTTCGGTTGGCTCCGAGCTGTTCGTTGCAACGCGTAGGGGCTGTTGAGAACCTGGTTGATGAGTTCGGACATGTAGAGGAGGTGGTGGGCGGGCGCCGCCTGTGGCGGGGACTACATCCGGCGCCAGTCAACGTTCTCCGGCCGGCTCGCAGAGCTCGCGTGTTGCGAGCTGTAAGAAGGCGCAACGAGCATAGTCTTGATGTGACTGAAATGTTGTGCACTATATGGTTGATGTGCAGAGGCGGTCGGGAGCGAGGGCGGCCGTCTAAGCGGGAGGACGGCGACTTTGGACGCCGGACAGCGTGCACCGTCGGGTGCACAGTGTCCGACGCTTCCTCGGTATCAGAAAGGGGACGAGAGCTGCTTGGGGCGCAGTGAGCATGCGGGAAACGAGAACGGCGGGCGGGAGACTGACCTGCGTGTTTGTGGCCGGCGAGCGAGGTCCAGACCTGCAGGAAACAGTCTCCCTGCCGCATGCTTGTGAGAAAACGTTGATAAACGCGTCCGACGGCGACTTACAAGCAGTTTGACGCGTGTCCGACGCGTTGAATGACGGGAAATGTTGAATTCTCGGCCTGCAACTCGAGAGATCAGGCGAGTGCGGCCGAGATTGAGGACGGGGCGCGATCCGTGCGCGGAGAGATCGAAAGGGGAGATGATAAGGTGCATGATAGGCGCGAATACGAAGCGTGCGGGGGCGGGACTCGGGTGGTAGAGGCGGGACACGGTTGCAGGCGAGGGACGATAGGCCGCTACTGGAAAATTTAAGAGAGGGTGGAGACGAGTGGGCCGAGTGCAGCCATGTACTGCTGCGGACGTATTTGCGCCGGGAGCGAGGGCGGGATGTCGTGGAAGGGGGCGGAGAGGCCAGTGGATGGCGTTGAGAATGCAGGAAACGAGGGAGAGAGTGTCTGAGAGAGCCGGCGAAAAGAGAGGAGATGAGCGCCTACTCGAGACAAAATCGCGATCTGATCCGCAAACTGGCCCCGCACCCACACCATTCTTGTTCTACCCTGGCATCATTCCATTCCGTCCTTCACCATCGCTTCGTTTGCGCGTGGTCCCGTTTGGAGAGCGCTTCAATCGCGTCACGCTTCCACACGAGGAGGAGTTTCGTACTACGCCGTCTGGACTTGTATTCGCTCTTCTCCTCCTACCACGACCAGCGTGCGGTCTACAGCCTCCTAGCCTCCATTAGGGCTTTAACGAATGAGAGGTGGACGAATGGTGCGTCCTCCTGTAGCCTTTCCATATAAACCGCAGTTCTCATTTCACCTGATCTATGTTCTTGATGCGATCTGGCGGCTACTTAGCATAAGCGGCTGTACCGCGGCGCCGGGCCACTCAACGTACTCAACCCTCACTGCCGCTCGGGGTCAATGCTAGCCACCTACGATGGCAGATAGCGCAGATGACACTCCGGGTGATCCATTCCTCAGGCTAGGAACGCGAACGATATGTGATGCAACCGTCAGCGGGCCCTCCCTTACAAGTGTCGTGGTGGCGTCGCCCTTCCACTCCCATCTTCAATTGAACGCTGAAGGAACTCCCCGTGGGCGCCTCGCCCGGTGCGGTTTGCAATCGCGGTGGAAAGAACTTTACTGCTATTGCAACACGGCAGTCTGGAAACCGCTGAGGGCCGCGGCGAAGATGATGGGCTGACACTATCCCCCCCACAGGACGACCGACCGTGACCGGACCCGCCTGCGTTCTTCCCGTGCGTCCGCGTTCATCACTCGCCCTAACAGATCGTCTTCTGATAGGGACTATTCATCGGATTCCGAGCTGCTTAGGTGACCCAGTCACCAGTCGCCATGTACATAGGATCCTCGACCCCGACCTTGGCATCCCACCCCTACCACCGACGACGACGACCAACGTTGTATGAAGTATCCAGCTCCCCACAGGGACGACTGAGACAATGGCCAAGATCGTGAGGCGACTCTCATCCTGGACCTCCATCGGGACAATCCACCGCATTCGCGACCGCAGAGATGACGCGGCGGTGCGAACCGCCGCGGGGTTCCGCCACGAGAAGTTCGTGCGCAGCTACGGCTCGGAAGATGAAGGTGAGTTTCGGTCTCAGGTACTTACAGGATACAAGACATATCCCGATTCCCAAATACCGGTGGGTAGATAGGCGTTGCGCTTACCCGATGTTTGCAGTGGGTTTGACGGTGGCTTCCGACTGCGGCTGGACTGCACAATCTTCGGAGGACTTTATGCCGTCTCCGACCTCTTGGACGACGCATGAAAGTAAGTGGGATGCCCAAGCCTTGCCGCATCAGCAAGAGTGCACCTTGCTGGCCGGGCGCTGAGCTTCCTTGACTTCCTGGGTAAGCGTGACAGGACGTCCCAGGCTCTAAGGCAAAACCTGCCTTAGACCCTGAGGCTCCTGAGACTGCTTCCCCAGGAACTCAGGGTCGCTCTGACGCGTTCAAGGAGATGTAATCTTGCTGATGGCCCACGGGTATCGTCTCTCTCACACGCAGGGTGTATCTGACGACTTGACTTGCAGAGATCCTCCTGCAAGTGTCGGTGGTGGGGCTTCCGAAACAAGTAAACGCCACCGCGGGGCTTCCGCGCGGACTGTGGACGCAAGTCTTGTCACACATCGACGACCAGCGCGTCCTCTTCCGCGTCGCGCGAGTCTCTCGCGCCCTGCGGGCCGTCGCGCGAGACGCGTTGATACGCCACACTTTCCGCCTCGAGACGACGGAGGCAATTACTGCTTTCTACAACGTGCTCGCGAATAGCCCTGCTCTCGCTCCAATAATCCAGCACCTCCTCATCCGGTGTGCGGACGAGCGTATATCGCCGTGTCTGCCCCTCGCCTTCCGTACGTTGCGCGAGCTGCGCTCGTTGGCGCTGCACGTTGACAATCTTGCCCTCGCGCTTGCATGCGCACAGCGCGCGCTGTTCAACGAGCCCCTCCCGCACCTCGCGACGTTCTCCACCTCCCTCCCGTGCACGATCGAAGTGCTCGACTTTATCCAGACGCACGGCTCGATCGAAGAGCTGTTGATCACAGACGACGCGATCGACCCCACCGCGCTCGGGCCCAAGCTTCCCCTCCCATCGCTCCGCATCCTCACCTGCCATATGGCGTTCCTGCAATGCTTCCACCGCTCGCCGACGCTCACGCATCTGTACATCATGCTGCACGTCGAGGGTTCCTTGGATACTCTCGCGCGCCTCCTCGGGCCGCAGCTCGTCAGCCTGCAGCTCGGCCTGCGCACCCGTCCGCTTTCCGAGCGCACCAGTAGCCCGTGGTCGCCCGCGGACGTGTCGACGCGCTTCCCGCGCCTGCGCTACCTCCAACTGCGTGTGCTCGAATCGCCCGACGTGCGTCCATCTCACTCGCCGTCTTCTCCTTCAACCGCTGCTCGTACTGACGCCATGTGCGCGCCACAGCCTCAGGCCCGTCTGGACATCTGGACGTACCCGGTCGACTGGACGCTCGCGCCGCGCCGTCCCCATCCTTCGCGCCCGACCTCGCCTCGCTCGCGATTTGTCGTTGCGTTTGTGTTTGACCTCCCTGATCCCCGCTTCTTGCCCGCCGAGAGCGAGCTCCGTGAAAATGTCGAGCGCGTGCTGCGGGCGTGCGCTACCCACGTTGCGCGGGTGCTGTATGGCCGCAGGGGGCGGCCGGACACGTCGTGCGTCGTGCACGGGGAGGACCAGGGCGCGGGGGTGTACGAAGAGGAACGACGTGCCGTTGGGGAGGGGTATTGGAAGGAGGTTTAGAGCGCGGCGCCGCTCGAGGAGGGGCGTATGGTGTGTTGAGTGGAGTGTCAGTGGTGTGGCCGCTCCGGGCTCGGGGTGGATGCATTCGGCTCGTTGCGTTTCGTGGCCACTTGCGCGAGTCTGCTTGGGTTTCGCGATGGGATTGTGCCGAGAGTACTCGTTATTCATTGTTGGGTCTACGAGCGGTGGGTCGTGGATTAGGACTGTTAGGAAGGTTCGTGCTTTCCTGCTGTTTGGGCCTTGGAAACGGTTCGCTGACCGGTTCAAGTCCAGCAGCAGATACGTGCGGTGCCCGTCCGATGACGCGAACGCCACGCCATGCTATACCAGAAGCCCGCTTGCCATGTGTGGCATGTGTCGGGCTCTCACTGTGCCGTTCGTGGCGCTGTCACCGCCGTCGAGAACATTGTGCAGCGCCCCCTGAGGATCACATCGAACGCGGACACCTGCGGCGGTCCTTCATTCCCGGACAAACTTCGAAGTGAGTAATTGACCTTCGCCTTCGCCTTGGCTGTGCCGCAGTAGTCATCTTCCGTTGCCACGGTCGGTGTCCTTGTCAGGGCGATGCACGTATGGGTTCTATCCAGACTAATGCGCCGATAGAGTTTGAGGATGCGTATCAAACGTGCGCGACAGCCAGTCCGTCCGTTCGCGACTCGACATTGCTCGTTCACCCGAGGACGTCTATCTCGGATTGCACTGGAATGATCGCATGGCTCATCACCGGTTAGAACGCAGGTATGTTACATACATATGTCGTTCTCATCCTGCGCTTACAGATTTTAGGATCGATGCATAATTTTACCTGTCATGTCACCCACCCTTTGCTTGACTTCAGGGGCCGGCATGGTCGACAGTGGCACAGTCGTCCGCAAGGAATGTGGTCAGGCTTCGCGTGTCTGGCGTGTCTTGCAAAGCGGGGAAGATGCACTGGGTATGTCGGCTTGCTTCGCCGCGCCTCGGAGCGTACACACCTTGTTTGCCGGTGGGGGAAGCTGTGCACGGTTGGTAGCCTCGTGTGCGCGGATGGGTGGGGGCGGGATTACCTGCCTTGTAAATAAACACGGACTCAGGGAGAGTTCTGGAGAGACATGTACGTTCTGGACATGTACGGGGAGTGCTGGAGAGCCATGTACAGTGGGCCGTTGAGGCCGTGAAGCTCGAGCGTCGGAGCGCGGGGGTACGGCAGGCACGGGCGTCTGTTTCGGGAACTCGGACGCGTCTCGCTTGCTTGTGGCTGCGTCTCTTGCCTCTGCACTCTACACTACACATTGCTATGTACATGTCCCACACACACTCGCCCCCCGCCCTCGCCACAGACATCGGGCACTGCAGGCTGCGGCCAGCGAACAGCGTCGAAAACCCGGTCGAGATCAAGGGCGGAGGAGGCGGGTCGGGTTGGATGCAGTAGGCCACGGATGTCGGCGGTTCGGACACGTCGGGTGAAGGCACTCGACCGTGTATCTAGGTAAGTCCTGTCCCTCTCCTCCTCCCGAGCTACGACCACTCGCGCGCTCCGCCCAACCCTCGTTCCCGTGCCACATGTCTCGAGCGTGGCAGGCAAGTCCACCCACGTCTCTCCCGCCATCGCTTCAAGCGAGTGCACTCTACAGCTGCTCGCCGACTCACTTCCTTCCGACCTTAGAACTGCCACAGCGGTGCGCGGACGACAGCAAGGCGACTCGCCGGCTCGGACCTGAAGATAAGTCAGCAACGACCGAGCACGAGCATTGTGCAAAGTGCAACAATCCGTCGAGACGCGAGCGGCGCGCGACCGGACATCCCCGCGGCACGGATGAGAGATGGGTCCCTTCACACCCCTCCACGCACACCCTCTCTATCATAACCCCACTTCTCGCGCGCGGCAGGTGAGTCGTCCCACCTCTCCCGCCATACCTCGCCAGCCACACATACAGCTCGGCGCCACTCGATGCGTATTCGCCGCCAGCGACTCCCAGCCTGCGTTCTGCGCGCGAGACAGCCAAGGTGCGTAATAACTGCACTCACCACCCCGGCCGTCCCAGTTGTCTGCGCATTCGCCACCAGCAAACCATTCCACGCGCGAGACAGTCAAGGTGTGTAATGACTACACTCACCTTCACGCTGCAACCTTGGCAGGACAGCGGAGCGCGACGAGACCCGCGTCGCCGCCATGCATTGCTTCAAACTGCGAGAGGCGGGCTCCCCTGGTGAGCCGAGGACGTTGAAGTCTACCGGCGTACGGCTCGCCATGTTCACCCTGACAGTCTCAGACGGGGAGAATCCAAACAGGAGTTTGTTCACGACGTTGTGGTCGCCATGGGCGGTCTACAGCGCATCCTTCTGCGGCGCGCGGACGTGCATCATCCGGAGCGCGTCTGCGGGCGTGAAGGGGCCATTATGCGAGGATGCGGGGGACAGGGTGGCACTGAGACGACGCGGGTAGGACCATCCGAGTCGACGACGAGTCAGGGTGCTGCCGTTGGATGTGTGGACCGCGACCTTCGCGTCCGTCTCGTTCTGACCGCTTTAGGATGAGGAAAGGTAAGTGAACGCGAAATATAAGTCAACATACCTTTGCGAATGCTGTGCCGGGCCCGAGACCGCCGGCCACCGCTCAAGCTCCTCGTCTCTCCACCGTGGCTCCTCGTCCACCAAGTATCCCTCGTCGCCGTGCTGTCCACTGCGGGAAATGAGCATCGCTCGGCTCACCGAGATGTTCCACAACCCAGTCGCCGTTGTGTGGCCTGACTACTTTAAAAGGTACTGTTCAAAGACGTGATTAGCAGACATGCACGCCGCAAGTACAGTCGACCGGCATACACACCACAAAACCATGCTCCGTCGGCGCCGTCGCCACAAGGACTCGATATCGCGCCAGACATTGAAGGTACGGGAGCTTCTGCCTTGCTGATGGCAAATGGTGTCGTGGGTACAGCTACAGACGTTCTGCGAACCCCAAGTTGTAGGAGTGCGAGCAGTGTGAGAGAGAGGGATGTAACGCTGTTGACGATGACTCGGAGCGCAGTGGAGAGGGGGCCAACGGCGAGAAGGGGAAAGACGACAAGGACCGGCCGTCGCAATGTTATATACCCCATTAATAATTCCACAGTCGTTCGAGTGCCCACAGGCCAGCCAGCTCATGATGGTGTTCGGCTATGCGGCATAACCATGTTTCTGTCACCGCACGGCCCAGTGCCCGGCGCCGCTTAGGCTCAAGTTTTCCCCAACCACTTGTCCATCAATTCCGACGCGTTATTCCGATTCCGTATCAAACCCCTCTCAGTCTGGTCTTGCACATGACTCTTACAGTGCGCTCCCTCCGAACTAATTCAAAGACAAGTCGACATGAATGTATCCTCAACTTCAGCCAGACAATTTACATTTGGGACGTGTGCACCTTAGACTTGGTGCTGCAGACCTTCGCGCGCACTGCGGATCACCCCAAATATTTAACATCGCTTCCGCATGCACTTAATTCCCTCCGCCGATTAGAGCCGGGACCGTGTTTCAAACCGTGCCGAGACCACGCTGTCATGATGATATTCAGGCTCGATTTTCCCTTCCGCCCGGACTAAATATTTGCATCCTCATTCGAGCACCCAGTGGACCGTTCCCGGCCATACATTCCATGCCGTCCCATTGAGCTGTGGGATGCTGGAAAAATTGGTTATGAAGAAAGACTTGTGTGGACGAGTCTGGGACAGTCGGCGGGACGGAGAGCCCTCGGTGCAGGGCTGCATAGCACAACTTGAGAAGTTGTCTCAATTTGCAAACTTGAATTTCGTATCTTGAATTTCTGTAGCGACTATCCACGACAGTGGGAGGATACAGGGTAACTCAATAATACAGTGAGTTTACAGAGCGAATGGACGTCCATCGCAAAATGACAAGTCTCTCCAGTCGAGTAGATGCGTCCTGGAGGAAATGCGTATTCAAGAATCACTACGGGTAATGGCCAGCCTGCCGAAATTATCAGCCAGGTTACGCAACTTCAACTTCCGCTCGTATTCCAGGTCCACCGGCACGGTCGGCGGTAGGCCGTCGTGGGATGTTGCCATATGTGTGCAGCCGCAAGTCCAATCGCCGCCGTTCTAGCCTGCACGACCAGATACGCCGGCCCGATTGTGAAACAACCCCATCCTTATGCACAGGGCCTCGATTTACGACAAACATGCGAGCGAGGATGCGATCAGCGCAAGTGGGGCGCCCGCTTTGCGAAGCGAGCACAGGCCCGCATTCGATGCGCTTCCAAGCGCGGGGTTCTATTTTCCCCGGAGGTGGCTAAAGCCATTTCCTCCGTCTGGGCATTCCATAGATGAGTCCGTTCGTCCGCAACGCTGTGGAGCAAGTCTCCCGTCCGGCTCGCCCGTGATGCACGTTTACGAGTTTACGAGTCTCGCCCTGCGACCGTCATGATTGCGGAACATCGTGCGCTCGGACCGTGTGCACATATCCCGCGCACGGGCCATCCTCTCGCTACAAAAGGGGTCCGTGAACGCGCTGAACAGGCAGACTCACCCCCGCCACACTACCGCTCGCCTCCGCCGCTCGACATTGCACCGACCACTTCGCTGGCCACGAGCCGACCTCGAGTTTCGACCAATGCGCTCGCAACCCCCGTTTGCAGTGTCACCGTCTCCGTATGGGGCTTGCTTTGATGGCCGACGTGTTCCCTGCATCGCGTGCTGTATGTCCTGTGAGTTGTTTGCACGCCTATCCTGTACCTAGATCTAAAATACGATTGTCAGTTCGTCTCGAGACCCGAGACGATCTATGCGCTCATCTACGTACCTGCAGATCAGGGTCCCCGGCCGACCTCCACGCGATGCCAAGTGCAATTACAGTATCTACCGCCGCATCTGGTGAGTCGCGGCCGGACGCCGAGGCCGTCGTGCTGACGATATTTGCATCTAGATCTTGTCCCGGTAAGCTGAATTGGCTTCGCGCGGTGGGGAGTCCGCGCCGTCGCTCCGACCGCAATCTCCCGCTCCTTCAGCACCGACTACCCACTCTAGACTCCAAGCGCGTGAGGGCGGAACACATCGTGCAAGAACAAGGCAGGTCGCGTACCTGTTCAACTGCCCGTCCCGCCAGGTACGTGTTCTTCCGACGACGGGGCCGATGTCTGACCTCCCTGCAGCGGTTTCCAAGCACCGACGGCCGCGAGCGCGACCGCCTCAAGGTTCGCTTGTGCATCCGAAGCCCTGCAATTCTGGGGCACACCAAGACTGTCCTGGACGCACAAAATATATTCCGAGTCTATTAGCGTAGTTACACGTCGCGCATACTGACCCCGGCGTGCCGGACGCGCTACCTCTCGTACTCGCCACGATCACCCGCCGCGCACGGCCGTTGAGGTCCCGAATCTGTCATCAGACGCGCGGGCTGGTGATTCCAGCCGACTCTCCCAGCTGGGAGGCGCACGGCTCCCACCTGGCAGAGTGCTATCCTCGTTCACGGCCCTCTTGATTCCAGCCGACCGGTCGACGACGGGATAGTCCATGACGTGTTCATGCCGTCGGGATGTCTTCTGGACTTGGCGGCTCGCCGGCCAGATGACATCTCGACGGACGCCAGATTCGAGGTACGCGCTCAGCGCTGCGTGCGATCTCTTCTGCCAAAGCACACAAGCTCGGGGCCGCCCCGGATGCCATCTGAGGCGGCTAGAAAGTCCGTGTAAAGTAGTCAGCCGCACGCACGCGTGATCTCGCCGGGGAACTCACCACGATGGCCCATGCGCTCGAAGCGAAGCCCGCATCGCGCTCAAATGAATATGGCCCCTGCCGAGAGGTCGGGAGGCGGTCTGCGGACGCCTGTTCAACGGGATCTTGATAATCCCGTGCTGTGGGTCAAGTCGACCTCACCCCCGCCGGCACCGAGTCTCCCATTCCCGGCGTCTGGACATCCTCGGCGTGTCGCACGGACTCCATTACGTCCGTCCGAGCTGTGCAGATCGAGCCCGAGGGGCGGTGGCCGGCCATCCAGTCCGTTATCCGAGTTGCGTCTGGGCACCCGTCTTCGACGCCGCCAAAGGCCAAGTTTCGAATGTCGTCTCCGGCGGCCGGGATCCGTTCACACGTCCTCCCTGGGGACCACAGTGACCACGTAAAATGTCTGCCCCGCCGGGCGAAGCGACCGGCGGGAGACAATGCACGCACGCACTCGGCCGGCTGGAAATAAAACGCCATGAAATCGCGTTTTCGGACGGATTTCCAACCTCGTCCGATCGCCGCGAAACCGGCCGCACTCGTTGTGGGGCGACGCATAGGTCCTAAATATGCGTGTTAGCACGCCCGGACACGCAGGTGGCGCGAGGGAGCCCTGATTTTCTCACTCACTCACCGCGCACAGAGTTCCGGCTCGCGCACCAGCAGTATTGTCCCAGGGCTTGTCGGCCGTCGTTTTGGGCTCGTCTAGCGTTGCTTGGGGTGCCCCGAACGACGGCCAGTCGGTCCCAGGCGGGGCACGGGGTAGACGAGACGCGCGGTGATGAGACGCGCGGCGCAGTGCAATGAAATCGAGTTTGGCGTCGATTTTTGAAACCCTCGCGAGCGGGGAAAAACGGCGCTGGTGAGTCCTGCAGATGTTCGTGGATGCTTGTGCACCACTTGCGCCGACTGGGCGAGGTTGTACACTTGGGGTATCGCGTGTTTGGTGGGCGTGTTCGGGCTGCGGCCATGCGAACGCCTCACGGCCGGCTTCCACATGCGTGCAGCCTGCCGCACCGTCAATGCCGGCGTCCTGGGAGACGTGTTTCTGGTGGCACGTCAGCGCATCGTCAGCGGAAAGAGGACATACAGCGAGCCTGGCGTACTTACCCTGGGCGGTGCTGATTTCGGGCACTTCGCGCGGCCAGACGGCCGTTCCTTCCACACCTGCATCGTCGGGGAACCATGCGCGTTGCGTTCGCGCGGTTTCCCCGCTCGGTCGGCGCGCCTGGGGACGTTCTCGAGGCCAGACGAGTGGCGCGTCGGTTGTGGCGGCTTCGGACTTGATTTCCGGCACAAGTTCCCTTGTGGATGCCTTCGCGTACGCGACGGCGAGCGTTGCGGAGGCACTGTGCCTGCCTATTTCAGTCGTCAGGTCAGCACAGAGTTTGCGGAGAGAAAAGATATGGGGCGTCGAACTCACCTTCGAGGAGGCGCCAATGTTGAGCCCTTCGGACGGACAGTCGCCCGTTCCTTCCGCACCTACGCCGCTGCCGGCTCGTCAGAGTCGTGGGCCATCGGTCTGAGACGTATCCTGCTCTTCGGGACTGCTTGGTTGTGTTTTCGATGCCGTGAGGTGTGGCCAGGGGGCAGCGGCGCGTTCAGCGATTCCTTGCGTCCATTTCGTTCATTTCCCAATCGCCTGTGCGACGGGCACGTGAAAACCCCTAAGAGTTAGCGTGAGATGCGAAGGAGAAGGAGATCTGGAGCGTGGACTTACCCACGCTCGAGGGCTGGACACCCGCCTCTTATACGCATGCAGCCGCGTGTGCACGCCGTTCGGGTGGCTCAAAGTGTTTTGTTCCAACATATGGGCTGTCGAGAACTCAATCGATGAGTTCTGACGTGTGGAGGTTGTGGTGGTAGGCGGGCGCTGCCTGTGGCGGGGACGACGTCGGGCCGAGTCGACGTTCTCCGGCCGCCTCACAAAGCTCGCGTGTTGCGAGCTATCAGAAGGCGCCGACGGTACGGATTTGATGTGGCTGGAACGTTGTGGGCCGTGTGGGTGGTGGGCAGAGGCGGTCGGGAGCGAGGGCGGCCGTCTAAGTGGGAGGACGCCGACTTTGGACGCCGGACAGCGTGCACCGTCGGGTGCATAGTGTCCGACGCTTCCTCGGTATCAGAAAGGGGACGAGAGCTGCTTTGGGCGCAGTGAGCATGCGGGAAACGAGAACGGCGGGCGGGAGACTGACCTGCGTGTTTGTGGCCAGCGAGCGAGGTCCAGACCTGCAGGAAACAGTCTCCCTGCCGCATGCTTGTGAGAAAACGTTGATAAACGCGTCCGACGCCGACTTACAAGCAGTTTGACGCGTGTCCGACGCGTTGAATGATGGGAAATGTCGGATTCTCGGCCTGCAACTCGAGAGATCAGGCGAGTGCGGCCGAGATTGAGGACGGGGCGCGATCCGTGCGCGGAGAGATCGAAAGGGGAGATGATAAGGTGCATGATAGGCGTGAATACGAAGCGTGCGGGGGCGGGACTCGGGTGGTAGAGGCGGGACACGGTTGCAGGCGAGGGACGATAGGCCGCTACTGGAAAATTTAAGAGAGGGTGGAGACGAGTGGGCCGAGTGCAGCCATGTACTGCTGCGGACGTATTTGCGCCGGGAGCGAGGGCAGGACGTCGTGGAAGGGGGCGGAGCGGCCAGTGGATGGCGTTGAGAACGCAGGAACCGAGAGAGAGCCGGCGAAAAGAGAGGAGACGAGCGCCTAGTCGAGACAAAATCGCGATCTGATTCGCAAACGGCGGGCAGCTGCCCCATCTTCAACTGAACGTTGATGGGCAGACGCTAGCGCTATCCCTGGTCTGGACGGTGAACGTCGCTCTCGGAATGTTCTCATTTTCGTTGGCTCATCTGAACTCTTTCCTACGATGGACTTGGGACTGCTGTTGCCTGCGGCGATCGTTGTCGCTCAGTGTCCATTCTCGCTGTGCACTTCATACCACACAGCTTGGGCGGTGGCCCGGGAGGCAACTTGAATGAGAGGTGGACGATTGGTGCGTCCTCCTGTAGCCTTTCCATATAAACCGCGGTTCTCATTTCACCCGGTCTAGATTCTTGATGCGATCTGGCGGCTACTTAGCATAAGCAACTGTACCGCGGCGCCCCACTCAAGCCTCACTGTCGCTCCCTCAATGCTCACCACCGATAGGTCCTACGATGGCAGATAGCGCAGATGACACTCCGGGCGATCCATTCCTCAGGCAAACTGGCTAGGAACGCGAACAATATGTGATGCAACCGTCAGCGGGCCCTCCCTTGCAAGTGTCGTGGTGGCGTCGCCCTTCCACTCCCATCTTTAACTGAACGCTGAAGGAACTCCCCGTAGGCGCCTCGCCCGGTGCGGTTTGCAATCGCGGTGGGAAGAACTTTACTGTTATTGCAACACGGAAGTCTGGAAACCGCCAAGGGCCGAGGCGAAGACGATGGGCTGACGCTATCCCCCCCACAGGACGACGGACCGTGACCGGACCCGCCTGCGTTCTTCTCGTGCGTCCGCGTTCATCACTCGCCCTAACAGATCGTCTTCTGACAGGGACTATTCATCGGATTCCGAGCTGCTTAGGTGACCCAGTCACCAGTCGCCATGTACATAGGATCCTCCACCCCGACCTTGGCATCCCACCCCTACCACCGACCACCACCAATGCTGTCTGAAGTGCCCAGCTCTCCGCAGGGACGACTGAGACAATGGCCAAGATCGTGAGGCGACTCTCATCCTGGACCTCCATCGGGACAATCCACCGCATTCGCGACCGCAGAGATGACGCGGCGGTACGAACCGCCGCGGGGTTCCGTCGCGAGAAATTCGTGCGCAGCTACGGCTCGGAAGATGAAGGTGAGTTTGGGTCTCAGGTACGGGATACAAGATGTATCCCGATTCCCAAGCACCGGTGGGTAGATAGGCGTTGCGCTTACGCGATGATTGCAGTGGGTTTGACGGTGGCTTCCGAGTGCGGCTGGACTGCACAATCTTCGGAGGACTTTGTATCGTCTCCGACCTCTTGGACGATGCACGAAAGTAAGTGGGATGCCCAAGCCTTGCTACAGGTATTCTCTGGGGAGAAATCAAACTTTTCCACGTCATGGAAAGTCGATGGATAGCCTTCTGAATTCGGACCCTTTCCATCAAAATTTCATCGTAACGGAAAGGCTTTGGAAAGGCGCCAATCTAGAGCCCGGAAGGGCTCATGGGTTTGCCCGAGGAAAGGCGCTTTTGCAAAGACTTTCCATCGCGGTGAAAGATCTAGGAAATGTTCATCATTTCCATAGGCTTTCCTCGCTGCAGAAAAGTTCATTTCTTCGCAGTGATTGTCTCTCTCACACGCAGGGTGTATCTGACGACTTGACTTGCAGAGATCCTCCTGCAGGTGTCGGTAGTGGGGCTTCCGAAACAAGTAAACACCATCGCGGGGCTTCCGTGCGAACTGTGGACGCAAGTCTTGTCACACATCGATGACCAGCGCGTCCTCTTCCGCGTCGCGCGAGTCTCTCGCGCCCTGCGCGCCATCGCGCGAGACGCGTTGATAGGCCACACTTTCCGCCTTGAGACGACCGAGGCAATTACTGCCTTCTACAACGTGGTCGCGAACAGCCCTGCCCTCGCTCCAATAATCCAGCATCTCCTCATCCGGTGTGCGGACGAGCGTATACCACCGTGTCTGCCCCTCGCCTTCCGTACGTTGCGCGAGCTGCGCTCATTAGCGCTGCACGTTGACAATCTTGCCCTCGCGCTTGCATGCGCACAGCGCGCGCTGTTCAACGAACCCCTCCCGCACCTCGCGACGTTCTCCACCTCCCTCCCGTGCACGATCGAAGTGCTCGACTTTATCCAGACGCACGGCTCGATCGAAGAGCTGTAGCCTGTCGATCACAGACGACGCGATCGACCCCACCGCGCTCGGGCCCAAGCTTCCCCTCCCGTCGCTCCGCATCCTCACCTGCCATATGGCGTTCCTGCAATGCTTCCACCGCTCGCCGACGCTCACGCACCTGTACATCATGCTGCACGTCGAGGGTTCCTTGGATACTCTCGCGCGCCTCCTCGGGCTGCAGCTCGTCAGCCTGCAGCTCGGGCTGCGCACCCGTCCGCTTTCCGAGCGCACCAGTAGCCCGTGGTCGCCCGCGGACGTGTCGACGCGCTTCCCGCGCCTGCGCTACCTCCAACTGCGCGTGCTCGAACCGCCTGAAGCGGTACGTGCTTCTCCCTCCTCTTTAACCGCTGCTAGTGCTCGTACCAATGCCGTGCGCATGATACAGCGGCAGGACGTCTGGTCGTACCCGGTCGACTGGACGCTCGCGCCGCGCCGTCCCCACCCTTCGCGCCCGACCTCGCCTCGCTCGCGATTTGTCGTTGCGTTCGTGTTTGACCTCCCTGATCCCCGCTTCTTGCCCGCCGAGAGCGAGCTCTGTCAAAATGTCGAGCGCGTGCTGCGGGCGTGCGCGACGCACGTTGCGCGGGTGCTGTATGGCCGCAGGGGGCGGCCGGACACATCGTGCGTCATGCGCGGGGAGGACCAGGGCGCGGGGGTGTACGAAGAGGAACGACGTGCTTTTGGGGAGGGGTATTGGAAGGAGGTGTAGGGTGCCGCTCGGTGAGGCCGGTCGCGTGGTGTGTTGAGTGGAGTGTCAGTGACACGGCCGCTCCGGGCTTGAGGTGGTTGCATTCGACTCATTGCGTTTCGTGGCCACTTGCGCGAGTCTGCTTGGGTTTCGCGATGGGATTGTGCCGAGAGTACTCGACATTCATTGTTGGGTCTACGAGCACTGGGTCGTGGATTAGGACTGTTAGGAAGGTTCGTGCTTTCCTGATGATGTTTGGGCCCTGGAAACGGTTCGCTGACGGGTTCGAGTCCAGCAGCAGATACGTGCGGTGCCCGTACGATGACGCGAACGCCATGGCATGCTATACCAGAAGCCCGCTTGCCATGTGTGGCATGTGTCGGGCTCTCACTGTGCCGTTCGTGGCGCTGTCACCGCCGTCGAGAACATTGTGCAGCGCCCCCTGAGGATCACATCGAACGCGGACACCTGCGGCGGTCCTTCATTCCCGGACAAACTTCGAAGTGAGTAATTGACCTTCCCTTTCCCCTTGGCTGTGCCGCAGTGGTCATCTTCCGTTGCCACGGTCGGTGTCCTTGTCAGGGCGATGCACGTATGGGTTCTATCCAGACTAATGCGGCGATAGAGTTTGAGGATGCGTATCAAACGTGCGCGACAGCCAGTCCGTCCGTTCGCGACTCGACATTGCTCGTTCACCCGAGGACGTCTGTCTTGGGTTGCACTGGAATGACCGCATGGCTCGTCACCGGTTAGAACGCAGGTATGTTACATACATATGTCGTTCTCATCCTGCACTTTCCGTTACTGATTAACAGATTTTAGGATCAATGCGTGATTTTACCTGTCATGTCACCCACCCTTTGCTTGACTTCAGGGGCGGGCATGGTCGACAGTGGCACAGTCGTCCGCAAGGAATGTGGTCAGGCTTCGCGTGTCTGGCGTGTCTTGCAAAGTGGGGAAGATGCACTGGGTATGTCGGCTTGCTTCGCCGCCGCAAACGGTGTCTGTTGATGGCGGTGCATCAGTTGGTCGGAGAGGACTATCTGAAGCTCGTGAGAGCCTTACATGGAACTCAATCGGTGGCTGGTATGTGAAAGGGACTTCGATCTGTTCAGTTGATGGACGGATGATGAGATACGTATATTCTAGGCCCTGCGCTTCTGTGCATGCGACATGGCTCACTTCAGTCCATGTTATCCCGACTGTCGGTCTCTCGCGGGTCCGGACAGCGTGCGCCTCGGAGCTTACCTGTGTAACCACAAGCATGGAAGGGAAACGGAGAGACGGACGACACAGCTCGAAGCCAAGCGCGTCGGCCCCTTGAGGCCCGACATCAAACCCAGACCCTGCCTTTTCACACGTCCAACATTACGTCCACCACCAGCCTGTTCGGCGCTGTTCAAGTATGATGGTTCTGGCAGATGGATGCGCGACACGCTATACATGGCATTCCAAGCCTCAGTAACTTCCCGGAGTGCCGATGGTATCCTGGTAGCGTGCTATCATCCAGTTCCTGCGTCTCCACGAGGCTGGGGCTGTCGTTGGCTATACAGCTCCCACAACACTCAAGTCCCCTCTCCCCGCACCTTCCTCTCGCTTCAGCCCTCCGCCATCTGCCTCTACGGGCGGACCCAGTTCCTCCTACGCTTCGCGCCGTACCTTCTTACCTTCTGGTACTTGCATCTGGCGTCCCGTGGCTGGCCACCTGATATGTCGCAAGTCATCAGGCACGTTCGTTCATGGACATCCCTTCCGTCTGGCTTGCGGAAGGGCGGGCATAGGAAAGGGTTCAGTCTGATAGACAAGTACCGTAACGACGAGGATACAGGTGGGCATATTTGTTAGATTGCAATGCAGGTGAGGTGGGACACACGCTGATGTCGCATGTGCCCTCGGTCGCAATAGTGCAGTGGGAGATGGTAGCTGTTTCGTCTCTCAAGCTGGATTTCGCCGTGAATGTCCAGCCTCTGGCGCCGCTATGGTACCTCGCGAATAGCCCGCTGGAACGTAAGAACCTCTTCGCGCCTGAAACCATTCGTTTTGCTGAGCTATGCACTCATTCAGGATCGTTATTGTCTCCGCGGAGCCCACCAGCCGCGCCCATGTACTCAGATATGAAGCTCCCCTTCGAAGTGTGGGACGATATCTTCAAGTACGTTGACGACGGCTACGACATCCACTCCCTCGCGCGCGTCTGCAGGGGGCTGCGCGATGTCTCCAGGGAAGCGAAAGGCGACCACGCGATCCTGACGAGACGCTATAGGACCTTGAAGCTCATGAGTCTTAAGCCCATCCTCGACTTCCTCGACCTTACCTCCTCTTCCCCTCGCGTCGGACTCGCGGTGCTCGATCTGACGATCGCCATCCGCTCCGAACTTGACAGAGATACCGTCGCTGGGCTCGTCCAGCTCCTCGGCGCCGTCCATAATCTCAAGCGTCTCTCCCTGCAGATCCAGGACGACAGCGACAGCTGGGCCTCCCGCACTATCCTCCGCGCCGCGCACCTTCCCCGCCTTTGCGCCTTCTCTGCGTCTCTTCTGTTCACCCCCGACGTCGCGCGGTTCATTCAGGCGCACCGTAGGGTCGCGGACCTCTCGCTCACGCATCACGACCCCGAGGCGAGCGGTACCTTAGCGCCGGGAAGGGAGGTCCTACCCCCCTCGTTGCACTCCCTCGCGTGCGGCCTGCGCGCGCTGCAGCGGTTCCGGCCAGCCCCGACGCTCACGCACCTCCATGTGCTCGTGCACATCCCGCAGACACTCGAGTCCGTCTGCGCGCTCCTGGGGCGGCAGCTCGTCAGCCTGCGCCTTGGGGTGCTCGAGAGGCTCCCGGACCTCCACACGTCGCCATGCCCGTGGTCGACGTACGACATCCTCGCGAGCTTCCCACGCCTGCGGTTCATCGAGATCCACATGTTTGAGGTAAGTGTCTCCCCCACCCACACCCGCGCTGTCGTTCTCCTCTGTCTATCCAAGGAAGATTCGGGCACTGGCTGACGCGAAGTTCGTCGCTACCGTAGCCCGACTTTGTCCCGCAGCCCATCCACTGGCAACAGAAGCGCGACAAGACGCTCGAGCTCAGGAGGAGTGCGGACGGGCCGCTGACCGTCGCGTGGGTACTCGAGGAAGAGGCGTGGGTGGACCACCGCGAGTCGGTGCGCCAGCTCTTCCAAGGCGCGGCTGCCGCCGTGCTCCAGGAGTGGGCCCCGCACGTCGAGCGCGTCGTGTTCGGCGACGCGGGCGTGCTCGACACGTCAGTCTGCCTTGATCACGATGGCGATGTGGAGGTGGAGGTCCTTGGGAAGGGTGATTTGTTGGGCGAGGATCATTGGAGGAAGGTGTGATGTTGCTCCCCCACAGCTTGACGGCGCTGGCGCGCGATTTCGTTCTCCGTCCTTCGTTCCTCTTCAGTGGGTTTCAGCTAGTCTTGGGACTCGTTATTTTATCTTGGGTCGCTGCGCGTGTCCACTGTATTCGTAGCGGGATAGCGTGTAGAACGTGCTGATAGAGTCACGCAACTGGTTTGTAGCCACTAGACTTTGCCTAAGTATGCGTAAAGTTGTTGTAATATTACCTTGTACCACTCGAGTTATGTCACGCGGCCGACGTCAAGTGCAAGACTGCTAATAGTAATAGGGTAGTAGCTGACCACTGTTGACGCAATGACAACAACCTGGACCGCAGAGTTGAGACGGACTTTCTCTTTCCTTCACGGTTATGCAATCTATTGAATGACATTCCAAAACTTGAAACATACGACATACAAGCATGATACACATGCGCGAATACACTGGCCATGCAACTTTGTCCATTCCGATTCAATATCCAGGACCTCCTCGACAAGTGTGAATCAGAACGTCGACCGGATCTCGATCTCCGGGAAGTAAACTATCGTACGATTCTCCTGGTACTTGCGGATGCTCACGATGTAGAGCGCATCGAGATGGTTGAAATTGGGAGCAGCAGCCTTCCACGCCGCCCAGAACTGTCCGCACATGCACGGCTGTTTGCTCCCCTCCTCCAACATCTCCCAACGCCCTGCCTACATCAAAACAGCGTCAAAACCCTCGATTGCGATGAGAAATACGTCCAAGGAGGAGCACGTACCAGGTACTTGAGGTACCACACCACCTGGCATGCGATGACGTCCGCCAGGACACCCCGCAGGTCCTTATACATGGTCTTCGCGGGAAAAATATCCTCTGTGATGTGGAGAGTGCCCGTCGGGATCTAACACACACAACGAATCATACCAATGTCGGCACCCCAGTCAGCATTCACGATTTTACGGTCTCAATGACGAACACCTACGAAGGCGTGCACCGCTTGCGAATACGGGCGGCCCGGCGGCGGGTTGAGGTCCAATCGTAGGGCGTCGAGGCCGTGGATGTGCCAGGCCTGTTCGGTGAGCTTCGCGTGGATGAACGTGGCCCACAGCTGGGCGTCGAGCAGCACAGGGTGCGTCTCGCTACTAGCACCGTACGTCCTCTCGAAGGCTGCTACGTCGGCGACGTGGCCGACCTTCAGGCCGACCGCGCCGCTGATTGGGTCCAGAATGTCGATCCTGAAGTTGGGGTCCATGTTCAAGTTCTGATTGGGAATGGGGACTGGGAAGGCTGTGGCGCGTATCCGTGAGCATACTACGAACTGTCGAGACTCGGAGGGTCACGGCCGTGTACTCACGCAAGGACATGCTGCGTTGATTGCTAGAGAGGAGAGTGGATGCTGAAGTGAGAGGCGGGAAATGCGAGTCGAGGAGTGCGATGCTGGAGTCCCGTCGTCGCGCCCGGGTTTTATCCTCTCCGCACTGAGGCCAAGCGTCGACCACAAGTCAAGGCGGGCACACGGGCGGGACAGATCTTTGGCCGAGCACACGACGGTGGGTGTCGCGCTTTGGGCGTCGGGCACAACGAGCGTCCTCATGATTCATGACATGCTTAAAGCCGGAGGAGAATGGACGGAGGTAAGCGGGTAACGGCAAAGGTCGCGTCAATAGCAGGATGGCGAACATACCAAAGCAATGTTGTCAGCCGGGCGACATGCACTTCAACTTGAGTTTAGAGTTTTGCGGCTGATGTGACGATTATAATTATTACTTGCGACGCAGAAGTAGTCGAGCGCTTTGTGCATTGACCAATGTTGTCGCGTTCCATTTGTTCCATTTCTTGTCATTGCTGGGGACGAAAAACTTGGCGCTTGTTGCCACGTCCCACATTTCGCTGAACATTGTGCGCACTTGGAACCCATGTTGGCCCAAGCGCTCCTGAGATCAGGCCTGAGACATAACACAGTCAAGGCCGCAGTTCAAGTTTGCAACTCGATAGCGACTCACCTAGTACTCCAGTAGAAATCCTGAGGCAGAATATTCGGTCACGATCAGCACAACTCCTGGATTACTGCCAAGTGGGGTGTGGACCGTGTGGTGGTTTCTGCCAACTCACCTACCAATTGTAGTAGGACAACTTGACAACGGACGTGGCCGATCATCGGCCGTGTGAAAAAGGCGCCCGTGAAGCTGAATCGATCGCGGTAGGCTCAAACCCCATGCTCGGGGATTCGATGGGGAGGCATGTAGATAGTATCAGCACTGGATGTGGTACGCAAGCCAGCAGAATGTCGGAGGGAATACTGGAGGCGTGGCAACCTGCCGGTGGAAGCGCGACGACCACGTGATGGTTTGTACACGAGGCATGCGCGCCAACCCAAAGCGTTTTTCGGCGAGGCTTGACCAGCTTCACCTCATCCTGATCCCTCCACCTCGCAAGGTAAGATGGTGGCCGAGTTCGCTGATATTCCTGTGCCTCTCCCGTATCACTGACATACCCATTCGCGTCAGGGTAGCGCTAGCTCTCCTTTGGCGGGATCTCCAAACACATCGCCACATCTCGCTATCTATGTTACTTTAATTTCCGACCATGGCCACCGCAACCATCACTCGACTTTCGCCCACCATGCCCTCCAAAGGCAGTTACGATTACTTGTATCAAGCAAACATTGGTCTCCAGAACCTTCACTCAGTATGGGCCCACCGGCCCCGCAGGGACAGCAAAGAAAACTGTCGGACACTCAAGCACGGAAAGACCTCGACAGCGGCCTCATGTAAGCCACACCCGCGACTCTCGGTGTTCTCGGTCTGGGATACGTGGTGCTGATGGATGTGCTTAAGCAGTATACGATACTTCGAGCCCGTATGCCGCGGAACTCTTTGCCCTGCGGCTAGAGTATCGCCTCGCATGCGCTCTGGGGAAGAGATCTATACAGCTACGAGACCGCTCCGTAGACCGCTCCTCGGCGCTGAATTCCGGTACGTCCCACTCGACACCACTAGGAATGAACCCTTGCAGCTCATATTTATTGTGAACAGTGGGTCAGAACTTCCCTCCGACGACGGAGAAGGCTGAACCACATGTAGAGCGCCTGGCACTAGAAGACTGGTCGAGCGATTGTAGGTGGCGGTCCTTTCGGGGCACAATAGACGAGTTCATTCGGAGTATTTGCTGATCACAATACTGTAGACGCTTTTGACGATGAAGTCAACCCTTTTGTGATGGCCCAAGCGGAGATCAAACGCACTGTCGACCGCCACCGCCCAGTGGTTGACAAGACGAACGACGATTCGTGGCGAAGTGCCCCCAAGATGCTCTCCCCTCCCGCTCTTTCGCCTTCACCACTCTCAAACACGCTGCCCACACGATGCGACACGCCTCCCAAACAGAAGGGAACCACGCCTGTCCAAGTCCACGCCCCCAAAGCACGCCGGGCCATGCACCCGCGCCGACCCGACCCCTCCGACTGCCGATGGGAAGCGCCGGGTTCTTCCCCGCTCGCTCACTCCTTCAGCGCGAACGCACTCGCAGAACAAGACGATATCTCCTCCGATGAGGACGACGACGAATGTTTCGCTCGCGCGTTCCGGCGGCACACTCGCCGTCTGCGCAGCCCCACTATCCTCCCTCTCCCGCGCAATCTCAACGGCAAGAATGGCACAGGCAGCGGGCGGGTCCCCACGCCTCTGCGCCGCGAGTTCCATAGGAACCGTTTCCTCAGCCGCGTGTGCTTCCTCGACGTCGAGGCGCCGGAGCTCGACTCCGTCGACGAGCGCAACATGGAGTGGCTTCTGGACACGCAGGCGGACCTGTTGCGCGGGCGGCGCGGCATCCCCGGGCTGGTGCAGTTCGGCCCCTTCGGGGATGCCCCGCGGCTCGGGACGTCTCATAGGCGGCTGAAGTGGATCCAGGGGTCGGGCTTCCCGCGGCGCGTCAAGGACTACGGGAGTGCGGCTGAGGACATGCTCGCGCGACGGCGGGCGAAGGAAGGGGCGCTGATAGCTTGAGCGATGTTGGGCGGTACTATGGAGATGTTGCGCCACGTTTTGTTTTGTTTTGTTCACGACCACGTATCCGCACCTGATTATAGTCGGATACCACGTCTGGCTACGCCGTTCATGCTTATGCTTACGTCCGTGCCACGACCTATTATGCAATGTTGCATTGTTTACGACGCTTAATTACAATTTCACTCTACCGTTTCCGCCACGCACTTGCACTGCTGTATCTGTAAATACTGTACAGTATTTCTTTTTTTTTCCTCATCGTGGCAGCCCTCGGTAACACACTCCCTCGCAATAGTGGTGCTATAATAGGTTCTACGTACACACCGGCTGTCGCGTGGTCCTTTACATACATGACTTTGCAATTGTCGTTGCAAGTCTGACCTCCGCCTGGACTCGGACGCAGTACTAGTTATTTAATATACATCAGCTGGCCTGTATATTCCAAGCTACCAACCAAATGTCCGGCCACAAGGGGCCGTGTGGACCATTACCAGTCGTTCAGGCTCATCTGCCCGGGATGGCACAAATTCAGATTCAGCCCGCCCCGGAGGAGAGGTGGAAGGATCTTCCCGCCCAGGATCGTCTCCCTCACGATCGCGTCCACCTCGTGCGGCGTCACCCGCCCGTACCATACAGATGCACCTGTCGGCATGCTGATCTACAACACCAATGCCTCGTCAGCATCGCATGCTGCATTGCCAGGGAAAATTGGGAACGGGAGACAGGTACGCACAATGACGTTCCCCGCGAATTTGTGCTGCCCGACGTGCGAGCAGAACAGGACGAGCGCACGCCTCTGTTCAGAGTGGGCATGTTGCTGGAGCCTCCGGCGAATTTCGGCCCGTTTCTCTTCGTCGGATGGAAGCGACGTGAGCGTGGGGTCGTCTTCGAGCGCGGGCCCGGAGAGGGACGGGTCCTCGAATTGGTGGTGGACGTCGAACCCTTCGCGTTCGAGAGCCGAAGTGAGCGCTATGAAGAACGAGAGTCAGCGAGGAGCAGAGACGTAAGTGGGGGGGAAAGACGCGCCGCGGTCGAGCTGCGGCGCGACGGCCCAACAGCGGTTGTCGCGCTTCTTGTGCGAGCCTGCAAGAAAACACCACATCAGCGAATCGTCCAATTTCCCAGCGACTCGCTCCGGGCCGCGCACGAAGTACCCACAGATAAGGATGACGCACGAATACGCCAGGGCCCACGTCTTGATCCCAGCACCGGAGTCAGAGTCTGCGCGCGGGCGTGGGGCGGCCTGCAGTGGGATGCTCGGACTGAGTACCTTCTCAAACACCTCTCTCCCGCCCTCCTCCGACACCTCGACCTCCGTGACGGCCTTGAAGTCCGGGAACACGAGCACCGTCTCCCTCGAGCCGTCCTGGCTCACGCTTGGGTACCGTCCGTTGTGGATCGACACGCGCGTGAGCTGCGACAAGTCCGCGCGGGTGTCAAACACCCCAGGGGCCGAGGCGGCGGTGAGTGCGGGCTTTGGGGCCTTCTGCTCGCCGCTCGTCCCGCCTCCGGCTGAGACCGCGGCGGCAACGTATGCAGCAAGCGTTCCCTCGGCTTCGGTGACCTCGCGGGCCCAGTCATGATTAGGGGTTGAGATTACGATCTGTGTACATGGTCACGTTAGTGGTAAGATAGGTAACCGGCGAAGGGTACGATGAGGGCGGTGGCGCACTTGGCGGCCGTAGGGCTTGACGTTGCCCAAGAGCGGGGACATGTCGATGTCGAGCTTTGGGAGCTCCTCGTGGCCTATAAGGGGATGCCCGGCAGGCGGCGAATGAACACAAGCATTCTGCTGGTGAATGTTCGTTCGTACCTGCATCGCAAGGATCAGAACATCCCCGACATGGAGCCTCGGACATTGGGATCGCTGTCCCCTGTAGCTGAGCGGTGGTCTCGCTCATCTTGACGCTGTGGTGGGTGAAGTTTGAGAGCGAACGGGTACTGTATACTAAGGCTCGACGAAAAGAGCTCACCACGATATTAATATTGAGGGTACGCTAAGCTTGGCAGGTACAGTACTATGGCCTGACGTTTGATACGGTAGTTGGCAGAGCTACGAACGTGCGTAGATTTGTGCGTAAACGACATCTCTTGAACGTGTGCTGCACCTTTAAAGGATGTGTACCTATATTTGGAACAGCCCCTATTCAACATTATTGCCGCGCCACCAACCGCTCTGCGACTTAGTATAATCGAGCGTAGTCGGTTCTATGCAATCTGTTCTCTGTTCTCCATCGTAAGGCTGAGGATGTTGCTCTTGGAGATCTGAACACACCAATTTGTATCGCTTAAGATATTCGGAGAACAGTCGGGCGACCACGGGAATAAGAGCTCGAGCTCTGAGACTGAATTCAGACGTAGTTGCTGGTTGTTTGATAGAACACGGTCAAAACGAGCAACGAGACGAAAACGTGAAACCTTACTAAACTCATGGCGTTAGCCACCCACCCTATTCCATGGTAGGTGGGAGTTGCGTTTCCTTTTCGTGCTTTCGGGGCCGTCACGCGCGAAGGCACAGCAATTGGGTGCACAAAATCCAACCGCGAGTCGGGCCACATTTTGTAGTCTCTCCACCAACCATCCTTCCTCCCATCGCCTATTCCTCTCACGGTGCACCCAATCGTTGCACAAGGGAGTGCTCACCAAGTATCATTCGAAACTAGCCAGTTTACAACCCCGAGCGCCGGCGATGCATCCGCGATGTCTTTGCCCTGTCTCCCATCGGACGACCAACGTACGTGCATCCCTCCTTGAGCCCTTCCCGACATACATCTAGAACCCGTCATCCCTCCCCTTCTCTCTTCTGCTGCTCCCGGAAAACCGTTGTCCTTGTCGTCTGCGACCGTGTTGCATGGGCTCAGGTGAACGACTCGGATCGATCCTTGGCGGTGCAGCTTCGCACGTAACGAACGATGTCGAGAGTACAACCCGATTTGCTGTTTCTTGCAGCCAGACGATGTAGCAGGAGGACAATAAAGAGGTATATTTGGAGGATTTGGAGGACAATGGGCGATGCCTGGGCGTGTGAACGCGATTGGCTCGGGCGGTCTCGGGAAGGCTGTTTGGTCGTGTTTGATTCAGAGGGCTTTGCCAAATACACGCCAACAACGCCTGATGGGATATCGTGACTGTGACAGTAGGTGTCACTCTCCCCATCCGCCCCAACCACTTCAAGCTGATTGCGACTCCATTGTATTTCAGAAGGAGAGACGTTCTGAACTACACTAAATACACAGGATTTGCTAGGGTTTTAAATCTTTCAACGGGATCGCATGCTCTTGACTGTCCATCCAGATATCCAACCACCACGCATGTGTTCCCGGTCACATAGCAGAAGTCAGGCAAGCTTTTCTCTACTAATCAGGTCCTTATGGCACAACGTTTCTCGACCTTGGAAGGTCGTCGTTGTTGCCCCTTCGGGGAATGTCATCAACCCGGCGTCTCAACTAGGGCTCAACACTTCAGACTCCGACTCTCACGCCGCAGGCTCAAAATCCCCTCGTCGCCTCCCTCTTTCCTTCTCCCTCGCTCCCCTTAGCCCACTCTCTCTCCTCTCTCCCACATCGAGCCATTTACTTCCGCTCTCAACACCTAGCCGTGTTCCAATTGGTCGCGTGACCTCGGTGGTACTATTCTCGCTACAATCCTCATCCTACTTCTGTCCTCGTCCTCTTTACACCATGTCTGCTCTTCATCTCACTGCCGGTTCCTCGACTGGTCCGCACCAAGATACCACACTACCTCTACAACCCATTCCTGCATTTCACCATACCAACCACCGCGCGAACATCCCCGACGGCTCTGAAGAAAAGATCGGCCTCCCGCTGCCTGGCAGTACGTTCGCGTCGCGTCGCGCACCCCAACTCTCTGTTTACTGACTTGAGACTTCCCACGCCTTTGCGTAGACGCCTCAGCAGAAGAGCCCTCGATTGCAACGCCCGAGTCGCTAAGCGAGAACGCTTCCCCAGATGTCGCGGGGACGTCAGGTTCGTAGCTGCGTCGTTTCCTTATATTTGACTCTGGCCTTGACACCCCCATAGTCGAGACGTCCGACACGGGAGGACATCCCCTTCAGCGCTATCCACATGCTATCGAAGCCGAGATGGACATCTGTGTGTTCAAACTCCTTGACGCGTGCGCTCTTCGTTAACATGAGATTGCTCTAGCTTTGGGACGGACATCGCGCGCAGGTCAACGCTTGTGTGACGAGCTCGATGCAAGTCCCGAAACCCGTGGTAAGCCTATTCTACCGTGTGCATCACGCTACGTTAACACGCGGCGTGTCAAAGGTCCGTCCGCAGAATACGTGGATATCTTCGACGCAGAGGACGATAGGAAGATGGTCATGAAGTACATCAACGCCGCGGCCCACGGAAAGATCTGGCCGAGCACCAGGCTTTGCGGCTACCCCCCGATTGCTCGGGGGCACGACGTCGAATACTCCCTCCAGGAAAGGTTGTTCTCGTACTTGTTCGCCTCCGCGTGAGTAGACTGATCACGTCTCTGTCCTGTCCTGCGGGCCCGCTGACTTGCCTCCGTGAACGCAGGGTGAACGACACGTCTGCCACCATGGGCGGGCCCCTCTGCTACTGGGTAAATTCCATTCATATCTGCGAGCCCAAACTGTCCATGCGCGGGGTGCGCATCGCCGAAGAGGGCAGCATTCACGTGCTGGGTAACGTTCAGCACTCCCGGCTGCTCCCTTTCCACAACCGTGACTTGCTGTGCGGGCCATCACGGGCGTTTTCCCCTGTGGATGTACCGGAAGATGTATCAGTCTTCGAGGACGACGAGGAGTTCGCAACGGAGTTTGGCGATCCTGAGACCGAGGAGTGGTCTGGCGAGTTCGACGAGACGGAGACGTTCTGAACTTGAACGATCCATCCGTCGGCTCCCGTTCCTCCCCGGTTCGACGGAACACAGCTCTGTCGGCCGTATAATTTGTACGTCTGGCAATGCACGTCGATCATCGACGGCATCTGTCGATGACGACGCCTCCAATTCCTTCCCGTCGTAATCGTTTTTCTTTGAATAGGATGTTGATCCTTGATATAATATTCCCTCCATCGCTGTCTGTAGCTCTGTGTCTTGCTCTCCTACCTCGATTTTTCCACCGCGATACCTCACTTGAATTGCGACACCCATCTCACACATACGCTCTCGATATCTGTTCTCGCGACTATCTTCGTTCAACTCCTTGTGTACATACAACAAGTTACTTATCCCCACCAGTGCGCTACAACATAGGGATTCCGTGTACGACCATTACGTTTCATCGCTTTTTTGCTGTTGTACTGCCTTCCTCAGGTAGCAATGCCAGAACTATCATCTCTGCAGTGATTCGCACATGCTGGTGTGTTCGCGATGGCGGTGCAGCGTTGAGTATCGCCGTCGTCGACTAGCCAATCAGAGTCGTCGTTATGGCGCTAAAAATCAAGTCGTGTTGTTCGAGGAAGTTATCGTTTCCTTTGATCCACTTCGCTACCAGCGCACTCCCTCTAAGATAGGGTCGGAGCAGAAGTGTCTAGGGGACGTAACACCGTGACCATCACGTGCAGGCGGGCGCCTTGAGCCTTAAAGTACGAAATGGAATATCTGCACTGCCGCAGCACAATGCTCGATTTGCGATGGAATTTGCAGCACTGCTGTGGCACTGCCATACATATACTTATCATGCTGACATGATATATCAGCGCCTCGAGATGATTTCGTTATTCAATGAGACAGAATGTGTTGCTTGAGAATCGAGAACCTGACAAATGTAGTGATACGGGATTCAAGACATCCTCAGGTTTTTGTTTCGGAAGAAGGGTCTTCTATAAATTGATATATCATTTACAGTGGTTGCGCCCTGCCAGGCCGGCCCAAGCGTGACAGGTTTAGATCACATGACGTAGACACTTCTGCTCCGACCCTATCTTACCTCTTGTCACTTTGGGCAAGGCATCGATGAGCCCAACTTTCAAGGCCCGGTTCGAGTTGACACCCTAGGTACGGTGTTTATGCTGCGTCGTGCCACGTCGCGTTCGAGCACGTCAACAGCGGGTATGCCGTTGCTGGTGAACCGCAAATACTCTAATACTCTGGCTCGCATTCCACGAAGATAAAAGTCTGCATACGAGGTATGTCCCTTCCACAGTCCTGTCCTCAAGATGACGTTCATCTAGATCTATACTCTCCACGTGCAGCTGTTTCTCGCCTCCCATGTACCCATCGTACCTGAGTCCAGTCAGCAAACTCCAACACATACGAGCGTCAGTCAAACAGTGACAATGGAACAATGAGGTGCCAGTCGAGGATCGGCGCTTTCACGTGCACCGGCCGCTTAAAGATTGGGACATGCGCGCTTCGACGCCCGACCCGCTTTGCACTCGACCACATCCACCCGTCAACTCGCACAGGCCCTTTATCTTTCATATCCACATCTCCCTTACACAGTTGTACCATCCGCTCTCTTTGATAATGTTGCCCGGCGGCCTCACACGACGCATTACTCGCACCGAGACTCTTGGACCTGGTCTTATCCCAGTCAGGGTACCGCCACCCGCCGTGCCAACCACCGTTTGGCCGCCCACGCAAAGGAAGCGAGCCCTCGAGGATGATGAAGAGTGCACTGCGAGTCGTAAACGCCTCCGTCCCTCAGCAGATCGTGCGTGCCCCCCATTTCCGAACTCTAACCACCGAGCGTGGACACTGACCTACGGACCCTCCAGTCTGCGAGTCTTGCGGCCAGCCCAAGCCCATAAAACGAGTTCAGAACAAGGAAAACTGCAATGCATCAGGTGTGTTCGTTGCTCTTGACGTTTCGAGCGCTGTGGCTGAGCGACACGACCCTGGCTCGAAGGTGGAGTGTCGACCCCCTTGGCCTCGACGTCGTCGCCTTCGCCCGCGCCCGCCACGGAATCCCCAACGGTCACACCCCCTGCCAGTTCGCCCAGCAGCCCTGCTCCAGAAAAGAAGAAGAAGAAGTCAATTCTCGACAAGGAACCGTGCACCCCGTCGGTCCAGCGACCTCAACCATTTCGCCGTAGGCCCACAGAAGTCAACACGGTGCCCATCACGATGAGGAACAACTTGAGGCACATGTACGTCACACCGCACCCTGGTTCATCGCCGTCCGCAAGGCTGACTGTGACGACGACGACGCCGCCCTCAGTCTCATGTACTGCATACCGCAACCGGCGAGGATCGAGTACGAGCGGGACGCGCCCCCACGGCCCCGCCTTCGCGGAACCCCTGCGTCGAACCCGAGACGCCGCGGGGAGCTCAAGCAGTCCTTCCCCAAGAGGGCCTTCAATTACCGGATCAACAGTCGGGATGCCGCCAGGGCCGGCTTGGCCTCCAGACCCCACAGCTCGGCCTTCCTCGGGCCCGTCGGGGAGCGCGAGTGGGGGAGGCGCGATCTCGGGAAGTCCGTCGTGGCTCTGAAGGGCGAGGACGTGTCGTCGTACATCCCGCCGTTCGAGATCCGCCACAGACGCTCCGGCGCCGGCGTGCTTGTGTACCCGTCGGTGAGGGCGCGCCGGGAGTGGAACGTCGAGAAACGGGGGTTTTTGGCTCGCGTGAGGAAGGCGTACGAGAAGTTGGGGGTGGATAAGGACAGGAAGCCGGCGTGGCTGGGGCCGGACGGGAAGCTGAAGGAGGTGCCGGCGTTCCCGGTCATCCCTTCGCCGCTCAGAGCGGAGGTCGACTTCGAGAGCCTTGTGGGAGAGGGCGAGGAGGATGCGATGGAGACAGTGGATACCCCGAAAGCGGATGGGATGGACGTCGCCGAGGATTGATTATGTCTCTCGAACGTTTATTTCTGCGTTGTACTTCCTTGCTCGCGTCCCTTATTTCGTCGCTCCCAGCTAGTACGAACCTAGTCCCCAGCCAATCAGAATCCGAGCCGTGATGACGCGCGCTAAACCGCCAGTTCGTCGACACAGCATGCATCCCCTGCGTCCTTCGCGTTTTCGACTTCGATCCTCCTGCTGGCATTGTTTCTCATCAGCGTCCACTGTTACTTAGCTACGGCGATAGACTTGCAAGCCATGGCGATGGTACACGGGAGAATAAAAGACTACAGCATGCTCCGGACTCTTCCGGCAGTTTTAGGCGCCTCAGGGAACCTTCCAACTACGGGACCTACCGGACAAAGATGGGGCCTACGATGCTCCGCGACAAGCCTCTGGAATATACACGATTGAAACTATCCATCCAGGTTCCTGTACACGCGCGACGGTCCGTGTGCATCAGTTTCGAATGTCGTGACGAAGGCTTAGGCAAGTGCGTTTGTTGAAATCATGTTCACAGAACCCGGACACGTTACATGCGTCTACGGCAGGACTCTGCCTAATGCCAGTGTCCTTTTATGTCTGGTACAACCAAGTACAACGGATTGCGAAGTACAAGCGTTCGTGGTACCGAACGACACCGCGTGTGAGTACCTTCAAGTTATACCTCGAGGTCTACGATGTCCTCGTTGAACGCCTGCATAGCTCTCGGATGCTCTGAGCCCATCCGTGTCTGGTGGACTGGAATTTAAGCTTGTTGAAATAACAAGCGGACGAGGTCCCCTGCCTTAGAATGACTGCGATGCATCACCGCAAGTGCACGTACGCGGTCGGAAGGAACTCCTATGCATCCCTATATTCAGGTGAGTCGAAATTTCGCACGCATTATCATCGTTTCACCATTATTCTACTTAAGCGGAAACCGCTCTATCCGAGTGGCACCCCCGCTTTGGATGTGTTGAGTGGCACTTGCATTGTCCCGATGTGGCGGCGCTTATGCTTCGCTTATTGGTCTGGAGATGGGGCGCGCGTTTTGGTCCTCGACCACCTTTCACCGTATTCACATCCATCTTACCTACTACCAGTATCCCGACAGCCTATCGCTTTGAGGCGCTACATCCCTTGATTGACGTTCACCTCCATTCACAATCCCGATGATCACCATCACACCCATTATTGTCCCCCGTCGGACCCCGGCCCTTCAACCACCGGCTGCCACTGAGCCTTCCTCCCCAACAAACAAGCGTTCGAGAGAGGGTGACGGTGGAAGCTTTTACGACGCAAAGCGCCCCCGCACCTGTCCACCGTGTACGTTCCTTCTTCTCATCTGGTATCCCCCAACCACCGAGCCTTGACCGACATGTCTCAACCACCAGTGGCGGAAGCCCTTGCATTCCTTTCCGCGGAAATATTGTCAACAGGACCGGACTACTTCAGCACCCCGTCTTCTTCCACAGGTATGTTGTCGACATGGTTCACCGCGAGGGACGGTGGTTGACGTGCATGCTCGGCGTTGTAGACACGGATAGCGACTCCGGGAGCAGCCTTGAGATGGACGGTGAGGATACTACGGATAGTTCTCCAGGTACGTGCGCGCGTTCGCTCAATCATGCGTACATTCGCCTAACGATCTTTTCCTTAGAAGGTGGTTCGGGGAGCTCGAGCTCGCCCAGTGAGGAAGGGGCCGCTGGCCCCGGAGAAGACTTCCGCTTCGATTCTGAAGACCATCTTTTGGCGTGGATGGCTAGCCTTCCTGACATAGATGACAGTCTGTGCCCAGGAGACTCGTCACCATCCTCCAGCGACATCCCCACCTCACCGTGCTCCTCGCCACCACCTGTCTTCGCAGCGGAGGACGACAGGCTTCGTACCGAGCCTAGCGAAGAACAACCCCTTCACTATATCCCGCCACCAAAGACACGCGCACGTATTATTCGTGGACCGGAGCGACGGACTTTGGACAACGAGGACCTCCGGATAAATGTCGTGAACAACCTGCAATGGCAGCGGTACGTCCCCCTCCCGAATCCAACATCCATCTTCCCGATCCTAAATCTGCGTCCGCGCCCAGATTTTATTCCTCAGAGACCCACGCATCGCCCCCACTCTATGAACGCGACCTGCCCCCCTGCCGACCGCTCGGTACCCCCGCCGGAAACGTCGACGAGCGCACGAAACTCGTGCCCCCAGCAAGCGTCTACAAGTACACGCTGCTGCACTCACACTCACACGACGCCACCGCGCTGCCCATTCGCTGCCCCGACGAAGACGGGAACGGCTACTGCGCGTCCGAGCTGTTCGGGCCCGACGCCGACATGATGGCCAGGGTCCCCAACCGCGCCGTAGCGGCACCAAGGAGAGGCGAAGACTGCAGCGACCTCATTACCGTCGAGCATACCTTGCGCCACAAGACAGACGAAGCCACCACGGAGCTTGAGTCCGCGACGGTCACGGTGTGCGCGGACCCGTGCGCCGTCGAGTTCTGGAGGGCAAGCGCCGACGAGGTGGCCGAGTGGGTGCGGGCGAGGAAGGCGGCGGAAGAGAGGGAGCGCTTGGAGGATGAGCTGAGGGCGTTCTTCGAGAATGCAGCGGATGACGAGGAGGAGGACGAGGACGAGGACGGGGACGACATGGAGGCGGTGGAGATCCCCGAGTCTGTGTCGGAGGCGGATGTTTCGTTCGATGCTGGGTACAACGAGAGCAGTAGTGGAGAGGACGGTGGGGACGTTTTTGACTACGATCGATGGGTAGCAGACTGTTTGGCGTTATGATGTTGTACACACGGACTCGCGCGCTGATTGATGATGAACGCGTTTTCATTCTGGCTTACAAGTTTGGTTGTGGTTCTCCGAGTTGTATCCTGTCAGGTATACTACGCGTTTGTATATGTATAATAAAGCGCATAGTAATCATCCTTCACGGGCAATGTGCGCTTTGCCGTCGTATGGTGAATACCTTACACGGACAATCTTTTCCTTGTTGAATAATGATAATGATTGTGCCGGCATTGCCATAACGCCACGAGGCTTCGACTCGACCCCGGTACTTCCCTCCGACGGTGTCGCTAAGGTTTCGCCTAAATCTCCTCAAGTCCAGACTCCGACCTGTACCCGAGGGCCGACCGGTCGGCTCGCATGCTTGCTTCCTGGTTGCCCTCTCTCCATATATATAACCACCACATCCCGCGTTCGGACACCCAAGTTCTCTTTCGTCTGCTCACTCTTCATCAGGAAAAACGTCCTGGGCTATTGAGGGATATGTGAGCGTAATAACATATAAACAGCCCGTTTAGGTGTTTCGGATAATTCGGAAGGTCCCTGCCTAAATACAAAGCTTATTGCCCATTAGTACCCATATTAGTGATGTGTTATTGATCAACATTGCTGCATTCATCCCACTGGTTTGCGTGCGGAATATGTGTATTCATGTGCTACGACTGCTATATGGATGAACTACAACTACGCAGACCTGGGGTATACAATGTGCACCACGTAACACCAGTGTACAGTACGTTTTCAGGGCCGGTAGCGAGCAAGGGGTTGTCCGAATGAGAGTGATGGGAGGAGCGTAGGTATGCTGGAGGTGTATACTATACAATATCAACCTCACTTTTTGACGCCAAACGAAGGATGGGGCTAGCCTGCGGCTAGATATAAATATAGAGGTGAGTGGGAAGGGAATAAGACCGAAGGAGATGAACAAGGAATAGGCGGGTTGAACCGCGGTAAGCGAGGGAGCACAGCGAGCAGGGAACTACAAGTTGGAACGAGCACATTGAACAGTCCGACCAGCGGCGACGGCATACAGATTAGCGCGGAGAACAGCCTGTCCTAGTCGACGTCCATGCCGGCGAAGTCAACATGGGCAAGGGCGTCAGATGCGTTGGCAAGGGTGGCGGCGGGAGGGATGGCACCGCTGGAGAAAAAGCGAATACATCAATCAGTCCTGGGCTGGAGTAAGAGATTGAATACGAACCTGGCCTCTGTGGAGAGGCGGTGCATCATCGTGTGATACGCGCGGGGGTTTTGGGTCTTGATGCCAGTAAGAAGTGTGATGTGCTCGGTGTATGCGTCGAGGAATGCATCCGCTGAAAAGGTCCCCTTCTTGTGCACACCGGTCCTCCACTCGGAGAGTGACGCATGAAGCTAAAAGCGAGGTTTGTTATCACACGTGAATTGCCGGGTAGAAGGTAAGAATTAATACCGCTGCTCCAACCAATGCCAGCATTGGCATCGGGATTTCACGCTCATCCTCTCGGTCCGGGCGCGACGAGACGAAGCGGACCTCATCCCTGTTGCCAACCGCAGTGGCACCAGTGAAGAAACACATGCGGAGGGTTGACGCGACTGCGGAGTTTTGGTAGGGCTTGGCCCAGGTGGCGTTGCGTTTGTCAGCCGGCTACACAAAAGCCGGGACTGCAGGTGAAATAATGGTATTGTTGGAAGACGGGGACTACGCACCTCGTGAACAACGGGATAGATGTACTTGAGGTGGTCGAATAGCCACTCGACCTTGTCAGCGGCCAGGCCGGGCTGTAGTCCATAGAACGCGATGACCGCGCTGTCCGTGTGCTTCTTGACGTTGCTACGGAAGGTGCTGATGCGCTGATTGGGCTATGAAAGGATCAGGAGCAGTGTATCGTGGCACGAAATACGAGCACACTCACGAGAGATGCAAGGATGCGAGCAAAGGTCGCGTCCTGACCAAGACGACGATAGAGCCCACGGTAACCAAGCTCCTGAGCGGAGTCTCGCATGGCCTCATAAACGAAGCGAGCCCGGCCTACGGCATCAGGGAACCCATTGGTGAAGACAAGGTTGGACTCAACGCGGACGAAGGTGTGACGAATCATATGTTGAATGTGCTCGTGCTGCTCCTTGAGGGATAGAACCCCTCCTGGCGTGACCGGCGACTTGATCTCGTACGCCTGTGGGTGGAAGTCGGCGCTGTCGGGATGGCCGTCGTCTGAATGAGCGTCGGACTCGTCAGCGGCACCGATGTTTTCCTCCCATGGCCCATCTTCGACAGCAGGGATAGAGTAGGTCACCGGGCCCCAGGGTTCGAAGTCATCCTCGTCGTCGTTGGGTGTGGGGTCCGCGGCCTTCCAGACAGGTTGCTAGGAGATGATACGCAGTGAGAGTTGCGAAGAGAGGTATGATATCGGGGAAGAAAGACAAACCTCGAGTTGCTGGCGCTGAGACGCCTGGTTAAGGTTCGTCTGCCGTGAGAGAAGGAAGCACATTATGGGCGCTCAACGTACCTTGGAAGTCGAACGCTCGGACTTGCCAGCAAACCGCTGTTCCTCTTCTACTACCCACCTATGTCAGCCCAGCAAGTGAAGAATGACAAACAGATGTCTTACCCTCAAGTTGAATCAGAAGATCAGCGTGCTTCTTGGGTTGCTTGCGGCGGAGCACCGGAGGCAGCCGCTTCTCGTCCTGGACCTTCGTCCATACCGGGGCCTGCGAAACATGACGGTAAGCACGGCTACACATGCAGTGGCACCAGCGTCGATTCTCAGTGACTTACTTCTTCACGTAGCTGCGCCTCAAGCTCTTCGAGATCCTCGCTGAGTGGGTCATTCAGCTCGTCGTCTTCAGAGAATGCCTCATCGACTTCATCGGGTTCGTACGCATCGGCACTGTTGGAGGCATCGCTTTCTACGAAGGCATTCTCCGCTTCATCAGCAGCCTCGGTTGAGGACTCGAGTGGCGCGCGGGCTTGGCCTTGACTCGCAACCTTTGTGCGACGACCATTGGCACGGGTGAGTCGCTTCTGTGACTCGTCTTCTCATCCACACACTGCGATAAGTTATTGACCCCCATGGTTATAGAGAAATGATGTACCTGATTTGTGCTGGGCAGATGGCGCCTCAAGGTTGCTCGCTTTGGTCGAGGCACTCAGCAGATTGGCGGTTACAGCGGCCCGGGCCAGTGGTACGTCTTCTCCAGACTCGCTGGCGGAGTCCGAGTCGACTGACAACTGAATGCGGGGCATAGCCTTGACATTGCGCGCAGCTGGTATGTCCTCCATGAGCAAGCTAGTGAGGATTGTACTCACGCTACGAACTTACCAGATCGCTGAGACTCTCCGGCACTGGCAGATGCAACGGACTCGGATGCTTTTGCAGGCGCTACATCAGACTGCGCAGGAACAGCGCTAGACTGCCCTTGCTTGGACTTGATGACACCTATGGGCCGAACGGTCAGCATCAACCATTTGCCGTGTCGCAATTGTTGGGGAGCTCACTGGTCTGGGTTCCTACAGCCTGAGGCTGAGCACCCTTGCGTTTCTTGCTAGCTGGCTGCGTGTTGGCAACGGCGGGAACATCCGAGGTGTTCTGGTTGGTGGAGTTTGCGCGCTTGCGTCCAGCCCCGGGGGCAATAGCCGACCACACTGGCAAGTGGGAACACTGGTTAGCATGAAAGGCAATGCTGACGCTGACGCATCATTAGTCTACCTTTTTTGGCAAGTGCGTCAACCTTCGATTGGCGTTGCGGACGCGAGGAGGAGACCATACTCGGCATGTCGGGCGGCCCCATGGCTGTAGCTGTGACGGTGAGGGCGTGAGCGGAAGGCTGGTATGTGGACTGTGTCTGAAATTGCGTACCTTGCTGACCAGCATGTTTTCCAGTCTTCTGAAGGCTTTGAACACTGGGTGCGTTGGGAGTGCTTACAGTTGCCTGGCGGCCCGAGGCCGCGTCGCACATGGCAGGAGTCGGAGGCGGCACCGTCGGTGGAAGAGAGGGTGTAGAAGACGATGATACGACATCACGGTGGGCAGCAGTTTTTTTGGACTGCGTCTGGGAGCGGCGTCGTGCTGACATTTTTTAGAAGACAGGAATTCGGATAACGAAAGTGAGGGAAAGAGAGAACATGTGTAAAAGAGAGAGAAGTTCAAAGGGAGCAAGATGGTTTGGGGCGTTGTTCTTGGTAGTTGGGGGAAAACGGCGGGGATGACAGTAAGACGCTCAAGTTCGATTCTGCGAGCAGGAGACTAATGAACCAACCAAAAAAAGGCAGGAACTATACAGTACCTCTCAATCTTGAGCCTCCGACACGCACGTGCAAGTCGCTAGACTCCTGTTCACCCATCCCCTGACTCAAAAAGGCATCCCAGTCGTCAGCGACGCGTGATGACTGGCGTACGATCATCTATCCACTTGGCGACCTTGAGTGGCGACAGGCACTTCAGTTCGTTCCGCTCCCCACCGCGGCGCTGCCAGTGCAAGCTTGAAGTCTCTTGCCGCTTGATTTTACCCTCACTCTCGCACTCTCCCCGACGATCTATCATGTCTTCCGAATGCCCTGGATGCTCCAAAACATTCTCCGCCTCCGGTCTCTCCAACCATCTGGCCCAAACTCGCAAGCCAGAGTGTATCGCAGCCCGTGATGCCGCACATCATTCCCCCTCTGTCCCGTCCCATCCCCCCCCTTCTGTGCCAGAAGACTTCGACATGGATGCCGACCCGATTCCGTTCGAAGGTGACTACTTCGGTAGTTACACGGACGCAGACTTCGATGACTGTGACGACGAGCCTTCTGATTCTAGTTCTGACCCAGAAGACGAAGACGACGTCGATGAAGAAGTCGAGACCCAAGCATGGGAACCTCCTCCCCGTTCCTTTACTGCCGCTGACAGCGATGTCGCACGGGCTATGGATGAGACGCCAGATGATGCAGCCTCTTACCAACAAGCCGCCAGCCAGGCTGAACGTCGTGCTGCTGAGGAGACGAGACACAAGAAGAACACGTTCATCGTCCCGTTCCCCATCAACACTGCTGGTGCTCCCATCCCGCCTGAGGAGTGCTCTGCTGAGACACGCGAACGCGTCACTTACGAGCACTACCGGCAACGTGTCAATGGCAGTGCCCGCAACCCCTATGCGCCATTCGCCTCTCGCCGGGACTGGGAGATTGCAAAGTGGGCGAAGTTGCGTGGCTCTGGATCTACTGCGTTCTCAGACTTGCTCGCGATCGAAGGTGTACGTCGTGCTTCACTTGCGCATGTTTCAAACCAACCAATGGCTAACGTTTGTTCCAGGTCGCCCAGTTGCTTGAGCTGTCTTTCAAGACTGCTCGACACCTCGACAGCATCATCGACAAGAAGCTTCCTGGTGGCCGCCCACGTTTTCAGCGCGAGGAGATTATTGTCGCGGGGGAAGCTTTTGAGGTGTTCTTCCGTGACATCCTCGAGTGCATCCGAGCTCTGTATGGTGATCCGGAGTTCGCTCCGCTATTGCTCCTGGTCCCCGAGAAGCACTACACGGACTCGACGAAGAAGGAAAGGGTCTACTTCGACATGCATACGGGAAAGTGGTGGTGGGCTACCCAGGTGCGTCACAAACGCTCATACACTCTGAATATATTTTTGACATAAGACGACAGGAGGAACTGGAGAAGGAAAACCCGGGGGCGACAGTTATCCCCGTCATCATCTCATCTGACAAGACACAGCTCACCGTCTTCGGTAACAAGAGTGCCTACCCCGTCTACATGACGCTCGGGAACCTTCCAAAGGATATCCGCAGCAAGCCCTCTCGTCGTGGGCAGATCCTGCTGGCCTATCTTCCGACCACACGCCTACAGCACATCAAGTCCAAGGCCGCTCGACGCCGCACCCTCGCCAACCTTTTCCACGCATGTATGGCGCGTATCACGGCACCTCTCGTCTCCGCTGGCCTCGAGGGCATTGAGATTGCGAGTGGAGACGGCATTGTTCGTCGTGGGCACCCAATCCTTGCCATCTACGTGGGCGACTATCCAGAGCAAGTGCTAGTTACCGGATGCAAGACGGGTGAGTGCCCGAAGTGCCCGATTCCGCGCGACGAGGTAGGCGATGACACCGACACGTCGCGTCCATTCCGTGACCTTGGCAAGGTCCTTGACGCACTCGCTGCTGCCGATGATGGACCACGAGCGTTCACTCGAGCCTGTTGTGAGGCCGGAATCAAGCCCCTTCACCACCCGTTCTGGGAGTCCCTTCCGTATACCAACATCTACTACGCCATCACCCCTGACATCCTCCACCAACTGTACCAAGGTGTCGTCAAGCACCTTGTTGGGTGGTTGCAGAAGGCGTGTGGAACAGAGGAAATCGACGCGCGCTGTCGCCGCATGCCGCGCAACAACTCCCTCCGCCACTTCTCGAAGGGTATTTCCACCATGTCTCGCGTCTCTGGCAAGGAACACCGCGACATCTGCCGAGTACTCCCTGGACTGATCCTCGGTCTCCCGCTCCCCGGTGGGGCATCTGCATCGCGTCTCCTTCGTGCCACGAAAGCTCTGCTGGACTTTCTGTACTTTGCTCAGTACCCAACACATCACACCGGCTCCCTGAAGCTCCTAGACAAAGCCTTGCACGCGTTTCATGCAAACAAACAGATATTCGTCGATTTGGGCATCCGCGAGAACTTCCGGCTCCCGAAGCTCCATTCGCTTGATCACTATCGCATTGCGATCGAGATGTTTGGCACAACGGACAACTACGACACCCAGTACTCCGAGCGTCTCCACATCGATTTCACGAAAGAAGCCTACCGCGCCTCGAACTTCAAGGACGAACTCCCCCAAATGACACGGTGGCTTGAACGCCGAGAGAAGGTCCTACGGCACGAGAAGTATATCGAGTGGTGCTTGCGTGGAGACAGTCGGTCGCCGCCGGTCCTTCATGTTGCTGCTCCTCTCTCAAGTGAGCACGCTCTGCCCCCTTCATCTGCCCCTGGATCAAGTGAACCTATGTCACACCCACATCCCATCTCCGACGCCATGCGCCCCTCGCGCGCCGTCCCCGCGCGGTCCGTCCCAAACCCCAGTCCCACTGCACGCTCCGCCCCAACTCCTTTTTCGCAATCTGCGGATGTCGGCACCTCACGCTCTGCCGCTTCAGATAATCCCTCTCCTGCCCTTCCAACGAATCTACCTCGTGCACCAGGACGGCCTCGGAACGATGCCGGAGCTGCACCCCCGCACTCCCGCATTCAGATGACGCAGCACCCGTCTGTCAAGTCTGTTAAGTTCCCCCAGGTTGTCTCGACCTACGGTGCGACCTTCTTTCGCGATGCGCTTTCGCGCTATGTAGTTGAGCAAAACCACCCCGAGTTTACCCGACACCAAGTCGAGCAGCACGCCAGCAAGATTTACTTCAACTTCTTCGCTGTCCCCGTCTTCCATAAGATCAAGATTCACATTTCCGACAGCGAAGGGCGTGGGTTGCAGGATAGGGCCATGAACGACGTCATCCATGTGCGCGCGGCCCGTCAGAACAAGTACGACGATACCATCCCTGGACGCTTCGATACGGTACTTGTGCGCTCTGCCGAGGGCAATCACGGCGGTGATAGCCCACGTACAGTTCACGGTGAGTACTTTTCGGTGCATATTTACCACTATAAACCTCTAACCAGCCCAGACTTCCAAGTTGCCCAGGTGCGCGTCGTCTTCAAGATCCCCGAAAAGGGAATGGACGCTCTCTTCCCCCGCATCCCGCCTTCGGAACGTCCGAAACACCTCGCATATGTCGAATGGTTCTCCAAGTTCGAACGATCTCCGCATCGTGACCACGGACTTTACAAGGTGACACGCTCCATCAGTGATCGTCGTGCAAGTGTTATTCCCATAGAACGAATTGAGCGTAGCTGCCATCTCTTCCCCAACTTCGGCCCTGTTGCTCCCCGCGAGTGGACTAGTAGTAATGTGCTCGAAAAATGCGGGACATTCTTCCTTAATGCATATGCTGATTGGGAGACATTCATGCTTGTATATTAAACCATGTATGTTTTGGGCTTTGTTAATAAACCTCTAATTGCGTGCGGGTACCTTTACGAGCCTTTACGTTGCCAGTGGCCCAGTGCCAACAGGATGGGCGCCAGGCCTTAGCTAGCGCCAACGTCGGACAGTGGTCGAAAGTGGCCACAGAGCTCTGATACTTCAAGTGCAGGACCAGGAAAGTATCCCAATTGGTGCATCTTTGTGTTAAGAACAATGGTGTGCAGACTGTGAACCTTAGTAATTTATGCCTGGCGTTTGCGAGGATGTTCTTTCTGTGCAGGCCGGGCGCTACTACACACACATGGCGCCCACAAGGAGACGCTCTACGCAGCTTGGTCGCAGTGGGCAGTGGGATGATCTCAACCGCGCTTGCTAACTTGCCAGACCATGACAGACACAATGTACAGTGTATTGGCATAACATATGTCATCTGTAAGCACAACAGCTGGCATTATAGGGCAATATTCAGGGGGTATTGCACTTATGGATCCCTTAGGACACTTAGGTCGGAGACATCCCTAAGATATCTCTAAACAGCGATGGAGGTTTTTCCTGATGTTGGCCACCATTCTGTCTCTCATTTTGTTACCACGACTCAATCACGACACAGTACATATGGCCCCCACTCCTTCACCCGTCGTCCGTCTTCACCGGAGGACAGCCGTTGCCCCCGTCGCGCCCTTGCTCTCTCCAACCACGTGTTTATGGAGTGTGGAAGGCAAGCCAGCCAACCACTGTGCTTCCGCCGTCGCGAAGTTGTCCAGTATCCACAATGCTGGTGCGTTCGAGAAATCATTGTAGTACGCGGTTCGAAGCCAGGGATTGACTTCGTTCATGCACTGGCAACTGTAGATATCGACCGCGAGATGGCACGTCGGTGGCTTGATGAAGATTACGACTTTTACGCTCCAGACGAAGTAGCGCGGCGGAACGAGCTGTACGAAGCCTTCGGTGGGTCACTCTAGTATTTGCACCAGTACGGCTAGTCGCTGATGCCCACTGGTACCCTCCCTCTTACTAGCTCACCGTGTCGCGGCACTCCAGTCAACCGATGCTGGGCTTCGGGAACAGGCAGATGTCGATGAATACATTGAGCGTGACGGTGAGTGAACGCCTCCAAGTTTCATCCCCAACCACGCGGGTAGGCTGTTTCGCCCCACGTCTCATGTTGATGTTTGGTCAGAGCTGCGAGTAGTAATGGAGAAGAATGCGGTGGTTGAGGACAACGCGGCCCAGGTGGTCCGAACCAAGCCCGAGTCGGTGCCCAAGTCACGCGCACCGAATCCCTCTGTTCCTGTTACTCATCCCACTGGCAAGGCACAAGCAACCAAAGGGAATTCGATTGACTCCAAGACTCGCGTCGAGGCTCAAGTACCCGCAACCGAGCCCAAGGGGTCGTGCGAACCTCTAGAAAAGAAGGCTGCTGGTATGTTTGTCTCGAGGCTTTCCAACGCCATCTATCAACTTAGGCTGAATACCTTCGAGTGCCAACAGGTACCCTAGAGGCACTCACGGTCGCCTCGAAGCTCGCGCCACCTCCCCCAAGTTCGCCCACGTTGTCCCAGATTCAACGCCAAGAGCTCGATATGGTGAAAGCATATCTTGCCAAGCTGGCAGTAGACTTCACGTGGGAGTCGACTGCCTCGCAAGGCCTCGAGGCCACGTCTGAGGATTCCGTCATTGGTCTCTCAGCCTATGTGATCGCGTATGGTTACGAGAAAGCGTCAGTACCAGCTTCGCTACTCTCATTATCGCTCCGTATTTCACGTCCTAACTTCAGCTTTTTCCTACCAGCGTGAAGAAAGTTTGCGGGGTCCTTTCTCACGAGTCCCCCTTCAAAGCGCAGCCGACGGTCATGGACGACGGCCGGCCTCAACTCAAGGGATCCCCTCGCAAACTTGTCGAGAAAGGTGTCCTTCGCACCCCGCCGCATCGTTTCAGTGGCTCACCGGCCGCTGTATTAAACAAGTCGCGTGAGGCGTTGAGCGAAGAGCTGCGGCGAAAGAAGCCTATGGAGTCCGCCGCGTCTAAGGTGGACGCGTGAGGTGATCGCAACTTGGGGTGGTCCATCGTTTCGCAGTACGAGGTCTGTATTGCCATGCTTGGACCTCGGCAGTCTCCATATCGACAAACATTAATCGCTTTCACAGTCCTCCTACTAATTTGCTGTGATTTATCTCGTTTGTACCATTACCATCACTCTCTCAGTACCTACTCATGTGTCCTGCAACCCCTTACAATTACGCGTTGGATTATCTAGCCTTTGTCTCTGACATGCAGTGGGTTGAATATTTGCCGTGAGTCCAACTTACGACCGTCTCATGTGTAGCGTAGTCATGGTATCCTAAATATATGTAGTAGTACAGTTCTCCACCACATCGTCCTACCTTGAGAATTACCACCCTCTCCGACTTCTACCAGAATGACTGCGGGTCCGTGGCAATGCGCTATGACGGTCAATCTGCACATTTATTCATTTCCGCCCCACACTAATGCTCGCTTATCGCCACTTACTTTTCGTATTGGTCTCCTTTGTAATCCCACACACCGCCACCGGTAAACCCTCGGCCCGCCTGCCACTCATCCCCGCCGCCCGCCACTCATATCCACCGCCCGCCACCCGCCACTCATCACCTCAGACAAGTTGGCATTCACTCCATCTGAATTCACACTTACATATGTTTTGGACAGGAAGTCTGACATATATCTTACTAATATTCTAGCCCAAGATAGGACAGGGTCTTCCGCTTTCAGCCGACACTCCCCGCTGACACTCCAGCACGCAGCGTGCACGACATTGCCTAGGATGATTGATGATTGATGACCCCTGGAGCACCGCCATGCTGAGTATCCTGCAGGAAGAACGCTCAGAGCCACTCGCTCTCCATGTGCTCCCCAGCATTTACCGCCAGTCGCGCTTTGCTTCTTTCATCAGTAAAAATCTCTATACTCCTGTAGTGCTCTGTAGTCTATATAGCGTGTGTTGCACAGTTGCAACCCCCCCCTCTGTGTAGTGCACTGTAGCACCAGGCCACCATTCTGTTGCACTCTGTAGCACGCCGTTGCACACTATAATGACCGGATGAGAACTAATAACGAATACTAATGGAAGGTCATATATCAAAAGCTTACTCCGGATTACCTGGTCTTTATACGGGTTCTACTTATATCATCCGACAATTGCCCTCACCGGAGTTGAACTCTCAGCTTGAGCACTCAAGAATCCAATGCAGTGCTTGATACCACTGCACCAGACTAGCTTGTTTTCCTAGCCCTATTGACTCCTTATATCAACTCTCCGATAGGCTGGCTTAGGCACTTTACTGACTTAGCTTTTCCGACCTCACTGGCCACTACATATGCTGCCACCCTCTATCAGGTAGTGAATCAACAACATTTATATTCAAGTAGTCCCTGTATATTGTCTAATACATGTATTCAATCAAAGCAACTCACTAACCTCCCGGTACATTGCTATTTAACCTAGAGTTGGACATGAGTAAGATATGAGGTGCGGGGCAGTAGATGTCTGTAGCCCTCTGTTGACACTATTGCATAATTCATTACTATGTGCAACTACAAGACATTAATATATACAACAGCCTACAACATCGTACAACATTGTATATAGGGCTGCTACAGTGTGCTACAGGGGCTACCGGTGTTAATATCTATACTACAGCGTACTCCGGAGACTACCGTGATCTATATATACCCTATTAATAACTACAAGCCGGTGAACCTTTTACTGATGTTCTCTCCCCGCATATCCCAAATGTTCAGCAGCTGTACGATAACATTAGCACACGAAGGTGACTATGGTATGATGTACTGTAGTTGATAAGTCCTGAAGTTCTAATCGCTGTGCATGGCCACTCTGGAGATATGTGTGAGATATTCAGGAGTCGTAGTAAGAGGATATACGCTAGTCCCAGTAAGGGAAGGAGTCATGCTTTACGGTATCAAGATACTGGAGAATGAGCGTAAGCTCTTCGTCAGTGGGTGCGACAAGGTAATAAGAAGGAAGATCAGGACGGGTTACGCTTCTTCCAAGCAGACTTGGAGGGACGTCCAGGCAATTCACGGAAGGTGCGGCGTGGTTCAATGTGAGAGCTAGGACCCGCCGCTGCAGGAAGGAGAGGTGGAGAAGGTGGCGCGGGGCTATAGTAGAAGGGGTAGCCGCCAGGGCTGGACGGAACGTTGAAGTCGACACCATCAATGAGAAAAGCGTCTGTGTGGCTGGGACCTTCAGCGTCTTCACTCTTCTGCTTGTCCGACTTCTGCTCGTCCGACATCTCAGCCTGCTCTAGCTCCACCTCTGGCTCTGGCTCTGGAGATTCTGGGTAGTTCTGAATTTAGAGCTTGAAAGGAGGACTATCCACTTCACTTACCGATCAGTGCGCGCCTTGCTCGCTTGGCCAAACATGTGGGGTACAAAGGTGGAGAGAGAGGTGACGTAGCACGCCGCTTTCCGTTGGCGTTAAGCTCCTTGTGAGAACGGTTCGCTGAACGACTAGCCTTTGGGCCACCCTGAACACCTTCGGAGTCACCTTCCGTATCGAATAGTGGCGTGCGCTTCGCCCCGCGTTTATCAGCCAACGCTGGCTTGGACGGCACACCCCACAGGTCCTCGTCGCTTGACGTGTCCTCCTCCATCGCTGCTTCAATGTCCAATTCTGAACCCGCCACAGAGGAGTCGTCCTGCTCCGAGGAGTCGTCCTCTATATGCGGTTTACGCTCGATGGTGTCTATGAAGTCGACCTTGACAGGCTTTTTCTCAGCAACCCTGATAGCGCGTTCAACGTTCATCCAGACTGACTTGTCGATCGGTTGGCGGGTAGCTGTTGTGTGTTATTAAATAAAGTACGTCGTCAATTGTGGTCATCACTCACCAATACGTAGACGGAACGTCTCCTTCTTCCTTGCCTGACCACCGAGACACTTGCCAAGGTCTGCGCCGCTCACGAGCTCCTTACCAAAGAGGAACACACGTTTGTGCTGCTGACGAACTAGTCTCCAGTGGTACCGGTCGTCATTTCCTTCACGAACGCCATAGGTAAGATCCAGATACTGGAAGAGCTTTGGGGCAAGGCCACGAAGCCACCGGTCGATGGCCTGCGTCGACCAGTCTGGAGAGAACTCTAGGGGTCGTCCAGTCGCATCTTCATCGATGAGAAGACGGATGCCCTCCCCACGGAGTTCTTCCTCTTCAGGACCGGTCGGGGCCTTATCGCACCTAAGCTCCACTCTGTCGTTGCCGTATTCATCCTGGAAATTTTCAGCATGAGTGAGTCATACATACAGTGTGCTGAAGGACGTACAGATTCCGTCCACATCCCACATAGCAGAAGAAGCAAAGAGCCAATCTGTTGAAACTTGACGGACTTGGCTGGCTGCTTCTTCTTTTTCGTGCTAGAGTTGCTAGCCTTTCGTGACCCCTGTGGCTGTTGGTGAGTCGGCATGCACGTATTAGAGGTAAAGAACGCACTGAAGGTCCAGTAGACCTTGACGAAGTAGCAGCTAGTAGACCACCGTGGTATCCAGGAAGAACATCTGCGCGCGCCTTCTCTTCGGACATCAAAGGCTTGAGATTGCTCAAGCCTGAGATGTTCATCCCATGGTGCTTCATTTGGCGGGCGAGGACGGAGGTGACAGTATCAGGGGGTTGAGAAGCGGGTGGCATGGACGGCACCCCAGGTGCCTCAGGCTCTGAGTAAGTGTTTGTACCATGGCGGCGTTTGGAGTGTCCGCAGTCCCGACATCCTTTCCCTGCCTTCCCCCTCTTGAATTTACCACAAGGGCAGGGTGCACCCTTCCCTTGACACACAAGTGGCATAACAATAATCGGAAATTTCAGAATAGCAGCGAGAATGAGCGGAGGTGGTAGGCAAGATGCAGGAGAAGCAACAAAGGAGCGAGAGTGAGAAAAGAGAGAACAATGCAGTCTCCAAGACGGTGTCGAGGTGGCAGCGCCAGACCCACTATCCTTTTGGTGGTCAGGATATGATCCGGTTGGTCGTCAAGTTGCGGTCCGAGACCGAACTCCTCCGCGGACTTCCCCCTTCTGCGTGCACTCTTCACACTTCCCTGACGTTCAATGCTCTCCATAATGCCTGGTTTCCTGTCCTACGTATTACAATTGTCCTGGACGTACAGAAGACGGTTCATCAGATCAAGGCCTTGGGACCAAGCTATGGCTCTGGGCCACCAAATGCTAAAAGGAAGCTCCACCGCAACTCTTCGTCCTCGCTGGCCTAGGGAGATAAACTCATGAGTACCATATCCATCTAGCGACCATTCTGCCTCCAACAAGCCATAGCACATCGGGATGATTCCACTCGCATTGACCTCCTGGAATGCCGCCTTAAAAGTTGCTAACAACTCCGGTGTCGTAAACGGGCATTCACTGGTGGGGGTGGGGATGGCATCATGGCGAATATGATGATCCTGAGATGCAGCGATTTTACTGTCAATATGAGACCTTGCCTCGTCCTCTGAACCGTGTTCTGACTCAGTGTCGGAATGGCCTGCGCCTGTTCGTCCCCGTAGTGGATGGCGCTCTGTCCTATCAACGCCGTAATATTCTTCAAGAATGCTAGGGTGAACACCCTCAAAATCGTCGTGAATCTGTCCCTGCTTCAGCTGCCCAAGAAGACGAATATCCTGGTAGTTTGAATTAATATTGATCTCACGCACTACGCACCAAGGACGTACCAAGGGCGACTGATCATGTCCCTTCCCTGAGATAGGATGATGGTTCCACTGGTTACGGAAGTCATCGCAGTCGCCGTTGAGAGCATCAAGGAAGACAAAATGCAAAAGCCAGAGGTGGGTGGGATCGCTGGGATCCAGCTGATGACGGCGCTCTAGGCGAGTAAAGAAGGCACGCCAACGATAGGCAAACTGCGTCCCGACCTCAACCCACATACGCTCAATTCGAGTGTTGCGAGTTGAGCTATCATGAGTTAGAAATGACATCAATTATGCACAGAAAAGTCGCCGTACCTTCCCCACATAAAGGACGCACGCCCTGCACCCCGGTACTTCGTAATCCACACAGCGACCTCCAGGTTCTCTCCCCCCCGGTCTCCTCGAACCCGCGAAGGCACACCCCACTCTTCCACTGCACTCAGGAAGAGCGTAAGAACTGTGGAGGCGAGGTTGTTGGTGTTCGCATGGAGCATGAGCATCTTAGTAGGTGTTTGTATTAGTATAAGTTGGCCCAAAGGGAATTAGGGCACTTACAGCACGATCGTTACCGTCTGCTCCCCCATGTAGAACCAAGCCCCATCTAATGAGTTTATGATACCCATCGATGTGCCAAAGGTAATTGGAATAAGGAACGGTGTACTCTCGGCGATCAATGGCAGCGTGGTTTCGGAGGGCTTGGCGGAGCCCATCGAGCCGTTTTAATGTAGTACGAACTCGGGTCTTCTGAACCCTCAGACCATTCCCCTCTAAGAACCCCATGACATACCGGAGACCGGAGTTAGGCTTCGCAAGTTTGAATGCGCGTATGAGAAGCTCTAGATCGGCATCTGAGATGTTGGAGAACTTCCGGTGGATGTTGTGACGATACATCTGATTCCGCAAGGTGTTGCGGTGAATATGAAGAGCCTTGGCGATGGTCGTCAGAGGAATACGGCGATGACTTGAGGTAGCGTCCTTGAGCCATGCAGGATCGACGAGGATCCGAGGACATCCCCGCCGCCCAGTCTGTACAGTGCGGAGAGGAAGGGACTTGACGAGGTTGCTCTCTAGGCTACCTTCTAAGTCAGTACTACTGTATCGGGCATTGAGGAAGATGATATGGAAAGCTTACACTGCATTGGCATTGGCTGCTTCATTCAGAAGATCTCGAATGAGAACTCCCAATGCCTCTGCGCAGCTAGTGATCCAAGTGGGGTTCGACAATTCCTGCTCCAGTGCTTGTAGAAGAGGAACCTTGCGCTTGAGAAGCTGTGTGGCATGGAGATGGAGGCGAATGGGATCTCCGTCCTCGAAGCGAAGCAGTGCCGCAGAGTCGTGGTAAGCTGTTGAAAGGATCTAGTGAGCCTCACAGAGAACCAAAGACCAAGAGTCTCCCAAAGGATTAGGCGGGAGTTCAGGAAATTTTTCAGGGCGTGTGCGATGCATGCCAGGAAGTCGGGGCCGTCGAGGGGAAGAGCAAGACCCGCGCTGGGTGCTCGCCTCGACTTCAGCAGACTGTCGGAGCGAAGGAGCCTACTCATAAGCCACATCACATCGTGGCGACCTACCTTGGAGGAGACACTTTCTCGTTCACAACCTGGTTCCACCATCCCGAGTCCTTCCTACATTATCCTAAGCATGCCACCACCGGCTCAACACCCTCAGTACTACTACCCGGACGGAAGTATTACTTTCTTGGTGAGATTCAACATATTCCTTTAGCCTGGTTAATGGATAGACTGACGTACCAAACCCTACTAGCTACCCAGCAGTAATATGCTGTATAAGCTCCTCCGATCCCAGCTCGTACAGCAGTCGGACCACTTCTCTACTCTCTTCTCTTTGAAACCCCTCGATCCCGGGGAAGGAATGAACGACACTAACCCTATCATCCTCCCTGGTGTTACCGCTGCCGAGTTTGATCATATCTGTGCTTTCATTACTGGGCAGTAAGTAAGTTAAATGATCCCTTAAATCACTAGCTCACCGGCGTATAGGTTCGATGACACCATTGAAGGTTTAGCCTCACTGCTCAACCTAGGCACTTTCCTCCAGATGTCACGCCCCCGTAACTACACCTTTCAACACCTCAATGCGAACACCTCCTGGTCTCCCTTTCTCAAGCTTCATCTCGGCATCCGCAACGGCATATCGGAGTGGACGGAGGCCGCTTTTCGCCACATTGTCTTCAACGTACCCCTGGAAGACATCAGCCTGAAGGACGTACTTTGTATCGGAGGTCCCGCTTACTGGGCTATTGTTCAAACAAAGGCTGGGGTCCAAGAGCATAGGTGTCTCCTGGCTTTTGACTGGCCTGAGGCGGTCCACGCTCCTGGTTGCAAGCTCTCGACGAGCTGCGGCATCGCCTGGAAGTCGGAGTGGTGGTACACGTTTGCCAAATGTGTACTCCATCCAGATAACAAGTACTCACCTGCAGAAGCCCTAGAGGAGGTGGAGCTTGCGGAGACGCAGTATATGCACGATGCATGCAAGGCGCTGACTATCCAGGCTGTGCGTGAGGATGGAGGTTTGGAGCAGAGCGAGGAGGCGGTTCAGGCAGCACTCAAATCTCTTCTCCAGTTTGTTGAACAGTAGTCTTTTCCATGGTTATTCCCCCAGTACTTAGTGACAAAGATGTCGTGTCAACCGGAATACACCACAGTCGCTCCCCTCATCCCCGGATGGGCCGCGGGCGGCGCCCAAGAAGCGCCTGAGATAGCGCTGGCACGATGGTGGCCCCAGCGCTACTTTGTCCGGCCCGCCGCCTCCAGTACACTGCCTCTTCCCCCCATGTCGACACCAGCGGGCATTCGTTTGCGAGAAGAACAAGAGCCACCTGAGCTGTGGCTAATGATATGGAAAGAAGTAAGTTGAAGTTGTTACTCGAAATGCCCCAGGCTGCCTTAACCGTCTGATCCTGGCAACACTTAGGTGGCTTTAAAGAATGAAGACCGTTACAACCTATCACGCTCACGTCTTTTCGACAACAGGCCGCCCTTCTTTGTTAGGGCAGACCCCCAGCTGCGGGCAGACCCCCGGAGGCGGCGGGCGAAGCTAGCCTTTGCAGCCTGCTACGCAACAGCTCTCAAGGTATATGGACCAGAGCTATACGAGCACGTCGTCTGGATCGACCCAGGGGCCGTAGAGTCTTTGCTCAACTGCGGTATGCAGGCAGCTGTGAGTGCCGTGGCAGTTTTGGCTATGATAGAAATTAAGTGGATTTGAGCACCAGCTACACCCCATAGAGCCCATCTGCCGAGCCCTGTAGGTAAGGCACATCGACCTCATCCTATCCGACACCATGAGCCGCCAGTTCGATTGGGTCTCCACGCAGCAGGCGTGGTCTGGGTTTTCTCATCTCCAAACCCTCACCATCTGTTACTACCCCAAAGAACCTGCGCCTTTGATTCCTTACCAACCTATCGCTGCCCACCTTCCTCAGTCGCTGCAGCTGTTGCGCCTGCGCCCTTGGGGAGAAGCTGACGTAAGTTATTTAAATGTTGGAGCGGTTCATTATAAAGTAGCTCATTCAAATCCATACAGGATACACCACCACAGTTTCCCCAGTTTTTGAAGGGCGGTGCAGAGGGCAGGGTAAGTCTAGCTGCTGTCTCAGGAATCAATCTTCGCATCTAACTCCCAGGGGATGAGGTAGATTCGGGGACCTCGGCGAGATTTTTGGTGGGCCAATTCGTGGGCTGCCCAAGTGCATGCCTTTCAAACTGTCCCCTACATCCACCTCCAGGCTGTGGTGTATGTGGTATGGCCACCGTACTCCGTGCAAGCGGCGGAGGAAGTCTTCCGCCCATGGACCGCGCAGGTCAACAGTGGGCGCCTTCACAACATCTCCGTCACTCTATTTCCCCCCGATGAGGGCCTGGCCATTGGAAAAGCCATTGAAGAGTTGGGGGGGGATGTTTTGAATGATGGAAAAAAATATGGCTATTTTCCTCAGAACGCAAAAGACCTGGACCATCCACCGCCAGAGTATTTCCGTTACGACTGGAGGATTGGAGCTAATGGCCAGTGGGAGGTGGATATGAGAGGGGAGATTGCGCATCGGTGGGCAAGTGACTACAGAAGCTTCAGTTATCAGGTGGCAGGTAGACTGGACCAACGTCTAGTTTGGGGCTGGTAGGCCAGCTTGTAGTGATCTTTCAATTGTACGTCCGGTGTCGCCAAATCGCGTTGCATTTCCTGCCTACAAGGTTGCATAGCACATGAACCCCTTTATCACTATGCATATAGTCAAACTGATTATTGGTACTTGGACCCAATGCCTGTCACGCCGACCCGACAATGAACCAGCACCCAACGCCTGTCACGTACAAAGGGTGGAACTTTACTTCCAACACATCCTCATCCTTGTCCACCTAGCTCCCATCATCCTCTCCGGGAGGAGACACCTTGACTTCCATCTCGTTCCACTCTCTCCCCTTCCCGTTCACAATCCCCTCCAGCTCCTGCTCATACTGGTCCACGAAGCGCTCCTCGCCCAGAGTCTCCTCGCCCGGAGTCTCCTCGCTGGACGAAGGCTCCGGGCTCGTCTCCCTCGGTTGTGTGGCTTCACACGCCGCACACTAGTCCGTGCCGTCTGCATCTGCGCGCGTGAGTGCCCATTCCTGTCACGCTGCTGCCACCCGCGCCCGGGCATGGAGGGTGGGGGCGGGAGGGTCACGGGGTGGCTCGGGCTCATGGCTCAGGCTCGACCAGATGCTCGCCGCGACGGTCTGCGCGTTGGCGACCCAGACGATGGTTGCGCGAGACCGTTGTTGAGCGTGTAGATCTGCGTCGAGAGCACGAGCTGATTGCGGAGGATGGCCGGTTTGTTCACGTCATAGCTTGTGGATGGCGCCTGGAGTGGGTGGGACGTCGTCAAGCGGCAGATGTGCGTGAACAGATAGAGGATGGCGAGGCGATCTGGCGGGGCTCGATGTCCGAGGGCAAGACAGAGATGAGAGGAGATGGGGATGGGGCGGCGGTGTGGCTCTGGGGAATGGGCGGAATGGGGGCACCGGGGTGGGCACTCGCCGAGCGAAGGACCAGGACGTTGGGTCGTCAAAGAGACTTTGCATGTCGTCCGACTGCCAGTGGGCTGAAGGCGGGGGCTGTGGTGCCCACTCCTGCGTCACGCTGGAAGGAGCGTCCTGCCTAGAACCACTACTCCTGACACTATTGATGGTGTCGCACTCAAATATAATCAGTGGTGCTTACCGAGCTGGCTAGAGCGAGCACAAATCGTCTTCCGTTTCCCGTTTCTCCGCATACTGACGCACGTAGTGAATAACCCTGCTCACGCTTATCAAAATGAGAGCGAAGCTCACCAAAGACATACGTAGGCGTGGGTTATTGGGATCCATGGCACTGAAGGACTACAAGGCAGAGGAGGGAGAGGGAGAAACCGGTGCAAGACAAGAGAGGACGGGAGTCACGGGACCAACTTTCAACAAGCGCCAGTACAGGCGCCGGCACGATGGTGCCATCAGCTTGCCCAGCGCTACCGTAACCTTGTCTCCCCTCCCTCTCTCGATGCCCTTCACACCAGTGCGTGTGTGATGCCCAAATCTGCACTGGGATGGAGGATTAGATCGGGTTAGGAAGAGACCAAGGACTATACGCAGGTAAGTAATGTCTTCCTCATCGTGCATTTACATGGCGCCCCCGGTATCTCGCAAGACTCGTGTCCCCCGTGCCTCTCTTCCTCTCTACGCACTCTCCTGGACCCAGTCGCCCGTGTCTCAAATGGCGGGATGGGTAGACTAAACAACATGCTGGACACAGTATTGGGACAAGGTGACCGCTGCCTCCCCATTCGCTTGTGCACGTGAATATACGTACTCACACTGGCTCCTCACTTTGTCTTTAGTTCCACCTGTTGGTCGGGCTCATCAGCAGTGTCCCGTCGCGATGCACAAGAAGAATGTGGCGATGCGCACGCTCGCCGCCCCGCAGTCTGCTGCAGGAGACCATTGTTCGCCCGTGGTCCAACCATCCTCTCGACTCCGAGCCTGCCGTCGGAGACGCTGCCGGCGACATTCAGCCGCTGTCCATCAAGATCGCACAAGTCCCCGTCCCCGTTCCACCGCGTCTCACCGATGGAGGAGGACCCGCTTGCGCGTACTTTGGGAAGGTCAGGGCCCTCCCGAAGGCAGAGGAAGTGGAGTACCCCGAGCGGGATCTCGCAGACAAGCTCGTGCGTGCCATCTACATCGCCGAACGCGTGCGGACAGGCGCTGACTTGCCTCCAGGTTGATGCGTACTTTGCACGTTTCCACTTCCTCATGCCCGTGCTGGACAAATCGGACTTTATGCGCTGATACAGATACCTCATGGACAACCCGACCGATGCTCATTTCATCCGGTCGCATGCGCCGTTCGTGGCGCTTGTCTGCTCCGTGTTCGCCGTGGCGTCTCGCTTCGTGGAGGATTTCCGCCTGACTACCCCCGATAATCTCGACGAAGGCGGCATGGGCATGGTTTACCATGAACGGTATGTTCCCCAGATTCTCGCGGATCACTCGCGGCATTTGGGGTGTGACAACAGCTGACTTCTTGTCCATCTCAATACAGTGCGCTTATCTTGCATTACACTAGTGCCGCCTCGATGCAGGTCGAGTATGTCCAGTGCTTCATGTTGATATCCTTCCTCTGTTCCGTGAACTGCCAGCAAGCGTGGCTACTGGTCGGACAGGCCGTTTGCGCAGCACAAGACATCGGTCTTCACGTGAGTAGCTACCCACTCCTCCTCGACGTCTCGTGCTCACGCCTGCCGTAATCTCCGTATCACACACCGCACAGCATTCGCAGAGGCGACTTCTCATCTCCACGATGGAGAATGAGATCTGTCGCAAGATCTGGTGGGGCGGGTACACTCTGGACGGGATGCTTGCCCTCGCGCTCGGCCGACCCCTGGCGATTGAAGATACGACTTCTGATTCCTTCTCTTTCATTTTCCGCCACTGGCACTTCAGGTCAGTCTCCGTCGACTTCTGAGGGTCGCTTGCACATCACATCTGCGTCTATCTTCAGCCCTGTCGACGAGCTGCAAGAACACATGCGTATCGAGCTGCTGGATCCCAAGTGGAAGTCGCAGCATGGTGTGCTCGAGGCCTGCAAGGCGCGAGCTCCTGGGCGGTGCCAATGTCGTATCATCACTCAAGAACCTTGCGTGGACGTGTGTTGATATCTTTGGTGCTGAGGCTGACAAGGAGAAGCGGAAGAAGGAAGAGGAAGAGGAGCGATTGCATCGGAGGGAGCGCGAGAAGGACTTTCGGGATGGTCACACTGCCTCGAAGGCGAACACGGTGGACAGGTATCAGACGAACTCGAACATCGACGAGCAAATTCTACCATCCACCGCGCGAAGGGTCTTGGACCGTACGTACTTTCCCCCTTGCGCGTGAGCTGAATCTGACCTTCGCTTACAGGCAAGAATGCCATCGGTCCTGGTATCGGTCCCACCGCCATTCCCGCCCCTCTCAACTCGTTGCCGCCGGCACCAGCATCGCCTCATTAGAGGCAAGCCTCGGAGGAATCCATCACGCGACGTCCCGCTCTCGTCTCGCAACGCGCATGCCCCTTCACAATTCTGTTCAGACTGTGAGTACATCCCGTTTCATTCCCTGCGGCTTCGCATCTTCCTTCGGGAAGATCAGCGGTTACTGCCTAATTTGTGCCATGTGATACTGACGTCCGATGCTCTCCCCATGCCCGTTCCTGCTTCGTGCGTCTTCCGCGACTTCTTCGTGTGGTCCCATACCATAGACAGCGCTGCGTGCTCGGTCGACATCCCGGAAACGACCACATGACGAGGACCTGCGAAAGAGAGGGCACATGGCTCAACCGTGTCCCCCAATGGCCACCCTTCGCCCCCAGGTCCGTCGCAGAACACCATCGACAATGAGGCGAGCCCGCCGACGATGCATGCCAATGCGGCGTATTCATCTGGGCCGCTCAACCTCCCCCGTTCACCGATGGTACAGATTCCAAGCCAGCGCTTCAACTACAACACTTTCACATTGGGAGTCTTATTATTTCATTCTGTATTCCTCCATATGAGCCTGTGAAACATGAAGTATGTTTTTACTTGAACTGTGCCTGCACACCGATGCCTGAGTGAGAAAGCTGGCTAGTGGGGAATAGCTGACAGCCCGAGCGTGCCAGGCACAGTGCCGCGTGCCGCGCGCTTGTTGGGCGTCTACTCCACCGCTGTCAGTGAATTTCTTCCTTTCCTTCTCCTGTCGTCCTGGCCTATTATCTAGTCAGCCACCTACCAAATGACTGTGAGTTCGGTTTTGCTGCTTTAAGACTTCAGCTGCATCAGGAAAAACTGTTTGGCGCTGAGGAGCCTTCACGCACCGCCACTTTCTACAGAGGCCTCCAGGCTCCTCAAGGCGCCTCAAGGTTCCTCAGGCTCCCTCTCAAATTTTCCATAGACCCGTGAGTACTATACTAATCTCAGCCACTGTAATTTACATTCTAGCACTATCACACTACCATATAGTCTTGTAAGCATATAAACTGGACCAGTTGTTAACGTAGAAATCGATATTCTGGTCTAGTACGGTATCTGTCGTCCAAGTAGAATCAGACTCCCCACGACCATATGCGGGTATTAACATACAGCTTTGACGGAAAGATGAAATAGGAATGATGGATGAAGAAGGAGTAGTATCAGATCGGAAGTGAGGCCGTACCACGTACATTTTATGATGAGGCTCTGCCACCGACTTCAAGGCCGTATACCACTCTACGTAAGCTAGGGGTTCTGTAGGCCAGACCGCAGGTGCATCTCCTGCCTGCGTGGTCTGTGGAAGGCGGAATATGACCTTTACTCTGGCAATGCGTGTACCTAGTAAACAGGTCGTGAGCCAGGCAGTCTAAACAGCCAACCAACCGATCATGTGAAGCCATACCTCGCAATCCAGTAGACTCTGCCTCGTCTGTATGAAGAACAACGACAGTGTCGAAGCGGGCTGGGCGTGGTCCAAAAGCAGGTATCGCTTTCACTACGTCGTTTTCTTCCTCATCATCTTCGAGAGACTCCGGATTGAACTTCAATTGGTGGTAGACATCGAGCGCATTGAAAGGAAGAGGATGGAGGGCTGCAATACGATTGGAGGTACGTGGGGCTAGGAAGATGTTTAAGTATTCCTTAAGGGCCCTAGAGAAACCGCCAGCGTTGTGCTGGGATTCGGCGTGGGCGATGTGTTTATTAGGATGGGAGGATGTTTTGGGAGACAGGGGTGGCGCGTGGGTGGGCGACGGGGTGGTAGATGGATCAAGGAGGAGGCGTAGCTTTCAAACTGCCACATCTTTTCCTGGCGAGAAAGCCAGTTGATCATTTGAGGAACTCGTTCCGCTGGTTGGAGAGCTCTCCAGCCTGCCTTTGCGAGAGTCAATGTGAAGACCTTTCGAACATCTCTGTATTGTAGTTGTCTGTGGTCCCAAGCATCTTGATCGAGTCGAGGTAGTGGAGAAGAGAATGGAACTTTGGAATGTTCAAGTCCTCGCGTATGCCTGCCCGAATGAAGTACGCTCTGTTCGTGTGGAATTGTTGTAGGGCGTCCTGCAGGTAGCCCAGTGTGTCGTCGTCGTGGGTGCTATACTGTGCTAGGTAGATGAAGTCGAGAATAGCGTGGTATGATAGAAGGGCCTGGCGAGGAACGCGTCCGACGAGGCAGCCAAGGAGGATCTTTGCCATGTTCTTTCTCTCCGATCCAGAGACCTGTGAGAGCGCTGAGATACCGTTCTTGAAGTGGCGAACACCGAAAGTGGGAGGTAGGGTGCGGATGCACGGTCAAGCTCGGCAGCGGTGAGGACTTGTGAACACCAGGTGGTGAGGTGCTTGAACACACCTTGATACAGCTGATGCAGAACGTCGGGGGTAATGGCAGTGTGGATGTCGGTATGGGGGAGGCCGTCCCAAAAGGGCCGGTACACGCTACCTGACACCTCCTGGTCCATGCAGGCCTTGTAGAACTGGCGGACAGAAGGGCTATTGGTGCGCGCATGGTCAAGGACCCCTGTAGTCCAGGCCTGCGTTCTCGCCTCCCCTGGTGAGGGGTTCTGAAGATCCTTTGCAGGAGCACGGCACTTGGGGCAGGTTCCATACTTGGTGCGTTACGAGACACTGTTCGGGGTAGTCGCGGCGTAGGCAGCAAGAACAGGAAACACCAGGCGAACCGCGCCATCACCTCCCGTCATCGAACTCCATTCAACCCGCCTCCGCAGAGGCTCCAAGATGATCCTCATAGATTCGTGGAAGAGGCGTTGATTACGAGCCGTGAGTTCTCGGTGAGTGAGACTATCTCGGCGACCTTGTCCACTGAGAGGTATCCTAGAAGGGCGCGGGGTGCAGACTGGGTTTGCGACGGACAGCTTTGGGAAGGTTGCCCAGGGTGAGATAGATGGGGTAAGCGGACTTGCCACCGCTGAACTGGGTCAGCTGCGTCTTGTCGGTGGCGAGGATGACAGGTGCCAGAGTAGCGCCTGCAGGAAGTCGCGACTGCAGGCGATAAGTGAGAGAGGCTGGAAAACGTACTTTCGAACTCACCTGAATAGCATGCCACCAATTACCGGTACACATCTCAGAGTATATTCTCTTCTGCTTAGTTGCGTCTGCAAAAACGTGCCGTGGCTTGTACACAAGGTATTTCGCCAGTGCGGGATCCCCCCAGAGAGAACGAAGGGCGTCCAGGACGTTGCGATGGCGGATGATGAACTTCTGGTCCGGTCGGTCTTGGAAGCTCAGTCGCTTCACGTACCACTGCCCAGCTCTTTCAGGGATCGACTGGATAAGCTCCAACATAGCTCGAACCGTGTCGTATGAGAGGCCCAGGCTCTCTTGAACCTGGAGGCTACGTTAGTTTGAAGACCTGAAGGGAGAACCATGAACGCACCCCAGGTATGCGTAGAAAATGATCGAAGGCCTTGTGCCCAGGGTCTTCACGGATGAACCAGTACGCGACCTCCCAGTCCCGTTGAGAGGCGAAGGGATAGAAGGGGTTCTTTGATTGTGGACGTGAATCCACCTCTGCGTCGACCATCTCAACGTCAGGATCCTCTGCCTGGCGATTATCGAACAATCGCCTCCACCGCTCATGAAGAGTCTCGTTCATCTGGATAAGTCTTCCTGCGGTGGGATGTTCCTCGACTATCCGACTGTCCTCGTCGTCGTCAAGTGTTCGGGAAGACGGCCCTGCAGACGAAGGGCCGGCGGAAGGGCCGGCAGAGTTGCTGAGGCTGGTGGGATTCAACCTCGCGGGGTTGGATGATGGGATAAAGTGGTAGACGTCGTCAGAGGGGAATTGATCCATCACGTACTCCGGATCCTCCTCCTCTTGTGGATCTGAACTGGCAGAGGAAAAAACCGACTGGACGTCCCGCAATAAATCTCCCCCTTCTCTCTCCAGATCCAGAGCACGCAACTTTCCGCGTCGGTACCAAGAGCAAGACCGTGCTTTCGCTAAGTGTGAGTTCCGTCCTTGTTTGGTGGTAAAGACCTTGGGGCAGACAGGGCAGCTAAGTTCGTCGTCGTCCAACATATCCGCCATGTTACAGCACACGCAGAGGAGAGGAGGGAGGATGGCCCAAAGGAATTGATATTGCGGTACGATACGCAGATAACAAAAGGGCCCGCACGTGTCATCCCGCTCAATCACCAGCGACTACGGTACGTCGACGGTCTCCCCGCAGTTGCCTGAGTACGTCTGCGTGAAGTCCACACCTCGACGCGCAGGTCTTCTAGTAGACGTTCTCCGTCTTCAGCACCTGCTCTCAGAACACAACTCAGCGCGGGAGGAAGATGTCCTCCTCGACCTGTCCGGAGGTGTTCGGGTCCACCTCCCCCACGGTGACGAGTATCTCACAGTTGCGTTGGACCGTCGAAGTTGGCGCAACCACACGGCATCCGCTTTGACAGCCTCGCGGGGAAGGCAGAGCGTGGGAGTGCGCGACGGCCAGCGGCGTCGCACATGGAAGCATGGGAAGCGGAGGGCATCTTCTGCTGGCCGTTGTGGGCGGCATGGGCTCGGCATAACGTTGAACCAGTTGCAGAGATCGCCAAAGGCCGACCTTGGATGCGGGATCGACAATAGAGTTGCGCTCGAGATCCGTTGGAGGTTGGCGGGAGGTAGCGAGGCGCGGGGTCCGTCGGAGGCGTCCAGTTCACGGAGGCACTGGCGATCTTGAGCTGAGTGAATTCCTCGTGCAACCGGCGTGAAGGTCGAGGTACTGTCGTATCGCCAGCCTGCAGACGCGAGAGCGAAGCCGGCGGAGAGATCTGTCGCGTCGGCGTGGAAGTTGTGCTCCCACTACGGGGTTGAGAATGAGACCCTAAGATGGAACCTTAACGACCAGTAACGGCGTGGAAGAAGAACTCCTGGGAGTGAGATCTCGCCCGTCACGGTTTCTCGGCGAACCAGCGCCCTTCTGTGGAAGTGGTCGTTCGTTCAGTCGCGGCGGGTACAATAGCAGAAGCCGAGGGAAATCGCTTGCCCTCCATGGACGCTGGCCGACACCGATCACTGCGAGATGTTGACGAAGGATCCGGGGGAACCGGCGACCACCGTCCGCTTCACCTTGTTGTCCTCCTTGAAGTGCTTCTGCGCGTGCTGACCGCTGTGATGGCAGGCCCGGTTGGGCTCGCGCTTGAACTTCTTTGCGAACGACTCTTGGAGCATTATACACCGGTGACGACCTGAGACGGTCAAGGTACGCCTTGTCCACCGTCCGCTGCACGTTCTGCTTGCGCTCCGCGATCAGGTCCACGATTCCGATACTGAAGCCGTTGTGCAACAGCCAGTAATTGACGGCCTGTGGGAGACCGGCGAACAGCGTTCGCGTGTCCTCGGCCGTTCTCGTGGAAGACGAGAGGGACTAGCCCTCGTTGAGATGCACCAGCTGGAAAACAGGAGGGAGGATGGGCGCGGGGGATGCGAGTCTTGCGCGAAACCGGGAGGCGCCAGGGGGAGACACAGACCGAGAACATAAAACGCACCTGGGCTAGACCTCGCCATACCGCGCGACGCACCAGGCTATCCTTCTCGTCATCTCCACCCCTGGCTCGTCTGTCCACACCTCTCGGAGGGTCTGCTCTGCGCTGAGGCCTGGGGAGGATCCACCGCCGGAGATGTTGATATCAGCGCATTCAGGATACCTCTGCGTGCTGGTTGAGGGCACGACGGTCGTCCCGAAGGGGCTTCTGAGCTGATAACCAGCACAGACTAGAACCGTCTTCTTCCCAGACGACGGGGTCGTGACCCAGTCTGAACGCGAGCTGAGCGAGATGGAGGAGCAATCAGAAACCAGATAAGTCGAGGTTTCGGTCAGACCTGCTCTGACACTGGCACGACGCTGGCACGAGCGTGCCAGTGTCCGAGCATGTCCAAAACGGGTAGATAGGCTGAGCGTCTAACCGTGTGCCAGCCTGAGGGAAAACCAGGCGCCGTTGTGCGTGGGGGGAAGGGCGAGGATCGAGCGGTGAATACATAGCAGGTACGTACAAGCTGTAAGTGGACTGCAAGGAACGTGCCTGCGCACCATCCTTCCCCGGCGGTCGAGCGATACGCGGACGCGCTTGGACGTCTTCTCGTCCTCCCTGCGCATTGCGACACCTTCGTCTGGAAATAATGGACTGAGTGTGAAGGTGGAGGGATGTCGGAACGAGAGGGAACGGTAGCCTGAGAAAACACGATGTGAGAGGGAGAGAGATGTGGCGAGGGAAGGAGGAACGAGGAGGAAAGCGCCCAACCTCTCCGCGGCGGTAGGCAATCGCTGAGCGCGCGGGCTCCTTCCTCTTCAGCCACTCTTCGAGTCTCCTCTGCTCACCCCCTGGTTCTCAACCTCTGCTCGTCCTGTGCTGTGTGACTCAATCCTGGTTCCAACTCGCGTTTTCCGGGATTTCTGTCCTCCTACCGCAGCGGATTTCGCGCTCGGCCGGCGCGATGCGTGTTCCTCGCGCCCGGTTGCAGGACGATTCGGTGTGGGAATTAAAGAAGGGTATCGACATTCGGCACGGAAGGGAATTCCAGAGCCGTTCTGGAGTTAGCAGTGGCACGGGCGCACACCGTAGTGAGTTCGTCCTGTTCTCCACGATGCATTCTGGTGGCACGCGCGTGCCAGCGGCTTTTCTCTTCCTAATCGGGCAGAGCAATGCGCGCTCGTCCGCCTGCTCGTTCCCGCCGTCGTCGTGCTTTCCCGTGTTCTTTCTGCCCTGCCAACGACTTCATGACGGTGCGTCAAGGTTGTACTATTCTAACCGCAAATTATATCCTGACATGTGCTCTACAGGACAGCATTCTACACCTCTCACCCGAACAAGTACGGGCTCTGCAAGAGGTCCTCTGCTCCCTCGATCTGGGCAGCTGGCCAGCGCTCCGGCCGGTGCTCCAGCAACTGGATTCTCTTACCACTCCCCTTCTCATTCCTTCGCCTATATCCACGCCACGTGGTCAGGACGCTATGCTCTCTCCCGATATCACGACTTCCACGGCGTCGGCGGAGGTAGGAGGTGGACACGGTCGTGCAGGAGTTGGGGTATCTGAGGTACGTTCCATGTTTGCGGCCCTCTTCTATGCTTGCTTGACCAAACTAACTGGAGGCGCGCCTTTCCCTCATCATATAACTCCCATTCCTGGTTACACGGTCCTCGGCGTCGGTTTCCGTTTGGTTTCCCATTCTCTCAGAGGCCGTCCGTCCTCCCACCCAGTTCGTCTTCGCTTTGGCGGTGCTAGTGCCCAAGCACAGGCATCGGTGAAAACAGGGCGTGCTGGCGTCGCGCTGTGGTTCCACCATCCCACGGACCCCATCAGCAGCCAGATCAGGCACTGCACGACGCACCCCACCAGCAGCGATGCCCCTCCTCCTCAAGAAGAGCCCGGCGGCGGCGGCGAGCCGAGGTTGGCGATCTCGGCGTGGGCGACGGCGAACTTCAGGGCTTATCGACTTCTTCGGTCCCGTACTGCCTCCTCCGCCACTACCTACCTGCATCCGGGGTGGTATCGCCATCAGAGCGTCCAAACAGGGTCCCCTCGCACACTCTTTCATACCTAGGCTCGAGGACGTCGAGATGCTCGAAGAGGAGGGCCTGGATGAAGACTTCTGCATCATAGGTGCTGACGGGCCCGAGCGAGCACGGGCGTACCCTGGGTAACGCGGAGTGTCCGCCACACGTCCAGATCCCCACTCCAAGCTTTTCCTGTCCTACCTCACGCAAGGACCCGAGAGCGACGTCAACGACCCCCAGTGCCAATCGTGGATCGCGGGGATGAAGTCTCTTACCTTCCGCTTGCCTTGGGAAAGCGGACTCCTGGCGTACTCCACCGACTCGCTCTGGTCTTTGGTTGACCGCTGTTACCGTGCGTTTGCTGTCCAGCGGGCGTCGACTTCGTCGCCATGCTCAACCTGGTCAGCTCAGAATGAAGGTAGATAGGTACGTTGGTTGACCACTTATTTCTCGTGCACGGACTGAGTGCTCTCCTAGTATGTTAAAAGCGTGGCATCGTCAAACAAGGAGAAGCAACCGCAGCAAAGGAAAAAGGAAAGCGGAAGGGAAAGAAGGAGAAGATCGAGAAGCCGAGCGTCACCGGGATTTACCGTCTACACCTGGAGAACGTCACCGGAGCCCCTCAACCCAGAACCTTTCGCTCTTGGGTGGCAGCAGGCTATAGGTATGCGACGCTGGCGGGTGCGGGTGAGTGGGATCTCTATTGTCTACTTCCGATGTGGAGACCGACCAGTCTCTTAGGCTCAATATATTTTCTTATGGTCGTTGCTGCACGCCGAATGAGCTTCACATGTGCGAGAACACCTTGGGAAACTATCCGAGCTATATGTGGGGCTCTCCAACGTCCGCCAGGTGAGTACTTCGCTACGCGGCCTCTGGCGTCTCCAGCTGACGTAGTCTGCTAGCAGGAGACTTGCGTTCACGACTCTTCCCTGTCTTGAAGTGTTTGGCCCAGGAGGTACCTCTTTCCATGTCGTCCATATTCTCCATCCACGTGCTAGACGTTTACAAGCTTCCACGGACCGTGCACTGTGCCGATCTGGAGGTAACGGACCAAGTCTTCAACACACTCAACAATATGTAAGTATGTTGGATGAATCACAGCGTATCTCCGTTCTCACGATGCTTATCTAGGGACTTCAAACTCCTGGACCGCGATTGGGAAGCATGGAGGGGTGTCTTTCCCTCCAAGGCTCAGCTCGCATGTCTTCCCGCCCCGGTTCCCTTCTATCAATTTCAGCAGACCCTTCTGAGCGCACCCCCTTCTGCACCGCCTACCACTCCTGCCTCATCTGCGCGTGCTCTCTCCCCAGAGTCCCCAGTTTCTGGTGTGGAGGAAGAATTCCAGGACGATCTCCCAGGTGTTCCCTCTATCTCGGACGGTTACGTTCTGGAAGAGCTGGCCAACAGGACCACCATCTTGACCAACTTCAATCCTTCCTGCAAGACCAACAAGCGCAAGCCTTATCCCCCACCAGGCCCTGAACGCGACGACTAGACGACCACGCAGAGGGGGTACGCGCAGGAGGCATGCAAGCTAGCCTCTGCGGAGGATCTTCAGCAGCAGGTGCACTACTACCTTGGTTTTCTAAACGGTTGTGAACTAAGCACCACTGTAGCTGAAGAAGTCCTTCTATACCAAAGCTGGTATCAAGAAGAATCGGAACTCGTATCTACGGGTCGAACCGTCCGTCTTTGCTGGGTGAGTGAAGTTGTTTCTGAGCAATAGTAGAATGCGTTAGCGGCGCACACGCCACCAGCAAGGCGTTATTTTCCAAGGGAAGGACGATTCGTTGCTATGTTTACTCTTGGGGAGTATGCCGGCAGAGTTGCGAGACTCGCTGGAGCAAAACATTGAGACGTGCATGGGAGCCAGATCGAACCAACCCCTACTTCGACCTATTCAGTCTCCGGATGAGCTCGCCGAATTCGTAACCGTGCACTTTAGCCATTACATGCGCATGGGCCAGGATGTGAGTGAATTGTCTGCGTAGAGATTTGCTGATCTAATTCTAAGTCCAGGGCTCTGACGCTCCGAGGCACATCCACCCTTGGTTTCTCAAACGTGCAGGAGTTGCAAGGACGAACCACACTCAGATGACGCCTTATGAGAGCAAAGAGATGCTCGACAACTTCCCGGAGTACGACGTGCTTTGCAACGCGTTAGAGCAAGTCTTTAGCTGGATTGAGAAGAAGGTGAGTTTGCGTGTTTGCTTACTTTTCCTCTGTTAGGGATATACTAACCTTCTCGTAGTTGAAGGCTCACCTCGGAGATCTCTACTACGAGATCGCCTGCTACGCGGAGGAGATTCCAGGGCGAAAGCGTCGCCCTGCCATCCCTTTGCCGTCTTTGTTCTCAACTTCAACGTCGCCACCAAGGGACATCGCGGCGGCAAAGATCTCAAGGCATGTCTTGTCATTCCCATTGGTACCTTCGACGGGGGTGTGTGTTTGGTGGAGCCTGGACTGGTCCTGCCCTTACGCTCGGGGGATTGCATCGTATTTCCTTCTTGCAAGATCACGCACTTTAACCTCCCTTATACCGGTACTCGTGCCTCTCTGGTTTGTCACTCTGATAGGGATGGGTTGAAGTGGGTGGATCATAAGATGGGCTGGCGAGGTAACTCGTATTTGGATGACGCGCAGGAGGTTACTCCTGGCCGGCGGAAGGGCAGGTAGACTTGTTCTAGCTCCGGGTACCGATGTTTTGATATATTTGTACTCCCGTGTTTCCAACTAATGCAGCGGGTGTTGCGAGGGTTCGCATAATCTCTCCTTTGTCTTGCTGTCAGTGTTGTCTCCTTCCCTCTCTTTCTCTTTATTCTATGACTACTACAACTCGCCGTCGGAAGGCACAGAAGGACGCCGCTGGCACTCAGGCTGGAGGCAGGAGCACTAACCCAGGTGCGACAGCTCAAACTCCAAGCGCCAGTGCCTCCCGAACACGAGGAAAACCTACCAGTGCTACTCCTCCAAGACCACAGCCTCTTCAAAGACCACACCGTCAAGTCTAGTCAAGAAGCGTGCAGCAGCGTCAATTCGAGCCTGCCGAGTCGCCTGAAAGTAGCCAGGAGCCACCTCCGCATAGCGCCCCGGCCCACCCGCGCAAGCCTTCTAACAATTCCTCTTCGGTGTCTGTTGGAGCACTCACAGCGGAAGAGGCCGAGCTTTTACGACAGCATCGCGCTGGTCTCCTCACCCCTGCTAAGTCTGCCGCGCAGCAGCGGGAGACCAACGACCAACGTGAGATTTTGAACGAATGACTTGTTGAAAGCTGACTTACTGAACATCCACTTCTTAGGTATTCGTCAATTAAACGAGCAACTAATGGCTGAAGAACAGGCAGAGGAGACTGGACGTAATTCTTCTCCCACTCCTGCTACGTCATCGTACGAGTTGGGGGGTGACGAACTCCATTTTGCCCACTCGCTCCCTCCTGTGTCTACTTCCAGGCGCGCTGGTAAGTGACCTTCAGTCCTCGTTGTTCAAGGATATTAAACGGTCTTATTTACAGAGAACCTATTCTTGCCGGAGGTGGAGGATCAGCCAGACGGTGAAGAGGGTGAAGACGGCGAGCAGGGAGGCGATGACGATAACAGAGAGGGAGATGGCCCCCTCTCCGATGTCATTCAAGATGAAGGGGAAGAGACAAGGGAAGGGGAGCAGCAGGCGGTGGGAAAGACCAATGATGTGCGTTACCTTGCTCCTCTAAGTTCGCTTCTTTCAGACCGTTTTCTTTCAGATTGTGTTTAGCGAGGACGAAGATACTGCCCCCCGTCAGGGGCGGGGTCGTAAGTCTGGCAAGATTACGGAACAAGACTTTACCTCCCGCCAATACCGCCTGGCAAGTGCAGCAAAGCCCATCATCCGTGAGTCTATCGCTATCTCGACGCATTTCCCAGGACCGGCGCAGCTATGTGCCGACTCTCTCACCAAGGCGGCACACAAACAAGGCTTGGACGACGTGCTTGCTGCTGCGAAAAAGGATGAAGATTTGGAGGACAAGCTGATCCGATACGTGCGTAACTCTTGACTTGCCTTCTTACCGAGCCCTCACAAAGTTTGCCAGGCGGGATATGCCATTGGAGGGCTGCGTAGCGAGCTGAAACATAGGATCAAGGGTCTTATTAGCGGCTACTACCAAATTCCGGGAGATAAGGACGTCGAACAGATCGCTGAGGTGGTAAAATGGTTGCAAGATAAGTCCAACTTTATGTGTGCAAACGTCAAGACTCAGGTAGGTGGTATAAGCTCGCGTAGAGGCCCTGCTGCTAACGTGCACTGAGCAGGAGCGTACGGTTACTAGGGAGGAGCCATTTGCAAGTGAGGCTATCCGCGACATCATACGCCAGCATTGGTTTGGGCGAGGAAAGGCCGACACTCTAGCGTACAACTACTTCAACCGTACGCAGACTATTCCTGGACCCACTATAGTCCTGGTCGCCACGATTGTGAGTGCTAAAGGTTTATAAGACCCCAGTCCGTACTAACGTTGGCCACCAGTTGGGTCATTGCATTGGCGAGTGGTCTAAGGGGCACTTCGAACCGCTACAGTTTTCAGACGACCAACATTCTGCTACGTGCGTGAGCTACTACTAGAAAATTGTGCCACGCCTGACGTTCACCTATGCTCTAGGTATAGGGCCACCATGCAACAATGGAAAGTTCTTACTGAGCGTTCTCCCACGTATATCCAGGAATTGGAGAAGACCACCTTTCAGAGTATTGCGTACGTTCTCTTCACCTATCACACATTCAAATCATTGACAGTTTTGCAGTAAATCTAGCTATAAGAAGCACTTGACAGTATCCAAGCCTACCGTGAGACGATTTTGAGACCTGGACCTTTCTGCTATAGAGGCTGGGGCTATTCGTCGAGCCCAGCAGCAGGGCACGTCCTCAATCCCTGCGTAGATTCTAAGGTATATTACTCTGCTCTCTTGCAATATACTGGGGCTAACGCTTCTCTTAGCACCTTCTAAAGTTTCCCTCCCTAGTAGTAAAGCCCCTTATCTTACATCTTCTCACCCTCAGCACCCAGTCTGTCTATCTGCGGTACACTCTTTTATAGTCTCTCATTACGTATTCCCCAGTACTGCGTGGATAATATATTACCTGCCTAATCGTAATCTGGACGCACTTTTCTGAGCTGCTGGCTTGTCCCTAAAATGCCCCAAGACTTCTCAAGGCACCCCAGAAGGCTATTAGCCTGAGGAAACCCCTTTGATGTAAGGCATCTCAAGGCCCCTAAAGAGGTCTTCAAGACGATTCTTCTGAGGAGGTAATCCTTCGAAGGTGCCTCACGGTGCTTGGCAACCTTGGCGCCTTGAGTGCCCTCGAGCGCCCTGCGGCGCCTCTAGGATCCCTCAAGCTGTGCCAAGGCTGAGCGGCTTTTTCCTGATGTGATAGCAATATCTAAAGCTGAATCTGAAAATTTCCCTCGACGAGCTGGACGCTCTTCAGCGTGAGCTGGCAGCAGTCGACATCACCAGCCTGCCTGTCCTCCAAATGTTGGTTCAACGGCTAGTGAACCTGCAGCAGACTGCACTCCTCCCAACACCTTCTCCGACACCCACTCCCCGCGGTCGCATCGCCTCGCTCCCGCAAATTAAGCACTCAAAGGCATCTTTGACAGGGGGGAAGACATCTGAAGAGTTTAAAAGGGGAATAATGGTACGTCATACTTGAAGTATCACTTGGATGCTCATTTTATTCCAAGACGACCAGGACCTACCCCAAATAGTTCTGGCTGCTTCATACCAGTCTTCCACCAGCTGCCGTCCTTCAGCTGTGGCGGTACAGCGGTCTCCTCTGGAAGCATGGGAGGAGGACATCCACGGCACGTTCGAGGACGAAGTCGAGGGCGCGGGCGCGGGTGAAGACGGTATGGGTGAGGACGGCGTGGGCGCGGGTGAGGAGGACGAAGTCGAGGGCGCGGGTGCGGGTGAGGAGGACGAAGTCGAGGGCGCCGCGGGCGCGGGTGAAGACGGTACGGGTGAGGACGACGCGGGCGCGGGTGAGGGAGACGTGGAGGTCATCCAGGTGGTTCTCCCTCCTAGACCGAAACGGAAGTGCAACAGGGGAGGCCAAGCACCCTCCAAGAGGGCACGAGTTGCGCACTCTTTCATGCCCAGGCATGAGGAGGACGAGGAGCTAGAAGAGGAAGACATCGAGGCACGCACGGGCTCAGGGGCTGATGGGTCAGGCTCGGTGGCCTCTGAACACCCCGCAGTTTCAGACCGCCCCAACACTGATGGGACAGGTTGGGTGATCTCTGACCGCCCCGCAATCTCAGACCACCCGGACAAGTACGCTAGTAAACTCATCCTCTACTTATCCCAGGGACCCGACAGCGACGTCAACGACCCACAATGTCAGTCGTGGATCTCAGGAATGAATGCTCTGATCGAGCGCTTTCCTTGGGAGAGTGGTGCAGTCGTATACTCTGACGACTCACTTCCATCCCTGCTTGAACGCTGCCATAGGGCGTTCCTGGTTGGGAAGGTGATCGACTTCATCGGCGCGCTGAATTTAGTACAGCTTGCTATGAAGGTCGACAGGTGCGTTCTTTTACCATTTCCACTTCGTATTCCACTAACCTGAGGTCGGGCTTAGCTTGCTCAGAGCTTGGCATATAACCTACAAGGAGGAGGTTGCCGAAGCGAGGGCAAAAGCGAAGGCTGAGAGGAGGGGGAAGGGGAAGGGGAAGGGGGTTGAGGAGACGATTATGAGGCCTAGCGTGACTGGCCTCTACTATCGCCACCTTCAAAACATCCCCGGAGTAATTCAGGACAGAACATTTAGGGCATGAGTAGCCAAAGGGTACCGCTTTGCGGCGCTAGCCAGTGCTGGTGAGTCAACCATCTACTCACTTCTGACCACGATTGAGAGGTTCGACATACAACAGGCTCAGTATATTTCCTCATGCTAATGGCAGTGAAGAGAATGTGTTACCAGGTTGGAAAGGCACCTTTGGAGAGCGTGAGGACTGTCTGTCATGCGCTGAGAAGGCCAAATGGTGAGCGCAAAACTTTACTCCTCTTGTTAGCTAGCACTGAAGTTCAATAGATTCAGGACCTACTGGGGCTTGCATTAAGCAGATCATACCACTCTTCGGAGATTTGGTGCGGCAGATCCCTATTTCCATGTCTACAATATTTTCTAGGCATATTCTCGAGGATTACGGGCTTCCTCGTGACGTCCACTGTGGTGACCTGAAGGTCACCGATCGGGTCTTTGGTATGCTTGCCAACTTGTAAGTCTAGAACAAGTTCTCATGAAGTACGTGAACGCTAATATGCGCTGTTTAGAGACTTCAAGCCTTTGGATTGCGACTGGGACACATGGAAGAGTGACTTTCCATCTAAGGAAGAGTTGGCAACCCTCCCGCCGCCGACGTCCTATTTCCAACTACAGCAGTCGCTTCTCGGTGCCCCGCTCTCCCAGGCACTCACGACTCCTTTCTCCTCAGGCGCCTCTTCTCTGTCTATTGAAGAAGAGGGACTTGCGAGTGCGTCCTCCACTCTGGACGCGTACACTCGGGAAGAGCTGTCCAGGCGCGTTACGATCTCTACGAACTACAACCCTACTGCCAAAACCGACCTCAGCGTACCCTACCCCAAGCCTGGACCCGGACGCAACAAATGGACGTTGACCCAGAGACAGCACGCAAAAAACGCGCATCAGCCCTCCACGGTCGAGGCTCTCTGCGAGCATGTACGTCTTGAGGATCATTCGATTCGAAGGTCAGATGCTGAGAGCGCCTTTAGCTTGGGACGGTGTTCTATACCGACTTCGGAATTAAGAAGAACAAGAATGCTTACGTCCGGGTAGATCCAGCCCTCCTTGCTGAGTGAGTGTCTCTACCTCGGTACGTTACTTGGCTTATCGTACCCAGTAAGGACGTGCTGTTTCAGGCACAGGACAAGTCGATCGTATGCTTGATCCTGGGCGATATGCCCTCTGACCTAAGAGAACCGCTTGAGCGGAATATTGAGATGTGCCTGGGAGGGTCTTCTGACCACCCAGTGCTTCAGGATATTCGCACGCCTCAAGACATGGCGGAGTTTATTAGAATCCATTTCCAGCACTATGCTCAGATGTGCCAGAAAGTGAGTTGCCGAAAGGTATATCGTAGATTGAGCTAATCTATCTGAGCACAGGGCGGGGAGGCGCCGCAGCATATCCATCCTTGGTTCCTGAGGCGGGCGGAAGTTTCCCGTACAAACCACAGGCAAATGGTGGCTTACGAAAGCAGAGAAATGCTGGACAATTATGAGGAGTACGACGCCCTTTGTCTTGCGTTGGAGCAAGTCTTTACCTGGATAGAAAGAAAGGTGAGTTTTATAGCCACATCTTCCATGTAGCTCTGTTGACACCCTTCCAGCTGAAGGTTCACTTAGGCGATCTCTACGATGAGATAGCTTGCTATGCCGAAGAACTCCCAGGACGGGTGACCTCGCCGGCCCACCCCTTCGCAGGCTTCGTGCTCAATCTGAACATCGCCGCTAAGGTTCATCAGGATGTGAAGGATAACAAGGCCTGCCTGGTCCTACCAATTGGTAGGTTTGAGGGCGGCGAGTTGTGCCTGCACGAAGCGGGGCTAGTTCTTCCTCTGCGGTCTGGTGACGGAGCAGTCTTCCACTCATGCGACATGACCCATTTTAACCTCACGTACACGGGCACCAGGGCTTCTATCGTACTCCATTCGGATAGAGAAGGGATACAGTGGATAAATGGGAGGATGGGCTGGGCAGGACACTCGTATTTCAACGATTTGTGATGAGCATTAGAGAATGGGACTTCGTGTGTTTATTCTGAGTCTCCTTCATTTCGATTACGATCAAGGCATGCCTGGAATGCAGACTAGCAGACTCTATCGCCGGAGATACCCCATTCATAGGCTTAAGTTTCATTGTTCGCGTCCTTCTCCTACACCCCAGTTTCTTTTCCTTTTCCACTTCGCATACCATGACCTCCCCCAGCCGATCTGGCAAACCGTAGAGTTTCGGTCCATCTGCTCGACTGGCTTCCTTCTCTTGGCTGAGGGCAAGAGTACCTTCTTTCCCTATCGATGAAAACCTAGAAGCCACTCATCATGCGATTCACCCAGTTGGAGACTCGAGGACGTCTTAATCATGCAAGCCAGGCGGAAGAAAGGCGGGGACCTTGGTTTTCCTACCCTTCCTGGCTGATCAACCACTCGGCCCGAGGGGACGCTAATGTTTGTATGTATTTGTCTTCCAGCCCGTTAAGACCCCAGCGTCTTAGCTCGACATCGTCAACCCACTCCCAGTTCGCCACCGCCAACCCACTCCCGTTCTCCAACGCTCTACACCATGCCTCAGCCTAACGCTCCTCAGTTTCTCCCAGACCCCATGCACCCTCTCGACCCTCGCGCCATGCAGACGATCGACCCCCGCGCTCTGCACCCACTCAACCTCATCTCTGGGGCGTCATCTGCAACTGCCGCCCCCTACCAGCACGACTTGCCCCTGGGTCAACCGAATGCCCAGAGTTCTCCTCCCCATCCAGATGTCGACATAACTATGCGTGAGTATGCATAAGATCAGCGTTCTCGAGGGCTTACCATTTTCTTGCATTAGTTACAGCAAGGTCTGACTCGCGGACCGACACCGTGATGTTGGACCTCCTTACGAAAATGTCTAACAACATCGAGGAGCTAACGAGGGTGACAAGTAAGTGATAGTCATACCTTTCTATCAGCGTAGTGGTGACCTGTTCTACGGCAGAGCGTGCCCGCATAGACAACCAAGGGTTATTTAATAGTATGAACGTCAGACTCGGACACCTCGAGACAGACACCGGCGCCCTCCGAAAGGATACCATAAGCTTGTCCCTCGACAGTCGCATCATTTTCGGTCAGGTCGAACGTCTCAACCAGTACGTATATTTTCATTTCTTATATCTGTACCATCGCTAATTTTTTTTGAAGGCGAATGGGGCGCCTCTGCTCCAAAGTCTTTGACCACTTCGAAGAAGACGAGCCGGAGGGGGACGAGCCGGAGGGGGAGGTCCGGGAGGCGGAAGATGCCCACGATCCTGAAGGCGATGGTAGCAGCAACCACAAGAGCGCCACTGGGAGTAGGCGCAGCGGTGAGTAACTCATGATTGCTACGTATGTTTTCAGCACTGAAGTATTCTTCGGAAGCCCGCTGAACGTGCCCGCCCAAGCTTCCTCCCCTCGTTTCGCCTTGGGAAGGTTCTAGGTCACTCCGTCATGGAGGGGGTCCAGTCGGTCACGCATCTTAGAGGACGTTCCGTCCATTAGATATGGGTGTATGATTTGGTTGGGTTGTCGTGGTCTGTGTTCCATGCTTCCTTGTCGCTCTCGCTCGTCCTCGCTCGTCTTCCCCTCGCTCGTCTTCAGTCGTCCTGTTTCCCTTGTCCTCGCGCTCGTGCCCCCTCGCGTCCTAGTATAAAAACCCCATCATCGCATCTGTCGTCATCGCTATTCTGGAATGTATCACCCTGTGTACTGTACGTTATATGTATTGGGACTATAGCATCTGTGGTACGGTGTGTTATGCAATCCAGAGGCTTCCGAGGCCGCAATGGGTGAACTCAACACGTAGAATATCGGTAAAATCTACATCAAACTCTGTCCAAAACATGGTAAGCCACTTTAAGACAAGCTGAGCCTGGAATGGGCGAACATGTGTGATGAGTGACGGGCGGCGGGGATGAGTGACGGGCGGGCGGGGATGAGTGACGGGCGGGCGGAGATGAGTGGCGGGCGGCGGGAATGAGTGACGGGCGGCGGGAATGAGTGACGGGCGGCGGGGATGAGTGGCGGGCGGGCCAAGGGTTTACCGGTGGCGGTGTGTGGGATTACAAAGGAGACTAATATGAAAAGTAAGTGGCGATAAGCGAGCATTAGTGTGGGGCGGAAATGAATAAATGTGCAGATTGACCGTCATAATGCGCAGGACTATGGATGACCCAAAACTGGAGGGCTCGCTTAGCTCCACCGACCAAGTTGCCACTCCAGCCCTCAGAGCGCTCTGGTACTCGCATCTCCACCTCAACCACCCAATCGCGGTTATACCTCATCTCGAACGCTTTTCTACCCTCCCATTCATTTTGACACCCCTCACCCCGATATCGCGATACGCAACCATTTTACCGGACCCTTTTGCGCAAACCTATCCCTGAAGATGTTTCGCGTTGCCGACACACTCGGTCCAACCGCCGCCGCCGAAATGCTCCCCGAGGGTTTGAACATCTATACACACCCGAGGGAACCGATCGAGGATAGGCTTTGGGAGAAGGACGTCAATAGTTCTCCAAGTACATGTATGTTGCCCCCCCAAAGTTCCCGACCACACCCCATGCTGACGTTTACATGTACACAAAGCCTGCCACGAAGCACAGCGCCCCCCTTTTCTATCTCCAGACTCCCTAGAGGACATCGTAGTGGAGAAGTGGGTCTGCGAACTGAGCAATCTGGCGGCGGACGAGGTCGCTGCGAAACGCGCAGCCTGGGACGAGCGCGCGAAGGGCGCGCGGTATAACCCGCTCAGTTCGCAGAGCAAACAGAACAGGAAGACCCGCTCGTCCGTATCCTACACCACCGTTCTGCCCTACAAGCGAGACATCCCCAGAAGCGCACTGGTTCAGCTGCGGTACCGCCACTAGTGAGTACTACTACACACCTTCGCCTTCCCATGCATGCGTAGCTAATTGTACCCTCGCCGCAGCTACCCAAACTCGAATCGTGGCGCCGAGAGCCGAGTGCAAAACCGGAAGAGCCTCGTACACATCCCGAGGGGACCTTCTGCCGTTCCACGCGAATCGTTCCATCCAGACTCGGACGCGCTCGACCAATGCATCTCTCAGTCCGAGTATGGCGGAGCCCCCGACGGTGACTACGATGCCCTCGCGCAACACACGCCGCAGGCATACCTGGAGGTGCACAATCGTACGCTGGAGGGGTGGTTGCCCGAGCGCGGGGAGAGAGAAGTGTTCGCGGCCGACGAAAACTGCTTCGACGGGTTGGACCTGGAGTGGACCCGGGAGAGGTTTGCACAGGCATCGATCAGGGATGACTACGATTCGGATATGACAGACCACTGAGCTGGGTCCTGCGTGTCCAACCGGCAACTTCTCCTCTGTGCTCAATATTAACGGCCTTGTATTATATAACATATCGATATACTCACCGTGTAGTTACTTGTAGAACTCCACTTGTCTCCTTCCGAATACGTGCATGGACCTTATCATATCCCTTTGTGGCGACAAAGCGTGGCCATCATTTAAAGACGCATAGCAACAATTGGTCTATGCCCTCAAAAAGCGTGTTGTCATGTCCTTCTTAACGAGAAAGAACCTTGAATGCCAGACTCCCACCGCGCCCTTCTTCACCCTCCATCCCCCTCTCGTCGCTCACCTCGCGCCACTTGTAACCATTCCACTTCGCTTCGTCTCCCGCCCGTCCTATCATACTCCCTGTATAATGAACGCCACCTGTACGCGCGATTCGACCGACTCCGTAGACACCATCGGCACTCTAGACGCCATTCTCGCGGCCGCCCTCAACGACTACGGTAAGAGTGAACAGTTGACACCCGCTCCGCGCACGAACACGCCACTCATGCGGCAACCACTGCAGGGTTCATGTTCAGACCAGATCCATACACGGGCGAAGAGATCGTCATATATCGCGTGCGCGACATCGACCTCCGCGCAGGAAGAATCGGTGAGCCCCTGTGCCCACCACATTGTAACGTACCCAGTCCGGCGTTGACCACACCCGGCGGGTGGCGCAGACTCGAACTCGGCCACGCGCAGCTTTGGGGCGTCCGTTGACCTCCTCAGGCGTGAAACCGACCAATGTCAGTCTTCTATGACTCTCGCTGCTATCCTCGAGGTGCGGCGCTCACCGAACATCCACGGCCAGACCTGAATATTGAACGCGCACGTTCCTCGTACTCGCCCGCGCCCACTGCATGTCATGTCACGAACTTGAACAGAGGGCTGCGGGGAAGGACGTCGCGTTCGCATTCTCGTGCGCGACGGACCCGATCCTAGCGCGCTTGCTCGTCATCGCGAGCTTAGTGGTGTACCTCATCTCGCGCATGGACGCGCTATTCGTCGTGCACAACGCAATATGATATTTATGCTGTAGCTTATCAATGTAGCATATTCGTGCATCTGCGCCTTTGATTCGCGTTGCTCCCATCCGTACAAGCACCGGCCGTGCTTCGAGTGGACGTGAAGCGTGCTTGGGAAACTGCGGCACAACAAGATGGAGCACTCCAGCGTCACTTCACGAGATGCCAACGCTGCGCGGATAACTATGCTGGCAACGAGTGCGAGACGTCAGGCACATATACTCACCTCCGGGCGATCCAGCATTATCCTCGTTCCGCGTATCGCAGCGAGCGATACTCCGCCTATACAAGCGGGGGCAAATCTTGATGCAATTTGCGCCGGCTTCATGGGCACCCACAAGCTACGAGGATCGCTAGAGGCAGCAACGCGTTTGCTCGAAGTGCACCGACTGGCCGCAAGAAGATGGAAGGCAAAATGATAGAAGCGGACGACTCACACATGGCAATGCATCCCCAAGACCTCCGGAGTTTGGTTTCCATACAGAGAGGGGACTACGAGCTCGGATCCTCCACGAACGTCGAAGATGAGCAACCCTTCTTGTCGCCATGGCCGCAAGCCCCTGATCAGGCGTCGGACAGGTCCAAAACATGCAGCAAAGAACACAAGATCCTCGTCGCAGAGCATTTGAGAGACGTGCAGGGAGGTTCTGAATGACTGAGATGCGTGACTAGGCAAGAAGGTGGAGTCCCCTGGTGGACCGTGGAGACAGCGTCCGAATCAAGCGCAGCCCAGGTTCAGGCGAGATTTAGGGCAGGCCGACATAGTCTTGTTCCTCGAGGTCCCATCACGATCTCGCCTAATCCCTCTCCTCTTCCTGCGCAACCCGCAATCGGCAGACGCTCCTTTCGTTGACCAACTTCAGAGATAGCGACTGCCTCCCCAGCCAACAGCACTCCAACCATATCCTCAGACCTCAGATACGCCCGAAAAGATATTTGCAATGGGCATCGAACGGCCAAGGCCCAAGGGTTTGGGATAAGACAATGTGTCAATGACTCACTAGCTCACACTGACCGCGAAGAATCCTGACCACCGTTTCAAACTCGTTATGCACTCTCGCTGGGATCACCCGCCTTCCCCCATCGAATCGCCTGACCCCTGCCGATGAGATCCTGGCTGGCCATGACGGACTTCAATAAGGCTCTGCGACCACGTTGGAATCTTGTCCTCGACTGGCGCAATGAAACCGCAAATCGCAAGGATGGAAGTTCGACGGTGAGTTTCAGGACGAGGACGAGCTCGCTGTGTGTGGAGGAGCTGAAGCCGCGAGTTTGTACTTGTTAGATTCAGAAGCCTTTGCCAAACAGATCCAAACAACCGCCCTTCCTCCGTGACAAGCATGTCACTTGCAGCGTCACAGACGACATCACGTGCTTTGTTTAAGCAACGGTGTCCTCCCTCATTGGGCTTAAGTTTGCACTCCGATAAGCGAGCGCATTTATATTCTCTCTTCTTTCCCTGTTCCGGCATTCTTTATTCCGCCTCCCACCATCGGAGGTTGGCTTCGTCGCCCCCAGCCAGTCGGTAGGACCGTCAGGACCACTGCCCCACCTCAAACCTCCCCCGTCCCATATCCCTTGTACGATACGTTTCACCACTTTCTTTTCACATGTCGCCACGAAACCCCTTCGACTTTCTCCCACTTGGGCAGTCCAACATCCCCCTCTCTCCCGTCCTCTCCCTTGAACAACGAGGTGGTTATGAGTCTCTCGTCAGTCCTACCGACGAAAATTCGTCCCTTTCATGCCTGCGAAAAATCGTGAGAGATAGTAAGTTGCTCTCTACCTCTCGATTATATTCATTACACCTGACGTCTCCGGCAACGTAGCAACGGATGGGACTTTAAGTGGTCCGACACGCGACGAAGCTGACGCGCACATACCCCCAACCACCGAAGCGCCTCTTACGATAACAGCCGCTCGCCCAATCCCATGTGAGTACACCTTCACTCTAATTCAACCCTTTTTTCCTCAACGGCGACGCGTTTCGGCGCACTTTCTTCCGTCAACCTTAGCTGGTTCGTTGCGTTTCGCGGATTTCGATCGCCTTCCCTCCCCCAGTTCCCTCAGTTCTCAGGATGATTCCGACAGTAAGCGCTCCAACATCGTATACAATCGTCATTCAACTGAACCATCTGTTACGTTCACAGCTGAGGCAACAGAAGAGTCCGACGAGTATGCGTCCGAGGAATCCCTAGAGGATGATGCAGACGATTTCGCGCTGCGCGCCATGGCGTTCGCAAGGATGCGTGCCTCCAGCTTTGGCCTTGGCGCGGCTATGACCGGTTTTAACAACATGCTTCTCTCCGACGACGCCGAGTCTGAAGGTTCGAGCGACATGATTAACTCTGTCGTATCCAGTCTAGTTTCAACCATCAGCAAGGGTGAGTACCTTTTCTTCGTAACAGTATCCACGCTTTCTCATGAGATCTTCCCGATCTCCTAGCTCCCCCCGCTCTGGAGCGCCACGTCTCCCACTCGACCATCGACAGCTACGACGACGGCGAGACCTTGACCGACATCGAGCACGCCGAGTGCGATATGGTGAAGGCCTTCACGAAGCGCTGGGCCGAAAACGTCAAGTTATCCTCGACGTACTGGCAGGGGACGCGGCCGATCCCTTACAAGGAGCGGTCGGTACCGACGGGGCAATATTTTACCCTCTACAAGACCGAACAAGCGTACGTCCGCTCACTTCAGAAATGCTCCATGTGTTCCGTTTACTCAAACAACGAGTGCAGTATTCGCAACGTGTCCGCTTATCTGAACATCCCGGCCCCGCTCGAGGTCGACCTTCCTCAACCACGCCTCTGCTGGGACCCCGTCCACGTCGGGCTCGCCGAGTGTGTCGAGAGCGGCTCTCTCGAGCCTCCCCTCCCTCTCCAGTATCCCCCACAGATGAAGCTCGAGTCGCTCCGGGCTGAGTTCAACGAAAACATTAAGAACGAGCGCAAGAAGGTACAAACCGTCGAAGCCCGCCCGCTCGCCGGCGCGAAGCGCAACGCGGGCAACCAGCAGGAGGCGCACACGGGGCGGATGCGCTTGGCTCACGGCCCTTCGAGGCTTTGGCTCGACATCACGGACTTCGTGACTGGCGATGCCGTCGCCGACGATGACTGTCTCTAAGCGACTTGGGCATCGAACGACCATGCTCTCTGTTCTCGGCTCTTTCGTTCTCAGACACGGCACCCCGCTAATGCTTGAACATTCTCTCTGGTACTCCTCTTGACCTCGCCGGACTCGATCTGTCCACGACCCTGAAAAGACTCACCTCACCATCTTGCGATACCCCACAAAATCTCACCTCCTTGCGATACCCTACACAATCCCACCACCTCGCGATACCTCAGACCGTCACGGCCTTCCACGACCCCTACGACTCGCCGACGACCATACCATCCTGTACCCCTCCGGGCTCTTCACTTACGCTCTCTTCCCGCTAGTACCTTTGCTTCCCACATGTTGTCTCATTCCTACCCACATCCTGACTTCCGCACACGCTCACATTTTCTTGATCACGCATCTCGTTCTTCACCCCTTGCTATCATTTTCCTTGCTGTCAATCCGCTGTCCCATCTCACCTTGATGCATCTCCGTCTGAGCCGTAGTATTGCCAGTCCCACGAGAAACGATTCCCTCTCGTCGATAGTTGAAGTATTTCAGTGCCCTTTTACGATGTTCAGGGGTAATAGTAGTAGTGAAATACATGTACCGTTTTGACCCTCTTCGAGAGTGTCCGTCTGACCAGCCCATGGGCCGCCGCCAGCTCGTCCTGCCAATGCGGTGTTCGAATGTCTGTATTTCGAATTTTAAGTTCCGATCCCAAGTCCCACCCCTCCCAACGGCTAATTGTACAGAGTTATCCCCAGCAGGAAGCATCGTACCATGAAAGGACTAAGCAGCATCCGGTCATCAACCGGCCAAGTGCGAGTTTGCTTTGTCTAAGTACGGCGTGCATGGTTGAATTGGCGCTCAACTTAGAACGAGTGGCACTGGGCGTTGTCGCCCGTTCCCTCACTTGAACTTCAACCAGTACCTTCCTACCCAATCCAACCCACTTCCCACTACTGGTTTATCACCCGTCCTTGATCCTCTAGCTCTCAGAATACGCCATCCTATTGTGAAAATCGAAACATGGCATCCAGCACAACCTCCTTCACAATCCACGCACCGACCCCCAGGCCCGCGAGCTTAATGTTGGACGTCCTCTCAACTTTATCCAATGGTGAGCCTTGTTGATATGTCTTTTATGAAGTGGATATTTCTCAATGTTATTCATGCTAATCTGTGTTCCGTGTTCGTGAATGGCAGCGTCGGTCCAAGCGGCCCAACCACCAAAGCCGTCGGCGGTCGGGGCTCTGAGAACCCGCACTCACCCCAACCACCTCCAAGCTCGTCAACTCCTTCGCGAGAAAGCTATCACAGCGATCCACGGACGTATCGAGTCCTCAAAGAACACCGGCCCCTTCTCTTCCTCCCCGCGCCGGCGCCGTGGACGTCGCTCCACCCTAACCACCGCACTCCGCGTTCCGCTCAGCCCCACCGTCGCCCTTCACAATGCCGAGCGGCGCACCAACCTGATCCCCACTCGAGAGAGAGCTTTCTGCACTCGACCACGGCCCGCAGCGCGGGGAAAGCGTATCCTCTCGAAGGCCCTCCCGACGCTTCTGGAGAACGAGGTGTGCCCGTCCGCGCCCGCGCCACCGGTTCTCCCATACCCGATGGTGAGGACCAAGGCCAGCCGCCCTCAATCCCGTCCACGTCGCCCAGCTAAAGACGAGAACACCATTCCGTAAGTCACTCCCTGGCCTTTTGTTGGCGCGAAGTTTTATTGAAAGATGTCGTGTGTAGGTTCCCAAGCGAAACATTGCCCGCTCTCCCGAGCGTGCTGCCCAAGGCCCGCCGCACCGTGCGCGCGGCGTCGTACTCGATTCCCCGCGCCCCGTTCACACAGCTTTCTGTGGAATGACTTACCCCGTCGCTTTCGCAATATTGCTTGCTCTCTACCATCGTGTCTGTATTTCTACTAGTATCCCCGTTCGGCCTTCAAGTTGGCCTTCAAGTTATAGGCGGCAACGACACCCGGATCCGTGCTCGACATTCCTGCCGCACGGTTGGCCGTTTACTCACCCTGTATCTTCCCATTACTTCTCCGTTGTAGTTTTCTGCTACCAACCACTCTGAGTCGCCCGCATTCCAATGTATCGCTATCTTTCCACCATACAACGATATCGAATATTATATTCTCTGTACTCGTTTGTCTCCGTCGATGAGAATCCATCAATCCATTACAACCGTTCTGGCTCCCGATTTTGAACTCGTATGTGTGTCATAAACCAACGAAGTCGACAAATATTAGTGTTGGAATTCGTCTCTGGCGAAAACAGTATGACGGTGGACGGGGAAACTCGGCGGACACAAGTTGTCGCAAGTTGTATCCGTCACGGTGATGATCGTCATAAATTGGCATATATTGAGTACATAAAGTGGTTCGTTTCCAACAAGTAAGCCACAAAGATACATACATGTCTGGCATCAACCCCCGCAGGGCACGCCGCAATCCTCGCCCAATAATCAAACACACCGGTCCTCACTGAAACCCGTCAAAGGTAGGCGTCCAAGGCAGCCAAGGACCCAGCTCCTCAACGTCTTCCTCGTCAAACACCAGCATCTCCTCGTCCGTCGGCATATCCTCGTCGACCAGCTGCTGCTCCGGCGACGGCGCCCCCGCCCGCTCAGCCTCAGCCCACAACGCCTGCATGCGCGCCGCCTCCTCGAGTATCATCCCCGTCGTGACGCCCTTCAAGTCCTTCCCTGCGAGCCGCCCCGGCATGCTCGCGAGCTCTATCCCGTGCGCCCTTAGATGGCGCATGGCGCGCATGTCCGTGCGGACCTCAACCTGGCGCCGCGTCGGCCCGACGCCGACGAGCAGGATGTGGCGCACGGGCCCCTCGTACCCCTCCTGGGTCAGCGTGTCCGCGGCCTGGGTCGAGCGGCGCAACGTGCGGGAGAGCGAGCCCCACGCGTCGGCGCCGTGGAACGCGGCCTGGCCGAACCGCCCGAAGGGGATCGTGTCGTCGCGCGTCCAGTAGGCGTAGGGCGAGGCGGGGAGCGTGAGCGGCGTCCAGCGTCCGAAACGCGCTCCGGCGGGTGTACCGCCGCCCATGCCGCGCTTCTGCTCCTCCTTCGAGGCTGCCGAGTCGAAGAAGTAGTAGTAGTTAGGGCTGTTGTCGTCGGCGCGGCGCTTCCCCTCCGCTTTGTTGGAGCGCCTGATCACGTCGCTGTCCGTGGATGGAAGGGACATGCTGCAGAATTGCGCCATGAGCAGGGCCTCGAAATAGTAGTAGTCAGAGCAGGGGAGCTTACCTCCGGAAGTGACACCTCTCCAAAGCGTCCCTCCACACGGCCTCCCGGTTCTTGCCCTGCGTCGGCCGAGAGGTCCTGACGATCGGGATGACTCTGGGCCGTCTCGCCTTCTGACGGATGAGAGTGAGCTTCCTGGGCCGCTCGGGGGACAAGTCCAAGGCACGGCGCAAGGGAGACGGTCCGGGCTTCGCCCACTCGATGACCCTCCCCTGATCGTCTGCGTCGGCGACGTCGAGCTCGGACTCGTCGTCGGAGTCATCCCCGTCGCTGTCGCTGTCCACGTGAAAGAAGGTCTTCACGAGGTCGTCCGAGCCGACAAACAGCTGGTCGATCTCGGCGCGGAACGCCTCCTCAGAGATGTCGGTCATCCCGTCGTTCGCGGTTGGAACGGCGTCCTCGTCCGCCGAGAGCATGGGTTCGTCGGTGTCGGAAGCGGGGTCTTCTTCGTCAGTGTCGCTCCCGTACTCGTAATGTTTTTCTGTGGAAGGACCACGTTGAGAACGCCCTCATCCACGACAGCAGCTGCACCGGCGTACCTGTTTGAGTGCCGTATCCAAAATACGCATCCAGGTACTCTGACGCGTTATGAATCGATGGAGGGTCTGGTGTGGAATGTCAAATAATGTCGAACCTTGCATTTCGAGGGATGTACCTTTCGTGTCCAATAGGTTCGGTCTCCCTGCATCCTTCACCGCCCGAGGAGTAGACTTGCAACCACCACCGGCTGATCACCACCGAAGCGTTGTAAATCTCGCGAAAATCCACAGGGATTGGACTAATAGGAACTCACCTGCGTCGAGTGGCTTGATGCGCTTCGCAGACGCAGCCACCGAGACACTCTCGTTCTCGTCTTCCCTGTCCCTCTTGCGGGGGGTCACCCGAATGTGCTGAGTGGACGGCAGAACATAGATGGGTCGCGATACGTTCTCCGCAGTGGCAGAGGGAGGAACGGACATCCTCCGTGGTTGAGACGGTGGCCGAGAGGAAGGTGACCGACGAACCATTCAAGTTGTGGTTGGGTGTTGTTGATATACTGAACCACGGCGGGCCACACGGTGCGAGCGAGCTGTCGAAACAATAGGGAGTGCCCGGCGTCGAGTGTCGTGTCGGCCAGTGGCCGAAGAAAATTTGTAGGAAAGAAGAAGGTGGATGCTCAAGGGAGAATACAAACCGGTTGAAGCAGGTAGGCGCTTTGGTTGAGCAAGTTTGGTGGGCGCCTGGGCCAGCCGTGTGACATACGAACAAAGCAACGTCGGAGCTGGCCGTCGACTCTCCTTGCTTTCCACTACACGTCACCTTCCTCGTTGGGACAATAAGGGCAAAGGGGTTTCGGGGGTCGTTGTACCCGCCCAATACAAATCATCAATCGATGCCTGCACGTCCCAGGCTGGCTTGGACTTGAACTTGGTAAGTTTCCACTTCATCGACCACCGCGATTCTTCTAAAACGACAAATCAGCATTATACGCCAGCATGGACATCTATTGATATGTTAGCAGCGTTGAGGTCGTGGCAATCCATAGGCCTAGCAGGCCATGGTAGCGGAGGATGGAAGCATTTGGCATCTTACTTCTCTAGCTCCCACCGCATTCGAAAGTCAATACAAAGTGAGTCAACTGCAGCTAAGTTCCGTTAATAATTCAGCACGCTAAATGGAGTACAGGCGACTCTGGGACTGACCGGAAATCCTTAGCTCACTGAGCGGGATGGGGTGAACTGAGTGGCGTAGATGCCATTAGAAACTCGGTTCGAGGCCCAGACATTTGAGAGCGTCGTCAATGTCGCATTACGGGTGCGTACATCATCATACTATAACTCGATTCGAGACAGAGATCATCCGCCTCACGGTCGCGCGGGCAGTCAGCGTTGCTCGCGCATGTCCCTTTGGACAGACGCGAGCAAAGTTGCTGGGAAACCACCAACCCTGATCACACATAGGGCTATAAACAGTTTGCAATCGTGCGTACCTTGGTACAAGGGCTATGTTGAATCATTCCGGGCCCCCGACTGGACTTGCAACCCGATGCGAGCGGCGAAGTGTTGTTGTGCTGGCGGTGATGATGCCAGAAGACATTCCCGGGCCACGGCGACGAGAAGCATCATTTCATCTTGCCACAGAAAGGTACACTACTATCTGTGGTTTCAAGCCACATCAGCATCGACGGTAGCAGGTTGACAGAAGCTGGGACGATCGCAGTGTACATTCAACGGGAATCTTTTTCTGTCAGATGTGGGAACATTAGCGCCCGTCTACGTGGCCATGGGAAATTGCCGGATCGGACGGTGTGCATCGCTTTCAAGCCTCTCGCAACAACTTCCCATGTTCAGCAGAAGTCCGGACTCCGCAGCTGTTCGCCATTCAACGTTCCACTGTCGTAAATATACTCTTCGCATGCTGAAGGGTCGTAGGGCCAGTGTTGATTCCTTGCATAGCCAAATCCCGCCCCGATCTCTACCAAGAGCCTCAAAACTGCCGTATAACCTCGGTTGGGTCGACCGCTGGCGCACTGACATATCCCCGATGTGCAGAGCTTTCCGGCGGCTCCGACTCGGATACCCAAGGCTAGGGTAACCCATCTCAGGTCAGGACCCTCCGAAACTTCATGCGTGACATCGGTAACGTACTAGCTATTTATTGCTTAGGTATCATGTATGGGGCCCACAAGGAAATCGATATCCTGTGTATTCCTGAACCGGCACCACCACCTCCGTCCTGGACCATCCCGACTTCAGGCGCGGGAACCGCCGGTGTCAATTCCCGAACGTCTTGATTAGGTGCCCATGGCTAACTTAGCCCTCAGTCACGGTGTTACTAGTGTTACCAAGGCATACCTGTGGCCCGAGTTGTACATCTAGAATTCCCCCAGCCTCGGCCTTCCCGGCCCCGAAGAAAAGGAACGTGCCATCGACGACAGGTTCTTGGCGGTTGCAAACCGTCACTCTAAGATCAAGTTACACCGCATTGGCCCACGACAGTATTCCATAACCTTCTCAAACGTCTCATACGCATTTCCGACGCGACGCAACTTTACTTTTACTTAGATAGACCCAAACCCTTGTGGATGGACTTCGATAACGTGCTACATTGTAGTATTCGTATTCGTAAACGGACCAGGATACATGGTAATGAGGCTACATGACTATTCGTAACTACTATGGGTACACGGTTGAACGTGACCATGATTCGATAGCAAAAGACGTGCGTGGCGTCGTGGGGAGTTCGAGGAATTAGGCGTAAAAACTTAAAAGTCGTAATGAGTCGAGAGGACGATTAGGACGCAATAGAGTTAGAACGAAAGTGGCGTGCGGAGGTGGCGTGTGGGTGTGGCGATGGGTTATAACGAATGAGCGCATGATGGCTATTCAAAGAGGAAAAAAGTCCGATGGCGAAGCGCGGCCGGGTGTTGGAGCTTCCGAGTCGAGGCAGGCACCGGAGAAACTTCGGCACGTCACGAACCGCGGGGGTTCGTCAACGACGCGCTTGAGTTGGCTAAGCCAAGCCGGGAGGAGCAGGCCAAAGGAAACTGGGAGCCAAAGGAACGTACAGCTGGACGGGAATGCCCTCCGCCTGGGCTTTGCGCTCCTGAAGCACCCTGTCGAGCTCGCGGCGCTTCGTCTCCAACAGCCAGTGCTTGGAGCCACAGTAGTGCTGCTCGTACGCAGGAGGCGGCCGCATGGAGCACTTGCGCCAGTCTCCGATGGTACCACCTTGGATCTTCCAGTCGCACCTCTGGGACAGGGGCTCCGGGCTATTGAGTAGCTCGGGGAGCACAGGCGCAGGACCGCTGTCAGAAACGTAAGTGTCAAGAGATGGCGCCTTTAATTAATTAGAGAGGGTGGCGCACCACATGGCCTGAAGATACTCGAAACGCTTCTGACGGACCGTGCGCGGTTCATACGCGTGGTGGCAATCCGTACGGCACGACCTCGGCTGTGGTTGACGCGTGGAAGGAGGAGACGGGTTCGCCAGGCGACCCGACGGGACATAGGTAGGCTCAGACCAACCGTTGACCAGTGGTAGAACTAGTGGATCGTGTTCGTCGTCCGTGCAAGATGTATTCATGAGATGGCGGACTTACCACTGACGGTCTCGGGCCCACCGCGAGGAGCGACCGAAGCCACCTGCACCTGAAAGGACTCCTCCATCTTCACTTCTATATCCACCACGCATCCCTTGAGCTGCAGAACGGAAGACGGAAGTGGAGCATGCACGACGTACCGACGATAGGAATCTCGACCGGGATCTGGTCAAAGGATACCTCCACCTCTGTAATGTCGCAGCTCTCGAGGAAGACGCTCTCTGTATGGGGCAAGGTTCGCGATGCATGCGGGTCCGAGAGTCGAGGGCACTGACCGAGTGGCTTGGACGGCGACTTCTCTACACCGACTCCGGGGACCGTGGCAGACACCGCTGCTTTCGAAGCCTGATCAGCGAGTCGGTTGATTTCCTCGTCTACAAGGACGATGGTGAGTCAACGCCGCCGCGCAACAGAACGCTGTGGTTGGGGACGTACAGAACGTCATGCCAGTCTTCGTTACGGAGACGAGCTTCTCCCCGACGCTGCAGGTCGTCTGCGACCGAGTCTTGGGGTAGGAGCGTGCAGAGGTCGCGTGCGGCATACTTGGTGGTCAGAGGAGGAGGGGCGAGTGGAGTAGGTAGGGGAGAGGAAGGTGGTGAAGAGCAGCTTCGAGGTTCAGAGCGTATTTAAGGCCCCTCGGCAAGCGCGTGGTCACGACCCCGTAACGCAGTTGGAAATCGAGGCAACCAATTAGAAGGACGTACCGACCGGATAAGGTCTACAAAAGGAGACCATGGCGGCCATGCCGACGCGCCCCGCCTCGTGCAGTGGCTTGAGGAAGGCTTTTCGGGCTGCATTGTTCTGACTCAGAAGCGCACAGGTTCCAACCTGAGGATGACTCGGATTGGCCCGATTGTGCGTCCTGCATTTTACGTGCTTGTAGCGTCGACAACGCGTTCGTTGTACTACATGTGATCTAAAAGGCATGTCACACAAGGAACGCCACGTATAGATGAGGAATAACATACCTTATCCAAAATGACCCTCCCAGGTGCACAACTGGCCGTGAATCTCCAATAAGCGTTCAGGAGAGCTCTACCATGGGCATGATACGTCCGACCATACGATGCTGAATATTTAGCTTCAGGAAAGACCTCATGCCTGTGGTCGTTAGTTGAACCGTGTTATTGAACGAAGATCGGGAAGGAAGCGGCGAAATGGAATTCATTGACAAAGTCCTAAGTTATTCCGAGAGTAAGTTGTGCGCAAAGCGGCGGACTGCGCAGAGATCTGGACGCTGCCTGCAAGATGCTTTGGACGAGTGGAAGGAGATGATCATGGGGGAAAGGTGAAATGTGCTGGCGCTTTCGGAGATCTGAGCGCTCACTGATGTTTCGGGCGCCGCGCTCCTGCCGAAGCGGCGACTTGTCTTTGCCCATATCTCGAGCTCACCTGGCCAAGGTACAGATAGTTTCTGAACCGCTTTCTATCGTCTGCCGTGCCAGTGGTTTAATACTTTCGATGTGACCTTTACGCTGGTCCAAATGCTAGCCTTCGAGGCACTCAATTTGCTCTCAGGCTGTCTGCCTCCTCAACCTGCGCTTCAAGTTCAATCTAGCACACACTGCTACCACGGCCCACGAGATAACCCACGATGTCTACAAGTACATTGGGAACATCCAAAGCACAGCACACGACCTTACAGGATCTCGAGGTGAAATTTTTGCGAAGAACCTTCACCAGATAGTGTCGTTCAATACCCCAGCCACCCCCTGGCCCCAAATAGTCTGGGCCGCACCTGCATCGATGGTAAGTAAGAAAACAGGCAACTGACGTGTAAAGACAGGTATCAATAAACATAGACGCACTCGACGAGTGGTAGTTGTTCCCCCAGAAGTCGTTCGTGTTGTCTCCGTACGAGATGGCATCCACGAACCCGTATGCCGTAGGGTCATCCAAGACCTTGGTGAACGCCGCATTCGAATCCCAAAGCCAGGTCTTCGCCTGCATAAAAGTGTGAGTCCGGCTCTCTACCTGTCCGCTCAACGGTGCTTACTCCTGCATTCGCAGAAGCGAAGGATTGTGCTCTCGCGACGAGCTTCGAGTTGAACCCTGCGATAACGGTCTTTTCAAGGGCCTGTGCGTCAGCGCTCTGTGCCAACATCTATGGAAGGGAGCAGAATAGTAAGCATCTATGTGCACTTGAACAGGGCTTGTGACGACGGAAGGCTAACCAACGGGGATCGGTCGACAGGCGGAACATTGATGAAGAGGAAGTTCCTCGCGCCGACATCGCTGCGAGAGGAAGTCAATCGACCATCAAGAAGCTTTTGCCAGTGCGGGTGCGTACTACTGCATGGCAAACATCACATCAGTTTTCCGTCAGACTAAGGACGACGCCAGGGAACTTACGAGCTGCTGAACCTGGCCGAAGTACGAGTCCAAGAGCACGTCCGAGAACCTGCACGCAAGGTCAGCACTCTATCCTTTTAAATCTTTGCCGTCGCATCTCGTGCTATGTACAGTCACTCACGCATCGCGATCCCCGCTCTGGTAGTAGCTATTCCCGATGTCGTTGATCCCGATCCACACCGAGAACAGCGCGTTCTCGCTCGTCCACGGCGCCGTCGCGGGCTTGCTCGCCGCCTGGCCGAGGAACTGGTTCACCTGGTCGATCAGCGAGAGCACCGTCGGCTCGTACGGCGCGACGAGCGACGCGTTGATCGTCGCGCCGCCGTACGCATAGTTGTACGTGAGGACGAGCGACTTGTTGAAAACCGTCGTGTCGACATCGATCCAGTTCGTGCCCCCGACGGCGGTGTACCCGGGGTAGGGCGGGTTGCCGAGTGGGTTGCCTGGGGCGGGGATGTCGTCGGTGGTGGTGAAGCCGGTCTGGGTGTATGAGTCTCCGCTGTGGTCCAGCTGGTGGTGAGTGTCTATCCATCTCCTGAGCGTAGATGATGTGATTGCTCACAAGCTGAACCAGAAGTTTGCGTTTTCGACACCACTCGGCACGCTGGTTGGCGCAGTCGTGGTCGAGGTGGTCGTCGACGCCGGTGCACTCGTCGCAGTACCGGGGAGGCACTGGCTATAGTCTACCCGCAGACAAGCGAGCCAGGGCTGGTTAGGATAGCTAGTGTCTTCTTGCGTCGTACTCACAGTCATTTTGCTCAGTGCATACTGCTCTGTTCGTCGATATGAGTGTGAGTGGCGCTGTTAGTGCAGCCGATGCTGATTTCTGAACGGTGCGTACCCGTTCACACAAGTAGTCTCTCCAGTCCAACCTATCCCACCGCCTATACAAATAGTGAGCTTTGCTGAACACGTGTTGAACAGTTAAACCGCTTACACTGAGCCCAAACCGGCTGCTGAGCTGCGACGCAGCGCACGAACACAACCGACGCCAACGCCGCGAGGCCGACTTTTGAGAACATGGTCGCTGTAGCCAAGTCCGAACCCCGTTGCAAGATCCCCGAAAGGCGGTATGCAGTCCATCGCGGCCATTCGTCGACGTATATATGAACTCAGGAAGATGTTCGGATGAAGGAGTCGTGCCCGCCTGGACCCTCTGCGCGGCTGAACGTCGGGAGGTTGTGCAGACAAGCCGTGCAGCGGATGATGCAACCCCTTCCCTTCTTGCATCCCGTGTCCGGTTTCCAAGCTTCGTGGAACGCGGATGGAGGGGGGCATGCAGGAAATTGCTTCCGGTGTTCTACCGCTCGCCGAGATGTACCTTGTGGTGGTGCGCAACGGTAGAGGGCGGGCCGGCAGTTCTTCCCCTTCTTTCCTTTCCACCCGGTGAAATGCTGTGTATCAGCGGGTGTACGAGGCAATCTGGGCCACTTATTCATACAATGTTTGGGGAGACATGACGAGCTCAATCTCTGCATGGGAAGCGCAATCAGGTTCCACCACACCCGCTGAGTAGCCGAGGTTGGGATAGACAGTGCTGTGCAATGCCCACCTGATCCCTTGGCTGAAGAGGAATCCTGGAGAACCATGAGGAACTCAGTTACGCAATGGGATTATCTAACAAACCGTACATAGAATTGATCTTGTAGATCACAATTTTCGGTAGTCTCGTTCCCATCCGTTCTGGCGCCAAAGAGAGTGCGTCTGAACCTCCCTTCACAACGTGACTGAGCATGCACTGAAGTGTAGCCAGACGGACGCGAGCCGTGGATGCTGAATATACAGTAATGTACATTTGCCGCCATGTTCAGAGGACAAAATCCATGCGGTTACGGGCAAAGACGAGCGCTTTTAGTCCGAATTACTGCTAACCCATGGTCAGGAGCAGGACCTTAGGATGAGCTACAATCAATCCCTTCAGATGCATTGACATATTTCTGCAACGTACGAAGATCTAGAGCTTATCCGCAGGACCTTGTGGGAGGGAGAGTGCCAAACAACACGACTACCGCCTAGGCGCGGGAAGTTGTTGACACATAGGCTTGGCTCGGTCGTGTTCGGTTTGGTCTTATTTGTATCTTGCCTAAAACGGACGTTCAACGCCCAGATATTGAATGTCCTCATCCCGTCCCGCAGCACTACTGTTTCTCGACTTCCGTTGTACAATACGACATAGTGACGTGAAAATGCGTTCATTCCGCCTGTGACTCGACTTAAAGCAATGACGTAGCTACAGCCATCCAATTGTATATAAACCCCCGTTTCTCCCGAATAAACGGCAGTACTCCGTCTTATCCTCACGCCCGCCGGTTCGAGCTCCGAAAGGATAGGGCGCCACCACACTTGATCAAGTGTGGGTTCGAATCTGTTCCCGCACTTTGCTTAAACTCTTTGTTACTCGCACTTGCACTCGTATTCGAGACTGCTTCTCTCGCCGTTACAATCGAAAAATAGCCACGACGGCTAACCAATCATATTAGCCGACACACTCCGTAGTACGTATTCCGTAGCGCTACACCAACCAATCCGAACGTACTTAGCGTGTCCCTTCTGCACTCATGCAGACCGACCAAGACCTTCTGGGGCAACTCGCCGCCAACCTCACACCCGAAGTATACAACGCACTCGCACCTATCCTCCAGAACCTTGACCAGCGTGTTGAGGCTGCTGTACAGGCGCCTCCACCACCGCAAGCCACCATCACCGTCGACGACCTACGTACGTCGCTCGAGCATGCATTCGCCTCCGCTAACTTTGTGGTTAAACCACAGGCACCCCCATCCTCATCGACCACCACGTCCACCTCCCGTCCAAACACCATCAAGGCTGAACCGCCGCACTTTCACGGGAAGGAGACAGAGGACGTCAGTGCATGGTTACTAGTGGTCGAGGACTACTTACGAGGTTTACATATTGCAGAAGCCGATTGGCCCCTGCAAGTACCTCTGCTCTTCCGCGGAGACGCGATGCGGTGGTACATCTACCTGCGTAAGAAAACAACCACGCTGGGCAAGAAACTCACCTGGTCCGAGATCCGGGCAGAGCTTCAGGCGAAGTTTGACTCGCCCCTTCGCGTAGAGTCCCTACGTAATGAACTCCGTAATCTCCCGTATAAGGGCAACCTTGTTCGGTACGTTGCTGTCTTCCGCGAGATCGAAACCCAGATCCCCGAGAGCGATATGACCTTCGGCGACCGCCTGGCCAACTTCCTCGCACACCTCCCACCGGAACAAGCCCGCGAGCTGCGTCGGGAAAAGCCAACCACCGTCGAGGAGATGTATTTTGCCGCCAAGGAGTTGTACCGTTTGATGGGACTGCACCGCGGAAACCCTGGGGGTACGTCTCAGCACAACAGGAAGGGAAAACAAAAACAAACCTACTCATCTTTCCCTTCCTTCGCATCCTCCACAGGGAACAACCCCTCAACGTCGACATCCTCTGATCCGCAGCCTATGGACCTGGATGCCCTGGAAACCGCCCCTGCCAGAGGCATGCCACCGGCGCAGCGGAGTGCCCTCCGAGTACGTTGTTATAACTGCAACCGGATGGGTCATTACTCACGTACCTGCCGCGCACCGCGCAAACCACGACCACAGGACCTAAACTTGATGGACGTCGATGACGAGGATGTCAGTCCACTGGTCTTTGTACCGGTCCCTGTAGATGCGAGCGACTCGGATGATGATCTGCCATCACTCGCTACCTGTAGCCGTACTAGTCTCAGCAGCTATTGGACGGAGGACGACAGCCTGTCCGAGAATGATGACACATTCAGTTGCCATGGCAGTGACACTCCATCACTCACCTCATCCCTCTCCACGGACAGTTTCGATGATACTCTCTCCACCGATGCTGAATGGGGAGTCGACACGCCAATTGAGGAGCGTAATGCTCAACTCGGAGCAAACCCAGGTGTCCATGACGCTGCTCCCTTACGTCCGCCGCTAGTGCGCCAGCCCGCATACGACCACAACGCTATGCAAATCGACCCCCCGGAGTTTAGCTGGCCGCAACCAGTTGACGCGAGCATGCTGGACCTGGCCTTCAACGTCCTGAACCTCGACGACAGTGCTGACACCAACCAGAACTTACCTGTCTATCGGGTCCTTGTTCCGCTGCCCAACAAACACCGCAGCGAGTTCAGGTGCATCAGCACCATCATGGACAGTGGCGCCGCGTCTTGCTACGTCCGTCCGTCCATCGTCAAAGACCTGCACCTGGAAACCTTCCCCATCACACGTCGCATGATCCGGGGGGCAGGAACGACCTAGACCTCGGCGATTGCGCGCTTCAACGTGAAAATCGGCGGCATCGTGCGGCCCATCGTCGCCTACATCCTGGATCGTGACTGTATCCGGTATGGCCTCGTCCTCGGCCAGGACTGGATGCGGCGACACAATGCTCAGCCAGACTGGAGCACCAGCTCATGGTACCTGACTGATCCACTCACCGCGCAAACTGTCCGGTTGTCCATGGAGCCTCCTCGTCGGTTCCTCCAAAACCCTCCTCTGTCGCCGCGCGTCACACCGCCACCCTACACGCCGTCACCCGAACTCTACTCTGCCACCTCCGCTGAGCCGTTAGACTGCCTGTCGTTGGACATGCCTCGGGCACGACGTGTGCCAGTGCGTGAGCAGCTTGCGCGTGCCACCGGAACACTGAGCGACAAGCTGCGGAACCTGGCAAAGAAGCGCTTCCCTAAGCTGTTCAGCAACAAGGTACGCTTCTCGGACATACCTAACCGACGGGTTATGCACACCATTAACACCCGGGATGCGCAGCCGGTCCGCGCGCACGGCCGCCCACACTCGCCGCCCGAACACGAGGAAATCGAGAAGTTCGTGAATGAAGCCCTCGAGGACGGACTCATCGAGCCTAGCACCTCCCCGTGGTCAGCTCCAATCATCTTCGCGAAGAAGAAGGATGGTACTAACCGCTTGTGCGTGGATTACCGCAGGCTGAACGACGTAACTGTCAAAAACGCGTACCCGCTGCCGCGCATCGACGACACGTACCAGTACTTCCATGGGTCGAAGTACTTCACGACACTCGACTTGAAGTCTGGCTACTGGCAGATCCCCGTCCATCCGGACTCCCGCGAAAAGACGGCCTTCACAACCCGTTTTGGCCACTATCAGTTCAAAGTAATGGAGTTTGGCTTGTGCAACGCACCTGCCACCTTCCAGAGCTTCATGAACGAGCTCCTGCGCCCTTTTCTCGACTGCTGTGTCACCGTGTACCTGGATGATATCATCATCTATTCCGACGACGAGCACAACCATGTCCTCGACGTACTCAACGTCCTCGGCGCCTTGAACGAGGCCGGCATTGTGCTGAACGAGAAAAAGTGCGTCTTCGCTCGTACGAGCATCCTGTACCTGGGGCACATCATCTCTAACCTCGGTGTTCGCCCTGACCCTGAAAAGGTTAACGCTATCATCAGCTGGCCAAGCCCCGATAACATCACGCGCGTACGGGGCTTCCTCAATCTCGCGGGTTATTACCGCCGCTTCATCCCTGCTTTCGCTCGTCTCGCAAGCCCTATGTATGACTTGTTGAAGGGCAGCCCCCGCAAGGGAGCACCTGTACAATGGTCAGCACCTTGCGAACGTGCATTCGCGGCCTTGAAACAAAAGCTCACCTCTTCCCCAGTTCTTAGTTACCCCCGGCCATGGCACCTATTCGTAATCGACACGGATGCGTCGGGAGACGCAATCGGCGGCATCTTGCACCAGTCCGCCGATGGATTTGAAGGGGGAGGAGATGACGAAGCACGCTACTGTTTTCAAGAGTCAAAACTACACCCAATTGCCTACGAATCGAGACGGATGTCACCCACCGAGCAGCGCTACTCCGCGCAAGAACGCGAGATGCTAGCAATCGACTACTGCTTGCAAAAATGGTGCGGATACATCGAGGGCTCGCCAATTGTCGTCCGAAGCGATCACGAAAGCCTCAAATACTTCCTCTCCCAGAAACACCTCGGCCGCCGCCTCGCCCGTTTCGCAGACAACATCGCACACTTCGATGTGCGTATCATCTACCGTCCTGGTCGAAATCAGCTCGCCGCAGACGCACTCTCACGCCAGCCAGGGAATCCCGACGTACCTGACTCTGACACCCTCGGACCCCTCTTCGCACACCCTCTTGAGCCCGATGAACCCGTTCCAGTCGCCCGTTTCGAGACCCTCGAACGATGGCGACAGCAGCTCCTCGCAGAACCTTCCTCCGAACCGTCGCAACGCGGCTACGCCCTCCAAAATGCGCACTTATGGCGGAAAATCAGCAACGGCTCGGGTGAGATCATGGTACGTGTACCCACCAGTCTGAAGGAGGCGCGCGAACTGATCCACACCGTGCATGTTGAGATAGGCCATCTCGGGGCCCGTGCCGTCCTCGATACACTCCGAACGCGCGCCCAGGTCCCTAACGTCACAGACCTGGTCACGGACATCGTCCGCCGCTGCAACGAGTGTCAGTTCACTCGCCGTGAAGCCCCAGTCCCGCAACACTTACATCCGATGCCCCGCGTCGACGCCTTCGACTGCTGGGCCCTGGACTGGATCGGCCCGCTTCAGAAATCTACAAAAAGCAATCAGTACATTCTGACGGCACTCGACCACGGCTCCGATCTCCCGCACGCCACCGCGCATCCAGCCCGTTCACACCTCGGTGCACTTGAACTCCTCCGCGCACTCATCACGCAGTACGGCAAACCAAAGGCCGTCCTCACGGACAACGGCGAAGAGTTCCTTTCGTACGCCTTCCAAAACTACCTCCAGCGGCTCGATATCGAGCACCTGCGCACATCGCCGTACCACCCTCAGACGAACGGCCGGCTGGAGAAGTTCAACGATAACCTCACTCAAACTCTCGCACGGCTGGTGGCGCCGGATCGACAGGACCGATGGGATGATTACTTACCTGATGCCCTGCTCGCCGCGCGCGCGCACACGAACACCTCCACCGGAGCATCCCCCGCTTTCCTCGCATACGGTCGTGAAGCGCGTCTTCCGAGTGAGCCCACATTTGACGTGTTGCGTCGCCCGCCTACTGACAACGAGATCGCGACCTTGCAGCATGCACGTCTTGAGCATGTCCGCGACTTGTCGCGCTTCCGTGGCGAGGCCAACCTGCACGCTCTGCGTCGGCTTGAAGCAGCCGCTGAAAAACGCGAAAACACGTACAAGGATCGCGGTATCGGGATCGGCAGTCTTGTGCTGCGCCAATCGCCCGAGGCCACCAAACTCCACCCCCGTTGGGACGGGCCCTTCATCGTGCATGACCTGACAGACCGCAACACCTATCAGCTACGCACGAAGAACGGTTTCATCCTCCGTACCTTGTACAACGCCGAACGGCTCAAGCCGTACCACACCTCGGCGAACCCAGCCTCTGGTACTCCAGTGCCGAGCTTCAGCGGCACGACCACAGGCCGCGTCGTCGACCGCGCGCCGTCATATCACCTAGCGGAGTCGACACGTCAGCACCACCAAAACCCTACCAAGCCACTGTATGGATCAGGCACCAGTTGGTTATACTCACTTACACAAAGCGAAACAGAGATGACCCTGCCGCGCCCTGGTGGCACAGCAGATGACGACTCGACGGTGCGAGTTCTGAGAAGAGGATGGTGTTGACACATAGCTTGGCTCGTCGTGTTCGGTTTGGTCTTATTTGTATCTTGCCTAAACGACGTTCAACGCCAGATATTGAATGTCCTCATCCGTCCGCAGCACTACTGTTTTCGACTTCCGTTGTACAATACGACATAGTGACGCGAAAATGTGTTCATTCGCCTGTGACTCGACTTTCAGCACGACGTAGCTACAGCCATCCAATTGTATAGAACCCCTTCTCCCGGACAACGGTAGTACTCGTCTTACGCACGCCGGTTCGAGCTCCGAAGGATAGGGCGCCACCACAAGCACTGGCCGCCACGTGGCAGCAAGACTTTGTGGTGGCGCCTATCCTTTCGGAGCTCGAACCGCGGGCGGAGGATAAGACGGAGTACTGCCGTTTATTCGGGAGAAACGGGGGTTTATATACAATTGGATGGCTGTAGCTACGTCATTGCTTTAAGTCGAGTCACAGGCGGAATGAACACATTTTACCGCCACTTGTCGTTATTGTACAAAGGAATTCTAGAAACAGTAGTGCTGCGGGACGGGATGAGGACATTCAATATCTGGGCGTTGAACGTCCGTTTTAGGCAAGATACAAATAAGACCAAACCGAACACGACCGAGCCAAGCCTATGTGTCAACACCATCCCCTCTTCTCAGAACTCGCACCGTCGAGTCCGTCATCTGCTGTGCCACCAGGGTTGCGGAGGCAGGGTCATCTCTGTTTCGTTTTGTGTAAGGTGAGTATAACCAACTGGTGCCTGATCCATACAGTGGCTTGGTAGGGTTTTTTTGGTGGTGCTGACGTGTCGACTCCGCTAGGTGATATGACGGGCGCGGAGGTCGCTTTCGACACGGGCCTTGTGGTCGTGCCGTTGAAGCTCGCACTGGAGTACCAGAGGCTGGGTTCGCTTCGAGGTGTGGTACGGCTTGAGCCGTTCGGCGTTGTACAAGGTACGGAGGATGAAACCGTTCTTCGTGCGTAGCTGATAGGTGTTGCGGTCTGTCAGGTCATGCACGATGAAGGGCCCGTCCCAACGGGGGTGGAGTTTGGTGGCCTCGGGCGATTGGCGCAGCACAAGACTGCCGATCCCGATACCGCGATCCTTGTACGCAGCCGCGCTTTTTCAGCGGTTGCTTTGCCGACGAGAGCGCAGGTTGGCTCGCCACGAAGCGCCGACAAGTCGCGACATGCTCAAGACGCATGCTGCAAGGTCGCGATCTCGTTGTCAGTAGGCGGGCGACGCAACACGTCAAATGTGGGCTCACTCGGAAGACGCGCTTCACGACCGTATGCGAGGAAAGCGGGGGATGCTCCGGTGGAGGTGTTTGTGTGCGCGCGCGCGGCGAGCAGGGCATCAGGTAAGTAATCATCCCATCGGTCCTGTCGATCCGGCGCCACCAGCCGCGGCGAGTTTGAGTGAGGTTATCGCTGAACTTCTCCAGCCGGCCGCTCGCCTGAGGGTGGTACGGCGACAGCGCAGGTGCTCGAGCATCGAGCCGCTGGAGGTAGTTTTGAAGGCGACGAAGGAACTCTTCGCCGTTGTCCGTGAGGACGGCCTTTGGTTTGCCGCACCGCGTGATGAGTGCGCCGGAGGAGTTCAAGTGCACCGAGGTGTGAACGGGCTGGATGCGCGGTGGCGTGCGGGAGATCGGAGCCGTGGTCGAGTGCCGTCAGAATGTACTGATTGCTTTTTGTAGATTTCTGAAGCGGGCCGATCCAGTCCAGGGCCCAGCAGTCGAAGGCGTCGACGCGGGGCATCGGATGTAAGTGTTGCGGGACTGGGGCTTCACGGCGAGTGAACTGACACTCGTTGCAGCGGCGGACGATGTCCGTGACCAGGTCTGTGACGTTAGGGACCTGGGCGCGCGTTCGGAGTGTATCGAGGACGGCACGGGCCCCGAGATGGCCTATCTCAACATGCACGGTGTGGATCAGTTCGCGCGCCTCCTTCAGACTGGTGGGTACACGTACCATGATCTCACCCGAGCCGTTGCTGATTTTCCGCCATAAGTGCGCATTTTGAGGGCGAGCGCGCTGGCGACGGTTCGGAGGAAGGTTCTGCGAGGAGCTGCTGTCGCCATCGTTCGAGGGTCTCGAAACGGGCGACTGGAACGGGTTCATCGGGCTCAAGAGGGTGTGCGAAGAGGGGTCCGAGGGTGTCAGAGTCAGGTACGTCGGGATTCCCTGGCTGGCGTGAGAGTGCGTCTGCGGCGAGCTGATTTCGACCAGGACGGTAGATGATACGCACATCGAAGTGTGCGATGTTGTCTGCGAAACGGCCGAGGCGGCGGCCGAGGTGTTTCTGGGAGAGGAAGTATTTGAGGCTTTCGTGATCGCTTCGGACGACAATTGGCGAGCCCTCGATGTATCCGCACCATTTTTGCAAGCAGTAGTCGATTGCTAGCATCTCGCGTTCTTGCGCGGAGTAGCGCTGCTCGGTGGGTGACATCCGTCTCGATTCGTAGGCAATTGGGTGTAGTTTTGACTCTTGAAAACAGTAGCGTGCTTCGCCATCTCCTCCTTCAAATCCATCGGGCGGACTGGTGCAAGATGCCGCGATTGCGTCTCCCGACGCATCCGTGTCGACATTTAATAGGTGCCATGGCCGGGGGTAACTAAGAACTGGGGAAGAGGTGAGCTTTTGTTTCAAGGCCGCGAATGCACGTTCGCAAGGTGCTGACCATTGTACAGGTGCTCCCTTGCGGGGGCTGCCCTTCAACAAGTCATACATAGGGCTTGCGAGACGAGCGAAAGCAGGGATGAAGCGGCGGTAATAACCCGCGAGATTGAGGAAGCCCCGTACGCGCGTGATGTTATCGGGGCTTGGCCAGCTGATGATAGCGTTAACCTTTTCAGGGTCAGGGCGAACACCGAGGTTAGAGATGATGTGCCCCAGGTACAGGATGCTCGTACGAGCGAAGACGCACTTTTTCTCGTTCAGCACAATGCCGCCTCGTTCAAGGCGCCGAGGACGTTGAGTACGTCGAGGACATGGTTGTGCTCGTCTGCCGGAATAGATGATGATATCATCCAGGTACACGGTGACACAGCAGTCGAGAAAAGGGCGCAGGAGCTCGCTCATGAAGCTCTGGAAGGTGGCAGGTGCGCTGCACAAGCCAAACTCCATTACTTTGAACTGATAGTGGCCAAAACGGGTTGTGAAGGCCGTCTTTTCGCGGAGTCCGGATGGACGGGATCTGCCAGTAGCCAGACTTCAAGTCGAGTGTCGGAAGTACTTCGACCCATGGAAGTACTGGTACGTGTCGCCGATGCGCCGCAGCGGTACGCTGCTTTTGACAGTTACGCTGCTCAGCCTGCGGTAATCCACGCACAAGCCGTTAGTACCATCCTTCTTCTTCGCGAAGATGATTGGAGCTGACCACGGGAGGTGCTAGGCTCGATGAGTCCGCCCTCGAGGGCTTCATTCACGAACTTCTCGATTTCCTCGGTTCGGGCGGCGAGTGTGGGCGGCCGCGCGCGCGGACCGCCGCGCATCCCGGTGTTAATGGTGTGCATAACCCGTCGGTTAGGTATGTCCGAGAAGCGTACCTTGTTGCTGAACAGCTTAGGGAAGCGCTTCTTTGCCAGGTTCCGCAGCTTGTCGCTCAGTGTTCCGGTGGCACGCGCAAGCTGCTCACGCACTGGCACACGTCGTGCCCGAGGCATGTCCAACGACAGGCAGTCTAACGGCTCAGCAGAGGTGGCAGAGTAGAGTTCGGGTGACGGCGTGTAGGGTGGCGGTGTGACGCGCGGCGACAGAGGAGGGTTTTGGAGGAACCGACGAGGAGGCTCCATGGACAACCGGACAGTTTGCGCGGTGAGTGGATCAGTCAGGTACCATGAGCTGGTGCTCCAGTCTGGCTGAGCATTGTGTCGCCGCATCCAGTCCTGGCCGAGGACGAGGCCATACCGGATACAGTCACGATCCAGGATGTAGGCGACGATGGGCCGCACGATGCCGCCGATTTTCACGTTGAAGCGCGCAATTGCCGAGGTCGAGGTCGTTCCTGCTCCCCGGATCATGCGACGTGTGATGGGGAAGGTTTCCAGGTGCAGGTCTTTGACGATGGACGGACGGACGTAGCAAGACGCGGCGCCACTGTCCATGATGGTGCTGATGCACCTGAACTCGCTGCGGTGTTTGTTGGGCAGCGGAACAAGGACCCGATAGACAGGTAAGTTCTGGTTGGTGTCAGCACCGTCGTCGAGGTTCAGGACGTTGAAGGCCAAGTCCAGCATGCTCGTGTCAACTGGTTGCGCCAGCTAAACTCCGGGGTCGATTTGCATAGCGCTGTGGTCGATGCGGGCTGGCGCACTAGCGGCGGACGTAAGGGAGCAGCGCCATGGACACCTGGGTTTGCTCCGAGTTGAGCATTACGCCCTCAATTGGCGTGTCGACTTCATTCAGCATCGGTGGAGAGAGTATCATCGAAACTGTCCGTGGAGAGGGATGAGGTGAGTGATGGAGTGTCACTGCCATGGCAACTGAATGTGTCATCATTCTCGGACAGGCTGTCGTCCTCCGTCCAATAGCTGCTGAGACTAGTACGGCTACAGGTAGCGAGTGATGGCAGATCATCATCCGAGTCGCCGTGATCTACAGGACCGTACAAAGACCAGTGGACTGACATCCTCGCCATCGACGCCCATCAAGTTTAGGTCCTGTGGTCGTGGTTTGCGCGTGCGCGCAGGTACGTGAGTAATGACCCATCCGGTTGCAGTTATAACAACGTACTCGGAGGGCACTCCGCTGCGCCGGTGGCATGCCTCTGGCAGGGGCGGTTTCCAGGGCATCCAGGTCCATAGGCTGCGGATCAGAGGATGTCGACGTTGAGGGGTTGTTCCCTGTGGAGGATGCGAAGGAAGGGAAAGATGAGTAGGTTTGTTTTTGTTTTCCCTTCCTGTTGTGCTGAGACGTACCCCCAGGGTTTCCGCGGTGCAGTCCCATCAAACGGTACAACTCCTTGGCGGCAAAATACATCTCCTCGACGGTGGTTGGCTTTTCCCGACGCAGCTCGCGGGCTTGTTCCGGTGGGAGGTGTGCGAGGAAGTTGGCCAGGCGGTCGCCGAAGGTCATATCGCTCTCGGGGATCTGGGTTTCGATCTCGCGGAAGACAGCAACGTACCGAACAAGGTTGCCCTTATACGGGAGATTACGGAGTTCATTACGTAGGGACTCTACGCGAAGGGGCGAGTCAAACTTCGCCTGAAGCTCTGCCCGGATCTCGGACCAGGTGAGTTTCTTGCCCAGCGTGGTTGTTTTCTTACGCAGGTAGATGTACCACCGCATCGCGCTCCGCGGAAGAGCAGAGGTACTTGCAGGGGCCAATCGCTTCTGCAATATGTAAACCTCGTAAGTAGTCCTCGACCACTAGTAACCATGCACTGACGTCCTCTGTCTCCTTCCCGTGAAAGTGCGCGGTTCAGCCTTGATGGTGTTTGGACGGGAGGTGGACGTGGTGGTCGATGAGGATGGGGGTGCCTGTGGTTTAACCACAAAGTTAGCGGAGGCGAATGCATGCTCGAGCGACGTACGTAGGTCGTCGACGGTGATGGTGGCTTGCGGTGGTGGAGGCGCCTGTACAGCAGCCTCAACACGCTGGTCAAGGTTCTGGAGGATAGGTGCGAGTGCGTTGTATACTTCGGGTGTGAGGTTGGCGGCGAGTTGCCCCAGAAGGTCTTGGTCGGTCTGCATGAGTGCAGAAGGGACACGCTAAGTACGTTCGGATTGGTTGGTGTAGCGCTACGGAATACGTACTACGGAGTGTGTCGGCTAATATGATTGGTTAGCCGTCGTGGCTATTTTTCGATTGTAACGGCGAGAGAAGCAGTCTCGAATACGAGTGCAAGTGCGAGTAACAAAGAGTTTAAGCAAAGTGCGGGGAACAGATTCGAACCCACACTTGATCAAGTGTGGTGGCGCCCTATCCTTTCGGAGCTCGAACCGGCGGGCGTGAGGATAAGACGGAGTACTGCCGTTTATTCGGGAGAAACGGGGGTTTATATACAATTGGATGGCTGTAGCTACGTCATTGCTTTAAGTCGAGTCACAGGCGGAATGAACGCATTTTCACGTCACTATGTCGTATTGTACAACGGAAGTCGAGAAACAGTAGTGCTGCGGGACGGGATGAGGACATTCAATATCTGGGCGTTGAACGTCCGTTTTAGGCAAGATACAAATAAGACCAAACCGAACACGACCGAGCCAAGCCTATGTGTCAACATGCTTGTGCCTGCCGGATTACCTCCTCTCGCCCCTACCACCACCACTTGGATTTATTTGCCAGTTGACCACCTCGCGGAGCACCTACAGAGCACCTCAGTATTACTGCAGTGCCAGATGTCTGACGGCGAAGAGTACAATATCGACCTCACACCCTCGTCCCCACTCGCACCTCTACCCACCCCCACGACAATCTCGAACAGGTCTCTACGTCCCCGCAGACAGCAAGGGAGATCTTCAGCTCGTTCCTCCGCTGTATCGTCATCTTGCTCGCGCTCTCGGTCTGGATCAGGAAACTTTCAGCTCCTATACCCAGAAGATCCCGATAGTCCTGAACAACTTGCAGACTCATCAGTCAACTGTTCGGGACGCATCTCTCCCCAGTCAGAGGAGCCACCAGATACCGTAGAATCGAGCAGAACAAACAATGAGGCAGAACGTAATCCTTCTGCCGGGGAAGCAAGTAGAGGGGGTGGCTCCGGTGCCGGGCAGAAACGAAAGCGATCTCCCTCCCCCGTCGCTGGCAGTAGCAAGAGTGCGGAGCGTAAGGGAAAGCGGAGGGCACTAGAGGAAATAGGTACGCGCCGAATACACTATCCGTCTAGCCTGCTCTGAAAGCGCTGGGTTCGGTTGCAGATGTGCCACCTGACGATGCTGTCGGAACAAACGAAGGTTCGTCCTCGACACACGTCTCATCAGAAGCCGCGGCCGCGGTGGGTAGCTCAGGAATGACCGCCTCCATTTCGCAAGACTCGAGCGTCGCCGAAGCACCCGCTGCGCGAGAGTCCCAGAACGCCAGTTTGTCTCACGCAATTGCGGACGACCCTGCGGCTGCATTCGAACGGATGATGAGCGAGCATTCTTCCACCTCGCGCGCATACGACGCCTCAGCGGACGTGCCTCCATCTGTGAATGTTCCGCTCAGCACTCGCGGCGCAGTGGCCAGCGATGTACCATTCCTTCAAGATTTTGCATTCTCGTCGATTCTGGGCGCGTCCGCTTGCACTATGACCCTTTCTCCGACCACGGACCACGGTCCCCCGCCACATTCCATGCACACAAAGCCAAACGACGCCGAAACGACGCCGAGGGCAGAAGCCCAGCCCCAGCGCCCCGTCGACACAGTGCCGATCGACGAAGTGGAGCCTCTTGCCGCCTATACGTGCCCCATCTGTTTCTCGCCACCGTCGTACGCCACGATTACGCCTTGCGGGCACGTCCTTTGTGGCGAGTGCCTTTTCACGGCGGTGAAGACCACGATCCAGCGGGGGGCTTACACGCTTCCGGCGGGAGAGCGGATGACTGCCAGGTACGCTCCCATGTATGTGCCGCTGCCAGAATTTTTGCTGATGCAGGGTCCCGCACAGATGTCCGGTGTGTAGGGCGCCCATTCCTGGGTGGGATGGGAAAGGTGGAGGGGTCATAGGCCTGAGACCGCGAGCCGTGTTCAGCCTGTAGTGTCCGGTCGTGTTCGGAATATCAAATTCGGAAGGTTAGTGTCTAGAAGCCACTGTGCTTCATCAAATACGTGTCTCTCGGGAGGAATACCTCAACCTCTTTCCGAACGACGGCTCGGGTTACAGGGGCATGCGGACTATGCACGCGCCACGAGACTTCGTCGCCGGCGTGCAATTACCTCCTGCTTCCTGACCACGGCCAGAACGCGGCTCACTTACGGCTGACGAATGTGGCCTCGTTCTGAATGCCGGAAGCTATGATGTAGTTTCTCTCACGAAACATCTTTGTGCCCTGGCTGGCTGTCTGGGGCATAGCCTCGGACTGAGCTATCCCCCTCTCGTCCGCCGAAACCTTCGCTCTCGGCTCACGTCTTGTGGTCTCGGTGCCGGCGTAGTGCGATGAGTTCTCCATCATTTGCCATGGTCCGTCACTTACCAACGCTTTCCTTTATCTCCAGAAGCCGACTGTGGAGAATGCGATGTCGGAGCGATCTCAATGGCGTTAATCGTGCTCCGGGAGTCCATGTATCTATCAATAGGTGGAATGGCTATCTTCATGCCGGTCGTCCCGCTCGTGATTTGGCCAGCAGCGTGCTCGTGCGTGCTCTGTGAACATCATCCAGTCAGCTCCGCGTGCGGGAGAAGCTGACGGGACCACGGTGAGTGTGCTCAGAATGGCGTTGCGTCTGCCGTCGGCGGTGGGCATGGCCAGGCTCACGTACCCACTTTGACAGGCACAACATTGTTTGAGCTTCTAGTCGCGCCGCAAGCTGGACATCGCGATGGCACCCGACGTCTGTAACGCGAACCCGCCGTTGGAGCGGGCGAAGGGCGGCGATGCTGGGACGGCGTGTCACGCGCTCCGAGACACTGGGCTGGTTGCCGGACGGCCGTCTTCCCCAAACCATCGCCACCGCGCGACGCGCCATCGGTGAGACACTGCTGGCAGGGGCAGCCTGGTCCCTGCTGCGAGGCCCACGAATGGCTGGCTGCGAATACCCTGCATCATCGGCGTTCAGTGCCAGCTGTGGCTGTGGTGCCTGCTAGACGACGTGATGCTTGTTCCCCGGCCCGGCAACGGACGTCGCGACCTCTATGACGACCGAGATCAGCCGAACCTGTGCTCTGTACCGCACCCAAGGAGGGAGGAGAGACAGGAAGTCTGGAGAGACCCATGACAAACGTGACCCGTTGACGGCTCGCGGCTGCCGCCCCGACGACGCGGTCGACGCTCGCCCCTGATTAGACACCCGACGACCAGGGGATGCTGGAGACGGAGAGATTCGGATCTGGCTGGCTGTCGCAGTCTGCCTGTCGTGGTGTGTGCCCATCGCGGCTTCGCGTGGCCCAAGCTGGTGCAGACGTTGCCCATTCCGAGGCAACTCGCACATTGTGTCGCTCTGCGATCACGCCGCCGTTCATCCAGCGTGGCAAGGAAGCAAGAAGCACGCGCGGACGCCGCCGTTCACTTCCATTGCATCGTGGCGGATGGCGAGGCCGACCTGGGGTTGGGTGGGGTGGGTACGGTTGCCAGTGAACTGACGGCCTGCCTGTACGTCGCTGGGCGGTCGAAAAGGCATGCCGCACGGAAGCCCAAGAGGGTGCGCGAGTAGCAGCTCGATCGTGCTTCTGTGGACCTATGACCCTGAAGCTGTGGTAATCCTCCGCCCAGAGACGGACCTCCATCCACATCCAGAGTGTAGGCATCGAAATGCCTTTTGTTATGGCCCTTATGGGGTGTAGAGATGGACGTTGCAGTGAGGACTGACAGCCGCCAGGTCCGCAGCCATTGTCATTCAAAGTTCGCTCGCTGGCAATTCGGGCAGCGGAGAGCAGGGGCATGTCATGAACGCCAGGGTCTTATCTTCTGTTCATCAGCGGTGGTGGTCATATGCCCATCGCACATTCCCCAATGCAGTCTATCGGACTGAAGTGGAGCCTTGTATACCCATGCCGTGCCTTTCGTGCCGGGGTCCTGCAGCACCAGGCAGCCAGGTTAATCCACGAACTTTCCTCATTTGTTTTCCGGTCTCATACGGGCTCGAGTTTGGGCTCTCCGTGGATGATCCCTGAGGGTGCGGTGTCTCTCCGTGCGACTTTCAGACCATCCGGAAGCTGAGAAGCTGTACGGCATCCCGCCAGCGGATACGCGCGCCAGGCTTAGCCTATCCGCTCACTAACAAACCTCATCTCTATCCAGATCATCCCGCTGTCCTCCAACATCGATCGTTGGTCGTCGAATGCATCTTCCTCCTTTGCGGACGGCCGTGTCACTGCATACTTCTTGCCACCAAGGTCGCGGAGCAACTTCCCTTGAATCCTCGCTCATCAACAAAGTCGAGATCTGGAGTAGCCTCTTGCACGAGGTTCTTGAGCGGTCCTTTGTGCGGCCACGCTCGGCGGAGGGTGTATGACATGGCCTGGAGTTGATGCGCATCAGGTGTGTCTCTTAGCATTTCCCTCTGTCTTGGCAACTCGATTCCGAGAAGTGAGGTTCGGTGGTTGGGGTCATTGCCTCGTAGGGGGAACCGAACTCGATGCAGCGCCATTCCTATCGGCCCTTGAAGACCTTCCAATCGTGGCATATGGCCGGCGCCGCCTCTGCAAAGTGACGCCATCATCGCGGTTTGCTTCTGATGTTAGGACCCTCGTCGTCTAGCTTGGGAACAAGGTGTGGTCGTGCTCGATGTTTGGGATCGCGTTGAGCTCGAGATCGTCGGTCTTCAGGCGAGTAGCCGTGACATATCATTGTGGGCGTTGCGATGTACTCCTATGCCGTTGTAACTGACGGGAGCCTGTTTCAGGTATTTCGTAGCCGAGCGCTCAACCACTGAAACCCATCCCTCACCCCACAGCCCGCTGCTGCGACCCAAGCGACACGGCTGCTGTCCTCCTTACCCAATTTTGTTGTAACCCGTTAAATTTACCACCGATCCATGTCGGGAGTCGCTGCTCGGAACGTCAATTCGTCGACATGCCCATGTAGTAAGTCTCATTACTTCAACCTGTTCCACACCGAACACCATTACAAACGAACCATCCGCATCGTTGTTCCTTTATATCGGAGGTTTATCTGATCCCAGACTCCCTGTGGCCTATCTTTGACATTTTATTTGCCAAGTTATGGTGAGGGTTATTCTATGGTTCGCCGGCACTGACTGATATTTACGTGTATGTTACAGATCCGGCACTGGACGCAATTCCGATGAGCGTCAGGCCGGGTATTCTGGACCCCTCGTCAGTGTCACGAACAGCGCGCTGGCTGGCAATCCCCATCGTCGGAGGTTGTACCGATCGCTTCAGGTTGAGGGAGTATCGGCGAGGGCATGCCGCAGTGGGCCGCGTTCAGTGCTACGGTGCATCGGCACACCAACCGATTCGTATGTTCATTGGATTCTCAGTTTCCTTTCCGTGGAATGCATCCCTACCCTTTCCCGATGCGGCGACATCTTGCATGTGCTGTGGCACGCGTTACGCGTAAACCACTGTCGCTACGCGGTGACGCGGACGCCCGGGCGGCCCCGACGTAGTTCGGCCCGCCTCCTGTGCTCGACAATTTCCTTGTTTGTCGGTTATGTTTGCCCAAGAAGCGACATGAGACTCGGAGCCTCCCAGGATACTCCTCCCATTGTTCGATCGGATTGAAATACTAGGGTTTATCATAGACGCGTGCTAAACGTCATAATAATATGGGATTAGATTCCCAGCGATGCTAGGCGGTGGCCATGCTGGCGTCCACATCCGAACAAGTCGGGAGAACGTCGCGGTCGAACTGTCAATGTCTCTGCTCCAAGACGACAAAGACATCCCGGGAGGTTCGCGACACGGACGATAATTCAAGCACCCCGCTGATCTCGAGATGATTAGATTCCAAGATGTTCAGTTGTTCCTTGTACCCCATGCCTGGTGTCTCCCGCTTGTCTCCCCGATTCTCCCGTATCTATGATACAGTACCACAGCAGTGTAGTGCCGCTTGCTCTCCCCTGCTCTGTCACCTCGCTTGGAGTGCCAACCTTGCTCCAGATCTCGTACTACGAGCCGGGAGAGATTTGCTATATCAACGAGCTTCTGCATCCTCGTCTTCTCTCGCGGGCAGTGCTCTACTTTAACAATGGAATTCACAGTTCGTTGGCATGACTGCTGACCTCTCGAGGACGCAGTTGAATAGAGAACTTGTTAAGCAGGGGAATTTGACGACAGAGGAGGTTCTCTCCAGGCGCCTATGCCCATCATCATGGTGCGGGGTTTCATCAAAGCCACGACCCTCGGGGAAGGCGTCAGGGCCCCGATTGCAACCTCGAGAACATTGACCTGATTGGTCATCGTGATGATGCTGGCGATCGCGGCTTTTAAGGACACCGAGGGGGGAAGTCGGACCGTTGTCAGCTTCTCCCGAGAGCCTTTGGCAACTTGAAAGACGCTTAGATCAAGGGGCCGTATCGAGCAGCAGACGGGCGAAAATCAGATCCATCTTGATTGCGCATGTCACGGTGTCCAGTTTCGCAGAAACAGTCAGCGGTCAGTCATAAGTACTCGGTATGAACCTCCAGCGCCCTCCGACTCTGGCCGAGGAATACGAAGCAATGGAAGCGCTCGGTGTTGAATTGAACCAAGTTGCGAATATGTACATGTTCACTAGAATCGCATTCGCAATGTCACGGCAGCGTTATCGATACGATACTACTTACTCCCGCTTGGGTTCCAGTGGGTTCCCAGGTGCCGCGTCATGCCCACCCAGGTGCCTCTCTAGAGTCCATCACGCCCGGGGTCGTACGGGTTCCTCTCTGGCATCATATGAATTCATCCGAGTCCTCGATGCCTGTTACATTTGATCGACCCTGGTACACAGAGCATTTCTAACATCAAGCGAATTCAGACCCTTCACTGCGCCGGGATATGTGACTTGCCTTCCACCAAACCCTTTACTGGAGACCGTCGCTCGGTGAAATCCCCCCGTACAGGTCGTTTGGGCCGGTGTCGATCGGAGCGCCGAAACGATTTGGTCCTATCATATTACTCAGGAGCGGCCCAGGTCGCAAGATGGGAACAAATCTTGCACGACGGTGAGATCGTGTAAGTAAAAGTTCAGTACCTGTCCGTGCGTAGTACTACACGCTTTCGGAGGAGTTTGCATTGGATCACTCGTAGCGGCGATATTTTGCATCCGAGGCGGGTGGTCGGGAGGCTGTCCAAAATTAGTAAAGGCTGGATCTGGCCGGCAGTGGCGGAGTCGCCCGCCACTGTGCGGCGCTCCCCGTTGGACCGACGACGAAGCTCGGAGATGTCGCAGGACAGTCAATCAAGGCGGATCAAAGGTTTGTGTTATCGGAAACTGCGTACAGATTGCCGCTGATCTCTCGATGCTTTCGAGAGAGGAGCTGATACGATGATGGTGCCATGAATTGGATTGCAACCCCCCGGCCTGAAACACGGTCGAGCGCAACTCCCAAGCTGAGGGCCTTCAACTCATGACCAGGAGCTCAACGTCAGGTAAGTTTGCCTTCACTTAGTTACTTTGCTTACCCCTGACAGATATAATATCGTTCCATTCTTTCACTCGTAAGGGGTCTGGACTCTGGAGACCCAGCACTTACGGCAGTGTCACTAGCGTTACTTTGATGGGATGATGCGTTGATGGGACATCACACATTTGTTGCAGTCTGGGGCCCGAAGGCCAGGCGAGGCCGCAGTCCACCCGACGACCGCTGGACGCTGAACCGGTCATCGTGGCTCAAGCAAAGCGAGCCGAGGGTACAGTCAGTGAGTGGAGCTCAATTCAGACAAAGGAGGCCCAGGAAACATCCGATTAGTCGTATATTGCATCCGTTTCATGCTGCACCGAGTTGTGACAGACAGTAATGCAACCATGGTTGGCGAGGGAGGGAAAAGCTCGGCGTTGCATGCAAAGGCGATGGATTCGGCATGGACACAATATCACTTCGCAACAATCTGCCAAACGAGGACGTTGGCGAATCGGCTTCCGTCTCGCCTTCGTCTCCAAAAGGCAGGCGCTGATGATGGGGAGAGAAGTCGACATTTCATGCTCGCGGGTCCCGAATTATTCGACATTTTGACAAACGTCGCTAAGCTTCTCCCGTAAACCCTCTTTCAGGTATTTCCATGATTGATCGCACCAGCCACATTTTACATCGACCCTCTCGAATCTACGTAGGCAGTGCAGACACCTAGTTGCCAACCATCAACTCGTTCTGAGAAGTCGAAGGACCCGTAGATGCGCTCCCACCTTGGCTCCCACAGGATTCAAAACTAGCACAAAACCGACCGCCCACTCTTCCGTCTACCAACTTCTTCATCTCCGCTTTCACGCCATTCCGCTTCCTGTACCTTCCTCTCCTCCCCCACGACCGCTACGCTCACGACTCTGGCTCTCAACGCTGTCTCCCCTGCGATGCTAACCGACGACCTCCCTTGGCCGGAGCTTGGTAACGTTTCACGCGGCGCGACCAGGGGCAACCAGGGCCAGAAGGGTGTTCTCGGCCCTCCGGATAATGAAGGGCGCTGTCTCTTGCAGCTCCGCGTCCAGCCCGGCGTGCTCGCGGTGCGCCTCAATCGCCAGGCTAGCGATTGGTACTGCTCCCTCGACACCGAGGTCAATCGCGCGTTGAAGCTCACGAAGACGTACTGGCGGAAGGCACGACGGCGGCAGGACTACGACGCGCGCGCCGACCAGGACCATATGGAGCTCCACGAGTGGCTCCAGCAGCTCAAGGACAAGGTCATGTCGCATCTCGAGGTGCTCATGCAGAAGGGGGAGATTCAAGGCCCGCCCTACTTGATGCCCGACAACGTCGAGCTCATCTTCCTCCGCAAGTTCATCGAGCGACAAGCCTCTGGCATTCCACACAATCCCCGCCTACGCCGCGCCCTAGGCCAGAATCGGCCGGCTGGCGTCGACCAGCAGTTCTCTTCGAAAATCTCGGTGGGTTCGTCGCCCTCGATCGCTCTCGCCGGCTGCATAGGGTTCTCAGAGAAACGTGAGTACGCTTCCAGATGCCTTCACCATGTCGTTGACTCCCTCATAGAGGAAGCTAACGAAGACGACATGACCCCCGGCGATGGCGCGGAGCAAGGGACATCGCACTCCCTACTAAATGAAGTAAACTTGAACCGTGAGTAGCATCTCGTGTCAACCCTGCCCGCACTGAGCCCACGTACGTTCATTCAGGGCGCAATCTCGCGAGCGCGCGAGCGGCATTCTCGCGCGCACAACGAGAAACTCAGGAGTCGTTTGCGCGCTACACCGCGTGTATCGACGCCGAGGCACAGGCGCGACAACAATTGAGTATGCTCGAGGAACGTCGAGACGCACTAAGTACGTCGTCCTGACACCCTGCCTCCACGAACCCCACTGACGTCGAGCAGTGGCGTCACTTGCCGAGAGTTTCCGAACCGATTACATGGACTGTACGTCGTTTTACCTCTGGCGGGGGTTCCCATCTTATGTCGTCCTTGTCACAGCACCAGGCGGGTCCAACAAACAGTCGCCACCCCTTGTGGACGATATCCAAACTACGCTTGAACGATCGGACTCGAGAGCAAGCACGTCGCAATCACACGACGAAGTCATGAATGCGATGTAGGTCTTCTTTCCAATCGTGCAGCGTACGCCACACGAACTGAGAACGGGACACAGACCCAACAACCATGTGGCCTTGCAGGACAACGTCGCGGCATGGAAGACTATGAGGGAAATGCAGTGGTCTCACGGCGATGCAATGGCTGTTCCCGACGTCTCCCGCGGTCACCACGAATTGAGCTCAGTTGATCAGGTACGCTGTCTCTGTGTAACGTACAAGGTCATATATCTGAGCGCTCTATGTTTAGACATTCTCCCCAGCGGCGCGGGGACAGGAGATGCATATGAACGCTCTGGGGCAGATGGAACGCAAGCACCCTCGGAGCTGGGAGGAGCTGCAGAGTACGTTTTCCCCGCCCTGGATGTGATCACTCGCACGATGTCCTGACACTCCGTTTGATCTCCTAGACCAGACAGCGTTCGAAGTGAGTGATTCAAGACTGTGCGTAAAAAGCTATATGATGTGACCTCTTTTGATGACACTCAAGGATATGTCTTCCTTGCCGCCCCGCAAACGCCATCAGATATCCGGCGCAGACTTCCTGGCAACTTCTCGCTCGGTATGCTCCTCAATAAGGCAATCCGCGCTGGCGCCGCCCGCCCACGCGGTGATGCGTCTTGATCAGAGCGTCGCCATGCTTTCGGGCGCACCGCCAAACGCGGAGCTGAGCGGCCTCGCTTTATGACTCGGCATGTCGCGGCTCTGAGCCTCGGCGCGTCTTGTAAGTGTCGCACCTTTCCCAGCGATTTTCTGGATCTGACACATCTGCTGTAGCCCACGCAGTTTACCATACACGTTTCACTTAATGGTCCTTCCCCCTCCCCCATCGACCGGACTCTCATAAGACCCTGCATTTGCTCCACCATTCCCCATGCGCCCAACTCACACATCGCATCCATGCCACTGGACATTCGCGCTCTTTATGCATAAGGTTATTCTGTGTTGTGCTGCCTCGCCTGCCCACGTTGCTGTGACGTATCCTTATGCTGTCGACACCCTCGTTTTTCTTTCTCGCCTCTCATCCCCATTCTCGCCCTCGCCACGGTTTCCTGATACCTCCGCCCGCATCCACGCCTGCGCCCACACCCTAATGCTTCATTTGTAGATATTTGCGCATACGTTGTACAACAGATCGCGTCCCCAAGCCATGCATGTCTGTCGTCCGGTAAGCCCCCCTCCTTCCCCGCATGGCGTTTGCTTTCCACGGACACGGACCTGAACCTACGTCATGACTGCAGGATAGATTGTATCACTGTCGTTCCTTGCCCTTCTCCGCAATTTGATGTTGTTTTACTAGTGTACCTTGGCTTGGCCGCACGCGCGTCCGCAACAGTATCCGTACCGTATCCATATTCGCATCTCCGCCCGCCGAATCCCCCATCTCCATCCCCCGCCTCGCGCAGTGGCGGTCGTGATCCTGAGTGATTCACGCCAGCTCGTCACGATTTCCCCGCTCGGACACCGGCGGTACGTCTGAGCATGTTACGGCAGGTACCACCCAGGTACCACGTCCGCGGGCGACGTGTGAGAGAGGTCACTATGGCCAGGGCGGTGAGGCTATCAACCTTCTCCCATGGTATGTCTTAATCATTGTGGCCTGGCAGACGTTCCCATGATGACGCTGCCCCGCCCTCAGATGAGGAATGGATGGATATTACGGCCCACAAACGCATCCCTTCAGGCTGTGACGGTCGCAGCGAATTGGAACGTAAGTGGAAGATTTTGCGGCTTCTGTGCGTTGGCCGTGGCAACTGACGAACTTAGCCGGCTTCGGCTGTTTAATTCGACGATAGGACTGTACAGCACCGGGCATCCAGCACTCTGGCTCGCGATGGAGGTTCGCATGTGCGGTCCCAACACCGTATACGCCGAATCATGCCCTATGCCTGGGATTTCATCATCATGCTGCGGCTCGATCCGAGCAGACACCCCAGGCTAGTCTAGGTACGCTCATCCTGGCTGATCTCTTGAAATTCCAATCATGATCAATGTCTCCAAAACCGGACGATTACGACGCACCGTCGAACGGCATGTCATGACGTGACAAATTGCGGAGGGCAGGGGTGTAATGTGCGATCCGGCTGGCCCCCGCCTCAGGTGCACCGCCCGAAGTGCGTTACATCTCTGCCGATCGCCGAATCCGCGATCGAGGGAGATTTCACTAGATAGCCTTCCTCACAGCTGCTCTTCCGTATGACGCAACTGAATTGAAGCTACGGACCCTACGCTTCGGTCCGAGGGGAAGTGTTTCTTGGATTGCATAACGGATAGAATCACTTATCGCGCATCCCACTGCCATCTCACCACCAAAGGTGACGCCCGCGGGTCGAGACCAGATTGTTTGTCCATCTGTGCGCCCGAGATGAGTTCCATGGATACCCCTAGTGGTCCCTTTCAGGCTCCGAATACCATAAGCAGACGTCGCACGAAGCGTTCTGGAAGACCGGGAACTTTCGTGAAGCAAAATCTCCACCACGCGCGCAGTCACGATGCCAAGGCCCGGTGTGCTGCCCCTAAATAGCTTTAAAAACAACCAGCCAGGAACGAGCTGAACGATGTCAGGGCACCTTCATTGTCCGGTCCGGAAGATGTTGGCGCCTCTGTGTCATTATAGGTTCCTTATGAGTGAGTGAGATTCAAAGCGGGTAGACGGGGCACTGACAAGAAGTCCCCCGCTTTGACCTGCTCCGACTTGATGAGGTGTTGAGGGGCGGTAGTCATGGTCATTTTATTTCCTGGGAGACACATTTCGGCGGTGACCGTTGTGAGTGGATCGTGCCGGAGAGAAGAACGGTCTCGGCGCAGTACCGAGTGCTGAGCATGCTTGGGCGCAACATGCCTTCCCGGACGTTGTCTCTGGGATTGTCGTACGTAAATATCACTCGAGATCTTGCAAGACGTCATTGCGTCACCCACGAGACGATGGGAGACGGAGATGGAGACTGCAAGTTTTGTGAAAAGCTTGACGGGAGTGCCACAAAGCGAGTCGGCCTCGGCGGTGTCGCTCCGGGACTACGATCAATAAATGGTACAACGAGGTTCGTACTGCCCAGACTCCTCTGCATTCATTCTGTAAGAGCATTACATTGAAAAAAGGGATGAATGGTGTGAGGCAAGGCGGCCGGAACGATGGAGCGGAGTGGGCTTGAGCGGGAACGAGGCTGGGCGGCTGTGCCTTGAGAGCCGCTTACATAATCGAAATTCTACCTCGAGGCCATGGCATTGGGCACTGTCGACAGTGTCGAGTACTCGTGTAGAAGGCGTGTTCGTAGTCTTTGCAGAGCATTTCATGGCTCGCCCCAAGGTAGATGACTCCCCCCGCTCTCTCCTGTGCGTATGGCTGTTCGTCCTACTCATCTGTGCCCGACATGAAAAATGCCCCTCCGTCTCGGCTTTTGCTCTCGGCGACGCTTCGTCAGGTCTTTTCGATCCATTGCACCGCCTTCTGCAGCTTAATACCGGGCTTTTCTACTGCTTTGCGCCGGAGGGTCCTTCATAGTAGGCGGGCATGACAGTATTCGTTGACGCTTCCATGGGGCTGTCTTGTCATCGCCGGAGCTTTAGCTTCACCTTTCGCGTGAGTTGCACGTGCGCATCGCAGAGAGAATTCATATCCGACCCTTTCACTTTGTCCAGGACGATACTTATAGGCATCAGACGCGCACCGGACACAGACAATCGCCCTTTCCCTCCCTCCCATCCCATCCCTTCCGTACGTTCAACGATGGCTGCGAGTCGTGGACGCTTCCGAAGTACGTATTCCTGCCGCACTAGTCCACTCCCGAATGGATGATTAACGCCTTCTAGCCAAACTATGCCGCAACTTCGCTCTCGGACATTGTCCACAGGGCGAGAGCTGCAACTATATCCATGCGTCTCCCGAAGCCATCCAGATGAACACCGTTGGTCCGTCACTGCAGCCCTCGGTGAGAAGTTGAGGTACCATTAAACCTTGAGCCTGGAGCTGACGCGACCATGCTCGTTTGACAGCTTAGCAAGCGAAGCACAGACGATCAAACATATTCAACCACCTTCTCCCCCACGCTGTGGCCTACTCTTTCTCCTGCGACGAATACGAGTTCTGACCACTTCGCGTATAACTGGAGCAGCCCATCGCCCGCAGTGGACACAACCCCGTCGCAGTCTCATATCAAGTATCGGCCTTTGTCCTGGCGCACCACACTCTGCAGACACTTCCTGAAGAATCGTGGCTGGTGCCCAGTCGGCGAGGAATGCAACTAGTATGTGCCACACAGCCACAGGTGTCTACAATCCATCCCTACGTACTCAACGATGCTTGTTCACAGTATACATGATCTCATGCTGGGGAGCTTTGCCAAGGATGATGCACGGTTCTCGAGTAGACGTCTACCATCGACGGGTAATGCGAAACAGAACGATCGTGGCAAGGCAGGCAGCAAGCACAGTCACTGCTGGGCCTACATCCAGGGCTTGTGCCACGTCCAAGATTGCACCTACCTCCATCCGGTCGCCATTCACATGTGTAGGTATCCGTCCTCCGCAATCCATTAAGCTTCCGTGCGTCTTACCTACGTGTCCTTCAACAGTCGCAGCACACACGCCGTGTCTCGCGTGGCCCAACTGCCGTCGGGGACCGCTTTGCCCATATAAGCATCCCGAGCCGTACATCTCCACCTCACCCGAGGGGTCACCTGTCCAACAACCCGCGGCCATCCACCCTCCTCCGTCGCAGCCCGACACGGTCCCTCGCGGTGCGATGCACTATAACGGTATGTTCTACTACAATGTTCCGCAGCCACAGCCGATGGCACGCTCTCTGCCTCCGCCCCTCGCGCTCCCACCGTCCGGCGCACAGCCGCCCGTGCTCTTCACAAACCCTTGGGAGGCCTGGCAAATGCCATACACGCCGACCGCCGCCCCCATGCCATTCACCCCGATCGCGATGAACCATCCCCCCGCGGCGTGGCAGGTACCCGGACTTGGACTCGGACTCGCGTCGGACTCCGGCAAAGTGCTGGGGATGGGGCCGCCGCAGCCCATGTTCTCCCCGGTGGCCGTCGCCGGGCCTCCGCCCGCGTTCGACTTCACAGTCTACTCGCCCCCGCCCCCGCCGCCCCTTGGCGCCCCTGCCCCTGGCCCTGCGCCGCAAGCGAACTACAGCTACAGCTACAACTACACCTACGGAAATCACGGAACGGGAGCGGAGGAGCCCGCGGCGGCGCAGAGGCCGCCGTCATTCTCCGTGTCCGCGGCTCCCGAGAGCGAGTTCCCATACGTGCCGCCGAAGAGCCAGCGCGTGGGACACGCGCGGCGGGTGAGCGTCACGATCAAGAGCAAGGAGTCGGAGGACCTCGACGCGCTCGGGCTGGACGCCAGCTCCCACGGGCGGTTGCCGTGGCAGACCCACGCGCTGGACCGCGCCGCGCGCAGGGTGAGTGTTTCGTTTTCGTTCTCGTTGCGGCGTTCCTGTGTGTTGACGGGTGTGACTGTGAATTTGAATGTGATTGCAGAGCTGGGCGCCGTCGTCATCCTCTGCGCTTCGCGCGGCCGAGCCGACGCCGCCGCTGGTACTCTACGGCATGTGAACGAGTGCGTGTTGAGCGCGGTGCTCGTCGCCCCTCGCCCCTCGCCTCTCCGCTCTATCTCAGCTTCTCGCATCTCTGCGATCTCCTCGGGCGGAGGTGTTCAACAAACACCTACATCTGCGTCTCACAATCTCCAGTCCCTACGTCATTTTCAATTGGATACTCGGATACTCCTCATTCTCTGACACGGTACCTTACGAACGTCACAATTTCCCCACCCCTGCGCCATCACGAGACCCGCGCCGCTCTACTGTAATGCTCTTGACGACTGCGTTCTCCGCTCCTTCCTGTACCTACTGTCTTTTTTGCTCGGATTGCCATATCTCTCGCCTTTTCCGACCATCTCTGTCCACGCTCCATCATATCATCCCATCTCACTGACTCTGCAGTTGTATAGTTGACATCCTGTTCCTGGACCTGTTAATTCCACTGTACAACTACTACCATTTCCCTGTCACATACTATCACATGTAATGATCCCTTGCACCCTACCCCTTCGGACGAGTGCACACGAGACTTCGACGTCGAGCGCCGTCCACCCAGTTGAAGTTGTCCTCTGCCAGATTCGAACCCGCGGACGGAATGCCGGACCCTATAGCCGGCTTTGTCCCTGCCATTTCGGGCCTCCCCAACGAGCGCCTCTCTGTTTGCCAGCTTTCAGATGACCTCCACTCGCAACTTTAAAAAGCGGCCTCAGGGACGTCCGCCTTACAAGCGGTACTTATCTTCTCCTATCGCAGACAATCTGCTCGAGCCGTGTGGTTGCGAACCTTGTGCTGTGTGGCTCCGAGGCATGTGAAAGTGGAGACAACAGCTGCCTGCAGCTGGGAGCGGGGCCAGGCTTCGATGCGGCGACATCCTGGTTCCGGCTCGAAGAATCGAAGCAGGGAAGTGATTATACTCCTAACATTAACAATAACAATGCGCCTTCCCGCTACTAAGTAGGCATTAGGCTATCCATTCATTTCCGGAACTCCCGGAATCCGCGCTTCGGGTGAGTCGTACGTGCGTCGTGCGGTGCGGAGAGATTCCGACCTGATATCCTTCCATGCAGCGTTAACTGTGCCACGATTGCTCGACCGACGACTCCGGCACCGCTACGGGTGCGTACTTTTATCATGCGGGCTCTATCGTTCTACTTATCCACTGATCCCTTCGTGATTGCCATAAGTAGATACAAAGATCCCAACGGTTGTGAACGCTAACGGTCCAGTCGGTCCGCGAGATGTCGATCATCCCGGGCGGCATTGTTGAACATTCAGGCATGCCATCTCAGTTACCTGGGTGTCATGTGGACAGGGGACTTCCAGCCTCTCCCTTTGTATGGAGGTACGATACGGGTCTAATGTGCAGTTCAAGGAACTACGGATGAGGCGCAGGTCTCCCATCCCCTACGGTGCGTTTTTCGCTCTCTACGCCCAGATATTGCTGTATTCAATCATCTGTTGTAGCGGGTTTCCGAGACTTCCGTCTCGTAACTGTTCAGCGCCCGTTCAAGCAGCGATATGCCCCGCCGAAAGGGCATCGAAGCCTTTTAAGACGTCAATTGACACGGACCACGGTTCATCGAGCGGATTCTCGATGCTACCGCGGATGTCTACGACCTGCCGAGAGGATGGCAGATACCACGTCTTTCAGCAGTTGTACGTCTTCCGTGATTCCCTTCTTGCATATCATCCGCGTTACTAGACTCGGTCGTGAGCCGTTTAGGTCATAACCTGTTTTTTGGTCGAGGCACGCCGTGTCTCGAACCGCGTGCCCACGATACAGTGGAGTGCGTGCCAACATACCCAGTCGCCTTCTCGCTCTCGCACATTTACTAACACGACCGTCGTGCCCGGTTGCTACACGGTGTGTTTTACCGATTATTCTCCGTGCCCCTTACCACCGATTTCCCCGACGTTTTGCCGTGGCGCCCGTCTTCAAGTTCAAGCTCGTTTGCAACCACAGCGTAGTCTCCCCTAGGCAGACAATACACGGTCTGTGGAGGGGAGGAGGTGCGACCGTATATAACCACAGCGCCGTTTTTTTTGGTTGAGATTGGTGCGATTTGTACGCTTTCGCAGTGCCATGTGAGTGTATGTCATCTTTTCTGGGGTCATTTGCTTTCGTATGCGACGTCCACAGCGGCGGACCGCGTGCCCACTCATGGACACTTCCCCCCATAAACAGGTTCCATATGACCGTGTTTAGTTACGTAGTTTTGCGCTCATGACATTCGGCATGCCCGCAGCCTTGAGATCTTTCTCATGATCTCGAGCCCGTACAGTTCCCGCTTGGTTATAAAAGGGGGCTGGGGAGGTGGCAGGCCACATTCCACCCCCTTTACTTGAAACTCGATCGATTCCGTTCTATCACATCCTCCGCAGACAACATACCACTATGGCTAACCCTTCGGAGTTCGGCCCCCTTCCCCCTCGCTTTGCCGAGTTGAAGAAGGAGATTGCGGCGTCGATCCCTGACTTTGAGACCCGTGCTACCAAAGCGTGGGGCGAGATCCTCACCGAACTCGACGAGGTCACCAAGGAAATCGCTGCTCGGGGATCCACGGTGAGACGGTTGTACACTTTGTCTTTCTCAATGCTGACTAGTAAATGGTGGATCGCAGAACGTGCCCGAGGTCAACTTCGCAGATCTCGGCACCTTGAGCCCGGAGCGCGTCAAGGAGATTCGCGACAAGGGCTGTCTGGTCATTCGTGACATCGTCGATGACCAGGAAGCTAGGACCTGGCAAGCGTGGTTGCGTGACTACGTCTCCAAAAACCCGGTCCCCGGTAGGTTTGCTCGCTCGTTCCCACATGCCGCAGAACTAACTTCATACGGCCATTCGTCCGCCCAGGCTTCCCAGATGGCGATAAGCAGTTCTTCGAGGTCTAGTGAGTGGCACTTCTTTTGGGCGCGTTGGGATTACTTACTCACCACGCGCATTTCCAGCTGGGCGAAGTCGCAGATTCGCGCGCGCTCGCACCCGAACGTCCTCTCGGCCGCGACTTGGCTGAACAAGATGTACCACACCAAGGACAGCGAGAAGGCCGAAGGCATGGACCTCGAGACCCCGCTCATGTATGCCGACCGGTTCCGTATCCGCCGCCCGGGCGTCCAGTGGGAGGCGCACCCCCCTCACGTCGATGGTAGGCATCTTGATCCCAAAAAGTACCTTACCCCTGTTAATGTTCCACGTTTCGCGGCCAAGGTGGAGGCATTGAGCGTTGGGAGGACGAAGCCTTCCGCGCCTGCTTCCACGACATTCTAAGCGGTAACTGGCGCGAGCACGACCCATACAATCTCGAGAACCGTATCCACGCTAAGAGCTCGCTCTACGGCCGCCCCAACCAGGTACGTGATCTCGACTCTTATATATCTCCAGTCTCTATGCCTTAGCGTGCTGATCGCGAGGAACGACGACGACGCCCAGGCGACCGTGTTCCGGACGTTCCAGGGCTGGCTCGCGCTCAGCGAGACCGCCCCGAACGAGGGCACGCTCCAGATTTTCCCGAATGTGATGCTCTCGAACGCGTACACGATCCTGCGGCCGTTCTTTGCGCCAAAGGAGGGTGCCAACCCCGACTCGTTCGACCCGAACGACTGGCGGCTTGGTGTGTACCCTGTATCGATCATCCACCTGCGTTGCTCGACCTGACGAGCGGATCGCAGACACTACCTCTCCGGAGTTCCATGGGATCTACTCCTACAGGAGCGGGTTCGTCGGGCCCCGCCCGACCACCAAGACGCACCCGCACCTGCGCCTGGAGCAGACGATGGTCCCGATGCCGAAGGTCTACCCTGGGGACATGGTCTTCTGGCATTGCGTTCGTCCCGTCTCCCGTGCTCCTCCACTTGCCTCCAGCGCGCTAACGGAGAAGTTCGTTCGACACGCAGGACGGCGTCCACGCCGTCGAGCAGCAGCATACCGGCAAGGAGGACTCGGTCGTGATGTACATCGCGGCGACGCCGTACACCGCCGCCAACGCTGCGTACATCGAGAAGCAGCGGGAGAGCTTCCTCGCGGGCCGCGCGCCTCCCGACTTCCCTGCCACACAGGGCGAAGCCCAGTACGTGGGCGTCGGGCATGCGGACGACATCGAGGGCCCGATTGGCAAGAGGGCGATGGGCCTTCCGATCGAGGTCGTGTAGGCTGGAGTGTTTGTGTGACATGATTATGTACCAGTATGACCAGGAGAGATGCCTGTCAAGCTTGGTGAGTGGGCCTTTTTTTCGGGAATTGTTAGTGATCTGCTGAAAGCCCCACGAGACAGTTCCTAGTACCCTATGGTGTATACGAAGTAGTATGAGTACCGTCTACACCTCCGTTGCATCGATGGAATTCAGGAACCCCTCTAGACGCTTTAAGTTATTCCTTATCTCTTGCTTGTCCGGGTAAGGGCACTGACCGATATGATCGTCTTCACTGAGTCTTTGTATTCAGATGCGTTCAGATGGATGGCGTTGCGAGGAAGTGGCACCGACTCGGATCGGGCATGACGCCCAGTCTAACGGGTCAAGGAGACTCAGATGCAGTATGTTAAATGCTTGCATGCACTTTAGGTCCCGGACCCATTCTCCATCATAAACGCTTGCAAGGAAACACCGGTTTGGCAGCCATCGTATAAAAGCGCGGACGTGGGACTCGTCTCTTCAGACCTTCAACCTTCTCTCCCTATGACTTCTCCACAGCTGTTCGACCAGTACGACATCATCATCGCTGGCAGTATGTCCAACCCTCGATAACTCCCCTCGTGTTGACTCCATCATACGCTTACGTGCTCCCATGTAGGTGGCACAGCCGGTGGCGTTATCCTGGGGAGACTAGCGACGGCCGACCCATCGCTGCGCATCCTCATGCTCGAGATGGGGCCGTCGACCAAGGACGACCTAGCGCACATACAGCCAGCGCGCTACCTGACGCACCTCGAGCCCGACTCCAACACAGTCAAGCACGTCGTCGGAAAGCCGAGCGACCACCCGAACGGCCGCCAGCTCGCGATCCAATGCGGTCAATGTGTCGGGGGTGGTTCCAGGGTCGGCTGTAGGTGACCTTTGTGAATCTCTGGCTCCTGCGTGCGCGGTTAACGTGTGACTGCGCAGGCATGCGGCCGCCGGCTTCTGACTACGACGACTGGGCGAACGTGCACGACAATCCCAGTTGGAGTTTCGACGACCTATTACCACTAATCAGGAAGGTGCGAGATGATGATACCACGCGGATCTTGATTCCGTTCCCTTCTCATTGGTGCGCAGGCAGAAACGTATCAAGTCGCCACAGGCAAGCCTTCCCATGGATACGACGGCCCTCTCAAGGTCTCCTACGGCGGAGCCCGTACCAATGTTGGCGAGGATTATATCCAGACCATATCGCAGTACGACAAGACTCGGGCGGCGGTCGTGGACGATGCAAGCAGCATGACTCTCATGGATTTGAATCGTCTTCACGTAATGTCGATCGTCCATCCTGCTTGATTGACTCTGGGGTACGGTTCGATATGCAGCCTAACATCTCGTTTCGCAGCACTGGCCAAAGTGGATTGACGGGGAGACCGGCCGCCGGTCCGACGTCGCGCACGACCACATTCACCCAGCACTCGACAAGTCTCAGAACGTGCACTTGCTTCCCGGTTGTGCGGTGCGCAAAGTAATCGTAGAGTACGTCCCCGCCTTCTCCCAACTCTCAAGGCTCTTCTTTGACGCCAAACGAGTGTGCTCTCAGAGACGGGAAAGCGACAGGAGTGGAATACGTCCCGAACTCAAAGGTGCTGCCCGATGCCGACAAGACACCCCGTACTGCGCGTGCGACGAAGCTTGTCGTCTTGTCCGCTGGCGCGTTTGGGTCCCCTACGATACTGGAGCGCTCCGGGATAGGCTCGAAGGGTATCTTGGAGCGCAATGGCATCAGGCAGACGGTCGTGGAGCTCCCCGGGGTTGGGGAAAACTACAGTGGTAAGTCAAGGTGCCGGGAACGGCCGGGTGTTTGGAGCGCGTCCGACAGGCTGATCAAATACTGCACAGACCACCCCCTGATCGTGGTCCCGTTCCATGCGAAAGAAGATGCGGATACCCTCCACGGCATCGTCCAAGGCGATCCCGGGGAGCGCGAGAGTACGTTCCGTTCGTTTGATGCGCACCGTAACAGTCCATAATACGATCTTCAGAGTGGTCAGCGAAGTGGCACGAAGACGGTCAGGGTCTCATGGGATCAAAGTTGGCCGCAGTTCCCTCCTTCTGCTGGGGCAGATTTTTGATGGGCTCTTTATTCAGCGGACTTGACGGCGCGATGCACTACCGTCCATCCTCTGAACAGGAAGTAGGGGAAATCGGTGCTGAATTTGCCGAACGGTGGGCGTCGTTCTACGCTGGTGCGCCGGAAAAACCGGTGATATTGGCGGCTCAGCTATCCGGGTAAGTTCACTGAAGACCGCGTAGTACTATTCTCGTGTACTATTCGGATTGTCCCTGAAATTTGAAACCCCGGTCCAGGTACATCGGCGCGGCGCCCCCGCCTGCCAGCCACAATGTGTACTCCGCAGGCGCACACTGCTCCTACCCGTTGGGAACAGGCTCGGTCCACATCACCTCTGCCCACGACGTCGACTCGCCTGTGGATTTCGACACGGGTGTGTTGAAGCGGTACGCATATCTGCCACTCATTTTTGAGAGCCTGCGATCGACGACTCCCACCCACGCTGTACAGGAAGGAGGACGTGGCCGTCCTACGCCATGCCTGGAAACTTTGCAGAGAATACGGCCGACGCATGTCCTCCTACAGAGGCGAATACGCCCGCCCCCGATCGCCCCAAGTTCCCAGCTGGGAGTGCAGCGGCGGCGTCGCCAGATCACAATACACCCGTCCCCACCGATGCCCCGGACATTGAGTATACCGAAGAGGACGACAGGGCCATCGACGACTTCTTGAAAGCTAACGGTGAGTGTCCACGCGGCGCTTGAACCAAGCGCGACCTGACATCGTATCGCTAGTCATCACAACATGGAATTCGGTGAGTATAAGTATATACCTCGGAAGGGAGCAGGAACTTCCTAACTCGCTCGACCTCAGCTTGGCACGTGCGCTATGAAGTCGCGGGACAAAGGTGGGGTCGTCGACTCGCGCCTTGATGTATACGGCGTGCAGAACCTCAAGGTCGCCGACCTGTCCATTTGTCCGTCGATCGTAGCTGCGGTAAGTACGTCCCAGAGTGCGTATGCGTAAGTAGTCCACAGGCTAATATTTGCGACTTCGAATGTTAGAACACCTGTACTACTGCTGTCCTTGTGGGCGAGAAGGCTGCTGTAATCATAGCAGAGGAGATTGGGATCGCGGGTGTTTAGTTACGAGGTTCAATCCAACCCAACCCAACTTACGGGTGGGGATGCATAGTTCAAGACAGCTACGGGAAGCACAGGAACAATATGAATGTGAAGGATAGATGTCGGCGATGACCATCCTCTGGGACGCCTCCTTGCATCTTAGCAACCTCTGCCTACATCTCCAATTCCGACGAAGCCCACAGCGCGATGTATACGACCCGATGGCAAAGGACAGGTGGCGCACGGCGCGTCTAGCGTGAACGCTAGACTGCCTACTCGGCATCTGTTCGATGCTTGTGCGTCAATTTCGTCGACTGCGTTACGCGATCATCAGGGACCACCGTCGTGACTGCTGGCCTGTTCGACTCAACAGCTGAGGGCGCCTTAAAGTTATGAACAAAGGGAGGTCCCGCGGACTCCCATGCACGCTGAATTGGCAGGGGGTGTGCCGTAGAGCTCCTGATGCGGCCTCGACCGATGCGCCCAAAACTGGTGCGGGGACGGTCATCGTGCGCACTGCGCAGGAGGAGCGGGACAACCGTGCACGCCCACTTGGCGCGGCGCGCACGATCGGCCGACGTAAGTACTCGTCCCGCAGCCCATGAAGTGCGCGTCCGCCCGTGGCGAAACGCGTCCGATATGGTGCTCGCAGAACTGGAGATCGGCCGCCCGCGCCGGGCAATCGCCTGAGTACGTCCCATCGGTGTCGAGCGCGACAGCGCAGAACTCGGGGCGGCGGCGGGGTTTTGCAGCTTGGTCAGTGCTCGTGGGGATGGCCGCACGGAAGTCACCTGCCGGCCGAGGGCGACCCGAAGTCTGAGATTGCGCGGGCCGTGTGGGGCGTGGCGGATATTGTACTGTATCTTCAATGGAAACGGACCATGAGAGAGGTCAGGAGAGCGGCGGATGTCCGCAGGGTAAGTATGTAGTCATGCGAAAGCCGAAATCTAGGGTCGCGCGCACCTCAGAAGAGATGGGTGGAAAACCGAACGTTCGGGTCGCTGTCGGCCATGGTCCGTATGTCGTGAGACAGCAGAGCCTGTTATATCTATTAAATAATGGCGGTACAGTCTGGGGAGACGACGCCGTCTGTCGCTCTGGCTGATGGGTGGTGATGGGTTGCGAGCTGTCTAAAGCAGAAGTGAATACTTCAATCGTCGTCAGGAGATGCCAACTTCGAATTCGAGAACGCCAGTCGGCGACAAATGATGGTCAAGACGCACCATTGTACTCCCATGTGAATCGTGATGGCAGAACACATCGAAGGCGTCCACGATGCGCTTCTCAAACTCTGGAAGGTCGCCGTCGCCCCCCGTGTCGTGGCCCCTAGGAACGAACGAGCGCATGTTGGGATTCGGGTGTTCCTTTTGGGGCAGAAGGCATCACAACGCAGAGATGTCAGTGAGTGATATGAAGATAGGGCCCCAAGCGGGGGGAAGACCGCACGCACGTAAGATTGACTGGGGAATGTCCTCCCTAGGCTAAGTAGGGATATGTGGGAGCCGACATACCGCCGACCAGAAACAGAAACACAGGTTTGGTAGGGGGCAATGCCCGCTCTGGGGCCGTCCGTGGATCCAGGAACGCTAAATAAGTAGCTGCGTTGCGTGTGTGGACACTGCATATGGCCTAGTTGCCATGAAGCGCACTAACATCAGAGCCCTCAGAGCTGGAGACGTACGTACTTCGGACGTCGAACCTCTGGCGGCGGTGGATACTTAGCCCAGTGGCGCCACTTGTGTGTCGGACATGTGTGTCCTCGCTCCTAACGGGGCGATTGCTTGGCTTGGCTGGTATTGTGCGTACGCAGCAGGTGTTTCCCTTTCGAGACCGATCTGAAAACATGTGGTGGTGACTGATCGACCGGCGAATGTGGGGTTGACATGCGACTAGGAACGGAGGAGGCAGGAGAATTTAACTGACCGAGAGATCTTGATGGGGACAGGAGCGTTTTAGCAGCGCAGCGTTTCTACAGCGCTTGCCATTCTGAGAAGTGGGGACCCGGACGGTGGACAGCTGCCCAGCCGGCACGCTCGGACAGATCGCAGGGCCGATCCCTCGGATTCGCATGTCGTACAAAAGCAAGGTTCCTGGCCTCTTCGGACGCGATTTAATGGGCCCTTTCCCTGGGATGGCTAACCCGGAGCCTCATTCGTGTCTGCTGCTCGCAGAAGGCGCCGTGGGGTGGTCCGTGCGCAGGGAACGGGGTCACGTGTGTGTTTAGGGGAGGCCGCGGCATGGGCGGCATGTGCTTACGTGAGGGGTTACGTGGCGTGAGTGCGGGTGATTGACAGGGAATTTCTTGCACTCCTGACTGCAGCCTTCGCGGCCCCTCGCCATTGTCGGAACGAGCATCATCGATATCCGATCTCGAATTGACACTCTAATTCATCCGCTTCCGTCTCCATCCTCTCGGCCCTTCCGTGCCACTCCACCATCCAACCCCATATATCCAACGTAACCTTCTTTCCTCACTCGCTCCTTTGTCCCTCTGCTCACCACAATCACCATGCCTTTTCCAGCGCAACCCCACCCCGGCAACGCCCCCAAGCATCCACTCCGCCACCCCCAATACAGCCTCGCCTCGAGCCACAAAACATCATGGCGCTCGTCGTGCATCCACCTGTCGACGGCCCCAGGCGCTCGTCACGCATCCGTGTCCGCCGTCAGACAAACCTTAGCCGTTCCTCCTACCTTCTCGCACACACCCAGACTGCCGTAAGTCGCCGCACACATCCCCGCAGCACACATGCCGCCGATCTCTCTCTGGCCCCCAAACCGTCTGCCGTCGCCGCCTCCCTCGCGACCCATTCCAAATCCGGCATCCATCCGACTTCCAGTCTTCCATCCGCCCCAGTCAGTAAGCGTCGTACTCGGGCCAGCACTGGCAGTAGTAGCACAGCCCCTTCCTCTTCTAGAAACAAACGTCCTGCCGCAAAGAAGCAGCAGATCTCCGTCGTCGTCCCGCATCCGTCGTCGTCTGTACCCGTTCTAGCAGGATCCAAGAGAAAGCGGTCTCAGAACGCTGCCGATCGCCCCGATCGCCTGGCCTACGAGCTCGTGCATATTGATGGCCTGCTGGCCGTCGCCGCCGCGGGAGACAGAGCCGCAGATGAGGACGAGGAGTTCCAGACCCCGAGGCAGCTGCGCTACGCGAAGCGTCAGCGGCTTCTGACCTCTCTCTCCGACAATGAAACTCCTGCCACTAGTGCTGATGTCGGCCGCCTTCGAGATGGTTCTCGTACACCTTCGGGTGACGCGCCGCAGCCTCAAGGTTCCCCCGCAACAGGGAAGCCCGGAGAGCCCCGTGTCGAACGCTCGGGTCCACGGGAACGTGGGGCCCATCGTACAACGACCGTGAGTGATCGTGCATGTTCTATCCTTCTTTGTTCTGACCAGACCTCTTTCATTTAGGACGGGCGTCTTCTGACTGTCGGTGCCCCCACGGCCACTCGCCCATCAACGTCGTATACCCCGCCAAACTCATCTCCTGAAGAGCGGCCACGTCCAGAGCGCCCCCCTACGCCCCGTCCGAAGACACTTGCACATGCAGTGCCTGATGCCACACCGGCTTCTGATGTCCCACCATCTCTTCCCGCGCCCTCGTTCATGGAACAATGTGCGCAGCCCACCCTCCCGGATCCTGCAACGGAGGAACCCGCGGAACCGACCATCTGCCAGTTCCACCGCCTTAAGCTCCCTCCGCGTGAACGCAGACCCGAGACGGCCGATACCGGTTTGTGGAAGCTCGCCTGCCAAGAACGTGTAGAGTTCCTGTGAGTATTCACTTTGCGTGGCATAACGGTCGCCTGTATTAGTTACGGCAGTGACTTCCGTTCATTCACCACTCAGTCCTCTTGTGCTGACTGGTACTGGTACTTTACAGGAAGGAGACATACCGGGAGATATACGAGGCCGTCGTTCAGGCTGAGGAAGTGGCTGCGCAGCAGTTCCTCTCGCAAGCGCCCAGCACAGCCTCCGACTCCGTTCCGTCTTCTCCGGTCACTGTTCCGTTCACGCTATACACTCCCTCGTCGTGCGCCGCAGCGGCCCTTGTCGACGCGGACGGCGACACGGACATGGACGTTGGATACTCGAGCGACTGGGATTCGGACGAGGACGAGGACAAGTCCGAGGACGACGATCTCCTCTTCGACGCGCACGCGCAGACGTACGACGGCCTCAACCCCTTCGACAACGCTGCGAATGCCGGCTGGAGTCCCGGTGCTCAGGCCTTCGGGCCCCCGAGGCTGCCCCCACTCGCTTCCGTACCGGTGTATGCGCTGGAGTGCGTCCCGGAGCAGATGGGCCGGAACGGCGTGCCGTTCATGGGCCGCGGTACGCCCGTCGACCGTGCGCGCCGCGCGGAGTGGGCGTCCCCCGCCGTCCCGCTCCTCCCTCGCGTGATTGGGATGTCCGTCTCGTGCGCGTCGTGGATGCGCCACTCGCGGCCGTGCCGGGGGTTCTACGCGCCGCAGCCGCAGCTCGAGATGCCGTACCCCGAGATGGACATGGGCATGGGCTTCGACGCGATGCAGATCGACGTCCAGCCACAGGCGCAGCTCGGGCAGCACCATCAGTACGCGCACCCGGAGTGCATGTCGTGGCTCGATCCCGCGCTCCGTGCTGCGTCTTTGTCGCCGTCGCCGTCTCCTGTCCCTGTCCCTGTCCGTGTGCCGCCCTACGCGGTGCCGTGCACGCCTTCACCGCAACACCAGCAGCAGGACTTCGCGATGGCCACCCCGGAATACCCCTCCACGCCCGACCTCTCCTCCTCGCCGTCGTCCTCGTCGTCGTCGCTGTCGGGATCGTCGAGTCCCACGGGGTGCGCATGGCACGCGACCTTCCTCCAGTGCCTGCAGTCGCCCACTGGGTGCGCGCCGTGCTTCTCGCCCGCGCCCATCCCCGCACCGGCGAGCCCGACCCCGCCCACACCAGCGGCGGCGATGGCGGCGACGGCTTTTATCCAGCCTCAGCCTCAGCCGGCGCAAGGCATGGACTCGGCGGCGTTCGCGATCGTGAGCGAGGAGTACGTGCGGCCGCACGCGCACGCGCACACGCACACGCACTTGCCAGTGGTGTCGGGGAGCGTGACGCTCAGCCATGCGCTCGGCTGAGCGCTGGTTCGGTTTTCGGTTTTCGGTTTTCGGTTTTCTCCACGCTGTCGCTGTCGTTGTCGTCGTCGTCTATTCCGTCTCTGCCTCTGCAAGTCTTGGGACGACGCACGCATACGCATACCGCATACGCAATACCTCGCATTATTATCGCATTCGCACGACCAGGCTGTCTTCGGCGGGTGGTCGGGCTGGCTGATATACCTACAGTATACTTACCTTGTGTAGCTTATTTTTTTGTTTTTTGGTGTGTACGCTTTGCAGTTTGTATCGCATTCGATTTTGTGTTTGGTTTTTTTTTCGTGTGCGCGAAGGTTTGGGTGCATGTGTGTGTGATTGTGTGCTTCGATTTGTGTGCTTGGGAGTTGATGCAGGTGCCCGAGCTGAAGTTGAGCAGTCCACGCAAAACTCAACCCCGTCCATGTCCATTGTCAGTGATTGATGGTCATTTCAGAATTCCAAGGCTTTGAGATCTGATGAGACCCTGGGGCCCTGTCTCTTCTGGTTTCGACGCGTGAGCGGTCTTCGTTGTTTCCGGATCCCGTACTCGGACGCGTCGCTCTTCGGTCACCTCCGTCCAAGCTTGAGGTCAGACCGGAGGCTTGTGCACCGTCCCACTCTCTGAAAGTACAGTAGAAGTAGGAGTGGAGCTTTTGTCAGCAAAGCATTTCACACCTGACGCCTGATGCATGATGACCCGAAGAGCAGTGTCAGAGCTTGCGACGATGGTTCATGTCATGGCCCTCATGGAAGGAAGAATGGCATATACCGAAAATACCCCTCATTGTCTGACAAACACTGCTCCAACCATCCCTTCACGACGCGGTGCGCGACCATCATCGACGCTAGCGAAAGAATAATAATTTGTGAGCAGGCGCTGGAAAATGAACTTGAAATCAATAGTAGCAGCTCGGAAACGCACGAAATCCCGTCTATCTCTACGATGGGCGACCGGTCGCACTCCGCATGCACTCCGGGGCCATGGTCGTCACGGACGATTCGAAAGCACACGTAACGATTCCCATATCGCTGGCGGCATAGGAGGCCCACCACTTTGACGGTCGAGGACAGCGCGTTCCCGAATTCGTCGGCCGCCCTTTGCAAGGTAGTGTAAAAACGGCTGTAGTCGGACGCACACGGGGGTGGGGCGTGCTCGAAATCGAGGTAGCAGAAGAGGGCCTGGAGGTGCCGCAGAGGGGCAAGCGCTTGGGCGATGGTGGCCTACGTACGATGGTACCGTCAACTGAAAATCAATCGGCGAAAACTTGAAAGAGGAGGGGGGGACGGGGACGCGTGACGTACCACTGGAACCGCGGCATTCATTTCGGAACCACGGTCGTAGTACCGGTACCGGTGAATGATCAGATACCGCAGCTGTGGAAACGCGCCCGGGATGAGTCGGAAGAGCTCGCCCGCTTGGTCGTCCTCGACAAATTCGAGCTCAAGACGCTGGACGCTGCCAGTGGACGATGGTGGGCAACGGCGGAGTATTCGGAGGATTTCCGAAGAGGTCGGGGCGGGAGAGTACCAGCCTAGCCCCGTCATCACACTGACGTCTTGTTCGAGAAAGTGGAAGGAGTGGCGAGGCCAGCAGCGCAGCGCGAGGCACTGAAGGGTAGAAGGGAGATGGGCGTAGAACTCGTCGTCGGGATGGGGGTAGGAAACCAGCAGGTCCTGGAGATCCGGGCAGGGGAACTCGGCTTCCATCCCCGCAGGCCATATCTCTTGACGTGGCAAGTCGATCGGCTGCGCGAGGGCCAACGATAGCTTCCGAAGACGAGGCATGTGGGCGAGAATAGAGAGGTAAAGGGTGTATCGTTGCCCACTGCCGGCATGCGACGTGATGACCTGACGTCGCCCGATCAAGGACAGTTCGCGGAGGCGAGGGAAATCCGTCGTGCTCAAACAGTCCAAAGGTGCGCATTCGCTCGGAATCGAGAGTATCTCCAGCGACCGCTGAGTAGTGGCTTGTCGCAGGAGGACAGAGAAGAGCTTGATCTCGGTGGCGGAAATTCTGCGATAGCCGGAGGATGGATAGTCGATGGTAGCAAGCGAAGTAATCAGGGGATGCAGCAACCGCTCGGTCTCCGGTGGAAGGACGGGGGCGATCGTCCAGAAAACCAACGATATGAAGGCTACGGGGATTCGAACAACCGCACTAATCGCCTCCCATGGAAGTCCCCCTTTCTGAGCATGGCTGATGATCATTGTTCGGAGCTTCGGAATACTAGTTAGCTTGGCAGTGAGCGCAGAGTAGATGACGTCGTATCCATTCAGCGGCTTGCGGCCCACTGCGTTTCTCTCGTACACCAGACGAGGGAAATTGCAGTACAGGCGAAGAGACCTAGCTTATTATTGTTTCAACATGTTTCAGTGATTCCGGGAAGAAATGACTTAGGCGTACCGCACGTACGACCACATCGTTTCGGGGACGAAGTGTTGAGCGTCGAACGTCCGTGGTGTCATTACATGACACTGACGAAACAATATTGATTTGCACGCTTCTCTCATCCACTTGCAAGTCAGGGAGAGCGAGCGCAAGCTATCGGATGCGACGACATGCTCGAAAAGCTCGGCGAGGCTGTCGTCATCCAACCGACAAAAGGTATCCGATTGTCTGTGGTAGAAATGATAGGGCACTGAATGTAACAAAGTTAAAAGATTTGCTTACGAGCGAATTTGCTTTGCCACGGCTCTGGGTGGCTCGAAAGGCTCTGAATGAACTTGAATGACTCGGACTGTTGGTACCTTCATTGAACGAATACCGAGAGATGTGACGGCCGGGCTGGGGATAAATACATCATGGCCCAGTTCTGCATGATACCCTTTACTCCAGGGCTCACCTTCGTGAAGGAAAACAAGGAATACGACGGCTCGAGAGGAGTTGACGTTGTCCGCTTGGAATTCAAGTTGAGTAACCCCTATAGGTCACCCAATATTTGGTGTTATTTGTCATCGGGCCCGCAGTTGTGCCTTGAGGAGTCGGTTTTCGGTTCCTCCTCGTTGTCAATGTTGTCTTTCCGTCTCTGCCTCTCTGCCTCTGCAAGGCTTGGTGCCCTCCTAGTCCAGGATCAGAAATGAGTTCTATATCGCAGGGGGATTGAATGAAATGCGCGTGCGCACACCTTCAGTCGAAGCTCTGGCGCTTGCCACTGGCCGCAGCACACCGTGCATTGTTCAGACTCATCGAACCGGTGGAGGTCGCAGTCGAATTCGAAACATAGTTCAACGATACTTCACCGAGGAGAGATCCCTATAGCTACCGGACAGTAACTCTAGGTGGTAAGAGCCACGGGTACCTGGACCGAAGGGGAAGTCAGAATGCAATTAGACAGGAATGTTATAGCTACATGTAGCCTGTAAGGACAATCACGCAGCCGCGATGCGTTGGTGCTTGGGACAAGGTTAGATCACGATGATACTCCTACTTGAAAGCATATAATGAGATCCCCTGAGAAGACGTTAATAGGCAAATAAATGGTAAAAAGGCGGCCGTTCTTACCCGGCCACCAGCAGGGTCGAGCTCCGCTCGTGAGTCTTGATCGGTCTGTTTGATGACTCGGCGAAATAACCTCCACCTCGCGCCACAATCCTCTCGTTGCAACAACCAGAGCTGGAGACCCGACTGAGGGAGGGAGTTCCCTAAAGCGGCAGCAGTTTGACAAAGCTCTTCAATATTGCCCTTGAAGTAACATTTGACGACCGCCGGGAATTCCTGCACGGTGCCTCGAGGCGATTGGACGGCGATCGACTCAGACAATTGTAAATGGGCGCGAAGGGTATGCAAGGAATGAAGATTTGCCAGTCTCCGATCTATGTTGGCCTGTGGTGCACGATTAAAATCTGCGCACGGGTGGAGATGACGGCGACGAGGACTCACCACAGGAACATCGTCATCGCACGATGCTAGCAAACGGTGAACCTCCAAAGACCGAACATTGGGAAATGTTTTGGCAATGCAGAGTAAGAGGTCATCGTCTGCATCATCTGCGTGGTACTCGAGCTGGAGGGAGTCGAGAAGAGGGGCAGACACCTTCGTGAGGATCTCCAGCATCTCCGATGCGTGTAGGATAGGTGAGTGACGGAAAAAATGTTGATTTCGTTCCCATAAATGGAGGCAGTGGTGAGGGGTACAGCGCAGTGACAAGCGTCGCATGGATGGGGAGAGATGAGCGAAGATTCGGTCTTCCGGGTCAGGGAACGACATGGTCAGCGCTTCCAGGTCCGGCCAGGGTAGCCGCGATTCATAACCTTCCGGCCAGAACATCAGCTGCCTTCTATCGATGTCTTTAGGTAACGCGAGCGTGAGGTTCAAGACGCGTAACCTGGGCATCCCAGAAAACAAAGAGACTAATGGAGCCACGCGTCCTGCACCCGGATGGAAGTCGCCATTCAGGGAAAGTTCGCGTAGTTGTGGCCACTGAGCGTGCGACAGGACCGCTATGGGCGTGATCTCGCTGGGGAGCAGAAGAGATTCGAGGGAACGACGTAGATGGGTGAGGACGAATGCGAGAGAGTCTTGCTGAACCGGGTAGGTGCGGAGGTACGAGCGATCCGAGGGCTGTTCGTACCGGAAGGTGGTGATTGGAGCAAGAATGTCGGCCCATTTGTCCGACGGCGCCTCTCGCGGACTGAGGAGGAATGACCCGATTGTAAAGCTGCGAAGCTGAGGAGTCGAAAGAATAGCCGCTATTGAGTCCCATCCGATTCCGTGTACCTCCCGAGCAGAGAGCTTCAGGCATACCGAGCGTAGGTGAGGCATGGCCCGCAAAGTGTCCTTGAGAAATGTGGCGGACATAGTACCGCAGAGCAAAGGGTCGCTGGTGAACCTTAGTTCTCTTGGTGAGTCGCTCATGGCGACGAGGTCTGGACACTTGTCTATCAAAGATAGCGCTCTAGAGCACACTCGTTAGCGCCATCGGTAGCATGCTTGTGGTTGTCGTACACTACCTGGTGTAGGGCCACAAAGACCGTGGAATGAATCGTTCCATGTTGACAGGCGCCTTGACGAGAACCTTGCAGTGACTGAAAAGCATGGGCATAGTTGCTTCCCGCATCGACCAACATGTCATGGACAATGGGCGTAGACCGCCGTCCGGCCATAGGTACTCGAATATTTGCAAGAGCACATCGGTGTTCAGGGCGTAGAGTCTGCGAGTGCAAAATTTAGTACCCGGTGGCAGCTCACTTTCTGTGGGACGTACATGTTTCTCGGGCTCGTCATTTTGCGAGGATGATGTGAAAGTTGAGGCCGTCTGAGAGAGACTAATAGCACTAGTGAATGTTGAACGTTAACGTTGAACGGGAACGTCGACAAGCGCCGCGCCACCGTGGGTGCGGTGCTACATCATGAGACCTGCCCTAAACAAATATTAATACAGGTTGGAGACGTCCCATTGGCGCCTGACCATGTCGTCCTTACCTTTCGGCGATAATATGCACAGTCCAACTGATGCGGAGTGTACACAGGATCCTTGAATACTACAGTATGGTACTAACTCGCGCAAGGCTCACACAGCTGAACGATGACCTCCTTTTCAAACTTTTTGAACTGCTCCGACCAACTAGTACAGCTATCCGCAACCTGAGGGCCAGCAGGGCCGCCGTTCTCGTTGGAAATTTGTCATGAGAGCTTCGAACGAGGGGGTGTAATCATGCATCGTTACGACGCGTCGCACGGTATGTTCAACAACTTACAGTATACAGCCAGATTTCGATCCCCTACTACAGATCCATTAACAACAGATTCCGAGTCCAACCGTTCAACACACCCTAACACCGTCCCAACAGTACGGCAGATTCGGAATACGCTTGGACGTGAAACCGTCCTTCAAGGACGACGCGCGACACACGGAAGATGGACCACATCAAGCCATGTTCGAACGTCCAGATCTCCCGCAAAGACGGAGCCAAGCCGCGAGCGAGTTCGTCCGCGGCACTGCCCGACGCCTGGGTGCCGACACAAGGCGGTGAAGCTGCCGCCCGTGGTCGGGGTCCCCATCGACCCCGGGCTGGGACATGTCGGCGAAGTCGAGATAGAGTTTCAGTGTCCGGAGGGAGGCGAGTGGGGCGAGAGCGTGCGCAAGGTCTGTCTGCGGTCGTGCAGGTAGTGTAAGCACTTATTAGAGGATCGTGGATGGGTGAACTCACCGCTCGGACACCCTCGCTGCCTTCGCTCCGGAAGCGATGGATTTCGAGCGCAGTCAGGTGCGGGAACTTCATGACCGCTAGCCATAGCAATTCGGGCTCCTCTGCGTCCGAGGCATACTCGAGCTCGAGGCTACGCAGCAGCGGAAGATCACACTTGCGGACGATCTGAGTAAGATCGCGTGCCGGGGCAATGGGAAAGCTCGACCATCGGTGGATAGACGCGGAGCCTCGACCATCTAACGGATCCGGATACAGAGGCATGTGGATGTCGGCGAAAATTCGCAAGCACCGGTGTGGCCACGGGCGCAAAGCCAGTGTACGTAGGGACGAGGGTAGGTGGGCGTAGATCTCGTCTGCGGGGTGGGGATGCGAGACGCGGAGGGATTCGAGATCGGGCCAGGGTAATGTTGCAGAGAACCCTTTCGGCCATACCATTCGAGCATTGCTGTTGACGTTCTTCGGCTCCGAGAGTTTGAGCACAAGAGATCGGAGAGAGGGCATGGATGAGAAGAGAGAGACGATGGGAATCGCAGGGCTGGACCAGCGTTCGCCTCGAAGCGTTAACTCCCGCAGAAGGGGCCAGGACACAGAGGACATCGTCTCGACGGAGCGCATTCCGCGGGCAGCACGAGAGTTTGGAGAGAGGTATGAAGATTACGTATAAGGAAGTCGAGCATAGCCAGCTCGGACGAAAAGCTCAATGGTTGGCGATACTAGTGGGGCATGATGTAGCACAGTGTGGTGAGCGGTGCAACTGTGGACTCGTCGAGGATGTGGTTGTCAAGCAGGATGGGACAAATGTAGAAACGGTCGATCTCTAGATGGCGCAGGGTCTGCAGTGAAAGTACTGTTTTCATGGCTGTCCAGGGGATGCCATGCGTATCGAGACAATTCGTCTCCAGTAGTAAAGTTGTGAGGACAGGCAGAGCAGGTAGCACGACATCGAAGATCGTCCCGCAGAATGCAGGGCAAACCAAACGGTTATGTGCACCTGAGACGCTTGAGGATACTACATTGGCAGGGGGACAAAGGCAGCAAAGCCTCAACTTTCTGCGATGATTGGTATTAGAACTTAGCTTAATTGCTAACGGACTGTCAACCGACCTGACATATGACCGCACGGTGGATGGGAGTATATCGCAAGGCCGGTCATCCGAGGAGGGTGGGCGCAAGGGTTGGTAGCACGAACTGAATAGGGCCGACATGGATGCGGCACGTAACCGCGGGCATGTGGACGACAGTGACCGGAGGTCCGTAACTGAGCCCGACCGACCGTCTTGGAATAACCGGTACAGGATGTCGGTGTTTCACTCAATCTACCGTGATCTGGTTATTACACTGAGAGAATAGGAGAAGTCGTCAAAAATGGCTCACCGGCCATCAGACATTATTTCTGTCCACTTGTGTACAACAGAGGCTGGTTCTTGAGTTTTGCGGGCTCCGTGGTGACCTGAGGTGAGTATTCAGGTAGGCTGCACCAGGTGGAGAGCTTTCGGGACTTGGAGGAGCCTTGGGGTGAAAATTGGGTGAAGAGCAAGGGGACCTCAGGGTGGACGACCTCGACAGGCTCGAGCCTCGAGGCAGTTGCCAAAACGGGTGGGCGCTCCATGGTGATGATTAGCAAATTCAACGTTGCCCACAAACCATCACCAACCCCGCCCCCGACGTCCCTCGACGTACTCCCACATATCGCCCACATGGGGTTCAGCAGTAAACCGTCCATAAAGCGGACGCAGCCATCGTAAGTAGTGGCTTGCTCGCTTGCAGAAGCACACCTAATCATTGAAGCCTCCATCACCGCTGTTCCCCGCCCGGACGCGCATACATCCGCTCTTCACCTCCGTCTGACGGCCATAGAAAGGTGTTTGGACACATTCCAGGCGTTCCTGTGGGCTCCACATTCGAGAACCGGTGAGTTCCTGTGCCAGTTCCTGTGCTGCGGCAGCTGCAGCTGCAGCAGTGTGGGTTTCATATCGATCGCGCGCTCATCACAACCTGGACCAGTCTCTTCCTCCACCACGCCTCTGTGCATTCTGGAATCTTGGCAGGTATAAACGGAACTAAACACGAGGGATGCTACAGCGTAGTGTTGTCGGGGGGATATGAAGACGATAAGGATGAGGGGTATCGTTTGTGAGTACTCTGTTTCTCCAGTTATTGTCCGATTCATTCCAACGTCCGTCCATCAAGCACGTATACCGGTTGCGGAGGGCGCGACAAAAAAGACGGGGAGAAGGTACGTTCATCTATATCGTCGTCGAGCCCCGATCTCATGGGTATTCGTCCAGCCACGAGAAGGACCACAAACATGCGACCAGACGTGGGAGAACACCCGAAACGCCTCGCTCCGCGTGTCCGCGCACACCAAGAAGCCTGTGCGCGTCGTGAGAGGGTACAGCTCCAGCTCGGACTTTGCGCCTGTCAAAGGATATCGATATGATGGATTGTACCTGGTGGATCAGGTGCGTGTTCTGCTCGATTGTCTACGGACAGCCCTAGACACCAATGTCCCCGCTAGGCATGGATGTCCGCCGGGAAGAGCGGCTTCAAAGTCTGCAAGTTCATCCTTACCGTACGTCCCTACTCCCAACCTTACCTGCGGACCTATCCTGAAAACGAGGATATAGCGTCTGCCTGATCAACCCCCGATCCCCCGACGTGAAGGCACCCTCAACCTCGACCTGTCACGCTGGGAGGAACCTCGACACTTCTGGAACGGCTCTCCCTCGAGTCCGACTGCGCCTGTCGGAAAGGGAAAGGAGAGGGCCCATGGTAACGCTGAAGCCGGCCCTAGCCAGGCTCGGAGCAAGCCACAAGTGAAACTTCCCCCTCCAGCACCGATCCTTCCAACAACCAACATGGCCGCCGCTCGTGCGCGGCATCCGGGACCGTCGCAGGCGCAGGCGTCGACGAGTGCTCCAGTCATGGACGTGACCGCCCTGCTTGCGGAGATGCGCGGAGTCGCTGCGAAGCCTCCCCCCGTGTCGACGCCGACTGCAGCCGCGGGTGGTCCGTCCCGCCCTCCAGCTTCGGCTCCTTCGAGCCGGACGACCGACCCACGAAAACGCCCTCCTTCTACCGTGTCCGCGCCTGCTCCAACCCCGGCCAAGGCTGGCCCGTCCCCACCTCTCGCTCCTGCTCCTGCCAACCGGAGCACCGACCCACGAATCCGTCTTTTCTCCACCACACAGGCGGGTTCGCCACCCTCTCGAACACCTCAGAGGGGCGCGCCGTTGACCCCGGTGCAGAACGCCGCCGCCATTAGGCGCAAACGTTCGTTTGGCGCGGACGGAGATGGGCCCGAGGATCTCAAGCGGGCGAAGATCGTTGGTTTGAAAGGGGGCCAGCGCTCGCCTCAGAAGGGGTGTCCGGGCTCTCGACCTGAGATCTGTTCACCCATCAAGCAGGAGACTCGGGAGGTTGTCCCGAAGTGGGACGGGGGTGTCATCGACTTGACGGGTTTGGACGAGGAGGATTGAGATTTGTTGGTGGCTGATGGGCTCGCGAGTGTCTGAATTTCATTAATTGCTATGTCACGACTTGATGACGTTACGTTGCACCGGTTTCAAGTTCTCGGTTTATGCTCGCAGCTCGGTGGTTCGCTCCCTTATAGTTCTCGTTTCCACGCACTTGTTGCTTTGTAGTGTTCCTGCTGTGTTGCCTCGCTTTGCATCGAATTAAGCTGCAGCTGTTTATGTTGTGCTTTGGAGTTCATTTAATCCTCTTCCTGTGTGGGACGCATTGAAACCCCGGGGACTCTTCCCCTTTATTCGTAGTGTTTCTACGGTAGCAACAAGTACTGGAGTAATCCGCTGCGCTCGCCGCCACGAAACTAAGTATTGTTGTTGTATTTGGTGTGGCGATGGACTTGCACATGCATGTACTATTACTAAATCATCCTGATCATCCTGTACATACTGCTACGAATGCTCATCATCATTCCGGTTCGTTCGTTGCGATGTCGTAATGGTTCCGAAGATTTCGTCAACCCAACGAGGTCAGGACTCTACAAAGTTCAGTCAATACGAGGCAAATGGACTCTGAGTACGCTGAAGTCATTACCACAGTTCAGCATGGTGGGCATGCAGACTCTCAGCGACGAATGCACTCACCAGCAATGTGTAGCGATGGAGTTGTAGTATTAAATCATGCTTATACGTATGCTCATCATCATTCTGGTTCGTTCAGGTTACGATTACGGGCCATGTCGCGATGGTTCCAAAGATTTCAGTCAATCCCACGAGGTCAGAACTCCACAAAGTTCAACAGACCGAGCAACACGAGGCAAACGGAGTACGCTGAAGTCATGTACCCTGCAGCTCCTTCAGTATCATGCTAAGGCAATGAATCCAAGTGAACACTGACCAGCGATAGTGAACGCGCCAGAGACGTCCCCGTAGAGCGCGGAGTATAGGACTGCGAGCACGAGCGAGGCGAGGACGGGGAGAAGGATCGCGACGGCGATGCGGCTGAGCTGCCAGCCCTCGACGAACTCGATGCCGAGGTCGGTGCGCGCGGTGAGGACCTGCATGAACTCGTGCCTGCCCTTCATCTGGTCGGGGTTGTGCAGGAAGTAGCGGAGGCGCATGTTCTTGGACGGGCTGACGCCAGCTGGGCCTACCCGGCGGGGGTAGATACATGTGTGGTCGGCCTGCGTTGAACACGAACATAACAAAATAAACATCTGGCTCGTCAATTCCATGGAGTGCGTCAGGGATGGAACGACACGCACGTATACCATTGAGATAGACCTGGTCGAACGGTTTTGGTCAACACCGCCCACTGGCAGCAAGCCGACGGAGGTCGCGACAGGCTCACCGCACGCTCCGGAGCGAGAACCACTTGCGCCAGAAGGTCCGCAGCTTGTCGTACGACCGCCCGAGCTCCCGCAACAGCGCCGCGTCGTCCCAGCCCGCGTCGATCCTCAGGTACGTGTAGCTCGAGCCGCGGAACGCCTTGAGCGGGAACACGTCCCACTTCGGCTGCCAGTCGTCCGAGCATTGCCGCACAGGCAGCCCCGCGGTGTACGGCCGACTCGGGTACGGTTTCGCCTTCAAGTTCGCTTGCACTGTGACTCTGGGCCCCGTGCCATACGCGAGCGACTGCAGCTGCACCTCTGCTCCGCCCTTTTCGTCTGCCAACTTCTCGTCCATGATGGACAGCCTCGGGAGGGAGTCGACGGAGGTAGAAGGCCCGTGTGACTGCCACCGCAGCGCGATGAGGTGCTTCTCGAGCCGGTTGACGGTGGCGGCGAGCTGCATGTTGTGCTCGTGCCAGAGCCCCGCGCGGCGCTCGTAGTCCTGGAGCGTCGTCTCGTGCAGCTGCAGGAGCTGCTCGAACTTCCGCCACTCCGACCTTGTGCTGTGAGGGCCACCCGGCGGGCGGATGATGCGGACAGGGGACCGTGAGCGAGATCGCGGAGAGCGCGACCCGAAGTGATACACTGAGACGGGAAGTTGGATTCGGGGAGAACCACCACGTGCACCACCGTCGGGAGGTCCCGGGGAGAGGGATCGAGTCCGTTTGCGGGGAGGAGTGAACGGACGACGATGACCTAGGGAGGTGTTAGTCCTCCGTCAAGAAGGCTCGTCATGATTGATTATCGAGAGCGGAAACTCACGCGGACCGCCAGGGCTAACCTCCTCATACTCAAGGGACGCCGCGTGGTACATGGAGTGGACCGGGCGCTGTGCAGGCGACGGACTCCGCGGAGAGTCTGTTGCTCTCCGACGCCAAGCTTGGCCCCAGCCCTCATGAAGTCGATCAGCGTGATAGTCTCGTGCGGGTCTACAAGGACTGCTTGAGCGGGACCTGTTGGTAAAATAGTGTCGGACGCCCCGGTGTGGAACTATGCTCGGTGTAAGCAATGTCCGATGTCCTGAGAAGCACAGAGACTCACTCGGAGACCTCGAATTGGAGCGTGATCTACGACGGACCGGTGATGTAGATCGAGAACGGGGACGACGCGCGCGCAGTGGCGGACTCCGAGTCCGGGACCTCAGTGACCGTTGGTAAACCTTCGAGACAGTCGGACTTCGACAAACAACTACAAGGAATTGCGGGCGTCAGGAGCCCTTCGAGAACCGCTCCTGGTTGATCATCGAGCGCGTATCGAACTCACCGGAATCCTGAGGTGACGGCGGGCGACGCGCACGGTGCTGCGACTGCACTGAGCGCCGGGCAGGTGACTGACTTCGCGAGGAATACTCGGGTTCCATACATCGTGATGGCGGCCGCGGGAATGCATCATGCGGAACTACATCGGGCTTGCGAGGACTCCTTGATCGGGATCCAGCAGGATATCGAAAATACCGCGGAGCTGAGTGATTGGTGTAAGTATTCAAGTTATCCGACATCCGGAAGAAGCTTGGGTACTTACACGGAGACCTGGAACGCCTTCGTGGTGAATGGGAGCTTGGACTGCGATGCACATGATTGCCTAATGATGGAGAGTGAGAGGGGGGGAGATATCTATGCGCCGCTTCATCCAGGCGTTTAGAGGTTTCAGAGAGTGTTACAGCGATGGGCGGCGTGTGCTGTGACTGAACCGGGTGCTGTGCAGGCGATCGACCTCGCGAAACGTCCGGACTCCGCGACCGCCCATGTTGCCGTACAGGGCGGTAAAACAGGTCCTTGAAATCAGTTAGAGAGTCTCGCGGCGGCCAGAAAGGACCGCGAGACCGAGACAGGGACCGGGGCCGAGATCTATGGCGAGAGTTGACATCCTCTCGTGCTAAGTGCTTTTGTAAGTATTGCCCGGCCACCTGAGAAGCCAGTGCGGCACTTACATCGAGACCTGGAGCCAGGCCGTAGCTCGAAGGGTGGTTGCTGAACGCGTGGTAATGGAGACCGAGAGGGGGGGCGCTCTAGTATAGGCGCAGGCAGAGTTATCATCGTAGACGGCGGGTGACCAACAGTGGGCGGTGCATGATCGACCGGGGGTTGGTGTTCGCTGGCAACCGGAATGGCCTAACGATTGTCAAAACCCGAAACGATCAAGGAATGATCAAGGTTAGTGGAGAATAATACCTACCTGAACGACAGCAGATGGAAGAGGTATGCGCAACTTGAATGAGGGCGGAGGATCGACGGATGTGTTACTGTACTTGTCGGCGTTATCGCGTTCTTCTTCATCGTGTTGAGAAGACTGGGTTGTCGCCGGCTGCACCACTCCGACCAGCCCGCTGCCAGCCCCGGCCGATTCGAGAAGCGAATCTGCGGTTGTCACTGGCGGAGAAAGCGGGGCCGTAGTCTGCAGAGATGGAGACGAAGGCTGTGATGGCGTCTTGTGCAAGGCAGCCGGACAGGTCTGCCCTAGGGCAACAGAATCCGGGGGGTGGATTACTGAGCATTGGTCAAATTCTTGCATACCGTGGTTTCGTGCTGAGAGAGTACTCACTGGGAGCCGATTGCATACGAGCAGTGGGAGAAGAGACGGTTTGGGCTTCGGGCTCAGTGACACGATTTCCGCGTCGACCTCTGAACCATACCATAACTTTTTCCGGGCGTGGTGGCCTTTCCTGGGATTCAGGAACATCGTACTGTGCTTCGAGATCGTGCCGCCCTGGGGAGCCGCGTTGAGCTCGTTCCACGGCTCGAACGAGCCTCTCGAACTCTGCTTCCTCTTGCTCCTCTTGCGCAACCGAGTAGCTGTTTCCCATGACGAAAGGGCGCCGTTAGTAGGGGTGGATCTCAAGGATGTTCGTCGGGCCATAAAGGCGACTCGAACATAATATATAGCAGCCTCCGATCCGGGGCGCACAGCATCCAGCGTTCGACTTTCCCACAACGGGCTTCTAATCAGAAGGTCTACGTGCATGTCGGCAAAGGCTCTGCAAGAAAGTACGTACATGACTGACTGAAGACGTCGAAGTTCAGTATTGCTTGAGATGGATCGTGGCAGTAAGTATGGAAACTTCTTTGCCGTAGCGGCGGGCGATGAGAGGCAATGAGCTCGGCAGTGCCCAGTGTCTGTTCGCGAGTGTTTCTGTTCGAGTGACTGAGCCCTATTGTCTTCCCCGTTGGGCATTTGTTATTAGTATAAGTTGCGAACGTCCAATGACTGGCAGAGTTAGAAAGGCCGCAGACGGAGGACGAAGCGCCGGACCGGGACCATACCGGGGGAACACGTGGGATCATCTACCGCCACGACCATAACAGCGAAGTTGTCGCAATCGGCTGCACAAACGGTATGTCCTATTCACATCCCGTTGACTGTGCGAGCCTACGATTTCTGCCGTAGGTAACATCGCTGTGTACAACATCGGCATCGCGCTCTATCGGCTCAACAAAACCTCGCATATATACTTACCCTTTACTGGCCTCCTTCCGAGTCAAGTTCAACACCCGACATCTGCGGAGAAAAATGTGCGCAGTGAAACCCGTGCATATGTGGTCGCTCTATGTCTGATATCCAGAACAGGCTGCTAAACCTGCACAATGACGCTCTCATGTGCGTTCTCTACGAAGTCGAGTCATGCCCGGGAGCCTCACTGGCCCCGCTTTCCCTGCCTTGTCGGGTACTGAGGGACGCGTGCATGCACGCAACTCATGTTTCGAAGCGTTCGATGGCCTATCGTGTCTCCATTGACGGACTCAGCGTGGTTTTTTCCAACCCAGCTGCTGTCGTTCATCAGGTGTGTTGGTTGTCCCCAGTCCCATCTCCAACGATCCTCAGTCGCAGACATTTGCCGACAGATACCTCACGATCGAAGATAGATGTCCGGACCAGGAAGAGGACAAGTTTCAATCCAAGCTTTACTCGCAGCTGGGCCCGACTGTACGCACAGGAATGTGGTGTTACCGCGATCAATTTCCGAGCGGTGTGGAGCGGTCGATCCCGTCGCTCCGGCCGCGCCGCCAGGCCGCCCTCTTCCGAGTCGTGCTCGCGCTATGGTTTCTTCCCTGCGCAAGCGTGAATTCAGGTTTCAAAGGCAATTGCCCTCCGTTTTTGTCAAATCAATTGTTCTCGATTTAAGACGGACATCATTCAACCGGGAATTCCAGGGACGAAGAATGGAAGAAGCGGTGAGTCCGATCGTCCTTTCGGCGCATCAGGCCTTTCTCATGAAAACCATATATAGGTGGAATGACTCGCGGTACATGCGTACTTTGGGATATGTGGGTACAGAGAACGGGGACTGTCACCGTTGTGGTGGGATTCTACGCAGATGTGGTGCGCCATCTGATTGATGTTGTGAGCTGGTCTTTTATAGCACATGCAGATTCCTCAGCGAGCCTGAGACGTGGTCTCCTCCCAGGCTAGACCCTTCCGAGTCGTAACGAAACCGGACTGCACTCTAACTGTGTCTCTCCCACTCCCCTGCTCTTCCCCGTCATCCACTTCGCTTGCATCGAAGACTGTCAGAATGGACACCAGCAGTCCAACTTTGGGTCAACCCGACTCGCCGACGGGTCGATATGTGATCCTATATCCACCCGATAACATGACGGCCATTGAACGCGTACGTGTCTCCTAACTGTACTACCGTATGCCTGGACCGTGGACTCATGCATGTCTCTTAGCGCGTGGCCGACGTGATTCGCTACGGCCTCTATCTCCACGAAGATTCTCCCCCCGGCATTTACTTAGTCGCGGAAGAAGGGGGTGTGGCACCCCGTCTCGTGGTGAAAGGCACTAATAACGCTAGAACTGGAGATGCAGAGTCGGAGTCGGTGACGGCTGTAGAGACCTTCTCGTCTGTGGCGTCCGTGGTAAGTGTGCTGCAGCCGAAGCACAGCACGCACAATGGCTCATTCTGCGGCAACCCAGAGCACCGCTGAAGCTCCTGCCTCTCCCACCGTCACGTCCCAAGTCAAAGCTATGAAGATCTCGGAGCCGACATCCCGAGTGGAAGATGACCCGCCGGAGATTGTAGGGAGTTATGTCGGCTTGACATACACCGACAAGGCCATCGCAGCCATGGATTACGTTAAAGATAGTCAGTTTCAGATTTCCTCACTTCCAACGTCGAGTGTTACTGGCTGCCGCTGACTTACTGGACGTCGATCTAGAAGGAGCACTATACTGTTTGCAGATAGTAGGTCTGAAATCATCGCATCCGCCTACCTATCTAACGCCTATACAAGACTATCGACCTCAACGGTCACAAAGTAGCTTTCGACGTTCAGGCTGACACCGGTGAGTGGTGTTCCACCTAACGGCGAATACGCCAGCTTGACATTCACGATGGAGGATAGGTGCAAACACTGCGTGAGCGATCCTGACGCGGCATCGTGCGCAGGAAACTAACAATGGTCCGATGTTTTAGCTGGCTTTTCCATCGACACGTCCGTCAGCTCAAAGATATCAAAGACGACTGGGACGTCAAGGACGGTATAGCATGTTGGGTTACGTTGATTGCAGGCACTGAACGCAGTCGTCACCGTGCGGCGCTTCCGCCAAGTTACATGCCATCCTATCTGGCGAAGCATATTGAAAGTGGGATTCCTTCGGGAACCGAAGTTCCCATTCCCGCCCACTTCCATTATCCAAGGATCGAGTATGGCTCCCTGGGAAAGACCAAGTTGGGTGAGCGATATATGTCGATCTTGTGCTTTCTAATCTGACGAGGATCATTCCGTGTTAGTTGTTGGGCCCATGCGTTCCGCCATTGAATTCGAGATCCAGAACACGCACAATTGGCTCACGTCCGGGCCCGACAAAAAAGAGAACCTGAAGGCTCGCTTTTCTTTTGCTATCTGCGATGCGGCCACGACGTCCGTCTTCGAAGACCTGCGCATTGATGGCTTGATCGGTTTCGGCCCAGAATTGTACGTGTTTCTTCTGTATCTGTATCTCATTGCATTGAACAATGCTTATCTTCGTACTATACCAGCAACATGCCGGCATTCGCGCCTAACTATCGGCACGAGCAGGATTATGGAAACCGCGAGTATCCTGTATGTCCCGCTCCATATTTCATGAACAGTTAACTCCATGCTCACTGGATCATAGAGCTTCTCCACAGCCCTTCAAGCCCGGCTTCCCCGTGTAGCTGGGGTGAGTAGCCTGAGTGTCTCGCCATGCAGTCCTCCGATTTTTCTAATAACCTTTTCGAAGGACGGGGGGATTATCCTTTACTTTTATCTTAACCCTCTAGAGGTCGATGAAGGGTGCGTTAATTTCTTGGCAGTCCTTGGTGATTTGAACGATCATCGCTTTTCTTCAGATATAGCTTTCTTGCGTTCAACGAGTTCCCCGCGCACTTGCTCCGTCGGAGCATTTTGTGGACGGCTCCGATCTATGTTCCGCAGCCACTTCGTTCGCGTCAATCACGTTGGGTCATCACTATCAAGAGGCTTGTGATCCGCCTCATCGCTGGCGAGGGTTACAAAGACAGAGGTGGCTATGAAGACAAGGACTTGGTCATTGACTTCGGGGAGGACGGTGAGGAATTCCACGTTGACACAGGTACGGAAAAGCAGTGCGTATACTATATAGCCCTCCTATAGATTCTCAAAGACTCCGTTTTCGACGTTCAGGAGCTAGCACCTCGACGGTTCCTGCGCGCGGTATAGAGATCCTCCAAGGGGCGTTTGACCACTCGAGGCCATATTCCGTTCCGGAATGGGTGGATTTGCGGAAATCCAAGGTCGAATATACATTCGCCTCGAGGGAATCGGACCTCGTCTTCGTAACACAAGCCCGCCGGTTCCTATGCGACAAGCACCGCCAGGGTCTCATCTGGGAGTGCCCGCGGCGACAAGTGCAGGGCGAGTCCAAGAAGACTCGATGCGTTTTGGGCCTTGTACGTACTAATCGTCGTAAACCAACACGCTACACGCTAATGTTCTGGGAAGAATTTCTTTCACTCAGCAGTCGTAGATATGCATCGTCCTCGACCTGGAGCCGGATCGCCATATTTCCGATTGGGAGCCATGGTTCGCCGAGTTGATCCGCGTCCATAGTTCAAATGATTGTCCCCGAAAACGTGTAAGATAGCTACAACTTGAGCAGAGGAACAGTACAAATGAATACGAAGCAGAGACGTGTGCGATGGCTAAGCTATCAGTGGAATCTCTCCGGACGAGAAAGACTGGACATATCACGGGTACTGGAAGACGACGTTGTGAGGACATTTTTCACGTGTATAGATCATCAAAATGACGTACGATATTCCATGTCTCTCCAAGATGTATTTATCGCACTCCGCGCGAGCGGTGCCATCCGGGCCATCGCGCACAATCCGGAAGCCCAAGTATCGACTCGAGATGTCCTGACGTTGGAGGAGACCGACGACCTCAACTCTCGGCGCGAGCGAACCTGCGAAAATGTCCGCCGCACGCTGCAAGGAGCGCTCGAAGTTGGTAAGATCCAAATCTGGCGCGAAGGGGTCCGGGGCGTCCTCAAAGTCCAGATTGCAGAGGAGGACCCGCAGATCGCGCAAGGGAGCTAGGGCTTGTGCTAGGGCGACCTATGGGGTACGGTCAGTGCGCGACTGCCAAGAGGAGAGATACACCTGCCACAGGCGTCACGCTGACACCAGCACGACGGTATCGATGGATGGTGAGGTACTGTAGCTGTGGAAACACCTCGGGGATGCAGCGGAAGATATCACTGCCGCCATCATCTTCCTCAAATTCCAGTTCCAGACGACGGACGTTGTGCGAACGGCAGCGGCGCAGGATCCGGAGCATCTCCGAAGAGTTGAGGATAGGTGAATACCAGCCCAGCTCCGTCATATCGTTGATATCGTGCTCGAGAAGATGGAGATAGTGGCGGGGCCAGCAGCGGAACGCGAGGCGTTGAAGGGTAGAAGGGAGGTGTGTGTAGAACTCGTCATCGGGATGGGGGTAGGAAACCGACAGGTCCTGGAGATCTGGGCAGGGGAACTCGGCTCTCATCCCCGCAGGCCATATCTCTTGACGTGGCAAGTCGATCGGCTGCGCGAGGGTCAATTCTAGCTTCCGGAGACGAGGCATGTTGGCAAGGACGGAGATGTATGGGATGCATCGTTGCACATGTGCATGAGAGGTGAGGACCTGACGTCGCCCAATCAAAGACAGTTCACGGAGGCGAGGGAACTCCGTCGCGCTCAAACAGTCCAGCGGTGCACATTCGCTCGGAATCGAGAGGGATTCAAGTGACTGCTGATTGGTGGCTTGTCGCAAGAGCACAGAGAAGAGCTTGACCTCGGTGGCTGAAACTTTGTGATAACCGGAGGATGGATAGTCGATAGCAGCAAGGGAATAGCTCGAGAGTCGTAGCGACTGCTCGGTTTCGGGAGGGAGGATGTGGCGATCGTCTAGGTGACCAAGGATGCGGAGGCAACGTAGCTGAGGGATTTGAACAACCGCGTTGATTGCCTCCCATGGAACCCCGTCACCGGTAGCGTGGCTAATAGTGATAGTTCGGAGCTTGGGCAGGCGGCATAGTTTGGCGGTGAGCGGAGCGTAAACGTCGTCGTACCCATCCGGGGGGTCAAAGTAGCTGTCTATCTCGTACTCCAGGTAGGGAAAATTACAATGCAGGAAAAGAAAGCTATTTTTGTGAGATATGCCAATTCTTCCGGCGGTGGAAAGGAGGAAGGAATCAAACATACCGCACATATGGCCACATCGTCTCCGGGATGAAGGTTCGAGTATTGAATCTGTAGGACATCCGCAAAAGACCCCGACGAAACAATATGGGCTTGCATGCCTCCCTGATCCACTTGCAAGTCATGGAGAGCGGGCGCAAGCTCCCGCATGCGATGACGTGCTCGAAAAGGTCAAGAAGGCTGTCGTCATCCAACCGACCAAAGGCGTCCGTCGGTCTGCGGTAGAAAATGATGAGACATAGACTGCAACAGAGTTATTTCAAAGCATTCCTTACAATTTGATAGCTCGCTTTTGTGTCGCCACGAGTCTGGATGCCTCGGAGGGCTCTGAATGGCCTTGAACCGCCGTTGGCATCGTAGTAGACTCTAAAGTAATGTCGACAGACTCGGATGCAGTGGCAGAGTATGGCCTGACTGGCCTGAGACTGATAGACACATGATGGTGAGGTTCTACACAAGCACTTGTTGTCCCAAAACTCACCTTGGTGAAGATAGTCAACGAGTTCGTCGAAGGGACAGTGGGACTTCAAGCTTCAAGCTTCAAGTTCGTTGTTACCGACAGCTGAACCTAACTTGCTAATAGGATTGTTATTTGAATAGACGCTGTTTGCTATCGGGCTTTTAAAAGATAAGTAAGCCTTACAACGACACTCACAGGAGTAAGTAATAAGGCTTACAATCAACTATCGTAAGCATTGTGCCTGCCCTAAATACTTGAACGCCATTCCTCCGGTGTTATATCCTCCCTCCATCCCCGTTACATACGACGCGATTACATTTCGCTTTGACTCCGTTCCCGGGCTTGCAGAGCCCTTCGAGGTGACTGCACGATGGTCGAGTTCGACCGCCTGAATGACGACGTCCTCGTGTATCTTCTCGGACTTATACTCCAGGCTGACGAGTCTGGCAGCCGCGTCGCCCTCGTTCCTCTTGCATCCACCTGCAGATGGCTGCGCGGTCTCTCCAAACCCTTCATATTCCGTAAAATACATCGTACAATAGGAATCGCCCCGCCAACGCCGAAGTTTTTCCTCCCTCCGTCCCTGTGGTCCTACATTCAGTGAGTCACTCAATCTTCTATGCGCAGCGTGCCATACGGAAACTGACGCATTCGCTCTTTGAGACATCTCACAGTAATGGACTGCTGCATGGACCGAAACCTTGGTCGTGACGACTTGAACTATCCGAACGCGCCCTACGACACCCCATCCCATACCCCACACCTATACGTGTGCCGGGTGTTCATCGGGCCCGTCATCAAACACGTATTGCAGCAGATGCCATCATTAGCCAAACTTTCGCTCCGTACCGACATTGGCGTCGTACACGGCCCGTATTGGACGTTCCTCCAGTTCGCCATGTCCCTCCCACGTCTTCGAGAGTTCGAGATGACTGGGCTGACATTCTGTCCAGTCGTGCTCCCCACCGAGACTCTCGAACTCGAGGATGGGGCTTGTGCTCCCCTCACCGCCTTCCGATACGAGGCAATCCTAACGCGTGACCGGAGATACGCGCTCTCCGTGGAGAAGGATGCCTTGGCTCTCGTCCTGGAACAGATCCACCTCACCCTCATTACGCTCGCACTCCCCAGCGAACCCGCGCCAATTTCTTCCATGTCCCGCTACCGCTGGCCCAATCTGCGCGAGCTGAAGCTCCGCGGGATGCGATGGGTGGAACCGCGGACGCCTATCGTCCTCCTCTTCGCTAACATGCCCAGTCTCCGGTCGCTCGCCCTCGAGCTCGTCGTGCCTGAGGGCGCTCTCCCCGAAGCGATTTGGCCACCCGGGCTTCCACAAAGTACAACATTCCCGTGGCCTGAGCTCGAAGAGGAGCCGTCTACAATGGGACGGGCATGTTGGTCGCGAAATAGGCGAGCAACACATGCAAGTTCCAAGCAGACGCCGGTGAACACAGCCACGGGTAGCGCGCGGGGAAGGGAACGCGTGAAAAATACAGCGATACGGGGAATCGAACCCACGAATACGGAGCACGCAAGGACGCTTATCCGCTGAGCCAGCGACACATTGAGAGGCAGGGCTTTGAATGCAATATGTCCATGGAAAGATGGCATACAGAGCTCTTGCCACCAACCAGTTCCAATTCCGTATTTATGGTAATGGCTAGCTTCCATAGCGTGAGAATGAGAGAAAGGTGAGTGTCACTGGCAGGCAACGCACACGAGAATGAAGACAAGTATAAGACTCTGAGGTGAAATTAGGTTTAAGGTGTTCCTGAGTTAGACAAGTAGTAGGACGAGCATGTGGCGTGCTTGTTGGGAATGGAGCGGAGTGAGCGTATGAGCCAGGAATAAGTACAGTGTAGTGACTTGCATGCACTAGGGCTACTTATTCTGATGATGGTGGTACAATTGTTTTACCATAAGGACTTTCCTCGTGTGTCCCTGGGGTTCTTCAGAACACTTAGTAGCTGTACTCAATTCTAAAGCGCACGTACGGCCTGCCATCAGGGCATGCCCGTAAAAGGGAAACACGAGGTGTCCGTGATGGCGAAGGAACTCGCAGATATAACCCCTAATCGAGGGTTTTGAGGGTTTCGAGGTGTGCTCAGAGGCGGAGTATAAAGCTGACCACCTGAGGGGAACCGACATAGCAACTTCTGTTTCAGAGTCGTGCCCATAGCCTTTCCGGGGGGGAGGGTCACAATGCCACATATTGAGGTTTCTTACCCCAAACAACGATGTTTGGAAGCAAAGTACTCGCAGGTTAGCCACGGAGACTGAAGCTCAGTAAAGCTCCGCATTCCGTCGTGCTCACAAACCCAGGATTAGGGTCTCCATCTAACAGTTCCTCAGCCATCAAGGCCGCCTCATGTTTCCCTTTTACGGGCATTCCCTGATGGCAGGCCGTACGTGCACTTTAGAATTGAGTACGGCTACTCTGAACTATCTTCCAAGCCTTATGCTTACTGTATCCGATCATACATTGTGTTTAGCTGCGACGACCGAAGGGTCCAGATGAGCACATATTGCGTTCAAAGTCCTGCCTTGCAATGCGTTGCTGGCTCAGTGGATAAGCGTCCTTGCGTGCTCCGTATTCGTGGGTTCGATTCCCCGTATCGCTGTATTTTTCACCCGTGCCCTTCCCCGCGCGCTAGCCGTGGCTGTGTTCACCGGCGTCTGCTTGGAACTTGCATGTGTTGCTCGCCTATTTCGCGACCAACATGCCCGTCCCATTGTATACTCTACCGAAGAGCTGACGATCGCGAATCCGGACCCCGACGACGAGCTGTTCGCCCATCTACCTCGGTGCCTACGGACGCTCGCGTTGCCGTCGTGCCCGCGCAAATGCGTCAAGGAGTGGCTCTGGAGGTATGAAAGCGGACGTTATTGGTTCCCGCCCACTTTTCACCTTATATCGGCGTCCAACCTGCTCGGCGTCTTGGAGCGCTGTTCAGCTTCTGGGCTGCAGCACTTGGAGATCGAGTATGGCGCAGATGGAAGGGAATGCGACCTCTTGCGGCACCTCGCAATCGCGTTTCCGGACATTACCTCTCTCACCTTGTATCGATATCGGCAGAACGAAGAATTGGTTGTCCTTGTGGTGAGTGTTACCGGTTGTTATCGACGACTCGACGATCCTGACGGAAAACCACCCTATCATAGGAGGACATTTTCCGTCCGCTCGCTGCGCTCGCCTCCTTGCAAACCCTTCGCGTCAACATGGACCTCGAGGCGACACCTGTCAGGAGAATCGTCGGCGGGCACAAAGATAGTGTGTTTATATTTGAATACGAGGCGCTCGACAAGTTTTCGGAGACCCTGGAGGATGTCGCGCTTCTGCTTGCGCGTAGTCTGAGCCCATCGCTTGCGAAATTGAGCTTGTGGATGCCAAGTAATGGGGGCGGTCCCATAAGCACAAACTTCAGTGTCTTTCGCGATGGCTCTGGGAAGGATGGTGGTCCACGACTTCGACGGGAAGCCTTCACGTGTCACGAGCGTGAGGATGTGTGGGGAGTTTGATAGGCTAGATACCTATGTAGTGGATCCATCAACGATCCAGTCGTTAATGTAGTCGTGTTCGAAACCGTTATCCCAACCTGGATAGTGTTGTGCAGATAGAGCTACTAGATAGAGTCTTTCCTCGGTTTCTCACCGGCGGCCTCGCTGCAGTCACTCTGAGTGGCGTGGATGATCAACGTCCCGTCTGGGTCGCACTCTGCTCACCCCCACCCGTCTGAGACCCGCCGCCCCCACCCCTCCGGGTCCCACTCCGGTCACCACTCGGGTATTCCCACTCCGTCCGCGTCCGCTTGAACGGCCGGCTGAAGGAGGGCCCGTGCTCACGGTGTAGCAGTTTTTCATAGTAAATGTTCGCGGTGATCGTGGTCGCACTTGGATGCGGAGGGCTCGATTGTCATCGGGGTTCCTTTCAAATTCCGTTACCATTTTCATATGTATCACCCATCGCGGACGCAGCACACCGTCTTCAGGAAGCCTCCCCTCTTTTCTTTTGTGTTGAACGGGGCATTACGCTGGTAGCGGACTCGGAGTCTGTAAGCCTGTGTCGAACAGAACAGACAATATATACACATGACTCGGTACACCATGTTCCAGACACCTTCGACTGGCAACAAGCACTCGGTGCTACTCCAGTTCGATCCACCATGATCCAATGACATATGTACATATGTTCGTCCAAACGAACGTGGTCGTAAGCAATCAGAGAAAGAACGTTGTTTCCATCCAAAGGACCGGCGCGTGGCAGCCGTACTTCGACCATATGGCTCACCGGGCCCTCCTGCTTCCGCGACTACCCGTCTGAGACCCGCCTTCGCTCCTCGTCGCCCCGCTGTTCCCAGTCCGAGTGGTGCTCCTCGTTTGTGGACCGCTCCGTGACATTCCTCCACGTCCACCCAGCCCGGAAGGGTTGGCTGCATTAGCAGAGGACAAGGTCAGGCCGTCCAGGCGCGGCAAGAGACTATCCGCGTTGGCGTTGGCGTCGACGTCCGAGTCCTCCATGTCGATATCGTAGCCGAGCATCGCGCTCACGTCGGCTGCGTCTTGCCAGTCCTCCTGGTCGAACGCGGGGGCAGCAAGGGGGTCAGAGTATTGGAAGTTGTCGTCACATTCGGCGAAGTCCACCTCGATGGCCCGGCCCGGCTCATCTTCGCCGGCGTCCGACTCCCACAGCTCGTCGTAGTCGTCGTCATCGTCGGACTGCTCCTCTGTGGTCTCGCGTTCCTTGCCCTCGCGAGTCTGGGCGCGTTTGCGACCGTGCCGGTGGTGATGGTCGGACGAGCGCGCTTCGAACGACGAGAACTCGTTGACCGTCCTCAAGTCCGGGGGGATGTAGTCGAGAGGCCCGTCATCGACCTCTGGCCACGAGCCGGCAAGAGCGTTGTCGAAAAGCGCCAGGACATTGTCATAGTCTAAGCTCTTCCCGGAGTTCTTGACAAGGCCAGCAACAAGCGATCCAAACTCCCTCATCAGGTCGGTGAGAGGGCTGTTGCGAAAGATCGTGAGATGCTGGACGTTCACTACGAGCCAATAAACCTTCGCCATGGTAGAGTATACAATGGGACGGGCAAGTTTGTCGCCAAATAGGCGACGCGCACTTGCATGTGTGTAACAGACGCCCGGTAGCACAGCCACGACCTGCCGGCGCGCGCGCAAAATACGGCGTATGCGGGAATCGAACCCGCGCACAAGAACTAATGTGGGCGGGGCTACCCGCTGAGCTAACTAGGCTTTGAAAGGCAGGACCGTTTACCTAACATATCCATTACACAGGGCTCGGCTCGGTAACACTCGGTTTTTTCTTGTCTGTATCCTTCCCGTTTCGGTACTCAACGCCCGAGAAATCCCTCGTATTTCACCGAACCCCAGCTCTCCTAACGCCTCCCACCTCATCCATAGTCTCCATAGTCGTACTGTACGACATAATGACTGCTGTATATGTTCAGCGCAGTCCCGAGCTCCCACGGAGCTGTGACGTTGCTACTCGAGCTCGCATGTATATTAAATTAATGCTCCGTCCTCGTCGTATAATGACAGATCTCCGCTCTGCTCTCACGCCCGCCGGTTCGAGCTCCAAAAGTACAGAGCGTCACTATACAATGGCATATTGAATCAGTGATATATATCCGAGTCCTTTGCTTTACTTATGTAGTGTCTCGGGGCCACGCCGCGTACGATGGACAACTGTCTGACGACAGGCTGTTCCAGTTCGTTCAGCTTGAAATACCCCGCGGATCTCCCCGGGAAGAAGCCCGCTCTGCCGCCACTCCGTGGCCTGGACGTTGCATGCACTCCGCCAGCTTCTCTCCTCCTCCCTCCTCCCTCTCTGGATCAATGTGGGCTGAACCTCTGCATCTCCGCTCAATGTTGGCCGCAGTGCCTGTTGTGTCGGGGGAGTGCAGGCCTCTGCTGCCCCCCGTATAATGGATATGTTATGTAAACGGTCCTGCCTTTCAAAGCCTAGTTAGCTCAGCGGGTAGCCCCGCTCACATTAGTTCTTGTGCGCGGGTTCGATTCCCGCATACGCCGTATTTTGCGCGCGCGCCGGCAGGTCGTGGCTGTGCTACCGGGCGTTTGTTACACACATGCAAGTGCGCGTCGCCTATTTGGCGACAAACTTGCCCGTCCCATTGTAGACGGCTCCGCCATGCTTGCGTCATCAGCGTCGCCCTGTTTGAACACCTTGGCGCACGTTTGTTGCCTGCTTTGGTCCTTGCGGTTCTTCAAACCATGCTTAGTGTGGCGTAGAACAACCCAGAGAAGTGCCCAATAGAAAGATTCGAGGTCGTGACGTATGGCGTGAATGATGGGATCCGAGCCAGCGTCTATAAGGTCCTTGGCCATAAAGAGAAAAGTTCCCTGTGATTGCGACTATTGTCAGTATCTGTAAACATCTGGGAATGTAGGAAAGAGTGCGTACTGTTCTCTCCTTGAGAAATCCATGAATATCATCAGCAAGAAGGAGTTTGTCCAATGCCGCCGCGGACAGTGACAAGATGTCATCTTGGGGGACCTCTCGGCTCATGGACGAATAGTCGAAGTCGTGGATGAAGCCGCAGAACTGAGCCTGCAAAGCCGGGTCGTCGACGATCAAGATGTTGCCTACGCTAACGTCCCGATGGAGGATTCCGCCTTTGGCCATGGCGGTGCGATGTCCTATATGAAGGCCGTAGACCGTCAGTAGGAGCCACAGCACAGAAGTGAAAGTATGACTTACCGATGATAGCGTCCCGAAAAGCCATCGCGAGCTCCTTGGTGTTCCGGAATTGCGTCACCGGCCGCCCGACTTCGCGCACGACGAACCGCATGTGGCTGCGTTCACGGTACCAGTACTTTGCACTCCGCGCTTGTCTCCACGTGAACGTCTGCTGCATCGGTCGGTGGGCCGGGCTGTCTGGAGAACTAGAGGACGCGGATAGCGACAGAGGAGGGGTGGACGATGGCTGCGACAAACGAGACTTGTGGTGAGTACCGTCGAGCGTGATGGGGACGGGCCCGCCGTAAAGCGCGGACTCCCACAGTCGCACTTCCCGCTCGCCCAAATCGCCCCCGCAAACCAGGCTTGGAAGTCCCACACGTTGCTGCGAAGGGACTGCGCTGTCGAGACGGTCGTAGAAGTCCTTCTCGGGTCGCCGAACGATCAGGCGCCAGGCCTCCTTGATGACGCGCACTCGGAGGTCATCGGCAGAGGGCGGAGGGTCGACGAGCCGGCCGGCGATACGGCGACGAGTATCGCGGATGCCGTGCCAGACAGTGGTTGCACGGGAGAAGAGGCGGCCGTTGACATCGAGGACTTTGAAAGCGATGTACGTCTGCGGTTCGCGACCCCCTTCGCTCTCGCCATCGTACATTTGAACGGATCGGGCCTCGGTGAAGGCGAGCTTCTTCGTGTCGACCTTGGCGAGCTCAAGGCGAGCCCGCAGCCACTTCTCGTCGTCGTCGTTCAGCCTCCGCACAGTGGGATCCCATCCGACGAACGGCCCGTCTTCGGTCGGGTGGACGAAGTTCCAGAAGAACTGCTGAACAATCTTGAGGTCCGCGAGCACCTTGAGGCTGAGTGGTCGACAGATAACAGCACCAGAGTGATCGAAACGACAGATACGTATCACCTTGCCGTAGATGCCAAAGGCGAAGCCACAGGTCAGGCCGTGAGCATGCATCAGGTTGCGGGTATTGACCGCGAGCTGGACGAGGGTTTTGCAGTGCTTGTGGCCACGTTTCTTGAACGGGTCCTCCTTGCTCTCCGACTTGGCCTCCATGATCGCGGAGAAGCCGAACCAGTCCGGAGATTTGTCCGTGTCGAGGGTCTGGCCGGGGAATGACACAGCGATGTCGGGGTACGTGGAGTGGTGATTCTTGGAGAACGCGGAGAATGGGAAACGTTGCATGTTCTTGTGGCAATCCATGAACGAGGGGCGTTTGCCGGGAGGGAAAGACGAGACAACGGCATCTAGACCCTCGAGCTAAGGCCAAATGAGTGACGGGACAACACGAGACGAGAGCAGAGGCGACGTACCAGGTATGGATAGGAATCCACCTCACGGCCCTTCTGCGGCTCCCACTTCGCGAACTTGGCGAACGCCCTCTTGACGTCTCCCGGAGGCGGGCATGGGGCTCGGGAGGGGACATACTTGCGGAGAAACTCTGCACCACTGTCCTCGGAGGAGATGAGCCGGCGGCGAAGCTCCTTCCTCCAACCTTCGAGCGCGCCTTCCTGGAGAGTGTCTTGTGCAGTAATCGGGTGGTTAGTGGACCTCTGGTCGCGGGGAGTCGAGTGTACGCCACTCATACCTGAGCAGCAGGGGCAGAAGCAGCCGCTACTGATAGTGTTCGTGGAGAGAGACATCTTATACTGTCGAGAACTTGCGGATTCGGGTGAAGTCCAACAATGGATAGAGGACAGGCGCTGATGAGAATAGGAAGGTCAACACGCGTCTGGAGCATGCATCGATCGGATGATCCATTGTTCCTCTTGGCCAATGACTCCAATGGATGGATTTGGCTTCCCGGCTGTACCAGTGGCACCGCGTTGGTTTGAATGTGGTCGCTCTTGTGGCCCTTACAGCGCCGCCAACGACCGCGTTTATGAGGGCTGGAACAATGAGTCAGTTTAAGTGTATTTCCAGGATTTCAATCAGTGCAGATTCGGCAGGAGACACTTTGTGGGCGTGGCATCACCACGGCGATCCGAGTCTACCGCAGTATATCCGAGTATATCCCATGGAGAAAGAACGGCGGTGAGTCATAGATGCGGCGGCATACCTTGGGTTAAATTTTCGCAAGAACCTTCAACTGGAATACGGAAACCGGATGGCAGCGGCTCGGATGTTGAACGTTGAAGTTGAACCGTCATAGACTGAATTAGCGCCTGATGAGGCGCCAGCCGAAGCGGCACTTGAATTTCTTTTTCTTAACCACCTCTCCACACCTGCGGAAGGCACTTACCGATGTGGTCCTCGGCCATGAACGGTCCTGCCTCTCCAGACTCCCTTCGCGGTGAACTACCTTGAGTCGACGACTAGCAATGTCGATCAGTGTCTGACTTCGCTATTGAACTTGGAATTGTCAATGCTTATAATTGCATGATGAAGATCTGTAATACTCACCAACGTGCCTCTCGGGTCTATCAAACTGCGTCAGTGTCTACCCATCATGGCTGTCCCAGAAGATGAGGCCATTGCTCTGTATGGCTCCGGCGAGGAAGAGAGATGTTTGGTCTGAATCAGATGTCGGCGCCCATTCCTGCCAGCCATCCGGCCCGCATGCGCAGGAACCGTATATGCCAGTTGGGCGCTCCGAGTCAGCTCTCAAAAGTTCATCCCAAGCTCTGGCAAGTCTCAGCGAACGCTCCTTGCACTGGTTTCTTACAATGGCCGTCCAATACACCACCTCATCACTATAAGCTTTGCTTGACGGTCCAGGGGATATCTTTTAGGGACCATTTAAATTGGACTATCATGTCACCAAACTCATAAGCTGCATAGTATAGTACAGGATGCTTGATCTCTTTCAAGTTCCTGAGGGTGTCACGTCGTCCCACTGGGTCGTCCCGCGACGGATCTCCGGCCGCTGAAACACCTTCGCATGGACAGTGAGTGCTCTTGTATCTTTTGTCAATGCGGCTCTCCACTGATACCCTTTCAGCCTACGCTCATGTGGCATTCACACACTACTCCGAGTCGTGAATATTCGTGGAATTCTATCGGTGTACATCCACTGCCCCTACACATTCACGTTCCAAATCGACATCACATATCCGACACTTCTGAGCGATGAGGAGTCCATACACGGCATTATAAAGGTGCGTCCAAACCCCTGGCTCTGCTGCCAGCATGTGCGTTCATCATGACTCGTGAGCTGCGCACCTCGAGTCCATCTGCAGTATTTTGAGTGGCCTCAGGTCCATCTTCTCGTGGTCTACGAGCTATCTTTCTCAGCTACTCTGCCGCCTCTGCAGCGCAGTCAGCCGTATCAATTAATTCTTGTACACGAGCCTGCGCTGCACCCACTCGCTTCCGAGTCCGGACTTAGAGAGGCTTCGAACATCGTCTGATAATCCCGACCACCGGCTTTCCAAGAGAGTCTTCATGATCAGTACCTAAGTATACGCCTGTGAGACTGGTGTAGAAGAAATGCGAGAAGTAGACGTTGGCACCTTGTTTCGAACCAACCACATCAATACAGCTGCCTGTCCTTCAAGTCGTGCACCGCTCCGACGCGCAGCTCTCCGTCACGGAAGGTGCGAGTCACATGGAAGAGATCCCACGTCGGGCCGGTTTCGAACCTGTACATCCAGATCTGCTCCAACGACGGCGCGAGCGTCCGGGAAAGTTGCTCGGCGGCTGCAGCCAGGGTGTTGTCGAACTTGTTGCGAAGGTCGGCAAACGGCACCTGACTCCTACCGCCGAAGTGGGGAGCAGGCATGTGGGGGAAGTCAAGGTGGAGTTTCAGCGTGCGGAGCGAGGCGAGCGGTGCAAGAGCGTCGGCGAAGTCTTTCTGCGAGGGTGTCAGCGTTACAACGGTGACGTAAAACGGTGACGCGAGCAGAATGGATGAACTCACCACCGGAACATCCTCGCGCCTTTCGCTCCGGATCCGATGGATTTCAAGCGTCGTCAGGTGCGGGAACTTGGTCACTACAAGTTGGAGAAGTTCGGGCTCCTGTGTATCTGCCCTGTACTCGAGCTCGACTCGGAGGCTCCGCAGGAGGGGCAGGTCGCACTGCCAAAGGACCTGTAAAAGACTCTGAGGCGGCGACAGAGGATAGCTCCATGATCTCTGCTTGTAGCCCTCGAACCGCGACGTGCTCCCATACAGCGCCAACTGCTGGTAAATGCGGGTACCCTCGTGCGGCCACGATCGCAACGCCAGTCCACGCAGAGACGGAGGCAGAGAGGCGTAGATCAGGTCGGTAGATTTGGGATGCGACACGCGAAGACTCTCGAGGTCAGGCCAAGGGAGTGTGGCGGGATGACCTTTCGGCCAGATCACTCCAGCGCTGGCGTTTTCCGGCTCCGAGAGTTCGAGTGCGAGAGACCGGAGAAAGGGCATGGACGAGAAGAGAGTGACAATGGGGATCGCGGGGTTGGACCACCGTTCGCCTCGGAGCGTGAACTCCCGCAGCCGGGGCCAGGGCAGAGAGGATATCGTCTGGATGGGAGCGGATTCGACGGGGAGCACGAGACTCTCGAGAGAGGCGTGCAGCTTTCGTATGAGGGTGTCGAGCGTAGACATTTCTGATGGAAAGCTCCATGGCTGGCGATAGTGCGGCATGGTGTAATGGAATGCGGTGAGCGATGCGACCGTGAAGTCGGTAGGGCTGTCGTCGGCGAGCAATGCAGGACAGATGTAGAGCCCGTGGATATCTAGGTGATGTAGTTGGGGGAGTGAGAGTATCTTTTGCATGCTTTTCCAGGACAAACCGTGCACTTCAATGTATCGTACGCGCAAGTGTAGCGTTGTCAGACGGGGCAATGAAGGCAATACCTCGTCGAAGGTGCTGATGGCGTCGCAGAGCAAGGGGTCAACTACATCTGGGTCCCTTTGGGAATAAGGTGGACAAAAGCAGGAGATATGCAGCGTTCTGCAAAGACTGGCATGAGTAGCCTTCACGGAGGATGGGATAACGAGTGACGACTGACCGGACATGCGACCACAGCGCAGAAGGAAGGAACTCGTAGGGCTTTCCATCCCAGGGCGTGTCACCTAGGAATTGGCGGCAGGAGCGAAACAGAAAGGGTGCGGATGCTGCACGAAGCCAGCGACAGGTCGATGACAAGTGGCGGAGACCTTCCTCGGGCCGAAGTTCTTCGAATATTTGGACGAGCACGTCGTTGTTTAGTTGAGCGAACCTTGCGTTAGGTCAGTCGTGCATGGTTCAAGGATATTTGATGTACACTCACGTGTCGGATGGAGTGTGCATGACGTTGATAGTCTGAGGACAATGTGGGCTGGTGTTCCGGTCGACGAGGAGTAACTAACGAGCCATGCATGGTGGGAAAGGCCGCTGAGATTACGGTGGCTGGCGTCTGGACTTGACTCGCCAACACTGGCACGTGACACGGATCCCCCCGCCGGCTGGCAAGTACGCAAATACTAGTAGTGATTGTGGAGCTTTGTGGAGAGGCTTGAAGGTTGTTGAAGCATCCCTCACGTTCACAGTGCTTCGAGGCGTACGGGGGCTGGCACGCTGTGAGGCTTGAGGCCTGAAGACGAGCAATAGGCACATCTCGCACGCCCGGGCCGAAGGCTGCCGACGACGCCCAACGGCTCTGACTCACTGGTCAATTGGTCCAGGGTACCGGTCAAGCTCTGGCAGGAGGAATTCCAGACCAACTTTATGATTCTACGCTCAATTTTTCGACGTCGTAGCTCTATCGTACAAACAGAAGTGCCGTTCTCCTACTATGTGAGCGAAGGGAATGCTGAAACACCCGGTTGGGCCCAAACGATTACTACCCACGGCGGCGGATGGGTGGAGGTACAAAAGCTCCACTGGCAGTGTTGGCGCGGGGCCAGGCGACGCGGACATATGGATCACCGTACTCGGGTGCATGCAAGGCGACCAACATCGATTGGAAGAAGTTCTAAGTAGCGAAATTGTCAGGGAGCGCTCTCAGCTATCACCTAGATACGGCAACGTACCGCTCCAAGAATGAACCGCCGCGCGTGGCTCTCCGGGGAGCAGAACAGCAGTCCTTCCTTATATCCCGTCTTCACAACTTCTTTAGTGGACTCGCATCCGAGGAATGGATAGGCAGGGCATGTGACGACCAAGGGTCTGCCATCCGTCCCCTTGAACTCGAGCTTGACGGCCCATTGAACAGTATTAATGTCTCTGGGGATGTAATACTCCGGTCCTCGTTCTGGGTCCTCCATGGAAGATGAGCTGCCTCTCTCGGTATCGATTTCGACATTCTCCGGGATGGGGAAGACCGTAGTGCGCAGGTAACGGACCAAGTCCGAAGGGAACCACAACCCGCTTGAGCCTGTCGCATACCATTGTGCTATAAGATGTGACTCGGTCGTGTTAGGAGAGTGAAGGCCTACCTGTATCGAACAGCACGTGAATGGGCCCATCAGGAAAGATGAAAAGGAAATCCGGCTGCGACTTATCCAAGGGTCCAAAGGCCATTGAGACAAGCTCAACCTTCCACAAGTACTCGTTTATCTTGGGATCCGTGGAACATATCGGAATGGGAGGAGACCATTTGGGAACTGCTTCACAGGGCCAGTTGTTGATAGACATCCAGCTCTTCGAGATCAACACGCTACAGCACATAAATAAGCATGCGGCGGTGCGATGAATGTTCTTTGAATCTGGACGTACCCTCCTGGCACCTCATTTGGGGCGCCGCCCGGAACGTCCTTCCGCCTCAAACAGAAGTAAAGGACATGACCACCTTCCTGTAGAATAATCGGCTGGCGTTAACTTTTGAATTCAGAGTGCAAAGTTCTGGAGAGCACTCACCGTATCTACCAGGGGAAGAGCGTTCTTGATTGCCGCGATGAAAGACTTCAATCTCTGATAAGTATATATGCATAGCTAACGACGTGAAGGCGGAATGGCTTACTGGTATCCGATGAAGATGGACTGCCGAACTGGCAAAGGCAACTTGAAACCTTGCATAAATGGGTAAATTATGATATATAGGGCCCAGGAGTCCGGTCAAATCCGGTCTTTTGGCCGAAATTTTGAGGACCGAGGACCGTGACCTAACAGGACCGGTCCAATTCTGAAGGACCGGACTGATTTTCCGGTCTTTGCAGGACCGGACTGAACTTCGGTCCGGTCCCCGGTCCTGACCGGTCCTGACCATATTTGCGGTCTTTACCGGTCAAGACCAGTCAAGACCGGTCAAGACCGATTAAGACTGGTTAAATAATTGTTCATGCCGGGAATTGAACCGGGAACCTCACAGTTCCGAGCCCATTCAACCGGCACTACTAACTGTTAGACCAGTAGCTCCTTATGAGCCTACATACATCATTATCTATGTACTGTTATCTGGGTGAGATAAGATAACAACTATCTAGATAAGGAAACTCGAGATAATGGTACATAGATCTGCTTATATCTAAGATGGTAATGGCTCACTAGAGTAGTGGTTAGTAGTGTCAGAACTATGAACTCGGAAATGGGGGGTCACCAGTTCAATCCCCGGCATGAACACTACATTTCTAAGGCTATAAATCTATTAGTGTAGGACCGGTCCTTGACCGGTCATGACCGGTCCTAGCGGTCTTTTCGGAGGCCCGATTTGAAAAGACCGAGACCGTGACCGTGACAGGACCGACAAAGACCGACCTTACAGTCCGGTCTTTTGAAGTCCAGTCCCGGTCAAGTTCCGGTCTTTGAACGGTCTTTGGACCGGACTCCTGGGCCCTAATGATATACTCTTATGGTGTGATGCTAAGGTCTACTCACGGTTGCAATCCAAGCCCGATCGCTCCATCGAACCTCAACTTATGGATGTTGAGATCGACCTCGTCGGCGACACCGAAGCCGTATGATCCAATTAACGGCGAAATCCAGCTGCGTTCTTTAGAGTACTGGAACCACTGAGGAAGTCGAAATCTGTCCGGCAGACTGGTGACTGTAAACAATGCTTTAAAGTGCGTTAGCCTCGGTATGGGAACTTCGTGCATGGTAGGATAAGATTGGTAGGAGCTCACAGGCGTATGATCTATCTGCATATCTCTCTCTGCCACTAGCAATTTGAGCGGCAGTATAATCGTGCCGCATCTTGCGAATCAGAGTATGGAAACTCTGACTATCCGTAACAGGAACGTTCCCCCAAGGAGAAACCGTGCCGCCGTTTTTCACATAATAGTCTTGGCCTAAGCCCCATCTGTAACATGGTCCAATGAGCGGGACATTGCCAGTGAATGGAGAGAAGGATATAATCATACGTATTCCGTCCAGCTGGGTCGCCATTAACAACGTCAAAATCGCATGTTTTGAGGAGAGAGTTGGAGAGAAACCACATACCGGTATCAATATGCATCGCGAGGGACGTCAACCATTTCTCAGTGGCCCCGGCACCCTCACTGCCGATGTTCTGGGTTCGATAAGTTAAGCGAATTTAAATTTCAGAGAACGAAAGAAGCAACGAACAACTTGCGCATAGTAACCAACACAGTTGACCGATTCGCTGGTCAATGGCACCCACACACCTTGGGGAATCTCTACGTTTGCCGCTCGGAGCCTGCCAGAGGTATCAATCACAGGGAGTGGTCCAGGTACAGCAGCGCGAATGAGCTTTCCACCCTTGGTGGATGTATCAACGGTGTCCTCGGCGTCGGACTCAGTGAGGACATCCATCAGGCATCAGAACTTCTGGAAATTACTTAATGCCTCTTAACAGCGCTTAAAGGCTCTTAACAGCTCTTATTTGATGGGCTAAGTGAGTAAGACACCGGAAATAAGAGAGGGCACAGCCACAACTGTGGCGAAAGTGGGTCGAGTTGCACTGTTGATAACTCACCTCCCGCTCATCCGTTTGGCTTCGAAATTTGAAGGTAGCTTGCCCTAGTCTACACGAGCTATGGGGCCAAGTTTCGTTATAATCCGAGCTGAAACGGCGGCACAGTAGCTCGCGCTTTAAGCCCAAGAAAGAGGGTAGGTGAAAAGGCAGGAGATCACCCCCTGCATATCTTCGCTCCCAGAGCAGATCTAAGCTTGAAACCTGGTACGTTTCCTTATCTAGTACTCGATAGGCGTCGTGCAAAGTTTCAAGGGATTCTGGCCCGATGTGACTGCACAGTGACCACCGAGATTTTGATAAGATGACTAGATTCTCTCAACTGAGGTAACTTGTGACATTAATATCTCAAGCTACACTAGTCCCTTCACATCAAGATTTTGCAGCCGAATCTATCTAGTGCTCAACAATATATGTGCCAAATTCCATTACAATCCATAAAGAAATGAGTGTACAGTAGCTTGTGCATGAACCCCCAAAATGCGGTGCAGGGCATTAAGAGCGCTAAGCAAATAAGCAATTTCCAGAAGTTCTGATGCCGGCTCCCCTGTAGGATGTGTCCAAGTAAGTACAATGATAAGTCGAGGAGGAAAGGAACACGAGCCTCTGTATCATACAATGTGGACGTCGGGCTGGTCGGCGAAAGGCTGGAGAGCGCATCAGGGTCTTGCTCCTGGCCAGTCTCAGACGAGACAGGGCCACGAAGCTCAGACCACCTGTTGTGGATTATATCGTAGTCACGCTACGGCACAACGTGTAAGCAGGGGCAGTCTCAATCAACAAACGACATACACATTCAACAGCGCATTCGGGCTCGGTGTAGTCGAGGATGAGAAACCCTGGGCTACGAGTCTGGTCGGTGTCGTTCTGCATACTGAAGGATGACGGCGAGTCAGTTTGTAATGCTCCAGGTGCAACGAACCAGAGGTTTTATACCCCATAGAGCGCTTCTGCACACGCACTGGCAGAGAGAAAGTGAACAACAACGATAGTAGATCGACAACTGTCGCCTGCAACGGCGGAGCCCGGAGATCGAGGGCAAGCAGGCATGAATGGCGATTTCGCCACGTTCGTGCTTCTGCCATCGATAAGGAATACCCTACTTCGCATCGTATTGTCTTCTGGGATAACAAGAGACTGTGGATCCAAATCCGTGTATTTGGATCCACAGGGACGGCCGTGGAACCCCTGGCACCGCCAGTCTGACTCTCGTGCTTCTCTGCCACCTAAAGAGCAGTGAGTAGAGCGGCGAGCGGCGCAAGCCTCCAGATTCGGAGTCAGGAGTCAGAACATCGATTGGAGACTCGATCGACATCGCCGAATTGAGAACGTTGCAGCGGGATGTGTTTCTGGACTGAGAACAGAGGGCAAAACATTGGACACACATACAGCCATGACGGTCGCCGATGGAATGTCCGACGTCTGCGACGTTGACCTGCTTGGGTAAGTAGTAAGAACCGTGTCACACTCAGGCTGACATGACTCGAGATACGGGCGCTCCGGAGGACTCCTTGAACCGCCGGGATACGTCCTGGCGCGGACGGTCCCCCCGCTTGAAATGGTGTACTTGTGCTGACCTCGGGAGACAGAACAGGTCGAGCGGGTTCCATTTGAGTTCGTGCGGAGAGCGAGCACGAGCGGATGGAACCTCGAGACACGATATTCTGGACGTGAGGAAGCATGCCAGTCTGATCGCGATGGAAGGGGACCTTGGTCGAGAGGAGTTGAATTGGCAAGACACAAGCAGTGCGTCTGCCATCGATATAACACGCGGTGGTTCTCGTGTTATTGTTATCCGACATACAAGGGCACCTCAAGGCAAATCCGTGTATTAGGATCCACATCGCGCTTCTGTGCCATCCGAAGAGCGATGAGTAGAGCTCCGCCGCAGAGAACATCATACGCGTTTGCTCACCCCCGTTTTCGCATCATCCTTCTGAGTTCCATTCCAAACTCATCAGCTTGGGCGGCGAGCGCAAGTGCCCCGATTCGGAATGCCGAGGAGTCAGAACTTTTCGACGTCGCCGATTTGGGACTCGGAAGAACCTAGCAACGTTGTGGCGGGACGGGTTATTGATATCAGAACAAGCACATGCACCACCACAAAACCTTCATCGTCGAGCAAAACAGTATGATGGACCCTCGCCGCAATGGCAGCGATGGTCGGCGGCGGAGAACGGTCGTCCACGCCGTTGACATCTAACAATGACAGCCGTGTCAGTCTTGCGGTAGGATGTGACATAGGGGCGCTCTGACACACTCTCCGTGAGCGAAGAAATGTGAGCGGAAACGGGAAATTCACTGTGCTTGACGCCGCTACGCACAATGCAATAGATACCACAATCCGTCCCTGCCCCTACCCGGAGCTCAAACCGGACGCACGTCCACCTTGAATCCGCCATCTTCCGTCATTCCTCCAGAGTCCTCGCATCGCATCAGTCGTCCTTCTTCGCCGCGCCAGGTGCCCCATTCGCACTCCCGTTGCTCGCATGCCTCAGCCCACTCGACCCCCTTGGCGGCGGGCCCGCCTGCTGCTGCGCGAACACGCTCCCGCCCCCACTCGCAGATCCGGGTGTCGGCGGGAAGTGCGAGTACAAGTTCGGCGTTGTGGGGGCGGATGGCGTGCCTGCAGCATGTGAAGGGCTGTACGGCGTCCCAGCCGTCGCAGCGGTCGGGAATGGCGACACGGGCGTGTGCGGCGACAGCAGCGAGGAGCGTATGGCCGGGGGCGCGCCGAGGCCGAGACCGTACGACGGCGACCTGGGCGTCGTGTCCGACTGTGGGGCGCTTGGGCTCCCGGCGAACGCAGGCGAGTACGGGTTCGGGCTGGGCTGCGGGCTGCCGAACGTGCCGGACACGGGTGTGTTGGCGTAGCTGCCGTACGGGGAGCCGCCCTCGACGACCCATCCGCCGGCCTGGCGGACGACCCTATCCTTGCCTGAGCGCAGACGCAGGTCGGTTGGGTTGAAGCGCTTGCGGAGGTTCGCGCTGATGCTGGTCGATTCGGCGGCGACGATGCCGTTCGCGTGGTCTGCGCCAGTAACGGCGTCGACAGCGTGGGCCCCGATCTTGACGGCGTAGCCCATGCAGAACAAAGACACCACCAACAACTCCAACAACGCTAGGATAGAACGCATGAGAAAAGACGAACGTGCTTTTTGGTCGGTCTAGCATACCGAATCAAGAACTGCACCAGAGTAGTCGTACATTGGTAGATCGTGAGGTGAAGTGGTTCAAGGTCGAACTTGAAGAAGATTCCCGGCGTGCCCCGGTGGTGGTCAAGCACACGCGTGTAATGCGTCACGCTGTACTGGTTGGTGTTCAAGGGTTTGGAACGAGGCGGGACGTAGGTGGTAGGCACGACGTGGAGGAAGTATTGGTACACGACGAATGCTGCGATACAAGCGACGTTAGAACACGAGCCGAGCATGTTTGCTATGTCCGCGACGCACGATCGTAGGCCATCTCGAACGAGTTGTCGAGAGGCTGGGTGATATCCGGGAAGTACGGTCCGAACGAAAACTCCGTAATGACGTGAGATAGGTTCATCACTGGGCTTCGTATTAGCAGTTTCGCCGGTGAGAAACACGGCGCAGGAACTCACGCCTGTGATTGACGTGTTCGTGGCTCGCGTATCCGTGTCCGAGAGTCGTGATGTGCAGGTTTGCCGTGACGCGCTTCGCGGCGATCGTGCCGTAGATGCGGCATGCGCTTGCGTCGGGCTGGTGGTTGTAGGTTGGCTTGAATTTGTCTTGGGTCCGACGGAGAATGGTGTCGAAGAAACCACGGGAACTGCGTGATTGCGCGACAGCCTGACGGACAGAAAGCGCTGCGGCGTGCTCTTTCAATGCAGTTGCCTGTCAATGTCGAACTTGGTGCCGTCTCGCTTGAAGCCATCGCTGAGGTAGAGTCGGTCGCCGACGGCATCACGGAGGTCGATGCTGAGGTCTAGAATCAATAAAGGTCAGGTTTTTCGCCTCCAAGACATTTTCAGGAGACAGGCACAATGGTGCGCGAGCTCGGCATGGGCTATGGTCAAGACCATCGCGCTTTTGTCACGCTCAGCCCTTTCCGGCGTGTGCAACCCTCCAAGGATGAGCAAGGGGGTCTCGTCTGAGTATCGGCGCATCAAGTGACAGCGAGACAGTGCGCGGGTATAGAGGCATTGACAGAGACAAGATTCAGCGCGCCTGCATAGGATAGTCTCATCTCCGACAATAGCCGGTAGTCGACCCTTGCCCCTTCTTGAGGAGGCCGCGAGTGCAAATACGACTTCACTTTTGCGTACCGCGAGCGCCGTCTGCTGGAGCGTACGCTGCCTGCCCTGAGTGACCCCTTCACTTTGCAAATTGTCCTCGGCCCAGTACATTAGGAGCAGTGCAAAGGACAATGGCCCACTTGGAGCATATGCCGAACGATCGCGCCTCGCGCATCCCGTCTGCCACACCAAGAAGCCAACACAGGTACTCGAAGGGATACAATATTAACTGGAGGGCGATGCAGTGTTTGTTCCCGCGTGGTTCTTTCTCAGCGTAGCGTCGCGCCGAACACAACATGGAGAGATGTGGTCGCAGCCCTGCAGACGCACATACCTCATAAGCTGGAAGCGAAACCTCCTGCGGCAGCGTGAAATGCATCGCTGTGGCCGCGGAACTGAACACCGTGAATGACCGAGTGGTCTAGGTGGGATCGAGGTACACTCCTAAACCCATTGACACTTCAAGACCCGCGGGCGCGAAAGCATATAGTTTGGTGGCGAGACAATAAAATAGGGACTCACATTGGCAAGGCATGTTCACCACTATATCTACATTAATATCCAGCGTACTCGCCCCTCGGTTTTGGACACCACTGGCAAGGTTTTCGACACCGAACTCGAAGTCCGGCCATCCCCAGATAAATTCGCCCAGGTCGTTTAGAACAAGCAAGAAAGCGAGGAAAGCGACGAAGACAGTGAGAAAGCCACGAGACTCAGACCACATCTTGTACGAGGCGGGGAGCTTGGGGAAGGCATCGAACTGAGCGAGGGGGTTGGGGGACGAGCTGGTCGAGCTTGTCGAGGAGGAGGGGTCCGCGATCTGGTCGGCGTCCTCGGTTATCATTGTCATCGCCTAGGCCGATGCAGATGGGGTTATCGACGACGAGACGGAGAATAGGCAGCTGCCAGAGCGACCGCAGGGAGGAAGTGGTATAAAGCCAAAGTGTTGCTCACAAGCGCCCGGTCGACTGGTTGAGTTGGTTGGTGTCCATGCCGTTGCGCGAAGTCGATGTGGAGATCGGTCTGTGGAGGCTGCATGTCCCGGTCAATGCTCAAGTTCCCGGTGCGCTCACCTCCTTTAGGACATGCTGTCGCCCCGAGCGGGCCGCCAGCCGACCTCGCGCACTCGCTTCGCTTGATCTCCTCCCGTCTTTCCCTGTGTCGCGGTCGCCACTCTCCGGCTTGCTCACTCGCCCTCTTTCCGCCGAGCCTCATCCTGCGATCATCCATTAATTTTACACTTGTAAGTTGTGCGCGTGCGGTAGTACCCGCATATATGCTGGCAAGCCGACAATCGACTGTCTACGTCCGGTCGCCTCCACTCGGAGGGCTTCAAGTCTCACTCGGGATTTCTGTATGCATTCCTCCCTGGCTATCCACCAGTTCCCACCCGCTCAACCTCCCCTTGGTTTCTCTCCCAAGCCGCCGTGCCTCGTTCACTACTTACCCGCTCCGATCGATCCTCGGCTGCTCAACCCTGCTCTGCAACACCGTCCACGCCGCGTGCTATGTCTCTGCCAATTACGAAGCCAATCCTGCGACTCCCGCCACCACCATGCTCCTGCCGTCGCCCCTCACTCCCAACGCTGTCTGGGCCATCGGACCGTGACCTCTAGTGCCTCCAGTCCTCGCGCAACTGCTTAACGAGCAGCTTCGGACCCGCTGACCTCGACGCACGGACCGTGACGCATCTGTGCCGACAGCTCTAGCTACGCACGCTGCAGTCCAGTGCTTCGTTCCCTGCCCGGAAACAGTGCACTCGCATCTGTGGTATAGTGATGTTAATCAGCCTGACGGTCTCCGATACCACTGGCAGCGTGTACGTACCCTCTCTCTCTCTGCCACCGTCGCTTTTGCGCCTGCTGAAACACTGTAGTCAGCATGAGGACTCGACAGGGAGAGACACAGAATACGCACCCGCACGACCACCATACATGAAGCTCCATGGACGCCTCCCCGTCCTAGCACCGTGTCGAGCTCGCCGTGACTCGCCCGACGCGACAAGTACTAGCATGGAGCATGGATACTGACACGAAGCTGACGCGGGCCGGAACAAGGTGAGCGCGCTGAACCACGAATATCGAGTGGGGGACGGGGAGCACAACTTATGCCCTACTTCTCCCAGGTTATATACCCCGTCCACTGGTCCGTGCCCACTCCATAGTCGCCGTTCGGGGCGCACTCCGGGCCCCGTCCGCGCACTTACCCATCGCGTGTATGTTGCCAACCTGCTACGCGCACGCCTCAGATGCTGATCATGCAACCAGGGTCAACCAGCGGTGGGAGTGGTTGCAGCGCGCCATGGTTATTCCATCGGCTACGACGCGACGTGCCTAAGCGATATTGTGTACGTACGTGTGCGTTGATTCGCGTTGCGCTGGCCTTGGACAGCAGGCCCTTCGATCGTTCCCCCGGTTAACATTTGTTTTTGCTCATTTGCAGACATCTCTACCATCCGGCGTGCCCACCGTGTGCTCCAGCGAGTACACGGCCCCAGTGAACGACGTTCCTCAGACGGCGCCCCTCGCACAACGTGAGCAGCGTCTTACCAGTACCGGGAGGGCTGTATCTGGGCGATGGGTGAGTGCTAGAGGAAAACAATGGCTCCTCGCGCTGTAAATGTTGGACGGGCGTGGGGATCGACGATGTCGACTGCTGACGCAGAAGGCCGCTCCTGGACGTTTCACGGCCGGACAAATTGGTCTGCATCGCCGAAGATCCGCTTCTTTTCAAGCAGCCGGGAATGCGTCGTTTGCTGCATATGAGAGGTGCGCTGCTGCCCAACTGCTCACGGACTTCGGTTCCGTATTGCGCAAACGGCCGCCCTGCTGTGACTACGTCCATGTCATTATTAGTCCCCGCATACTTACGTTCTTTCCGACTCTGTAACGACAGGCAATTAGATGGCGGTTCACGACCTTGTCCGGGTGTTCTGGTGCCGGACGCTACCCGGATGTCCTGCCCGACTTCCAGACACCACGCCTTCAGACGGCGATCGATGAATTTTTCGGGGTGCTCGACGGGGATCCAGGTCACCGCTCGAGTTCTGCGTTTGACTCGTAAGCATCGGTGAGGATCACCAGACAACCGTCGACGGCGGCCTGCTTCCAGACCCTGAGAACGTGTCGGCGTGCTCGCCCGTGGCTCCAGCACTCCTGGAGGACTGCGCCGGCGGAAGGCTTCGCCCACCGATGGCCATAGCCGTCGATGCCGCATAGTTTCAGAAGCCCAGAATACCCTTCGACGGCCACTCGCGCGACTACTGAGAACGAGGGACAGCGCACGCAGGGGTTCGAGGTACCGAGCGAGCGCCTCAAGCTCAGTTTCCTCGCGCCTGACGCGATTTCCATCTGGCCAGTTCGCCGATTGGCTTCCAAGCGATCAGGGCAGCCGGCGCCCGCGCAGACAAACTAGTGTGTAGCTCATTTTCTTTTCGGTTTGATATTGGAATCCGCCGTCGGCTTTCTGACGGCGGCCTGCGTCCCAGCGCCGGACTCTTGTCGCGGTGTCCTGCCCATCAATTCCGCATACCCTTGCTTTCGTCTGCTCTGTGGAGAACAGGACACCCTTCGACGGCAGCCTACATCAGTCGAGGAACGTGTCCGGGTGCTCGGCCGCCGTGCAGAACACTCCTGGCGTCAGAGACAGCCAAGGCTATCGTGGCCGCGCACTTGTTGCTGTATTGGCGTCCTCGCAAAGGGCCGGACGATACGAGATACCGGGTGTGCCTTGCGCGGTTGTTTTTATCGCGGCGGCAACAGTCGGTCAGCCTGGATTTGCGGGCAGGCGCGTCGTCACCCCGAGACGGTTGTTGGTTTACTAATTCGTCATTTAATTCCTAGGTGTTCGTTCATGGTGTTTCCGACGGTCCGACTGGAAACCGCGCTCTCGACACTCTCAACCGCTACCGGCGCTGCACCGTGCGTGATCAGTCTCACAACCCCAGACACTGTGCCTGACTGGTCAGACCACTCGCATTAACATACCACCCCGACTCACGTTTCGACCCCGTTTCCTTCCTCTTCAGGACGGAACAGGCCGTGTTCTGCCCGCAGAAAAAGTTTGCCATTGGAGCCGGAATACACGGTGCGCTCGTCGGTCTCCCTCAATTGTTGCACGTTGAAAGAAAACATCGACGCTGATACTGCAACAGCGCCGTGGGCTCCAAGTCGCCGAATAAAAACAAAGACTGCGGCAGCACGCCCATAAGTGTACGTGAGATGTCCCTTGATTGGCAACCACCAATGTCTAGCAACGGCTTCTCGACAAGGTGCGTTCTCACCCTCGCTAAACTCTGAGCTTCTCAGTGGTGCCTCCGCTTATGGTGGTACTCTTCTAGGTTTCACGGCGTCCGCAGGGAGGGCAGTCCTGGGACTTGTTTGAGCAGCCACACAAGTGAGGAGATATCATGGGCGAATGGCTGGGAACCTGAAGTAGATTATCGGGTGCGTGGGACGGCCGGCATAAGGTAAGTAGTTGCAAGTTGCATATCCGCACGCGACGTCATCAATAGATCTCATCGTGAGCATGCAGCGTATCTCTCAAGATCTGGTGTCTTTGGTTGCGATGGACAATCGGTTCTGTCGATCGGGCTCGTCTCCGGTGTGCGGGGTCCCATTGCTTCTCACAAGGCTTTGCCGTACTAACCGAGTTGTCAGGACATTGTCGAACCTGAACGGCGGCCGAGAATAGCAAGTCTCGGTGTTTGGGCCTTTGTGGCGCTGCTGTTCGCATTGTGCGCCGATTTATTCTTTCTTTCCCTCCCGTCATCGTACTGATAGCTCCTGGCTGCTGTGGACAGCCTATAAACTAGCTAATGCTTCGCATTGGTGGCAGAAGTTTGAATTTGGGCAACGAGGATCAGATACTTCGGGTCATCCGCTGGAGGGCCGGGTCTCCCGCAGCGCAAATATCGGCTCGTTCGTAGGTAAGTGCCAAGTGCTCCACCCTACACAGACTTCAAGTGTTGCGCTGTCCTCCGGCTAATGTTTCGCCTACCGTGCGCTGCGGAAAGTGGGTGTCATGCCGGCCACGCTCGCTTGACTCCCCTCCGCTACCAGGGACTTCCGCGCCTGGCGGCGATGCGGCAAACAGACCATTTGGTACTTTTGCATCCTGAAACGCCACTCGCCGCTCACACGATCACAGGAAAATTTGCACGCGCGCGCCGATCCCCCGCTTCGTCCTAGCAACCCGTGCTCGAGCGCATCCATTTACCCCCCATATTTTGGCGGTGCGTCTGCTTTGTCGTGTCTACCACTGACCATTCCCCAACATCCACCTTCGCCCACCAACCTCTCTATGGTCCAGAACCCTGCTGTCCGGTGCAGTACACGCGGCTTGCACCCTTCGTCCGCTCGCTATGGTACGTCCGGAGCTCATGGAAGAGCGTCGAACATGATACTCATGCTGGTTTTTTTTCTATCAGGATTCAGGAGTGAGGATGCTGTCGACTGCTGAGCTGGGGCGTCGGTTCTCCAGGCGACTGTCACTTCTGAGCCGTCGTCTGCTGCGTGCATGTGCGGGTGAGCGATTTAATGCTTTGTTTACAATGCGCTGCATACACCTAAACCCTGGAAAGACGCGACGGTCCGTACGTGATACTGTGCAGGTAAGTCTGCCCCCTCCTTAAACACCCTGTCCTGCAATTTATTATTGTTCCGCTCGCAGCTCATTCCAGTTCACGCACGAGGCGCATTTTCGCCAGTGCACGCCCGTTCGGACATCTTGCGGGCGTCCGGGGCCGTATCCGGTTGTATTCCAGACAGGAGAACTTTGTCGCAGTCGGTGAGCCTTCCCGGCGGAGAGACTCACAGTCCAGAGTCGGTGAGAGCTCGCGGCGTTCGTATCCCGATGGCACGCCCGGGCTTCCCCTTCTGTCCGCTGGCTATGCTGCCGCCCGCGCTCCGTCTTCTTCCCCGTCGCCGTCTTCTCTGCCGTGCGGAGCGCACTCCTTACGCGCAACACACGAAAGGATCGAGTCCTCACACTGCGCCGGTTCAGCTCGCGCGTGCCTTGTGGGGTGGCACTGACAGCTCGTTCAGCAGCATTACACCTTGCGGGGTGCCCCGCATGGGAGAACATCAACCCGAACCTCAATGTTGCAACAACGGGCGTGCTCGCGTCGCCTCTGAACCCGGTGCCTTCTACACGTTCGCCGAGACGAACCCATTCATGCTCCAGTAATTCGGTGCGTGCGCTAGTGTTGTTTTCTTTCGCGTTTCTTACCACCACGTACCGCATCATGATGTAGTGCAGCGCCATGCTCAGGCTCGCTACTGTGCGAAGACCTGGTCGCTCAGGGTGCTCCTCTCCGGCAGCCTTCTCGTCGGTCGTGTCCAGATCAACCCCCGTACTCTACTCCCGGCGGCCTCTCCCCTCGGACAGCAAGGTCGGCGACCCCGGCGCGACGATGCAGTCAGCCAAGCTCGTTGTCGCGGCGTCGCGGCGTCGCAAACCACCTTCAGCGATCTGGGCTGTGCGCTTCAGGGCACCCATTTTCCACGCCCAGAGTCTAGGGCCCGATATTGGATATGCACCTATCGGAAAGGTTCGAATTTTCGACATGTGTCTTGTGATCGACGCTCCGACGTACAGTATTTACAGCCCGCGGTAGCTGGCGCAGGGTTCTCTTTTGCCATCCATTTGTATACACAGCAATCTGTATGTAGGGACATGTACACCGGCCTGGGGCCAGATTTTGCATATCCTCGCCTTCGGACGGCGCGTTCAGTGCAATCCGCCGTCCAAATTCCCTGTTCCCCTCCTCCGAACACTCTCGACGTCCGGATTGTCCTTGCACAACACCCCCTATCTAATACCCTTGCTCCGGTCATTCTGCAGCGTTAATATACCCCCGCGTGCACCCGCGGCCCCAGCAAAGCGTGTGAGCGGAAACGGGAAATTCACTGTGCTTGACGCCGCTACGCACAATGCAATAGATACCACAATCCGTCCCTGCCCCTACCCGGAGCTCAAACCGGACGCACGTCCACCTTGAATCCGCCATCTTCCGTCATTCCTCCAGAGTCCTCGCATCGCATCAGTCGTCCTTCTTCGCCGCGCCAGGTGCCGCATTCGCACTCCCGTTGCTCGCATGCCTCAGCCCACTCGACCCCCTTGGCGGCGGGCCGCCTGCTGCTGCGCGAACACGCTCCCGCCCCACTCGCAGATCCGGGTGTCGGCGGGAAGTGCGAGTACAAGTTCGGCGTTGTGGGGGCGGATGGCGTGCCTGCAGCATGTGAAGGGCTGTACGGCGTCCCAGCCGTCGCAGCGGTCGGGAATGGCGACACGGGCGTGTGCGGCGACAGCAGCGAGGAGCGTATGGCCGGGGGCGCGCCGAGGCCGAGACCGTACGACGGCGACCTGGGCGTCGTGTCCGACTGTGGGGCGCTTGGGCTCCCGGCGAACGCAGGCGAGTACGGGTTCGGGCTGGGCTGCGGGCTGCCGAACGTGCCGGACACGGGTGTGTTGGCGTAGCTGCCGTACGGGGAGCCGCCCTCGACGACCCATCCGCCGGCCTGGCGGACGACCCTATCCTTGCCTGAGCGCAGACGCAGGTCGGTTGGGTTGAAGCGCTTGCGGAGGTTCGCGCTGATGCTGGTCGATTCGGCGGCGACGATGCCGTTCGCGTGGTCTGCGCCAGTAACGGCGTCGACAGCGTGGGCCCCGATCTTGACGGCGTAGCTATGCAGAACAAAGACACCACCAACAACTCCAACAACGCTAGGATAGAACGCATGAGAAAAGACGAACGTGCTTTTTGGTCGGTCTAGCATACCGAATCAAGAACTGCACCAGAGTAGTCGTACATTGGTAGATCGTGAGGTGAAGTGGTTCAAGGTCGAACTTGAAGAAGATTCCCGGCGTGCCCCGGTGGTGGTCAAGCACACGCGTGTAATGCGTCACGCTGTACTGGTTGGTGTTCAAGGGTTTGGAACGAGGCGGGACGTAGGTGGTAGGCACGACGTGGAGGAAGTATTGGTACACGACGAATGCTGCGATACAAGCGACGTTAGAACACGAGCCGAGCATGTTTGCTATGTCCGCGACGCACGATCGTAGGCCATCTCGAACGAGTTGTCGAGAGGCTGGGTGATATCCGGGAAGTACGGTCCGAACGAAAACTCCGTAATGACGTGAGATAGGTTCATCACTGGGCTTCGTATTAGCAGTTTCGCCGGTGAGAAACACGGCGCAGGAACTCACGCCTGTGATTGACGTGTTCGTGGCTCGCGTATCCGTGTCCGAGAGTCGTGATGTGCAGGTTTGCCGTGACGCGCTTCGCGGCGATCGTGCCGTAGATGCGGCATGCGCTTGCGTCGGGCTGGTGGTTGTAGGTTGGCTTGAATTTGTCTTGGGTCCGACGGAGAATGGTGTCGAAGAAACCACGGGAACTGCGTGATTGCGCGACAGCCTGACGGACAGAAAGCGCTGCGGCGTGCTCTTTCAATGCAGTTGCCTGTCCAATGTCGAACTTGGTGCCGTCTCGCTTGAAGCCATCGCTGAGGTAGAGTCGGTCGCCGACGGCATCACGGAGGTCGATGCTGAGGTCTAGAATCAATAAAGGTCAGGTTTTCGCCTCCAAGACATTTTCAGGAGACAGGCACAATGGTGCGCGAGCTCGGCATGGGCTATGGTCAAGACCATCGCGCTTTTGTCACGCTCAGCCCTTTCCGGCGTGTGCAACCCTCCAAGGATGAGCAAGGGGGTCTCGTCTGAGTATCGGCGCATCAAGTGACAGCGAGACAGTGCGCGGGTATAGAGGCATTGACAGAGACAAGATTCAGCGCGCCTGCATAGGATAGTCTCATCTCCGACAATAGCCGGTAGTCGACCCTTGCCCCTTCTTGAGGAGGCCGCGAGTGCAAATACGACTTCACTTTTGCGTACCGCGAGCGCCGTCTGCTGGAGCGTACGCTGCCTGCCCTGAGTGACCCCTTCACTTTGCAAATTGTCCTCGGCCCAGTACATTAGGAGCAGTGCAAAGGACAATGGCCCACTTGGAGCATATGCCGAACGATCGCGCCTCGCGCATCCCGTCTGCCACACCAAGAAGCCAACACAGGTACTCGAAGGGATACAATATTAACTGGAGGGCGATGCAGTGTTTGTTCCCGCGTGGTTCTTTCTCAGCGTAGCGTCGCGCCGAACACAACATGGAGAGATGTGGTCGCAGCCCTGCAGACGCACATACCTCATAAGCTGGAAGCGAAACCTCCTGCGGCAGCGTGAAATGCATCGCTGTGGCCGCGGAACTGAACACCGTGAATGACCGAGTGGTCTAGGTGGGATCGAGGTACACTCCCTAAACCCATTGACACTTCAAGACCCGCGGGCGCGGAAAGCATATAGTTTGGTGGCGAGACAATAAAATAGGGACTCACATTGGCAAGGCATGTTCACCACTATATCTACATTAATATCCAGCGTACTCGCCCCTCGGTTTTGGACACCACTGGCAAGGTTTTCGACACCGAACTCGAAGTCCGGCCATCCCCAGATAAATTCGCCCAGGTCGTTTAGAACAAGCAAGAAAGCGAGGAAAGCGACGAAGACAGTGAGAAAGCCACGAGACTCAGACCACATCTTGTACGAGGCGGGGAGCTTGGGGAAGGCATCGAACTGAGCGAGGGGGTTGGGGGACGAGCTGGTCGAGCTTGTCGAGGAGGGAGGGGTCCGCGATCTGGTCGGCGTCCTCGGTTATCATTGTCATCGCCTAGGCCGATGCAGATGGGGTTATCGACGACGAGACGGAGAATAGGCAGCTGCCAGAGCGACCGCAGGGAGGAAGTGGTATAAAGCCAAAGTGTTGCTCACAAGCGCCCGGTCGACTGGTTGAGTTGGTTGGTGTCCATGCCGTTGCGCGAAGTCGATGTGGAGATCGGTCTGTGGAGGCTGCATGTCCCGGTCAATGCTCAAGTTCCCGGTGCGCTCACCTCCTTTAGGACATGCTGTCGCCCCGAGCGGGCCGCCAGCCGACCTCGCGCACTCGCTTCGCTTGATCTCCTCCCGTCTTTCCCTGTGTCGCGGTCGCCACTCTCCGGCTTGCTCACTCGCCCTCTTTCCGCCGAGCCTCATCCTGCGATCATCCATTAATTTTACACTTGTAAGTTGTGCGCGTGCGGTAGTACCCGCATATATGCTGGCAAGCCGACAATCGACTGTCTACGTCCGGTCGCCTCCACTCGGAGGGCTTCAAGTCTCACTCGGGATTTCTGTATGCATTCCTCCCTGGCTATCCACCAGTTCCCACCCGCTCAACCTCCCCTTGGTTTCTCTCCCAAGCCGCCGTGCCTCGTTCACTACTTACCCGCTCCGATCGATCCTCGGCTGCTCAACCCTGCTCTGCAACACCGTCCACGCCGCGTGCTATGTCTCTGCCAATTACGAAGCCAATCCTGCGACTCCCGCCACCACCATGCTCCTGCCGTCGCCCCTCACTCCCAACGCTGTCTGGGCCATCGGACCGTGACCTCTAGTGCCTCCAGTCCTCGCGCAACTGCTTAACGAGCAGCTTCGGACCCGCTGACCTCGACGCACGGACCGTGACGCATCTGTGCCGACAGCTCTAGCTACGCACGCTGCAGTCCAGTGCTTCGTTCCCTGCCCGGAAACAGTGCACTCGCATCTGTGGTATAGTGATGTTAATCAGCCTGACGGTCTCCGATACCACTGGCAGCGTGTACGTACCCTCTCTCTCTCTCTGCCACCGTCGCTTTTGCGCCTGCTGAAACACTGTAGTCAGCATGAGGACTCGACAGGGAGAGACACAGAATACGCACCCGCACGACCACCATACATGAAGCTCCATGGACGCCTCCCCGTCCTAGCACCGTGTCGAGCTCGCCGTGACTCGCCCGACGCGACAAGTACTAGCATGGAGCATGGATACTGACACGAAGCTGACGCGGGCCGGAACAAGGTGAGCGCGCTGAACCACGAATATCGAGTGGGGGACGGGGAGCACAACTTATGCCCTACTTCTCCCAGGTTATATACCCCGTCCACTGGTCCGTGCCCACTCCATAGTCGCCGTTCGGGGCGCACTCCGGGCCCCGTCCGCGCACTTACCCATCGCGTGTATGTTGCCAACCTGCTACGCGCACGCCTCAGATGCTGATCATGCAACCAGGGTCAACCAGCGGTGGGAGTGGTTGCAGCGCGCCATGGTTATTCCATCGGCTACGACGCGACGTGCCTAAGCGATATTGTGTACGTACGTGTGCGTTGATTCGCGTTGCGCTGGCCTTGGACAGCAGGCCCTTCGATCGTTCCCCCGGTTAACATTTGTTTTTGCTCATTTGCAGACATCTCTACCATCCGGCGTGCCCACCGTGTGCTCCAGCGAGTACACGGCCCCAGTGAACGACGTTCCTCAGACGGCGCCCCTCGCACAACGTGAGCAGCGTCTTACCAGTACCGGGAGGGCTGTATCTGGGCGATGGGTGAGTGCTAGAGGAAAACAATGGCTCCTCGCGCTGTAAATGTTGGACGGGCGTGGGGATCGACGATGTCGACTGCTGACGCAGAAGGCCGCTCCTGGACGTTTCACGGCCGGACAAATTGGTCTGCATCGCCGAAGATCCGCTTCTTTTCAAGCAGCCGGGAATGCGTCGTTTGCTGCATATGAGAGGTGCGCTGCTGCCCAACTGCTCACGGACTTCGGTTCCGTATTGCGCAAACGGCCGCCCTGCTGTGACTACGTCCATGTCATTATTAGTCCCCGCATACTTACGTTCTTTCCGACTCTGTAACGACAGGCAATTAGATGGCGGTTCACGACCTTGTCCGGGTGTTCTGGTGCCGGACGCTACCCGGATGTCCTGCCCGACTTCCAGACACCACGCCTTCAGACGGCGATCGATGAATTTTTCGGGGTGCTCGACGGGGATCCAGGTCACCGCTCGAGTTCTGCGTTTGACTCGTAAGCATCGGTGAGGATCACCAGACAACCGTCGACGGCGGCCTGCTTCCAGACCCTGAGAACGTGTCGGCGTGCTCGCCCGTGGCTCCAGCACTCCTGGAGGACTGCGCCGGCGGAAGGCTTCGCCCACCGATGGCCATAGCCGTCGATGCCGCATAGTTTCAGAAGCCCAGAATACCCTTCGACGGCCACTCGCGCGACTACTGAGAACGAGGGACAGCGCACGCAGGGGTTCGAGGTACCGAGAGCGAGCGCCTCAAGCTCAGTTTCCTCGCGCCTGACGCGATTTCCATCTGGCCAGTTCGCCGATTGGCTTCCAAGCGATCGGGGCAGCCGGCGCCCGCGCAGACAAACTAGTGTGTAGCTCATTTTCTTTTCGGTTTGATATTGGAATCCGCCGTCGGCTTTCTGACGGCGGCCTGCGTCCCAGCGCCGGACTCTTGTCGCGGTGTCCTGCCCATCAATTCCGCATACCCTTGCTTTCGTCTGCTCTGTGGAGAACAGGACACCCTTCGACGGCAGCCTACATCAGTCGAGGAACGTGTCCGGGTGCTCGGCCGCCGTGCAGACACTCCTGGCGTCAGAGACAGCCAAGGCTATCGTGGCCGCGCACTTGTTGCTGTATTGGCGTCCTCGCAAAGGGCCGGACGATACGAGATACCGGGTGTGCCTTGCGCGGTTGTTTTTATCGCGGCGGCAACAGTCGGTCAGCCTGGATTTGCGGGCAGGCGCGTCGTCACCCCGAGACGGTTGTTGGTTTACTAATTCGTCATTTAATTCCTAGGTGTTCGTTCATGGTGTTTCCGACGGTCCGACTGGAAACCGCGCTCTCGACACTCTCAACCGCTACCGGCGCTGCACCGTGCGTGATCAGTCTCACAACCCCAGACACTGTGCCTGACTGGTCAGACCACTCGCATTAACATACCACCCCGACTCACGTTTCGACCCCGTTTCCTTCCTCTTCAGGACGGAACAGGCCGTGTTCTGCCCGCAGAAAAAGTTTGCCATTGGAGCCGGAATACACGGTGCGCTCGTCGGTCTCCCTCAATTGTTGCACGTTGAAAGAAAACATCGACGCTGATACTGCAACAGCGCCGTGGGCTCCAAGTCGCCGAATAAAAACAAAGACTGCGGCAGCACGCCCATAAGTGTACGTGAGATGTCCCTTGATTGGCAACCACCAATGTCTAGCAACGGCTTCTCGACAAGGTGCGTTCTCACCCTCGCTAAACTCTGAGCTTCTCAGTGGTGCCTCCGCTTATGGTGGTACTCTTCTAGGTTTCACGGCGTCCGCAGGGAGGGCAGTCCTGGGACTTGTTTGAGCAGCCACACAAGTGAGGAGATATCATGGGCGAATGGCTGGGAACCTGAAGTAGATTATCGGGTGCGTGGGACGGCCGGCATAAGGTAAGTAGTTGCAAGTTGCATATCCGCACGCGACGTCATCAATAGATCTCATCGTGAGCATGCAGCGTATCTCTCAAGATCTGGTGTCTTTGGTTGCGATGGACAATCGGTTCTGTCGATCGGGCTCGTCTCCGGTGTGCGGGGTCCCATTGCTTCTCACAAGGCTTTGCCGTACTAACCGAGTTGTCAGGACATTGTCGAACCTGAACGGCGGCCGAGAATAGCAAGTCTCGGTGTTTGGGCCTTTGTGGCGCTGCTGTTCGCATTGTGCGCCGATTTATTCTTTCTTTCCCTCCCGTCATCGTACTGATAGCTCCTGGCTGCTGTGGACAGCCTATAAACTAGCTAATGCTTCGCATTGGTGGCAGAAGTTTGAATTTGGGCAACGAGGATCAGATACTTCGGGTCATCCGCTGGAGGGCCGGGTCTCCCGCAGCGCAAATATCGGCTCGTTCGTAGGTAAGTGCCAAGTGCTCCACCCTACACAGACTTCAAGTGTTGCGCTGTCCTCCGGCTAATGTTTCGCCTACCGTGCGCTGCGGAAAGTGGGTGTCATGCCGGCCACGCTCGCTTGACTCCCCTCCGCTACCAGGGACTTCCGCGCCTGGCGGCGATGCGGCAAACAGACCATTTGGTACTTTTGCATCCTGAAACGCCACTCGCCGCTCACACGATCACAGGAAAATTTGCACGCGCGCGCGCCGATCCACCGCTTCGTCCTAGCAACCCGTGCTCGAGCGCATCCATTTACCCCCCATATTTTGGCGGTGCGTCTGCTTTGTCGTGTCTACCACTGACCATTCCCCAACATCCACCTTCGCCCACCAACCTCTCTATGGTCCAGAACCCTGCTGTCCGGTGCAGTACACGCGGCTTGCACCCTTCGTCCGCTCGCTATGGTACGTCCGGAGCTCATGGAAGAGCGTCGAACATGATACTCATGCTGGTTTTTTTTCTATCAGGATTCAGGAGTGAGGGATGCTGTCGACTGCTGAGCTGGGGCGTCGGTTCTCCAGGCGACTGTCACTTCTGAGCCGTCGTCTGCTGCGTGCATGTGCGGGTGAGCGATTTAATGCTTTGTTTACAATGCGCTGCATACACCTAAACCCTGGATAGACGCGACGGTCCGTACGTGATACTGTGCCGGTAAGTCTGCCACCTCCTTAAACCCCATTTCATTCATTTTATTATTGTTCCGCTCGCCGCTCCTTCCAGTTCACGCACGAGGCGCATTTTCGCCAGTGCACGCCCGTTCCGGACATCTTGCGGGCGTCCGGGGCCGTATCCGGCTGTATTCCAGACAGGAGAACTTTGTCGCAGTCGGTGAGCCTTCCCGGCGGAGAGACTCACAGTCCAGAGTCGGTGAGAGCTCGCGGCGTTCGTATCCCGATGGCACGCCCGGGCTTCCCCTTCTGTCCGCTGGCTATGCTGCCGCCCGCGCTCCGTCTTCTTCCCCGTCGCCGTCTTCTCTGCCGTGCGGAGCGCACTCCTTACGCGCAACACACGAAAGGATCGAGTCCTCACACTGCGCCGGTTCAGCTCGCGCGTGCCTTGTGGGGTGGCACTGACAGCTCGTTCAGCAGCATTACACCTTGCGGGGTGCCCCGCATGGGAGAACATCAACCCGAACCTCAATGTTGCAACAACGGGCGTGCTCGCGTCGCCTCTGAACCCGGTGCCTTCTACACGTTCGCCGAGACGAACCCATTCATGCTCCAGTAATTCGGTGCGTGCGCTAGTGTTGTTTTCTTTCGCGTTTCTTACCACCACGTACCGCATCATGATGTAGTGCAGCGCCATGCTCAGGCTCGCTACTGTGCGAAGACCTGGTCGCTCAGGGTGCTCCTCTCCGGCAGCCTTCTCGTCGGTCGTGTCCAGATCAACCCCCGTACTCTACTCCCGGCGGCCTCTCCCCTCGGACAGCAAGGTCGGCGACCCCGGCGCGACGATGCAGTCAGCCAAGCTCGTTGTCGCGGCGTCGCGGCGTCGCAAACCACCTTCAGCGATCTGGGCTGTGCGCTTCAGGGCACCCATTTTCCACGCCCAGAGTCTAGGGCCCGATATTGGATATGCACCTATCGGAAAGGTTCGAATTTTCGACATGTGTCTTGTGATCGACGCTCCGACGTACAGTATTTACAGCCCGCGGTAGCTGGCGCAGGGTTCTCTTTTGCCATCCATTTGTATACACAGCAATCTGTATGTAGGGACATGTACACCGGCCTGGGGCCAGATTTTGCATATCCTCGCCTTCGGACGGCGCGTTCAGTGCAATCCGCCGTCCAAATTCCCTGTTCCCCTCCTCCGAACACTCTCGACGTCCGGATTGTCCTTGCACAACACCCCCTATCTAATACCCTTGCTCCGGTCATTCTGCAGCGTTAATATACCCCCGCGTGCACCCGCGGCCCCAGCAAAGCGTGTGAGCGGAAACGGGAAATTCACTGTGCTTGACGCCGCTACGCACAATGCAATAGATACCACAATCCGTCCCTGCCCCTACCCGGAGCTCAAACCGGACGCACGTCCACCTTGAATCCGCCATCTTCCGTCATTCCTCCAGAGTCCTCGCATCGCATCAGTCGTCCTTCTTCGCCGCGCCAGGTGCCGCATTCGCACTCCCGTTGCTCGCATGCCTCAGCCCACTCGACCCCCTTGGCGGCGGGCCCGCCTGCTGCTGCGCGAACACGCTCCCGCCCCCACTCGCAGATCCGGGTGTCGGCGGGAAGTGCGAGTACAAGTTCGGCGTTGTGGGGCGGATGGCGTGCCTGCAGCATGTGAAGGGCTGTACGGCGTCCCAGCCGTCGCAGCGGTCGGGAATGGCGACACGGGCGTGTGCGGCGACAGCAGCGAGGAGCGTATGGCCGGGGGCGCGCCGAGGCCGAGACCGTACGACGGCGACCTGGGCGTCGTGTCCGACTGTGGGGCGCTTGGGCTCCCGGCGAACGCAGGCGAGTACGGGTTCGGGCTGGGCTGCGGGCTGCCGAACGTGCCGGACACGGGTGTGTTGGCGTAGCTGCCGTACGGGGAGCCGCCCTCGACGACCCATCCGCCGGCCTGGCGGACGACCCTATCCTTGCCTGAGCGCAGACGCAGGTCGGTTGGGTTGAAGCGCTTGCGGAGGTTCGCGCTGATGCTGGTCGATTCGGCGGCGACGATGCCGTTCGCGTGGTCTGCGCCAGTAACGGCGTCGACAGCGTGGGCCCCGATCTTGACGGCGTAGCCCATGCAGACAAAGACACCACCAACAACTCCAACAACGCTAGGATAGAACGCATGAGAAAAGACGAACGTGCTTTTTGGTCGGTCTAGCATACCGAATCAAGAACTGCACCAGAGTAGTCGTACATTGGTAGATCGTGAGGTGAAGTGGTTCAAGGTCGAACTTGAAGAAGATTCCCGGCGTGCCCCGGTGGTGGTCAAGCACACGCGTGTAATGCGTCACGCTGTACTGGTTGGTGTTCAAGGGTTTGGAACGAGGCGGGACGTAGGTGGTAGGCACGACGTGGAGGAAGTATTGGTACACGACGAATGCTGCGATACAAGCGACGTTAGAACACGAGCCGAGCATGTTTGCTATGTCCGCGACGCACGATCGTAGGCCATCTCGAACGAGTTGTCGAGAGGCTGGGTGATATCCGGGAAGTACGGTCCGAACGAAAACTCCGTAATGACGTGAGATAGGTTCATCACTGGGCTTCGTATTAGCAGTTTCGCCGGTGAGAAACACGGCGCAGGAACTCACGCCTGTGATTGACGTGTTCGTGGCTCGCGTATCCGTGTCCGAGAGTCGTGATGTGCAGGTTTGCCGTGACGCGCTTCGCGGCGATCGTGCCGTAGATGCGGCATGCGCTTGCGTCGGGCTGGTGGTTGTAGGTTGGCTTGAATTTGTCTTGGGTCCGACGGAGAATGGTGTCGAAGAAACCACGGGAACTGCGTGATTGCGCGACAGCCTGACGGACAGAAAGCGCTGCGGCGTGCTCTTTCAATGCAGTTGCCTGTCCAATGTCGAACTTGGTGCCGTCTCGCTTGAAGCCATCGCTGAGGTAGAGTCGGTCGCCGACGGCATCACGGAGGTCGATGCTGAGGTCTAGAATCAATAAAGGTCAGGTTTTTCGCCTCCAAGACATTTTCAGGAGACAGGCACAATGGTGCGCGAGCTCGGCATGGGCTATGGTCAAGACCATCGCGCTTTTGTCACGCTCAGCCCTTTCCGGCGTGTGCAACCCTCCAAGGATGAGCAAGGGGGTCTCGTCTGAGTATCGGCGCATCAAGTGACAGCGAGACAGTGCGCGGGTATAGAGGCATTGACAGAGACAAGATTCAGCGCGCCTGCATAGGATAGTCTCATCTCCGACAATAGCCGGTAGTCGACCCTTGCCCCTTCTTGAGGAGGCCGCGAGTGCAAATACGACTTCACTTTTGCGTACCGCGAGCGCCGTCTGCTGGAGCGTACGCTGCCTGCCCTGAGTGACCCCTTCACTTTGCAAATTGTCCTCGGCCCAGTACATTAGGAGCAGTGCAAAGGACAATGGCCCACTTGGAGCATATGCCGAACGATCGCGCCTCGCGCATCCCGTCTGCCACACCAAGAAGCCAACACAGGTACTCGAAGGGATACAATATTAACTGGAGGGCGATGCAGTGTTTGTTCCCGCGTGGTTCTTTCTCAGCGTAGCGTCGCGCCGAACACAACATGGAGAGATGTGGTCGCAGCCCTGCAGACGCACATACCTCATAAGCTGGAAGCGAAACCTCCTGCGGCAGCGTGAAATGCATCGCTGTGGCCGCGGAACTGAACACCGTGAATGACCGAGTGGTCTAGGTGGGATCGAGGTACACTCCCTAAACCCATTGACACTTCAAGACCCGCGGGCGCGGAAAGCATATAGTTTGGTGGCGAGACAATAAAATAGGGACTCACATTGGCAAGGCATGTTCACCACTATATCTACATTAATATCCAGCGTACTCGCCCCTCGGTTTTGGACACCACTGGCAAGGTTTTCGACACCGAACTCGAAGTCCGGCCATCCCCAGATAAATTCGCCCAGGTCGTTTAGAACAAGCAAGAAAGCGAGGAAAGCGACGAAGACAGTGAGAAAGCCACGAGACTCAGACCACATCTTGTACGAGGCGGGGAGCTTGGGGAAGGCATCGAACTGAGCGAGGGGTTGGGGACGAGCTGGTCGAGCTTGTCGAGGAGGGAGGGGTCCGCGATCTGGTCGGCGTCCTCGGTTATCATTGTCATCGCCTAGGCCGATGCAGATGGGGTTATCGACGACGAGACGGAGAATAGGCAGCTGCCAGAGCGACCGCAGGGAGGAAGTGGTATAAAGCCAAAGTGTTGCTCACAAGCGCCCGGTCGACTGGTTGAGTTGGTTGGTGTCCATGCCGTTGCGCGAAGTCGATGTGGAGATCGGTCTGTGGAGGCTGCATGTCCCGGTCAATGCTCAAGTTCCCGGTGCGCTCACCTCCTTTAGGACATGCTGTCGCCCCGAGCGGGCCGCCAGCCGACCTCGCGCACTCGCTTCGCTTGATCTCCTCCCGTCTTTCCCTGTGTCGCGGTCGCCACTCTCCGGCTTGCTCACTCGCCCTCTTTCCGCCGAGCCTCATCCTGCGATCATCCATTAATTTTACACTTGTAAGTTGTGCGCGTGCGGTAGTACCCGCATATATGCTGGCAAGCCGACAATCGACTGTCTACGTCCGGTCGCCTCCACTCGGAGGGCTTCAAGTCTCACTCGGGATTTCTGTATGCATTCCTCCCTGGCTATCCACCAGTTCCCACCCGCTCAACCTCCCTTGGTTTCTCTCCCAAGCCGCCGTGCCTCGTTCACTACTTACCCGCTCCGATCGATCCTCGGCTGCTCAACCCTGCTCTGCAACACCGTCCACGCCGCGTGCTATGTCTCTGCCAATTACGAAGCCAATCCTGCGACTCCCGCCACCACCATGCTCCTGCCGTCGCCCCTCACTCCCAACGCTGTCTGGGCCATCGGACCGTGCTTCGTTCCCTGCCCGGAAACAGTGCACTCGCAACTGCTTAACGAGCAGCTTCGGACCCGCTGACCTCGACGCACGGACCGTGACGCATCTGTGCCGACAGCTCTAGCTACGCACGCTGCAGTCCAGTGCTTCGTTCCCTGCCCGGAAACAGTGCACTCGCATCTGTGGTATAGTGATGTTAATCAGCCTGACGGTCTCCGATACCACTGGCAGCGTGTACGTACCCTCTCTCTCTCTGCCACCGTCGCTTTTGCGCCTGCTGAAACACTGTAGTCAGCATGAGGACTCGACAGGGAGAGACACAGAATACGCACCCGCACGACCACCATACATGAAGCTCCATGGACGCCTCCCCGTCCTAGCACCGTGTCGAGCTCGCCGTGACTCGCCCGACGCGACAAGTACTAGCATGGAGCATGGATACTGACACGAAGCTGACGCGGGCCGGAACAAGGTGAGCGCGCTGAACCACGAATATCGAGTGGGGGACGGGGAGCACAACTTATGCCCTACTTCTCCCAGGTTATATACCCCGTCCACTGGTCCGTGCCCACTCCATAGTCGCCGTTCGGGGCGCACTCCGGGCCCCGTCCGCGCACTTACCCATCGCGTGTATGTTGCCAACCTGCTACGCGCACGCCTCAGATGCTGATCATGCAACCAGGGTCAACCAGCGGTGGGAGTGGTTGCAGCGCGCCATGGTTATTCCATCGGCTACGACGCGACGTGCCTAAGCGATATTGTGTACGTACGTGTGCGTTGATTCGCGTTGCGCTGGCCTTGGACAGCAGGCCCTTCGATCGTTCCCCCGGTTAACATTTGTTTTTGCTCATTTGCAGACATCTCTACCATCCGGCGTGCCCACCGTGTGCTCCAGCGAGTACACGGCCCCAGTGAACGACGTTCCTCAGACGGCGCCCCTCGCACAACGTGAGCAGCGTCTTACCAGTACCGGGAGGGCTGTATCTGGGCGATGGGTGAGTGCTAGAGGAAAACAATGGCTCCTCGCGCTGTAAATGTTGGACGGGCGTGGGGATCGACGATGTCGACTGCTGACGCAGAAGGCCGCTCCTGGACGTTTCACGGCCGGACAAATTGGTCTGCATCGCCGAAGATCCGCTTCTTTTCAAGCAGCCGGGAATGCGTCGTTTGCTGCATATGAGAGGTGCGCTGCTGCCCAACTGCTCACGGACTTCGGTTCCGTATTGCGCAAACGGCCGCCCTGCTGTGACTACGTCCATGTCATTATTAGTCCCCGCATACTTACGTTCTTTCCGACTCTGTAACGACAGGCAATTAGATGGCGGTTCACGACCTTGTCCGGGTGTTCTGGTGCCGGACGCTACCCGGATGTCCTGCCCGACTTCCAGACACCACGCCTTCAGACGGCGATCGATGAATTTTTCGGGGTGCTCGACGGGGATCCAGGTCACCGCTCGAGTTCTGCGTTTGACTCGTAAGCATCGGTGAGGATCACCAGACAACCGTCGACGGCGGCCTGCTTCCAGACCCTGAGAACGTGTCGGCGTGCTCGCCCGTGGCTCCAGCACTCCTGGAGGACTGCGCCGGCGGAAGGCTTCGCCCACCGATGGCCATAGCCGTCGATGCCGCATAGTTTCAGAAGCCCAGAATACCCTTCGACGGCCACTCGCGCGACTACTGAGAACGAGGGACAGCGCACGCAGGGGTTCGAGGTACCGAGAGCGAGCGCCTCAAGCTCAGTTTCCTCGCGCCTGACGCGATTTCCATCTGGCCAGTTCGCCGATTGGCTTCCAAGCGATCGGGGCAGCCGGCGCCCGCGCAGACAAACTAGTGTGTAGCTCATTTTCTTTTCGGTTTGATATTGGAATCCGCCGTCGGCTTTCTGACGGCGGCCTGCGTCCCAGCGCCGGACTCTTGTCGCGGTGTCCTGCCCATCAATTCCGCATACCCTTGCTTTCGTCTGCTCTGTGGAGAACAGGACACCCTTCGACGGCAGCCTACATCAGTCGAGGAACGTGTCCGGGTGCTCGGCCGCCGTGCAGACACTCCTGGCGTCAGAGACAGCCAAGGCTATCGTGGCCGCGCACTTGTTGCTGTATTGGCGTCCTCGCAAAGGGCCGGACGATACGAGATACCGGGTGTGCCTTGCGCGGTTGTTTTTATCGCGGCGGCAACAGTCGGTCAGCCTGGATTTGCGGGCAGGCGCGTCGTCACCCCGAGACGGTTGTTGGTTTACTAATTCGTCATTTAATTCCTAGGTGTTCGTTCATGGTGTTTCCGACGGTCCGACTGGAAACCGCGCTCTCGACACTCTCAACCGCTACCGGCGCTGCACCGTGCGTGATCAGTCTCACAACCCCAGACACTGTGCCTGACTGGTCAGACCACTCGCATTAACATACCACCCCGACTCACGTTTCGACCCCGTTTCCTTCCTCTTCAGGACGGAACAGGCCGTGTTCTGCCCGCAGAAAAAGTTTGCCATTGGAGCCGGAATACACGGTGCGCTCGTCGGTCTCCCTCAATTGTTGCACGTTGAAAGAAAACATCGACGCTGATACTGCAACAGCGCCGTGGGCTCCAAGTCGCCGAATAAAAACAAAGACTGCGGCAGCACGCCCATAAGTGTACGTGAGATGTCCCTTGATTGGCAACCACCAATGTCTAGCAACGGCTTCTCGACAAGGTGCGTTCTCACCCTCGCTAAACTCTGAGCTTCTCAGTGGTGCCTCCGCTTATGGTGGTACTCTTCTAGGTTTCACGGCGTCCGCAGGGAGGGCAGTCCTGGGACTTGTTTGAGCAGCCACACAAGTGAGGAGATATCATGGGCGAATGGCTGGGAACCTGAAGTAGATTATCGGGTGCGTGGGACGGCCGGCATAAGGTAAGTAGTTGCAAGTTGCATATCCGCACGCGACGTCATCAATAGATCTCATCGTGAGCATGCAGCGTATCTCTCAAGATCTGGTGTCTTTGGTTGCGATGGACAATCGGTTCTGTCGATCGGGCTCGTCTCCGGTGTGCGGGGTCCCATTGCTTCTCACAAGGCTTTGCCGTACTAACCGAGTTGTCAGGACATTGTCGAACCTGAACGGCGGCCGAGAATAGCAAGTCTCGGTGTTTGGGCCTTTGTGGCGCTGCTGTTCGCATTGTGCGCCGATTTATTCTTTCTTTCCCTCCCGTCATCGTACTGATAGCTCCTGGCTGCTGTGGACAGCCTATAAACTAGCTAATGCTTCGCATTGGTGGCAGAAGTTTGAATTTGGGCAACGAGGATCAGATACTTCGGGTCATCCGCTGGAGGGCCGGGTCTCCCGCAGCGCAAATATCGGCTCGTTCGTAGGTAAGTGCCAAGTGCTCCACCCTACACAGACTTCAAGTGTTGCGCTGTCCTCCGGCTAATGTTTCGCCTACCGTGCGCTGCGGAAAGTGGGTGTCATGCCGGCCACGCTCGCTTGACTCCCCTCCGCTACCAGGGACTTCCGCGCCTGGCGGCGATGCGGCAAACAGACCATTTGGTACTTTTGCATCCTGAAACGCCACTCGCCGCTCACACGATCACAGGAAAATTTGCACGCGCGCGCGCCGATCCACCGCTTCGTCCTAGCAACCCGTGCTCGAGCGCATCCATTTACCCCCCATATTTTGGCGGTGCGTCTGCTTTGTCGTGTCTACCACTGACCATTCCCCAACATCCACCTTCGCCCACCAACCTCTCTATGGTCCAGAACCCTGCTGTCCGGTGCAGTACACGCGGCTTGCACCCTTCGTCCGCTCGCTATGGTACGTCCGGAGCTCATGGAAGAGCGTCGAACATGATACTCATGCTGGTTTTTTTTCTATCAGGATTCAGGAGTGAGGGATGCTGTCGACTGCTGAGCTGGGGCGTCGGTTCTCCAGGCGACTGTCACTTCTGAGCCGTCGTCTGCTGCGTGCATGTGCGGGTGAGCGATTTAATGCTTTGTTTACAATGCGCTGCATACACCTAAACCCTGGATAGACGCGACGGTCCGTACGTGATACTGTGCCGGTAAGTCTGCCACCTCCTTAAACCCCCATTTCATTCATTTTATTATTGTTCCGCTCGCCGCTCCTTCCAGTTCACGCACGAGGCGCATTTTCGCCAGTGCACGCCCGTTCCGGACATCTTGCGGGCGTCCGGGGCCGTATCCGGCTGTATTCCAGACAGGAGAACTTTGTCGCAGTCGGTGAGCCTTCCCGGCGGAGAGACTCACAGTCCAGAGTCGGTGAGAGCTCGCGGCGTTCGTATCCCGATGGCACGCCCGGGCTTCCCCTTCTGTCCGCTGGCTATGCTGCCGCCCGCGCTCCGTCTTCTTCCCCGTCGCCGTCTTCTCTGCCGTGCGGAGCGCACTCCTTACGCGCAACACACGAAAGGATCGAGTCCTCACACTGCGCCGGTTCAGCTCGCGCGTGCCTTGTGGGGTGGCACTGACAGCTCGTTCAGCAGCATTACACCTTGCGGGGTGCCCCGCATGGGAGAACATCAACCCGAACCTCAATGTTGCAACAACGGGCGTGCTCGCGTCGCCTCTGAACCCGGTGCCTTCTACACGTTCGCCGAGACGAACCCATTCATGCTCCAGTAATTCGGTGCGTGCGCTAGTGTTGTTTTCTTTCGCGTTTCTTACCACCACGTACCGCATCATGATGTAGTGCAGCGCCATGCTCAGGCTCGCTACTGTGCGAAGACCTGGTCGCTCAGGGTGCTCCTCTCCGGCAGCCTTCTCGTCGGTCGTGTCCAGATCAACCCCCGTACTCTACTCCCGGCGGCCTCTCCCCTCGGACAGCAAGGTCGGCGACCCCGGCGCGACGATGCAGTCAGCCAAGCTCGTTGTCGCGGCGTCGCGGCGTCGCAAACCACCTTCAGCGATCTGGGCTGTGCGCTTCAGGGCACCCATTTTCCACGCCCAGAGTCTAGGGCCCGATATTGGATATGCACCTATCGGAAAGGTTCGAATTTTCGACATGTGTCTTGTGATCGACGCTCCGACGTACAGTATTTACAGCCCGCGGTAGCTGGCGCAGGGTTCTCTTTTGCCATCCATTTGTATACACAGCAATCTGTATGTAGGGACATGTACACCGGCCTGGGGCCAGATTTTGCATATCCTCGCCTTCGGACGGCGCGTTCAGTGCAATCCGCCGTCCAAATTCCCTGTTCCTCCTCCGAACACTCTCGACGTCCGGATTGTCCTTGCACAACACCCCCTATCTAATACCCTTGCTCCGGTCATTCTGCAGCGTTAATATACCCCCGCGTGCACCCGCGGCCCCAGCAAAGCGTGTGAGCGGAAACGGGAAATTCACTGTGCTTGACGCCGCTACGCACAATGCAATAGATACCACAATCCGTCCCTGCCCCTACCCGGAGCTCAAACCGGACGCACGTCCACCTTGAATCCGCCATCTTCCGTCATTCCTCCAGAGTCCTCGCATCGCATCAGTCGTCCTTCTTCGCCGCGCCAGGTGCCGCATTCGCACTCCCGTTGCTCGCATGCCTCAGCCCACTCGACCCCCTTGGCGGCGGGCCCGCCTGCTGCTGCGCGAACACGCTCCCGCCCCCACTCGCAGATCCGGGTGTCGGCGGGAAGTGCGAGTACAAGTTCGGCGTTGTGGGGGCGGATGGCGTGCCTGCAGCATGTGAAGGGCTGTACGGCGTCCCAGCCGTCGCAGCGGTCGGGAATGGCGACACGGGCGTGTGCGGCGACAGCAGCGAGGAGCGTATGGCCGGGGCGCGCCGAGGCCGAGACCGTACGACGGCGACCTGGGCGTCGTGTCCGACTGTGGGGCGCTTGGGCTCCCGGCGAACGCAGGCGAGTACGGGTTCGGGCTGGGCTGCGGGCTGCCGAACGTGCCGGACACGGGTGTGTTGGCGTAGCTGCCGTACGGGGAGCCGCCCTCGACGACCCATCCGCCGGCCTGGCGGACGACCCTATCCTTGCCTGAGCGCAGACGCAGGTCGGTTGGGTTGAAGCGCTTGCGGAGGTTCGCGCTGATGCTGGTCGATTCGGCGGCGACGATGCCGTTCGCGTGGTCTGCGCCAGTAACGGCGTCGACAGCGTGGGCCCCGATCTTGACGGCGTAGCCCATGCAGACAAAGACACCACCAACAACTCCAACAACGCTAGGATAGAACGCATGAGAAAAGACGAACGTGCTTTTTGGTCGGTCTAGCATACCGAATCAAGAACTGCACCAGAGTAGTCGTACATTGGTAGATCGTGAGGTGAAGTGGTTCAAGGTCGAACTTGAAGAAGATTCCCGGCGTGCCCCGGTGGTGGTCAAGCACACGCGTGTAATGCGTCACGCTGTACTGGTTGGTGTTCAAGGGTTTGGAACGAGGCGGGACGTAGGTGGTAGGCACGACGTGGAGGAAGTATTGGTACACGACGAATGCTGCGATACAAGCGACGTTAGAACACGAGCCGAGCATGTTTGCTATGTCCGCGACGCACGATCGTAGGCCATCTCGAACGAGTTGTCGAGAGGCTGGGTGATATCCGGGAAGTACGGTCCGAACGAAAACTCCGTAATGACGTGAGATAGGTTCATCACTGGGCTTCGTATTAGCAGTTTCGCCGGTGAGAAACACGGCGCAGGAACTCACGCCTGTGATTGACGTGTTCGTGGCTCGCGTATCCGTGTCCGAGAGTCGTGATGTGCAGGTTTGCCGTGACGCGCTTCGCGGCGATCGTGCCGTAGATGCGGCATGCGCTTGCGTCGGGCTGGTGGTTGTAGGTTGGCTTGAATTTGTCTTGGGTCCGACGGAGAATGGTGTCGAAGAAACCACGGGAACTGCGTGATTGCGCGACAGCCTGACGGACAGAAAGCGCTGCGGCGTGCTCTTTCAATGCAGTTGCCTGTCCAATGTCGAACTTGGTGCCGTCTCGCTTGAAGCCATCGCTGAGGTAGAGTCGGTCGCCGACGGCATCACGGAGGTCGATGCTGAGGTCTAGAATCAATAAAGGTCAGGTTTTTCGCCTCCAAGACATTTTCAGGAGACAGGCACAATGGTGCGCGAGCTCGGCATGGGCTATGGTCAAGACCATCGCGCTTTTGTCACGCTCAGCCCTTTCCGGCGTGTGCAACCCTCCAAGGATGAGCAAGGGGGTCTCGTCTGAGTATCGGCGCATCAAGTGACAGCGAGACAGTGCGCGGGTATAGAGGCATTGACAGAGACAAGATTCAGCGCGCCTGCATAGGATAGTCTCATCTCCGACAATAGCCGGTAGTCGACCCTTGCCCCTTCTTGAGGAGGCCGCGAGTGCAAATACGACTTCACTTTTGCGTACCGCGAGCGCCGTCTGCTGGAGCGTACGCTGCCTGCCCTGAGTGACCCCTTCACTTTGCAAATTGTCCTCGGCCCAGTACATTAGGAGCAGTGCAAAGGACAATGGCCCACTTGGAGCATATGCCGAACGATCGCGCCTCGCGCATCCCGTCTGCCACACCAAGAAGCCAACACAGGTACTCGAAGGGATACAATATTAACTGGAGGGCGATGCAGTGTTTGTTCCCGCGTGGTTCTTTCTCAGCGTAGCGTCGCGCCGAACACAACATGGAGAGATGTGGTCGCAGCCCTGCAGACGCACATACCTCATAAGCTGGAAGCGAAACCTCCTGCGGCAGCGTGAAATGCATCGCTGTGGCCGCGGAACTGAACACCGTGAATGACCGAGTGGTCTAGGTGGGATCGAGGTACACTCCCTAAACCCATTGACACTTCAAGACCCGCGGGCGCGGAAAGCATATAGTTTGGTGGCGAGACAATAAAATAGGGACTCACATTGGCAAGGCATGTTCACCACTATATCTACATTAATATCCAGCGTACTCGCCCCTCGGTTTTGGACACCACTGGCAAGGTTTTCGACACCGAACTCGAAGTCCGGCCATCCCCAGATAAATTCGCCCAGGTCGTTTAGAACAAGCAAGAAAGCGAGGAAAGCGACGAAGACAGTGAGAAAGCCACGAGACTCAGACCACATCTTGTACGAGGCGGGGAGCTTGGGGAAGGCATCGAACTGAGCGAGGGGGTTGGGGGACGAGCTGGTCGAGCTTGTCGAGGAGGGAGGGGTCCGCGATCTGGTCGGCGTCCTCGGTTATCATTGTCATCGCCTAGGCCGATGCAGATGGGGTTATCGACGACGAGACGGAGAATAGGCAGCTGCCAGAGCGACCGCAGGGAGGAAGTGGTATAAAGCCAAAGTGTTGCTCACAAGCGCCCGGTCGACTGGTTGAGTTGGTTGGTGTCCATGCCGTTGCGCGAAGTCGATGTGGAGATCGGTCTGTGGAGGCTGCATGTCCCGGTCAATGCTCAAGTTCCCGGTGCGCTCACCTCCTTTAGGACATGCTGTCGCCCCGAGCGGGCCGCCAGCCGACCTCGCGCACTCGCTTCGCTTGATCTCCTCCCGTCTTTCCCTGTGTCGCGGTCGCCACTCTCCGGCTTGCTCACTCGCCCTCTTTCCGCCGAGCCTCATCCTGCGATCATCCATTAATTTTACACTTGTAAGTTGTGCGCGTGCGGTAGTACCCGCATATATGCTGGCAAGCCGACAATCGACTGTCTACGTCCGGTCGCCTCCACTCGGAGGGCTTCAAGTCTCACTCGGGATTTCTGTATGCATTCCTCCCTGGCTATCCACCAGTTCCCACCCGCTCAACCTCCCTTGGTTTCTCTCCCAAGCCGCCGTGCCTCGTTCACTACTTACCCGCTCCGATCGATCCTCGGCTGCTCAACCCTGCTCTGCAACACCGTCCACGCCGCGTGCTATGTCTCTGCCAATTACGAAGCCAATCCTGCGACTCCCGCCACCACCATGCTCCTGCCGTCGCCCCTCACTCCCAACGCTGTCTGGGCCATCGGACCGTGACCTCTAGTGCCTCCAGTCCTCGCGCAACTGCTTAACGAGCAGCTTCGGACCCGCTGACCTCGACGCACGGACCGTGACGCATCTGTGCCGACAGCTCTAGCTACGCACGCTGCAGTCCAGTGCTTCGTTCCCTGCCCGGAAACAGTGCACTCGCATCTGTGGTATAGTGATGTTAATCAGCCTGACGGTCTCCGATACCACTGGCAGCGTGTACGTACCCTCTCTCTCTCTGCCACCGTCGCTTTTGCGCCTGCTGAAACACTGTAGTCAGCATGAGGACTCGACAGGGAGAGACACAGAATACGCACCCGCACGACCACCATACATGAAGCTCCATGGACGCCTCCCCGTCCTAGCACCGTGTCGAGCTCGCCGTGACTCGCCCGACGCGACAAGTACTAGCATGGAGCATGGATACTGACACGAAGCTGACGCGGGCCGGAACAAGGTGAGCGCGCTGAACCACGAATATCGAGTGGGGGACGGGGAGCACAACTTATGCCCTACTTCTCCCAGGTTATATACCCCGTCCACTGGTCCGTGCCCACTCCATAGTCGCCGTTCGGGGCGCACTCCGGGCCCCGTCCGCGCACTTACCCATCGCGTGTATGTTGCCAACCTGCTACGCGCACGCCTCAGATGCTGATCATGCAACCAGGGTCAACCAGCGGTGGGAGTGGTTGCAGCGCGCCATGGTTATTCCATCGGCTACGACGCGACGTGCCTAAGCGATATTGTGTACGTACGTGTGCGTTGATTCGCGTTGCGCTGGCCTTGGACAGCAGGCCCTTCGATCGTTCCCCCGGTTAACATTTGTTTTTGCTCATTTGCAGACATCTCTACCATCCGGCGTGCCCACCGTGTGCTCCAGCGAGTACACGGCCCCAGTGAACGACGTTCCTCAGACGGCGCCCTCGCACAACGTGAGCAGCGTCTTACCAGTACCGGGAGGGCTGTATCTGGGCGATGGGTGAGTGCTAGAGGAAAACAATGGCTCCTCGCGCTGTAAATGTTGGACGGGCGTGGGGATCGACGATGTCGACTGCTGACGCAGAAGGCCGCTCCTGGACGTTTCACGGCCGGACAAATTGGTCTGCATCGCCGAAGATCCGCTTCTTTCAAGCAGCCGGGAATGCGTCGTTTGCTGCATATGAGAGGTGCGCTGCTGCCCAACTGCTCACGGACTTCGGTTCCGTATTGCGCAAACGGCCGCCCTGCTGTGACTACGTCCATGTCATTATTAGTCCCCGCATACTTACGTTCTTTCCGACTCTGTAACGACAGGCAATTAGATGGCGGTTCACGACCTTGTCCGGGTGTTCTGGTGCCGGACGCTACCCGGATGTCCTGCCCGACTTCCAGACACCACGCCTTCAGACGGCGATCGATGAATTTTTCGGGGTGCTCGACGGGGATCCAGGTCACCGCTCGAGTTCTGCGTTTGACTCGTAAGCATCGGTGAGGATCACCAGACAACCGTCGACGGCGGCCTGCTTCCAGACCCTGAGAACGTGTCGGCGTGCTCGCCCGTGGCTCCAGCACTCCTGGAGGACTGCGCCGGCGGAAGGCTTCGCCCACCGATGGCCATAGCCGTCGATGCCGCATAGTTTCAGAAGCCCAGAATACCCTTCGACGGCCACTCGCGCGACTACTGAGAACGAGGGACAGCGCACGCAGGGGTTCGAGGTACCGAGAGCGAGCGCCTCAAGCTCAGTTTCCTCGCGCCTGACGCGATTTCCATCTGGCCAGTTCGCCGATTGGCTTCCAAGCGATCGGGGCAGCCGGCGCCCGCGCAGACAAACTAGTGTGTAGCTCATTTTCTTTTCGGTTTGATATTGGAATCCGCCGTCGGCTTTCTGACGGCGGCCTGCGTCCCAGCGCCGGACTCTTGTCGCGGTGTCCTGCCCATCAATTCCGCATACCCTTGCTTTCGTCTGCTCTGTGGAGAACAGGACACCCTTCGACGGCAGCCTACATCAGTCGAGGAACGTGTCCGGGTGCTCGGCCGCCGTGCAGACACTCCTGGCGTCAGAGACAGCCAAGGCTATCGTGGCCGCGCACTTGTTGCTGTATTGGCGTCCTCGCAAAGGGCCGGACGATACGAGATACCGGGTGTGCCTTGCGCGGTTGTTTTTATCGCGGCGGCAACAGTCGGTCAGCCTGGATTTGCGGGCAGGCGCGTCGTCACCCCGAGACGGTTGTTGGTTTACTAATTCGTCATTTAATTCCTAGGTGTTCGTTCATGGTGTTTCCGACGGTCCGACTGGAAACCGCGCTCTCGACACTCTCAACCGCTACCGGCGCTGCACCGTGCGTGATCAGTCTCACAACCCCAGACACTGTGCCTGACTGGTCAGACCACTCGCATTAACATACCACCCCGACTCACGTTTCGACCCCGTTTCCTTCCTCTTCAGGACGGAACAGGCCGTGTTCTGCCCGCAGAAAAAGTTTGCCATTGGAGCCGGAATACACGGTGCGCTCGTCGGTCTCCCTCAATTGTTGCACGTTGAAAGAAAACATCGACGCTGATACTGCAACAGCGCCGTGGGCTCCAAGTCGCCGAATAAAAACAAAGACTGCGGCAGCACGCCCATAAGTGTACGTGAGATGTCCCTTGATTGGCAACCACCAATGTCTAGCAACGGCTTCTCGACAAGGTGCGTTCTCACCCTCGCTAAACTCTGAGCTTCTCAGTGGTGCCTCCGCTTATGGTGGTACTCTTCTAGGTTTCACGGCGTCCGCAGGGAGGGCAGTCCTGGGACTTGTTTGAGCAGCCACACAAGTGAGGAGATATCATGGGCGAATGGCTGGGAACCTGAAGTAGATTATCGGGTGCGTGGGACGGCCGGCATAAGGTAAGTAGTTGCAAGTTGCATATCCGCACGCGACGTCATCAATAGATCTCATCGTGAGCATGCAGCGTATCTCTCAAGATCTGGTGTCTTTGGTTGCGATGGACAATCGGTTCTGTCGATCGGGCTCGTCTCCGGTGTGCGGGGTCCCATTGCTTCTCACAAGGCTTTGCCGTACTAACCGAGTTGTCAGGACATTGTCGAACCTGAACGGCGGCCGAGAATAGCAAGTCTCGGTGTTTGGGCCTTTGTGGCGCTGCTGTTCGCATTGTGCGCCGATTTATTCTTTCTTTCCCTCCCGTCATCGTACTGATAGCTCCTGGCTGCTGTGGACAGCCTATAAACTAGCTAATGCTTCGCATTGGTGGCAGAAGTTTGAATTTGGGCAACGAGGATCAGATACTTCGGGTCATCCGCTGGAGGGCCGGGTCTCCCGCAGCGCAAATATCGGCTCGTTCGTAGGTAAGTGCCAAGTGCTCCACCCTACACAGACTTCAAGTGTTGCGCTGTCCTCCGGCTAATGTTTCGCCTACCGTGCGCTGCGGAAAGTGGGTGTCATGCCGGCCACGCTCGCTTGACTCCCCTCCGCTACCAGGGACTTCCGCGCCTGGCGGCGATGCGGCAAACAGACCATTTGGTACTTTTGCATCCTGAAACGCCACTCGCCGCTCACACGATCACAGGAAAATTTGCACGCGCGCGCGCCGATCCACCGCTTCGTCCTAGCAACCCGTGCTCGAGCGCATCCATTTACCCCCCATATTTTGGCGGTGCGTCTGCTTTGTCGTGTCTACCACTGACCATTCCCCAACATCCACCTTCGCCCACCAACCTCTCTATGGTCCAGAACCCTGCTGTCCGGTGCAGTACACGCGGCTTGCACCCTTCGTCCGCTCGCTATGGTACGTCCGGAGCTCATGGAAGAGCGTCGAACATGATACTCATGCTGGTTTTTTTTCTATCAGGATTCAGGAGTGAGGGATGCTGTCGACTGCTGAGCTGGGGCGTCGGTTCTCCAGGCGACTGTCACTTCTGAGCCGTCGTCTGCTGCGTGCATGTGCGGGTGAGCGATTTAATGCTTTGTTTACAATGCGCTGCATACACCTAAACCCTGGATAGACGCGACGGTCCGTACGTGATACTGTGCCGGTAAGTCTGCCACCTCCTTAAACCCCATTTCATTCATTTTATTATTGTTCCGCTCGCCGCTCCTTCCAGTTCACGCACGAGGCGCATTTTCGCCAGTGCACGCCCGTTCCGGACATCTTGCGGGCGTCCGGGGCCGTATCCGGCTGTATTCCAGACAGGAGAACTTTGTCGCAGTCGGTGAGCCTTCCCGGCGGAGAGACTCACAGTCCAGAGTCGGTGAGAGCTCGCGGCGTTCGTATCCCGATGGCACGCCCGGGCTTCCCTTCTGTCCGCTGGCTATGCTGCCGCCCGCGCTCCGTCTTCTTCCCCGTCGCCGTCTTCTCTGCCGTGCGGAGCGCACTCCTTACGCGCAACACACGAAAGGATCGAGTCCTCACACTGCGCCGGTTCAGCTCGCGCGTGCCTTGTGGGGTGGCACTGACAGCTCGTTCAGCAGCATTACACCTTGCGGGGTGCCCCGCATGGGAGAACATCAACCCGAACCTCAATGTTGCAACAACGGGCGTGCTCGCGTCGCCTCTGAACCCGGTGCCTTCTACACGTTCGCCGAGACGAACCCATTCATGCTCCAGTAATTCGGTGCGTGCGCTAGTGTTGTTTTCTTTCGCGTTTCTTACCACCACGTACCGCATCATGATGTAGTGCAGCGCCATGCTCAGGCTCGCTACTGTGCGAAGACCTGGTCGCTCAGGGTGCTCCTCTCCGGCAGCCTTCTCGTCGGTCGTGTCCAGATCAACCCCCGTACTCTACTCCCGGCGGCCTCTCCCCTCGGACAGCAAGGTCGGCGACCCCGGCGCGACGATGCAGTCAGCCAAGCTCGTTGTCGCGGCGTCGCGGCGTCGCAAACCACCTTCAGCGATCTGGGCTGTGCGCTTCAGGGCACCCATTTTCCACGCCCAGAGTCTAGGGCCCGATATTGGATATGCACCTATCGGAAAGGTTCGAATTTTCGACATGTGTCTTGTGATCGACGCTCCGACGTACAGTATTTACAGCCCGCGGTAGCTGGCGCAGGGTTCTCTTTTGCCATCCATTTGTATACACAGCAATCTGTATGTAGGGACATGTACACCGGCCTGGGGCCAGATTTTGCATATCCTCGCCTTCGGACGGCGCGTTCAGTGCAATCCGCCGTCCAAATTCCCTGTTCCTCCTCCGAACACTCTCGACGTCCGGATTGTCCTTGCACAACACCCCTATCTAATACCCTTGCTCCGGTCATTCTGCAGCGTTAATATACCCCCGCGTGCACCCGCGGCCCCAGCAAAGCGTGTGAGCGGAAACGGGAAATTCACTGTGCTTGACGCCGCTACGCACAATGCAATAGATACCACAATCCGTCCCTGCCCCTACCCGGAGCTCAAACCGGACGCACGTCCACCTTGAATCCGCCATCTTCCGTCATTCCTCCAGAGTCCTCGCATCGCATCAGTCGTCCTTCTTCGCCGCGCCAGGTGCCGCATTCGCACTCCCGTTGCTCGCATGCCTCAGCCCACTCGACCCCTTGGCGGCGGGCCCGCCTGCTGCTGCGCGAACACGCTCCCGCCCCCACTCGCAGATCCGGGTGTCGGCGGGAAGTGCGAGTACAAGTTCGGCGTTGTGGGGCGGATGGCGTGCCTGCAGCATGTGAAGGGCTGTACGGCGTCCCAGCCGTCGCAGCGGTCGGGAATGGCGACACGGGCGTGTGCGGCGACAGCAGCGAGGAGCGTATGGCCGGGGCGCGCCGAGGCCGAGACCGTACGACGGCGACCTGGGCGTCGTGTCCGACTGTGGGGCGCTTGGGCTCCCGGCGAACGCAGGCGAGTACGGGTTCGGGCTGGGCTGCGGGCTGCCGAACGTGCCGGACACGGGTGTGTTGGCGTAGCTGCCGTACGGGGAGCCGCCCTCGACGACCCATCCGCCGGCCTGGCGGACGACCCTATCCTTGCCTGAGCGCAGACGCAGGTCGGTTGGGTTGAAGCGCTTGCGGAGGTTCGCGCTGATGCTGGTCGATTCGGCGGCGACGATGCCGTTCGCGTGGTCTGCGCCAGTAACGGCGTCGACAGCGTGGGCCCCGATCTTGACGGCGTAGCCCATGCAGACGAAGACACCACCAACAACTCCAACAACGCTAGGATAGAACGCATGAGAAAAGACGAACGTGCTTTTTGGTAGGTCTAGCATACCGAATCAAGAACTGCACCAGAGTAGTCGTACGTTGATAGATCGTGAGGTGAAGCGGTTCAAGGTCGAACTTGAAGAAGATTCCCGGCGTGCCCCGGTGGTGGTCAAGCACACGCGTGTAATGTGTCACGCTGTACTGGTTGGTGTTTAGGGGCTTGGAACGGGGCGGGACGTAGGTGGTAGGCACGACGTGGAGGAAGTATTGGTACGCGACGAATGCTGCGATACAAGCGACGTTAGAACACGAGCCGAGCATGTTTGCTATGTCCACGACGCACGATCGTAAGCCATCTCGAACGAGCTGTCGAGAGGCTGGGTGATATCCGGGAAGTACGGTCCGAACGAAAACTCCGTAATGACGTGAGATAGGTTCATCACTAGGCTTCGTATTAGCAGTTTCGCCGGTGAGAAACACAACGCAGGAACTCACGCCTGTGATCGACGTGTTCGTGGCTCGCGTATCCGTGTCCGAGAGTCGTGATGTGCAGGTTTGCCGTGACCCGCTTCGCGGCGATCGTGCCGTAGATGCGGCATGCGCTTGCGTCGGGCTGGTGGTTGTAGGTTGGCTTGAATTTGTCTTGGGTCCGACGGAGAATGGTGTCGAAGAAACCACGGGAACTGCGTGATTGCGCGACAGCCTGACGAACAGAAAGCGCTGTGGCGTGTTCTTTCAATGCAGTCGCCTGACCAATGTCGAATTTAGTGCCATCTCGCTTGAAGCCATCGCTGAGGTAGAGTCGGTCGCCGACGGCATCACGGAGGTCGATGCTGAGGTCTAGAATCAATAAAGGTCAGGTTTTCTGTCCCCAAGACGTTTTCAGGAGACGGGCACAACGGTGCGCGAGCTCATCGTGAGGTATGCTTTTGTCACGCTCAGCCCTTTCCAGCGTGTGCAACCCTCCAAGGATGAGCACGGGGGTCTCTCTGAGTATCGGCGCATCAAGACCAGTGAGGGGCTGGCATACATGGGCTCGGCACAGATAGAGAGGTATGAACCAAGACAAGATTCGGCGCGCCTGCATAGGATAGTCTCATCTCCGACAATGGCCGGTAGTCGACCCTTGCCCCTTCTTGAGGCCGTGGGTGCAAATACGACTTCACTTTTGCGTACCGCGAGCGCCGTATGCTGGAGCGTGCACTGCCTGCCCTGAGTGACCCCTTCACTTTGCAAATTGTCCTCAGCCCCGTACATTAGGAGCAGTGCAAAGGAGAATGGCCCACTTGGAGCATATGCCGAACGATCGCGCCTCGCGCATCCTGTCTGCCACACCAAGAAGCCAACACAGGTACTCGAAGGGATACAATATTAACTGGAGGGCGATGCAGTGTTTGTCCCCGCGTGGTTCTTTCTCAGCGTAGCGTCGCGCCGAACACAACATGGAGAGATGTGGTCGCAGCCCTGCGGACGCACATACCTCATAAGCTGGAAGTGAAACCTCCTGCGGCAGCGTGAAATGCATCGCTGTGGCCGCGGAATTGAACACCGTGAATGACCGAGTGGTCTAGGTGGGATCGAGGTACACTCCCTAAACACATTGAAACTTCAAGACCCCCGCGCACGGAAAGCATATAGTTTGGTGGCGGGACAATAAAAAGGGACTCACATTGGCAAGGCATGTTCACCACCATATCTACATTGATATCCAGCGTACTCGCCCCTCGGTTTTGGACACCACTGGCAAGGTTTTCGACGCCAAACTCGAAGTCCGGCCATCTCCAGATAAATTCGCCCAGGTCGTTTAGAACAAGCAAAAAAGCAAGGAAAGCGACGAAGACAGTGAGAAAGCCACGAGATTCGGACCGCATCTTGTACGAGGCGGGGTGCTTGGGGAAGGCGTCGAACTGAGCGAGGGGTTGGGGGACGAGCTGGTCGAGCTTGTCGAGAAGCGAGCGGTCCGCGACCTGGTCGGCGTCCTAGGTTATCGTTGCCATCGTCTAGGCCGATGCAGATGGGGTCGTCGGCGATGAGACGGAGGATAGGCAGCTGCCAGAGCGACCGCAGGGAGGAAGTGGTATAAAGCCAAAGTGTATTGCGCACAGGCGCCCGGTCGACGTGTTGACTTGCTTGGTGTCCATGCCGTTGTGCGAAGTCGATGTGGAGATCGGTCTGTGGAGCCTCGGTGGAGCTGCACTGCAGCTGCATGTCCCGGTCAATGATCAGGTTCCCGGGCCCGTGCGGTGTGGAGCGCTCACCTCTTTTAGGACATGCTGTCGCTCCGACCGGGCCGCCAGCCCACCTCGATCCTCGCGCTCGCACTCGCGCTACCCGTTCGTTCTCTCTCCTCCCGTCTTGCCACTGTCTTCAATTCAACAGCCGTTTAGCTTTTCAAGCCTTCTCTGCTGGTTTCTTCTCTGCGTCGCGCTCGCAAATCTCCGGCCTTTGGCGTGCTCGCTCGCCCTCTTGCTGCCGAGCTTCGTCCTGATCTCATCCATTACACTTGTGCATCAGTTCGCGCATATATGCTCGCAAGCCGACAATCAACTTCAAGTCTCACTCGGGCCGTCTGTATGCATTCCTCCCCGGCTATCCACCATTTCTCGCCCGCTCAATCTCCTCTTGGTTTCTCTCCCAAGCCGCCGTGCCTGGCTCACTACCCGCTCCGATCACTCCTCAGCTGCTCAACCCTGCTCTGCAACCCCGTCAACGCCGCGTGCTCCGTCTCTGCCAACTACGAAGCCGATCCTGCGACTCCCGCCGCCACCGTGCTGCTGCCGTCGCCCCTCACTCCCAACGCCGTCTGGGCCGTCAAAACCGTGACATCTAGTGCCTCCAGTCCTCGCGCAACTGCTTAACGAGGGCTTCGGACCCGCTGACCTCGACGCAAGGACGTGTCCGCACCGACAGCTCTAGCCACGCACACTGCAGTCTAGTGCTTCGTTCGCTGCCCGGAAACAGCGCGCTCGCATCTGTGGTATAGCAATGTTAATCAGCCTCACGGTCTCCGAGACCACCGGCAGCGTGTACGTACCACCTCTCTCTCTCTGCCATCGTCGCTTTCGCGCCTGCTGAGACACCGTAGTCAGCGTGAGGACTCGACAGGAACAGACAAAGAATACGCACCCGCACGGCCACCGTCCATGGAGCTCCACCTCTCCGTCCTAGCACGGTGTCGAGCTCGCCGTGAGTCGCCCGGCGCGACAGGCGTGGATACCGACACGAAGCTGACTCAGGCCGGAACAAGGTGAGCGCACTGAACCATACATATCGAGGGGTAGACGGGGAGCACAACTTATGCCCCACTTCTCCCAGGTTATATACCCCGTCCACTGGTCCGTGCATACTCCGTAGTCGCCGTCCGCGGCGCACTCCGGGCCCCGTCCGCGCACTTACCCATCGCGTGTATGTTGCCAACCTGCTACGCGCACGCCTCAGATGCTGACCATGCAACCAGGGTCGACCGGCGGTGGGAGTGGTTGCAGCGCACCATGGCATTGATTCGCATCGGCTGCGCAGGCCTTGGCCAGCGAGGCCCGTACGTGTGCATTGATCGTTCCCCGGATAACATTTGTTTTTGCTCATTTGCATTTGTTTTTGCTCATCTGCAGACATCTCTACCATCCGGCGTGCCCACCGTGTGCTACAGAGAGTACACGGCCCCAGTGAACGACGTTCCTCAGACGGCGCCCCTCGCACAACGTGAGCAGCGTCTTACCAGTACCGGGAGGGCTGTATCTGAGCGATGGGTGAGTGCTAGAGGAAAACAATGGCTCCTCGCGCTGTAAATGTTGGACGGGCGTGGGGATCGACGATGTCGACTGCTGACGCAGAAGGCTGCTACTGGACGTTTCACGGCCAGACAAATTGGTCTGCATCGCCGAAGATCCGCCTCTTGTCAAGCAGCCGGGAATGCGTCGTTTGCTGCATATGAGAGGTGCGCTGCTGCCCAACTGCTCGCGGACTTCGGTTCCGTATTGCGCAAACGGCCGCCCTGCTGTGACCATGTCCATGTCATTATTAGTCCCCGCATACTTACCTTCTTTCCGACTCTGAAACGACAGGCAATTAGATGGCGGTTCACGACCTTGTCCGGGTGTTCTGGTGCCGGACGCTACCCGGATGTCCTGCCCGACTTCCAGACACCACGCCTTCAGACGGCGATCGATGAATTTTTCGGGGTGCTCGACGGGGATCCAGGTCACCGCTCGAGTTCTGCGTTTGACTCGTAAGCATCGGCGAGGATCACCAGACAACCGTCGACGGCGGCCTGCTTCCAGACCCTGAGAACGTGTCGGTGTGCTCGCCCGTGGCTCCAGCACTCCTGGAGGACTGCGCCGGTGGAAGGCTTCGCCCACCGATGGCCATAGCCGTCGATGCCGCATAGTCTCAGAAGCCCAGAATACCCTTCGACGGCCACTCGCGCGACTACTGAGAACGAGTTGGACAGCGCACGCAGGGGTTCGAGGTACCGAGAGCGAGCGCATCAAGCTCAGTTTCCTCGCGCCTGACGCAATTTCCATCTGGCCAGTTCGCCGATTGGCTTCCAAGCGATCGGGGCAGCCGGCGCCCGCGCAGACAAACTAGTGTGTAGCTCATTTTCTTTTCGGTTTGATATTGGAATCCGCCGTCGGCTTTCTGACGGCGGCCTGCGTCCCAGCGCCGGACTCTTGTCGCGGTGTCCTGCCCATCAATTCCGCATACCCTTGCTTTCGTCTGCTCTGTGGAGAACAGGACACCCTTCGACGGCAGCCTACATCAGTCGAGGAACGTGTCCGGGTGCTCGGCCGCCGTGCAGACACTCCTGGCGTCAGAGACAGCCAAGGCTATCGTGGCCGCGCACTTGTTGCTGTATTGGCGTCCTCGCAAAGGGCCGGACGATACGAGATACCGGGTGTGCCTTGCGCGGTTGTTTTTATCGCGGCGGCAATAGTCGGTCAGCCTGGATTTGCGGGCAGGCGCGTCGTCACCCCGAGACGGTTGTTGGTTTACTAATTCGTCGTTTAGTTTCTAGGTGTTCGTTCTTGGTGTTTCCGACGGTCCGACTGGAAACCGCGCTCTCGACACTCTCGACCGCTACCGGCGCTGCACCGTGCGCGATCAGTCTCACAACCCCAGACACTGTGCCTGACTGGTCAGACCACTCGCGTTAACATACCACCCCGACTCACGTTTCGACCCCGTTTCCTTCCTCTCAGGACGGAACAGGCCGTGTTCTGCCCGCAGAAAAAGTTTGCCATTGGAGCCGGAATACACGGTGCGCTCGTCGGTCTCCCTCGATTGTTGCACGTTGAAAGAAAACATCGACGCTGATATTGCAACAGCGCCGTGGGCTCCAAGTCGCCGAATAAAAACAAAGACTGCGGCAGCACGCCCATAAGTGTACGTGAGACGTCCCTTGATTGGCAACCACCAATGTCTAGCAACGGCTTCTCGACAAGGTGCGTTCTCACCCTCGCTAAACTCTGAGCTTCTCAGTGGTGCCCCCGCTTATGGTGGTACTCTTCTAGGTTTCGCGGCGTCCGCGGGGAGGGCAGTCCTGGGACTTGTTTGAGCAGCCACACAAGTGAGGAGATATCATGGGCGAATGGCTGGGAAGTAGATTATCGGGTGCGCGGGACGGCCGGCATAAGGTAAGTAGTTGCAAGTTGCATGTCCGCACGCGACATCATCAATAGATCTCATCGTGAGCATGCAGCGTATCTCAAGATCTGGTGTCTTTGGTTGCGATGGACAATCGGTTCTGTCGATCGGGCTCGTCTCCGGTGTGCGGGGCCCGATTGCTTCTCACAAGGCTTTGCCGTACTAACCGAGTTGTCAGGACATTGTCGAACCTGAACGGCGGCCGAGAATAGCAAGTCTCGGTGTTTGGGCCTTTGTGGCGCTGCTGTTCGCATTGTGCGCCGATTTATTCTTTCTTTCCCTCCCGTCATCGTACTGATAGCTCCTGGCTGCTGTGGACAGCCTATAAACTAGCTAATGCTTCGCATTGGTGGCAGAAGTTTGAATTTGGGCAACGAGGATCAGATACTTCGGGTCATCCGCTGGAGGGCCGGGTCTCCCGCAGCGCAAATATCGGCTCGTTCGTAGGTAAGTGCCAAGTGCTCCACCCTACACAGACTTCAAGTGTTGCGCTGTCCTCCGGCTAATGTTTCGCCTACCGTGCGCTGCGGAAAGTGGGTGTCATGCCGGCCACGCTCGCTTGACTCCCCTCCGCTACCAGGGACTTCCGCGCCTGGCGGCGATGCGGCAAACAGACCATTTGGTACTTTTGCATCCTGAAACGCCACTCGCCGCTCACACGATCACAGGAAAATTTGCACGCGCGCGCCGATCCACCGCTTCGTCCTAGCAACCCGTGCTCGAGCGCATCCATTTACCCCCCATATTTTGGCGGTGCGTCTGCTTTGTCGTGTCTACCACTGACCATTCCCCAACATCCACCTTCGCCCACCAAACTCTCTATGGTCCAGAACCCTGCTGTCCGGTGCAGTACACGCGGCTTGCACCCTTCGTCCGCTCACTATGGTACGTCCGGAGCTCATGGAAGAGCGTCGAACATGATACTCATGCTGGTTTTTTTTCTATCAGGATTCAGGAGTGAGGATGCTGTCGACTGCTGAGCTGGGGCGTCGGTTCTCCAGGCGACTGTCACTTCTGAGCCGTCGTCTGCTGCGTGCATGTGCGGGTGAGCGATTTAATGCTTTGTTTACAATGCGCTGCATACACCTAAACCCTGGATAGACGCGACGGTCCGTACGTGATACTGTGCCGGTAAGTCTGCCACCTCCTTAAACCCCCATTTCATTCATTTTATTATTGTTCCGCTCGCCGCTCCTTCCAGTTCACGCACGAGGCGCATTTTCGCCAGTGCACGCCCGTTCCGGACATCTTGCGGGCGTCCGGGGCCGTATCCGGCTGTATTCCAGACAGGAGAACTTTGTCGCAGTCGGTGAGCCTTCCCGGCGGAGAGACTCACAGTCCAGAGTCGGTGAGAGCTCGCGGCGTTCGTATCCCGATGGCACGCCCGGGCTTCCCCTTCTGTCCGCTGGCTATGCTGTCGCCCGCGCTCCGGCTTCTTCCCCATCGCCGTCTTCTATACCGTACAGAGCGCACTCCTTACGCGCAACACACGAAAGGATCGAGTCCTCACACTGCCCCGGTTCAGCTCGCGCGTGCCTTGTGGGGTGGCACTGACAGCTCGTTCAGCAGCATTACACCTTGCGGCGTGCCCCACATGGGAGAACATCAACCCGAACCTCAATGTTGCAACAACGGGCGTGCTCGCGTCGCCTCTGAACCCGGCGCCTTCTACGTGTTCGCCGAGACGAACCCATTCACGCTCCACCAAATCGGTGCGTACGCTAGTGTTCTTTTCTTTCGCGTTTCTTACCGCTACTAAATGTACCGCGTCGTGATGGAGTGCAGCGCGGCCATGTTCAGGCCAAGCACTCAGCCCCTTCTCCTGCTCGCCTCGCGAGTAGCCTCAGGCTGTGGCTTCGCTACATTGCGAAGACCTGCCAGTGGTCGCTGACGGCCCTTCTCTCCGGCAGCCTTCTCTTCGGTCGTGTCCAGATCAACCCCGTACTCCACTCCCGGCGGTCTCTCCCTTCGGACAGCAGGGCCGGCGACCCCGCGACGGTGCAGCCAGCCGAACTCATTGTCGCGGCGTCGCAAACCACGTTCAGCAATCTGGGCTGTGCGCTTCAGGACACTCATTTTCCACGCCCAGAGTCTAGGGCCCGATATTGGATATGCACCTATCGGAAAGGTTCGAATTTTCGACACTCCGATGCAATTACAGCCCGCGGTAGCTTGCGCACGGTTTTCTTTTTCTTTAGCCATCCATTTGTATACACAGCAATCTGTATGTAGGGACATGTACACCGGCCTGGGGCCAGATTTTGCATATCCTCGCCTTCGGACGGCGCGTTCAGTGCAATCCGCCGTCCAAATTCCCTGTTCCCCTCCTCCGAACACTCTCGACGTCCGGATTGTCCTTGCACAACACCCCCTATCTAATACCCTTGCTCCGGTCATTCTGCAGCGTTAATATACCCCCGCGTGCACCCGCGGCCCCAGCAAAGCGTGTGAGCGGAAACGGAAATTCACTGTGCTTGACGCCGCTACGCACAATGCAATAGATACGTATACCACAATCCGTCCCTGCCCCTACCCGGAGCTCAAACCCGACGCACGTCCACCTTGAATCCGCCATCTTCCGTCATTCCTCCAGAGTCCTCGCATCGCATCAGTCGTCCTTCTTCGCCGCGCCAGGTGCCCCATTCGCACTCCCGTTGCTCGCATGCCTCAGCCCACTCGACCCCCTTGGCGGCGGGCCGCCTGCTGCTGCGCGAACACGCTCCCGCCCCACTTGCAGATCCAGGTGTCGGCGGGAAGTGCGAGTACAAGTTCGGCGTTGTGGGGGCGGATGGCGTGCCTGCAGCATGTGAAGGGCTGTACGGCGTCCCAGCCGTCGCAGCGGTCGGGAATGGCGACACGGGCGTGTGCGGCGACAGCAGCGAGGAGCGTATGGCCGGGGGCGCGCCGAGGCCGAGACCGTACGATGGCGACCTGGGCGTCGTGTCCGACTGTGGGGCGCTCGGGCTCCCGGCGAACGCAGGCGAGTACGGGTTCGGGCTGGGCTGCGGGCTGCCGAACGTGCCGGACACGGGCGTGTTGGCGTAGCTGCCGTACGGGGAGCCGCCCTCGACGACCCATCCGCCGGCCTGGCGGACGACCCTATCCTTGCCTGAGCGCAGACGCAGGTCGGTTGGGTTGAAGCGCTTGCGGAGGTTCGCGCTGATGCTGGTCGATTCGGCGGCGACGATGCCGTTCGCGTGGTCTGCGCCAGTAACGGCGTCGACAGCGTGGGCCCCGATCTTGACGGCGTAGCTATGCAGAACGAAGACACCACCAACAACTCCAACAACGCTAGGATAGAACGCATGAGAAAAGACGAACGTGCTTTTTGGTAGGTCTAGCATACCGAATCAAGAACTGCACCAGAGTAGTCGTACGTTGGTAGATTGTGAGGTGAAGCGGCTCGAGGTCGAACTTGAAGAAGATTCCTGGCGTGCCCCGGTGGTGGTCAAGCACACGCGTGTAATGTGTCACGCTGTACTGGTTGGTGTTCAGGGGCTTGGAACGGGGCGGGACGTAGGTGGTAGGCACGACGTGGAGGAAGTATTGGTACACGACGAATGCTGCGATACAAGCGACGTTAGAACACGAGCTGAGCATGTTTGCTATGTCCGCGACGCACGATCGTAGGCCATCTCGAACGAGTTGTCGAGAGGCTGGATGATATCCGGGAAGTACGGTCCGAACGAAAACTCCGTAATGACGTGAGATAGGTTCATCACTAGGCTTCGTATGAGCAGTTTCGCCGGTGAGAAACACAACGCAGGAACTCACGCCTGTGATCGACGTGTTCGTGGCTCGCGTATCCGTGTCCGAGAGTCGTGATGTGCAGGTTTGCCGTGACGCGCTTCGCGGCGATCGTGCCGTAGATGCGGCATGCGCTTGCGTCGGGCTGGTGGTTGTAGGTTGGCTTGAAATTGTCTTGGGTCCGGCGGAGAATGGTGTCGAAGAAACCACGGGAACTGCGTGATTGCGCGACAGCCTGACGGACAGAAAGCGCTGCGGCGTGCTCTTTCAATACAGTTGCCTGTCCAATGTCGAATTTGGTGCCGTCTCGTTTGAAGCCATCGCTGAGGTAGAGTCGGTCGCCGATGGCATCACGGAGGTCAATGCTGAGGTCTAGAATCAATGAAGGTCAGGCTCTCGCGGCAGCCACTTGTCTGGGGTGCAACCGAGCACTTTGACACTGCGAGTACCCCCGCGTGGCAAATGCTTTGGTGGCGGGATGATAAAACGAGAACTCACATTGGCAAGGCATGTTCACCACCACATCTACGTTAATATCCAGCGTACTCGCCCCTCGGTTTTGGACACCACTGGCAAGGTTTTCGACGCCAAACTCGAAGTCCGGCCATCCCCAGATAAATTCGCCCAGGTCGTTTAAAACAAGCAAGAAAGCAAGGAAAGCGACGAAGACAGTGAGAAAGCCACGAGACTCGGACCGCGTCTTGTACGAGGCGGGGAGCTTGGGGAAGGTGTCGAACTGAGCGAGGGGTTGGGGGACGAGCTGGTCGAGCTGGTCGAGAAGCGAGCGGTCCGCGACCTGGTCGGCGTCCTAGGTTATCGTTGCCATCGTCTAGGCCGATGCAGATGGGGTTGTCGGCGACTCGACGGAGAATAGGCAGCTGCCAGAGCGACCGCAGGGAGGAAGTGGTATAAAGCCAAAGTGTATTGCGCACAGGCGCCCGGTCGTCGTGTTCACTTGCTTGGTGTCCATGCCGTTGTGCGAAGTCGATGTGGAGATCGGTCTGTGGAGCCTCGGTGGAGCTGCACTGCAGCTGCATGTCCCGGGAGCGCTCACCTCTTTTAGGACATGCTGTCACTCCGACCGGGCCGCCAGCCCACCTCGATCCTCGCGCTCGCACTCGCGCTACCCGTTCGTTCTCTCTCCTCCCGTCTTGCCACTGTCTTCAATTCAACAGCCGTTTAGCTTTTCAAGCCTTCTCTGCTGGTTTCTTCTCTGCGTCGCGCTCGCAAATCTCCGGCCTTTGGCGTGCTCGCTCGCCCTCTTGCTGCCGAGCTTCGTCCTGATCTCATCCATTACACTTGTGCATCAGTTCGCGCATATATGCTCGCAAGCCGACAATCAACTTCAAGTCTCACTCGGGCCGTCTGTATGCATTCCTCCCCGGCTATCCACCATTTCTCGCCCGCTCAATCTCCTCTTGGTTTCTCTCCCAAGCCGCCGTGCCTGGCTCACTACCCGCTCCGATCGCTCCTCAGCTGCTCAACCCTGCTCTGCAACCCCGTCAACGCCGCGTGCTCCGTCTCTGCCAACTACGAAGCCGATCCTGCGACTCCCGCCGCCACCGTGCTGCTGCCGTCGCCCCTCACTCCCAACGCCGTCTGGGCCGTCAAAACCGTGACATCTAGTGCCTCCAGTCCTCGCGCAACTGCTTAACGAGGGCTTCGGACCCGCTGACCTCGACGCAAGGACGTGTCCGCACCGACAGCTCTAGCCACGCACACTGCAGTCTAGTGCTTCGTTCGCTGCCCGGAAACAGCGCGCTCGCATCTGTGGTATAGCAATGTTAATCAGCCTCACGGTCTCCGAGACCACCGGCAGCGTGTACGTACCACCTCTCTCTCTCTGCCATCGTCGCTTTCGCGCCTGCTGAGACACCGTAGTCAGCGTGAGGACTCGACAGGAACAGACAAAGAATACGCACCCGCACGGCCACCGTCCATGGAGCTCCACCTCTCCGTCCTAGCACGGTGTCGAGCTCGCCGTGAGTCGCCCGGCGCGACAGGCGTGGATACCGACACGAAGCTGACTCAGGCCGGAACAAGGTGAGCGCACTGAACCATACATATCGAGGGGTAGACGGGGAGCACAACTTATGCCCCACTTCTCCCAGGTTATATACCCCGTCCACTGGTCCGTGCATACTCCGTAGTCGCCGTCCGCGGCGCACTCCGGGCCCCGTCCGCGCACTTACCCATCGCGTGTATGTTGCCAACCTGCTACGCGCACGCCTCAGATGCTGACCATGCAACCAGGGTCGACCGGCGGTGGGAGTGGTTGCAGCGCACCATGGTTATTCCATCGGCTACGACGCGACGCGCCTAAGCGATATTTTGTACGTACGTGTGCATTGATTCGCATTGCGCAGGCCTTGGCCAGCAGGCCCATCGGTCGTTCCCCCGGATAACATTTGTTTTTGCTCATTTGCAGACATCTCTACCATCCGGCGTGCCCACCGTGTGCTACAGAGAGTACACGGCCCCAGTGAACGACGTTCCTCAGACGGCGCCCCTCGCACAACGTGAGCAGCGTCTTACCAGTACCGGGAGGGCTGTATCTGAGCGATGGGTGAGTGCTAGAGGAAAACAATGGCTCCTCGCGCTGTAAATGTTGGACGGGCGTGGGGATCGACGATGTCGACTGCTGACGCAGAAGGCTGCTACTGGATGTTTCACGGCCAGACAAATTGGTCTGCATCGCCGAAGATCCGCCTCTTGTCAAGCAGCCGGGAATGCGTCGTTTGCTGCATATGAGAGGTGCGCTGCTGCCCAACTGCTCGCGGACTTCGGTTCCGTATTGCGCAAACGGCCGCCCTGCTGTGACCATGTCCATGTCATTATTAGTCCCCGCATACTTACCTTCTTTCCGACTCTGAAACGACAGGCAATTAGATGGCGGTTCACGACCTTGTCCGGGTGTTCTGGTGCCGGACGCTACCCGGATGTCCTGCCCGACTTCCAGACACCACGCCTTCAGACGGCGATCGATGAATTTTTCGGGGTGCTCGACGGGGATCCAGGTCACCGCTCGAGTTCTGCGTTTGACTCGTAAGCATCGGTGAGGATCACCAGACAACCGTCGACGGCGGCCTGCTTCCAGACCCTGAGAACGTGTCGGCGTGCTCGCCCGTGGCTCCAGCACTCCTGGAGGACTGCGCCGGCGGAAGGCTTCGCCCACCGATGGCCATAGCCGTCGATGCCGCATAGTTTCAGAAGCCCAGAATACCCTTCGACGGCCACTCGCGCGACTACTGAGAACGAGTTGGACAGCGCACGCAGGGGTTCGAGGTACCGAGAGCGAGCGCCTCAAGCTCAGTTTCCTCGCGCCTGACGCGATTTCCATCTGGCCAGTTCGCCGATTGGCTTCCAAGCGATCGGGGCAGCCGGCGCCCGCGCAGACAAACTAGTGTGTAGCTCATTTTCTTTTCGGTTTGATATTGGAATCCGCCGTCGGCTTTCTGACGGCGGCCTGCGTCCCAGCGCCGGACTCTTGTCGCGGTGTCCTGCCCATCAATTCCGCATACCCTTGCTTTCGTCTGCTCTGTGGAGAACAGGACACCCTTCGACGGCAGCCTACATCAGTCGAGGAACGTGTCCGGGTGCTCGGCCGCCGTGCAGACACTCCTGGCGTCAGAGACAGCCAAGGCTATCGTGGCCGCGCACTTGTTGCTGTATTGGCGTCCTCGCAAAGGGCCGGACGATACGAGATACCGGGTGTGCCTTGCGCGGTTGTTTTTATCGCGGCGGCAATAGTCGGTCAGCCTGGATTTGCGGGCAGGCGCGTCGTCACCCCGAGACGGTTGTTGGTTTACTAATTCGTCGTTTAGTTTCTAGGTGTTCGTTCTTGGTGTTTCCGACGGTCCGACTGGAAACCGCGCTCTCGACACTCTCAACCGCTACCGGCGCTGCACCGTGCGTGATCAGTCTCACAACCCCAGACACTGTGCCTGACTGGTCAGACCACTCGCATTAACATACCACCCCGACTCACGTTTCGACCCCGTTTCCTTCCTCTTCAGGACGGAACAGGCCGTGTTCTGCCCGCAGAAAAAGTTTGCCATTGGAGCCGGAATACACGGTGCGCTCGTCGGTCTCCCTCGATTGTTGCACGTTGAAAGAAAACATCGACGCTGATACTGCAACAGCGCCGTGGGCTCCAAGTCGCCGAATAAAAACAAAGACTGCGGCAGCACGCCCATAAGTGTACGTGAGATGTCCCTTGATTGGCAACCACCAATGTCTAGCAACGGCTTCTCGACAAGGTGCGTTCTCACCCTCGCTAAACTCTGAGCTTCTCAGTGGTGCCCCGCTTATGGTGGTACTCTTCTAGGTTTCGCGGCGTCCGCGGGAGGGCAGTCCTGGGACTTGTTTGAGCAGCCACACAAGTGAGGAGATATCATGGGCGAATGGCTGGGAACCTGAAGTAGATTATCGGGTGCGTGGGACGGCCGGCATAAGGTAAGTAGTTGCAAGTTGCATATCCGCACGCGACGTCATCAATAGATCTCATCGTGAGCATGCAGCGTATCTCTCAAGATCTGGTGTCTTTGGTTGCGATGGACAATCGGTTCTGTCGATCGGGCTCGTCTCCGGTGTGCGGGGCCCGATTGCTTCTCACAAGGCTTTGCCGTACTAACCGAGTTGTCAGGACATTGTCGAACCTGAACGGCGGCCGAGAATAGCGAGTCTCGGTGTTTGGGCCTTTGTGGCGCTGCTGTTCGCATTGTGCGCCGATTTATTCTTTCTTTCCCTCCCGTCATCGTACTGATAGCTCCTGGCTGCTGTGGACAGCCTATAAACTAGCTAATGCTTCGCATTGGTGGCAGAAGTTTGAATTTGGGCAACGAGGATCAGATACTTCGGGTCATCCGCTGGAGGGCCGGGTCTCCCGCAGCGCAAATATCGGCTCGTTCGTAGGTAAGTGCCAAGTGCTCCACCCTACACAGACTTCAAGTGTTGCGCTGTCCTCCGGCTAATGTTTCGCCTACCGTGCGCTGCGGAAAGTGGGTGTCATGCCGGCCACGCTCGCTTGACTCCCCTCCGCTACCAGGGACTTCCGCGCCTGGCGGCGATGCGGCAAACAGACCATTTGGTACTTTTGCATCCTGAAACGCCACTCGCCGCTCACACGATGACAGGAAAATTTGCACGCGCGCGCGCCGATCCACCGCTTCGTCCTAGCAACCCGTGCTCGAGCGCATCCATTTACCCCCCATATTTTGGCGGTGTGTCTGCTTTGTCGTGTCTACCACTGACCATTCCCCAACATCCACCTTCGCCCACCAACCTCTCTATGGTCCAGAACCCTGCTGTCCGGTGCAGTACACGCGGCTTGCACCCTTCGTCCGCTCACTATGGTACGTCCGGAGCTCATGGAAGAGCGTCGAACATGATACTCATGCTGGTTTTTTTTCTATCAGGATTCAGGAGTGAGGGATGCTGTCGACTGCTGAGCTGGGGCGTCGGTTCTCCAGGTGACTGTCACTTCTGAGCCGTCGTCTGCTGCGTGCATGTGCGGGTGAGCGATTTAATGCTTTGTTTACAATGCGCTGCATACACCTAAACCCTGGATAGACGCGACGGTCCGTACGTGATACTGTGCCGGTAAGTCTGCCACCTCCTTAAACCCCATTTCATTCATTTTATTATTGTTCCGCTCGCCGCTCCTTCCAGTTCACGCACGAGGCGCATTTTCGCCAGTGCACGCCCGTTCGGACATCTTGCGGGCGTCCGGGGCCGTATCCAGCTGTATTCCAGACGGAGAGACTTTGTCGCAGTCGGTGAGCCTTCCCGGCGGAGAGACTCACAGTCCAGTGTCGGTGAGAGCTCGCGGCGTTCGTATCCCGATGGCACGCCCGGGCTTCCCCTTCTGTCCGCTGGCTATGCTGTCGCCCGCGCTCCGGCTTCTTCCCCATCGCCGTCTTCTATACCGTACAGAGCGCACTCCTTACGCGCAACACACGAAAGGATCGAGTCCTCACACTGCCCCGGTTCAGCTCGCGCGTGCCTTGTGGGGTGGCACTGACAGCTCGTTCAGCAGCATTACACCTTGCGGCGTGCCCCACATGGGAGAACATCAACCCGAACCTCAATGTTGCAACAACGGGCGTGCTCGCGTCGCCTCTGAACCCGGCGCCTTCTACGTGTTCGCCGAGACGAACCCATTCACGCTCCACCAAATCGGTGCGTACGCTAGTGTTCTTTTCTTTCGCGTTTCTTACCGCTACTAAATGTACCGCGTCGTGATGGAGTGCAGCGCGGCCATGTTCAGGCCAAGCACTGAGCTCCTTCTCCTGCTCGCCTCGCGAGTAGCCTCAGGCTGTGGCTTCGCTACATTGCGAAGACCTGCCAGTGGTCGCTGACGGCCCTTCTCTCCGGCAGCCTTCTCTTCGGTCGTGTCCAGATCAACCCCGTACTCCACTCCCGGCGGTCTCTCCCTTCGGACAGCAGGGCCGGCGACCCCGCGACGGTGCAGCCAGCCGAACTCATTGTCGCGGCGTCGCAAACCACGTTCAGCAATCTGGGCTGTGCGCTTCAGGACACTCATTTTCCACGCCCAGAGTCTAGGGCCCGATATTGGATATGCACCTATCGGAAAGGTTCGAATTTTCGACACTCCGATGCAATTACAGCCCGCGGTAGCTTGCGCACGGTTTTCTTTTTCTTTAGCCATCCATTTGTATACACAGCAATCTGTATGTAGGGACATGTACACCGGCCTGGGGCCAGATTTTGCATATCCTCGCCTTCGGACGGCGCGTTCAGTGCAATCCGCCGTCCAAATTCCCTGTTCCCCTCCTCCGAACACTCTCGACGTCCGGATTGTCCTTGCACAACACCCCCTATCTAATACCCTTGCTCCGGTCATTCTGCAGCGTTAATATACCCCGCGTGCACCCGCGGCCCCAGCAAAGCGTGTGAGCGGAAACGGAAATTCACTGTGCTTGACGCCGCTACGCACAATGCAATAGATACGTATACCACAATCCGTCCCTGCCCCTACCCGGAGCTCAAACCCGACGCACGTCCACCTTGAATCCGCCATCTTCCGTCATTCCTCCAGAGTCCTCGCATCGCATCAGTCGTCCTTCTTCGCCGCGCCAGGTGCCCCATTCGCACTCCCGTTGCTCGCATGCCTCAGCCCACTCGACCCCCTTGGCGGCGGGCCCGCCTGCTGCTGCGCGAACACGCTCCCGCCCCCACTTGCAGATCCAGGTGTCGGCGGGAAGTGCGAGTACAAGTTCGGCGTTGTGGGGGCGGATGGCGTGCCTGCAGCATGTGAAGGGCTGTACGGCGTCCCAGCCGTCGCAGCGGTCGGGAATGGCGACACGGGCGTGTGCGGCGACAGCAGCGAGGAGCGTATGGCCGGGGGCGCGCCGAGGCCGAGACCGTACGATGGCGACCTGGGCGTCGTGTCCGACTGTGGGGCGCTCGGGCTCCCGGCGAACGCAGGCGAGTACGGGTTCGGGCTGGGCTGCGGGCTGCCGAACGTGCCGGACACGGGCGTGTTGGCGTAGCTGCCGTACGGGGAGCCGCCCTCGACGACCCATCCGCCGGCCTGGCGGACGACCCTATCCTTGCCTGAGCGCAGACGCAGGTCGGTTGGGTTGAAGCGCTTGCGGAGGTTCGCGCTGATGCTGGTCGATTCGGCGGCGACGATGCCGTTCGCGTGGTCTGCGCCAGTAACGGCGTCGACAGCGTGGGCCCCGATCTTGACGGCGTAGCCCATGCAGACGAAGACACCACCAACAACTCCAACAACGCTAGGATAGAACGCATGAGAAAAGACGAACGTGCTTTTTGGTAGGTCTAGCATACCGAATCAAGAACTGCACCAGAGTAGTCGTACGTTGGTAGATTGTGAGGTGAAGCGGCTCGAGGTCGAACTTGAAGAAGATTCCTGGCGTGCCCCGGTGGTGGTCAAGCACACGCGTGTAATGTGTCACGCTGTACTGGTTGGTGTTCAGGGGCTTGGAACGGGGCGGGACGTAGGTGGTAGGCACGACGTGGAGGAAGTATTGGTACACGACGAATGCTGCGATACAAGCGACGTTAGAACACGAGCTGAGCATGTTTGCTATGTCCGCGACGCACGATCGTAGGCCATCTCGAACGAGTTGTCGAGAGGCTGGATGATATCCGGGAAGTACGGTCCGAACGAAAACTCCGTAATGACGTGAGATAGGTTCATCACTAGGCTTCGTATGAGCAGTTTCGCCGGTGAGAAACACAACGCAGGAACTCACGCCTGTGATCGACGTGTTCGTGGCTCGCGTATCCGTGTCCGAGAGTCGTGATGTGCAGGTTTGCCGTGACGCGCTTCGCGGCGATCGTGCCGTAGATGCGGCATGCGCTTGCGTCGGGCTGGTGGTTGTAGGTTGGCTTGAAATTGTCTTGGGTCCGGCGGAGAATGGTGTCGAAGAAACCACGGGAACTGCGTGATTGCGCGACAGCCTGACGGACAGAAAGCGCTGCGGCGTGCTCTTTCAATACAGTTGCCTGTCCAATGTCGAATTTGGTGCCGTCTCGTTTGAAGCCATCGCTGAGGTAGAGTCGGTCGCCGATGGCATCACGGAGGTCAATGCTGAGGTCTAGAATCAATGAAGGTCAGGCTCTCGCGGCAGCCACTTGTCTGGGGTGCAACCGAGCACTTTGACACTGCGAGTACCCCCGCGTGGCAAATGCTTTGGTGGCGGGATGATAAAACGAGAACTCACATTGGCAAGGCATGTTCACCACCACATCTACGTTAATATCCAGCGTACTCGCCCCTCGGTTTTGGACACCACTGGCAAGGTTTTCGACGCCAAACTCGAAGTCCGGCCATCCCCAGATAAATTCGCCCAGGTCGTTTAAAACAAGCAAGAAAGCAAGGAAAGCGACGAAGACAGTGAGAAAGCCACGAGACTCGGACCGCGTCTTGTACGAGGCGGGGAGCTTGGGGAAGGTGTCGAACTGAGCGAGGGGTTGGGGGACGAGCTGGTCGAGCTGGTCGAGAAGCGAGCGGTCCGCGACCTGGTCGGCGTCCTAGGTTATCGTTGCCATCGTCTAGGCCGATGCAGATGGGGTTGTCGGCGACTCGACGGAGAATAGGCAGCTGCCAGAGCGACCGCAGGGAGGAAGTGGTATAAAGCCAAAGTGTATTGCGCACAGGCGCCCGGTCGTCGTGTTCACTTGCTTGGTGTCCATGCCGTTGTGCGAAGTCGATGTGGAGATCGGTCTGTGGAGCCTCGGTGGAGCTGCACTGCAGCTGCATGTCCCGGGAGCGCTCACCTCTTTTAGGACATGCTGTCACTCCGACCGGGCCGCCAGCCCACCTCGATCCTCGCGCTCGCACTCGCGCTACCCGTTCGTTCTCTCTCCTCCCGTCTTGCCACTGTCTTCAATTCAACAGCCGTTTAGCTTTTCAAGCCTTCTCTGCTGGTTTCTTCTCTGCGTCGCGCTCGCAAATCTCCGGCCTTTGGCGTGCTCGCTCGCCCTCTTGCTGCCGAGCTTCGTCCTGATCTCATCCATTACACTTGTGCATCAGTTCGCGCATATATGCTCGCAAGCCGACAATCAACTTCAAGTCTCACTCGGGCCGTCTGTATGCATTCCTCCCCGGCTATCCACCATTTCTCGCCCGCTCAATCTCCTCTTGGTTTCTCTCCCAAGCCGCCGTGCCTGGCTCACTACCCGCTCCGATCGCTCCTCAGCTGCTCAACCCTGCTCTGCAACCCCGTCAACGCCGCGTGCTCCGTCTCTGCCAACTACGAAGCCGATCCTGCGACTCCCGCCGCCACCGTGCTGCTGCCGTCGCCCCTCACTCCCAACGCCGTCTGGGCCGTCAAAACCGTGACATCTAGTGCCTCCAGTCCTCGCGCAACTGCTTAACGAGGGCTTCGGACCCGCTGACCTCGACGCAAGGACGTGTCCGCACCGACAGCTCTAGCCACGCACACTGCAGTCTAGTGCTTCGTTCGCTGCCCGGAAACAGCGCGCTCGCATCTGTGGTATAGCAATGTTAATCAGCCTCACGGTCTCCGAGACCACCGGCAGCGTGTACGTACCACTCTCTCTCTCTGCCATCGTCGCTTTCGCGCCTGCTGAGACACCGTAGTCAGCGTGAGGACTCGACAGGAACAGACAAAGAATACGCACCCGCACGGCCACCGTCCATGGAGCTCCACCTCTCCGTCCTAGCACGGTGTCGAGCTCGCCGTGAGTCGCCCGGCGCGACAGGCGTGGATACCGACACGAAGCTGACTCAGGCCGGAACAAGGTGAGCGCACTGAACCATACATATCGAGGGGTAGACGGGGAGCACAACTTATGCCCCACTTCTCCCAGGTTATATACCCCGTCCACTGGTCCGTGCATACTCCGTAGTCGCCGTCCGCGGCGCACTCCGGGCCCCGTCCGCGCACTTACCCATCGCGTGTATGTTGCCAACCTGCTACGCGCACGCCTCAGATGCTGACCATGCAACCAGGGTCGACCGGCGGTGGGAGTGGTTGCAGCGCACCATGGTTATTCCATCGGCTACGACGCGACGCGCCTAAGCGATATTTTGTACGTACGTGTGCATTGATTCGCATTGCGCAGGCCTTGGCCAGCAGGCCCATCGGTCGTTCCCCCGGATAACATTTGTTTTTGCTCATTTGCAGACATCTCTACCATCCGGCGTGCCCACCGTGTGCTACAGAGAGTACACGGCCCCAGTGAACGACGTTCCTCAGACGGCGCCCCTCGCACAACGTGAGCAGCGTCTTACCAGTACCGGGAGGGCTGTATCTGAGCGATGGGTGAGTGCTAGAGGAAAACAATGGCTCCTCGCGCTGTAAATGTTGGACGGGCGTGGGGATCGACGATGTCGACTGCTGACGCAGAAGGCTGCTACTGGATGTTTCACGGCCAGACAAATTGGTCTGCATCGCCGAAGATCCGCCTCTTGTCAAGCAGCCGGGAATGCGTCGTTTGCTGCATATGAGAGGTGCGCTGCTGCCCAACTGCTCGCGGACTTCGGTTCCGTATTGCGCAAACGGCCGCCCTGCTGTGACCATGTCCATGTCATTATTAGTCCCCGCATACTTACCTTCTTTCCGACTCTGAAACGACAGGCAATTAGATGGCGGTTCACGACCTTGTCCGGGTGTTCTGGTGCCGGACGCTACCCGGATGTCCTGCCCGACTTCCAGACACCACGCCTTCAGACGGCGATCGATGAATTTTTCGGGGTGCTCGACGGGGATCCAGGTCACCGCTCGAGTTCTGCGTTTGACTCGTAAGCATCGGTGAGGATCACCAGACAACCGTCGACGGCGGCCTGCTTCCAGACCCTGAGAACGTGTCGGCGTGCTCGCCCGTGGCTCCAGCACTCCTGGAGGACTGCGCCGGCGGAAGGCTTCGCCCACCGATGGCCATAGCCGTCGATGCCGCATAGTTTCAGAAGCCCAGAATACCCTTCGACGGCCACTCGCGCGACTACTGAGAACGAGTTGGACAGCGCACGCAGGGGTTCGAGGTACCGAGAGCGAGCGCCTCAAGCTCAGTTTCCTCGCGCCTGACGCGATTTCCATCTGGCCAGTTCGCCGATTGGCTTCCAAGCGATCGGGGCAGCCGGCGCCCGCGCAGACAAACTAGTGTGTAGCTCATTTTCTTTTCGGTTTGATATTGGAATCCGCCGTCGGCTTTCTGACGGCGGCCTGCGTCCCAGCGCCGGACTCTTGTCGCGGTGTCCTGCCCATCAATTCCGCATACCCTTGCTTTCGTCTGCTCTGTGGAGAACAGGACACCCTTCGACGGCAGCCTACATCAGTCGAGGAACGTGTCCGGGTGCTCGGCCGCCGTGCAGACACTCCTGGCGTCAGAGACAGCCAAGGCTATCGTGGCCGCGCACTTGTTGCTGTATTGGCGTCCTCGCAAAGGGCCGGACGATACGAGATACCGGGTGTGCCTTGCGCGGTTGTTTTTATCGCGGCGGCAATAGTCGGTCAGCCTGGATTTGCGGGCAGGCGCGTCGTCACCCCGAGACGGTTGTTGGTTTACTAATTCGTCGTTTAGTTTCTAGGTGTTCGTTCTTGGTGTTTCCGACGGTCCGACTGGAAACCGCGCTCTCGACACTCTCAACCGCTACCGGCGCTGCACCGTGCGTGATCAGTCTCACAACCCCAGACACTGTGCCTGACTGGTCAGACCACTCGCATTAACATACCACCCCGACTCACGTTTCGACCCCGTTTCCTTCCTCTTCAGGACGGAACAGGCCGTGTTCTGCCCGCAGAAAAAGTTTGCCATTGGAGCCGGAATACACGGTGCGCTCGTCGGTCTCCCTCGATTGTTGCACGTTGAAAGAAAACATCGACGCTGATACTGCAACAGCGCCGTGGGCTCCAAGTCGCCGAATAAAAACAAAGACTGCGGCAGCACGCCCATAAGTGTACGTGAGATGTCCCTTGATTGGCAACCACCAATGTCTAGCAACGGCTTCTCGACAAGGTGCGTTCTCACCCTCGCTAAACTCTGAGCTTCTCAGTGGTGCCCCCGCTTATGGTGGTACTCTTCTAGGTTTCGCGGCGTCCGCGGGGAGGGCAGTCCTGGGACTTGTTTGAGCAGCCACACAAGTGAGGAGATATCATGGGCGAATGGCTGGGAACCTGAAGTAGATTATCGGGTGCGTGGGACGGCCGGCATAAGGTAAGTAGTTGCAAGTTGCATATCCGCACGCGACGTCATCAATAGATCTCATCGTGAGCATGCAGCGTATCTCTCAAGATCTGGTGTCTTTGGTTGCGATGGACAATCGGTTCTGTCGATCGGGCTCGTCTCCGGTGTGCGGGGCCCGATTGCTTCTCACAAGGCTTTGCCGTACTAACCGAGTTGTCAGGACATTGTCGAACCTGAACGGCGGCCGAGAATAGCGAGTCTCGGTGTTTGGGCCTTTGTGGCGCTGCTGTTCGCATTGTGCGCCGATTTATTCTTTCTTTCCCTCCCGTCATCGTACTGATAGCTCCTGGCTGCTGTGGACAGCCTATAAACTAGCTAATGCTTCGCATTGGTGGCAGAAGTTTGAATTTGGGCAACGAGGATCAGATACTTCGGGTCATCCGCTGGAGGGCCGGGTCTCCCGCAGCGCAAATATCGGCTCGTTCGTAGGTAAGTGCCAAGTGCTCCACCCTACACAGACTTCAAGTGTTGCGCTGTCCTCCGGCTAATGTTTCGCCTACCGTGCGCTGCGGAAAGTGGGTGTCATGCCGGCCACGCTCGCTTGACTCCCCTCCGCTACCAGGGACTTCCGCGCCTGGCGGCGATGCGGCAAACAGACCATTTGGTACTTTTGCATCCTGAAACGCCACTCGCCGCTCACACGATCACAGGAAAATTTGCACGCGCGCGCGCCGATCCACCGCTTCGTCCTAGCAACCCGTGCTCGAGCGCATCCATTTACCCCCCATATTTTGGCGGTGCGTCTGCTTTGTCGTGTCTACCACTGACCATTCCCCAACATCCACCTTCGCCCACCAACCTCTCTATGGTCCAGAACCCTGCTGTCCGGTGCAGTACACGCGGCTTGCACCCTTCGTCCGCTCACTATGGTACGTCCGGAGCTCATGGAAGAGCGTCGAACATGATACTCATGCTGGTTTTTTTTCTATCAGGATTCAGGAGTGAGGGATGCTGTCGACTGCTGAGCTGGGGCGTCGGTTCTCCAGGCGACTGTCACTTCTGAGCCGTCGTCTGCTGCGTGCATGTGCGGGTGAGCGATTTAATGCTTTGTTTACAATGCGCTGCATACACCTAAACCCTGGATAGACGCGACGGTCCGTACGTGATACTGTGCCGGTAAGTCTGCCACCTCCTTAAACCCCCATTTCATTCATTTTATTATTGTTCCGCTCGCCGCTCCTTCCAGTTCACGCACGAGGCGCATTTTCGCCAGTGCACGCCCGTTCCGGACATCTTGCGGGCGTCCGGGGCCGTATCCGGCTGTATTCCAGACAGGAGAACTTTGTCGCAGTCGGTGAGCCTTCCCGGCGGAGAGACTCACAGTCCAGAGTCGGTGAGAGCTCGCGGCGTTCGTATCCCGATGGCACGCCCGGGCTTCCCTTCTGTCCGCTGGCTATGCTGTCGCCCGCGCTCCGGCTTCTTCCCCATCGCCGTCTTCTATACCGTACAGAGCGCACTCCTTACGCGCAACACACGAAAGGATCGAGTCCTCACACTGCCCCGGTTCAGCTCGCGCGTGCCTTGTGGGGTGGCACTGACAGCTCGTTCAGCAGCATTACACCTTGCGGCGTGCCCCACATGGGAGAACATCAACCCGAACCTCAATGTTGCAACAACGGGCGTGCTCGCGTCGCCTCTGAACCCGGCGCCTTCTACGTGTTCGCCGAGACGAACCCATTCACGCTCCACCAAATCGGTGCGTACGCTAGTGTTCTTTTCTTTCGCGTTTCTTACCGCTACTAAATGTACCGCGTCGTGATGGAGTGCAGCGCGGCCATGTTCAGGCCAAGCACTCAGCCCCTTCTCCTGCTCGCCTCGCGAGTAGCCTCAGGCTGTGGCTTCGCTACATTGCGAAGACCTGCCAGTGGTCGCTGACGGCCCTTCTCTCCGGCAGCCTTCTCTTCGGTCGTGTCCAGATCAACCCCGTACTCCACTCCCGGCGGTCTCTCCCTTCGGACAGCAGGGCCGGCGACCCCGCGACGGTGCAGCCAGCCGAACTCATTGTCGCGGCGTCGCAAACCACGTTCAGCAATCTGGGCTGTGCGCTTCAGGACACTCATTTTCCACGCCCAGAGTCTAGGGCCCGATATTGGATATGCACCTTTCGGAAAGGTTCGATTTTTCGACACTCCGATGCAATTATAGCCCGCGGTAGCTTGCGCACGGTTTTCTTTTTCTTTAGCCATCCATTTGTATACACAGCAATCTGTATGTAGGGACATGTACACCGGCCTGGGGCCAGATTTTGCATATCCTCGCCTTCGGACGGCGCGTTCAGTGCAATCCGCCGTCCAAATTCCCTGTTCCCCTCCTCCGAACACTCTCGACGTCCGGATTGTCCTTGCACAACACCCCCTATCTAATACCCTTGCTCCGGTCATTCTGCAGCGTTAATATACCCCCGCGTGCACCCGCGGCCCCAGCAAAGCGTGTGAGCGGAAACGGGAAATTCACTGTGCTTGACGCCGCTACGCACAATGCAATAGATACGTATACCACAATCCGTCCCTGCCCCTACCCGGAGCTCAAACCCGACGCACGTCCACCTTGAATCCGCCATCTTCCGTCATTCCTCCAGAGTCCTCGCATCGCATCAGTCGTCCTTCTTCGCCGCGCCAGGTGCCCCATTCGCACTCCCGTTGCTCGCATGCCTCAGCCCACTCGACCCCCTTGGCGGCGGGCCCGCCTGCTGCTGCGCGAACACGCTCCCGCCCCCACTCGCAGATCCGGGTGTCGGCGGGAAGTGCGAGTACAAGTTCGGCGTTGTGGGGGCGGATGGCGTGCCTGCAGCATGCGAGGGGCTGTACGGCGTCCCAGCCGTCGCAGCGGTCGGGAATGGCGACACGGGCGTGTGCGGCGACAGCAGCGAGGAGCGTACTATGGCCGGGGGCGCGCCGAGGCCGAGACCGTACGACGGCGACCTGGGCGTCGTGTCCGACTGTGGGGCGCTCGGGCTCCCGGCGAACGCAGGCGAGTACGGGTTCGGGCTGGGCTGCGGGCTGCCGAACGTGCCGGACACGGGCGTGTTGGCGTAGCTGCCGTACGGGGAGCCGCCCTCGACGACCCACCCGCCGGCCTGGCGGACGACCCTATCCTTGCCTGAGCGCAGACGCAGGTCGGTTGGGTTGAAGCGCTTGCGGAGGTTCGCGCTGATGCTGGTCGATTCGGCGGCGACGATGCCGTTCGCGTGGTCTGCGCCAGTTACGGCGTCGACGGCATGGCTCCCGATCTTGACGGCGTAGCCCATGCAGACGAAGACACCGCCAACAACTCCAACAACGCTGGGACGGAACGCATGAGAAAGGACGAACGTGCTTTTTGGGAGGTCTAGCATACCGAATCAAGAACTGCACCAGAGTAGTCGTACGTTGATAGATCGTGAGGTGAAGCGGTTCGAGGTCGAACTTGAAGAAGATTCCTGGCGTGCCCCGGTGGTGGTCAAGCACACGCGTGTAATGCGTCACGCTGTACTGGTTGGTGTTCAGGGGCTTGGAACGGGGCGGGACGTAGGTGGTAGGCACGACGTGGAGGAAGTATTGGTACGCGACGAATGCTGCGATACAAGCAACGTTAGAACACGAGCCGAGCATGTTTGCTATGTCCGCGACGCACGATCGTAGGCCATCTCGAACGAGTTGTCGAGAGGCTGGGTAATATCCGGGAAGTACGGTCCGAACGAAAACTCCGTAATGACGTGAGATAGGTTCATCACTAGGCTTCGTATGAGCAGTTTCGCCGGTGAGAAACACAACGCAGGAACTCACGCTTGTGATCGACGTGTTCGTGGCTCGCGTATCCGTGTCCGAGAGTCGTGATGTGCAGGTTTGCCGTGACCCGCTTCGCGGCGATCGTGCCGTAAATGCGGCATGCGCTTGCGTCGGGCTGGTGGTTGTAGGTTGGCTTGAAATTGTCTTGGGTCCGACGGAGAATGGTGTCAAAGAAACCACGAGAACTGCGTGATTGCGCGACAGCCTGACGCACAGAGAGCGCTGCGGCATGTTCTTTCAATACAGTTGCCTGTCCAATGTCGAACTTGGTGCCGTCTCGTTTGAAGCCATCGCTGAGGTAGAGTCGGTCGCCGACAGCATCACGGAGGTCAATGCTGAGGTCTAGAATCAATGAAGGTCAGGCTCTCGCGGCGGCCACTTGTCTGGGGTGCAACCGAGCACTTTGACACTGCGAGTACCCCCGCGGGGCAAATGCTTTGGTGGCGGGATGATGAAACGAGAACTCACATTGGCAAGGCATGTTCACCACCACATCTACGTTAATATCCAGCGTACTCGCCCCTCGGTTTTGGACACCACTGGCAAGGTTTTCGACGCCAAACTCGAAGTCCGGCCATCCCCAGATAAATTCGCCCAGGTCGTTTAAAACAAGCAAGAAAGCAAGGAAAGCGACGAAGACAGTGAGAAAGCCACGAGACTCAGACCGCATCTTGTACGAGGCGGGGAGCTTGGGGAAGGCATCGAACTGAGCGAGGGGTTGGGGGACGAGCTGGTCGAGCTTGTCGAGGAGCGAGGGGTCCGCGGCCTGGTCGTCGGTCTTGGTCATCGTTGCCATCGTCTTGGCCGATGCAGATGGGGTCGTCGGCGACGAGACGGAGGATAGGCAGCTGCCAGAGCGACCGCAGAGGAAGTGGTATAAAGCCAAAGTGTATTGCGCACAAGCGCCCGGTCGACGTGTTCACTTGACCCGTGACCATCACTCACCTTCGCGCTCTTCCCTTCCTCGACTTTCAATCTTCCGGCCAACGACCGACGAGCGAGGTTCACCCGCCCGCGGAAATTCCTCAAGTCTATGATTGTGCTCTCTGTGTTTCCGTTTCCTAGTCTCATCAAAGCTGGCCTTCCCTCGCGACAAGAATCTCATCCAAGCGGTCGAGGCACCATGCGATAGCAACACAGCGCGATCTTTCAAGACATCCCTTGCACATTATTCGATGGCGACAAGGACTCCCAACCGACGGAGCCGACGAGAGGAGCGCGAGAATCACTGTTCGAAGAAATCACGAGCGGTTCAGAGCCATACAGGAGGTGCGTGTCAACGTAGATCTCGGAAAACCCTGGCTTCGACCCCGGACGTTTGCCAATGCTGTAATATAGAATTCGTCGCTGTCTTAGCTTCCTGCCTTCTTATCCCGCAACATCCGTCTCGGGCTCGACATGGGACAAGGTTCCAGGATTGTGTGCCACGCGGTGTCCATGCTGGCGAATCGCGGTCAGCCCCAGTACGATAATTCCTTCTTTAGTGCTTGCGTCACATCATACTCACCTGGTCTGTGTAGACGACCTTCGGGGGGTTCTTGATAGTAATCCCCATCTCCGGTCCCATTTCTTCGAGATCTTGTTCGTTCTCGATCACGGCTTCCACCTCCCATCACGACCGTTGGTTATCCAACACCACTGGTGCCTTGTACCGGACAACTTACCACGCCCCGACGCACTCCCCCTCTGAACTTCGTCTCAACCAGATCGCCGACTTCTATCACACGGCCTCCCTCGTCCTTCACGCCCTTCGGAACAGGCCTTCATCAAACCAGTCGTACGAGATCAAAGTTGTACGTACTGGCATTCTGTGTTACGATTTGAGCGGTGAGTACTCGAGTATGGGAGTTACGGGCAGACGCCAATAGTGGGGCTGGTCAAACGAGATCTAGTCCAGTTGTTCGTTCTGCGCTTCGTGTATATACGTAGATGGGCTCCACGGTTGTCCTCGACTCCTCGCTCTTGCGCAATATATTATTGCCTTGCACCACATTGGTGAAGTCATTCGTTCTCCACATCGTGCAACGTTACTCCGTTTGCTCCAACAATCGTCTATATCCGGTAAGTGTCGCATTTCCCTCCAATTTAACCATGGGTGCACCACCGAACGTTCGTCCTATGCAGGCTATCCCGACTGTATGGGATTGCTCGCGGTGAGATATATTCCAGAAGGGATGCTTCGTGGGGCTATTTCCGTCTGCGACCAAGTCCGACTTCCTGTCTTTCGATGACATGCACACCACCTCCCAAGTGCTCTGCGATTATCCCCGGTCCCGCTTACAGTGTGAGTGACGGCGAAGTACGCACGCGCCAGTTTCTGCTCGCCTCCGACTGTCCGGGCCGGAGGTCTACCGGGGGACTATTTAGTCCGGTATGCTCCGATTTGGGCGCTACAACTGGTTCGCGCTCCAACTGGTTCGCGCTCCAACTGGTTCGCGCTCCAACTGGTCCTTTGTCCGTCTCCACAACGTTACTTATGCACGATGCGTGAGTGTACACCAGGTCTCCTTGAAATGTATAGCTAGACTGACCTGTTCGAAATGAGCCTCGCTCAATTGAACGACGACGTGCTCGTCAAAATATTCGAAGAACTTCGGCCCGAGGAAGGTCTCCGCCACTTGTCATCGACCTGTCGCTGGCTTCGTGCAGCATCCGCACCCTTTCTGTTTCGCTCCTGCCGCCAATACCTAGGTGACACACCCTGGGATGGAAAGACCTACGAGTTCCTTCCTTCTGCGCTGTGGTCGCATGTCCAGTCAGTCGAGACTCGATATCCCATCCTCCGTGAGGGTTACTCATGCCAGTCTTTGCAGAACGCTGCATATCTCCTGCTTTTGTCCACCTTATTCCCAAAGGGACCCAGACATAGTTGACCCCTTGCTCTGCGACGCGATCAGCGCCTTCGACGTAGTATTGCCTTCGTTGCCCCGTCTCACGACGCTGCACTTGGATGTGCAATACATCGACGTGCACGGTTTGTCCTGGAAAACCATGCAAAAGATACTCTCACTCCCCCAACTGCATCACCTAGATATCAACGGGCTCTACATCTGTCCTGCATTGCTCGCCGACGACAGCCCTACCGACTTCACGGTCGCATCGCTCACCACATTCCATTACACCATGCCGCACTATCGCCAGCCATGGAGCTTTCCATCAGAAATGTCTACGCTCGCCACCCTCATACGAAAGCTCCACGACTCGCTCGAGAGTCTCGTGCTCCCCGTCGAATCCGCTCCCATCCAGACGATATCCTCTCTGCCCTGGCCCCGGCTGCGGGAGTTCACGCTCCAAGGTGAACGGTGGTCCAACCCCGCGATCCCCATTGTCACTCTCTTCTCATCCATGCCCTTTCTCCGGTCTCTCGCACTCGAGCTCTCGGAGCCGGAAAACGCCAGCGCTGGTGTGATCTGGCCGAAAGGTCATCCCGCCACACTCCCTTGGCCTGACCTCGAGAGCCTTCGCGTGTCGCATCCTAACTCCATCGACGACTCGATCTACGCCTCCCTGCCTCCGTCTCTGCGTGGACTGGCGTTGCGGTCGTGGCCGCACGAGTGTACCCGCATTTACCAGCAGTTGGCGCGGTATGGGAACACGTCACTGTTCGAGGGCTACAAACGGAGATCATGGAGCTATCCTCTGTCGACGCCTCATAATCTTGTACAGGTCCTTCGGCAGTGTGACCTACCCCTCCTGTGCAGCCTCGAGCTCGAGTACAGGGCAGATACACAGGAGCCCGAACTTCTCCAACGTGTAGTGATCAAGTTCCCGCACCTGACGACGCTCGAAATCCATCGGTTCCGGAGCGAAAGGCGCGAGGATGTTCCGGTGGTAAGTCCATCCATTCTGCTTCCGTCTCCGGGGCCGTTGTAACGCTGACACGGTCGCAGAAAGCCCTCGCCGACGCTCTTGCACCGCTCGCCTCGCTCCGCACGCTGAAACTCCATCTCAACTTCCCACACATGCCTGCTCCTAACTTCGGCGGTAGGGGCGCCCCCGGTCGGAACGTGTTGGTTGATGACCCTCGCATCTTTGACGACACCCTGGCTGCAACTGCCGAGCAACTTTCCCGGGCGCTGGCCCCGTCGTTGGAGCAGATCTGGATGTACACGTCCAAAAGCGACCCGATGTGGGTTATCTTCCATGTGACTCGCATCTTCCGTGACGGGGAGCTGCACATCGGAGCGGTGCGCAACTTGGAGGATAGGCAGTGGTATTAATGTGGTGGATGTAACTAGCTATAGCAGTGCAGTACTACCGTACGTTTTACCATCGGATGAAATAGGCTTCAATGTATGACGATGCACTCCGTGTCGAGCTGCTTGATCGCGGCGACATGTCTTCACAGGCGGGAATTCCCAGCAATGCGGCCCTCAAATTAATTATCGGGCGTGCGAGAGAGTGTGTGAGAGGTGAAGCTGGTACCGGGGAACCAAGGAAAGACTCTATCCGCGTAACACTATCCAGGTCGGTATAACGCGAACAGGATTGCATTGACAACATGATCATTAATGGATCAACTAGGTATCAAATTCCCCACACATCCTCACGCTCGTGACATCTAAAGGCTTCCCGTCGGATGCGGGGACCGCCCTCCTTCCCAGAGCCATCGCGAAAGACACTGAAGTTTGTGCTCACGGGGCCGCCCCGATTACTTGGCATCCATAAGCTCAACCTCTGCAGCGATGGGGTCAGGCTGCGCGCAAGCACAAGCGCGACATCCTCCAGGGTTTTCGAAAACTGGTCGAGCGCGTCAGCTGCATAAAGGTCTACACCCCCTCTGTGCCCGCCCGAGAACGTCCTTGCTGGTCTCGTCTCGAGGTCAAGGTTGAGGCAAAGGGTTTGTAAGCGGGTGAGCGGAGCGAGCGGATGGACAATGTCTTCCTACGATGGAGCAGTGGTCTTCCGTGAGGAGGGTCATTGATGGACAGATTGCAAGACTTACCACACGAACCACCGTTTCTTCGCTCCCCCGGTATCGATAGAGAGTGAGAGAGGAGAGATCTTGAAATGCGGTTGCCAGGTACCGCAAGAGGTCGCGCTCCCTCTCGTCTGCGCCATACTCGATCTCCAAGCGCTTCAGCCCAGAAGCCGAGCACCGCTCCAGGACGCCGAGCAAGTTCGATGCCGTCATAAGGTGGAAAGTGTGCGGGAACAAATGATATCGGCGTTCATACTTCCAGAGCCACTCCTTGACGCATCTGCGCGGGCGCGACGGCAAGGCGAGCGCCCGGATGCACGGAGGTAGATGGGCGAAAAGCTCGTCGTCGGGGTCCGGATTCGCGATCGTCAGCTCTTCGAGCTCGGGCCACGGAAATGCTGTGTCTGGTGGAAGCCCATGCGGCCAAACTGCCTCCGGGGCAGCGTCATCAGGGATGACGAGCTCGAGGGCGAGCGACCGGAGCTTCGGCATGTTGGCGAAGAGGAGGACGATAGGCGTCCGGGGTTCCGCCCATCGCATCCCGCGGAGCTTCAGTTCGCGCAGATTGGGCCACTCGCAGAGGGACATGAGAGAAATCGGCGCGGGTTCGCTGGGGAGTGCGAGCGTGACGAGGGTGTGGTGGATCTTTTCAAGGACAAGAGCCAATGCATCCTTCTCCACGGAGAGCGCGTATTTCCGGCCACGCGACAGGACTGCCTCGTAACGGAAGGCGGTGAGGGGAGCACAAGGCCCATCCTCGAATTCGAGAGTTTCGGTGGGGAGCACGACTGGACAGAAGGTCAGCCCAGTCATCTCAAACTCTCGGAGACGTGGGAGGGACAAGGCGAACTGGAGGAACGTCCAATACGGGCCATGTACGACGCCAATGTTGGTACGGAGCGAAATCTTGGTCAACGACGGCATCTGCTGCAATATTTGTTTGATGACGGGCCCGATGAATACCCCGCACACGTACAGGTGCGGGATATGGGATGGAGGGCTGGAGAGCATATGCGGAGAGTTCAACTTGTTACGAGCACGTGTTTGGTCCATGCAGCAGTCCGTTACTGTGAGATGTCTCAACCAGCAAATATGTCAGTTTCCATATGCTAATCCGGGCCTACGCATAGATGCATGAACTCACTGAACGTAAGACCACAGGGACGGAGGGAGGAAAAACTGCGGCGTGGGTGGGGCTATTCCTATGGTACGATGTATTTTACGGAATATGAAGGGCTTGGAGAGGTCGCGCAGCCATCTGCAGGTGGACGAAAGAGGAACGAGGGCGACGCGGCTGCCAGACTCGTCGGCCTGGAGTATAAGTCCGAGAAGATATACGAGGACGTCATCATTCAGGCGGTCGAACTCGACCATCGTGCAGTCAACTTATAGGGCTCTGCAAGGCTGGGAACGGAGTCGAAGCGAAATCGCCGCTCGTATGTAACGGGGATGGAGGGAGAATATAACACAGGTTGGGAACCTGGCCGCAGTGGGCGTGGGCATTCAAGTATTTAGGGCAGGCACAGTGCTTCCGATAGTGAGACCTCAATACTCATTTTTGAGTGTCGTTGTAAGGCTTACTTATCTTTTGAAAGCCCGATAGTGAACAGCGTCTATTCAAATAACAATCCTATTAGCAAGAGTTATGGCCGCCCCAGATTGCTGTTTGAAGTCAGGGTTGGCCGCCCACTGTAAGAAGAGAAGGAGGGGAAAGGTCGGAAGGGAAGGTGGACACAGACGCCACGGCCGAAACATGACCCAGAATGGGATGCATAATTCAGTCGTCGACCAGCATGCATATGCAAGGCCGTGAGATCTTGAGAGGTGGCCCTGCGGTTCGTCGGAGGATGGGTTGAAGATGGCGTTGATCGAACGGGCGGTCTCCCCGCGCTCGCCACCCCCACGCAGCCCCATGAGCGACAAGGTCAGAACATGATGTACTCCTACTCGAAGGCATATACTGAGATCCCCTAGAAGAAATGTCAACAGGCAAATAAATGATAGAAAGGCGGTCATGCTTAGTCTTACCCAGTCACCGGCGGGGTCAAGCTCCTCTCGTGGGCCTTGAGCTTGATCGCCATCCTGTTTGATGGCTCGGCGAAATAACCTCCACCTCCCGCCGCAATCCTCTCGTTCCAACAACCACAGTCCAACATCCGACTGCGGGAGGACGCTCCTTAAAACGGCAGCAGTTTGACAAAGCTCCTCGACACTTCCCTCATAATAACGCTCATCGACCTCCGGATATTCCTGTCGTGGAGGTGGTCGGATGGTCATCGAGTCAGGCAATTGAAAATGAGCGCGAAGGGTGTGTAAGGAACGGAGAGGCGCCAGTCTCCGACCTATGTTGGCCTGTGTAGCACGATTAGAAACTGCGTATGCACAAGTGCAAGATGATGGCGACGAAGACTCACCACAGAAATAGTGTCATTACACGATGCTAAGAAGCGCTGAACCTCCAGGGACCGCACGTTGGGAAACTTGTCGGAAATGCAGCGTAAGAGGTCGTCGTCTGCATCATTTGCGCGGTACTCGAGCTGGAGGGAGTCGAGAAGAGGGGCAGACAGTTTGGTGAGGACCTCCAGCATCTCCGACGCGTGTAGGATAGGTGACCGGTAGCAAAGATACTGATTCCGTTCCCACAAACGGAGGCAGTGATGGGGGGTACAGCGCAGGGACAAGCGTCGCAAGGATAGGGGGAGACGGGAAAAGATGCCGTCTTCCGGATCAGGGAACGAGACGGTCAACGCTTCCAGGTCCGGCCAAGGTAGTTGCGATTCGTAACCCTCTGGCCACAGCATCAGCTGTTTTCTATGGACGCCCGGAGGTAACGCGAGTGCGAGGTTCAAGACCCGTAACCTGGACATCCCAGAAAACAAGGACACGAATGGAGCCACGTATCCTGCGCTCGGATGAAACTCTCCGCTCAGGGAAAGTTCGCGTAGTTGTGGCCACTGAGCTTGCGACAGGACCGCTACCGGCGTGATCTCGCTGGGGAGCAGAAGGGATTCGAGGGAGCGATGCAAATGGGTGAGGACGAAAGCGAGCGTGTCTTGCTGAGATGGATAGGCGCGAAGGCACGAACGAAATGAAGGCCGGTCGTATCGGAAGGTGGTGATTGGAGCAAGAGTGTCGACCCATGTCTCCGATGGCGCATCTCGCGGACTGAAGAGGAATGTCTCGACTGTAAAGGTGCGAAGCTGAGGTGTCGACAGAACCGCCGCCAGTGAGTCCCATCCAATTCCATGTACCTCCTGAGCGTACATATCCAGGCAAACCGAGCGTAGGCGAGGCATGGCTCGCAGCGCGTCCTTGAGAAACGTGGCGGACATGGTGCCGCACAGCAACGGGTCGCTGGTGAATTTGAGTTCTCTTGGTGAGTCGCTCATGGCGTCGAGGTCTGGACACTTGTCTATCAGAGTTAGTTTTCTAGAGCACACTCGGTGTTAGCGCTATCCGTAGTACTTATGCGTTGTGGTTGTCGTGCACTACCTGACGTAGGGCCACAAAGACCGTGGAATGAACCGATCCGTGCTGACAGGCGCCTTGACGAGGACCTCGCAGTGACTGAAAAGCACGAGCATAGTTGCTTCCCGCATCGACCAACATGTCATGGACAGTGGGCGTAGACCACCGTCCGGCCATAGGTATTCGAATATTTGCAAGAGAGCATCGGTGTTTAGGGCGTTGAGTCTGTGGGTACAAAATTTAGTACCGGGTGACAGCTTAGTGTCTGTGGGACGTACATGTTTTTGGGGCTCGTCATGTTACGAGGATGATGTAAAGAGAGACCAGTGAACGTTCCGACACTGCCGCGCCCTGCCACGGTGCCGTGCTGGACCTGCCCTAAACCTTCGTAAGACGCCAGATCGGCGCCAAGCCTCCAGAACCTCCTCATCGTATGACCTTTCAACGCTATGCAGAGCCCACCCGATGCGTGCGTATACACTAGTTATGCTCGGATATACGAGTAATATCCTGTGTCAAGGCTCACCCCGTTGAATGGCGACATTCTCCTGGAACTATTCGAAGTCCTCCGACCGAAAAAATGTCTCCGCTCGTTGTCATCGACCTGCCGTTGGCTTCGTGAGGCATCCTCACCTATTCTATTCCGCTCGTGTTACCAATTGCTAGGCGAAATACCCTGGAATAGGACGACCTACGAGATCCTTCCTTCCACGCTGTGGTCCCATGTCCGGTCAGTCGATCTTCCATCTCCTCTGTGTGTTGCTCATCTCGATAGTTGCAGGATATTGCAACTTTCCTGCTTTTGCCCAGCATACTCCCAGAAGGACCCGGGTGTAGTTGATCCCTTGCTTTGCGACGCATTCAGCACCATCGACGCAGCATTGCCCGCATTGCATCAACTCACAACTTTGCACTTGCGCCCGCAGTACATCGACGTGCACGGTATCTCGTGGAATACCATCCGGACGATACTATCACTCCCCCACTTGCGCCATCTACATATCGACAGGTTCTACGTTTGTCCAGAGCTGCTTGCCTGCGACAATCTCGATGATGCCACGGTCGCACCGCTCGCTACATTTCACTACACCATGCCCCACTATCGCCAACCATGGAGCTTTCCGTCGGAGTTGGCCACGCTCGACTTCCTAGTACGCAAGCTTCACACGTCTCTCGAGGGGCTTGTACTCCCTGTGGAATCCGCTCCCATCCAGACGATATCCTCTCTGCATTGGCCCCGGCTGCGGGAGTTCACGCTCCGAGGCGAACGCTGGTCCGATCCCCCGATCCCCATTGTCGCCCTCTTCACATCAATGCCCTCTCTCCAGTCGCTTGCACTCGAGCTCTCGGAGCCAGAAAACGTCGGCGGGGGGGTGATTTGGCCGACAGGTCTCCCCGCCACTCTCCCTTGGCCCAACCTCGAAAGCCTTCGCGTGTCGCACCCGGACCCCGCAGATGAGATCTACACCCACCTTCCCTCATCCCTTCGTACACTGTCTTTGCGCTCGTGGCCTCACGAGTGTATCCGAATATACGATGTGCGGCGGCGGCATCTGAGGCCCTCGTGGTGTCAGGGTTATAGGCGGAGATGGTGGAGCTATCCTCTGTCGACGCCTCGTAATCTGGCCCAGGTCCTTCAGAAGTGCGAGCTCCCTCTGCTGCGCAACCTCGAGCTCGAGTACAGGGGCGGCGAACAGGAGCCCGAGCTTCTCCAACTTGTGGCGGTCCAGTTCCCGCACTTGACGACGCTCGAAATCCATCGCTTCCGGAGCGAGAGGAGCGATGATGCTGCAGTTGTAAGCTGGCATGTTTCCTACCCCTTGCCAATTCATCCTCTGACACATGCAACGTCGGCGCCGACGCTGTAGACAGGACTCGCAGAAGCTCTGACGCCCCTCGCCAGCCTCCGCTTGCTGAGACTCCACCTCGACTTCGCCGACATGCCTCGCCCCAACCTCGGTCGTTCAGGCGCGGAGTGTCGCCTACCGCTCGACAATCTCCCCGGCTTCGACGATACTCTCGCGACAGCCGCGGAGGAACTATCCCGAACGTTGGCGCCGTCGCTGGAGGAGGTTTGGATGTTCAGATATGACTACGACCCGATGTGGGTCGTCTTCGTCGTGACTCGCGTCAGTCTCGACGGGGAGCCGCACATCGGAGTGGTGCACAAGGGCTGGCGTCAGTACTGATGTGTTTGGAGTTCAGCGCGGTCTTGTCATCAGTTGAGGAAGGGCCTCGATAGTTGATGAGCGGGGATAGTACTAGTGCTTTTGATGCAGTACTACTATAGAAGACTAAATTGTTGTATAGATCAACTCGATATCAAAGTCCCCACACCTCCTCGCACTCCCGATACGTAAAGGCTTCCCGTAGAATGCGGATGTCACCGTCCTTCCCAGAGCCATCGCGAAGGACACTGAAGTTTGCGCGCATGGGGCCGCTCCCATTACTTGGCATCCACAAGCCCAACCTCTCGAGCGACTGGCTCAGGTTGCGCGCAAGCAGAAGCGCGACGTCCTCCAGGAGCTCCGAAAACTTGTCTAGGTCATCAGGTTCATAACTATCAGGAGAACCGAATCGCATCCGCCTCGCTGGTTTCGTCTCGAGATCCAGGTTGACGCAAATGGAATGCAAGGCGAGCGTAGCGAGCGGGCGGGCAACGTCCTCCTACGGTAGGGTAGTCTTCCGTAAGGACCGTCATCGATAAATAAAAGGCAAGACTCACCACACGAACTACCAATTCTTCGCTCCGCCGGTACCGATAGAGGGTGAGAGAGGAAAGGTCCGAAAACGCAATTGCGAGCCGTCGCAAGAGGTCGCATTCCTTCTCGTCTGCGCCATACTCGATCTCCAAGTGCTTCAGCCTGGACGCCGGACAACGCGCTAGGACGCCGAGCAGGTTGGACGCCGACAGGACATGGTAAGTGTGCGGGAACCACTGGCGTCGGGGCTCATACTTCCATAACCATTCCTTGACGCATTTGCGCGGGCACGACGGCAAGGCGAGCGTCCGCAGGCATGGGGGGAGATGTACGAAAAGCTCGTCGTCGGGGTCCGGATTCGCGATCGTCAGCTCTTCGAGCTCGGGCCACGGAAATGCTGTGTCTGGTGGAAGCCCCGGCGGCCAAATCGCCTCCGGGATAGCGTCTTCAGGCACGACGAGCTCGAGGGCGAGCGACCGGAGCCTCGGCATGTTGGCGAAGAGGAGGACGATAGGCGTCCGCGGTTCCGCCCATCGCATCCCGCGGAGCTTCAATTCACGCAGATTGGGCCAGTCGCAGCGAGACATGAGGAGGATCGGGGTCGGTTCGCTGGGGAGTGCGAGGGTGGCGAGGGTGCGGTGGACATGTTCCAGGACGAGAGTCAGGGCGTCCTTCTCCACGGAGAGCGCGTATCTCCGGTCACGCGTTAGGATTGCCTCGTATCGGAAGGCGGTGAGGGGAGCACAAGCCCCTTCCTCGAGTTCGAGAGTTTCGGTGGGGAGCACGACTGGACAGAAGGTCAGCCCAGTCATCTCGAGCTCTCGAAGACGGGGGAGGGACAGAGCGAACTGGAGGAAAGTCCAAACGGGGCCATGTACGACGCCAATGTCTGTACGCAGCGATAGCTTGGCTAACGACGGCATCTGCTGTAATACGTGTTTGATGACGGGCCCGATGAACACCTGGCACAAGTACGGGTGGGGGCTACCGGGAGGAGGCAAGGGGAGGTCGATCGGATCGTTTATCATATCACGACCGGTTACCCGTTGCAAACACCAGTCAAGCACTGTGAGGTGGCTCAACCAGAAACTATGTTAGTTTCCCCATAGTAGCCTAGTGCGCAAAGACGAAATGTAGCTCACTGAATGTAGGACCACAGGGAGGGAGGGATGAAAAACTCCGGCGTTGGCGGTGTGATTCCTATTGTACGATGTATTTTACGGAATATGAAGGGCTTGGCGAGACCCCGTAGCCATCTGCAGGTGGACGAAAGCGGAACGAGAGCGACACGGCTGCCAGACTCGTCGGCGCCGGCCTGGAGCTCGAGTATAAGTCCGAGAAGATATACGAGGACGTCGTCATTCAGGCGGCTAAACTCGACCGCCATGCTGCAACTCGTAAAGCTACGCCAGCCCCAAGACAGCGCCTGAGCAAACTGTAGTCAGACGACGGAGATGCTGGAACGGAAGGAGGATACCAAGTTCAAATTAATGATGAGGGAGGGCTGGGTTCGCTTCGACTGACGCTGGCTTGGCGCTTATGGATTTAGGGCAGGCACTGTGTATAATAAGATCGTTGCAACCCTTACTTACCGCATTGAAGCACAATCCAACGGCGCTACACAAATATATAAGCATCGTATCCGCATTTACAACTGAGCCTGAGGTGCGCAACTTGAAGGTGACTGGGACATAGTCCACCCCGCTGGAAGTGCGTGCAGAGAGTCTGTGCACGGGCTGAAGGTCGGCATTATTGATGGATAAAGAATAACTCGAAAAGCACGCAGCCACTCTCTACATCAGTGTAACATACAACACCATGCCTGGACCTGGCTACTCATCCGCGACGACGACGACACTCTTCCCAAGGTTCTTCCCCATCTGCACGTCCAAGATCGCCTGCCCAGCGTTCTCAAGACCTCGCACGATGTGCTCCTTATACTTGATCTCGCCGCTCGCGATGCGCTTCGGAATCGTCTTGAAGAACTCCTCTAAGTACTTGGGCTCGAGCGAGATGAAGAGGAACCCGTGCAGCGTGATCTCGCGCCAGAGGAGCAGCTGGAGGTTCTTGACCCCGTAGGGCTCCGTCGTGTTGTAGGCAGAGATATTTCCGCAGACCTAACAGGAAGATTCCGAATTAGTTACAAGCACAACCCGATGAAGTGTCCAGGAGGCATACGATGACTCGGGTGTGTCTAGCAGAAAAGTCGATGGCGGCTTCAAGCGTCTCACCACCCACGTTGTCCCAATAGCTATGAGCCGCATCAGCGAGAACGGGTGGGGTTAACGACCGTAGACGTACATGTTGATTGGGCCCTCTCTCTCGAGAACCTCGCGAGTGCTCGTGGTCTTGTAGTTGAAGGCGACGTCGGCGCCGATAGCCTTCACGAACGCCACCTTCTCTTCTGAACCTGCAGATGCGATGACTTTGAGGCCCTCGGCCTTGGCAAATTGAACAACGGTTCTGTAAATCCATAAGCTACTACGTCATGAAGGAGGATTGGAAGCGACTCACGCTCCAACAGATCCTGTAAGATGTGGACGCATGAGATGGGGAGGACGTTCAAAGTGACGTACATCGTACCTGATGCAGCGCTGACGAAGACAACGTCTCCCTATGAAGTGGCTTGTGTTAGCTATGCGTCCCCCAAACTCGAATGACATCATACCTTTTTGGGACGCGCGAACTCGGACCAGCCATAATATGCCGTTTGACCTGGTGGTGTCTTGGTAAACAACGCCTTCGGCGCATGTGAGAGCCACGCACAACACTCACCAGGCATCCCGAGTACTCCGAGGTACAGCGACCAGGGCAGACGTTCACTGTTCTCCACGACGCGAACCGTGCTGAGGTCATGGACAATGGCGTACTCCTGGAAAGCTGCATGGCGGTAAGTTTACTGTCAGATGCTGGGCCGTATGTTAGACGAATCTTGAAGGCGTACGGAATTGCCGATCGATGAGTCCCACAACGTGAGTGCCCTGCTTAATCGCAGGGTTCTCCGACCGTGCGACGACAGCGATCCCATAATTCACAATCCTACATTTATGGTCAGGCTCAATGCCCGAAGTGACCTCCGATCATAACTGATCAACGACGTACGGCTGCCCAAGCTTGAATGTGGGCTTGTAAAACTTCAAGTCAGACGGACCAGTCTTTCGATGGAAGGAAGAAGTTGTACTCACAATGAAGTTCTCGGCATCGGGACCGATCATCATCCGCCGCAAGTACGGATCTATCGAGAGCGCCAGGACCTTGACAAGGATCCCTCCGTTGAGTGGCATATTATCGAGGTCGATCGTCTCAGACTCGTCATAGACGACAGTCTTGCCGGGGATGGGATAATCTGTGCAGTCGAGTCAGGAAGGTACGACATGGCGCGTACAGTTGGACAGAGCTACCGGTTGGGACTTCGTTAAAGATGACGCGAGCGTTCCTCACTGGGGCCATGTTGGTGTCGTTTTCGTCTCCCAGAAGTCGTATGTACTATGTGGGAGAGGGGGGCGTTGCTGGTTCTTATATATACTTAACTAGAAGGCGAAGGCTGACCAATCAACGTCGGCCACACCCTCAAGAATAGGTCACAAGCGTCCCACTTGTGCAGCTTACTCATGACGAGAGTAGTGCTTACAGTGGGAGTGCGAACTGTGGGGGAGACCTTAACGGTATCGTAGCGGAATCGAAGAAGCCAACTCACCACAATAGTCGTACCACGCGGGTCGCACTAAAATTGACGGATAAAACGAAAAGGCCGATGAACCTTGTTTGAGTATGACCCACTGGTGGTAGAATTGCTTACTTCTCAACGACGTAATCCCCGCGTCAGGCACTCTGCTGGCGGAAGTTGGTAAGCAACCAGGGTGTACAGATTGAGTTCAGGACGTTCTGCTTGCACTAGCAGCTGGGGTTGAAACATGTATTGTATTCGCCGTCGAGCCTTAATACTCCATTTCCTAGGAGTAATCCACGAGCTTCGTCCCACCGGTCTTGTCCGCCAAACTCGCGACCTATGATGACGTGTATTAGGGGAGCTGACACGTCTACATATCGCTATCCGGGACGACTTACAGCTCTCAAACGCTATACCCAGGCTGGACAATGCCTAAGGCCGATGTGGCCTTCGCACGACGGAGGAAAGTAAGACTTATACCGAAGCTTGAGTTGGGGCAGATGCGCTGCACGTATAGCCGACAGAGAGCATCAAAACCAGTCGCCGGTAGCCAAGAGGGATGTTCTCCGAGTTGACCCCCTTGTCCGAGGTCATAATCTCGCCTGGGACGTGCAGATCTGTCGAAAATCATCCTGAATGTACAGTAATCAGTGCGTTGCATTCAGAGTAGTAGCTCAGCGCAAGGACTCGCCTGTTGAGTAGTTTAGGGCCAACCCCACCACCCAAGCCCTACGATGTACCACAACAAACGGAGTCTCGGTGATGAATACAAGCCCAATTGCTCGCATCCGTTCCCCCCTTTTGCAAATGGAAAGTCACATCTATTCACCTGGGATCTGGGTATTGACCACGATTAACGCAGATTGTCAGGATTCCCTGGGTTTGGTTTCGGTAAGATACGTATATTATGTGAGCAGTCGATGTTCATCCTGGGCCGAATAAGTTTGGTACCTATGGCAATGTAGGGATCGATGTCAATTATGAGCTACCTGAGAATGAGTACCACCATCACGATGAAGACAGACTAACGTTTGGTAGAAAAGCTCACCGTATGAAGGCTCCCTGCGCATCGTCCCACACGCAGCGGGCTTCTTACAGATTGGTTTGCGGTGCGACCAATCCGACTCGCCGCCGGAGCAGTAACACGCTGCCTTGCCGCAATTCGAGCATACATACCTGACCGGCGAGCTGCATCCGCCGCTTGTCCTCGGACTTGCTTAAATTCAAAGCATTCGTTTCCAATGATATAGCGTAGTGGACTATGCAGAAACAAGATGAGGGTGGTGGTGGATGTATCATGCAAGCAAGTTAGCAACGTTCGCCTCCGGTCCAGGACTTATAACCCTAACCCGAATCTCCTTCTAAAACAGGAAGACCCTCACTCCAGACTCCAGTAAATATCCCCGGTTGTCCTCGGCTCTGCCGCATCCCACAACGTAGACCTCATCCTGGCCGGCTTTTTCTCCTCTCCTGTCTGGTGAAACCTCTCGCCCACAACGGGCCAGCCAGCATTCTCCGCAAGTCCACGCTGCGGCCTGTAAGTCGCCGTGTCCTCGTGTGAGCGGTCAGGCTCATCTGAACAGACCTCGTCGCAGCTTGCAGCCACGTCTCGGGTCACCCAAGAACATATACCCCTACGACCTCTTGGTCGCGCCGCTCCGACTCCTGCACCCGACCTTGAGCTTGCACGGTTCGCCATGAAGTTCAGGTGAGTGTCCTGCTTGTACGTCCTATTTCCGCGCGCATATATCAACTGGAGAACAGCTCTTCATTGAAGTTCAACGCGGTGGCCGAGTGGTGGGATGAGTATATCGCGTACGTCCACCTCGGTCCTGTTTTCCCGTACAGCTTGACTGACAACATAGTCGGGAAGTTACGAGGCGTTGAAGAAGCACATTTACCAGCTGGAGAAGCAGAAGGCCGGCCTCCAGGAGTCCTACCACGACCTCGAGGCGAACGAAAGCACGTCGCTCATGACCGGAGGGCCCTCGAGCGTGGATATGGGCAACACGGACGGGCTTTTCCTCCCGCTGCTCGACCGCGAGCTCCGGAAGATATGCTTGTTCTACGAGACGGAGGAGCAGCGCCTGGCGGACGACCTCGCTGCGTTGCAGACGGACATTGAGCGCCAGGAGGAGAGCGGGCCGTATGCGGGGCACCACTATCTCGACGAGGAAGGAGATGAGGACGACGACGAAGATGACGACTTTCAGCTGCAGAGTCCAACAGCAACGGTGAGCAGGGATCGGACGCAGTCTCCCAGTCGGAGGAGGAAGCATTCGCGGTCGATGAGCAATGCTGGGCCACAAGGTGTGTATTGCGTTTCACGGTCCGTTCTCTACCCATCCCCCACGTTCGTTCCACCATGCCGACGACTGGTTTAGCGTAATTAACGCATGCTTCAGGAGCCCGACAACGAGCGGACCAGATATTCCGCCGACACAGTATATCCTCCGATGAGCACGACGACGTCGAGGCAAGCACGGCGTCGCTCGACCCCAATGCCGGCTCATCAAGTGCAGGGGCGGGGCGCGGGAGCAGCCGGTCACCTCTCGTCAAGGCACGCGCAATTGCACGGACGCTCAAGGATAGTATACTGTCCACGGCCAGTCAACCCGGTCAACCTAGTCAACCCGAGACGGTGTGGACTGCGCAGAACAACTACGCGTGGGACATACAGCTGCTGTTCAAGCGCAAGATCACGAACGTCTTCGTCTTGGCGACATCCCTCAAGTCTTACATCGAGCTCAACTATTCTGGCTTCCGCAAGATCTTGAAGAAGTACGTCAGAGTGGGCCATACGCGGTGGGACACACGCTGACCCGTATACGCAGGTATGACAAAGTGACGGACAGCAATCTGCAGGACCGCTATCTGCATACCATCGTCGAACAAGCGCCGCCATTCCTAAGGACATCCAAGGACAGGCTCAATGCGAAGATTGCACTGCTCATCGACCTATACGCACTCTGCGTTACCCACAACGACGTCGTTGAGGCGCGTCGGCAGCTCAAGCTGCACCAGCGCGAACACATTGCGTGGGAGCGCGACACCGTGTGGCGACAAATGATCGGGCAGGCGCGGCGCGGTGAGGAAGGCGGACTCCTCCCGATGGGCGGCAGCTTGGTCCTCGAGCCAGAGAAGGGGCTGCTCGATGTGCAGACACCAGCGGGGCGCTTGAAGCTGACGATGAAGCGATTATACCTCATCTTCGCGCTTGCGGTGTTTGCGGTGCTGTTGAACATAAAGGTCGTAAAGGGCACAGAGGCGAACAAGTGCTTTGCGATCCTGGTGTTCGCGACAATTCTTTGGGCGACGGAGGCTATACCTCTCTTTGTCACCTCCACCCTCATACCTCTATTACTCGTCGTCCTGCAAGTAATTCGCTCGGATGAAGACCATAAACCGCTTCCGCCTCCCGTTGCAACCAAGTGCGTATACTCTCTTTGACGGTTCATTCTACTTTTAACAGCGTTTACAGGCATGTCTTCTCGGTCATGTTCTCACCGACCATCATGCTCCTTATCGGTGGCTTCACGATTGCGTCGGCACTCAGCAAGACGGCGATCGATCGTGTACTAATTACGCGAGTGCTCAGTATTGCCGGCGAACGCCCGAGCACAGTACTGCTGGCGTTCATGGGTGTGGCCTGCTTTGCGAGCATGTGGATCAGTAATGTGGCAGCGCCTACCCTTTGCTTCACTCTCATTCAGGTGCGTCTAGAGGCAGTAGACGTTGAGTAGCTAAGGTTTGACTTTGATGTTTCGCAGCCCATCCTGAGAACTCTGCCGCCAAAATCTTCGTTTGCTCCATGCCTGATCGTGAGTCCTTGATTTGTGACCTGCTGTTTGCATAGCGGCTTACGGAGGTTCCGCTCCATAGATCGGTATTGCTCTTGCAGCGAACATCGGTGGTCAGAGCTCTCCCATCTCCTCTCCACAGAATCTCATCGCGCTCAGCGCCATGGACCCCCAACTCGACTGGGGCTCCTGGTTCGCGGTCTCGTTGCCCGTCTCCACCATCTCCATCCTCCTTATCTGGCTCCTCCTCCTCGTCTCCTACCGCCCCGCACGCTCGCCCACCGGCGAGGGCGAGATCGAGATCAAGCCCATCCGTGCGACCCGTGAGCGCTTCACTGCAAAGCAGTGGTGGGTGACGTTCGTGTGCCTGATCACCATCGGCCTCTGGTGCGTCGCGCACTCGATCCAGGACGTCATCGGGGACATGGGCGTGATCGCCATCGTCCCAATCGTGGCCTTCTTCTCGACGGGCGTGCTGAAGAAGGACGACTTCGAGCAGTTCCTCTGGACTGTCGTCTTCATCGCCATGGGAGGCATCGCGCTCGGGAACGGGGTGACGAACAGCGGCCTGCTCGAGGTGCTCGGGGACGAGATCCGGGACATGATCTCGGGCATGGACCTCTACCCCGTCGTGCTGCTCCTGTCTGTCATCGTCCTCGTATGTCCACGCCATCTTGTTTTGCTAATATCCGGGTGCTGACCTATTGCCACGCAGGTCATCTCGACGTTCATCAGCCACACCATCGCGTCTGTGCTCCTTGTGCCGATCGCCAAGGAGGTGGGGAAGACGATGCCGGGCGGCGACTACTCGAACCTGCTCATCTTCATTACTGGCCTCATCTGCTCAGCCGGCATGGGCATGCCCGTCTCGGGCTTCCCTAACCAGACTGCGTACGTGCCGCTCTGCCTCTTGGGGTATTCCCGAATGCGCTGACATCATGTACAGCGCGACGCAGGAAGACGAGATGGGCCAACTGTACCTGACAAACGTAGATTTCCTCAAGAACGGCGTCCCCGCGAGTATCATCGCGACGATGGTGCGTGGCGAATGTTCATGTTCATGTCAGACGGCCTCGATTTTTTCATTGACGAGCTGTGCAGGTCGTTTCCACCGTCGGATATCTGCTCATGAAAGCGATCGGTGTCTGATCATCCTTGCGCCTGACTCTCGTCGACTTAGCATAGTACGTACTGTATACCGCTATGATCCTAGTGTCCATCAATTGCTTCCGCCAAGGATTTCGGCATTCACTCTTGGATCTCTACTTATGTATATATGGCATTTCGGACGACTCCGACGTATTACAAGGATACATAGACAATACCCTATGGTGCCTTTCCGATCGATCGAAATCTGCGTGTGTTTGACAAGGTGGCGGTGAGTGGGTGGTGGTGGCGGTGGTGATTAAAAGGTCGGGGATCCAGGAGGTCCGGACAGGACAAAGTCGGAAATCTGAGATAAGTACAGCAGTTGCCAGTCAGGAGGCTAGATACACGGATAAACGGGAGAAGAAAGCTGAGATTAAGGCTATCAGACAGGTCGTGAAGTCGTACATAAGTTGTAGTCGTGGATGGGTCGTGATAGGGTCGTATCGCGGAGTATATCAACACACCTCAAAGAGCACAGGGCACAGGGCAACGGAAGTCTCATCCGGGACAAGGAGCGAGAGGGGAGTGAGCACACAACGGCTGACCGTGGACAGCGAGCAAGCAAGACTAAGCAAGGCAAGGCAGAAGAACGTCCGATGAGAGCAATGGGATAGACGATGCAACGACTGGAAGCGATGGGGGATCAGGTATAAGCGTACAGCGCAAAATCACGCACACCCGGAACACAGCGCCCACGACTAACTCGACAGGCCGCCGTTCCGCCCGACGGAAAGTATCAACACACACGAGACAAACCCTACGAGCATGGGCATGGCGACGAGGATATACCCGTGGACAGAAGAGCGCGGGCAAGCGCGATCGCGCACGAGTCATGGCCGCCACATCCCCTTCCCGAACACTCGTCGGACCACGACCTGCGTCACGACCGCGCACACGCCGAGCCCGGCGAGGAAGACGTACGACGGGAGGTCCGACAAGTGCGCCGGCAGCTCCTCCTCCTCCTCGGGCTTTTGCCCCTCGTCGCCTGTGTCTGCGCGGTGCCCGACCAACTCGGGGTCGTCCGCGCCCGGCATAAACTGACGTTGAGGTTGAGGCTCCGCGGCGGCCGATGGTGCGGTTAGGCTTACGCTCGATGGGTGCGGTTGACGTTGAGCTTGTGGTCCCGGGTCACCGTCGCTCTGGACCGCGGCTTCGGCCACCGCCACGCGCACATGCACATGCGCGGCGCCCCCCCGTTCAGAGTCGGACTGAGCTTGCACGCCGATTTCCACGGAGGAGGACACGCGGGCCTCGGACGCGCGGGCAGCGCTCGCGGCCGCCGCCTGATCCCGAGCTTGAGATTGAGAGTGAGATTGAGAGTGAGATTGAGATTGAGATTGGGCTTTGCTCGGAGTCGAGAGGAGGGCTTGCGCTTGGGCGCGTTCGAGTTCGAGCTCGAGTTCGCATTCCGCTGCGGCGCGGAGCGCCTCGCGCGCCTCTAGGTCCGCGACCTTTTGCTCGACGACCTCGAGCCGCGCGCGGAAGGTGTCGACGAGCGCGCGCGTGGCGAGGATCTCCTCCTCGAGCATGCGCTCGAGCTCGATCGCCTCAGCGTCTGCCATCTCCAGCTCCGGCCCCATCTCCATCTCCAGCTCCGCACCCGCGTCCGCTGGGGGTTCCGGAAGGGGACGCGACGCCGACTTGGACGGAGACGGAGACGAAGACGGCTGCCCGTCCGGCGGGGGAGTGGGCATGGACGCGCTCTCGGCCAGGGCGTTCAAGCCAGCGATGGCGGTGGGGTCGAGCGGCCTGAGTGGGACGGGGGCGGGGGGCGGTTCCAGAGCGTGAGGCGCGAAGATCGCCGTCACGACGCGCCGCTCCCCACCTTTTCCGTTGCTGCTGCCGCCGCTGCTCCGCCCGCTGCCCAGGCCCTGGATCGTCTTCTGCCCGAGGGTCGCCTCGTGCGCTGGCACACGCTTGACGGTGACGCCGTTCGCGAGGTCGACCTCCTCCCATGCGCGCGCACCCGTCACGGACGGTTGCTTCGCGAGCTCGGCGAGGAGCGCCTCCATCGACGGCTCCTCGTCCAACAGCGTGTTGGATGCGGACCCGCTCGGGGACGGGGGCACGGGGAGCGGGCGGCGCTTGGACGGGGAGGGGCTGGGGCTCTCGACCACGCGCTGGCCGGTGAGCTGGGCCTGCAGCTCAGCCAGTTCGCGGATTTCCTTGCGCGCGCTGGTGCGATCCCGCTCCGCCGAAGTCGAGGGGGCGGCCTCGTCCTCGAACCCGCCGTCGGAGCTGAAGCTGCCGCTGCGCTCGAACGTCTCGACCATGCCCCGCACGCGGCCGTTCCTGTACCGCTTTGCCTTTGATCGACCCAGCGCGGCACCCCCAGCAGCATCTTCATCATCCCCCGTTGAGAACGAGGCGGCCGAGTCGACCGAGGACGAAGACGAGTTGAAGGTCGGGTTGGAGTAGAGCACGCTCTGCTCGCGCGTCGGGGAGGAAGAGGGAGAAGGATTGGGTTGGAAGACAGAGAAGGGGGCGGGGGCGAAGGAAGGGGAGGGGGAGGAGATGGGGGAGGGGTCGCCGCCCCAGATGCGGCCCTTGAGGACGTTCTGCCGGAGGTTGCGGGCTGCGACGAGGAGGGCGTCACGCCATTTCTTGTTCATGCCCAGTCTGTCGAAGCGAAACCATCTTGTCAGTACAAGGGACAAGTATAGAACGGGGTGTGAGACGACAGGGTGTCATGGGGGACATGCTGGAGAGCGACGATCGAGAGGGTATGGGTAGAAATTACGTTGAGCGCAACTCGAACCACGGTGGCCGGGATTCCGAGGAATACATTCGGCCACGAAAGACGTTGCCACATCCTGGCCTTTTGTCAAAGTTCTTTACGCAAACTTGCGCGAAGAACGCCACCGCACTGTGTGGCGATGGTACTAAACCTTCTCCACCATGGCGAGGCAAAGACTTGACTCAAAGTTCTCCCTGATTTCGCATGCTGGGCGATTCCAAACCATATGCCAGAAGGAAACACTCACGATTCGAGATCCTCCTCATTCAATCGCAGGAACGTGCGACCGCCGATCCTTGCGCTCTTGACAAAGGTAGCGATATCTTTCGCAACCAACGCCGGCAGACCAATAGGCTCGATGTCCCCGGTCTTCCCTCCGGACGTCATGCGCAAAGCGGTGGTCAGATATGTTGCGAGCTGGGACGGCGTCCACATCTTGGGGTTCTCCGGAAGGTCATCAATGGACGGCGGAGCGGACAGCGCAGGGCTTGGGAGTGAGATGATAGGGAGCGTCTCGGAGCGTCTCGGACGCCTCGGGGCTTTGGATACTACTTCATCTGCACTCACATATCCTCCGCTGCCTGCGTTTCCATCCCTCCTGGCCTGTGTGTTGTCGAGTTCGGGTGGGATAGGAAGAGGACGTGGTGCCTCGCGACCAGGCGACTCCGGGACGGAGTTCAAGGACCTGGTGGGACGGTGGACTTTGCCTGAATCGGAACGGGAGTTGTTTGGAGAGGTAGGAATGTAGTAGTGATGGGTGGCATTGACGTTATACCCAGAGGAATTCGAGCGGGTGAGGAGCGCGGTGGAAGTTGTCTTGATTGCGTAGGGATGAGGGTTCGGTTTGAGCGCAGGATCCTTCTTGGAAGGTGAAACGGGTTGATAGGACGGAACAGGGGGAGGAGTTGGGAGCGTGCGCGCAGTTGCAGTCGACATGACTGATTGGAGATTTCGTCAAGTTCCGCCTGTCTGAAGCGTCTTGCTAGACTTGCCACCGGATCACAGGCGGTCTACGCACATGTCAAACGGCAGGAAACTACCAAAAACGAGGAGCGACATACCAGATCGCCAGTCCCAGCGTTCACAGCGTGAAGAACGAAAGCAGCTCGCTCCGGACCGTCCACCGACATCGACACCGACAGCGTCACCAGTCACGGTCACACCCGTCTTGGCGCTTAATTTGTACTTCCTGCTAGTTTTCCTGCAAAAAAAACGAGCTTGGAACTTGCACCTCACCTTCCACGATATCACTGGTATATGCGGCTAAATCTGGGGTATAAACTTGCAGAGATTATTGGAACACATCGACGGCAATAAGATATGACCGCGTTGGTGGCTTACAGTTGGAGAAGATACTGGAGAACTTGAACTTCGTGCCACGATTCTCCGAACGCCAGGTTTCGGCATGGTCATACTTGCAATGCTGTTGGGGTTCACCAAAGTGGGTGACACCACATAACTCTGTCCTCTTTACGTCTTGAATTTTCTAGGTGTACCTATCAGCAAGCTCTTATCCTAGAATTCAGCCCACCATTCGAAACATGCCTTGGAAATTTGACTTCTTGGAGAACATGAGAAGTGCGAAGGCATAGTACGGCAGTCGTGGCTGCGTTCGTAGAACCAGTACCGGCGAACATCGAACGCGCTACGCAACGCGCCCGCCCGCAACAGCATATCGGCGGCACGCTGAGAGGGGTCGCCAATGTTGAACAAACCTCCAGACGAAAAAAGATTCAGAGACCCCAAAACCGTTACCACTCTTCCCTACCAGCTGGCGATGTTCCGCCGAGTGGAGGTCAGTTGAAGGGCTCGCTCAGAAGGTATGCAACTAGTTCGTGTCGTTCATCCTGGAAGCTTTGGCGTTTTAACTGAGAGACTTGTAAACTCATGTCCTCCGAACACAATTTTTCGAACTATATCCTACCGAGAGTGGTGTCGGACGATCAAACAAGACCAACTTCCCTAAGGTACTGGGATTATCGGGAGTCCTAGTCTCATACCAAGACCGTCCCTCACGATCCCACGTGAGAGGGGATTGCATCGAACCTATCGTGAGTTCCGCGCTCGTGCTCGTCGACCATGTCTTCTATGGGCCGTTTCTCGAAAATTGTTACGGTACATATGTTCCGACAGCCTTGCATTGCCTGACATTCATTTTAACCAAGTTAAGCATAACAGCCCACCAGCTTCATTCAACTTGTGGAACTTGAACCTCCGTCTCGTACCGCTCGCGAAACCCTCGATAATGACGCTTACGCACTCCGGAGAACCACAGTCGGATCTACCCAATCTCGCAGATTGCGACATACTATGGTTACACCATCAAGTCATCAGCGTTTCAAGTGGGGAAGTGCTCCAGAGTTGTCCCGAACTCCAGGCGCCGAGGTATGGACCTTTCACTGGACTTCGCGCGTTGATGGGACCTGTGCACCGTGATACGCGTGGTGAAGATCACACTCATCGAGTGAGTGTCGCACCTTCAACGATGGTCGAGGCAACATGCATGTGGGCACGCACGCATCGCTCTTGTCATCCTCATGGCATGCTCACCGCCAGCCACGGCCGACTCGGTTCAACAGGCGATGCTGAGATTTACAGCCGTATCTTGGTCACTGGCTGTTCTATACACACTCCGACTCCCTATCGCATCGGCATTTCATCCGCCTCATCATTCTGTAGGAGGGAAACCGCCAGGTGCTGCGTCGTCAGGACGTCGGCAAAAGCTCGCAAAAAAAAACGTTGTGGTGAGTGGTTAGCTTCGCACGCCTCTCCATCCCATTCTACGTAGCCCATTCTCCGCCCTGTTGAAGTGACGGAGTGTGAAACAGAAAATACACAATCAATAACGCCTTGTCGCAAGAACCCATCGACGGATGATGGCACCAAATGAACTCTTAGGTGCTGCGCTCGGCCACGGTGCACTCGGCGACTTTTTCTTCTGATACGAAGCCCTCGCTGGCGCGGGCGCTTTAGGAGCTTCAGGACCGGTTGAATGGCGAACGAACCCAGGCAAATGGTTTTACCTCGAGCCACCCAGCCGGGCCAGAGGTGAGCACGTCATTGAACGTGGCTGCCCTCAACGAGTCTTTGACACCCGTCCCGCGCCGACGATGGTGTGCACGTGGGCATCGGCCAGGACTTGCCAGCTGGCAAAAAAACTACAGCTTCGAGACAATGTTGACACCCTGCGAGCGGCGAACAGAGCATTCGCCGGACCCATGACTTAACGCCGCTGCATCTGCATGGTCGGTGGTCGATGTGGGGGGTTCGAGGACTTCGTGATCCCCCGGACCTCCCATATGGACCTCCCCCACCACCCCGCATGGTCGAACCCATTCCAGCTGAGCGGTACTACAGGTAACTTCCCGGGGAGAAGGTTACCGGCGAGTTATGACGCTCCAAGGCACCATGCAAACTGCCAGCAGTTCATGCGCGCACAATGCCCCGCCGGGTAATTAGCAACCATATGTTGCAAGCCGTCGTACTGGTCGGCGTCGACTCGGACAATCGCACGAGGTGGAGTGCTCCCTCGCGCGGGAACAGCGGGGAGATGTTGGAGAAGGTTGGAGAGCATGCCTTTCTTCCAGTCGCGAAACTACAGGCATCGACGCCGTTCCTCTCGCAGCCCATTTCGCTTCCTAAACTCTTTCCCGTCCCAAAGAAGTTTCCAGGAAGCCTGCCGTCCCCCGGCCTGTTGCGTCACCCTTCCACTTCGAGGACACTGCGATTTTTTCAACGATTTCTCCGGGTCTTTGCAAATATTTTCCTTCCGTGCCGAAGACCTAGCCAGAGCTTTGATCATTTCCAATATTCTCCATTGTGAGGAAAGATTGATATAATCGCGGTTACTCTACTTATGCAGGATGGGGAGGAAGTGCAGCGCAGTATGCCTCCCCTGAGCAGCGGGCCATTTCGTCTGTGCTCATCTTTTACCTTTCGTGGACGGTCCGACCGTCGCGTTCTTCTTCTTCGCTGCACGCGAAAGTCCGCCTCGTGTCTTACTAATCCCGGCATAGATTCTCGGAGGTACGCATTTCCTTCGCAACACACACGATGTCACGGCATTATCGGACGTGTATATTGCACGCGGAGGCGTCCCGTATTCAAGTATCCTTTGCGGTCAATCGGCACTCTGACAAGATAAATCGGTCCCAGGTCAGTGGCTTGGCTGACCTCCGCCAACGGCCATGGAGCTTAATTTTATTTGTCAGATCATCATGATCATATTCTTGTCACACGGTTAACCGTGACGTTCGCGAAGTTCATGGAGAAGTCGTTGGCAATTACCGTGGATCCAACCGCTACCATCGCGCAGTGAGCCGCTACAGGTTTGTGGCTGTCTTTGGCCTGTGCTCCTCCCTCTGAAACACGCTCGGTTCAACGGTGCGGTTTGGCGAGACAATCGGAGGCTATATAGCCGCTACAACCATGAGGCGAAGTAGGTAGCGTTCGGCGCCTCGCAGTGTGGATTGACCGTTGCTAGAGCCAGTGTTCTCCGACTTGTCGGTGGAATCCTCAACTTTCGGTCGGCAAACTTCTGTGTTTCGCATCCAAAATGGCAAGGCGCGCTGTACAGTTCGTTTCCCACCCGCCGCTGGGCCTCGCTCTCCACTGTTTCCTGCGCTTTGCCCTAAATACTTCACGCGGAATGTTGTAGACACAGCGGCCGAGCCGTGAGCCCGCTCTGGAACGAAAGGTAAGCGGCTACGCAGGACACTAGAACCTTGGGGTGCTAATGAAACCCTATTAGGAATAACCGCCAAAGCACGAGCCCTATCGTGGGCGTGGTAGAGAGCAATTGCCATAATTCTGTTGTACGTTCTCATCCAGAGGCACTCTCGGACGTCATTTAATTCTCAGCGCAAATGAAACCTTGACAGTGCTTCTCGAAATTTCCGCACGGTGTGGAGCCCCTCAAACCTCGTTCACATGGCTTTCGTTCCACCTTCAATAAGTTTTTGTTCATTAAACGCGAACAGTGTCAAATGTGTTCCCTCCGATTCATGACTCACGCTCCCTGGTCACCCCGTGTCGCACTTTCCCTAGGGACGTTGCAGTCTGGTGACCCACTCGGCATCTTCGGCGAGGGGGGTAACTGGCATGCAGCGTGCACTAGGAGTCGGACTACGCGACCATTTCGTAAGTCCATTAATTGGCTTGTACGTCACTACCCACGACGTTCGACGTCTGCGAACCCTTCCCGACGCGCACGGCAGGCCAGCGCGATTATACTCTCTGTTTCACAACCCAGTTCCATCCCATCATACCCTATCCTTGTTTACTTTCTGCACTCTGGCCCCATGGGCATGACTTAATTCCTAGCCCGGAGTGGTTCACACACAGTCGGTCATCGTTTTGGAGTGTTATCCTCATTGCTACTGACAGACTCCCGTCGAGTCTCACCGGCGTGCCGACACGCAAGACAATCCCGTGGAAAATTCCCTAGGAACTCAATTGGGCCAGAGTACTTATGAACCTGAGCCACTCAATATTGATGTGGACTTGAAGCATTCATTCCCGTCATAGTAGGCGGGTCGCTACGGCCCGCCCAGGCACGAAGCAGTCACTTCACCCGCCATGCAGGAAGCAGGAGAGTGGGGCCCCTTGCCAGCTCAGCGCTCAGCGCTCATCTCCGGCCTAAGCTGAGTGAACATCTCCCTTTGTCTCCATTGCATGGTTTCCCGCACCATATGCGAGGGCTGGCGGTCACGAACGCCTCCCTTCGTACACGGTGCAGGCAACATCCCGCTCGTCCCAGCCGAACGCGCGCAGCGTCACTCAGCCATCTAGTGCCCGACAGGGGCTTCTCCGACCGGAACGCCTCGCCGAGCGTAGTTGTCGGGATACCAAATGGTCGATCACAAGGCTGCGTGTTCGGGCTCAGCAGGAGCTCAGCCTGCGACCGCGAGCGACGCAAGCAGGCCCGAGGTTTCCGAAAGTTGAGCGGGCACTGGGTGCTTGGCGGCGGGAAAGAAGAATCACAGGCACTTTTACCTAACTTGCTTGCGAACGAGGCTAGTAAGGCCCCGGGCTACCCGGCGGATCGGGATTTCCGACAATCAAGCTCATAACGCGTACGCATAATGCGGCCGAGCCTTCTCCGTCCATATGTTTTTGGGACCTGGGACGCTCACCGCAATTTCGCTTATTGCCTTAATTGAGCCTCGCCGTCAAACATACCCGGGCAACACGTATGTCAAATGTAGTCTTTTTCGAATATTCCCGCCCGCGCTCGTCTTCTCCTTGTCGCCACAAGACCCGGAACACGTTCGGAGTCCGAACAACTGGCCTTACGGATAAGTCGAGCCCGCATGAACGAATATTAATGATAAAATGTTTACTCGGGGGGGGGGGAGTGGCGGCGCACCGTGCACTCGCCGCCACAAGGCCGCAGGGTCGGCCACGCATGGTGGGGGGCACATTGATCATGATGGAGTGACAGTCTCCAGATATCAGATAGCTGGGGCCACAGCCTCGTCCGATCGCCAGTCGCGTCGTCCGTATGTACTCACCACCCATCACGGTGGCGGGTCCTTTTGCGGCATCGAGGAAGAGCGTGTGCGTGCATGGCTTTCGGTCCCGACGGGGCATTCGCGTTCCCAGGCCCCTGGGCCCAGTGGGAACCGTGCGCGAGCGGTCCGAGCAACCCCCCAAGGTCGAACCCACGCACCCTCCTCCCACGCACCTTCTCCAGACGCCAAGTAGATCGTCCCCGGTCGCGCGGTCCTTCGCGAGACCCAGACGGTGCAGATAAGTTAGACTGCACTGAGGGGCGCCGGCTGCGTCGGCAATTCAGTGGCAGCAGCGACAGCAGTAGAGATAGACCGTCAATAAAACCATTCCCGGACGTGTGTTTCTAACATAACACCCGGCGATGATGGGACGATCACTCTCACTGGAGCGGGGCGCTGCCAGCGCCCGCGCCTCGACGAGTTTCTGTGGTTACACGAAGGGTGGGGGTTCGCGTGCTAGTGCCCGAGCAGAAGCTTCCGCGGAACAGCACCAGCATGGGCACGGGCACTGGGTCGAGAGGACAGGAACGAGGACTCGCAGCACTTCGGCGTCGCCGGTCACGGAACCAGCTGCCATGCGGCGGACAATAAGTAGACAAGTTGCCAATCGCGGTCGGGCACCGCGAGCTTGAAATCGAGGTTCTCGCCGCTGCGATCCAGCGCGTGCCTCGCAGAGAAGGCTACTAGTGAATTACACGATACGATGTGCGCACTGCGCCCTAGCGGCGACTACTACTTGCAGCTATCTAGGATATGCGTAGAGATGTGGGGACGGAACATATGCAGGCAGACGTGGACGTGAAAAAGCCGCACGCCAACAGCGGCAGCAGCAGCAGCAGCAGCAGCTCGAAGGTGAACTAGAACAGCTATAACTTACGTGAAACCAATCCAATTCCTTACCAGATCCAGCAGACTGTCAGCGCCATATGAGTACAACGTAAGTAAAACGTAACGTCCCGCGTGCAAATTCAAATCATCTCCCCGTCCCAACCGGACTCCATGGACGAGAGCTTCCAGGGCCCTTGGTAGCGTTGCGGAATCCGAGTCCCAGCTGCGGAGGCGAAGTGGCCACAGCGTTACCAGGGTCGCCACCCGGACTTCGCGGAGTCGGCTGGCGAGATGCTCTCCGCTTTCACGCTCTCGGACGAGGTCGAGCGCGGGGGGCTCGGCGGCCGTTCCTGGCGACGGAACACTTGCTCTTGTGTCCTGTAGCGCTCGCGCTCCTCGCCCCCGTGGTCCCGCGAAGACCCGAGGTACGGAGAGGGGGACACGGACCTGGTCGGACGATCGTCGTGGGAAGCGCGGCGGGCCCCATGCGAGTCGAAGTCGGGGAAGCGGAAGGACGACGGCGGGGGATCCACCGCGGAACGCGATTGGTAGTGCTCGTGCTCGTGCCTGGATTGTGAGAGGTAAGACGATGATGACGATGACGACGATGGGAGCGCCGCGAGGGCGCTCGCTGGGGACCGCGGGGTGCTGTTCCGGGAAGAGAAGGACGGCTCGGATCTGTTCGAGTGGCAATGATGAGCGGAAGGATGCAGGGAGAAATGGAGGGGAACCGGGGGGTGCTTACGATTTGTGGACGAGCGCCGCCGCCAGGCTATGCCGCCGCTGCGCGAGATGCTCGGAAGACAGGGCTCGCCGAGCTTGAGCGCGGGGGTGAGGGTCTCTGTCCATGTCAATGTCTTCGTCCTCGTCGAGGGACTGTAGGCGGCGCAGAACCGCCATGGGCTCGCTGCATTGCCCCTCGCGTATGTTGTCCATGGACGAGATGGGCGGGAGGTGGAACGAGCCACGGTCCTCGCTCCCTCGGCGGCTCGGTGGGCATATGGGCGGCAGCTTAATCGTCTCCCCGATAGACCGCTGCGAAGACGTCGGAGAGAGTTCCATCGCGCCTTGCGATGGCGCACTGAAGCGTGACGAGGTGGATGACAGTGGGCTCGGGTACGGAGAGTAGCGCAGGCCTGCCGAATCCAGGGTGGGTGACAGCTTCCGCGCAGCGCCCCCGTGCAGGAAACCATTGGATATGGACGACGTGGGCGACAGGTGCGGCCGCTCGACGTACGGCACATGGAGTATGACGGGCGAATCGCTCTGTTCGTGGCCGCCGTGGCCACTGATCGCCTCGACGTGCCGTACGGACTGTGTGGCGAACGTGTGGGACATGACTAGCGTGCTGCGCGACGAGGGTGGTCCCATGCTCGGCGGCCCTGTCTCTCCTGGAGAGAAGACTGTCCAGTCATGCTTAGAATCGAGCGGCATCTCAGCCGGGGGGTTGCGACGGGCCCGCCGTTTGCCTGTGCCAGGCTTCGCGATCTGCCCAAAGCCCGGATCGTCGGGGGACAAGCATGAGCTCGGGAAAGTGGGCCTGCGCAGACAAGTCAGTCACCGAAGAAACTGCGCCAAGGTCTGAACGGGATCTACATACCCAAACAGAGGGACGAGGTCGTAGCGGATCGGCCATGCCACCCTAAAGCATGTAAGTTGGGAAGTCGACACCGAGACAGCGAGCGCGCTCACCTGCGGGCCAGGCGAAGCGCGATCTCGTATGGCATCCACGTTCCCTGGATTTTAAGGTATCCCCCCCTTACTCGCCTTAGCTGGGCTGCGAGGTCGGGTTGCGAGTCGATAATCTTAACAATATCCGCTGATGGTACTGGGTCAGAAAAAAAAACATGGCGTTTGTGAACAGGCGTGAAGGTCTCACCCTTCGAGTTTCCGAGAGCTACGGAGTCAGGCACAGTGTCAGAGGGTGGTGAAGGGTGGGCGATGGTGAAGCCGTGACTCACCCTTCCAGATCCCAGTCCAGAGAATATATCCGTCGTCCATGTCCAACATAATCCACTGCCCATTCAAAGGGTACTCGTACACAGGTCTGCAACAAGTTCAGACTTCGGAATGTTTCCAGAAAGGCGCCCATTGAACACTTACATATATCCGCGGGGGTCGTTGCTAGTAATATAACGCGCCTTGGTGACATGGTGGTCGGGGCTGGGGAACGGTGTATAAGGTTTGCCGTTGGTAGCGTGGTCCAAACTCGGAGAAGGCAAAGGATCCTGCGCGTGCGCCATACAATGAACCGCGTTAGCGAGCCACTCGCGGGAGATGACGCCAAACGACAAGCGAGGCATACGCACCAGGAGCAGACCGGAAGACATGCTAGCGAAGCGGCTGTTTCCCAAGGCCATTTAAATGGGAATGGGGGCGGCGCGAGGGATAGCGAGGACGATTTCAAAGCCGCCGCCTTTCTATAAGCTGTGTCCGCTGCGAGAGGGGATATCGCAGCTCAGGTGATCGAGGACCTAGACGGAGCTGCTGCGAACCCAGAGCTTATGGATAAACGGAAAGTCCGGTACGCGCACGCCGCGACGTCGAGCGGGTGAGGCGGTGTGCTGTGTGGAAGGAGGAGGTGAGAGGGCCGGTGATTTAGATGGACAAGCGGACGCAGCTTCTGAGGCGGGGAAAAAGGGTATTCAGGCGTCAACCACAGGGCCCATATATCACCTGCGCGGGACCAGACGAAGAGGCAGCCCCAGTGCAGATTTATTACGACACCAGCCCGTAACTGACTCCGATGATCTGTGCGCATTCCTCCCAACGGTCGCCCAGTAATTTTTGGTCCCAGAAGAATTCCCCGCAGAACCGAGGTGCCGGATTCGGAATGGGCTGTCTAGGTACCGAGCCTCGGCATTTTCGATCGCACAGATATAAAAAGAGGGTGGGGGTGATCAAAGATGGCGTCGCAGATGCATCTTCAGCCAGACAATCCCGGGTCTTCGCGGGATGTTTGCCCGTGCCGACCGCCCTCGCCACCGGGTCGGATTATCTAACATAAGGTGATTGCGCAGACGTCGTGTCGTCGGACGTGCCCCGGGCGGGTGCGAAAAGGGGAGGAAGTTTAAGTTGCAGCGATCATGTGGACCACGAGCTCGCGATCACGCCTGCCTCTTGTGCTCTCCCCGTTCACACCTGGAGCATCTGAAATTGAATGGATGGCAGCACGAACAGATGGAACACAGAGCATATTGGGCGTGGCAAGTGTATTCCGACTCCGCGGAGGCTTGGACCGGGGAAGGAGTCTCCGGAGGGGCCACGAGCCGACGACCGAACCGGACGGTGGCTGAACCGTTGAGGCTGGGGTCAAAAACGCTGAGACGGGCGGGCGGGCGGAGTGCGGCATGACCAAAAACGAGCATCGAGTAAGTAAGTCAGTGAGGTGCGGCGTGTGTCCGCAAACGGGGCTGAGGCGCGGATGACGCGAACGCTTGACTAGCCTGACTGGCGGGAGATGGGCTGAGACGGGCTCGTGCCCCTCGTAACCACGGTGGCAACCGAGGCACGCAGCCGACCACCTCCGCCCGGCTATAGGTGTCTTACAATGATTCCACAAGTGTCTTCAAGATGTCAGAAACGGCATGGTGCGGAGCTGCAAGGCTTGTTGGCCGAGTGTTGGTGTTCAAAGAGCCCTTGCCGCGATCGACCTTTGACGGTGACGGTGTTGGACGTGCGCCACAAGCGCTGTCAACGGTGCCCGGGCACAAATTGGGAAGGGGGTGGACAGAAGACTGAAACTAGTGGGCTGAGGAGGCTGTCGGGGGGACGCGCGCGACGGCGAGGGCGCGGCCGGGGGGGGGGCGAGTAAGTAGAAGGTTGTGCATTGGATAAGCGGCCTGTTCGCTCGGAGGTGGCGACGGGCGAGGAGGGGGTCTCCACAGCAGCATCTGCGCAGCTTCTAGCGCACTTGTCGGGAATACCGCGGACCGAGAAAGGGCGCACAGTGGGCGAACAACAATATTGAGGCTCGAGCTTGAGCATTGCGTGACAGACCCCGCTCAGCCGCTCTCCCGCGTTGTCAGACGGCGAGGTGTGGAACGGGGCCCTGGCTCAGCGCTCAGCCCAAGCGATCGGAGAGGCCGAGCCATGCGAGCGGCCACGGCGCCGTCTGCGGCCTGAAGAGTCCTGAAGAATCGCACATCGGCGAGCGCACAATCGGCGGGGGGGCCAGCCGTGCGTACGTCCCTAGATCCCGCGATGCGTCGCAGATCGCCCAGCCATCCGCCAGCAGCGCCTCGAGGCCCCCTCGACCCCGAAGCCCTCAGATACGTCACGAGGCGGTATGAGCCTGGGAGCGCAGCCGCCCCCAATCTGGCGTCCCACCCAGTCCGCGCCCGTGCCTGGCCCGCCCCACGCGCGGTTCCAAATATTGGTAGCGACCGTCGACCGTCTGATCGAACTCTCCGCCCCTTCCTCCGAGGTCCATTCTTGGTCCAACCCATCCCTTTCCGGGCCCGAGACCGCATGCTACGGAGCCGAAACCGTGCGCACCTCGGCGCCCCCCTCCTCGACCGAAGCACCCCGCAGGCCGCCCAATATTCATCCATCTGTCCGCCCAAAATACCATATCATGTGCGGGCACACACACCACGCCGCTCACACGTCCCAAGCCACATACCTACCGGATTCACGACCCACAGAGGAGGAGCAATTCCTCACACCGGTCTCAAGCCGAAGCAGGGCTCCCCCGCAATGGTTCGTCAATGCATCAGCATGTTCATCAGTCAGTCGTATACATCATCACAGCAACCGGGCAAGAAGCTACGGACGCACATCTTCGCACATCCCCCGACTCCAAGCTGCAGACGCGCGACCCAATTGTCTATCGTCTATCACCGCACTAACCAGCTTCAAACACTTCTCGGTCGCGTAAGCCGCCCCACGCCAACTGTCGTCTGACCACTGACAGCGACCCGTGTCCGCTCCGCTCTCTCTTCCCCCATTCGCCCGTTCCTCTCCACGTCCGTTCCTCTTCTCCCTTTGTCCGTTCCTCCTTCGGTCCGCGCGCCTTACGCCTGGTGGCTGTGGTACGCCCGCAACGCCTCGCGCACCTCCGCCGCCCCATGCCCCGCCCCCGTCGTGTAAATCACCCTGCTCACCTCGAACCCGTTGAACTGGCTCGCCGCGCACACCGTGTACGCGCCCATGTTCTCGAACGCGAGCCAGTCGCCGACCGCGAGCGTCGCCGGGAGCCGCACCACCGCGCACACGCAGTCCAGCGAGTCGCACGTCGGGCCCCACACCGAGCTCGCCCGCACCGGCACGCTCGCCGCGACGTGGAACGACCCGTTGAGCGACAGCACGTACGGCTCCGGCGTCTGGTGGTCGAACAGGATGCAGTTGAACGCGCCGTACACGCCGTCGTTGATGTAGTCTGTCAACAGTGAAACAAAATGGACACCGTCAGCACCCGCCGACCGTGAACCGCCCGCAGGGAGACCCTAGAGGGTCCGAAAAAAAGAGAGAGAGAGAGTTCGGACACGTACACATCACGCTCGGCTGCTCTGGCTCGACGCCCGCCTCTGGACCCGCAGCCGAGTCCGGGGCCGCGGAAGCAGCAGAAGCCGCACTCGACCCTTCGACGGCAGCCGCAGGCGGCGCCCGGCGTGCGATGATGTTCGCCGCGAGCGAGAACGCCTTCGCGACGTAGTACCGCCCCGGCTCCGCGATGAACCTAATTCCGTCGCGGTCGCGGTCTCGCGCGGGGAAGTGGCGCTCGAGCGCGTCCCGGAGCACCTGGGCAGTCGCCTCGAACGTCGCATCCTCGAACCCCCCGCCGACGTCGAGCAAGGTGAACTTGTACCCCGCCTCCCGGCCCATATCGAAGGCGGTGCGTGCGCGAGCGACCGCGTCGGTGAACGCGTTGGAGTCGTAGCACCCGCTCCCGACGTGGAAGCTCACGCCGATGACGTCGAGTCTGAGCTCACGCGCCTTGGCGAGCAGCGCGGGGACGGTGACGAGCGGCGCGCCGAACTTGAGGCCGAGCCGGCAGAGGCTCTTTGAGTCGTCCGTGAGGATACGGACGACGAGCTTCGCGCCGGGGTGCACGCGCGCGATCTTGTGCAGCTCGTCCGTGTTGTCGAACGTCATGACGTCGACACCGGCGCGCGCCGCAGATCGGACGAAGGACGTCGCCTTGCACGGGTTCGCGAAGATGATGCGGTCGGGGCTGACGCCGACGTCGAGCACCTGCTTGATCTCGTTGTTCGACGCGCAGTCGAAGCCGGTCCCGAGCCCGGCGAGAAGGCGCAGCACGTACGGGTCCGGGTTGCACTTGACGGCTAAACGATGATACACAACATCAGCCGCTGCTAGAACCACGAGAACGCGATGACGCGAGAACAGGCCACGGCCCGCGCCGGCTAGAAGACGTACCGTAAAACGGCTCGATGTCGGGAAGGAGCTTCTTCCACCGTTCGTGCTGCCTATACACGGAGCTGAGGTCGGCAACAAAGAACGCCTTCTCGGCGTCGGGTTCCCCGTCAGCGCCCAGGTGGATAGCGTTCATGACCCCGTTTCTGAGGTGGACGTCCATGTGGCCGCGGTGCAACGGGGGCAATCCGGGAATAGAGACCTCGTCATCGTAATGACGGTCCGAGTTCTTGAGAGTGTATCCAGTACTAGTGTCGTGAGAGTGTACGATAGAAGGCGAGAGGAGCCCGTTTACGAGAGCATTGGCAAAGTACTTTTCGTTCCGCGGAAGAGAAGAAGATAAGGTGGGGGAGCAAGAAAGAATGTCGTAGTCAAAGTCCACAGGGGAGGTAGCAGAGAGGATTTCGAGTTGAGCCATCCGTCGTTCGTTCGGCTCGGGGGCAATAGTCGTGGAAGGGTCGTGGATATCTAGGTCTTGGTCTATGTTGGTGGCGTGCAGCAAAGGGAGGAAGCGCGGGCTCTCCCCGGGGAAGGGGTAAATGGTCGTTTTGGTTGCTATTCGTGGAACCCGAATTACCGAGCCTACCGCCGCGGTCGCTAGAACGAGCCGGGCGGGATAGGGACGGTAACTATAAGGCTTCCTTCAGTCGTCGTGGGATCCTCGCTCCCTAAAGCGAGGACAGGCTTGAAGGGAAGAAAGAACTGCTGTGCAGAGTTAAGAAGAGAAAGCTTCGGGACACGGAGACGGTCCGGCGTAGAGTCGATTGATATACGAAGTGCGAGAGTCCTGTCAAGGAGGTTCTCCTGCAGCATAGCGTTAGACGGGCCTTGCAGCGGCAAGGAAAGTGACATACCACGAACGGATGACCACCTGAAACAGAGGTGGGTTAGTTACGGCTCGACGGAAAAAATGATGAGGTATATGTTTGAAGGAGGCACGGTCTATCGAGGAAAATAGAGGCCTTGGTCGAGGGGCGTTGCGCCCCAATGAACGAACCAAGCGAACACGTTTGCGCGCACAGGTAAAAGGATGTCTGGTTACGCCGCGTCTTCCAGCGCTTGCCTTACTTACGTATCATCTGTGACGTCGCGATGATATAGATAAAGATAATCGCAATTGGAGGTGTCGACACGTAAAGCAGGATGCAAGTGGAATTCTCGACATCATGGCATAGGGGCCGGACGACGCCAGCAAGCCGCAGTCTGCCTCGAAAATCCATAGCGTCCAACATGCCATGTGAATCCGGTGCCCTGCAGTGAATGTAGACATTCGTCTGCCCGGAGCCTCGAGGCGAAGGAGATAAAGTGCCAGCAATCAGGCTGCTTCAGGGTCCAGGCCTTGCCCGCCCACCCATCCGCCCGATAGCACGATCGCACATGGCGATGACGCGAGAGACCCGAGACAAAAGAGAGAGACTCACTCGAGGGTCAACAGACGGAGGTCGTCGTTTCTCGCTTGGTCAAAAATGGTGGCGGGGCCAGGCTTGCCTGCGTCGTAGCCCTTGCAGAGAGCGGTACGACGGCAGGGGGCGCGCTATGCGAGGTCTCCCTGCGGATCCTTGTGCAGGGGTAGTGAGCTGGGTTGTTGCTGGTGCGCTGGCGTCGGCGAGTATGAGTGCGAGTGCGAGGTGGGGGCAGCAGAGAGAAACAAGAGACGGTTTTTTTTCTCTTCATCGATGGCCGAGGCCAACAGCCAGCAGCCAATCGTGCGGGCACCGGCATCCCCCGATGCTGTGCTGCTTGCCTTAACGGGCCAGGAAGTTGGAGTCGCGCCCGACGTTTTCCCGCCCCATCGACGCCGATCCTTGCTTAGAATTAAACAGGAAAATAGGCAACAGGCGGTCGATGTGTGCGTCGTATTATATAGGCTACAGGCGAGCATGGCTAAATACATATCGTTGTCGAGAAGGAGGCGCTGAGCGAAAACCACACTGCCCGCTCCGAGTTCCGTGCGGCACCAGTGTCAACACCAACTATGAAGTCATGAGCCCGGTTGCCCAGTACTGCTTGAGTCAGGCGGACTCCTCGCTGTGTGCGGTGGCGGTGGCGGAGCCATAGTCGTCGGTGCAATTCCCGGATTCGAACGCGAAGCGGTGCTTGCAGTCGGCCCCAGAGGCATCCGTCCTGGGACGATCGGACCGGGGCTGGCTCTTACTGGTCGAGTCGTATTCGTATGCCCATACACTGTTCGGACCCCACGGTGTGGCTGTGCATACGTCGTCGATGTTGGGGTGAGAGCCGGGACAGCCCAAGGCGCGGTCGTGGCTTGCGTGAACGGAGCGGAAGTTGCCGATGCGAGGGAGGAGCGGTGTTGAGCTTGCGCTGGGGGTTGTGATTGAGGTGGGGGGACGTCCCATGGGAGGAGGCCGCCAAGGGGTATGTGTTGGACCACCACGCGCTTTCCCAAGACTTCCGCCTGGATCGAACCGTAAATTCTCAGAACTCAAAGAAAGACACAAGAACGTACCTCGTACATCTTGAACAGCCCCGAATGCACCTTGTGCCAGTGCTGCACCCCCGTCGCAATCGAGTGCAGCTGTGACGAGTGCTCGTGGAACGGCCCGGACTTGACCTGGTGTATCCGCATGATCGACATGAAGTACAAGTTCGTCGGTGGGAGAGGCGGACGTAGCACGGCGGAGACGGCGATCTCCTTTTGATCTGCACCTGGGATGCCGAGCGGTGAGTACAGTACACTCGCATCCATATATGGGAACCTCCCTACCTCGCATTTCCGCGCTGCCGAAGATGTAGCTGAGGAAATTGTAGTCATCCAGGCCCCAGACCCCGTGGCTCCCGGCCGGCTCCAGCTTGTACACGTCCTGCAGCCGCCAGCATAATCGTAGATACCGCACAAAGAGGTCCAACACCACTTGTCGCTCTACGTGCGGCTCGGGCGTGAGGAAGCGCAAGAGAGTCAGACACAGCAAAAAGAGCGCAAATGACGTCTCGTGGCCCGTCCCGTAGTCCATGCGGACGAAGGAGCCGAACGACGTCAGCCAGTATGGCTCGATGAACGGAACCGCCGCACGGAGCCTCTCCGGGAGCAGTGAGCGCAAGAGCGCCGTCGATTCCTATGCCAAACCAAAGTACCATGAGTGTCTGTCTAAATGAAGGCCGCGGGGTCCCAGGAGACAATAAAATAAGCGTAAGGGTAGGAGTGGCAACTGTTGCTGCCAGATTGCCTGTGGAGGGACGCAGACGCACCTCCTCTAATCGCTTCCCCCACGTCCGGAATGCCAGGTTCCCAAATCGCTGTGGGGTCGGGAGTGGGGGGATCTCATCGATCCATGCGTCCAGCTTGTCCAACAGCGCGATCACGCTCGCCACGCCCTGTACGCCGTAGCAACGAACAAGGAACGTCAGTAAACGATACCTTCCCAACACTTGAATTCTCAATTCTAACACTCCAGGGGAAAGGGGAACGCGAACCTGATCGGGGTTTGGGACGTCGGCCGGGAGCATGCGACCGACGACGGACTCGGCAAGACGGCGGAGAAACAGGCCGTAGTCCTGGTACCCGCGCGTGAGCTTCCACCCGCGCACGTCCTCGTCCGTCTTTATTCGCAGTGTAGGCACGTCCGCGGGGTCGAGGCTCTCCACGGCGATCGCGCGCAGCTCGGGCAGCGCAATCGAACCCGAACCCGAATCTGCACCCGCGATCGCGAGCGCAGCCGCATTCAGATGCGTCTTTTGGGAAGCCATATGCTGGCCGGACGCCGTCGCGTAGTACGTACAGGACCCAGGGGGGGTTTCGGAGACGTTTCCTCCGGGAAGGGACGTGTAGAAGAGTCGGAAGTTGGAAGTCGGCAGATGGAAGATGGGCAGAGATGGGGGTAAGCAGGAGCAAATCTGCCCGTTTGAAGTTAGCCTAGGGCCCTCAATGTTGGTACGGGGACCTGGGTTCACGGTTGGGACGAGGGAGGCGGTCCCACGAGTGTACGGCACCGTTTGAGTGCGCAAGGTAGATTGCCACAAGCCAAACTGATGGGTGCCGTGTGCCGGAGGCCGCAATTGTATTGTGTGGTCCTCAGCACCCCGACATGTATCCGAAACCTGGGGAAAACAGGGTGAGCTTACCGTGGGTCCAGGATAAGGGCGATTGGAGGGACGAGCAGCGAGAAAAAGAGGCCGGGAGCGCTGAGTGCTGAATGACAGACGTGTCACCAGGCAGCGGTGTGAGAGTGGCTGAGTCTGAGGCCGAGTCTGTGGGAGCGGGATGCTATGACCTCTGCGTTATGGTGGTCACTGGCAGAACGGGATCGTCACAAGGAGCAGATGGTTCTGACGGTACCCAAAAACGGCACCTGCGCCACAACGCCGGAAAGGGGCGAATGAGTCACGTGGGAAGACGCGTCGCGCTGGGCGCTTCTTTCCTCCGCGCTGTCGGGGCCGCGGCGCTGCTCCTCGACTCCCAACCACCACCTCCCGCCCTCGCCACAATTTACTTTGCCTTCACCACAGCATACATTTGTATTGCTTGCAGCCCGGCTCGGTCAAATTGTTGGATTGGAAGCGAAGACAGAGCCATTGCCAAGCCTGCCGCGAGTGACTTGACATCATGGCACCATACGATGACTGGAACAAGATTGAGGACGACGAGGACGAGGAACTTCAGGACTACTCGGTGAGTACATCGTCTCGTAAGTACCAAGCATTTCCCTCAGCCTTCCAGCAGTTCTACGAAGGGAAGCGAGATGTCATACTCTTCTGCATCGACTGCTCTCCGTCCATGCTCGAACTCCGAGAAGATCCGCGCTACGAAGACGTCCAGACCTGCAACCTCATGGCTGCACTAGAAGCCGTCATGCAGATCCAGAAGCGGAAGGTCCTCGTGGGCCCGAACGACTCTGTAGGGGTCTTGCTATTCAACACGGTGAGTGCATCCGCCATACCTGCCGTGCGGGTTGGTAATGTGGCGTATCGAACAACCCCTGGCGACAGACAAAGCGGAACGAAAATGGGGAGGCAGGCGCAGACATCAAGAAGGGCACCTATGTGTATCAGCCGCTAGCCACCATCGACGTACCCCAGGTTACCAACCTTGTGAAATTGTTGGACGGTACGTGCGCAGCACCACGTCTGGGGTTGGCAACGTGGCTGACCCCGCTCGTCGCCAGAGGCAAGAGAGAACCCAGGAATGCTGCGGGAGGAGTTCCCGCCTATGAACGACAAGCGCGTACCCGTTGGTGACGTCTTTACGAGTTGCAACTGGGTCATGCGTGACGGGTGCGCAGCTCTATTCCTTGAATTCCAGGCACAGGGCATAAACCTGACGTACTTGCGCTTTTAGTGCTCCGAAGACCGCGACCAAACGTGTCTTCTTCATTACGGATGAGGACAACCCTCATCCTGGCGCAGGGAGCAGTAGGCTCATCACCTCTGCGCGCACGACCCTGATCGTAAGTCGAAGTTCTCTGGGCTTAGATGAACGACCGTCTTCTTTGAGCGGGCTCTTAGAGGGGCAAACATAAGGCAACGCGTTTCACCCACCGCACCGATGTTCTTGTCGAGCCTGAGCTGTCGATGGTCGCACCACCTCGCCCGAGACAGGCCGGCCGTACGACATATCGTACCGCTGCTGTGGTGAGAAGCGGCCATCCGGACGTCAGGCAGGTAAGATGGGTGCGCTCCAAGCTTGTGTTCACTGGCTCCTGTGATGAAAGATGGCAAGGTCCGGTCAAGCGCGTTGCCTATCAGGGTTTCGGCGTTGCTAAGAGTTCTGTTCCAAGAAGACCGTCAGAACGCTGCGGCCCTTGGGATGCGTATACGTAGCCACTCACTATGTCCGCAAACGCCACAGGACCTCGTTCAAGCCGGAGTGACGGTGGAGCCATTCTTCATCAGCACGGAAGAGAAACCCTTCAACCCGTCAAAATTATACTCGGTAAGCCTTCATGACGACAGCTCGGCATAATGTGCCACTCGTTAATTTGCTCATGTTCTGTTCGACTTCCGCGTCTCCCGTATTCGATGTAATACGACTAATAGTCGGTCCTCTTGGCGACTAATATCGCCGACTCCGATGACGTTGACGAGAATGGCGAGGCACCTATGCTCCCCGAGTCGATATCCATTGGTCGAATAGACGAACTATTGTCACAGATGCGTTTCCACGAGGTGCCAAAGAGGGCCGCTTTCAGCATTCCATTCACCCTCGCGCCGGATTTCGTGATCGGAGTGAAAGGGTAAGTTGTGACATCCCTACCTATGTTTGTTTTCGCTTTTTGTTCTGAACGTATTTTGCTTCACCTCCAGGTATGGTTTGATTACGGAGCAGAAGAAGGGGGCGTACCGGTACTTCGCCGACGTGGGCGGGAAAATCGAAGTCGTCACGTCTCGGACTTCTTATGTAGACGAGGTGCGTCGCCCAAGTCCGCAACCCCGCACAGCGTTAAACCTTACGTGGCGGATCTGTCCCCAGGAACGGGAGGCGGAGACTGAGAGAGCGCAGATTTTGTTCGGCATGGATCTCGGTGCCCCCCCGGCGGAGGGTGGCGAGGAGGAGGGCGAGGAGACGAAGGAAGATGAGATTGGGACGCGCTCGGTACCGCTCGGCAGCCGAGTGTTCTACACCGCAGAAGAAGTGCGCTCGTTCCGAACACTTGGCCTTGAGCCTGGTGAGTGTGCAGCTGAGCGAGTGGAACGAGGCATTCAGTTGACCGCATGGTGCAGGAATCAAGCTCTTGGGTTTCAAGGATCGGAAGGAGCTTGCCTTCGAGGACAACACCAAGCACTCGTTCTTCATCTATCCCGACGAAATGGTACGATTCAGTCTTCGGTGCCAGACCTTCCGGCTGTTCTCAAAATTTTCTGTGTTTGTGTGGTGGGGCGATGTTCCATGACCGCGCCGCAATTGACAGACATATTCCGGGAGCAAGCGTACTTTCACCGCACTCCTTCGAACGATGATCAGCAAGAGGAAGATTGCCATCGCCCTCGCGCTAACCCGGCGCAACTCGTCTCCTATTTTCTGCGCAGTGCTCCCGCAGGTGAGCATCTCGATTGAGTTATCTCCAATATACCTCCACTTGGGAGGTTCTGGGTCCAGGGGTCCTCTCCTCGGTGGCACGCCCCTGCTCAGGTGACAGACGTTCTAACCGCTTGCCACGTCCAGGAAGAGAAGGTCGACGAGAGCGGTTGGCGCGAGCCCCCGGGCTTCCATCTCATCCCGCTTCCGTTCGCAGATGACATCCGGGCCGCGTCTGTGGAGAAGGCATTCCGCGGTAAGCCATTGTCTTCTCCTCATGGCTCGTCACGGGCTCACAGATCACTCCGACCAATTCCTGGTGCTTTCGGGCCGCTATCTAACTCATACTTCGATTTTTGGCTCCTTCGCCTAAATCAACGGCCGCCTCTCGGTCGGGCGCCGCCTCGCAGCATCGGATGAAGTTAAGGACGCTGCGCGGAAGTGGATAGACAAGCTCAACGTCAAGAACGGGTCATATCCACCCGACTCGTATCCGAACCCTGGTGAGCAACCCGACGTATTCCCTCTCGATCACGCCTTCTATCGCGCGCTGACCGTTACGGCACATATTCCCATGTTGCCGTTCCAGCTCTTACATATCACAACGCCCAGCTCGAGGCGAGCGCCTTCCGAGAAGATTTCGATGCCGAAGCCTTTGAGGACCTGACGGAGCCGAAGTATGATATGATACACAAGGTCAGGCCTGCCCCTTGCGCCCCAGTTCGAACCAGCACTCACGTAATAGGGAAAATGTTCTCCCCGACGCCCCCGTCCACACCGCTGGAACCTTTCTGAATCGTATCGTCGTCGCCGTGCCGCGGTCGACACAGCGAGCAGGCCAGCTGATGAGGGCGTGGAAGCAGGCCCTGCGCGAGGACGAATCGGCAAACATCGTTGCCGTCCCCCTCGCGGGCTCAAAGCGGAAGGCGGTGAGTATCCACGCCCCTCGGACCCCTGCCCTGCGTGCCTCGGCCGCCGAGCTGGGTGTCCATTTCCGGATGCCGCTAAATGCGCACTACCTACAGGACGTCAGCGTGGACGAGGCGGAAATTCGCAGCAAATATGAGGCGGGCGCGCTCGCCAAGGTACGTGCCTCCCCCTTCCCGATTCTGCTCGCCAGCCTCCGATGCCACAGCGCGGCGCGCGGGTCGTTCCCATACCGATCCCGATCCCTCCACGCCGGTGCATGGGGACCCGGGATGCCCGGTGGCCTGTCGCGAGCATCCCAGCGTGCGCACCCAGCTGACTCGGCTTTTTTTCCACAGCTCCGTGTCGACCAACTCAAGGTTCGTCGCTCCCTCCTCTCATGTGACGCCCCGCTCCCCGGCCGGCCGAGTGCCCAGAGCACGATTGCGTTATGGTGTCGTCGGGCGTGCCTGCCGCCAAGCTCCCCGCGCCCGCGTACCAGCCAGTCTAGCTCCGTGGTGGCCGCACTGACGTTCGACGTCGATGGGGACGCGTGAGAGCCACGCCTATGGCAACGTCTCCGCTCGTTCTCTCCTTCTCGTGCCTTTGGGCGGCCGTCTGATCCCGCAGCGTTCGCTGACGCTCCGTATATTTATTTGTAGGAATTCCTCAAGGGCAAGGGCGAGTCGGTCTCGGGCAAGAAGGCGGAGCTCATCGACCGCGTCGCGGATTGGCTAGACAACCACGCCTGAAGCTGAAGGCCTGACCACTCGCGGCGTGACGGACGCGCGGCGTGGGCGTGGGTGCGGGTCAGGGCGCCTCAAGTCATCAACAACACGACAATCCCCGGGCCTGAACGGCGTCCACGGTTCGCGACGGCTTCAATTCGATATATCCACAGTGCCGGCGTCGTTCTTATTCTCATCCTCGTTCTCGTTCTCGCGACTATCGTGGTCGTCGAGCACGAACCACGCTTTCCTTTTCCGAACGCGGCCTTCCCGCGCACGCCCCGGGTGCCTGGCTACTATGGCCACAATGTACATTACGGTTCCCCCGTCCCGGGCAGCGGCCCTCGTAGTCTCTGACTCTCTCGGTGCCGGCGACGCTCTTAATTACACGCACTCTATTTTCGTTCCCACATCCGCTCTCCCACGCGCTGCTGCTGTTCTCATCCGTGTACTGTACTTATGCGCATCCTCTTGCTATTAGCACCACGTCCGCCGCGGCTCGCGCACGGCCCGCACGTCCTGCCCGTCCACACGCTGCAATTTCCCGCACGTCGGCTCGGGACCGTCACCGAGCTCGTGTGTGCATGTGAGGCCCATGGCGCGGTCTCGTGAGCGGCTCCGATAGACGTCGCTCTCATGGCGGTCTGGGATCTCGGGCGCATTTGGGGCGCGCGCCCAAAACCTCGGGAGGCGCACGAATAGGTCACTAGGTTAGTGAATGCGAGAGATCTAGAAGTCCGTCCGTAGGTCGAAAGAGAGGGCGCACACGCCAGTTAGAACATATATGCTTTTATTGCTCCCACTGCGCGCGATCGTCGTTCCTTCGGGATGGGAGCGCGTTCGGAACATAATGAATGTCGTGCGTGAACCTTGCCCGTGGCTAGTGCAGAATAGGACAAATTTGACCGCTACTGAGCGCGCACCTTGAGGGTGTGGTGGTGGTGCCGAACTTGGCTTGTGCTGCCGTGACCTGTCCGGAACAGGCATCAGAAGCTACAACGGAGTGGATCCCAGGTCATGATGCGCACAGCTTGGTCAAGTGCCCGCTGTGAAACCCTTGCAGATGCAGATAGATGTTGCCTCCACGGGCATCCAAAAATTATACCATCTGAATCGCTATTACTGAATGAAATTAAGGTTAGCGAAATAGTAGGACGGTCCCTCAAAGCGGGCTAAACGTACTGGGGAGATGCTTGACAACTGCCTCCGCTGGCCATCGGTTTCCGGGAGCCTGAGCCCGAGCCACACTACGTCCTTGCGCTGAGTTTCCTCCAAATATCTCGTCTTTCACCTGGTCATACCCCCTCCCCTCGCTGCCTTCTGCTGCCTTCTGGTAGTGGACCGAAGGGAAAGCAGGGTGAAATGAGATCAGTGGACGCTACACCACCTACACAGTGCCTGCCGCTTACATGTACACGTCGCGATACAGCAGCACTTCACAGGACGGCACAGGGCCCACGGTCGGAATGTCGAATGTCGTCGCTCCCGCATCAGACGATCAGTAAATCCGTCGGAGGCCTACACAGGTCCATATCACCAGAGACTCTTGTGTCTGTGGCGGTACCTGCGGAAAAACATTATCGTTCTTCATGGGGTACGCGGGCTACCCGCACTTGCATTTCCCTCTGTAAACAAGGCGCATTCTGATCCGCGTCCGGCACTCAACGCGAAATAGAGTGACTTTGATGATCCTACATTGTTGAGGGCTATACGAGGGAACACTGTCTTGACTTCACTTTCATCCACTTCGAGACATTGCCTTGATTCCAAAGGCTCGAACGTTTAAATACAAACTGTAGCGCTGTCGTGGTTGTGAGAAGAGGTCTGTTCATAGCCATCAGCCCGAATTCGACGATCAAGGATGCCGAACCTGCTGTTGACTGTGCAGTCCGTTGACTAGTCGTCGACTTGTGTGGATAGATGTACGCACATTCACGACTCTGTCGCCCATTGACTGCATTTTCTACCGTGACGTTGAATGCGCAACGATAACGTTGGCAAGCCTCGGGGGCGGCCGAACGGCGTCGGCCGTCATGAACTTAGCCCCCGGCGATTTGGCTGGCATACAAGGGTCAGCTTGAGCGGAACTGAGGCCGAATCCAGGGGAAAGGAACGCCCTGCTATCGACCGGGAAGTAGAGGTCTCAAGAGCTTAAATCAATTTGCCGTGAATGTGAGCGGTCAACACAATGACGGCTGGCACTAGCACTCACCGTGACCACGCCTGTCGGACCACGCTAGCCCTGTCTAGAGCCAGTGAAAACACACCGTCGAGAAAATAAACCGTAGAACGAGCGAATGCAGCCCCAAGGACGTGAATTTTGTGCCACGGTCCCCCATGGTGGTGGTGGTGAACAAAGCGGATGCGCCACGGGGGTTCGATGACCATGAGGATAAGTATCTGATAAGATAATGAGCCTGGGAGGGGATATGATTAGATTGCTTGCGCTGATTAGATGAGAATTGCGCCATAATCTGCCTCTTCCTTGGGCCATGCCAAGGCCCATAAAGTTGATAAACTCGCTCTTCCTCCTTCCTGTCCTATACCTGTCCTGCTATTACGACTCGCCAGCGTTTTCCATCCTTGATATCCCGACACTACTGCGACAAGAACGAACGAAAGATGGCTGCTGCTGCTGCTGTCACGAACTTTTACGAGGTGTCCTCTCCGGAACACTTCCAGAACGTGCTCTCCGAGGACCTCAACCGCGTCTCGCTTATCAACTTCTGGGCACCATGGGCGGAGCCATGCAAGCAGATGAACGAGGTCGTAATCGAGCTCGCGAAGAAGTACCCTCAGGTAGTCGTGCTCCAGGTGCGTGTGCGGGATCCAGGATTCCCCCGTCGCGTCCCAATCTACATGTAACTAACCGCGATCGATCCGCGCGTGTCTGGCCGTGCCTTATCCCAGGTGGAGGCGGAGGAACAAGGGGATATCGCGGAGTCCTTCGACATCGAGGCCGTGCCCGCGTTCGTCATTCTCCGTGTACGTACACCCTTTATTTCTCCCCTCTCTTCCTCTCGCTCTGACTTCTGCGTCGGTTGCTTGTGCTCTAGGGCCACACCCTCCTCTCACGCATATCAGGCGCAGACGCGCCCGCACTCACCCAAGAGCTCGCAAAGCACACCCAGCCGCCCTCGTCCATCAAGCCCCAATCCACGACCGACCGCGCACCCGCCGCGCCGGCAGAGGAGGAGACCGCCGAGCAGCTCAACGCGCGCCTCCGCAAGCTCATGTCCCAGACGGATGTCGTGCTCTTCATGAAGGGCTCGCCGGACACGCCTCGCTGCGGCTTCTCGCGGCGGATCGTCGGCCTGCTCCGGAACGAGAACGTGGCGTTCAACCACTTCGACATCCTCCAGGATGAGGGCGTTCGGCAGGGCCTCAAGGTGCTCAACGACTGGCCGACGTTCCCGCAGCTGATCGTCAAGGGCGAGTTCGTCGGCGGGCTCGACGTCGTGCAGGAGATGGTTGACAACGGGGAGCTCAAGACGCTTTTGGCGTAGGCTGGGCTGGGAGCTGGGAGAAGTTCTATCCGGTGTATTTCGGTGTACGTTTAATACTCAGAGAATGCTTTGTGCGTTTGGCGGATGCAGGGTGTGGCGACGTTTTCTGTCCTCATCATCCAAGTTACGATCCCAACATTTGCTAACTGGTTGTAGGGATCCCAACGCATTGCGTGTGCTCATGGCGGTGGCACGCAGTGAATAAGAACTTATTCTTACTGTGTGGTGCGGTCATGATTCCCAGTCGAAAGGCATTGGTGCCACAGTGCTCTACGGTCGGGATTGGAGAACGTCCAGACAATGCATCGTGACGGACCCTCCTCTTCCTCGTTCAACCGCGCACGAAAGAGGGCCGCATATTACTTGCAATAACAACAGTAAGCATGTCGGGTATATCATTGTTAGTATATACTAACGAACTTTTGCCAAGACAGAAATGGCGGCTGCGAGACTGAACATAGACGTATTGGCCGTTATACTAACAGACGTCTCAGACGTCCTCTCCTTCGCCCTCACTTGCTCCTCTCTCCGCCCTGTTGCTACCCGTCGGCTACTTTTCATCCGCCCCATCTCTCACAGGCGGTTTATCTATTCTCACCAATTCCTTCCCTTTCGCCGACGCACCTGCCCGCGTGCCGCACATCCGCGCGCGCGACATCGACTTGGACAACGTCGGCCGCGGCCTCCGCCAGATCGGAGACAAACCCACCGACGCCTCTCTCCTCGGCGACATCCTCACCTTATGCCCGCGCCTTGAATGGCTCTCACTTATCCTTTCGGAAGACCCCTCGACCGAATGCCTGAATAACCCACGCGTCTTTCCCGAGATCCCTGCACTCCAAAGCCTCCGCTCGCTCTCGATACACGGCTCGTGCGGGGACGCGCGCACGCTTATTCGCACTGTTTGCGCGCCGCTGCGCGTGCCCGGCGTCCACCGTTGCCCCCCCCGCCGTTGGCGGCCATTGGCACCCCGCCTCGCTCGAAAAGCTCATCTCCAACCTAGCGCTGACGCTCGAGGAGCTCGGGCTCGACCAGTTCACCGTCGACCCAGACGACATACGCGCAGTGGTATGCACGACTCCGACGCCTTGGTGCCGCCTGTCTTCAGCACGACGCAGTACGCCGCCGTGCGCTTCTTCATGGGTACGCCGCTGTTCGACCGCCTGCCAGTGCAGCACCTCTTGCCCACCCTCGACCGCACACTCTCCATTTTCCACGACCCGTTCAACAACTTTACGGCCCCGGAGGACACGTATGCCAACTTGCGCGCCGCCAACCAACGCGCACAGGAAGGAGACGGACGGCGCGTGGACGAAGCTCGACCGCGTCGCCTGCGATGCGCTCGTGTTCTACGTCCTCGGCCTGCGCTGCCCCATCCAGCTTGTCATGCTCGACGTCGCGCCCGGATACGGCTCCGCGTTCACGCCACATTACGCCGCGGCCGCACTGCGCGAGACCCCCGTCCCACGCCCGAAGCTGTCGTTCATGCTCGACGACAGACTGGGAATGTTTGACGGGGTGTTTGACTCACCCGAGCTCGCGGGCACGCTGACAAACCTGACACTCTGCCTGGTGTGCGATGGCACTGAGCCTGACCCTTCGTCGAGGTAGCCCGTGAGCGTGATAGACGTGACAGAAGCGGACACAGAACCCGCCGCCGTGCCCCCGGTGGGACGATCTTCTGGTGCGTGCGTCCCCCCTCGCCCTCTCATCATCCTCCACAGCGCAGCTTTTTGGTATGAACGCTCATGTGCGCTCACTGCACTTCGTTCTCCGCTTACAGGCCAAGATGTGCTCCTCACTCCGGAGTCGCTGCACAACCTCGCCCACCTCCGCATCGTCATCCACTCCAACACCGTCGAGGAGGAAGACCCGGACGACTCCGTCTCCGTCTTGTTCGCCCCCGCACTCCACCGCTGCGGGGCCGACAACGAACTTGGGGAAGGGGGAAATGTCGTCGCCTCGCGCGCCCGGGCGGTTCCGTCGTTGCAGTACGTCTTCCTCACGACCAACGGGTATCTCCCGGTTCCTGAGGAGAGGCGCACTGCGGGCTGGCTCTACGGGGAAGTGTATGGGCCGAAGTAGAACACACCCCTGGCGTGGCGCGTCGCGAAGCGGCAGCCCGCCGGGGACTCGGATAACGGGAACGAGATGCAAGACGGACTCGATGGAGAGCAGGTGCCGGTGCTTGTGGAGCTGCACAATGACGTAGCGGAGACGATCATAAGGCAGGAGGAGCTTGTTCTGTCGGACAAAGACGAGGTGACGGTAGTGATAGAGGTTTGCTGACATGAGACTGATCGAAGCGTATGGTTTTCGGGAACGCAGGCATGGCTGTACACAGAATATGATTGAATAATTGACATGATATGTCGCAGAACGGACAGTTCAGCAGCTGTGCATTCGAGTACTATATTGCGTCCCGGCATACTAATGCTACGTTCAACTTGTGTGCCGGAGATTGGACTCGGACTGAGTCAACCAGTTACCGGAGCTCGGCCCCGATGAGCCGCGTTGGATGGTGCCGGCGCTTCGATTGCCTTTTTGGCGACTGCTCCGTGTTCGTTTGTCTTTCAAGTTTCGTCGCCATCTTTCACCCTCAGGCCGCTTCCACCCGGCCACGCTCGAGCCCAGCAAAGAGCCTCCCCACGAGCGCAAGAGTTTTCCCTTCTTTTACACCTCCAGAAGGATGCCTGCCACATTTTTAGACCTTCCACCTGAGCTTCACCTTCTCATCAAAGGCTGGATATCGCCGTCCGACATCCGCACACACGCCTGTTTTTACCTCTCAGACCCTCAATGTGCCTGCCTCTATGATTCTCGATCCAACGCGGACAGTTTTTGGAAACTCATATGTTGGAACAACGGGCTGGGGCAGCTCCCAGACGAAAGAACCGAGACGAAAACAACTTGGCGCGACATCGCAATCGGCACCATCCACGCCGATGGCTTCTGCACCCATCCCCAGTGCGGTGAGGCGCTCCTCGAGTACAACCGTACGCTCCGCTTCACGTCTATCTATTCGACTCTTCGTCCTTAAAATTGATCTATCACCGTTTATCATGGCAGGCGCGAGCATGCAGGACGCTGCGAAGCACGTCCAGCCGTTCTCTCCACTGCGCGTCCGCGACGACTACGACGGCGAGGCACACACGGAGATCCACCGCGTCATCACCCACATCAGCTTCCGTCCGAGCTCCGAAGTGCACTTCTGGAGCTCGAAGAACCCGCCGGTCGACCGCGACGCGCACCTCCGCTTGCCAGCGGACGTCCTGACGTCCGAGGCGCTCGAGAGCGCGAGCAAGCGGGCGTATCTCGGGCGACACCCGCTCGCTGCGCGGAGCTTTGCGACATTCGTCCCGACCGTGTCCATGCTCATCCTCGCGGTGGCCGGGATCGAGTCCAGGCACGACCAGGTCAGCTCCACGAGAGCGCTCACGGTGCTGGAGGTGCTGGAACTCATCCAAAAGGAGTACGTTCCTGTTCTCTCTCTATTCCCCAGACTATGTACTGCCACTCGGCCATGCGAAAACTGATCGCGCTTGGCCCAGCTTGAACCGCGACCTCACCGTGCGCGACGTCACCGACTACGTGTCGGCGCACGAAGAGTGCCTTTCCCAGCATGACTGGTCTACGCACGAGACTATGACGCGCGTACGCTCCCTGCGGGAGATTTTGACGATCTGGTAAGCCGATGCGCCGACTTGCCATGGCCCCCCCCCGCGGGTGTTTGCTGATGGTCACTCCACGTCGACATCGCCGTCAGCCCCATCCAGGACGCGGTGCTTGATGATTACTCCAACTTTGGACCGGCTTTTAGCGTCGAGTTGCACTAGCCCTGATTCCTGGACTCGCGGTACCTTGCCTGGATCCGGCAGGCCGGTTGTGCGGTATGTCATATTGGAATGACTCGCCCATTTTGTACGTTGTCTCCAAATCTCATCTTCTTGCAGGCAGCTTCCGCAGGCCGTAGCGCGTCACCGAGAACAGCTTCAGGACTCCAGCTCCAGGGAAAACTTTTGCATGGGCGAATGCGAGCAAGTTTTTGGGAGCTTCAGCTCGATGGCGTTTCCACCCAACGGGATATAATACACCTTCGGAAACGAGATGAGGAGAGAAGGATATAAAGGGTAGGTGGTAATACCTTAGAGAGGCGTTATGAATAGCGGGCCATACGACTATCCAGGAGTAAAAGGGAGGTTGCAGTGCGCACGGCGGACTCTATGGTAGCAGAAGAACATAACACATACGCGCAGAAATACCCCGGTCCGACTCCTCTCGCACATGACAGGGATCTCAGAACAGAGGCCGGCGACACCGTACAGCTCAGAGTCAGGCACACGAAGGCACGACGAGCACCGGGTCGATCCGCCACAGCGGGTGCATGTACGACACGACCGCGCCCTGGCGCCCGACCTTCCATGGACACATACGCGTTCACGTCGCGCGAGTGCGTCGTCACCGCCGCAGACCGTGTGGGTAGCGCGCTGGGGACGACGGCGGCGGCGGCGGAGGCGTTGACTGGCGTCGCGCGCAGCGCATGCTCCGAGCGCTGGCAACGCTGCGGCTCCAGTTACCATCGCTCTGTATCACACCTCGTGGGCGTAGCGCACCGTCTCCGGGAAGCCCTCCCTTTCTGTTCTATTATCCTGGTAGCGTAGGGGTCTGTAAGCCTGAACAGACAATATAGACTTGCCTCTGTACACAATGTGAGTGGGTGACGTATTCGACAACAAACAATCGAATGTCTAGTTAGTCCACCACCCATACTCCGTAACAGAAAAGAAGGACTTGACAGTATGAATAAAACAAAATCGAGTGTGTCATATATTCATGAAAACAATACACGAAAACGCGCAGCCTTGTCGCAAGGAGTCAGCGGCGGTTAAAGATATCGCGTCGCAGGGCCGCGGCCTCGTAGCTGCCGTGACTCCCGCCTCATAACCCTCACCGGGCCCTCCTGCTTCCGCGACTGCCAGTCTGAGAAACGCCTTCGCTCCGGGTCGTGCCGCTATTCCCTCCTCGAGCAGCACTCCTCGTCCTTGGCCCACTCCAGGCAGAGCCTTCGCTGCAGGGCGCGCTGGAACGCTCACTCCCTTTCCTCGTCTGTGCACGGGTTTGTGGCCCGACCCGCTGCTTGGGGTCATGGTTGAGCTCGGCAGGCGTCGCTGCACCGGCTCGTCGAGATGCTGCGCGGGTGACGCGGGACGGACCAGCTGTGGCGCCATCGATACCGGAGGTGACTCTCTTCCTAGTAGGGGGAGCAACATTGGGCGGTGGAGGAGTCGGTTGATGGTCGATCCTCACGCCGTCAGCCACGTTCAAGCGTTCCAAGAGATTCGGCAGGTCCGATCCGTAGTCATCCCCTGGCCGCGCGCTGCAGTCTTCGACGTCGAGATCCGACATTGCGATGTCCTCGTCCTCGCCGTGCCCAATGAGCGCACTGACTTCGGCGGCGTCTTCCGATTCATCGCCATCGCCATCGCCATCGCCGATCTTGAGCCTCTCGTTGAACTTCGGCGAAGAGGGGAAGTAGGGACCGGTGTGGACACCATGAGATGCAACGTTAGCATCGTCCTGCGCATCGCCATCAGGCTTCGCGACGGGCTCCCCGTCGGACTCGTAAGCCTCATCGAAGTCGTCCTCGTCGATCTCGGAGTCGGAGTCGGAACCCGAATCAGAGATGACCTCGCCCTGTTTGCCTTGGCCGGTACCGTGAGCGCGCGCATGCGGCTTCTTCGGAGTCTGTTCCTCGAATACCCAACCATTGACGGGGTGCAAGGTCGGAAGCGTGTACCGGACGGGATGGTCCTTCGACGTCGGCCAGTCCACACGAGCGAGCGCTCGGTCGAACACGTCCAGCACCGCGTCGTACTCGAGCGGCGTCTTGGGTGGGAGCATACTGGCGCGAACGAGCGCGCCGAACTCCTTCATCAATGCGGTCAGCGCACCATTGCCACGGATGACAAGGTACTCCCACTCCTCCCAGAACCATTGCCTCTTGGCCATCGCGGCCTCCCGGCTGTCACCCTGCTTGAACACGCCAGCACACGCATCAGACACGTTCGCGTCCTTGGTCGGGGACATGCTGTGCGTGGTGTGGCGCAGGATGACCCAGAGCAGGACCCAGTAGAAGGCGTGGATGTCGTGGCGGACGTCGTGGACGACGGGGACACGCGAAGCGAGGAGTTCGTCGGACATGAATAGGAAAGTTCCCTGTCGCAGTTATCAGTGTCACGGAGATCACACTCGGAGTCCTATGGCGAATGTACGCACCGTTCTCTCCTTGAGTTGTCCGTCATCGTCGTCAGCCGTGAGGAGCTGAGTGAGCGCTGTCGCAGACAAAGACGAGATGTCGCGCGGTGGTACGTTGCGACTCATAGACGAGTAGTCGAAGTCGTGGATGAAGCCGCAGAACTGCTCTTGTTCCTCGGGATCATCGATGATGAGGATGTTGCCCACGCTTATGTCGCGGTGAAGTATCCCGCCTCTCCGCATCGCGTCGCGATGTCCTAGAAGTCGAAAACAACGGTGAGTGTCAGCAGCAAGGCAAGCCTGAAGCGGTTTCACGACTAACCTATCATCGCATCCCGCACAGCAGTCGCGAGCTCCTTCGTGCTCCTAAATCGTGTAAGAGGACGCCCGACCTCGGCCACCACGAAGCGCATGTGGCTCCGTTCTCGGTGCCAGTACTTCGGTCCGCGTGCTTGCCGCCAAGTAAAGGTCTGTTGCATCGGGCGGTGAACTGGCAACTGGAGAGAGCTCGTAGAAGCGGACAGCGAGGCAGGAGGGGAAGACAAGGAGCCGAGCGGCGACGCCGGGGGAGATAGACGGGACTGATGACGAACAGCGTTGAGCGGGGTCGGAGTCGGCGCGCCGTAAAGCGCTGATTCCCAGTCCCGAACCTCCTTCTCCCCCAAGTCGCCCCCGCAAACGATACTCGGAAGACCGACACGCTCGTCAGATGGGATGATTGAGAGCCGGCGGTAGAAGTCGTTCTCTGGTCGGCGGACGAGCTGACGCCACGCGTCCTTGATGATCCGGACCTTGAGATCGCCGGCGCTGACCCCACCAGGCGGATCGACGAGCCGGCCGTCAAGTGAGATTCTGGTATCGCGGATAGCGTACCACACTGTTGTTGCGCGAGAGAAGAGGCGACCATTGACGTCGATCGCCTTGAACAGGATGTACGCCCGGGGCTCGACACTGCTGCCGCCGCCGGGGTTGTCGTCATAGACCTCTGCCCAACGAGCCTCAGGGAACACAGTAACGCCCTCGGTGTCGAAGTTCGTGATGTTGAGGCGATCCTTCAACCACGCCTGGTCTTCAGAGGTCAGCTTCTTGACAGTGGGGTCCCACCCCACGAAGGGGACATCCTCAGTAGGATGAACGAAGTGCCAGAAAAACTGCTGGACGACCTTGAGCCCCTCAGCGTCCTTGAGGTTGATAGGCTGAGACACAACAGCACCAGAGTGGTCGAAGCGACAAATCCGGAGGAGGTTGCCATAGATACCAAGGACGAACGCACAGGTTAAGCCGTGAGCGTGCATGAGGTTCCGGGCGTTGACAGCCAGCTGAACGAGAGTTTTGCAGTGCTTCAGACCGCGCGCCTTGAAAGGATCGTCCTTGCGTTTAGACTTCGCCTCCATGATCATCGCGAGGTCCGGAAACCTGGGGTGCGTCTTCGCATCTAGACGTTGTCCAGGAAACGATACCGCGAGGTCGGGGAGCGTGTCGTGGTGGTTGTGTGCAAATGCGGAGAAGGGGAAGTGTTGAACATAACCGTGACTGTCTATGAAGGATGGACGTTTATGCGCAGGGAAAGAGGCGACGAGAGCGGAGAAACCGGCAAGCTAGAACGCTGTAAGCCGAGATCGTTGGTGAGAACGGTAACGACGTACCAGATGTGGATAGTCGTCCACCTCCCGACCCTTCTCTGGCGTCCACTTCGCAAACGCTGCCCGGATGTTGCCTGTGGGCTTGTATGGGACACTTGAGGGGACATACTTCCTCAAAAACTCGGTGTCGCTGTCGGTTGAAACGTTGAGCTTGTGGTGGAGCTCGTGGATCCAACCGCGAAGTGCGCCAGGCTGGCGTGTTTCTTGAAGCGTGACAGGATGATTAGTGGACCTGATGGTCCCAGGAGTGGAGTTTACACCGCTCATACCTGAGCTGCAGGAGCAGAAGAAGCTGCTGCTGAGGGCACTTGTGGAGAGAGACATTTTATACTGTTGAGAGCTTGCAGATTCGGGGATGGTGGTTGAAGTCCGACAGTAGACAGAGAACAGCTGATGAGAATAGCAAGATCAACCTGCGCCTGGACCATTATCGATCGAAGGATCCATTGTGCCATCCCGGCCAATGACTCCGATGGTTGGATTTGGCTTACCGGCTGTGCGGGTGGCACCACGTTGTGGTCAACTGAGTTTGAATCTGGTCGTTCTTGTGGTTGCCGAGCCAATAACTGCGTCTATGAGGGCTAGAACATGAGTCAGTCGAAGTTCTTTGCCCAGGATATAACGAAACGTTCAATTAGGGCGGATTAGGTAGGAGACACTTTGTGCCAGGTATGGCGTACGCGGAGATCCGAGGCGTCCGCAGTACATCCCATGGAGAAAGAACGGGAGTGAGTCATAGACACGGCGGCATACCTTTAGTTTAATTTTAGAAGGCCTCCGTACCTGTGGGTGAAGACGGAGGGCGTGCGGCACAGAGTTGGACTGGCTTGACGGCGACTCAGATGTTAACTTGGTTCAAGTTGAAATCGGTCATTCAAGGCAGGCACAGCCACCGAGATGCGTCAGCACGTGGCGGCTACTGTGGGAGGCGTGGCGGCCTCTGGGCCTCGAGCCCGCATCCCGTTCTCTGCCACGATCCATCTCCCTTGAATCCCATTCTCTGGCAGTCTTCCATGTCTGCCTCTGGACTGTAAGTAAACTTCTCGCTCTCATCGTCAATCGTTGTTCAGTGGCAGTGTTCACGTACGGGAAGCTCGCTCCAAGGGTTGCACGAGGATGTCCTCGTCCAGATCTTCCAGCTCTTACGGCCCAACCGAGGGCTGCGTTCGTTGTCAGCTACCTGCAAGTCTATCAGGGGAGCATGCGCCCCATTATTGTTCAACCACTGTGTCATTAATGTAGACATACCCATGGTCCCTGGACGCCTTCTCCCTCCCGAGCTGCGGCCTCACTGCAAGTAAGTATACCACCGTTTATTCGTCGCCGTTGTACTCACGCTGTGGCGATAGATCCCTTTCACTGGTGGATAACTGTCCTGATATCGGCAACATGGGAAGGGACTATCGCCGCCTCCGTTACACCGACGATCGTCTTCTTTGTGGCGTCATGGATGGACAAGTCTTGAAGACTGTCTTGCTTTCTATGCCCCGCCTGCGCTCCATCCTTGTCCACTTCCTTTCCAACGAGGTTCACGGCCTTAGATGGGAGACATTGACTTCCATTCTGACCTTACCGCAGCTCGAGAACTTCGGCCTCCAGTTGTTCAACTTCAGCCCCCGACCCCGTCCCGCCACTGGCAGCGTTGATACGCTTTCTTTCGCGCCCCTCAAATCATTCCAATATATACAGCCGGCCTTTCGTTGGATTCCACACCATTTTCCCCCAGAGCGGGATGCGCTCGCACACGTACTCGGGCAGCTGCACGACAGTCTCGAACTCCTTCACCTGCCGAGCATGTCTGCGCCTATCAACATGCTCTCTGTGGACCCCTGGCCTCGCCTGCGCGAGCTCGTGCTGCAGGGACAACTTCCGGAAAACATACGCAGCCCCTTCATCACTCTCCTTTCTGGAATGCCGAGGCTGCGCGTCCTCAGTCTGATGTTCGCGCTTCCCCGTGACGTCGATCCACAACCCGTCTGGCCGCGAGGCCTAGACACCTCCTTCCCATGGCCCGAGCTGGAGTCGCTCGTCTTGTCGTTCCCCACTCCAGAAGACCAGCTGTACGCCTCTCTTCCTCCGTGTCTGCGTCGGCTGTCGCTACGATGTTGCCCGCACCATTGTGTGCACGAGTGGGTGGATCGTCCCGAGTGGCGCTCGCCAGTGCTCCCTGCTTCCGAAATGCTCCCGGTTCTTTCTCGGTGCCAGCTTCCCCATCTAGAGCATCTCCAATTCGAGTATCGCGCAGACGACGCGGACGGATCGCTTCTGCGGCACCTGAGCATGGCGTTCCCCCGATTGCTCACTTTGGAGATCCACCGGTTCAGGCCACTCGGAGTCGACGAAATCCCGATGGTAAGGCTCCAGAGTTGTTCTGTTCTTCCCATGACTCTTCTGAGTCTCTGACCCCCATTTTTTTGTCACCGCCGTGCAGGTTGCCATTGGCGAAGAGATACGATCGTTGAGTCGTTTGCGTACGCTCTCGATCCATCTCGACTCCCCCGATCACCCGACCCCTAGCCTTCAACTCCTTAGACGGGGCCTTGAGCGTCGGCTGAGCTACGCGCAGATGAAGGCTTCCGACAGGATGCTTCGATCGCACGCGGATCTCTTGGCCCCGCTGCTGAGCAGGTCTGTTCGCCTCCTGCGCCTTGTGCAGCGGGACGACTATCACGGGACGTGGCAGGCATATCGCATATCGCGGGCAGACGACAACGACGATGTAGTGCATGTCAAGTACGATCCTGCCTGTTCGACGGAGGTGCGCTCAGTGTCATCAGTTCGGCAGGGGCCTCTCCACTGATGCTGTTCACAGGTCCTCAGCCCTGATTGGTTCGTAAAGCTACTAGGGCCGGATTGACACTGCTGCGAATGTGAGTAAGTAGCTTTGTCCGAGTCATGTTATCGACCTTTGAATGTGCTCGCTGCGTACAGCCTATCGTGACTCGTCGTTCCACAATTGTGAGCTCGGCAGCGGGGGCTGTCTGCTCGATTCTGTCACATTACCCATGTAGTATTATCCGTGTGAAATCGCAAATGGACGAAGCAGTCTGTGGATTAACGCTTCCCCGCGCGTTCCGAGTTCTCTCGTTCACTAGGTGATACTCGAGGGGACATCCCAGACGGCACTTCCCAGCCCCGCGAGACACAAACAGCACTTTAAATACGGCGAACAATATACGGCTACTCGTCCGCGACAACGACAACGCTGTTCCCAAAGTTCTTCCCCATCTGCACGTCCAAGAGCGCCTGCCCAGCGTTACCCCGAACGGCGTGCTCCTTGTACCTGATCTCGCCGCTCGCGACGCGCTTCGTCATCGTCCGGAAGAACGCCTCTTGAGTCACGGAGACTCTGGGCTAGACGGGGTTAGAAACTGTCGCGCTCCACCAGAGAATGAGTACGTACCCCTTTCGGAACTTTTATCCCGTTCAACACGCGGGTATGTCGTTTCCTGTGCGTCAGAGTACAAATGAAATAGCGACCGTTCAACACAGAGGTTACCTCTATCCAAGAGCTGAGCAGTCGTTTTCAGGGGCGAAGTTCGGTTCACGTTGGTTCATCCCGGTCTACTATTGCGTTTATAGATCTACAGTGTTTTGTGCACGCGAACTATCCAGCAATGAGTTTAGCGGACGGAGCGTCACTCGGAGATATACTCACCGTAGGAGCGCGCCCCCCGCGTAACCCGAATCATGCAGCAGGCTTCTTGCAGATCGTCTTATGATGCGGCCAATCCGTCTTCTGGCATAGCGCACCCCCGGAGCAGTAACATGCCACCTTGCACTTGGAGCACAGCAAAAGCTTCACGTCTCCCCGCGGCTCGCGGCCACAGAACGTGCACACCTTACCGGCAAGCCGCTTCCGCCGCTTGTCATCGGCATCTACGACCCCCCACGTCTCCATCTGGATCCCCAACATCACGAAGCTCTTGGTGCTGTGGAGCGACTGACGGAGCGACATTCCGTCCGAGTCCTTGATTTCGAAGTTTCCGCCGTGGTCGAAGTACCACTGGAGCGCCTTCGCCGCCTTCCGGACGACCTCTCCGTTCGTCGGGTCCCACGTCTGGAGGATCTCGTGCGCAGGCACCCCGCCGTAGCGGTTCCGGTGCGTCACGATGTCGCCCGCGTCGTAAAGCATCTGTGCGTACTCTGGGTCGAACGCGGGCTTGGTCGAGATCGCTGTCACAGCCGAACGACTGTGCCACAAAACAAACAAAGGGGGAGGCTCACTGATGGAGACACACAGAGGGTGGCAACAGAAGTAGAGGATAGATTGGCCTAGACTAGAAGGCAGAGGATGGCAGGGGCTGTTAAGCTGCCTACAGATGATGGGAGAGCAAACAAGAGACAGAATCTAAGGTCTCTGAGCCCACATCACAGCCCTTATATACTATACATGACAGGTGCACAGACCATCTGCCTTCAGGGCAGGCTAGAGTACTGATGGCAGGTGAGCCAGTCCGAAAGGAGAACAAAGAGGTAGCTACTATTACATAATGATGATCAGTGTACAGTATGGAGTCCGAATGGGTCAACCCTGGGTTAGGTTGGTGGCTGTGACTAGGGTACCAAACGTGGCGCGAAAAACCGTGACACTACCCCCTCCTCAAGGCTGAGCTCCAGCGAAGCGATCATACCAAACTTGACGATTAAACTGAGCTTGCACTGGTCGCGGGTTGGTAAGAGATATGGGCTGAACCGCGTCTGGGTGTGAGGCGTGGTATTCATCAAGGAGTTCCTTGCAGTGTTTGACGTTCCGTACAGGTTCCCAGGTGGCCTCGCTGATGTCGTACCCGACCCACTTCACAAGGTATCGGACATATCCATAGTAGGTCTTAGAGTCGAGGATCTTTTCAACCTCAAACTCGTCATGTCCTTCCACTTCCATGGCTGATGGTTTGGAGGGGTTACGGTTACCGATCTCGTCCTCATGGTAAGGGATGAGCTTGGAGGCATGGAAAACGGGGTGGACCTTGTTCTTGGCTGGGAGTTGTAGACGGAAGTCAACAGGCCCTACTTGCTCGACGATTTCGTAGGGCCCATAGTTCTTTGCCGATAGCTTGGCCGATGACTGTTTGATCTTGAGATCTCTTCCTTTGAGCAGGACCTTGTCCCCAACCTTGAACGGTACTTCACTCTTGTGCTTGTCATAGTACCACTTCATTCGTTCTGCAGCGAGTGTTAGGGACGCTTGAGCCTGTTCTCGGGCTTCCGTTCGGTACTGGAAGATATCCTCGAGGGTTGGGAAGCCTAGTTCTCCCTGTACGTCTGGGGCCATTTTGGGGTGGTATCCGTATTCCACAAAGAAGGGTGATAAGCCAGTGGACTCATGTGCAGCATTGTTGTAGGAAAACTCCGCAGTGGATAGGAGGGAGGCCCAATCGTCTGGGCGATGTTCGGTGAAGATCCGCAGGTACTGTTCCAATGACTGGTTAACTCGTTCTGTCTGGCTATCGGTCTGGGGGTGGTAGGCAGTCGACATTGAGGCTCGGATACCCAACTTTCCACAAAACTCCTTGAAGAGCGCACTAGCAAACTGTGTCCCTCGGTCTGAGATGATTTGTCGGGGTAGGCCATGGTGTTTGAGTATATGTTCGTACACAAGTTCTGCCGCATCCGAGGCTGAGAAGTGGTCATCACACGCGAAGAAGTGGGCTCGCTTGGTCAACCGGTCTACTACTACTGCAATGGCTGTGTAAACGTTGCCGTGTCTGTCGCAAGACTCAGGAAGTTGAGTGATGAGGTCAATGCTCCAGATCTCCCATGGTCCAGCTGGGACTTCATTTGGCTGCAATAGTCCGAAGGGTGGGTTGCGTGAGGTCTTGTTCCGTTGGCATGTATCGCACCCTTTGACATACTTCTTGACGTCGACTGACATTCCAGGCCACCAGTAGTTGCGGCTGATAAGCTCCTGGGTCTTCCATCGGCCAGGGTGGCCTGCAAGTATGGTGTCGTGGTGGAGTTTGAGCAGCTCCAGTCGTAGTTCCTGGTCCTTTGGGACGTAAACCTTTCCTCTATAGAGCAGTAGGCCGTTCTCGAAGTTCCATTCCTGCAGCGGTTTTCCAAACTCCCGTGGTCCGCTATCGAGCAGTGCCTTGTAGTCCTTGGTCATTGTGTCATCTTCGAGCGCCTTCTTGATCTTGTCCAGTAGTTGTCTATCATCGACCTCGGAGGCATGGGTGGTTTGCATGGCTTTGATGGCGAAAAACTCCGGTTTCAGCAGCGTTCGACCATCATTATCGCTGCTTACCCCCTCCTCATGATCTGGCCTCCTGGACAGAGGGTCAGCGCGAAGCATTGTCTTGCCGGGCCGATGCCGCAGGTTGAAGTTGAAACGTGAAAGGAACAAACTCCAGCGAGCTTGGCGACGAGTGAGCTTCTGGGCTTGTCGGAAGTAGGTGAGGTTGAGGTGGTCTGACCAGATCTCGATTGGTTCAGGATGCCCTTCCAGGTAGTGGCGGTATTCCTCTAAGGCACGTATGATGGCCAACAGCTCCTTGTCGTAGATCTCATAGTTGCGTTCGTGCTCGTTCAAGGACTTGGAGTAGAACGCTACTGGGTGCCATAGTTTATCTTCACCCAACTGCTCCAGTACTGCCCCTGTGGCGAAGTCAGACGAGTCTGTTTCCAGGCGGAAGGGTGCAGTGTCATTGGGGATTTGGAGGATTGGAGCAGTGGTGAAGGCAGTCTTGAGGCTCTGGAAGGCGTTCTCCTGATCTTCTCCCCACTGCCAAGGTGCGTCCTTGCAGGTAAGAACCGTGAGCGGGCGAGCTATCTTCGAAAAGTCCTTGATGAAACACCAGTAGAAATTGGCAAGGCCGAGGAAAGCTTGTACATGCTTGACTTTGGTAGGTGTTGGCCAATTCTTCACGCCTTCGACCTTAGTCGGGTCCATGGTAATAGAATCCTTCGAGATGATCAACCCCAGGAATTCGACCGACTGTTGCTCAAACTTGCACTTCTCAGGCTTGATGAAGAGGTCATTTGCTCGTAACTTCTGAAGCACCCGTTCCGTGAGTTGCCGGTGAAGTGTGAGGTCGTCCGTGAAGATAAGAATGTCATCGATGCAAACTACCACATGTCCGGTTGCAATTTCCTCCTTAAGAATCTCGTTCATCATGGCTTGGAAGGTGCTCGGGGCATTGCATAGGCCAAACATCATCACCGTTGGCTCGTACAGACCACGGTGGGTAATAAACGCTGCCTTCTCTTCATCTCCCTCACGTATACGGACATTGTTGTACCCCCACCTCAGGTCCAATGAGGTGAAGATCAATGACTGGGATAAACGGTCGATAAGGTCCGGGATCCGTGGTATGGGAAACTTGTCCTTCTTGGTGACGGCGTTGAGGGCACGGTAGTCCTGTACTAGTCGCAGGCTGCCATCCTTTTTCTTGACAAAGAATACAGGGGCGGCAGCCGGGCTCTTTGACCGTCGGATATATCCCTTAGCTTCCTGCTCATCAATCCATCCATCCAGGGAGTTCCGTTCCTGGAGGTTGAGTGGGTAAAGCTTGGCCGGCTTTGGCAGTGTTGCTCCTTCCACAAACTCGATGGGGTGATCATAGGGCTTGCGAGTAGGCATTCGCTCCGAAGCTGTCTTGGAAAACACATCACCATACTGATGATAGTGGGCGGGTACATGGTTAGACCAGTAGTCCTTGTCCTGGCTTCCTGGCAGCGGTGTTCCTTCCTTCTTCTCCTCGATCCGTGTTCGCAGTGTGCGGGCATCAGGGTCATCAGAAAACTGCATCCAATGTACAAACTGTTCGGTACTATCCCAGGGCTCGCGGTCTAGCTGACCATAGGTGTCTCGTGCAAACTCCTCTAGTCGGGGCTCTTCCACCGTCCGGATTTCTTCGTCCTGTACTGAGACGGGCTTGGGTAGGCAGGTGTGCGGACAGCGTGTAAACTTCACTTGACCAGCCTTCCAATCGACTTCTGGGTTGTGTTCCCGGAGGAAAGTCATGCCGACGATGATATCCCGGTTTCCTATATCTGTGACCAGGAAAGACTGCCAACTAGTGTGGTTGTCAATTGTGACGAGACACCGGGCGTAGTGCGTGATCAGACCCTTCTTGTTCTCCGTCGCATCGGCATTGAACACTCGTATCTCTCGTGAGAGTCGTTGTAGTTCTAGACCATGTTCCTGAACAAACCGGTAGTGTGCAAAACTTGAATAGGCTCCACAATCTAGGAGGCCTTCTGACTGGATTTCACGTATACCTTGCCTGAGGGTGAGCTTTAAATCGAGTGACTGTCGCTGTCTGCATGATGAAGCGAGATATACATAGTTCGATTTAGGCACAAACGACTCCTCTAGGTGGTTAACGCTACTAGTACATATCGATCGGATGTTACGGCCAGTCCCCGTCACATCCGCTGGAGAAAATCCTGCTCATTGGTCTCGACGATCCATGCGGCAGTTTCCTGGTTCTCCTGCTTGCTCTTGAGTTCAAACTCCTTGAGCGCGTGGACAATAAACTCCATTCGGTCCTGGTCTTCGGTCTTGGGTTCTTCCTCGACGGCCCGTATCTTGGTCGGTGCGACACCCTTGCCTTTGAAGTCAGGAAGCTCGTAGTACCCCTTGTATACCGGGTTGCGACACTTAGTACCAGACTTGTATGGGTGTTTACCGCACCGGAAGCACATCTTCCTGGCTAACCAGTCTTCCTGTTCCTTGGAGAGCTTTTCCGGTTTGCGCATTGCATCAATGTCCATGGCGTCGGGGTCCCTGGTGGGTCTTGATGAGGAGGCGGCCTTGTGATACTTGTTTCCTCGGTAGTTCATCTCGATCTCGAGCACCCAGTCAAGGAAGTTCTCCCACTTCGTCGGGATAGTAAACAGTGACATAGAGCGGTGGGTGATCATGGTGGTACGGAGATCACCCTTGCACTGAGCATCGATGCGGTGAATGAGTTCTACATCGGAATAGCCAGACTTGATCGCAAAACGGCGGAAGTTCTCCGCAAACGAGGCAATGGACGAGTGAGACTTGGCGCAGAGTTCTTCCAAGGACTGTTGGGCGGACTTCTCAGGTGCCAGTTCTCGGTATCCGCTCTTGAGCCGGTCGACAAAACTGGTCCATGTGCCGAGAGGGGTGTTGTCCGCAGCCTTTTGGGCATAGTCGTCCATGTATGACTGCGCTCCTCCTTCTAAGAACAGCAGTGCGGTGGTGATCCTATCCTCGTCTGCCGTGATGTTCTGGTACCGGAACCAAATGCCGAGTTTCTGGAACCATTGCTCCACCGTAAGATCCTGGGTCTTGCCTTTAAACTTGGGAGGGTCCGCGATTCTGGGGCGATGAGTGCCACCAGATGACCCAGTTGTCGAGGGTGCATGGGCATGTACCGTGGTTGGGCCAGCAGTGAGGGAAGCAACTTGGGTTCTCAGCTCCTTGACTACATTGACGAGCATCATGGTGTTGTTGTTGAGGACTTCCATCTCAGCCTTGAGCGTGTCGTTTGCTTTCTCCAAGTCATAGCAACGGGTTTCTAGGGCATCTGTGGTCTCGCGGAATGTTGTGTGGGTGACAAACTTTTCTTGCTGGGCTTGAATGTCGTGGATGTCCGTTGCAGTTGAGTTCCGGTGTTCGTACATTTTGTTTCCTAACTGGTTGTAAACTCCTATGATGTCCTGCCTAATCATATCGTTCATTACTGCCAGGATCCAGTCGATGTACTCATTGTCGATTTCGTAGTGTGCACCAGATGCTCGGACTGTCTCTTCGAGTGTGTCGTATACTACACCCTTAAACACCCAGTTTGTTGGCCTCTGTATGGGTTCGAGAGTTGGCGTCGGTGATGGTGGGCGTGTGGGGTGCTGTGAGGTTGGCCAGGGGGTTCTTTCCGTCTCGGGCGGGCGTTCTCTGCCGGGTAGGGTGTGTGGTCCTTCAGGCCCAAAGGCATCTATTGGGAGGACTATGAAGCGAGATCCAGAAGCCATGATGTATTCCAAACTCCGGGGTGTTCTATGCCAAAAGGGAAACTACAAGACAATCCAATCTAAGTACCCAAACTTGTCGAGCTCGACGATTGCGTTCGCTACTCTAGGGAAGTATTGTCCTAAACCTGAAAACTTTATCTTCCCAAACTCCTTACAGAACCAGTCAATGCTCTGTTGCTGGCTGCGAGTCCAGCTGTGTCCGTTATGGCCGATGTTGTCGCTGATCCACTCGAGCTGGTCGCCAATGCGTTGGATGGCTAGGCGATGGTCGTAGGGGAGCTCGTCGAGGAGCACCTTGCGGTCAAAGACGGCTTGGAGGCGCTTAAGGACGGCGTGGACCTTGGGCTCGACGATAGCGAGGTTGTCATTGATGTTGGTGCGGATGAAAGCTGGGAGCGGTGCAGCAGAGATGCGACACGCAAGGGGAATAGGTGGTAGGACGGCAGTGGGTAGCGTGGGCGTGGGGGCCTGAACGCGGGGTTCGTTGGGCAGAGGTTGGGTGTATGGGATGAGTCGAGGCAGAGCCTTGCGACGAGGGACTAGAGGTGCGTGCTCCCGAAGGCGGTAGCGAAGGCGATCCTCAGCAGAGTCCGCAAGTGCGCAGGATATCTGATCCTGGACTGGACGATGACCGTGCCTCTTGAAGTGGCGACGGGTAAACTCCTGGAGGTCTTGCTCCTTGGAGGGAATGGGGGATAATGATAAACGTGTATAAAACTCCTGGGGGGAAGAGAGACGGCTGGCTAGTGTCTTGGGCACTGAGCCAGGGGCCTAGGTGTGAGATTCTGTCTAATGTCACAGCCGAACGACTGTGCCACAAAACAAACAAAGGGGGAGGCTCACTGATGGAGACACACAGAGGGTGGCAACAGAAGTAGAGGATAGATTGGCCTAGACTAGAAGGCAGAGGATGGCAGGGGCTGTTAAGCTGCCTACAGATGATGGGAGAGCGAACAAGAGACAGAATCTAAGGTCTCTGAGCCCACATCACAGCCCTTATATACTATACATGACAGGTGCACAGACCATCTGCCTTCAGGGCAGGCTAGAGTACTGATGGCAGGTGAGCCAGTCCGAAAGGAGAACAAAGAGGTAGCTACTATTACATAATGATGATCAGTGTACAGTATGGAGTCCGGAATGGGTCAACCCTGGGTTAGGGTTGGTGGCTGTGACTAGGGTACCAAACGTGGCGCGAAAAACCGTGACAATCGCATGGTGCAGCGCCGTCGAGCCTGAGAGGTCCTTGCTGTCGACGGGCACCTTTGCCTCGTCGATGAGCCACCGCGCGATCTCCAGGTGCTCTTTCCGGGAGGGGGGCAGGATGAGTGTAGACAGCAGGATGAGGTTGTAGATGGGTACGCGGGTCGGGCCCCAGCGTTTTTGGTAGATCTCCTGAGTAGCGGCGGACCGAGCGGCGTCGTCCGAGTCGCACTTGCTGCGGTGCTCAACGACGCTGTCATTGTAAAGCAACTGGATCGTTTCGAGATCACCCATCATGACATAGCGACCGTACATGTCGAGGTCGCGGCTGGGCTCTATGTGGTTGGTGGAGAAGAACGTGCGCAGTCGCTGTGATTCTGCACCTGAGAGCATCTCATCGCTGCAAAAGCGAAGTGAGGCGCGAGCATGGACATGATGATGTACGATTTCGATACGCACGTCTTCATCAGCTCTTCTAAGGGCCTGACGATCATCGTGAATATCGACCGCCACTGCAGGACCACTCGGAAATAAGACAAACCTTCCAGTGTTCGGATTCTGTAATTGGGCAATCAGACGTTCTCTTTGCGCCTTGCTTATATCAAAAGGATCCATTCCAGTATTTAAGATATGTTGTGGTAGATTGCAGAACTAGGACGGAGCTGGCGATGAGTGTACGACAACAATCACGTGTCCCCTTTCAAGGGTGAGTCTTCTAACCCTAACCCTAACCTCCTTCCAAATTAAGCGACGGGCGCTAGTCCCAGTCCCGCGACGTAGTATCCGGAGTCGTTCATTTATTGCCAACCTCCACTATACACCAAGTTTCCTGCTTAGTTTCCAGCACCTAAGAACAACCTAGCTCAATCTAGAGAAGATATCTAACAGGTAATGAGACACGAAATTTTTTTGGCCGCGGCCGCCAGCTGAGGATATGTACAGAGTCATCGCATCGTGCACTGCAGTGTAGTGCCAGCGCCGCCACCGACTGAGGAGAAGATCACGGTGACATACCTTAAACGGCGACATTAACAGGCATAAAGGAATCTTTGGCCAACCTATTGTGCCACCACTCAATGTGGCCGTCAGCGCCGACTCTCATATTCAAGCTCACTGTGGCACGGTCAAGCGATCCATCCACCACTACGCCGATACCTCTGCGCCAGGTAAGCGAAATCCATTTACAGGGTAGATTGGCCATCTCCATGCACGGAATATTCCGCTTCCGTGACTTCAACTCGGGCTGACTTTCCTTTTTCATTAGCGCCCTGCCCCGCCATTGTTCACTCCCAACCACCACTGCCAAATTCGCAGTCACACCTCAACTCTATAAAATGTCCATCTCAACGGGCGGCATCAGCAGCGGCCTCTTCTGCTCAGGTAGCTCAGGTATGAGCGGTGTTCAGTCCACCCCTCTGACCATTAGGTCCGCTAACAATCCGGTCGCGGTACAAGACACCCTCATCGGCCAGCCTGACGTGCTTGAAGGCTGGAAGAAGGAACTCAAGCGCAAGCTCATCCCGACCGATGACACTGGCAGCGAGTACCTGTCCAAGTATGTTCCGTCAACAACCCCATACGCATTCGCCGCTGCCACCGGCAATGAGTTCGTCGACTACAAGCCGGTCAAAGGGGGTGAAGTGGGCAGCTATCCCTCATTCGTAAGTGTGGACCCTCATTCTTGTCGAAAAAAATCAATCTCACCACCTCCTAGATCGCTGGCCTAGACGCACTTCTCGCCTCCTTCCCCGCTGAGAAACGGGTGACATTCTTCGACTGCCACACCAAGATGCAATGCTTCCCTTACTCCTCCTTTGCCGCCAACCACCACTCTTCCTATCCCGACATCGCAGTCTCCTTCCCTGGACAGATACTCGATGTACAGACTTCTCCCCTCGACTGGTCGAACTTCTCGATGATCATCGAGTTGAAGGCGGAGACCGGAGACGATCCGCTCCGCAATCGCGGCCTCAAGTTCTGCAAAACGCTCGTTCAGCTCGCCGTCAATGGACGAAACCTCCTGCACGCGCACAGCTTCCTTGCCTGCTTTGTCATTGGTGTGTACGGCGATATCTTCCGTATCTCTCGCTTCGACCACTCCGGCGTGGTCTTCTCCAAAGCGCTGTCCCTCCGTGACGTTGATGACCTCAAAATCGTTCAACAATTCTTCTGGAGGTTCGCTAATCCCGCCGAAGGCAATTCCGTCGTTGGATGCGATCCGACCATCCGTAGGTTGACATCCGACAATGAAGCGTGGCTCAAGGATCGACTTGAGTTGGTTGGGGTCAGCGTTGAGGACGTCGTGTTATCGGAGGCTCGGAGGGCTGAGATTCTCGACGAGGATGTCCTCGCAACCGACGCCGCACCGCCCGCATACATATTGCTCAAGGCGCTGGACATCAACGGTCGCCTCTTCTCCCGTGCGACCACCGTGTGGCTCGGCATACGCGATACCCGTCGTCTCGTCAATGGCCGTCTCATCGACCTTCCTGTCGAGCACATACCCCCTGAGGACCTGAAGATGCGGATCATCAAGGACGCGTGGCGCCAGCTTGTTCGACGTCCAGAAAAGGACTTCTACACTCGCTTGTCCCGGATACCAGCTAACGAGCGCGTCGGACTCCCCAGCCTCGTCTGCGGCGGCGACTTAGGAGAGCATGAGGCCCGTCGCTGGGAGTCGCACCTCTACGGTGCTCCTACCTCACGCAAGTCGCTCAACCACCAATCTCGTCTGTCGACGCTTCCTACAGTCACAGGCTCGTCTTCATCCTCGATACCTCCCCCATCTCTCTTCGCCGTGCACACGAGCCCCTGCCTCCCCCCACATCGTCCAATGCAGCAAACCTTCACGTGGAGGCAGGCACGCGGTTCTGAGTACTGGCACCGCGAACGGAGCCACATGCGCTTCGTGGTCGACAAGGTTGGGCGGCCCCTGTACCAGTTTAGGAATACTCGGGAGATGGCGATAGCTGTCCGAGATGCGATTCGAGGTGCGATGACTCTGTCACACTTTTTTTGCCCTGCTCTTGATGCTAATGACCTCATGCAGGACACCGCGTTGCGATGAGCCGTGCAGGCATTCTCCATCGGGACATCAGCATAAACAACATCCTTATCGTCGATGACCCGGACGATCAAGCTTTCTTCGGCGGGTTTATCCACGACTTCGACTATTCTTCGATGAGCCGCAAGGTTCCTACGTTGAGCCTCGCGTTTTTGTCCGTTGCGGCGTTGACTGAACTCTTGGTCGGCGACGACTACGGCGGTGAGCTGAAGGAGAGAACGGTATGTCTTCCTCCGGTTTGCCTGATTGCACTCAGCATTGACTCTAGTACTGGTAACAGGGGACGTTCTACTTCATGGCCGCCACACTCCTGTCAAACGAGGGCAAGATCCACGGCGTTCAACACGACCTGGAGTCGTTCTATTGGGTGCTTCTTTCGAATGTTCTTCGATACACCGAGCACAACCATCCGGATGGCCAGAACACCTGCCCTAATATCTTCAAGCTTGGTTCAGAGCCGTCATTCAGATCAAAGCTGATGTGGCTCTCCGGTAACGCTCGCACGAAGCTTAGCATCAAGAACAACCTCCCCTTGAGCACCCTATTGAAGGAGTTCGGTGACCTGTGTTTCCTCAAGGTCTTTCCCCACGCAGACCCTCTTGACTACGATCAGGTTCTCGCGATATTTGACAAGATGCTAGATTCGGACAAGTACAAGTCCCGGTGGCCAGAGGACGACTTACCGCTCGAGTACGACCTCCCCGACACCCGTGTCAAGGATGAACTCTCGTCCGGGGAACGTCGCTCCCAGAAGCGTGCCGCTGGCTCAGGCAAGCGGAAGCGCAAGACGAAGAAGGCGCGAGTCCCCGATCCCGACTCGGAGACCGACATGGAGGACGAGAGCAGAGACTTCGAATTCTACGATGACCTCGGCGACGAGGACACGTCGGTGCGAGTCATGCCGCCTGATGATGACGATGCCGCAGACGCCCTCATCCCCTCGGACTACGCCCACCTCCTCGAGACCGAGACCTCCCCTTTGCAACGCGTCTGCAACACACCCCATGGCGACGTCTCCTTCGCCGAAGCCTGCGAGGTGGAAGCCATCCTGGACTTCTACGAATCGGACTCGGCGGACGAAGACGGCGACGGCCCCGACAGCAGCCCCATCCAGAGGGCCAAGCGTAGACGGACGGCTGCGTCCGGCGCTCAGCCGAGCATCACCAGTGGTAGCACCAATGCCTCTACGATGCTAGCCGGGACAAGTTCTGGGAGTACTCTCAGCAGGAAAATCTCCGAGCGGGAGCTTCGTTCGCTGGGCGCAGGGGCCAGCGTTGACGTCGAGTCTTGGCGGGGACCTGCACGCAACACTCGGTCTGGAAGCGCCAGTGGCGCAAGCTCGTCGCGGGTTCAGGCTGGTGGAAATATGAGGGTGGTCCCGCAAGTAGGTGCCGTTGGCAGACCAGCTCGGGGCCGCGTCGCTCGTGGTCGGCAGCGCAGCGGGAAAGAGCGATTGGCCAGGACGGAGTGATGCAGATACGTCTGGAGACGTCTTGCTAGGGTCCTTTTTGGAGTTCATTATTCAACAATGTAACCGTGTGCTATCTGTACCATATGCGCTAGGACTCGGATGCACTGGTGTCGCGAATTACCACCATGATGAGGCCGCGTGGTTGTCATTCATCCTCCCTAGGATTTGGGATGGTTCAGCTAAGAATTCCGGTGGTGTTCCTCATGAACGTGCATGAACTGTTGCACCAAAGTTGGTGACTCACATGATACATCTATATTTTTCAATCGCTTTGTGCTCTTGTTTGGCAGAGAGCGAGTTGAGGATGAGAGAGAGTGCCACATCAAGGGCCGTGGGAATCTTTGATCATCCAATTTTGGGAAACATCTGTACCCGATGCCTCGGCACAGCAGGCCTGGTTGTGCGTTCCATCCACGGACCCGTGTCGACGGCGCACCGCATCCTCCTCGGCAGTAAGCGAAACATGGCACCCGGAACTGGCAAGACGAAACACATGTCTCAGAAAGTAAGACAGATCCAAAGGACTCACAGCCTGAGGAGCACCGGGACACAGACAATTTTTCTGATCATCCCCGGATCCACAGTGCAACAACTGTTTCGTCAGCGGGGACGAGAAGCAACTGTTCGCATGTTCTAGATGTCGAGTAAGTTAACCTCCCTTGTCTTCCAATGAAATCGGGACACTCATCATAGAGCAAAGTCTCAAGCCTACTGCTCGAAAGACTGCCAAAAGGCCGACTGGAAGGTCAGCACCCACCACGCCTCTCGTCCCACTGCCTCAAACCTCGTCGCTTATCCGCTGAGGTCAAATTTACCAGAATCATAAAACCATATGCCAGAACAACGGCCTCCTCGAGTCGCGCCTCAAAGAGCACGAGTCCACGCTCTCGGGCCTCATCGACCGCATGGTCCTCGTCGACGGCATCTCCATGTACGAGCTCGACCAGCACCTTGAGAAGTGGGTCCGCTTCCACAACTCCACGCTCATGGCTGCGACGATCCAGGCGCTCCGCCTCCCCGCGGACCTCTCCCGCGCACGCACGCACGTCCTCTACGTCGCCCTCGAGCCGCGGGTCGCCGCAGAGCACGACGGCCAGGTGGGCAAGTTCTTCCGCGTGCAGGACGCGTACGTCGTCGCCGTCGACGACGCGCTGCAGAAGCCCGCGCCGTGGCCCGAGAGCATCGCGCAGCTCGTTGGGATGGCGGACGAGATGGAGTGCGGCAGCCACGGGACCGTCGCGGCGGCGATGATCGAGTGCCCGCCGCTCGCGGTGCAGACGGTGCCGTTCGGGTCGATGACGGAGCGCGCGCTGAAGAAGGAGATGTTACACGATACGTGGAAGAGTTTCTTCATGAACCACATCGAGCAGGGTGTGCGGCCGAAGCTGGTTCGCTCTCGTCCGGGAGGCCGGTGAGAGAACAGGTTAGGAGATCCGAGGTCTGAGCGCTGCTAAATCTCTTAAGTACTTCAGCTGTAACGCAGGTGTATTGTTTTACATCTCCTACTTTGTATTCTATATATGATGCTCCCGTCAAATGCTGGCACCGGCCGTCGTGGATGTGGCTGAATTTTGCCTGTGGGGCTCTGTTTTACTTCACGAGGACAGCACTTGAGGTAGGAGAGTGTCTAAAGAAGTAAAGTACGTTCCTGCCAACGTATGACACCAGTCGTGACAGCGACAAGATGATGCCAATGAACACATCCAACCAGCACGAAGCAATCAGAAGACCGCCCGACCTAAGGCCTCAGGGCCAGGCGAAACTATCAAAGCTGCATATGGGACGCTGCGCGGGGCTAAAACTCTAACAAACCGTCCATGGTGCGAAACATGCGTACTCATACATCATCCTACTCCTCTGACAAACTGCGCGCTCAGTCCGAGAGGAAGTCGATCTCCTCCTGGACGAGTACATCCAATAACTTGAAAAACGACGCGGTGGGGAAGCCCACAATGTTGTGGTAGTCGCCCTCGCCTTGCTGAATAACATCCCACCCAGGCCCTGCATCCCCGTCAGCGAACCGCATAAGAGTGGAGGTGGAGGTATGGGGAGGGGAGAGTGCACCTAGATGGCAAAGCCGCCCAGCGGTTGCGGCCCTCGCTGTTCTCGATGTATGCGCGGAGGAGCAACTCCTCGTTCTCCGCATCGAGTCCGCGAAGTAGACGAGCGTGCGCTAACGACCTTGTATGGCATCGCGTCCTACTACAACCTGGCTACGCATCTTGAAAGTACCCATCCACCTCTGTATCATCGATTCAAAGCATTTGGCTCACTTTACAACACATACTACATAATATCTGGAACATATGAAACAAGCGTCAGACGGGATGACCGTGGTGCCTCAGACTTACCACAGCCCGCTAGACCTCGACCGCTTTTTGTGTTACAGTCACGACCGATCACTCATGAGGGTCTTTAAAGCCGCTGATTGGGAGTGTCTCCTCGAACATGGACTGGACCAACGCACTGATCGCGTGGAAAGGTGTCATTAAGGTCAGGGTCAGTTTCAGCGGCAACGACAAGGCACGACTCGGACAAGGCAAGACAGGAGATGTACGAATGTGCGGAGGATATCCCTGCTGGGCCTTGGGGGGTGTTGAACGCGAGGATGATACACTTTCTGACAACACTCTCGAGCGCAGATCTTGAGGGCATGCGAGGAGTTGTGGGCGCGGATCCGGAGCTGGACATTTTCGGAGTTCAGGCTAGTACCAGTGAAGAACGAATCAGTATCATCGTGGTTACTTATCTGTTCTCGGTCCCGGCTCGAGATGATATCCCTGTGATGTATCAGTACAAGTGGCCGTCAAGGGGTCGAGAAGGGCTATCCCCATTCCTTGGCTCGCACTTGGGAGGTGGCCAACTTGAAGAAGAGTGCTTGAACGGTGAACCTTCCCAAAATGGGGAGGGAGTAAGCGCCCGTGTCTTCGCGACAGTGGCGGTCGGCAGTGGCTTATCGGACGTCCTCGCATTCGGAGAGTAAGCGTCCTCCTCCTATCCATCGCTGGATTGCTGTAAGTACAGTCAACTACCCCTGCCGGAACACCCAGCTGATCGACAAAAGGGAGGCATGCTTCTTGCTCGGAATGTGCAAGGTCAAACACAAACCGAGTCGCCGGTGAGACGGCGCCGACTCCATCTGGCAACAAGGGTCAAAACAACCTCGTCTTGGAGTTTCTTGTTACGCCTCTACTCGCGCGACACCCAGGAAGGGTCGAGATCCAGGCAGTCTGGCGTTAATCCGGGGAGCACAGACTGGATGGCCGGTGAGTGCCAACTACAGTGTTTAGACGCCAGATTAAATTTTACGGTCAGATGAAACGGCCGCGTTCTCCAGAGCATGCTGCCCCGCACCTTTTGCGCGTTATATGCAAACAATGTAGCTAGACCCAAGTACATAGTAACAGGTAGTGCGATATTTGTCTGCTTCTGTATTCTCCCACAAACCTGAATATATTGCATTTGGGTGGGTTGAAAGCCGCAAAGATTTTCGGCGGCCCTTCCATTCCACTAAATAATATTACCAGTAGTAATTCTCATCCATGGCGTATACCCGATAGTATTTTCAAGAGACACGGAGTTCACCTTCGTGATGCGCGACCCAAATGGTGGTTTACGCGCATCAAAATCGATCACGTGGCAACGGGCGCCTTGTCGCCGCGTTGGGCAGGTCTGGCCCCACCTCATATCATGAGCCGCTATGTGCTTTCTCTCAACCAATGAAAGTGCAATTCATCTCAAGCTAAAGAAACACTTGTCCATCACTCACTCGATGTTTTCCAAGATGGTCAGCATTTTTCCGTCCGGCCCAAGGCTTCCTGTGACTGTTGAGTGACACATTTCATCTGGCCGAAAACGTGACAAACTCATCCTCAAAAACATCCTCTCTGCTCGCACGCGGGACAGATCGCCGCGCATTCTTTATCATATCATAGTCAATTGACTATCTCACTGAAGCGCTACACTCTCATATCACCGCCTCTCCTGGCAAACCCAGCACACGTTGCGCGAAATCACGGTTTCATCTGACGCCTAAACACTGTAGTAGTATGGTCCGTCCCACTGCCAGGAATCCCCCATGACATGACAGGTAACCCAGCAGACTCCTGTGTTTATACAACCTCCAAGCTACATCTGCGGAGCAAGAGGAAGATCTAGGAAAATCTTAAGGGGCTTCTTACATGTCACGATGCGGCATCGTTGTTGTTCGCCACCGTCCCATCCTTCTCAGCTCGTCCAGAACTTCGAGCCGCTTCAACTAATGACATGGAGTGGCACATCTTAAAAAGCTGATCGGAACATGGGAGGTGCGTTCCATGTATCGACACCTGAGCAATATTGACCACCCATCAGATGGCACTGGCAGGAGGACGGCAGGATCGGAGGGGTGGCAGTACCCGCATGTGTGGATACTCATACATCAATTTTTCTCCCCTTGTTATGTCGAAAACAAGAAGTACTCTTCTTGCCGCATCGATTGCGAAGGCGCTATCCGTGCCTCCCCGATCTTCCATCTCCGAAGTTCACTCAGGGTAACGCGCCCACAACTTGCTGTTGACATTCTTCGTTGTGCTGATTGTTTCATACCTTGGGCGCGGGGTTCACTGACATGTGAGAACACCACGGTGAAATGTCCTTCACTGATCATATCATATGGAAAGCATCGCTGACCCTGGTTCTAGAATATTCTTCCCACTATTGTGAGCCAAACACGTTTCGATTGCCCATGCCTCCTGGGTTGCAGGTTTCAACTGCATACTTGAAGGGCTGCCACTATCCATGTCTCAAACGGGGAGGGCGCAGGCCGAGGTATAAAGGTGTGTCCAAATTTGTCTTCAATCCCCATATTCATCAGCACTTCCCCGAGTCTACCGCATTCACAATGAGCTCTCAGTCTTCCAAGCAACTGAACGACAAGTTTCGAAACCTATTGGTCATGCTGACCGCCCCCCTACCAGCATCGGCCGCCGAGCGTGTACGTTGTGCTCCCTTTGCACTGTTCAGTCTTTCCCTAACCTGTCTATCTATACCACAGGTCCTCTGGGACCAAGAGCGCCATGGCGAGACGAGTATTAGTGACCCGAAAGTGGTTGCCACGGGCGTGAAATCAGAGGATAACCGTACCTACCCCTTCAAGCCCTCAGTCATTGATGACGAAGATGACGACGATACCGACGTTGGAGAGTCTACGAGCAGTTACGCAGAAAGCGAGTCCGAGTCGGGCTGCATGTACGGGACTGATTCAGACCTCGAGCTCATGACACCGACAAGCGAAATCCAGATTTCTATATTATCGCATGACTGTTACCTAACACCTAGAAGGCTGATTTATTGCTTCAACAGAGCCTGATCCGTGGATTTGCTCACTTCAAGGTGGACGATGACAAAGATGCCGATGAAGAAGGTTACAACATGGACGACCCTAACCGTGCACCCGCCACGCGGGCGTCCTTAGGCGGTGCGTCCCAGGACCTCTTAGCCTCGGCGGTATACAGCGCGAGAAATCCCGATCGACCCATACGAAGTGAGTGCAACAACGCATGCAATGCCTTCCGTTCTCAACGATTGATGGTGATTCCAGTTATGGTGCTGTACAGCGCAAGGATACCTTTGGCACATTGTAAGTTCCCCAACCAGATATCTCCCAACAGAGAAGGATTGAAGCCTATTTATAGTCTGTTTTACACCCTGGAGATCAGAATGAAGTGGTCTTCCCGGTGGTTGTAGACACTGGTACGTTCCAAACGGCTCCCCAAACTGGCGGATACAGTCTAACCTCAGATCATGCATGCTACTATAGGTTCTGACTATCTGTGAGTATCCTTACGGTTACTTTTATTTTATCTCGATACCGATCTGACGATACAGATGGGTGTACAGAGAGAAGTATGTGAAAGTTGGAGACGACGAACGGCCATGTCCGTGGTCTGGAAAAGATTCCTTCAAACTGCACTCTGTTCTGTGTAACACCATTTTCAATGGTGAGGAGAGTCTGAAGAAGGACTGGGACCCGTCCGGTCACGGTATAGTTATACCCTACAACTACGCGGATGGTTCTATGGCATGTAAGTCAATTTTGTGCTCATTCCTCGGCTACTGAAACGAGAGATTATACAGTGACTGGTGCGCTCCACCCTGATGGAGTGGATGTACGATTGTACGGCTACAACTTCATGACTAAGAAGAATACCGTGATTTCGCTCTTGGAGGCACATCTCGGTGTTGCCTATGCTGTCGGTGAAACACTGTATCAAGACACGGCGAGCGGTATCCTTGGCCTTGGCGCGTACGAGTACGTGATCCGACACTTCTCTACATGACAAATTTGTGGCATAGTAACCCACGGCAATGTAGCTACATGCTTTCAGATTCTTATTTTGTTCATCATCCGCAGCATGGACCAAGGCACTTTTCTGTGAGTCTTCCGGTTATGTTGGGTAGGGTTTGATCCTTACTGATATAACCAGAGCTTTCTCTCCATGTTGCGGGACAGCAATGAGCTTAAGCCGACGGCGGCCAATGTGAGTCACCTTCCATTACCGCTGCATATTGGCCATGCTTTAATGTGTTGGATATTTTGCAGTCATCTGATCAATTCATCATGTTCATCACCATTCGTCTGCCAGCCAAGCACTACCGTGCCAGGCCATATGAGATAAATCAGAATATTCCGGTGTGAGTCCTTTGATGATAAAATTTGGCGACATAGAAGATCGTGAATAGCTGATAACACTTTCAGTCAATCGTGGATTGCGTTCAACCGCTGGCCTCTCAACACAAAACCCACCTGGAGTAGAAGAATTGCCTTGGCGCCACAGCAACGTGGTGAAAAAGATAGGTGGCTGGTCACCCTCAAATGCTTTACTGTGCAACGGTGCACTACCGCGCAACACCCTGATCTCCAGGCCCAGAGATGCGGTAGTTGGGACGTTGAATGGGAGGACGGATACCCTCTTCTTCTAGACACAGGTATTGCTTACTAGATTACGCTTGGCGAGGCTGCCAGTTTCAGCACTGACTTGCCCACAGGATGCAGCACGTCACGATTCGATGAGTCGGTATTGAAATACATCCAGGACGTCGTCTTCCGGCAGAGTCACCCTGTCCGACAGGACACGCAAGATGAATGTTTCTCCTACGATGTGCCCCAGGGATATAACTTCCGGAACTACCAAGTGCGACTTGTCTTCGAGGGCATCCGACCGGGGGATCCGGTTGTCGTATACCTCCCTTTCCATCCATTTATTGTGACCAAAAATTTCACAACCGAGCCGCCGCAGATGGAAGGAGTTCTTTTCCGGTCCAAACGACAGAAGAGAGGTACACTTGGCTTGGTATGTGTGCAATCTGCCGTCATTGCGCCACCCTGTTTCAAGTTGTACCGAGGATTTACCAAATTCTTAGAACTTCTTCCAGTCAGCATTTGCGTCATTCCATTGGGGCAAGGATGAAGTCAAGAGTGTTCGCATGGCGCCACAGTTTTTCGAACACTTCACAAGATATTCTATACAATTACCCGAGGACGACGACGAGCTGAGCTTGACGATTAGTCAGCTCAAATCCAGTGCCCTTATTCATGTATCCAAGTCCAGTCCCATTACTACTGGTATGATATCGAATAGAAGAGTCGGTGTCTACAGTGGATCAGGTCGAGGAGCATCGAAGATGTTCCAGATGTTTGAACATGGTTGATTGAATGAATGTCGCCTGTTACCTATGGCGACACTGGCATCCGGATAGCCAAGTACGAGTATGTGGGAGTTACGGGGGTCACCGTCCGGGGCTAGCACTATTAACGTAGTGGACTGTTCAACAGCCTCGACGGCTTCAGACTCAGGGGCGGGCACGGGCATGGGCTCGTCCACACCCATCCGATTGTTCGCAGGTATGACGCAGTTCGTGGGCGGTGAGGCGGGGAAAAGAGCAAGTGATGGCCTTGTCATCCTCGGGCCACTTGTGAGAGTCTGCGGTGAGCGCGTCCTCAAAGCACTGTAAGATCATGTCGTAGTCGACAGGGTCCTCGCGGTGGTGCTTCCTCACAGTGATCGCGGGGAGCTTGAGCATGAGGTCGGTGAGGGGCTCCGGGTTGTCAAGGATCACGAGGTTCTTCGCGCTGAATTGCTTCGACGCGGAGTAACTAATGTCACCGTCGCCCGTGGGGAAGATGGTGAGGAATGTGTTGTCTCCGGAGGGATGCGCGTGGTTGGCGTGTCATAAGATAACCCCAGATGAGGGCTTGGTAGCATGCCTGGATGTGTCGTTGATCGTGTGAACGACGCCCTCGGGGAAGAGAAAATTTATTGCCATGAAATAGCACGTTCCCTGCATGGAAGATCGGTAAGTTGGCGAGACAATTTGTAGGGCACGACTCATTACGCGGACCTTAAGGTCGCTACCCACGCCCTCCTCAACAAGGAGCTCAGCGAGGGCCTCCGCCCCCAAAGAGCTGAGATCCTGATGAGGAGACATAGTTCATGGTCATGGAGGAAGCCGCCACAGCTAATATTGTTGAGCCTGTCTTCAACTATGATGACATTGCACACGCTGACATCCCAGCGAAGGATCCCCGCCCCGCTCTGTGTCCTAAGCAAGAATGGGTGAGAGCGTACCTTATGTAGGAGGGGAAATAACAATCAACACACCCTTGATAGCGTCCACATCGCGATAGCGAGTCCAACTTGAACACTGGTGCCTTTGAAGCTGGTCAACGGTCGTTCAACTGAACGGTATCAAAGACGAGTGGTAGGTAACTACGCACCTGGTGCCCATACTTGTTATCGAAGATCGACCACTACATGAGCGTCGAGTGCACTGTCGTGCGTGGGTAGGGAGTGTCGCCAATGTTCAAGGACCACAACGGAGCGGGAGTAGATAGCGATGCTGAGGACCTATTCTTGGTGAAACGGGGCCGCCTGTAGAGCCGTTGTCTTTAAGTCGACCGTTGATCCAGCGACGATTGTCACGAAGACAGAACCAGGCATCCGTTGACAGTTTGAGCGTGTGGGGCTCATCAAAATCCTCGACCCGGGAGATGCAGAGCGGCCCACTTCTGATATTCGATAGTGAGTTTGCGGATGGTAAGATCAGCGCCGACGATGGCGCCACCGCACGGATACACGAAGTGCCAGAAGAGACATTCGATAAGCTTCAGGTGGTCGGTGTTCTTGAAAGTTGAGAGAGATGCGGGAGGTGAGTTGGGGTTGAGACGGTTCGTATTGCTTGCTCAAGCGGGCACAATGTGCCCCCGAATCCTTGTATATACATGGTGCGAGAGTACAGCCCTAGAGATATGCAATAAAAGGTAGAGAGAGATAGAACGGGGGGTGCGAGTCTTGCGGTACTATATAAGGCGCATAGGGAGACATGGGATGCCGTGTAAAATGAAAAACGCACCGTAGGATCATGGACCCTGTCCCGTGTGTCCGCCAAGCTCCTCCACCCTCAGCCGTCCCAAACAGAAACCGGTTCGTTCCAATGGGAGAAGACGAAGTCTGTGCTGGATGTGCGCCACGTTGGTGGTGCCACCGTGAAAGATCTAACCCACGGGTCGCCTTGAAACTCAGAAAGCAGGTCCATGGGGACCTGGACCTGCAAAGTACGATAAGTTTCGGTTTTGGGGTGGTGTAGATGCCAATACGAAGGAGGGCGGGAGCAAGGTAGGCACGACGCCGGAGGACGTTGAGGTGATTGCGCGAGCCGCAGCCGTCGCACGGCCTCTGAACATCGCGACAGGGCCCGAAGCACTTGCAGGAGGCATAGGAGGCTGTAACAGTGTCCCAGATATGAGAGAAGGCGGGGGAAGCAGAAAAAATGAAGAGGTTCGGCCAAGACTTGGGCCGGTGCGGCGAGGGTGGGGAAGGACATTAGTAATGGCAGTAAAGTGGATGAGGCCATAGGTAGACATACATACCATCATTGAGGACCCCTTGGAATGTTCAAACAGGTCCCAACCCGTTCGCCGACATTGTGGGTGGGGTCGTGCAGTGTGCACCGAGGTTAGACGGCGTGGTACTGGTACTTCACGATCACGCTGAGCTCGCGGGTCAGCATTGGCTGTCGTCTTGCGTATTTATGAGAGGGTTTGTACCCAACGCGGCGGTCCGCGATGGGGTGAGAGTCTGAGATGCTCTGGGATGGCGGCGGTTGTGGATGAAAGTTGGCAGGCGCTTAGGTTGCCGATAACGGACGGAGTCCCAAAGTTTGCAGCTGGTGATGCTCTCCCCGTAGTCCGCAACGGCGGACTCGAGTGAACATGAGCTCAAAAGGCCAGATGTCGTGCGTCCTCCAAGCCTCGCATGGGGTGGGTGTTTCTGTGCAACATTTCCGCCTACAACTTCAGCAACTCGGCGGTGCCCGGGGTGAATCTTCGAAGGACCTCCAGTTGCATGTCTGACGCGAGATCTCGCTAAATGGCTATATGCTATATCGTCGCGTCGCTCGGCCCAAATGCGAGGCGGAGTTCTTCCGGACGATGCCGAAGCGTGTCGCGAGCAACGAGATCAGGTACAGGGTGCACGTCGTGTGGGGTCTCGAGAACATCCGGTGGCAGGTGCGCGCTCTCGGACGTACATATGATGGAGAAGAAGTTTGGGAAGAGCGTCGTCATTGTTGCGGACGAGTACTACTAGCTAGGCGTGAACCCGGGGACTGTAGTACGTCACCACTGGCATGTATAGAGCCGCCGTGTTTAAGAAGACATGCATAACTCGTTAACGAACTAGAATACGCCGTCTAGCTCTCAATGTCATTGGCGTACGGAGGGCCGCACTGAGTCACTGATAATTTTATCAATTTTGGGTGTCGGATGAACGATACAAGGGAAGGGGAACAGGAACGAAAAGAAAGGCCAAGCCTCTCAGAATCGCTTAGCGACGATAGACTGCGGAGCGAGCAAGTTAGATCAATAACAAGACAAAATTGCTCACATACCTGGCACCGATGTTGGTCGTAAACCACATTGGGTTCGTCCGGCGAGTCAGAACTCCCAGGGACAACACGGAAAGGGAGCCACTGCGCACAGGGCCAGTCGTCGCGTTGCAGCAACCATAACTCCTCCAGTGGCCGGCCCAGCCCTCGAAGGAGTAGCGTCGCCCTCTCCCGCAGCTTCCCGCGGAACTCCGCAACATGCTGCTTTGACAAATAATACATTCCACTTCTCTCGCTTACCACCGCAACTCGTGGTACGTCAGAGAAGTCGAGATGAAGCGACAGGGAGTGCAGGGCGCTCAGACTCGCTAATGATTGAGAGATGTCCGGCTGCACGGTGCAAATTAGCTATAGCATGGCACAGGCAACGAAGCAAGGTGCGAGACGTACGATTGAGACATCGTTGCCACTGGGCTCCCTGAACCGACTCATCTCCAACGATCTGAGGACAGGAAAAGCGGACGCCATTGTCGACAGAACATGTGGATCCGCGCCGTCCGCGACATATTCCACTTGAAGATGGTCCAGAGACGGCGTGTTGCACCTCCGCAGGATTTCTATGAGCTCGGACGCCGAAAGGATCGGGGAATGCCAATGCCGAGGGATTCTATTGTTGGAATCCCAATGCTGCATACAGTGGTGAGGGGAGCATCTGAGGGACAGACGTCGCAGTGTCTGGGGAAGGTTGTCGTATATGGCATCGTCGGGATCAGGGAATGAGATAGAGAGGTGCGTGAGCTCGTTAATAAAAGCAAGGGAGGTAGAATATCCTCGGGGTGATATCAGCGGCCGACTCATCCCGTCGGGGAGAGCAAAGTGCAATGCGAGGACACGGAGTTTGGGCATGTTCGAGAAGACCGACGCGAGAGGAGCCGGCAGGCCGACATCCGGGCATTCTCCTGACAATTTCAGCTCGCGTAAACGAGGCCAATACAGTGATGAGAGGACATCGAGCGGCGCAGATTCTATGGGAAGCTCGAGGGATTCCAAGGTCGAATGGAGTATCTCGATGACGAACGCGAGCGCGTCACGTTCGGAGGGATAGCTGCGAGGTCGCCTTCGCGACACATCCTGGCAGACCCGAAAAGAGGTTAGGGGGGTCAAAGAGCCTAAGGCTGCACGCGCCTCGACTTGTGGGAAGCGACGAGGGCAGAAGGAGAATCCATCGACAAAGAATTCGCGGAGATGTGGTAAAGAGAGGAAGATTTTAAACGACTCCCAGCATAGACCATGTAACACGTCGTAATCCATTCTGACGGTCACTGAGAAGAGGTTGGGCATGGCCTGTAAAGCCTCCTTGAGGAATGAACAGCCGAAAACGCCACAAACCAAGTGATCCTTCGTGTGGCGAAGAACGAACTTGTCCATTAATATTGCGTCCTGGCAATTGTCCAGTAGAGATAGATGTCTATTTTATCAGGATATAAGATGTCGTCCATCAGTCGTCAAAAGGGCCAGACGTACCTCACATACGGCCAGAGGGACGTTGGCGGGAAGTGGCAGGAGTGGAGGGGAGAAGTATATATTTCAACCCCGCACCGCTTGAACAAGATGGGGATGGCAGCCTCTCTGAGCCATCGGCAGGTGGAAGACAGTGCACGTAGACCTTTTTCTGGACGGAGTTGCTCGAAGAGTTGGATGAGAAGGTCGTCGTTCAGGGCTTGGAACATTTCGGGCGTGACACTGTCAATTTGCAACCACAGTCAGTTTCAAGTACATTGACGAAAGGAGAACATCTTATGCTGTTGAAGGTTGCGAAGCCACCGAATGAGCCATTTGGACAGTCGCACACAGGCTGAGACAACTTGAAGATCCGTGACTGCTGTACTTGTCGCGCGCGGGCCACGGCGACACCTTGCCCTGCCCTGAAGCACGATGGCTGTGCATCCGGCATAGTCCGAAGAGTCCCAGGCCAAGCATCAGGACTCCAGGAGGTATCCCAGAGACGGTACCGGTACGCTGCTGAGCACTGTATGATAGTACAATAATTCTGGTGAGCCGTAATGCTCAAGTTACAAGGATCCCTTAACTCGACGCTCATGACCACGACAATCCAGCTCGATACAGGCGCTCCGCCTCCCCGCGGCCCACCTCTCCCGCGCCCGCGTGCACCTCCCGCCGCGCGGTACCGCCGAGCACGCCAGCCAGGCGGGAAAGTCAACTTCCGCATGCGCGACAAGTACGTCGTCGCCGTCGACGACGCGCTGCAGAAGCCCATGCCGTGGCCGGAGACCATTGCGCAGCTCGTTGGGATGACGGACGAGATGGAGCACGGCGGTCATGACACGGTTGTTGCGCCGACCGTGATCGAGTGCCCGCTTCGGGTCCATGACAGAGCAGGCGCTGAAGAAGGAGACATGTTGAAGAGCTTCTTCATGACCCACATCGAGCAGGGCGTGCGACCGAAACTGGTTCGCTCTCGGAGGCCGGGTAGTCGCTGAAAGGGGATCCGAGAATGTGGTTCAGTTATTGTATTTCTAAGTATGTGCGCACTACTAAACCACTGCAATCCTTGAGCTGTAGTGTCTCCAACTACATATTTTTATACCTCACACCCAGTTGCATGGAACTACGACGAACCAGTACCAATGAACAAATGCATCGAGTGCGAAGCAATCACAAGCCTGATTTTCCTCTAGTCTCGACCAAGACCGTCCGCGTGTCAGCGCGGACGTGGGAGGGGATTGAACGAACCTAGCTTTCCCTCTAGCCTCGACACGCTTTCTCTCAGTCCTCGGGCTGATTAGAACCATCAAAGTTACGCTGTGCGGGCTAAAACTCTAACGAACCATCCATGGTGCAAAACATGCGTACTCATACATCATCCTAGTCCTCCGACAAACCGCGCGCTCAGTCCGAGAGGAAGTCGATCTCCTCCTCGACGAGGACATCCAAGAACTTGAAGAACGACACGGCGGGGAAGTTCACGACGTTGTGGTAGTCGCCCTCGACCTTGCTGACCAACATCCCGCCCAGGCCCTGCATCCTCGTCAGCAAACTCAACCAAGTAGGAGACAGCAAGAGGGAAGGGGGCGCGCACCTGGATGGCAAAGCCGCCCGCGCGGTCCAGGCCCTCGCCGTTCTCGACGTATGCGCGGAGGAGCGACTCCTCGTTCTCCGCGAAGTAGACCAGCGTGCGCTCCTCTAACGACCTGCCCCGGCGGTTTGTGTGTCGTGAGCCCTTCAACCCTTCCTTATTCTGTCCAAAGACTCACTTAATTTTGTATCCCGGGGCTTCCAGCACCGGCAACACTGGGCAGGCGCGAGGACTCTCTTGTCAGCACAAACAAGCACGGAAATGCGAGAGGGAGGGAGACGGACGCACCGACGGTGACCCCAGTGACGACCTCGCACCGGCCGCCATTGAGGTCGAGAAGCATGCGCATGTTGTCCTCCTTGTCGAGCGGCTTCTCGAGGATGTCCTGCGGCGCGGGGCCCCCGATCTCCTCCGCAAACTGCGACTGGCTCTCCAGTCCCACAGGGGCGTGCGTCAGGACGACGGTGTCGGCTATAAGATCGTGATCAGGGTAAGCATGAGTTGCGGAGATAGGAAAGGGCATGAGGAGAAGACAAACCTGCGATGACGAGGTCGGGTGCGTCGTCGGGTTGTTCTGTCTGTATGATTAGGTCAGCCGTTCGCATTCGAGACTCGAGACAGGGGAGGATGTGAAGATGAAGATCCCGAGCCGCACGCTGGCATCTTAGCTGGCTGATGCAGAATGGGGAATGGTTATGCTCCGCAGCAGAGCCACATCACCATTATTCGTCGGGCGTCGACGACACGACAGGTGCGCTCCGCGAAGAATGGGGTAGCCCGGTCAGCAGACTCGCCCCCTCCAGTAGCCGCGGCCAACTGAACGGGACACAAGATGGCCACGCGCCGTCCATCCAAGGATGAAAGGAGGTCCTCGGAGGCGAAGAACATGAAGGGGATCCGGAAAGATGAAAGTTGCACCGCCGGGACAACGTCCCGAACCACACACGACGCCATGGTGGCTCATATCCCATCCCATCCTAACTGCGGGCACTGAAAACATCGCAGCTCAGCTTTGACACGACCGAGCCGCCTCCGAATCGTCGATTCACAGCGTCCGGCTCGCGTCCCAGAGCGTACATAATATCTAGCCACCGGGGGCGTCGACCTGAGGGACACCGTGTCCCATCATTGTTGTATCATGACTGAAGACAACCTTTGATAACGATCTTGCACAACTTTGTCTCATACCTATCACTTCTTAATTGTATCACAGAAATCGCGTTACATGCTTCTTACATCGTTATCATGGTATGTAACAAGCACACAACAAACGTGAGGCGCAGAGCAACACCTTTGTCCCAAGTGGCTGAAGGTCACGAATCATTCATGGTGGCTCACAAGTCCATTCCCCCAGTGAGAACATCCGGACCGAACATGAACATCAGACAGGATAAGGGTCCCTCGGACTTACCACAAGCCGCTCATAAACCTCGACCGCCTTGTGCGTCGCGGTGGCGACCGGGTACTCATGGGGGTCCTGGAAGCCGCCAAACGGGAGCGTCTCCTCGAACGTCGATGGCACGATATCTGGCTCCAGCCCCTACGAACACAAACGCATGTGCAGCAACGATCACACGGAAACACGTCAGTGTCAATATTATCAGGTCAGGGTCAGTTTCAAGCAACGGGACAGGGGACGTACAAATGTGCGGAGGATCTCTCTTCTGCGGGGGCTGTTGGATGCAAGGACGACGCGCTTGCCGACAAGCCTCTCGAGTGCAGGGATCTTGAGCGCATGCGAGAGGACGGGGTTGTGGGCGGGGAGCTCGACCTTCTTGCTGCTGAAGAACGACATCATCGCGGTTATCTGTTCCCAGTCTCCGCTTGGAATGATATCACTACGGTATCAGTACCAGCACGGTCGATGAGGGCGATCTAGACTGCTGAAGGTGGAGGAGAGTGTCCTGTCCGAGGCTCGAACCTGGTCGTGAAATGGAAGTGGCCACTGGCACGCTCCAAATATTGTCGACGTCGTCCGGACCTTCCCGAAATAGCGATTAAACGCCCGTTGTCTGACGTTGTGGCGGACTGAGTAGGAGTCGTCTCAGATGAGTCGGATAAGCATTTCTTGTCCTATCCTTCAGAGCAGATCGGACCAAGTAGTACCGCTGTAAGTACAGTCAAACACCGCCCATGCCGGAACATCCTGATCGAGAACAGGGAGGCATGCTTCGGGCACGGCCAGATACAAACTCGGTGAGGCCCAGCGGACTCTATCAGGCCACAAGGGCCTCAACACATCAAAAAGAACTCATCCTCGGGCTTCTTCCAATGCTTCGACTGGTGCGACGTCCCGGGATGGTCGAAATCCAGACACTACGGTGATAATCCGGGTGGTCGGTAGGTGTTTATCGCCCCAGGTATGCCCCATGAAACGACGGATGGACTGGCAGGCCGCGGTGTTTATACAACTTCCAAGCTACATCCGCGAGGCGAGGCTAGATGCTAAGTCAAACCTAGGAGGAAGTTTAGGGGCCTTCTTGCATTTCATCCCGCGATGCGGCATCATCCTTGTTCGCCGCCGTCCCGTCCGCACCTATATAGGTCGCGCGCGGGTCCTGTAGAAGCCAAGAGCCCTGTCCACCCGCCCTCTACCTTCTCCGCGCTGACCCCCATTCCCTGGTCAACGATCCTTTCGCGCGCGTTTGCCAGCAAAGCATAGTCTCCGGCCAAACAGGTATGTCGCGCATCTCCACAACCCTCCGAACATAAGCACGAACACTCATCCATTCCACACCCCCCTCCCGCCGCCGCCGCCGCCCCTAGAACGTTCACCCGCGATGGCGATGGAGAGACTCCAATACGCTCACATCGAGAGTGACCACGGCTCCACCGCCGCCGCCGCGCCGCGCTCCCCACGGACGCTGCGCCACAAAGTGAGCCGCGCGTTCAGCACCCTCACCCGCTGCGAGCCAGGTTCTCCCGAGTGCGAGCGCGGCACCGCGCCCCATGCCCTCACCCACGACCCCGTCCCCGACCACGGAGAAGCAGAAGGAGAGGCAGAACCCGCTGAAGCGCACCTGGGGCCGCAGCATCGCCATCGCGTGCACGCGCTCCGAGCCTGCCCTGCGCGCGGCGGCAAGGCCGCCGCCGCCTCTGCTCCCCAGCGCGGTGTCGACGCGCTGCCCCGTGACGACGCACTCGCTGACGTGAACGCCAGAGGCGCCGGGCGCCAGGAGAGCGGCCAGGGCGCGGTCGTGTCGTACACGTACCCGCTGTGGCGGATCGACCCGGTGCTCGTCGGGTGCTTCGTGTGTCTCTGACTCTGAGATGTACGGTGTCCGCGGTCCCTGTTCGGAGATTCCTGTGGTGTGTGCGAGAGGGGGTATTTATACGCGTATGTTTCACGTTCTTCCGCTACCACAAAGTCAGCTGTCGTGCACGCGCCGCGCGCAGTGCGTTCTGTATCGTCCCTCCTTTCCGCCGTCCAAAATTGCATGACTGCTATTAATATTGGCTCGCTATTGTATTACTACCTACCCTCCTTATCTTGCTCGTTGTCACAGCCGAACGACTGTGCCACAAAACAAACAAAGGGGGAGGCTCACTGATGGAGACACACAGAGGGTGGCAACAGAAGTAGAGGATAGATTGGCCTAGACTAGAAGGCAGAGGATGGCAGGGGCTGTTAAGCTGCCTACAGATGATGGGAGAGCGAACAAGAGACAGAATCTAAGGTCTCTGAGCCCACATCACAGCCCTTATATACTATACATGACAGGTGCACAGACCATCTGCCTTCAGGGCAGGCTAGAGTACTGATGGCAGGTGAGCCAGTCCGAAAGGGGAACAAAGAGGTAGCTGCTATTACATAATGATGATCAGTGTACAGTATGGAGTCCGGAATGGGTCAACCCTGGGTTAGGGTTGGTGGCTGTGACTAGGGTACCAAACGTGGCGCGAAAAACCGTGACACTCGTATTGTCTTTGTTACAAAGGTGTATTATATTTCGCTAGGTGGAAACACCATCAATCTAGAGCTGTCAAAGCCCTTGATGTCGCACTCTCAGAGTCTCTCATCCTTAACTCGCTGCTCTCTGTCAAACAACTTGGGTACAAAGCGATTGAAATTGTAGCTGTGAGTCACCAACTTTGGTGCAAAAGTTCATCAGCAGGAACGCCACCGGAAGTCTTAGCTGAACCTTTCCGAATCCTAGGGAGGATGAATGACAACGACGCGGCGGCCTCATCATGGCAATTCGCGACACCAGTGTGTCCTAGCGCATAGTATGGTACATATAGCTCATGGTTACATTGGTGAATAATGAACTCCAAAAAGAGCCCTAGCAAGACGTCTCCAGACGTATCTGCATCACTCCGTCCTGGCCAATCGCTCTTTCCCGCTGCGCTGCCGACCACGAGCGACGCGGCCCCGAGCTGGTCTGGCAACAGCACCGACTTGCGGGACCACCCTCATATTTGCACCAGCCTGAACCCGCGACGAGCTTGCGACACTGCCGCTTCCAGACCAAGTGTTGCGTGCAGGTCCCCGCCAAGACTCGACGTCAACGCTCGCCCCTGCGCCCAACGAACGAAGCTCTCATTCCGAGACCTTCCTACCGAGAGCACTCCCAGATGCAGAAGTCCCCGCTAGCGTCGTAGAGGCATTGGTCACGCTACCACTGGCGATGTTCGGCTGAGCGCCGGACGCAGCTGTCCGTCTACGCTTGGCTCTTTGGATGGGGCTGCTGTCAGCGACATCGTCCGCCTCGTCTGCGGAATCTGAATCGGAGAACTCCAGCAGTGCTTCAACCTGGCGAGCGTCGGCGAAGGAGATGTCATGATGGGGGGTCTCAGTACGACGCTGGAAAGAAGGAGACGAGGTCTCAGCGAGGCCCGGGACAGAGCCGGAGGGATTGAGAAAGCCCGCAGCGTCGTTGTCGTCATCGTGGGGTGGCATCGCAGGACTGGGACCATTCTGATCCTTGAGTTCGTCGTAGAACTCGAAGTCGTTGCTCTCGTCTTCCATATCAGTGTCCGAGTCGGGATCGCGGGCCTTCTTCGCCTTGCGTTTGCGCTTGCCAGAGCTGCCGGCGCACTTCTGGGAGCGGTGTTGCCCTGAGGAAAGCTCGTCCTTGACTCGCGAGTCGGGGAGGGTGTAGTCCAACAGGAGGTCGTCTTCGGGCCACAAGGACTTGAACTTATCCGACTCGAGCACATTGTCGAAGATAGCGAGGACCTCATCGTAATCAAGAGCATCGTTAGAACTGAATGCCGTGCGGAAACAGAGGTCGCCAAACTCCTTCACGAGCGCAGTCAAGGGCGAGTTGTTCTCGATGAGAAGCGTGGGGCGGATGTTCCCAAGGAGCCAATCCATCTTAGTTCCTAGGCAGGAGCGCGCACCGAGCTGGAAGATGTCGGGGCAGGCCTCGCTACCACGTGGGTGGTTGTGCTCTGTGTGTCGAAGAACAATCCAGAGGAGAACCCAGTAGAAGGACTGGAGGTCATGGGGAACACCGTGGATGTCGCCTCCTGTCACGAGCAGCTTCATGGCCATAAAGTGGAAAGTTCCCTAGAATCCGAGTCAGCACATTACATTGTCTGCAAACCATGAGCGAGACATACCGTCCTCTCCTTCAATTCACCGCCGTAGTCATCGCCGACCAGGAAGTCGGACAGTTCCGCCGCGGACAAAAGCGCGACATTCTCCGAGGGCGCGTTGCGGCTCATCGAGGAGTAGTCGAAGTCATGGATGAAGCCACCGAAGTGAGCCTGATCTTCTGGATCGTCGACGATGAGAATGTTGTTGACGCTCACGTCCCGGTGGAGGATGCCACCTCGGCTCATCGCCGCGCGGTGTCCTACCCCAAGAGTGTTATCATCTCAGACCAGTGTTAGGCATCGGAGTAGACAGACCTCGCATTGCGTCTCGGACGGCAATCGCCATCTCTCGAGTGTTCCTGAATCGGTTCAAGGGTCGTCCAACCTTGTCGACAACGAAGCGCATGTGGCTTTGTTCGTGATGCCAGCGGTCTGGTCCGTATGCTTGCCTCCAGGTGAACGTCTGCTGCAAGGGGCGATGCGGAGGGAGGGAGATGTTGGTCGGTGTTGCCGAGAGAGACCGCGGGGATGAGGGTGGAGCTGACTCAGGCATCGACAAGCGGGCTCGGTGATCCAGGGCCTTCAGAGACGTTGGAGCACCATAGAGGTGCGCTTCCCAACGGCGGACTTCACGCTCTCCCAAGTCCCCTCCAGATATGAGGTTGGGGAGTCCAACACGGTCGTGCGATGGTATCCTGGACAGACGGGTATAGAGGTCCTTCTCGGAACGTCGAACGAGCTGCCGCCACGCATCTTTGATGATTCGCACCTTGAGGTCTTCACAGGGAATGTCCCTGACTGGGAGGTCGATGAGGCGGCCGTTGACGAGGCAACGGGTGTCACGGATGCCAAGCCACACACTAGTTGCGCGGGAGAAGAGGCGACCGTTTACGTCAAGCACCTTGAACAGTATGTAGGCTATTGGGGTGCCAGTGGTTCCGAACTCGTCGTCGTTGAAGACTTCAGCCCGACGTGCCTCCGAGAGGACGATGTCCGTAACGTCCACACGAATCAACGCAAGTCGATCCTTGAGCCACTTCACGTCGTCGGATGTCAGCCTACGAACTGTGGGATCGCACCCCACGACGGAACCACCCTCGGTCGGGTTGGAAAAGCCCCAGAAAAATTGCTGTAGAATGCGAAGATCCTGTGCGCTCCGGAGGGATAGTGCTCCAGAGAAGACTGCACCGGAGTGGTCGAATCGAGCGATGCGGCAGATGTCCCCATAGACACCGATGACGAAGGAGGAAAGGAAGCTGTGGGCATGCAAGAGGTTGCGACCGTTGATAGCAAGCTGAACGAGCATCTTGCAGTATTTGAGACCTTTGTTACGAAATGGATCGTCCCCAGCCTCCGGCTTCAACTCGATGCTCATCGAGAACTTCGACCAGTCGAGGGGAGAAGTCTGTGCGTCGAGTATCTGTCCAGGGAAGGAGACTGCGATGTCGGGATAGGAAGGGTGGTGGTTGGCGGCAAAGGTGGAGTAAGGGAAGCGTTGTCTCTTGGTGTGGCAATCGAAGAATGTTACCCGTTTCTCAGCGGGGAAGGATGAGACAAGTGAGTCGAGGCCAGCGATCTGGAAGCGGTTGGGTTGAGCCCTCGGACGAGAACAAAGATCGACGTACAAATGTAGGATAGCTGTCGACTTCGTGTCCCTTGACCGCCTTGTAGTCGACGAACTCGTTACCAGTGGCCGCCGTAAACGTGTACGGGGTTGCTGAAGGGACATACTTGTTCAGGTACTCATTGCCAGTGTCGTCGGTGAGAATGAGCTTGCGCTCGAGTTCGTTCATCCAACCCTCGACCACCTCAGGCTCACCCGTGAAGGTGTCTAATATCATGACTGAGTGGACCTGATGGTCAGAGTTGTGGACTAAATGCTGCTCATACCTGAACTGTCATAGCGGAAGAAGTCGCTTCTAATATCGCTTGTCGAGATGGACATTTTGGTGAGCTGTTGTGCGGTTGGTAATTCGGAGAGGGGTGGTTGGAAGTGAACAATGACGAGCCAAAGGCGCTAATGAAAATGATATCAGGTATTTTCTTTCAGGTTGTGCAACCGGTGATGTGGCCGATCCAGGGATGTCCATGACGGTGTTCGGTGGTCCCGCCGGCGATGGCCTATGTATCTCATTCAGCTGCCGCCAGAAACTTTTTGAGTGACAGCTCGTACCTTCAAATGAGTTTCTCGGCTCCACCATGCTTTCAAGAGTGTGATACAGACAGACAAGCCGACAGTGCTAGTGAGCGGCGAAAACATCGTGGCACAACCTGAACTTGGAGTCCGACCTGGAGCTTCCAAGTGCACACTGGGTTATTAGCGCCTCACGGGCCGAACACCGGCAAACGCCCAGTCTCCGGGCGGAGCGGGATTTCTAACGGCGCGGGCCCGCCAGGACGTGACCGTTGGCCCATCCAAAGCAGTGACTGAGTCCCAACAACAAGTTGAACCCGTTAACCATCACAGTTAACAGTCCACTCACGAATATTGCGACAAACAGGTAAGTGTAACAAGTCTGCCATGTATCATCGAGGCCAGAGTACGGAACATAACTTCGGGTGCGTCACAAGGTATTAGAGCACAGAATGCTAAGTAGTGCGGACTCCAACTCCATCCTTGACAATCTCATCCATGAAGCTTCCCGCTTCCAGAACCACCGCGAGTACGTCTTGCTCTTCATCAGAACTTCTGGAAATTGCTTATTTGCTTAGCGCTCTTAATGCCCTGCACCGCATTTTGGGGGTTCATGCACAAGCTACTGTACACTCATTTCTTTATGGATTGTAATGGAATTTGGCACATATATTGTTGAGCACTAGATAGATTCGGCTGCAAAATTTTGATGTGAAGGGACTAGTGTAGCTCGAGATATTAATGTCACAAGTTACCTCAGTTGAGAGAATCTAGTCATCTTATCAAAATCTCGGCGGTCACTGTGCAGTCATATCAGGCCAGAATCCCTTGAAACTTTGCACGACGCCTATCGAGTACTAGATAAGGAAACGTACCAGGTTTCAAGCTTATATCTGCTCTGGGAGCGAAGATATGCAGGGGGTGACCTCCTGCCTTTTCACCTACCCTCTTTCTTGGGCATAAAGCGCGAGCTACTGTGCCGCCGTTTCAGCTCGGATTATAACGAAACTTGGCCCCATAGCCCGTGTAGACTAGGGCAAGCTACCTTCAAATTTCGAAGCCAAACGGATGAGCGAGAGGTGAGTTATCAACAGTGCAACTCGACCCACTTTCGCCACAGTTGTGGCTGTGCCCTCTCTTATTTCCGGTGTCTTACTCACTTAGCCCATCAAATAAGAGCTGTTAAGAGCCTTTAAGCGCTGTTAAGAGGCATTAAGTACTTTTCAGAAGTTCTGATGTTGACCCACCCTCGCGTCCACTCCCTCCTTTCCAAACATTGTTCAATCCCCTGGTCCCCGATCGAGTGCCGGTGGCTGGACCAGAGAGACTTGCAACCTCCCCGGAACCGTCCGCTTGCATGCAAGAGCCATTGGATGTTGACGTGTCATGGTCTCCTGAGATGTGATCACCACTGGAGTCCGTCTTGCGGCGCTTGGACGGCTGCTCAGAAGCAGCCTTGTCGACGTCAGCATCTTGACCTGCTTGACCACCCAAGGCAGGCGCAACAGCAGTCGTATCGGTCTCGTCCGAGTCTTCGTCGCGAGCAGCGACAGGGTCCGCGTCATCATCGTAATACACCGCGCCCTCTACGTCCTCGGGCAGGGGCAGGGGCTCGTCTGTTTTGCGCTTCGAGCCGCCGTGGCGACGCCATTTCTTCGAGCCCACCCGGTTGTTTGCAGGGATTACGCTGTTCGTGCGGAGGTCGGGGAGGGAGCGAGTTATGGCCTTGTCGTCCTTGGGCCACTTCTGGTCGGGGGCGAGCGCGTCGTCGAAACACTGCAGGATCATGTCGTAGTCGAGGGTGTCCTCGATGTAGTGCTTCCTCACAACTGCCGAGAGCTTGAGCATGAGGTCGGTGAGGGGCTGATTGTCGGGGATGGTGAGCTTCTTCGCGCCGAACTTCAGCCATAGCTGCTTCGACGCAGAGCACTTGATGTTGTCGCCCGCGGGGAAGACAGTGAGGAACGCGTCGTCTCCGGAAGGATGCGCGTGGTTGGTGTGTCGCAAGATAACCCAGACGAGGACCCAATAGAAGGACTCGAGGTCGTGGCTGATCGTGTGGACGACGCCCTCAGGGGGAACCAAAAGAAGGTTGATTGACATAAAATAGTATGTCCCCTACGTAGAAGCATCAGTAAGTGGAAGAGACGATATTCAGGACGTGACTTACCGTGCGCTCCTTCAGATCCCTCCCTACGTCTTCCCCGATGAGGAGCTCAGTGAGCGCCTCAGCGCCCAATGAGCTAAGATCCTGATCAGGAGCTACGCGGCTCATGGTCGAGAAGTCGAAGTCATGGAGGAAGCCGCCGCAGCTGGTCTTATTGAGGACATCGTCAACGATTAAAATGTTGCCGATGCTGACATCATGATGCAGGATCCCAGCGCCGCTCATCGCCGCTCTGTGTCCTAAACGAGAATTGGTGTGAGCACACTACTACCTGGGCTGGGACTCGGAAAACAGGATCTACGCACCCTTGATGGCATCTCGCATCGCGACAGCGAGTTCCCTGGTGTTCTTGAAGCTGTTCAATGGTCGCCCAACGGTGTCCAAGACGAGTCGCATGTGGCTACGCTCCCTGTGCCAATACTTGTCGCCGAAGAGCTGCCTCCAAGTGAATGTTTGGTGCATTGGGCGTGGGTAGGGACTATTACCGACGTCCAAGGAAGACAATAGTGAAGGGGCGGTGGATGGCGGCTCTGGGGTCTTCATCTTAGAAGCTGTGAGGCGAGAGCTGTGGTCGATGTCATTCTTGGGGGCAGCGTCACCGTAAAGCGAAGCTTCCCATCGCCTCACTTCCCACTCTCCCAAGTCTCCGCCGCACAGCAAGTTCGGCAGACCGACACGCTTGTCCTCGCTGATCGCCTGTAGTCGAGCATAGAAGTCGCTCTCTGGCTGACGGACAAGCTGGCGCCATGCCTCCTTGACGACCGTCAGCTGCAGAGAAGCGGGTCCGTTTGTGGAGTCTTCATCCTCAAGCTGACCGTTGATCCAGCGACGAGTATCACGGAGGCCAAGCCAAGCGGTCGTCGAGCGAGAGAACAGTCGACCATTGACACCGAGCGCCTTGAGCAAGATGAACGTGTTGGGCCCACCAGAGTCCACGAAGCCGGGGGTGCAAGGGACCTCGGCACGTCTTGCCTCTTCCCAAGCGAATGTCTTGAGGTCGATGCCGAGCTCCTGTAGATGCGGAGTAACCCAGTCCTGGTCCTGGGCGTTGAGCTTGCGGACGGTGGGGTCGGCGCCGACGATGATGCCGCCATCGTGGGGGTGAACAAGGCGCCAGAAGAAACACTGGATGAGCTTCAGGTGGCCGGCGTTCTTGAGAGAGAGACTCTTGGACACGACAGCGCAGGCGTGATCAAAGCGAACGAAGCGTAGAGTGTGCCCGTAAACGCCAATGATGAATACACAAAGGAACCCGTGCGCGTGCATGAGACCTCGTGCGTTGATGGCCAGCTGGATCTGAGTATTGACATGCTCAAGCCTGTCCTTGTCGAATGGATCATCTGCCTCGGTGGCTTTCGCCTCCATCGTCAGCGCGATGTTGAACCACTTCGGCTTCTCGCCGAGGGAGTCGGCACTGACGCCGGGGAAGGAGACAGCGATGTCGGGGTATGACTTGTGGTGGTCCTTTGCGAAGGAAGCGAAGGGAAATTGTTGCTGTACTCGGTAGGCCTTGAAAAACGCGGGTCATTTGTCTTCGGGGAAGGTGGACACAAGCTCTGTGAAGGCGTTGACCTTCTCGTGGTCAGGATTTTACTGCAGTGTAACAAAGACACGAATCACATACCAGCGTATCATAGGAATCCTTCTCGCGTCCTGGTGTCGGCGTCCAGTCGGAGAAGAGGTCGCGACCGGTGAAGTCATCGGTGAGTGGGCAGCGAGCCGTCGATGGAACAAACTTGCGCAGGTATACGTCTGTCCTGTCCTTTGAGACGTGGACTCTGTCGAAGATCTCCTGGGCCCATCCCTCGCGCTGGCCGTCCTTGTTGGTGTCTTCAACGACAACGGGATGCTTTTTAGACTTGACAGTCAAGGGGCTAGCATGAACACCGCTCATACCTGAGCTGAGAGAGCAGAAGAAGTGGGAGCTTAGTGATCCAGTGGAGATAGACATTTTTATAGGATTGAGGTGCAGTAGCTGGTGGTTGGAGTGAACAATGGTGGGCCAAGGCGCTAGTGGAAATGGAAGGTCAGCACGCGTTCGGGTGGTGAGAACGGCACATTCCGTGCGTACCGACGACCTGTGCACCGTGTAAATAGATTTAGCTGACGGGATACAGGCTTGGCGGAGTGGTGGGTGGGTGACTTTGCGAGCTGGGCTTGAATATTGCAGCTTCCCTGAGCTAACGATAGATGAGTCAGCTAAGTATTCAACTTTGTGAAAGTACGGAGTGCCAACCGTCGATGTGAGGGCAAGCTGAGCGTGTTCAGTGGCCATCATGGCCCTAAGAGCATATGTTATGATGACAAGGCTGTATAAGTATATCCCAATCAGTTGTCGCCAAACATTTTAGTGGATCGCAGACAGCGAAATACCGATATACCTTCGAGGGATTTTCCCTGTCCATGTGCTTTGTCTTAAGGTGCGATAAAAGGCAGGAGACCGGCGAATTTTTTGCAGTGTGGCGCAGAGCCGCAGACTGACAAAGGGAACCGCGATGGAACAATATTAATAGCCGATCGCGTTGAGTTGTCGGCATGTGTTAGCGCCCGACGGGCAGTTCCGCTCCGATTCTCACGATCCTATTGGGCCGGCGAGGTATTAGCGTGACGGTTCGGTTTTCGTACAACCACCACCAGCTCCATCCTCTTCATGCAATCTGCCACAACATAACTTTATAAATCCTGAAATGGATCCTTTGAATATGAGCAAGGTGCAAAGAGAATGTCTCATTTCCCAATTACAGGATTCGAATGCTGGAAGGTTTGTCTTATTTCCGACTCGTGGTGCGGTGGCGGTCAATATTCACGATGGTCATCAGGCCCTTAGAACAGCTGATAAAGACGTGCATATCGAAATCGTACATGCCCGGTCCATGCTCGCGCCTCACTTCGCGTTTGCAGCGATGAGATGCTCTCAGGTGCAGAATCACAGCGACTGTGCACGTTCTTCTCCACCAACCACATGGAGCCCAGCCGCGACCTCGACATGTACAGTCGGTATGTCATGATGGGCGACCTCGAAGCAATCCAGTTGCTTTACAACGACAGCATCGTTGAGCACCGCAGCAAGTGCGACTCGGACGACGCCGCTCGGTCCGCTGCCACTCAGGAGATCTACCAAAAACACTGGGGTCCGACTCGCGTGCCCATCTACAACCTTATCCTGCTGTCCACACTCATCCTCCCCTCCGCTCGGATCGAGCACCTCGTGATCGCGAGGTGGCTCATCGATGAGGCGAAGGTGCCCGTCGACGGCAAGGACCTCTCGGGCTCGACGGCGCTGCACCACGCCATCTCGACCAAGCCCGCGTTCGACCCCGAGTACGCACAGATGCTTTACGACGCAGGCAACATCGTGACGCAGCGGAACCGCTACGGCGGGGTGCCCGCGCACGAGATGCTCCAGACCTGGGACCCGACGAACAGAGAGGTCGTCCGGACGGCCGCGAAGGCGCTCCAATGGTACCTTGACCACGGCGGGAACCTCGACATCAAGGACTCGGACGGCGTGTCGCCCCGTCAGTCGGTCAACAACACGAAGAAGCTCGCGCGCGCGGGGATCCAGATGGAGACGTGGCGGGCGGTGGACGCCGATGACAAGCGGCGGAAGCGGCTTGCCGGTAAGGTGTGCACGTTCTGCGGCCGCGAGCCGCGGGGAGACGTGATGCTTCTGAAGTGCTCGAAGTGCAAGGTGGCATGTTACTGCTCCGGGGGTGCGCTATGCCAGAAGACGGATTGGCCGCATCATAAGACGATCTGCAAGAAGTCTGCTGCATGACTCGGGTCACGCAGGGGGCGCGTTCCTACGGTGAGTATTTCTCCAAGTGACGCTCCGTCCGCTAAACTCATTGCTGGATAGTTCGGGTGCACAATCCACTGTAGATCTATAGACGAGTCAATTATATTATTGGATAGTAGACCGGGATGAACCAATGAACCGAACTTCGCCCCAGAAAACGACTGCTCCACTCTTGGATAGAGGTGACCTCTGTGTCGAACGGTCGCTATTTCATTTGTACTCTGACGCACAGGAGAGGACTCCATACCCGCGCGCTGAACAGGGTAGAAGTTCCAAAAGGGGTACGTACTCAGCCTCTGGTGAAGCGCGACAGTGACTGACCCCATCTAGCCCAGAGTCTCCGTGGTCGGTACGAGGGGTTCGGGTAGCATCCCCGAAGCTCTCCCAGACTCAGAGTTGGGCCATGGCTCGGGAGGACGGTTCATGGATTTCGCACGGGTGCGCTCTACGGCAAACATGAACTTGTAGTTTCGCTCCTGCTGACTTATTTGTCCTGGGATATTTGGTATTTGCCAGAACATGGTTGACTCAAACCGGCTGTACAAAGCACAACGCCTGGTGCTTGCTTATCAAGCCCGCGTCGCCCGAGCTATCGTCATTTTCCACTGCGTGGTCGGTTCTATCCAACCCATTTTCCGACCGGAGGCGGCGTACGATTACAAGGTGATTACAAGTGCCTCCGTTCAATTCATTGCGGACGCACGTTGTCGGGGTCGTCGAGGTGATACTAGTTCCTCTCATATCATATGTCTGCACCTTACAGGACCCGTAGGAGGGTAAGTCGCTTCTGATTTTCCCTCACGGTCGAGAAATCCATCTCATGCACCTGCAGAACCATCGTTCAACTTGCCAAGGCGGAGGGCCTCAAAGTCATCGCGTCTGCTGGCTCGGACGAAAAGGTGGCGTTCGTGAAGGCTATCGGGGCCGACGTCGCGTTCAACTACAAGACCACAAGCACTCGCGACGTGCTCGAGCGAGAGGGCCCTATCGACATGTGCGTCCATCGTCATTATAAAATTCCTCCAACCCGTTCTCTTTGACTGACGCGACGACTCGCAGCTACTGGGATAACGTTGGTGGCGAGACCCTCGAAGCCGCGATCGACTTTTCCACCAGACACGCTAGAGTCGTCGTACGTCCCTTCGACACGGGCCGTTCATTGGGCTGTGCGCATCGCTAATCCTATTCCCATTCGCATTCAGGTCTGCGGCAACATCACCGCCTACAATACGAAAGAGCCGTACGGGGTCAAGAACCTCCAGCTGCTCATCTGGCGCGAGATCTCGCTGAACAGCTACGTCGTCACCTCGCTCCAGCCCAAGCACGAGGAGACGTTCTTCAGGACAATGACGAAGCGCGTGGCGAGCGGCGAGATCAGGTACAAGGAGCATGTCGTGCGGGAGCTCGAGAACGCTGGGCAGGCGCTCTTGGATGTGCAGATGGGGAAGAACTTGGGGAAGAGCGTTGTCATTGTCGCGGATGAGTAGCCTTAGATCGCTCGGTATAGAGTTTGTGTCTCGCGGATGGGCTGGCCCGAAATGCCGTCTGGGGTCTCCTCGAGGACATCGTAGTATCACCTAGTAAATAATAAACAAGAGGAATGCGCAGGGAAGCTTTCATCTACAGACTACTTATTTAGTCGATTTGCGATTTCAGACGGATAATGCTTGGATAATATAACATAATCGAACAGAAAGCCCCCGTCAGAATTGTGTAACGATGATAGGCTGTACGCAGCGAGCAAGGTAGATCGATAACACGAGACAGCACTACTCACATACCTTGCAGCAGTGTCAATCCGGCCCTAATAGCTTTACGAACCAATCAGGGCTGAGGACCTGTGAACAGCATCAGTCGAGAGTCGAGAGGCCTCTGTCGAACAGATGACACTGAGCGCACCTCCGTCGAACAGGCAGGATCGTACTTGACATGCACCACATCGTCGTTGTCGTCTGCCCGCAATATGCGATATGCCTTCCACATCCCGTGATAGTCGTCCCGCTGCACAAGGCGCAGGAGGCGAACAGACCTACTCAGCAGCGGTGCCAGGAGATCCGCGTGCGATCGAAGCATCCTGTCGGAAGCCTTCATCTGCGCGTAGCTCAGCCGAAGCTCAAGGCCCCGTCTAAGGAGTTGAAGGCCAGGGGTCGGGTGATCGGGGGAGTCCAGATGGATCGAGAGCGTATGCAAACGACTCAATGATCCTATCTCTTCGCCAATGGCAACCTGCACGGTGGGGAAATTTAAAGGGGGTCAGAACAGAACAACTCTGGAGTCTTACCATCGGGATTTCGTCGACTCCGAGTGGCCTGAACCGGTGGATCTCCAAAGTGAGCAATCGGGGGAACGCCACGTTCAGGTGCCGCAGAAGCGATCCGTCCGCGTCGTCTGCGCGATACTCGAATTGGAGATGCTCTAGATGGGGAAGCTGGCACCGAGAAAGAACCGGGAGCATTTCGGAAGCAGGGAGCACTGGCGAGCGCCACTCGGGACGATCCACCCACTCGTGCACACAATGGTGCGGGCAACATCGTAGCGACAGCCGACGCAGACACGGAGGAAGAGAGGCGTACAGCTGGTCTTCTGGAGTGGGGAACGACAAGACGAGCGACTCCAGCTCGGGCCATGGGAAGGAGGTGTCTAGGCCTCGCGGCCAGACGGGTTGTGGATCGACGTCACGGGGAAGCGCGAACATCAGACTGAGGACGCGCAGCCTCGGCATTCCAGAAAGGAGAGTGATGAAGGGGCTGCGTATGTTTTCCGGAAGTTGTCCCTGCAGCACGAGCTCGCGCAGGCGAGGCCAGGGGTCCACAGAGAGCATGTTGATAGGCGCAGACATGCTCGGCAGGTGAAGGAGTTCGAGACTGTCGTGCAGCTGCCCGAGTACGTGTGCGAGCGCATCCCGCTCTGGGGGAAAATGGTGTGGAATCCAACGAAAGGCCGGCTGTATATATTGGAATGATTTGAGGGGCGCGAAAGAAAGCGTATCAACGCTGCCAGTGGCGGGACGGGGTCGGGGGCTGAAGTTGAACAACTGGAGGCCGAAGTTCTCGAGCTGCGGTAAGGTCAGAATGGAAGTCAATGTCTCCCATCTAAGGCCGTGAACCTCGTTGGAAAGGAAGTGGACAAGGATGGAGCGCAGGCGGGGCATAGAAAGCAAGACAGTCTTCAAGACTTGTCCATCCATGACGCCACAAAGAAGACGATCGTCGGTGTAACGGAGGCGGCGATAGTCCCTTCCCATGTTGCCGATATCAGGACAGTTATCCACCAGTGAAAGGGATCTATCGCCACAGCGTGAGTACAACGGCGACGAATAAACGGTGGTATACTTACTTGCAGTGAGGCCGCAGCTCGGGAGGAGAAGGCGTCCAGGGACCATGGGTATGTCTACATTAATGACACAGTGGTTGAACAATAATGGGGCGCATGCTCCCCTGATAGACTTGCAGGTAGCTGACAACGAACGCAGCCCTCGGTTGGGCCGTAAGAGCTGGAAGATCTGGACGAGGACATCCTCGTGCAACCCTTGGAGCGAGCTTCCCGTACGTGAACACTGCCACTGAACAACGATTGACGATGAGAGCGAGAAGTTTACTTACAGTCCAGAGGCAGACATGGAAGACTGCCAGAGAATGGGATTCAAGGGAGATGGATCGTGGCAGAGAACGGGATGCGGGCTCGAGGCCCAGAGGCCGCCACGCCTCCCACAGTAGCCGCCACGTGCTGACGCATCTCGGTGGCTGTGCCTGCCTTGAATGACCGATTTCAACTTGAACCAAGTTAACATCTGAGTCGCCGTCAAGCCAGTCCAACTCTGTGCCGCACGCCCTCCGTCTTCACCCACAGGTACGGAGGCCTTCTAAAATTAAACTAAAGGTATGCCGCCGTGTCTATGACTCACTCCCGTTCTTTCTCCATGGGATGTACTGCGGACGCCTCGGATCTCCGCGTACGCCATACCTGGCACAAAGTGTCTCCTACCTAATCCGCCCTAATTGAACGTTTCGTTATATCCTGGGCAAAGAACTTCGACTGACTCATGTTCTAGCCCTCATAGACGCAGTTATTGGCTCGGCAACCACAAGAACGACCAGATTCAAACTCAGTTGACCACAACGTGGTGCCACCCGCACAGCCGGTAAGCCAAATCCAACCATCGGAGTCATTGGCCGGGATGGCACAATGGATCCTTCGATCGATAATGGTCCAGGCGCAGGTTGATCTTGCTATTCTCATCAGCTGTTCTCTGTCTACTGTCGGACTTCAACCACCATCCCCGAATCTGCAAGCTCTCAACAGTATAAAATGTCTCTCTCCACAAGTGCCCTCAGCAGCAGCTTCTTCTGCTCCTGCAGCTCAGGTATGAGCGGTGTAAACTCCACTCCTGGGACCATCAGGTCCACTAATCATCCTGTCACGCTTCAAGAAACACGCCAGCCTGGCGCACTTCGCGGTTGGATCCACGAGCTCCACCACAAGCTCAACGTTTCAACCGACAGCGACACCGAGTTTTTGAGGAAGTATGTCCCCTCAAGTGTCCCATACAAGCCCACAGGCAACATCCGGGCAGCGTTTGCGAAGTGGACGCCAGAGAAGGGTCGGGAGGTGGACGACTATCCACATCTGGTACGTCGTTACCGTTCTCACCAACGATCTCGGCTTACAGCGTTCTAGCTTGCCGGTTTCTCCGCTCTCGTCGCCTCTTTCCCTGCGCATAAACGTCCATCCTTCATAGACAGTCACGGTTATGTTCAACACTTCCCCTTCTCCGCATTTGCACACAACCACCACGACACGCTCCCCGACCTCGCGGTATCGTTTCCTGGACAACGTCTAGATGCGAAGACGCACCCCAGGTTTCCGGACCTCGCGATGATCATGGAGGCGAAGTCTAAACGCAAGGACGATCCTTTCAAGGCGCGCGGTCTGAAGCACTGCAAAACTCTCGTTCAGCTGGCTGTCAACGCCCGGAACCTCATGCACGCTCACGGCTTAACCTGTGCGTTCGTCCTTGGTATCTATGGCAACCTCCTCCGGATTTGTCGCTTCGACCACTCTGGTGCTGTTGTGTCTCAGCCTATCAACCTCAAGGACGCTGAGGGGCTCAAGGTCGTCCAGCAGTTTTTCTGGCACTTCGTTCATCCTACTGAGGATGTCCCCTTCGTGGGATGGGACCCTACTGTCAAGAAGCTGACCTCTGATGACCAGGTATGGTTGAAGGATCGCCTCGACATCACGAACTTCGACACCAAGGGCGTTACTGTGTTTCCTGAGGCTCGTTGGGCAGAGGTCTATGACGACAACCGCGGCGGCGGCAGCGCTGTCGAGCCCCGGGCGTACATCCTGTTCAAGGCGATCGACGTCAATGGTCGCCTCTTCTCTCGCGCAACAACGGTGTGGTACGCCATCCGCGATACCCGAATCTCTCTTGACGGTCGGCTCGTCGATCCGCCTGGTGGGGTCAGCGCCGGCGATCTCAAGGTCCGGATCATCAAGGACGCGTGGCGTCAGCTCGTCCGCCGACCAGAGAACGACTTCTACCGCCGGCTCTCAATCATCCCATCTGACGAGCGTGTCGGTCTTCCGAGTATCGTTTGCGGGGGAGACTTGGGGGAGAAGGAGGTTCGGGACTGGGAATCAGCGCTTTACGGCGCGCCGACTCCGACCCCGCTCAACGCTGTTCGTCATCAGTCCCGTCTATCTCCCCCGGCGTCGCCGCTCGGCTCCTTGTCTTCCCCTCCTGCCTCGCTGTCCGCTTCTACGAGCTCTCTACAGTTGCCAGTTCACCGCCCGATGCAACAGACCTATACTTGGCGGCAAGCACGCGGACCGAAGTACTGGCACCGAGAACGGAGCCACATGCGCTTCGTGGTCGCCGAGGTCGGGCGTCCTCTTACACGATTCAGGAGCACGAAGGAGCTCGCGACCGCTGTGCGGGATGCGATGATAGGTTAGTTATGGCACACCTTCGGCCTTGTCTTCCTGCTGACAACCACTGTTTCCGACTTCTAGGACATCGCGACGCGATGCGGAGAGGCGGGATACTTCACCGCGACATAAGCGTGGGCAACATCCTCATCATCGATGATCCCGAGGAACAAGAGCAGTTCTGCGGTTTCATCCACGACTTCGACTACTCGTCTATGAGTCGCAACGTACCACCGCACGACATCTCGTCTTTGTCTGCGACAACGCTCACTCAACTCCTCACGGCTGACGACGATGACGGACAACTCAAGGAGAGAACGGTGCGTACATTCGCCATATTACTCCGTGGTCTCCCGGGCCGTGACACTGAACACTGATAACCGTGACAGGGAACTTTCCTATTTATGTCCGACGATCTCCTCGATTCGCCCGTCCCCGTCGTCCACGACGTCCACCACGACATCCACTCGTTCTACTGGGTCCTGCTCTGGGTAGTCCTGCGCCACACCACCCACAACATGCCCCGCACCAAGGGTGCGAATGCGTCCGAAGCGTGTGCTCGCGTGTTCAAACAAGGCGACAGCGAAGAGGCCGCGGCGGCCAAGAGGAACTGGTTCTGGAAAGAGTGGCAGCACCTCGTCATCCATGGCAACGGTCCGCTGACCGCGTTGATGAAGGAGTTCGGCGCACTCGTTCGCGCTAGTAGTGACCTCTCGTCCCAGACGCCGCTCGAGTATGAAGTCGTGCTGGACGTGTTCGACCGGGCCCTCGCTCGTGTGGACTGGCCGACGTCAAAGGACCATCCCGTCCGGTACACACTCCCGACCTTGCAGCCCGTCAATGGTTGGGTGTTCGAGGAACAGACTCCGAAGAAGCCGCATGCACGCGTTCACGGTAACGGCCAAGGCAAACAGGGCGAGGTCATCTCTGATTCCGGGTCGGACTCTGACTCCGAGATCGATGAGGACGACTTCGATGAGGCGTACGAGTCCGACGGGGAACCCGATGCGAGCTCTGATGGCGCTGCTCAGGATGATGCTAACGTTGCATCTCTTGGTATCCACACCGGTCCCTACCTCCCCTCTTCGCTGAAGTTCGATGAGAGGCTCAAGATCGGCGATGGCGATGACGATGAATCAGAAGACGCAGCTGAAGTCAGCGCGCTCATTGGGTACGGCGAGGACGAGGACATCGCAATGTTGGATCTCGACATCGAAGACGGCAGCGCGCGGCCAGGGGACGACTACGGATCGGACCTGCCGAATCTCTTGGAACGCTTGAACGTGGCTGACGGCGTGAGGATCGACCATCAACCGACTCCTCCACCGCCCAACGTTGCTCCCTCTAGGAAGAGAGTCACCTCCGGTATCGATGGCGCCACAGCTGGTCCGTCCCGCGTCACCCGCGCAGCATCTCGACGAGCCGGTGCAGCGATGCCTGCCGAGCTCAACCACGACCCCAAGCAGCGGGTCGGGGCGCAAACCCGCGCACAGACGAGGAATGGGAGTGAGAGTTCCAGCGCCCTCCGCAGCGAAGGGTCTACCTGGAGTGGGCCAAGGACGAGGAGTGCTGCTCGAGGAGGGAATAGCGGCACGACCCGGAGCGAAGGCGGTTCTCAGACTGGCAGTCGCGGAAGCAGGAGGGCCCGATGAGGGTGTCCTATAGACGGATAATACGCGATATCTTTGACTCCTTGCGACAAGGCTGCGCGTTTTCATGTATCGTTTTCACGAATATTAGTAGCACACATGACACACTCGCTCTTGTTTCATTCATACTGTCAAGTCCTTATTTTCTGTGGAGTACTATAGTAGTTGGATTAAGTAGACATTCAATTGCTTGCTGTCGAATGTGTCACGCATTGTGTACGGAGTCAAATCTATATTGTCTGTTCAGGCTTACAGACCCCTACGCTACCAGGGTAATACGGCCTTGAAGGGAGGGCTTCCCGGAGACGGTGCGCTACGCCCACGAGGTGTGATACAGAGGGATGGTAAGAGAGTAAGAGCCCCATGGTCCTCGAGCTCTCCGCATCCGAGTGCGACCACGATCACCGCGAACGTCTATGAAAAACTGCTACACCGTGAGCACGGGACCCTCCTTCAGTCGGCCGTTCACGCAGACGCGGACGGAGCGGGAATGCCCGAGGGGTGACTGGAGTGCGACCCAGACGGGTGGGGATGAGGGTGGTGAGACTCAGATGGGTGGGGATGGTGGGACTTGGAGGGGTGAGGGTGCTCAGTGTGCGATCCCGAGGGGTGAGGGTGGTGGGACCCAGACGGGTGTGGGTGGCCAGAGTGCGACCCAGACGGGTGCCGGTGACCGTTCGGGAACCCAGCGAGCGGAGTCGCGACACCCGTTATGGCGGAAGGGTCGGCAGGCGCGGCGACAGCTAGAAACAAGGTCGTGTCAGTCGAATTCGGCCTCCGTGTATCCGGGAATTAGAGACTCACCTCCGCCAACAACGAAGGCAGCGAGGACGAACTTGAGAAGGTGCATCATGTTGGATGAGGATGAGGCTCGGAAGTGTGAACAGATGGCGTTTGGCGAGGTGCGCACAAAAGAACGGAGAAGAGAATGGTACAGTGGGGAGGAAGGGTGGGGACCCAGAGGTGTTTTATACGTATTCTTCCGCCCATGGCGCTTTGTGGAGAGTTGCGATGAGCGGTGGTGAACGCCGCGCCATGCCTTCTCCATCTGCGCAGTGATTACTAGTGGACGTGCGGCTCATTAACGCCATCTGGACGATTCGTTTCGAACCCGACATGGCCTCAGAGCCCAAACTCCAAAACACCATCGTCGATGCACAGCGCTCGCATATTCACCTGATGATTGAGTGGAGAAAAAACGCCTGCATCTGCTTTGGGGTTATGCTATGTCCCAAATTTAGCCCATCTCGCGCTCGTTTGTGAACTGCGAGGAGCACAAGTTGTTCTATAAGTGAACTGTGACGTTAGCATCCGCAATGCGTGTTCACTGGGAATCTCACGGCCAAAGGCAAACGCGCTATATTCGCAGCCACTGAGGAATCAGTGTCGTTCCTTGCTGCGGACAAAGCCAGTCAGCCGTATCAATTAATTCTTGTACACGAGTCTGCGCTGCACCCACTTGCTTCCGGACTTAGAGAGGCTTCGAACATCGTCTGATGATCCCGACCACCGGCTTTCCAAGAGAGTCTTCATGATCAGACCTAAGTATACGCCTGTGAGACTGGTGTAGAAGAAATGCTAGAAATAGACATTGGCACCTTGTTTCGAACCAATTGCAAACGTCCACTATAAGTAGCCAACCTCAAGGTTCGTGAGCTGCCAGATGGATCATGAGAGAACGACATTTGCTTAGGGTATTAGGTGCTTACCGGGCTATGGGTACATGGTCTGGGCCCCTTCTCTGTCACACTTGCTTCATCTGCTCCGCCTTGATCGCCACTGCAGAGGCAGCAGAGTAGCTGAAAAAGACAGCTCGTAGACCACGAGAAGATGGACATGAGGCCACTCAAAATACTGCAGATGGACTCGAGGTGCGTAGCTCACGAGTCATGATGAACGCACATGCTGGCAGCAGAGCCGGGGGTTTGGGACGCACCTTTATAATGCCGTGTATGGACTCCTCATCGCTCAGAAGTGTCGGATATGTGATGTCGATTTGGAACGTGAATGTGTAGGGGCAGTGGATGTACACCGATAGAACTCCACGAATATTCACGACTTGGAGTAGTGTGTGAATGCCACATGAGCGTAGGCTGAAAGGGTATCAGTGGAGAGCCGCATTGACAAAAGATACAAGAGTACTCACTGTCCATGCGAGGGTGTTTCAGCGGCCGGAGATCCGTCGCGGGACGACCCAGTGGGACGACGTGACACCCTCAGGAACTTGAAAGAGATTGGCAAACATCCTGTAGTATGCAGCTTATGAGTTTGGTGACATGCTTATAGTGATGAGGTGTTGTATTGGACGGCCATTGTAAGAAACCAGAGCGAGGAGCGTTCGCCGAGACTTGGAGCTTGAGATCATGAGACACGGAGCTGAACTGGCATATACGGTTCCGACGGGCCGGATGGCCCGTTGAGCTGGCGGGAATCGGCGCCAACATCTGATTCTGATTCAGACCGAACATCTCTTCCTCGCTGGAGGCTGAGCCACACAGAGCAATGGCCTCATCGTCTGGGACAGCCATGATGAGTAGACACTGACGCAGTTTGATAGATCCGAGAGGCACGTTGGTGAGTATTACAGATTTTTATCATGCAATGATAAGCATAGACAATTCCAAGTTCATAGCGAAGTCAGACACTGATCGACATTGCTAGTTGTCGACTCAAGGTAGTTCACCGCGAAGGGAGTCTGGAGAGGCAGGACCGTTCATGGCCGAGGACCACATCGGTAAGTGCCTTCCGCACGTGTGGAGAGGTGGTTAAGAAATTGAAATTGAAGTGCCGCTTCGGCTGGCGCCTCATCAGGCGCTAATTCAGCCTACGACAGTTCAACTTCAACGTTCAACATCCGAGCCGCTGCCATCCGGTTTCCGTATTCCAGTTGAACGTTCTTGCGAAAATTTAACCCAAGGTATGCCGCCGCATCTATGACTCACCGCTGTTCTTTCTCCATGGGATATACTCGGATATACTGCGGTAGACTCGGATCGCCGTGGATGCCACGCCCACAAAGTGTCTCCTGCCGAATTTGCACTTATTGAAATCTTGGAAACACACTTAAACTGACTCATTGTTCCAGCCCTCATAAACGCGGTCGTTGGCGGCGCTGTAAGGGCCACAAGAGCGACCACATTCAAACCCAGCTCACCACAACGCGGTGCCACTGGTACAACCGGTAAGCCAAATCCATCCATTGGAGTCATTGGCCAAGAGGAACAATGGATCCTCCAATCGATGCATGCTCCAGACGCGTGTTGACCTTCCTATTCTCATCAGCGCCTGTCCTCCATCCATTGTTGGACTTCAACCGAATCCGCAAGTTCTCGACAGTATAAGATGTCTCTCTCCACGAACGCTATCAGTAGCGGCTGCTTCTGCCCCTGCTGCTCAGGTATGAGTGGCGTACACTCGACTCCCCGCGACCAGAGGTCCACTAACCACCCGATTACTGCACAAGACACTCGCCAGGAAGGCGCGCTCGAAGGTTGGAGGAAGGAGCTTCGCCGCCGGCTCATCTCCTCCGAGGACAGTGGTGCAGAGTTTCTCCGCAAATATGTCCCCTCCCGAGCCCCATGCCCGCCTCCGGGAGACGTCAAGAGGGCATTCGCTAAGTTCGCGAAGTGGGAGCCGCAGAAGGGCCGTGAGGTGGATTCCTATCCATACCTGGTACGTCGCCTCTGCTCTCACGACGGGCAAGGCACCTGTTTCGGGAGTCGGTAAACGGTGTAGAAACTCCAGTGGAAACTTCAAGTTTCTTGGTAGTTTCCGGGGTGTTTCGGAGCTCGGGAAAACAACAAGTTCCCCGGGTGTTTCCAGCAAGTTTCCAGAGACCGGAAACGGTCCATGGTGTGTCCATACAAAGGAAATGCTCGGGAAACAATCCGGAAACGTGGTGTTTCGGGACAATGTCCCCCGTTTCTGGCATGTTTTCCCAGAATTTCCCTTTGTTTCCCCTTTATGGATACACCGCAACCTGTTTCCAATCTCTGGAAACACATGAGAAACAATGGGGAAACGTGGCGTTTACACAACCAAAGAACACCCCGGAAACCACAAAGAAACTTGAAAATTCGACACTGGTTTCCCCTCCGTTTCCCTACTTCCGAACCGCCTGCCGTGCCTGTCGTGTCTCGCCTCGCGTCGTCCCGTTACCCATTTGGCCTTAGCTCGAGGGTCTAGATGCCCTTGTCTCGTCCTTCCCTCCCGACAAACGCCCCTCGTTCATGGATTGCCACAAGAACATGCAACGTTTCCCATTCTCCGCGTTCTCCAAGAATCACCACTCCACGTACCCCGACATCGCTGTGTCTTTCCCCGGCCAGACCCTCGACGCGCACAAATCCCCAGACTGGTTCGGCTTCTCCGCGATCATGGAGGCCAAGTCGGAGAGCAAGGAGGATCCGTTCAGGAAACGTCGCCACAAGCACTGCAAAACTCTCGTCCAGCTCTCGGTCAACGCCCGCAACCTGATGCACGCTCACGGCCTGACCTGTGTCTTCGTCTTTGGCGTCTATGGCGAGGTGATACGCATCTGTCGTTTCGACCACTCTGGTGCTGTTATCTGTCCGCCGCTCAGCCTCAAGAACCTCGCGGACCTCAAGATCCTTCAACAGTTCTTCTGGAACTTCGTCCACCCGACCGAAGACGGACCGTTCGTCGGATGGGATCCCACTGTGCGGAGGCTGAACGACGACGACGAGAAGTGGCTGCGGGCTCGCCTTAAGCTCGCCAAGGTCGAAATGAAGAAGCTCGCCTTCACCGAGGCTCGATCCATGCAAGTGTTCGATGGCGAGAGCGAGGGAGGTCGTGAGCTGCAGACGTACATCGCTTTCAAGGTACTCGATGTCAACGGCCGCCTCTTCTCCCGCGCGACGACTGTGTGGCACGGCATCCGCGATAATCGTCGCCGTGTTGCAGGCCGGCTCGTCGACCCCTCCCCCTCTGCCGACGACCTCCGAGTGCGCGTCATCAAGGAGGCCTGGCGTCAGATCGTTCGACGACCTGAGAAGGAGTTCTACGACCGTCTCGACAGCGCAGTCCCTTCGCAGCACCGTGTCGGACTTCCAAGCCTGGTTTGCGGGGGCGATTTGGGCGAGCGAGAAGTGCAGCTGTGGGAGTCTGCCCTTTACGGCGCGCCCGTCCCCATCACGCTCGACGGTACTCACCACAAGTCTCGTTTGTCCACTTCAGCTTCGCAGCCATCGTCGACCCTTCCTCCGTCGCTATCCGCGTCCTCTAGTTCTCCCGACCGCCCGGCCCACCGACCGATGCAGCAGACGTTCACGTGGAGACAGGCGCGGAGCGCAAAGTACTGGTACCGTGAACGAAGCCACATGCGGTTCGTCGTCGCCGAAGTTGGGCGGCCGGTGACGCAATTCCGGAACACCAAGGAGCTCGCGATGGCTTTTCGGGATGCCATCATCGGTAAGCTACGCTTCGCTTTCGTGCTGGGAACCCCACTGACTGGCTCCGGACTTCGTACAGGTCACCGCACCGCCATGGCCAAGGGCGGAATCCTCCATCGGGACGTTAGCGTGGGCAACATCTTGATCGTAGATGACCCGGATTTGCAGGACCAGTTCTGCGGCTTCATCCACGACTTCGACTACTCGTCCATGAGCCGAGAGGTCCCCCAAGGCGACATCTTGTCACTGTCCGCAGCAGCATTAGACAAACTCCTTCTTGCCGATGATATTCATGGATTTCTCAAGGAGAGAACTGTGCGCACTCTTTCCTACATTCCCAGATGTTTACGGATACTGACAACAGTCGCAATCATAGGGAACCTTTCTCTTCATGGCCAAAGACCTTCTAGCCGCTCGCTCGGATCCCATCATTCACGCCATACGTCACGACCTCGAGTCTTTCTATTGGGCACTTCTTTGGGTTGTTATACGCCACACTATGCATAGGTTGGGGAGCCACAAGGACCAAAGCAGGCAACAAACGTGCGCCAACGTGTTCAAAAAGGGCGACGCTAGAGAGGCCAGCATGGCGAAGCTCTTTTGGCTCGAATACGACGTCGAGAAGCTCAAAATCTTTCGCAACTGCCCTCTCACCGACCTCATGAGGGACTTTGGCCTGCTTGTTGCCAAAAAGAGCTTAGACTACAACAATGTCCTTGCTCTTTTCAACGCAGCTCTCGCTAAGTTGTGGCCAGAGGTCGATGACGGGCCTCTCGACTACATCCCACCGGACTTGAGGACTGTCAACGAGTTCTCGTCGTTCGAAGCGCGCTCGCCCAACCATCACCGCCGGCACGGTCGCAAACGCGAGACCACAGCGGAGCAGTCCGACGATGACGATGACGACGACTACGACGAGCCGTGGGAGTCGGACGCCGAAGATGAACCGCGCCCCGCCATCAACGCTGACTACGCCGAATGCGACGACGGCGACGACGACTCCGTCGACTTCTCCGACCCTCTTGCTGCGCCCGCGTTCGACCAGGACGACTGGCAAGACGCAGCCGACGTGAGCGCGATGCTCGGCTACGATATCGACATGGAGGAATCGGACGTCGACGCCAACGCCAACGCGGATAGTCTCTTGCGGCGCCTGGACGGCCTGACCTTGTCTTCTGCTCCGTCGATAGCGGACGCTGGCTTATCCGGTGTCGCCGACTCTCGCTCAGGCCCGCCCCCGCTGCAGCGCCGCGTTGCAGCGGCGGCTGCTGGGGATGACACGGAGCCGCGGAAGCGTCCTCTCACCCGTGCGCAGACGAGGCAAGCGAACGCAGCTGACCCTTCTGGGCCAGGTGGACGTGGAGGAATGTCACGGAGCGGGCCACAGACGAGGAGCACGACTCGGGCTGGGAACAGCGGGGCCACGAGGAGCGAAGGCGGGTCTCAGATGGGCAGTCGCGGAAGCAGGAGGGCCCGGTGAGGCCATATGGTCGGAGCCTGAGCTACGGCTGCCACCCGCCGGTCCTTTGGATGGAAACGATGTTCTTTCTCTAATTGCTTACGACCACGTTCGTTTTCACGAATATATGTACATATGTCATTGGATGGTGGATCGAACAAACTTGAGTAGCACCGAGTGCTTGTGTTCGAAGGTGTCTGGAACATGGTGTACCGAGTCATGTGTATATATTGTTTCGACACAGGCTTACAGACCCCTACGCTACCAGGGTAATACCGCCTTGAATAGAACAGAAAGGGAGGGCTTCCCGGAGACGGTGCGCTACGCCCACGAGGTGTGATACAGAGGGATGGCAAGAGAGTAAGAGTCCCATGGTCCTCGAGCTCTCCGCGTCCAAGTGCGACCACGATCACCGCGAACATCTACGAAAAGCTGCTACACCGTGAGCACAGGCCCCTCCTTCAGTCGGCCGTTCAAGCGGACGCGGACGGAGTGGGAATGCCCGAGGGGTGAGCAGAGTGGGACCCGGAGGGGTGGGGGCGGCGGGACTCAGACGGGTGGGGGTGAGCGGAGTGCGACCCAGACGGGTGCGGGTGAGGGCGGTGAGATCCAGACGGGTGCGGGTGGTGGGACTTGGAGGGGTGAGGGTGCTCAGAGTGCGACCCAGACGGGTGCGGGTGAGGGCGGTGAGATCCAGACGGGTGCGGGTGGTGGGACTTGGAGGGGTGAGGGTGCTCAGAGTGCGACCCAGACGGGTGCGGGTGAGGGTGCTCAGAATGCGACCCAGATGGGTGCGGGTGACCGGAGTGCGACCCAGAGGGATGAGGGCGACCCGAGGGGAAGCCGGTGTGCACGCGCGTCACGGCGGAAGCGGAGGGCTCCACACTGGCAGGAGCGGCGACAGCTATGAGCGGTCGGGTCAGTATTGGGTCTCTTTTCTACCCGGGAATTTGAGACTCACCTCCGCCAACGGCGAGGGCGGCGAGGATGAACTTGAGAAGGTGCATCATATTTGCGTAGCGTTTGGTGAGAGGTGTACAAAGAGGTCTTTCGACGATGCTGTGCACAGTGGAAAGTGGAGGAGAACAGTACTGGGGAGAAAGAGCGAGGACCGAGGGTTTTATATGTATCCCTAGTAGCGCCATTTGGAGAGTTGCGGTGACTCCGGTGGGTGCTGGTGAACAGCGCTGTCACCACTTGGTCACCACGACTCCATCTGCGCCGTGATTAGCGGACGCGCGGCTCGTCAGCGCGTCTTGCATGGCTGTAAACGTCGTTTGAAGGTATCAGTGCCGATACTTCGCTCCTCATTGCTTCGCGCTCCACTCACATTTCACATTTCCTGTTGTCGCTCACAAACTCACGGGGTCATCTGGGTGATTTATTTCGGGCTTGACATGGACTCGGAGTCCAAACTCCCCAACACCGTCTGCGATCCACGCCGCTAGCATGTTTTCCTGATGATTGAGTGTGGGAGAGAACGCCTGCGTCTGCTTTGGGGTTATGTTATGTTCCAAACTTAGCCATCTCGCGCTCGCTCAATTGAAACGCCCCCCATAATAGCCTTCGTCGCTCCGAAACCCGCGCTCCGTCCGTTGAGTCTAGAGGTCCAGATCTCTTACTACTATAGTTAGGACGCTTGTTCATCACTGGCAGTCACCAATCCCGTGCACTGCTCCCATGGCGTTGATGCGGCAACTGCGAGGAGCACTAGCTGTTCCATAAGTAACATTAGGATTCATCACGTGTCATTCACTGGTGGCAATACCACGAATGGCGAACGCGCTATATTCGTAGCCACTGAGGATTCGGTGTGGTTCCTCGCTGCGGCCCAGGACAAAGCCAGTCAGCCGTATCAATTGATTCTTGTACACGAGTCTGCGCAGCACCCACCCGCTTCCGGACTTAGAGAGGCTTCGAGCGTCGTCTGATGATCCCGACTTCCAAGAGTTTTCAGTACCTAAGTATACGCCTGTGAGACTGGTGTAGAAGGACTGCTAGAAATAGACGTTGGCACCTTGTTTGGAACCAATCGCGAACGTTCCCTATAAGTAGCCAACCTCAAGGTTCAGTGAGCTGCCAGATGGATCATGAGAGAACGACATTCGCTTAGGGTATTACGTGCTTACCGGCGTATGGGTACATGGTCTCGCCGTCTCGGTCACACTTGCTTCGTGTACGCCGCTTTGATCGCCGCTGCCAAGTGGCTCGCAGACCATGAGAAGGTAGACGTGAGCCCACTCGTGTTGCAAAGAGATGGAGACGAGGATGTATGTACCCCGATCAAAATACTGCAGATGGACTTGAGACTCGCAGCTCGCGAATGCGCATGGGTGTGGGAGGGTATAATTCATGCAGTGACTTACTTATCAAAGGGTGGAAGCCTCCGACTTAGGCTTCAGTTCGTTCATTCGCCGAAGTGCGCCTGAAGCATGTAAGACTTCATTCGAGGCGTAACGGTACAGTACTCACCTCTCACGGTAACCGAGTCAACCATTGCTGGCAGCTCCGAGTCCACTCGTGACTCGACAACTTGAATTCGAAGTCGGATCGCTGGTACTAGTTGAACTTGCCGGACTCCTCATCCACTGGCAAGTCGACCATCGACAGTTGCTATCGACAGTCTTTGTGGAACTTGCTTGCTCGCGTGCCACGGATGGCGAGTTGACCAAAAAACAGTAGCTTATGAAGAGGCTGTAGTTAGTCTATGGTGGTGGTTCGAACTTCGGGGGCATGATTGATATCGCCGTGGCGAAGAGCTCGTGAGTCGTGACACTGCGGCGGCCGGCGGCAAGCCGGGCCGATTCAAGTCCTCCCTCCGAGTCTCCTCCCACCGTTTTGACTTGCAAGTTGCTGGACGGTCAGAGCTTGTCGCCAACGTCCCAACACACCTGGCCCCCTGGTGGAGTCTGACAACAACGTCTGGGCCGAAAAGTACTGTCAAACCTCTCGCAAAGTCCCTGTCAAGATGGGTCTCAGTACAGCGACACCTCGCAGCAACTACTATCTCTAGCAGTAGCGGCGACGCCCGTACCGAGCGGAGGCTGCGTCATCCGAAACTCGCACTGAGACAAGACAAGCAGTGAGGAGGGAACTGGGGCTGGGGCCATGCCCACTTGGAGCGACGGCGGTCCTCTCACCAGCAGTCGAGCAAACTTGCAGTGCTGGCCTGTGACGGAATGTTTGACATGTTCATGTTCAGCGTGGCGAGCGTGCGGATAGACTGGCCCCCCCGCTCAGTGCCAGGTTGGACGAACGGACGTGGAAACCCGACCGCATACCCGCCTACTCCGCCTGTCTCATCTTTGTCGTGATGTCATGATGTATTAAGGTGTCGTATTTATGCTGTCTGTTCAGGATACTATATATTGAATACAGGCTTCCAGAGCCGTACGCTACCAGGTCAATGCAACGTTTACCAGAACAGAAAGGGGGGGCAGGGAGGGGATTCCGGAGACGGTGCACTGCGTGCGCGATGGCCATACACATATAGATAACAACAGAATCGAAAGGGCCCCGCCCTCAAGCTCCCCGCATCCAAGTGTGACCAGGGCCACCGCGAAAATATACAGGGAAACCGCTACATCGTGAGCACGGGCCCCTCCCTCGGGCGGCCGTTCAAGCGGACGCGGACACGGACGGAGTGGGGATGCCAGAGTGGTGGCCGGTGTGGGACCCGGAGGGGTGAGGGTGCGCAGAGTGCGACCCAGACGGGTGGGGGTGCGGGTGACGAGAGTGCGACCCCGAAGGGTGGGGGCGGTGAGACCCAGACGGGTGCGGGTGGCCGGAGTGCGACCCAGATGGGTGCGGGTGCGGGTGACGAGAGTGCGACCCGGAGGGGTGAGGGCGGTGCGACCCGGAGAGATGAGGATGATCCCAGGGGAAGCCGGTCGGCGCGCCAGACGGGAAGCCGGTGTGCACGCTCATCACGGCGGAAGCGGAGGGCTCCACAGGAGCGGCGACAGCTGTGAGGGAGGTCGTGTCAGTATTAGGTCTCTTTGGTATCCGGTAGTTTGAGACTCACCTCCGCCAACGGCGAGGGCGGCGAGGACGAACTTGAAAAGGTGCATCATATTTGCCAAGTGTTGAGTGAGAGATATAAGTAGTCGTTCAGGTGTGTACTATGGAGAGTGGGAGAGGATGGTTCTGGGGAAAAGAGAGAGGACCGAACGGGATTTTATATGGGTACCCCCCTCGTAGCGCCTTTTGGAACGTTGTGGTGAGCGGTGGTGAACAACGTGCCATCCATCTGCGTCTGCGCAGTGATTAGCGGATGCGCGGTTCATCAACACGTCCTGCATGGTTGTAAGCGTAAGGAAGGAATCAGCACTGAGAGCTCCCCATCGCCTCGCACTCCACTCACATTTCACATTTTTATTGTCGCCCGTGCTAAACTCGCGCTGAATGGACCTCTCGTTTCGGATTCGACATGGGTCGGAGCCCAGACTCCAAAACACCGTATGTGATCCACAGCCGTAGCAGCCTTCCCTGATGATCGAGTGGGGGATCGAACGCCTGCGTCAGTTTGGGGGGTTCTGTTATGTTCCAAATTTAGCTCGCGCTCGTCCGTTAACGCGTTATAATTACATCCATGGACTGGAGTCGAAACACCCTCCGTCTTCGCTTTTATTGGTCCGAGGTGGATATGCAGACCCTCCGTCCGTCCGGCGAGTCGAGAGGGCCGGATCCTGTGCTGTGGTTGTTCGTGGCCCCCATGGCGTTTACGTTGCGATTGCGATGAGCAGCGACGAGCACAAGCTGTTCGATAACGCTGAGCGCGTGCCATCCACTGGAATGATCGCGAATGGCCAACGAGCTATATCCGTAGCCACTGAGGAATCAGTGTGATCCCTCGCTGCGGACAAAACCAGTCAGACGTATCAATTGATTCTTGTACACGAGTCTGCGCAGCACCCACTCGCTTCCGGACTTAGAGAGACTTCGACCCTCGACAGCGCCATCGTCGCCTTTCCAAAGGAGTTTTCGACACCCAATTATACACCTCAGGCTGTCAGCGTCAGTGTAGCGGAGATGAAACGTCTGAAATAAACGTTGGCATCGTACACTGAACCAATTGCGAACGTTCGGCGTAGTCGATGTCAAGGTTCGTGAACTGCGAGATGGATCATGAGAGAACAGCATTCGCCGATGGCATTGCGTGCTCACCGTCCTATGTTTACATCGCCTCGGTCGCGCTTTCTTCATGTGCGCCTTCCTGATTGCTGCTGAGCTGGCCACCCATGATGCATGACAGGGTACTAGACGTGAGACGACTCATGTCGCATGGAGACGGCAACAACGTCCACAGACCGTGATCACAAGGCAAAGAACGGACTCGAAACTCGCAGTTCGCGAGTGCGTATGGGTGTGGGAGGATATTACGACTTATCTACATAACGGCGCCGGGAGGGCCCTTCAAGTTTACTTCGTGAAGGTCGTTCGTCCGTGCGTTGAGCTCGGCCTGAAGCATGTGAGAGCGCCCTCAGGTCCTAAAATTACACTACTCACCTCTCGTGGCACACTTAGTCGACGCGTCGACCGCTGCTGGCAGCTTCACTCGCCGCTGCGTCGTGGCGAGTTCAAGAATAAGCAAGTCCGATCCCAGTCGACAATATCCGAGCTGAAGCCACTAGAATTTGCGGCTCTTGCGGCGCCGGCAGTGCCATGGCTGGGGAGTGAATAAAAAGCAACTTGAATGGCTGTGATGAAATTTGGATGAAATATCATGAAAACATGAGCAAGGTGGAAGGTCGCGGTGTCCGAAAACGGGCAGACGCTCCGTGCCACGCGAGCCGGACCGATGGGCGCTTCGATATTGCCGGACAGCTCCGGCAACAGCTGTGGGCGACGAGAACGTTTCTAACATCGACGACGACCAGCAGCTCATCTCCCTTACTTATCCTCTATCCCGGATGCTCTCCCACCGTGCCCTTGGTTTCGGGCCTGCTCTCAGACAGGCGGCGCTCCGCTCCAGGAATGGTGCGCATACAACAGCCCCTCATCACACTGGCGGAAGGTCGGGACTCACTCGTGTGCAGTGGCCAGAAACCCTGCTTTGCGCAACATTGTCGCGAAACGGTGAGCATGTCCTCTTTGGAGCGTAGTGAGTGTGCCAGGGGCTGAATATATGCGCGTACTCCACAGCTATGTTCAGACCGAGTCCCTCCCTCCTTCTGCTGCCCAAGGGATATTGAATGAGCAACGCCTCCGCCGGCCATCTTCCCCCCACTTCACAATCTACCAGCCTCAGCTCACCTGGCTCGGCTCTATCGCGAATCGTGTCACTGGCACGGGCCTCAGCGTTCGTGAGTACTTTGTCTGCCCCTCTCCTACCGCCTACGGACATCTACATATGCATTGAACTCCACCGTCTCCTAGTGCTCTACGGCTACGCCCTCGCGTACCTCGTCGCACCCGAAACCTTCAGCTCCGCAAACGTCGTCGAGATCATCGCGAGCCTGCCCGAATCCGTCAAGTACGCCGGCAAGGTCATCCTCGCTGCGCCGTTCGCGTTCCACTCCTTGAACGGCCTCCGTCACTTGGGTTGGGATATGGGCAGATGTGAGTACATCCACCTTTCCCGCATACTCGCGGTACCCGCATGTAGCCGTCGTCCTGACTGTCCCTCCTACCTTCAAGTCTTGACCCTTAAGGGCGCATACGCCTCCGGCTACGTGGTCCTCGGTGCAACTGCCGTGTCCACCATTGCTCTCGTGCTGCTGTGATTGTTGCACGGTTAATGATAATCTTTCGAGTCACGTCCGCAAGTGGTACGGAGCGAAAATTCGTGTCCTACAGTCGTTTGCCTTTCGGCCGATCTATCTCCGAACTGGTTCCGGTGTGCTTATGCTGTACCTTGAAGTCATTTGGCCTCGTATGATGTGAGTATCGCGCTATTACCGATCGCTCCGTTGCTGACCCAGTTGTTCGCATTGGCCGACGTCACAGACGAATGCTTGTAAAATAGCCCTAGCCGTGCTTGACAATCGATTGTGAGTGCTTCTGGATCCATCGCGCCGTACTTCTCGGTTAATATCGCGATTGGCCCGTAGTTGTAGCCGAGTATTGATTTTGACGAGAGCCCTTTTGCTCCGTTTCTCTCGGCACCCGACTGGTCGGAGGCTGAAAGCGCGCCTGCAGTGAGTTGGCCGTCTTCTTGTGGAAACGGCGAGGCCGGCTGGCGTGCGAGAACATTGTCCTAAGGGCTTCAGTTTGCGCTGGACGCACCTGAGAGTGTCGCGGATCGCGGGGTACACACAATGCTATCTGTTCTATCTCGTCCGTCCACCATTGCATAAACCTCCGACTTCATGGCACAGGAAAGTCGGGAATTATCAATGCCACGCGAGATTGTGAGCCTCGAGGACGCCTCATGGGACATCACTAGTTCGAACGGGGTAGTGGAGGAGGTGCTTCTCGGCTTCGTGCACTTCTGTCCATCGGTTCCTTCGGGTCTCGCGGAATCGTTTTCAGAGGTTCACCGTATAATTTGCGTTCTCATGTAGGCTGTTTTTCGTTATCGCGATGCTCACTTTTACTGTCGTTGCAGGAGCGCGGTTGAGCATTAGCCTAGCTTCATGCCATAGAAGCATCCCTTGAGTTTCTCGAAATTCCCATCCGGCCGAGCTGTCTGCAAAGGAATGTCGAAGACCGTACAACCGGAAAGTGTATCGGTTGCGTACGCTTTTCGAGACCTGCGCTTCTCAATCAAATCGCCCGGACATGGTAACGCTGGTACTGCCAAGGTGCGCGCCCATCATCGATTTCATCCAACTGTTTGCCCACCTTCTCAATCAGGGTATTAGTATCCTACACGCCCATGCCTCGCTGCGATGTCGAAGTCGTGGCCAGGTTCTCCGCTGTGCGCGCTTGCACCCACAAGCACTTCGTATATGTAGCACCTCGACGGTATTGTGATCAAGCAAGTCCCAGACTCTGGATTTGCTACGTAGCCGCAACGCGCCACCTTCCTCTTTCACGCCTCGTTCACTGCGCCGCCTTGCCATGCAGTTCTTACCTCTACTGGGCCAAGATGACGCGCAGCTCGTCAAGACATTCGACGAAGCGGGATGCCAGACCTCTCCGCCGGCGTCCGGTATCTCCGGCCCGCAGCCGTCGACGCTGCTCGACTTCATGTCTTCGTTCGAGGATCTCGACGAAATCATCTCTGGCCTTGGTGAGCAGTCATTAGGAGTTATGTGGTATATATGATCGTCCCTTATTCGTCCTCCTCAGATACGCCCGCGGTGTCCGCTTGTCATGATGCGGCTCCCCCCACATACTCCCACGCCATCACGCAAAGCGATACGTTCTCTACTCTGGGTCTGGATCTGGATCGGAGTACCCTAGTCTCTGGTCCGTCCCTTCAACCGCATACGACACCTGTGTACGTCGGTGCTCCCATGTCGAGGCTTCCAGATGGTCAGCTCCTCCTTTAACCCGTTCTCATACGTTTGAGCTCACCCTGTCTTCTAGATACTTTGGCGAGATCACGAAAGATCGGCCCCTTGCTGAATCCCGTCCCTCCCGGCATCTATATGCGTGCTCGCCCCATGATCTGGGACTCTACCTCCTCTGCAGCGACAGCGACCGCTCATGAGGCACATAGGTTTGGAAATGATGCCCATCATCTGCCAACCTCCGCTCACCCGGACTTAAAATGCTCAGGCCTACCTCCCTGGCGTCGTCCGTCGATTGCCCAGGTGGCATTCCAGAAGGCTCCGACGTACCACGGCCACGTCTTCCGACCCTACACGCACACCCCCGCCTCTCAATTCGACGCCGTACCTCGTCATCACGTCCCTCAGAGTCTGGCCTACCCACCCCCGCCTCATCGACACCCTAACCCATACCTCGCGTCCAATGCCCGCATCGACCCGTCGTCAGAGCACCTATCATCGATGGAGACTCCATTGTCGGCATACTCGATGCCTGGGACTTATCCTCCTTCGCCACCATCAACGAGTATCTCGCCCTCGTATGACTTCCCTGAGTCCTGCCGCTCAACACCAAGGCGTCATACTGGGCAACGGCAGGGTTCTCTTACTCGCCGCACTAGTATCCATCACGGATGCGAAAGCTGCTACCCTAGTCCGCCGGCCTCACCTTCATCCAGTATCCGCACAGACTCGACATGCAGCAGCCCGAACTTCTCACCCGGTCTCGACCTCCACCTATTCCTGCACACCCCTTCGCATTCGTCATCGGCGCTACCTCATGAGAGTATTGGGGTTCCAGCGCACACGATGCGCTTATCGATACCCCCTCCGAGTCCGATGCAGCCAAGCGTCGTCAACATCTCTATCGCGCTACCTTCTCCATGCTCTTCGCACCGCCACGACCGGTTTTACCACCGCGTGTCGTCGCTATGTACGATCCTCATCCCGCTCGCCTGCCTCATGTCGTTGATGGTGTACGCGTTCGGCGCTGTGTTCCCGCCAACCCGCCCTTCGTCAAGCTCCAGCTTGCTGCATGCGCCGCTGGTATGGCAGGCGTTGTCGGGCCTGTTATCTTACGTTTTCCGTATGATGAAGGACGCGGATGTCAAAATATAATTTTTCCCATGACACGATGCCAAGGAGATTGGTCGGTGTTCTGAAATATTAAGGCTCTGTTCAGCTCGCGTCCGGACTTTGGGTATTTTGGGCATTTCTCAGTTCCGAGGGGATCGGACGGCGCCTAATCCCATATGTGACTCGGGAGGTTCGTGCCCGATTACCGGTGTGACTTGGAGCATCAGCGGACGACCGCGCGAGCATCGCGAGCAGTCACCCCATCCGCGAGACAACATAGCGCGACACCCGCAAAGGACACAAATACATCGCGCGCGAGGCTTGCCAAGGGCTCAGTACATTATAACACCTAGTATTAAGCTCCCATATGTTGTGCACCATCGCGCGCACTCTGTCCCACATCCGGGGAACCAGATGCTTACTGCGCGGCTAGTGCGCGGCTCATACTGCTGGCGCGCTGCTCGCACTACTCAACCGCGACCATGCTCCTATCTGGGAAGATGACCGCGTCCCCTTCCCATGATCAGTTCTAGTTAGATGGCACACTCGTTAATTTTTTTTTTCCTTTACGCCTGTCCATGGCAAGTCCATGGTGCAACATACCAGAGATTTATACAGAGTGCTCACCCCGCCGCGCCTGACAGGCTCGCACCAGTTAATCGCGCGAGGCAGCAAGCGCGCGGAGTGTAGGTGGCGTCACTATCAGTCACCCGGGGTCACTATCAGTCACATCATTATATAACCCCGATACCCTCGGAACTGCCAATACCCAAAATACCCAAAGTCCGGACGCGAGCTGAACAGAGCCTAATCGGCCTCCAGCGAGACTCGAACTCTGTCCTCCGGTACTCGGAGCGAGCCGGTCCGGGTCGGCAATTTGAAAAGTGCGTGTCTCAAGCTTGTCTTCGTATCATCGTGATGAGTCCTGATGACCTTGGCTAACCCCCTCATAGGCCTCGCCACGCAGATGTATGCACGCCATTCGCCCGAAACACACTTCAACGTCCCGGACGATGAACCAAGTCCTCGAACTATGGCACCGAATCGGACGTTCGATGACCGTGGACCGTGGTTCTCGACCCCGGGCAAAGGAAGGGTCTCCTTGAACCGGTGGCCGATGTAACTGGTGAGTCTTGCAATGCGTCCTGGATCACTTAAGTTACGCCGTCTCTATATCTATATGATGCTTATTCCCGGAACATTCCAACGACTGTCACTGCCCCGTTTCGAGGTTGTAACTCGTGCTCGCAGCATTCGAGTGTCCCAAATTGTTCTTCCAACGTACAGGGCACTAATATCGACGATGAGCACGGTGTGCCTGCCGCCCGAGGATCGCAACTGACTCGACTGAGATTGCGCCCAATCCTCTGACCTTGACACCTGACCGATGAGTGCACGCTTCCCTTCTCAATAGAACTGACATTCACATACGGGCGGCCCCGTCCAGCGTGGTCAGAAGCTTTGGGAACCAGCTGTGGCGATTAATGAGTATTGTCTGGTATCTCCGCGGGGCCCTCATCTGACGAAGTCGGACTCCCGCTGGAGGGCATATCTCAGCACAGTCTGAGGCCCGTCCCGTTCCGGGGGAGCGTGGACCATTGCATGAAATCGACTTTTCATACCTCAGTGTACGGTATCTCAGTCTGTCCTTTCATAATCATAGGTCGGCATACGAGACTCGGTGATAGGAATGCAAATGCACTGACCAACCGTACTTGCTTAGGGCGGCCTCCCCATGGAACTTGGGCAGTGCATCGATGTATCAGCGTTTCCCAAGGATGACTGTCCTAGGAATTTCGTCTGCACTAGAAGGTGATGTTTGTGGGTCCACCGTGAGACGACAATCCTTCGACACCGCCTTGCAGGTTTCGTATATGAAGGCAAGTGTCGCCCGCATCTATCCACCCCAAGTTCATTGATCCCCCCCTGTTGCTGATCCTCCTCTTCATTCCAACTCATGCAGTCGTTACTGGAATACGAAGCAGAAGAGCGCCGCTATCAGTCATTTCCGACAGTTGAAGTTACAGTCGAAGGTATAGGTATGACATCTCCCTCGTCGATTTGGCGTCATGTCTGTGGTTGATCACCCTCTTCTGATTATGCTGTTCCCCTTTTCCTTTAGTAGATACCGATGAAACCCCTTCACCACCGTCGTATACGGCAGAATCCACCACGACCCCCTGGATTCCGCATGAGTTCCTTCCTCAAGACTCTGAAGTCGCCTGCGGTGTTCCGTTGGACTCTATTCCCGAGTATGCCCCAACCCCCGGCTCGCCGTACCACATGGTTCTCACGTCGTCACCACTCACTCAACTAAGGGACGTGCTGGGAGCACCGACTGCCTACGAAACTTCAGCCGTCCATGACTCGGGTACGTGAAGCGATTGACTGTCGTTTGCTGTCATGATTGCTGACTTATTGTAACAACAGACCTCGACAGCGAGGGAACACTGGCAGACATGTCGCTCGTTATAAACGAGTCTGCGCAAGCAACTGGAGTCTCCTTCCGCGCGCGTCCCGTGCATTGGGTTCCTAGTCCCATCGCCAAGGCTCGGGAGTTGATAGAGTCCTCCCCTCGTTCGCAGTTCACCCACAGGCGGGCTGGCAATTCTAGGCAGAGCTCACATCACAGCAACACGGCGAGGGGTCGATCTGGGTCTTGGGACAGTACGGCTTCACGTCGTCCATCGGGCGACCACCCGCTGTCGCGAGTGGGCTCTCGTCAGAATTCTGACTCCACCAATCGTCACCACGGATCGCAGATGCCCGCTTCCTCACGGACTGTGCCAAATGGCGAAGGATCTCCGAGATTTTCTCTCACCTCTCGTCGATCGTCCGTCCTCATCTATAACGGTGACACGATGGCTGACATGCATCCGACTGCCCAGGCGGATGTGCCTCAGACGACTACTCAGGCACCTGCGCACTCGATCATCGACGACGCCTCCCATGGACGCACTACACATGTGTATCCGCCTACGTATTCTCCCAATGCCATAGTCAATCCAGACATATTTGAGCGATCCATCGTTCCTCCTAACACCCCGGAGCCGTCGAACTGGAATGCTAGTACCACTTCTCCCCAACACACTATGGGCCCGCAGTCCCAGCGCCCTTCCCCGTCCACCGGCACGCCCGGCGTACCGGCGCGCGGGCCCAGGAATGGTGCATTCTACAACGTATACATGCACGCAAACTACAGCAACCCCACCATATACCCCAACATCGTGTCCGCTGCCGGTCTCAACTATGGCACGCCATTCGGATCCCCTATGGCCTTCGCCCCCGCCACTGTTCCGCCAATGTCTCCACGCGCGCCGCTGGGGCAAATGCCCGTGCCTTCACGCAACTCCACGGGGAACTTTCCGTTTCACACCGCACTGGACGCGATGCAAAGCCCGTCTCTTGGACCTGTCCCCGTTGTGCCGGTGGACGGCGGCGCGGGCACCAGCCTCCCGGGGACAGCAGCCTATGTTGACATCGAGACGTTTGCCGCGGTACAGCGGAACATATCGACTTGGAAGCCGGCCTGGGATGTATTCCCGCTCAAGGTGTATCGAGGATATGACCTGAAGGTCATCGAGATTCAGCGGGATTGGGACGACGAGGACCTGCTCCGGGAGCTGGGAGTCGCGTACAACAAGCTGCGCGGGCGGCTCTGGAAGTACTTCTCGATAATGGACGTTTGGTGGGTATCCACCGCATCCTCCGTCCCCGCGCTCGTCGTCGTTGTCCGCTTTAGGTACGTGACTATGGTCGCGGTGCGTCCTTCCATAGGGGATTGGTCATCGAACACGATTGCTTATGATGCGTCCCTACCTAGGCCGAGAGGCAGTACGTCTTCCCGCAGAGAGTGGGGCCCGCGAAGATCAGCGCGCACCGGAACATGCGCATGCGCTACCTGCTCGCGCACCCCGAGCACATGAAGGGGCAGTGCGAGATCATGCGCGCGCTCACCGCGCGCAGGGACTACGGCGTCGAGTTCGTCGAGCGGCCGCAGACGGGGCGGATGACGCTGTTCACGTGTGGCTTCGTCGTGGTCGCGCTCGCCATCGCGATCGTGTACGGGGTTCGCACTGGGGATTGGCCGGGGGCGTTCGGTATCGGTGGTGAGCCGCTCCTCTTGCATCGTTTGGGTGGTGATAGGTTTGTTGACGCGGCGTGGGGCCCGGCGCGCAGCGTTCTTCGGGCAGTCCTTCGCGCTTCCGGTGGGGATGTTACAAGTGGCTGTGGCGTCCGCGTCGACGTCGTTGATGCACGAGTGGTGATGTTGAGACGCAAGTGCCACGGCCCTCAGCCTCGGGCCGCCCAGACTCGTTCTGAACCTCTCATCCCCTCCAGACCGCAAGATACCCAGTGCGGCACGGTCAAGAAGCTGTACCAGAGCTGTACCGGGCTATTACCTACAGTCGCACAAAGATAGTCCGTCCTGGTCCGGAGGTTGATACCCTTTCACTGATACACGCCTCAAAGATGTGATATTTATAACTCGAACTATTTCCTAACAATGTAGTCGCCGTGATACTTTCGAACTTGAAGGGGTTTCTGGTGAAGCATGTTTATTTATTGCTCATGAGCGCACCAAGTTCGCTCCGAGTCCGAGTCAGACTCTCAAGTTTCAACGACTTCTCCGACTCGGAGGAGCTTGTCCGAGTTGGTTCATAATGCTTCCGGCTTTTCCCGACCCGAGCGTGGCGAATGTTCAACGTTCAAGCTTTTCAAGTTGCCTTGGTTGAAGTTGTCCGAGTCGTCGATTGTAGTCTTGCACCTTTCTTCCAGCTCACACCTAGTATCTCCCGCTCATAGCGTATGGTTGGGTGGAGCTCCGCTGTACCTCATCCAGATTCGCCCCAGACTCCAAGTCACCGAGGTCAACTGCGACAAACCAGCTTTCCCTCCGGCCCGGAGATTCTTGAAATAGGTGAGCGGCATCCTCGCATTCATCATTGCAACCCTCTGTGTGGCTGTTGTCGTCAACTTGCCGAGATCGTGTGGCTGCATAGCGAACAATCTCACGATCAAGGTCGATTGGGACGACGAACTTGTGCGCGCCATACGATTCCCTAGACTCGAACCAGTCGGACGAAACACATCAGCGGAGAGGGAAAGGAGAGTGTTCCTTATTGTAGAGGTACGGTACACTCGCTTTCTGTATGCATACTGTCATATATTTTCGAGTTTACTCTAGGGATATGAAGGAGGGTGACTCGTCGCCGCCAATTCTTGTACAAAGTCCATTAGACCTCTCACGGGGTGCCCTGCCAAACGGCCGCCCTGTTACGTATACTGTAGTACCAGCCGTTCTGGTGGTCAGTGAGAATCGCCCTCGCAGGATCTCGGCTGGGTTCGAGCCTAACGATTCCCTGCCATTCCTTCAAGTGCCCCTGGATTTGGAGGCTGAGTGCGGTTTCCATCACATGCCACTAGGCTAGCACAAGACAGGTACCTGTCATACGGGCCTGGAGCCAGTGGAGTGCTGCTTGGCACTCATTCGCACTCGCGAGCTGCGAGTTTCGAGTCCATTTGGTCTCTTTTGATCGCGGTGTGCAGTCGTCGCCGTCTCCATGCAACAGGGAGTGGGTTCAGGTGGTTTCACGGCTACCTTCCCACTGATGAGCGCTATGCAGCGATCAAGACGGCGCATGTAAAGGCAGCGCAAGTGAGACCGCGTAACCGCGTAAATATAGGACTGTAAGCACCCAATGCCATACTCGGACGTCTTTCTTTTGGGGTCTAACTTGCGAACCTGGGCATCGACGACACGACTTCTGCTGAACGTTCGCAATTAATTGTTTCGACGTACGATGCCGCCGCATTTCATCTGCACTAAGTACTGTAGTCTCAGGTGTATAACTATCGAAAAGTCTACTGGAAAGCCTGTGATCAGACCGCTCAAAAGAAGCCTGAAGTCTGTTGAAGTCCGGAACCGAGAGGAGCAGTGCTGCGCAGCATGGTGCACAATGCCATCAATTGATCCCGCCTGACTGGCAGCGAGGAACCACACTGATTCCATTAGCCATTCTGGGTAACGCCGGTGGACAACACGTGCTCCACGTCATCGAACACCTTGTCCTCATCGCACTCTCCCCATCACGGCGAGGAGATACCACAGCAAAGGACAAGCCCGGACCTCTCGGCCTCTCTCGACTCGCCCGGTGGGGGAGAGTCTACATCGCCATCTCTGCGGCGTCACAGGTCGCGATTGCGGGGGACGTTTCAAGCCCGGGGTTTAGGGAAGTCCCCTCACGATCGGGCGCGAGCTGGGCTAAACGCGGAACATACCTAACAGAGCTCCCAAAGCAGATGTAGGCCTCCGTCCCCACTCAATCATTCAAGAAATCAGCTAGTGTCGAAGATCACAGACGGTGTCGTGCCCACGTCGAGTCCCAAACGAATATAAATGGTGCCGACGGCGCGACTATAGTACAGTCTGCGGGGCAAAACAAAAATAAGAGTGGAGCGCGCATCGATGAGGAGCTATCAACACTGATGCCAGTGCCTTCCAACATTTACAGTACAGCCATGATGCAGGCCATGCTGACGACCTGCGCGTCCGCCAATCACTGCGCAGATGGAGGCGGGACGGCATGCTCTGGCACGTCCACAACCCTCCAGAGGCGCTATGCACCGTCGTATAAAACCCCGCTCGGTCATTCCGCTGTTTCTCCAGTACCACCTTTCTTTCCGGTACCTCTTCCTTCCTTCTAACTTCTACAGTCGTTGATCGACTTTCGTTACCCTTTCGCCCAACCCGACCTTTTTTGCTTACCTTTTCCTAACGACTCACCAAGATGATGAACCTTCTCAAGTTCGTTCTCGCCGCCATCGTCGTCAGCGGAGGTGAGTCTCCAATTCCAGGCACCAAAGAAATCTGGTACTGACACGATCTCGCGCATAGTTGTGGCCGCTCCCGTGGACACCTCCGCTTCCACCGTGACCAGCGTCGCCTCCTCTGACCCCACTGGGTTCTCCTCTGGCACGGCCACCGCGACCGATGTGCCCACCAGCATCTCGTCGAACCTCCCTCACTCCCACACTCGCCACCACTCCCACCACCCTCATTCCGCATCCCACTCTGCCCACCCGTCCGGGACTCACCGCGCTCACCCTCACCACACCGGGTCCCACTCGGCGCACCACCCGCACCACACCGGGTCCCACTCGGCGCACGCACACCACACTGGCTCCCACTCAGCGCACCACCCGCACCGCACTGGGTCGCACCCTCACCATGGCGCGCACCCCTCTGGGCTCCACGGCATTCTCCCCGAGTCTGAGTACCCGCACGCCACCGGGACGCACTCCGAGCACCCCCACCAGACTGGGGCCCACTCTGCTCACCGCCACCACACTGGCTCTCACTCTGGGCACCACCCGCACCGCACTGGCTCCCACTCGGCGCACCACCCGCACCAGACCGGGGCGCACTCTGGCCACCCTCACTCCGGTGAAGTCGAGCCCACGGTGATCCGCCCCGGCCGCGCTCACCCCACTGGCTTGCACCGCGCTCACCCCCACGGCGAGTCGCACCGCGCCCACCCTACCGGGCTTAACTCCGATGAACCCGAGCCCACTGCGACCCGCGCTCGCCACGCTCACCCCACTGGCGAGCACCGCGCGCACCACCACAGCGAGTCCGATGAATCTGAGCCCACCATGACCCGTTCCCGCCACGCTCACCCCACTGGCTCGCACCGCGCTCACCCCCACGGCGGGTCGCACCGCGCGCACCCTACCGGGCTTAACTCCGATGAACCCGAGCCCACTGCGACCCGCGCTCGCCACGCTCACCCCACTGGCGAGCACCGTGCGCACCACCACAGCGAGTCCAATGAACCCGAGCCCACTGCGACCCGCGCTCGCCACGCTCACCCCACTGGCGAGCACCGCGCGCACCCGTCTGGGTCGGAGCGCCTGTTCCCCACGGGTGGCTTCCCCTCCGGTCGTCCCTACAAGTCTGGCTTCCCCTCGCACCGCCGCCCCCACCTTACCCGCTCGCACACTCGCCACGCGCACGCGACGGCCACGGCCTCGGACTCGGCCGACGCTCCGGAGGCGACCGCGGACGACTCGGCTTGAACGGAGCCTGATCTGTGGTAATGGTGATGGTGCAGCGGGCTGCTCATAGAGGTTTGCGTAGAGTCAGTACGACGGTAGTGGTCGCGGAGGTGAAGGGCGGGTCCCTTTCGATCCTGTGGTCGCTCAGATGTGTATCCAGCCGTCCTCGCGGTTCTGTTCTGTTCTGTTCTAGACGACGTTACTACATTTACGTTACATACCCTTGTACCTGATGGGTCTGTGATCCTGTAGCGTGGCTTAATAGAACAGACGACGGATGAGTCGGAGGTGGTACCATCATACTTGACGAGGGTGCGATGATCAGCGAAATATCCGCCATGATTGCTTTCAAGTTTTTCCCGCCCTGAGGAAATAGGGCTGGTGTTCGGTATCGGGACTGTATGTGGGACACGCTAACATCTCTATGGCCATGACTTAACACGCTGCCTCAGCAAGGCGATCAGTGGCTCGACCCGAGCCGGTCCCTCACTCGCACCCAAGAGGACTCACTCTTGGTCCTCCTAGGTCTAGCAAAGCGCCTTCTCTTTAGACTTTCACTCACGGCGTCCGGCGGGACATAGTGATCTGAGTCCCACAGAGAGCAGCATTCAAAATTAGGAGGAGGCTCGGCGAATGGCTCGTCGACGTATTCGCGCCGCTTACACCGTGACGCAAGCGGTCCCGAGTTGGACTCAGGGCCTTATATAATTATTTTCCAACTCATTTCCTGTCAGGCACAGAAGCTGACTGTTAGAAAGGGGCGCACTCACCCGCTATGGCATCGCGGAATGCCTGACAAAGCTGGCGAGTGTCCTTGAGGCTCAGAAGAGGACGGTGGGTGACCATGATCTTGTCGCGAAGCAAGTGCGATTGTGCTCCTCTTGTGGAAGCGACTGCCTGGAGAGCAGCCATCCGTGACTGGATGAGGATGAACCGATATAAATTATTTTTGACGTACAACGGGTGAGGCCTACTTTTAGAGGTTCCTAATAGGAGCAATCGGCGGCCAACGATGGACTTGAACTCAAAGAAATAACGTTGTGTGCATCCAAAACACAGGGTGACAGTGGCAGCTCCTCCCTCACTACACTCATCAGGCTTGCCTACAGTCTATACTTCAAGCCGCCCCGGGCCGACTGAGACTCCGAATGTTTGCCAGCACCCGCTGGGCCGGACACAGCCCCCGACGGTTCTCCGGCTTGTGAGTAGATCATGTTTGCGCAACAGGGGGTCAAGGTCGAGCCTTCCAAGCGCGTCGCGACGACATCCGTGCCGTTCGCGGACTCTGCGTCACTCAGGCTGTCCATGTCCATGTCCATGTCGTACCCAAGCATCGCGCTCACGTCGACGGCGTCTTGCCAGTCCTCTTGGTCGACCGCGGAGGCAGCTGGAGCGTCGTCGCATTCGAAGTCGACGGAGTCGTAGTCATCGTCGTCCCATTCAGCGAAGTCCGCGCCGATCGCGGGGCGCGGTTCATCTTCGGCGTCCGACTCACACGGCTCGTCGTAGTCATCGTCATCGTCGCAGGACTGCTCTGCTGTGGTCTCGCTTTCCTTGTCCTTGCGAGTGCGAGCGCGTTTGCGACCGTGCCGGTGGTGATGGTTGGGCGAGCGCGCTTCGAACGACGAGAACTCGTTGACCGTCCTCAAGTCCGGTGGGATGTAGTCGAGAGGCCCGTCATCGACCTCTGGCCACGACTTGACGAGAGCTGCGTTGAAAAGCGCTAGGACATCGTTGTAGTCCAATCTCTTCCCAGCAGTCTTGTTGGCAACGAGCAGGCCAAAATCCTTTATCAGGTCGGTGAGAGGGCGGTTGCGAAAGATCTTGAGGTGCTCGAGGTTGTACATGAGCCAATCAGCCTTCGCCATCCTGGCAAGGGCAGCGTCGTCTTGTTTAAACGTGTTAGCGCACGTTAGACGCCTGCTTTGCCCCTTGATGTTGGCCAACCTATTATTTGTGTGACGAAGAATAACCCAGAGAAGTGCCCAATAGAAAGATTCGAGGTCGTGGTGTATGGCGTGAACGATGGGCTGTAGTCTATCGACGAGAAGGTCAGCGGCCATGAAGAGAAAGGTTCCCTGGAATTGTGAACGGTGTCCTGAGTATCCGCAAATATACCGCAATTCCGAACAGAAGACTCACTGTTCTCTCCTTGAGAAAACCATAAACATCATCGGCAAGAAGAAGCTTGTCCAATGCCGCAGCGGGCAATGACAAGATGTCGTCTTGGGGGACCTCTCGGCTCATGAACGAGTAGTCAAAGTCGTGGATGAAGCCGCAGAACTGATCTTGCAGAGCAGGGTCGTCAACGATCAAGATGTTGCCCACGCTAATGTCTCGATGGAGGATTCCGCCCTTGGCCATGGCGGTGCGATGTCCTATATGAAGGCCGTGGACCGTCAGTGGGGTCCACAGCACAGAAGTGAAAGTATCACTTACCGATGATGGCATCCCGAAACGCCGTCACGAGCTCCTTGGTGTTCCGGAACTGCGTCACCGGCCGCCCGACTTCGGCGACGACGAACCGCATGTGGCTTCGTTCCCGATACCAGTACCTCTGACCACGCGCTTGTCTCCACGTGAACGTCTGCTGCATTGATCGGTGGGCCGGGCCGTCGGGAGAAATAGAGGACACGGACAGCGACGGAGGAAGGGTCGACGATGGCTGCGAAGCGGAAGCGGACAGACGAGACTTGTGGTGAGTACCGTCGAGCGTGATGGGGACGGGCGCGCCGTAAAGGGCAGACTCCCACAGTCGCACTTCCCGCTCGCCCAAATCGCCCCCGCAAACCAGGCTTGGAAGTCCCACACGTTGCTGCGGAGGGACTGCGCTGTCGAGACGGTCGTAGAAGTCCTTCTCGGGTCGTCGAACGATCTGACGCCAGGCCTCCTTGATGACGCGCACTTGGAGGTCGTCGGCAGAGGGCGGAGGGTCAACGAGCCGGCCGGCGACACGGCGACGAGTATCGCGAATGCCGTGCCAGACAGTGGTTGCACGGGAGAAGAGACGGCCGTTGACGTCGAGGACTTTGAAAGCGATGTACGTCTGCGGTTCGCGACCTCCCTCGCTCTCGCCATCGAACACTTGAACGGATCGAGCCTCGGGGAGGACGATATCCTTCGTGTCGATCTCGGCGAGCTCAAGGCGAGCCCGCAGCCACTTCTCGTCGTCGTCGTTCAGCCTCCGCACAGTGGGATCCCATCCGACGAACGGTCCATCTTCGGTCGGGTGGACGAAGTTCCAGAAGAACTGCTGAACGATCTTGAGGTCCGCGAGCACCTTGAGGCTGAGTGGTCGACAGATAACAGCACCAGAGTGGTCGAAACGACAGATACGTATCACCTTGCCGTAGATGCCAAAGACGAAGACACAGGTCAGGCCGTGAGCGTGCATCAGGTTGCGGGCGTTGACCGCGAGCTGGACGAGGGTTTTGCAGTGCTTGTGACCATGTTTCCTGAACGGGTCCTCCTTGCTCTCCGACTTGGCCTCCATGATCGCGGAGAAGCCGAACCAGTCTGGAGATTTGCCCGCGTCGAGGGTCTGACCGGGGAAAGACACAGCGATGTCGGGATACGTGGAGTGGTGATTCTTGGAGAACGCGGAGAACGGGAAACGTTGCATGTTCTTGTGGCAATCCATGAACGAGGGGCGTTTGTCGGGAGGGAAGGACGAGACAAGGGCATGTAGACCCTCGAGCTAAGGCCAAATAAGTGACGGGACGATGCGAGACGAGAGCAGAGGCGACGTACCAGGGATGGATAGGAATCCACCTCACGGCCCTTCTGCGGCTCCCACTTGGCGAACTTGGCGAATGCCCTCTTGACGTCTCCCGGAGGCGGGCATGGGGCTCGGGAGGGGACATATTTGCGGAGAAACTCTGCACCACTGTCTTCGGAGGAGATGAGCCGGCGGCGAAGCTCCTTCCTCCAACCTTCGAGGGCGCCTTCCTGGCGTGTGTCTTGTGCAATGATTGGCTGGTTAGTGGGCATCTGGTTGCGGGGAGTCGAGTGTACACCACTCATACCTGAGCAACAGAGACAGAAGCAGCCGCTACTGATAGCGTTCGTGGAGAGAGACATTGGACAACTTGCGGATTCGGGGATGGTGGTTGAAGTCCAACAATGGACAAAGGACAGGCGCTGATGAGAACGGAAAAGTCAACATGCGTCTGGAGCATGCATCGATCGGAGGATCCATTGTTCCATCCCGGGAAACGACTCAAATGGATGGATTTGGCTCACCAGGTGTACCAGCGGCAGGGTGTTGCGATGAGCTGGGGTTGAACGTACTAGGTCTTGTGGACGTGGTTGAGCCGATGACCCGATTTAGGGGAACTAGAACAACGAGCAAGTTTGAGTCTTTTTTTTTCCGGAATCAACGGCTGGTTCGATCAGTCTGGGTTAAGCAGGAGACATTTTGGGTACGGCATTAGCCATAGTATATCCCATCCCATGAAGGCGAACTCCACGAACGGAGGCGGGCCAAAAATGCGGCGACATACATACAGTTTAGCTTTACGAAGGTCTCTGTACTTTCAGCTAGAAGGAGTGGAGCACAGAGAGTCAAACTGGACCGTCGACGGCGACCCGGATCATGTTGCAAGTTGAAGGTTCGAGTTGAACCGTGCGCTGAATTAGCGCCCTTTTGAAGCGCCATCCGGCAGAACCGAGGCGGTTTTCAAATTCAAATTCTTAACCACCTCTCCACACGTGGGGAAGGTTCTGCAACTGCGGTCGTCAGATTTCATGAGATAGGTGTTCCAAGGGCGTGTTCCACGTCTTCGTCCAGGATGGTTTCACGGGGCCCGTTTTAGAATTGACGACGGAAGACAGACCGGCTTTGCGGGGAGATGGGCCCAAGACGATGACACTGACAGAAGGGGTACTCAGCCACTGTGGTCGGACGTGCTTCACTGGACTGCCTCTGCCTTTGCCACGATCTACTTGCCATCGCCTCGACGACTAGGAATATCGATTAGTCTGTGACATCAGCCTTATCAATGTAAATCCAGGATTGAAGTATGTAATGCCCAACCTACTCAGCTGATGCAGGTTCGAACTGTATGTTTTTCTGGGCTGTACTGTACCCGATGATGAGTATGGTTCACTGCAGCCAGGAGGAGATGGACGTTCGGATGAGGTCCGTCGGCGCCAATCCCGGCTGTCGCCGAGCCTGTTATGAAGCGCCCGACATACCATGTTCCAGTGTGAGGCTCTCATCCGCTCCCACATGTATATATGACCAACCTGCCCGCACCATTGCACCGAGTGTCAAAACATCTCCACAAAATTCGCCATCCTCCTTCGCAATGAGACCTTGTGGAACTACGATTGAACATGGCCAGATCCACGTCAACATTTCTCCGATCTGACGAACGTCAACGTTAACAGCAGTGAGCAGTCCTTCTACCTGAGCGCGATTTGGTATTACTTACGAAGCGTCCAAATCTTCCAGCATTCGTCTAAAAGACGCGAACGTGGAAACTGAATACAGTACCAGCACGACGCCTGCTAAGTGCAAGCGCCGCCGTTTCACCATGATCTCTCGATCTGTACCCCATCAGGATCACTCAAACAGAGCGAGACCTAGTACCGTCTTTGCTTGATGCTTCGACAGGATCCCATTCGCTCCACGCACTCAATATTCATCTCCATCCCGACATCGAAGGGGGTGCTATCACATGGGGCGCCTTCTGGGTAGTTCAACTGCATTCCTCGCGTCGGAGGCAGTGACAGGAGCCTCGGCGTTTGCCATCGGTGAGTTATAAACTTTTCTGAGCTACGATCGGCTCTTGCTTCCCGCCAGCGAACAGGACTAGAACGCGATCATGGCCCCCATAACAAACGGACGATACCTCTTCAAGGAGATCCCGGCCGGTATATCCGATGTTCCTGCGTCTCGATGCTTGTGTATGCATATGTTTAATGTGCTTTCGTTCGTCAGGTTTTCCGATTCCAGGGCAGACCACGGTCTATGACGAATCGCAGACGATCGATCCCGAGACTGTCCCTCTGAACGGGGGCTTTCTCGTCAAGGTTCTGGTCCTTTCCATCGACCCATACATGCGGTCCAAAATGCGTGACCCCAGCATCAAAAGTTACACGGTAAGCGATCCTGTTACCTATGCACCTTTCGCTCATGCCTTCACTTACCTTTGCCTCGTCAGCCGGCATACGTCTTGAACGATCCGTGCGTTATCTTTGTTCCTTTCGCCGACCTCTCGTCTCATTGCCCATGACTCTTCGTTAGATTGTACGGATATGGCTTGGGCGTTGTGCTCCGCTCGGAGAATGCGGCACTCCACCCCGGAGACCATATTTACGGCATCCACAGTGAGCGTCACATGAACTCACATGACGTTTCTTCCCTAAGCTCCGGACCCCAGCGTTCGAACAGTACTCGGTCAAGTCAGACGCTTCACAGTACCGTGTGATCAAGAACGACGAGAAGCTCCCTTGGAGCGCGTACGTCGGTATCTGCGGCATGGCTGGTAGGTACACCACACCTGCGCCTACTGCTCAACGTTGACCCGAACCTAGGCGAGACGGCGTGCTACGCGTGGAAAGAGTACGCACGCCCGCAGAAGGTGCGTTTCTCTCTCTTCTAAGGATTAGGATTCCGTACAATTGATGGCTTACCCTTATGACAGGGCCAAGTCGCATTCGTCACCGCGGGTGCCGGCACCGTCGGAGCGTAGGTCCAGTCCCAGATGATAACGAACATACCCCGAGCACTCACCATGTACTGTGGTTACAGTACAGTCATCCAGCTCGCCAAGGCGGACGGCATGAAGGTGATCGCCTCGGCGGGGTCTGACGACAAGGTCGATTTCATCAAGTCCGTAGGCGCGGACGTCGCGTTCAACTACAAGACCGCGCGCACCCGCGACGTGCTCGCGAAGGAGGGCCCCGTCGACGTCTACTGGGACAACGTCGGCGGCGAGACGCTCGAGGCTGCCCTCGAGCACTCCGCACGTTATGCGCGCTTCATCGTGCGTCCATCCGACCCCTCTCTCGCTCCGAGCCGCGCAACCGCTGACCGACGTGGCAGGAATGCGGCATGATCTCGGGCTACAACGGCGGACTCGTACCACGTCAAGAACCTGTTCAAGATCATGTCGAGCGAGCTGTCGATCAACGGGTTCGTCGTGGCATCGCTGCGCGACAAGTACGTCGACGAGTTCTACGCGACGTTCCCGCGGCGCGTCGCGAGCGGCGAGATCAGGTACAAGGAGTACCCCGTGCGCGGGCTCGCGCAGGCGGGGCAGGCGATCGTGGACGTGCAGAGCGGGAAGAACTTCGGGAAGTGCGTGCTGATCGTCGCGGATGATTAACGAAGAGAAGGACCGCTGGCTGTACTACTAGGAGAATCTGTGCACCATTGATTAGTAGCTATTGACTTACCGAATTGTAAAACTTCCGCATGCTCTATTTCACTGGTATTTTTCGCCTACGTTGGTTCTCCGGATGCAAGTCGACGTGAGAGACTCCGGGATGCTGACGGTTGGTTCCGGCGGAGAGATCCTGCCGGATTCGGCAGTACACTGCCACGTCCACTTTAGGAAATATAGACGCTAGTGTAACGTGGCACTGCTGCGGCTCCTCCGGGGAACTTCGTCCCAACCTGAGACCTCCATACAGCACTCCCCCTTCCCACAGTGCAAGCAGCGCTCGGAGATTGGCCGGACCAACACACCTAGGGTAAGTGGAGTCTCCTTATGTATCTACTGTGGAAATTACAACGAGACTAAACCGACTCGCTCATCCCGAACGGGTCCTCAGCCACCGAGTTTCCCCGAGAACCTACACATGGCGGAAGAAGCTGAAGTACTACCCGTGCCTGAGATTTCGACCTCGGCTCCGGCTCCCACGCAACCCCCAGTCTCGGACGTATCAGAAATAGAGGAGGAAAGGCGGACGCCACGACCAGAAGAGGAGGCCCGCAGTCATGAGAACCGACAAGCGTCCATAGAAGAGATGTGGTATCTCAAGGAGATATCGTTTAGACCGGACCCACAGGCCGCCCCTCGAATGTACAAGGTCATCACCCAGAACTTCAACGGGTCAGTACGAAATGTGTTGGTCCCGTTTCTGTCTGCCCGACGAAGCTGAACTGCTTCCAATCTCCAATCAGCCCGTGCTCGTTCATCGCTATTTGTGCGTCCGTGCCGTAACCCGTGTTACCGCAGCCGTGCGCTGACACAGCGGTGTAAAGGCAACATCCTCATCTTGCGCGACAAGATCCAGATCCTGCCCTATGACCGCCCCACGGTCTCGTACGAGCAACTGTCGCAACTGGTAGCGGAGTACCTGCTCACGTCATGTCCGGACGTGGACATCTCCGCGGCGCTCTCCGTCATGCCCGCCACTCGAAGTGAGCCTTTCCCCACGATTATGTACCTTCCTCCAATAGCGGCGTGTTACTGACGCAGGCCGATGCGCATACAGAGGGGATGGACCTGAACCCGCTCTTCACCGGCTCGACGTCGTTCCGCCCGGCAGGCGAGGCGGGCGGCGAGCTCAAGCTCTTCGAGCAGGCCGGCATCAAGCTCGCGCACGGCTGGCTCGTCGACCCCTCCAGCCCCGAGTACGGCGTCGTCTCGCGCATGGGGGACTACGACACCGCTGTGAACCTCCTCGTCGAGGTAGACTACCTCACCAAGGGCCACTTCGTCGTCGCCGAGGACGAGCCCGGCCCGTCCTCCTCCTCCTCCTCCTCGTCTCCGCGCGCAGGGCCGTCGACTCCGCGCGCGTACGACCTCACCCCAGAGCAGCAGCAGAAGGTCGAGGACGGTGCGTCCCTTTTCCTCCCTCGCCTCGCCCAGAGCCCGTCTCGGATTGCTGACGTGGCAAACAAAACACCTGACTGGACCGTGACGACGCGGCGCGAGCAGCCCTCGTCGTGCGGTCGTTCATCGAGGCCACGTCCTCGCAGCTGACGTACTACGGCCTCTTCGAGCTCGCGTCCTCGCTGCCGCCCACCGCGCTCGTCGCGCTCTTCCGCAACTCGCACCTCTCCGTGCTGTACAAGGCGCCTGGGGCGGACGGCGCGCTCTACACGCTCGTCTCCGACCAGGTCTTCCTGCACGAGCCGTCCGTCGTGTGGGAGCGCCTCGAGGACGTCGACGGCGGCTGGTCGACGTTCGTCGACTCGGAGTTCCTCCGGTCGAGCCCCGCCGGGGGCGATTATGCGGGCCACACGGCGGAGAGCGCGCTCGTGGCGCTCGAGCAGCAGGCTGCGGGGATGACGCTGGCGGACCGTGCGGAGTAAGTCACTACCACCCCTCTAGTACTGCCGGCTGTGCGGGCTGACGGATGATGAACGGGATTGCAGCGAGCAGCTGGCGCGGCAGCTGCAAATGGAGGAGGAGCACCGGATGAACGAGTTCTACGCGCGGCGGGAGCAGGAGCGCGCGGACAGGGAGCGTCGGCAGCAGGAGCGCGAACGCGAGCCGGCGCGCAGGCGCAACGGCGAGGACGGGGCGCGGTCCAAGAAGAAGGATTGCGTCGTCATGTGAACGTAGTGACTACCGGGCCACACTCATCCTACTCGCACGGCGGAGGACTCTGTAATGTACGTGAAACTTGTAGTCTACATGCTTTAGGTGCGGTGCGCCGTGGGTGTGCTTGGCGACTGCGCCAGCAGGACCGTTGGTGCGGTTACTTTCCCTCTATGCATGGCTTGGAAAACATGGAGGGACATGCGTTGACTTTCAACTCGCCACTGCAGTTACCTCCGACATTGTTCTTTTGGTAGAAAATCAGTGTGCGTCAAAACAATGGATGGATCTCGCACGTGCTGGCGATGTGCTGAGGTGACCGTCGAGTCCCTTGCATTGTCATAACTCGGGTCAACTCAGAGTCCATCCACTCCACGATTGTGAACGCCATTGTGCCGTACCCAATGGTATGACTCCAAGACGTGGCACACATTGGACGATACGGAAGGAACGCGGATGATTTATTATGTCAACGCTAATAAATAATAAACGCGTCCGAGTCTACGTAAGGGGAATGAGTGGAAAACTTCCGCCGGGATCACGATCATCTGCGTCTGGAAGTGACTAAGTTAAAGATGAACAGATATGTACTCTATGCCATCGTCGACCATGGTCTTGGGTCTTTCCCAGAACGACATTCCGCCCCCACTTGTTGGTCTACTATGCCGAGGATACTCCTCACGCCGACGTGACGACCGCGCCGGAGGGAGGGGGAGCACCCGAGGGCGGCGGGTGCGGCGCACCAGAGGGGAAGCCGGAAGGAGCGGGCCCGGAGGGAGCAGGGCCAGAAGGGCGACCGGAGGGAGCAGGACCCGAAGGGTGACCGGAGGGGACGCCGCTGGGCGGGACCTGACGGCGTGCGTTAGAGGGGATCCCCGAAGGAGGCGGGCCCGAGGGCGCGGGGCCAGAAGGAGGGGGACCGGACGGGATACCGCTGGGCGCGCCAGAGGGCCGGGGCCGGGGGACGCCCGACGGGGCACCCGAAGGCGCGGGATGGGGGACACCGGACGGTGCACCGGATGGGAACCCGCTCGGCGGGGCCTGGCGGCGCACGTTGGAGGGCAAGCCCGAGGGAGGAGGACCCGAAGGCGCGAGGCCAGAGGGTGCGCCCGATGGAGGCGGGTGCGGAACGCCCGACGGGACACCCGAGCGCGGGGGCGGGACACCAGACGGGGCACCTGAGGGCCTTGGGAAGCCAGAGGGAGCAGGGCCCGAAGGGGCTCCGCTCGGCGGGGCCTGACGGCGAGCGTTAGACGGGAGCCTCGACGGAGGAGGACCGGAAGGAGCGGGTCCCGAGGGAGCAGGTCCTGAAGGGACCCCGCTGGGACCACCAGAAGGCCGGGGTGGGGGAACACCAGACGGCGCACCAGACGGCGGGTGCGGAGGAACGCCAGAGGGCGCACCAGAGGGGAACCCGCTGGGCGGGGCCTGGCGACGCACGTTAGACGGCACCCCGGAGGGAGGAAGGCCCGAAGGAGCAGGGCCTGAAGGGAAGCCGGAGGGAACACCAGACGGGAACCCGCTGGGCACGCCAGAGGGCGGCGGAGGCGGAGCACCGGACGGGGCACCCGAAGGTCTGGCAAAGCCAGACGGGGCACCAGAGGGGTGTGCGCCGGAGGGACGAGGCGGCAAACCTGAGGGGAACGCCGTGGGTACACCAGAGGGAAGCCCAGTGGGCGCGCCGGAGGGAACACCAGATGGGTTCACTGGAGCGGCAGCAGCTACATGCGGGCTAATGTTAGGAAAACTGCCCATTAGGCCTGAACTCCTGTATGCTCACCTTGGCTCACGGCGAGGGCGGCGAGGACAAAGTTGAGAAGGTGCATCATTGTTGCGGTGTGTGTGGGGGAAATTGCTAGGATATCCTCTCAGAGGACGTGTGCAGAAGAAGAGGAGAAGAGTCCGGTACTGAGGAGAAAGAGCGATAACGGAGGAGCCTTTATACGTGTGCATACCGCGTTTTAGAGGGTTGCCGTGAATCGGGGCGCAAGCGTACCGTCAACCTGCGCAGCAGGTTTAGCCGCCGCGTGATCGTAAAGGATCTTGCATGCGCATGTACTGTAAATCCCTGAAGGCGTCGGGACTCAGTACTAACACTTGGCTGCCATTGTTTTCCTCCTCACTCACCGTGCCATTTTTTTTACGCCAAAGCGTGCTCGTAGGACCACGGAGTTGGGATTCGACCTAGAGGTCAATGTCACCGAAACGCTTATGGCAAAGCATTTTGCTGACAGATTTCGCGTAACATCTGCTCCACGTTCAGTGCATGGCGAAGGGTATGACTGCGCTTCGGTTGTCCGCTAGTCGCCTCGATAGTCGTTTTGCTGATCTGGGTTGGTCCGCATACGACTGCGTATGTTCTGGAAGTCTGTCATCATCGTCCAAATTTTGAACGTCTTGCGTTTCAAATCTAGAAGTCACCTACGTTTCAGTCAAAACATCATCGTCATGTTCGAGGCTATGAAGGGGAATAGACAGAAGTGGACTTCAGCGACTGGCGTAGCTTCGGTCTATCGGAGTTTGCCGATTTGCGGCGGTGCCATTAGGCGCCCGATGCTGCTTGCTCTCCGACTTGCTCTGACGTTCGAACGTCTTCTCGGCCGAATCTCTGCTTTCTATTCTGGCGACAATGACTCTCAAGGGGACCGCACTCTTCACGCCGATCAAAAGATTTGCCATAATACGCCTACGTAAGTTCTCCCTGAATTGTTGTCAAATTTCCCGCAGTCGAGTTTGTGCAGTGCCGTTCAACTGGCATTGTATTTTCGCACTTCGCGATCATCGCGCGAGTATGGTTTTTTCATGTAGTCGCCTGAGACGTAAACCACAAGTAACGATAGATTCATAACACCGCTTTACACCCCGACACGACACTTTCCAGGGGTTCCTACCTTAGGATGGGGGTTGACGCCAACGCCACCGACTAAGTTCGGCAACTCTTCCAGACAAGTCGAGAAATCCCTCGCTGTGGTTACAGTAGGTCATTTTGTTTACTACCATCTTCTAGCATTGATGAGGTGACCGCGGCGAACACAGCCTGAGGTTGCACATTGACAATACCGCCCCCCTCAGTACGCGTCATCTGTTTAGATCGTCAACGGTATGTAACTTCGTCACGAATGGCCAGAGCTCAATACTTGCCGCAGTGGTCACGGTACAGTTCACTGCGGACAAAGCCAATCGCACGGATCAGTGATTTCGGACGTGATTTTGCGCCGCAGCGCCGACTCCGTTCCGGACTTCAAGTTAGTTCGACAATCCGATCCCCGGCCTTCGAGGCGATGATTCGATACACGCGGGACTCAATTCCACCTCCTCAAGTGACGTCGAAGATGCTATACCTGCTCCATAGGTACCGCTCCTCATAGACTTGTGAATCTTGTAGGTCAACCTCCAGGGATCGACAATTGCTTGCACGACGAATGTCAGACCAAATATTTACAAGCGTTCAGCACGTACGATCTATCAAGCTGCGGGGGAGAGGAGAGAACCGTAAATTTTGTTATGCGGCTCCGCATGCTCACCTGCCGGCATTTAAGCGGTCGATGCTATGCTTACGCCATATGCCCGCTGTCTTCATCATACCGAGCGGTCGAGAATAGGTCGCTGATCATGCGAGGGTGGCGTCGAGACCACACATGCTGGCCAGACACACCGCGACACGCTCAAGGCAGCACGATCGACTCGCAGCCCGCAGTTGACTAATCCATATGGGCATGGGGCGGTGCGCGGGCACCTCAGGCTATGGAAGGTGAGAAGGCTCCTTTCTTTCTTCCGTTCGAACATGTTTGTTAACTGACATACCTAGAAGTCTATTCTACGATTCTGAAATGGTTGCACCGTACTATGACCGTACTCTCGCGCAATAGGTGCTTTCCGAAGAACCGAATATGAAGGACGCGATTTCGGATTCCCGCAGCCTACTACAACTTTGATTTATGTTATTTCCGAGCGTCGTGCTCCACGACAGCCCCGACGTTAACGTGACTTTGAAGGACCCGACTCCTACGCGCTCCCGCTGCGATTATGAAGGAAGTGTGGTATGCACCCGGAGTCAGCGGCCATGTCCACCCCGCCGGAGGGCCTGATATGATCTTATCCATACATCCGTGTGCTCCTGTACAGGGAGAGCCAAGGGAGAGCATCGCGGAACCGATGACTTGACGGGACAGCGAGCCACCATTGCGGCGCTCCAAGTCAAGCTTTGCGACGATGCACTGGCTTCAGAGCACGCACACTGAGGACGGCATTCGAGTTCAGTAACAGCGCGTCAGCTTCGCCTCCTTGTCCGCGGACCGCAGGGTCTGACCACTCTTTACTCCCCCCCGCTGAGGTACAGGGTCGAAGTGGGCTCCGAGCATGAAGCAGGAAAGGTGGTCTACGCCATCGAGGAGAACGAAGGAGCAATATGTGAAGCATTAGTCACTCAGGCTACCTTATCAGTGTCCATGCAGAGGGCTGGGCGATCCAACACTGGCGGAAAGATTAGTCCGAACGACAAATTGTGTCGCCGCGTCCCAGTAAGGGACATCGATGCTGTGCGGTGCAGTGCCATCTCGGAAGGACTGCAAATGGAAACCGAACCTCGGTCAGAGTCTCGAACGAGCACCGCCCAAACCCATATAGTACATAGTACATAGTACTGCGCGAATGTCGACGTCTGAATGCGCCTCGAAGGAATGGGTGGAAATTCAAGAAGCCATGGGCCGGGCGAGGTGCAGCCAGACGAGCGAGGCATCATGATGATCTTTCGCACACAAAGAAAACATTCTGGCCCCAGATTTAAAAAAATCCATTACTACACTCGCAACACGTTACGAAACATTGCTTGACTCGGTCTGGCCGAGGTTGTCGTCAAATACTTGTACTGAATAAAGAAAGATAACGGAGGTGTCCTTGTTCGGGTATGATCGTGATATCGATGGTCGTGAATCGTCGACACCGCACCGGTCAACGGCGGATGGGACTTTCGTTCGAGGGCGCGCGCTCAGGTGGATCGGAATGCGAGGACGCTCAGAAGGCACCGCCCTTCGCCGACGTGATCCAGGCGGCATCCGCGTGTGGGAACTGAAAGCGAAGGTGTTTAGTAGAGACCGTCAAACGCGCGGGTGAGAAGCAGAAGATGGCGTACCTGCCAGACCATGACCCCGGCGTTCCAGCCCTTGGCCTTGGCCTGGCTCACGCACGTGCCGAGCGTGGCGGGGTCCATGAAGCCGTTGGAGGCGTCAGCGGCGGTCGCGGGCTTGCCGATGACGAGCATGTCGAGGGGGATGCCGTTCTTGGGGATCTCGAAGAGCGACGTGCCGGGGAACGCGCCGCCGGACGCGGTGAGCAGGCCGTCACAGGTTGCGTAGAGACCCTGGTTGTAGAACTGGACGTTGTACTGTCGACGAGGAAGTGGCAATGGTCAGAGATACCGTACAAATATCGAGATCGCGAAGACGTACCCAGTCGATCAGAGAACCGACGTTCTTGTGGATCGTCACGTACGCCCCGGCAGCGAACTGGTTGTTGGGAGCGAGCCAGGGCGCAAGGGGTGCGTGCGTCAGGATGAACTGGCCTGTGGGGAGCGTCTGACGGAGCGTCTGGGTGAAGGTGGTCACCCACTTCTCGGCCGAGCCGTCGCCCTTGTTCATTGCCTGCAGGTCCTCGTAGTCGACGTCAATCCCGTCGAGCCCGTTGGTCTTGACGAATGTCGCCATCGTGTTCGCCGACCCGACGGGGTCGGCGTTCGAGGTAGTCGGCGTGTCGGTCGAGCCAAACGCGGAGACGATGATGCTGATCCCCGCACTCGAGTACTCGGACTTCTTCGCGGTCTTGGTCGCGGCGGGGAGCTGCGCGTACAAGGCAGCCTGGTCGAGTGCGCCTTTCAGCGTCAAGAACGACAGCGCAACGACGTTGTAGCCCTACAGAGTCGGAGTGGGCGTCAGTAAACTCGCTACCAGGCAAAGTGGTTATAATTATGAGCATGATGCTCACCGCAAGCTGGGTAGCTGGAGGGAGGACATCCGCAGACACAAAGTTGTCTGAGTAGATGACGAATCGCGAGGTCGGCGCAGCGCGTGCTGCCAGAGCCGAGACGTCGGGGGTGGGTGCAGCACCAACAAGGACATTGTTGACGGAGGCTAGCGCCAGAGCGACGGAGACGGAGGTGATCATGCGAGCGAAGGAGAACATCTCTAGGACGTTAATAAGGATAGTGAGAACAACAGAGAGTGTGTGGGCGAAGTCAAAAGCCGACTAGCGGACTTGGGAAATGTGAAGACGAAAGATAGTAAAGGAGCGGGGGCTGAGGTTCATGGACTGCTCATCCCAATCTTTTATACGGGGTATACGCGCTGGTACGACAACAGAAGCGCGATCCTATGCACCACCGAGGACAGTGAGCAGCGCGCTGCTGTGTGGGTTTGGGGGATTATACAAGCGGAGTGCATCGCCCTGAACACGGCAGGTCAGGGACTGGATGAGTCTGGATGGCCGGGGCAAATGCGATCTATGTTGGGATTATTCCGAGCGACTCGGGGCCCGATCCCGTTCGCCAGGTTTAACTGCGTCTGCCTGGCCCTGTATCAGCATGACGCGGCCGCAGATGCCATTCAGGATTTAGCAAAACTTACTCTCACGAGGATGCGCGGACTGTAACATCCATGACCGATTTCGTGTGCCAGGAATCCTCGTTTGACAACTGCGAAGTTTCGAGCGTTTGAGCTCAGGCTCATGGTGCTGTGCGGATTGGAACTAACGCTCACCGGCAACCCAACATATGTCGTCCAGCGAGTGCGGGAGGGCGTGACGCCAAAGTGAGAGCGGTTGCTGGGTTGATTGATAGAGGCAGCGCTCCGATCTTGCTATGCCGCGACGCCGGGAGGACCCGACGCAGTCGATCAACCCTAACGGCTGAGCGCTGAGCGCTGACCGTCGACTGGCATTCGGCCTTGAATGGACTAGGTCTGCGCCGTATCAGGACGTCATCCAGCAAGATGTTCCGAAGGGTTTGATCATGCACTGGCAATGCCTGCAACTGATTCAAGTCAACGAAGTCACAGTCACATGTGGCATGGCGGAGGCACCGTAAACGGTCTAGGAACGTGGAAGATTGGGGCCTCCGACATCCTAAGCACCTCAACCTTTCCAAGGTGTGAAGTTCGCAATTTTGTGGTGGTGACACTAGTACTGGTAGGAGGTGTGGAGGCGCCCCGCTGGAAAAAAAATTCTAATAGTCAATCAAAGTTAATATTGGAATCCGTTGAGCGATCTAGTAAAGGTAGACATGTACTTAGGGACCGCATTAATGGGGTAGTGGTAACCTGGGTCGTTGCCATCGACCCGCCGGGGGTTCGATTCCCTCTTAATGCATGTCACATTGGTCCCACCTTTTTAATTGGCCTGGCCTTATTTTAAGGCGGTCGGCTAAGCTGGGGTGACGCAAGAAGCTGTCCATGACGTAGTTTTGTGGCAGCCAAAGAGTATGAGTAAGACAGTGAGCATTTGTCGGGACGAAGGGTCTAGACCCAAGGCATACTATGGTGGGATTACGGATTATGCGCACAACGTAACCACAACCACAAGTAAACAAGTACAGACGAAACATAATCTCAAACATTAGAAACTTTAACGCGCTCGAAGTGAGATAGTAGAAGGTGTAGTGGTGGACTGCCTGGTACTCGTGGTACGCAGGAGGCCAAGCATAATGGCCATTCGCGCCTTCCCCCGTTGGCGGCCCCAAGCTCACGGCGACGACGATGGCATGCGAACTTGTCTGAGGTTCCCCGTGGACGGCGGGCCCCACGTCCACCGCGACCGACGCTCAGTCCGCAGTGATGCAACGCGCTCTCCTCGCATTAAATTTAGACGTTACATGTTTCCCTCCCATCTAAGTTAAGTACTGCGACAGCGTCCGCGTCCGCACTGCACAGCGCCCCATGTACAGACAAGCTGAAGAAGAGACTCCCGAAGTCTGAATTCGGGTCCGAGTCCACACGCTCCAGCCTTCCAGGGCCTGCCCGCCTGCTCTTCGCCTCTCTTCTCCGGTGTGTTTAGAGGAGCGCGACACCAAACACCGCCGCGACGGGCCACACGAGCCCGTTCTTCCCGATCGAGCCCGCACCCGCACCCGCGACGGCAGCGTTCGACGTCGCGCTCGTAGTAGAGGCGGCGCTCCCCGTGATCGTGCTTGTCGTCATGACTGTGGTGGCCGCGCCATTCGCGCTCGCAGTGCCCGCCGGAGTGGTCGCAGGGGTATTCGACGCAGGTGGGGCGCTGTCGGACGTCGAGCTCGGACTGGACGCTCCGCTGTCCGTCGAACTGTCGGTCGCAGACGTGGAATCGGACGCGGACGCGGAGTCGGTTGCGGTCGTCGAGACGAAGATGGTGGGCGCGGCCGACGCGAACGCGCCGACGCCGGTTAGTGCGGACGTCGGCTGGACGATCGTCGACGCGCCAGTGGCGGCGGACACGAACGCGTCAAAGTCGTTCGGCGCGGGGGAGGCCGGCGCATTGATGGCGCTGCGCGAGGGAGGCGAAGTCAGCGTTGGGATGTTGGGCGGTGGGGGGAAGGTGATGGGAAAGAGGACTATTGCTTACCCGACCATGCCGGCTGTGCAGTGGAACGGCTGGGCTGCCTGTTGTGCACAGTAGAACCATATAGCTGCACAGGAGTTCCTAAGTCATTGGGGTGATAGTGGGAGCGATGGGTTCGTAACATACGCTTGGTGTCGTCGGTGATGGTCAGGTTCCAGGTCGCGGGAGGATCGCCGGCATTGGCGGGACCAGGGGTATAGCCGGAGTCGAAGCCGTTCTGGATGGGCTCGCAAGGGTTCGCGAATGTCGATTGCGCGACGGTGTGGTTTGTATTGGGGGTGTCGAAGACGAACGTGATGACTGTGCCGTTGGAGGCGGCCACAGAGCTTGGGGTGAACATAAGTTCCTTGGTTCCGTTGCCGTCGTTCCCGACGTGGATCTAAGAGGGAACTTGAAGTCAGCACGAGGTCGGGACGTAAGATGAGGGGCGTTGATTGGACTATACCACAGTTTGGTCTTGGGCAAGGACGGCAGTGGCCAGCGCAAGCGCGGAGACGGAAGCGGAGTAGCGCATAGTAACAGAGGACGAAAAGACGAAAGTAAGAGCCCGACCTGGCGGGTAAAGGTGAAAGTGAAGCGGGGAGGGAGGAGCGGGAGGAAAGGACAGGTCTGGACGCTTCCTAAATATGCGGATAGAAGAATGGCTGTAACTGGATACATCGGCGCCCAGTCACCGTTCTGGCAGCTCGACAGAGGCCTGTCAGACATTTCTCAGGACGAGATGAGCATATTACGGCACTTTCTTGATGATGGCTCAAACAGGCAACGGACGAGGTAAGGTAACCCATAATTGCGCGAATTCGCGTCGCAGACATGACAGCTTTGTGGCGTCCGACAGCGATCGAGATACACAGTCCGCATTCGAGAGAACGGCGTACTCGAGTGTCGAGTGGCTGATGTTCCGAGTCACCAGTCATAGTCCAGATCATCGGATGAGAGCAAAAAGGGAAGTTCTGCCACTGGGTCACAATATGGAAGTGGTAGTCTCGTTGCTGGCTGCGAGCACGCGAGCCCGACGAACCAGTGCTGCACTGGAGTCCATGATCGCAACCACCTTCTCCCCAGATGAGCCGACGATTATAGCACAGGATGCGAAGAGTCGAAGAACCTTCCATATCTCCGCAATCAAGAGATGGACTGTTGTACACCAACAATGATATCCGTGGGGGATTCGTACCATTCACAGGCTTCATGGCAATGGGACATCTATAAACAGGTCATCGTGGAGTGTCAAGCTTCAAGTGTCGTGGGGACAATGTGGGGAGAAACATATCGAGCGCCAGCCCAGACATGATTGTCTTTAATTTGTGCTGCCTCTGTGGTTGAAGAGGGCAGGACGATGGGACCAGTCACTGTCCTGCTCTGCCAAACTGCAGCTACCCCCGAAACCACGCAATATCAGGTACGGGTCCTGATAAGGGGAACTGGGCTCGCGCTTTCTGCTAGATGAGCGCTCGTCTCGTACTCGCCCGTCATAACGCTCACACACTGTGTGTTCTGCGGTGTTATGGTGCAAGTTAAGAAGAGGTCATCCAATCCCGTCATAATTGCTAGATGGAGCGTTCCCAGCAACGACAACTGCGACGAAGGTCAAGAACCCAACCATCATCTAGAAGGCGACGATTCATACCGGCACCAATAAACCCTCGGGATTCGGCATTTGAAGACTGTTAAGAAGATTCTAATCTTCGCCTCAAATATTTTTAGTCCTGTATCTTGGGCCACAGGTGCTTTGTGACCTGGCAGACACTATAGATCTTGAGCTTGTGGTCTGCTCAGTCTGCAGAAACGCGACTGCAATCGCGCTTCTTACCATCAGCCCCAAGATGACCAACTTGGAGGTGGCAGCAAGCCTAAGTTTGAGGAATGTAAGAATAAATGTGTTTCTCACACAGAGCTGTGCCTATGGCGAACCTGCGGACGGCCTTGCCGGTGTGAGCTGCTTGCAGCGTCACGACAGACAACGATACCCGTGGCTCACGGTCTGAGCTTAAGCCTCGCCCGTCCGGGCGACCTGCAGGTTGCCTCTCGCGTGGCCGGTGAACTCAGATGCTCGAGTTCCACGTATACGCATGTCTGCGCCCCAAGAGGACAAAGACAAGCATAACGCCGCTCCCGACATCATCTAGACACAACCTATGCAAGTACGATCCGTAGGCCCACGCCGGGGACAAGGAGCCGTCAAGCGCGGGAATGCTGGCTGGCGCGTGCGACAGGACCGTCGTAAGTTAACGTACAGTCAACGGAACTCGGCACAGCATGCGGTCTGCGCTCGTGCCGAGTGCTAGCCTGCCACCTACGTACATCGTCCCCACCAGCCTGTCCCTCTAGCATCCGTTTCGCCATCCAAAATGGCTCATCATGGTTGACCGCTTCACAGGATAGCGCATATATGTGGCACGTACAGTCCATTTAGACCTTGCAGAACCCTACTTGGTGACAAGCCAGCTCCAGGGCACTCTAAGGCAGGAAGGTTAAGGATGGCTGTATACAATCGCATACAGCCTATGTTCCCGGTTTCTCCTTCATCCATCGGAGTGCCTACACCATGCGGTCCCAGCTTTGAGGCACTTTTGAAGTCTGGGGTTGCTTCCGCAGCGATTTTTACCGCGCTCCATGCTTCTTGCCATCGGAACATGTCAAGGTCGCTAGTCTGAGTAACAGAATGGAGGTGAGTAGGGCGCTGTCGGCGATGTGTAACACGGGAAGTCATGGGGAGAAACAAAGGGAGAGTGTCGGTCTTCCGTGCTTTCCCGCCCCCTCAAGATCGCGCGATCGCATCAGGCGCAGACCCCAAGTCATTCGTCATTTCACCGTTGAACGACCTCGTTGCATTGAACCCCCATGTACAGGCCCTAGATCGTGGTGTAAGTCGTCCTTATACACCTGCGATTATTATTGACGTTTTGTCTTCAGAAAGCTCGGCATATGTTCTACGGGAACTTTTGATCTAAGCGCCTGTCAATAATCCGAGGGGCCAGATGCACTGCAAATTGAAACCACTGGTGCGCTGAAGGACGACAAAAATATACACACACTCACTCTTGATTAGCACGACTCGCTGACGACGCGCAACGCGATGTCGCTAAACGACAAGCTCAACGCCGCGCTCGCCTCCCGCGAGAAGCGCCTCATCCGCCGTAGGCTCCCGGACCCCTCCGCGGACGATCACCTTGTCGACTTCTTCACCAACGACTACCTCTCCCTCTCGCACTCCGACGACCTCCGTACTCGCTTCCTCGCGAAACTGCGTGAGGCCTCCCAGGTCCTGGGCTCGGGCGGGTCGCGCCTGCTCGTGAACGGGCACACGCACGCGGCGTTCGAGGCGCGGCTCGCGGCGTTCTTCGGTGCACCCACCGCGCTGCTCTTCAACTCGGGCTTCGACGCGAACGTCGGGTTCTTCTCGAGCGTGCCTCAGCCAGGGGACGTCATCGTGTATGACGAGCACATACACGCGTCTGTGCACGACGGGATGCGCGCATCCCGCGTACAAGCCGATTCGCAGGTTGCGTTCGCACACAACTCGATCGCCGCGCTCCGCGACGTGCTCCACGCTCTCACCGCGTCTCATCCGTCCTTGAGAGACGGTGAGGGCAGTGTGTTTGTGACGGTGGAGGCGCTGTACAGCATGGATGGGGATCTCGCACCCTTGGTGGACATTGTGGAGACCGTTGAAGACCTCTTACCGAGAGGCAACGGCTATGTCATTGTGGACGAGGCGCACTCGACAGGCGTGTATGGGCCGCAAGGGCGCGGGTTGGTTGCGGCCTACGGTCTTGAGGACCGGGTGTTTGTCCGCCTGCATACCTTTGGCAAGGCCCTCGCTGGGACGGGAGGTATGTCCCTCACACCACTTTCCAACAATAACGCGGCGGGGACTGAAGACAATCGTTCCTAGCTGTGCTCCTGGTAACACCTCTCGTGCGGGACTACCTCCTCAACTACGCGCGTTCACTCATCTACACCACCTCGCTGAGCTACCCCAACATCATCGCTGCAGACTGCTCCTTCGACCTTCTTGAGTCTGGCGAAGCTGAAAAGGTGTGCACACACTCTCTCAACGTCCATGTTATTCCTATATGACACGCTAACAATCCGTTCAACTCAGCTCTCCAAGAACCTCCTCAACCTCAGCGCGTACTTCCTCACGACCCTCCGCCGCGCCCTCACAACCCACCGCATCTCGCCCGCACTCCTCGTTCTTCCTCCGCACCTCTCCCCTTCTTCCCACTCTCCTGCTTCCTCCCGGAGCTCAGCATCCGCAGCCCAATACCAATACCAATACCCCGCCACGCCGATCGTGCCCGTCCTAACCCCGCACCCGCGCCCGCTCTCAGCGTACCTGCGCGTGCGCGGACTGAATGCGCGGCCCATCACGTGGCCGACCGTGCCCAAGGGTGCGGACCGCATCCGCGTGTGCCTGCACGCGGGCAACACGCGCGAGGACGTCGAGCGGCTCGTGAAGGGCATGATCGAGTGGGCAGAGAGCTGGGAGAGGGCGAGCGCGGGTGCGGGCGTGGGTGGCGGAACAGGCGCAGAGGGGCAGGTGGTGAGCGTGCAGGCGAAGCTATAGACGATCGGGTGAAAAATGGTTGGAGTTAGGGTTAAAACTTAGAGTCCATGGATGAGCGAACAATGTGTGTTTATAGATGAGCAAGTGATGCGCGTACAGTCGAATGGAGGACTCGGAGGTTGGTTAATCTTGCAACCCTTCGATCTCTTCCGTGCTCGTTTGGAGGAACTCCTCGTATGAGTCTTGGTAACCGGCTGCGCAAAGCGTCTTTTCGTCAGCCACGGTGCAGGGTTTGTGTCGGAATGAATCTATCGCACCTGGCGTCTTCGCGCGGGCGCGGTACCGAGCGACGACCTCGCGATTGTGGCGGATCGCCGCCAGTTGGGCCTGCTTTATCGTTCCTACGTGAGCCAGGTCAGTGATCCACACCCTAAAGTCTAGGTTGACGGCGCACCAGAGACGTGGACGACATGTGGGACGTATTTGCGCCCGTCGATCGTCGTCATGAGTGTGACGCTAGCCCATGCAATCTTGTGCGGGTCCCGCGCGACGCGGATGATGCACAGGTTCGTCCGTGGGGAGAAGTACTTGACTTCAGTCGATCAGCACTGTCAGCAAGCGACGCACTCATCTTTTTTTGACAGTAGGAAAGGGACTCACTAGTGAGCGAAGAGCCGACGGCGCCCCAGCCAGTATCTCCGAAGTGGGCAATTACGCTCTGCTTGAGTGCAGACCAGATGTTCTTGCTCGTCGTTGGTTCTTCCGCCACGCGAGAAGGTTGGTTGGGGCCAGGGCATGGGGAGGGGAGGAACTCGACGAGGAGCCAGCGGTTCTGTTCAAATCACGACTTGGGTGAGAGGGCCGTTGTCGCGTAAAGTGGGACGAGAATCGTACCTTGAACCTAACCATCTGTTTGTGAGTTGGGTGTGCTGGTTAGGTTAGGCTTGGGGCCAAGCGCCGTACGGAAGTTGCCGCGGCTGTGGGTTCGAACCGGTCGCAGATCGACATCTCCCCGACCGATCACTTTCCTCTGTACGCTCTGAGGGTGTTAATAGTGAGAGGGTGTTAATAGGGAGTGGGTGTTAATAGTGAGAGGCGTTAACATTGATATTGAGATCTTGAGAGGGCATGAAAAGGGTCGGACACGGATGTGAACTGAGAGCCGGGACTCGCGACGCAGATCTGAGAGGATGTGCTCGACCTTGGGCTCAGAGCGGAGACTCGGAATGGGTCGTCGCACAAAAGTCCTCCGTAGATGCACAATGAAGTAGGTATCTGTATTTGTGGATACACGCAGTACTAGTACTACGCATTCGAGGCAATGAGCGTCTATTCGCTCCAAATCCTCCAAGCGATCGAGCCGCCACAATCCATCGGCTCTCCTTCCACCACCATCTGCGTGTCCGCTCCTCGTGCCCGCCTCGCTCGCACGTCCGTGACAGCTTCACTGTGGCACTGTGCTGGACGATCTCGTCCATTCCCGACTCTAGCCCGGGCTCAGGACCCGCGTGGACTCGTTGTGCGCTGGGATGTACGCGGAATCGAGCCCTCCACCTGGCGGCTTTCTGGTCGGCGTCGACATCGACGCCGGACCTTGTGTTCTGCTCGGTGCGTCAAACCCGACCACGCTGGCATATCGGACCACCCGGGACACAGCGCACGGTGGATTCGTCCGTACGTGCCGGGCGGGTACAAGAGCTTGGGTAAGCGGTTTGGACAGTGGGAGCACGCACGCCGGTCGGGACTCGGAAGCTCGGGAGACGAGACATGCACCTTGGCTGACTTCGATTGGATAGGACCCGGACGCTCATCTCGCATGGCTGGGAGAGACAGAGCGCGACGTTGCTGCCGGAGATGTGTAGCTAGAAGGTCCCGCCCGACGCGAGACGCAGTGCGCTCGGTTGGGACGGAGACGGAAGCCCGTCTAGGACGTCGATGTCGGCTGTGAAGGTGAGTCCGGCGAGCGTGCTTGGCCGAGTACTTGGAGTGGACGGCTCGGGAGATTCAGCAGCGCCATGCGAGGCATCGAAGAGTGTGTGTCGCGGGGACCACGGCTGACTTTCGTTCGATAGGTCCCGGACGCTCGCCTCACTCAGCGGTGACAGACACCGACGGACCGCAGGCCACTCCGGATTGCTCGGAGATCGACCTGGTATCGCTGTTGAGGCATTCAGACGACCATTTAGTGGTATGCGACGATGCGGGAGGGGGTGCTTGGCGCGTCGCTGTTCCTGCGTGCAGCGATGTGTAAGTACTCGCATGGGTGCGCGCGCGCTGAACAGACGGACCTCTAGACGAGTCAAGCAGAACATTCTCGTCGTCGCCCCCACCTCTCCTCTGCCTCCGCGGCTCGTTCTGTCCAAGAGCAGCCATCGGGTTATGTGGCTGCGAGGATGAGGGAAGAATGAGGTGCTGGGGTGCTGGAGGTCTCAACGCGAGGTGCGAGAGTCGTCGTCGGAAGCCTGTCTAGAACGTCGAGCGCGGCGCAACGGGACCGCTGCCAAACCACGTCCCAGTTGGGAGCCTTGGCGTGCCCGCCTTGCGGGAGCATGGGAACTGCTCGGTGGTACGTTCAGAAGCGCAAACAGCGTCGGGAAGGAGATGCTGAAGCAGCCATATGTCAGAATCGTGTTTTCGGCCGGCAGGTATGCACAACATGAACACACTCACAGGAAATGCGACGGGTGGCGATTCCTATTGGACGAGCGAGGTGTTTGGTGGGTAGCGGTTCAGAGTGACGGTGGCAGATGACAGCGCCAGGTGGGAAGGGGAGTCAGTGCTGCGTGGACAGGGCAGACATATCTAGGAGATGTCGGGCCGTGCGTAAGTGAAGGACCAATATATTTATAATTTAGACCCGCCTCATGAGCACAGGTGCGGGCCAGCAGATATTGCGGGTCGGAAGTATCAGATGATAAGTACTCTGTGGAAGCATTAAGCGCGCCTGATGCTGCCTCGGCTGCGCTTCCAAGTCTGCCTTCCGAGTTTCAGACCGTCTTGGCGGAGACACGGAACGCGGTCTCACGAGAGCGTTCCAGACCGTCGCCGTCCCATTCGTGTGGTCGAGCCCGTCTGTCTTCAGAGAATGCACGGCTTGTCGGATATCTCGTCTCTGACCTCGTCGCCCCAGCCTGCGCGCACACGAAAGACAAACCGAGACAAAGATAAATTATCCACACGATGGCGTACGTGACCGTGGATAGTCAAGTAAGCCCCCTGTCGGCGCACAGCGCACGGTGGGCGGAGAGGAGCCCGCTCCGCCGTCCGCCATTGCCCTCGGCAATCGTGACTCGTCCAGAGCACAATGTGATGCACAGACGTGTGCGGAGACGACCTAGAGCGTCGGATCGTCGATCAGCACCCACACGCAAACAAACACAACGACAAACACCGCTCACCCGACCGGTGTTCCTTCCGTCTTGGCGCGTTTCCGCTCGCTAACGGTTGTATTTCACCATCACGCCGGCACACGGTCCCGGGCGCAATGTTCGGTGCGCGCGCATGCATGAAGGGAACGCGACTGCTGGGAACATTCTTGTCTAGCGATCCCGACTCGCGTACACTACTACTCCGGCGGCCAGTCGTTGGTCCGCCCTACCTGGAAGAATTAAAGCCGCCGTCGGCTTGCGCTCGCCTGCACCTTCGTGTCCCTTGCGAGATGACCGGCGGCAGTCCCGTCAGCATGCAGATGGGCCGTCGCTTGGGAGCAGCTCATCCGCTCCGTGGTAGACCACGGGCAGGCGGTGCACGGCTCGCGCGGCCTTCGAGAGCGCGTGCAACTCAGCCGCGGCCGGTTCGCCCGGGAGAACCGTGAGGGTCGTTGTTGGCAGGCATGCGAGCGCAGGGAAACAGCCCGGACCTCGAAGCCCGTCTCCCACTTGGCAGGCGACGTGTTTCGACGGAGGACACCGAGCTCTTGCTCTTGGACAGGCGGGGCACGTGTGAACCGAGGCCGCTTGAGAACGGCGAATGCGCCGCCCGCCGACGCTTGCTGGAAGAACTGTGTAAGGGTCGTCATTGGTCGTCCCCGGCCGAACATCGCCCGGCACGCTCAGCTGCACTGCGACTGCTTCAGCAACCCGCCATGGTCCCAGACTGATCATCGATGTACTCACCCGGAAATCGAATTGGCGTGCAGCGGTGTCCTCGCCGACGCCGACCTGCCCCGAGTTCACTGCATCGAGACATCCTGAGCTTGACGGTCGGAAAGTTGGATCAAGCAATCGGTTGTTGGTTGGAGTCGAACGCGTGCACGGTACGACCCCGGAACCGACGTGGCCCGTTCAAGTTCCGGGGCTTCGTCTCCCGTTGAAATCGCATGTCTGGTGCTCAGCCTGGGTCAGTAACAGTCGTGCATGGTCGCCTGATGGTCGTCCCAAGCGGGGAAAGGCCGGGAGAGCGTGCGCGCCATCTGCACCCGTCCGCCGACGAAATCCGCCCGAAGCTGATTTTCCAAACATGGTCGGCCGACGGGGCAAGTGCAGTAAACGTGTCGCATTGGACGTATAGGGCCTGGAAAAACAGTCGCCATGGCGCCCCGAAGGGAACCCGATGCTGGAGAGGCCGCACATTCCCGGTGGCCATGAAACCGCGATGAAAACACCGTGTTCACAACCTCCTCGGATTGCCGCAAAAACGTCCTCGGACGGTGCATAGGTGTACAAGGATGCATGCCGCTCGATTTCCGCACGAACGAACGTCTACAGAAAAAGTTATTACAAATATTCCGGGTCCTGACCTACAAAACGCGACCCCGGCCATTCGTTACAGCTCGCGCTGACGTTGAATCGCATTTACAGACGTCAGCCTGATCGTCTGAAGTCGGCGCAGGCGGTGTGGGATGACGTACCGGAAGTCGAGAAACCTGCCAAGCCGGGCGGACCATAGGTCGCGAGTTTCACGCATGTTCGTGAAACGGCTCGGATGGCAGCCGACGCGAGTGTGGATGGTGCCGACATACTCCAAGTGGGCTTGGACGCTAGTGGAGCACGCGAGGATGGCCGAGGGTTGGGAGATAGGGCGTGTGCGCTGCGAGCACGCCGAACTCCAGCCGTTCTTTTCCCATCACAAGATGGCCCGCCCGTGGAGTTCTCGTGCTTTTCTAATAAACAACTGGGCGGGAGGCGGCATCATTACGTGCACGATGTAAATGCCGACTCGTTACACGTACGGACTGGAGCCATGAAGGCTGTGGAAGGCATCCAACAGCTTCGTGGACACTCTGGGCTATCGGTGTGACCGAGCTCGCGATCCAGGACGGAGCCGGCAGCGAACGCAGCCTGCCCGACAATGTGAGAGTGCCACGGCGGGCGACGTTTCACAAGATCCGAAGCGGGTGACACATCCCGTCGCACGTCGAGGCCTCAGGAGATGTGTATCTTGGCGCGCTTGGACGGGCGGGACAGCTGGGAGATGGGGAAGCTCGGTTGTGCGAACCGACGACGATCGAGACGGCGGACTGGGGGGTTGGGGCCCAGCGCCGGCGAAGTCACAGCGGCCAGTGCAAGCCGTCGGAAGTGTTCTCCGGGGTGGCGAGAGGGTACAAAAGCTGGAGGGCAATGGGGAGGGTAGTATCAACACTCCCGTCTTTGGGTGCCCCGCCCTCTGTACTCACCTCGTTGCTTTGATTGTGTGCCGGACGCGACCGTTACCCTGCTCGTTGTGTGTGTTTGCAGCGCTGCGTGCATCGCGGCCGTTGGCTGTAGCTGTATGTTCACGGTGAGTATCGTCGGGCTACGCTTCGGGGTGGGGGAATGTACGTGGGATGACATTGAACTGACCACCGCACTCGCAGATGTTCAGAGGCCCCCGAAGGAGCACGCCCATGTCGACGCGGGTGGCAGCGATGGCGATCCGAAGGCTGGGGGCAACATAGTGTGCAAGGAGCGTCGCCGGTCGGGCAGCTTCAAGTTGCTTGTGCGGTGAGGTGAGAGCAGCTGAGATTGTCCGTGATGCGCGGCTCGCTATTTACTGTAGTGTTCGCCGTGGAATTTCGGAGGAGCGTGTGGAGTTGCGGCTGTATGAAGTGCGAGGCGAGCGGTGGGGCGGCGATGAGCTGATTGGCGGACAGGGGATGGAAGAACGGCACAGCAGATTGATTGGGCACAGAGGGCGGAATGTGGGAGCGCCAAGAGGGCCGACGGCGAGTTTGGATGTGTTAACATTGAGCCCGGCGAGGTCAAAAACTGGGCTGAGAGACGAGGGAAGAACGCTTTGCGAGAAGAGACGCTGGGCACGGGCCACGATCTCCAGATCCCATCGGGCATGTCATTCGTGAGTCCGTCCTCGTTCGACGTGTTCGACCCAACCCCCACGTAGATCACTGTGTACACCTGAGGTTATCATGACAAATCACCGACCACCCACGACGCGATGCTGGGCGCAGACCCCAAGTCATTCGTCATTTCACCGTTGAACGACCTCGTTGGACTGAACCCCCACGTACAGGCCCTAGATCGTGGTGTAAGTCGTCCTTAGACACCTGCGATTGTTATTGATGTTTTGTCTTCCAAAGCTCGGCATATGTTCTGCGGGAACTTTTAATCTAAGCGCCTGTCAATATTCCGAGGGACCGGATGCACAACGGACGCTACAAATTGAAACCACTGGTGCGCTGAAGGACGACAAAAAGATAGTACACACTCTCACTCTTGATTAGCACAACTCGCTGACGACGCGCAACGCGATGCCCCTCACCGACAAGCTCCACGCCGTGCTCGCATCTCGCGAGAAGCGCCTCATCCGCCGTAGGCTCCCGGACCCCTCCGCCGACGATCACCTCGTCGACTTCTTCACCAACGACTACCTCTCCCTCTCGCACTCCGCCGATCTCCGCTCGCGCTTCCTGGAGAAACTACACAATGCCCCATATGTGCTCGGCTCGGGCGGGTCGCGCCTGCTCGTGAACGCGCACGCGCACGCGGCGTTCGAGGCGCGCCTCGCGGCGTTCTTCCACGCGCCCGCCGCGCTGCTCTTCAACTCGGGCTTCGACGCAAACGTCGGGTTCTTCTCGAGCGTGCCTCAGCCGGGGGACGCCATCGTGTACGACGAGCACATACACGCGTCTGTGCACGACGGGATGCGCGCGTCGCGGGTCGAAGCCGATTCGCAGGTTGCGTTCGCACACAACTCGATCGCCGCGCTCCGCGACGTACTCCACGCTCTCACCGCGTCTCATCCGTCCTTGAGAGACGGTGAGAACAGTGTGTTTGTGACGGTGGAGGTGCTGTACAGCATGGACGGGAATCTTGCGCCCTTGATGGACATCGTGGAGACCGTCGAGGAGCTTTTGCCGAGAGGAAACGGGTATATCATTGTAGACGAGGCCCACTCGACGGGTGTGTATGGGCCCCAAGGGCGCGGGCTCGTCGCGGCGTATGGTTTGGAGGATCGGGTGTTCGCCCGCCTACACACCTTTGGCAAAGCGCTCGCTGGGACTGGAGGTATGTCCTCACACCACTTCCCAAGGGTAACGCTGCGAGGACTTAAGGTAATCGTTTTAGCGGTGTTCTTCATAACCCCTCTAGTACGGGACTACTTGCTCAACTACGCGCGCTCGCTGATCTACACCACCTCGCTGAGCTACGCGAATATCATCGCTGCAGACTGCTCCTTCGACCTGCTCGAGTCGGGCGAAGCTGACAAGGTGTGGATACGCCCTCTCAGCATTCGTGCAATGCCTACACGACACGCTAACAACCCGGTGAACCCAGCTCTCCAAGAACCTCCTCGACCTCAGCACATACTTCCTCGCATCCCTCCGCAACGCCCTTGCAACCCGACGCATCTCGCCCGCACTCCTCGCGCTCCCCCCACATCTTTTCCCTCCCTCCCATTCTCCCCATTCATCGGCTGTCTCTGTGCCCGCAGCCCAATACCAAACCCAAAACCCAACCCCCGCTACGCCGATCGTGCCCGTCCTAACCCCGCACCCGCGCCCGCTCTCAGCGCACCTGCTCGTGCGCGGACTGAATGCGCGGCCCATCACGTGGCCGACCGTGCCCAAGGGTGCGGACCGCATCCGCGTGTGCCTGCACGCGGGCAACACGCGCGAGGACGTCGAGCGGCTCGTGAAGGGCATGATCGAGTGGGCAGAGAGCTGGGAGAGGGCGAACGTGGGTGCGGGCGCGGGTGGCGGAACAGGCGCAGAGGGGCAGGTGGTGAGCGTGCGGGCGAAGCTATAGACGATCGGGTGAAAAATGGTTGGAGTTAGGGTTAAAACTTAGAGTCCATGGATGAGCGAACAATGTGTGTTTATAGATGAGCAAGTGATGCGCGTACACTCGAATGGAGGACTCGGAGGTTGGTTAATCTTGCAACCCTTCGATCTCTTCCGTGCTCGTTTGGAGGAACCCTTCGTATGAGTCTTGATAGCCGGCTATGTTGGTCTTCTAGTCAGCAAAGGCGCGACCGTTCTGTGGGCAGGGGACGGGTTGAAGGTTGAACGCACCTGGAGTCTTTGCGCGGGCACGATAGCGAGCGACGACCTCGCGATTATGGCGGATCGCCGCCAGTTGGGCCTGCTTTACCGTTCCTACGTGGGCCCGGTAAGTTATGCACAGCCTGTAGCCTAGGTCGACGGCGCACCAGAGACGTGGACGACATGTGGGACGTATTTGCGCCCGTCGATCGTCGTCATGAGTGTGACGCTAGCCCATGCAATCTTGTGCGGATCACGCGCAACGCGGATGATGCATAGGTTCGTGCGTGGGGAGAAGTACTTGACTTCAGTCGATCAGCACCGTCAGCAAGCGACACACTCATCTGTTTTCGACAGTAGGAAAGGGACTCACTAGTGAGCGAAGAGCCGACGGCGCCCCAGCCGGTATCTCCGAAGTGGGCAATTACGCTCTGCTTGAGTGCAGACCAGATTTGCTTGCTCGTCGTTGGTTCTTCCGCCAAGCGAGAAGGTTGATTGGGGCCACAGGGGAGGAACTCGACGAGGAGCCAGTGATTCTGTTCAAATCACGACTTGGGTGAGAGGGCCGTTGTTGCGTAAAGTGGGACGAGAATCGTACCTTGAACCTAACCATATGTTTGTGAGTTGGGTGCGCTGGTTAGGTTAGGCTTGGGGCCAAGCGCCGTACGGAAGTTGCCGCGGCTGTGGGTTCGAACCGGTCGCAGATCGACATCTCCCCGACCGATCACTTTCCTCTGTACGCTCTGAGGGTGTTGATAGGGAGAGGGTGTTAATAGGGAGAGGGTGTTAATAGGGAGAGGGCATTAATGGGGAGAGGGTGTTGATAGGGAGAGGGTGTTGATAGGGAGTGGGCCTTGATATTGAGAGAGCATTAATCGGACTCGGACGTGAACTGAGAGCCGGGACTCGGGACGCAGATCTGAGAGGATGTGCTCGACCTTGGGCTCAGAGCGGAGACTCGGAATGGGTCGTCGCACAAAAGTCCTCCGTAGATGCACAATGAAGTAGGTATCTGTATTTGTGGATACACGCAGTACTACGCATTCGAGGCAATGAGCGTCTATTCGCTCCAAATCCTCCAAGCGATCGAGCCGCCACAATCCATCGGCTCTCCTTCCACCACCATCTGCGTGTCCGCTCCTCGTGCCCGCCTCGCTCGCACGTCCATGACAGCTTCACTGTGGCACTGTGCTGGACGATCTCGTCCATTCCCGACTCTAGCCCGGACTCAGGACCCGCGTGGACTCGTTGTGCGCTGGGATGTACGCGGAATCGAGCCCTCCACCTGGCGGCTTTCTGGTCGGCGTCGACATCGACGCCGGACCTTGTGTTCTGCTCGGTGCGTCAAACCCGACCACGCTGGCATATCGGAGCACCCGGGACACACCGCACGGTGGATTCGTCCGTACGTGCCGGGCGGGTACAAGAGCTTGGGTAAGCGGTTTGGACAGTGGGAGCACGCACGCCGGTCGGGACTCGGAAGCTCGGGAGACGAGACACGCACCTTGGCTGACTTCGATTGGATAGGCCCCGGACGCTCATCTCGCATGGCTGGGAGAGACAGAGTGCGACGTGTCGCCAGAACGTCCCACCTGGGACGCAGTGCGCTCTGTTGGGACAGAGACGGAAGCCCGTCTAGGACGTCGATGTCGGCTGTGAAGGTGAGTCCGGCGAGCGTGCTTGGCCGAGTACTTGGAGTGGATGGTTCGGGAGATTCAGCAGCGCCATGCGAGGCATCGAAGAGTGTGTGTCGCGGGGACCACGGCTGACTTTCGTTCGATAGGTCCCGGACGCTCGCCTCACTCAGCGGTGACAGACACCGACGGACTCTGCCGCACCGCAGGCCACTCCGGATTGCTCGGAGATCGACCTGGTATCGCTGTTGAGGCGTTCAGACGACCGTTTAGTGGGATGCGGCGGTGCGGGAGGGGGTGCTTGGTCTGTCGCTGTTCCTGCGTGCAGCGATGTGTAAGTACTCGCATGGGTGCGCGCGCGCTGAAGAGACGGACCTCTAGACGAGTCAAGCAGAACATTCTCGTCATCGCCCCCACCTCTCCTCTGCCTCCGCGGCTCGTTCTGTCCAACAGCGGCCATCGGGTTATGTGGCTAGGGTCCACCTTGGACGTGCAAGAATGAGGTGCTGGGGTGCTGGAGGTCTCAACGCGAGGTGCGAGAGTCGTCGTCGGAAGCCTGTCTAGAACGTCGAGCGCGGCGCAACGGGACCGCTGCCAAACCACGTCCCAGTTGGGAGCCTTGGCGTGCCCGCCTTGCGGGAGCATGGGAACTGCTCGGTGGTACGTTCAGAAGCGCAAACAGCGTCGGGAAGGAGATGCTGAAGCAGCCATATGTCAGAATCGTGTTTTCGGCCGGCAGGTATGCACAACATGAACACACTCACAGGAAATGCGACGGGTGGCGATTCCTATTGGACGAGCGAGGTGTTTGGTGGGTAGCGGTTCAGAGTGACGGTGGCAGATGACAGCGCCAGGTGGGAAGGGGAGTCAGTGCTGCGTGGACAGGGTAGACATATCTAGGAGATGTCGGGCCGTGCGTAAGCGAAGGACCAATATATTTATAATTTAGACCCGCATCATGAGCACAGGTGCGGGCCAGCAGATATTGCGGGTCGGAAGTATCGGATGATAAGTACTCTGTGGAAGAATTAAGCGCGCCTGATGCTGCCTCGGCTGCGCTTCCAAGTCTGCCTTCCGAGTTTCAGACCGTCTTGGCGGAGACACGGAACGCGGTCTCACGAGAGCGTTCCAGACCGTCGCCGTCCCATTCGTGTGGTCGAGCCCGTCTGTCTTCAGAGAATGCACGGCTTGTCGGATATCTCGTCTCTGACCTCGTCGCCCCAGCCTGCGCGCACACGAAAGACAAACCGAGACAAAGATAAATTATCCACACGATGGCGTACGTGACCGTGGATAGTCAAGTAAGCCCCCTGTCGGCGCACAGCGCACGGTGGGCGGAGAGGAGCCCGCTCCGCCGTCCGCCATTTCCCTCGGCAATCGTGACTCGTCCAGAGCACAATGTGATGCACAGACGTGTGCGGAGACGACCTAGAGCGTCGGATCGTCGATCAGCACCCACACGCAAACAAACACAACGACAAACACCGCTCACCCGACCGGTGTTCCTTCCGTCTTGGCGCGTTTCCGCTCGCTAACGGTTGTATTTCACCATCACGCCGGCACACGGTCCCGGGCGGGCGCAATGTTCGGTGCGCGCGCATGCATGAAGGGAACGCGACTGCTGGGAACATTCTTGTCTAGCGATCCCGACTCGCGTACACTACTACTCCGGCGGCCAGTCGTTGGTCCGCCCTACCTGGAAGAATTAAAGCCGCCGTCGGCTTGCGCTCGCCTGCACCTTCGTGTCCCTTGCGAGATGACCGGCGGCAGTCCCGTCAGCATGCAGATGGGCCGTCGCTTGGGAGCAGCTCATCCGCTCCGTGGTAGACCACGGGCAGGCGGTGCACGGCTCGCGCGGCCTTCGAGAGCGCGTGCAACTCAGCCGCGGCCGGTTCGCCCGGGAGAACCGTGAGGGTCGTTGTTGGCAGGCATGCGAGCGCAGTGAAACAGCCCGGACCTCGAAGCCCGTCTCCCACTTGGCAGGCGACGTGTTTCGACGGAGGACACCGAGCTCTTGCTCTTGGACAGGCGGGGCCCGTGTGAACCGAGGCCGCTTGAGAACGGCGAATGCGCCGCCCGCCGACGCTTGCTGGAAGAACTGTGTAAGGGTCGTCATTGGTCGTCCCCGGCCGAACATCGCCCGGCACGCTCAGCTGCACTGCGACTGCTTCAGCAACCCGCCATGGTCCCAGACTGACCGTCGATGTACTCACCCGGAAATCAAATTGGCGTGCAGCGGTGTCCTCGCCGACGCCGACCTGCCCCGAGTACACTGCATCGAGACATCCTGAGCTTGACGGTCAGAAAGTTGGATCAAGCAATCGGTTGTTGGTTGGAGTCGAGCGCGTGCACGGTACAACCCTGGAACCGACGTGCCCCGTTCAAGTTCCAGGGCTTCGTCTCCTGTTGAAATCGCATGTCTGGTGCTCAGCCTGGGTCAGTAACAGTCATGCGTGGTCGCCTGATGGTCGTCCCAAGTGGGGAAAGGCCGGGAGAGCGTGCGCGCCATCTGCACCCGTCCGCCGACGAAATCCGCCCGAAGCTGATTTTCCAAACACGGTCGGCCGACGGGGCAAGTGCAGTAAACGTGTCGCACTGGACGTATAGGGCCTGGAAAAACAGTCGCCATGGCGCTCCGAAGGGAACCCGATGCTGGAGAGGCCGCACATTCCCGGTGGCCATGAAAACGCGATGAAAACACCGTGTTCACAACCTCCTCGGATCGCTGCGAAAACGTTCTCGGATGGTGCATAGGTGTACAAGGATGCATGTCGCTCGATTTCCGCGCGAACGGACGTCTACAGCAAACATTATTACACATATTCGGGGTCTCGACCTACACAACGCGACCCCGACCATTCGGTGCAGCTCGCGCTGACGTTGAATCGCATTTACAGACGTTAGCATGATCGTCTGAAGTCGGCGCAGCCGGTTTGGGATGACGTACCGGAAGTCGAGAAACCTGCCAAGCCGGGCGGACCATCGGTCGCGGGTTTCACGCATGTTCGTGAAACGGCTCGGATGGCAGCCGACGCGAGTGTGGATGGTGCCGACGTACTCCAAGTGGGCTTGGACGCTAGTGGAGCACGCGAGGATGGCCGAGGGTTGGGAGATAGGGCGTGTGCGCTGCGAGCACGCCGAACTCCAGCCGTTCTTTTCCCATCACAAGATGGCCCGCCCGTGGAGTTCTCGTGCTTTTCTAATAAACAACTGGGCGGGAGGCGGCATCATTACGTGCACGATGTAAATGCCGACTCGTTACACGTACGGACTGGAGCCATGAAGGCTGTCTCCAAGCAGAAGGCATCCAACAGCTTCGTGGACGCTCTGGGCTATCGTTGAGGAGGGTGTGGCCGAGCTCGCGACCCAGGACGGAGCCGGCAGCGAACGCAGCCTGCCTGACAATGTGAGAGTGCCACGGCGGGCGACGTTTCACAAGATCCGAAGCGGGTGACACGTCCTGTCGCACGTCGAGGCCTCAGGAGATGTGTATCTTGGCGCGCTTGGACGGGCGGGACAGCTGGGAGATGGGGAAGCTCGGTTGTGCGAACCGACGACGATCGAGACGGCGCACTCGGGGCTTGGGGCCCAGCGCCGGCGAAGTCCCAGCGGCCAGTGCAAGCCGTCGGAAGTGTTCTCCCGGCTGGCGAGAGGGTACAAAAGCTGGAGGGCAATGGGAGGGTATCAACACTCCCGTCTTTGGGTGCCCCGCCCTCTGTACTCACCTCGTTGCTTTGATTGTGTGCCGGACGCGACTGTTACCCTGCTCGTTGTGTGTGTTTGCAGCGCTGCGTGCATCGCGGCCGTTGGCTGTAGCTGTATGTTCACGGTGAGTATCGTCGGGCTACGCTTCGGGGTGGGGGAACGTACGTGGGATGACATTGTACTGACCACCGCACTCGCAGATGTTCAGAGGCCCCCGAATGAGCGCGCCAATATCGACGCGGGTGGCAGCGATGGCGATCCGAAGGCTGGGGGCAACATAGTGTGCAAGGAGCGTCGACGGTCGGGCAGGTTGCTTGTGCGGTGAGGTGAGAGCGGCTGGGATTGTCCGTGATGCGCGGCTCGCTATTTACTGTAGTGTTCGCCGTAGAATTTCGGAGGAGCGTGTGGAGTTGCGGCCGTATGAAGTGCGAGGCGAGCGGTGGGGCGGGACGAGAAGCGATGAGCTGATTGGCGGAAATGGGATGGATGGGCGACGAACGGCGCAGCAGATTGGGAACGGAGGGCGAGATGTGGGAGCGCCAAGAGGGCCGACGGCGAGTTTGGATGTGTTAACATTGAGCCCGGCGAGGTCGAAACTGGAGATGGGCTGAGACTCAGAGACGAGGGAAAAATGCTTTGCGAGAAGAGACGCTGGGCACGGGCCACGATAGGCTCCAGATCCCATCGGGCATGTCATTCGTGAGTCCGTCCTCGTTCGACGCGTTCGACCCAACCCCCACGTAGATCACTGTGTACACCTGAGGTTATCATGACAAATCACCGACCACCCACGACGCGATGCTGGGCGCAGACCCCAAGTCATTCGTCATTTCACCGTTGAACGACCTCGTTGGACTCAACCCCCACGTACAGGCCCTAGATCGTGGTGTAAGTCGTCCTTAGACACCTGCGATTGTTATTGATGTTTTGTCTTCCAAAGCTCGGCATATGTTCTGCGGGAACTTTTAATCTAAGCGCCTGTCAATATTCCGAGGGACCGGATGCACAACGGACGCTACAAATTGAAACCACTGGTGCGCTGAAGGACGACAAAAAGATACACACTCTCACTCTTGATTAGCACAACTCGCCGACGACGCGCAACGCGATGCCCCTCACCGACAAGCTCAACGCCGCGCTCGCATCTCGCGAGAAGCGCCTCATCCGCCGCAGGCTCCCGGACCCCTCCGCGGACGACCACCTCGTCGACTTCTTCACCAACGACTACCTCTCACTCTCCCACTCCGCCGATCTCCGCTCGCGCTTCCTGGAGAAACTACACAATGCCCCATATGTGCTCGGCTCGGGCGGGTCGCGCCTGCTCGTGAACGGGCACGCGCACGCGGCATTCGAGGCGCGCCTCGCGGCGTTCTTCCACGCGCCCGCCGCGCTGCTCTTCAACTCGGGCTTCGACGCAAACCTCGGGTTCTTCTCGAGCGTGCCTCAGCCGGGGGACGCCATCGTGTACGACGAGCACGTACACGCGTCTGTGCACGACGGGATGCGCGCGTCGCGGGTCGAAGCCGATTCGCAGGTAGCATTCGCCCACAACTCGGTCGCTGCGCTCCGCGACGTGCTCCACGCTCTCACCGCGTCTCATCCGTCCTTGAGAGACGGTGAGAGCAGTGTGTTTGTGACGGTGGAGGCGCTGTACAGCATGGACGGGAATCTTGCGCCATTGATGGACATCGTGGAGGCCGTCGAGGAGCTTTTGCCGAGAGGAAACGGGTATGTCATTGTAGACGAGGCCCACTCGACGGGTGTGTATGGGCCCCAAGGGCGCGGGCTCGTCGCGGCGTATGGTTTGGAGGATCGGGTGTTCGCCCGCCTGCACACCTTTGGCAAAGCGCTCGCCGGGACGGGAGGTATGTTTTACGCCACATTTCCTGACAATCCCCTCCCTCAATTCTCCATTTTATTTTTCTCTCCCCCATGCTGAGCCTTTGATGTGCCCGATTCCTTACCGGGGGGATGGTCGCTGCATCACACCAAAGTGTCTACGCGAGGAAGAGACAATAAATTGGAGAGTTGAGGGGGCTAATATAGCGCTGCAGACACTGAACGAAATCATTCTTAGCCGTGTTCCTAGTAACCCCTCTTGTACGGGACTACCTGCTCAACTACGCGCGCTCGCTGATCTACACCACTTCGCTGAGCTACGCGAATATCATCGCTGCAGACTGCTCCTTCGACCTGCTCGAGTCGGGCGAAGCTGACAAGGTGTGCATACGCCCTCTCAGCATTCGTGCAATGCCTACGCGACACGCTAACAACGGTGAACCCAGCTCTCCAAGAACCTCCTCGACCTCAGCACATACTTCCTCGCATCCCTCCGCAACGCCCTCGCAACCCGCCACATCTCGCCCGCACTCCTCGCGCTCCCGCCACATCTTTTCCCTCCCTCCCATTCTCCCCATTCATCGGCTGTCTCTGTGCCCGCAGCCCAATACCAAACCCAAAACCCAACCCCCGCTACGCCGATCGTGCCCGTCCTAACCCCGCACCCGCGCCCGCTCTCAGCGCACCTGCTCGTGCGCGGACTGAATGCGCGGCCCATCACGTGGCCGACCGTGCCCAAGGGTGCGGACCGCATCCGCGTGTGCCTGCACGCGGGCAACACGCGCGAGGACGTCGAGCGGCTCGTGAAGGGCATGATCGAGTGGGCAGAGAGCTGGGAGAGGGCGAACGTGGGTGCGGGCGCGGGTGGCGGAACAGGCGCAGAGGGGCAGGTGGTGAGCGTGCGGGCGAAGCTATAGACGATCGGGTGAAAAATGGTTGGAGTTAGGGTTAAAATTTAGAGTCCATGGATGAGCGAACAATGTGTGTTTATAGATGAGCAAGTGATGCGCGTACAGTCGAATGGAGGACTCGGAGGTTGGTTAATCTTGCAACCCTTCGATCTCTTCCGTGCTCGTTTGGAGGAACTCCTCGTATGAGTCTTGGTAACCGGCTGCGCAAAGCGTCTTTTCGTCAGCCACGGTGCAGGGTTTGTGTCGGAATGAATCTATCGCACCTGGCGTCTTCGCGCGGGCGCGGTACCGAGCGACGACTTCGCGATTGTGGCGGATCGCGGCCAGCTGAGCCTGCTTTATCGTCCCTACGTGAGCCAGATCAGTGATGTACAACCTGTAGCCTAGGTTGACGGCGCACCAGAGACGTGGACGACGTGGGGGATGTATTTACGACCGTCGATCGTCGTCATGAGCGTGACGCTAGCCCATGCGATCTTGTGCGGGTCCCGCGCGACGCGGATGATGCACAGGTTCGTCCGTGGGGAGAAGTACTTGACTTCAGTCGATCAGCACTGTCAGCAAGCGACGCACTCATCTTTTTTCGACAGTAGGAAAGGGACTCACTAGTGAGCGAAGAACCGACGGCGCCCCAGCCGGTATCTCCGAAGTGGGCAATTACGCTCTGCTTGAGTGCAGACCAGATGTGCTTGCTCGTCGTTGGTTCTTCCGCCACGCGAGAAGGTTGATTAGGGCCAGGGCATGGGGAGGGGAGGAACTCGACTAGGAGCCAGCGGTTCTATTGAAATCACGACATGGATGACAGCGACGTTGCGATGTAAAATACGGCGACCGTACCTTGAACCTAACCATATGTTTGTTATATCGTGCGGAGTCGAGCGTAAGTATTATAGTTACTGATGCTCCTGGTGTCTCTCAAGTGTCTCTGGTTGGTTTTGCGTTGGCGTGGCTGCCAAGCTTTGTTATGAGTGCAAGCGCCCAGCGGAAAATGCCGAGGACGTGGGTTCGACTCTGGCTCTCGTATGTAAAAGTTTTGAAAGTGCACATTCACCCAGCGACCATGACCGTTCCCTTAGGCTTGCACATTCACATCTGTTTGCTTTCAACACCTCAGCCAAGGGACCCGTATAAAATGTTTGGTGCGTAGAAGACCGATAGTCGCATGGGGAGATGATGGGGCAGTGGACAGCCCGAGTGGAGCCTTAGAAGTTAGATCGACAACGACCGCCAGAACATGAGCAGAACATGAGCTATACAGCTGTCTGTGAGTTCGTATCCACGCCCAGCTTTCCGGATTCATCGATATTCATCACTTACGTGGTTTTAAGGACCAACCACACCACCTTGCTGAGAGTGTATCAGGAGGACTCACAGATTGAGGCGCTCGAAAACCAACCTCTCCTTCAAGTTGGAGTCTGTCTGGCATCCCTCACCCGTCACCAACTGCATCACCCAGGCTCTCTATTGATCCATTACTCCACTTGGAAGTCGTAGAGCATACCGCCGACCAATTTAAATGCTCTTATACATCGCTCCAGAACATTTCCCTGACATGCCGCGACTTGCTACCCCGTGCTCAGCGCAGTCTGTTGTAACCATCTCCGCCGACAGCAGGTGGCTCGCGACCGCCTGGGAGGACGAGACCGTCATCCTCGGGGACGTGCAAGAAAGCAGCATCCTCCGTAAATGGACGGTCGGACCCCCCGTCACGTTCCTCACAGTCTCTCCCGACAGCGAACGCCTCGCCTCCCCCTGTTGTGGTGCTCGCGGATTCGACGCGGCAACTTTATGGGGCGCACAAGATGGAGAGCTTGTTGCCTCTGGCCACACCGCACCTATAGCCACCTGCATATGGTCTCCGGATAAGACCAAGCTTGCGTAGACGTCGTCGGAGGGCCCGGACACCATCCGTGTCCCAGACGCGGAGACCTACGAGCAGGTGTCTCTGCTCTGCGATCCCTTCCGGATCCCACCCTGTGCTTGTGTCCACTTCTCCCCCGATGGTCGTTGGCTTCACGTCGCTTCACCTCACCCGAGGTTGACGGTCTGTCGTGTATGGAACGCGGATACTGGGAAGCCGTACAAGGTCCTGGGCCAGCGGCGACCTTCGATCCCACCAACAGGTCAGCCTCGCAGGAAGGGAATATCTTATTGCGGAGGACAAAGACGATGGAGTGGATAGAGGTTGCCCTCTCCGAGGCACAGGCACACCGTATTGGCGACGGACGCGTTCTCGCAGGACGGGATGCAGGTCTTCCTCGCGTGGGCGGCCCTCTCCAAGACCGTCATGGTCCAGGTCTGGGGTCCAGTGGGGGGTGACAGGCTCATGTCGCTCGAAGGGAATCGCGCGCCTGTGCTCGCGCTATCCTTCTCCTCTCATGCGAAGGAGATTGCATCCAGGTCGAGCGATAAGACCGTGCGGCTGTGGAGGCTGCGCGATGGCTCGTGCGGCGTCACGTTCGTGGAACACGATGTTGGGCGGTTGGACACGTCGTCTTCTCCCCAGATGGCGAGACGTTGTTTTCGGGAGCGGGGGACGGGTCCCTCATTATTCGTCGGCTTCGACACCTTATTGCCCGAAGGAACGCTTAATCATGCTTTGCCGCGCTGCCGGTGGTGGGAGGTCTTCTAGTTACGCGCTTCTTTCGCAGTTCACCGTGCTGGAATAGATACAATACAGCGGCCGGCGCGAATAAGTACATGGTCGCGGCGACACAATAACAATAATAATAGAAAGGTGCTCGAGTCGTTCTGTACAAGGATGCAACGGGACCGAATGTATCGCATCGGGTAGGAGTGTGAGTCTCACGAAGGAATTAGACGGCAATACCGACAAGTTCCAACGTCAAGAACGCTTGACTGTCCTCCGACCCCTCGACCTGTACGAAGAGAAGAAATTATTTAGGTCACTAGTGTTTGAACCGGTCAGACCACACTTACTTTCTGAGACGTAACAACTTGTTCTTGCGTCTCGCAAGCGGTCGTCTCTCGTTGGGGCGCAAACAGCGTGTTGGACTCGGCTGCGCTTATTGTCAATACGCAATTTGGACCGGTTCGCAGGGAGTTTCGGGTATTTAACCTGAACGAAGGAGCTCAGTATCCGGTGTCACCAGGAAACAAGTGATTGAAAACAGGCCAACGTACGCGGCAAGGAGAGAGTTGGCATACACTGTGTCCGACGAGGTCAGTATTCCATTCTAGCAACTTGAGGTGCGCCGGGATGATGCGCTTACTTTTAGTTGCAACGATGCCGAACGCCGCATAAATCAGGTTGTTGGGGTAAATGAGTGCCTTGGGGTAGGTATGGTTTTGTGATTAGCGACTGAATAGTTCCACTTCCGCACGAGACTGCTCACAAATAAGAAAGATAAAAGATCGAGCGTCCTGGGATGTCGCAATGACAATAAGCGTATCGAATCTTTCGAAATGGAAGTCGACCCACCCTGTCAACAAACCTGGAGGCAGCTAATGAGCGCGAGAAGACACCTTACTGTAAACGAGCTCTCATACCAGTGTTGATAGTGTACAAAATGAGGGTATTCAGAATCCGATCCATCCTGAAGTGGAGGGGGATTGGCAACCAGCGCCGGTATATTAGAAGTAAGGAACCGACCGTTTCACTCCTATGTGCTTGCTGCGTAACAGATTGACCAGCACAGCTGTGATCAAGCCATCTGCGACAACGCCGGTACCCGCCCCTGCGGAAATCAACCACTGCATATATGAATGAGACTGCGTCAGCGTCGGAGTAATAACGAAGCGGCTGACGATGCATACCGTGTAGTGCTGGAACTTCGAAAAGGGCTTGAAGACAAGCCTACCCGTCACTTGATGTAAGTGCTAGATGTGAGTTTACACGGGCTCCGGGACGTACGCGGCGCTAGTCCCAGCTGGCACTTGATGAGCGTCGAGAAACCTGGTACAGCCGTGGTTGTACTCACCACAAAGGAAACCTGATGTGAGTTCCAAAGCGGCTCAGCTCGTATTGGGAACAGGAGATGGCGCACTACCCACCGAGCTCTGCCGCGAACAAAATGAACTGTAGAGTGTCCAGATCAGCATCGTCGAATCTTTGATCGAGCAAGTGTACACACTGCGAAGACGACTAAAACTCGGTATCTGAGACCACCAACTGTACCGAGCATAGGCGCATGAGAGGTTGGATAAGTGTAAGAGAGATTATGGCTTACGTCGGAATATACGCCGAGCAAAGAAGCTGGGAGGACAAAACAGTGGGTCGGCCATTACTTCAAACATGATAGGAGTAGGGAAGACAAACATCTGGGATGGAATTCCAATGAGGGCCTGTGTAACACACGAAAATCAACTTCATGCTCAACGGCGAGAGGTCGGTAGCATGAGCGAAACTCACAGTTGTCACGCTCAGGAGCTAAACAAAAAGTATGAGGGGAAAATTAAGACAGTAAGAAGGAGACTGCTCACACCGAGAGACCTAAAGGTTGCGGCCATCGGCGGTCGTGAGAAGAGGGCACACCAGGCAGTGGTCTGGACATACCAGACCGAGGAGCGAAGAGCATCCGTATGGCTGTAACTCGTAACCAGGTAATAATAACTACATTGTTGTGAGCACCGACGCTTGATGATGACGAGTGACGGACGTACCAGGTGTGCGTGCCGAGCACGATGTGAAACGTTTCGAATACCCTGTACGGCGTGGTGATCAGGAAGGGAAGGCAAACAGCAGTTAAATGGCTTCTACAGAGTAAATAGAACCTGCTCGAGCAACTTTCAGGAGATAGCTTATGTACATTGGAGCGAATGGCCGCCCACCAAAAACTTGATCCAAACACTGTCCTTGGGATATAACTGAAAATACCGATAACATTGGTGGGCGACCAGTCCATACAACCTGTAGAACATTCCAGCGTCGAGCTGTGCATCAAGTGAAAGGTCGAACCTACGTTAGAGCGACAAAAGTGGCGATAAGAATAGCACCAAAGGTGTTATCGATAGGCGGAACCGAGTTGACCGGAGGGAGCGGACTTGAGGACATGACTGGGGACAGGGTACAGAAACCAGGGCGGTGCGGAGATGGGCGATGGGTGTTTATAGGCTGTCGAAGTATTAAATGTGTAAGTTTGAACGTCGTAATGGATCAATCAGATGGTCTGATTGCGTGGACCAGAATCGTAAGGCAATGCCACCTTGAATCACCATCAACATCGATAGGTTGGCGGAAACCGGCGGTATCCTTGTCGTGTAGTACTACACCTGTAGATGGAAGTGCACGGACTCCGCATAAGGGATATGCTCATCTGAGTTGCAAACTAAGTACAGTTCTCTGCGAATGTGATAACGCAGCTACTAGTGCTTCGCATGGCAGTGTGGAAGAGACTCACGGAAGTACTAGGGGAAAGTCTTCTTTCTGCGCTGCCACTGCGAGCGATGGCGAGAGGCAATCTTCTCTTGTTAGAGAACAAGACATTGAAGTTTGGGTCGCCCTTAGGCTCTAACATCTGGCAAACGTAGCGGTCAGCATGCTCTCGGTGAGTACTAAAAGCTTTGAGACGTACATGAAAAGTCATCACTTACATCATCAGGAAGGCATGTTAAGACAATACGCATCTCTCCGACGTATTCAAGGAGATCGAAATGCCGCGGCCGTGGAGTCATAACGAATGCGCCCATGTAGAAAGTTTGCGATCCAGTCGTTCGGAGCAACCGCCAGTGAAATCGCGAGTGGGACCGTACCGCTGGCATATGTGCCCAATACTGGGGCTGTCCGCCTCTGCTCGAAGTTCTCGATTCCTCCTGTGTCAGATCGTTTCGAGAGAAGGTTCTTATAGTTAGAATTGTGTGAAACCGTATGAGCCCATGGTACGAGTTTGTCGACATACGCAGATGTCATGGTGGTGGCGGATGAAGAGCGAGAGCCTCCCCGCTAACAATCGCAAAGGACGTCGACGTCGGCGCTTGCTTGCTGAGCGCCGAGTCCTTGCAAACTTCACATCCAACAAAAGATCGGGAGAGCTCGATGGTACAAGAGGAAGTGCACAAAGCGCACTAGAAGCACTTGTATTCAGGCCTCGAATCAGCGTCATATGAGCGGCCGAGATGTTCTTTCAACGTGCAGTGGCCGCCCACTTACGTATCGCAATTGCAAGACGCGCCAATCATCATGGAGAGGGGGGACCGACACTTCTAATAAGCCTGTAAAGTACATGCGTTACTGTACAACAGTGCGCTGAGCGCGTACACACGCGCCCTCTAGGTAAATAAGTAAGCGATATGCGCCCGACAATGCGATGAGGTGCTTGCAACGAGTGACAAATACATAAGATATGCGAGGAGTCGAGGAGTCGATGTGATCAAGATGGATGGGGGTAGGAGCAGAAGCAGAAGCGTGCGGTAGACCGCACAAGAAGGGCCGGGCGTGAGATGTGTAATGAGCGCGTGAGGCATCGTATCCGCGAGCGGGGACAGATGCAGATGAACGAAGGAAGGAAGGAAGAAAGGAAGGAGGGAAGCGCGGAAAAGACAGACGATCATCGACATCAGTGCCTACGACCGCATAGCCGGAAGCAGCATCACCGGGGGAACGTCGCGCCAGGTCCTGGGGTGGGCGGGAAGAGCGAATCGTCATACTCCGCGTGTTGGAGGAATCGGTCGATCATCTCCCGCCAGTCGGACTGCGCGACCGCGTCGTGCCAGAACTCGGGGGACTTGTGGTCGACCGCCATCGGGGTGAGGAGCGGCTCCATCCCGCCGCCATACATCCACCTGTCGACACTATCCGCGTCCCCGTACTGCTCGATGACGATGGTAGGAATGATCGGCGACAGGAACGACTGGGGTGATAAGGGTGACGGTGACGGTGACGGTGCTAGTCGTGATGATTGTCGTGCTCCGAACGTGGTGGCGGCGTAGGACGGGCTATCCACCGGGGACGCGGTGAAGGAGAACATAGTGTCGAACGGGCTCTCTTCGTCGGACGACGCCGACATGGGGTCGATCTCGAGGAGCTTCAGGCGGTATCGCCGCGGCTTGTGCGCGACGAGCGGTTCGGGCGTGACGTTGAACAACGGATCCTGCTCAACGTCGGCGTCGCTGCAACACAACGCATTCGCGCCAGTTAGCATCTCGCGGCATGCGTGGAGGGGGAAGCTCAGATGCGACGTACTGCGGCAGAGATATCTGTGGGGGCGCGGTGCGAACGGTGCTGGGGCCCGCCTTCGCCTTCCATATATCAGCGAAGTGCGTCCGTTTTGCACACGTCATGCTGCTGGCAGATTTGGGTGAACACGCCGCCCGGGGCCCGTGCGGGCGACGCGACGGCCGTTCGGGCGAGTGCATGTTGGTATTGATCCTCGCAAGCATTATGCGCGGGCGGCGAGCGTACTGCTGCTGGGCCACGGGCGAGGCTAGGATAGGGGGAGTAGTGTTTAGGGAGCGGGCTTGGGAGGGAGCCGGAGCCTTTTAGAGGAGAGTTGGCGCGCCCAGAGACTGAGATTGGCAGAGGCAGATGGTGAAGATATCAGAGAAGTCAATGTGGAACGAGCGTTTGACGTGGGACCGCCGGCAGGAATGTTAATGTGAGCGCGGGCTCTGACTCTAAGTGGCTCGTGGCGTGGGTGTGGCCAGCGGGTGACAGCGGTGGCGCTTGCGTATGTCGTGCTGCTGTACAACTTGCGAGTCGGAAGGTAGCAAGCACTATGTGCGCCGCCCGAAGTACGCCGTTCTGTGGGAATTGCGCAAGAAACTCCGCACAGTTTTCCATATACACGCATCCTATGTAGTTTGATAAGTTCTCTCCAATAACGGCGACGTTCGCTTCCTACTCACGCGTAAGGCTGTGTCTGTGTCGCTGGCAACCAGTCCTTCGGATGATGCTGGCGAGTTGTGTGTCACCAAGGAACTACCGCCGTCATTTTGTGGTACATCCCCATTTGCAGAAAATCCACCTTGTCGCCAGCTGGTCCATAGGACGCTTAGCTTAAGGATGTAGTACATCAATGGCGAAGCTCACCAGTGTCAGGGTGCGCTTGATGAATATGATGCAGCCTGTCCGCGAACGTCAGAATAATCGGTGTTTCCCCTGCACGTGCAGATGGACATGCACTCACCTGCAGTGCTCTTAGCAGCGCATCGCCAACTTCGCAGGTCGCCCGACGGTAGCACCCGAGGAGGAATGGCGGCGGGACAAGGCCAAAGCCGGTGGCGGTAGCATGTGCCATGATCATCGAGGATGGGACGAATGGTGCCGTCTCCGAGCGCACCGCACGCTACCAAACATCCCCGGCGCGCGGGGACTCGAGTCGCTCTGGGCAGGTAGATAGCCTTGGTACCTGATAGGGGGTACAAGGCCTGGTAGCTTAGCGTATTCCGGCGGACGACGGAACTGAGATTGAGCGATGACAGGACAGTAGATTAGTAGACGGCAATACCGGATGTGGTAACGATGAAGATCGTCGGGAACGTCGATAGGATGCCGGCTCCGGGTACTCCATAGGTATCGTTGCCACACCATGGGGGCCGGTCCGTGAAGAGAGAGGCTCCCGGCGTCTTGACAGGGCGCATGCGTGTCGAGTGGGAGTACGACGGGCAATCTGGCGTAAACTGACTTTGGGGGGAACGACATGTCACGATAAGCAGGGTAAGTTTCCTGGCATAGACACGGGTACCTCATGACTTACGGTGTCAACTTCGAGGAGAGCGGGCATGACAAAGAGTCTATAAACGATCAGCCAGGGGACCGAATACCCGAGCTCGGAGAATACCTGAGTGTAGCTTTCGGGTGTACTGAAAGACGACTTGAGTGGCAAGGTTTGGGTTCAATGAGAGCTTTTTATGTCGGTGGCATACCTTGGACTTGGTCGCTTCACATGTATCCCGAGGACAACCACATCCATGAACGGCTTGCTTCACCATGATGGTCTCTGGCAGCCCCAACATTAGCAGGACACACGCAAGTACAGCACGACGTGCCCGCGAGCGAGCGACAAGTTCTAGTTCAACTCGGCGTACAAAAGTAATTCGAAGGACAGAGCGTCAGGATGCAGGCATCGAACGTCACAGGGATCAACGAGCGAAGTGACGCAATCGGCGAACGGAGCGTGAAGGGGACAATGATCGTCTCTGGGTCCACCGAAGCCTGGGTCTGGTTCCGCGGTGTCAGGCCGATCAAACCGTCAGTCGGAAAGTCAGAACTCACCTCTTACCGGTCATCGTGAGACTGGGACGACCATGTTCGTGTCATGCACGCCAAATGACACTTGGTGGGCTGCGTCCGTCCTGACATATGTATGCGGGGCGACGACGTTTTTCATAGTCCGCTGGCTTGACTGGTTTTGCGGCACATATTCACAAGCCTATGAGGTCGGTCATAGACAACAGGACCACGTGCCCAAACGGCGTGAGAGCATACAGAGATGGTGAGAGCGGGAATGTCGCCGTTGCATGGGAGATTGATAGCAGACGCCAGAGCGCACGTTGCCGGCCTGAAATATCACAGCAAATCGAAGTTTCCAAAGGATCCATTATGTGTGGTACTGCAGAGACCGTCAGAGGCGTCGCGATATGGATAGCTCGGTCGAGGTACTCACAAGTACATGTGAGTGGAGAGTGCGCGTGTGCGTGGGGGTCATCATAACGTAGATAGCTACCCCGACATCGTCTATATCATCCTGCCGTCGCTGCTCAGCAAGCCTGAGGGGTCGAACTTTCGCCACGAATCCGGAACACGGAGGGGATGCCTACGCTCATGGTTGTCCGTGTGTGACAGGGCAGTCTACCTGTTCCTGGCAGCATTCGCTTGGTTCTGGGCCTGGGCCAGGACGCCTTGCTGCTGCTCGGCAAGTACTCGACGCTTGTTGAAGTAGTCAATCTGGGGAGTGCAGCATATATGCCATGAGAGTGGCAGCTCACGACGTTGAGCGGCATACGCACCCAGCTTTTGGCACAATTGCGCTCGTAGGCTCCCTTGAGTTCCACACAAGTGTTTCCCTCGTCCCCGGGCTTCACGACGTTGGCACCATCCAGGCAGGCGAAATATGCGTCCCGAGTTTCCCAGCACTTTTGACGGTCCTTTCGTGATGTTGGGTCGGGTGTTTCTGCGCTCGACCCGCCAAACCAACCCATGATGCGGAAAGAAATGAGGAAGATGGAGAGACGGGGGACGGAGGGGGCGGCGACGTGGTGGTCCGTGACTAGGAGTTTGTAGTCACAATTTCATTGTTTATCAAGTTGTGATTTTCTCAACAGCCCATTTTGCCTGTATTTGAACCTAAAGGGGTAACACAAGGGGTAAACGTATTGAGTTGTAATTATATTACGCCTATACTTGGACATATCTATATAATCCATGGTTTCCAACACACGGCCCCCGCGCCCCGACCGCGACGCATGCGCTCCTCTCGACCGCCCCACCATCTGCTTCTCACATATCGTCAACCTGGCTTTTTTTTCTTCGACAACGACGGCCACAACGTTGTCGACATGGCGTCCTCGTCGACGCAATCGACGCCCGCGCACCACCACCCGCTATCTCAAGATGACGTGCCGTCGCGGGGACGTCGGTCGCGCGGCAAACCGAGCGAAGACAGTCCTAGACCTCAGACGGACTACTTCACCCTCAAGGCGAAGTTAGAAAACGCCTCGGAGGAGCAGTTGGGATACACGAATGCTAATTGGGATGGGAGCGTGCGAGGCAAAGGAACTGGCACTCGAAGGTGAGTACCACTCGTTCTCATGCTGGTGTATTGGAAGAGGGCGTTCGCGGCTGCATCACGACGAGTTGTCCGTGCATTGAACCGGGTCCATTGCTCGCGAGGACTCGAGCAAAGCCAGTGGTGGTTTTCGAACGTCGTAAATGCCGGGTTCCCCGGTCCTTGCCCGCGCGTTCGACCTTGGTTTAGTAATCCATAATCATACCTTCGTGGTCTCGAGATTCAAACGCTGCGAGAAACGAACTTGCCTTGCAAAGTTGCAACTTAGGATGAGGAGAGGGTTGCATCTGAAATATCTGCGCGGGGTATGTCGCGACCCTGCACTCTTCCTCATCTCGAGATGCCAACCTCGGCCTATTGAGCCCACAAAATGGTATTTTGACTCGAAGCGGGCCATATTTTATTTGTGAACGGGATGCCGCGCCATGCTCTGTTCCGCCACACGACCAGGTGAGAGCCAGCCGCCCGCTAACCCTGGTGGGGATCGGGTTGGCTGTGGTCTAGGTGTGCAATTGCGTCCAATGCTGGAAACTGCTCGCGATAAACATGGGCAGCATTGAGGAAGTATGTCACTGCCAGCAATCTCCGCGGGCAGGTCTAGTTCACTCTAGGCTGAGCAGTCTTAAACGGGATCTTGGTCCAGCACCATACCCAAGTGACGGACTAGAGGGATAACATTCGCACTACCTTGGCCTCACCCGTTCGTGTACCACGTCGGCACACGCATATAAGGGTCGGGCATAAGTCGGATGGAGGTGTCCTGGCGGGCTCAGTCTCACATTTCTGCGCTTTGAATTGCCCGACTCGAGGTTTTTCTACCCGTATCTCGCCCGAACAGCCGTCCAGCATTTGTACTTGTATTACGCATGTATGCTGTGACTCGGAACTAACGTGTCTTTCCATTCAGATCCGTGAAGCCAACCCCGCTCATCGTAGTGGAGTCGTCAAGCGATGATGGTGCCCCGCAACTGTCTAAGTACGAACTCTTCGGCGATTTTCTTTCGGAGGACGGTGCCGTCCAATTTCCCCCCTCAACTACCGTGAAGATTCTATCTACCAGGTGGCATAGCTTTACGGATGACGCCATTCGCTCGGCGGTTTCGACTCTCGCGATACCGTCCTCGCCCAATGACAACCCCGAGCATCCTTGTTACGCCATTTTGAGAGTACTCTCATCTGCTGTCCACAGCTTGATACGGGCGCGACAAGAGCTGGAGGACAGTAAACGTGCACTGCTAGAGAGGGAGGCCACGCGGAAGGAGCGTGCGAAGCAACTTCTGCAGGAACTCCCGCTGTCTGAGAAAGACATCGGGAATCGAGTGTTCCAATCCCTGTTCCCGGACGATGATGAGACGTCGCACCAGGTTCACCGGATGCAGCGACAACAAAGCTTGATGGTGAGTATTGTGCGTTACTCCTGTGAAAAATACTTTGAACTAATAGCCTCCAGTCTCTCGCAGAATCGCTCACGGAGGCCATCGAAGATGAGGTGTCCATCTCGTGCAGCGTCCCCAAAGACGATGCTACCCCGATGGCAGCTGCACTCACCGTCCCTCCGCAACCGCAACTGTCGACCACTGTTGTGACAGCTCAAGCAGTGCCTACATCGCCGGTCGCATCGTCAACGGCCGCAGAAACCCTGCCGAGTGTAGGCGTAGACAGGACCGATACCCTAGAACAGCCTCAGACGGCACCTAACGTCGACTCACCGCCTCTAGGTGAAAATGCGCTGAAGGCCGACCGATCCTCACTCGGCGATTGGATGGGTTCTTGGTGGATCAAACCACGGAGCAAGAGTAGAAGTATGCAGGTGTCTTTTCCCACTGACGATACGCCCGAATCGCAGAAGGCATCGCCTTCCATTGCCAGTCAGCCTCTTCTCAGCGACGACGCCCCTCCCGCGCCATCCGTCCCATCGACGCCGAGGACGGAACAAATGACAACGAAGCGCAAACCGTCCCGGAGCGTCTTTGGCACGTTAGGTTTTTCGATCCTCAACCCTTCATCTTCCTCCTCGAACGCCTTGATGGGAAAGAAGAGACGCAACATGTCTGTTACGGATGTCACAAGCTCCGATCCCCCAGAACAATCGGACGCTCCATCGGCTAAGGCCGCCCTCGTATCGCCCGTGAGCAGTCCCCTCCTTACCGCGACTCCAGCCCTCTCCGAACCTTCGAAGGTCCCGTCGTTGTCGAATGGCTCTTCCTCACGGAGTCTCATGTCCCCTGAGGAGAAGCCTCCCCAAGGGACGGCTTTGCGCGCGATCTTCCAGGCAACGCGCGTCATGACCTCCGACGCCAGCAGCATCCTTGCCGATCAAGGTCGGGAGACGAGCCCTCTCATCGCACAGCTAGCCTTCGAACTCGTGCGCAATGCGCGCGAATCTGGCCTTGATTTCCGGGAACGCCCGAAGGAGAAGAAGGAACGAAAGGCGGGTGGCACCGAGAGACGTGACCCGCGGTTGTCTCTGCTGGTGGACGCGGACGCAACCCCCACCCCGTCTCGCATCCTGACTACGGGCCAGGCGGGTCGGCCTGTGTCCAAGAATCGGAAGTCCAGCGTCAATCTCCCGTCTTTTGCTTCTCCCCTGTTCGGGTCCTTTACGATCCAACAGCAGAAGAAGCTCATCACCGCTCCCGAGAGCGGCCAGCAGAACTCGTCGAGCGAGACCTCCCAATCAACCCCCTCTGCGGCGCCGTCTCAGACGGCGAATAAACCGAAGGCCGGATCGGTCCCTCTCGAGTCTATCATCCCTGTAAACGCAAAGCCCCCGACGCAGTATCTGTCGCGACACTACACGCCACTCACCGCCCGCGACTTCCACTTCTCGATCCCGCTTCCTGACGACACATCTTCCCTTGCGGCACAAAGGGACGAGCGCAGCCACGAGGGCTTCACGGACCGCTTTGGGTTCATCTACGACATCGCGCGATACGATGCGCTGCTGCTTATTCGCGCGAAAGAATGCAAGAATACGGCGCCCGCGTGTCTGACGGGTATCAAGGTCGCGGACCGCAGGGAGGACAACTCATGGCCCGAGGAAGAGGAGGACGTACCAGCCCACACAATCGATATCGTGAAGGACGCCTGTGACTGCAATGGCGATGGCGACGACGGGGCGGATGCAGTCAGCGTCAACTCGACGAGCACTCGACCGACGGTGCGTAGCATGCCAACTGGGGACTCCATGGCGTCGGCACCGACGCGATCCCGCGGCGCATCGCCCGCGTCGTCGCGGCGCGTTAAGCGCACTTCCACGCTCCTCAGCGGCGCGAGTGTCGCGACGATCAAGTCAACTTCGTCGGTCCTCTCGGTTGACGAGGACACCCCGCACCACGTCTGCGGGAACACGATCCAGCGCCTCCTTCTACAGCTCACTGACATCCACGACCAGCGGCAGGCGGCGCAACGCAAGGAGTGGGATCTCTTCCTGAAGAACCGCAGCAAGGCCGCTGCGAACAAGTCTCTCTCCTCGGCCTCCCGCAACGCCTCATTTGGGGTTGTCGGCGGCCCCGCGCAGCTACTCGGGCTGGGCACCGCAGACGAGGCGGAGGAGCTCGAACACAGTGAGGGCCTGATCGGCTTCGCGCAGTTCGGGCTGTCATCGAGCAGGGACGAGAAGAAGGAGTTCGATCGACTTGTGCGGAACGGGATCCCGCTCGCGTACCGCTCGAAGGCGTGGCTCGAATGTAGTGGGGCGCTGGAGATGCGCGAGCCAGGCGTGTTCACGGACTTGTTGACGGAGTGCGATGGGGCGAGCAGCGTCGTGCGGGAGATCGACAAGGACGTGTGCAGGACGATGCCGCTCAATATCTTCTTCGGGCGGACGGGCGCCGGGGTGGAGAAGTTGCGCCGGGTGCTGATGGCGTACAGCAAGTAAGGGTGCTTCATCTCACAGTTAGACTCGGATCGCGTGCTGATCGTTGTCCCCCATCCTGCAGGCGCAATCCGGCGGTTGGGTATTGTCAGGGCATGAACTTGGTCACCTCGACGCTCTTGCTCGTCCATGCCGATCAAGAGGAGGCGTTCTGGGTTCTGGCTGCCATGATTGAGCGCATCCTTCCTGAAGATTTCTTCTCTCCGTCGCTCCTTAGTTCCCGGACTTGTCCCCTAGTTCTGCTCGACTACGTTCAAGATCTCATGCCCAAGCTGTCGGCCCACCTCACCGATCTTGGTGTAGACCTCGGCGCGATCTGTTTCTCTTGGTTCCTCTCCTTGTTCACAGATTGTCTGCCTGTCGAGGTGAGTGCATTAGCCTTGACACTTCTCCTGTGCGATATTGAGCCGTTATGACCAGACCTTGTTCCGCGTGTGGGACGTATTCATGATAGACGGTATTGATGTACTATTCCGCATCGCGTTCGCGATTCTGCGCACAAACGAGCAGGAGTTGCTGCGTTGTGCCTCTATCCCAGCGGTGTACGTCGCACTCGAAAGTCTGCCCAACCGTATGTGGGAAGCAGACCGCCTTCTTCAGGTTCGTTTCCCAGTTTGGTCTATCCATTCTGTATCCTCAATATATCTTCGTATCCAGGCCGAGGCAGACCTTCGGACCACCATCGTCCATGCGGAGATCGTGAAGCGGCGCGACGCTCATATAGCCCAGTTGCGGGAGGTTATGGCGTAGATCTAATATTCTAATTTTCGGACTAATCCGTTTTAGATGTGTGTTCTTGGGACGCTTCGTCGAACAAACATGAGCAGTAATAGGGATGTACTCTATAATTCACTACGCAACGCATTAGTCAGTCACCTCGGATTTCTTCGTCCGACGCATTAGAAGTCTTCAATCCGCACGGCCCTATGGCTGGGCCATGGCAAAGGTTTGCGAGGACGTCGACGTTACGGACGAATACTGATCCATTCCCTGTGTTAGATATCAGGATCGTCCTATCCGGGGGAAATGCGAAGTGCGTCGTCCAGCTATGCCCACGGTTGACGCCACACTCCGGGGACGTCTCGACTGGCGTCCTCGTTCTCTCATCTGGTCTCCATACCATCCCCTTGCCGTCGCGCGACTCAGCGATCGCGATATACTCCCGTCTGTTGGAAAGGAATTCATCGTACCAGCGGAAGGGCCCTGAACGGTGGTCACGTACGATGCGAGGAGCATGCTGCTGGGAGATTAGACGGCATGTGAGGTGGACTCAACGACTCGCCAGTGATGGTTGAGCAACATGGAGGGGAGAATACGGTCTCATAGTGGCCTCTTGTTCGCTATGGTGAGTCACGCTTTCACCTTGGCTCCCTATGGTGGAAGACGTGGGCCCATCCCTTATTCCGAAATTTCACATGTACATGACCACAATCCATTTCTATACTTCAACAACGGATAGATATACATTGCCTTGCCGAATGGTATGTGTGATGTTCTCTGTGCCGTGGCTGACGAATAACATAGATTCATACTATGGTGGTAGAGCCCACTCAATCGAGACACCATGTCTTGGTTTGAATCGCGGTAAGATTCCCCTTCACCTGGCTCACGCAAGGAAATATCTTCCGCTGATGATCCTTCAGCACGTTTCTTGCACACTGCCATGTGATGGCGTATGTCAATCACAGATAACTTCTCACATGCCGACGAACACCTCTTCTTTCCGAAGTGCGTTCTTGCACTTCCGATCTTATTGAGAGCGTTGCCTGACTGAGATATCATTGCCTCCCGAGCAGCCACCTGACGTCCACGGCGTTTGGTATCCCTTCTCACTTCTACGGCACGGAATCTGACTGTCGGGTTGATCCATCACAGCGGTCAAAGTCATAGAGTTACTTTGTCCCCAAAACGTCGAATTCAGAGGACTCAGGTTCTATAACAACCAGTCTCCCATTTCGCCCTATCTACGCCCCTCCTTCTTGCACTATGGCTCCCTTCGTGTCCTCGTGTCCGCTGCCCGTGGTCTACCCTCAAGTTCCACCCCTCGATAATACTCTTGGTGCCATTCTCATCGGCACGTTTATCGGTCTCACGTAGGTTCAGTTCAGTCTTGTCCCGGTTGACATATGGCAAGATGCTTGAACCCTTCATAGATTGTACGGCTTGGTCGTCCACCAATGTTACCAATATTTTGGACTATACCCCCAGGACAGCGGGTGGATCAAGGCTTTGGTGCGTAGTAGCCACGCGCTTTAATCTAGGAATATATTTTGAACAAATTCTCGAACAGGTTGTCTCCATCCTGTGGGCGCCATTCCTACTGTTTGCCTGCCGTCCCGGGCACTGACCATGGCTTTCGTACAGGGGTTTTGAAACCTTTCACATGGTGCTCAGCATGCACATCTGGTATGTATCCGTCTCTATAGGTCCCACATCTCCCATCTAGGACTCGGCTGACAACGACTCGTAGTTATCATTATCTAGTCGCGAGCTACAGCGACCCACGTGCTCTCCTTTCCGGAGTCTGGTACGTTCAGGTCACAGCTTCGCATTCCCGTTCCTCACTGAGAGATCGGTTCCCAGGTCTGTTAGCGTGAGTGAGTTCCTAGACGTTTGTGAATAATGAGATTCACGTGCATATTACTTAGCTCCTGAGTCTGACGTCTGTGAGTTTCGCTCGTGCCGCTTGGGTCTCGATTTCGGGCAGGTAGCTGATTCCCGTGGGTTGCACAGGGTTTCATCATAATAACGTCCCAAAGGTTCGAGTCGCCGTCCAATTGCTTCGATCGTGTGAGATTGTCAAACCAATAGCTGAGGTACTCTTGCATCCCAGCTTCTTTGCTCGTCGCATATTCCTGCGTCAGTTGCAATCATATATATTCATTGTCCCATGTAACCATTTCCGGTACAGTTGGTGGTATCAGATATCGAGTTGTTGTCGGTTTCTCCGTGCGTCTCCCTTCTTCGGCGAGGCTTTGACGAAACTGATCAGGATATTCTACAGTTCATCCTATTCGCTGCAGAACTCGGTAAGTAGCCTACCACCTCCCAATTCAGAATCTTAGCTTAGTGTTTGAGTCGCTACTCACTTCAGGTTTCCTTTGTGGTGAGTCCTGCCACGATTGTACCATTCTCGCTTTATTCTCACCGGATACCAGCTGCGAGTATTGAGGCGTACGTTCGAGAATCCCTGTAAGCTAGCACCTGACACTCATGCGAAGTGATGCGCAGTTATGCTTCCTCTTCGCTCCTTACGTTCCGGAAGAACACAGTATGCACAGTAAATCACTTGCCTCTCACCACATTGACCTCAACCCCAGCTATATAGTGGCTTATATCCGCAGGAGCAGGTACAGCCTTCGTAGCAGATTGCCTGCTCACAGGTGTGCTTGTGAACCTGCTACGTGCTCAGCGTACAGGAGTGAAGCGGTAGGTCGCTCGATTTTTGGAAGATCAGGCCTGCTTGACTCGACCCTGCCGTTTTGGACTCAGGATGGATCGGATTTTCGACACCCTGATCTTGTACGGCGTCAACACCGGTACGAGAGCTTACTTGTGATATGATACCTTCCCGTGCTAACCGTTTTTCTGTAGGGTTTCTAACTGGGTGTGTCAGATTTCACTTCGAATGAATCGACGCGGGGCTTAACGTTTGTTCGATATCGCGATGCTCGGGCAGCATCGTCAATCTTTTGTCCCTCTTGTTCGTGAGTGTTATGCGGGGTGGTGGAACTGTCTCGAGGCCAATCTCTCATACATACCTCAAGTCGCTTTTGTATCCTAACAACTTGATTTACGCCGGTTTCGGTATTGTCGCAACGAAACGTAAGCAGATTATTCCTTCCCATGCCAATACAGAGCGCTGACCTCAGTCGCAGTGTACGCCAACTCTCTCCTCGCCGCGTAAGTCCAAGTTAGCCTGCTCCCAGTCACTTTTTGCCGGCATCAGGTATACTAACAGGTCGCGTCAAGATTGAATACTCGAAGCTCTCTACGACACACTGCGAGCTCCGAACCAACAACCGCAGCAGGGTCAAGCACGCTGCTGACCTCCCGACTCGGACGCGAGACGACTACTAGATTCGAGATGCAAGAACAAGTCGCCACATCGCCTCAAGTAAGTCATCTCAGACTCGATAAAACAGGGCAGAAGTAACATTTGCTCGCGTTGCAGAAGGTTGAGATTGTAGTGGAGAATAGCCAAGCGTTCTTGACCTTCGAACTCGTAGGCATCGCTGTTTAGTCCCGGCTCCCCCGGATCAGGCACGCTTCGGACCATTGATCATGTATCCGCCCCACGTTGTACTGTTGACTTGAAATACTTCAGCACCCAACTTACACGACGTCTCACCATCCGGGGAGAAGGCGCCGAGTCGTGAGTACGTGAGCTATGGCAGAACATAACCGGTTCCAGAATCGTCCTGGGTGTTGCGACATGCAGCCAATGGCTTTAAGCTTGTGAGGAGAGCTGGAGGTGACAATCGTCGAGTCCGACCCGGTCGCAAGCCATCCTCCCGTCGGGGAGCAGCCGCGATATGACCCGGGCCACCGGGCCAAGTAAAAATGCGCATCGATCTAGCCAATTTTGATGTGTAAAGTGGGAGAAGCAGTTTGAGCGAGTAGACCCATTCGCGACAAGATGGTCGCGAGGTTTTAGCTCAGCGAGGTTCGAACACACGGCCGCGGCATCTTCCAGGGCTCAGGAGCTCACATGCCACGTCAAGAACAAAATACGAAGAGAAGAGATGTCGTCTTGAGCTTTGTCGATGACTATCTCCAGTGGAAGTGCTGAGGATATCTGAAGATATGAGAGGACCCTGTACCACCCAGATGTAGGCAAAGACAACGAAAGGAAAGTAGAGCATGCTCACTGCATGAGCTCGAAGAGCGTCACAGGTACCGATAGCCGCCACGATGGCAAGATGCGGGCGCTCAGGCTCTTGAACCGGAACCACTATGACGATCACCCAGGTCAGTGACCTCGTACCAAGGCCTCTCACCCTGTCTTACAACACTCTCAATCCAGTCTAATCTTAGAAGAATAGGGGCAGCAAGGGGCAGCATGACGGGTCCCAGTTCGCATGCCATCCGGTGGGCCATCATCCTGGCGACATGGTGAGTTGCGTCTGCACCTTTGTTCCCTATGAAGGAGTGTTTCACATCCAACATAGCCTGGATGTGGGCGCATCCGTTACCCATTCCACACGCTTACGGCCGCGATCTCCTTAGATACCTCAGCAGCGGATGCGCATTGCCTCACCATGGCTTCCTGATGACGCGGGTGATGTTCTCGTGTACGCCTAGCGCCATGACTGACCGAGAACATGCTGATTCCTCGGTTTCGACAGTACAGATTAATGGCAAGCAACATCAGTCTGGGTTTACGGCTTAGCAAGATTCCCTTTCACCATCACATGCGCCAACGCATAAGTCGTTCCACTGGTGCGTATCTTACACGTGCATCGCCATGCGATGAACTCGTCAACTTATCACATTCGCAAAGATTTCAAGTTATAGTTCTCCGTTTACAATCCGAATGACCCGCTCTGGTGGAAAAAGGGGTGCTTGTACATCCATCCACGGGAACACTTCGCGACCGAGATATCATTGCCTCCCGGACAGCCTGCCGACGTCCATGGCGCTCGGCATTGCCTCCCGCTTCTACCTACGGAATCTAGCGTCGGGTCGATCCATTACAACCGTCAACCTCGCAGATTTCCAGAACTCACGAATTCTAAGTTTGGAGACCCGCCCACAAGTCCTATAAACACCCGTCTCGTACTCCGTGCTCTCTGCGTCCGTGCTGGTTGCACTATGGCCTCTGTCATGTCTTCGAGTCCGCTGCCCACGGTCAACCCTATTCCACCTATCGATAATACATTCGGCGCCGTCCTGATCGGCACTTTTATCGGTCTCACGTAAGTCCATTTTTTCTTCGAAGCACGGCTCCACGCGTGAACGCTAGACAGGTTATATGGATTGGTCGTCCACCAATGTTACCGATATTTTGGACTATACCCCAAGGACAGCGGTTGGACTAAGGCTTTGGTGCGTAGTCATGAACCACAATCTATAGCTTCCTCCTGAGACTTTCACGATTAGGTTTTCTCCATTCTGTAGGAGTCCGTCCCACTGTTTATCTGCCCATCCTTACCGTCGCGCCGTACAGGGTATTTGAAACCTTTCACATCGTGCTCAGCACGCACGCCTGGTATGTTCACCCTCTGTGTACTAGTACTGCCGAGCGTGCGTGTTCACGACGATGTAGCTATTATTATCTGGTTACGAACTACGCCAACCCGGACGCTGCTCGGTCTTCGGTCTGGTATGTTGAAACCACGTCCTCGTGCACCCCTTTCTGACGACCGCCCCATGCCTTTAGGTCTCTCGGTGTGAGCACTCTCCTGTATTACTTTGGTCGCCGAATCTCATATACCTATCATGTAGCTCCTGAGTGCGACAACGGTGAGTTTCGCTGATGCGACCCATGTCTCCGCGTTGAGACTCGGTTCTGATTTGCGTGGGTTCCACAGGGCTTTATTGTAATGCCATCCCAGGGGTTTGTTTCGCCCTCCTCGCATTATTGTTGGGATACTGACCGGTATTTTTCTGCGTCGCAGTTTCTTTGCTCGTCGCATATTCCGACGTAAGTGACAGTGTCTCACATTAATCACCAACGTCTCATGCAGCTCTGTTCGGTATGGCAGTTGGCGGTGCTAGGTACCGAATCCTGGTCGTATTCGCTGTGCGTACACCCGCTCGAGTATAACGGTTTCGCAATACTGACCGGGGCACTCTACAGTGCATTTTAATTGTAGCAGAGCTTGGTAGGTAACAGTCATCTCCCATGCTGAATCCGGGCTGAGTATTTGATCTGCCACCCGAATTAGCCTTCTTTTGTGGTGAGTACGCACACCGCTTTGCCAGTTTTGTTCGACGCTCACGGCTCGCCAGCTGCGACCGCCGAAGCGTGAGTACCGGAACCTATGTAACCTAACATCGAACGCTCATGACAGGTGACATGTAGAATTATCTTCAAGCCCTTCTCGGAGTTTCAACGCCACACTGTATGCATTGTAAATCACTTGCTTTAATCTCGCTGTATTAACCTCAGCCTCGTTCATATAGTGGCTGATATCGGCAGGCGCAGGCGCAGCCTTGGTAGCGGACGGCCTGCTCACAGGTGTGCTCGTAAACCTGCTACGTACACAACGCACAGGAGTGAAACGGTGGGTTAGGTGCCACTTGCTATTCACCCAGCCTGGAAGTTGATGATCGCCTCCATCGTTTTGGATCCAGGATGGACCAGATCGTGGACTCCCTCATTTTGTACGGCGTGAACACCGGTACGCGAGGTTACCTGCGACGTGATATCTTCATGTGCTGACAATTCGTCTCTAGGTTTACTTACAGGGTGCGCTAGCTTTCACTACAACTTAAATGGGTCAAAGTGACTGCATGGCTTGTGGCTTATCCGAGTGCCGATGTCCTAGCATGGTCACTCTTGGGTCTCTTTTGTTCGTGAGTAGTCCTGCAAGGAATTGGAGCCGTCTCGTAGCTCATCTCGCATACCATCATCGCCCAGTCACTCATTTCCCCCAATAACCTGATCTATGCGGGTTTTGCGATCGTTGCAACCAAAAGTAGGTAGTATATCTTCCCGACGTATCTCGTTGGAAGAGCACGTGCTCACCTCGGACGTACTTAGTGTACGCAAACTCTCTCCTCGCCGCGTAAGTCCACGTTCGCTTGCTTTCGATTAATGGTGAAACGAGGATATTGAATTCTTACATCAAGGCTGAACACCCGAAGCTCCCTGAGATCCACCGTGAACTCGGAGCCAAACGTCGCGGGCCTGACGTCTCGAAGCGAGACGACCGTGTTCGAGATGCAAGGACGAGTCGTTGCGTCTCCTCAAGTACGTTGGGCCCTAGTCGATAAAAACCGTACATAATTGACACCCACTCGCGTTGCAGAAGATCGAGATCGTGGAGAATAGCCAAGCGTTCTTAACATTCGAACTCGTCGGCATCGCCGTCTAGTCCCCTCATTGCCAGGTCCGCTCTTCGGACTATTGTGATATCCGCCCCTGTTGTATCCCTACGCTCTCTATTCCTGTATCATCGCGACTGTGTACTCTCTGACAGCGTAATGTATCCATTCCTAGTCACACAGCGTCCCAAACAACGTCGCGTCGCGGAGAACACACCATCAAGCATTCCTTCGCGCAATGAGGTGTCGAAGCCGCCGAATGACGACAGACCCGTCCCACGCTCCCGAGCACAAGGCCTCGCCATCCGGGGAGAAGGAGACATGGCCAACACCGGACTCGTGCTCGACGAACGTCGCGGCGCACGACCCGTCCCGCAGCCTCCACAGCCGCACGCTCGTATCGCTCGACCCTGACGCGATGTACGTCGCGTCGGGGGAGAAGCACAGCGAGAGGACGGATGCGCGGTGTCCCTCGAGCGACATGAGCCTATCGCCCCCAACAGGATCCCAGACCTGGACCATGACCGTCGAGAGGACCGCCCACGCCAGGAATACCTGCGTTCCGTCCTGCGAGAACGCGATCGTCGCCAGGCGAGCGCAGGGATGCGTCTGTGCCTCGGAGAGCACGACCTCCATCCACTCCATTGTCTTCATCCTCCCCAAGAAGATGCTCCCTTCCTCGGGGGCCGTCGCGAGGAGCCTGCCCGTGGGGTCGAAGGTCGCGGTGGTTACGAAATGCTTGTGCCCCAGGACCCTGTACGGCTCCCCAGTATCCGCGTTCCATACACGGCAGACCGTCATCTTCGGATGAGGCGACGCGACGTGGAGCCAACGGCCGTCCGGTGAGAACTGGATGTAAGCGCAGGTCGGGATCCGGAAGGGGTCGCGCAGGACGTAGACTTGCTCGTAGGTCTCCGCGTCCCAGACACGGATGATGCCCGGGCCTTCTCGCGCCATGGACGCGAGCTTGATGTCATCCGGAGACCAGACGCAGGTGGCTATTGGCGCCGTGTGGCCGGAGAGGGATCCAAGAAGGTCACCTCCATCTTGCACACCCCATATCGCCGCATCGAATCCCCCGGCGCCACAACGGGGAGAGGCGAGGCGTTCGCTGTCGGGAGAGAATGCGAGGAACGTGACGGGGGCTCCGACGGCCCATTCGCGGAGGATGGTGTTTTCTTGCACGTCCCAGATGATGATGGTCTCGTCCTCCGAGGCGGTTGCGAGCCACCTGCCGTCCGAAGACACTGCTACAACGGAAACGGCGCCGACGTGACCCGGCGGCCCTAGTAATAGCACATCGATTGTAAGACGAGCGAGCGCTCAAGATGTGAAGGAAGGTCACTGCTCACTTTGCGAGGGAAACTCGATCGCGAGCAGTCCACGGGCGTGCAAACTCGGGAACAGCAACCTGAGTGCGGTCGCACATTCGTCTACTCCGTTGGCTCTTTCGTCAGGTACGGAAATAAATAGACCTTCCATCTGCGACTCGAGGATCCATTGGCACATCTGCACGTCCTCGAACCATCCAGACCGTCCTGTGACAAGGTCCCGAATATGTCTGGGCGCGGTTTCGATTCTGAGGCGGCGCAAAGTAGAAGGGACGCAACTGATATTTCCACAGATGCGGTTGATTTCAGTCCATGCATGCAGCGGATCGGGATACGCTGGTGGTATGATAACCGTGATAGAGCGGATCTGCGACATCTGGGAGAACTCGGTGGCGTGTGAGCTCATCGGGCCTTCGTTAAAATGCGACCGTAAACAGTGAGCCTCAATGTAAGATCAGTGAATTAATCACGTACCTTCAACCAAAGCGTCCACGTCAAAAGAAAGATTCTCCAGAGTGGAGAACACTACTACTCCTATAAGACCTATGGGGGCACGCTGTGCAACCTCTCTTATCTAGGATGTGTCGATGAGCATGACGAGACGTAAAGGCAGGTAGAATACTGACGACGAGGTTTTGGAGTCGAAGTCGACCGCGGAGCCGGTCCATCAGAGCACCATTCGTGAGGACCGCCTCCTTGACTTGTACACGGGTACACGACAAAGTCCGTATTTGCGGGAAGGCGGACACATACAGCACAAAATCAGAACACGTCGAGAAGGAGACAGCGTCAAGCTCGAGTGTTTGGATATTGCGCGAGCAAGTCCCTAGAGAGGCGAGCGAGAGAATGCGAAAAGATATCCAGAGAGGCTCCTCGTGGACGTCTCGCATGCGCGACTTGATGACCCATTGTCTGAGATTCGGGAGTTGGGTGAGCAGGGCCGCTGGGACTATTCCCAAGAGGGTTCTTGATTCTGTTTCTCCATATGCTTCGTGGAACGTGATAACCCGGACAGACCGGCGCAATTGTGGATTCATATCCAGCAGTTCGGCAAATGCGTAGAGGCCGGACATATCCATGAGTTTGACGCTGCGGAATAGATGACGATGAGCATGCGGTCGCAAGTCGCGGCATGAGAGGGAAAGGTTATGAAGAGATGTGTGAGAGTATGCACATTGGTCGACGATATGCTCGACGACTTCCAATGGGAGTAAAGCATTCATGTCAGAGGGACTGTGGTTATGCGGAGGACGACGAGGTTTGGGGCAGGTTGGGCTCGTTGCCAGACAGACTCCAAAGAGGTGGGTTTTCGAGCGCCCCAATCCGTGAGAGTCCAGTCATGATGATCCACGCTCAAAAAGGTGATATGGTTTCAACACTGGCCCCAAAATCCACAAAAGTGCAGTATACGGAATGCAGGGCGTGGCTTCGCACTCACTGCGGACAGTTACAATGTTCTGGTCAGGTAGTTGTTCGACCTGAGGCTCCGCTCAGCTGGCTGTCCACCGCCTCATCACCTATCCAGGAGAACGTCGTCTTCTACAGGCCGAAATGTTTATACGGTCCGTCAGCCTGGGTAGAATGCTGCCAAGACGAACAGATGCGAGTGTGCGAGACAAGGGTGATCATGGCAAGGTGAACCCGGCGTACAAGTTCAAGACTTTAAATTTCACATAAGTCAGGCTCGAACCCACAGCCCCGGCACTTTCCGGAGGGCGCTTACACCCAAGCAAGCTTTCGGGCCCATCAAGTTCAAGTTGTTCGCAAACCATCTGCCGACACCAGGAGCAGCAGTAACCATAATACACCGAACTTCGTTGGATATTACAAAAAGATGGTTAGGTTCAAGGTACGGTCGCTCTATTCTCCATAACAATACCGCTCTCATTCAAGTTGATTTAAATAGAACCACTAGCTACGTCGAGTTCCTCGCGGCCACTTTCCTGGCACCTGCCCCTCCCCGGCCAACCCCAACCAAGCCTCCCGTGCCCTAGAGGAACCAGTGACGGACAAGCGCATATGGACTACGCTCAAGCAGAGCGTGATCGCCCATTTCGGAGATACCGGCTGGGGCGCCGTCGGCTCCTCGTTCACCTGGCAGTAAGTCCCCTTCCTAAGATTTTCCGCGAAACTGGGAACATTGTCAATATCGCATGGGGGTGGTGTCACGCTCATGACGACGATTGACGGGCGCAAATATGCCCCGGGCCGCACGTCGTAGTGCACGTCTCCGGTAAGGTGCGCGCGCGCAGACTCTGACTTGACGTTGCACGATGCTGACGGCACAACGCATGCACACAGGAACAATAAAGCAGGCCTAGCTAGCGGCGATCCGTCACCATCGTGAAGTTGTCGCTCGGTGTCGCGCCCGTGTGAAGACACCTGGCAGTTCAGCTCCCCCTGCCAGAGAGCCCTGAACGCCAAAAATTCGCACCGTGGCTGACGAAATACCCGGTACCAGGACTCATATGAGGAGTTCCTCCAGACAAGCACGCAAGAGATCGAAGCGTTGCAAGATTAGCCTTTGGGGGGCTTTACATGTACGTATATCGCATGCTCATCTATGTATTCAAACAATCAACGTGTATGGTTCTGGGGGACCCTCAGGCCTCAGTGTCCACCCTACATGGCAATCCTATGAACGTTCTCTATAATCGCTGCCCAGCGCACTGGCAATGGTCAGTCAACTCGGCGCATTTCTGTCTCGCGCTTTAGAAAAGTTCACTGGCAATCAGCGCAGTCCTGTGGTTTAGTGACGGCTCGGAAGGTGTGGTGTTCCGAAAACATGACGGACGAATACTGACTCATCTCGTGTGCCAGGTGCTAGAATCGCGTGTCGTCCCAACTGGAAACCCCAACGCTGATTCTGTGCTCTCCGAACGAAGGAAGGTTCTCCCCCATCCGGGCAACGTGACGGGCGACTCGGAGGTGGGACGCATCAAGCTCAGCGTGCTCCGGGACCGGCGCACTGGCAGCCATCCGACCGCAGACGGAGGCGAAAACACGAGAGCAGGCGCGGTGGGACAATTTCAGGGCTGAAAATGAATCACGACGCAAGACACCTTGCTGATCCACGGCCCGCTCTTCTGTGGCAGGTACCTTCACCGTCGCACATAGTAGTTGACATAAGTCTGCAGAGCGAGCGTCGGGGACTTGATGTGGTATGGGGGCCAGCCTGAGCGCGAGGAGGGCTGGGAACTGAAGCGTGCAGCGAGGTTGGATGGGAACGAGGCGCGTGAAGATTTGGTGTAGTGTGGCGGCCTGAGGACTTGACCGGACATACAGAGGTTTGTGGCGACTTGATTGGGGCGGATGAGACAAGCAGGGATTCGAACAGCAAAAAAAATAATAGTAGTAAGCTGATAGTAGAGGTACACTAGACTATAGACCATCGCGCTGAAATAGATGTCTCGATATCTATATGGCGGCGGGCACAGAGAACCGGTCTAATCAGAGTCTCTGAGGTGACTCGGACATGACGGGAGGCCCGAGGGTAGTACTTACAAGCAGAATAATGTGTATGGAGGAGAAGTGACAAGGCTGCAAAACGATGTCCTTCGATAGCCGGTATATCCGTCCAGGCGCACCCCAAGTCACCCACAGGCTCGCGTACTGAAGTCAAAGCGAAGGCGAAGGTCATCACTTGGACTGACCGCTGAAGAGTACAAATCCGCTCGCCGGAGGTCGGCGCAACGGTGCCCTCCGCTCGGCGTGTGCTATGTCGTATTGGATCTTGACCCCCGGGACATCGATCGGGAAGAAGGCATGCGTTGCATCATGCTGCATGCGACGCGAAGGGTTGGCCACGCATTCGGCGCACATGTCGAAGTCTGTTGAATTAGAACATTATTACTATTAGTACCATATACGTGAGATACTTCAGTGTGGCGAGTTGGTCACATACCCTCACAGTCGAGACATTTATGCCGGATTCCGACAAGAGGATTGCTGTTGCAGCCGTCGCACGACACCGCTTCATGGCGAAGCCGTTCTGGGTGGGCCCTCCCGCGCGCGGCGTCGTAGTCGTGTCCGTCATATGGCGTCGTGATGGGGAAGAAAGCATGATTGGGGTTGTGCTGCATCCTCTTTGCGGGGATGGCAATGCACCCCTCGCATAAGTCGTAATCTATCAAGCCACGATCCATGAAGTCAGCTCTGTCATCGCTCGAGTCAATCTGAGCCGCTATCATACCATCACATACGAGGCACTTATGCCTGACACCCTCCATATCAGTTTTATCGCACCCATCGCAGGTCACGCCCATGTGTGTAAGATGGGGCGGCCGAGTGCCGACGGATCGTTGAACCATCAATTTGACTTCAGAGAAATGCGACAGGTCCTCCGCGTTCTGGATGGGGAAGAACTGGTGTGTAGCGTCGTGCGACGCCCACGCCTTCGGAGCGGAAATGCACTCCCCGCACCGCTCGTAGCCTGCACAAATCCATGGGGCATTGTGAGGACACTTATCACACTAAATGTGCCAGCGAACCCGGAGCCGGACTCTGGACTTTACTCACCGAAGCATTGCAGGCACTTGTACCTATTCCCTTGCCCAACGTGTTTACCGCAAAACCCACAGACGATGCCGAGGCCAGGCACCCCCTGGTTGGGACCCCATACTCCTCGCGGCGGTTCGAAGGCAGATTGCCCTACGTCGACAGGGGCGGAAGAGTGCGGAGGAACGACCGGTCGCACCGGCCCCCAGTAGGTGCCAATGTTGGAGTCCTTCATCCTGCCAAAGGAGAGGTTCTATATCCTCGCTATTGAGAGGGTGTGGTGGGTGGCGGCTTGCTGTGGTGCACTACTATTCAAGGCTTCGTATCCAGTCGCGGGTTTGTCCTGCGGATTTGGAGAGAATGGCCACTAACTACGTCCTAAGTTTGCAGAGAAGTCAGAAAGTCGCGATCGCCAACTTGTGTTCTAAAGGATAGTATGAGCTCACCGTGCCGTGCAAGTGATCGTTATGAGGAACGAACGGATCGAAGTGAACTTGTGAACAGGCCCAGGGGTACTAGAAGTAATTCAGAAGTACTAGTAAGTACTTACCAGTCCAACAAGTTGTTGGCAGTTCCGAGTCCGAGTCCGGTACTGCGGCGGAACACCGCCACTGCATAATGTTCCGTGGGCGTTTACCAGGGGTAGCAACACTTCCGATCCTCAATCGATTCAAGAACTAAGTACATCACATTGACGTCCTAAGTATTCGACCGTAAGAAACAAGATGAATGAGAAAACAGATAATATTTGTACGGTACTGTCGACGGAGCAGGCCCGTTCGATTGCCCGTTGTTGCCCGATCAGTTCTGACCGTCCATTGATACTTATATGCATGTCATGATATCGAGAAATGTTCACGAGGATGAACTGCGGTAGTCCGATCCTGAACTTGGTTGTGCTTGTGTGGTCACTTATCGATCGATTGACCTCCTTTATCAACTACAAGTACACAAAAGTCAAAAGACAAGATGCGATGATGTTACAGTCCGTTCAAGTTGGCCCGGTCCACCCAGCCCGATGTATATGACGGTGTCTCTCCTCCTACCCCTCCCCGTCAAGGTCTGGGGCCGTCTCCTACTCTCTCTTTCCCCGCCCAAACTGGATGTTCGGCTGCTCCTCCCACCGCATGCTGCTCGGCGCCTTGACCTCCCATTCCGTCTCCAGCCTGATCTTCTTCCCCGCCTTGAGCTCGCACACCCACTCGTACAAGCCCTCCTTCTCGCCCCCGCCCCCATTCTCCGTCCGCGCCCACCGCACCTTCGCCTCCTGCCCATCATCAGCGGTGTCGAGCGTGACCGTGACCTCCTCGCCATCCTTCGCCTGTGCGAGCCCGTCAGGCCGGCGGAGCGCGACCTTGATATTCGCGTCGTTATTCCCGAGCGGGATCGCGTCGCGGACGACGAGTCCGGAGACGTCGAAAGAGTGCCCGTTAGTAATAGTCGTGATGACGGTGCGCGTGGTTGTCTTGAAAGGCTCCGCGAAGCTCCGCCGAGGCTCATGCACCGTCCGGAACTTGGGTTGGGACGACATCTTGAGCGAGGTGTCGATTCCGAGCACACACGTGAACGACTCGTTCACCCCGATGAGCTGTTGCCGTACATTAGCGTCAGTATACCGTATCATGAGCTGGATATGAAAACAAGGGAGATGGAGACGTACCCCAAGGAGCGTCTTCGTCACAAAGCTGTTGTCCATGAACACGCTCACGGGGCCCGCAAGCAGCTCGTACTCGCTCGTGTTCTTGATCCGGCCCTCGATGAACGCCGCACTCGTCTTGCGCGGCACGCACACGTACTTGAGCGCCGCCGAGAACCCGAGCACCGCGATCGACACCTTGTGCGCCACCCCGTCGCTCGGCAGCGACACCCGCCCTTCCACGCGGTACGCGAGCGACAACGGGTTCTTGTCGAGTACAGCGCCCTCGGGCTCCGCTCCCTCGCTGTCTTCCTCATCGTCTGGGGCATCCTCCCCGATGTCCTCAAAGTCCTCCTCGAACGCGGCCCCGGGCTGCCCGCTGCCAAAGAGGGCTGCACGTCTGGGTGGAGGTGGGGGAGGGGCGGATGGTGCCGCCAGTGGGACGGGCGCTGGGGGTTGGGACGCGCCGAAGAACGAACCCCGACCGAACCCCCCAACGTGCTGCTGACTGAAGGTGGAGGTGGGCTGCCCGAACGCTTGGGCCTGTTGCTGTTGCTGTTGCTGCTGTTGCTGCAGCTGCTGCAGCTGGGCGAGGCCGGCCCCGAAGAGGCCACCTGTGACGGACGGCGCGGGGCGCCCCGGGAAGGTGCTCTGGGCACGGGTGGGGAGGAGGCGGAGCGGGTCGACCTTAGGGACGGTGAGGCTGTGGAGTGCTTGCGAGTTGGCGGTGCTGAGGGTGAGGACGGTATTCGTCCAGTCTTCTCCCGTGTTTTGGGTGATGTTGGCGCAGTAGTGGAGGGAAACGTCCGACGAGGGCTTCCCGTCGGACGTGCTCGCGTGCAGGTCGTAGTACGGCTGCCAATTAACACCGGTAACCACTGGGAGGCAGCGTTAGCGTGAATGTCCTGATTTAAGGGGTACGCAAAGCTTACGGTAGATCAGTTGGAACTCGACCTTGCAATCGCGCTTCGCGAGCAGGGTCGCTGTAACGACGGTGGCAGTCTCGCCTTTGTGCGAGCTGTCGAGTAGCCAGATCTCCTTTTCGAGCTCCTCGATCTGTTCGTCCATCTCGAGGACAGTCCGCATTGCGTTCCTCTTTCTCACGACGAACGTGTCCATGAGTGCGTCGAACGAGGTGGCCTTGTCCTGAGCGAGTGAACGCGCAGCATCGTCGAGAAGGCTGAACTCGGTCTGGCGAACATTGCGCTCTGCCTCGAGCAGCTTGCGCTTCGCCACAAGCTTCTTGATCGCAGCCGCGTTCTTGGTGAGCTTTTGATGGGGAGCATTCGCGAGTTTGGCGTTGCACGACATATCGAAGACGCGTGCATCCGTTCCCAGACCGTAGATCCTGGGCGACTCTTTATCGACCTGGCTGGAGATGCTAGAGATCTCGAGCACATTACTGCCGCTCTATACATCAGATGTATCGTCAGTTACGAGGATTCGAGAGCGCTGCGTGCAACTGGCTACCTTCAGATCGACGGTGAATGTACGGGTCAGCTGCGCGGTGGATGATTGGAAGATCGTCACCGCCTTGACGGGGTGCTCAAAGGCGTTGAGAGAGATGGTTTTTGAGGACATGGTGGTGGGTGCGAGAGGTGCGAGAGCACTCCCGCAGGTGGGCGTTTTATAGTCCTAGTACTGAGTCAAGTTTGGCGCTCACGGTACCGGTGCAATGCGATGCACACGTTATCGGTCTTTGCCGATGGATGCGGTACCTTGCGAGTTAGGTAGGTTAAGAGAGGTCAACTGGGCGATTTACCTTGTCCAAACAACTGTCCAAACCCGATGCTCCGCAATCAGTGGAAATCAGAGGTAAGCGCGAGTTGAGCATCGCCACAGCCGCACTGTCAACCCCAAGAATTTATTATAGTCAGTAACGGAGGCAAAGTCAACAAGCAAAGAGGCGTAAACATCGACGACAGCCGTCACCATATATTCATGCCGCGTAGCTGAGGAAATCCAGCCCTCCCATAATTGTTTCAGCGCTAGAATTGCCAAGAAATGTAAACGTACACCGACAGTCTACAGCACCATACCCCTGCGCCGCACACGCATGTCATACATTCTCCTCTAGCTCCTCAAGCCGTGAAACCTGCCTGTGAGCGCAAGCAGACAATGTGAGCCCGGAAACCAGGAAAATGCATGACCACGCAGCTGCACACTCACCTGTCCCTCACCGCCTCCTGCCACCGCTGTAGCTTCGCGATCTCGTTCACCTGGAACCCAAAGATCCTTGGCCTATACCGATCCGCCTTGAGCGCCACACTCGCCGTGCTCATCCCCTCGCCCACGCCCTCGGTCTCTGGCTCCTCCCTTACTCGCCTGCTCCGCCTGCCACCCTCCACATCGCTGCGTCCCGTGAGCGCGAGCTCGACAGGCCCGCTCTTAGGCGGGATGAGGTTCGGGTAGACGAGGAAGAGGAGGTGGGGGAAGGACGTGCCGAAGTACGCGCCGTCGATCGAGCCGTGGCGGGACGATTTGGGAGAGTAGATGTCCTCGCAGCGGCCGCAGTAGAGCTTCACCGACTTCTCATACGGCACATCTGTGAGTCCGACGGGGAGAAGCGGCTGCGACTGGCAGAGCACGCGTGGGCAGCGGCCGAAGTCCGCACGCTTGTACTTCTCGAGCTGCGACGCGATGAGTCGGGGCAAAGGGGCGCGCAAGAGCAGCTCTAGGATACAGTGACGTACCATTTTCGCGAGACCCCGTGCCGTCACTATCCACCGCGCATGTATGAGGCCGTAGAGCAGCCTGGCTTGCAGATCGAGGTTACCGCGGAGGTCGTCCTGGATCTCTTCGTCTACTTCGGAGGACATCGGTCCTCGGTCGATGTGGCAACGATGGGAGACGTACCTAGGTTATCCGTGATCATATCCAACGCCTGCGCGTAGTGCTGTACCTCCGTGTTGAGGCCTGTGAGGTTGAAGCGGTCGAGGATGTAGTCCTCCTCAACTTCGCAAAAGTATTCATTGCCTTTGGATGACAGGAACCAGGAGATCCACTAGTGAACATCAGATATGGTACTGACACACAGTTTGAAGACGGATTTACCGAGCTAGGAGGGTCTCAGTGCGTGTTCAGTAGCGATGGTCGTTTCAGCCACTCACTTGGAATAGTCGGAACCAGATCCAGTAGATACCTCTTCCACTGCACAAGTATAAAGCGAGATCAGACAAACCAACAGACACAGAGAGGCACTAGAGGACTGACTGGTGTCGAAAGTGCTGAGAGACGAGGACAGGGATAAGGGCAGAATATTGACGGAGGTGGTGGGCGGAGGCAAGGAGGCTTCAAACTCTAAGCGATCACAATGTCACTAGCTAGTACTTGGTCTCTTAACAACAGGATAAGTGACCACTTTGAAAGGCATGCTAGGCGAGCTTACAACGCCATGTTAGTGTCCCTATGATGCTTGCGATTATCCACTCAATAAAGATTACCCATTAAACGCCTACACCTTGCTTCGTCCCACCTCCAAAGTTCAAACCCGAGCTGCTGGCAACAAACCCCTGCCCACTCTCATTGCCTTCTCCCACACGACGAGCTCTTCTGATGCTACGCAATCGACTCTAATACACTCGAAGAACCTCACCCACATGCTACGCAATCGACTCTAATACACTCGAAGAACCTCACCCACATGCTGGGCGACGCCGTGGTCCAGATGCCCTCCGACCTCCGCCAGACCTCCGCTTTCGAGCTGGACTCGCCGCCGGAGTCCTCGTACAGACCCAAAGGCATCACCAGGCTGACGGTACATATACCTACCGCATACAGTGCACAAGTTAAGGCCGAAACGCACCCCGCGCCACGATGGAGGACACCGGAGTTCATGGTGTACTATGTTGTCTTCGCGTGCGTGCTCCCCATCATGTTTTGGATACCCTATAGACTCAGCGCGCGTGAGTACTTGTGTTTTTGCTATCAAATGTTTTGGATTGAACCCTCGCTCGTAGCATCGCACCCTAATTATCCGTACTATGAGGGTGCGTTATCCCCTGGTTGGTTATTCGGTCGGCGAGTGGTGAGTGTCCATCCTCCCCGTCCGCGGTCTCGAAACTAGACGGTTTGGGACGTCCTTGACGTCGAAACGGGAGGAACATGACACCCGGGGGCATGGACTTGTGAGACACCATGTTACATCTTGAATAATTTGCGACCCTTGGCCACTTGGGACAAAGGTGTTGCTATGCACCTCATGTTTGTTGCATGCTTGTTACGTGCGATGTCGATGTAACAAGCATGTAATTGCGACCACAATGGGACATGGCGTTCCACGGGTCGGTGCCCCCGGTGTGAAAAGCGGTGGAGGTGGTAAATGTGGATGTCAGGCTTCCGCTCTTGCTTACAGATGAGTCCTCTCGCTCCAGATCCCGACGCGTAGCGTCGACTCCCCCCCTCTCCCGTGACGTCCTCGCGAGAGATCAACGTCAAGCTTGGACTGCCTGTGCCCTTGACGCGTTGGTTGCGCCCCCTCTCCCCATTAAGTAGCTGGCTGCATGCGTGAAGGAGAAAGCCACGAGCACCAGATGCTTATATGCGTGCTTTCGAACACCATCTCGTCCAAAATACCAGACCAAGGTCGCGCGGTATCTACATGGAGAGCTGCCGGACGACACGAGTACGCTACTCTCGTCAAGGCTTGACGCGGGTCCGTTGCGAAGAGGTTAAGGGGAAGTCAGAGCATCGCGATCTTGCGCGATAAGCCTCGGATGTCGATGGAGGTACTCGGATTGGGGCAGTTCCTCCCTCTGCATATGCAGTTCCTCGAACTTTTTGGATATCTCCGCTCCCTTCTCTGCGTCTTTTCGTTCTCCTTTCTGGTACTGTCCTCAGCCATCTGGGTTTGAGACTGTCTTGTTCTGATACCAACTCCTCGTGTTGAATTCGATCCATTGACGAATCATCGCAGGACAACAGCGACAGTCAATACCGGTCGTTCCGAAATGGCCTCCTCCCCCTTACCCTCCTCGCAGCCGTCTTCTTCGGGCTCAAGCAGCTCTACGCTCTCGTCATACGAAAGCCATCTCCTATTTCCGGTGCTAGAAACCTTCACCGCGTCCCCTTCCTCGTCGCGTTCTCCGCCCTGATGCTCCTCGGCCTGCACGGCGCGAGTACGCTCAAGGTTTTCGCCATCCTCACAGCCAACTATGCTATCGCGAAGGCCTGCAAGGGGTCCAAAGCTGGCCCCGTCCTAACATGGGTCTTCAACGGTCTCGTGCTCTACGCCAACGACAGGAACAGGGGCCACAAGTTCGAACAGCTCCACCCTCTGTTCGCGTTCTTGGTGCGTCTGTGCGACGTCCGTGCGTGCGTAGCTGACCTGACTAGCTACGGAGGGTAGGACGTGTGGCAGGGGATGTATCCGCGGTGGTACATCAGCTTCAACATCACGATGCTGCGGCTTGTGTCGTTCAATATGGACTTCTATTGGGCGTGCAAGGGCGTGGGCTTACCTGAGGTCAGCATACCTGCTCTACGGGCGGTGGGTGACGACGAGCTGACTGGTGATGTTAGACATCGTTGTCGGACAAGCACCGGCCGCGGGTGAACCACAGTCTGGACACGTACTCGTATCTGAACTACATCGCGTACGCGCTGTACCCGCCGCTGTATATCGCAGGGCCTATCATGACATTCAACGACTTCATGTGGCAGGTACGTTCACGTCCAACCGTATTTTGTCCCACTACTGACTTGGACACTGTAGTTGCGCATACCATTGACAATCACCTGGCGCACCGTCATAAACTACCTCACCCGCTTCTCCGTGTGCATCATGACGCTGGAAATGATCCTCCACTTCATGTACGTCGTCGCCATCAAGGACCGCAAAGCCTGGGTCGGGTACTCCGCCGCTGAGCTCTCCATGATCGGCCTCTGGAACCTCATCATCGTATGGCTCAAGGTATGCTGTGTCTTCCCCCTCCCCTAGCGTCAATATTCTGAGCTCGCCTTCCGTCGCAGCTCCTCGTCCCATGGCGCTTCTTCCGCCTGTGGGCCCTTGCGGACGGGATGGACCCCCCGGAGAACATGGTGCGGTGCATGGCGAACAACTACTCCCCGCTCGGATTCTGGCGCGCGTGGCACCGCTCGTACAACCTCTGGATCGTGCGGTACATCTACATCCCGCTCGGCGGCACGCGCAACCTGGTGTACACGACCGTGCTCGTCTTCACGTTCGTCGCGCTCTGGCACGACCTCTCGTTCCGGCTGCTCGCGTGGGGGTGGCTCGTGAGCCTGTTCATCCTGCCCGAGGTCGCGGCGCGGCATTTCGTGCCGGCTTCGAAGGTACGTGTGAATGGCGTTCCGTCGCTATGCTGTGTCGCTGACGATGCCGCGTCAGTACGGAGAGAGACCATGGTTCAGGCACGTCGGTGCGGTGGGCGCGGTGCTGAACGGCTTGATGATGATGACGGCGAATCTCGTCGGGTTCGTCATCGGCACGGACGGGATGAAATACATGATAGAGCAGCTCATGGGGAGCTGGCAGGGCATCCAGTTCTTGCTGGTGGCGTGCGCGTGCATATTTGTGGCCATTCAGGTCATGTTCGAGTACCGGTGCGTTCTATTGCCGACTACCGTGCTTGGCGTGTCATTGGCTAAACCCCCTCTGTGTTTCTTTGGGCAGGGAGGAAGAAGCTCGACAGGGTATTGCTCGCCGTTGCTGAACACGGATGTCAGAGAGATTCAGCGTTGTGGGGGTAGAATTTCTCACCTACTTCGGATTCTGTCTTCCGTAATTTATCACTCGTTATTACCGTCGGACTGATCACCTCCACATACTTTTCTCTCCCCTGATTAGTTGTCATAGCAATCCGTCGAATTACATTGTAGAAAATGTGTTTGGATTGGAGTACTGCTGCGAGCTTGCATGCCTATTTAATGCCTGGTGCTGCCCGAGTGGTTACGATTCTGTTGCAAACGAGAACTTGTGAGCGTGAATCACGCACAGCGCCTGCGCGGCCAAGAATAGGTACATCTCATCTTCGCACGACCACCGTCACCACCATCCTCATCACCACCTACGTTCCTTTGCCTTCCCGTCTCCTTCCACATACCATGCCCGCCGACGAGTATCAGTACGAACGTATCCCGACGAGCGACGAGAAGCGCAAATTCCCGCGCGAGGAGCCGACGAGCGACGTCCGGGAGCTGCATCGCCGCCTCGCGCAGGATCCCCGCTTCAACCCGCCGACGCCCTCGCCCTGGAAGCGCATCGCGCTCATAGGATTCCTCTTCTTCCTCCTCTACGTCGGGCTCAAGCTCCGCCTCAACGCCATCCAGCAGCTCGAGGCCGAGCCCTCCGTCCTTCATGCGAACAGGTACGTCCCCTCTCTCCCTCGGACGGGACGGGGGTGGCTGAACACGCAGGCCTGTGGTGTGATTCGTTTGTGCTGGTGTTGTCTGTGGTGGGTGCGTGGGCATGGACGATGGGGCGGATAGGTACTCGAAGGACTTCAAGTACCGGCCTGCGGCGAGCCCTATCATCACCGAGAAGCTGAAGGATGGGCGGACGCGGCTGCGGGGCGCTGCGCCGACCGCTCAGTGAAGGTGCGTTTACGCTCCAACGGTCTCAAATATATATTTTGGCGTAGTGATGAGCTGACGTGCTGGTTGGTGGGGGTAGTGGGATCGTTGCGATGGACTGGACTGTGCCCTGCGGGCTTGTGGACTTCAGCGTTGGATCATGTCAACGGCACTTTTACCCTTATTCCCCCCCTCCTCTTGTTCACTCCGACCACCCTTGTTGGTTTTGGCTAGTATATCCACCTATTACATTCGTCATACACTGCAAGCATTTTGGGGGCCGAGGTTCATTTCTCCTACCGTAGGCGAAGGTGCGTGGTGTGCTTCCCCGCTAGCCGAGGATCTTGGGGTGTTTTCAACGTTCCATCGAAGCGGATATGAACGCAACCGTTGTGAGGCGCTACACCTTCACTTCCTTATTACATTCTAAACTCCTGCAGTGCCAAGTCCTGCCCTTGTAACCACCGTCATGCGGAACGGCCTAAGGTCATTGCAGCATAAGGTCATTGCAGCATTGGGCATTTTGATCAAGCTTTTGCCGAGTATGTGAAACAGCATTCATTATACCGAGTGCAGTCGTGACCATCGGGATTCGGCAGACATGGTTCCTTGGACGTCGTTTCGTTGTCATGCAAAACTCCAATGCCCCATCACCCCTTTCCCTGGAGGGCGACTGAACCTGGCCCCCCGGTGCAAAACACACAAGTCCCACAACAGTTCGGTATTTCTCTCCGTATCCGATAGAATTGCAAAAGGAATGAGCTAACGGTACAACGTGTTGCTCTGTGCAGCGAGTGTCCGGATGTCCAAAAAGAAATCACAGCAACAGCTACGGATCCACGAGCAGTATTGGAGCGCGCAGCCGGCTGGCCTAGCACACCGCTTATGCGACGCCCGTCTGGGCGGCGCCAGCGTTGGCCGTGTCGGTGGCGATGTTGGTGGTAAGCTTTGCCCTGCAAGCCGCCATGTCAGCTCGGGTCCTCCAGGTTGTGTTCAACAACACGAGAGAAAAGGGACGTACTGCTCATCGGCGAGCGAGCTCTCCAAGTCGGACGTGTCGTCGCCCGTGGCCTGCGCCTTCGCGATCTTGATGTTCAGCACCTGGACCTCGCCCGTGAGCTTGAGGACCTTGTTCGCGATCTTGCCGTTCTGGAGCGCGGTCGCCGCGGCGCCTGACGCGGCGTCGATGGCCGGGTCGAAGAGCGACGTCTCCGCGTCCTCGGCGGCCTCGCGCATCGTGTTCATGTTCTCCGCGACAGAGTCGTCGAGCGTCGCGAGGTCGACGCCGGCGAAGGGGTCGACGAAGACGGCATTCGCCTTGGCTTGCGCGTCGCCCGCGGTGCCGTCGGAGATCTGGAAGTCGGCGTAGCTGGTGAGGAGTGAAGGTGGTTAGTATGCCGCACTTTCAACATTGGACCTCAACGGGTGCGGGGAGACGGGGCACTCACTCCTGGACGGCGAAGGCGATCGACGAGCCGTCAGCAGTGCCGCTGGCGGCGGTGTCGACAGCGGCGGAGGTGGAGGCGGCAGCGGCGGCGGTCGTCTTTGAGGACTTCTTGGACGACTTCTTCGCGTTCGCGGTGGCATTCTGCGAGGACGCAACAGAGGTGGCGGCGGCGGCGGTACTGTCCGTGGCAGTCGAAGCAGCGTCGATAGAGGCAGCCGCTTCCGAAGCGGTGGACGACGCAGCAGCATCGGTGGCAGTGGCGTCCGTAGCGTCAACGGTGGACGCAGCATCTGAGGCAGAGGCCGCCGCCGCGGCAGACGAAGCCTTCGAGGACTTGGACTTCTTGGCAGCCTTCTTCGCGTTCGAGGTGCTCTTCTTCGAGGACGACGTCGAGGACGCGGCATCGGTGGCGGCGGCATCGGAACTGTCCGTGGACGTCGCAGCAGCCGCGTCTGTAGAGGCAGCAGCCGCATCGGTGGAGGTAGCAGCCGCATCGGTAGCCGTGGCGTCCGAAGCGTCGGTGGAGGCAGCAGCCGCATCGGTGGAGGCAGCAGCCACGTCGGTGGAGGTAGCAGCCACGTCGGTGGAGGTAGCAGCCACGTCGGTGGAGGTAGCAGCCACGTCGGTGGCAGTGGCGTCCGAAGCGTCGGTGGAGGCAGCATCTGAGGCAGAGGCGGCAGCCGCGGCAGACGACGCCTTCGAGGACTTGGACTTCTTCATGCCCTTCGTTGATGATGCAGCGGCGGCGGCAGCGGTGGAGGTGGCATCCGAGGCGTCAGTGGCGGTGGCATCCGAGGCAGAGGACGACGCGTCAGCTGCAGCGGAGGCGGCAGCCGCGGCGGACGCAGCCTTGGACTTCTTCGTGGACTTCGTCGACGATGCAGCAGCGGAGGCAGCGGTAGCGGCGGCATCCGTAGCGTCGGAAGACGATGCGGCGGCATTGGCGTCGGCGGAGCCGTCAGTCACCCCCTGGGATGTCTGCCCCGCGGCCGCGTCGTCAAGCTTGATGTTCGTGGTGAGCTTCGCCTGCTCCGCCGCGAGCGAGCTCTCCAGGTCGGACGTGTCGTCACCCGACGCCTTCGCCTGCGCGATCTGCCCCACGACGACGACTACGTCAGCTTTGCCCTCTCAGTCTCTACGACTCGCGACGGGACACACCTCGATGTTGATCGTCTGGACCTCACCGGTGAGCTTGAGCACCTTGTTCTGGATCTTGCCGTTCTGGAGCGCAGTCGCTGCGTCGCCTGACGCAGCGTCGATCGCGGGGTCGAAGAGCGAGGTCTCCGCATCCTCGGCGGCCTCACGCATAGTCTTGACGGCCGCGAGCGTCGTCTTGTCGATCGTGGCGAGGTCGACACCATCGAAGGGGTCGACGAACACCGCGTTCGCCTTGGCCTGGGCGTCGCCCGCGGTGCCGTCAGAAATCTGGAAGTCCGCGTAACTGCAAAGGGACAATGGGGAGTCTCGTCAGCCAGATTCTGATCTGATCCTGGCACGGAAGACATGGCAAAAGGGGGGGTGGTTACGTACTCCTGGAGTTGGAACGCGCGCCGGGCGAGGCGGAGCGGGGCCGCGGCGGCGAGGCCGGCTAAGGCGACAATGAAGAGCTTGGAAGCCAGGACGACCATCTTGGCTAGTATCTCAACCTGAAAAGGAAGCGTTCGGCACTGGGCTGATCGACTGAACGAACGGGAGGAGTGCTGAACGGCCGAGGACACAGAACTAGCTGTGAAGTCGCTGCAGGAGGAACAACAGAGACAGACTAGCTGCGAGGGCAAAAAGGAAGGAAAGGGCCTTCGAGACCGGACCACAAGGGAGGAAAAGTGGAGGAGAGAAAAGGGTGAGGGGCGTTGTTTAGACCGGTCGCTGGCTTATATATGTGGTGCGGCCGACAAACTTCTAGGCTTCCTTGCCTCGCCTGGGGCTCGTGATCCGTCTTGTAAGGTAGGCCATCATGCGCCGTGCGGTGGTGATGGGTGTTCTGCCGATGACGCCTCTGGGAGGATTTGTCGCGCGAGAAGGCAGGCTAGCGGCGAGGTGATCTGGGGGACCTTCTGACATTCTGTTCTCAGCACCCCCTTGCGACGCTTTGAATAAGGTGAGATCATAAAGACTTTCCTTCTTCGGAGATTGGTGCGTTTCCCGTGGTATAAGCGTTCACGAGCGGTCTAGGGCCCGGTTACCGTGGACTACATCCGGTGGTAGCCGTGGAAACTTCTTGCTTGGCGTACGGAAATCGGTTGCGAGGACATCAGCGCTCTGAATTGCCGCTTGAGGTGAGCTTACTTGGAGAAAATAATATCACACACCATCGCTATGGGAAAGGTTCGACAAGTTCTGATTATTCTGTCCGTCTGGGACTCTGAGACTGGGTGGAGGGTAACAACGAGTCAACGGACAAGTATGGTAGGCAAGGAAATACAATATCAATTAACAGGTACGTACTTGCAGCTAGAGTGCTCTCCGAGGATAAACCAAACACTCGTAATGAGGAATAACCTTGGACAACAGCCGGGACGAACTGTTGTGCAGAATCACAGAACCGCAAAGGACTCGGAATCCTCAGGATGAAATTCAGCCTCGAGCCCCCTATCACATCCCACCACCGCTTGAAACGCCCCGTACGGTATTGTTATATATCTGATCATGTACTATGCCTTCAACAAGGGTCGCTTCAACCGGGTCAGCACGACCGACGAAACGCCCACGAGCGCGAACAGCAGCCAGAAGCCCCACCTCTTCGCAGTCCCGTTCGCTAAACTCTTGCTCGGGCGAGGGGGTAGCGCCGCGGTCGACGCCTTGGTGTACTTCTGGTAGTCCTTCTGCAGTTCCAAGTGGATCAGTGGGTATTCCTTCTGCCTCTATGAAGGAAGGGGTCCACGAACTCTGTATGGCGGATAGCGGAAGTAGAACACGAACTCGTCGACCCAGCCGGGATTCTTGATGGAGACGCGCCAGTGGATTAGCTCGTCGAACCCCTGTTTGCTAGTGTAGTAGCCATATCCACTCGGGCCAACGCCTCCTACAGGGAGTCCAGGAACGCCCGCGGTGATGACCGTCTCGTTCGTCACGGCGGCGCCGCTGCTCGTGTTGCTGAACACCTTCTGCTCGAACTCGCTGTCGTGCGTGAAGACGTAGACCGCAAGTGGGTGGTCCCGCGCGCGGATGAACTCGATCGCCGCGTCCAAGTCCTTGACCGGGACAAGGGCGAGCACCGGCCCGAAGATCTCGCTAATCCCACCGTCCCCGGAGTCCGTCAGCACACCGTCTCCCAGACGAACAATCGGAACAAAGCACGCACTCGCTTAGCAACGAGTCCCCCTCCTTCACGTCGCGCACGATCGTCGGCGCGACGTACCTGTTCTCGATGTCCGCCTCCCCGCCGACGACGACGGTGCCGTGCGTCCCGTCGATCATCTTCTTGATCCGCTCCGCGTGCGCGGACGTGACGATGCGCGAGAACGAGTCCGACTGCGCGGGACCGTCGGGGTAGAACGAGGCGTACGCCTCCTTGAGCGCGTCGACGAACGCGTCCTGGAAGTGCGCGGGGACGAGCACGTACTCTGGCGCGAGGCAGATTTGGCCGGCGTTGGAGAAGCGACCCCAGAGGATCCGGCGCGCGGCGAGTCCGACATCGAAACGAGGGTCGATGACGACAGGGTTCTTGCCTCCGAGCTCGAGTGTGACGGGCGTGAGGTGTTGCGCGGCGGCGGTGGCGATGATACGGCCCACGCGGGCGTTGCCTATGTACACGACTATGCCAGACCGTTGGTACCTGGGCGCGTGGATGGGACTCAGGAAGGAACTCACTGTGGTCCCAAGGAAGCTCGAGGATCTGTTTCTTGCGCGTCAGCTCGCGTCCTGACAATGCACACTGGAGGCACGTACCTTCGTGGTCTCTGGAATGCCACCGTTTATGACATGGTACACTTCGGGGTCGAGATACTTTGGAACGAGCTCCGCAACGAGCGCGCTGAAGACAGGCGTCTGCTCGGAGGGCTTCAGGACAGCGCCGTTACCCCCAGCGATAGCGCTAATCTGTAGGTTCCGACCATCAGCGCGACGTCCGACTAGCGATTACTTCCTCACGGCAATCCGCGCAACAATGAGGCCCCGCAAACCACAACGATGAGGACCACACACGAGGTTAGACCCGGAGACTTACGAGGGGAGTGAGGAGAAGAAATATAGGCACGTTGAAAGGCGAGACGATGAGGACGACACCCTTGGGCTCCGCGACGAGCCGCGGCTTCATGGCGAACCAGTTCATGCCGAACGGGGCGCTCTGTGGTTTGGTCCACTTCTCGACATTGTCGTAAGCAAGTTTCACTTCCGCGTAAACGGGGTTGAACTCCATTCTTTAGTTGCGGAACGGGTCCTCATTATGTGTTTTCGCGTTTAGAATAAACGGGGACGTACAGCTCAGTCTCCTGGTACGGCCGACCAAGATCGCTCCGAAGAGCATCCTTGAAGCGCTGTTCGTTGTCTTTGAGCATGTAGGCCACCTGGGCGATCTGCGCCTTCCGATATTCGACGGACTTGGTCCGGCCCGACCTGAACGCAGCCTGCGCGGCGGCATGGATCTAGGCAAGGGCAACTGGTTGGGTTAACTGACCTTCTCATATCGACCTGCAGGTTTTACCTTTGGGATTTCTTCGAGTTGCGTGTATGTGAGTGTCGACATGGTGGATGGGTAGAAGAAAATGCTCCAAATGGGTCAGGATGAGGTTCCACGTTCAGTCCTGACGGTGGGTACTAGTGGGAAACTCCGGTGTCGGATGCCGATACTTAAATCATGAGCATAAGTACGCGGCTGGACCGTCCCTATTGCATGCGCGATTCCGCGTCATCCCCCTCTCCGTACGTCGCCACAATCTCGCATCCGTTCTCACTTGCATGGCGCACATATCCTGTACCGCAATTGAAGAGTGCTGCCCGAACGAGGTGAGGGCATGGTGTGCAGACCGTCACAGGCGAGATCGCTGTCGCGCCATCCGACCTCAGGTACGCGTCAGCCATCAAATTTCTCAACCGCGCGTCGGCGACCTCTCGCAACCACCCTCTCCAAACCCTCTCTCTCTCCTCCTCAGCCCTCCCCTCCCTCTGCTTGTTATCTCCAAGATCTTGCGTACACTTTAACCATCAACGTCAACTCTCACTCTCCAACTCGCGATTTCCATCTTTCGTCTGTCATCCTGCGATAAGCACCTTTGCACCTGACCCTCGACTGAATCAATACTCCAGCCCTGTCCACTTGCTCCTTCGCATTCAAACCTTTTCTACACCATTATTACGACAGATATCATCGTTAAATTTCGTTCCAGGGCAAATTCAACCCCTCATTGTAATGTCAGCTCGACACCACCTCGGACGCAACTCTCAACATTGTGAGGGGTAAGCATTCCTCATACCCTGTTACCTCGTTCTCTCCATGCGCCGCCTTCCTCCATCTTTATACAACTTCCGACACCGCGCTTTCCCTCCTCCTCCTCCTCCTCCTCCTTCCTCGAATTCAGAGCGTTCGATCAATGGTTGCGTACGATCTGAGCTTGGTCCTCGATCGTTACTACCTGTTCCTATCCTCTCTCTACCCTCACTCCTTCCCTTCATGTCCTACGAACCCTTTGTGCAGGCCTTCCACACTCTAAGGAGCGTCTACATCAATGCAAGGGTTTTCTAGTACTAGCCTCCAGCGTCCCACGACAAACTTGCAGTGTGAACCTAGTTACTTGCCGTTTTGGGCACGACCCTGGTATACGAGTGGTATACGTAGTCGGATGAGCGAGCGCGAGAGGGAACCGAATAGACAAACCTTGCGCACTCATGCATTGGTTCAGCTCGTCTGCTACGGCTACTGTGGAAACAGGGATACAACGCAGGAAACGAAGGGCTTCTACTTACTTAGCATGATGCAGGAAAAGCGGGTGGAAAGCCCATTCCGAAACGACAAGTGGAGGGTTGATCCCGGCAGAAGACTGGAATAATCGCATGCATGTCGTTTACACCTTTCGTTGAATATCATGATGGACCGTAGTGATCCAACTAATGTTACATACAACGGTATTGCTCTCGTACACGGTGCGCACGGCTTCCTTCTTCCTGGGAACCCCTGTATCGCATGTGCCCATCCGACAGGACATTTGTCATTAACAACCGATTCCCTATGAGTCAACGAGGCCGTCGCTGCGTATCGCACACTGGCCCCGTACCCTGGCCGTCAAGCCTTCGTCTCGCGGCAGGATGTCCTACGTTGGACGGTGTTAGCAGGCGGCGTGCATGGTCTTACGGACGCCGGCTACTCACGTCTTCGAAGATCCCGACTGGCAGAGCGAGGGTAACGCATGCGTTTGGCGAGTCCTGTGGTCGGCATCATATAGGTAGCGTTGGTGGTGCAGTCAGTGGGACTCGGACGATCAAAAGTCAGAGGTACTAACCACTATGGCGCCGACGTGGCTCTCCACCGGGGCAGCAGAGAGGAGAAGATCTGCCAGAGGATCGGGCTTAGTTAGAGAGGCCGTTCGTAGAGAATACATGGCGTTCCGGCTTACAGGCTTGTTGACGTGCTAATCCACCATTCAGTCAGCGGTTCCACACAAAGCGGATATCGCACTCACAGTATCCAAGCTGGATGGATGAGGGTCGGTGAACCATTTGCATGTTGACTGTCAAAAGCGAGCTCACCTTCTGGAGATACGCGATGGCGTTCAGGGCGGCTTGCTTGTACGCCACAGTTCTGAGCCAACGTCCAATCAGTCTAGTATGGGTGATTGGTGAAGCAGGCTTACGCATCCATGTTATACTGAGTGCCATCTCCATCTGCATTCGTATAGTTAAGTCATGCATTTGGGTGAACCCTAGTGACCAGTGAAAAACGCTCACGGTAGTCGACACTGATGCCTTCGAAGACGAGCTAAGATCGAGATCCATCAGGAAACATGGCAAGTCAAACGTCCCGGTGTCTCACCTTAGCGGAGTACATCGGGTCGACGGGAGAAGGCTGTAGGGTAGGCGTCGTGAATTCTAGCATTACGACAGCCTTGAAAACAAACGTACGAGGAAGATCGGTTGTTTGAGCGCAAACTTCTCGACACCATTCTTGATGACGCTGCAGCTGAAGGTGATGATTCCCGCCTACGTCCCATCGTCATATCGTCATATACCCGTGACGCATTCTCTGATCTTTACCATTTCAATCGCTCCACAGAAAGACATCTGCGTGACTGCCTCAGCGAGTCCCAACACGATCTCGGCAGATGTCTTACCTCTCCCTGCAAATCGCCATTCAACAAAGCACGAAATATTGGCACGATAAACTTCGCTTACATCTCCTTGGGAGAAGTGCAAATCTCCGACAGACAGGTTCGCTCCCTTGACGAACACCGGGAAGTAGCACCGCGACCCCTTCGACAGATTCTTGATCTGCGCGCACCACCGTCCGTCAGCTCATCCCCATCCCAAGGGCCAATGCACGAGTTCACTCACATCGCAGTTCCCACCATGCTCCCTCCCTGGTATAGTCCTCGCGCCCTCTCTGTGCACCTTCGCCCGCACGTCGTCTGGCAAGTCTTGGCCGACATACGCCCCCTTCGACTCGGGCGGGTACGCCACGGGAGGCACAGCGCCGGCGTGCTGCGCGATGAGCACCGCCTCGCGCGCGTTCCATGTGTCGAGCAGCTCCTGCGAGGGCGCGGTGCCGATGAGGCCTGGGTGCGAGACCCCCGCAAAGCGCACGCCGGGGATGTGCCGCGAGGAGGCGTAGACCCCGTGGAAGTCCCAGATCGCCTTCGCTGCACGGGATTTAAACTCCTTGGCTGGAAGGCAAACGCCACTCGTCAGTAGGCAGAAGAACGAAGGTAAGTGGGAAAGGGGGGCGGGGGGCGGGAGGACGTACCGAACAGACCGCCGCCGTTCTCGAGTTCAAAGATGCCAGTGTATCCCCAAGGCATCTTTTCGAATGGTTGGACTGGAAAACACGTGTTAAGGCGTCATGCACGTTCAGACGGAGTCCCCACAATGACTTGACCATACCATCGAGAATGTCAACCACGAGGCAGTCTCCAGGCTCTGCCCCTGCGACGGCCACAGGCCCGGAGAGATTGTGAATCTTCGTGAGGTCGACGTTCATGATGTCGTCGCTGCAGTCATTGTTGCCGATCTGGGCACCGGTCCAGTCTATCCGAGCACGCGATAGTTGGTTTCACGACCCAAGCATTGCTAGCTCTGCATGGCGTACACACCGACACATTGGACTTTGAAAACATCTCCGGGCTTGACAGTAGCCACAGGTGGGATGTCGGGACTTCGGACCCATTACCCGATTGCCCTTCGTTTCAGATGCAAGACGGCATAAACTCACTGCCAACGGTTGTGGATGCCCTGTGGAATACGGAAAGTCGAAGTCAGAATCACAGTAGAGGCATAGTCGAAGGTACAACATACCTTCTGCTGATCCGCAGGGCTAAGGACCCATCAGTCGTCAGCGTGCTGCTCCTATCACCATATCCAGAGACGTACATGAAAGGGTCGACCTCAATAATACTCGGAACAGGAACCGAGTTTGCTTTGGTCGCCATAACAGCTCTGTAAGTCCACTTGTCCTAGCGCAAAATTTTCCCGTGCACAGTTCGAAGTGCTTCAAGTCCAGTGCTGAGGAAGGCGATGGATCCTGTTCGCTCTTCCCGACTTCCCCCTTCCCCTCCTTATCAAGTACTCCACTATAAAGATAAGCTCAGCTGCGGTTACACAGGCGCATCAGCCAGAAGCACACAGCGCGTGGAGACGATTCCAGGACCATATCACGATACCCAGGACTGTCGTGGACGTCAGCGAGATAAGATAGGACGGGGACCCGCAGATGACCTCGCGTAGACCTTCTCGGCGCGATAGTGGGATGAGTGCCGGCATTCTAAAAATATGTCGAGAGTACACAATAACATCCAGGGAAGATTTCTGCAATTGCAAAGTGAGCACCTTGAAGCTTGAGGTGAGAAAGGATAGAACTGACCATGCACTGTAGATACGGACTTGACGCCTTGCTGTTTGGGCCCCTGAGGCTTCCAGCAAACTTAGCCATGACATTCACTATGCTAATAGTACATGTAACACTGGGCCGAGCCTCGGAATTGAGAGAGAGCAGTAATAAATCGTTAGTGGTCGTGACAGATATGACTCTGAGGTATCATTGTGAGACATGGAACACAGGAACCGTGAGCGAATAAGTCAGCGTGCAAGATGAACGACCCCAGATGCGTGATACAGTAGCAGACAAAATATGAGGTGGCAGAAAGTGTCCATGGAAAAGTAGACAAGAAATATGAGATGGAAGATAGGGATGTACGTGCGCAAAATAGTCCTGGGTGATGGGGGCAAAACGCCGCAATCATGAACTCACTTGTCCTTGGTATCTCTTGATCAGCTCTCGCAGGCGAGCCTGCCCAAAGGCGTAATCCCCCTTCGCAGGTGGGGACCCAGGCGAAGTCATCGGGGCGGCAGTCTCTGTGGTTGCAGTGATCTTGGTCGTGATCTGCGCCTTGGGTGCAGAAGTCACAGGTTCCGCCTCGGCGATCGTCGGCGGTAGCTTCGTGTTCATCTTCGCACGGTCCGCGCGAGCGGGGGACGGGCGCGCAAGCGACGCGGTCGACGAGAGCATCGGGGTAGCAGTCGACGACGATATCACGGCCGGGACATACGTCGACTTGATCAGCTTCGCCCGCCGAGCCGTAAGGTCCGCGACGGAGGTGATCACCGGGTCCGCGGCGGGCGACGTCACGGCCGGAGACGAGTAGCCAGTCTTCGCCAGCGGTTGCAACGCCTTCGGGCGGCCATTTGCCAACGCCGGCGTGACCGCAGCCGTAGTCGGCGACCTCAAACCTTCACCAGCAGCAGCCTTGGGGGATCGCAATCCTTCCGGCTTCGGTTTCATAGCGGGAGGGCCAGGGCCCTTCGGCGTTGCAACACTACTCTGCTCAGTCGCCTTCCACTGCTCCGCGAGCCTCGTCGCATTGACCTTGGGTTTCACAGGAGCTGGTGCAGGCTTTGAGACGGCCTCTTTGGACGCAGGCTGGGTAGAAGATGCCCATATCGCTGCGACGGAAGTGACGATGCCCCCTTTACCTCCGCGCGCAGAACGGATGTCATACTTGACCTCTGGGTCGAGTGAGCGCGGCGGGTAGGCCCCGAGCAAGGGAGATGCCTTGGGGGTGAGGTACGCATCAAAGGGCACTGCTTTCTTCCCGGCCTTCGCGTTCACAGCAGCCACTTGAGGTTGGGCGCGCACCGTGCCGATGGGGAGGAAGCCAGAAGACCGCGGGTTCGGGGCCGCCTGCGTCTCCTGCTCTTGTCGCGGGGCCGCCTTCGGAGAGGAGCGCGCGGGTGCGACATTGGCGAGGACTGTGGCGCTATTCTTCTTCGGCATCGGCGACGCACGGGGTTCCGTGAGCTTCCTCGCGCTGCGTGCTGGACTGGGACCGCGACTGTCGCCCGGAGAAATCGCAGGGCTCCTTGCCGGACTAACGACAGGACTCCTCGCAGGACTGATTGCGGGGCTCCTCGCGAGTGAGCGCGCAACACCCGCAGGCGACCTGCCCCTCTTCGGCAACGGGCTCACGGGAGGCGGGGTCTGACTCACGGGAGGAGCAGCATCGGCGTCGACCCCGCCCAACCACGCCGTGATGCGGCCCTGTGCGGCCTTCCTCAGCTTCTGCAGCTCCTTGTCCTTGTTCTTGTTCCCGCCTTCCGAGCCCGCGGTGTGCTTGCTGCTGTACTTGCTCTTCTTCGCGCCGCCCGAGCCGGACGCCTTCTTGGCCCCCTCCGTCTGCTGGCTATCGCGCCCGCGCGTCGTCTGCGTCGATTCCCGCGTGCGCCCGAGGACAGCGCCGTCCTCGGTTTCCAGTCCGCGGTCGCTCCCCCCGCCGCGACTGAACTTCCCGCGCCTGAGCGTCTTCTCGTCCACGTCGATCTCCAGTCCTCCCAGCGTAAGACTAGAAATCGCCGAGTCGACCGGCGGCTCGATGGCCTGCGCGCGGGGGATCGCGATGGGCTCCGGCAGGACAGAACGGACATCCGGCGCGCGTTGGCGCTCAGGCTTGTGCGTGCCGACCTGCGCGAGGAGGCGCGCTTCCAGCGCGTCGAGCCCAGAGGCGTCCCCCGCGGCCAGGCCCCCAACGCGGAGGCGCGGGACTTTGAGGACCGACGTGCAGGCGACAGCGGCGAGCGTGGGCGTCGGGGGCGTCTCGTCGACCGCCGCTTCGACGAGGTCGGGCGGGAAGAGCGTGTCTGCGCGGCCGCGCGGGGTCGACGCGTTCTCCTTCCCGGTCGGCACGGGGGGCTTCGGGAGGGTCTTGTCCCTGTCCTCGCCGCTGGCGTTCGGCTCGCTCGGTGCAGGTGCAGTCCCCTCGGCGGCAATGCGCTCGAGGCACTCGACCTGCGTTACCTGCGCGAGCGGGTCCTTGGAGAACGACACCTTCGGGGAGAGCATCGGGCGCGGGGACACGACCGATCCACCGGTGTGCAGCGGGGACAGCGCGAGGCCCTTGCGCGTATGCAGTTCCGGAGAAGAGGAGAGACTGGCGCTAGAGTTCCCGACGTCCGCGAGGAGGCGGGTCGTGGGGGCGAGCGCGATGGTCGCGTACGCCGCATGACTATCTGCACGCTGATAGCGGTGCGCGGGCGGGGAGGCGGAGCGGTGACGCGTAGACAAGCGCAGGTGGTGCGAGATGCGCGAGGCGCGCTCGCCTTTGCCTTCCTCGCGGTGTCCATCGTTCTTTCCCCCAGTAGGGAATGGGATGAGTGGGGGCGGAGGAGCCGTTGGACCATCCGGCAGATTGTGCAAGGGCTGCGAGGAGGCGGGTTCCGCGCTGGAGGGTCGTGGAGGTGGTGCGAGTGGGGGAGCCATGGAGCCTGGGTGCTGGTAGTACGAAGGTTGTCCGTAGATGTTCGGGAAGGGCATGTTGGGGGCAGGTAGCCAGACTTGTCCGTGCTCGATATATGGCGCCAAGGGGGGTGACATGACCGGAATAGGTGGGGACATGGACGGGACTGGGTATGCATATGGACTTGTGGGCCGGTCGAGATATGGTACTGGAGATGTGGGGGGCTGATACATCATTCCGGAAGCGGGATCATACAATGGCGCACCCATAGGTGCTGGAGGTATCGCATAGACATCTGGAGGAGGATAGTCTGGGACAACGGAAGGGTCCAGGATTTTCACGGGTAGATCTAACCGGATGTCTTTGCTGCTCAACGATGAATTAAGCATTGTCGGCGCGAAAACGAAAAATGTATTTCACCTTCCAAGACCCAGGGCTAGTTTGATGCCGACTGTACAGCGGACCTCGAACAGACACTCGGTGGCTTTGTCCCCGTCTCCAATTCGGCGACCACCCTTGACGCCTCGAGCGTGTTTCGGTACGTCGATCACCAAATTTGCAACGCCCTCAACGCCCGGCGGAATGATATATTCCGGACCACGGAAGTTGACGGATGTGACAGTGTCGTTGATCTGAAGAGGTTGTTTCTGAGTCGCCGGCTGGTTGGGCAAATACAAGTCTCGCGTCAAGGTCACGGACAGGCCAGAATTCTACACAAAAGTTCAGCAACCAGGGTCGAGACAGATGCAAAGGGAGCACACTTTACCTTCTTACTAGAGTGGTTCTTGACTTGCAACTCGATGCACGCAGCCTGCCCAGCGACCATGAAACCGCCCAGGACCCTCCCCTGCATCCAGATCTTGCCGTTCTCCCCGACGATGATGCCCTCGGCCTCTCCTCGAGCGGGATCACCTTCGTATTGCTCCACGACATCGACCTGCTTCTTGTCGGTGACGAGCTTCTTCTCGCCCTTCCATGCCACGCCGACGCTCGCTCTGACTTCGTAGCGTAGATGCGCGAGTCCGGAACCAAACTCGATGGACGATGGTGATGATTCGGGGAGCGGAAACTGGAAGAAAAATGTCGTAAGTCCTCGGCGGGCATGGTAGTAGTTCGAGGGCAGTGGCGGGTCTCCGGGGGCGGGATAGGGATGCACAGAGTTTGAGGGGGGAAGCCCCGGCCCTTGGAAAAGTCGTCTTGAGTGGAGAAAGGTCGAAGTTGCGGAATGGTCTCTAGACGTCAACTCTGCAGACAACTGATGAGCACGGTAGCCAAGGAGTGAGATGAGAGCTCTTCAAACGGCCATTTTGTGTGAAACATGCATTCATTCCCCATTCGACATCATGCATTATGGGAGTGTCCACTAAATGATTATAAGTGGCCTCTCATCGCAATATTGCGAACGTAGTGCATGGCGCCCCTTAGATGAAAGCGCGATGGTGGTCTGAACGCGCGCCTGGAATCATTCCTTGCGGTTTGATCGTCAAAAGATCGACGCCGACGAGCTCTAAGGAATAGTTGGCTGTATCTCGTCACCGAGGCTTCTCATGGGAATGCTTCCCACAACCAAGTTGGGGTGCTCGATGGTACACGGAATGTGGATAGGAATGAACCCCCAAAAAAGAGGAAATATAGCATGCTCAATTGAAGAGACTCACCTTCAATAGCGTATACCTCGACCATGATCACCCCGATGCCGAGGCCCTTCTCCGCCTTGCACTCCAGCTCTATCTTGCCAGTCACCATACCACCGGCGGCGAATTGGTGGTCGGCAAATCTGAGTGTCACCTTCACTTTAGAGTGATAAGGGGAGGCATTCATGGGCTCCGGCCGCGTCTGTGATGGGATTCCTGCCATGGCGGGCTCGGTGGTGTAGGGTCGAATATTCGGAAGTGGTTACGGATCCAGCATCAGCAAGCGAAACGGTATGCAGCACAGACAGAACAATAAGAAGAGCAGATCACAGCGCAGATAATAAGGATACAAGCAGAGACAGCCGCAGAGAACGGCAGCGGCGACGTTGGCGACGACGGACGTTCACGGTGGCCTTGACCTTGGGGGCTCAGAAGCGTGACACCGAGTCTGTGACGTCGCAGGGGCGTGATTTTGTGATGCGTGTGACGGCACTCGCGCTGTTAAGCGCTCTCGTCAAGAATCTTAACTTGAAGCTTGTTTCTTGTTCGCGTCTTGTCCTTGAGCTCGAAGCTTGATTTACTGGTGCGTCCTTCGAGCCTCTCGTTTAACCACACGAGAAGTTCAACCACCCCTACTCTTTCTACTTTTTTAGTAATCTCCCCCACAACGCCGCGCATTTCAGCTTCGCTCATCCAGGTCCTACTAGTAAGCGTGCTAACCCCCGGAGAAATATCAGTCTACACTCGACATGCCTGCAAAGTACTCTCACGTGAAGAAAAGACCACCCCCTAAGAAAGCTGCGAACAAGGATCATGGCCCACACACCCACCATGCCGCCCACGACCACGGAAAACCTAGCCCCCACGCGGACTTGAGCACCTCCCAGACCTCCTCCGCCCAACTCGAGCGCATCATCTCGCGCATCATCCTCACCCGCTACGAACAGGACATCGCACGGCTCTTCTCCACCCATCTTTACTACGTCTCCCTCCTCCACATCCCCACATTTGTCCTTCGATGCATAACCGTGGGCGGGCCTAGCTGGGTCGCGGCCAACGCAGACTGCGACGAGATCAAGGACTTCTTCCGCGGGGCCATCGCCATGGACTTTAGGGGGGCAGGAGATCGCGTCGCCACCAAGAGCGTGCTCTGGACGTATACCACGCTCAGACATTTCGTGAGTGCATTCCGTTTTTGTGCCCCGTTCGATCTTTTCATCCCCCGCCCCCATCCCACATTTTATTACGCCGATGATATTCAGTCTTTTCATAGCCCTACGTGCACAAACTAACACGACCCCCCGCGTCCAGGCAAAATCGAACGGCATCCCGATCTGCGAGCGGCGCGGCCTGCACTCGCACCAGCTCCTCCCCCACTACGCCGCGCTCAAGGCGCACCTCGAGTCGCTCGAGGCGCAGCACCCGCCGCCCTTCGCGAAGCCGCCCCTCCTCGGCCCGCCCACCGACGCTCTCAACACGCTCGCGGAGGCCGCGCGCGCGAGCAACAAGGCCAAAGACGCGGACTGGCAGGCGCGGGTGCGCGAGGGGTACGAGCGCGCGTGCAGCACGATGTGGCGCGTCGCGCAGGAGTTCGACGTGCGCGGGTACGGGCTCGTCCTCCGGCAGAAGCTGACGGAGAAGTGGTGCGAGTGCGGGTGCTCGACGGACCACCTGGCCGAGGTGTGCGAGCACACTGTGCGCGCGGAGGAGGAGGAGAGCGGGGTGCGGGCGGGGAAGGAGCGGGAGTGGGACGGGCGGGGTGCGTATCTCAATTTCTCGCCAGCTGCTGCTGGTGTTGGACGTGTCGTCGATGAGCGCATGTTGAATGACGGATGTGACAGGTGCCGGTGTGTGCGGATGGGGCACGGAGGAAGAGGAAGACGTGTGGACCGTGGACATCGACATTAACGGCCAGGGGGCGGAGGGGAAGCCAGGTTCAGCAGAGGACGACGACATGACCGTCGGAGAGCTCACGGAGTGGAGGTACATGTGTTCAGAGCGAGAGAAAGAACAGGTATCGTGTTCGCGACGGTGTGGACTGAGGGCAGACGCTGAAACCAGGCGAAGGGCAACCTCGCGTTCAAGAAAGGCGATTATACGCATGCGATCAAGCACTACAACGACGCCTATCGGATCGAGCCGGAGCTGCCGCACTATCAGCTGAACCTCGCGGCGGCGTATCTGAAGGCCAACAAGTACGTAACATGCCGTCCTCCACGTCCCTTGCTGACGCGATCATACATAGCTTTGTGGAAGCCGAACATGCGTGCGATATCGCACTTGGCCAACATCGCAGCGTCAAAGGACACTGGCGGAGGGCTCAATCGCGGAAAGCCCAAGGTCGAGTAGAGGACGCCCTCAAAGGTAGCTACAGTCCCGCCTCAGTTCTGTAAGAGAGCTTACACGACCACAGATCTGCGAGATATGCTTCGTCTGCAACCCTCGAATGCGGAGGCTCTCGCGGAGATAAGGGCTCTCTGCCCCACAGAGCCTCCCGCGGCAGATGAACCCACGGCATCTTGTTCCTCGTCTTCCGCCGAGCGCTCTTCATCCGCCACCTCGTACTCCTATGCCTTTTGGGTCCCCACACCAGAATCACCCGCCCCTCTCCCCTTCGCGCGTATCAAAACGGATGACCGCAGGCTGAAGATCTCTTCCATTCCGATCACCGTCGACATCCCCGCCGACTTCCCGGAGGTCGCCGCGTCCGCTGGCATGAGAATGAGCAAGCTGCCAGGCTCCTCGAGCTCCGGCCTCGCGCCGGGGCCCACGGGGCAGAACACGTTACAGTACCCGTCATGGGAGCGGTATATGGTGCAGAGGATGTCGGATTGAGGCCCACCGGAGTTCTGTGGCTCGACGTCACGCCCCTTCGTCCCTGCCGCTTCGAACTTCTCGAGCAGCGAGTAGTGTTGCCATCACGCTGATTGTGTGGCCGTACGTGCACTTGGTTGATCATACATACCGTTTCGGGCCCTCCTGCACCTCTTCGCCGCCAATTCATCGCTTCTTGTCCTCTCTTGATTCATGCGCCCACTGTCATCTATATCTCTGTACTTGTCGGATTTTGAGGGTCGCGCGTTGTGATGCGTTTCGCTTGCTCCGCCAACAAATTTTGAACATGTTTCTTATGTGACACCCTTCCATTAATATTACATATATACTGACCTCCGCTGTTCTGTGATACCTTCTTACCTCCCTCACCAATATTTTACTATGTTCTTACCTCTATCATTTGATATCCTTTGGTGTGTCTGATCAAGCGGTTGTAGTCAACGATGTCCTGTACTATCACGCTGATATTCTGACGTCTAAGTACACTATTCCAGACGTCATCCCGTTGTCAAGCTTCAAGATTCGCACCTAACCAGCGCACTCCCATACTAAGTACTGACATGGAGCTCCCACGCCATGTGTATGGGAACCCGTTCATATCCCATCACACACCGTGCATAGATATTCGGTGGTTCTGGATTGGATAGAAGTTGATGAAGAGTGGACCTGGTGTGAGCTGACACCGCAGGGGAGGATTCCACATTAATAGTGTCTTCGCACCGTGGAAACGGACCATACATACAATTAATGGGGCCCGAAAATGAATGAATTGATTTTGGCACGAACTTCGGCCTTCTGGACGAAGGTCATTGAAAGGGCGTCCTGTCCGCCACCGGCCTGGAGTTCAATTGACGAGTTGTACACTTTCACAGGGGGGTGAACGCCATTCTGTCTCGGATTTACCAGTGGTTGCCCAGCATGTGTCTGAAATTTGCTTCTACCTGTGTGCCCCAGTATCGATCAACCTGACGACGCTGCCCATGGCTGTCAAAACAAAACCCAGACAAAACCCGGAATTGCACGAGGTCGAAGACTGCCATGACGTTTGGCTCAGCCCTGGTCTGGGCCATCTGGTCCCAGTTTTGACCCTGGACCCGTGCACTCAATCAGGCACGAACGTCCGGCGTGGTCGGGTACTGGTCGGGTCCACACTGAAGTACTTACATCAAAAATGCAAGGGTCATAATACCGTCGTATCGTCTCCCGGTAACCGGATGTGGTCCCTTTCGTTTGTTCGACGAAGGTCTCGCCAACCAGTGGGCTGCGCATCTCACGGCCACCTGTCAAACCGTAAATCTCGAGGCGCATCTGCGAGGATCGGCAGAAGCAGAAGCTTGCGACCGAGCGCTGACCACCAGAGCCTTTAGCCACAACGCTGGCTTCTCAACACCCACAAACTCCTACGATCCTGATCTCTCTCATTCCTCTAGATCTGGGAAAACAGCGAGGGAGGGGCGACTTTTTGCTCTGGTGGCTGGGAAGCGCTCGCGGGAATAATTGATTAGGCGCTGTCACTACGGATCAGAGGCCGCGGTCCCTCGCACAAGTCTCCTCGTTTTGTGCCCCGATTTTCGTGCCCCGTGGCCTGTTTTGGCGCGAATGAAAGGTTCCCCGGCCTTCCGCTGTCCTCTCGATACCCAGTTTCCTGCGCATGCTAAATCTAGGTGCTGCATGAGATTCCAGCCCCAACCGCACTAGTCACGCCGCGCGCAAAGGTCCACGCGCAGGGAAGAAACATACCCACTTCATATTCGGATTGCTTGCGCTTTCTGGCCACGGGCCAGGTGATAGATTGGCGTTCCGCCCTGATACTGAAACCCCACCGCCTAATTGCGAAACCCCCGTCTTGACTACAGATCTGTTTTGGCCCTCCGCATCTCCGTTCCCGTCCAGGCGGGTGCAACGTGGAACGATGATATATCTTCGCATGACCGGGCACCTGGTGCCCACTTTACCTCGCCCCCTCTCACATCGTCCGCGTCATGGCTTTCGACAGTGCAGAGGTACGTGCTGCGCGGACGCCCTCCCGCCGAGGACCGTGCGCTAAGGACGTGACCTCCCTCCCAGTCTTCAACACGTCCAACACAAGCCCGCCTCTCGATCAGTTTCCTGATAATTGGTGGAGGTGCGTTGCGTCTTTTGGCACTCCATTTGATCATAGCGCTTGACACCCCGCCGCGACTTAGGAATCGCCGGGCTCTCTTGCGCGCTCGCACTGAGGAGGGTTGGCCATCATGTGAGGGTCCTGGAGAGGTCGAGCAGACAGGCCGCGGTAAGTCGTTCCGCTCGGACGTCCACATCCTCCACACCTTGGTCCTCGGCGTCTGACTCGGTTCCGCGGGCGACAGTGCGGAGAAAGCGGCATCCGACTACCACCGAACCTCACCAAGATTTTCTTCCATTGGGACCTCTACAAGCCGCTTAAGCAGAAAGCCTTGATATCACATTGCATCAAGTTCGCCAAGTGTGAGCGCGGCCCAGTCTCACGCCGACGCGCTCATCCCTCTAACTTTCGTGCATTTGTTTTCGCTAGACGAGAACGGCGACGACCTGGGTCGGCAAGTATGGGATCAGGATCTTCTACGAGAGACAAGAGGTGTCTTCATGTTGCTTACGGTGCGTCCCCGCCTCCTTCCTTCAGCCACCTATTGCTCTTCCCTCATTATCCAAGCTCATATCGGGTCACAGCACGCGGAGCTTTACGACATCCTGTACGATGCAGCAACACGCGCCGGTGCCGAGGTGGACTTCAATTCGGAGGTGGTGGAAATGGACACAGAGGAGCGGGAGGTGACGTTATCGTCAGGGACGACGTTATCAGCCGACGTCCTCGTGGGTGCCGATGGCGAGTACGGGCCTTGTCGCGCAGCAGTCCTTGGCCAGAAAGTCCGGGGTAGCCCAACGGGCTTGGCCCTGTACGAGTGAGTCGAGACTAGCACTTTCCTCTCCTCCCTATCCCCGCCTGGTCCCCACGCGCCGGCGGCCACTGATGCGCCCACAGCACAATCGTCTCTAGTAATCACTTGCCGGAATACCTCAAAGAGGTGAAGACGGAGGTGAGTGCTGTCCCCCATTTCTCGCGGGGGCGTCGCGGGTGGAGCGTTGACGCGTCGGTTTCAGAACGGTATACTCGTGGCGTTTGGCGACAACCGTGCCATCCTTGGATTCCCCGTAGTACGTGGTCATGTTTGGTTCGGTTGCACTCCGAGGCGCTGACGTTGTCGGCACAGCATGGAGGCAACGATTTCGTGTTTCAATTCTACGGTCCAGACGAGGCGGCGGAGGGCAAGTTCGGCGACGCGCCGTCGGTGCCGGTCGCCTCCATATCGGAAATGGTAGACCCGCGGTCAGTACCCCCGCTGACCTGTATAAATGCCTTCAAGCTAACTGTCGGCGCGTGTTCCTCTCCACAGGTTCCATGAGCTCACCAAGAACGCCTCGAAAGCCACACGAATAACGATCCGCGAGAACAATGACCTGGAAGACTGGGTGGAGGACGAGGGCCGACTAGTGCTCGTCGGCGAGGCCGCGCACCCCTTCCCAGTGAGTGTGACCATCCCACGCCCGCCTGCCAATGGCACCCAGCGCTGACTCGTCGTCCATGCCCTGCCTCCAGCCAGGGACGATCCAAGCGACAGCCATGGCGGTCGAGGACGGCGCGGTGCTCGCGAAGCTCTTCTCGCACCTGACCGAGGAGCGCCAGATCGAGTCCTTCCTGTACGCGTACCAGGAGCTGCGGCAGGCGCGCACGCGCGGCGTGCGCGCGTCCGAGTTCGGGAACGCGTTCTTCATGGCGATGGCGGACTGCGACGCGTCGCGGCAGCGCGACGCGGGCATGCGCGCGCTCGGCGAGCAGGGCGTGAACGTGCTCGAGGCGGGCGGCGAGGCGAGCGGGCTCTGGGACGAGATCCGCGAGATCTTCGGGTACGACTGCGAGGACGAGGCGGACGACTGGTGGGTGCAGTGGGGCCTCCTCCGCGAGCGCGCGCTCGGCCGGCAGCGGGGCAGCGACGAGGACGAGGATGAGGATGAGGATGAGGACGAGGACGGGGACGAGGACGAGGATCACGCGCACCACCCAGCGCCGTTCCTGAACTTCGCGGCGTTGAGCGTGCAGGTTAGTTCGACTCACGATGGAGAGGATTAGTGTGGTTGGGGCCAATGGGCTGGGCCCGGCTTGGCGATCTGGCATTCGCTTGCGTTGTACGAGTTGCTTTTTAGATTGGGACTATGAACCTGCTGCGGGGTGCGGGCCAATGGCCTATCCGAGCAGGTTGCCGGATCGCTACCGCCAGGCTCTGATCAGGTTCCCCCTCACCGGATGGACTGGACGTCGACGGCATCTTTCGTAACTTACTCATACTGCATACATCGCATTATCATCATCTTTACCATGCATCCCACTAATCTCACTTCACTGATCAATAGACACAATTCGAGGGCCCCGCCGCAACATCTGCTAGTCGTTCAACTCAGGTCTACTAATGCACCTGTCATCCACACCGCACCAATTCCGGTCCACGGGTCCAATGGAGTTGCGGCGGATGGGACGCGGACATGGAATGTGGGCACCGTTATGGGTTTACCGTGACGGCGTCGTCAAGGACTTACTGTTTTGGGCATTGTGCGTATGAACCGTGTCTCCCGGACGGCGGCGACCGAATCTTTCTGGTTTACATACTATTTATTCGTACTGAAGACCCGCTCCCTAATTATAACTTTCACCACTGCTAGTACTGTATCATAGAAATTCAGGAACTTCCATGGGCTTAAGTGAGTCCGGAGCTTAGCCTCGACTCCACCATCTTCGGATGGCGGTGTTATGATTCTGGGGTTTACCTGCAGCAACAAGCACAGTGATCGCAAAGGTAAACAAGAACCAGGCCATTGGCACAATCCTCACATACTTATTAGCGCCAAATGCTGGTTCGAGAAAGGGTGGAAAAACCTGATTTGTCCTCAATATGAATGAATACTTTCGACTGAGCGTCCGGCGTGCACGTGTGTGCGTGGGTGGACAACTCATCGTTACATATATCTGATGAGGATTATGTGAAATCCGGTCTGAAGGCGGGCTTTAAACCGGTAATCTAGTGAAATATCTTTCTAATGGATCGAGGTTACCCCAGTGCTTGATAGAAAAGATTTGTACCCGACCATTCCAAGCGTCTTCTGTTCCGACCCCCAAGCCAACCTTACGAGGCAGGTCGCTCTACAGCTCGCCGACCTTCTTGACTCCGACGACGACGCGCTCGTTACGTCTCCAGAACTCGACGAGCACGTCCGCCATCCGCGTAGGGTCGTCCTGCATCGATACTGTCAACGCTGTCGTGGGACGCGCCCCGTCCGCCGGCCACGCACCTCATGCACCATATGTCCGACGTTGGGAACCACCACGAGCTGGAACTTCCCTTGCATCTGTCCGATCATCAACTCCTTGTCGAGGCGCTCCGCGCCTGCTAGGACCAGAAGACGAGCGGTGCGCGAAGCCAGAAATTTGCTCGACAGGCCTGTGAACCAGCCTGCGACGATCATGGAGCATGCGACGATCAGCATCAGTTTGGGCAAGCGGGCGTACAACGGCGCTGTGCTTACTATTCCAGTATGGGGCCGTCGAGCGGAGCGGGGTCCGCCAAAGGTACGCGGGCACACTCGGTGGCGAATTCTCGGGAGCGGGTACGATGACGGGGGGGACGGACACCCTCGCGGAGGTCGGGTTGCGGATCGTGTTCGTGTTCACGCTGACAGCAATGCCGCGAAGATGAGTCGCTCAGAGAACGCCACATAGAAAGCGACTCTTTCCCACTCACTGCCACTCGATCGCTTCCTCGGGGCTGTCGAACCCTTCTGGTCGCGCGTTGAGAAGACTGTGCATGAGCGGGAGGGCGTCGATGGTGAACTCTGTGTGTGAACACGTAATTAGCGAGGCGTCCCGCGATTCCAACAGAAACGGCCTCGTGAACCTTCGACGACATCGATTACACACACGCCGGTGATTCGATACTGATGTTGCTGGAGCATGGAACATGCGCGCACGCAAACGGACCCTCCGAGACTGTGGCCGACCAGCTGCAGGACGTAAGCGGCGCATCTGTCAAAGTCGTCGCTTTGATATTTGCTTACCAGAAGGGAAGGCGCGGTTTCAACGTCCGGGAAGACAGTCCGAATGAAATTGACGAGGTCCGCAGTGAGGACGTCCACATCCAGATTGTCCTGCCCCGGGATGGAGAGGGTCTTCGTCTTCCCTGCGACGAATGAGGAGTGCCCCACGTCCCCTCGCTGGCGTCCACGTACCGTGCCCACGGCAATCATACGACAGCACGCCGCACTCGCCCTTGCTCATGTCTGTGACCTCCTTCGCCATGCACGCAAATGAAAGGCCGGAGTAGCCGGCGCCATGGTGGCAGACCATCACGGTCCCATCCTCGAACTTCGGCGGCGTGTAATATGCCCTAATGTCGAGATCCAAATGCGGTCCTGTAACCTGCATTGCCTGATCGAAGAATCCAGAGGCAGATAATGGAGCTAATGAAGGATCCAAGGCGCGTTTTCGGGTAGCCCTGGGAGTCCGGAAGGGGCTGCGCGACATACATACTCCGTGAGCAACTAATACACATGGGGGAGTCGTACTCACGCTGCCGGAGGGCCCATACCAGTGGGCAGCGACCCTACTGAGTCTCCCGCTTCATCCTCCTCTTCGTCATCTTCTCCTGGTAGAGGAGGAAGCTGGGGTGCTTTCGCAAACCGAGCTTGGAGGGCCGAACGATAGAGATCGGACATTAAGCAAATCTGGCCGGTATTCGGGTATCAGTGTGAGGCAAGGCTGAGCTGGCTGATGGGCTGTGATGGTGTATGTGGCTGCACAGGCTCTAGACAGATCTCCGCAGTGCAGCGATGTGGAAAAGGGATGTGGTACAGTATTCTGAAAGGTGCCAGTGCTCGTGGTTCGGGGGCTTCGCGTTCGCATCTTATCTAATCTTGGTACTCAATTACATATCTCTCCGAGTTTAGCTAGCGCCTGGCTAGCGCTGTCCTCGCAACATTGTCAGGTCTCAAGATCTCAAGTGTGAGGACATGTCATCGAGGAACGTGAACCATGGACATCATGTATTACTTATGGTGTCCAATGCCGACAACAACGAACGGAAGAGAGATCCTAATCTTTGCCAGTTGAGCCCACTGGCACGTTGGCGCTGCACAGACTTGAAACACCAATACCACCGACACATTTACGTTTACTTTTCCTCCATGCGTTTCCCGTCCTCCTCCTTCCCACTCCGCACAGGCAGTCCAGCAAATTTGGACCGCAACGCCTCGTACTTGCGCCGCTGCGCCACCGACACGCTCGGCTGCACCTTCTCCAGTGCCCGCCCGAAGTCCTCTGCCGACACCAGCATCCGCCGCACCTGTCCCTGTTGCTGCTCCTGCTGCGGCCCGCCCTCCGCCTCCATAGCGTCCAGGGCGCCCAGCGTCCGCTTCAGCGCGGCGACCCCCGCCTCGCGCACTAGGGCAGCAAGGTCCGCGCCGCTGTACCCCTCGCACCCCCGCCTCACGAGATCCTCGATCAACAGCAGGATCGCCCCCGAGTCGCCGGGCTCAACGCTCTCGCCAGCTTCGACGCCAAGCGGGACCTTCCTTGTCATCTTCCGCACGATCTCGACGCGCTCGTCCGCGGACGGGAGGTCGACGTAGAGCAGCTTGTCGAGGCGGCCGGGGCGGCACATCGCGGGGTCGATCATGTCCGGGCGGTTCGTGGCCGCGATCACGTACACGGCCTTGCGCGCGTCGAGGCCGTCGAGCTCTGTCAGGAGCGTGTTGACGACGCGTGCGGAGGACTCGGACTGGGGGCGGGACATAACATAATGAGTGAAGCACGACGATAGTGGACCAGGATACGAGCGGTGCTCACCATGCTGTCATCGCGGCGGGGAACGAGCGCGTCCAGCTCGTCGAAGAAGATGACGCACGGCGAGGACGCGCGTGCCCTGGAGAACACTTGCCGTACAGCGCGCTCGCTCTCGCCGACATACTGAAATCCACAAGTGCGCTCACAAGTTACCAACAGACACGACGAGAATAGAGGGATCGGGAGCCCACCTTGTTCAGCAATTCCGGGCCCTTCACGCTGATGAAGTTCGCGCGGGACTCGTTCGCGACCGCCTTCGCCAGAAGCGTCTTACCGCAGCCGGGCGGACCCCAGAGCAGCACGCCGCACGCCGCGACGATCCCGACCGCACTGAACAGCTCCGGCCGCTTGATGGGCTGCACGATCGCCATCTGCAGCTCCTCGCGTGTGGCATGGAGCGCGCCGATATCGGCCCAGGTCACGTCCGGCACGGTCGTGAAGCCTTCCCGTTTCGACGACGGCTGCACCTCTTGGAGCGCGAGCATGAAGTCTGCGTAGGTGATGCACAGCGGGGCGAGTTGTGCCTCGGTCAAGGGATCGGGGTGCGCGCGGAGGAAGTGGACGATCGAGCTCGCCACAGTGTGCTTTGAGACGTCGAAGCTGGCGAACGGGACAACTTGACTGCTGCTTTGTGGCGCGGTGGGCCGAGGCTGGGAAGGTGGGTCGACAGCCATGGCCGTGTCGCCATCTAGTTGGGGTACCGCATTTTCGGGCAGGACCAGGGTGCCCTCCGATATCTGCTTGAATATTCGCTTCACTGCGATGATGCCCGCGGCGCCGGTGAGTGCAGCAAGGTCCGCGCCGACGTAGCCCGGAGTCGCCTTCGCGAGAGCGATGTAGTCAAAGTCGCCTTCTAACCTGAGCTTCGACGCCTGGACACGGAGAATCCTATGATTACGGTCAGAATGGGAGGAGTAGATGACATATCCAGCGCACTTACTGTGCTCGTGCCTCTTCGTCTGGTACACCCATGCTAATCTCGTGGTCGAATCTGCCTGCTCGACGTAGTGCCGCATCTAGCGAATCTGGTCGATTCGTCGCACCGATCACCACGACCGGCCTGTTGTCGTTCTTCTCCCATGACATGTCTGTCTCAGCGTCAGCCCCTGGACGCGATGCGGGAAATCGGACACGACGCACCATCCATACACGTCAGAAACTGGGCGACTATTCGCCGCTCCATCTCCCGCTGCGCGCTCTCGCGTTTTGGCGTGATCGCGTCGATCTCGTCGATGAAGAGCAGACATGGCGCGACCCGCTTTGCCTCGTCGAACGTATCCCGGAGTGTCTTCTCGGACTCTCCGGACATGCCGGAAACGACTGATGGCGCGGAAATGTTGATGAATGGTACGCCAAGCTCCTGTCGAGAGCAAATACAGAAACACGTAAGACATGGTATTCTTGAATGACAGAGGAAAGTCCCTCGAAGGGTCAACACAGCGGAGGGGATGGACACGAGTCTACCGTCCCCGTTACCGCATGGGTACAAGGCCGCACGTTTCCGTGCTCGCGGTGTACACTCAAAAGACTCGTTGATCTGAGCAGACCATGATGCGATAGAACATGGCTCTTGAAAGACGCCGCGAATATTGGGACTGTCGCAATTAGATGGACATGAGACCACCCTTTCCTCCATAGAGGGGCCCACAGATACAATCGTAGTCAGGTCAACCTCACTTCAACCCATACTCGTATTACTGTCCTCCATCCCTTCCGTCGGATCCAGATGTTACAACACACATCCCCCACGCATCCCATCAACGTGAAGCTGACCTGGTCGTACGCGCGCAACCTGAACCCCGCGACCTGAACCCGGCGCCTTTCAGGGCGACATTGCAATCTGCAGCGCGCGGCATGCGTGTAGAGTGTATTTCGGAACTACCCTCATGTGTGCTGTGACGCGACAAGCACATCGTGACGTTGTGGGGTCCCACCCGTCTACACGGTATTCCTTGGACGTATCAAACCCACCCCTCCCTTGTTTTCGGCGTGTGGTCCAATACGTCTGGTGACGAGACTAGATAGCACACGCACACACGCGATGGGATGCAGAATGCGCCGCCGACTTGAGATATGACACGAAATGCGAAGGTCACTCACCCCAGCAATTGCGTGAGCAAGCATCGTCTTCCCGCAGCCCGGCGGCCCATGCAAGAGCACTCCCCGCGGCGGCTGCACGCCCGTGTGCAGGTAGATCTCCGGATGACACAGCGGCATCGCGACCAGCTCCAACATCTTCTCTATGCACGCATCCACCCCTCCGAGATCCGACAGACGTGTCGCGGGAGGCGTGTGGTCCTTCGAGACGCTGCCCCCCGAAAGCTTCGGACGTTTGGTCCCATCCTCCCGGGTCGAACGCAGCTTCCTCTTCGTGCTGACTGGCTTTGAATCAGCAGAAGTGCTCGCGGGTTCCGCCTCCGCCGTTGGAGTGTCGAGGGGAGTCTCCGCGGGGGTTGTGTCTGCTATGTGCTCTTCGGAGGGCGGGGGGACGCTGGGGGTGGTGGATCCGGAGGCGGGCGTGGATGCTGAGTTGAGGTTGAGCTTAGCACGTCTATGAGTCGACCAGAGACCCTGCATAGAGCGATTCAGGGCGTTCGAGCTCTGCCTAGACACATGTGAGCGAGGTGAGACGCGGATTGAGCAACTGTAGGACGCACCGAGATCTCCATTCTACCCAGTCCGGTGTCACGTCTCTTCCGGTCTTTACGAAAGAGTGATACACTAGTAGCCCACAGCTAGGGATGATACGGAGGAGGGAATGGGAGGACGAGAGGTTGCCTGGCGGAATGCCTGCCGGCGACAAAATTCTGATTACGGAGCACTCATTATCTGATAAGATTAGACTGGCCACTGCCAGCCCACGCTTGCGCCGCAAGTGATGTCTATATTCTCGTCGTCCTCGTTCTGAAATCTCTGAGTCCCCCCTATGCTTCACGACAGGCATGGCGCTATTTTCGACTGGACAAAAGCCGATAAAAAGTAGGAGACTTTTCTGGTCACATGACCAATTTGACAAAAGTCTTTCGAAAGTCTCGCAAAAGAAAACCTTTCTTCCCCTTTTTGCTCAACTTTTCACCATCCCAGGAAAAGTTAAACACCTATGTCGACTTTTTCTAGACTTTTCGCCTGTTGCGAATAGCGCCATGCCCGTCGTGCTTGGATGCTTGTGGCACGGTTAGAGGCTGGGAATTAGGCTCTGAGCGGAGCTCGAAGGAACGCGATAATTCAACACCGGAACACCAAGCCCGTCCTGACGTCTCATCTTCATCAGCCTGCTGAATCTGGTATTTGCTGGCGTATTTCATCTCTTAAATCATCGCCATAGATTTGAAAGACAAAGGCTAAATACCTCTTCCAGAACTGCTTTCTTCCACATAAGTATCTCGGTTCGGGGCGCAATACCTAGCCGGAGCTAAACTTTAACATGCTGCACGGACACTGTGAGTTATGTCGCTCCCGATCTCTACATGAACACGGAAACTATTTACTTACACCACCATTCGCAGCGGTGTTTCGTAAGAAAGTCCAAGTCCGAAGGTCTCCTGAGTTAGGGTTTTCACGACCGATGTCCGGAGTCTGTGCTAGAGCCATATGAAGTCCTCACGAACAAGCTGCGGGAATTCCACTTCCCAATATTGACCGTGACAGGGGCCCCCTCGACGTCTGTCTGGGACTCGGACAGATGGGAGCCGGGGAAGGGACGGAAGGCTCAGGTGTGTGTGTGAATCTCCGACCCCAATCCGACCCCTCGAAATCTTCCGCTGAATTATGTATTAGCCGGCATGCGCGCCCCAAGTGGTATATATTCCTTAGATACAACCCTCAAGCGATGGCAGACACTCTCCCAGGAAGCGCAGGAACTGGTCTCCCCTCTTTCTCCCCTATCACCTCTGTCTCCGGCACCTTTGGGCCGGTGTTCATAAGTGCCTACATACATATCCCTGTCGTACGTGTAAACATACCGAGGCCTCATTCGCTCCTGACCGAGTCAGTTACAGCCTGTACGGACTACTTGTGCACCAAGCATTCAAGTATTTCCGTCTGTACTGAGCCGACGCTCGATGGCTGAAAGGCTTGGTAAGAGGATCATCTTAAGATACTGCAGTCACGGAACTAACCTGTGTTTTTTCCTAGGTCGTCGCCGCATTGTACGTACATTCCATCTATTTTGGGGGGCCTGTTTCCCATTCCTCCTAGAATACTGGAGACCGGCGTGTCCGCATTACATATTCATTTACGTACGTATTCTGATTCTGCTTCATTCACAGTCCAATTTTTCACACCGATGAATAGCTACTTTTACTTCGTCGAAAACTACGGGAACCCACTGGCATTCTTACAGGATGTTTGGTGCGTACTGCGGCCCAGAATCGTCGCTACGCGTCATAACTTACTGACGGCTTACTTGACAATCTGTGTGGGTGACTTCAGGTCCATAAATGTAGGCATCTCTTCCCAAATTTACTTTCTGTCAAGGGACTGATAAATAGATGCAGATATTCTCGACCGTTTCTGTATGTATACAAAACGTGGACACCGCGATCGCACTGCTGACCAGATGGATTCAGGCATGCATTATGATCAATTGCCAGAGGTATTGATCGGTTTGGTTTCTCCCACAGCCGCCGTACTGAAGAGCGTTCGTGCAGTTTCTATGCTGTACGCATTCTACTTGGTCCGTCGCTGTAACCGCACCAACGATAGTATGCTAACCGGAGTGGGGGCTGGACGGAAAAACAGTTGGACCAACAAGATACAAGTATTTGCCTGTGGTTGCCAGCGTAAGCGTCGGGTCGGGGACCATTTGCGGGGTAATATCAGCTAACAATATGATAGGTCTTCCTTATGGCAGGCGCGATGGGTCAGTCTTCATGATACCGTGTTATGGTTATGGCTGAAGATAGTATCCCACACCCTTCAGGTATCTCGATCGGTGAGCAGTCCCACTTTTTGCGAAAGCTGTCACCGTTGTTGGGCAAGTCCCTTCAACCGACCTCCGTAAACCACGACGTACTAATCTTCGTCGACGCTGTACAGATTCCGCGGCCTCTCAATCGATAATTTCCAAACCCTACTAGTGTGTTCGCTCAATTTATCAATGTCGTCACATTTCCACAATGTCGGCGTTGTGCAGACCTTGATCTTGGCATATAATGCTGTCGCTTCCGGGGGCGACGTGATCCTAACTGCAACTATGATCTATATCCTACACCGGTGTCGCACCGGCTTGAAGCGGTATCACCGTCCCTGATCACGGTTCAGGTTCATGTCTATGCTGACACGCCTTTATACACAGCACGGATGGCATGATCAACCGGCTTATCGTGTACACGGTCAGCACCGGTGCGTTACGCATCGCGCTGACTCGGAGAGGCGTCTAGGACTCTTGACGACGTGATTATCATTTCCAGTGAGTGGATTTGCATGAACCATCGCTGACGGTGTGAAACCCAACTCCAGGATCTTCAACATACTGTCGGCCATACTGGTGAGCGTGATTCATCGTCCTTAGTCCCACCGAGCCTCATGCGCAGACATAGGTCCATGTTCTGGGGATGAACAACTGGGCATGGTTGGGAACCATGATGATCGCCGAACGACGTGAGTACCGTGGTCACCGGCGAGGCCATCCTAGAAAGCGACTAATCACACCGCACGCGCTACAGTCTATTCCAACTCGCTAATGGCCGCGTAAGTCGCGAAACGCCTCGAAGCTAGCCACCCGGCATGTACTTGACGCGGCCGCTTCAGGCTCAATTCACGCAGATTCACCATCGACAAGCCAGGAGAACAGGCCGACGAGGGCCATCGCGCAGACCCTTTCGGCACTGCTATCTGGCCCAGCACTGTGCGCTTCAGTCACGGTGGCCAGTCGTCCGCGACGGATGAGGGTATACAACTCTCGCAGGTAGGCGCGTCTTGCCCACAATGTCCGTATTCCCAGACTGACGATGTCTGCAGATGCGTGTGAAGTATTAGGAAGGCGGGAGCACGCCGGGGGTTGAAAAGGAAGGCCTCGAGATCGTATGATCATGGTTGAAAGGTTCTGAGGGATGGATGTATCCTTCGGGACGGAGGTACAGACATGCAGATAGAATTCTGGGGACGACAGTTAGATACGTCGAATATCTACAGATGCGGAGAGTCGGGGATCCTGTGTCCGAGTTACACTAAGTAACAGTGCGCCAGAGGACGTTCGGGCCGTGGGGTTGTAAACTCCGGCCCGCGCCATTTGTGGCAGATGCGGTGCTGCAGCAAACCTTACGCTTGGCAATGGGTACGTATACGCAGGGCGCCATGCCACGTCTTACCTTCCTCCAACTCCATAACGTCGTCCATGAGTGTCTTCCGCGAACGCGACCCCGATCTCATTATGGAAGAGGCCACAACGACACAGCGGGCACCCGGATCCGCGTCATCGTCGACATTTCCTCTGGCCAACGCAAACACGCAATCTCAGCCTCTGCGATCAGTGTTTGCGACTCCGAGTGCACCCCCGAGTACGGGCTTTGACTGGAAAACTGGTCGACCCTTCCCACCCATCTCATCGACCACCCCGTCCGGCCGACAGGAGCCGCTGAGTGCCGAAGAGACCCCCCATGCTGGCATCTCATGCGATTTCTGTGGGAAGGTCGGTATCCGGGGTATCAGGTACAAATGCGTACAGTGCGCTAGTAAGTGGTACTTTCCTTGCCGTATATCTAGTGCTCCTATACTAAAATAATGCTGCAGACTACGACAGATGCAGTGCGTGCATGACCTCCCCCAGCGCATGGGCGGCCCACGATCACCAATTCTTCCCGATACGGACCAAGGACGACCTCTTTCACCTTGCTCAGGTCGTCGCGAGGCTACCGCAGCAGTCGCTTGGCCCACCTGCTACAGTTTACGCCGGTATCACCTGCGATGGCTGTACGAAGCCGATCGAAGGCGTGAGGCACAAGTGCTTGGTTTGCGACGGTGCGTTCCTCATCTCCGAGTGGTTGAAATCGGAAGTTAGAGGAGCGAAGCTGACTGGTCCCGCGAATCGCCCACGAAAGATTACGACTTTTGCATCACATGCATCTCCGATCCCTCCAAGAGACAGGGACATAACCCGATCCACGCCTTCTTTGCGATCGTCACACCGCAGGACAAAGCCCTATACGACAATGTCCGTACCCAGGCGCAGCCGCAAGGCGTTCGTCACGAGTCGGTGGTGTGCGACACGTGCAGAACATCGCCGCTTGTCGGCGTCCGACACCACTGCCTCGACTGTCGCGGTGAGTCTGTTACAGCCCGCTGGTTTTGGGACCCCACTAAGCTTTTAATAACGTTGTATTGTCGCATATAGACTATGATCTGTGCACAGAATGCATATCCAACCCGCAACTGCGGCTGAAACACGACCTCACGCACGGATTCTTCCCGATTCCCACGCCGGCCGACCTGACATCGTACAACGGCGCTTCAGAGCTTCGGAGGGCGAGCCCAGGTTTACAAACGTCCCAGCAACCTGTTCAGTTGACGGCGAAGATATCTGAGCTAGTTTCTGGTGTAGACAATCCAATTCCGGGAGCCTAATACACTAATTTCAAGCCTCGAGACGCGCCGTTACCTACGCAGCGATTACCGTGTTTTTGTGTATCAGCAGGGGCTGTTTCTGGAGACTTGACGTATGTGCATACCGTTATTGCCCGCACCGATCCTCGCGTACAGCACATGAACGACATGCTAGAGTGCCGAAAAAAATGGCACAAAAAGCTGGCGTACGAACAAGGAGTGCATTAAGGGGGAATCGAACCCCCGGCGGGTCGATGGCAACGACCCAGGTTACCACTACCCCATTAATGCAGTTGCTTTAAAGTCATTCATAAATATGATATCATACAGGGGACACCGGAAAGACCCAGACCATCATCTCAGGCTCCTCCTAACTCTGGCTCCTATCAACTCTGGCTCCTACCAGCTTCGCGCCCTAGAATGGATCCCTGCTTCCCCCAGTCGGCGCTTGGTAGGAACGGGCGGATGTTCGAAGCAGCCTGTGTCCACGGGCGATCAAACTTACCTGGGGAAAGAGGTAGTACGTCACCAAACCCGAAGCTTTAAACTGATGTCGCGCTGGGAACTTGCTCTTATAACCTCCCGCCAGCTCAGTCGATCATTTATCGAGAGAAAAACTCCGCAGTCCCTGGGTCCTAGGATATAGACGGGTACAGAGCTCATGCGGGAGAACCTCCGGGTATGTCTTGCGTAGATATTTCGTACAAACGTGCGTGCTGACGGGTCAACCGGTCACGGCCCAGTGCTTTCCAGCGATATGATATCAAACCGAACCGAGAGTCGAATAACGCTTTGCTGGACTTTGTGCTGGTAAGATTTCCAGATGGCGTTCGCCCCTTCACGGACCCCGGTAGCGTTCGCATCAGTCATCCTTGTGCTTCATACCATGGCAGTCCAACCTTGCAGCTGTCTTTCCTCGTCTCGCATCGGACTTGGATGGATGCTAACTGATGTGCACATCTCTTCCACTTTCAGACAGCCGTGCATCCCGTTCAAACCTCCTGAAGGTCCGGCAGCAACCGGCAGAGACCTGTGACGTTGGGAAGACGTTCAAGAAGAACTCGATAGGGTTTGGATCGGTACCGTGAGCGCCAAGGACAGCTTCCACTTGACTCAATTATATATAGGAGGTGGCCTGCAGACATTGGATAGTATAAAACGCCCGCCTGTCCGTAGGGCAGTACTCTCGCACCTCTCGCACTCACCACCATGTCCTCAAAAACCATCTCTCTCAACGCCTTTGAGCACCCCGTCAAGGCGGTGACGATCTTCCAATCATCCACCGCGCAGCTGACCCGTACATTCACGGTTGAACTGAAGGTAGCCAGTTGCACGCAGCGCTCTCCAATCCTCGCAATTGACCATATATACATTTGGTTTATAGAGTGGCAGTAACGTGCTCGAGATCTCTGGCATCTCCAGCCAGGTCGACAGAGAGTCGCCCAGGATCTACGGTCTGGGAACGAATGCACGCGTCTTCGATATGTCGTGCAACGCCAAACTCGCGAATGCTCCCAATCAAAAGCTCACCAAGAACGCGGCTGCGATCAAGAAGCTCGTGGCGAAGCGCAAGCTGCTCGAGGCAGAGCGCAATGTTCGCCAGACCGAGTTCAGCCTTCTCGACGATGCTGCGCGTTCACTCGCTCAGGACAAGGCCACCTCGTTCGACGCGCTCATGGACACGTTCGTCCTGAGAAAGAGGAACGCAATGCAGACCGTCGTCGAGATGGCCGAACAGATCGAGGAGCTCGAAAAGGAGATCTGGCTACTTAATAGCTCGCACAAGGGCGAGACCGCTGCCGTGGTCGGCGCTACCCTACTCGCGAAGCGCGACTGCAAAGTCGAGTTCCAACTGGCCTATTGTAAGCTCTCCATGCGCGTTGAACAAGATATTGATGCTAACGCTGCATCCCAGTGGTCACCGGCGTCAGCTGGCGCCCGTACTACGACCTGCACGCGAGCACGTCCGACGGGAAGCCCTCCTCTGACGTCTCGCTCCACTACTGCGCCAACATCACCCAGAACACGGGCGAAGACTGGTCCAACACTGTCCTCACTCTGAGCACCGCCAACTCGCACGCGCTCCACAGTCTCACCGTCCCCAAGCTCGATCCGCTCCGCCTCCTCCCTGCCCGCCCTCCCGCCTCGGGTGGCGAGCTCGTCGGGGGCGGGATTGTCCAACGGCAGCAGCGAGCCGAAATGTGCGTGCCGCTGACCTCAAACCTCGGCCAGCAGCCGTTTCCGGCCGCCCATGGTGCGTTTTGTCCAGCAGTGCGCCGCTCCCATTGCTAACGATCTCAACTTGTGATTGTTCGGCGCGGTCCGACCCCCAGTAACCCAACCAGCTCCGATACGCGTAGCACGCAAAGCCGCTCTCTCGCCGGGGCGGCGTGACAGAGCGCGCGCCACCCCTTCCCCGCCTGCCTTCGAGGAGGAGTTCGAGAACATCGTCGACAGCACGTCAGATGAAGAGGTAGAGTACGAGACGCTTCTCGAGGGCGCGGTGCTCGCCAAGAACCCCCTGTCGCTCGCGTACCGCGTGGAGGGGCGGGTGTCGCTGCCGAGCGACGGGGTGGCGCACAAGGTGTCGATCGCGGTGTTGGACTTCTCGGCGGCGCTCAAATACGTGTGCGTGCCGCGCAAGACGAGCGCGGCGTTCATCGAGGGCCGGATCAAGAACACGAGCGAGTACGAGCTCCTCGCGGGCCCCGTGAGCGTGCTCATGGACGACGGCTTCGTGACGAAGACGCTCCTTGGGGTACGTCTCCATCTCCCTTGTTTTCATATCCAGGTCATGATACACTGACGCTACAGTAACGGTTTATGGTGACAGCTGATCGGAGTCAATGAGTCGTTCACGTGCGTACTTGGGATCGACACCTCGCTCAAGATGTCGTACCAGACCAAGTCCCGCACGGAGCACGAGCCCAAGCGGAGCTTTGCGGAGCCGTCAAAGACGACGACGCGCACTGTCACGACCACTATCACGAACGGGCACTCATTCGACGTGACCGGGCTCGTGGTCCGCGACGCGATACCCCTTGGGAACGACGACGCGAACATCAAGGTCGCGCTCCGCCGGCCAGATGGGCTCGCACAGTCCAAAGACGGCGAGGAGGTCATCGTCGCGCTTTCTCCGAGCGGTGCTGGCGACTCTGAGGGGCAGGAGGCGAAGGTACAGTGGGCACGGACAGAGAACGGGGGCGGGGGCGAGAAGGAGGGCTTGTACGAGTGGGTGTGCGAGCTCAAGGTCGGGAAGAAGGTCAAGCTGGAGGCGGAATGGGAGGTCAAGGCGCCGAGCAGTATGCGGTGGGAGGAGCAGTTCAACGTCCAGTTTGGGCGGGGCAGGAGGGAGTAGGTGATCGCCCGGGCTCCGTCACGGGGGGGGGGTAGGAGGAGATGAGGGGATCGACACCATCATACATACATCGGTTCTCGGTGGAACGGCCGTAGGTCAACTTGAAGTCTTGAACGGAATGTAGCTATAGCAGCATCACGTCTTCCCCTGTTGTGTACTTGTAGCTCGTGGAGATCAATCGGTCGATCTGAACATAAACCACGATACGATGTTGACCTTCATTTCTGAGGAATAGACGGACGGTCCTGTCCATGCAAAGTCGTATGTTCCTAGGAACACAACTTCGAGTTACCAGGCATGTTGTACTAAAGGGTGTGCGAGAGCGACCGCCCACCGGGCCAAGCACTCCTCATCAACAACATCCACCTCAGGACCTTCAACGGTATCAGCGCCGTTCAGACGTCTGCAACCCGCAGACGCTGCGAGCCGCTCGATGATCGGACAAACGACAGATTTGAACTCCTGCTGGCGCTCCTCATACTCCGCCGTCGATACACCCTGCGATGTCTCAAGCCACGACGCAGCATCGTGCAACGCGGGCAGTAGTTCCTGGAAAGTCGCGCGCAGGTTATGAACGTCCGCCTCGAAGTGCGCCTTCGCAGCAGCCCGGTTCGCCACGGCGACCATGCCGTCCATCTCCCCATCTGAGAGCCCACGCCTCTCGCTTGGAATGCGGATCTCGCTCCATCGCCCGGTCTGCGTGTCGGTGGCGGAGACGGTGAGGTAGTTGCTCGGGTCGACGCTGAACGCGACCTCGATCTGAGGCACGCCACGCGGCGCGAATGGTATGCCTGGGAGCATGAGCCGGCCCAGTAGGATATTGTCCCTGGTGCGCCCGGTCTCGCCTGCGTAGACCTCGATCAGCACCCCCGGCTGGCCGTCGGATGTGGTCGTGAACGTTGCGACTTGCTTCGTTGGGATAGTGACGTTGCGCTCGATGAGCGTTGTCATAACACCGCCGGCAGTCTGGACTCCGAACGAAAATGGCGCGGCGTCGAGGAGGAGGACTTCCGAGAACTTCAGAGGGCCTTGTCCAGTCAAGACGGCGGCTTGACGGGCTGCGCCGTACGCGACGTCCCCATCATGGGGAGGAGGGATGTGCGGGAGCTGGATGGTGCGTGGCTGCTTGCCATTGAAGAAGGCCGACACTAGTGTGACGATTCGGGGGATACGCGTTGAACCGCCGGCGAGCACGATCTCGTCCACGTATGACTGGTCGATCCTCGCATCGCGGAGGACCTTCTGGATGGGCTCGAGTACCAGCCGGAAAAGATCTTGGCAAATGTCTTCAAACTCCGAGCGGGTGATAGAGGTGTAGAAGTCAATGCCCTCGTACAAACTGTCGATCGCGATGGTCGTCTTGGAGGCAGCAGACAAGGTGCGCTTCGCGCGCTCGCACGCAATGCGAAGACGGTGGAGGGCCCGGGCCTCGTCGGAAAGGTGCTTCCCATGCTCCCGTCGGAACTGCTGAGCGAAATGCGCAACTAGACGGCGGTCAAAGTCTTCCCCGCCCAGGTGAGGCACGCCGGCCGTTGCCTGGATGGCGAATGTATCCTTGTCTATCGTCAGCAGCACCACGTTGGTGTTTCCTCCACCAATGTTCAGGAGGAGGACCAGAGATTGATGGCCGAGTTCGGCCCTGTTCAGCCCATAGGCGACGGCAGAGCAGCTAGGCTCGCTGATGAGACGGAGGACGTGGAGTCCAGAGGCGGTTGCCGCGCACTCGACCGCCTGCCTCTGGGCGAAAGTGAAGCAGGCCGGGACGGTAATGACGGCGGAGGTGACGGTGCCACCGATGTGGGCTTCGGCTGTTTTCTTCAAATAGGTGAGGATCATGGACAGAATCTCCTCTGGAGACTAAGAATGCATGATCAGTACGCTGGTATTCAGCCATCAAAGTAGACAACAAATGTGTTACTTACGAAGTCCGTGGTCTCCCCACGATATTGCACACGGATACGTGGCTTCGAGTCTTTGTTGAAGACAAAGAAGGGCAGGTGCTCGATGCGTGACTGAACCTCTGGATCTGTGAAGTCGCGACCAATGAGTCGCTTGACATCGAAGACGGTGTTATAAGGATTCAAGACGGCTTGAGTTTTAGCCTCATCGCCAATGAGGCACTCGCTGTCGGTGAAAGCCACGTAGGACGGCGTGCAGAGGTTACCCTGGTCGTTGGGGATGATCTCGACCTGATCTCTGTACAAGACGGCGACTCGGCTATAATCCAGGTGGGGTCAGTGGCACAGCGGCCAGGAGATGAGCTCAAAGGGAAACTTACGAGTAAGTGGTACCCAGATCAATCCCAATCCCAACTGGCCTATCGGTTATCATCTTGGGAATAGATCAGGAGGAGGTGTAGACAGTGCGGCGCGTGCAACGATGACGGGGACTCGAGTTCGCGGTGGGTTGAAGTATGCATAGCAAACGCGCAGTACAAAAGAATCCGGAAGGACCCACGCGTGTTTTAACACTAAACAAAGGCTTTGACGTAGTACGTGACCGTGAGAGTCCCGGCAGTAGCGTCCTCCTCGATCGTACGGCGTGCACCCCGACATTCCGCAGGCCGTGACATGTCCGTGGAATATTCATGGAGTCCTTTGTGGCATGCACAAAGAGCGAAGCTCGTTCGAGCGCCCTGCCATGCAAACCAAAGCGATTCTACAAACATGTCGCGGCCAGCGGCATCTCAGGATGCACACCGTGCTCACTCCTCATTCTCTTCGAGGATCCGGAAGGCTAGCGTATATACGCACGGCGTGCATCCCCAGATGGCGCAGGCCGTGACATGCTTTTGGAATCACCTTGCTGTCCTGCATGGCAGGGCGCTTGACGGCGCTTGGATGTTGGCGCCCGTCAGAAAGGGATTCCACGACTCGCATGTCGCGGCCTGCGCCGTCTGCGGATGCACGCCGTGGTATATTCTCATGCCATGATCGAGCTGGAACTGGTTGAGCACTGCCAGCACAACGATGACTGTGGGGTGGGTCATCTACGAGGGAACTAACTCAACATGCGACCCGTGGGAGCGGGTGAACGACGATAGGCCCTGCGACACTGACTTCGTGGGGAGAGAAGGAGGAGGTGGAGAGTGACTGCACAGGGTGGCTCAGGGCGGTACAATTTCGATACTGGACACTGGACTGACCTCGAACACGGGGAGCTTGTAGCATGCGCGTGGATGCCATATAGAGCCTGAGGAAGAAAATCAAGGAGATCGCATTGCACCCGCCAGATCGTATTAATACTAAAACATTGTTAATAGTACAACCGGAGTTTTCAGGAACTTACGTCGGCGCGGAAAGTAATTATGGTGATGCTCCTAGTGCTGCCTCCCTGAACTGTTACTTCCCTCCGCAGAAAATCAACGTGAAAGTCCGTTTGAGCAAAGCGGCAATGACTGAGCTTGAAGATAGAAACTATACTCACATAGCACGATGACTCGTTGACTTCGTGCCAGATTTGCAGCACCCAGTATGTCGGTGGGACGGTCGATGGACTCGGACAAGTTCACCATAGGAAACAAGCGCCTACTACCACTGGGCTCGGAAGATATCGGGTCGAGGGTTATGTAATTCGATATTCCGAAGTTGTTCCCAAGTACTGCATCCCTCTTCTCCTCGTATACAATACTTACTGGGCTTGACGAAGCTAGGCAATGAAGTACACAGACTCCAACGGACTCCAACGGCCAGGCCTTTCTGGTGTAGCTTCGTTTATCCTTGGCTGATCCCCCGGGCGTTCGTGGATGACGCCCATACTTGAAGCTCAAACGCTTGAACGTTCGACTTGAATTCCGACTCTGCGGCTCGAGGCTTAAAATCCTTTTGATCACGCCGCCATCGGCCGCCGCACGCGTTCTAGATGAGCAGTAGGCTCCACGGATGTCGATTTCGAGCCTCTTCAATGGCATTGCATTCGAATGACACGGTGCGCGTGTACTAAAGGTGCGTGCTTCCGCGCGAGGCTTGGTCATTGGATGATTGTGCAAGCGCAGTCGCAAGGACGAGTGGTAGTCGTCGCTGTGGGCACGACTAGTCCCAACCTGTCTAAAGCATACTTCAGAGTGCCGTTTCCAACCCCTCGATCCCAATGTCCCAAGTTCGCAGGACCGCCCCACTCATCTTCCGATGCCGGATGGTGGGGGGGTCCATGAACGCTCATAGGAGTCTTGCGCTTCGGCCGAGCGCGCGGCACGCATGTGCTAGAATGCGACGGCGTTTGGTCAACTGCACTTCGCGCCGCATCATGACGGCCGAGTTTATGGTGCTGGTGTCTCAACACTGTCGTCTGTTCTCTGCATCTAGAAGCGCCTGTGACTTGCCGGTTGATGCGGATATCAAGAGAAGTGCTCACGGATGTAAAGGCCTATGCAATTACTGCAGCTCTGGTGTGCTTGCCTCTTCGGCCCGAGAGCGTCGAACGGTCGCTCAGGGTGGTTCTGACGCGCGCTCGGAGGGTTGAGAGCGCGTGGACTGTGGCGGCGTGTCGCACGTTTGCTCGTCATTTTCGAGGTCGACGGGTGCCGTTTGGTAAAAGGTCCTTACAGTTATGGCCGGGTATGACGACATTGCTGGCTGTCTCTGTCTCTGGAGTGGTGCTTTATGAGGAATAGATTTTCGCTCTCGCATTTCGCGAGCGCACGAGATGCGTCTTTGGTGCTATCCACCGTGCGCCAGCGAATATCAGGGCGCCACTGCCCGGGAAGCCTTGCACTGCCGTCTGTCATTTCCAGCGCTGTGCATACAAAGCAGATGGGCAGAAGGTACTACATGAGAAGAGATGCCGCCGGGCCTTGGCTCGGAGGTGCTCGAAACAGGCTCCTAATATACAAAGTTCCGAATGATGGCGGCGAGCGACCAATCGCCACAACAGCTGATGCGAATTGCAGACGTCTTCAGACGTCCTAGCCGGTCCTAATGGGCACGAGAATGATTATTGCGTATGTCCCGTGATGCCGAAAGATGCATGGTGGCCGTGCCGGACGTGGATTTCTTCATGCTGGCAGGACGAGGAAACAGTTAAATAGAGTGTACTCCACTGCTTGGACGGACATCGACCTAGCTCGACATCTCCTCTCCTCCTCTGACATTCCTCTTCCGAGCCGCTCTCTTCAATCGCACGATGCAGTTCTCTCTCGCCACCGCTGCTATCGCCCTCGCTGCCCTCGTCGGCACCGTTGTCGGCGAGACTCACACCGTGCATTTCGACAACCGGTGAGCACCACCGTCGTCTTCCTGCCAAGTCCTGACTGGTTTATTGTGTTGCGTTCACTATAGCTGCGGCTTTGGAACTGTACGTCGCGAACGGCAGACTGGAAACTCCGCCATGTGACTCACCCCCAATCCAGCCCACTCTCATCAAAGGCCCGAACGTCCTCTCCACGGGGGCCGACTACGTCTCCAACGGTCCCCTCACCGCCGCCATCGCGTGAGTCCTCTCTCATCCATCACACCTCTCGAGCTCCGGTTGCTGAACACGTCTATAGCTATTTGCAGACAGGTGTGTTTGTGTTCCCACCCAGGCCAAAAGGACTCCGGCTGTCCGACTGATCTCCTTGGTTCTAACACCGACTCCAAACAGGCCACTGCGGCTTCAACGGCGACGGCTGCACGCTCATCGAGACGACGCTCGTGAACGTCGCTCCCGGAAACGGAGGCTCCTCGAGCGACATCAGCCTGATCCCCCCGCTCGCGTTCAGCGTCACGTCGGGCTTCGGGTCAGTCCTCACTAGCACTCCGCCTTTCGTCGTCGCGACTTGATGAACGTCACTGCTGACTGGGGTGAATTGGGGCTTGCATGGCGTGTAGCTACTACAACGGCTGTGACGGCGCCGGGGCCGACTGCACCTCCCAGGGCTGCACGACCGCCTTCCATACGCCGACTGACACGTGGGTTCAGGTGCCGTGCCGGGTGGACAACGTGAGTGGCTGGGCTGCGCTCAGGGATAGATGTATGCTGACATTTTCGTTTCTCTCCGTCCGTAGGTGAACTTGGTCATCACGTTCTGCGCCTAAATGGACGGATGACTCAAGCGAGAACCACAAGACGGAGCATACTCAATAGGTTTGGGATAGATGAGGCCCAAGATATCGATTCAGTGTATCGCGACTGGGTGTTTAAGTTCTCCAATGGAATTTACAAAACCTGCCAAAGCGAAAACCGGCACCGTGTGTTGTTGAACGCTCAAACCCCGGTGGCCGTTAGACTTCTTCCGGCTTACGGTCGAGTTCAATGAGCTGCACTGCTAATCCCGTACCTACTGGACGCACGAAACGGTTCGAGAGGGAGCCGGGACACCAGCCTGAGGCGGCAATCTTCGATCTGTCAAACTGGGCGCGCCGTGTGCGAGATCCACTGGAAAGTCAGTAGGTGTTCTCGGAAGAGAACGCTGTACATGATAGGAAGATATCAAACAGGCGAAATTAATGTCGTCAGGGAAGGCTGGGTATGGGTATTGGTGTACGGGAGCCGGTGAGGCTCGAAATGCGTTTTTGGAATGAGGAGTTGGCGAGGCGTCGGACTCGACAGTGTGACACGCACAGTGTGTCCACGGACAAAGCGTGCCAGACGCGGTCTGCAAGGTTCTCTACGACCCTGTGTGAGTGTCACGGCGCGAAGAAAGAAACCACAGGTACTCACTTGATCGTGATGTTCACCCCTGCCGCTGAAGATCTGCGTACACCCTCCCGTTCTCGCGCCCGACCCGCATGACCTTCATCAACCTCAGGACGTCCGGCCAGCCCTTCCCGTGCACTCTAACTTCCAGCGGCCGCCAGTCCTCCAGCTCGAGCGAAGGGAAGGCGCGATCGAGAACTGTCGCCACCTCCATGTAGACCTGGAACGACAGCGGCGGCGTGACGTTGTCGACCGAGATGGAGCGCAGCCCGTGTCCGAGGGGCGGGACCGCGCCCCTCTCGGAGATGGTCCCTCGCGGGTCCAGCTCCGGGATGTGGAACGTCGTGAGGCCGGGGCAGCGCTGCGCGAGCTCGAGGATACCCGATAGTGTCGGGCACGCTCGGACGTCGGAGTACTGTCCAGTGTGGTGCTGGACGCGGAAGCTCGCGAGCCGGGGCCATGCGGCGCTGAACCGGGCGAGGTTGTCGTTGGAGTACTGTCTGGTGTGGTGTTCGATGCGGAAGCTCGCGAGCCGGGGCCATGCGGCGCCGAACCGGGCGAGGTCGTCGTCGCGGATTGATGGATCGGTGAGGAAGAAGACGACGTGGAAGGATGTGATGTTGGGGAGCGCGAGGAGAGGCTCGAAATACTCCATGAGCGTGCTCGGCCGTGAGGCGAACCCGTGGGTAAGGTTAGCCTCGAAGGAGGTGAGTAGGGTGGGATTGCAGCGTTGACACAGCGCGGTGAACACGTCCCGCGGCTGTCCAGCACTTGGCGGCTGCCTAATCCTGAGGTCAATGCGCACCAAGTTGGGGAACCGACAAGCGAGGATAAATGCGACGAGGTGGTCAGAATATCCACTGACGGCAAGTCTGGTCAGCTGCTGAAAAGCATGCGGGCCGAAGGCCGGTGCAGGAATGCCGGAAAGGTCGATCCTGCACGAGAGGTTCTGGAGGGTCGGCACGGACGAAAGTACCTGTAGCATATGCTCATTGAGTGCGAGGTCGGAAGGCATTGATAGGTACTTCAACCGTGTGAAGTGTTCGAATGATTGGAGAGACCTCTGGCCCAGGTTAAAGTCAGCACCAACATCCAAGTGTTCTAGCTTGGGCGCCAAGAGTGGAAGAGTCTGAAGCAGCGAAGTGGAAATGTGTGGAGTACGTGAGCGATCTTCCCCCTTATCCTCGAGTTCAAAAGAAATGTCAAGCTCGCGAAGTGCGGGGGATAGGAGGAGGGCAAGGGGTGATGTATCTGAGCTGGACAGGCCGTAAGCCGCGAGCTGGTGAAGGTGAGGCATCAACGGGATGCCCCGACATCCGGCTGCGAGAAACGTCCAAACAGAGGGGTGGATATCTTCCGTCAGCGGCGGGTGTGTGACAACGGTGTGTACGCGGACAGCATAGAGCTGAAATCTGGTCCAATGTTCGGGCAAGATTGCACCACAAAGCATCTGAAATTCCGACTGCATGAGTTTGTGGGCTTCATTTGTTAAAACCACTATGAGAAAACTCACGAATTGTGACTCTACACACTTGTACTCCGGTAAAACCTTCAACAAGGGTTGGATGTCATCAAGCTCCTGCCACAGAAAATCCAATGCGTGGTGGGATACACTGCGACAGGTCCGAGCGAGCGAGGCCAGTGCCTTACGATAAGTCTTGCGTAATATGGACAATTCCTCAGAATCTTTCAAATCCATTAGACCTGGAGCCAAGTGATCGAATATCATAGCCAGAATATCCCGGGAATCGAGCGGGGACGCGATTGGGGTCATCTATGGTACGAATGGTTTTCGATTATCAATGGGATGACAAATGATCAGGACCTCGAAATGTTTACCTTTGGAGTGAAGGTTGGCTTTGTCGGGAATGGGATGCTGCAATGTAGCTAAGGCCTGCAAAAGTAATCAGGTTGAACAACAGAGAGCCAACGTTGAACGTTGAACGTGGTCGAGGGGAAAGGCTGCCCGGGTGAGGCGCCCTCGGACAGGTCGGTCCCCTACGCCACGTGGCTGTCGTACACTGGCCGGCGCATCCTCACCTCACCGTAGGCTCCCAACCATATACCAGGCTGACCTGATACACGATCCTCAACGAGCTTAATAATGCTGGGCAACGATGAGGCACGGAGACTCCAGAGATCGGGCACTAGGAACCAGGACTACAACCGTCCTACTTGAAGCTTTGGAACCGTGCGCGTTGGGGAAGAGTAGTGGGCTCTGCTCATTCTGGCTCAAGACCTCTCGGATTCGATTCGGATCCTCACGGCGTAACTTAAAAGTGAGTGTTTCCTTGTTATACTTGATGACTCGATGGTTTCGCGACCGCACTCGCAAGTATTTAGTGTGGCAGTAGGAGCGCGCAGTGGTGGTTGTGGGCAATGAACATCACTATTCTCAACCATAGAGGGTGCCGTAGGTTTGTCCGCGGACGGTCTTGGTATGGGACTAGAGGGTGCCGCTCTTATCATCACCGCTCTTACCCTTTGTTCTAAGTCCGCAGCTAGTCTGTTCATCCTCCGATGACGGACAGTCGGGAGGTGCACGAGCACATAGCCCTGCGTTTCGGCGGAGCGTGCGGCATGCATATATGGCAGAATGCGGGGGCGTTTGGCCACCTCCACTTCGCACGCCAGGCGGCCCGGTTTACCTGGTTCTTGGCGCGAGAAGTGTTCGTGATCTCCCGTTGATGCGGATAACGGGACCCGGCTCACGGACGGCAAGACCGTTGCATTATTTTGATTCTGGAGCGTCTGTATGCGGTCCTAGAACCGTCGCTGAGGGTGGTTGTGACGCTCGGATGATTCAGAGTCCGTGAGCTGAGATACTGTACTATATATTCCGCAGATTTGCACCATCATTTGCTGACCGAGGATGAGTAGGAACTGTTCAGTCGACGATCTCACGGCTTTAATATTCACCAATGGTGATATCGGTGGCCGTGTAGGTCTCTGTGGCGATGCTACACGAGAGATAGGGTCTCTGATCCTCGCATTCGCACCGCACGACCGCACGAGATGGGTTGTTCGTAGGACGCAACAACCTGCGCAGGCGAGAGCCAGGCTGGCCGCCGGGAGCCGGTGCACTGCGGTCTATCACGCCGCGCTAGTTATGGAACGCAGGCGGCCAGGAGGCTGTACGGTATACATGGCTAGAAATGCCGCCGGGGACTGCTCTGGAGGTGCCCGGAACACGCTTCCAACAAGTGCACAAAGTTCCGAGTGATAGCAATAGCAATGGCGGTGAGTGGTCAAGTCACAAGTGTTGTGCCGGCATGTGCGATTTGCAAACCTCGGTCCGTGTACTATCAGACGTCACTACAACATAGGGAAAACATGCAAACGATCATTGCGCATGCAAGCAGTGCACGGCCGCCTATTTCGCGGTGATGGACGAGGACTATTTCCGTCCTGAGACGATGGGGAAGAAGTTAAATAGAGCATCGTCGACTACTTGATGGAGACGTCGAGCTCGCTCTCTCCCCATTCCGCACTTCGATTTCGAACCTCCTTGACGGAGTCTTTTCTTTCCATTCCGCACTAAGTTGAACCTCCTTGACGGAACCTCTTGTCTTCACTTTCACAATGCAGTTCTCTTTCGCTACCACCATTCTTGCCCTTGCTGCTCTTGTTGGTTCCGTCGTCGGTGAGACGCACACGGTGCATTTCGATAACCGGTGAGTAGCGGCGCCTCTCTCATGGCAAGTCGCGACTGATTTATCATTCTGTGTAGCTGCGGCTTCGGCAGTGTAAGTGGCGAAAGCCTGATCCGAAACACTGCAATACTGACCCCCCCCCTTCAGCCTGTGCTCATCGCGGGCGGGAAAGTCCTCTCCACCGGGGGCGACTACACCTCCAACGGCCCCCTCACGGCCGCCATTGCGTGAGTCCACTTCCATCACCGTCCTCGGGTTTGAACGTCGGTTACTGACGACCTCTGTAGTTATCTGCAGACAGGTGCGTTCCCGCAGTGGGATCAAAACGCAGTAGTAGTACATATCAGCTGATCCCTTCCGTCCATCAGGCAATTGCGGCTTCAACGGCGACGGCTGCACGCTCGTCGAGACGACGCTCGTGAACCCGACCGCCCCCGGCTCGGGCTCCTCGACCGACATCAGCCTCATCCCCCCACACGCGTTCAGCGTCACGTCGGGCTTCGGGTCAGTCCTCGGTCCTTCGTTTCTGCGCTGACATCGTTGACCGAGACGTGCTCTGTCTGTGCCTGTGCCTGTATAGGTACTACAACGGCTGCGAGGGGACCGGCGCGGACTGCAACAGCGGGAGCTGCTCCACCGCGTTCTTCCAGCCGGACGACACGCACGTCCAGGTGGCCTGCCAGAACAACGATGTGAGCGGCTCGCCGTGCACCGCCCCTCCCAGCCCCTTCCCCCTTGATCGATACTGACGCTTTTTTTCGTACACAGGTGAACCTGGTCATCACGTTCTGCGCATAGATGTCCAGACGATTCGGGCGGTACGAACTTCGGGGTGGCGCACATAGGATACCATAGCCCCACGATGATCATGTAACGAATAGATGCTGCTAATCTCCAAGTCGTCCTCTGCGTCCTTTTTTCGGCCCTTGACGCCGCCGCGCGACTCGGATGCGGTGCATATCGCGGCGCGCCCCCACTGACGCTGTGCGTATTAACTTTAAGTTTACTGCGACGGTTCATGAAACGTCCGGCCGTTCACTTGTTTCCGGAACTCCCGCCCGGTACGCGAATTTGGCTATGAGTGTTTCCGCTCGAATTCCCTCTCCGCCTCAGAGGACCAGTGAGGGTCTGATATTGGCCTGCAGTGGCATTGTTTGTCTCGTAAATTCTCCGCGCCTGCCTGGGCTCGCGAAACACGATGGCCGCTACCCTATTTGTCTGTCCCTGGCACTGAAGCCAGAACAAACCAAGTTGAACCAGCTCCCCATTCTCACATAGCTGGGGTGCGCGTAACGGAGCTAGTAGTCCGGCGGCTGTAACGTACGGACGGAGACTAGCTACAAGTCAGTACGTACAGTAGGACAGATGATACAAAGTATGTACACTCACCCTCAGACGGCGGCGGCGTGCTCGTGGTACTTACGAGTGCAAGACTGAGGGTGCGCGCTTTTTGAGCCATGGACTAAAAGTAAAAATACGGACGGGTGATTCCGAGACATGGCTGTGGTATGTAGTGACAGACAGGTGAGAACAACAAGACAAGCACCGCAGACCAAACCGAGCAGAGATGCGATCAGGGAAACTACTATCGGAAGGTAAGACCTGCCTACAACAGATACGAGCGCTTTCCATCAAGCATATGGAGCAAAAGACATACTGTAGCAAATATCCGAGACACGGAACACGGAAACACGACCGGCAACTACTCACGTGGATTGTCGCGTTCCAACAGCGCGGGGCTTGGGCGTCGTTTTTGGCGGCGCGCGCGACGGATGCGGAGGCGCAGGGCGCTTCGCGCGCGGTCCTGTGCTAACAATAATGCGTGTATCAATCGGTAATTTCTTCCACAGCAACAGCAAGCGTCGTATTTACTCCAACCTAGCAGGCGTGGCTATGTCTCCGAAAGGATGCGCCTTGACGTCGCCCGATGCGGAGCGTGTCACCTCGATTATACTCGAGTCAACCTGGTCGTGCGTGAGTACAGACCACGAATAACACACACAGGCGTGGACGAGCTCTAGGACGAGAGGGGCGCACCTGGGGAAGCTCGACGCCCTCGTTCATCGCCGAGGAGTGGTTGAAGCGCAGCGTGCTCGCGCGGACGGCAGTGCCATACGGCTCGGCGGGGCGCGGTCCGTCGTCGTCTCCGCGTTTCTTGTTCGTGATCTTTCTCGAGTTCAGCCTAGTCAGTCGGATGGGGCGCGCGAGAGTCAGCGCACGGCCAGAGCATTCCATGCGGGAGGAGCGACGTACGCCGCCATGAGCGAGTTCGAATACACTGCAGTAAGCGAATGCGGGTCAGCGTGATGGCGCAGGAAGGGGAGGTACACGGTCGCTCACGGCGCTCTGAGATCATCATCGTCCCCAGCCACACCCAGTTCTGGACGCCGTACACGTGCACCTGGTCGCGCATGTCAGCTGAGGCGATTAATACGAGTGCGGGAACGCTTACCAAAATGAATGATATGATGTTGAAGATCCTGTACGCTTGGGTAAGACGTGCTATGAACAAATGCCATGCCGAACAACCCACGTTGTCAAGAGTCCTAATATTGGGGCATCAGCGACGAATGCATACATGATAATGCAAGTGGGCGTACCGGTACTAATCGTGTAGAGAATGAGTCTGTTGATCATTGAGTCGGTGCTATGGAGTCGAGTCAATCCATCATTAGCTCGGAGTGAAGCACGAGGTCCGCGTGAAAGCCGCACCTCTTGAAACCGGTCCGACTGTGGTGCAGGATATAAATCAGCGTCGCGGTCAGGATGACGTCGCCGGCCGATGCCACTGCGTTGTACGCCAACACAAGCCACTGCGACCCCGTTTAAAAGGTGTGCACCATGATGCGCGAAGGAGATTAAGTGCATACTAGCAGGTTCTCAAAGTTGCCGAGGGTAATGCCGCGGAATCTGAGCAGAGACGAAACGAAATGAATTGCAGCTATTGCCACGGTGGATAGGAAAACCTGCCCAACAATCGTAGATGCTACGAGTCAAAGCGTCAACGGAGTGAAGGTATTATCACTGGGGTGACAATGCGCACCTACGGAGACCCCTGCCGATCACACATGAAGCCGGATGCAAGCACTGGAAGAGAATGTGCGGACGTACCCAGTGCCCCGCCCATAAGCATGATCTATATTGAAGAGACAGTAAGTGCTTGTTCGAATTGCAATAATCCGGGGTTCAGGACTGACGATAGCGATTACAAGCCAAAGCCGATACTTCGACGGCCCCACTTACAACCAGTCTATTATTAGCCCCTCTGCTGAATATCTGCCAGAGTAAAACTCAGACCATACCCAGAAGGATTCGTACGGTATAGAAGCTGCCGACGTATCTCTCAGCGAGGCTTTATGAATCTGCCTAAACCTTGACGCACCTTTGACAGTTGATCATGATGCAGGTCTGGAGGAGGAAGCATGAACTGTGGGTCAATGTCGCGGTATAGGATAGGAATACTTACAGCGATTATTGGAAAGATCTGTACAGCGATAATCAGCGGCGACAGCGTTTATGGCCTCACAGGACCCTGGACTTACGTCGAGCGACCTGAGATAGTGTTCGTCAGGGGACCGGCATTCTCCTGATGATCTTACTCACCAAACACCCCGAAGAAACGCAAGTGGATTCCCGTAATTCTCCACGAAATAGTAATACCTGGAACATAGTGGTCAGTGGGTACTCTGAGCGGGATGCATACTAACGAACGTACGCGAGGTGGACATGGAGAACAGTGACTCCCGTTTCCAGTATTCTAGGGCACAAACCAAGTGGAGTGAAGGTGATGACCACCGGGCAGAGACTTGGTTCAGGACATACATAGCTGTGATGACCTAGTTTTCATGAGCTCCAAAGATCGTGCTCGACCAAGTCGCGCAACTCACGATCCCCTTGAGCCATGGTGCCTCGGCTTGGTACATACGGAAATACTTGTACGTTTGGTGGAGAAACAATCCGTACAGTCTATGCCACCGATCTCAGGAATGCAAGGGGACTCTGTACTATAACGCAGGGAGACTCACGCAAGAGAGGCATACGAGCCGATCAACACCAATCCAAATGCCCCCTCTACCGACCCAACAATCGGGAGGGGAAAACGGACCTGGAGCTGCGAGTCGATGGGTGGGGGTGCCATTCGAGCGGGCGAGACGAGGGATTGGGGATACGATCCGTCTCGAGCAGGGTCTAATAGCGCATACAGAAACGCCGAAGCAAGGGGCTATGCCTGGGGTGGTGCGTCTTCGTGCAGATCGTCGCATGGCAAGGGGAAGGAGGATATCCGCAATTGGCGGCCCCTTCATAACCTTGAGTAGTTCGCTGTCGGGAGGAGGCACCGCTCGGAGCCTAACCTTGTACTAGACGATGAAATGCTCCGGGGTCGAGGACTCGACCGGGAGTGCTCGAGTGGTCGCCACTGGAGGGATGCGCCTGGGCCCCTATGCGATTCTGCCTTCAATGTTATGCAAACCACGTTGCAGAAACAGAAACGCCCCAGGCAATCTATTGGGCATACTACCGCTATTCCTTGCAGGTACGTAGTATGCCGCTGAAAGTGACGCCGATACGTCTCCGACTCGGCCGAGGTCCTTCTACTCCGAAGAATCAGGAGTTACTCCGACCGATGCAAGCTAAATATACGCACTGGGACCTTTCTTGCAAACAAACGAACCTTTTCATGGCAGGAGAAAGTCTTTTTTTTCAATCCGAGACCGTGATGATAGATGATGATGCGCGCGACTCGACGCAGTGCTCGGCTTCGTCGCAGCGTGAGAAAGGGACACAGACGCTTGTCGGCTTCTATGTCCGAAAGTCCGGGTCAACCAGTACAGGCTCATGCCACTCCGTCCAAGCTACACCGAGACATACCTAACCTAACTAGCTACAGATTATTGTACATCGTCATCGCAAGCAATCTACACATGTGGGGCCTGAGTAGGCATGACTTCGGTCCTGGCACGACTCGGAGGTGCCAACAACGAGGCCGTGGTCTGGTAAACTGCCAGCTGCCATGACCAGTGAGTGGCGTCTGCCCAACTACATCCCCACCACCTTCTCCTCCTCGATGATCATGGAGCTGTGCGACGTGCGAACGTCGCCGTCGCCCTCCTGGATCTCGGTCGCCACCTTGATGTCGATCCTCGTCGGCGCGCGCTCCGGGAGCTTGTTTCCCCCATGGGATACGTACAGGTCACGGTGTCAGTGTCGACGAAGGCCATTTGCTGTCCGGGAGAGGATCTTACCTGGGGCGCGTTGTACCGCTCGGCAGCGGCGAGGTGCTGTGCACGCGCAATGAAGTTGCGCTCGGTGGTCGAGTCCGTCCCGAATATCTCGATGCCGCCCCTCGTGAGGAGCTGCCTCGAGTTGAGGCTGTCCGGTGTCCATCGAGGGAGTCAGCTGAGGGGTGGAGAGGAGCGAGCTGGGAGGTGCTTACACGGCGAGAAAGGTGACCATGTACACTGTCGGATTTCCGGTACACACCGTCAGTACGTTTGGCGCAGAACTTGACGGAAGCGACATACATTTCACCGTGACGAGGCGGAAACCGACCCACCAGACGGTCCCGGGTATGGCGAAGGCCTATACATTGAGGGTCAGCTTGTTCGCAGCCCACGTACTGTGAGGGGAAAGGATACTCACCAAGATCCAGGCGATAACGTCGAAGATACTGAAAGACGTGGGTTTTAGCAAACAGGCTATGATGCAGCCCATAGCGCCATTACCTGACAAGGAGCCCTGTGGCGCAGGGAAGAACCGACGTTGTCAGGATTTTGGCGGAGCAGGATATCCGTCACACGCACCTGTATTGGTGACATAGAGCATGAACAGGTCTACGATGTTCTTCCGCCTAACGAGCACGAGTCAACAAAGAACTCAGTGCAGTTCAAATCGCAACAGGGCGTACTCTTTCCGGGCTCTATGTGTTCGATGGAGCGCATAGATGAGCGATCCGGTGAGCACGACGTGTGCTGCGGTAGCCGCGGCGAACTTTCCGTGTATGAGATACTAGTACCAGACAGCTCAGCAACGCCGTTAGTGAGTACGCTGAACATCATGACGACTCACACTCTGCTGGTGCCTGAGCGTGACCGTCAGAAACGTCGCCGGGTCCGTGAAGCGGAATCTAGGCGGCCGCGAAAATGCTCAGGACCGGGTACGGTACAGCGCGAGCGCGCATGCGCCACGAAAAGCGTGAGCTCACAATTGAATGGTCATCGCTAGATCGTGCGGGACAATGTCAGTCGCAGGAGATGCGAGTGGTGGGGGGGAGGAGTCGCCTCACCGAGACTGAACCCCACGTCGGCGGCGAGGAACAACACCTAGGAAACGCGTGGAGTTTCGGTCACCCGGAGGACTACATACCGGAATGAGGACTTACGGCTGGGACAATGACGTATTTATAACCCCCGACAACTATATCCGACAGCACTGAGTTAGTGGGCTGCAGAGGGATGGCATATAAGGGTCCGTACTGAAGTAGAGTCGACGAACGAAGAACCTAAGAAACATACGTGGGACGCGTTAGCGAAGGATAGAGATGATATGCAAGTTTTGGGGACAGTACGTACGAATACGCGGTGATTTGGCTTAGCTCCTGGAGTCGAGATGTTTGAGGTCGAGACTAGGATACTATAGACGGTACTCACTCCAGCGAGGAAGAACAGCTGCATATCCCAAAGGCAACCGGCGTATTCGGGAATTGATTAGCATGAGGTGTACATCCAAGTTCGCATGAACTTACATTGAGGGACCTGGATACGACGTATTAGGCAAGCTATCCTAGGAATCCATATGTTCGTACTATGCACGCACCACACTCTCTCTTGCAGGGCTGATGGATCGAAGTAATCGGTAACGAGCGAATGGTAGCTATCGGCAGAATGAGACCCAAGAAGAGATGCAGCTAAGGACGGCGAACTGACCTGACGTGCATGGTGCAGACAGTGTGGAGCGTTTCGAGGATCCTAGGCCGCATGTTCGACGGGATCAGGAGGTGCTTATCCGCAGTAATCATGCTTTTAGTGATTCCACTCACAGGGACAGCGCGACCTGCACGGCACATACGCCGTTAAAACTCCCGTCGAACCCCAAAAACGACGATGGAGACAGAGAGTGGCTCACCAACACCTGGATGTACGTATAGTCGCGCGGATGAAGCCGTATGTACCGATACGCTTGGTGAAGGATGAGGCCATACAAGCTGTCGGATGGTACCTCAGCAACGAACACCGCGAGTCGAGACATAGGACCCATGGACTTACACGAGGCTGAAGAACGTACCGAGTAGCAGCGCGCCATAGGTGTCGTCGATATGGGAAAGGGGGGACATGGATGCCGCCGCTTGAGATTCAGTGGTGGAGTGGAATGTATGGTGTTGCGTGTCTTGCGAGCTACGTTATCGTGTCTGGTGGTACAGGCGTCCGACGGGTCGGGGCGTCTGATTCGCTATAGTCCCTGAGGAGAGCCAGCGAGGCGGACGCTCTGCAGCGGGCTGGGCGAAAGGCAACAGGAGCCGGCAGTATAAGGGGTGGCAAGAGAATCACACGCCCAAGATTTTGATTGAGTTTGGGCAGTACAGGCGTGTACGAGAGAAGCTAGCGGCAACTTTCTCCAATCGCATCCGAGGAAGATACCGGGTGAGGAAGTCCTGGGTCGATGTGAGACCGATCGAATCATTCAAACAAAGAAGACCCACCAGACGAGTGCGTATAGCATCCATGCCGGAGAGAGAGGATATGCCTCCATAAAGGTGCGATTTGTGAAGAGGCTTCCCTGCTGGGTGTATTCGTCATCTAGCATTGGGGCACCACTCGCCAAATATGCCTTCCACGTATACCAGGAGCGCTGACACTGACAGATGTTCGTCGTGGGATTGAAGAACTCTCGATGAGATGGAGCTTGTAACCTTACTCGGCGTTTAGTGGGTATAAACCGGGGTACGTACCAGGAGGCGGTTATCCACGATGTTCCCTGCATCAAGAACTCCGATTCTCGCCCGGACCGAATACAACGCTTCAATGCGGCCTAGTAGCCAGATCTCCTTCCTTGCCTCCGCTGACGTGGGCGCGGCTGTTGAGCTGCGTTTATGATATTATCTAGCGGAAAACTCACTGGTAGTGTTGTACCAATCCAGTCATCCTTCTTAGATGAGCTGAGCACCACCCTAGCACCCTTGCTTGTTGGACTTTGGTTGGACCAATGACACAGCGCTAGAAGCTAAAGCGAAGATAAACGTGAGACCGCTACTCCACAGCCAATAATCAATGACGCCATGATATCTGGAAAGGTCATACTTCCTCCATCCTCCCGTTGTCGTACCAAGCATGACGGCCAGACGCGGCCCAATAGGCCTTGAACTTTCCAGCGCACGGTCAAAATGTGCATACACCGCGCTGGCAGAGCAATCACGCGGCCCCATATATGAATACACTCACAGCAGGACGAAGGGATTTGGATACAGAATTTGGATGGGGGTGTCCTGGTGGACGGCCCGGGCCTTGCGGTCGGCGAGGTGTGCGCAACTCACGAACTTGAAGCTGAAGATACGGAAAGCTCCACAACTTCGCATATTGTATGCATTACGGTGGTGGATATAAGTTGACTGTTACTGTACTGTTGTTAGTTGTCGATGCCTGGATCCTTCAGAAAACACGACGTACAGTGGTCGACTTGAGATAGCATAATAAGACTCGGAGGTCCGAGTCGCGCCGGGGCCCTCGGTCTCGGCCTCCCACGTGTTCTCCGGGATTGCTCCGGGCTTCTCCAAATTACAAGCGCCGGTAGCTGCGATTAGGCTTGCCTGGTCGGCAGCTGGTCCTCCTCCCCCTCGTCCGAGTCGTTTACTAAGAACTTCCACCGCCGTGACCAGTGAGTGCTTGACTTTCAGCTCTGAGTCCTAGTGGCACCGCCAGCGCGCCGCCTGAGTCCATGGTTGCAGCCTAGTCCGACGGAGCAATACTTACAACCGACGGCATTACTGGTGAATCCAGACCGCACATCTTTGCGCCCGCTTGCCGGCGCTGCGCACTGAAGTGCACCAGGCCCGTGATGCATCGAGCGGGAGCCGTGCCCCAGAGTACACCCTTCTCAACCTCCACCCAGATTCTCCTCCGTGCAATGTATCTATCTCGTTCAACACAACTGCGAGCATGGCTCTGACCACAATCTCCGATCATCCACGGCGTACACCCTTGCGCGGAGTCCACGTTCACCGGGCCTTTTCTATCGCAAGTGGACCCGGAACTTTTCGCGGGTTACGTGGCAACCCCACCAGCGCATCACTCCAATCCGGTCCTTTACTATTAAGCGCAACGCTAGGCGGTAAGTTGGTTCACCCTAATTGAACGCGCCTGTATGTCGATATATACCCGGGACTTTGAAGTCGGCTCTGCCTGCAGGTTGTTCTCCCTATACCCCAGCCTCGTCGCTCCGACTCTAGCACTTGGCGACGTTCCAACTGTACTAGACTCACGTCCTCAGTGCCTCCCCACTCATTCCAGATTATCCTGTCGCGAGAAGTCATGTCTACGGCGACAAATGGTACAACGGCGGCTGCGGACCCGCTAGCCAGCTTTCCCCAAATTTCTGTCGCAGGTACCCTCGGCGCTTGGTTGGTGGGCTCAGTCGCCTTGACTGTTTTGTGAGTTCCTCCTTTTGCTGCTGCAGTGCTTCGCATTTTGACTTGGCCCCTTGGCAGCCTCAACGGATTATTATTCCAGCAACTGTACCAGTATTTCCGCGAATATGCGGGTGATCGTAGGCTCCTCAAGGTCTGGGTGCGTGCCACGTCCTGATCGATATCGCCGGCGTTGCGCCCCTCTAACTGATGCTCTCTACGTGTTAAGGTCGTAGCGGTGGTGTACGTCTATCCCTTCGAACAGCTGTGCTACGCAGAGGCTCATCGGACTCTACTAGTGTTCTTGAGACAATAATCTCGGCTCTGGCTCTCCACACTGCGTATGTCCGCTCTCACGATCAGAATATTGGGATGCTAACCGATGGTCAGATACTTCTATTTGGTGGAAATGTACTGGGACCCGACGTACTTCTTCCTTCAAAAGCCTGTCTGGTACGTCATGTTTTCCGTCGTTACCGTACACCCGAGTTTTTCACCTCGCTTCGCAGGTCTTTTTGCGTAAGTGCTTGCCTGCTAAAAATGTATGGTTATGTTCAAGTTGGGTTTTCTACTGTCGCAAGACGCTGCCCGCCACAGCGGTAAGTGATCTGCTCGTTCACCTGGTGTCACCGAACCCTCATTCGTTGCCCGCGGCACACAGCCAACAGCAGCCCTTCTCTCACAAACGTTAGTTGTCGACCCGATCCCTCCATGGTCATTGACCGTTTTTGTTGTGCATTAACAGATTCTTCGTTCGGAGAGTATGGCTCTGTCAGTGTTTAGTGTCACGTATTGACCCACATGTTGCTAATCTCGGTCACGCAGTTGCACCGAAGTTCAAAGCTGTCGTCGTAATCGCGGTAAGTGCGCTCCACTGTGCGCATACAGAAGCTTGTGAAGCTCATTCTTGCGAAAGTTCATCATGAATATTAGCAACGTCGGTGAGTGTTTTCAGCAACGATGCCTCAATACCGACCGTTTTCCTGAGCGCAGTCTTCGCGTGCCATCCCTCCTAGCCTTCTTCGCAGGTAAAGTTCAATTTATTCGCGGCCTGCGTCACACCCAGTCCACTTACCCTCGTGTACTTCTTTGTGCAGGGCTCTCGGCCAAGTTGTACGCCGCTGTCCCATACCTTCCTTGCCCCGCGTTCACAAGTATCTATGCAGGTTTGAGGCCGTGGATTTCACTGATGGGCTGAGGTTCTCGGTACGCATCACTCCAAGTTGTGCGTACACTGTCCCTAGTGTCTAATGCTGTCTCCGTCTTCAGTGGCTTGCCTCTGTCGGATCCTCGTTCCAGGTGGCCGGCGACATCATACTCTCAACAACACTGATCTACGTCCTCCACAAAAGTCGCACTGGATTGAACAGGTGCGCATTTCTATCCTCTGCCTCACCCGGAGCTGGTTGAAGGCTCGGGACGGGCCCCACTGACTTTGCTCGTCTCGCAGAACTGACTCCATGCTCGATGTTCTGATAGCATACACCATTAGCACAGGTGAGCCATTTGTTATCCTTCAACTTGCATGCGGGGCGCCCCGTTCGCAGCATTGAGACTGACGGATTCTTCGACCAGGTGCTCTTAACTGGTAATTACGGCTTCTCGCCCCGTTATATGCCCGCGTGTCCCCGACACAACTCACGTTGTTGCCCCGAACCGCCGTAGTGTTGTTCACATCCTGAATGTCGCGTTCGTGAGTCGTTTCCCCCCAACCGGGCCTACACCTCCCGTGCATCCCTAACCCCAGCTTCTGGCTGACAGTCGATTGCCTGGCCCGACAACTTTGTCTACGCGGCGCTCTCGTGCATTCTGACCAAGAGTGAGTATCATCTGGTGCTACCATTTACGCGCCGCGCACTGACACCTCATTCCGTCCACGCCCTAGTGTATGCGAACTCGTTCCTCGTCGCGTGAGTGATTCTCCTGGACCCCTTCTCCTGCCACCAGCCCTCGAGCGTGAAAGAACGACACGGTGGTTAACATCGCCCGCGGCGCAGACTCAACACCCGCAAATTCCTCCACAACGACCTCGTCACCAACGATACGATGGCCTTCCGCACTTTCCCCGCGATGAGGACGGGCACCTCCGGTCCGACCATGCCGGTACGTCCGAGTCTCCCCCATCCCGCTGTACCGAGTCGAGCCTGAGACGCTTACCGATTGGAGGTATTCTCAGGGCCCCCATGCGACCTCGACCTCGACTCCGACTACGATCGAGCTCAAGATCGTTACGGAGGTGAATACCGAGTACGATGACTCCTCGGACGGGGGCTCCAAGGGGAGGCACATGCCAAGCATGGTGTAGACTGCCGTCGCTCCCGGGAGTCGCTGTCGCTTTCATGTTATTACTAGGGCCCGAGATGCCGCAACACCCTGCTTCGTCGCCCGATCCGTGGAAGAATCGAAACTCCCCCCCCCGGATGTAGGCTTTCCCCTACCCCTACGAAGGCAGCGACACTAGTCCCTTCTCCCCCCACACTCTCCGATCATCCTGGCTCCGGACAGTCACAAACCCAAGAGGAACAAGCAGGCTTGAATGCGTTCTCCGGCCTACACGAGGCATAGAATAGATGACAGCATACTATACGTCGCCGCTAATACTTAGCAATATCATAGTCAACTTTCATGTAGATTTCCAGCGAGGTTGGAGTATGTTACTAGTAGTGATCCGGCCGCAGGCCCGGGCCGTCAAGAGGCCCTGAATAGGCCGGGCCGAGCCGGGCTTTCACCAAAGCTTGGAACGGCCCGCGGGCTCTATGTTGCGAGAAGCCGGGCCCGAGCCGGGCTTTGCAAGAGCATGCAAGGCTCATAACGGAGCAATATTAATATTGACTGACAGTCGTGCCACGTGTTGAAGGTACAAGCGCTTACAACGAACATGCGCGTCTTTCCCCTCCGCCACGCATGCGTCGCTTGACGGATTCCTTCGTCCTTCCCAAGTCCCTAACACCAGCTGGGGGCCTCCGTCGCGGTGGTGTTGCTGTAAAGGTACGCGGTTCGAGATTTCGGCCATTTGCTATCCTATTGATAACCATTGGTGCCATATAGATGACTCCATCCGCATCTGCGAGGCTGGTGGCGTGCCGGGACATTCTGGCTATCATTTTCAATTACTTGGCCCCAGGTCGAAGCGACTGGGAAGATTCTGAGGAAATGTCCCAATCACGCCAGACTCGTCGTAAGGCCCTCGTCTCATCTGCAGTCACCGGCCGCGTTTTATCCCACCATGCATTGGATGTTCTGTGGCGGGAGCTAGACGACATCCACCCCTTGCTGAAGCTTTTACCGCAATACAAGTCTGTGGAATCACAATTTGTGGGTGATACTATCTATTTAACAAAATTTAACGCTATGTTCATGGGTTTTGGATTTAGATGCTTTGTGGGGCAATCTTGCCCGAACATTGGGGAAGATTTCAGGTTTATGCTGAGCGCGTCCGCATCGTCGCCACGCACCCGCCAATAAAGGGCAATATCCACCCCTCGGTTTGGTTTTTCCTTGCATCCAGGTGCAAGGGTTCTCCGCTAGTCCCTCGTCTTCGCGAGCTCGAGGCTTATGGCCTTCCCATCTCAGAGGCATCGCCCCTTACCGTCCTCCTCTCGCCTACACTTCGCGTCCTCGAACTTTGGTTTGCACTCGAGGATGAGGAGAACCGCCTACGCTCTTCACATATTGCTACTTCGCTGCTTCAGACTCTTCCACTCATGGTGCCTGACCTGGAAATCTTGAACTACGGTGCCGACTTGAACCTGGGCCACGGGTACCTTCAGTCATTTAGGCACTTCACGCGGTTGAACACCCTATCAATGCCCCCCGACGATGCACTCAACGAGCATATGCTTCACATACTTTCATCCATAACGACTCTACGGAAGCTCTCCTGCTCCATCGACCTTTCCGGCTCTTCCCCGCTCGCCTTGCCAAAGGGTGCTTTTCAAGAGCTGGCCGAACTCACCGTCAAAGGACATTCCGACCACCTCGTCGCATTCGTCCTTGCTTGTCAGTTCCCCAACTTGGTGCGCATCACGCTCGGGATTACGCAGCCGCCAAGTGCTACACAGCCGCAGGATGTGTTCACCGCCGTGTGCCAACGCTGTGACTCCACCGTTCTCACCTCCTTCACTGCTGACTTTGGCCACGCGTTCGCCTCGCGCCCGAGCTCCCTCATGGAGTATTTCGAACCTCTCCTCGCGTTCCCCAACATCACCTCCTTCTGCCTCATCTTCTGCCTCACCGAACCTTCGATCTCCAACGACGACCTCGCTCGGGTTGGCGCCGCATGGCCCCGGCTCGCGAGCTTTTGCGTCCTGCAATTACCCAACCAGTACTCCCGGCACGGCGTCGCGTGCCCCACACTGTCGGGTATCGTCGAGCTCGGGCGGCGTTGCCCCAGACTCACGACGGTCCGCATCCCGGAGCTCGACGCGAGCACCATCCCCGAGCGGGGCACGACTCCCGCGCTCGGACACGGCTTGCGGTCCGTCTCGATCAGGAACATCCGAGTCGTGTCGCCGCTGTCCTTGGACGTCTACATGGAGGTAGCGGCGGTCCTCGACCGCCTCTTCCCTTCGATAGACCTGGAGGACGCGTGGTCGATGGTCGACGTGCACGGGAGGGGGAAGGGCTGGGATGACGTCCTGCGGTTCATGGAGGCCATGCGGCTCGGGCGCGAGAATGGGGTGGTGTACGCAGACTTTCTGTAGGGATGACGCGGGGAAAGAAGAAGTCGATAGTGAGTGAGTACCTTTGCCAGACTGCTTTCGGCACACCAGCACACTAAAACAGGCATGGCGCTGTATGTTTCTCAGAGGTACCACACACCTCGCTGCTCGTTTGCGATGCATGTTCATCTCCTATAATAACCCCTGGCAGCGTGCACACGCTATCCAATAATTGGCGACATCCATTCCAGTCCACATCTTCGACATCTTCCCACTACTTCCGACGAGTCCGCCCGTCTTTTCCCCCATGGCGGTCGCGATCAGTCGCAAAATATAATCGCTATGTTCACCTACAGCAGGGAAATGGGCAAGTCAGAACACGTTCATCTGCACACGCGGACCGCATCGAATCAACACATACGTTATCAGTCTGGCATAAAACTGGGACAATCGTCTTTGGCGGCGGTCCCGGCAACGCGGCGATGCAGTTGGCGTTGGTACAGTCCTCGCCAGCCCCGTCGCAGCCGTTGTAGTATCCGAACCCCGTCACGGCGCTGAAGGCGTGGGGCGGGACGATGTCAATCGCGGCTGACGACGCAGAGCCGGGTTCGCCTGGGATGGCGTTCGTGAGCGATATGTCGACGGTGGTGCAGTTCTCGCCGTCAAGGCCGCATGAGCCTAGCGGGGAAACGATGAGGACCGCCGCGAAACGGTCAGCAGTCTGCGGCTGCCTGGGAGGTCTGTGAGCGACTTGCCTGTTTGCAGGTACCTGCAATGCCAAAATGCCGCATACAGTCAGTGTTAGACTTGGTACTACGGCGGAAGCATCGGATGTCGAGGCTGCGCTCACGCTACAGCTTCGATGGGGCCGTTGACGGTGACGTCCCCTCCCGTCGACAGGACGACTCCGTTGGAGACGAGTGTAGGCTGAAAAGCCACCGAGGTCAATCGAAGTCCCCACTAGAGCTTGGAGATGATCCCGTCTGGCAGATGCAGATCTCACCGTGCCGAACCCACACCTGCGAGAGAAACACGTCCTGAGTTAGCTCGCAGTGGACTGGCCGTAACATATCAATCTTCGACTGACTGGTTATCGAAATGGATAGTATGGGTCTCCACCCGGACAGACAGGACCAATGCCAGCATGGCGAGGGACATTGCGAGGGACTTCGGCTGCATGACGCGGGGAAAGTGGGCCAGTAGCCGGGGCAGGTCAATGCAACCTGTGGCACACGTCCAGTCGAAACTCCTTTAAAGCATGAGCGGGGATGGAAGTTGCCGCTGAAGGCCGGAATATAGTACGGTATTCGCATGACCCATGACATCCGCGTACGTGATAGAATAACCCTCGGACCGAGAACTCAACTGCAAGATGCACTGGCCGCCCGACGCACCTCGGCCACCGACCGAGATCGGAGCCAGCATGTTCGGCGGCCGTCTGTTGGGTTGTATTCTCCTCGAGAACGCCTACTGATCTTCTGGATTTTACGATGCAGCGCCGTGTTGACAGATTGCAGCTTGTGCTCTGCGGCCGTTCCGGCACCCATCTCTCCAATTATTCCCGTACGTACGTTCAGCTTACACCCGGATTTACGCTGCCGTACCGATCCCGAGGTTGCTAGCGCTGCAGGATGTACTAGAACAGCCGGTGAGGCTTTCGCCGCTGTACGGTACGAGCCACCACGCTGCTGCGGCCCGGTGTTCGCTTTCACGGGGCATCCCATATTCCAACTTGGGCAGCAAAGCGCCTATTTGTACATACATGGTCAAGGGTCGTACAGTGTATCCTGAGTCGATATGCTTCGTCCTATCTTTCCTGAAACGGTCTCCGAGTCTAGTCGCAGAACGTGATGGCCAGGTTCACCTGTGCCGAGGGGAAAACGTCAGCATATACCGTATCACTGGGTGCGCAAGACAAGTCACTCACGTTGTTCGACTGGCACGCCACCTGGACCCCCGTGTCGGTCGGGACGTGGAAAGCGGTGGGGCAGTTCGCATCGGTGCAGTCCGCCCCGGCGCCGTCACAGCCGTCGTAATAACTGTGTGCACAAACAAAAAAACCCGATTCGTCCCGGTTAACGGCCGTCATCAAGGTAGCAGTGGAGAAGCGGGGACTGACCCGAAGCCGGACGTCACGCTGAACGAGTGCGGGGGGATCAGGCTGATGTCGGACGAGGAGCCGGAGCCGGGGGACGTCGGGTTCACGAGCGTTGTCTCGATGAGCGTGCAGCTCTCGCCGTTGAAGCCGCAGCCGCCTGGTTGTCGGTGTCGGTGTCGGTGTCGGTGTCGGTGTCGGTGTCGGTAGAGAGGGGATCAGTATAATAGCCGGGATACTTCCTTTTGATCTCGGTGGGAACGTACCTGTCTGCAAATAACTACAGATCATGTTGTCAGTGACCGACGGCCGAGCGGTGAGATGGGTTCGAAGGGGAAGACGTACGCGATGGCAGCGACGAGAGGGCCGTTGGAGGTGAAGTCGCCTCCGGTGGAGAGGACGTTCCCATTCTGGATGAGAGTGGGCTGGAGTGGGGGTGAGTATGGTGGGGCTTCGAGCCCGCTGTTTCGCGACTTACTGTTCCGAAGCCGCAACTGTAACGCAAGGCAGAATATCAGACAGAACTGGGTACGAGAGAGAGACGAAGCTGCTCACAGGTTGGTGAAGTGCACGGTGTGCGACTCGCCGACAACGGAGCCGACAAACGCGGCGAGGGCAACAATAGCGGTGGCGAAAGAGAAATGCATGGTACAAGCGGGGGGATGTCGAGCTAGGTCGATGTTCTTCCGAGCCGTGGAGTATGGTCTATTTAACCTCTTCCCCGTCCCGCCAGGACGGAAATAATCCTCATCGAGCAAGGCGGCCGTGCACCATTCGGCACCACGCGGCGCATGCAATGATCATTCTCGTGTACGATGTCTGAACACACGGGCCGACGTCTGCAATTTGCATAAGACGTCATGGGGATTGGACGCCCAGTGCCCACCACCATCATTCGGAACTCTATGCATTGGATGATGCTTCAGTCTGCTTCGAGGCCCCCGAGCCCAGTCCCGGCGGCATCTCTTCCCATGTAGTAGCCTTCTGCCCGGCCGCATTCTATGGCCCGAGTGATAGACCGCAGCCCAGTGCTTCCCGAGCAGCGCCCTGGCACTCGCTTGCGCTCGAATGGATGGCACCAAAGACCCATCTCGTGCGCTCGTGGGATGCGAGAGTAAAGGTCAGGTTGCCTATTTGCCACAGAGCATCACTCCAGAGATCTAGACAGCCGACAATGTCGTCAGTCCCTCGTCAGTCCCGACCATAGCTGTCAGGATCTTTACCAAACGGTGCCTGTTGACTGCGAAAATGTTCAGCAAACGTGCGACACGCCGCCTCTGTCCATGCGCTCTCGACCATCCGAGCGTCAGAACTATCCTGAGCGATCGCTCTGGGGCTGAAGAGGGAAGCACTCCAGAACTGCGACAACTTTACATCCGTGAGTGCTTCTCTTGAGATCCGCACCAACCGGCGAGTCACGAGTACTTCTGCCGAGAACAGACGACTACTGTCGTACTGAGATACCACAAAATAAATCGGCCGTCACGATGTGCGAAGTGCAGTCGACCAAACGCCGCGGCATCCTAGCGGATGAATGCCGCGCGCTCCGACATTGGCTGAAGCGCTCGGCTGTGAGCGTTCATGGAGGTTCATGGACGCCCCGACCATCTGTCATCGGAAGATGAGTGAGGCGATCCTGAGAACTTGGACAGGCACTCTTAAGTATGATTGAGACGTGTTGGGAATAGTCGTGCCCACAGCCACCACAACCCGCTCTGACCGCTCGCACTTGCGAGTGCGCTTGTGAATGGCGCGGAAGCACTCACCTTTATGTACACCGTGTCATTCGAATGCAATGCCAAAGAGGCTGGCTCGAAATCGGCATCCGTGGAGCCCGCTGCTCATTCAGAACGCGTGCGGCGGCCGACGGCGGTGCGATCCGAAGGATTTTAAGCTTCGAGCCGCAGAGTCCGAGCAATTCAAGTTCAAGCGTGAGCGGCGTCGTCCACGAAGGCCGGGACGAGCCAAGGATAAACGAAGCCCCAGCAGAAACCCCAGCATGTTGACGTTTTCATGCTTCATTATTGCCTAGCTTCATCCATCCGGGATCCCAGTAAGCATTGTATATGAGGGCATGAGCGAATCGGAGGTGGAGTTGGGACAACGGTCAGAAAGTAAGTGATGAACATCAAGTTCCTGATGAAGGCGGTGAGGCCGGTATCCTCCGAAAACGGCGCTTGTTACGGATCGTGGCCCGAATTCGTCCGCTCAGTTCGACTCTGTCCGTAACAGTCCATTGACCGTCCCAGTATCTACACCCTACAACATCTCAGTCCGATTGCAATTCCTTGTACTTGAGCTAGTCACATCATTCGAACTGTCTTCTGCTCTACCGATAATTGTAATGGCTCAGAGGGCTCATGCACTTGGTAACTTATCGTTATTTATCGCCGCTTGGGTTGTGAGTCGTGCCAGTGAAGACACCCTTGGATTGTCCAGCTCCATGACGCTGCTCAGGCTCAGACACGTCCTCGAGCTCCAAGCACCCCTCGCTCCTGTGCCCGGCTCCTCGCTGTATGGTGTCCCCTTCCCCAGCCTCGACTTCATCTACACCAAACCGCAAATCTACTGAACACGCGCTCGCGATATTCCGGTACTCGGAGTACCTCGAGCGCGTGTTCAAGCGTTCATCGCTGCGTGTGAAGTCATCGAAGAGCTCGGTACCGGCCGTAACGGATGGCGCACGGCGCGTTGGGAGGTATACACTGGCAACCAGGTGTGTCTCCCCAGTCCATCTCCAATCTCTCCATATTCCAGTTGCGGGCTGCTTATGCGTCTTGATAACAGTACTCACAGTCGCCCGGTTTCGGATTCTGGTACGACCCCGAGGAGACGGCGTGGTTCGACGCCGAGTGCGACTGGTTCCGCGCGGACACACACTACACAGCGAATGCTCCGCCGGGTTCGCGTTCAACAGGCATCTCCCGTCGCCCGTTCCCTCCTAGGCTGGTCCACAATCCAACCCTGGCCCTCGTGCGTCTTCTACGGCACCCTCGACGTGATGGACCCTTGGACCTTGGAGCGATGTGGCGAAGGCGGAATGCACAACAGCTCAAGGGCATAACAACACTGCTGGTGCTGTTGGAGAATCGGGGGGCGCGGGAGGAGAGAGCGGAGGAAAAGACGGTCGCGTGTCTAAACGCGTGAGGAACAGCGGCGTCGCGAGCCGTACTAAATACACGAGTAACCAAGATGTCTGAGACATACAGTACAAGACAAGCACGGTGCGAGGTCGCTGAGGTAACACAAGATTCTACACACCTCCTTGAGCGAATTCGTAGCGCAGTACGAGTGTGAAAGCGGAAGGGGACAACGTACGGGGATAATGGGAGATACAGACATCCATGGGAATATCGTGGTATGAAAGAAATGGCTGTGGGTGCGTCGGAATGCATCCCCTGAACCGACTGAGTCGTCGTCTATCAAATTGAAAGAGAGATTGAACGCGAAGCCTAATAAAGATTGAACATCAGTTGCAAAGAGCGGGTCCAACACAGTGCAAAAACGTGCCGGAAGCCGGAACGGTCGGATGTGACATTATTTCTTGAGGACTCTCGGCTTCCTCGCCTCGAACATCGCGACAACCCCCACAATCGTCACCTCGTACTCCTCGAACACTTCTCCCAGTGCCTGCCTCAGCCCCTCCTCCGAATCCCCGGTGTTCCCGAAGATGCCCTTCCTATTGTACCGCCCCATGAGCCACGAGCCGAGCCAGTTGTGCGCCACACCCTTTCCCAGGACGGTCGCCCCATATAGTACGCCATTCGGTGCGAGTGCGGGCGCAACGTTGGCGAAGACGGCCGTCGCCTTTTGAGGGAAGGACTGCGGGAGGCAGTGGAAGAGGTAGTAGAGCGCGATGGAGTCGTACTTCCCACGCATGTCCTGGGCAAGCGGCTGGAAGATGTTGTGCTCAAGCAGCTCGATCGACCCCTTGTAGCCCGCGCTCGCAAGGCGATTCTTCGAATACATGAGGGTGTTTGGGTTGAGGTCGCACAGCGTGATGAGGCGTGTCTTGGAGAGCGCGCCTGACGAGGCTGCCATGGAGGGGTAGTAGCCGGTGCCCGATCCGACTTCGAGGTGGGCGGAGGACTCCTTTGTGTGCTTTTCGTAGAACGGGAGAAGGGTAGAGCGAGTTGAGCAACGCCACACGAGAGCGTTTGAGAATACGAGGACGATGAAGTCGTACAAACGGAGGGTGAAGGTTGTGTAGATGGATGCAGAGGGCTCCATCGCGGAAAGGCCTCGGTGGTGAACGCCGGTACGGGGGAAGGCGAAAGGGAAGTGGTGGACGATACAGACGAAACCCTCTTAATCCATACCCTTATAACCCATGACCTTTGATATCCCATAGGATTTCGAATTCACCGAGTCGGTAAAGGGTGGAAGCGCCCGCATAACTCATTCTCCGTGGGGCCTGGAGGCTGGAAACCCTGGCGCCCAACGCGGAACCTCTCCAGGCGCAACAGCGCGCACGGCGACCCTTGTTCCCAACTACGACACTCATTCAGCACTCCCCTGGGCCACCCCCCATACCTATCACAGGTGTTCGACTCCGTCAGCCATCATGATGATGCGATAGGACCCCTGCAAATAGAGATGCGTCTCACCTAATTTATGGGGAAGCGCCCAGTTACGCTATGCAGGACAATGACGGCCTGTACTAACGTCAGCCCTGCGCTTGGACATAATACTAGCTTCAATGGTTGCTTACCTCGCGCAAAGAGAGGTCCGAGATTGCACACTCTGGCTCCCATACCTAACCGGAGCGCAGAGCTACACCTCGGCCTCTGACAACGACCTTCAGGCGCGGGCCGCCCGATTACCACAGCTTCTCCTCAGGTGCAAGTGACCTTTACACGAGACTGAGCGCTGAGCCCGGAGGCAGCCAGGTCGATCTTGAGCGAAGGGGATAGCGGCGTCGGAGACGAGCATCCGCTGCCGAGCGCGCGCGTGAAGTTTGCGACCTCCGCTGTTTACGCAGTACATGTGATGAACGAGATCGCAGTGCGAGTTCGAGTCCCTGCGACCCGGCAAGCAATTTCTGCTTGAATCCCTTCGAGGCAGCCGCGTACCCAGTCTGAGCTGTACGAACTACATTGACGGCTTGGGCAGAAGGATAAGGATGAAAGAACTCACAGTCAATGCGCACTGCGCGTGCCAAACGGAGATGCGACTGGTGTCGCAGATATTGGACAAACCCGCACAGGCGTGGCCATATGCGGTTTCGAGCTCCTTCGCGAGCTTCTGCGCAGATGTGAAATGGAGCCTGAGCGGTCACTACAGGTTGATGTGCGCTTCCTGGTGCGAGTAAGTAATATTCTTGGGTATATCTGAGCGATGCGATGGTGTGAACATGTTTAACGCGTGCAAGATAGATGGATGAAAAGGTTGTCTGTTCAGATAAGGGACATGGTTCTGGACAGAACGGGCTGCGCTGACCGTGTTGGATGAGTCTCCGGCAGACTGGCCCGGGCGTTCCGTCATGCCCGGGTGCCGGTGCCGAGTCAAGCGCTAGGCGGCGTCCGTCCCTCAACTTCTCTCCCAACCCACTGGCTGGCTCCCGTCGCACCGTATTTCCTTCAATATGGCGATTGTAGTGCCAGGCGCAGTCTCTATGTGGACCACCATGGATATGACGGATCACATGGCTCGGGCTGCACGGAGAGACGAAAAGGCTTCTTCGCAGCAGCGAGTGAAGTAGAGAGGTGCTTAGGGACATCGGACCATAGATCAGCCTCCTCCGCACTTCTCATCAGGGCCCGCCGGTGTTGTGTTTGGTATGCGCCGTGCGTCCGTCTATCAAGGTTCCAAGGCCCAACTTGAAGACCGCAGGCCCCAGCACCGTCGCAGCCGTTGAAGTAGCTACGTACATCCGCCTCGGTCAGCATTGCAGAGACTCAAGCAAGGGATGACGACGAAGGGAAGACTGACTTGACTTGAAACCGGGATTATTCTATCCCATTGCTCATTCAAAACGCGCACGACGGGTAACGGTGGCACGATTCAATGCCAGTGCCCTTGGGAGTCCAAGTTCACCGTCCAACTCCGGGCGGCGGGCGAGCCAAGGATGAACGAAGCTAGAAAGCCCGGGCATAGATCCATGTTTTGCAGTGTTGGAGTTGTTGTGCTTCATTGCTGTCTAGCTTCCCCAATCCAATAGAGCATTATACGAAGACAGGAGTGAGCTGCATGGCCTGAAAGCGGACACGAAGGTTGTGGCCGTCAGGTTGGTTGTGGCCGAGTCCCGACACGCTGCGGCTGAAGCGCTGAAGGCGGTGCAGCATCCCGATGTCGTCCGAGAGGATGGGAAAGTTACCCAAATTTGGCCGTCTGGCTCGCCGCATCCTTCCCATTGCCTTGACCCGATATGCTCCCAGCCCGGTGTTGAGGGTCGAGGTGTCCTTGGCATCTACTACCCTCAGCCCTTCACTCAGCGACACGCATTCCAGATGAACCAAAGAGCGCAACTGGAGGAGTGCATCTCTTCATGGCTGTATGTACACCTATTCCTTCCTGAGCTCTTCCATGCGCTGACTGTAGGAAAATGCGCATATATCCATACATGTAGACTGCCCGAGAAGCATCTTGATGCTTGTATGACGTGAGAAGGCGATTCAAGGGCGCCGGAGCAGTCGGAGCGCCTCACGAAGACGTCGATGTTCGTCATGTCTGGGTGCTCATGTGTGCTACTTGTCCAGGATTAAACCCTCATTGACTTCGAGTCCCCTTATGTGCGTGTGCTCGGATTTTGATCAGGTTTGCACGTCCATTGACAGGTCAGAGTCGCATAGATGATGACGATGTTCCGTTTGAAGACCCGTCACGGCCAACTGTTCCATAGCGGCGCAAAATCATCTGCACCCGAGCCCTATCATTCACCGGGAGTCTTCCTGTGTAACGCATCCGGTGTGCTGGAAGCTCTGACCATGCCCGGCGCACCCTGAAAAGTGTTTGCATCTGACGATGATTCGGCCGGAACACTGCGGTCTTCTCGAACCCAAGTTTCAGCGCTTCCCAATAGAATCCTCAATCGCGCATGCGCTCAAGCTCACTCACTAGTTCAAGGAGATCAATTGTGGATTGAAGTCCGTGTTACCTACGGTTTACTCATAAGCCTGTGGAAAACACAGCGGGTGGCGGCGGTTTCTCTTGCGCCGCTGGCGGCACAATCGCCGACAAGCTGAGTCCCCGTCAGTGCAGGCTGTGCATCACAGGAAGCATCTCTAGGAAGACAGATTGCCCGGATAGAGTAAGTACATATGCTTACCAATAGGGGTGCTCAAATATTGTGCCCACTGGCCACTGGCCGCGTTCAGATGCAATTGATGGCCACTGATGCACTAGCCGAGACTCCCGGAAATGGTAAGCGACCCTCCTCAGATCCTGCAGTCGTTTCATTCGAACGCATCCACCGCGCCCTAGACAGCCCCGAAAAATGCGATTTTCGAGTATGTTAAGGGCAAGAGCATTGTGCACCGTTCGATACCAATGTCGGCTTGTCTTGCGCCAGACCAGAAACGAGCCGTGTTCGAATGTGTTCGAGGACAAATTCTGCCGGCTAATCTCGGCTAGCGCATCAATGGTCATCAATTGCGTCTGAGCCTCTTTGAACGCGGCCAGTGGCCAGTGGGCACAATATTTGAGCACCCCTAATTAACATATAATATAGGCTCACCGGACGCGCAGTTCAGCGGGGTTTCAGGGTTCTCGAGCACTGTTCCTTGTACTTCCTTCTCCGGGAGCATGGGGGCCGGGTGGTGCGGCGTCTACAGTCTGACGGGCCCGGCGTATGCACCTCGTCCTGGATGTGGTTCGTGATGCCTGTCCAGTTCATGTGCGCCTGCCGCCTAACAACCATTCCTCCTGGCACAGCAGTCTGTATCCTTGGGCCTTCCCTTGTAGATGCTCTGTGTAACAATTACCCCGCGACCGGCTTACCACTCCCCCGTCCTATAAATCCCTCCAGTGGCGTAGTATCTCCTCATTTTCAGCTCTGGGTCTTCCTTTCGGCAACACCTCGGCGCTCATGTCATCTCGAGCCTCAGGAATGACCTCCTCATCTTTGGGGGCCCCTTCGCTGGGCAACACCTTCGGAGTGCTACTCCTGAGCACATTTGTTTCACTCATGTGCGTATTCATTTCCCTTTGTCCATGCAGCCGGATGCTCATGGGTTCCAGGTTGTACGGCCTCACTCTGGCCCAGACTATTCGGTATGCCCGCTTGTACCCATCGGACCGACCATTTTTGAAGATCCTCGTGCGTCCTTCCCTTCACTCACCACTGCTCGTATTGTCGATAACCTCGGCTGTGACCAATTAGGTCGCTGCTATCTTGTGCGTGCTCTGTGTTACCATGGTTGGGCCGCGCTGGATCTGATGCTGGCTGCATCGTGGCCGACCTTAGCATTGCAGACACGCTTCATTCTGCGAGTATGGTCCACATCTGGTACGCACACTGGCTCACGCTCGGGTTCCCTCCCACTGTTGCTGACGGAACTCCAGTTACCACTACCTTGTGACAAACTACCTCGCTCCCGCCGCGCTCTCCGAAAATGTCTGGTCCGTCCATTCCCTCCTGGTGCGAACCCTTCCGTCTCGTCCACGTAGCTAAACTATCGGGTTGAAGGACGCTGGATGTAAGTGGCAGAACACTTTTGTGCCCCACTACTCACCAACAGTTCACCGCAAGCTATTGCCTCTTTCGACAGTATGTACGCCAATACCTAATTTCCGCCTGCTTATTAATTACTATGCACGCTAACGACCGAACCTCAGGGTGTCACGGTTCTCCTTACCCAAGGGTAGTCTTCCACAGCCTCCAAACCAACCGACCCCTCAGGTTCTGACGACTTTGTGTTCTCCGGTAGATTCTACACGAGAAGGATATACATCGGTCAGTTTTGCAGTCGAGCCATCCTTGCGCTGAGCATGACGAGGGCACTGACATTATGTCAGTCAGCTACAGGTACCGATTTGTCGTGCTCGTCATTGTTAGCTCCCATCCCCCCTCGCCGCATTGGATAAGCGCTGACTGGGGTCCAGGTTGTCCTCCTACTCGGAGAGTTTGGGTTCATGACCGGTGAGCCATGCGTTCTGAATGTGCGCTCTACGAATCAGCTGATATCTTGGTAGCTAGCAGTGCATCAGCAAAACTGCAAGAAATAAGACCGTCCATGAACAGAATACACCTGAGTGACAATGTTCGTAAGAGATGGTAAATACATTACAATATCTGATCAGGAGCATCTTCCGTGGACGGGACTTACCATACCTGCCGTGGAGTCCGGCCAATGGCTACCATAAGCGGGGTGAGCTCCGACCATACCTGACCATACCCGCTGCGAGGCCCGACAAGGGCTTATGTTATGCACCGCGAAGACTGATAACACATGATCATTTCTGCTGCGAGGTTTGACAAGACCATGCCATATGGCGCGGGGCTCCCGACCAATGTGTGCCAGTTCTCGCGGACGTCAATACCGATGATGTGATTGTCTCCCAGACCATATGGCCGGGGCTTGAAGAAGGTTAGAGGGACAATGATCACTTATGTCCGATTGTCAGAGACACACCGTCAGTGGGCTGCAATGTCCTACAGACCTCTGATATTCTACCTGCTTGCAGTTGGTTGTACGCTGAATGAAACACCAGATGTGGAATGACAAAAGTATGTCATTCTGTCTATGTAAACAGGTACATGCAGCAGCGACAATATCAGTACATACTTGAGACCGAGGATTAGTAAGTGGTATGCTAGCGCGAAGAAGGGAGGGACTACAAGACTGAGAGCACGAGAACGAGACAGCGAGATAGCAGAACAGGACAGCGGGTGATGCAGGAGACAGGAGAACAGCAGCAGACGGGAAGGCGAGGGGAATGCGCAACCAATATGTGACAGACGAGGAAAGCAGGGTGCATCATTTTTGCTGAGAGAAAACCTGTGCAGCCATGCGATTAGTACGTGAGAACAGTAGTTAAGATGCAAAACTCACCGACCGCGTCTACTCAGCGGCCTCCCCCATCGCGGGAGTGGAGCCCGAGGCCTCGGCATTGTTGTCGTCATCATCCGGAGATTCCGACGTGTATGCGTTCTGTTGGGCCATGATAACGTAGTAGGCACTGCCCTCTAGGTCGCGCTCCGTGTCAGAGTCAAGCTCGTTCTCGTCGCCGAAGATCTGACTGTACAAATATGTCAGCAGTCAGCAGCAACAGAAGTCAAGAAGTACTGGCTTACCGGTTCCACCACTTGATGATCTCATCGTGCCAGTCAGGGAAGGTGAACGTGATCTCCATGATGCTGGAGACAAAGTTCTGAGCCTTCCAGAACTTTCCGTCAGCGTCAGACCACTCATTGCCAGTGATCGCGCAGCGAGTCTATGGAAACGTCAGCGGGAGAAGGTCAGATGTTCTTGAAGCGTACGTACCAGAAGGGCAACGTAAAGGATGCTGTGAAGGTTGACGGACTTCATCTTATATGAGCTGGCAACACTCTTCTGGCCCCTAGTGGAACGGCTACCGGCGTTATAGACGGACGACTTGCCCGTCATAATGCTCTTGTAGCACTGCATGAATGGATAAGCTCAGTCAATGCGTGTAAAACACATGTGAGGACTTACGTTGACAAGGACCTCGCCTCGGAGCAAGCCGATGATAGGATTAGTGTTGTCGACCATAGACAGATCATAAAGGAAGATCGGGTAGTCGGTGGAGAAAATCCGCACGAGCCTGTTTCGAATGTGAGTGCAGAACCTACGAGATCATCAGCCCAGCGCAGCAGTTAGTAGCCAATAAACAAATGCCTACCGGCCAGGGTCAGAGTCGAACTTTCCAATGTACCTGAGCAGGCAGAGAAGACGTCCGGTCCCGGAGTCCTGCCAACCACGGTTGTCCTTGACAATGAGAAGCTTGTACTTGTCCTCAAGGTTGCACAGATCAACAATCCGGTCATTCAACCGGCCCAGGTCATCGCTGCGGACCTTCGCAGCGACCCCGGCGACCTAGAAAAAGCACTGTATTAATTATCAAATGCTGTGAGTGAGATGAATTATACGTACAAATGTTCCGATAATGACGATGAGCGGAGGGTTATCGGCCAAGTAGTCGAGGTGGTCCTTGATCTCAGGGAAGAACTTGAGCCACTGGGGCCAAAGCTCCTCAGCCACGACGTCGTCGTCGCAAACGGGCGTCACACTAGGAGAGGAGTCAGCACTTACACCGGTCATCACAGAGCTTGAGACGCACTCATCCGGGACGGTCGACGATGTCGGCGTGATGGAAGTTGACGCCGTAGGTGAGGATACTGGCGTGGGTTGACGTACTCGGTGCAGTTGCGGGCAAGCCCACGGGCCATGAAGTAAATCTCCTGGTAGCCTAGCGCCACCCGGGTACCCTCGCTGTGCGACTAGTGAGTTAGTCAGTTGGCAGGATAGAGAGAGAAAGGAGTACGCACCTCGCGGTTGGGTCGAGAAGCCAGAGAGTTGCCGCCCACGTAGGGTTCTTGGGCTTGACGCGCTCCGGTTCATCGTCAGCGTCGGTGACACCCCCCTGAGGGTCGTTGTCGGGATCAGGGGCAGGCGCGCCAGGAACAGCAGCAAGGCGGCGACGCTTGAGCTCTGCGTCATCGGCCGCTGTGGTGGACCGAGTGAGATGTTGGAACGGCGACGAGAATGCGGCTATATGTGGTGCACTTACCATCCTTGTCATTACCGCGCTTTTTGTTCTTCATCATAGAGACCATGTTGGCACCTTGCTGAGCGGCAGTCTTCGCCTTGCCAGGCTTGGAAGCGTTCGACTGCTGAGCTTGAGAGCGGGCCCTGAACTCACGGTAGATATTCTCCTTGCCGGGCCCGGGTGGCATAGTGTGCGAGCGGGGTGTGGCAGTGAGCGAGAGGCGGAAGGCGGTGAGCGAGAGGCGGACGGCGAGCGAGAGGAGTGGGGCGAGCGAGAGAGGAGTGCTGGTGAGCACAGAGGAGACGGGAGGAAGGAGGGATGGGGGATTTGAGCAGGTGCTGAGGGCCCTTTTATGGGGCCAGTATGAGAGCTGACAGCCGGGCGATGAGGGTTGAACATTGAGGGCTGGGCGAGAGGGCTTACGTCGCCCTCGTACCATCATCCCGTGGAATCCCAGAGCTGACCCAGCCTTGAGAAGCTTGGGTCGGACACAGCGGAGAGTCGACTGTAGGTGACAGTGGCCCGGGTTAAAGGGAGAGCAAAGAAGAGAAGTGCACGAGTCGAGCACAAAATGGCTGCGAGAGACGGTCAGGTGACCTAGGCGCAGCTCGCGCCACTGCCACATCCGCGCCTGCCAGCTTCACCCATCAACTGCTTTCCGCTGTTGCGCTGCCCGACGCTCTCCCCCTTCCCGCCGACAACCCCCTTTGTCAACAATCCTGGCATTGGCCTTGTCGTCTGCAAGCTCGACCGTCTGGGCAATGTGGCGCCTTCCTCCCCCGACAATCACCTCAACCAATCCCAGCGTGTCAGTAAGGAGCCACGATAATCGATTGCTGCAACACTGGCCGACGACCTCTTCTCCTTCTCGCCGACATTGCTCAGTGTCAACACCTCAACATGTTAGCCCGACCGTCTGGGTCCTCGGATGAAAATTTTTTCGGTTTTTGCGACCCCCTCGACCACCCTCATGGCCATCACCTCGGTGTTTTCACTTTCAGGGTCTACGAGCCCTCTGAATGCCACACTTGTCCTCCCCCACCTCTTCTCCCTCTGCAACGACTACTGCGCCGCTTCTCCGTACTCTCCCCACCATGTACGTCTGTCCATTCAACGGCTGCAACTACAGCAGTACGAACAAGGTCGCATGGGGCCGCCATCGCAAGAACTGCACGCACGCAGTAAGCTCTATTTCACAGGCTCTCGGTAAATGCAAGGCCGAGTATGGTGAGAGCATGTTCACCAGAAGGGCTAGAGTCGAGCGGGCCACAGTGGTATGTCTTTTCGCTTTGTTGAGGTGTTCGGCGCCCAACGTTGAGCGCATACAGCCCCCGGCCGTAGCTTCTCCACCTCCAGCTGTCCCTTCCCCTCCTCCTCCACCACCAAGCCCTCCTGCCCCCTCAACGCGCGGTGGGCGTCGTATCCGCCTCCCGCAGATGTACAACGACTTTGTCCCATCCTCGGGGCGTGCGCTCCCTTCGCAATACAACAGCATGCTCCCAAGAGCGATCCCTGCAGATATCCCGCCCCCTCATCCCCAGGCCATCTCGTCTCCTACACCCCCTCCTCCCGAAGAACTTTATCGGACAGCGCCGGACGCGTTTGGTGTTTTTCGCGAGTATGCGCGACGCCCGCAACGCGATCCGGAGACCAACGTCTCCCTCGAAGCCGTGTGTGATGCACCTGGGTTGGAGAAGCCCGCAGAACAGGAGACTCCGAAGTACACCAGTATTGCGTGGCTCACCCGTTCTGTCGCCATCACCGTCCACCCGACCTCTACCATACCCAACTACGGCCCATTTGAGAATGCGTCCCAGTTTAGGCTGATGGACTATTTCTACGGTCGGTCTGATTCAAAGTCCCTCGATGCACTTGACGACCTCATCTCCATCATACGGTCACCTGGATTCTCGCCAGACGATCTTGAAGGTTTCAGTGCGAAGAAAGCCGAACATGCACTGGACGTCTGGGTAAGCCCGTCTGGGGTGTTCTCAGCAGAGGATGGTTGGCATCAAGGGTCGGTTGAGGTTCCCCTGCCGAAGACGGGATCCAAATACAAGTCTGAGGGTGATGCGCCGATGTTCACGGTCACCGGCATCATCCATCGGCGGCTCATCCCACTCATCAAAGGTGTTGTCGAGGACGCAGCATCCCGCTTCGCCCATGTCTATCACTGGCTTCCTCACCGCAAGTTCTGGATCCCATCTCAAACCACTCCAGAGCCGACTACGCCGCCTGTGCAGTCCACTGCCCAGCCCTCATCGTCGTCAACGTCCTCATCAACAAAGGCCAGCCCGCCAGAAGCACCTCCGTCCCCAATTCGAGTATATACAGACTGCTATAACTCAAATGCGATGCTCGAGGCCGATGCAGAGATCCGCAGAAAGCCGCGCCTGCTCAGTGATGCCCCCGACGTCGAGTATGTTGTCCTCCCGCTCCTATTCTGGTCAGACGCCACCCTTCTCTCCAACTTTGGCAGCGCTGCACTGTGGCCCATCTATCTTTACATTGGCAGCCTCTCGAAGTATGTGCGCGGCCGGCCTACAGAGTTTGCTGCATATCATCTCGCGTACATCCCTAGTGTGAGACTGTCTATTCCATTACACCGTCTCATGTGCTAACTTTGTCCAGCTCCCGGACGCACTCAAGGATACCTACACGCAGAGGTATGGTCAGACCCCGAGCAACGATATCCTGAAGTTTTGTAAGCGTGAGCTGTTCCAAAGAATCTGGTCGCTCTTGTTGGACGAAGACTTCATGCACGCTTACGAGCACGGCATCCTGCTCACATGTGGCGACGGAGTTGTGCGGCGGATTTTCCCCCGGATATTTACCTACTCCGCAGACTATCCTGAGAAGTAACATGTTTCCTCTCGTGCCTTGCTTCATAGATCACTGACCACAATTGAAGGGTGTTAATTGCTGCACTCCGGCCGCTTGCGCGATGTCTCTGTCCCCATTGCTTGACGCCCAAGGATAAAGTTGACGAGGCAGGCACCAAAGCAGATGCACGGCGACGCGCGCACGAGCGAATGGATGGTCCGACGCTGCAGAATAAGATTCACACCGCGCGCAAGCATCTATTCAAGGGCTACGCTATCAGCGGGAAGCGTGTCACAAACTGGCTTGACGATGAATCCCTGACTCCTATCCAGGTATGCCGCAGTGATCATCACTGCGCATATTGAGCTTCACTGATGTGAAACACAGAGTGCCTTCTCCACGCGCTTCTGCATTCGGACTCAACTTCTACGATATGTTGGCCCCGACCTGATGCAATTTGAACTTGGTGTGTGGAAAGGTGTGTTCAATCACCTCATGCGCATGCTTGCGTCCAGGGGCCCAGAAGCAGTTGAGGAGTTTAATAGCCGGTATGAGCATTTTGACTTTGTTGAGTCCACTGCTGATATGTTGTGTAGCATGAGGCGTATGCCTACCTTCGGCCGCGATAGAATTCGTCGCTTTTGGCATGACGTGTCATCACGTAAGTGTCTCGCTGCGCGGGACTACGAAGCATTCTTGATTGTAAGTGCTTCCATCTGTGTTGCTGATAAACAACCTCACCTCTATCATGATAGACCATCATCCCCGCCTTCGAGGGGCTCCTGGACCTCCCCGATGACAAGACCGTCGCTGACCTCCTCTTTGAACTTGCAAACTGGCACGCGCTTGCCAAGCTTCATCTTCACACGGACGTCACGCTCGACATATTCCGCGCCGCAACTCAGCACATGTATGACGCCATTCGCCGTTTCGCCAAGAAGACTTGTCCGAAGTACAACACCCAGGAGCTTGCATCGGAAGCCGTGGCACGCGTGCGGCGCACCAAGGCGACAAATATGAACGCGCAGCCCTCTAGCGGGCGGAAGCCCGTGGCATTTAGTGTTCATCAGACATACAAGTTCCACAGTCTTGGCGATTACGCAGACTACATCGAGCGATCAGGCCCAACGGACAACTTCAACACACAAGTGGTATGTAGTCGATCACTGATGTCTGCAGGCAAAAACTAATCCAGCTTTCTACAGGGTGAACTCGAACACCGCCATGCGAAGAGATTCTACGCGCGCACGAACAAGATTGCATATGAGATCCAAATTGCGCGCAAGGAGCGCAAGCGTACTCTTCTCGCTGCCATTCGCGACAACGACCCATTCCAGCCTCTGTCCCAACTCAAGCAAGACAGCAAGCGTGCCAAGGTTGCCAGAGCGGAGGTACGCGCGCGTGAGGTTTCTGTCGAACATCGGAAGAGCGCGCGCGCACCTTCCCCATCTCCACCATCTGACCATCATGCCGTCTCGAAGTCTGCGCACGAGACGATCAACATCTCCACCTGGCTTGATGATCATGAGGATGATCCTGCAGTCAAGGTATGCTCGCATTTTCGATTAGGTTTCCTTATTTCTGACATGACCTAGGACTTCATGCCCCTCCTTTTTGAACACCTTGCACGCCGCCTCCTTGGTCGTGAAGCTGATCCGGAGGACGGCTTTTCCGAAGCACAGCTGGATGGTGTCCACATCCTTAACAACCGCCTGTACCGCCACCGGACGATCCGCATCAATTACACAACATATGAGATGCGGCGTGAACAAGACACAATCAACCCCCGCACCCACGCTGACATTATGATGCTCTCCTCCGATTCAGACGGCCACCCCTTCTGGTACGCCCGCGCGATCAATGTCTTCCACGCCAATGTACGCTATGTCGGCCCTGGGGCCACCCACGCAAATCAGAAATGGCAGCGCATCGACTTCGTCTGGATCCGATGGTTTGAACTCGACACGTCCTACCGCGCCGGCTTCCAACACCGCCGTCTCCCACGCCTTCGGTTTGTTGATGCGACTGACGTGGACAACGTGCCATTCGGCTTTGTGGACCCCGACGATATTATTCGTGGCGCATATCTCATCCCAGCATTTGAGCACGGTGCCACAAATGATTATTTGGGACCATCCAAGCTTGCGCGCCGCCTCGCAGATGATGACGGCGAGGATGATGACTACTGCTATTATTATGTCTGCATGTGCATATCATCCCTCGGACAATGATATTCTAGATGCTAATATTCCTTGCGCTTACAGGTTTGGTGATCGTGACATGTATCTGCGCCATCTCGGTGGCGGAGTGGGCCACTCGGGTATTGGTGTGGGCATTGAGGCGTCAAAGCAACACGCCCATCATGCCTCGCGGCCGGGTGGTCGCAGAAAACACGTCGGCGCTCGGCTCGCGAACGCAGTGCGGCCGTGGCCGCGCGACAGCAGCAACAAGTCGGGCCCGGAGTCCGCCCCCGTGTCTGATGCAGCAGCCATGGAGGCCGATGCTGTGGGCTGGGACGCCAGCAGTGAGGTGGGTGACAATGGAGGTGGCGAGCCTGAGCACATGGCAGATGTGATGGATGCCGGCGAGGTTGAAGAGAGTGACCAGGAGGTGGACGCCGGCGATGCCGCTGATGAGCAGCATGAAAGCGAAGGCGAGGAACCCGCTGATAGTGGGGATGAGGGCAACGAAGGGGACGGGCATGAGGGGGGTGGCGCGGCCAACGCTGACGCCGGTTATGACTCGGACGACTCGGACTCGGATGTGTTCAAGTTCGTAGATGATGTATACGCTGCGGAGGGCTTTGCGCCCCTTTAACGAGTCTGTATGGCACGAACAGGGCTTATATTTATTTGTCTTATAGGACTATATACTACAACATCAGGAAACCTGCATTTGTACTGAGGGCACTGAGGCAGCGCTCTCAGTACGGGTCAGTTCCCATCAGTAGCTGTCAGTGATGGCCCTGTCAGTAGCATTTCGTCAGTTCCCAGTACCGACGAGTTTCGAGCATTCAGTGTTGGCAGTACTCCCAGTAAGAAAGATTGAGGCAAATATTGTGTATTTCACTGAGATACTGTATATTAGAAATTGTGGCACTGCATAATCAATTCGGACACCCCTCAGCCATCGTCCGCCGCCCATACACCGAGATCCCCATTCAAAATGTCCTATCCCCAACAGCATACACAACCACGTCAGACTCCTTCACGATGACCCCTCTAAGATATGCCCCAATGCTTGCTCCGAGACCATACCCAACGCTTGATCCTCCCAAGGCCGGCACGTCGGGATGCAGCGACGTCCAAATGTGCGGGTAGTTGCAGAGTGTGGCGAGGACATAAAGGACGGCGGGTGATCTGAGTCGGGCAAATCCTTGTGGATGTCATGGTCCGCCACCTACGCCGAGCAGAGCTCCTTCAGCCGGGCCTGGCGGGAAGTGACCAAGCTGGTGGTCGGTTTGACATCCAGCACGTTGAGCGCCATGCCGAGTTGCCAGATGGTGGTCCCCAAGTTGACTTTGCAGAGGAGCTCGGTGTTGATGTGTTGCCAGACACGACGAAAGACTTACCTTTGACCTGATGTTGGAGACTCCAGTACTGAAGCATGCAGCCTCCGAGCTCGTCCAATGTGGTTAGAAATAGCAAAGCTCACCTGAGACCATCTATTCCCCACTGTCGCATCTTGGCTGCACATCTGAGATGTCTGGGGCACCCAATGCGAGGGCCGTCTTCTGTGTGCAACTCTCGCCTGCCGTCAATTGGGGTGTATGCTGAGTTTTCCCTGCGCAGAGCCTGAGCGTCGTATTCAAGGGGCGACAAGAAAGACGAGCCATTTACTTACTTGAACGCAGCTTGAAGGCATGTCTTCGAACATAAAGGGTCTAGTGCATTAGATACTACAGAAGAGCAGGGAGGAGATGGAATGGGATCGAAGGAAAGTTGTTCAGTGTCTCGGCGCCTGCCAGTGCGTTGCCACGCAAGCATCATGGGCGCCTCATACGACGATTTGACGTTCTGGCACCATCTTCTCCCTCCCTCCCTCCTTCCTCCTCCTCCTTCCGGCCACATAAGTACACGAAACTCGACATTCGAACCTCCATGATCCATCATGTACACCCCCATCCTCTCTTCCTTTCCACAACCTTCACATCAGCCCAACGGCTCGGGCTCCAAACGGTGTTCAGCCACGTACAACACGCGGGAGGGCACGGGAAAAGAGGAAAGGAGATTTGGAGGGCACGGGTGAGGGTGGGGAGGATTAGAATGCTTGGATCCCAGGTAAGCTGTCAGCTGCAATAGCGGCTCAACCGTGACCACATTCCTCTCGTCCCCGGTGCACAAGGATGAGACGAGCAATTGCGCTTCTCCCTACCACCTTCACCTCCTACTGTTTACTACCTTCTGCACTTCCTGCTCCAGCCTCGACTATCGCTACTAGGTCAAGGTGCGGCGCTCACGATGCTAATGAGCTCGACGGGTTATTTCTGTACTTATCGCTTACTTCAGTCCTCGCATCTGTGTATCCTCCTCTTCGTGACGGCGACGGCACAACCACATGCACGGCTCTCCGATGCCCATTCGCTTGGGCTGTTGATTCTATGTGACTCAGGTGTGTCCCTTACCCGACGACTTTGCTATACCCCAGAACAGCTTGCACACACGGCGCACACCTCTCCGGCAGAAGCAGATGTCGCAGTTGCATGCTCTGTTACATACTGTTCAAGTTACTCGCACACACTTCATGTATTATGTAGATAGTACAATGTCTCACAATGTCCATTCCTTGAATACAATTTCTATCGGAACTCTCAGGAAATACTGCAGCTGGATTCAGCCAAATGCGATTGCTTTCAAGACACTCGCGACCTCCGCAGACCTCTAATACCATCATATCCTTGTGACTATCTGGTGTTTGTCCCCCATCGAACTGACGACTGGCATCACTGATGGTGCTGACAGTACTGACCAAAATTCCCCAGTACCCTCAGTGCCTCAGTGTTTTACAGATCTTCTGATGAAGTTGCCTGCCGAGAACCATCCCGCCGACGCTGGACTGTAGGTATCCGCAGGCATTTGTTCGAGCGATAAATATTTGTCAATGTTTGGTGGCGCAGACGAGCGCCGGCAAGGTCTTGCCAGATTCCGTCGGCTTGGCCAGGCTTGTCCATCTGTTCCCCCTTTTGCTGATGTGTAGTGAGGTATATTCCAGTTCTTTCGCACGATCGATGTCCACCATTGACATGGCTATTCCGACTCGGATAATCCCAGCTTCCAGAACTGCACATTCGACGTGATCTATGGGTACATCGTGCGTACATCACGGCTTTTGGAACTCGAGTTTACCCGGACGAGACTCACTTTAACTCAGTGGATGGACACGGTCCTGTTCGCGATCGCCACTGTGGTGGACCTTGTCCTCACTGGCAGTGCGTTCGTCGTCATCCTGAACCGAAGTCGAACAGGGTTCTTGGGGTATGGGTGGTCGGCTCCTCCGCTTGTGAGCATCGACTCCGGGCTAACGACCATGCGATAGAACGGACTCTGCCCTGGATATACTAGCGCGTTATGCGCTCTACGCAAGTAAGGCCACTCTTGTTCATCGCTTCAGGTTCATGACACGACGCGCTGATGGATAATGTGGTGTTCGATTTAGCTGGTCTCATCAGGTACGTCATGTTGAGTTGCGACCTGTCACTTCGCCTCCGGATACCTATCTGACAGTCTACCTTGAAACACGACCAGCGCGCTCACCGTCCCCGCATTCATATGTGTACGTTTCTCGTCGCGGTGGGCGACTGATTCAGATGACCGGGAATTCCCACTGATCAGAACCGCTGCAGTCCCTCGCGTTGTCGCGCACGTTCGTCTATTTCGCGATTGCCATCCCGGCCGTGAAAGGTGAGCAATTCCCTCTTTCAGTTCTAGAAACCCGATGTTCACGCCTCCTCCCCGCGTAGTCTACTCCAACTCCGTCCTCGCCGTGTACGTCCACTGCCCCTCGGACTCACGCGGTATACCCTCCTGACGAAGGTCTTAACTCCAACTTAGGCTGAACTGCAGAAAGTTCCTCCCTCACCCCGGCGATGCGACAGCCAACTCGGAGTCGGGGCAAGTTGAGCTCAGTGTCCTTCCGCTCGGCCGACGGGCCGACGGAAGTGACAGTGCAAGAAGAATTGGTGTAGGACAGGTGAGCTGCGCCATGATACAAGACTCCTCCCTCTCACCTGTGTTCGTGTTCATAGGGCACGGAGCCGTTGCATATTGTGATCGACATCTGTGCGGCGAGCGGAGATGATTCGAAGGGGTTCGGTGGACGGTATGTAGAGAGGCGGGAGTTGAAGTTCACTGCGCGCTTGGATGGCGCTGAGATCAACGAGCACATGGTGTAGTGCGGCGGCGTACCATGTAGGTCTGAGTGATCCTTGTGCAGACAGTCGTGGCCCTCAAGACGGTTATGCAGGCTTGTGTGTGTTGCTGCCACAGGCTGATGTTCCGGGGTGACATGGACCCCGTTTGGGATCAGCACGCAAGTGGCAACGGAGACTTGTCATCACGGGAAATACAAGCAAAGACTAAATGGACTGTATAGGGTACTACCGCCAGCAATGAGATATAGTGCATATGTACATACATAGGACGTCTCTACGGAAGGTTTTAGATAGCAGACCGGATGAGAAACTTGCAATGTCGAGGTATCCTCTCGACTCTGGTACGGCCTTAGCGATCCTCCGGCCCATGCTCCAAGTCGACTCGTTCATCTGAATCCCTGGTGCAGGTAAAGTCTTTCTCGGCCTTGATATTGATGATTTTGTCTGAGAAGACCGAGAGAGGCACGTTGGACATGGACAAATCCTGTGCATCGCACGCAATGAGCATGAAAAGGTCGTGCTCATATGTATCAGGATTCACAGCTCACCTTGCGCTGTGGGACGATTTCGCGGGAGGGAGACGTCTCAGGTAGAGAGATATGCTCCGCGTTGGTATCATAATACACTCCTGTACACTGGGTCCAAACCGGCTCGCGAGGCCTTCGGAAGTTCAACCTAGTGCAATGAGGCTATGTCAGCAAGACTGGGGAAGTATGCAAAGAGATATCGCGAAGAACACGTACGCAGCCATGATAGAGTTGGTATACACTGTAGATTGGTGTCAGTGCGGGATTGATGTTGGAAATAGGGCACAAACATACCCTTCGACACAAGCGTGTTCAGGGCCGCATAATACAGATTCTGCGAGCTGACAAGGGCCTTCGGAGGGATGATGTCAGCGAGGAGTAGGCAGAAATAGACGGGCGAGACTTACAAACATGAAGCCGAGGATGTTGATCACACTTCACAAACATGATGAGTCTGCGGCTGCTCGGCATACCGTCCAAGCGAGCAACTTACTCGGTGAGCAACCCTGTCTCTCATGTCAGCATGAGCGGGGGAGCGAGGAGCATCTAGTACGGACCAGTAGTAACCGCGTATGCGATCAAGGTATCGAGCAAAGAGTTCGTCCTGTAACCGTTTTTCGAACTCAGCGAGTCTGGTGCAAGCGGTCACAAAGCAAGGGACTCACGACTTGACCCCCGTTCGACTGCGGTGCAGCACGAAGACGAGCACGGCGGCCAGGGCGGTGTCAATGAAGACCGTGAAGCTGAGGGCGATGGAGATCCAGGACTAGAGTAAGCGCAAACCTCAGCTGTCGAAGAGTAGGAGGACAATGATGGAGACTTACGGCATATGTGTCGGAGAGCGCTTGCCACAGCGCACTTTCGAATCTGGTGATGTCATCAGGATTGGGATACAGGACTTCGAATGGAACCCACGCTTTTACTATGAATGCTGCCAAAAAGGAGAGCTGTCACAGCCGAACGACTGTGCCACAAAACAAGCAAAGGGGGAGGCTCACTGATGGAGACACACAGAGGGTGGCAACAGAAGTAGAGGATAGATTGGCCTAGACTAGAAGGCAGAGGATGGCAGGGGCTGTTAAGCTGCCTACAGATGATGGGAGAGCGAACAAGAGACAGAATCTAAGGTCTCTGAGCCCACATCACAGCCCTTATATACTATACATGACAGGTGCACAGACCATCTGCCTTCAGGGCAGGCTAGAGTACTGATGGCAGGTGAGCCAGTCCGAAAGGGGAACAAAGAGGTAGCTGCTATTACATAATGATGATCAGTGTACAGTATGGAGTCCGGAATGGGTCAACCCTGGGTTAGGGTTGGTGGCTGTGACTAGGGTACCAAACGTGGCGCGAAAAACCGTGACACTACCCCCTCCTCAAGGCTGAGCTCTAGCGAAGCGATTATACCAAACTTGACGATTAAACTGAGCTTGCACTGGTCGCGGGTTGGTAAGAGATATGGGCTGAACCGCGTCTGGGTGTGAGGCGTGGAATTCATCAAGGAGTTCCTTGCAGTGTTTGACGTTCCGTACAGGTTCCCAGGTGGCCTCGCTAATGTCGTACCCGACCCACTTCACAAGGTATCGGACATATCCATAGTAGGTCTTAGAGTCGAGGATCTTTTCAACCTCAAACTCGTCATGTCCTTCCACTTCCATGGCTGATGGTTTGGAGGGGTTACGGTTACCGATCTCGTCCTCGTGGTAAGGGATGAGCTTGGAGGCATGGAAAACGGGGTGGACCTTGTTCTTGGCTGGGAGTTGTAGACGGAAGTCAACAGGCCCTACTTGCTCGACAATTTCGTAGGGCCCATAGTTCTTTGCCGATAGCTTGGCCGATGACTGTTTGATCTTGAGATCTCTTCCTTTGAGCAGGACCTTGTCCCCAACCTTGAACGGTACTTCACTCTTGTGCTTGTCATAGTACCACTTCATTCGTTCTGCAGCGAGTGTTAGGGACGCTTGAGCCTGTTCTCGGGCTTCCGTTCGGTACTGGAAGATATCCTCAAGGGTTGGGAAACCTAGTTCTCCCTGTACGTCTGGGGCCATTTTGGGGTGGTATCCGTATTCCACAAAGAAGGGTGATAAGCCAGTGGACTCATGTGCAGCATTGTTGTAGGAAAACTCCGCAGTGGATAGGAGGGAGGCCCAATCGTCTGGGCGATGTTCGGTGAAGATCCGCAGGTACTGTTCCAATGACTGGTTAACTCGTTCTGTCTGGCCATCGGTCTGGGGGTGGTAGGCAGTCGACATTGAGGCTCGGATACCCAACTTTCCACAAAACTCCTTGAAGAGCGCACTAGCAAACTGTGTTCCTCGGTCCGAGATGATTTGTCGGGGTAGGCCGTGGTGTTTGAGTATATGTTCGTACACGAGTTCTGCTGCATCCGAGGCTGAGAAGTGGTCATCACACGCGAAGAAGTGGGCTCGCTTGGTCAACCGGTCTACTACTACTGCAATGGCTGTGTAAACGTTGCCGTGTCTGTCGCAGGACTCAGGAAGTTGAGTGATGAGGTCAATGCTCCATATCTCCCATGGTCCAGCTGGGACTTCGTTTGGCTGCAATAGTCCGAAGGGAGGGTTGCGTGAGGTCTTGTTCCGTTGGCATGTATCGCACCCTTTGACATACTTCTTGACATCAACTGACATTCCAGGCCACCAGTAGTTGCGGCTGATAAGCTCCTGGGTCTTCCATCGGCCAGGGTGGCCTGCAAGTGTGGTGTCGTGGTGGAGTTTGAGCAGCTCAGTCGTAGTTCCTGGTCAGTTGGGACGTAAACCTTTCCTCTGTAGAGCAGTAGGCCGTTCTCGAAGTTCCATTCCTGCAGTGGTTTTCCAAACTCCCGTGGTCCGCTATCGAGCAGTGCCTTGTAGTCCTTGGTCATTGTGTCATCTTCGAGCGCCTTCTTGATCTTGTCCAGTAGTTGTCTATCATCGACCTCGGAGGCATGGGTGGTTTGCATGGCTTTGATGGCGAAAAACTCCGGTTTCAGCAGCGTTCGATCATCATTATCGCTGCTTACCCCCTCCTCATGATCTGGCCTCCTGGACAGAGGGTCAGCGCGAAGCATTGTCTTGCCGGGCCGATGCCGCAGGTTGAAGTTGAAACGTGAAAGGAACAAACTCCAGCGAGCTTGGCGACGAGTGAGCTTCTGGGCTTGTCGGAAGTAGGTGAGGTTGAGGTGGTCTGACCAGATCTCAATTGGTTCAGGATGCCCTTCCAGGTAGTGGTGGTATTCCTCTAAGGCACGTATGATGGCCAACAGCTCCTTGTCGTAGATCTCATAGTTGCGTTCGTGCTCGTTCAAGGACTTGGAGTAGAACGCTACTGGGTGCCATAGTTTATCTTCACCCAACTGCTCCAGTACTGCCCCTGTGGCAAAGTCAGACGAGTCTGTTTCCAGGCAGAAGGGTGCAGTGTCATTGGGGATTTGGAGGATTGGAGCAGTGGTGAAGGCAGTCTTGAGGCTCTGGAAGGTGTTCTCCTGATCTTCTCCCCACTGCCAAGGTGCGTCCTTGCAGGTGAGAACCGTGAGCGGGCGAGCTATCTTCGAAAAGTCCTTGATGAAACGCCGGTAGAAATTGGCAAGGCCGAGGAAAGCTTGTACATGCTTGACTTTGGTAGGTGTTGGCCAATTCTTCACGCCTTCGACCTTAGTCGGGTCCATGGTAATAGAATCGCCGAGATGATCAACCCCAGGAATTCGACCGACTGTTGCTCAAACTTGCACTTCTCAGGCTTGATGAAGAGGTCATTTGCTCGTAACTTCTGAAGCACCCGTTCCGTGAGTTGCCGGTGAAGTGTGAGGTCGTCCGTGAAGATAAGAATGTCATCGATGTAAACTACCACATGTCCGGTTGCAATTTCCTCCTTAAGGATCTCGTTCATCATGGCTTGGAAGGTGCTCGGGGCATTGCATAGGCCAAACGTCATCACTGTTGGCTCGTACAGACCACGGTGGGTAATAAACGCTGCCTTCTCTTCATCTCCCTCACGTATACGGACATTGTTGTACCCCCACCTCAGGTCCAATGAGGTGAAGATCGATGACTGGGATAAACGGTCGATAAGGTCCGGGATCCGTGGTATGGGAAACTTGTCCTTCTTGGTGACGGCGTTGAGGGCACGGTAGTCCTGTACTAGTCGCAGGCTGCCATCCTTTTTCTTGACGAAGAATACAGGGGTGGCAGCTGGGCTCTTTGACCGTCGGATATATCCCTTAGCTTCCTGTTTATCGATCCATCCATCCAGGGAGTTCCGTTCCTGGGGGTTGAGTGGATAAAGCTTGGCCGGCTTTGGCAGTGTTGCTCCTTCCACAAACTCGATGGGGTGATCATAGGGCTTGCGAGTAGGCATTCTCTCCGAGGCTGTCTTGGAAAACACATCACCATACTGATGATAGTGGGCGGGTACATGGTTAGACCAGTAGTCCTTGTCCTGGCTTCCTGGCAGCGGTGTTCCTTCCTTCTTCTCCTCGATCCGTGTTCGCAGTGTGCGGGCATCAGGGTCATCAGAAAACTGCATCCAATGTACAAACTGTTCGGTACTATCCCAGGGCTCGCGGTCTAGCTGACCGTAGGTGTCTCGTGCAAACTCCTCTAGTCGGGGCTCTTCTACCGTCCGGATTTCTTCGTCCTGTACTGAGACGGGCTTGGGTAGGCAGGTGTGCGGACAGCGTGTAAACTTCACTTGACCAGCCTTCCAATCGACTTCTGGGTTGTGTTCCCGGAGGAAAGTCATGCCGACAATGATATCCCGGTTTCCTATATCTGTGACCAGGAAAGACTGCCAACTAGTGTGGTTGTCGATTGTGACGAGACACCGGGCGTAGTGCGTGATCAGACCCTTCTTGTTCTCCGTCGCATCGGCATTGAACACTCGTATCTCTCGTGAGAGTCGTTGTAGTTCCAGACCATGTTCCTGAACAAACCGGTAGTGTGCAAAACTTGAATAGGCTCCACAATCTAGGAGGCCTTCTGACTGGATTTCACGTATACCTTGCCTGAGGGTGAGCTTTAAATCGAGTGACTGTCGCTGTCTGCATGATGAAGCGAGATATACATAGTTCGATTTAGGCACAAACGACTCCTCTAGGTGGTTAACGCTACTAGTACATATGGATCGGATGTTACGGCCAGTCCCCGTCACATCCGCTGGAGAAAATCCTGCTCATTGGTCTCGACGATCCGTGCGGCAGTTTCCTGGTTCTCCTGCTTGCTCTTGAGTTCAAACTCCTTGAGCGCGTGGACAATAAACTCCATTCGGTCCTGGTCTTTGGTCTTGGGTTCTTCCTCGACGGCCCGTATCTTGGTCGGTGCGACACCCTTGCCTTTGAAGTCAGGGAGCTCGTAGTACCCCTTGTATACTGGGTTGCGACACTTAGTACCAGACTTGTATGGGTGTTTACCGCACCGGAAGCACATCTTCCTGGCTAACCAGTCTTCCTGTTCCTTGGAGAGCTTTTCCAGTTTGCGCATTGCATCAATGTCCATGGCGTCGGGGTCCCTGGTGGGTCTTGACAAGGAGGCGGCCTTGTGGTACTTGTTTCCTCGGTAGTTCATCTCGATCTCGAGCACCCAGTCAAGGAAGTTCTCCCACTTCGTCGGGATAGTAAACGGTGACATAGAGCGGTGGGTGATCATGGTGGTATGGAGATCACCCTTGCACTGAGCATCGATGCGGTGAATGAGTTCTACATCGGAATAGCCAGACTTGATCGCAAAACGGCGGAAGTTCTCCGCAAACGAGGCAATGGACGAGTGAGACTTGGCACAGAGTTCTTCCAAGGACTGTTGGGCGGACTTCTCAGGCGCCAGTTCTCGGTATTCGCTCTTTAGCCGGTCGACAAAACTGGTCCATGTGCCGAGAGGGGTGTTGTCCGCGGCCTTTTGGGCATAGTCGTCCATGTATGACTGCGCTCCTCCTTCTAAGAACAGCAGTGCGGTGGTGATCCTGTCCTCATCTGCCGTGATGTTCTGGTACCGGAACCAAATGCCGAGTTTCTGGAACCATTGCTCCACCGTAAGATCCTGGGTCTTGCCTTTAAACTTGGGAGGGTCCGCGATTCTGGAGCGATGAGTGCCACCAGATGACCCAGTTGTCGAGGGTGCGTGGGCATGTACCGTGGTTGGGCGAGCAGTGAGGGAAGCAACTTGGGTTCTCAGCTCCTTGACTACATTGACGAGCATCATGGTGTTGTTGTTGAGGACTTCCATCTCAGCCTTGAGCGTGTCGTTTGCTTTCTCCAAGTCATAGCAACGGGTTTCTAGGGCATCTGTGGTCTCGCGGAATGTTGTGTGGGTGACAAACTTTTCTTGCTGGGCTTGGATGTCGTGGATGTCTGTTGCAGTTGAGTTCCGGTGTTCGTACATTTTGTTTCCTAACTGGTTGTAAACTCCTATGATGTCCTGCCTAATCATATCGTTCATTACTGCCAGGATCCAGTCGATGTACTCATTGTCGATTTCGTAGTGTGCACCAGATGCTCGGACTATTTCTTCAAGTGTGTCGTATACTACACCCTTAAACATCCAGTTTGTTGGCCTCTGTATGGGTTCGAGAGTTGGCGTCGGTGACGGTGGGCGTGTGGGGTGCTGTGAGGTTGGCCGGGGGGTTCTTTCTGTCTCAGGCGGGCGTTCTCTGCCGGGTAGGGTGTGTGGTCCTTCAGGCCCAAAGGCATCTATTGGGAGGACTGTGAAGCGAGATCCAGAAGCCATGATGTATTCCAAACTCCGGGGTGTTCTATGCCAAAAGGGAAACTACAAGACAATCCAATCTAAGTACCCAAACTTGTCGAGCTCGACAATTGCGTTCGCTACTCTAGGGAAGTGTTGTCCTAAACCTGAAAACTTTATCTTCCCAAACTCCTTACAGAACCAGTCAATGCTCTGTTGCTGGCTGCGGGTCCAGCTGTGTCCGTTATGGCTGATGTTGTCGCTGATCCACTCGAGCTGGTCGCCAATGCGTTGGATGGCTAGGCGATGGTCGTAGGGGAGCTCGTCAAGGAGCACCTTGCGGTCAAAGACGGCTTGGAGGCGCTTAAGGACGGCGTGGACCTTGGGCTCGACGATAGCGAGGTTGTCGTTGATGTTGGTGCGGATGAAAGCTGGGAGCGGTGCAGCAGAGATGCACGACACGCAAGGAATAGGTGGTAGGACAGCGGTGGGTAGCGTGGGCGTGGGGGCCTGAACGCGGGGTTCGTTGGGCAGAGGTTGGGTATATGGGATGAGTCGAGGCAGAGCCTTGCGACGAGGACTAGAGGTGCGTGCTCGAGCGGTAGCGAAGGCGATCCTCAGCAGAGTCCGCAAGTGCGCAGGATATCTGATCCTGGACTGGACGATGACCGTGCCTCTTGAAGTGGCGACGGGTAAACTCCTGGAGGTCTTGCTCCTTGGAGGGAATGGGGGATAATGATTAACGTGTATAAAACTCCTGGGGGGAAGAGAGACGGCTGGCTAGTGTCTTGGGCACTGAGCCAGGGGCCTAGGTGTGAGATTCTGTCTAATGTCACAGCCGAACGACTGTGCCACAAAACAAGCAAAGGGGGAGGCTCACTGATGGAGACACACAGAGGGTGGCAACAGAAGTAGAGGATAGATTGGCCTAGACTAGAAGGCAGAGGATGGCAGGGGCTGTTAAGCTGCCTACAGATGATGGGAGAGCGAACAAGAGACAGAATCTAAGGTCTCTGAGCCCACATCACAGCCCTTATATACTATACATGACAGGTGCACAGACCATCTGCCTTCAGGGCAGGCTAGAGTACTGATGGCAGGTGAGCCAGTCCGAAAGGGGAACAAAGAGGTAGCTGCTATTACATAATGATGATCAGTGTACAGTATGGAGTCCGGAATGGGTCAACCCTGGGTTAGGGTTGGTGGCTGTGACTAGGGTACCAAACGTGGCGCGAAAAACCGTGACAAGAGCTGTCAGTAACACGGCAGAGGAGGATGGATCACAGGTTTATGCTCGCATACTGATCTATGCATAAGCCGAACCCAACACCTTGGCACACCATCTGCATGACTAGCGGTTAGTGGGTAAGGGTAGGAGTATGACTCATTATCATGCACACAAAGCCAGACAACCATCCTGGATTTCCTGCCAACTAATTTTACGTCAGCTGAGAGGATAATCTACGACGTAGCTCGTGAGGTACGCACTTCGGTAAACCCGGTACGCGAAGAAGCTGGACAGCGCTGAGCATGCGACGATCGTGATCTCGATACGCACTTCACGCATACCTTTGGCACGCCACGATGTTCACGGTCTGTAGCAGCAGGTTTAAATAAACAGGGACTACAGACGCATCCGGGTGACAGACTCACAATAACCACTGTCACGACCTTTGAGATTCTAAGTGAGAAGGTAATCGAAGATGTGAGTAGAGGACATACAGCCAACGGCCTACAAACGACGTCAGTTCCGGGAGACTCCTTAGGCTACGAGCGAGACAACTCACCAGTCCATGGTTGCCAAGTATGATACATTGAAGTAGTGGGTTACGAGTTTTGAGTAACTCCAGCCCAGCCGGATATCAGTACCCAGTGATTGTCATACTAAACCCAGATGGGCGATCTCACCACATGGACATAACCACGACCGAGTGCGCCGTATCAAGCGAGCTACAGTCACTCGTCAGCTACCGATCCGTGTCGTAGCATGACGTTTGGCCTTACAGTATGAGCGCGACCTGTGCTCCAGCGTCAGCTGTGATACCGGGCACTGGAATGGTACTTACATAACACTTGATCCAACGACTATCCGCAGAGTGGACGCGGAGGTAGTTGTACGTCTGATGCAACAACACCCCGTACAATCTGCGCAATAGGTAAATACGGAGGGGCCATAAACAGAACAAGAGAGAGAGAGACCACGAACATCAGCGAGAAGAATGTCCCGAGCAGCATGGCGCCATAGGTGTTGCCCATGGTCGCCCCATCGGGTAGTTGCGGGAGTCCAGCCAAGGGGCTCGAGATGGTGGCTGCCGTGTTCGCAGAGGGATTCATGGTGGGGGACGGACGAGGATAGGGACCGTGTACTGTACTGTATGTTGCCTATAAACTCGTCAATATACCTTTTGGGCGGTGCGCTCGAAGCAAACACAGCACAATCCCGCCCGCCCACACTACGATGGCTGTGTGTTGCTCGGGGTATCTCGCAGATGAGAGGACGACGCAAGCACTGCCCATCATACTCTTCTCGAGCGGTGGTCATGCAGGTTCGTGCGGGAAAGTAGAGAGATGCGCTGTATCATGATCTGGAAGATCGAAGGTATGGGCGAGAGTAGCATCCAAACCGTTCACGAGAGTCGGGAACCACATGGATTGGTGTCTCAAAACGGATCCAGCATGACTTGCCCAGGACCGATAGCCAACTGAATGCAGATGGATCACCCGTCAACCAGATTTGGCCGCAGAAGCACTATCTGTAGCGCTTTGTAGGAGAGGAGCTACTTGCCTCGTGGCTGACACTCTCATCTGCACTGGAGGTATATACCGACAGATATTCCTCCATGATCGCAGTGAATTGGAAGGATCCTTGGAGTGGTCATGGTTTTATATGGCGACGCAACTACAGAAAATGAATGTTTGCCAGGTAAGTTCGCAATGACGTCCAGCATGTCAAAATGAGCACGCACCTCTTGGGCAGTGCATGCACACAGCTCACGCGCGCTGATAGACGGGAGTCCAAGAATATGGCATTACAGAACACATCGAAGACCTGCCTCATGTTCGTCGACGTCAGGCCTGGAGTTTTGGGCGCCCACTTCTAAACTCGTGAGGGAAGATCAGGGCCAGCACAAGAGATGTAGCCCACTGCCCGTGCCCGCCTCGCAACCTGTGCAGCCTCTAGTTCCGTGTCCCTTGTCTTCGCCCCGAGCCTCTGTCGGGTCCTGGGCCACATTAGCTGAAGTTCATCCAGCTAGCAACGTGGTAGTAAGTCGAGCTCCTCGGCATCGGGGATCGTGATCGTCAGCGAGACGAAGCACGTATCACGCAAAACTTCGAGAAGCACGGCATGCAGAACTGTAACGTGAATGTTGAGAGCCTACATCAAATTCAAGGTCTTCTGAGGCGGGGACAAGATCGAAGACTCACCGCCCAATTCACATGGGTGTACGCCATCGCGAACAATGATGATGGATCTCGCGAGCATTGATATACACCGCTGCGAGAGTCTCATGTACGTCTTGCCATGCGCGGCGAGATGTGAGAAATGAAGAGGGCGCTAGATGACATAGGATGGATGGGGGAGTAGGGATGTACCTAGACACCAAACGCACCTGGATCCAATGCCGAGTCCGTAGTTAGTTCGTGTAGCCATCGGTGATGTTGCCACGAATGCTGGCGCACCTGCTAGATCCATGCCCGTGATGCCGCGCCGGCCGACATGCGCACTTGTGGCTAAGGCTCATCCACACACAAGGTCCGTCATACTTCGCTGAGTATCTCGGGAGTGGTACGATGAGATCGTTCAAGCATGGTATAGAGAGGGTGAGACGAGAGACGTGCGAGACACCCGAGGCCGAGGACGTCCGTAGTAGACCAGCATCTCATATTCCAAGGTGTTCGGAGACGACCTTCGAGGACCGAAGGGAACATAGCGGATGGCGATTGGTCCTATTATGACTGCATACGCAGCGTTGAGCATGGTTAATTGACCCAGCATATGGCAGAACTCACCGTGCCAGTACCCCTCCACTCCATTCCCACAGAATCCACACTGCACTGTGTCAGCATCGGTATTGACACTATGGTGTGTCCGGTCGTACCACTTGCATTGATAACCTCGGAGAGTGTAGACCGAGAGGGATATCAACGAACATTCATCTATAGTTAAGGTATTAAACACTTTCGAGACTGAATCCTCTCGATGGTAGATTCTCCAAGAGATGACTCCTCCCCCCTTCCACATCACCATCGCGCACTCGCTCACCTGAGTCCATGGTGCAGGGAAACTGATTCTCAACCCTGATATCGACGACATCGGCGGGGAAGGACGAAGTGGTAGCCTGGGTGTGGGAGGAACCCTACAGATCCCGCCCAATAAGTGGAAAGTATCCGCACTCGTACCAGGCATTACTGCTCACCGTCGAATGTGGAGCTGTTTCGCGTGCGTGAGATACCTCAGAGGAAGGGATATGCGCGATCCTTATATCAGAGAACATACCCATATATTGGGCCCCAACCGGCTGGCGAGGTCTTCGGAAGTTCAACCTAGAGCGAAGACTCTACGTCAGTATGGCGACCGAAGTATTTCGGAGACAGAAAACAGGAAGAGTGCGTACGCAGCCATTACCGAATTCGTGTACACTATAAATTGGTTGCGTCAGCACGGCAGGGAGGTTGGGAATAACCTACGAACTATACCTTTTGTTACAACCATGTTCATGGTCACGTAATACAGGTTCTGCGAGGTGGCTAGGGCCTCCAGAAGGATGATGATGTCAGCCTCCGGGGAGCGCATAGGTATTTACGTGCTGCACTTACAAATACGAAGCCGAGAATATTGAACACACTTCGCCAAATGTGATCAATGGGTATTCGCTCGGCTTATGTCCAAGGGAGAAACTTACTCGGTAAGCGACCCTGTATTTTCATGTTAGCGCGAATATGAGGTTGGACAACATGCGACACGAACCGCTGGTAACCGCGTACACAATCAGCGTATCCAGCAAAGCGTTGGTCCTGCATCGTGGGACTGAGCGGGTCTTGTGCGTGTGCTCAGTAAATAGGAAGCTCACGACTTGACTCCGGTTCGACTGCGGTGCAGCCAGACGACGAGCATGACAGCCAGGACAGTGTCCACGAAGACTGCGATTGCGAGGGAAACGGAGATCCAAATCAGGTCTTGGGGTCTGACGAGTGGATGGACGACAATGACTCACGCCATATTTGAAGGCCGCTTGCCCGACTTCAGCTTGCAACCTAACGATGGTATCAACGACCGTTTACAACATGGTAAGATGTCTCCTTGAACCTACACTTTAACCGTGATGGCTGTCAAGCATGAGACAAGTCAGTTTGGGCAGCACTGTAAGAGCTATCACGGTCGTGCTCGGGTACTAACCTACACACAAGCCGAACCCAGCGCCTTGGCACACCATCTGCGCGATTGGCCATTAGCAGGTACGGCACAAGGTATGGAGTCATGATTGCATACGCAAAACCAAACAAGCATCCTGGATTTCCTGCCGACTATTTTGACGTCAGTCCATGAGGATATTTTTGAGCTATCTCGTGAGCCACGTACTTCGGTACACCCGGTATGCGAATAAGCTGGACGTAGTTGAGCATGCGATGCTTGTGATTGTGATTGTGATATATAGTTGACACACCTTTGGCACACCACGACGTTCGCGGCCTGTACGAGCAAGGATCAGGGAGAGAAGCCTTAACATAGCCGTGGTAGAACTCACAGTGACGGTGGTTAACAGCTTTGGGGATTTAGATAAGCAGGCGACGAAGAATATGTGTACGGGAGGAACATACACTCATCGACCTACAAACGACGTCAGTTCCAGGCGACCTCGTGGACTCCGAGGAAGACAACCCACTTATCCATAATCGCTAGAGGCGATATTCTAGAGTAGTGGGTCACAAATTTCGAGTAACTCAGCCTGGAAATCAGGAATCATCATGAGCGGAAGTGGGTGATCCTACTTACCAGGATGTCATGATCACGACTGAGTGTACGGTGTCAAGCAAGCTGTATTCTCCCAGAGTGAACAGTTCATTCATGTCATAGTATGACCATTTCCCTTACAGTATGAGCGCGACCTGTAATCTAGGGTAAGTTTTGATAGAAGGCGCCAAAATGGTACTCACGTAACACCTGATCCCAGTACTGTCCGCATAGTGGACATGACGATAATGGCAGATCTGTTGTAGCAAAACACCGTATATGCTGAACAACAAGTCAATATCCGTATCATAACAGAACATGATGGACCACAAACATGAGCCCGAAGAACGTTCCGAGCAGTGCCGCGCCATAAGTGTTGTCCATGGTCATGCCGTCGGGTAGTAGTGGCGGCAGTCCGGCCAAGGGACTCAAGGCAGCGTCTGAGGCATTCGCAGGCAGATTCATGGTTGGGGAACGAGGAGAATTGAGTGCGGATGGAATAAACTGCCCTATAAATCCGATATATGCTCGCGTTATGACGCACCACTGGGAGGTTAAGGACGCCATCGTCATCGTATAAGCGGCGCCGGACAAGAAGATGGTATTCGGATCCCGAGGTCACTCCGGACGTGCTCCATCCGCAGAGTGGGCAACTGATGCTTTTCCGGGTAGCGCCATGCATCTTCATGTCGGAAAGGGTATTTGGATTACCTTCGCGGCTTTGGTTCGAAGAGTGAAGGATGGTTGTCGCAATTGGTACATGCAAAGGACGCATCTGGGTAGCATGCGCATACAGTCTGAAGGCAGTAAGGTATGAAGGTCGCGATGATACCTAGCATGTTAGTCAAAGAAAATGTGAGTCCGTGTCGCGAGACAGCTGACAATATGCCGGGCGTACCTCTAGACTCTTGGGCAATACACAAGCGCACACGACGGGCAAGCCTCCTTCCTTGGGAAGGACATGGGCGGGAAATGGGCGATATTCGCTGTCTCTGGCCCAAGCGCCGACGAACTATACGGCTCCTCGCCATTTCCTACCCATCTCCTCTGGGAGGGGTGTTTGCCTGTCGTGACAGCCCACCCGTTCCCGATGGACAGAGAGACAAGAGGATCGCATCGCGATGACGACACCGAAACCTCAACGGGCATCGAATAATCGCCTCGTGTTCCTCAGACCCCAAGGTCCGGACGCTCGTTTCTCCCCATGAGCGGAGTCTGGGAAAAAGCAATCACATAGTTTCAGGTGAAGCGGACGGTGATCAAATGGGGTGATTGAAATGTAGACAGGCAACGGGCGGTACAAGTGAACCTACAAGGATGGACGTGGTAGCGATGACGTACCTGGTCCTACCGGCAGCGGTCACACTTTACGTTGGGATGAAGAGCGTCTGGACGTCGCGGGTGGTGTGATTCTCCGGACTGTTGACTAGACGGCAATACACGAGGTTTGTTGTTGGGATGAATTGGCAGGAATGCATGCGATGTCGAAACCTCTTGTCAGGGTTTAGGACTCTAGGATGGGATATACGCGCGTTTCATGCAAGGGTGGGTATCGTTGGGAAAGTAACTCGGAGAGAGCATACCGGGACGTACCTTCGTACCTACTACCAAACACACTTCTTTCTCATGGCCCACGTTTCCCCTTCTTGAGTCGTCTACTCCGGATACACGAGCAACCGAGCTTCCCATAGGTCTATGCGACGAGTTCGCACAACTTCGCATGGCCAGGATTGAGGTTGCAGAGAAGGGACTTTGGTGGGGTCCTGTTGCGAGATGGGGAAAATTTGCGAGTTTGAAGTCTGAACATCGATAGGGTTGGAAGGTGTGCGGGAAATGGATAACTTGGGAGTCTATGGTCCCAAAGTGTTGCCAGAAGCTGCATAGAAGGTGGTATACTAGTGTATAAGGGAAGCCTGGTGCTTACCCAGACGGATGAGACTCGCGGTTGCCTGCCCTAAACTTGGGTGCTGGCGTCTGCGCTGGACGCTCGGCGCTTGACATGCCTTGGTGCCCTTTCGTCGGTCTGGGTGAGTAGCTAGGAAATACTACGAGAATGCGCATGGTCTGAACTTCCCCTATACAGGACGTTTTCGTACCATGAGTGGTACGTCCGTGTTCACACTGTGGGCATTTACCACCTGGGGCCGGAAGACGTTCCTCTCCTTGCACACATGAATCCCCGGTGCTGGCACAATTGCATCCCGGTCGCTTCGACGTCGACACTTCTCTGAAGCACGGCGCATTGATTTCAGGGTCGTTGTAGAGCCTCTAGGAGGAACTTCGCATTCTTGAAGTGCCCATTCAAAGTTTTGATGACGGTGCGTATCGTACTTCGCATTTCTGCAGCCGTATTCTGGCGCACGTTTCAAGGGTAGATCGTCTGTGGACCGTCAATCATTCGAAGCTTTGAATTTGACATCACGGGGGTCTGTGCAGCTTCCGTGGTGATTTAGATTGAATGTACCTTTCAATGAGGTCTCCTTGGCTATTCGCATCAGTGAATGCCATGCCATCAGTTCTGCACGGCATTTGTAGCATCGACCGTTCCAAGCAGTGCCGAAGGATCGCTAGGCGTCATGGCGAGATGGGGTGCGTAGCGTTGCGCATGAGTTGACCATTGCTTTTTGCCAGGTTGCACATGACGATTCGTGGTTGCTCAGCGCTCAATATAATGATCAGGATGCTCCGACGATCTTGCTCTTTAAGTAAGTCCGTTCGTCGCGGGACCGCATAACTCTACAAGCATGCCGTGGCTTCTCACACACTTTCAAATACTGTAGGGAGACGGTACCTCAGAATCCTAGATCTGTACTTTCTGATTCCGGCTTCTATAAGTCGAAAAGTATAACCGGTAAGTAAAGTGCGTCTATTGAAAAGTTCCCTCGCTCAAAGTGTCCATCTGTCGACAGCAGCCTCCCGTTCATTCAGCAGCCCGCATTGCCACATTGCTTGTAGAACTCGTCGAGCACGAAGACGCGCCGTGTACTTACCATCCCCGTCTCCCGGGGGCTACAGCGGATGATCGTCTCAGCTCATTATCTCCGTCTTAGTCGGCCTACCGCCGCCCATCGATCATGGGTCTCCCACGGACATTGCTTCTTCATCCCACTCCCCACGCTCGATAGGGCAAGTACGACGCTTGCACCATCTCCGGTTTGAACGCAGATCTGGCCGTATTCGCTCGCTGTTCCGGGTCCGGAGAAGGTGAGTACCACCTGCCGCTTCCGTGCTGTCACGTACGTACGGACTCACCTGCCAATAACTGTTCGTCCCTCTGAAACCCTCCATCCTCTGGTCTCCGCGCTGGTATCGTATGTTCGAGGTTCGAGGGTGTCCTCCGTTGGGCGTCTGTCCGGAACGCGGAACATCAACACAGCCTCACCCCGCCTCAAAGCTCTCCATTCGACATTCACTGTCAGAAGTGTCGCAGCGGTCATCGAACCTCAGCCTATTCCAAACTACCGACCAAAAGGCCAGCCCGAGCTTCTATCTTTGATGCAAATCTTTGATGCAAAGATGCGTCGACTCTCCCTCGAGCTCCCGCTGCTGCATCACGATTTCGTGCCTAGACGACCAATGGACACGGCATTCTCCACCTAATGAACGGAGGGAGTTACGGAATCCCAGCAGGCGCGCTGATTCCTACTGCTCCCACCGCACGCCGCATCTGGCCCCGTGGCCATGGGCTTTGAACGGCTCCGCAGTGCATGTCAAAACATAAGTATTGACAATGAGACGCAGTTTGCGTTTGGAAAGCAGCTCCCTACCCCTCCTCCCTCTCCCTCTCCATCCCTCACCGTTGCCCCCCGCCAATCCCTCCCGGCGGACAGCCCCCAATCCTCCGGTTGCAAATTCATCCGCCTAATCCCCGCCGTCCGAATCGGCCGCCGTCTCTCCACCCCGACCAGCCGCAGCCGTCCTCATGGACCCGACAACCACAGCCAGCGAGGAGGCAGCCCTCACGCACGCAGTCACCACGACGCTCGGCGCGCTCCTGATCGGCACGTTTTTCGCGCTCATGTGAGTGGTCGCCCTTTGCGCCGTTGGGCCCTGAACACTGATAACTCCGTGATAGGCTCTACGGGCTGGTGCTCCATCAGGCGTACGGGTACTTCCGGATGTACGGCGCAGACCCGCTGTGGCTGAAGATCCTGGTGAGTACTGAAGTAGCGTAATGCGTATCGGCATTGCATTACATATGTGCGCCACAAAGCTGCCCGATCGAACCGGACTGACTTTGACTTGGGTAATTCTCGTTTGTAGGTCGTCACGGCACTGTAAGTACTCCTTGTTACCTTGGATGCGCGTTTGTGTTATAGTGGAGTCTGACGGGAGATGTGGGACCCCGGACGTGTAGAGTGCTGGAGACGGTCGTCAGCGTGCTGAACATGGATGCATGGTGCGCATATATCCACCTCTCGTGCGGACCGCCGTGAAAGGGATGAGCTGACTGCGTGCTGCGGAACGCAGTTACGACTACTTGGTGACCAACTTCTCGAATACCAACCTCGAGCGTCCGGCACCGTATTCAATCAAGGTAGCCTTCTTCTCCCGTGAAATTATGTGCACTGTTGAGCATGATTGCCTCTTCCAGTTGTTGGCGCTCTTCCCTGCCAGCGTCGCGCTGACGGTGCAAATGTACGAGACGGCTGTGTGCTGCGCCTATTTACTTAAAAGGTGCTGACTACTGCCGGGTGTAGATTCTTCGCAAGACGCGTGTGGTTGGTCGGCAAGAAGTACAGGATCATCGTCTTCATCTCGGTACGGGTTGCGATTACTTGCTAAATGGTTTCGATCTGACCGGTCCACGCATTTGCAGATACTATTCATGTTGGTCGAGCTGGGTGAGTGTTGCGTGGGTCGTGTGCGACTGCATCGATTGGCTGACCAAATTACGCCTCCCTCGTAAACAGCATTGCCTCTATGTATGTCCTCGCGGAGCGCCTCGTAAATGAAGACCAGACTGATGACTTTGATCCCCTTGGCAGCTGCGGTCATCCTAGCGTATGCACCAGTCATGACGTCCTCTCGTTCTCGGGCTTACGATCTGGCGATTGTCTAGGTTCGAAGCAAAAACCTTGGCGGACGCACTCCGGTTCTCGGTGAGTAGCGATCTCCGCCTTTTCTTCCGGTCCTGCATCAGGGCTCTGGCTGAATGCACCATCTGCAGTATCTGGTCTCGGCACGCAATGCCGCAGCGACGGTGACGGACGTTCTCCTTACGACCATTCTTGTCTACTCTCTGCACAAGAGCCGGACGGGGATAAAGAGCACGGACTCGATGATCAACGTCTTGATTATGTATGCCGTGAACACCGGCCTGCTGACAAGGTGAGTTCGGTTGTGATCTCCCTGGCATCGCATGTATGAGGACGGATTTTCTTACTCGATGCGCACGTCCAGCGTATTCAACATTCTCTGTCTAGTATTTGTGAGTGTTCCTGTCACCTTCTGCTTCGACCTCGCCCCAATACAGATATAAAAGGGCTTCGTCTTCCCTCAAAGCTTCACATACGCCGCCGTCGACCTGGTCTCGAGCCGTCGTACGTATCCATCGAGCACGTGCCGAGTGTCCATGCACCCAGCACCCTAACACCCCCTCTCCTCTTGCAAGTGTACGCAAGCTCGCTGCTCGCCGCGCTCAACTCGCGCAAGGTCGTCTTGGACATCGGCTCGAGCCATAGCGGCGCCGACGACGGCCCGTTCGGGACCGTCATCGTGCCCTCGCGCCAGCCCCTCGCGCACAACGACCCGGTGGTTGTCCGAAGCGAGCAGTGGGAGCTCCGATCCAAGGCAAGCCCGAGCCGCGTCCAGCTCACCCCGCTCATGGCACTGACCCGCGGGGCATGGACGACAGATGAGGACGACGGTGAACTTTCAAGCAGAGGAGGCCCGGCCGTCTAGCGTTGCAGACGGGTATGGGGCCGGAAAGCCGTCTATATCTAAGGACCTGTTCGCGTGACCGCATTGTTCGCTGGCGGCCCGTGGATGGTCGCGATTGCTAATCTTTATCGTATGTATCCCCCGGACTCCGACGAGAGGCCGGAACGACATGGATGACCGCCTCGGCAGTGTCCCCGACGACGCTGTGTGTAAAACGGAGTAGGTCGGTAGGCGTTCTCGAGGTCAGGACATGCCACCCGAGATGATGCTCGAGAATGAACAAACCACCAGGCAATGTCATTCTATGTACGTGTTGGTGGGCAGCAGCACGTCTAAATGCATCACAATCTTACCTGACATGTGCACAGTCTTCTCCGAGCCATCCTCCTACTCCGAAGGTGGACCTATCGAAATACGTCGCTACATTCGGTTGAACTCCATTACCCACCACAAAGGTGAGTAGACAGTGCATCGATCATGAATGGGAGCAAACGCATCGCGCACATCGTGGTCTCGCTCATCAGAGGGGCAATACTATTGAAATGGTACCAGTGAGGGTGCAGCGCACTGGGCCGCTCCGCAACGATGTGGTACAGCGAGGCCGGGTCGATACCGATGTTTCGCAGCCGCTCCGCCTGGAACTGGATGCCGGTGTTCATCCGGAAGCGTTTGCGAACCATCCAGCGGAGGGGGATGCGTCCGGGAGTGTGAGGTGTGTCATGGGGAATAGGGCAGCCTCCGATGTCTACGAGGGTCAAAAGTAAGCTCACCGACTCAAGCAGACCCTCCAAGGCGTGGTCAACATACCACAGTGACTACCATGGCCAGCGAACCACACCTCTTGAACGCCGTTGCGGTCTTCGGGATCCTGCGTGTCAAAGTGCTGCGACCACCTGAAAGAAGAAGAGCGATTCCAGCCCACGGAGGTCACGACAGCAGTCGGACCGAGGCGTGTCACCCGACTTTCTTCTACACGATTGTTCTGTCGCTCAGAATCCGGGTCATAATGCATAAGCTGTCGCCGCGACGCGCCTTCCGAATGCTCCGAACAGATAGTGTCGCTAGAAACGTCGCCCACTGATATTACAGTACAACTACATGGAGTGTAGAAACACGCTCTTCGTCGGTTTGTCTGCCGCCATCTCATCGCTGGCCCTGGCCGGGGAAAGACATAGCATGTCCGCGGGATGGGACTGCGGCTGGAAGTTCGGCACCCCTTCCATCTGCGAGCACGAGGCGTGGCGCGAGAGAGAATGTTTACAGAGTTCAGAGTATCGCCCAGACAGACGGACGAACTTGCAGACCCACCTGGCGCAACTCCCACCCTTCGTTGGGTGCGGCCCGCATACTAGTACTGTGCGTTTGGAGTGCGGCGCCGGGTTCAGGGCCGGGGGTGGCGTACACCGTCCCGAACGGGCCGTCTGCCTCTGTGTGGACATGGCTCGACTCCGCGATCAGCTTGCGGGAGGTCAGGCTGGTGGTGTGTTTGATATTGGTGAGTCTGGGCATCCCCGCGCTGCAGTGTTTGCAGATAACTTACGCGGCGAGAAGGGAGTTCGCGTATACTGCGCGAAATGGGTTTAGTTTTTGGTCCGGATATGAGGGAGAGAGAGAATGGAACACGCACGGCGACTCGCCACGAGGTCTACGGCGATGTAGGTGAAGCTTTGGGGGAATACGAAACCCTGGATGATCGTGTTACCCAGCGTGGATAGGCAAAGGCCACACATGTATCCGGAGATACTCACAAAGACGAGGCAGAGAACGTTGAACGCGCTAAACGGTTTACAAGGTCAACGGAGCTAGCAAAGTCTTCATTCCCGGCCCAAATTACCTGATGAGCAATCCTACGGTAGCATGTCGTTAGCACGACGTCGGATGATACCTTCCCCCAGAAAAATACCTGTGTTAATCGCGTACAAGACGAGAACGTTGATCATCGAGTCGGTCCTGTGCATCAACGCTATCATGAGCGACGAATCCGAACGGCGAGCGAGTCAAGAACATACCGCTTGATTCCTGTTCTGCTCCGGCGGAGGGAGTATATGAGAACCGCCGTCATGAAACTGTCTGCGACGGTTGCTGCTGCGTTCCTCGCAGAGACCAGATACTAGCAAAGTAATTAGGGTGAGAATCACACAGGTCAAGCACTAACAAGACACAGACCGAAAAATTGAGCGCCTCGGTGATGTTGTGGGCTTGAAATCTGGGGAAATGAGTGAATTATGCTAGGCGCTTCAGCGGAGAGACGACGTACATCTTGATCGTACATGCTAATGATGTGGGCTGCGTTAGGTATTGGGCTTTGGCATTGACGTAGAAGACGTACCAGCGGGGAGAGCTGTGCGTATGCGTCGCCGTGCGGTCAGCAGCAAGGGCATACATTGGTTGGGAGTGACAGCTCACCAAACTCTGCAAACATTAGAACAACCTAAAGAAAGTTAGATGTGTACCAATCTTCTGCCTTCCACACTATCGCGTGACGCACCGAGCAGTACACGATCGGCCTGTACCTGCGGCCAACTGGAATGCATTTAGTCGGTCGAAAGAAAAGAGTGGGTGACTATATGCGCACTTAACCAAACTCGTCGTGCGAAGAAGCTAAAGCAGTCGAGCGTGAGTCGCCTGGCTCCTCAATGAACACGGGATACTGGAGGCGTACGTTTGGCATGTGAGTGCAACAACGGCCTGGCAGACCGCGCGTGTTTAGTGACATCCGTGGAGTATCACCGAGAGCTGCTCACCGGAAAGAACGCTAAGAGCTTGAACCAGGAAGTATCTCAGTGCAGTCTCGTCTGTTCACGAGAGTAGATACATGCCTTCAGTGACCTAACATTCGACAACACAAGTATCAGCTCGATGTGTCGCATGCACCACATGATGTACGCAGATACGCACCAGTACAAGGGACGCTCCAAGTCGGGATTCGAGTAGTTCGTTATCAGGTAGTTGTAACTAGGTCGTATGCACGAATATGAGTATGTGAGCGCGAGACCCAGTGTCAATAGGGTTGGCTCACCCTGCGTTGATGTTAAGCCCGGTGACCACCGTCTCTAGTACCCTACAGCAGAGTCGATATATGCGCTTCTCAATCACGAGAAGCGGCACCTACAGCGTGATGGTGACCTTGATTTGCGGCAGTGAGCGCACTGCTCCCGCATCCAAGTATGGCGCACGCGCGGATTGAGAACTCACCAGAGCTTTGATCCATCGCGCATCCGTAGCATACACCCGGTAGTAATGGTAGGACTGGTGGAGTACCAGTCCGTATAACCTGTCATGACCACAGATTAGCCTTGGGAGATGCACTCCGCTTCAAAAGAGGTGGGACGACGCACATAAGGGCACAGTAAGTCCCGATAAGGAAGGCGCCATACGTGTCAGTGACAGAAGCGGAAGAGATGTCTACCATCGTGCTTGTGCGCTCAAGAGCTTAAATAGAGAGGGGAGAGTTCGCAACGGGTAGCCTCAGCCTTTTATACACTACTGAGAGCGGGTGCCAGTGCCCACGGGACTGCACAGCGTCATCAAACCCAAACCTGAGAACATCTAGGCGTCGGGCTTCGTGGTGTGCGAGAAGCACGTCGAGGAGGGTGATCATCGTAAACCGCAGTCGTGCCAGCGCCCGCGTCGCTGAATGGTCGTCCCGTGGATTTGGCCGTGACAGAAGTCTAGATAAATAGATGAACTGGCGGCGATGCGGAGTAGGGGGCGAATGAAAGCGAGGTCTCAGGCCACGAGAGTTCGTCTCTCCTGTTGGAGTCTATCCTGGACGGAGGTGAGAGAAAATGTACGGTCGGGAGCCGAGATGGTTTCCACATCGCGGAGAATTCGAGAATTCCTGACAAAGTTCGCCCTTGTTCGGGAGTACGAAGTCTGGTGGAAGTAATAGGGTCACCGCCTGCCCAGATGGTGCTGGAGTAGATACCAGCTGAGTGTTTAGATCGCTTGGCCCAAGGACATGCGGCCTGTGTAGCTGGAGAGCAGAGTCGCCAGGATCCTGTGGCTGCCAGTGCTGGGGTAGGTATGTAATGGTCAGCTCAATGATTGCTTTCTATAGACGACACTTGACTCGCACCATGCGTGTCGAGCTTCGTCCGGGCGTGGAAAGGTAGCATGGAAAGCTCCACGCGCCGGTTGGTGGCAAGCCTGCGGCCGGACTGAAGTTACATCTGATGAGGGCAGACAGCTCTGACGCAGGCGGTAAGTATAAGTATTTGGATAGTCCAAAGGGGACCGCACACGGGCGCACGCCTGGAGGTCAGAAAATAGTTCGGAAGATGTTTCGGAAGGTTGGATCATGATCAAGACGTCAAAAAACAAAAGTTACGCCTGCCATCCTTTCCGGATCTGCTGTAAAGGCTGATATGAGGCGGTACATGTAGAGTTAAAGACGGATAAGGTGGTCCCCTGGTCCAACTACCATCTTCGGCGCCTGCGAGTTTAGGGCAGGTGTCACACGCAGGCGCTTCGACAACGCTCACACGACGGCCCCTAGCGCTCTCTCTCTACTTTGACTATGTATGTATGGCTACATATCTGGCCAACGAGATCTAGAGCAACGGTCTGCACATATGCTGCCCAGTGCCAGGGCTGGAACCGAAACGCTTGACTGTATTTCCGCGGCTCGCCGACGTTGTCCGCGGCCGGCCTCTTCTCTGAACACCTGCGCAGTGCACTGACATGCCACCTTCTCATTGCCACAGCTTGCCTTTGATTCTTGTCCATTGGCAATTCCGGATCCTATCCCTGGCGCCCCAGCCCCTGGACAAGCGTCGACATGACGAGGAATCGCTCCCAGCACAGCACTGCTATGTAAGTCCGACGTTTCGTCTCTGAGTCGTGCACGCTTCGCCCACGTTGCCGGCGGCTACCTACGTATACTTACAAGTTACGATACGAACGACTACAAGGCTACGTCGCATGCGAAGACAGATCGTGCACACATTGGAAAGGGCGAACCCGCTTCCGATCCGAGTCCACAATGAATCCCGTGGAGGGTTGCCGTAATCCCGACGCATGAATCATCCGAAGCGCGTCCTTCTCGAGGCAATGTCGTTCTCAGGCGGTTACATCTCCATGTGTGAGTGGATCCTCACCCCTCGAGACGGACATTGGGCCGCGGTCTCATTAGGCGTCACAGGTCGTGGGGTGGATTTACAAGGAACCTTCGTGGCGCACCACACTGCCCGACCCGAGCTTCGTGTCGGTATGTGGTCGGCGCACCACGGATTGTTCTTGGCCATGTGCGACGCAGATGTGCTATGTTGTGCGACGGGAAGTTTGCAGTTGCGTGACGGTATGACGATATGCATGCGTTACACAGGACGTATGCGCGGTCAGAGTTGAGCTGTTGTTCGCCTCGAGGAAGGAGAGAGAAACGAACACTGCGATCGCGCGGCGACTGTTCTCCCGCGGCGGGTTCTGGATCCTAGCATAGAACCACATCTCGGTCCAGGGATCACTTGGCACGGGCTATAAGTGAGGTGCGCACTCCGTCTCCTTCGACTCAGCCAACCCAAGCTCAATGGACCCCTCGCAGTTTCAACCCCAGGATCCGACCGCAATACCCGCAGGGCTTCCGCTTGCGGCCCCCTCGCTTGGGAGCACATTCGGTGCTATCATGCTCAGCACCTTTTTCTCGCTCATGTGAGCCCGTTAGTTGTCCAGTTGATAGCGTGCTGACGTTTCTCTATAGGCTATATGGTCTGACCGCTCACCAGACATTCCGGTACTTTCGCATGTATGGTGGAGACATACCCTTCTTCAAGATCTTGGTAAGTCCTGGAGCGTATAATCCACCATCGGCGCTGATGTACTCACCCTCCAGGTCCTCGCAATCTTGTGAGGCAATACATCGTTCTAGTGGCCACTTCATTGTGAGCTAACGCGTCACGAAGTGCGGCGGACACATTCCATTCGGCGACACTTATGCACATGTGGTACGTACCGTACGCGTGCTATTGTACCTGCGAGCGTACCTGACGCAAGCAAAGTTACTATTACTTCGTCGTCAATTATTTCAATCCACTGGCGTTCCTCGTGAGTACATGGTAAGTGGTCAGACTCGTTAAGCCACATCTCCCCTGCAACCCATCGACTCGCACTCGCTGCAGGTCTATCCAGGTGAGCATATATTCAGTACTTGATGGAGTCTCTGCCTGATCCTCGGATTTACTTGGGTTAGGCGCTACCTCTCTCGACGGTGAGTTTCTCCCCCGCCGCTGCACGCAGAGTTATGTCTCAGCGCGCCGTAGGGAGTCACCGTTCTCCTCACCCAAAGGTATGGTTCACTTGCGCATACAGGTACTTCTGTGCATTCAACAGCTGTACCGCAGCTTCTATGTTCGGCGCATCTATCTAGGTATGTCTTTGGCACAACCGGAGTGCATCAATGTGCTCAATGTACCCTCCCCCGGTAGTTGATCGACGCTACCTTCCTATTGTGCTACTCGTCGTACGTGCTTCCCGTTGCTTACTGTTAGATTCCCGCTCATGCTGCGTGGCTCAGGTTATCCTGATGTTCGTCGAGCTCGCATTCATTATCTGTGAGAGCCCTGAGGCTTCTGGACTCGCACGGGTGCACCTGGCGCTAACATCTCGCACCTATATCCGCACAGTTGCCACTGTTGAAAGGTCGGCGCACATACCCACACTACGCTCGGGCTTCCATTGAGAAAATCCTTAGCTTCAGCAATGATACGTTCGAAGGGCTGAGCGGCCACATCGTGGGTACCTCTATCATCCCCCGTGCTCGCGTACATTCATCCCTTGATGCAGTGGATCGATACGACGCTCTTCGCAGTCGCCGCCTCAACCGACCTCATATTGACAGGCACGCTCGTGTTCATCCTGCGGAATAGTTACACTCGCTTCGAAAGGTGAGCTTCCATCTCATTTTAGGGTCCTACATCGCTCTCATTGGACGCATTTATGCAGGACTAACACCGTACTGGACACCCTATCGCTGTATGCAGTCATTGCCAGTACGTTATTCGTTCTGTAAGGGGGTGACCAGTGCGCACGAGATCTGACTGCATGCGCGCGCAGCCGGTCTGAACACGTACGTCGTCGCGCCCATGCCTTTCCATGAATCTCGTCTGACTTTCCGTCGCCAGCGCCCTGACAGTCCCAGCGTTCGTGTGTGTGCGTGTCCGCTATCTGCGTCTTCGCTTCGCCGGAGGGGAGGGGGGTCCAGGCCTGACTCTAGAACCACAGTCTATCGCGCTTCCTCAAACCTTCGTCTACTTCGCAATCGCCATGCCAGCGACGAAAGGCGCGTCATCAGTCTCCATGCCCACACTGCACCCGCTGGCGGAAGGAGACTCACGACCGGAATCATTACAGTGTACTCGAACTCGGTGCTGGCGGTGCTCAACTGCCGCCAGGCGCTCACGGGCCACATCGGGGGCAGCTCGAACTACACGCCGCAGCGCACCTTGAACCGCACGGGGCCCACAAGCCCGGGGGCGAGCGCGGCCCAGGCCTCGTCCGACTCGGTGAGACCTAGGCTCCTTATCGTTTGTTCGCCGGGTTTCCCGTTCATTAACGTTTTGTGTTCTCACCCGGTCTCGTGCGGACAACGTACTGCTCATTGTAGGTGTCGCCCGCGTCGTCGTACGCGATGGTGAGGATCCAGATGGCGGGGACGGCGGGAAGGGAGGATGTGGGGGTTCGCGGGGACTCAGAGAGCGTGGACGCGAAGATGCGAAGCCCCGAACGATGGGGTGTTTGACCATGGTCCGAGTTTCGGAGGCCGGAGGAGAGCCTGGGGCGGGATGAAGCTGGAGGTCGGGTTGCGGGGGTACGTTTGAGGGTTGGGGCGGCTGACGGTCTCAGTATATCGAGCTTGCCTCTGTCGCATTGTCTGTATACTGTAATGCATGCATGTTTCTTATCATGAGGATTTGTCGGGTCTGTGAGAGAGAGAGAGAGGGCTAGGTTCGACAGAGCGCGGCCAGCGCGCCCCGTCTGGAAAGTTGTTCCAGTCACTGCGTTTTCGCCTAAGTACCGGGGGCGTATCTTAATGCGAATACTTCGAGTCTTGAGAGTATCCGAAGAGTATTGAAAGTAGTGAAAGTATTAGGAGGTAGATACACGGCGTAGTAGATGTATGAGGGACCCCCGTGGTACTTGGGGGATTCAAGGTCAGAATGCGGGCGGAGATTCGAAGTCGTGTACGTACCGAGATGTCGAGACTCGGAATGTCAGAGGCGCTGCTACTCGGCGTCTCAAGGGTGTTCCTCCTTCCACGACCCCGCGGATCGTTATCCTAATACCTTCACGACTCGAAGTCTCATCTGTCTCTGTACTCTGCGACTCGTCGTGTCTTCAGCCTCAGATATCTCTCTCTACCTGTGCTATATATGCTGGGAACTTCAGCTTGTCAAGTACGCAACTTTCGCCGCCATAGTCTACCCTCCTCCGAGTCGCGGCCCGCCTTTATCTGGGATCCCCTCCAGTCATCTCCCTGTTCATCTGCCGGACTGGGTCACTCACCACACTCTTCAGGATCTTCGATATCTTGGTGCTGTCGACTCGGAGGGGCACACGTTTGGGTTCCGAGGTCGGAGCGTTGTTATCACACGGTATGTCCTCCTTCGGCCGAGATTTAGGATTCCTATCATCAGCATACTGTTGATAAGATATCCTGACACCCTGGTACGTCCCTTCTGTTCTCATTCCTCAGTCTCCAAGAGACCACCGCCCATCGCCCGTCCTGGCTTGCTCGGCGGCAACGCTGTGGACACTCCCAGGCTACTTTGAGCGACTCGGATGCCCATCAGTTAGCAATGCCATTTTCCCTCTCCTCTCCTATGTATGATAGAGCCCGTCGTAGAGAATGCGGGTTAGTACAGAGGCTGTATGGAAAGCGGCTAAGCCTACTGTCTGGCGAAACCTGTGTACGTAGGATGTACAGTAGCAACAGAAAATTGGTCTTGGCAAATAGATAACTCATAATGCACTGTCATTGCATCGCAAAATATCCAGGGCCCAGGTTCGAATCGCAAGAGGACGAAGACCAATATTTGCCGAGTCCCGAAAGTAACAGTGTTTTGATACAACGAATATCGAAGGTCTTGATCCTTTCGACACTTGGCGTCTCAACTGTGTCAATATGTCAGACCTCTACGTATCTTGACCCTTAATCCGCTCCCAAGATTTGACGCATCGAGAGAGTATCGTGAGGTGATACTCTGAGTATCGCGGGTTCCTGTTACCTTCAGAGACTCCGAGTTTCCGAAGCATATCAGGATACAGATATTTTCGCGATTATGCAGTGAGTCGGAGCATACAGACTTTCCAAAGTAGCTAGCAAAGTAAGCGCCCTAAATCTACGCGCGCCACGTGGATTCCTCGAGGAGTCGGCAGTGGGGAGTCCGATGATTGCGTCGGAACTTGTTCTCTACTGCAACGTTGACTCGACTCGCTCGTGAGCGGATCTCAGAGCTGGATGTATGCGGACATGGAGTGGATGAATAAGTGAGTACTTTCACGGCAATGTCAGCGCTCTCCTGGTGACATCCAAATGTCTTCAGTTCTCCAGTAGCAGGGCTCCCCAAGTAGTGGGGCCCGTCTTGCAATTGTAGGGGCCCTTTGATGGCGACGACTGACAACAATACAGACTCGGTCGTTGTAGTGTTTTCTGGAATATGTGGACCCTTGGAGGAACGTCAGGATTGGCTTCACCAGAACCGTAGCATGTGGTGTACGGAATGAACCCTGTGAGTACTCTATTCACCATCTGAAGGCATTTCTGTGATCACAGTATCGTCACCGTCCGAAGGCATTTTTGGGATCACCACAGATCGAAGTACAGTATTCGTCTTCGTCTCGCAGAGAGCGCGCTAAGACGACCATATACGACCCCAATTCACATCGTGCTTTGTCTCTTCACAGAGGACTGCCTCGGCAACGCGGGTTCTATGATCTCGTTATGAACTGCGGGGCCAGCATTGTATTGTTTTTGCGTGATCAGTAGCATGCGACCTTCGCGCGTGAGTTTAAACATGATGATGATCGCAGTCGTTTCGGGACACTGACAGCGACCCTCGCGACATACAGGTTACCAAGGCATAGAAAACGGTTTAGCCTAGGGTCGCGCGGGAGTTTGGTAGGCAGGAAATCTGCGCCCAAATCCGACGCCCGGCGCCGGTCGACTTCTCAACTCAAACCCTGCCCTCGGCCCGCTCTTCCACCGAAGTCCTCTCGGACCGTCTTGGCCACCGTTCCTATCAGCTGGCTCGTTCAGTCGGCGGTGGCGTAGCTTATCCTTCGTCTATCGAACAAACACTTTCGCCCTGAAAGCTTTGTGGCGTATGATCCACTGTGGCGATGATAATTGTATCATCCTCCTTGAAATCTGGCTGTCTTTCTCTCTTCGATTCACCGATGCCTCTGGATGGCATGTCCATTGCCAGAGCAAGAAGCGCGGTGGTACCCCCCTGGGTAAGTTCTTCCACACGGTGGCGTTATCTCGAGGTTCTTACGCGTCTCTGAGTTCCAAAGGTTCACGAGGGCTCGCCTTCGGTTGGCGTCTGTGGCCTGGAATCCTCCGAAGCGACCCGGCACACGTACTCCGAGGTTGCCTAGAGAGGACTGCGTGGCCCGAAGGCGCAACGTTTGCCATCAAAGTGGCACCTGGGAGAAGCTCACACCTGCGGAGGACCACCTCGAATACCGTCGAGCTTCGCGAATCGGCGCAAAGACGTCGCCACTGCTCTTCTCCTTCTCCCCGGGTCTTCTCTGGCCATTCCCCGCACCTGGAGCCGACATTAACCTGTATTCGGGAAGACGTCACCCAAGCTCGCTATCCCCGCGCACGAACCCAAACAAGCGGCTGCTGTACGAAGCATGACGTCGGCCGCATGGCGGGTCGCTATATGATCCTCGGGCATGGATGGCGATCTTCCGACTTCATACCACTGGAGCCCTCGCCCCGCTCAACATGTCCTCGCTCGATGCTACCTTTGGCGCGCTCTTGATCAGCACCTTTGTCTCGCTCGTGTATGTTTCGTTCTCCTCCATCCCCATCGGTGAACGCGGCGCTGACGGGTATCCAGTTTGTTTGGAGTAGCTGTCCATCAGACCTACGTGTACTTCCGCTCATACCCCAAAGATGTCTGTCTCTTGAAAGTCCTTGTGAGTACCGTTCGACTCCCGCCTGACTCTCCACGCTCAGATTCTTGTCCCTGGATAATTTAGGTTGTCGCGATACTGTACGCCTCACCAGTTTCTCAAACCCGCGCCCTGCTGAGGCCTTTGAATTTTCAGTGTCTCGGAGTTTATCCACTCGTTTTTGATGACCCATATCTGGTATGTCGGTTGTTAAATCGTTCACCGAACTCGGCGTTTGACCTTGCTTCTAGCTACTACGCCCTCGTTTCCAACTATGATAATCCTGCGGCCCTCGCTGGTAGCGTTTGGTACGTTCTCCCCCGTGGCTCCGGGTGTCTCATGCGATCCTAATGGCCGTCCCGTCACCCCTGCAAGGTCGTTGCAGGTGCGGTTTTCTTCGGAATTAACCATATGCCGCGAGCTGAACGGATCTCCATCGTCGACGCTATCCGCCAGGCGCTTCCCCTTGTCACCGTGAGCACATCTCCCTCCCCGTAGCGATGTTTCGTGATATTGATACGAAGAGCAGGGTGTAGTTATCGTCCTGGTTCAGGGGTAGGCGTCTCTCCCATGCGATGCGAAATGGTTCCGTCTGGCTGACTGCGGATCGTCAGGTTTTATGCCAGGCGCATCTATCTTTGTGGGTCTTGATCGCCAGTCGCTGCTGCTTTCTTGCGTATACTTAACCCATTGGCAGTCAACAAACAATACTACTTGATAATAGCCGTGGTGGTGAGTAACCCTCCTTTCCTAATAGGGAATACGTCTCACCTAATGAACAGGGGACGTTGATGATGGGAACGATGGGTATGTGGCGTTCTGTATATTTGTATGCTGTGCAGGTCTGCTCATCATGCTTCGCGCGCACAGGCTTGATCATTGGTGAGCAACTGCTACACTACCTAAGTATGGGCATCTAATGGAACGCCGTCGCAGCATCTTGCGTCGAGAGGTACGTGTGTTAGCTTTGATCGCCGCACAATGCCTAAACCCCCTCTTGTGCCTCAGCATTCGCGGGACGAAATCCAACAGTTGGAGCTTCAGCACGGTACATCGCGTCCCATGACGAGTAGTATTTGGTGTGCATGGCTAATGTGTTTGGGTAGAATCTCTTCGCGGCGACGCTCGCCCTGGTCGTTCTGACAGATGTCACGATGACCGGCACGCTGGTGGTGATACTTGGCCGTGCCCGCACCCATATCAGACGGTATGTGCCACACGGCGGCTGTGGCCGCTCATGGGTGCTGACGTAGATAATTATTAGGACAAACGAAACCATCCACTCCCTTATCGTGTATGCGATCGTTGCGAGTAAGTTCACACGTTGCAGTGCTCTTTCACGAGCTGGATCTAATTTAGTTTTCAGCGTCACTCGTTAGGTAAATGCCTCGCACGCGCTAGTCTGGATGCGCTTCCGTTGCTAAAGTACCCCGATAGCCTGATCACAATTCCCGGTCTTGTGCTAGTGCGTACTCCAGTCTTGATCGCCGCCGCGTGTGTCTAACACTCCAGCAGTGCCTTGTGCGACCTCAACAGCTCCTCTACGTCGCGGTGACTGTCGTCGCAATCAAGTGTGAGTAGATCATGTCTTCTGCTTGATTATCACCACCGCTGACGCCTCTTCGGTCCTCAGTGTACTCTAATTCGGTTCTCGTCTTGTACGTACTATCTCTCGGTCCGAGGTTGCACCTCACTCCGACGTGCGCCGCTGATCGCTCCGTCACCCAGCCTGAACAGCCGCAAGTACCTCTCGAAGGGGCCGACAACGTTCCTCGAGATGACCGGCCTTGACCGGACCCCCAACTTTGCGAACTTCTCGGCGAGCCCGGTCGAGAGCCCGAGCGAAGCGAAGAAGGTTCGTTCCGGCTCTGCCCCCGAACTCTATTACAACCTTCCTTCCCCCTTCCCGGAGTACTGCAGATCGCCTTTTGATGTTGACCCCCGGACTGCAGCTCCCTCGCTCCGAGATTGAGGTCAGGGTTACTAGTGTGTGCGGGAACAATGGGACGAGGAGGGGGACGATCGAGAAGGAGGCGGAGATGGACGAGCATCTGCGGTCCCCCGGGGATGACCATTCGAGTGTCTCGGGGGAAGCGGTGTAAGGGTTTGTAAGGGGCCAGCCGGACAAGGGCCGGATGTAAATATATGTATGCACGTACGTCACGTATAGCATCTTCGTCGGTGACCGCGCTGATGCCAGATACCCACGTAGATAGTTACAGTTACTGTACAGCGGTCAATCAACGAAGCTGCCGTGAATCACCCAGTCGCCAAGCGCGGCCCCCTCCTGTCGAGTGCAATCATCGGGTCACTAAGTACTTAAGTACATATTTTGGGCGAGGCTCGCGCACAGCAATTCTTTTGCGACGGCGACATTGACAGGACCAGTTCAAGACCACGAGGAGCATTTGGTTTTTCCTACCCTCATCGTCCGGCGCGCCCTGACTCTGTCAACAGACCACTCACGACGCTCCAGTGTTCGATCGCGGACCCCAAATCTGGTCCGGAGAAGACACCGATCACAACGGCGCATCACGTGAATCTTCTTCGCGCAGCGCTAACGTTGGATCATGATGGCCGGTTTATCTGCGATCGGAACGAGCGGAACGGCGGACATCGTGAGTGCATGAGAATCTCTTAGAGAACAAGGGGCGAGCACCCTCTAGGCGCTGCCGGACTGGAACTCGCACTATGGTTTTCGTTGGTAAGCACCCAGTATTCTGAAGAAGACATCCATGTGGGCTTTGCAGCTGAGGGTGTGTTCCGCTTTATTTCGTGGTGAACGTAAATCCAGTGGAGAGTGGGTCAAGCTGCGACGCGCATCGTATCGATATCATCATACGGCGCTTCTCACAAGGCAGTGCCGCGGCTGATGCGAGTCAGCGGTGACTGAGGATACATTTAAGGATTTCGTAATTGATTGTGAGCGGTTCGTTCTAGTCGATTGGCATGCTCGCAGAGAACGTAGCTCGGTTACTGACCCTTCCAACCTCCAATGAGGGACTCTCCCTATTCGTCGCGCAGCTTCAGCAGCGGCACCAGTGCTCGATAGTAAACCCACCCGACGCACGCTTCCGACTTCAAACTGGAAGCTCGTCTGGGCTGCACCGCAGCCCGTTCGGGCCCGGGCTCAAGGCTCATCATGATAGAGAAGCACGTCCACGTCAAGAAACGACGCCCAAAGGGGCCATCTGCCTTGCCAGAAGAGAGCGCCGGATTCGGAGAAGCCTGTGCCATCCTCTGGCCATCCGGATCCTCGGCGGCGGCGTGGGTGCGGCGAGGAAATTCGAAAGAGGATGGCTCGTAGGCTACATATGGCGGCAGTACCTCGACAGGGCTGCTGCCTGCACACCCCCACACTCGGGCTGTCCGACCTGCCATCCCGTCGCTCCTGGATCCTCAACGCCTCTCCCGCCGGTAACATGAGTGGTAACGCGACGGCGGATCCCCTCGCGGCGATCAGAGGTCTGTCGCTGGACGGAACCTACGGGTCGCTCCTCCTTGGGACGTTTTTTGGGCTCATGTGCGTGGCTCTTGACCATCATCGCGAGGTTGTACTGACGACGACGTGCAGTTTGTATGGGGTGTCGCTACACCAGGCGTACCTGTATTTCCGCGTCCACCACGCGGATAGTGTTTGGCTGAAGTGCTATGTGCGACGTTTCCCCGTCCTCTGTAGACGCCTGAGTACTGACTCTCGAGTTCCAGGTCGTCCTACTACTGTAAGCATTGTTGGACGGCATGCGTTGCTCGGGCTGGCTGCCATTGACGCGAGGCGCCCCAGGCTTTTAGACACGCTACACTCTGCGACGCTCATGATTACTTGGTAAGGAGCCTTGACCAAGATGCACGACGATTGCTGCGCAGTTCAAACGCTTACGAGCCTTGTGGTGAAGCTATTTGAAGCTCATCTCACACTATTTCGACATTCCGTACCTGTCGAAGTCCATATGGTGCGTGCTCCACGCCTACGGAAGGGGTGTAGGAACGTAGCTGACTTATGTTATTCAGGCCGCTCAGTGTACGATTCCCCTCAATCCTCTTCCTCCGATCTGCACTGACCTTATACGCGTTCAGATCTTGACCCTGGTCGCTGTGAGTACGAATAACCGTGGGGGGTGGGTCACGCGCTGAGTGTCTGGGACTGCGCACGCAGGGCGCGACTGTTCTGCTCTGCCAGGGGTGAGTAGCCTCTGGGCCATCACACGCCGTTCATTTCCCAACGTTTAAACGCCTCCGCAGCTTCTTCGCATACCGCGTCTATCGAGGTGCGTTCGCGTCTCATTCGTGTCCTAAAGTGTGCCTGGATAGAAGCCTGACCGGCCGGTGGAAATAGTGGGGCGAAAGTCCAAGATACTGGCGGTGGCTTGCGTACGTGTTTATGAGTCCACATTTTCGCACCGCATTTCTAACCCGGCATGATTAGATGTTCGGCTTGTTGGCTGAGCTTGGTGAGCCATTCGTATTCGTCGCGCGTCGCTCTGCCGGTTTGCTCACGAGACGTTGCGACGCTCAATCTAGGTGTTTGCGTTGGTGAGTCTCTGAATCGCACTTCGATGGTTTCTGAAGTGACTAGACTAATGAGCCTCCTAGTCGCCACGGTCAAGGCGTTAGTCCGGTTTAGAATATTTATCGGTGTCACCGCTGACAGCCCGCCGGACACAGATTCGGCACGGCTACTTATCAGGAGTTCACAGCGTATACAGTGCGTCGTGTCTCCTCAAGGATTCCGTACCGAGTGTAACTCTTCAACAGTGGATGCTTTCCACAGCCCTTGGGATTGCCGTAGTGGTGGACACCGTGTTGACCGCAGTGCTCATATGCGTCCTGCATACAAGCCGCACAGGGATTAAATCGTGCGTCCGTCGTGTGGGAAATGTTGCCAGGACGCTGATGAAACGGGCTCGACGCAGAACGAACTCGATGCTCGACACGCTAGTGGCGTACGCGGTGACTACAGGTAGGGCGGTCCACCCTTTCTCTAGTCAAACCCAATCTCATGTTCCTTCGCAGGACTTCTGACGGAGTGTGTGCCTCTGCGTCGTGCTCGTGGTGGCGAATGATGCTAATTATTTGATCAATAGCATATTCAATACGCTTAGTTTCGTTTTCGTGAGTCGAGCGGACCCTCCAATACCCGCCCATACGATGATTTACTGACCAGCTTCGAAGGCACTGGCATATTCTCAGAACCTGTGGTATACGACGATGAACGTGCAGGCGACCAAAGGTGCGTCAATCGACTCCTGTCCTTATCCTGGCGCATCCGTATGGCTAATCTAAGCATATATCACTAGTCTACACCAACTCGGTCCTCGCCGCGTGGGTTCTGCTGAACTCTTTTGGAGCGCGACTTGAGCTGATGGGATTCGTGTCCAGGCTCAACTACCGCAGGCCCCGAGGGTCCACCAGCCAGCCGACGTGGGGCACGTCCGACATCATCAACCTCGGTGCGGTAGAACTGGATGGCGTGTCGCGCTTCCCCGGAGCCGTGACATCAGCGAAGGTTCGTCTAGCACCATTGTGGTATCGGGAGCTGTACTAAATGCTTATCTGCTTTTTTGCGCTCAGCGGACTCAAACTGACACTCGAACTACTACCGGCCACGACGAGGAGTCTGCACGGGGCCACGGCGACGTGATCGAGATCAAGGTCGAGCACGAGTTCATGCAGCGGTGACCTTGGCACATCGGACTGATTTGTGCCGCTCTTGCAGGCTTTTTAACGTTATTTGGCGTTGTGGACATTGCAGTTCGTAATTATTGTCGCGTTCTCTGTAAAGTCATGTCGTATACTATACTGTATTTGCTTTGGGCCACTGCTGTTAGTGTCTGGGTTGATTTTTTCTCAATTCTAACCTGGCGGATACTAGGGGAGACAGCACCCCTCATTGTAGAGTCTGTCACTCCATTGTCTGGGATCGTGCTATTGCCGGTGGGATGAGAGCGGAATCGACTCGACACTCCCTCGGCCGCTCCCGGCTCACTAGCAGAAGTTCGATCATCCCACAATTGATGTTAGAGTTTGTTATGTGGCCGCGGCCACTGGCCCAAGACAACTTCGCCAAAAGGAAGGAGCAGAAGCAGGGAATAAACTAGAGGCTACAGAAGGAGATGAGCTAAGTCTTAGTAAAGTCACGGTGATCGCCGTGTCGAGACACGAAGCGGGTGCTCGAGCGATGGCCCGCCGCTAAAACGCTCGCTTGTAGCAACTCCAAATAGTTACGCGCTGCGAGGTGGATAGAGGCAGTGTGCCACAAGCAGGTTCATCTCACCGATGCTCGAGGGGAACATGGTGTTCAAGGAAGAAGCTGGCAACGCGAGTGCGGAGCGTGGCAGCGGGGTCTGCGGGTGTGACGGCGGTACGGCACGGATGGCCCGGCAGGACAAAACTTGCCGGCCGGAATAACGCGCTTAAATTGCCGCATTTGGGCTCCGGAAGGCGGTCCGAACCATCCGTGTCAGTACGTGGCCTTCATCTCAGCCTCCTCATCTCGGACTGTCTCACCGCGGCTTCCCCGCTCAACTTCTGGGTCGTACAGGAAGATGTCCTCTCTACACACCCCGTCTACCGTGACTCCTGCATCTACTACCATGCCCCGCCTTGCCAGTGTCATCGAAGCGACACCACAACCATTTCTCAGTGGACCTCATGCCTCGTCTATCATACGGGAACAGGTGGGGAATCTGGGATAGAGATTGAAATGCGGGGCATCCGGTGAGCGTTGTGCCTATTTTACCTTCAAAGACCCCGTATATGCGCCTGCTATCCCTATGCATCCCTGTGAACGCCGCCCTGTCGTCCATCATTAAGTAGCCGGTGCTCCTGTGCGGCCTTTCCGCGGAACCCTATCCTGTACCGTGGCGGTGGCGTCCATACTTTGACGTTCAGTATCTATCTGACCAGCTCGACTTGAGAACCTGATGCACTTCTGCACGGTGTTGATCGATCGGTTCCCGCTCCCCAAAGCTTGTGGGGGAGACAAGTATTTCGACGCCATACTTCCCCTTCTTTCCATCCGGAGTACCTGCCCCATATGTTGTACCAAAGGAATCATTTAATCATGCCATTCAGCCTGCATCTCTATCCCTCTTGGTTTGATCGAGCGCAGACGGATGGCAGACGCGAAGCAAGCAGCTGCCTATACGGAGTGCCATGTACGGCTTCTGTGGCCAGATGGAATAGCAGCCAGTTCACACCGTCCTCAGTTTTCCCTGCATCACGGTCAGGTCTTGTCAGATATGCCTTTGACCCCCAGATATCCATCCTATGCTTGAGAAGTATCCGAGTATGAACTCAATCCCACTGTTACATCCCCGCAGTGAACACGCCAACGACGACGTCTGGGACTCCTAGACACGAGATTCGTCATTCTACGGGAGCGTAGACGTCGATTGAAGGTCAGCCGACTGCAGCGGGTACTCTCAGGCCTCGGCATCTCGAAGGAAGCTTGGAGTACGAAAGAACCCCCTCGCGCGCGCGAAGCCGCATGGGCGCTGTCCAGAAAACCAGCCGCCCAGACGTGCGGACGGAGCGCATCTCGAGAATGCTCAGGGTACGATGGGCGGTGCTCCATGCATCGTCTTCTCGCCCGCGAAGGCATTGCGAAGAACAAACAGTCCGTCATGTTGTGGGCGCACGCGGGGTGCTGTTGGTGCGTCAAGCGCCACGCCCAGGGGCCCGTCCGGTTTATAGGGCGGCATACGTCGCGTCCCAACGCTCCTCGTCCCCCAGCCATGAACGCCTCTGCGAATGCCACAGGCGCTGCTTCGAGTCCCTTGGCGGGACTCCCGTCGCTGCCCGCCGGCTTGACCATGAACAACACCTATGGCGCCGCGCTACTTGGGACGTTCTTTGCGCTCATGTGGGTGGTATCTGTCGCTCTGTTTGTGGCGCGCTCACTGACGAGTTGCTTAGAATGTATGGGGTGTTGCTACACCAGACGTACAACTATTTCCGTGTCCACTCGGCGGACAGCCCTTGGACCAAGTCCTACGTGAGTGCTGGCATTAAGGGGTCCGTTCAGCATCAAAACTTACACTGGATTATAGGTCGTGCTCATCCTGTAAGGGTTACGTTAATGCTACACCACGGACGGACGATTGATGAACGACCATAGCTTACTTGATACGACGCATTCAGTCGTGATCATGGCTCTCTGGTAGGGTCAGCCTCAGTCTCCGCTGAGGTCGATTGCTGATTCCTGGGCTGGAGTTACTTGAAACTCGTAACCCACTACTTCAGTATATTGTATCTGGCCATCATGGACTGGTGCGTTCTCGTTCTCGCAGTCCAAGGCGTTGCCCCGGAGCTGACGTTGTTGATAGGCCGTTGAGCGTATGTCCCCTCCGTGAACTTATTCTCGATCGCTCTCTCACCCGATTGCTCGAAGCTCTTGACGGTGCTCACCGTGAGTGCCCTCGCGTTTATCCTTTACCGCGCTTAGCTCATCCTTGTTGGCCAAGGCTGCGAATGTTGTGGCGTGCCAAAGGTGCGTGCACCCTATTTTAGTCTCGCGGTGATGTCGCGAACTAAACTCAGGGCCTCACTTCCCAGCTTCTTCGCATACCGGGTGTACCGAAGTATGTGCCTCATGAGCTGCATCGTAACACCATTTCTAATTTCACGGCAGTCGGCAGGAAGTCCAGAATGGTTGTCTGGTTTTGCGTACGCGTTGATGACCTCTTAGGCTATCCTCCGCATGCTCACGAGCATCTGTCCAGATGGTGTGTCAATGCGCTGGGTTCGCCCTATGCGTAGGTCAGTACAACCACGCGAGCCTCGTAGATCCTTGGCTATCGTACTCACCAGTCTCCTGCTTGAACAGCCGTCACGGTAAAAGCGTACGTCGAATGGGAAGCGCAATGTCCAAGCCTTCGTTGACGCTATTATTAGGTTCGAAACACCCATGTGGACTGCATTCTCCAAATATGCCGTCAGTCGTTGTGCTGTCCGTACATGCGCCAGACGCTGAGCGTCGTCTTTGTCCCTTCCCCAGTCCTGGATATCCATCGCGCTTGGGATCGCGGTATTCGTCGATACCATTCTGGCGGGGGCGCTCGTCTTCGTGCTGCATCGCAGTCGAACGGGAGTCAAGTCGTAAGCTTCTGGTTAGCACTCGCATCGGACTTGCTGATGAACGATTGCGTGTCATGACAGGACTAATTCTTTGCTGGACACCCTGATCGCGTATGCGGTCACCACCGGTTCGTTGGACGTGCTTTCCGCTCCCTCTTTCACGCTGACGTGAACGTACACTGGTAGGGTTGCTCACCGAGTAAGTTGCTCCCTTGGACATATGCAAAGCGAACTTTGCGCGGACTAATCACGGTTTGCGCAAGTCTATTCAATCTCCTCGGATTCGTATTCGTGAGTCTCAGCCAGTCAATGCCTGTTCACCTTCGGGCCCTTGCTGACATCCTCTCCTCGAACTTCGAAGGCCCTCGTCACCTCGCAGAACTTGTATTATGCCGCCATGAATATGCTCGTAACGAAGGGTACGCCGGTCCGCCGCGCATATTTTATCACCTCTCCGCCGTTCTGACACCCATCCCACAGTGTACACAAACTCCGTCATGGCTGCGTACGTGCTCTTCCTGCTGTCTTGATGCTCGCAGTAAGTACTGACGTCGGAAGTTCGTTTCCCTAGGTTGAACTTCCGAAAGCCTCGTGAACCGGTCGGAACCCAGTATACCGGTACCGGGATGGGGTCTGATCTCAGGGCAGCGCATATATCTCTGTCGGAGATGTCTCACTCGCGCGACACAGCCCCAGGATCGAAGGTGAGCTGTGCTTTCCCGCGTACGGCGATTGCGGCTACTAATACTTAAGTCACCGTACTCATCGGGTGGGGCTACAGGTCTCGTCGAACACAGCTATCCCAACGTTCTCTGGTAACGGGAACATCATCGATATCAAAGTCGAGAAGGAGTTTACGTCTACCACGGACTCCTCGAGTGAACGACTCGGAGAGGGGCGTGAAGTTCAAGTTGGCGATTCGGAGCGGGGGGTCTGAGTGAAAACGATGCTCGGAGGACAGTGTTTCAGTTTCTCAGGTTTTCTGTGTGATATATTATCTAAATGATCTGATGTGGAAGTCTTATGTATGCATACTAGATGTTCTAGTCGACGGCACCGGATCGATCCATCGTTTTTGAGCAGTAAGTTTCATTGGGCGTCTATGTTACCAAATCGTTCCCTTGGTTGTTCACCACCACTATCTCTCGTTCTCGTTCTAACTTTAACCCTCCCTTGCTAGCTGCACTATAAAGGATCACTTTTTGTATAATATATCTCCCAACTAGCTATCCATGCGCCTGCTTTGATACCCCAGTCTTGGCAAAACTTCAAACACCACGTCATCACTGGTCCTCTCGCGAATGGGAACTTGAACCTACTGCGGGCTTTGTGGGGGGGGGGAATACTAGTACTCGGTGAGTTCTGGTTATACATTGGATCCGTTCATCAACCTAAACATCTGTCCGCCCGCAGTCTTAATAGCATCATCTGCCTGTCCGCGGCGTTCCCGATGATCGCCTTAGAACACATCCACGAATATGACACTGTATATATTACGACATCGCCGTCTGGAGTTTATCCACATCACGCCTTTGCGTCGTGCCATCTGTGAGTGGTTCTGTTTGCGGCTCATGAATGCTGGCGGGTGCAGTGTGGTACCCGTGTTTGTGTCAAAGCGATGCGTTTACAGTAGTTCTCTGGCGAGGCAACCGACGTGGTCCTCCAGAGCGCCGTGTTCAGGTTCTCGACCACGATGAGTGGGGTGGGAAGGATGGGGAGCGACGACGTCGACGTCGGCAGGATCAGTGGCGTCGGTGGCCAGCGACTTGTATGCGCCCCGAAAGCTGAGTTGCCGCGAATACATGGCATCTCTCGTCCGCAATTGTGGGCGCTCCGTGTGAGTCTCCTGTGGCCCTGGCTGTCCGATTGCCCAGACATTCAGGGCTCAGGCGATGCTGTCTGTGAACAACGTCACAGCGCTCGCGTCTAAGTATTCTCATAACTCGATGCTGGACACTTTGATCGCGTACGCCGTGTGTACACGTACGTACCCCTCGTCATGTTATGCCCTGATGAACTCTAATCGTGGATTATAGGTCTCCTCACTGAGAAAGTACAATGAGTTTCTACCCCTGCTTCACGCTCAAGAATGCACCATCGACACCATAGTGTATTCAATATCCTCGGGTTCGCCTTTGTGAGTGCATCATCGAACGTAGCTCGCGCTTCCGATCATGACTGGGATGCGTCTCTAGGCCCTACGGTCGCCCAATAAGTTGATATATGCGGCATTTAACATCGAAGTGGCCAAGATTTATACTAACTCTGTGCTATCTGCGTGAGTTTTCGATGGCTGCTTCTATGCCGTTGCTGTCTTCTGATTGATCCGTCCTCCAGGTTGAACTTCCGGAGACCCCGTTAGCCCATCAGCGCGACGTACGAGGTTCGGGATGTGTTGGATTTCCGAGTCGCTCCGATCGGGTCCTCCATCGTGCCAGGATCTTTTGGAAACGTCTATCAGTCCAAGGTACGGCTTTCGTCTCCATGCATTTCAATGACCTTCGCAATAGTGTACTGAGCTCACCCTGGTCCCCTCTTACGCCGACATTGCAGACTCCTCCTCGGTCGGGCGAGGCAGCCTTCGGCCCGCTGAACAGCGTGATTGAGATCAACGTCCCCGGCCATTTCTATCAAGAGACGACGATGACAACGAGCGCTAGCCACAATCACGGACACGCTGACGATGTGGCGACTGGACGAATGAGGGTGAACGAAAAGGAGCACGAACACGTATGTACGGCGTATACGTACTACGGTACTAGACGTGACGCTCCAGGGATTACGACTCTTGTACGCGCTTTACTATTTAACACTGTATCATTAGGTATTCCCGAAGCTGAGGAGTGGTCATTCTTAGCTAGTAAGTACTTACCCAAAGGGAACGGAGCAACGAACGAGCAGAACTCGATCTCCATATGGACTGCTCACGTCTGTGGCGGAGCTTTGATCACCTTCGGACGAGTGTTCGTGCGCCGTGCGGTCAACGGATATCCGCAGTACCCCGGTGATGGTTGACTCCAGTCTCCAGGTGCAAAGAGGTGCGTTCTCGCTCGACCGGTTACCATAACTCCGTTGCCGACTCGGTCGGTATGTCGCGTAGGACAGTGGCAGGTGGCAGTGCCAGGTTCCTAGGTTTCGAATCTCGCGATCGAGAGCTCAGGGCAGGTTGTGGGCCCAGACAGCGTCCTTAGGCCTTAGCGGTGGCTTTGGGTGGTCGATCAGATGACTCGATCATTTTCTATGACGACGACCAGCCAGCCCATTCGCCATTACTGTAAACCTTGACGGCTACGTCCCTCCCCGCTCAACATATCAACATATCAACGCCACTGTTGAATACTATTCGTTCCCACCTCGAGAGCACAAGATGACGGCGACGGCTAGCCTGGAGTCGGGACTGCATTTGCCGGGCCCGGGAAACTTGATGTATAGCTTGGTCGTCGCGAGCATCCGCCGATCTCATTCATCTGTTCTTCCCTCCCAATTCCACCTGTATCTTCGATGGTCGTCGACCTCAGGCCTGCTCTGGGACTTTTGTCGGCCCACGCGACTGGCTTCGCCTCCGCGCCTCCAAATGCCGGGCCAGCGGTGCCTTCTCTGAATGACACGTTCGGCGCTCTCGCCATCGGGACTTTCGTTGGTCTTGCGTGAGTGCTCCTTCCATACCTTCCGCCGCATCCTTCGTGACGTTTCGTGTTCTAGCTTGTACGGTATCTCGATGAACCAAGCAATGCATTACTTCCGCAAGTACACGAAAGACCCGCTCATTATCAAATTCATGGTGCGTGGGGGTCTTCCTGGGGTTGGCACGGCAGATTGCTGAACACTCACGCGTTTCAGATCGTTTTCCTTGTGTACGTCGTCGCGGCATCCAGACGAAGTCGTGCTGAATCCTCGCTAGGGTGCTTAATACCTTTCACTCCATCTGCTGCATGCATGCATCGTGAGTCGTTTTGACTTGCCTGTTGAGTCGAGTCTCCGGTTGAGCATGACGACAGGTACTATTATGGGGTACGAAACTTTTTCAAGCCACAAGCACTCCTTTTCGGTGTATGGTAAGCTGCTGCCTCGCTTGTCGTACAATGTCGAGAGCCATGCTAAATGCGCTTCTCTAGGTCCATCCAGGTAGGTTGCTGAGAAACCATGGAAACACGGAGGGTCTGACGAGCCTCGTACACTAGATCCTGACACCCATCTCAGTGGGTACCTCAACTTAGGTTTCCCGCGGGACTGCGGTTGACATTGTGCTGGCTGCGCAGGGACTCATCTTTCTCATTACTCAATCGTACGCTTCTTCCCTGCCTTTTTCCATCAAGACATGATGCTGAGCTTTGTGGTGCATCTCCAGGTTCTACGTCTGGAGAATCTATCGTCGTACGTACGCTTATCGGGTCCACTTTCTATGAAGTTTACCGGGTGTGTCTGTAGTCGGATACAGATACATTTTCGTCGTCATCCCTCTGGTATGTCCGCTCCCATCAGTCCAGGTACTATCACGTCTGATGGCTCTATAGGTCCTGCTTATGGCCAGTACTGCCGGTGAGTGCCTTGTATGCACGCGTGCTATCTACGTCTAATATTCATTCTCTGCCTTTCAGGTTTCATCGTTGGTCAGTCTTTCGATTTCAGTGGGCTCGTCTTCCATTTGACCAAGACTGTGTCGGCCTTACAGCCGCCACCGGAGAGCTGTAAGTCTTCTTCAGTGCTCGACCCCTCAGAGCCTGGTCCGCTTTAACGCCATGCCTTCCAGCTTTTTGCCAAGCACGTTTGCCCAGTCCTCGCGTTACACGGTATGTTCCAGATTTGCCCCCTCCCCTTCAGCCATTCTGTGACAGTGAGATGCCTTAACGTTTAACCGCAGTGGCTTATCTCCGCCGGGCTGGGGTGCGCGCTAGCCACGGACTTGGTGGTTTGCGCAACCTTAATTACGTCCCTGGCCCGCAGTGACTCGGCATTCAAGAGGTAATTTTATGGTTCTGCGAATCGTTCTTCCGCCGCTAACGTATGCTCAGGGAAAACTCTGCGCTGACCGTTCTGTTGGTGTGCACCGTGAACACGGGTGAGTCCTCTCGTCCCAAAGTGCCCGCAACCGTGTTTATTCACGTTCCCGACGTGCACAGGTTTTCTGACAAGGTAGCGGAGGGCTTGCTGGAAGCTCATCCCAAGCGACATACTGACGAGGCCTATGCGCAGCGCTTTGACCATGCTATCTCTGGTCCTCGTACGTCGGCGGCACTCTTTCGACGTTCGTTCATGTCCGCTTACATGCACGAGAAACTAGAGCCTGGCGTACACCCACAATCTTGTCTTTGTCGGGGTCAGCATGCTCACCACAAAATGTGAGCACCCAGTCCGTTGGCGCGTGTTTGAGCCCATGACCCCATGCTGACGCGTGCCCACAGCCTACGTCCATGCAGTACTCGCAGTGTATGTCCTCTCGTTCCCGTCCCCCCGTCCCCCGGCTAAACGCACTGGATTGAACTCTTCTCAGTGTCAACTCGCGCCGCACCCACGTCGAATCTACGGCGCAGACCGCCGCCTTCGGCGCGTTCGGTCTCACCGCGCAGATCCACACGTTGAAGCGCGGCCTGCCGTGGAAGAGCGTCACCCTGCCGCACCCGCGCAAGCCTGATGTGCCCGGCGTCCAGTGGAAGCTCCCGTCCGCCGCCGCCGGCTCGGACGGAGACAACCTTCGGCGAGGCACGGACACGGCTCCGAGCAGAGGCCGGGGCATCGTCGAACACGAACACGAACGCGACTCGGAGCGGCAAGAGCCTGACCGTGACGGAGAGCCGGTCCGAGTGAGTAATGGCGCGGGCGCCGCATTTTGATATCTGGGGTTTTGGGTTGTAGGATGGACGCTTCGCAACTCCGTTGTTGTTGTTGTATTGTAGAGGATTCGCATCGTTCATGTGGGCCTTAGTCGCTGCACACCGGCCGCCGACACGCCTCGGAAGCGCCCTTTCCGCCGCAGCACCGATGCCGTATGGTTGGTGAGATGATTTCCCCCTCCGGTTGCGCGGCCCCTCGCGCAGGCCGAGGGGTTTGGCGAGGGCGGCCGCGCGCAACCTTAAGTGGACTCTATCGTCCTCTTTGCCGAATCATCTTCTCCGATCAAGGACTGCGGCCCTCGGTTGCCTTCCGATCTCCGAACGACGGTCTTAACCCAACCTTCGGCAAGGTCTTGACTTTGACTCTTGGCCCTGATTTTTGAAATGCCCGTGACGGTGGTCAAGTTACGCTAATCATACTATTGAGTGTCATGTCACGCAGTTCAGGTGAGAAATCAGCCTTTCAACAGTAGAAAATTGGGGGTCCGTTGACAATGCCATTCCATGCAGGCGGTATTTGCTGTGTTGGGATTGAGAGCAGGAGCGTTCGGACGCATCGAGCTTCGACTCGTCTCGAGGTCGGCAATAGGTCGGCGCTTGTGTTTCTAAATTGGGCCGTCGCAGATCGGCCGATAAACGCCGCGTTGCACTACCGACGCATTCAAGTTCGCCACATCATCACCAAGTTTCTCCAACCTTTGGCCTAACTCTCCCTTGGTAGGCCCTGGCCCCTTGTTAGCCCGCAATATTGATCAATGACGGTAACTACTTAGTACTAGGAGCCCACAAGGCTGGTGATCTCGGATTGTGGCATTTATGTTTGGTGGCACTCTGAGAAGCCATCCAGCGGAGTATGTTGTATGCTATATATCGTCTTGTCAACGCGCGGTGCTGACTCACTTGGCGCAGTCGTACAGGCATTGAATGAAGCTTCTAGTTGGGTTCGGTCAATGCTTGAACCGACGCCTTCAAATCATAGCCTGCCATGCCAGTATCCATGTGACTGACGCTGTCTCCAAGAATGCACGCTGTTCGTCTTTCCAGGAGGCATCTCCATGTGCACATATATGACTACCACTTTGCATCCACATTTGTAGGGTACAGATCGTGCGTGTCAAATGCATCTCCGATGCTCAGGTGCCTCCGGCTTCGCATCGGGATCTCCAGCAATGGTCCTAGCGCGAGAGAGCGGCCCGTCTGCGTCTCCAAGGCCTGGGGAGCATTCACACTGCGGCGCTGCATCCACATTTCTCCGTCCCACGATGAGCGACAACCGTGGCCAACTCGGGCGCACCTTCAACCGGTTCGTTCTTTCTCAAGTTCGGCGGTACCGCTCCATCCGAGCCCGGGCGCTCTCTCCCACGGCTCGCGCGTCGAAGTCGCGGTCGGCCTTCCTCTCAGGCCCCCCGGGCTCCCGCGTAATCTTCTGGGTCCCCAGGCGCCATCACCTCGGTCGGTGCCTTCGCATAACCGGCGGCCACTCAAGCTTTTGTGTGGCGGTCGAGTATCAGCGATCAAGCTCCACGGGTGTACCCTTTTGAGTTGCGCTCACACGCCTCCTTTGGCGAACTGCTCCCTTTTGCTGCCGTGTGGCAAGTATCTTCGTATCCTTCTTCTTCGTTTGCTTCTGCCAACAGGTGCATTGGCGGCTGGGAGCAGCGAGATCTCCATGTCTCGCGCGACAGGGAGCAATGGGGATTCCACCTTTCGCAGGCCTTTTAAACCCCACCTCCCCCCACCCAATGCCCACTCAGCCAGGCCCGCAGCCATCGCGGTCGAAGGCCTGGAAGGTGATTACAGCAGCCAGCGCCCCCGAGAGACGCAGCTGGTGGGGAGCGTCACTACGATTAGGGGCGATGTTCGAGTTCGAGAAGGACTCCCTCTCGTGGGACGACTCTAACGCCGCGATATAAATGTCCGATGCCCGTAAATTCTCCACCCCTCCCACCTGCTTCCTTGGCCTCTCTCCTCGCTACCCGCCGCCGGAACGATGTCGAACAATGCCACCTCGACCGCGTCCTCCTCGGCGCTGGGGGGATTGCCGGCACTGGACAACACGTTTGGCGCCATACTGATTGGGACTTTCTTGGGTCTCATGTACGTATCAATCTACGTGTGGTCTGCCTGACAGCGCTTGGCAGATGCAGCGATGGCGATGGCTGACTTCCGTCTCGGCAGGCTGTATGGGTTGTCCCTTCACCAGACATATCGCTACTTCCGGCAGTATCCTCGAGACACACTCCTTCTGAAAGCTACGGTATGTTTGTGTTTGATGGAATCTCATTCGGACGGACGATGATTCAGTCTGACGTTCCTGCAGATCGTTTGCCTCGTGTTAGTCGCACTTACTTTAACGTCGTTGGAGGGTTATGTGCTGAGTCGCTTGAAGTATACTGGACGCCGTTCATTCCATTGCGTGCATGCACGCTTCGTACGTTCCTTATTCTTTCCGCTTCATCGGTTTCCCTGACTGTCCTGTGGCCAGGTATTTTTATCTCGTAACCAATTATTTCAACCCCTTGGCGCTCCTGTCCGGCGTGTGGTCAGTATGCCATCTGCTTGTTGTCGCGCTCTGTTTGCTGACGAACGTCTGAAGGTCTGTCCAGGTACGGTATGTTCGACAATACTACTGATGCCTTGACTTACCGCTTGCGGAATAAGTTGCTGGCACCCCTAACGGTGGGCGCCGTTTCCTCCGTACCGCGTTTAGGGTTTCGGTTTTGCTCACGATGTTTGCTCTAGGGGTTGACTGTCCTCGTCGCTCAATCGTACGTTATCATGGCTTCATCGTGGCCCTTGTTCAATTCCTCATCCTGTGTGACTTATCGATAGGTTCTACGCCCGACGAGTATATCTTCGTGAGCGGCCCCATCATTTTGTGGCCCGTCTTGATTCTCACGGGAGCGACTGTTAGTTGGGTCGGGATATGTGTTCGTTGTGATCCCTGTTGTGAGTGTTGCTGTACATCCGTGAGTCGGTCGTGAACGCCAACCCGAAGAGCAGGTATTGTTCATGCTCGGCACCCTCGGTGAGTCTACCAGATTCGTTGGACTGCGCATTGGTTGATGGTGTTTTACTGGGTCTAGGTTTCACAGTGGGTTAGTAGTCTGGATCCTGTTCCAGCCGCAAGCTGAAAGTAATACGCTCCCGGTCTAGCTTCTAGCCTTGAAATGTCAGTCTCCGATAGTGCTTCCTGGCCGCCAGCCCGAGCTGAACAAGTTTCGTTTGGTAGATATGTACAGAAGACGTTCGTCGAGTTCGAGCACTTCACGGTACGCTTTGGGACGCTACGCTCGCTTTCCCTCCACTGGCAGGCTTAAACCGAATGCTACCTAGTGGCTCATGTCGGCAGCGTTTGGATGCTCGCTGGCGACAGATATCGTACTTGCTGCAGCTTTGATCATCTTCCTGACACACAGTCGCACGGCGTTCAAAAGGTGCGTCCGTATCGTCCCGTTCAAGCAGGATTCGACATGTTGAGATATTGCCCAGGACAAATTCGGCGCTGAGCGTCCTCATTGTGTACACCGTCAACACTGGTGCGTAGACGCAATATCGTGCTCTCTCCTGGACGCAAAGCGCTTACCTCGATGGTGGAATCAGGATTGCTAACGAGGTAGGTAGCCCACGGCCTATATGACCGACGAGAGACAACGATGCTAATACGACTGCCTCACAGCGCACTGAGCCTGGTATCCCTCACATTCGTACGCCTTCCCGTTCTCGGGACTGCATAGTAGTCACGGTTCTGACAGCGGATTCGAAAGGGCGTGTCTCAACCGGGGAACATGATCTACATCGCGTCCAACATGCTCGCAACAAAATGTAAGACCCCCTCACTACTTAGTTATTTTCTTACCGCACCCCACATTGACCGACCCTCACGCTCACACAGCCTACATCAATGCCGTACTAGCCGTGTATGTCTTACACCTTTCCGTGTCGGCCTTCGCATTGGGCTCTAATATGTGTTACCACGCGCAGGGTAAACTCGCGGCGCTCCATCACGGAATCCGCGCGGGAGACAGGCGGGTTTGGCACGTTCGGCCTGAGCGCGAATCAGAAGCTCTCGCAGAGGATGCCCGCGCGGATGGACCCCTTCCGTCCGGAGACCATATCCATGTCCATGTCGCATGCGCATGGAGAGGCCATCGACGTCCGCTGGAAGATCCCGCCGGGGGACCCTGAGTCGCCGCGCACGAAGGATCTGGAGATGGAGAGCTTGCCTGTCTGATTGTGGAGAGGATGGCATGCTTTTGTGCGGACTATGATCGTGTAGAGGCTCGTAGAGGGAGGCGGCGGCGACTGGATATAAACCTCCGAGTCTTAGATCTGCCGTTGCTTGAAGGTGCACCGCGATGTTCGCTTGCTCTCGTGTATGCGGCGCTCTTTGTCCGTTCAGCGCCCTTGTCCCAAGGGATGGATGCTCTTGATGTTGACGCTACCACTCAGGATAGATAGTTAGGCCTCGGAGTACCGGACATCATGGCTAGCAGTCTGAGCATCGGCCATCCCGAGCTGGTCTCTCGGAGTTTGCCGCCCGGTGTTGATGGCGTACAAATATCACCAAATAGAGTCCGTAGATTTAGCACCTGGCACCAACCTGGCACTAATACTTACTAGTACTTACTGCTGCACTCGGCACTCTTGCCATGCTGTTTGTTTATCGTCGAAACCCATCCTCTCTCCTCATCAGGCTGCCGTGTCGCATTGCAAAGAAGAATTCTACACGTTGTGTCTAATTGTGAGTTTAGGTGCGATGACAATTGTGTGCACGGAGTGCAGGACAGTGGCATTGGCAGCGGCCGCCTGTACCCTGCCCGGCGGGGGCACCACGGCCACCCGGGTCTCGGGCTTGGAGTCGGAGACTTGAAGCAGTGCTTCACCCGGAAGTTACTAGCTTGAGCGCGCCGCCCCCCAGCAAGGGCGTTTCCACAAAAGTGATTTAAAGGTGAGCGACTCCTGCAAACCAGTGTTCCGGTGAGACGCCTGCTTAAAGTCTACACATTTCTTACAGGCTCTCCGTAATCCACTAAGTCTTGGCGATGGCTCATACTACTTACTATTCGTATTTCGGAGATTCAACTAGCTGTTCGAATAATTTCCCGAACACAAACACGCGCCCACATCCCCGTTATCCTGAATCGCAACTTGAATCGCCTCAGCGCCCATGTAGGTGGTCGCCGGATATCCAGTGCATCAAGGAGCTATCCATACAGACGCCTTGTTGCTTCTCACAATCTTCGTCGGGGTCCATGAAGAGGAGCGGCACGGCCTGGATGTAGCTCGCCACCATCCTGTTCAATCTGTCCCCTCCCTCCGCACCCGCCCGTGCTCTCAGACCGGGACACCATGTCTCTCCTCCCGTCCTCCATAGATATCCAGGCCAACCCTCTCGAGCTGCTTCCGAAGCAGCCAGCATTGGATAACACCTTCGGCGCGGCGCTCATTGGGACGTTCGTCAGCCTCATGTGAGCGTCCGCTTTTTCTCTACGCCATCGCCGCGACTCAGTACTCAGTATCCACCCTCGACCCCGCCCAGACTGTATGGAATGACGCAGTCTCAGTTATATCGATATTGCATCCTGTATCCCTCGGACAAGCTCTGGTTGAGGTGGTGTCTCACGACTGCCAGTGGTATCCCAACGCTGACCAGTTCGACAGGTGTTCACGACGGTGTACGGTTTCTCTGTCGCTTCGCCGTATAGCTGGATGATAATCCACCCTATAATCACAGCGTACTCGAGACGGTGCACATGGCTCTGTGCTGCCATGTCTGGTATGTCGAGCCAGCGAGCATTTTGGTGCAATGCAACACTTGACATTCCGGCAGTTACTGGTACCTCGTCGTGAACTACTTAAATCCTGTCCAGCTTCTCTTCGGAAGCTGGTGAGTCCCCCATATCTCCGTTTCCGGCCTTCATCTGATATTGCGGCAGGTGCATCAAGTTGGTATTGATCTTGTCAGTGAGTACTGTTGGATGGTTCGTGAGTTATCACGTTGACGTGCGTACTGATGTTGTGTGTAGGGTCTTATCATAATCATTTCTCAGAGGTAAGTCCATTTTCCTTGTCACGGCGGAATATCTAAACTCAATCCTTCTAGTTTCTTTGCGTGGCGCGTTTATCTAGGTAGGTTACAGATCATTCATCCTTATGACCCAACTAAGTGGAGTACGAAGTTGGCCACCGGTACCGGACACTGGTCTTCGTCGCGGTGAGTTCTAACTTGATTGCGAACGTGCTAGTTTCTAACGACTACTCAGATGAGTCTCCTCGTCGGAGAGCTTGGTGAGTTCCCGACTGCCGCGTTGCGCACCGCGGATTTTATTAATGTTTCCTACGTAGCATTCTTCGCTGCTGCGACCATTGAAACGTGCGTGTTCCAACCGCTGGCCTCTGGACTGGAATAGAGTGAAGCGAATCGCGTTGTCTAGGCTCCTGATACCGACCTTCAAAGGGTTTGAGCATCTCGAGGTGACCACTCACACTTTTGAACTCCTAGATTCTTGCTGACCCCAACCGGCGTCATGATTAGTGGCTGATATCCATAGGCTCTGCCCAAGCAATCACTGCGGACACCTTGCTGACCAGCGTTCTCATCATCAGTCTGCATCGGAGGCGCACTGGAATCAAGAGGACGGACTCGATGATTGACGTGCTGATCCTGTACGCCGTTAGTACCGGTGAGCATTCTTCGGTCGTTTGTGCCCGGCGATGACTGTCTGACGCGACAGCAGGATTCCTGACAACGTGAGTGTTTGTTTGCATTCCGAAACGTTCCAAGGTGCTGATGTGGGGCATTGAAGCGTATTCAACATATTGGCATTCATTTTCGTCAGTGTCGCCGTATTTTGGTTTAGACACACGCTGAACACTTGATAACAAGTGTTGGCGTTCCCGGGCAACCTCATTTACGTCGCATTCTCTGTGATCGTAACGAAACGTGAGGTTACGTTCTTGTTCACTGATATCGTATGCTAACCATCCACTGAAGTTTACGCCAACACGCTCCTCGTCGCGTGAGTGTGCGCCTCACTTCGGAACCTACTGTGCTCAGAAGTCGAATCCAAAATTTAGGTTGAACACTCGGCACGCCCTTTCGAGAGGTGGTCTGGTCGAGGATTCTGACATCAAGTTGTACGGCTCAAATACCGTCTTTGCCGGATCGACCATCATTTCCACAGAATCCACACAGCGGGAGGCGCAAGTTCCAGAGGTAAGGCTGCGCTTTTTACCAACGCTGTTCAAGAACATCCGAGTTACTCATGTATTACCAAGGTACCCAGCTCTGCGGAGATGATGGAGTCCAACTACTCTGTCTTGGAGATCAAAGCGGTCGGTGGAGACTGTGGGCACGTGCACCAGTCTGAGTCGTCGTGAGGGGTGACGCTGGTTGTCTAAGAGACACTACACTACTGCACAGCAGCGCATGAAGTTACCAACCAAAGGCCTGAGCGGCGCAAAACGCCATATTATATTATTGGATACTATTCTCCTTGAGCGTCGGTCCAGTTGGAAATCAGCTGAAGTTTTCCGTTGAATGGGGATGGCGGGGGCGGGGTGCCCAGGACTCGAACTTGGGTCGGGACTCGGCCCATAATAAAGAAGCGCCTGCTGCTTGTCCTCGGCTTGTCCTCAACTCCAAGCATGCTTTCCCGCCGCTCGGAGAGAGGTCTGTTAACTGGGAACCTGGACGAACTCTCCGACACAGGAGACGGAAGGAGACGGCCGCATCCCAAGACTGTGCCCTCTTCAAGTACCACCGGAGTACCACAGTTGCTTTGCAGTCGCTCCTCGCGGGACTCCGTGCGGGCACATGCACCATCAACGTCACCACTGACTGAGGTGCCAGTAGGTGCCAGTGCATCACGCGTCGCCATCAACTCTGCGGGGTACTTATTATATGCGGTTTCACCCAGTTTTCACGCCGATCATCTATCAAATCGGGCCCTTGCACTCAAGTTGCACTAGCCGTTTCTGGAGGCGCGTCAAAAGCAAGACAGTCGGGAGTCAGTGTGCTACATAAACGCCAACGACGGCGGGGACGCGAGGCCTTACGCTCAAGGCCCGCGTTGAGGGAATTTGCTACGTATCTGTTAGGACTCAGTTCTGGGTGCTTGCTCGTCGCTGCTCGAACCATGGCTCCCTCCGTCCTAAACGCCACAGCTGCTGCCCTCCCCCCTCCGACCGAACTTCTCCTCCCTCCGTCTTTAGACAACACCCTGGGTGCAATCCTGGTGGGCACTTTGGTATCCTTTGGGTGAGTCTCCCTCCAACCCGAGTCTTACGCTCCGATCTGCCTGATACCTGGTTCAGGATATTCGGCCTGAACCTGCACCAGGCGTGGCAGTACCATAATTCATATTCGTACTCGGACACCTGGGCCATCAAAGCTGTGGTACGTCCAAACTTCTTTCCCGCTCTGTGTTGTGGGTGCAGAGCTCACGATGCCCCAGGTTTTTGGGTTAACGTGAGTCTCTATCCTTGGAGCGGAGACCGTGTCACTCAGCGAAGAGGCAGCCTGGCGGATACGGTGCACTCCGTGCAGTGCGCGCATATGTGGTACGTCGAATTTGTTTCTATCCCATGCCGTGGGTCGCTGATCGCCATGCCTTTGCGAAGCTATTACTACCTTGTCCAGAATTACCTCCATCCATTGGCCCTGCTATCTGGCGTCTGGTTAGTATGACCCTTTCCCGCCGGAGCATCCTTGGCTGAATAATGTTAACGGACCCGGTCCAGGTCACTTAACGTGCGTTCCCTTTCTTTCTTTCTGTACATCGTGGCGGGCATTGACTGTCCGCGCAATCAGCTTCTTCCCATCACCTCGGTATCTATCAATCTGAGTCGGATCATACAGGACATGTGGCTCTAACTTTTCAACGTTCAGGCAGTCATCATCACGCTGGCGCAGACGTACGATTCACCACCACGCGCAATGACTGCATGGCTGACTTGGCGAATTACTCAGCTTTTACGCTCGTCGGGTTTACATGAGTACGTCGTTCGCCTCAATTCCGGGCAAGCTATTCCCCGTCTCATACGTTACGTAGCCAACAAGAGGCTCCGGTGCCTAGTCGTCCTCATGGTAAGTTATATGCCACACTTTGGGGCAAATGCTGGCTCACATGTAGGATCAGGTGGTCTTGATGCTTGCCGAGCTGGGTGCGTTCGGCTTCTGCCTGAATTTGGTACCGGTGATTCTGGAATTGACTCTTCCCGTCGCAGGCTTCACCGTCCGTGCGTTATATTCAGTCACCTTCCCGTATCAGACTTCCCTCACCCAACTCAAAAATGGCGGACAGTGGCCGGCGTAGAGACGTTAGTGGTTTCATTCTCCACGGGATTTTCTCGGCTTATCATCATGCACCGCCCAGGTATATTGCGGTCACCTTTGAAAGGTGGCTACATTACGGGGTGAGTCCATTTGATGATAACAAACGCCGTGCCAGGTCTAACAGGTACTCGGGTGTAGTGGACAGAAACCGTGGCTCTGGGGATCGCGATGGCCGTCGACATCATCCTCACTTCTACCGCAGTCGCGACGCTATGGGGCAATCGTACGGGCTTTAAGGGGTAGGACGCCTAGCTTTAACAAGACGTCAGCCCGTGCTTACCTACATCCTAGCACCGACAACATTCTGAACATCCTCATAGTCTGGACCGTCAATACTTGTACGTATCGTTGCGCTTTTTCTCAATCGACTGAGACCTGACTGACACTATCAAAGGTTTGCTGACCAGGTATTTTTCCACGAGCGAGGGATCAACGGTGTTCACTGACCAATGCGGTCTCCCGTGTGTAGCGCGCTCACGTTGATGACCTTGCTAAGTGTAAGCAGCCCAGCCCCAAAGCCCCGAGCTCAACTGACAAGCATCCCGCAGAGCGTCCTTTGGCCAAGGAACTTCATCTACATCGCTCTCAACCTCGTTGCCACAAAAAGTAGGTCCTTCCGTCCGAAACCCCAGTCGTGACATCCTAAAGTTGGCCGCAGCGTACGCAAGCGCAGTCCTCGCCGTGTAAGTGCTCTAGCTATTAGTTACGATTTTCCCCTCGGCGTTGACGGCCACACGCGCAGCCTGAACTCCCGCGAATCGCTTGCAACGCGCATTACAGTCTCCGGCGGTTTGCAGCGCAGCCAGCGGAGTGCCGTAGCGGACAACTGGCAGGTACGTGGCTGGATTTCCGCTCCGTCGAGGAGTTTGTTGGCAGTATGTAGCATGGAGCTCACGCGGAGCGCGTTGCCAGATGATGCCCATCTCCCCGGCGAGCGCGATGTTCGAGATCATGTCCCCAGATACGGCCACGCCGTTCAAGTCGCAGGACCTGCTCGCGGAGCCGCGGGAGACACATGCTTTCTGACACATCTTAGAGAGCCTACCGCACCAGCGGGCGCGGTCGCTGGCGATCTCTGTCCCCTGCTTCCCCGATCGGCTTACCGGCTACCCTCACCCTTGCCTGTCAATGAAGCTCGTACAATAGACGACATGTATTCTACCCACCACGGACAGTCCTTAGGTTCCCCGCCTCTTGAGCATTTTTATTCTAGATGTTGTCTTAGTAGCCGTCGCTCCCTACCCACTCCAGGTCTTTGGACTTGCAGGGCGCGCAGTACGGACGTACCTAGGCCCTACGCACGCCGTATGGTAGCCTTAAGTTCTAACTCCGACTTTGGTTTGCTCGATCACGCGCAGTCGAGGCAAAACGCCAAGACGACCACGCTGGCATGTGTAGTTCGTTCATATAAACACACTGCCCGCGTGCACTCCACCGCTTTCTTGATCCTGATTGAACCTCGGCACTGTAGATGGCGGTCATCGAAGCTTCTTGAATGCGCGCGATCTCTTGTGCGGCAATACGAAGGGGGGGGGGATGGAAGAGGAAATATCATAATTTCAACGATAGCTGTAGAGGACACAGGAGCAAACCACTACACGACCAATGACATCGACGCCGCAAGACTTGCACAGTAGTATCGACGTTTTGTGAGATCCACCCCGCCCGGCTTCCCTGGAGCTCTCAAGCTCCCGCCCTCCTTCTCCTTCACAGGAACGGCTCGAGCGCCTGCGGGAGGATCTCCGCGATGGCCGTCCCGTTCGGGGGCTCGATGCTCTGGTAGTACTGCAAACCCAACCCCGCTCGTCAGCATCTCCCCTCAAGCTCCTCGGACAAACGACACGACACTGGGAATGTGGTACTCACGTCGCCCCACCAGGGCCCGGCGGCCCACCAGAGCGCGCCGAGCCACACGCCCGACTGCTGCATCTCGCAGAGCGCGCCCTGGACGGCGGCGATGCATTCGGCGTTGGAGCCGGCGCCGATCTCGCCGAGGAAGCCCTTGAGGTTGTTGTCCTGGAGCCACTGCGTCGCGGCCTGGAGGCGCTCCGCGCCGATCGTGGACGAGACGCACGTCTCGGACGTGCCTGAGCCGTCCGAGTCGAGGTACTGGTGCATCTCTGCATGCACACATTCCGAGTCTCAGTTTGCAGTTCTCATACCACAAAACACAAAAGGAGAGGAAGAAGGGGGAGACACGCACCGATGGCGATGTTGTTGTTGGGGTCCTTGATGGCGCCGAAGACGGCGGAATTGCCCGCGGAGACCCACGTCCACGCGCCGGTCCAGGAGGTGCCCTCGACGAGGATAAGCTGGGACGTCGCGCCGGCCGCGCGGACGCCGTTCACGCCGGCCTGCATGAGGTCGAAGACGGTCGCGGCGGGGATGTCGTACGGCTCGTTCTGGAGGTCGAAGACGACGTGCGAGTCGGACACGAACTCGGCCGCGAGCTTCTGCCACCAGGACTGGAAGCTGCGAGTGAGTAAGTAAGTCGGTGGTCAGTACGCATAAGTGCGGAACGCTTGGAAGAACGGTGGCGCATATACGTACGTGCTCGTGCTCGAGATCGTCGTGCCGTTGTAGATCATGTAGTTGTGCGCTGCGATAATACGCATACATGAGCCCCTTGCTGTCCCAGTGATGCAGAGAGCAGGCTCGACTCACGGTCAACAAGCGCAAACCCACCCTTGCCCGTAATGTAGCTGACAATCGTCTTCAGCCCGCTCAAGTACGTCTGGTTGAACGGCCCGCCCAGCCCGCCCGTGCTCGGAGGGCTCACGCGCTCCATGAGGAATGGGATCCGGAACGTGTTGAAGCCCGCGTTCATGAAGTAGTCGACCGACGACGGCGACGGGAACGTGTAGTCCTTGCCGAGCTGCCCCGGGATAACGGTGTTCCCGAACTCGGCCCCGGACTCGTTCACGCCGAAGTACGAGAATTTGGTGCGCGTGCCCGGGCAGAGCGAGTTGGAGGAGGACGGGGAGGTCGCGGTTGTGGTCGCAGTGGGGGTGGTGCTGGCGGCGCCAGGCTGGCATTGGGAGTAGTCTGCGCGGGAAGGGGGGTCAACTGTCAGTGAGAAGAAGGGGAAGAGGGTGGGGGTGGGACAGACATTCATTCACTGCGACGCAGGTCGAGGCAGCGTCGCAGACTGTTGAGCCGGAGTAGCCGGAGCCCTATTAACGTGTCAGTCGCTGCCAACAAAAGGAAGACAACGCGTAGACTCACTCCACACTGGCCCCAGACAGCGACAGAGAGGGCTGGCGCGGCGCTGGCAAGCGCGACGGCGAGCGAGAACAGCTTCATGGCTATCACTGATGCTAGAGAGGAACTAGGTTTCGTTGGGTCTCCTAGCTTTTGCTTCGCATTATATACATCGCGCGGACGCGTAGTACCGTAACATGATGGCAAACAGCTGGAGGAAAGCCGCCGCTTGGCGCGAGCAGCCGGCACTGAACACTCCGTTGAAAACCCGAGGTTCAACCTAGCGGAGGAGAGTCTTGGGCTGAGTAGGAGAGACGGTTTCCGCGTCCGGCGCGGAGTCTGTGCAACGACTGCCGAAAGACACTGCTGATGGGGTTGGCAAACATATAGCGACCGCTGCGGAAATATGTTCCGAGGTATAACAGGACGAGGATGCAGCATGACACTCACCTCCGGAACAACATTGGGAACTTGAATGGGTCACCATAGTCGGGTACGTACTGGACGTAATTTCGTCGGAGGAAGGGGTCTTCGCGGTTGCAATAGGCTCCGGAGAACATTGGCCGCAGAGGGTCGGATAAACTTAGAAGGCAGACATCGGAGAAAGGTAAGAGTACCACCGAGCAGCACTGTCGGTAGACGCAAGCAGTAAGGGATATTCGACACGCAGGCGTCATAAGAAACGGGCATGAGAGCTTTAAGGGGGATGATTAGATGTGGAGATGATATACAGTGCGCATATAGAAAGGAACACCTGGGCAAGACCTTCAATACACCTTCATAGGAGAGAGGTACGGCACTCACAAAACGACCTGTCTCTAAAGTTCTGCGTCGAGCTTTGAACCAGTGACCTGGTATCCCCGTGAGGACTTCCTGTCCTGTCTCTGCTCCAACTTGGTCCGCACGGCCGACTCGGGCACGTTCTGGACAGTGACGAGCTCCTTGACGGTCAAAATCTTGCCTGCAATGTCTGGCGTGTGTCGGTGGTAGACTGTTTGTAGCCGCCTATGAATACCGAGCGCAGCAAGAGTGCCTTTGATGTTGAGAGGGAGGGAAATGGCGGAGCGGCGAAGGGTGATGCGGAAATGAGTGAGGGGCTCGTTCGACGTCGCTGATGATGGTGGTGAGACCGTCGTGGAAAGGGAGCGGCACTGAAGCCGCACAGAAGAGGCAGCTCCAGCGCGGAGCGGGGCGGAAAACATGGCGGACGATGACGAAGGGATGCTCGTCGCTGTCCAGCACAGCGAGCAAAGAAGCGCGCTCAACTGTTTATGTGCACGTGACCCAGATGGACACGCGCAGGAGCCGGCCCTAAATATCGTGCGTCGCGTCTGAAAGTCGCGTGCACGGTGCTGCTGAAGCTCTAGAAACTACATCGAAGTCTTTGCTCCGAATCCTCGTCCGTCCTCTTGCAAGACCCTCAACGATCTAGGCAACACACTACTGCCTCTAACACACTCCACTCTCTGCACAATAGCCTCCTCCTCGCTACCGTACCCCCCAATCATCACGACTTCCGCAGCTAACTAGATGTCCTTTCGGAGAGTAAATAGGTCTAAGAAGGTACGCCGCGTTTTTGTGATTCACTAGCACACAACGAATCTTAGTATGCCCCTGCTCCAGGTCCCTGGCGTGAAACTACGACCCGCTGCACCGAATACGCGCAGGGACCTCCGCACACCAGACTCCACATACCAACGTAGCTCCGGACTCGATTCGGATGAGGACACCTCTCGTGTGGACCTATGTCCCAGGCCGTTCAAGGGGTTTGTGCTGTGTGCGACCGGGATTAGTGACAAGGTGAGCGATTGTATGCTGCTGTGGTTGGCGCAAGCGCCCGAAGGATGTCGTGCTGCGAACCTTGACAGCAACGGCCGGGTTCAGGACACGCTCCGCGGCTTCAAAGAGCTCGGAACCAGGTTCTCGCACTTGGTATGTAAGAGCTGAGGTTTGCTACGCGTCCCTCTTTGACGGACCCACCAAAGAGACCATTGCATTACTGTATGTTACCCCTGAGGACATGTTGAAGAGATCATGACCGGAGAAGGGATATTGCCCATGCTTCACCATGGGGCACTATGGGTTCATTTGCTGCACTCTTATGATTTGTCTTTCACCAGACCTGTAAACTGACCTTGTGGTTCCAGACATCATTATTCAAACTCGCTCTCGAACTCGGCGCCCAGTCCGTGAGCGACTTTACAGACAGGGTAACACATCTCATCGCAGAAGAACCCGGCAGCCCGAAATACCGAGTACGTGCCGCAGGCTCCCTCAGGAAGGATGCCGTCGCTCACTAACACTTCCCTCCGCAGTTCGCTCTCAACAGCCGAATAGCGATCATGCACCCCTCCTGGATAGTCGAAAGCCACAAGATCTGGCTACGAGGAGACGATATCGACGTCGCGCAGAGCATCAAGGACCACCGTCTCCCGCCCTTCCTGGGAGTGGTTCTCTGCGTGTCGGGGATGGACGACGTCGAGCGCCGATTGGAGGTCAACCGCGAACTCACCGACGCGGGCGGCACGTATGTGAAGCAGATCATACGGCCCGTCCGGGTTACCCATCTGATATGCGCAAACACGAGCGAGGGCGAGACCGACAAAGTGCACTACGCAAACAAGTTCAACCAGCTGGGCGAGGCGAACATCCGAATCGTGTGGGAGGACTGGTTCTGGGACTCCCTGAAATTTGGAGGGCGGTTCGATGAGGAGGCGTACTTGGTATCGAATCCGCGGCCACCGCCGAGGGTCCTGCCTGAAGGTGCGAGAGAAATCCTTTCCGTCTTTTATCGTCGAGAGTGTTTACCAGGGTTCATGAACGATAGATACAACGCCTCCACCGCCATCGTCCTCCGTCCCAGGACACGACCCGTCCGGGCTATCCTCCGAGATCCAGAACGCAGAGACGTCCGCTGCAGGGCGCGCCAAGTACGCCAACGACGGCGACGAAGAGGAGATCGCATCCGTCAAGCGCGTCCCCGAAGTCACCCTCCACCTCTGGCAGTCCATCCTCAAGCCGCGCGGGTTTGAGGTCCAGGAGGGCCGGCTCGTTCGCAGTCCGTCCAAGTCGCAGTCGCAGCGCGCCGCGGAGCAGCAGGCGCACCGACACCGTGAGCCATCCCCGTCGCGCTTGCGGGTCCCAGGGAAGACAGTGTTACTGCGGGGGACGCTTCGAGTAGGAGCGGGCGCGGGTGACGAGGAGGATAGGAAGGGCCCGAAGAGCGCGCTACTGTCGTCGTCGTTGGCGCGTGCGCGCTCGTTCGCGCCCATGCCTGCCCCCCAGCACGCGTCGACGCCGTTCCAGCGCGCGCAGACGACCGGCTCGCGCACGTCGTCGTTCTTGCAGCGCTCTGTCGGGAGCGTGCGTGCGGCGGGGGGCATGCCCTCGAACGTGCCCATCGCGTCGACGTCGGCTATCGCAGGCCCCAGTACCGGTCGCGGGGGGAATCCAGTTCCCGATGAGCAGGAGCGCGAGCCCATAGCGAGCAGCGCATCGGAGGACCTAACGGAGAACGGGAGGGTGATGTTCTCTGGCCTCAGGTTTCGTGCGCTGGGCGAGGCACGGTGTGCGAGTGTACGTAAGGCGATCGAGAGCGCGGGCGGGCGGTGGATGGGTCCCCACGACGACGAGGACGCGGACATTGTCGTCGTAAGGCTTGTTAGTGGGAGCAGTTTGTTCGCGGCGGAGACGGATGGCGGGGAGAGGGCCAAGTACCGAACGGAATGCTGGTTGGAAAGGTGTCTGTTCGAAGAGCGCGTGTGCCTGCCGGAGGAACACGTCGCGTTCACACCGCTGCGCGCGGTACTCCCCATCCGCGGCGCGGAGCAGATTATCCTCAGCTGCTCGGGGCTGGACGAGGCAGAGAAGTGTTTGGTCGAGAGGTTGTGTCGGGCGCTGGGTGAGTTTTCTGTCCCTTTTGTTCTCGTATCTCGCTGTTCCTCAACGTACCCACCACAGGAATTGCCCTCGTACCGGTTTTCTCTCGTCGTACAACCTACCTCCTCTGTCCATCCGGCGCAGGCGCGAAGGCGGACAAGGCGCGGGAATTGGGAACGCCCATCGTCGACACGTCCTGGCTCACGGCCATCGCAAATACTGGTGAGATCCCCGACCCCGCCGCTCCGGCCGCAAAGGAGCAAGACCCTTTACTCGACCTCGCGCTCTTGTCCCAGCGCCGACAGGTTCCAGGGCAGGACGGAGACGAGTGGATGGCGTCGCAGCCGCCTGCGACGATCCCGCCCAAGGCTGACGCGAAGGGCAAGGGGAAGGCGACGGATACGATGATCGACATCACGAATGCGCACGCCGACAACCCACAACCTCGCTCCCAGTCGCTCTCGTACTACGACCCGGCGGCGTCGAACGAGCCAAGACCTGGCCAGGCGGACCAGATAGAGACGTTTGGGTTGCCTGGCTTGCTCCTTGGGAGTTCTGAACCCACACCATCACCGAATCCGCCCGCGACGCCTCGACACCCAGCGCGGATGCCCCCGAATCCTGACTCGGGCCTCCCTGCTACGCAGCCTGCGCCGGAAGAGGGCGAGAGCGTGTCGATACCGTCGCGGGTGTACGAAGACCGGATCCCGTCGTCGGAGTCGCCCTCGCCTATGCGTATGCCGGGCATGCCGACGCCACAGGACAGTGCGCCCGCACCACGGACCCCAGCCAAGCCCGCCAGGCAGGCGACAGTGGTCCTACAGACTAGGCTTACGACGCTGCTTGGCAAGCGGCCGAACGAGGAGGATGAGGAGGATGAAAGGGAGCGGGAGAGGGAGAGGGAGAGGGAAGAGACGCTGTCGGCGAAGAAACTCCAGGCGCACGATTCGAGGCTGGGGAAGCGGCTGAAGCCGTTGCAGCGGACGAGGGTATGTCGCATTTCTCGACGTCACTTTTAACTTGTAGCTGACTGGGTGCATGACAGTCCAACATGTCCTGCACGGACCTCCTCGGCACCCCTGGGCAGAGCCCTGCGTCCGTCTTCGCGGCTGCAGCGTCGCCCGTCCCTCCCCCAGAACCCGACCTCCTCCCACAGCTTCCCGATACGCATGTATCGGCAAAAAAGGCAAGGCGCGCTTCGTCTTCGGGAGACGAGGCAGAGGGTAGCTTCGTCGGGGCGGAGACAAACGAGAGCCTGCGTGTCGCGTATGCGGACCCGCACCAAAATGGGGAGCTAGACCGCCTGAAGTACTTGTTCAACCCGGAGGATGGGGTACAGCGGAAGGAGGGGTGGGAGATGGACCTGGACGTGGAGAAGGAGATGACCCTTCCGCAGTTGACGGCCGCGAGTGCGGCGTCGGCGCGGGGTAGGAAGGGGAGGACGGCTGGGAGGGGGAGGAGAGGGAGGGGCAAGAAGGGTGCGCGGGCGTAGAATGGGGATGCGGGAGGTTAACGATCGCTTGGACTACTGTGCATTTTTGCATTACGACTCTCACGCATACGATATGTACCAATGAATGTACTTTATTCATATGTTGGGTTTGCATGGTTAAAAGACCTCCCGACCGTGACATTGCCTGGGGTTGCTCGAAAATGTTCACATATAGTGATCAGTTGTTCGGGGTCACCCAAGGTCAGTAATATCCATGACCCATACTTGGAGGTTCCACTGCCCATCTCTGACAAGTTCTGTTTCATGGTCGAAAATGGTCTACACAATGGGTATGATGTGTGCTGCTGCATATTGTCCGCATGATCTCATTCTAGAGCACAGATACATTCTCTACACTACGGGTGATAAACGTTAAACCATGATGACACCACTCATATCTGCTTCAACACCAGGTCAAACCGCCTCACCGCACCGTGGCACCTCGACTTGGGCAATCATGATTCATGGGAATGCTACGATTAGACTACCCACTACCTGAATGCAACTGGACCCGACTCAACGGCGACGAGAATACCTGGAACAGGTCAATGTATTAGCTCATTCGATGCCACGGGAATAGGCCAGGAAAGTATCAGCGAAGAGTAAGTAGTCTCATACCCTCATCCCCAGGGCGCACAGGCGAGTGCGCCCCTTTGGTGTGAGGACGAAGGCGATCGAACGCAAATTACAAGAGTATCATCGTGCAAAGAACGCCACGGAACAAAAACTCACCTGTACATGTACAATGGCGGAATACCGGGAACAGCAGGAGAAGCGGCTGGGTCGAGATCGAGGAAGCGACGGAAGCAAATTTCTGTTATGTAGGCGGCGCCTACTTGGACTGTTTGGCTCTGTTTGGCCCGTGGCGCGGCGGATGCACCCACGCCACCCGGTAACGTAGTTCAGTCCAGCCACGGTCCACGAGAAACTCCAGCTGCAGCGGTCGAAGATGGCTCACAATCATTCACACGGCGGAGGCTGCCATGACGAGAGCGACGACCACGACCACGACCATGGCCTTCCGGAGGACGTGGGATACAGAGACAATCTGTTTTCGCGCATCGACCGCGCGAATGTGGTCGCGTTGAACGCCGAAGAACCTGGCAAGGGTCCGGAGGTTATCAAGCCTTGGGATCAGAGATTGGACGAGGATTCTGTAAGTGTAACCCCGTTGTGATCAATATGGCTGCTAACTGGCAATTTGACGTCCAGTATCTTGAATCCGATGCGGACGACCAAATGTGCGGACACCCAATTCGCGTTTGTGCACGATGACGCCACTCACATCCATTGGCTTGTAGGATCATTCGTATTCCATTCACTGGCGCAGTGAAGCTTCGGGCATTGTTGCTGAAGACGGGGCCGGGAGAACAAACCGCGGCGAAGGTTTCTCTCGTAGGTGGCTGATTTTCCCGATCCATTAACCCAGGATGACATCAGTGCCACAGTTTCCGAACATGGAGCACCTTGACTTCTCCGACCTGGAGGACAAGAAACCCGTACAGGAGTTCACCATCCCTCAGGGTCGTGATGTCGGGGAGTATCATGTCATGTACGTGTCAATGTTCATGCACTTCTGCAACGGTAGTAAACGCGTGCATTACTGACTGCACTGGAACATACATAGGCCAGCAAAGTTCCCGAATGTGACGTCTATGACGTTATTCTTCCCTGCGTCCCAAGGGGCAGACACGACTCGCATATACTATGTCGGTTTCCTCGGGCAATGGAGCGAAGTAAGTCCCTGAGATACTTCATCTCATCGGCCGGGCCTTCTGACGGATTGGACTCTGCAGCGCAAGTTCGAGCCCGTATTGACCGTGTACGAATCTAAACCCAACCTTGCGGATCACGGCAAGATCCAAGGATTGAACGAAAACTGGACCGCTCCCGGTACATGATTGGCTGACTGGCATTGTCATCGGAGTCGACCACTAGAGCATCATCCATCACGAAGTGTAGCCAAATATCAATCGAGGTGTAGTTTTGAGAACGTCCGTGCTTCAGAAATTCCCCCTCCCCCTCCCCCGAAACGGGGGACAGGGGGAATGCACGTGAGGGGTCTAGAGCTGGGCCGAGGTTTCGCAAGCGAGCCGAACCGAGTAGAACGGAGAACGGATAAAATTGAACCGAGTAGGTGCGTCGGGCGCGGCATGAGCGTCTAATGTGGCGGGGACAGGCGGGCGGCGGGGTGACGAACTTTGGCTTAGCTTTCACGCTCTCCGTACATACTAGACCTGTAACACTTGTTCTAAACACCATGAAGTCTGTTTTTGAGCTTCTGGAACCTATCAAAGACACTCCTGGGGCGACCCAGATATCACTAGCTACACTTGCACATTTCATTCGTCTTACGGCCGCACTGAAACCAGCAATCTTGCATCTTCAAAGCAACACATGGCACCCAAGTGTCGCTCCTCGTGTCCTTCCTCAACATCTCCCGGCGTTTATCGCATTCCGGCTCTCGCTGCCTGCGGAAATCATCGCCGGGCTCTGGGATGCTCTTTACGACGATATCTGGCAGCACGGCGTCCAGTTACTTGGCGACACGACCACAGATTCGGACTCGACCACAGATCAGCAATCCTTTGCAACTTCCGATGGGCTACTTGACTCCCTGTCACAAGAGGCGCTCCTTTGTATGTACCTACAGGGTAGTACCGTTAGAATCCCCAAGCTGACTCTATTTCACTGCGTCAACCTTCAAGCGGACCACATGTTGTTTCCAGCGATCACGACCTGCGCGAATGCGGACTGTGTGAAGCCAGACCAAGAGCCGGCTGCTGAGATGGAAGGACGCACCAAGCGTATCACCTTATTCACTCTCGCGGATGGTGTCCGAGAGGGGTTTGAGGTACACACCCATTGCTTCGGTAGGTTTGAGCCTGTTCTCGGCACTCCCTCACTGCCACAACTTCAATGATCATTGACGATGACTAACTGCATTCCGCAGACTGTCATACAACCTATTATCCCAACTTCCTCGTGCAGAATGGCATCCGGCAATACTACGCTGGAGTTCCAGACTTCGTTCAGGTCAGCGACCACAACTACATCGCTCGCGCCGTCCTACAGCATTTTTCCATGTTATCTGTCCTATCCTGGACCTCGGCTACCAACGCCGCACATGTCTACCATGAATCCCTGTCAAAATTAGATGGAGACAACCGCAACAACCCCGCCGACTTCGCACTGAGTATGTCTGGGATGGATTTGTTACGCACAGCTTGCTACGTGGCGCCCAGGCCAACAACACCGTCCTCCAGGTCCCGACACCGGTCTTCAAAAGGACCGCTTCACAGATGCAATGCGGAACGCAACGAGCGTATCCGGTGCTCAGGACAGCCGGAATTCGCTCACTGGTGCATCAAGTGCCACCGACGCTTTGATAAGCCCGATGGCACAACGTGTAAGTGCATTCCTCGCGACCTCTAACCAGTGTTAAATATTTGCTGACCTACTACTCATCACAAGCTTTCGTTGATTGTGTCGTCACCGACGGGATTGATATGGGCCGTCCATGCTGTGGTGTCCGGCATTGTCATGGCGAGCTTCGGACCCCACAGGACCGCTGGTGTGCTGCCCACCAGGACGAGGAGAGACGTTGTGTCGTTGATGGATGCCTGAACAGCCATCGCGTCGGATGTCGAACCTGTGATCTTCATGTCGCCATCGAGGAACACCACGTCGCCACCGAAAAGCGATGTTTACACCGCACCCGGCTTCAGCGGGTGCAGGTCGCACATCCCACAGACGCCCTTGATCCTCATGCGCCCGTCGATGAAGATATCAACGTGGAGGTTACCGCAGGAGAACCATCCAACACCTGCCCCGAGAAACCAGCAAGCGGCAACTTCAATGTTCACGCGCGGTTTGGGCGGAGACGTACACACAACGAGCAATTGATTGTGCGTCCGTGCGGGATCATCACATGTCGTGAGACGTTTTATGGATCGGAAACCGTTCCTCAGGTGGCAGTACGTATCAAGTCGTTGATTCGAGCACATTGCAGCTGACCATGTTTCCCTAACACTGGCAGGACATGATCAAGAAGAAACACCTCATGAAGAAACCTCCGTACGTGTTCTACGACAATGGCTGCACTCTGTACAAGCACTGTCAAGCGCAGCCGGCGAGACGCTCCATCTCGAAGTCGGTTTCCCGTCGGCGTTTTTCACTGGACATGCAAGCACAAGAAGAACGATGAAGAATGTTCTCTGCATTGTAATCCATACAGGTTCACTGAACTTTTGAAGGACGACGGTAGCTGGTACTTCAACTCATCTCGCGCGGAGCAGACAAATGTTTGGTTTGGTGGTTACCATGCTATCATACGGGAGATGGGATCTGTCAAGTGCGAGTTTTTTCTGGATCAGATGATCATGGACAAGAACGAACTTACTCGTGCAAAGCTTGAGGCAGAGAACTGTCTCCCTGGCCTTCGGCCTGACATTCTCTTTATGGATTAGACATCCTCTTAGTTAGCGGCTCTACAGTGTTCTAGACTACAACAACACATGTATACATAGACTTGAATCACATCAGTACATCCGGAAAATGCTTAACAGGACTCCACGAGAGTGTCAGACATGATTCAATTCCCAGGCAACCCAGTCCGCAACAATGTTCGAACCAGCAGGACACCCCGACTACCTTGACCCCATCTTACGCCGACTGCATCCAGGTTCCGACTACAGTCTTCTACACGGGCAAACTGACCTACACCCAGCACATGAAGGACGAGATTACCACGTCGCACAGATGTCCATCGTCGACCCGGTCGACAAGAAGGCCATGGCAGCTGACGTCGACTGCAAGCTCCGCTTCTACGGCATCGTCAAGGCTCTCGGTGAGTCGCGCATGCCAATAAACGAGCATATCGACTGCACCCTCAGGCACTACCCGCAGCACTCGCCCATTGACCTCGACGAGATCTCACCCGATGGCGGCCCCCTCGTCCAGGACACGCGTGACATCCTTGAGACCGCACACCGCAGACCCCGAGCAGGCGAAGAAGGGCCTTAAGCTGAGTGATTCCGGGGCCTCGGTCGACAAGGAGAAGGGCAAGGACGATGGCCGCTAGGCAGTCCAACACCTTCGTACGCAGGTGGAGCGAGCCTCATCTCCCGGGGGCCGGGGGAATGCCGGTGGAAGTCGAGGAGCCTGTAGAGCATGTAGGACAACATCTGTGAGAGGTTGGTCTCCTCGAAGGACCCGGGGGCAAGATGGAAGGTAGATCATAGCGGCGCACTGTCGTGGACGAGGTAGCGGCCGTCGGGCGAGAGCTCGTTGAGGTCGACGGGCGAGTGCTGCAGGCAGCACCTGAGGGTGCCAGTGCGGTCGATCTGCTCGTTCGTGGGCATGCGTGACTCGGGAGAGGGTGGTGTCGGTCGCAGGCGTGGAAGCGGGCAGAGAGCATCATTGAAACCTTCAGACCGGTCAGGATGGCGAAACTGCCATCGACCGATGTATTTGAAGACTCACTTGTACATCATATGCTCCCTCTCGTGCTTGAGACATTGAAGTCGGGATCTTCCTCAGTGCGTCGAATATACCCATAAACTGTGCTTTTGTCCGATCCTGCTGCGAAGACCTGGCCAAATCCTCTAGTGACTACGTTCGACGAGGAGTGAGTACGTGTCATACGCTCGGACAAGGAGGGCCTGTAGAACGCACCAGCCTTTTGCCCTCATCTCGTCCTCCTCCCATGGCCTGCCTGCAAACCACGCCATCGCGCCTGCTCCGGCCAGTATCATTGCGAGTGACAGGAACTGCCACCTCTGCTCAATGCTCGACAGCGAGCCTCCGAAGACTTCGTGCATGTCTGCTTGCACACCAAATCCACATCCTCTGGCTCCGGGCCCTCGGGTCGAGGTCAAGACTGAGAACAAGAGTCAAGCCGGGAATGGGCTGGGGGGCGGTGACTGGGTGCTTGGAGGGAGAAGGCAGTGGCGGAGGGGGATTCGTTGGCAGAGGCCTGTTGGCATTATTCGGCGGGCCCAAGAGGTCTGAGAGCAAGTCGAGGTAGGTTACAATAACAGTGAGGCAGGAGGAAGGATGGAGCCTAAGGTGATGAGGGAGTTGCTGGACAAGTCTCGCTGGCGCTCTTACCACGGTGCGCGTTTTCGGCTGTGCGCTTGAATGCGATTCGACAAAACGAGATTACGATACAAGTACTAAGGACATCCAACCCAGCCAAAACAAACTACGCATCTCAAACAGCTCTGCCCTTTCCCTTACAGTCCATCTGATACGCACGAATGGGTAGCTCTTCTAAGCAGTCTTCCGTTGTGAGGTCGATGTCGACTGTCGTGATCTTCACTCGGGGCCGGCGCCACAACCGTGCATCTGCAAGTCGGCCACTCTTAGAGAGTGTCGGATGGCCGGAAGCAGGACTCAGGGTGTCGTCATCTGAGAGAGTGAGATCAATGTGGTCTACATTGCGAGGCATAGCAAGTGTGGGATTCGAAGACATCATTGAGGTCGAGGGCAGGCTATCGCTGCTGCTTGCCAGAGGGCGGAATGAGGGATCGCTCCCATACGAAGATGACGGGGTGTCAGATAGTAGAGATCGTGAATCGCGGCAGCGACGTGTTGTGACTCCTCCTCATCCGAGATTGCAAACGTGAGTTCCTGAGGTCGACTGGGCGTGGTAGACTGTAACGGGTCGCCCTGGCGGGTAAGCCGTGCAGGCACTCCGCGTTCAGAAAGGACTTGGGGATCGTGAAGGCCGATCCAGCTTAGCGAAGTGAGCTCGGACCGATGCGAGGAATGCTTCGTGCTCCCTGTCGGATTCGAGTTTGTTTCGCAGTCTGAGCAACCGTGTGCGTTGGTTGCCAGCATGGGTCGAGGTCCGAGAACTTCAGGCGTTTAGCGGACGCTCATCATCAGATGAACATGTGGAAATGTGATCTGAGAGCACACCAGTAAGCTTATTTGGCACCGTACTTGGGCTAGCGCATACATACCAGGTACCCTGTGATCCTCGTGGGACCGCCGTCGAGGTCGCTTCGCAGGTCGCGGAGCATTGGGTGAACGTTCAGAACTTGCATCTATCATGCAAGTTATGAGTGTTGTATATGCACAACAGACGAGGATGAGACATACCAGGAGCCTGTATATTGCCACGGTCATGAGACCACGACGAGGCAGCACGGGGGCGCGATGGGCCAGCTCGGAGTTTGGAGGAGGATTCGCGTGTGGCGCTCCGTGCAGATGAGGAAGGTAGGGGTGTGGGTGAAGATGTGCGCGGCACCAGCGCGCGAAGACGCGCCTCGACAAGTTGCGCCCAGTCCTCATTCGAGAGGCCTCGATGGATGGGGCAACCCCCGGTAACTTCACAGTGAGGCTTACAGAGAGCGCGCGCGCATCTCTTGGCAACCCGAGCAGTGCAGGGGAGGCCGACCTGACACCGTGACTCAGTGGAGCGGGAAGGACTTGACGCCGGAGTAGTAGTATGATCGCTACGAGTACTAGTTGAATCCGAGGAGGTTGGGAGCTTGCTGTTGCAAAATCGATAGAACTGGGGATGTATCGGCTCGTGCTTGGCATCAACGGGACAGCACTGGGACACCAATGTTAGCGCGAACCAATGCGGGTGCTCAAAGTCTATTGCATACCGTAACGAAACTGCGACCATAATTGCGCTTGCCTGGCGTGCGACAGACCAAGATCGGCAGCTTGACGTGACAGTGCGGGCACCACCATTCTTGTTGGTAGAGCGGGCCCCACTCAATGGTCGGAGTGGCTGGTTGAGACGAGCGACCGGAAGATGGCGAGCGACAGAACATAGTACAAGATGAAAGGTGTTGTAAAGCGGAAGCCACGAGAACCGACAACGCAGAGGTGGTGCAAGAGGGTTGGTGTCGTGGGTGGGTTGGTGTCGCGTCGCGAGGAGTAGAGAGGGTGTGCAGGATGGTGCACGGAAAGGGCTGCAGGTGTATATATGTACCCAGACCACACCTTCACAGACGCGATGATGCAGAGACTCGAGCAGTGCTTAAATCGAAGACATATACAACGAAAATAGATTGTGGAGCGGGTATTGCTAGAAATGAACCAAAACGATACAAAACGAGAGATCGTACCAACCCCATCAGCAACCGTTCACGAATGCCGAGGCTGGGCCTGCCATCCAGATAACCGTTTCCGGACGTTCGTCCAGAGAGCTGCCTTCTCTCGCGGCATCTGCGCCACAGTCATACGCTCCGCTTCCGAGGACTCGAGCCATGCTGAGCGTTGGGAATAGTACGTTGCATGCTTAAACTTGCGCCCTTGGAAAACGAATGAGAATCTGTCAAGCATGAGCGTAAGAGTGCGATAACTCAAACATGCTGATTCACTCGCCTCGCTCCAATCTTCTCCTTATCTTTGTCATCACCGATCATCGCGACGCCTTCACCATATCCCGCGTAGATCCCATATGGCCAGGGTTTGCTTGAATCGGAGGATGGTGGCGTATAGACGATGCCCTGAGCCCAGAGCTGGTCGAAGTCGAAGTCTGTCGCTGACTCCGACGTAGCCTGAGCATTACTAGACCCCTGAGGATGTGTTGACTGCGAGGAGACAACTGGATTTAGGAAGGATGCTGCACAGTGGTCGACATACGAAGCCAGGGGAAGGTGAGACAGCTGAGAGAACATTGCCGAGGAGGATGACTGCGCAGGAAAATTAAGCCCAAGACCCCAGGCGTTTGACGGCAGCGGAAGGTCGAACAACAGTGAATGGGATGGCTCCGGTGTACTTGAACCAGACGATGAAGGACTGGATGAGCAGGGAGGGGATGTTGCGGGTGACAGAGCTAGGCTGGAAGATGGAACGCGAACCGCGTAAGAGGCTTGTGAGAAAGCAGTCATCGGAGGCATGTACGAGGTGTGTAACGAAACTGGAGTGTGCTGGAAGTGTGACCGTGGAGCAGGAGGGGATGTAGAAAATGAATGAGTGGGGCTGACGTGGAGGTAGGAAGACCGTGGGGTTGAGGTGGGTCGACCGCTGTCGCTATCAATGTCTGCATCAAGCGGACGCTTCCGTGGTGATGGTGACAGAGATCCAGCAAAAGCAGCGCTGGTGGTGCCGAACTTGCCTCCTCGCCATGATCGTCGTTCGAGGTAGTGCTTAACTAATTCCTCCAGGCCTTCACAGTTGAGAATGCCTTGGAATTTGACGAAGACGTGTTCGTCCTTAGAAACCTAAGTCAATTGTCAGCGAGCGAGGGACAGTATGTTAAATGAGTGATGCACTAACTACTGAACGCCAGTATCCACGTTCTCGGACGCCAAGTCCGAGATGGGATGTCATACCGCTCCTATACATCAGTTGACCGAAGAGCCAGACCAGTGAGAATACTAGCTTGTGATGTTGCTTTGAATGTCGGCCATGGCTCGACTCCCTGAATGTTGTACGTCTTCGGAGGATGGCCGTTCTGGAATGTCTTATATTCATGTGTATCCAAAAAACCCAAAGCCGTGAGTCGTACCTCTAACCAAGCGTGCAATACAATTGCATGGTCAATCAAAGCTCGGTTCTTACGGAGCTGCTCCTCCACTTGACGCTTCTCCAAGTTCGCCTTCGCCCGCGCGTCCCAGTCTGTCAACAGAGCCAGGTTCTCTGTCGCTCGCGATGATCCCGCCGGCCCAAGTCTCTGCGAATCTCCATGGAGTGGGGTCGGAAGCGGCCGGGGGAGGTACAACGGGAGATGGTGGCACAAGCGCAAATGGATCCAACGTAGCCGTACCTGCTGATCCTTGTCGGGAAGTGATGGGGATGGCATTCCGTGCAGCATTGTGAGCACGATAGCCGCATGGTGTACCCTGTTGAACACAGTGCTTCTTGCAGCGACGGTAGCGACAGTCCTGAGCAACCTGAGTCGACTGACAGCCCGGCTCTAGACAGACAGGGCGGGACACGACCTGAACCGACGACGAGACGGTCTTCGGTCCTTGTGATGACGAGACAGTTCCAGGTTGCCCAGGAGTACAAGTTGGTCCATCAGGGTCAGCAGATCCACCATTAGTGATACCCAGAGAGGCCGTCTGAAGCTGAGCTACCACAGGTTGATTGGACTGAGGCTCGAGATCGAAAGGATGCGCAGGAAGGGGAGTATCCAGAGGAGCAGGTTGCGCAGTCGCAATGAGGGAAGTAGCGGGCATCGCAAGAGCAGAACCATCCGACATAGAGAATGTTGCCTGAGGACTGAATGATAGCATAGTGGAGTGACTAACTGTCTAAGATACAGCGCGAGTACTCTACTTCAACGTCCGAATACGCCACAAATCCCTCGGTCGGGCTCAGATCGCGGACTGGTGGGCGGGGGACTGGATTGGGAAGGTGGGCAGGGCGGGGGATGAACGAGCGCTTATGTGGTGGCGCAACTGTCATCCCCCGTTGTCCCCCGGCATCATCCGGCCGGGGGAGGGGGAGGGGGAATTTCGGAGGTACGTGTTTTCTGGTTTGTTTTGGCTGGGTTGGATGTCCTTAGTACTTGTATCGTAATCTCGTTTTGTCGAATCGCATTCAAGCGCACAGCCGAAAATGCGCACCGTGGTAAGAGCGCCAGCGAGACTTGTCCAGCAACTCCCTCATCACCTTAGGCTCCATCCTTCCTCCTGCCTCACTGTTATTGTAACCTACCTCGACTTGCTCTCAGACCTCTTGGGCCCGCCGAATAATGCCAACAGGCCTCTGCCAACGAATCCCCCTCCGCCACTGCCTTCTCCCTCCAAGCACCCAGTCACCGCCCCCCAGCCCATTCCCGGCTTGACTCTTGTTCTCAGTCTTGACCTCGACCCCGAGGGCCCGGAGCCAGAGGATGTGGATTTGGGGTGCAAGCAGACATGCACGAAGTCGTCGGAGGCTCGCTGTCGAGCATTGAGCAGAGGTGGCAGTTCCTGTCACTCGCAATGATACTGGCCGGAGCAGGCGCGATGACGTGGTTTGCAGGCAGGCCATGGGAGGAGGACGAGATGAGGGCAAAAGGCTGGTGCGTTCTACAGGCCCTCCTTGTCCGGCGTATGACACGTACTCACTCCTCGTCGAACGTAGTCACTAGAGGATTTGGCCAGGTCTTCGCAGCAGGATCGGACAAAAGCACAGTTTATGGGTATATTCGACGCACTGAGGAAGATCCCGACTTCAATGTCTCAAGCACGAGAGGGAGCATATGATGTACAAGTGAGTCTTCAAATACATCGGTCGATGGCAGTTTCGCCATCCTGACCGGTCTGAAGGTTTCAATGATGCTCTCTGCCCGCTTCCACGCCTGCGACCGACACCACCCTCTCCCGAGTCACGCATGCCCACGAACGAGCAGATCGACCGCACTGGCACCCTCAGGTGCTGCCTGCAGCACTCGCCCGTCGACCTCAACGAGCTCGCCCGACGGCCGCTACCTCGTCCACGACAGTGCGCCGCTATGATCTACCTTCCATCTTGCCCCCGGGTCCTTCGAGGAGACCAACCTCTCACAGATGTTGTCCTACATGCTCTACAGGCTCCTCGACTTCCACCGGCATTCCCCCGGCCCCCGGGAGATGAGGCTCGCTCCACCTGCGTACGAAGGTGTTGGACTGCCTAGCGGCCATCGTCCTTGCCCTTCTCCTTGTCGACCGAGGCCCCGGAATCACTCAGCTTAAGGCCCTTCTTCGCCTGCTCGGGGTCTGCGGTGTGCGGTCTCAAGGATGTCACGCGTGTCCTGGACGAGGGGGCGGCCATCGGGTGAGATCTCGTCGAGGTCAATGGGCGAGTGCTGCGGGTAGTGCCTGAGGGTGCAGTCGATATGCTCGTTTATTGGCATGCGCGACTCACCGAGAGCCTTGACGATGCCGTAGAAGCGGAGCTTGCAGTCGACGTCAGCTGCCATGGCCTTCTTGTCGACCGGGTCGACGATGGACATCTGTGCGACGTGGTAATCTCGTCCTTCATGTGCTGGGTGTAGGTCAGTTTGCCCGTGTAGAAGACTGTAGTCGGAACCTGGATGCAGTCGGCGTAAGATGGGGTCAAGGTAGTCGGGGTGTCCTGCTGGTTCGAACATTGTTGCGGACTGGGTTGCCTGGGAATTGAATCATGTCTGACACTCTCGTGGAGTCCTGTTAAGCATTTTCCGGATGTACTGATGTGATTCAAGTCTATGTATACATGTGTTGTTGTAGTCTAGAACACTGTAGAGCCGCTAACTAAGAGGATGTCTAATCCATAAAGAGAATGTCAGGCCGAAGGCCAGGGAGACAGTTCTCTGCCTCAAGCTTTGCACGAGTAAGTTCGTTCTTGTCCATGATCATCTGATCCAGAAAAAACTCGCACTTGACAGATCCCATCTCCCGTATGATAGCATGGTAACCACCAAACCAAACATTTGTCTGCTCCGCGCGAGATGAGTTGAAGTACCAGCTACCGTCGTCCTTCAAAAGTTCAGTGAACCTGTATGGATTACAATGCAGAGAACATTCTTCATCGTTCTTCTTGTGCTTGCATGTCCAGTGAAAAACGTCGACGGGGAAACCGACTTCGAGATGGAGCGTCTCGCCGGGCTGCGCTTGACAGTGCTTGTACAGAGTGCAGCCATTGTCGTAGAACACGTACGGAGGTTTCTTCATGAGGTGTTTCTTCTTGATCATGTCCTGCCAGTGTTAGGGAAACATGGTCAGCTGCAATGTGCTCGAATCAACGACTTGATACGTACTGCCACCTGAGGAACGGTTTCCGATCCATAAAACGTCTCACGACATGTGATGATCCCGCACGGACGCACAATCAATTGCTCGTTGTGTGTACGTCTCCGCCCAAACCGCGCGTGAACATTGAAGTTGCCGCTTGCTGGTTTCTCGGGGCAGGTGTTGGATGGTTCTCCTGCGGTAACCTCCACGTTGATATCTTCATCGACGGGCGCATGAGGATCAAGGGCGTCTGTGGGATGTGCGACCTGCGCCCGCTGAAGCCGGGTGCGAAGTGTAAACATCGCTTTTCCGGTGGCGACGTGGTGTTCCTCGATGGCGACATGAAGATCACAGGTTCGACATCCGACACGATGGCTGTTCAGGCATCCATCAACGACACAACGTCTCTCCTCGTCCTGGTGGGCAGCACACCAGCGGTCCTGTGGGGTCCGAAGCTCGCCATGACAATGCCGGACACCACAGCATGGACGGCCCATATCAATCCCGTCGGTGACGACACAATCAACGAAAGCTTGTGATGAGTAGTAGGTCAGCAAATATTTAACACTGGTTAGAGGTCGCGAGGAATGCACTTACACGTTGTGCCATCGGGCTTATCAAAGCGTCGGTGGCACTTGATGCACCAGTGAGCGAATTCCGGCTGTCCTGAGCACCGGATACGCTCATTGCGTTCCCGCATTGCATCTGTGAAGCGGTCCTTTTGAAGACCGGTGTCGGGGACCTGGAGGACGGTGTTGTTGGCCTGGGCGTCACGTAGCAAGCTGTGCGTAACAAATCCATCCCAGACATACTCAGTGCGAAGTCGAAGGCGGGGGTTGTTGCGGTTGTCTCCATCTAATTTTGACAGGGATTCATGGTAGACATGTGCGGCGTTGGTAGCCGAGGTCCAGGATAGGACAGATAACATGGAAAAATGCTGTAGGACGGCGCGAGCGATGTAGTTGTGGTCGCTGACCTGAACGAAGTCTGGAACTCCAGCGTAGTATTGCCGGATGCCATTCTGCACGAGGAAGTTGGGATAATAGGTTGTATGACAGTCTGCGGAATGCAGTTAGTCATCGTCAATGATCATTGAAGTTGTGGCAGCGAGGGAGTGCCGAGAACAGGCTCAAACCTACCGAAGCAATGGGTGTGTACCTCAAACCCCTCTCGGACACCATCCGCGAGAGTGAATAAGGTGATACGCTTGGGTGCGTCCTTCCATCTCAGCAGCCGGCTCTTGGTCTGGCCTACACAGTCCGCATTCGCACAGGTCGTGATCGCTGGAAACAACATGTGGTCCGCTTGAAGGTTGACGCAGTGAAATAGAGTCAGCTTGGGGATTCTAACGGTACTACCCTGTAGGTACATACAAAGGAGCGCCTCTTGTGACAGGGAGTCAAGTAGCCCATCGGAAGTTGCAAAGGATTGCTGATCTGTGGTCGAGTCCGAATCTGTGGTCGTGTCGCCAAGTAACTGGACGCCGTGCTGCCAGATATCGTCGTAAAGAGCATCCCAGAGCCCAGCGATGATTTCCGCAGGCAGCGAGAGCCGGAATGCGATAAACGCCGGGAGATGTTGAGGAAGGACACGAGGAGCGACACTTGGGTGCCATGTGTTGCTTTGAAGATGCAAGATTGCTGGTTTCAGTGCGGCCGTAAGACGAATGAAATGTGCAAGTGTAGCTAGTGATATCTGGGTCGCCCCAGGAGTGTCTTTGATAGGTTCCAGAAGCTCAAAAACAGACTTCATGGTGTTTAGAACAAGTGTTACAGGTCTAGTATGTACGGAGAGCGTGAAAGCTAAGCCAAAGTTCGTCACCCCGCCGCCCGCCTGTCCCCGCCACATTAGACGCTCATGCCGCGCCCGACGCACCTACTCAGTTCAATTTTATCCGTTCTCCGTTCTACTCGGTTCGGCTCGCTTGCGAAACCTCGGCCCAGCTCTAGACCCCTCACGTGCATTCCCCCTGTCCCCCGTTTCGGGGGAGGGGAAGGGGGAATTTCTGAAGCACGGACGTTCTCAAACAAACTACGCATCTCAAACAGCTCTGCCCTTTCCCTTACAGTCCATCTGATACGCACGAATGGGTAGCTCTTCTAAGCAGTCTTCCGTTGTGAGGTCGATGTCGACTGTCGTGATCTTCACTCGGGGCCGGCGCCACAACCGTGCATCTGCAAGTCGGCCACTCTTAGAGAGTGTCGGATGGCCGGAAGCAGGACTCAGGGTGTCGTCATCTGAGAGAGTGAGATCAATGTGGTCTACATTGCGAGGCATAGCAAGTGTGGGATTCGAAGACATCATTGAGGTCGAGGGCAGGCTATCGCTGCTGCTTGCCAGAGGGCGGAATGAGGGATCGCTCCCATACGAAGATGACGGGGTGTCAGATAGTAGAGATGCGTGAATCGCGGCAGCGACGTGTTGTGACTCCTCCTCATCCGAGATTGCAAACGTGAGTTCCTGAGGTCGACTGGACGTGGTAGACTGTAACGGGTCGCCCTGGCCGGGTAAGCCGTGCAGGCACTCCGCGTTCAGAAAAGGACTTGGGGATCGTGAAGGCCGATCCAGCTTAGCGAAGTGAGCTCGGACCGATGCGAGGAATGCTTCGTGCTCCCTGTCGGATTCCGAGTTTGTTTCGCAGTCTGAGCAACCGGTGTGCGTTGGTTGCCAGCATGGGTCGAGGTCCGAGAACTTCAGGCGTTTAGCCGGACGTTCATCATCAGATGAACATGTGGAAATGTGATCTGAGAGCACACCAGTAAGCTTATTTGGCACCGTACTTGGGCTAGCGCATACATACCAGGTACCCTGTGATCCTCGTGGGACCACCGTCGAGGTCGCTTTGCAGGTCGCGGAGCATTGGGTGAACGTTCAGAACTTGCATCTATCATGCAAGTTATGAGTGTTGTATATGCACAACAGACGAGGATGAGACATACCAGGAGCCTGTATATTGCCACGGTCATGAGACCACGACGAGGCAGCACGGGGGCGCGATGGGCCAGCTCGGAGTTTGGAGGAGGATTCGCGTGTGGCGCTCCGTGCAGATGAGGAAGGTAGGGGTGTGGGTGAAGATGTGCGCGGCACCAGCGCGCGAAGACGCGCCTCGACAAGTTGCGCCCAGTCCTCATTCGAGAGGCCTCGATGGATGGGGCAACCCCCGGTAACTTCACAGTGAGGCTTACAGAGAGCGCGCGCATCTCTTGGCAACCCGAGCAGTGCAGGGGAGGCCGACCTGACACCGTGACTCAGTGGAGCGGGAAGGACTTGACGCCGGAGTAGTAGTATGATCGCTACGAGTACTAGTTGAATCCGAGGAGGTTGGGAGCTTGCTGTTGCAAAATCGATAGAACTGGGGATGTATCGGCTCGTGCTTGGCATCAACGGGACAGCACTGGGACACCAATGTTAGCGCGAACCAATGCGGGTGCTCAAAGTCTATTGCATACCGTAACGAAACTGCGACCATAATTGCGCTTGCCTGGCGTGCGACAGACCAAGATCGGCAGCTTGACGTGACAGTGCGGGCACCACCATTCTTGTTGGTAGAGCGGGCCCCACTCAATGGTCGGAGTGGCTGGTTGAGACGAGCGACCGGAAGATGGCGGCGACAGAACATAGTACAAGATGAAAGGTGTTGTAAAGCGGAAGCCACGAGAACCGACAACGCAGAGGTGGTGCAAGAGGGTTGGTGTCGTGGGTGGGTTGGTGTCGCGTCGCGAGGAGTAGAGAGGGTGTGCAGGATGGTGCACGGAAAGGGCTGCAGGTGTATATATGTACCCAGACCACACCTTCACAGACGCGATGATGCAGAGACTCGAGCAGTGCTTAAATCGAAGACATATACAACGAAAATAGATTGTGGAGCGGGTATTGCTAGAAATGAACCAAAACGATACAAAACGAGAGATCGTACCAACCCCATCAGCAACCGTTCACGAATGCCGAGGCTGGGCCTGCCATCCAGATAACCGTTTCCGGACGTTCGTCCAGAGAGCTGCCTTCTCTCGCGGCATCTGCGCCACAGTCATACGCTCCGCTTCCGAGGACTCGAGCCATGCTGAGCGTTGGGAATAGTACGTTGCATGCTTAAACTTGCGCCCTTGGAAAACGAATGAGAATCTGTCAAGCATGAGCGTAAGAGTGCGATAACTCAAACATGCTGATTCACTCGCCTCGCTCCAATCTTCTCCTTATCTTTGTCATCACCGATCATCGCGAACGCCTTCACCATATCCCGTGCGTAGATCCCATATGGCCAGGGTTTGCTTGAATCGGAGGATGGTGGCGTATAGACGATGCCCTGAGCCCAGAGCTGGTCGAAGTCGAAGTCTGTCGCTGACTCCGACGTAGCCTGAGCATTACTAGACCCCTGAGGATGTGTTGACTGCGAGGAGACAACTGGATTTAGGAAGGATGCTGCACAGTGGTCGACATACGAAGCCAGGGGAAGGTGAGACAGCTGAGAGAACATTGCCGAGGAGGATGACTGCGCAGGAAAATTAAGCCCAAGACCCCAGGCGTTTGACGGCAGCGGAAGGTCGAACAACAGTGAATGGGATGGCTCCGGTGTACTTGAACCAGACGATGAAGGACTGGATGAGCAGGGAGGGGATGTTGCGGGTGACAGAGCTAGGCTGGAAGATGGAACGCGAACCGCGTAAGAGGCTTGTGAGAAAGCAGTCATCGGAGGCATGTACGAGGTGTGTAACGAAACTGGAGTGTGCTGGAAGTGTGACCGTGGAGCAGGAGGGGATGTAGAAAATGAATGAGTGGGGCTGACGTGGAGGTAGGAAGACCGTGGGGTTGAGGTGGGTCGACCGCTGTCGCTATCAATGTCTGCATCAAGCGGACGCTTCCGTGGTGATGGTGACAGAGATCCAGCAAAAGCAGCGCTGGTGGTGCCGAACTTGCCTCCTCGCCATGATCGTCGTTCGAGGTAGTGCTTAACTAATTCCTCCAGGCCTTCACAGTTGAGAATGCCTTGGAATTTGACGAAGACGTGTTCGTCCTTAGAAACCTAAGTCAATTGTCAGCGAGCGAGGGACAGTATGTTAAATGAGTGATGCACTAACTACGAACGCCGTATCCACGTTCTCGGTACGCCAAGTCCGAGATGGGATGTCATACCGCTCCCATACATCAGTTGACCGAAGAGCCAGACCAGTGAGAATACTAGCTTGTGATGTTGCTTTGAATGTCGGCCATGGCTCGACTCCCTGAATGTTGTACGTCTTCGGAGGATGGCCGTTCTGGAATGTCTTATATTCATGTGTATCCAAAAACCCAAAGCCGTGAGTCGTACCTCTAACCAAGCGTGCAATACAATTGCATGGTCAATCAAAGCTCGGTTCTTACGGAGCTGCTCCTCCACTTGACGCTTCTCCAAGTTCGCCTTCGCCCGCGCGTCCCAGTCTGTCAACAGAGCCAGGTTCTCTGTCGCTCGCGATGATCCCGCCGGCCCAAGTCTCTGCGAATCTCCATGGAGTGGGGTCGGAAGCGGCCGGGGAGGTACAACGGGAGATGGTGGCACAAGCGCAAATGGATCCAACGTAGCCGTACCTGCTGATCCTTGTCGGGAAGTGATGGGGATGGCATTCCGTGCAGCATTGTGAGCACGATAGCCGCATGGTGTACCCTGTTGAACACAGTGCTTCTTGCAGCGACGGTAGCGACAGTCCTGAGCAACCTGAGTCGACTGACAGCCCGGCTCTAGACAGACAGGGCGGGACACGACCTGAACCGACGACGAGACGGTCTTCGGTCCTTGTGATGACGAGACAGTTCCAGGTTGCCCAGGAGTACAAGTTGGTCCATCAGGGTCAGCAGATCCACCATTAGTGATACCCAGAGAGGCCGTCTGAAGCTGAGCTACCACAGGTTGATTGGACTGAGGCTCGAGATCGAAAGGATGCGCAGGAAGGGGAGTATCCAGAGGAGCAGGTTGCGCAGTCGCAATGAGGGAAGTAGCGGGCATCGCAAGAGCAGAACCATCCGACATAGAGAATGTTGCCTGAGGACTGAATGATAGCATAGTGGAGTGACTAACTGTCTAAGATACAGCGCGAGTACTCTACTTCAACGTCCGAATACGCCACAAATCCTCGGTCGGGCTCAGATCGCGGACTGGTGGGCGGGGACTGGATTGGGAAGGTGGGCAGGGCGGGGATGAACGAGCGCTATGTGGTGGCGCAACTGTCATCCCCCGTTGTCCCCCGGCATCATCCGGCCGGGGGAGGGGGAGGGGGAATTTCGGAGGTACGTGTTTTCTGGTTTGTTTTGGCTGGGTTGGATGTCCTTAGTACTTGTATCGTAATCTCGTTTTGTCGAATCGCATTCAAGCGCACAGCCAAAACGCGCACCGTGGTAAGAGCGCCAGCGAGACTTGTCCAGCACCTCCTCCTCACCTTAGGCTCCATCCTTCCTCCTGCCTCACTGTTATTGTAACCTACCTCGACTTGCTCTCAGACCTCTTGGGCCCGCCGAATAATGCCAACAGGCCTCTGCCAACGAATCCCCCTCCGCCACTGCCTTCTCCCTCCAAGCACCCAGTCACCGCCCCCCAGCCCATTCCCGGCTTGACTCTTGTTCTCAGTCTTGACCTCGACCCCGAGGGCCCGGAGCCAGAGGATGTGGATTTGGGGTGCAAGCAGACATGCACGAAGTCGTCGGAGGCTCGCTGTCGAGCATTGAGCAGAGGTGGCAGTTCCTGTCACTCGCAATGATACTGGCCGGAGCAGGCGCGATGACGTGGTTTGCAGGCAGGCCATGGGAGGAGGACGAGATGAGGGCAAAAAGGCTGGTGCGTTCTACAGGCCCTCCTTGTCCGAGCGTATGACACGTACTCACTCCTCGTCGAACGTAGTCACTAGAGGATTTGGCCAGGTCTTCGCAGCAGGATCGGACAAAAGCACAGTTTATGGGTATATTCGACGCACTGAGGAAGATCCCGACTTCAATGTCTCAAGCACGAGAGGGAGCATATGATGTACAAGTGAGTCTTCAAATACATCGGTCGATGGCAGTTTCGCCATCCTGACCGGTCTGAAGGTTTCAATGATGCTCTCTGCCCGCTTCCACGCCTGCGACCGACACCACCCTCTCCCGAGTCACGCATGCCCACGAACGAGCAGATCGACCGCACTGGCACCCTCAGGTGCTGCCTGCAGCACTCGCCCGTCGACCTCAACGAGCTCTCGCCCGACGGCCGCTACCTCGTCCACGACAGTGCGCCGCTATGATCTACCTTCCATCTTGCCCCCGGGTCCTTCGAGGAGACCAACCTCTCACAGATGTTGTCCTACATGCTCTACAGGCTCCTCGACTTCCACCGGCATTCCCCCGGCCCCCGGGAGATGAGGCTCGCTCCACCTGCGCATTTGAAGGTGTTGGACTGCCTAGCGGCCATCGTCCTTGCCCTTCTCCTTGTCGACCGAGGCCCCGGAATCACTCAGCTTAAGGCCCTTCTTCGCCTGCTCGGGGTCTGCGGTGTGCGGTCTCAAGGATGTCACGCGTGTCCTGGACGAGGGGGCGGCCATCGGGTGAGATCTCGTCGAGGTCAATGGGCGAGTGCTGCGGGTAGTGCCTGAGGGTGCAGTCGATATGCTCGTTTATTGGCATGCGCGACTCACCGAGAGCCTTGACGATGCCGTAGAAGCGGAGCTTGCAGTCGACGTCAGCTGCCATGGCCTTCTTGTCGACCGGGTCGACGATGGACATCTGTGCGACGTGGTAATCTCGTCCTTCATGTGCTGGGTGTAGGTCAGTTTGCCCGTAGAAGACTGTAGTCGGAACCTGGATGCAGTCGGCGTAAGATGGGGTCAAGGTAGTCGGGGTGTCCTGCTGGTTCGAACATTGTTGCGGACTGGGTTGCCTGGGAATTGAATCATGTCTGACACTCTCGTGGAGTCCTGTTAAGCATTTTCCGGATGTACTGATGTGATTCAAGTCTATGTATACATGTGTTGTTGTAGTCTAGAACACTGTAGAGCCGCTAACTAAGAGGATGTCTAATCCATAAAGAGAATGTCAGGCCGAAGGCCAGGGAGACAGTTCTCTGCCTCAAGCTTTGCACGAGTAAGTTCGTTCTTGTCCATGATCATCTGATCCAGAAAAAACTCGCACTTGACAGATCCCATCTCCCGTATGATAGCATGGTAACCACCAAACCAAACATTTGTCTGCTCCGCGCGAGATGAGTTGAAGTACCAGCTACCGTCGTCCTTCAAAAGTTCAGTGAACCTGTATGGATTACAATGCAGAGAACATTCTTCATCGTTCTTCTTGTGCTTGCATGTCCAGTGAAAAACGTCGACGGGGAAACCGACTTCGAGATGGAGCGTCTCGCCGGGCTGCGCTTGACAGTGCTTGTACAGAGTGCAGCCATTGTCGTAGAACACGTACGGAGGTTTCTTCATGAGGTGTTTCTTCTTGATCATGTCCTGCCAGTGTTAGGGAAACATGGTCAGCTGCAATGTGCTCGAATCAACGACTTGATACGTACTGCCACCTGAGGAACGGTTTCCGATCCATAAAACGTCTCACGACATGTGATGATCCCGCACGGACGCACAATCAATTGCTCGTTGTGTGTATGCGTCTCGCCCAAACCGCGCGTGAACATTGAAGTTGCCGCTTGCTGGTTTCTCGGGCAGGTGTTGGATGGTTCTCCTGCGGTAACCTCCACGCTGATATCTTCATCGACGGGCGCATGAGGATCAAGGGCGTCTGTGGATGTGCGACCTGCACCCGCTGAAGCCGGTGCGAAGTGTAAACATCGCTTTTCCGTGGCGGCGTGGTGTTCCTCGATGGCGACATGAAGATCACAGGTTCGACATCCGACGCGATGGCTGTTCAGGCATCCATCAACGACACAACGTCTCTCCTCGCCCTGGTGGGCAGCACACCAGCGGTCCTGTGGGGTCCGGCTCGCCATGACAATGCCGGACACCACAGCATGGACGGCCCATATCAATCCTGTCGGTGACGACACAATCAACGAAAGCTTGTGATGAGTAGTAGGTCAGCAAATATTTAACACTGGTTAGAGGTCGCGAGGAATGCACTTACACGCTGTGCCATCGGGCTTATCAAAGCGCCGGTGGCACTTGATGCACCAGTGAGCGAATTCCGGCTGTCCTGAGCACCGGATACGCTCATTGCGCTCCCGCATTGCATCTGTGAAGCGGTCCTTTTGAAGACCGTGTCGGGGACCTGGAGGACGGTGTTGTTGGCCTGGGCGCCACGTAGCAAGCTGTGCGTAACAAATCCATCCCAGACATACTCAGTGCGAAGTCGAAGGCGGGGTTGTTGCGGTTGTCTCCATCTAATTTTGACAGGGATTCATGGTAGACATGTGCGGCGTTGGTAGCCGAGGTCCAGGATAGGACAGATAACATGGAAAAATGCTGTAGGACGGCGCGAGCGATGTAGTTGTGGTCGCTGACCTGAACGAAGTCTGGAACTCCAGCGTAGTATTGCCGGATGCCATTCTGCACGAGGAAGTTGGGATAATAGGTTGTATGACAGTCTGCGGAATGCAGTTAGTCATCGCCAATGATCATTGAAGTTGTGGCAGCGAGGAGTGCCGAGAACAGGCTCAAACCTACCGAAGCAATGGGTGTGTACCTCAAACCCCTCTCGGACACCATCCGCGAGTGAATAAGGTGATACGCTTGGGTGCGCCCTTCCATCTCAGCAGCCGGCTCTTGGTCTGGCCTACACAGTCCGCATTCGCACAGGTCGTGATCGCTGGAAACAACATGTGGTCCGCTTGAAGGTTGACGCAGTGAAATAGAGTCAGCTTGGGGATTCTAACGGTACTACCCTGTAGGTACATACAAAGGAGCGCCTCTTGTGACAGGGAGTCAAGTAGCCCATCGGAAGTTGCAAAGGATTGCTGATCTGTGGTCGAGTCCGAATCTGTGGTCGTGTCGCCAAGTAACTGGACGCCGTGCTGCCAGATATCGTCGTAAAGAGCATCCCAGAGCCCAGCGATGATTTCCGCAGGCAGCGAGCCGGAATGCGATACACGCCGGGAGATGTTGAGGAAGGACACGAGGATCGACACTTGGGTGCCATGTGTTGCTTTGAAGATGCAAGATTGCTGGTTTCAGTGCGGCCGTAAGACGAATGAAATGTGCAAGTGTAGCTAGTGATATCTGGGTCGCCCAGGAGTGTCTTTGATAGGTTCCAGAAGCTCAAAACAGACTTCATGGTGTTTAGAACAAGTGTTACAGGTCTAGTATGTACGGAGAGCGTGAAAGCTAAGCCAAAGTTCGTCACCCCGCCGCCCGCCTGTCCCGCCACATTAGACGCTCATGCCGCGCCCGACGCACCTACTCAGTTCAATTTTATCCGTTCTCCGCTCTACTCGGTTCGGCTCGCATGCGAAACCTCGCCCAGCTCTAGACCCCTCACGCAGTATTCCCCTGTCCCCGCTTCGGGAGGAAGGGGAATTTCTGAAGCACGGACGTTCTCAAACAAACTACGCATCTCAAACAGCTCTGCCCTTTCCCTTACAGTCCATCTGATACGCACGAATGGGTAGCTCTTCTAAGCAGTCTTCCGTTGTGAGGTCGATGTCGACTGTCGTGATCTTCACTCGGGGCCGGCGCCACAACCGTGCATCTGCAAGTCGGCCACTCTTAGAGAGTGTCGGATGGCCGGAAGCAGGACTCAGGGTGTCGTCATCTGAGAGAGTGAGATCAATGTGGTCTACATTGCGAGGCATAGCAAGTGTGGGATTCGAAGACATCATTGAGGTCGAGGGCAGGCTATCGCTGCTGCTTGCCAGAGGGCGGAATGAGGGATTGCTCCCATACGAAGATGACGGGGTGTCAGATAGTAGAGATGCGTGAATCGCGGCAGCGACGTGTTGTGACTCCTCCTCATCCGAGATTGCAAACGTGAGTTCCTGAGGTCGACTGGACGTGGTAGACTGTAACGGGTTGCCCTGGCCGGGTAAGCCGTGCAGGCACTCCGCGTTCAGAAAAGGACTTGGGGATCGTGAAGGCCGATCCAGCTTAGCGAAGTGAGCTCGGACCGATGCGAGGAATGCTTCGTGCTCCCTGTCGGATTCCGAGTTTGTTTCGCAGTCTGAGCAACCGGTGTGCGTTGGTTGCCAGCATGGGTCGAGGTCCGAGAACTTCAGGCGTTTAGCCGGACGTTCATCATCAGACGAACATGTGGAAATGTGATCTGAGAGCACACCAGTAAGCTTATTTGGCACCGTACTTGGGCTAGCGCATACATACCAGGTACCCTGTGATCCTCGTGGGACCGCCGTCGAGGTCGCTTCGCAGGTCGCGGAGCATTGGGTGAACGTTCAGAACTTGCATCTATCATGCAAGTTATGAGTGTTGTATATGCACAACAGACGAGGATGAGACATACCAGGAGCCTGTATATTGCCACGGTCATGAGACCGCGACGAGGCAGCACGGGGGCGCGATGGGCCAGCTCGGAGTTCGGAGGAGGATTCGCGTGCGGCGCTCCGTGCAGATGAGGAAGGTAGGGGTGTGGGTGAAGATGTGCGCGGCACCGGCGCGCGGAAGACGCGCTCGACAAGTTGCGCCCAGTCCTCATTCGAGAGGCCTCGATGGATGGGGCAACCCCGGTAACTTCACAGTGAGGCTTACAGAGAGCGCGCGCGCATCTCTTGGCAACCCGAGCAGTGCAGGGGAGGCCGACCTGACACCGTGACTCAGTGGAGCGGGAAGGACTTGACGCCGGAGTAGTAGTATGATCGCTACGAGTACTAGTTGAATCCGAGGAGGTTGGGAGCTTGCTGTTGCAAAATCGATAGAACTGGGGATGTATCGGCTCGTGCTTGGCATCAACGGGACAGCACTGGGACACCAATGTTAGCGCGAACCAATGCGGTGCTCAAAGTCTATTGCATACCGTGAACGAAACTGCGACCATAATTGCGCTTGCCTGGCGTGCGACAGACCAAGATCGGCAGCTTGACGTGACAGTGCGGGCACCACCATTCTTGTTGGTAGAGCGGGCCCCACTCAATGGTCGGAGTGGCTGGTTGAGACGAAAGCGACCGGAAGATGGCGAGCGACAGAACATAGTACAAGATGAAAGGTGTTGTAAAGCGGAAGCCACGAGAACCGACAACGCAGAGGTGGTGCAAGAGGGTTGGTGTCGTGGGTGGGTTGGTGTCGCGTCGCGAGGAGTAGAGAGGGTGTGCAGGATGGTGCACGGAAAGGGCTGCAGGTGTATATATGTACCCAGACCACACCTTCACAGACGCGATGATGCAGAGACTCGAGCAGTGCTTAAATCAAGACATATACAACGAAAATAGATTGTGGAGCGGGTATTGCTAGAAATGAACCAAAACGATACAAAACGAGAGATCGTACCAACCCCATCAGCAACCGTTCACGAATGCCGAGGCTGGGCCTGCCATCCAGATAACCGTTTCCGGACGGTCGTCCAGAGAGCTGCCTTCTCTCGCGGCATCTGCGCCACAGTCATACGCTCCGCTTCCGAGGACTCGAGCCATGCTGAGCGTTGGGAATAGTACGTTGCATGCTTAAACTTGCGCCTTGGAAAACGAATGAGAATCTGTCAAGCATGAGCGTAAGAGTGCGATAACTCAAACATGCTGATTCACTCGCCTCGCTCCAATCTTCTCCTTATCTTTGTCATCACCGATCATCGCGAACGCCTTCACCATATCCCGTGCGTAGATCCCATATGGCCAGGGTTTGCTTGAATCGGAGGATGGTGGCGTATAGACGATGCCCTGAGCCCAGAGCTGGTCGGTCGAAGTCTGTCGCTGACTCCGACGTAGCCTGAGCATTACTAGACCCTGAGGATGTGTTGACTGCGAGGAGACAACTGGATTTAGGAAGGATGCTGCACAGTGGTCGACATACGAAGCCAGGGAAGGTGAGACAGCTGAGAGAACATTGCCGAGGAGGATGACTGCGCAGGAAAATTAAGCCCAAGACCCCAGGCGTTTGACGGCAGCGGAAGGTCGAACAACAGTGAATGGGATGGCTCCGTGTACTTGAACCAGACGATGAAGGACTGGATGAGCAGGGAGGGGATGTTGCGGGTGACAGAGCTAGGCTGGAAGATGGAACGCGAACCGCGTAAGAGGCTTGTGAGAAAGCAGTCATCGGAGGCATGTACGAGGTGTGTAACGAAACTGGAGTGTGCTGGAAGTGTGACCGTGGAGCAGGAGGGGATGTAGAAAATGAATGAGTGGGGCTGACGTGGAGGTAGGAAGACCGTGGGGTTGAGGTGGGTCGACCGCTGTCGCTATCAATGTCTGCATCAGCGGACGCTTCCGTGGTGATGGTGACAGAGATCCAGCAAAAGCAGCGCTGGTGGTGCCGAACTTGCCTCCTCGCCATGATCGTCGTTCGAGGTAGTGCTTAACTAATTCCTCCAGGCCTTCACAGTTGAGAATGCCTTGGAATTTGACGAAGACGTGTTCGTCCTTAGAAACCTAAGTCAATTGTCAGCGAGCGAGGGACAGTATGTTAAATGAGTGATGCACTAACTACGAACGCCGTATCCACGTTCTCGGTACGCCAAGTCCTATATGGTATGTCATACAGCTCCCATACATCAGTTGACCGAAGAGCCAGACCAGTGAGAATACTAGCTTGTGATGTTGCTTTGAATGTCGGCCATGGCTCGACTCCCTGAATGTTGTACGTCTTCGGAGGATGGCCGTTCTGGAATGTCTTATATTCATGTGTATCCAAAAACCCAAAGCCGTGAGTCGTACCTCTAACCAAGCGTGCAATACAATTGCATGGTCAATCAAAGCTCGGTTCTTACGGAGCTGCTCCTCCACTTGACGCTTCTCCAAGTTCGCCGCCGCGCGCCCCAGTCTGTCAACAGAGCCAGGTTCTCTGTCGCTCGCGATGATCCCGCCGCCCAAGTCTCTGCGAATCTCCATGGAGTGGGGTCGGAAGCGGCGGGAGGTACAACGGGAGATGGTGGCACAAGCGCAAATGGATCCAACGTAGCCGCACCTGCTGATCCTTGTCGGAAGTGATGGGGATGGCATTCCGTGCAGCATTGTGAGCACGATAGCCGCATGGTGTACCCTGTTGAACACAGTGCTTCTTGCAGCGACGGTAGCGACAGTCCTGAGCAACCTGAGTCGACTGACAGCCCGGCTCTAGACAGACAGGGCGGGACACGACCTGAACCGACGACGAGACGGTCTTCGGTCCTTGTGATGACGAGACAGTTCCAGGTTGCCCAGGAGTACAAGTTGGTCCATCAGGGTCAGCAGATCCACCATTAGTGATACCCAGAGAGGCCGTCTGAAGCTGAGCTACCACAGGTTGATTGGACTGAGGCTCGAGATCGAAAGGATGCGCAGGAAGGGGAGTATCCAGAGGAGCAGGTTGCGCAGTCGCAATGAGGGAAGTAGCGGGCATCGCAAGAGCAGAACCATCCGACATAGAGAATGTTGCCTGAGGACTGAATGATAGCATAGTGGAGTGACTAACTGTCTAAGATACAGCGCGAGTACTCTACTTCAACGTCCGAATACGCCACAAATCCCTCGGTCGGGCTCAGATCGCGGACTGGTGGGCGGGGGACTGGATTGGGAAGGTGGGCGGGGCGGGGGATGAACGAGCGCTTATGTGGTGGCGCAACTGTCATCCCCCGTTGTCCCCCGGCATCATCCGGCCGGGGGAGGGGGAGGGGGAATTTCGGAGGTACGTGTTTTCTGGTAGTTTTAGATGTCTTGTACAATCTCTCGTTCTTGACTCGAGCTCGACGTGAAGTTTTACCTCCCTACATAGTGTGTGAACTTTCTGCCTAACTGATGCGGTGGCGAAGCGGCTTGTTTCCAGGAATCCTCCACCTGCGACACGCTATCTTCCGGGGTATGCGCTACAAATTTATATCCAAGTGTTCGCCGCTCTCTGCACGCACGAACAAGAGTCAGGATCGTAGTTTTACTCGCCTGCGCCCGAGTGGTTGCTGACCGAGTACATGTTCGAGCACATCACACCCCGGTCACCGTCAGAGCTTCGTGCTGCATAATCGAGGCTCGGAGCCGCGGCTGGCATACGGCGAGCAGCCTGACGGCCATCCCTCCCCGGGGGCAGCGCCAGCCCGACTCGGATACAGACCAAATATATTATTCTCGATACATGTACTCGACTACAATGCAGGGGAATGCCGTCTAACTACTATCTATGTCCACAAGGTCCGCAGTCCATGTCCTCACCGAGTCCAAGGTCCATCGTTCAACGTTCAGGCCTCAGGTCCTACCCTTGCTATACGTACCGCCCCGGAGTAGTTCTGCCACGGTTCACGTTCAGCGCTCAGCCACGCTTCGCGAATCGGGACCACCGGGCGATAGATCGAGAGACCAGGTTGGGCTTCTTCGTGTCGGCACTATCGTGTTGGTTGCCGTGGTCGTCCTGGTCGTCGGGGTTGTTGGCAGGCAGGTCGTCCCCTGGCTGGACCTCCGAGTCGGAAGCGGGCGACCTCGAGACCGGCCGGAGGTCGAGCGCGGCTTGAGCTTGAAGACCGTCGAAGTCTTGAGCCTGAGGGAACTGGTCGCCATAGTCGATGCCGAGGCCGTTGCCAACCGCCGGAGTATCCGGGTTCGAGACAAGGCGAGGAGCTCTATCGAGAGTCGGGGAAGTCGGAGGGGTCGCATAGCCTAGCTGTTCGGGGGCGTCGAAGGAGGCGGTCTCGGGGAGGAGGGGAGGCCGCTTTGCGAGGATGGCGGCGACGGGGAACTGGAAGGGGTCGGAGACGTTAGGGGAGTAGGAGGAGAGCAGCGCCCGGCGCCGCGCATGGTAGGCAAGGTTGTGGGAGGCAGACATGCTGGGCAAGTATGCGGAAGTGCTCGAGGACGAGGTGGACTGCGCAGCAGTGAGAGGTAAGAAGGCAAGTAGGTGAGGTGCCGACACGATGGAGGTCATGGTTTTATATCCCGAAGAGCCTCTATTCGTGAATCTACGGAAGGATGAGGGAAAGAGCAGGAGCTTAACCGTTAGTTTCCGAGTCGGACTTACCTTGTGCTACAAAAACCTCGCGAAACAGACCAGAGCTGGTCCGGTGTTGCCCGCGCGGCTGACCATTGACTACGTCCCGGGCCCTGCGAGAAGTGGGCAGATGGCAACAATATGCAAACGAGGAGACGGGTCGGACATACGAACCTGAACCTTTCATTGTTTTTCTTCTTCTTCGAATGGTCGGGATGGGATCCCCATGAGCTTCAGGAGTTTCAGCATAAAACAAATATTTACAACGCACAGGTACTATACACCACAAACAAGAAACGACGGACAGTGCACACGACGTACTCATACCTCCACTTTAAGTCACGCCATACCTCCCAACGACCCATTCGGTGGCCCTGGCGCACCCGAGCCTCCACCGCCCTCCTGGTTCCGCTGTATGAACGACTGCAGCATCTCGTAGCTCACTTGCATGTTTCCGCTCGGTGTCCGCCGGTGCATCCCCACCCCCGGCGGTCCGCCCTGCCCCTGCTGCGGCATGCCCATCCCGAAGGTGCCCGCGTTGCCGCCCATGTTGTTCATGCCCATGGCGGCCATTCCGCTGCCGCCCATCCCGCCCATGTTCATCATCAGGTTCGTCATCGGGTTCGGCGCACCTAGCATCGACTGCCCTTGCTGTTGTTGCTGCTGCTGCTGCTGCTGTTGGTGTTGTTGTTGCTGCTGCTGCTGCTGGGGCGTCGGGTTCGACGGCCCCACCTGCGCGTGGTTCACGCTGGCGAGGTGGGACAAGAACGCGGCCACGTTCGGCTGCTGTCCGCCTGGCACCCACACATTCTGCCCCTGCGACTGCAGCTGGGGCTGTTGCTGCTGCTGTTGCTGCTGCTGTTGTTGCTGTGCGTTCATATTCATCATTTGCGCCTGCATCTGTTGCATCTGTTGCTGCTGGTGTTGTTGCTGCTGGTGCTGCTCACGCGCCTGCGTCATCTTCGCGAGGAGGGCCCTCATAAGCCCGGTCTGCTTGTCGGGGGGCATCTGGCGGAATGCCGCCTGCTGCTCGGGGGACATCCCCTGGAAGAGCTGCGCGATGAACTGCCGCTGCTGTGGGGTCATGCTGGGACCCGGATTCCCGCTCGGGTTCGGATTTTGGGCGGGGTTGACGGCGGCGGGCTGCATGGGGGCGGGGACCGGGCTCGGCATCGGCGCGGCTTCCGAGGCCTTGGGAAGCTCGGGTATGCCCCCGGGGCCGGGGAAGTAGGCGGCAGAGAGGACATTGTGCGGGAAGATGAGCACTCGGTTCTCGGGTTTGGTGGACGGCCACGAGGCAAGCGCGTACTACAACATAGACCGAGGGTGAGTGACTTTCCAGAGGTGCGCAAGGACTAGGACAAGCAGATACATACCACATTCTTCTCTGTGAGAAGGCGATTAAGCTGCCGGAAGTGCTCCTCGTTCGTCTTCGGGTCGGACGCCTGCGGATGCGGCACGAGGTGCATGACAAGACACTGCTGGCGCTGCAGCCACTGGAAGAGCATGGGCAAGGCGACCGCGCTGTGCTGCGACGGTGCCAATGGCAGCACGTTTGGCCACAGCTCGGCACGCCTGGAAGCACCCGAACCTCAGTTGAAATGCGTGTGCAACAGCGCAAAACTTGATACACACATAACATCCCCCTTCGGACATGCCATGACGACTTGGGTCTGCAAGTCTTTGCGGGCGTGCGTCTCCGAGTCGAATCCCCGCCACGTGAACATCCCCTGCCACGTCCCCGAACCTTGGACAGACGGGGCAGGAGCCGACGGCTTCTCTGGGCTCGCGGGCGGTGGTGCCGGTGGTTGTGCTGATATGCCAGGCGGGTGCTTGCTCGTCTGCTCGATAAGCTTCGTCATTTGCGTCGCGATGTTCGGATCGATTGGCACCTGCGGGGGACCCTTAGTCCCCGGGAGGACCGCCGGCGGGAGTACAGGCGTCGGCCGCCCATGTCCCGCTCCCGGATCTGACTTCGCGGTGAGGTCCGTCGCGGTAGATGGCCCCGCTGGTGCTGGCGCTTCTGGAGGCTTCACACCACCACCCATACCCGCACTTGACTCAGGTTGAGGTTGAGCTGAAGATGGATCCGCCGCTTTCGCGCTCCCAGAGGGCCCGCCCTGGGCCTGGGCCTGTCCTTGTCCCTGTGCCTTCATGTGCGCCTGCTGGGTCTGGAAGAACTGGAACCTGAATTGCTTGAGCTTCTCGGCCCGGAGCCGCACGTCCTTCTTGATCTCCGCTGCCTCCGCCATACGACCTGCCTTCTCGAGCTCGCCAGCGCGCGCCACCTCCTTGCGTAGCGCGAGCTCGACGCCACGCAGCCTGTCGGACAGTCCTGCAAACTGTGTCGGGTCCGACAGCAACGTGGCAATGTTCTGCATGTTGGGGTTCGGGTTGGCTGGACCAGGAGCGGATCCTGCTACGGGTGGCTGCGTTGTGACCGTGGCTGGGGGTGCAGGGCCAACTGCAGGTGGAGGTGCGTGTGCGGTAGCAAGGCCTGGGGTAGAAGGAGGCACAGAAGGAGCAGGAGCAGGAGGAGACGAAGAGGGCGGGATGGCAGGCGTGGTGGCATGCGGGATTGCAGGCGTGACGGGTGTTGCGGGGGACTTCTTGGGGGAGCTTTGGACTTTGGGCCGCTTGGACATCTCGGGACTTTGGTCTGGAGTTTGTCCATTGTTGCTGGGACGCTTCGTACCTGCGTGGCCGGTATGTCATCGTGGTCGGGCTTATTTCCGTTTGGCGGACGTACCTTTCTGCGGGAATCCGGCCAGATGAACGACGTGTGGCGAGCGGACTGTGAACCAGGGGCTCTGGGGCGACCCGACGGCAGCCTAGATGGTGTCAGAGCGGAATACGACGAGGATCAAAGGGTCAATCGTACTGAAGATTGTAATTTTGACAGTCGTGGGATCTGCTTCAAAAGGATATTGCTGTAATTGATTTTGCGCTACGGTATTAAGGTGAGCTGAGGATTGGTGGATCAACGGGACATGCTACCGCACCTCCTTCAGCTCAGCGGGAAGCGTATCCCACGAAATGGAATCGTAGGCCGGAAGCGAATTCCAAAGCGGTCGGTCTGCAGAATCCGGAGGTGTGCATGCCAGATGTATCAGGTGGTACGTATGACTAACGTTGGCTTTCTAATGTGTGTGAATGCTGTTCGTTGCTCTCCAAGTGGACAGACGTACATTTGGCATCTCCGTGAAGGTTTTATACATCTCGAACATCTGTTAGGTTGAAGATCAATGATGGCGCGAGGGTTAAAGGAGCCTTGGAACTATGTAGACGGACATCGCGTTTGCGGAAGGAAGGGAAGCGTCAAGAAGCATAACCACTCAGACCCTTTGCGTTATGAAGAAAGTGGACAATGCCACCATTGCTCCAAAATAAGTCTTGAAAACAGATTTTTGAGACACGTCTTGACGAGAAAAGGGGGGGACATGGCCGGAACGTCCGGTGCAATTCATATGGAGGGATGGGGGCTTCCCCTCTCACCCAATCCCGAGTCCTTTCGATCACGCTTCGCGCCCTCTCGTGCCCGTATCAAGTTAACACTGCGCGCGCTGATGGGCGCATTGGTCGCGCAAGTCTCCTCGTCTTAGCAGTTAATAGCTAACTGTATGCGTGCACACGTTGTGCTGCGATAAAGACACGCCTCAAGGAAGGGGAAGGGCGCTAATACTAGATACCTATATGCCAGCTTTCGCGTTGTCTCCCGCAGAAACCCAGCCACGCGCTCGCTAGAGAGAGCTCGCGCCACACCAATGCGCTCATCACTGCATGCAGTTCTAGTCAAGACTTGACGCGGGCTTGTTGCGAAGACGTAGAGCGGGGAGCTACACGTCGCAATCAAGACCGAAAGGGCATCGACGGAGGGGGCTCCGGTCGGGCATCCGACTGTACAAATTTCGGGAGATGATCTGGACACATCGCTTCTCGTCCCCATCCCGGTTTCCCTCCTAGTACCGGTCCGAAACATCTAGTTTCGAGACTAGAGATTCATGAAGGCCGGCGGGGAGCTTCCCGTCCCACCACATCTGAGTACCGCCGGGTACGATCGCGACGCATTCACTTCCCGCTCAACGCCGCGACGGACCCACCTCAGTTCTGGACTCCGCCTACCAGTGAGCACATACGGTAGGGACAACACTAATCGCGCGAGCCCTCTCTAGATAGAAACGAGACTGGGTGTATGCGCGCATGCATGGCCATCCGTCGCGGTAAAGGAAACATGCCCCGCACGGGAAGCAAGGAGAAAGTCACTAAGACAAGGTATATGCGTGCTTCCAAGAATCATATCGCGCGGAGAACGACACTCCATGTCGCCCAAACCACTGCACCCACTCACAAAGGGATCGGGGCCTGGGGGCACGCTCATCATTGAGCCGTTGGCTGCCAACGGAAAGGTGGAAGAAATGTAGCCACTGGTCTATACGAAAGTCACCAGATGTTATAGGGAAGGTGCCTTGGGTTATTTTTCCTCCCTCTACTGTGCACGTAAGACCTTCCTTATGACATCTGGCTACGAGACTCGCATCACGACACATTGCCCCCTCGCATTCGACCACAGTGATGCATGGTGACATACGATTCGGTGGTTAACCACTGGATATGCGCCACGAAAGAAAAACATTAAGCCCTGCTGTCTGCGCACAGCACGACTGCGTGCGCAGAGGAGGACTGCGTTCCCGCAGCAGGTATCCGGCAGGCCCATGACGGAGTATATGCAGGCGAAAATGGAAGACTCAGGTTGGGTGAAAGAAGCACTTGAGGAAATGGGGTTGTACGAAGGGCCCGCCGCCCGGGTCTCCTCGAAAAGTGAAAAACCACAATATAACAGGGACATACCTCCATAGCGGTGACGATCCCCTCGAGCGCAGCCATCCCATACCCTCCACCAGATGTCGTCTGACCAATACCACACTCGTGTGGTTGTTCCCGCATCGCCTTCATAATGACACTTGGTTGAGTGAAGAAGGTCCTACTGAGGATGGGCGTCGGTCGAGTATCCGCGGTTGCATAGGTCACGAAGGCCATACGGAACTATTGGAACGTAAGACATGGGGAACGGAATGAACTACGACACTCACTGAAGGAGACGTATGGGCCTCTCCGAGACGGGCCAGGAGTGGTACGAGGTAGTCGCCGAGGACCTGGGGCCATTCGGCCGCCAGAGTGAGGGAAGACTCGAGGACGCACACCACAGCAACGGCATCTGACATGTTCCACGGCGAGTTGGGAGATGGGTTGGACCTTGGTGGCGTGAAGCCAGACTCTCCGTACACAGTAATAGACAGTAACCTGCAGGTCGTCGTCAGATGGAAATTGAGGAGGATATCAAGGTTCAAAGTGAAAGGAGAGGAGTGGTTGGGATAACTTAACGGAAAACGGATGAGCGCCCATGGTCCGCATTAGCGCCCGTTGGGTCGGGCCTCCTCAATGCCACGATACCGCGATGTTTCTCTGGGCGATATGACCATTAGCAGGGAAAGGTAGTGGAAAGGTTGAAAAGAATGCCGGGCAAAAGCGCAGCGTCTCACTCACTTTACAAAATACTACTTAAGGACTTGTTGATCGGGTGAACCAAGTTGGACTCTGTTCCCTCCTTGTGCGGGCCCTGCTAAGGATATTCAAGAACTCGTGCATGACTTCCTAGTCAGACTTCGCGATCGTATGTGGGTGACGAGCCTGGTAAATTTGCGCCATGCCACTTCTTCCCGCCGTGCCACCTCCGCCCTGAGCTCCGGATCACGTCCGCAGCACGGGCCCGGGGTGGTTGTCGGTCGGATTCGCACTCCAACTCTGTGACTCTCTCATCCTGCCATCCCCTCCAGTTCCACCTAACTTGACAAGGAGAGCACCTTGGATCTGGCTCCAAGTTGACCGGGAACTGAGAACTCCAGAAGTTGTTGCGGGCCGCGGCTATCAAACCTGCCTCCTGCCGAATACTCCCAGCGCTAATCGCGGGTTACTTCAACGGTAGCTATGCTAGAGTATGCTAGTAAGTGACTCTGTCCCTAGTACTTACCGTCAGAGTCAACGATCGGACGCCTCTTCGAACACCTATTCTTTTCTGCTTCCAGGAAGTCAACGACCTGTCACCGCTTATGCGATACACACTCATCTCGAAAATCAAATGGGCTACATAGCATCTTCTGGACAAAACCTGTACAGTAGTAGTCCCTGCCACCAATGGACACAATGGCGCGGCAAGGGTGCGCATACGATCCACAGTGGTGCGTGTGCATTCTATCAGCTCTTCCTCGTGGCCGTCGCTGACATGTCTTCCCTGGCAAACACCATGACGCCGTGTTCCGGTACTTGACTACTCCGAGTCCATCCGACATCCGGAAGTGTAAAGGCAATGGGATAGAGGTCATCGTATGTGCAGTATGTGTATGTGAAGTCGTCTTCGGATAGTATCCGCGAAGACCCCTTCGCTGTGGAGCTCATTGTTTTGATAGTGCTTCCGCGCGATACGATCCAACAAAGTTCAACCCGGTGGCACGGATCGTTGAAGAGGCCATGACGAGACATGGCCTAGCCTTTCAAATGTCGAAACCTGTCCGTCCTGTCCTGCGGCGTTTCGGGTAAGTGAATATTGACAATTGTCAAGAAGCACGACTTCCGAATTTACCCAACTCTACTCCCGCTCTCCCGGGCCAGGTCAACTTCGAGAGCGCCATAGAAAAGGCGAGAGTCAAACACTTCCAGTCATAGGCTTTACCTCTTCCGGCATCTTCATGCCAGCCCGGGCTCTAACTGCACATTGAGTTGAGATCCAATACCCCCCCTGGGCAACCCACAGCCTCGGCTGCACTCCGTGTTCGTTCTCAAGTGACCAGAGATATTTTCTCTAACATGGAAACGTGAGTAGTCCTTAAAATGCACTCTTCGAATGGGTCAGCTCTCACTGGAGATGCATAGTGACTCTCCATCTACGGGATTAACCAATATCATCCGGCTGTTGACATGCTATCCACACTCGACCTTGTCAATTATCTTCCCGCCCATTTTGTGGTGCCTTATGCCGTATGCTGGGTGAGCTTTGTAGTCTTCCATTTCGGCTGCCTACTTACAATTGTAGGTGAATTGCATGGAAGTAACTTTATACGGGCGGGAAGCACGTACAATGTCTGTGTGTCTAAGTACGCCGTCTTCCCTTTCATCGGTAACCTCGCATCGATGTTCGGATCCGGAGGAAAGCCGATTCTCCTCACACTCATCGCCACCTTCAACCCCGTTGGATCCGACATGGCGGGCGCTCTGAAGAACGTGAGTATGGTAATCGCCGGACGCAGTACATCTGTAACTTTCCCCGTTGCGACTGACGCTGACGCGACCCTCTCAATGCAGACGGCGGATTCAGCGCCGACTGGCACCATCACCCATACATACTTGGTCCCGATTCCCGACCGAGGAAGTCAGACTTTGGAGACAGACAGACCTCAATAGAGCCTTTGGGCCCAGAGGGAGCGCCTTTCTCGCTTGCGCTTTAAACCTCGGACAGTTTCGAGTGGTTCCTCGTCGCAAGGAGTCCCTCCCTCCTTGCGCCATCCCTTCCGCCCCAACTTCCATGAGTTCAAACACGATCACCGAATACCAAACGTGCCTGTATGCGGCCGCTTGCTTTGCCCTCGTGCGTTCTTTGATCAGAGCTACCCGACCAGCCGCCAACTGACCATTCGCCCGTGAACAGGCGATTTCGGTCGTACTCTTTCATAGATACACCGTGCGCGGCGATCACGCACTTCTCGGCCATGCAACTGGATTCGCGGCTCTCTACCTCGTTCTCGGTGCTTCCGCGCTGTCAGACATTGCTCTCAGGACCTCCAGGGACATGGGCGTAGTCTATGTGCTTACCCTGTCCCTGATTACCGTGGCGTACCGACTGTCTCCGTGGCATCCTTTGGCATCGTACCCCGGGCCGCTCATGGCCAAGACGACGAGTCTGTGGTTGACATACATATCCTCCACGGGGAAGCGATACCTCATCGTGGACGCCCTTCACGCTCGCTACGGACCGTTTGTTCGTATTGGTGCGCATTGCGAGCGTCCTTGCGTGCACGGCTTGAACTTGCTGATCTTGATTGTGCATAGGGCCCAACACTCTATCCATCAACTCTCCCAGCGCAATTTCCCTCTACCTCAACGCGGAGAAGAGCGACATGTATCATGCTCCAGGTCATCAAGTTGAATTCACGTCACTATTCTTCAAACACGACGGGGTTGACGCGCATCGCACTCGGAGACGCCTTTGGTCGGCCATGTTTGTGCCAGACGGGTGCGTGCTCTTTCTCCACTTTTGATAGGTTCCCTTTCTGAAGAACGTTGGTTAGGCTTGCGGATCTTACACCTCCGCTTGAACGGAGGACTGTGCAGTTGTTAAAGACTATGGAACGGCGGCAGTCAGAGACCCGTGCCGGCTTCTTGGACTTATACGAAACAATGTACCACTGGTCTTATGACTTCATGGTACGTGTTTCTCACCTTCTTTTCAGACTTCTTAGACTTTACTGGCTGCATTGCACAGGGGGATATGGTTTTCGGAGGCTGCAATAAACTCGTACGTCGTCTGGTTGAACCATGTATCCACTATCCTTACCTGCATCAACCACTGTAGGAGCTCATGAAGAACGGGGACCCACGCAACCTCATTGCGATGGGGATGCAATCCCTGGCCATGCTCGATGTGTGAGTGTAAACTATTCTAGTAAAATTGCGAAGCTCATGCTGTCGTGCCAGCCTTGGACAGTCTCCCTGGCTCCTTGATATCCTCTGGCACCTCCCATTTACAGCGAGGTGGCAGGCTTACCGCAAGCACGCCGCGGAGATGATGCGTAATCGCGTAAAAGCAGGAGAGTTGGCCGGTTACCGAGATCTCGCGTCGTACCTTGTCAGCTTTCTTGTTTACCAGTCTCGACTCTCGCTTGGCTCTCATACTCTCTACAGATGGATGGCGGAGCGTCCGCGGACGACCTTGAAGCGGAATCAAATGTCGCCATAATTGGGGGTGAGTAGACTGTCTACTCAAGGCATTGGCTACTACTGACCAGAAATACGACTCTAGGCTCTGATAGCACGTCGATTACGCTCACATTTGCCATTTACTTCTTATTGACGAACCCGGAGTACTACGATCGCCTCAGAAAGGAGCTTGACGGCGCGTTCCCGGACCCGACCTGCTCTCTTTCGCTGAAGAAGTTGGCGGATCTCGTGTTCTTGGACGGTGTGATCAACGAAACCTTGCGACTGGCGCCGTTTCCGTCCTTCCATCCCCGCATCGTCCCCCGCGGCGGAGCGGTGGTCGATGGCAAGTGCATTCCCGAAGGCACGGTTTTCGCACTGGCGGCCCACTCTCAGCAAGTCGGCCCGGCCAATTTCTCGCCCTTTCCTCACGTCGGTAGCCCCCTATAACTCGTGTCGGCGAACACGCCGTGCTGAAGCCTGGCCTTTGTAGAAATTCCTTCCGGACAGATGGCAGCCTAACGGACTGGGGCCCCAGACTAGGGCCAACAAGGCAATGCTGGCATCGTTTGCATACGGTACGCCAGAGGTTCTGACTCTACCGTTGGCAATGACTCGTCTCACATACTCTCCAAAGGCCGGCATGCTTGCATCGGGAGGGGTTTTGCATACCATCAGATGCGATTGGTCCTTGCCCGCCTTCTCCTCGCATTTGATTTGGAGCTCCCCGGTGACTTTGATGACATTGCATTCCGTTCGGGCGTCGTCAACATACGCACCACCTTCCTGGACCAACGGTTGTATGTGAAGGTCACTCGCCGTCCTGGTGTCGATTTGGATGCCTTGGCGAACGCAGCGGTATAATTGCGAGGTGAATACTGCGCGCTCCTCGCCCCCGCCCGCGCTGACACCTTTCGTCCCACCCCGTCCCCGTTTGCGTTCGCCCCAGTTTCGTTGCCTACCACGGTCTGTCCCTACTACCAAATATGCCCACTTATTGGTTTGGGGTTCCGCGGACGCCGAAGTTCTTGGTAATGTCACGATGTTTCACACTTTTCACTTCCGAGTCAGCTCCGGGTAACCCCTCTTGTACGCCACGTATCACGTCCTTTGATTTATTTCTGTCGTCTGAGGCTGCGATACCTGTAATAATCCTCCCAAGCTTCGTCCAGATACCACAGGTCTCCGTCTGATCGAAGTCTGATCCTCAGCGCAAGACATTCACCGCGGTCACGCACCGAATGAGCTCGTCTCGAGCACTGGTACTGTGGCGGATGCCCAGCAAAGGCGAGGAACGGTAGGCCTGCGGGGGGTCCGGGGAAATACTATAGATAATGACAAGAACCGGTAGCGGTGCTGACTCAAGAGGCAGTCGGATGAGTGAGGAAAGGCATAACCACAAGATAGCTAGAGAGATGGCCTCTTACGACGCGTACTAGACGACCCATGTCGATTGATATATTATGTAGAGAGTTTCGTGGACGGAATATTTCGTTAGCATCCCTACCAGGCCCACGCTGGCGGAGGACGGCCCGACTCTAAATCTTGCACATCATGGACCTCCATCTGGACATGGTGCGTTGCAATCTATGTACACCGCACGTTCTTCTTGAGAGGTCCAAGGAATAACAACAATATATTTATTGGACTTCCGTATCCGCAAACAGAGACCGTCCGAGACACGACAGCAGTAGCGACAACAGGTGCACAACTACAAGACCCAAACTAACCTGAGCGCCTCGGAGAGCAACGTCGCATGCATGGAGTTAGCATGCAGAGGGATATCATCGGTATTGAATAAGTCACTGAACACCAGAGGCGCATGGTAAGTCTCCAGTGGATGCCATAGAGAACGCTACAACGCACCTCCGTCTGTTAAGGCTCATCATGAGACGCCGCGTCTTGCGAGGCGTCGTCGCTTTTTGGAGAGTCTCGCAGGTTCTGGAGCTCGATAGAGGGGTCGGGTTTCCGGTCGGTGAAGAGGGTGTCGCCATTGAAGGATGCGTCTCGCTGGCTCTCTGAGGTGACCCTGATGTCGAGGACGTGCTGCGAGTTGGCGAGCGCCTGAAGGTAAAGGTATCCGGTCAGACCTGCGAATCAACACGGTATCTCAGAGGGCATGGCGACAGCTTACATCGCGACATGCTGGCACGTCGGAGGAGTTGCTGACGAGGGCAGACCGATGGATTGCGCTGATCTTAGAAGGGGTGGCCTCGTAATCGCTCTTGCCGTAGCTGGACAGGAAATGACGGGAGTTCAGGCTGTGGAGGTGGATGAGAACTAGCTCCCGAACATGATGCGATAATTAAACACGTACACAGCAAGCAACGAATTCGCATATACTGGCCAAGGAGAGAGGTCAGATGTGTGCATTATACAGGAGGTTCGGACGTACGTTTTGCTGCGAACAGGTTCAGGCCATCGTCGATCAGCGTGTCGGGGTAGAATACCGCCTGTAACACCAATTCGGTAAAGATTTCGAGAGTAGATTGGAAGGCATGACAGACCATGAAGAACGAAATCGTGCTGATTGTGCTGAAGACGCAAAGAGATGAGCACCCCCATCGCCGCTTAAACTCGAACATGCAGCATTACCCAGTCAAGAGACCTGGACCGAAATCAGCGCACGACCGTTAAGCTCTGAACGTGTGACATACCCGTGTTGATTGTGTACATGATGAGGACGTTGATCATCGAGTCCGTGCTAGCGCCGGTGTATCATGAGCGAAGACAGAAGGGGAGAAGAAAGTGCCACTTACGACTTGAACCCAGTTCGACTGCGATGCAACACGATGGTGAGAAGGACGGTCAAGATGCCATCCGCCGCGATGACCATGCCGAGCGCCGTACTGATCATCCACTATGATCGAGCAGCCGATAAGCCAAGGGGATGAGGAAGATATGGCACGGGGCGTGGATAGATATGCGTCAGGCTTACCGAGAACTTCTGGTAGTGGAGAAGGTCGGGTTGGATGAAGGCCTCGACGGTCGCGGCTATCGAGAATCCTTCACGAATGAGCGGACGATAGCCAAGTAAGCATACTGGCTTCATGGAAGTAAAGGAATACCACAAACCCAGTTCTCCGAGGAGGAGGAGGACCTGAAAAGATTTGAATGCCAGAACCACGCTGCGATGGCTTTCTAAAACTTACCACAAAACCAACGATGGGCGCATATCTCGGATTAACTGGGTACTTGGCTGTGAGCGTTGGAGGGCTCGGAGCAATGTGCATATATCCTACTTTTGAATAGTCGCCGCGCAAAGAAGCTGAGGGATGACTATCAGCACACGGAGCCCGAAGAGTAAAACGGAGGCATACCTTTGGGAGACTGCTATTACAACGCCCTGCAAAGGGATCTGTTCAACCAATCGGCTGAAGAAGCACCATAAGAGCTCATTTACCGTGGACATAGGGAGAAGCTGACGGCCGCATAGGTCAGTCCCATGAGTCTCAGCTACAGGAAGGAACTTACGTTAATTGACCACGATCCATGGAACAAGATTTCGGGGTGGAAGTAGTTCGTCGCAAAGTAATAGTAGCTAGACCACGGGTAAGCAGGTCCGCCTCGGTGCAACATGAAGTTCTCACCATGCGTGCATCGATAAAACTGAGTGAACAGTCTCGATCAACCTGACAGGCCTCATCAAACTTGCTCTTAACCCACCCAGCAGGACAGGGAGACTCACAGCACGAGGGCAACCTGCAAGTCACCACGTCAATAAACCCGGTTTCATTGAGTCTTCCGAAAGGCCATAGGTCGGGAAACGTACCATAGCCTTGATGTACGTTGCATCTTGCTTGTAATACGGAAGATGCATATATCGATAGCCTTGGTGCATGGTGAGCCCGTACGTCCTACGCCACATTCTGGGTCAAGGACAATCGCTAGCAAGATGGGACAAGAGCAACTCACATGAGACCTCCAAACGTGCCCAACATAATAGCCCCATAGGTATTGTCCAGCGCAGGGAGCGCAATGGTGAGAACAGGAGCGACCCCAGCAGTGGTAGCATTAGCGTTCGGAGACGAGGCCATGGTGGGCGTTGGGTGAGATGGGGGACAGACCGAGCGCCACTATGTATCGTTGGTTCCCGGTAAGTTCGCGGCGGACAGGGTTTGATTGGACTGGCAGGCCGTCTATTACTGTTACCGCCCCAGGTACAACCAGAGTTGTAACGCACATCGGACCGCCGAAGAGCGGTAAGATATGGGCGCCAAGGCCGCCACCGTTGTGTGGGCACAAGGGCGGTGAGACGAGCGCTGTCAGGGCGCAGTTGGAGAAGCATCCCCGACTTCGAAATGGCCAAAATACCACCGTATCACCACCTCGGAGATGTCGGAAAACGTCGAAGGGTGGCAAAATGACGGGCGGTACTGGGTGCCTAACACGGGCACAGCAGCCCACACCGATGAGAAAAGATGCGCCGTTTCCGAGTGCTTCTCCGCATCGCTCATGTGGACCAAAGACACCGCCCACATCTTCTTTGTGGCGTATCACATTATGTGGTGGACGTTTAAGGGACTGGGATGAACGAGAATGAAGACCTGGTAAACTGGCAGATAGCATCCCCCAAGGCGTAGCGCACCTGAGATCGCGGCAGCTCCGCTATGCCTGGTAGAGTTCGAACACACATCGCGATGGTGCGGGAAAGACTCCGAACCTTAGATCGAGGCGGAGCTAGGACTGATGATGTCAGCTACCCGGGCCATCTTATCCCTCATGGATGGTAGCAGCCCTCGGGTAAAGCCTTGGTGGCCAGTGCGCCGTTTCGTATTCCGATGGTGACTGAACTACTCACTTATGGAGCCAACTATGGCTATTGTACGACATCCGAGTATGGATTCATCCCGATGGCGATATTTTACCCGCGACATCCAGGGATGGAGATGATCTATGAAGGCCTGGGGTAATTAATTGAAAAATCTGACGTGAGGAGGGTACTGACAAATGTGCCCCTACTCGAATCCATGGTACATGTTAACCCTAATTCCTCCTCCTCCCATATCTCCAGGTCTACTGATGTCCATCCTTGACATGTTCTCCCTTCTGCAGCCGCCGTTCGATATGACCTTGCTGAGCGGGGGAGATCCTTGCCACATCACAAGTGTAGCTCAGGGTAGGGACGTGCGAAGAGGGGTGCCTAAGACCTTAGACAGTCGCTGCATCATCGGTGGTAGAACAGACTATTGTGCAAAAAGGGTTGTTGTCAAGCGAGCCGTAGTAAAGTGAGAGTCTGAGGTCGAGCAGAGGGTCGAGTCACCATGGTTCTCAATATGGTATCTCAGACGCCCATCTGCCACAGATAGGCGCGCCACCGGCCACTCCTGAACGTTGAACGTCAAGTTCGAGACTCGCGCAGCAGTCAGGGTGATTGTCATTTTCTGTGCCAATTGTGTCGGAGCCCAAGTTGCTCGGGCTCCTCTCCGAGGAGGGCCGCCTGGCCGAATCTGTCTCTATACCGTGTGATGTAGCCGCCTCTCCGTTCTCGCTGGTCTCTCATCATGTACATCTCGCAGGATTTTTCTCAGTAACTTAGCATGAGGACTCCGAAGTCGACGCTCCGAACTCCGTATGACATCTGAAGATCTGGCGCCCTGCGCTAGTCTCTCTCCTTACTATGGCAGGGAATCATGATGGGAAAGCTGTTGGGACTGTTCCCCCGGGCCGCCGCCACCTCATGCACCTTGCCGGGAATTGGACCCCTTGGAGGCGCCACGGAACTGATTCCTCCGCTGGAACCATGATACATCTTGGGGAATCTATGCCGCTGTCCTCGGAGGGCTGTTTGAGGGTTGGTCCGGAGCTCCCAAGGCACCCCCTATGTAGACGGGCGACCACTGATGCGCCGGTGAGTACGAGTCTTCGATTCTCATGCATCCACCACCGCCCTTCCCGCCGGGGTTGACGCGATGGCCAGATGAACGATTGTCGTGCTACGTTGGGATAAGAAAACTAACTCGAATACCAGATTAATAACAAGCGCATTGCGAAGAATCAACGTGCAAGATGTCCCCTCACGGAATTAGCAAGGTTACCGTGAGAGGAAGCGCAGGTTCCTTGCTGGCTTTGCCCAGAGTCGGGTACTGCACTGGAGCGCTATTCCACGCCATCGCCTCTCCCGTGGGGTCGAACCGGAATCGCTGGAGGAGAACGAGCAGGATGACCTCTACGAGCACACAAACGGGTCAGCGAGAATTCTCCTACCGGGCGCGCCGGGAGGGTAAGATTTACTTACTCAGCTCGAATTGGGCGAATTTGAACCCGCTGCCCGAGAACACCTTAGTCTGCTGCATCACGCGCAAACGGCGTTCATAGACTTACATGCACGCTTTGTTCCCGCTAAGGAACGTCATCCTGTGCCGTATGGGCTTCAGTATCCGCATAAATTTCGCACATGGGGAACTAGGTGAGGAGGACGTACATCTGAGAATATATCCCGGGCACACGGGCTTCTTCGAGCGCTCTCGGGAGCGGCTTCAGCTAACGCTCTGGCTTCTATTTGCTGGCATCCGGACCCCACAGCACGGGGTCGACGTTGCACGCCGCCATGTTGGGAATTAATCGTGTGCCTCTCGGAATGAGGAGAGAAGAGAGGACGCTGCCGTCCAGCATACGGACGGGCTCGGATAGTGGAAGGACCGTGTCTTTAGTTGCCCTGACAATGAAGGAAAAAACACACGTTGCGAGTCAATCTGGACACATGCGCTTCGTCTGCATGACCACCTACTCTCGGAATAGGCACGCAACGCTGGGATATCTGGAGGACAGCGATACGATGAGGGCAATGATCCAGCAAGTCGGTGGCATACGTACACTCGGAAGGACTCTGCATACGGCCACGAGGTACGGCAAGTCCAACAGTCTATCGAAGTCAAGCGTTTCGCCATCACTGTCGGTTTCGACTGCTCGGAGGATCTCCTCGCGCAACTTCTCCTGGAAATCCAGGTGCTGGGAAAGAAGGTCGAGGATGTGGGCAAGCGTGTTTGCAGTCGTATCCATACCCGTATTGAGCATCGTTCTAGACGCGACGTTTGGAGTGCGATAAGTTCGTCATCTGGATGTGGGTCCTCACTGGAAGCCAGAATATTTTCCCGCACTATGGACACGGAATTGCGTCAGGTCATAGACCCCGGAAGAGTAGGGCGTGACTCACGAAGGATACTCATGATGTCCCGCCCCTCGCCGATTTCATGCTTCAGCGCCTCATCGCCCTTCGCAAGTGCAGCTTTCTTCTCTGTGAAGATCCGCACAGACTGCTCGTACGATACGTCCGAAATGTGCCGCTTGTGCTGCACGTCGTCGAGCGGAATAAGTTTCACCACGCGTCGCCGGAACGCGGGGGTCCCGATGTTCACCAGTATTGGGAGAAATACTCAAACGAGGACGGACTTCATCATCTGTGGGCTATGTGAGCGGAATTAGCTTGGTCCTCACCCGATACGCGGACGGATATAGGGTTGTGACGAACACCGGCTGGATGCAAGATATGTTTGGTAAGCTATGGCAAAACAGTCGTATAGTGTCATCGAAAGCAACTCACGGAAGAACCATCTCGACCAAGCTTACCCAGCGAACGAACCCTCTGGAGACCGCGCCGTGTGAGCTTCAACTTGAAAGCGCTTCTGAAAATTGGGAAGACTATGCATACGGCGAGGATTACAGGACGGACTGCTGTAGTGGTCGCCCACAAAACCTTGGTAGACTCGTACGTGCCGTTGTTGCACCACTAGTGCATCTAATCAACATCGAGAACTCATTCAATATGGGAATATAACATACCCGAAGTCGACAAGCTCAGCCTCTCGGCCGGTCCTCAGGCCTCAATGCGGACTTCCCAAGGCGGTGGATTTTTTAAACTTTACATATGTCGCCTATGCTCCATCGAGCTTCCGGTGGAAGATGTGGTAGTTGCAAATACTACGTGCAGGGCAACCCATGGCAGCCAGGGCGCCGCAGAGCCTCGATCATGATGAAGGCTTATGGTGCTATAGCTCATGATGGTCGGAAGGGTGGTCGGGACCCAGTAACGGTCCAGAAGGCTACGGGTGAGACCAGAGTACTGATGACAAGCGAGAATGGGCTCCACCAGCTGCCGGTGCCGCACTGCTGCAGCAAAGTTTGTGTTCAAGGGCTGAGCGCTGAGCCCACACTGGTCGCGCTGGTGTGATAACGTCATGTGATCTAGTCACACTCTTGTCACCAGTCGTGCCCGGCGAAAAAAAAATGAACGACTCCTTCGAGCCGAACTGCTGGATCCCGGAATCGGAAGATTCGGAACCTTGGCTCGGTGCTGACAGAACGGCCTGCCAATATGATATGCCATATGGTACGTCAGATGAACGTCTAGTATGTCTCCTCCGTGTCTTTCCACTCATATTTTCCCCGCCACGATGGCTGGTACTAGTAGGTCCTCGATCGGCGCCGCGTCGACTTTGACCGTGGTACTAACCGCATTTACTTATCGCATTCGCGATGACACTGGCAAGTGGAGAACCCGACGTTCGCTCCCACCTTCTCTGCATCACTACATCGCAAAACAGATCGAGAGGATGGGCCACAGGACGCTCAGTGGCAGATGCCCGCAGAAGCACCAAGCGCTATTTGGCAGTGACGGCATCGATATCAGTGACGCTCTCGTGCCACCGTGTAGGTTATATGATGAAACGACCTCGACTGAATGAGCGTTTAGGAGAAAATCACCCCCCCGCAAGCCTCCCCTCTCATTACTGACATGTCGGCCAGCCCAGGTACACCGTCCCCCAGTGGGTTAGCGATAACGTTCCCCGCCTTAGACAGCACTCTCGGAGCCGTGTTGATTGGAACCGGCATGTCATCTATGTGAGAGCCTTCGATATTCCCCGATATTCCCCTTTCTCCCTTGTTGTACTGATCCCGACCATGCATAGTCTTGCTGGTGTCTCTTTACATCAGATATTTCGTTACTTTCGAAGGTATCCCAAGGACCATTGGTCGGGCAAGGCAACCGTGAGTCGTCAACCCAATCCGTTGTATGCTTGTATGTAGAGCCCTCTTCCAGGTTGTCGTTTTGAGGTGATCCTGCGAAAGGTCTTTCTTGGAGCGCAAGTGCTTATCTACGGCCCCAGTGTCCTCGATATTGTCCACGAAGCTCTGATCATACACGTGTGGTCGGTGCCTATCCCCAGGAAACCGCCACTTGAACTGGAGCTCACGTTTCACAGTTACTATTACATGGTGTCCAACTATTTCCGCCCCAGTCAACTTCTCAGCGGAGTCTGGTACGTTCTCTATTACCTCTATGCGTGTAACGCTGTCAACATTCATGCTGGGACACATTTAGGTCGCTTAGGGTGCGGATTTCTCATGTTGAGTTGATGTTGATGTGTTAACGCACGTTGCCCAGCTTATAATCCCAACGACGGTAAGCCCAATGCCTCTCCTGGCCCCTGAGCGCTCCTGAAAAATTTCCAGGGCATGATTTCCATGATCTCACACATGTAGGCACCCTGATACTGCTTTGAACATTCCCCCAATGACTTCTGGGCGTGCGTACAGATTCTTCGCGCGGCGTATTGTCATACGTAAGTGTCCCATCCTCGAATGATGGTCTTATATCTTACTTCTCGTTACAAGTGGCAGGCAACAAGCGTTTGGTCGCACCCATAGCGATTGTGCGTCATGGCACAATGTCGTATACTTCTCCTAGCTCACTCAACCTACAGACTGCAACAATCCTGATTACCTCGGAACTCGGTACGTGAGGCGATGCTGCACGTTTCATTGTTGTTTGACCCTTCGTGTTTATGTAGCCTTTTGCGCTGGTGAGCTGCCGTGAATGTCAAAGGGTTCTGGGCCTGATGCGAATCGGATAGCGACTACCTTTTACATGTATGTCCACAACCTCCTGGTCAGACCACGTAATTACTAACACCCTCCTCAGATTTAGGGACGTCACCTTCAAGCGTTTCGTGGACCATAGTTCGGTGAGTAAACCAGGCGCTTCTAAAGGATGACAGAGACTGAGCGTGAATCGACCCCAGTGGCTCATCTCTGCGTCCCTCGGGACCAGAGTATTGACGGATATGGTCACCTCCGGAGCCATGGCGGTAATACTGCGAAACAATCGCACGGGTTTCAAGAGGTGAGATGATTTTTCTCACTTTGTGCACGTCGTTCTTACTAGGCTTGCACAGAACGGACTCCATCCTTGACCTACTTATCATGTTTGCAATCAATACCGGTAAGGCTCACCGTTTACCAACATTCTGGGTGACTTACCTTCGTATCGCGTGCAGGGTTGTTGACAAGGTTCGTTCACGACGTCCTCATCAGTCATCCGTACTAACCAAGTTCCTTTTCGCAGCATTGTCAATCTTGCCTCCATGATCAGTGTGCGTCACTTTTCTATCGAAGCCAAACCTCAGACTAACAGTTTTTCAGGCTATCGTACTCCCCAGCGCGCTGATATACTGCGCCATATACATCTTTTCCTCCAAGCGTCAGTTTTCGACTTCTAGGGCACTCGAATATAAGCCTTCAATCTGACATTCGTTTTGCAGTGTATTCGAACTCGGTTCTCGCAGTGTAAGCGTTCACGATCGCGCTTGGTGCCTGTCACCTCACGAGACCACAGGTTGAACTCGCGCAAGTCCCGCAACAAGCACAGCGCCGAGAATCAAAGCCCAGGGATGAGCTGGCTCGAGATGAACGACCGCATCTCTACTGCATGTCGGTCGGACACCAACGCAGAGGTGACTCCCAACATCTCCACTACCACTCTACAGAGTCGGTATTGATGCCTGCACTAGATCTCGGGGGACAGCGTGTTGGACATCACCAGCGTGAAGTTGGCCGCGTCGAGCCGAGTCGAAGGGCCGGCGCTCGATCCGCACAATCTCTCAGCTGACTTTGGGGCCCGCCGCCACCACCGTAAGACGGACGTGTAGTCGTCTGCTGGGCGCTGCGGGTGCCTGTCGACTCACGGTCCTCTCTCTTTCTCCCGCTTTCGAGCCGTTCCCGTTTTTCTTCCTCCTCTCGGATGTACGAGGCGAAGTCGCGCAAGGGGTATTATTTGAATTGCTATTTCGTTGCCATGTCTTCTTTTTGTCGTCGGTTTTGCTTTTGTTTTCCGGAAATGCGAGCTTCCCATAGACACCCACAACGATGGCGACCTCGGCTTCGTTTCTCCGACCGGGCGCGTGAAGGAATGGGTCTGGCCAAGGTTCCATGAGGTGCAGCAATGGGCGGGGGTGACGAGCGTTGTGTGTATCTAACCAGGGTCAAGGGGTGCGCGTTCTTCCAACAGACGAGAGCCTCCCTGCATGTTTGCGCTTATTGTTTTTGTCCATACGTCGCCGCTCTGGATGGTCTAGATGTCCTGCACGTGTGAGTGCAAATTCCTTAACAGGGACAAATGTCTTACTGACGGAAAATGTCCGTATGTTCCTCCATCACTCATACCATGACGATATCTAAACAGAAGCCTACAATAGCGGCCCCAGTACAGACATTCCCCGGCTCAAAGACCCGCGGTGCCACGGTTCGCCCACAAGACATAACACTGTAAAACACCGGGCAGTACGGAACACGCTGCCGCGAGGACAACAAATGAATTTGAAACACACAGCTCATCGCCCGCGCCGCAGTATCTGTGTATGTCGACTGATGACCTCCAGCGCTCGACGCCAGAACCCCGAGTCTCCTGGCATCGGAAGGCTGTCTCCCGGATCGAACATCGGACCAGGCTGCCGCCCACGATTCATGAATTCATTTCAGCCGCTCTGAATCTGCATGTGGCGACTAGGTGAGTTATCCTCCGGTGATTCCGGGAAGTAAGCTCAATGTTACACCTCATGGCTAGCGTCGCTTCCTGTCCGCTCGCTGCATGCGGCCAGGCATATGCACTGTAGTGACACGTCATTCGAATCCGGGGGCCATCTTCCACCGCCGGAAGAAGCTTGGCGAGGGATATGGCGCTCATGATCAGAACGCATTCGTTCCTCACCGGACACCGAGCCCTACGTATCATAGAGGTATCAATCATAAGAAGGTGAAGCCTAGGACGTCAATTTGGAACTCGGCATGATCACACTATGCATCTCACCGCGGTTCGCGCCACTGCTTCCGAGGTTTCGGTTAGACGTGGAGATCGTTTTGTGTCCTTTTTGCGCTCGCCGCACTTGTGTTGGTCAGATGTGGATAGTAGGGTTCGAAGCTGTGGCATCGCGACTTCGTTTCGCCACGAGCCTTGGCGCCTTGCACGGTATTCGCAGATGCGGACTTCGGTGGCAAGCTGTGACAGTCGTGGCATCGTGTTGAGCGCTGACGAAATTAATATTCGGCCAATCGGCTCAGGAGAACATAAGTGGGGTAGCGTGGCACTCAAATTCCTCTTTCCGGCTGCTCGTAAGTACAACACATATCTGCGCGGCAACTCTCGTCACTCATTCCGGAGCAGCTATGGCCACTCCTTCCCCAGATGCATCCAATCCGCTGGCAGCTCTTCTTCAGGAGTTCGCCCCCCTGGACAACAGTTTCGGAGCAATTCTCATTGGCACTTATGTCACTCTAGTGTGAGTCTCGCAGATCTTCGAGCTCACAATTGCACTTCATGCTTTCGCAGACTGTATGGCCTGACGGTCCACCAAGCCTTCCGGTACTTCCGGATATACAAACGAGACTTGCCTCGACTGAAGTTCTTGGTAAGTTCTGGGACCCCTTCCATCTTAATCCTTTCACTATGTTGAACTACGATATCGTCCCAGGTGATTGTCCTTCTGTAAGTCTCGAAGTACTGTCATCGACTCGCATGTGGGACTAGATTGCGTCGCAGAGTGGCGGATACGTTATATGCAGTTTTCTGCGTCCACACCTGGTATGTTTCTCTAGACCTCAACAGAAGTTTCATATTGCTCACTGTCGAACGCCGACAGCTACTACTACCTCGTCAGGAATTACTTCAAACCGGCAGTTCTTAAGAAGGGTATATGGTACGTACCTGATACTGCATTCTTTCCCTGCCTTTCCCAACCGCATCTATAGGTCCCTGCAGGTGAGTAACGGTTTGGATACGGCACGGTGGCCTAAATCACACAACGTGCTACTCCCAAGCTCCTTGCCCCCACAACGGTGCGTAAACAACTCTACCCGGTGGAAACAACGCTGACTCGAGGGTCGTAGGGAGTAATCATTGTTCTGTCTCAGAGGTCATTTCCCCTTCATAGATACTTGCGCTAAATCTGATCCATCGGTTAGCTTCTACTCGCGGCGCGTTTCCCTGAGTGAATTACCTCCCATTTCTCCCGAACTTCGAAACCAACACGAGACTTCGCGGTTTGCAGTGGGGTCCTGGTACAAGACCTTGGTCAGCATCGTGGTAATGTGTCCTCTCGTTCAGAACGCTCCTCCTGGTGCTGACATGATTCCAAGATCTTCCTTATGGTCGGAGAAACTGGTAGGAATTATATGCCCTCCATCGAACTATTCGCGCGTGAAAGTGACGAGTGTCGCAATGACACGACTGCGTAGCTTTCATAGTCGGTAAGTCTTTCGACCGTCCCATTGTCGAATAATGGCTTACAAATAGGCAGCGTCAACGGTCGAAGCGTACGTTTCCTCTCTCGCAATAATTCGTAGACGTATCTCACCGACGCTCCATGTAGGTTCTGGAGAGCTCCATTCGAGACGTGGCACGAGGTTGCCGTAAGTCCGTAAGAATCCCTGCGCAAATCCTATCTCACCGACCTTTATTCAGTGGATGACTTCTGCTGCATGGTCGTTCGCAGTCGCGGTTGAGACCCTCCTGTCGACCACGCTCATCATTGTTTTGCGACGGAGTAGAACTGGTTTCAAGCGGTACGCTTTGAGACTGAAATAGGCCACCCGTATTCTATTCATTCTCTCGTGACAGGACCGACTCTGTGCTCGACATCTTAACAGGATACACAATAAACACTGGTGCGTCCGTCACCACGTTTAGTTTTGAGTGGAAACTTTGAACTGGTCGCCGAGTACAGGCCTGCTCACTGGGTGAGTAAACTCCGATGGGATGCCCTCATTTAACCCTCCCCTGACCTTGCTCCAGGACAGCGAGTGCTTTGTGTTTGGCCCTGGTGAGTGGGTGACACACGGGTCCATCCTTGCGCTAAACATCAAACTAGGCCCTCGTATTCCCCAAGAATCTGATCTACATTGCCACAAACATGGTCACTACGATGCGTAAGTGGTTACCCTATCGACAAAGATAAACATCCTTAACTGCTGCGCAGTGTACTCGAACTCGACCCTAGCTGTGTAACAAATGTCCCCAGCTACTCTGGTTGCAACTGTCACTAATCGGCGCCGTACTGTAGGCTTAACTCTAGGAAGTTCTTGGCAGATCGCGCAGTGAACGGGTTCGATCCTACCGGTCCTTCCTTTGATTGGAGTGGCATGCAACAATTCGGCACCCAGGAGCAACAGGCGAGCGCAATCCATGCCCGGTGTGGCCCATCTATCGCTGACGCTTCTCCCACAGCCGCGTTCGCCTCAGAGCGTCGTACATATCCGGCCGCGGAGCACAGTGGAGCGTGCAGCCCGTAGCATCGAATCAGAATGATATCTTTCTAGTACGGCCGTGTCAAAGTTGAATAGCACTGCTGTCTAACGCCACGATATTTCATGCCAGTAACGGAAATGACGTCGCAATGTTTTGATTCAAACATGTCCTATTCCAAGTTTTACCCGTCCTGTTGTCTTGATATCGAGCCCTTTGGATGCAAAAAAAACACCACGCTCAGGAAGGTAGTAGGACTTCACGGGTCCGAGTCGCGGCACACTGTGCCGTAAAAATGCTCATGGCGCGCAAGTTGCAACGCGATTGATACAGTTCGCTCCATTGAACTCCTCAGGGTGGTTGGCTCCATTCTCTACAGCAATGCCAGTGGGACGGGCCTACAGAAAATGCAGAGTTGTGGCGCGACAGTTAGTCGACGATGGAGCCTGGGAACCATACACCTGCTTGGAGACGGAGGATACTACTAGTATGCACTGTGGGCAAACTGGGTATGAGATTCACAAGCATGAGTACCGATACGACTGGTGCGAGGCTGCATCAGTCATATCGATACTGATGCCTGTGGCATACGCCAGTCTCTGTCCCACAGGACCCGAAAGCAGGGCGGAGGCTCGCAACGCCATGGGAGCGAATGGTACAGAGCAGGGCAGCTATAAGGAGCTCTGAGGCTGCGCTTCCCACGCACTTCGGGGGGCGCATCCTGGTTTGATACAGTTATCGATGAATGTCCAAACAAACCTTCCGGCGGCCGTTCCTCCCGGGCCCCGTGGATACTAGGGTCCTGACGAATTCGTCGACGAGCGCGGGGGAAGTGGTAGAAGACACCAGAACATCACTGATTCCCAGGGTAATTAGCCTGCCGTACCGGTGTTGTTAGGCAGGCTAATAAGCCCGGACTCGAGCTTTCCCGCACACTGCCAGTATCACTAGCAATAACTCCTGCCCACCTACTCTAAGGGGCAATAAGTCAACGTCCCCTGCCAGAGTCCTTTGGCGGGAGATAACGCGGGAAGCGCGCTCGACTGATAACAGATATCTCGAGCGCGCCATCAGTCTCCCGTCGGCAAGACATCTGTCCCGCCCGACCGCGCGCTCTTCCCTTGCCGACGACTCCCACAGATCCGTGCTCGCTGTCGGCGACGATGAGCACGCTCCCTCCCCCCACTCCCCCCCCTCCCCCCCCTCCCCCTCCCCTTGGCCATTTGGGCTCGGGTCTTTTCGTCTGTACTTATGTTGTAAATGCCAATATATTTGTCCTATGAACTTAGGTGTGCAGTGCTCACATAGTACTATACCTCCCAGTGCCCAGTGCACCATGCCGCTGGGCGCTCGCACCCGGGCGGGCGTTGAGTAGAGATCACCGCGCCATCAATCCGTGCACGCGGCATGCTCCGAGGCGCCGCCGACTTCCCAATAAGGCAGGTACCGCTGTGGGCAGCATACAGGGTCCTCGCTCTTGTCATAGCTCAGCCACCAATGGCCTGATTTTCATGAATCGAATTGTATGCTGTTCGTCTACTTTGGGTGCTTCTGACGCCATACATATCATAATATTTGGTGCAGTACCAATATTTGTACAGTAGGTACATGGTGGCTACAAAGAGCAGGGCATGTACAAGGCATTCCTTGGTTGAATAATTCAAGAAGTATCGCGTTTCGATCGCATTTACAATGTGAGTAAAACGCGGCCTCTTTCAAGGGATTCGGTCCAGCCGTTCTGGAGATCCACCTTCTTCTCCTCCTGAGGGTGGAGGGCGGGCATCTGGATCTCGGGATTGGTTGGGCAGATCGTCTCCATTCTTTTTGCATAATGTGTATGGAGTTTCTAGTAGGCCGGGAAGAGCATACTTCTGCCAGTAGCACACGTGTTTCCTGCTCTGTATAGCTGATACCACCCCCTTGCACCCCATGATATATCTATCCAAATATCTCATCAGTCTGGGCGCCGTGTCTCATTTCAGCACGTTCTCCCACATAGCTATCTATAGCTATGGTCGATATATTATTTGGAGGCCCTACAATTGCAAAATATGGTATGTCTCCTCCTCACCCTCTGTATCAGACAACCACAGGATTTCCTTTTCAGCATGCATGATCTATAGATTATAATTAGTACAACTGAAAAGCAGGATAACGCTGCTTTTAAACGGTCCCAACATCATGAAATTTGGTCGGGTATTACCCAAGATATGGCCTGGGGGATCTGGATGGTGCACCATACAACCGGGATTAAGACGCTTCGGACACCAATATTGACTGCACATGCATAACCATAAGGTGGGTTCAACAATGATTTCTCCATATCTCCCTCAGATTTCCTCCTTTTCCCTTGATTCCTTTTGCACCTTGTAGCACTTACAGGCCCCTTTGCGACCGAGGTGTGCTATTTCTTATCCTAACACTAGATCGAATACAGCTGATCACACAGTATACAGGTACTGATAAGTAAACACCCTAGGATCGCTTCGTCCGATAACATGTACAGATATTACTAGAGATTCAGTACAAATATGTGCTCCGTTTACAAAAGGAATGATGTGATTTGAGAGATTATTAGGAGAGATATTGATGAGGAATTGTAAAGATAGTAGGAAATGGATATTGCCATGCCAGAATATGAAACTCGGTCTGCTGGACTGAAATGTTATGTCTCCTAGCTATGAAAGAATGTTTGCAAATTATGCAAAAGAATGGAGACGATCTGCCCAACCAATCCCGAGATCCAGATGCCCGCCCTCCACCCTCAGGAGGAGAAGAAGGTGGATCTCCAGAACGGCTGGACCGAATCCCTTGAAAGAGGCCGCGTTTTACTCACATTGTAAATGCGATCGAAACGCGATACTTCTTGAATTATTCAACCAAGGAATGCCTTGTACATGCCCTGCTCTTTGTAGCCACCATGTACCTACTGTACAAATATTGGTACTGCACCAAATATTATGATATGTATGGCGTCAGAAGCACCCAAAGTAGACGAACAGCATACAATTCGATTCATGAAAATCAGGCCATTGGTGGCTGAGCTATGACAAGAGCGAGGACCCTGTATGCTGCCCACAGCGGTACCTGCCTTATTGGGAAGTCGGCGGCGCCTCGGAGCATGCCGCGTGCACGGATTGATGGCGCGGTGATCTCTACTCAACGCCCGCCCGGGTGCGAGCGCCCAGCGGCATGGTGCACTGGGCACTGGGAGGTATAGTACTATGTGAGCACTGCACACCTAAGTTCATAGGACAAATATATTGGCATTTACAACATAAGTACAGACGAAAAGACCCGAGCCCAAATGGCCAAGGGGAGGGGGAGGGGGGGGAGTGGGGGGAGGGAGCGTGCTCATCGTCGCCGACAGCGAGCACGGATCTGTGGGAGTCGTCGGCAAGGGAAGAGCGCGCGGTCGGGCGGGACAGATGTCTTGCCGACGGGAGACTGATGGCGCGCTCGAGATATCTGTTATCAGTCGAGCGCGCTTCCCGCGTTATCTCCCGCCAAAGGACTCTGGCAGGGGACGTTGACTTATTGCCCCTTAGAGTAGGTGGGCAGGAGTTATTGCTAGTGATACTGGCAGTGTGCGGGAAAGCTCGAGTCCGGGCTTATTAGCCTGCCTAACAACACCGGTACGGCAGGCTAATTACCCTGGGAATCAGTGATGTTCTGGTGGTAGAAGATTAATGATGCCGGCGGAGATACAACGGAGGTATAGGAAGGCTGTGGTGAAGAAGCCTTGAGAATGGAAGGTCTGACCACATGGGCGAGGCGCACGCATGGTGTTCCCGTGCTGATAGGATGGTGGCCCGGTGGCTACGGCTCCGTTTTGGGTTCATGCAGGATGGTGTGACAGGAAGCTCGGTGGCCGGCCGCACGAACCTCTATGCCATTGGCGAATATTCTGAACATGCCACCGCATTAGGTGCCAGTCCAGCGGAAGCGAGGAGTTTCGCCGTTAGCCCTGCACCATAGATGTTAAGATAATTTAATACAGTGATACATCGTGAGCGGACGGTAACAAGGATATAGATCGTGAAAGTATGGTGGGTCATAGACTGTTCGCTACACCGAATCGGCGTACGTCTTGTCGACGTCGACGCTGTCCACCTGTGAACCCGCTCGTCTCGCGTCAAGGTCTCCAATGATCTCGGTCGTGACTTTGACCGTGATGACTGGAGGCAGCTCGGGCTCCGCAGGCTAAGGCAGCGTGTGAGTTCAGCGTCGCAGTAGAGTTGGTAGCGCGTACCTGGGGAACGTTCCACTGCTCCATCGTTGCCATGCGGTGCACATTTGCTAGCGCGTTCATCTTCATCGAGTTCGTATCGAAAATATCCAAACCTCGAGAGGCTAGCCGCTTCCTAGAGTTCAACCTGCATTTTGAGGGGGGAAGGGGACTCAGTTGTGCAAGTAGGGTACATGGGACAGGAGTACTCACACAGCGAGGAAGCAGTTGCCGTATACTATTGAACACCGATTTAAAACCAGAGCAATATGAACTCGTTGAATGAACTTACACTTCCCAGTTATAATGCTTGCCCCGACGTAAATGAGGTTCCTGGGTAATGCCGCGGCCTTTCGACAATTCGTAAGATACTATGCAAGGTAACAACGAGGTGCGCTTACTAGGATCAAGGAGAGGGTGTTGGATATTCTCCATAAGCGCAAAGCACATCGCGTTAGCCTCAAAATACCCTTCAGCTTCAGCCGTCGCCAAAGCTTACCCGATAAGCATGCCTATGAGTATGTTAGCGACATCCAAGGAGGGTCACAACGGTCAGCTACGCACCGGTGTTGATGGTGTATATGATTAGAAGATCAATCATAGAGTCCGTACTACAGAACGGGGTCTTAGTTTCAAGGGTCAAAGCTGAAACAACTTCATGCTTACCGCTTGAACCCGGTACGACTTTGACGCAACACCATGATAAGCGCCCCGGTGAGTAGAACGTCGGCGGACGCTGCCATCCCGAAACACGCAGAGATGAGCCACTGACATAGCTCAGTCAGTTACGATCAAATGACGAGTGTGTAATGCGCACCGTGTGTCCATAGAATTCTTCAAAGCTGTCAACGACGTTCCTGTAGCAGCATCTTGAGTCGAGAACCAGTAAAAGGCTTGCTGTAATCTTACGCTTCCACAGCTCCAGCTAAAATGTGGTCAGTAAAGGCTTTGCACAGTAAGCGGCACGGCTTACCTGCCCCGAATGCTTTACATGGAACATATTGGTGATTCAGCACAGGACAGCGCCTCAAGGACTAGAACTATGAATGTCGTACCCAACGTGCCCGCAAGGAAGATTGACTGTATCATAAGTCAGATTCCTGACTATTCTGACGTTTTACATAGAGCTCTTACCGCGAGTCCAACCACGTAGCGATAGTTTGGACCGACTGGAGCTATGTAAGACACGCCTAATTGTTGATTCAAGGCGATGCTTACTCAGAAATACTCGGCGAGCAAAGAAGCTACGATTGCGTTAAACATATCTCTGGAACAGTGCAGCACAAAACTTACATTTGCGAAACGATCATGATAAAGCTCTGGTACATATTGTCAGATATTGTCAGGTGTAGGACGGAGACTTTGAAAGACGACATACCCCGCAGAGTGGTAGGAACTTGAAGCACCATCCAGGTCAGCCTTCTTGTGCCAAATCAAAGTATGCAAGCTCACAGATATGGACCTGCACATGAACGTGTTAGATGGGATGGTGGATTATCCAAGGGGGCACGCTTACCATACACCACGTTGGGGAAGGACCGCTGGGTTGAAGTAATTGGTAACCAAGTAGTAATAGCTAGGGAGGATTCACGAAATGAGCGATGAAGGTCCATTCGCCTTTACTCGCTACGTACCAAGTGTGCATGTTCATCGCGGAATGCAACGTTTCAAGGATTCTGCGCCACACATGTCAGAAACTGTTCGAACGATAGTTACTAGGAACTACGCCGTACGTGATGAAGGTAACCTGTCAGAAGGGGAAGGGTTATCGCCCAGCATAGAGAAACATGGCACGTCGCTCACCAGTGTCTTGAGCAGCCACGGGTCATCTGGGTACAGACGGGCATAACGGTACGTTTGATGCAATCCCAACCCGTACAAACTGTAATGATGTTAGCCATTTCAGAATCGTAAACAGCTCATCGCATACGCACATGAGACCGAAGAACGTCGCCAGAAGCACGGCGCCGAACGAGTTGTCCAGCGACGGGATCTCTGGCAAGAGGGCCAAAGGATCCGCTGAAGGACTTGCCGTGACGTTGGACGAGGCAGACATGAGCGTTGACGGCATACTGCCGCAGCACCACTGGGATTGGTATATATCGCAACTGTTGTTGTGGGTGCCCTCGAGGAAAGATGGAGGCGGCTTCCTGCTGGGCGTCGGCGGCAGATACTCACAGCGTCACTGACCATCATTGGCCGGGACTGCCAGTGCATCGGGACTGCTTTAAGATGCACAGCACTCCTGCATGTCAGAATTCGTGATAAGATTCGTTGTATGGCGGAACAAACTCACCTTAGGACGACTTGTGGAAGGATGAGGCAGTTCAAGGAGGCGGCCCCAGCGTGTGATCACTGCAGCCTGTACGTATCGGGATTCCACCCTATGCCAAGGCACAGGACGGTCTGTCAAGTTCTTGAGCGCCACTCCAGTATTGTTACAGGAAGCACATTCGGCGCGAGGTGAGATGGCATGATCGTAGACATCAGATGAGCGTCCACACTGACGTCGAGACGTTGAGAGCTCGGTGCGATCGATGGGATCTGGCTTCCAGCGCACGACTCCATGACAAGACTCGGCAGCCAGTACATGCGGCCGGGCTAGTATGCTTGATACTTACTTGTTAAGACGGAGGCTATTCTGAGACTTCCCCATATTTTCATTTCCTACGAGTTGCGTCAGAATACATGTTTTGTGAAGCATTCAAGGAGGTCACATACAGGGTTCGCCACGATCGCTGCCGTCGACCATGTTGATTCCTGCGCCAGAGCCGACCAGCGGAAAGGCTGAGTGATTCCAAAAGCATGTGAAGGAAGATCTAACAGGCACGAGGCCTGCTCGTTGGATGAGCGTCGGCGGATGGTTGGCCACCATCGCGGGTGTCGTCCGTGAGAAACCACATCAGGCGCCCAATCGGGCGGCCCGGACCTTCCGATCCCCCTTCAAATGGCGAGATCCCGCATCCAAGGCGCCCATAGAGCCAAATAACGGCCAAATATACCTTTGGCGGAATTATCTCGTGCCTTGCTCTCGCAACTTTCAGCGTTGGCACTAGCGGCTGCCACCACCCACCCCGATGTGTCCGATCTGCCAGTGCCGTTCGACCCCGTCGATGCCAGCATGGCTTGGAAGTTGGAAGTTGGGATGATTCAAGCTTTCGAAGCTGCAGGCGGTGTGACGGTAAGTACCGCGCTGCACTGTGCGTGGCTCCGAGTCGGCAACAACTTCTCCTTCTTCCGAGTATCGCACGCCCGTGCCACGAACCCACCCCCTCCGTGCTACCTTCCGGGACTTGGGTCCCCGGTGTGCTACGGTACGTGATAGGGTGAGAATCGCGCCATCGCGTCGCCTTCTCTTCCTTTAGTTCCGACTTTCATCGGAGGTGCCGCTGCTCGCGAGAGTGTGCGTCTCCGCCCCACGACTGTCCGTCACAGGTCGAAATTCGAACTGCATTCAAGATTCGTCTACATACAGTAAATCGTAATTGACAGCTGCAGCAGCCTAAGCGGCATTCGAGTCCAAGAATGTGTCCGACGGAGTACGAGTCGTAAAGGAGGGGCGGGAGTCCTCGCCGCACTCGGGACTAATCAGGATATTGTGTACAGATCAAGATGGGTAGCGATGGTCTTACAACGTATTTACTGCGTATCGTCTTACAGATTAATCTTCAGGGGAGTTGTTCCCGGCGTTGCTCATTGGAAGAGCGCGAAGTGGCTCTCGAGCTGGACCCCGGGGCGGCGAGACACCCTAACGGGTAGCTTGTGCTTAAAGAATGTCGTGTGCATGTTAATCATGCCGTCACGCCATTTGCGAGGGTCGAAACCGGGGGGAAGCGTCATGTCGAAGGCGAGGACGAGGCGTGCTAGGGCATGCCGCATCTCGCGGTACGCAAGCGGCTTGCCGATACACGCGTACGGACCTGAGGAGCGGCGGTCAGATGCAGTGCACGCGAAATGAACCCACGCAGCGTACCGAACGTGAAAGACGCGAGGACCGACTTGTTCGCCTGTGTCTCCGGCCCGAGCCCGCCCGGGACCCATCTGTCTGGGTGAAACTCCTGCGTGGACGAGCATGTATGAATGATCATCTCAACCGACGTATGGGAACATCATACAACTTACTCTAGGGTCAGGGAAGAAGTTATCCGGGTGGAGCTGCTGGGTGTAGGCCGCGTATGCAACAATTGTCCCCCCGGGGACGAATTTGTTGTCGATAACCACACCTCCTCTTGGGACTATCCGGGGAAGAAAGAATGGTGTACCCAACCTCAGTACTTCAGCCAAGACGCCATTGAGGAAAGGGAGGGCGGCTAAATCGTTTGGAGGCAGCGATCCGGTGCGGTCTGGAAACGCTTCGTCTAGCTCCTTCCTGAGGCGTTGGTAGTACTTAGGTTCCGCTAGCAGGAAAAAGGTGGCGAGGGTCATCATCACCGCAAGGTTGTCAGACCCTGTAGTGCATTGAGAGAACCATATCAACACGCTACTAAGAAATGAAACCTTGGCGCGAATGCGGCCACACATACCTCCGATAATGGCAATACAGGCATCCCACAGAATGTCTTCTTTAGGGACGTCTCCGAGAAGCTATAGAGGCTTTAGATGCCGCTAGCGCCGCTGAAACCCATAGAGCGTACCAGGAAGGAGGCGAGATCATTGAAATTCGGTGTTGAGTTCAGCCTACTCCCGAGAGCCTCCATCACGGCGGTGAGCATGGCAGTTGCACGCTTCTGAGCGGGTACGTTACACAGGATTTCCATAATCCATGATGATGGACCAAGGCTATGGATATGGGCACGTCAGCAGCGATACGGATGGGGGCATTGAGCGGCGCACGTATCAAGTACAGCGAACGCAATCTTCCCCGTCATCGATAAGCCCATGGGGTCGCCCTTCTTCATGAGCTCCTATCAAGTCGTGCTTTTCAGTAGTGCAGCGAAGGAACGGCTGCTACAATGACGTACGAATTGGTTGCATCCGCCAAATATCACGTCCGCCTGTTACAGCCATCAGGTAAAGTCGGGTACGGTTTAGAGACATGGCACAGACCGTGAAGTCAAATGCCCAATGCGAGAAGACTTCCTTGATATCCAGGAAGCCTATCTCACTCCCCAACTGCCGGCGCTCCATGCACTGCAACAACTCGACCGTCCGTCGTTCGAGATTCGGCATGAGCTGCGACAGGCTGCGACACACATCATTGCTCGGTTTTCGCCTTATTGTGATAAAGTATACGACGTGTGTACCCAGTAGACGTAAACAGGTTAGCCCACAACCGCTTGCGCTCGCGGTGCTGTGCCGTCGAGTCTGGTTTGAAGAACAGCTCGAAACCTTCTGCACGGATGTGCCGTTGGTATGTGTTGCTCTTCTCCATGACCCCGTACAGTGGAATGACGGATGGAGAACTGATGGACAGTATATTGGGGCCTAACCACATCATCAGCATGTCGTCGATGGATTGATTCGGGGTTGTGCTCACCGATGCGAACAAAGGCGCCATACCTATTGTGTAAGTCGTCGAGAAGCTTGTATCGCTCTCCCCATAGTGACGAGTACGTCAGCCAGAGACTGCTGACGCGTGCCAGGACAGGGCCAGGATACGACGCCAATGGATGCCATGGAGACAGCCGATAGAAAAGAAGGGCACCAAAGAGAGAGGAGAGGTAAGCGAGGGATAGGACCAGGGTTGCGCTCAGCGCATGATGGGACATATCCTCAGATGAACTGGCCACGCAGTACTGGACAACGAGCGCAAGCGCAAGAAGCAGCACCGCCTGGTCGCCCCGAACTGGGCGCCGGTGGACGATGACCCATGATGCCTAGATTTCGAAAGCGGCGACGATGAATAGGGAATAACGAATGGGATTTAAGCTTCACACGTACGAGTCCTGCTGCCGCAGCCCCGCCAATAGATGGGGCACGACTCGGAACAGTATCCATCGAGCCAGCGAGAGTGGGCCAGCAGGGACTCGGGGAGGGAGAAGCAGCGGGGAAAGTCGCACGCTCACGAGCGGACAAAGTTCTTATACCGACAGTAACACAGCCCAGCTGCACGCAAACGTCCGGGGACTGTCATGGCCGGGAAGGGAACTGATGTCACTGCGCTTGGCCATCTCCTTGGAGCACTCACCATAGGAGGGTTCCTGGGCAAAAAGGAACCAGCGGCCTTATCTGCATTAGCTTCTTGGATGCTGAGATTCTGCGGTTGCCTCGCTGAAACGACGGGAAAGCACGGAGAGTAGTCATTTCTCACGACTATGGAACTGCAGGTGGACATCTGGAGGAGAGATGACTTCTTCCCGACATGTAGTATAACACGTTTCACGCGTTTGAGGCCGGGAGGATGAGGCACGGAAGGATGAACGCAGGAGCTTTAAGGCAGCAGCCATGCCTCCGTCACGAGATTCATGATAGGCGCCAGTCTCTGAAGGTGTGGGCGGCTTTGCCTCCGCATTGTTCTAATTCCCTTGTCCCGCCCAAACATCGCAGCAAGCGCCTTGTCTACCACCCCCTTCCTATCATTCCTCTCTCTCTCCGTCGCCGCCTGCACCCTCTTCCATTGCAGCGGTCGTACGGGACTGGCTTACCATCAGCGCTGCCACATCGAATGAGAAGCGCGGACCTCATCCGACTCGACCCCTCTGCCCACCAACTCAATTGCAACTTCGAGTCAAAGGGACTCCAACCGAGGTGATTCTTCAAGTATGTAGATGTCTAGATATTGGCTGGATTGGGGTCCCCTTTTCACCGTGAGGAGCGGCGCGTCTTCCCTAGCCTCCGTGTCATCTCGGGCCTCAGTCTCCCATGATTGGACCGGTCGTATCTCTGGTTGCCGAGCGGGCATTCTTCATACATCGGCGGAGTGCCGTCGAAGGGCTGGCATCGTGCTAAACGTTCCTCCCGGTTCAGATGCACGGCTGCAGAGTGCGTGCGCGCCACCAGGCTTTGCATATTCCTCATACGGCGCTCATGCGGACATTCCGCGCAGGCGCGTCGCATGAGTAACTGATCGATTGGTTGTAATTAAGTAGGGAGGCAAAAACCCACGCAGCTTTCGGTGTGTGTTGTGGGTGCCTGGGAGCAGATCGTTTCCATGCGGCGTTCGTACGGGTCCAAAACACGGCCCACGGCCCACGGAAGCTCCCAGTTTTCATTCGCCGGTGCGTGGAATAGTTGGATTTACTATTTAGAATCCCACCCAGGTGCAGTGTGTGACTTGCCTTTCACAAGACGCGTCTTGAAGTCCAAGTTCGCCTCACCCTGAGTATTCTCGGAGTCAGGCGTTCCCGAACTCCTCGGCGCATCTTTGTCGGCAGTGCCCCAGGGACTTCGCAGCGCTGGCCAACCAGCTGATAAACGATCAGGCGGTGGATGCAGGCAGCAGTCGATGAGGTGCTTTGTGTGTACTTGGGTAAATCATTTCGAAGCTGTCCTAGGCTATTATCCTCCCGCGACTGATATCGGTCGTATATGGGATGGCGGTGGCGCAGAAGGGCTTCTTCGGCGTCCCGAGTGGTTCTCGTGCCGATGAGTGGCATGCTCAAGGTTTGCACAGTGACAGACCACAAAGTTCGCCGCCAGCCGGCGGGGGTGCTCTCCGCGCATGTAGGGACGCTCCGCGTGATGGCTGGACGGCCGCCAGCGGCCCCGTTTGGGCGAGAAGATCGAGACGTCTTCACGTCCATCAGGAACCTTACAGGGAGCGTCGGTGTGCGTGTCTGGATATCTTGTATTAATGCTCCCACACTGACACGCTTGCCCACCACACTTCTGTCGCCCGTTCCAGCCATGCAGGACGAAGCCCCCTCACTCCGCACCCCGTCCCCGAAGCAGGAGTACAGGTTCGCCCCCTCCGTTCGTACGACGTCCCCCCTTGCGCTAACGCATTCCGTAGCTCTCAGGTCGCTGTTCTCGACAGCCAACCCAATGGGACCCAGAAGAGGGGGGTAGACTTTTGGATGGTCTACGTCTCGAATCTCATGGTCGACATGCTATCCGTCTTGGACGTGGTGAGTATCGAGTCCCCTCCTACCGTAGCGGGTGTTCTGATGGTGCGCTGCACGACACCTCAGATGGCCGTCTCGACCTGTCTCCCAACCATCGTCAGCGACTTGAATGGCACAGACTTCATATGGGTCGGCAGCGCCTTCACTGTCGCTTCCACCGCCATTATCCCCTTCGTTGGCCATCTCGCTGACGGCTTTGGACGCAAGCCCATCCTCCTTGCATTCATCCTCATATTCGCTGTGGGGTCAGCCATTTGCGGAGCAGCCCAGAGCATGAACATGCTCATTGCAGGTCGAGGTGCGCGACGTCATGTTCATTGGTAACGAGCTGCTACTCACTCGAGGATGACAGCTGTCCAGGGATTTGGCGGTGGAGGATGTCTATCCATTACGGAGATCGTTTACGCGGACATGGTACCGCTTGCCGAGCGGGCGAAGTTCCAGGGAATCATAGCAGCGTAAGTGTGTTCAGTTATCACGCGTGCTTCGCAGACGGCTAACACGTCTCGTATTGTGCAGCGTGTGGGCTATAGGCTGGTTCGTGATGCCGGCGCTCTCATTGGACGTTACTGACTGAGGGACAGCGCCATCGGACCTCCCATTGGAGGCGCCTTCGCAAACTCTGGTGCCTGGCGATGGCTGTTCTACCTAAACCTCCCTCTGTGCGGCTTGGCATTCTTCCTGACCACTGTCTTCTTGCGCGTGCATACGCCGCCGTTCAAGCCCAAGGAGGTCGCACGGAAGATGGATTGGACGTAAGTCTTTCTCCTCCTCGCTCAGAGTTGAGCATGTCGCTAAGTAAGAGCATTGTGACAGTGGCATATTCATCATCGTTGGCAGTACGATATCAGTGCTGATCGCGATGACCTGGGGAGGGCTTCGTTTCCCCTGGAGTTCCTCACATGTCCTGGCTCCTCTGATCATTGGCGCTTGCGGGCTTGTCGCCTTCATCGGCTACGAGGGATGGGACGCTATCCCCAAGATCCCTGCAATGGTCGTGCGATGGCGATGGGAGTGCAAGGTCCGACCGGCTCTGGCCGCGGCCGACCTAGAATTGGCGCCGGTCCGGGAAGAGCTTGGACTGCCCCCCGATTATGGCCGATCGCCGTCGGGTGTCCTCCTGCTGGAGCCTCCTGCTGGTAAGCCTCTGTCCGAAAACGAAGAGAAGTATTGGGCGCACGTAGCAATAATCCGGGAACGCCTCGCCCCCTTGTTCGCGGATCAACCATGGAACCCCCGGGGGCATCCAACGCGTGAAAACCTCACGGTCAGTCACGTCTCCATTCCGGCGTAGTTTCGATCCATCTGAAGTGCTTCATAGATTCCTGAAGAATTTTTCCTCAGCATCACCACTCTCAGCGGGTATGCATGCTCTTGATGTGATAATTGTTATACTGACTGTTTGTGCTCCCAGCTACCTTGGGACCTTCTTCCATGGCATCGTGTCTCTTGGTGCTATCTGTGAGTGCGCCGACTCCGTTCATCGTTCCTTCCATTCATGACGGTTGCGATACACAGTTTACCTGCCCGTCTACTTCCAGGCAGTCCGTGACGCTTCGCCCGTTGGTTCTGGCGTGGATATCTTTCCCTTGACGTTGACTATTCCGCTGGCCGCTATCATCCTCGGCGGCACCGTCAAAGCAGTCGGTGGGAAGTACCGAGTACAAAACTGGATTGGCTGGGCACTCTGTGTTCTGGGCTTTGGTGTCATGTCTACCGTCACGGAGCACAGCTCGCGCGGGCAGTACATCGCGACCCAGATCCCAGCAGGGCTGGGCATCGGCGCGATCTGGGTTGCGACCCAGCTCCCCATCCTTGCTCCTCTGAAGGTCTCCAACAATGCGCATGCACTCGCCTTCCACATCTTCCTCCGGCGTTTCGCTCAGGTCAGTCTGGTCGCGCGCGCGTCTCCCATACACTCCTGACGTCTCCGTTCTGTTCTGTTTTAGAGCTTTGGCATCGCGATTGGCGGGACGGTCATCCAGAACGTGCTCCTGCACGACCTCCCGGCGGCGTACGTCGCGACGCTTCCGAAAGGAGTCGAGGTCGCGTACGCGATCATCCCCACTATCTCGCAGCTGGACCCGGCGACGCGAGACCAGGTGCGGCACGCGTTCGCGCAGGCGACGCGGGTTGTCTGGCAGGTCATGACCGGCATCTCGGCTGGCGGCCTCCTTTCGTCTCTGCCTATGCACGAGAAGGGACTGGTCGGAAGCCTGGACACGACGTGGGGGCTGCGAGAGCGTGTCAAGACGGAGAAGATCGAGGAACCCTTGTGAGACAGCCGTCGAACCGAATGATGAAGATCCACAGGAGTTGCTACCAAGACCCTGTGGCGAGCGACGCTGTTCAGCGAGGTTCTTGTACGCTTGTTTTCCGTGTCCTCCATGTCGGCGCGGTGGCGCGGTGGTCATGTCTTTTTGCATATGTTTTGTCTCGTCTCATATGTCCCGCATCAGTACAAACGTCATGTTATCGCATGTTTTGTGTTGCTATCGCATTCTGGACTGTAGATATTTATACGTCTTGAAACTGTCGTTACAGGCTGTAGTTAGATAAAACGTCAGTCCAATATCATGCACTCGAAATTCGCTCCAGGCTTGGGCCCCTTCTCTACTATCCACACTCCTCATTGGCTCTTGGTTGAAGTGTAGACAGCGCGAGACGACGTGAGGGATAGCATGACGTACGTTCGTCTTTCGTTGAGAGGAGGCGCTAGGGGAATGGTACTTGAGGCGAGGTTCTCCTCTAACCTCTTCTCCGACGCTCGCCCGCACGGGCTGCGACCTCCTCGCGTGCTAGCTTGACATGCATCTCACGAGCGTGGTCACAGTACCCGCGTTGTACCTCTACTCCCTCCATTCTGACAGTCAGTGCATCCAAGTGAGTCGGCGGGCCCACCGCGGGCCGGCGGCCGCGATAGAGGCCCTAGTACTTGATACTGCAAACGCAGCCGTGTCCTCGAGCTCCCCGCTCAGACAGGCGATGTCATCTTTGTCCACTCAGGCATTTCACTGTGAAAGGCGAACAAGACTCACTTCGGCCAGGTGTGCGCCACCGCGGTAGCGCCTGCGTTCCTTGCTTTTCGCGCGCGACCGCGGCGATCGCGACTTGGACGAGTACGAGCATTCCCTTTGCCAACTACCGATTCCCTTCACGGCTTGCTGCAGAAGGAGAAGGAGTGAGTTCACCAAACTGGACAGAGTTGCATATCTGATGCAAACACAGTGCGTTTAAAGCGAGTCCAGGCGAGGAGACAAAGAGGCTGCGCGGAATGTTTGCAACCCCTGAAGGTTGTGCTGTAGGTAAATGCAAATTCGTCCGAGGAGATGTACATGTGCGCGCTGGCGTGAGAGGTAAAAACGCGTAGAAATGATAGGCGGAAGGAGAATCCATGATGTATCCTGCAATGTTCAGGGAACTACAGATGGGGTATTGAACAAATAATCGACTCAGTAAGATGCAAACACAATCACCCTTCCTCCGGCTACGCTACTGCCTCCACCAACGCATCCAGGTCAACCCCAGGACGGCGAGTGACCTTGACGTACAGCTCCTTCTCCAGGAACATCGTGCGCATGTTGAGGATGCCAGAACGGAACCCAGCGACATCAAAGCCCTCCTGGAGCTCAAAGTCGAATGCGAGGAGCAGGCGGGCCAGAGCCAGTCGCATCTGGTGGTACGCTAACACCTTCCCGATGCACGAATGCGCACCTTGGGAGAGTCCGTCAGATATCACACAACTGCTGCACAGTCACACCCTCTCACGTACCGTACGAAAACGACGCGAGCATCGCCTTGTTGGTCCTCGTTTCGGGGCCGAGTCCATCGGGCAGCCATCTGTCCGGAAGGAATTCCTACAGATTACACGCGCGCCTCAGTGCACGTTCGACGTCATTTTCCAAAGCGCTACTGACCTGTGGAGATGGGTAGAAGTTCTCTGGGCTAACTTGCTGAGAATGGGCGGCCAGTGCGACGATCGTGCCCTCGGGTATGTACTTGCCATCGACCACGGACCCGCCGCGCGGGATGATGCGAGGGTTGAAGTACGGAGACGCCAGGCGCAACGTTTCGTTGATTACGCCGTCCAGGAACACGAGATCTGCCAGCGTGTTTAGCGACAGAGGGGAGGCCGGGTCCGGGATCGCCTCGTCTAGCTCCTTCTTGAGGCGGTGGTAGTACTCCGGGGTGGATAGGAGGAAATAAATGGCGAATGTAACCGTGATCGAAGTGTTGTCGGAGCCTAATATTTATACTTGGTGAGATGGTCGGTCGATGCGTTGAACGCGTCTACTCACCTCCAATTATTGCCACAACTGCGTCGGCATCGAGATCCAACCCTGATACTCCGCCGTCGATCTGTTGGGAGACTATGAGAGCCAAGTGAGAGTAGCAAAGAAAGAAAACAACTGACAAGGTACGAAGCGAGGTCTCTGTAGCTAGGCAAGTCTACCGCCGTTACGCGCTTGTGCATCATCTCTATCGCGTGGTCCCCATGCCGGCGCATCCTCGCTGTGAACGGGAGGTGCCAAAGGATTTCCAGGAGCCAGGGAGACTGTCCGAGGCTGACAAGGCAACGATGAGTTTCGTGGGGTTACGGGACTAATGGACGCTTACATATCCATCATAGACATGGCTCGCTTGCCTGTTCCGACGATGTTGCGCTTGTCCCCGTTCTTCATGAACTCCTGTGAGGTATGTAAGCAAGGGAGAAGGCTGTCACCGAGCGTACTATAGCTACGTACGAATTTGTTGCACCCTCCGAACACCATGTCTCCCTGCGGAATGGGAGGTCAGCTACTAGTAAGGATTTGAGTCCAGGATGAACGTGCGCAACACGTACCGTGAAGTCATGGGCCCAGTGGTACATCGGTTCGGACATTTCCACGAAGCCGTCCTTGGTCTCCGATTGCCGCTGCTCAAGGGTCTTCAGCAGCTGCACCGTCCTCCGCTCAAGCTGAGGGACAAGCGGTGCGATGCTAAATAATGGCCATCAGAGACCCCAAGTGGCGAAAGGGGGGGGAAAGCACAAACCCGCCGGGCGCGAACATCGGAGACCAGATACGCCTCCGAGCGCGATGCACGTCAGGTTTATCTTGTTTGAAGAAGAGCCCTGCTGCATCGAAGTGGCCGGGTAGGCGATACATCTCGCTCTTCTCTGCACAGACGTAGATGGGTACCGCGCTGGAAGAGTTGATGGATAGAGTGTTCGGCCCTGTGCACAATGACGATGAGGGAGGCTGGTCCGTACGGAAGCTCAAAACGCATACCGATACGAAGAAATGGGCCATAGCGGGCATGGAGGGCGTCCAGGATGAGGTATCGCTTCCCCGTGGACGATATGTACGTCAGCCACAGGCTCGTGGTCCTGGCCAAGAGCGGGCCGGGGTACGATGCCAAAGGATGCCACGGAGACAGTCGGTGAGTGAGGGTGATCAGGAACAGGGTAAGTGCATAGACTGCGCCGACTTCCATCGAGGTCTTGAGAGCGATATGTGATAGCGCGGAAGCACCGAGAGCGAAGTAGAGAGTCGTGAAACCAATTGCATGGCCGAGAACTATGAAATCGCCACGCAAGGTGTATCTATGAAGGAGTACGACCCAAGTCGCCTGTTAATGAGTGAATGGTCAGACGTTGGTCAGGTAGCTTTGACCAAGGAACACACGAGGGCAAAACAAGGTGCCGCATACAGGCACCTTTGGTATTCGGTGATAGTGTCCAGACTCATGGGAGCTGGGGCGGAAGGGATAGTGTAAGCGGGGGGAATGGACTCCTTGCGACGAGGAACCACCCGGGGTTCTGCCAGTTTTAAAGTGCGTTCAAGGAGGGCGCTAGAAACACCTCTTCCGTTTCACCCCAAAAAGAACATAATGAGGTCTGTCCCCGCCCACCGTCTTGCAGATGCCGATGCGGTGCGCGAGTCAGACACGATGGGCCCTTGAGAGAAGATCATCACTGGAGTTGCGCGTTGTCGGCTTGTCAATGTCCTTGCGGACATTCAAAGATGAGCGCGAAGAAGTTCCGATCACTTCGTTTGATAGCTGGACGTATGATGCCCTCCTTGTGAACCGAAAAGGCGGATGCCATCAGGGAGAAGGACCTCAGTTTAGCCACCCTAGGAAGGTTCTCGCGCAGCGTAGTCCGTCTCGCACAGCTCGCGGGGCTTACGAGAGCCTCCGAAACCTGGGCGTGTGTCACAAAATAGAGAAGCCCGTCATATCGATACATGATCATACACAACTCCCGAAGCTTGGATCTCCGTGTACTAATTGCCGCAGGGATACCATGCGCGCTGCATCATCCAAGAAGCTTTAAATAGGCCGATAGCACAACGCGACAAGCATTCACCTTCCGAGGAGCCAGAGTTACACGTCCACCCAGGACAACATAGGTAAGACAAATCCGTCCTAATGGTAGGGAAATCTTGGTTACTTATCGCCTACACAGCCGTCCTCCACTCCTCCCACCATACTCCCCTGACAGAAAATGAGCGCACTCCATCTCGTCAAAGCCGTCCTGCTCCTGTTTTCAGGGCTGGCCTTCGTCGCGGTCATTTCCCCACCACGGCCAGCCGCCGAGGGAAAACGACCTGTGTACAAAGGACAGCTCTTCGAACGGGTCGTCCGCCACTTGGCACGCTTCGCATGCGTGAGTTTCCTGGGCCTTTCATGCGGAGTATATGACTGATGACCACCGACCATCAGCTCGGCGTCGCAGTCGTAGTGTTCGCTCAAACTCTGCTGCTCCTCTCGCGCAGCCCAAGCATCGGGATGAAACCACTCGTCCCATGGCTATGCCCCCATCCGACGGGCCCTCTCGATGCGCTCGCCGCGTTTCCTGCCCGGTTCTTGGCAGGTACAGCCCTGCTCGCCCTCGGAGCCCTTCTACGCGCGGCGGCGTACTGGGCTCTGGGCTCCCTGTTCACGTTCGAGATCGTGATCAACGACGATCACTCCCTCGTCACGGCGGGACCGTACAGATACGTCCGGCACCCGTCGTACACCGGAGCGGTGCTTATCCTGCTCGGGACCCATCTCATCCACTTCGGCGCTGCGGGATACATGACCCAGTGCAAGAACGGGAACCCGCCCGTCCTCGCACTCGAATACATGTGGCGGGCGGGGACCGTATTCGCGGTGTTCTCGCTAGGCCGCCGGTGCAGTGTGGAAGATGCGCTGCTTCGGGAGCGATTCGGAAAGATCTGGGAGGAGTACAGGGTTGACGTACCGTATCGTTTGTTGCCGTACATCTACTAATTCTGCCATGTATGTGATTCGAGCTTGGGAATTGACCGAGCCTTAGAGCGTTTTTGTCGAAGATTGGCAATCGTTTAGAGGAACATGGGAGCGACTACCTGGATCTTCGAGTTACTTCATCCGAGTCCGACGATCATCGGGAGCTTCCGAAAATACAGGTGCACCACGAAGTAGAGCGGTGAGCGCTGCGCACATCGAGCACATTATCAACAGAGAAGCAGGGCAAGATGTATCATGCAGCTCAGGACCAAGTCGTGGCGAAGACACGGAGGCAAACGAGGACGAACTTCTTCCGTCGCGGAGGTGGCTCGTTCCTGGCAGCTGGGACCCCGGACAGCGCCTTTCGCAAGTCTGCGGCCAGCCGCCAAGCTTCTCAACTGGCCAACAAGTCTCTTGTCCCCTCCCGGGATGCCGGCACTTCAGTCTTCAAGACGCTGCGGCTGTTTGGGCGATTGATATTTTCATGACGGAGTTCGTCAGAAGTGCCACCAAAGCGCGATGCCAAACGCTCATCCGCGCTTCGAGAACAGAAGACTCGAGCTGACTGCGCGCCTCTTGAGTCTTGAAGCGGTGATACCGTCGAAGTTAATGTGTTTTCATGGTATGTGATCCCCCAGGACATACAGCATTCATGGCTGTGCGATGATGGGTTTATAGGCTCCGTACGGACTGCGCTGCCAGCGCAGAATTGGCTAGTCACGATGCCCTGAACGCGGTTCTTACACGGCTCATCCTTCCCATGCACCGTGTGCAGTCGCATTACGCACTCCCGCTCTTCTGAGACTCCGGCTCATGGTTATCCGGCTTCGTTTGCGCCCAACAATCAGATATGGTTTTCTAAGTACTCCAACTTCGCAACCTGGTGCACTTGATCACGGGTTCCTTTCGAGCACAGATGTATTATTGCACATTGCCCACCGCTCATCAGTGCTACAGCGGTTCCTCCGGCGCTGCGTCAACCGAAGGAAGTAATTCAAGGAACAAGAATGTCGGAGATAGAAGGACGAACGGCAGCGGCGAACTCCATGCAATCCGACCCATATACAACAATATCCTAGCTCTAACCAAACCTGGACGAATGGCACTGTAAAAAACGCACCAACATCAGTATCCTCGCGGAACACGCCTCAGCGGGCCATGGAGTGAGACGCAGAAGCATTTCACACGACCGGCACAGACACTTCGGTCGAATCGCCCTGCGGTAGTCCATTCAGCCCAAGCTCATCTCAAAGCATGACAACCACACGCACCGACTTCTTCTCGTTCTCGTTCTCGTTCTCGTCCTGTAGGCCCCACTGCGCGTCCCTGTCCTGGCGGAGCTTGAGCTCGCGCATGAGGAACACCGAGAGCAAGCCCGCGCCCGAGATGCCAATCATCACCCGCCAGATCAGCTGCGTGGATTGCGCGAACGCCGCGCGCACCTGGCCCTTGAGCGGCTCGGGGAGGCCCGAGATGGTGGGGATGATCGCGTACGCGATCTGCACGCCCTGCGGGAACTGCGACGTGAACTCAGCGGGGAGTTTGTTCAGGAGCGAGTTTTGCAGGATCGTCCCGCCCAGGACGATGCCCCAGCTCTGCGTGGCGTCAACATCTGCAAAAACAGTTGGTGGATTCGAATCGACGACGTACCTGCGCGAAACACCGTATGAAGGTGAAGAACGAGAGGGCATGCGCACTGTTGGAGAACGGCAGCGGTGCGAGGATGGGGAACTGGGTGCTGATCCAAACCATGCCGAGGCCGACCGCGAGGGGTATCTGGCTCCCGATGTACGCCGCGCGGGAGCTATGCTCGTCGAGGATGGACAACACCCCAAAGCCCACAATAATGAACATCCAGCCGATGTAGTTCTGCGGGCGATAGCGGTTGACTATCTGCACTGAGAGCCCGGTGAGGATGCCGAAGGGCGAGATCGTCAGAGACAGCGCGAACCCGTAGACGCTCGACCGGATGGCCGACGCGCCCAACGACGCTTGGAAGTACACGGGGAGGTAGTCTAAGATTGGTTTGTCAGTCTATTGTACGATGCTGAGGACAAGGGGCGTACATATGGCTGCGAGCGCGACAATACCGTGGAAGAAGGTTCCGATGTACCTGTGAAAGCAGTCAGCAAGTGCGCCACATTTCTGGGACTTCTGGGACGTTATTGCACTTACCCACTGAACGTAGTGCGATTCGTGAAGAAAAAGCGTGGTACCTGCAAGATGTCGTAAGTATGAGGTTGGAAACCACTTTGTACTGCCGTACCGTTGGGCCCTTCAACCAGAAAAATTCTATGGCGAAGAACACCAGCAGACCGACCGCCCCAATGATGAGTGGCACGAGAACATGGGCGGACGACCATGGAAACTGGACCCCTCCCCAAGTAATAGCAAGAAGTATCGATACCGTACTTCCGGCCATAATACCAATACCGCTGTGAGACGTCATAGCATGAGTGTGGATCCGCAAGATAACCTCGGACGCAAGACGTACATCCAGTCAATTTGGACGATCTTCTCGCGCAAGCTTGATTTCGGCGTACGAACGCGCAGGAATATAGCAGAGAGGACGACCGCAATGGCGCACAAGGGAATGTTGAGGAAGAACAGCCATCGCCAGGCTCCCTTGTCAGCGAGAGCCCCGCCAATAGGTGGCCCAATTGCACTGACGAACAACTAATGAGATAGCAGTCGATCGAGTTCGCAAATATAAGACGTACCAAGCAAGTGCCCACACCCTTCATGGGCTTTCGTCAGCCAAAGAAGCGTCTTTCAGTTCACAAAACTCACGATGCCTGTATCCCTTGATATTTTCCTCGCTCCGGAAGAGGAACCAGGTCGGCGTAGATGATCTCTGTAATTGCAATGCATCCTCCGCCACCGAAACCCTGTACCGCTGAGTGTGGCGTCAGCGTCCGCCACAACAGCAAAAGTTACAGCCGTCACTGACTTCGTCCAGCTATGAGCATATTCATGTTTTGCGCGGCACCCGAGATGGCAGATCCGATGGCGAAGGTGACGATGAACGCGAGGAGGACCGGCTTTCTTCCGAACGCGGACGCGAGGTTGCCGATGAAAGGGAGGACCGCGGTGGACGCGATGGCGTAGGCGCTCCCCGCCCACACGAAGTCGGTTCCGTGCAGGTCGTCCACTATCGTCGGTAACGCGATTGCGATGGCAGTCTACGAGGCCCGTCCAGGATCAGACACAAGGTCTCGCAGCACAAGTGACGAGGGTAACTCACAAGGTCGAGCGCGGAGAGCATGTCTACGACCAGATTGGAGACATAGACCATCCAGAAGTCGAAGCCGCGCTTGAATTCCGCGGGTGAGGAGTCGCTATGCATGTTTGGTGAGCGATATGACCCAGGGAATGAACGTGTTTAGAGGACCACGCACCTTTCCATGACGAAGAGGATGTCTTTGGTCACTTGCAAATGTGGGTGGTAGAGGTATATGGATTCTACCTCGCCTTGACGTCCGGACAGTACGGGGGCGGGCGACCTCGAGGACGCCTCAGGGTGCCGCGAAGCTGATAGCATCCGCCGTTTAGCTCTCGTGGCCGCGGCGCGCTCGAAGTTGACCTGGTCCGGGAAAGTGGCATGGGAGTCGGACAAATTCGGTAGTCGTGCTTCCTCGATCGTCAAGCGACAAGAAGAAACTGAACAATCCAAAAGGCGCGGAACGGAATGGGTTCCGGGGGCTTTGTGGAATCGAAGAGTTGTACTCACCGCCATGCGTGGTCCGATCGGACGCCGGTGCCAGTCTAGTGACTCTAAGTACACGATCGACGTGACGGTGAGAGCCCAGGCCAATCCCCCTCAATGCGCGCTTCGAGATGACACCGGCACCTTGTTGGATAGTTGTTGGATCACATCGCGCTGTGTTATCGGCGGGATTACGAGCTCCGCAGCACATAGGACCTTCGTGGATATCTGGAGAAGCATTGACATGCCGCACTTTCCCCAATAGCAGACAGAACTTGCCTTCGCAGAATCATCGTGCCGTCGAGACTCGAGGAGCATGACAAGGACATCGCCGAGCTATCGCCCTCCAGCCAGTGGGGGACATATCAGGGAGCTCTTGGCGTAGATCATCGCATAAACAATGGCAGTCGAGTTGGAGCCGGAGACTAGCGGAAGAGATGAGCCGGCGGAGGAGGATGAGAAACGATTCGAGTCGGCATCTGGGCCGTGAGAACGCACGCTCTAGCGCCCATTCCTCACACGGGCGTCTGGGATACCAATTTGAGAAGAAAGTTGCCACCCGGCCGTGCCACCTTGATCGATATCGCAACCCCCACTCGCAGTAGTCTTCTACCTTTCATTGTGCAGCCTCTTTCTTAGCTGAGTCTGATCGAATCTATAACTGGTGAACGCCGCTGCGGTGACATATTAAGCACGAGGAGAACCGGCAAAGCCTCGGAGGACGAGGAGAAATTTGCATGTGCCGTGGATTCGAACAGGGCTCCTCCTGTAAGTGCCGTCGTGACTTCTATATCACCACCTTACCTGCTTGCTAACATCAACATCATCTATGAACGAGGCGATGCAACAACGACAATCCGGATAGTTCACATCTGTATCATCTGCCCGCCCTCGCCTTCCATCTAGGAGCTGAATGTTTTTCCACCATCGCCCTCGATACGTAGTATCTTAATCAGGATGCATAGTGCTTCTGTTGCGATCTCAGGTTTGCTATGTCTTTCGGAATGCTGTTCTCCACTTGACTGAGCGTTCATCTCAGGCCTTTGAGAAGACGCCACAAAACATGATGTGTAGGGAAGAAGACCCGAGCGCTGTCTTGCATGATCATGTACGGGAGAAGCCAAGGATTCGGAGCACTAATAAAGGGGTCTCATGAAGCCGGCCTGCCGTGCGTATTTAGCTAGGCCTGGTCTCCGGTAGTCTCGTACCCTCCGTCATTCGGCTCCTTCGAGTTCGGCGCGTCCTGGCATCCCCGACGCGTCGATATGGCGGCCTTTCGATGTCGTATATCGCTTCTCGAGATTGCGCTCTGTCGCGCCATGAGCAGCAAGGGCGTAAACGCGCGTCCCCCGGCGCAGAGAGCGAGAAGAACCCCTTCGGCGACGTCGTCTGGCTCTACAGCTGCGGCAATGTTGACGGCCGTCTTTCACAGGACATCGGCGGTCAGATTTGCCTTAGAATTCTGGTCGTATCCGGAACGGCAGAAGTCACAGGTGAGTCTGTCCTAAGTACTCCACCAATCTCGACTGACCGCGCTCACAAAGAAGGACCTCGAATCAAGGGCACTCTCAGGGCGGTGTGATAGCGATATGCCAAAGACACGTCTCCGCTGTATCTCTCGGATCTCAGCACCCCGGTACTTGGCTGCCCTTGACATCCTGTCTAGTCCCACCTGTTGGATGCGTCTCCTGGCCTACTTCATTTGTCGTCGTCCACTAGGGTAACACTAGGGTAACTCCCCTGTCGCATCCAAGGCTCGCCGGTTTGGACTCCGAACGGACGTCCAAACACCGCAGAAGTTCAGAACTCTAGTGCCTGGACGCCGACGAAAGAACTTCCTCGGCCCGCGGTGACCGATGACCCTCTCCTCGCACGGCAAATGTAATGCCTAATATATTCCCTCGCTCAGTCCGCGTATTCGATTTGTTGCGGTACGCTCAGCAAAGTGAACTTGGTGAAGGGAGATACACCAGTCGGAGACGACAGTGTGCCCAATTGAGCGTGCGCTCACTGCTCGGTAGCATCATTCGACAGGAAGAAGGTGCCACCATTATTGCTAACAGTTACCGCGAAGGACGGAAATTTGCTTAGAACCCCAGGATCCATCTCGGTTTCGGCGCCGACACACGTAGTGCACATGGCACAACCCATATGCATGTGCACGTTTCCCAGTCCTTCACGGATGCTGCAGTTGTGAGGTGCCTCCGGAAGGACGTTCCTCGGACAGTATTAGGAAAGTCAATGTCCGTCTCACCGTTTGAACAACAGCTGGCTGTTGCGCGAACCTTGCTGCACCGCCTGCTTCCGAGTCCTCGGGTGCCTCCGACCTGTCAGAGACGGCCACCGTCTCCGCCGGCTTGGACATGGTATCTCCCTGAACGAATCGAATCACGAGGAATCAGGTTCTCCGTACGTACGTGGGGGCAGACCGCAGATCCTCCTTGAGACCATACCTCGGCCGGCCTGATGTTCGAATCCCGTATGAGACCTGTTGAAATCTACTTTCCGTTTTCGGACACTTCTTCTGGGAGGCGGAAGTTGATATGAGGAGGGGAAGGTCCGTTATTCGCGGCCTGCGGACTCATTTGTCAAAGAAGTACTGTAGTATACCTGACACCGCGCGCATCCGTCGCCCTTACGCAATGCCGCGGCACATAAGTACGACCCTCGGTAGTTGTGCCCTCTAAGCCGGCTTCTGCAGCGATGGACGGTGGCTTCTCGTATTCGACTTTTACATATCCAGGGAGAGTCGCAGTCGGGCGCGGACTGAAGGTGGCCCGGTGCCTCCTTGCACTTGCTATCACCGCAGGGACAGCGCATAGAAGCATTGTAGCTTGCGGAAACGACATATGGTCAGCGGACCTTGGCAGGACGCGAATTCTGTTCGTTCTGGACAACATTGGTATCCTATCCGTGTACACAGAATGAAACGAAGCGAGCTACCTAAGCAGCGGGACGTCCGGACAGGTGCGCTTCGATGAACGAGACGTACTCCCCAATAACCTTGTCCGGAATGTCCCCGGCTTCGTGCAACAAGTCGTGGAGGGCACCCTGGGGTCCCCGTGAGCTCAGGCTGACGGTATGGCAGCAGAGCGCGGTACTCACGTCGTACTCGACTAGCTTCTTGTCCTCGATCTGCAGTTTGTTGAAGAACGCGACTCCGGCTTTCGGGCTGTTGACCTATCCAGGGCGGACGGACGTGAGAAAGCCGACTCGCTCGATAGTGCTTGACTCTTACCTCGTCTGCGGTGCCCCAGGTTGTGATTATCTGTTAAATGAAAAAGGTCGACTTGCGCCTTTCGATAGGACGGCTGGTTAACATACGGGAAGATTGCTCGGCCAACGTTTGTACCCTGTTTGGAGGAGCTCTTCGCCCTGCACGTGGAAACAAAAATCCATGAGATGCAAGACTATCATAGCAGCTCCGCAACGAACCTGCGAAAGCATGTCGTGAAGGCCGCGCACGGTGCCTTTCGGCATCCTGAGGGGGTCGTTGAGCACCGCTTCCTTGACAGCGGGGTCATGCGAGAACCTCTGTTGTGTCCCTGGCAGTCAGAAAGAATGCGCTACGACAAGCTGGAAACACGCCCAAACTTACGTTCTCAGGCATCGGCGCGGGTACCTGGAAAGAGGGCGAGACCTTGCTGAGCAGGTTCAAAACGCCCGTGGTGACCTTTCCGTTGGGATGTGCCAAGCGGACGAGTGGGCACTGCGCGATTATCCCGGACACTTTCGCGACCGTCTCTGGCGAGGGAGGTGGCCCGGAGAGTGCTCCAAAGGCAAGAACCATTCCGCCACCCTATGACGCCACGTTAGACTCTGATCTTGGGGAAAGCCGCGAAGAGCTTACCGCCGAGTGGCCCATGACGAAGAGAGGCACGTCGGGATACGTCCGCGCGACGTGATTCACCCACCAGTCGAGATCTCCGAGCTCTGTCGGGCGATTTGTCTTGCCATACAGCTCGCCTGCGCTCCGGTGCTCCTCGTCCAACGCTGTCCGGCCGAATCCGCGCATGTCGTAGGCAAAGACGGTGATGCCATGCTCGGCGAAACGTGGGTGGACGTCTTCGTAGCGAGAGATGTGGTCCCCGAACCCGTGGACAAACACGAGAACCGCCTTCTGGGGCGATGTCGCTGGGTAGGTCCTGGTGTAGAAGTGGTGTCCATCCCGACCGTCCAGCCATGCTTCGTTGTAGCTCTTGGATACGGATGACATCTTGAATAGTTGCTCAGACGCAGCAGGAAAAAGAGACGGAGGCGGAGACGTTCGGGGGGGTGGGGAGCTATTTGGCGAGATATACTACGGAAGGGACCTTGACCATCGTCAGACTCAGAAGGCGAGAAGTCCATCCGGAACTTGAACAGGTGCCTTGCCCTTGCCCGTTGCCTGCGCATGCCTGGAAGCTTCATGAAGCTACAAGGTTAAGGTTGACGCCGGTAGCGGAAAGATGCGGAGTTAGAATTATTCCCACGGGCTATCAAGCGCCAAATTCGCCCTCGGTTTCAAGTTCGGCTCATGATCTTCACCTTGTACGAAACACTCAATGGGCGCACCATGGCCAGACAGATCAGAAGCGAACCTGGGATCTACGAGGCGGTGCGTGCAGCGCCCATCCACGCAATGCTGACTTCTCACCCATTCACAGATCTCCGCGTATTCGTGCGTCGCCGGCACACCGTTCCCGGAAACATAGGTCCTGTCCTATTCGCACTCATCTCATGGTGCGTGTAAGATGCTTAGACAAATTTCCTCGTAAGGATCACGATGTTTGGCAGCTTGGACCTCCGACGTGGAAAGGAAGGATAAGGACTTATCTCGGTGTCTTTTCGCCCACTGTGGGCAGGCATATCATCGACGCCGTCAAACTGAGCACCTGTCACCGGCGAGGGGCCCCCGGGCCCGACGGAGTAGCAACGAGTAAGGTTCGACATTCGTCTTTTCGCAGGCTCGGACATGTACTTACTGACGCCGCATATATGTAGGCCAGCGCCGATATCGTTCACAATCACTACATCAGTAACTCTACGGTGCAGTTCCGAGCCCTCCACTCGGCACTAGACCGCACCTACGCACCACAATGTCCGATTTCTGCGTCCACGCCGAGGAGGCTGCACTGATTCTCGCCAACGTTGACCTCAATAGCACCATGGGCATTGCACTCATCGGAGGGGCCATATCTTGCATGTACGTCCCCCTCCTCCTCAGCACAGCACATCGCGTGCACTAACAATATACTGCGCTTTGCTGTGGGCAGGATTTATGGCGTGACGTGTATCCAGACTTTCCACTACTTCCGCTCTCAGCAGTCGAAGACCGATGCTTGGTACCTCAGGAACGTTGTGAGTATCAAGCCCCCTCGTGGTCCCAATCGGGCACGCTGACCGACTTTGATACATGGGTTTAGGTTGCGCTCCTGCTGTAATTCGAGTTCCTGTCGTAGTGCCTTCAAGGTCGTATCTCACAGCCTGCCCTCAGGTTGCTGGACACGGCCCACCAGGCTATCATCATCCAAGCCCTCTACTACTACGTCATCACGAACTACTCCAATCCGTTCGCACTTTTGAAATCTTCATGGTGAGACCATATTTCTAGTTGTGGGGCGTTAAGGTTGACTTTGTCATTGCCTTGTTCAGGAGCATCCCGGTAAGCTGATCTGCCCCCTTTCCCGTTTTTATTGACTCAGTCAACGACACAGACCGAGGTCATAATCAATGTGCGTTCCCCATCTCCTCTCGTACGCCCATCTAGTGTCTTATCGCTATCGCAGGCGGTGATCGCTTTTGTGGTCGAAAGGTGTGATCGTCTTGCTTAGTCTGGTCCTCACATATTGACCGCGTTGATTCCAGCTTCTTTGTGTTGCGGATTTGGAAATGTATGATTTGGACTTCGTATCTGAACCGCCAGGCTTATGCGCTGACATCTGCCATGTAGTAGGACGCGACCGCTACGTGACGGCGACAGCTGTAAGTTGAGTTAGTATCGTCTCCCTCTGGCATGTTGCTAACCTCGAAACGATGTCAGATGTTGTTTACTGTTGCTCACTTAAGTGCGCCGCCTGCCATATTGTTGCTCCCCTTCGATTTCCTGACTGAACTGTCCTGACTTTTCAGCGATGAACTTGTGTGAGTCTTGATGACCCTTATATGGCATTGAACGGACCATCTCACCCCAATTGACAGACTATCCGATTGAACAGTGAGCACCCTTACACTTCACCCCGTTCCACGTGGATGATATCGTCGCCATTCAGATTCTTCAACCCCGACTTCCCTGCGGGAGTCAAGAGACTCAAGGTGAGTCACGAATCGCGACTTGCTCCTATTATCATGTTTATAAACGATCCGACACATTGCAGACTACGGGGAGTTCTGGTCTGGCCGTTGCAGTGGTAGCGGACACCTTCATCTCCGCAGCCATGGTGTGGTACCTCCACAAGGGGAAGTCCGGTATCCGGAAGTGAGGATTGTTGTCAGCGTGCGCGCCGTCGCCTATACATCGCTCACCGCCGTCCAGGTCCGACGACATGATCGGAAGGATCATCGCCCTCACGATCACTACCGGTGGTCTTACAACGTAAGGGGCACCATGCTTTGCCGCACATTTCGCATTCTGAGCCGTTCTCCGCAAACAGGGCTTTCGTGGTCCTGAACCTCATCACCGTGCGCACTCCAGCCGTTGGGTGCAGACTTTTCGCAGACTACTGACGCACACCGCAGTACCAGCTGTGGCCCACGCTGCTCTACAACTTGGCAATAAACTTCTTGCTCGGGAAGCGTGAGTTGCGTCCACTTCCTAAAAACCCTGGCAGCGCATCTCACTCCGCAAATACACCCTGGCAGTCTACATCAACGCCCTGCTCACATCGTACGCAATCACGTCGGCGATATGTGACTGTGCTTTCTGACGTGCACGGGGGTGTACGTGCAACAGGCTCAACTCGCGCACGTTCGTGCGCACGGGCAACGGCAATATGAGCGAAAGCGAGGCGGTGAGCGTCGCGCTGTCGACGTTCGCGGTGCGCAGCGCCCACATGCACACCGCCGAGCTCTCAGGCCCGCAGACCCTTGCGGTACGTCCAGCGACTCGGTGCTGCGAGTCTTCGCTGACCCTGCTTTTGCCTCTAGGACGGGTCGCTTTCCAAGGTCTCGACGGTCGTATAACCCATGGCATGGAGTGCGCGAATTTGCGTGCTTTGCTGGGGTATTGCAACACAAGTGTTGCGTGGAGGAAGCACCGGGGGTCGAAGGGAACGCGGTTGACGTCAACGCCACATGGACGAGATGGGCTACATAGGGATATTATAACTTATACGATGCGTTGTCAATCGTTACAGTGTATGAACATCGTGCGTATGGTCTCGTTCTCTGTGGCGAGGCCGGTTAACATGGAGGTCGCGATCTCAACGCAATTGGGGAGCTCAGTGTGGCACTGGGGGGCAGGGGGTGAGCTGTCCCTCCACAGATCGACGGCGAGAAGGGCTCGCGAAGATCCCCGTACGGATCGCCGCAATTGTCTACTAAGAGCGACCAACTGTTGACCGGGACCTGTGGGCGCATCTGCCTCTAGGAACGTAGGCACATGCCGCAGATCGAAGCTGACTGTCAGGAGCACGACGTGCGCCGCAACGCTGCATATGTTCGCCGTCTTCACGATGCGTCCGGCGGCGATCGCGTTGTGGGAGATGACGGGCGACATCGCGGTGGAGTGGACTGGGCGTGCGGTCATAGATTCCTAAAAGGACGGTAAGTAGCAGCCTGGGAAGATGCTGGTCGGTGAGGATGCAAACAGCATAGCCCGAGAAGACGCGGAACGTACAGATAATAGCGGTATCTGGGATAACATTCCGTCCGGTGGGACTCGGGCGCAGTTGTCGCTGGGAACACGTTCTGTTCCAAGAGATGGCAAAGGGGAAGGTACCACTCTGCAGGCCAGAAGTGTCATCATCAAGGAAGAGATGGACGAAGACGAAGTGGATGATGGAGAGGCGTGGGGTTGGGGGCCAAGTTGCATGGGAAGCATCTGTCGCTCTAGGTTAGGGCGACAATGGCAAGGATCGTCCGGCGATGATGATCTTTTGCCACTACACACAAGCATCCAGATCAAGGTGGAGGAAATGCGGATCGGCGGGACACGTACACAGTAACTTGTCGACCCGAAACTCCATCACTCGACGGCGATTCGCGGAAAGCTGCCTGTTGCGGGCGAACTCAGCGCTGGACCTGCCAAGATGAGAATAGTTACGATCTGTGGTGTCAGCTACAGGCGATTAACCTTGAATAGTGTCGAAACTAACTCACAGAGTCACCATCTTCGCGACTCGGACGGCCCTTTTTCGGAGCGACACTATGTCAGCAGGCCGCATACTACGCCGCCGTGGCTCCCGCGCCACTGCCAGCTCTCATCAGCATCGGAGGTAGCGGGCTACCCCAGAAAATTATGCTGTGCAGGAGATGATGAGATTGCAGTTGAGCGAAGATGGGGGCTCGAGACAAGATGCCGCAAGAGCAGCGTTGACCGGTAACGTTGACGTCGACGAGCTCGAGGCAAGACAGTGACGTCACAGCATATCACGTTGACATAACATCGTGACCTCCGTGACCATTGGGCGCTCATGAACGAATACCCTTTTCTCTCTGCCTGCAACAGGCTCCGGCCTGCTGGCGACTCAGATCTCTTGAGAGAGTACCTTTGAATAGGCCAAAGTTCCGGTATTAACTAGACTGTAGTTCCTCCTGCCCGGAGTGACGGAATTTATCAAGAGACCCGGGCTGCAACGTACTTACGAGGCATCCGGAGAAGTTCTTGCGTAAGCTTGCGCCGGTAGGTGTTCAGGCATTGCATGGGATCTCCGACGTGCAGCTGAATGTCTCCAAAGCGATCAGGTCGGGAGGCATCATATCGGAAGCCAAGTTCAAGAGCATTGCGTCTCTCCTAGCTATACCCACGAAGTTCATTCTACCTCATAACTCAGTCAAAGGAATGATTCTCACGGCGGCAACCCACGGTTCCTGCGAACTGGTTGGAAGTGCAGCACCGCCCGAGGACTCAGGAATGCATTCAACCAACGCTGGCGAAGGAAGAGAAGCTTTGACGTAAACCCGCAATCTCCCCACGCTGTCGCGACTAGGATGGAAAGCGGAACACGGTAGCAGTTCTGCTCTACCCTTCTTTCATACCAGTGCTCGCAGATGCGCGTGCGGAGCCTCATCCTTCAAGCTCGCCATATCTGGTGCTGGGTATGGAGTGCAGGTCAGGTACCAGGTGAGTTGCCAAGTTCGTATTCTCCGCGCCCCAGAAATCGCACGCTGAACGGCACACGTTGTAAGACAAACCGGTATGGGGGAAACGCTCGTATGGCCCCTGAAAATTGAACGTTGAACCCCATTCCGCGTGTGTGTGAACGTCGTTCGACGTTCGTATCGAACTTTGAGCAACGATATCTCCCCATGGCAGTTTGGGATTCCTGGGAATGTTGGCGACTGTCAGGGTCTCCGGGGGCCAACTGGACGCCCTTCCAAGAACGGTTCTCGGCTTCCCGCCCCTTTCGCCGGCCTCGCAGGGTATCCCCGGTGCATCTGCTGCACCGCACGACGTGCTAGGGTTCTATTACATTCACACTTCTTGGAGTCCCTGACCCAGAACGCTTGTGACGCCATGTTTCATTCGTCTCATGCCGCTCAGGATCTGATCCAACTATCTGCATGCAGTGAGTTCGTTTCCGAATTTCTTTTGGTTATCCCTAATAACGATACCCTAGTAGCTATGCCTTGCCACTCTCTCGCGGTGGACAGACGTAGCTCGACTCTATTCTCAAAGGCCATAAGCCACTGGATTGGTTGTCTTCTCCATCTTTCCGCCCTGCACGGCCCACGAGATGGCTCCGCCCGTATTCTTGATTTCTCTTTCCGCCTGCTGTGCTCTCGTACGTCCTCCCCTTCCGCCTCCTCCATATCGTGCTCCGTCGTCTCAACCCGTACTGTCAGGTCGCGCATCAGGTATTCAGATTACACGAAACGTACCACGTGCCTTTCCATTTGGCCCTCTTACTCGGTCCGCCGACCGCGATCTCGGGAGCTGCTTGGGCACTAGGGTCCGGTGCTGCAGGGTCCATAATTCCCCCATGGCTACTGATCTATGCGACATATCTCCCGACACTCATAGCTTCGGTGGTGATCTATCGGCTGTCTCCCTTTCATCCCCTCGCACAGGTCCCTGGACCGCTCCGCTTCAAGGTGACGAAGATATGGATGGCAACTCGCTGCGCGATGGGCATGGAGTCGCAGCAAATCACGGCCCTTCACGAAGAATACGGGGACATTGTCCGGACGGGTACGTCGTGCATCATCCTGCAGAACGCCAATCGTATATCCCCTGAGACTTTGTACGCCAGGACCAAACGAAATCTCTATCCGAGATCCGTCGCTTATTGACGCCCTCATGGGAGCCCACGGCGCGCCGAAGGGTCCAAGTATGTGTTCTCGACTTTAAGGGATTACTGGTTACGACCTTTCTGAGTTTGAACCCCTCAGATTGGCTGGGCTTCACGCTCAAATACGACGACCCGCCCCTTATCGGCATCCAGGATCTCAAGGAACATAAACGGGTCCGGAGACCTTGGAATCGCGGCATGACCCCTTCCGCTGTAAAAGAGTATGAAATCCTCATGGAGAATCGAGTGAAAGAACTCGTCCGCTCCCTCGATTCGCGGCACGGTGAAATAATCGTCACGCAACACATTTTCGGGCCCTTCATGTAAGTAGTCTCGCGACACGTGAGGTTGTCGGTGGACTCACAATGCCCTCCCTCAATCTAGGCGTGGATTTATAGCCAACATGGTGTGAGCAGCCATTCGTCTACGGTGCATCGGCGCCTTAGTGATCGAATCCCCTCCAGCTTCGGAGAGGCTTCGAGACTTACAGAGAACAAAACGTTTTGGTCACCCATCGATGACGGGGCAGTGTGCGTCATTCGTCCCACCTATACGTCGGGAAGTCGCTTCTCACTCTCACTCTGTATCAGACCCGCCGCCTTCTTGGCACACGTTCCATGGCTAGGATTCTACGTCCGACTGATTCCTCCCGTAGTGGCGCAAGTCACTGGATTCATGGCGAGGTGTGAAGCGCTGATCGAGATGCGGATGGCTCGAGGGTCAGAGAACCCAGACCTCTTCTACCACCTGGTCCGTCGTCGCGCTTATCGCACGTCTGTTCTCTTGAGTCATGTGACTGAAACATCCACAGAGCGACGAAGACCTGGGAAACGCGGAGCCTCTCCCCATGAACGAGCTGGTCAACCACGGGATCCTCGCGGTCGTCGCCGGGACGGAGACGACGGCGATCGGGTTGACTTGTCTGTTCTATGGCATCCTGACCCAGCCGGAGATATACGCCGCGCTCGAAGCGGAGGTGGACAAGTTCTGCCACGGGTCCCAGGCTGCCGTGGACACTTCGCATCACCACGAGATGCACTACCTCGAGGCCGTCATGTAAGAGCCACACTCTATGCCTTGTCTGGCGGGAACCACGCAGATGCAGATGCTGACAGGTTCGGTACAGAGCGGAAACGATGCGTCTGTACAACCCTGCACCAAACGGCAGCCCCCGCAGGGTGCCGCAGAACGGCGGCGGGATGTATGCAGGTGGCGTGTACGTCGGTGGTGCCTTCGTCCGACGCGCGCTCTCCTACAGCTGCTGACTGTGATTCCGACGTTATGATCGCACATAGGTACCTCCCCCCGGGCACGTCGTTCGCGTGCCACGTGCGCTCGATGCAGCTCGACCCGCGCAACTTCTCCTTCCCGGACGTCTTCTGGCCCGAGCGCTGGCTCGTCGCCTCCGGAAAGCTCAAGTCTGCGAAACCGCCCCGAAGCGGCCTGCCTGGCGACGTCGCGCAGGGCGTCGAGTACGACGCTGCGATGCTGGCGCACAACAAGATGGCGTACATCCCGTTCTCGTACGGGCCGATGAACTGCATCGGCAAGGACCTCAGCGCGACGGTGATGCGGATGGTGGTGTGTGCGCTGTTGCGCCAGTTCAAGTTCGAGTTGCAGGAGGGGTGGGACGCTCGGGCTTGGAGAGAGGGGATTCGGGAACTTGGTGTGACGAGATGCCCTCCTCTTCCCGTGATAGTCAAGTCGAGGTTGTGAAGAGAGACGACTGGGAGGCTAGCTGTAATCATGTTGTTCTCACTACACGCCTATATTTATTCAATCAGTGGTGTTTCTATTAAGTCCTTGGTAGTACCCCGCCGCTGGGATGGTCCGGTATACTACTCAGGCTATCGCTCATGTATTATTCATATCGCGGATTAGCGAGTCCGTAAGATGTAGTATAAGTGACCACCACCTCTTTCAAACACCGAAGATGTAGACACTAGTACGTGAATCAAGGGGCCAAGAATACATGCGTGATACGTTGGCGGAGACTACGTAGTAGGCCGTACAGGAAAACGATAAGGAACAACTATAGGCGCTCTCCCTGCCACGTCAAAGAATGTCTGCGTGTAAAAACAAGCCAGCTGCAACTCCCGCGCCTCGATAGCTTCCACGGAATCCGAAATTAGCAACAGTTTGGCGTTTTCGATATCCGGAGGGCTCATAGGCCATTGGCGCAATATCTCGCAGAGCGCATTGAGGGATGAGATTCTACGGTGTGGAAGGGGAGCGAACAGACCACGGGATTCCGGCGAGGGAAGATGAAGCACGGCAAACAAACTTTCTGAGGGAAAAACTCGAGCCAAGAGTGCTACCCTCTCTACCTCCTGTGCTGGGGAAACCGTGCGGCGCATGGCGTGATCTAGAGCCCAAAGTTCGCGTCGGAAACTGAGCTCGAATGTCTCCCAGATGACGAGCGGGCCAATATGATCATCCACGGCGACGGCGCGACGGTGGTGCCATTCTGCTTCCCCGCTTGCGCACGCCGGGTTCAGTTGCTGCTCCGAGAAAACCCGGCCGAAAATCTGCTTGATCTCATAAGCACGCTTGCCATTTTTCGTGTGGCTCTTGGGGTCTTCCGGCATGCCATAGAGGAAGTCTCTTGGGCAGGCAGCCTGGCCGTCTCGGACGATCCCGGAAGTTGCAGCATATAGAGTAAAACAGGACGAGCTCTGAGCCAGTTCATGAGATATGTTTGGAGGCGCACAGGATTCTGGGGCCCGAGAAGTAGACCAGGATCGGGGATCCAGTAGCCTGCCTGGATAAAATGAGCGTGAACAGTGCACAGGAAGAACGAAGGGCGCGTGGGCCTACATTCAGTGGATCCGTGAATGTTGTTCTGAGATGGGTGCATATACCTTCATTTTGGGAAGCAAGCAGATCTAGAGGGACATGAGGAAGCCGGCTAGAGGCCGGTTCAAGTCTTGGCATCGAAGTTGGCGCCAGCTCAGTATCTCCTTCGTTTTCGAAGATTTCAAATACCCCGAAAACAGTCCACAGCATGCGGGTCTTTTCGTGCAGCAAACACGTCGTCCTAGAACACACACGTGAGTCTTCGTGCGGAGGATGGCAAAATGAGCACGAGCACGAGGCGTACCGTGGGGGAAATTACGACGGAGATGGTAATACTAGAACCGACGAGCCCGGTGGCTCCCCGGTACGCGCCGCGCTCCCACTGGGGGGCGAAGTAGGCAGGGATGACCATTGTCAACGCCAGAAACACGCCAGTGCTTAATCGCGGCACCGATGCACCTGCGCATTTGAAGCAACAGCAAAAACAGGTGTGTCAGCGACGGTGTGTGCAGTCGATGCCAAGCACAGACGAGGCCGAGCACTCACTCCATCCGCCGATCGCACAGCCATGCTGATGCTCGCAGCGTCGCATCGGGTTAAAGGGCGAAAAGTGCTAGTACGATGGGCAGAGTCGGCCTCCATCTGACCGAGTTCGCAAGGTGTTCAGAGAGCGGGAGGGCCGCGGAACGCGGCGCCCGCCTGGGTACACGCTGGGCAGATCCATACTGGCAGCTAGCGGTGTGGCAAGTAGTTGGCGATGTCGATCTGGCCCTCGACACAGCGCTCTAGACCTATGGATAGTGAGGTGGAATGCGGGGGGTTGGAATGCCATAGTCAGCATTCGAACCTGTGGCACTGTGTCTGTAAGCGGGACGACTTACGGTGTCACGCGCAGCGGGAAAGGTGGCGATTACGTTGGATTACGAGTAACAAAACTAAGTGTCGATTTTGGAAGAGAGCCGCGTTCGTCCCTAGAATTTTGGTAGGGGAAGGGTATTCCGGCGGCGGAGTGTGTCGTAACTGAGACGAGACACGAGGATAGGCCATAGGCGGGCGGCGAGAAAGCTGTTGAGATAGTACGTTTGCATCTAGGGGGCGAGGCCCATGATGGCGTCTCTCCCGAGATACTAATCGTGCGCCGGACTGACCATCAGTTCTCTTCGGCCGGGGAACACGGTTCATTTTCACATGTCCTTTCGACGAAAGAGCACGGCACACGATGCGCCTACCTGATGAGCGCCGTAAGGCCTAGTCCGAGTCGAATATGGGAATTCTTCTCATCATGATATGTGGTAGTGCCGCAGCCGCACGTGCGCGTGGTAGGCATGTAGGCGTAACGTTCGCACTACAAGTAGCACCGCCCTTCTTCTAGGAAGGCATTAGTACCGCACACGAACCCTCCCTTTTTCGATGTAGCACTCACACACCCTTTTTGCCCTGACGCCCCGAAGTTCTTTCATATCATTCACCACAGCCCGCTTCAAAGTATATCGCGAGAAGTAGATTAGCGAGGACCGTACAAGTCGCCAATGTGGTCTCGCCTTAACACCCGGAACCACATGAGCGTAGCGCTGACGCTTCTTCCGACCTCAAATCTCTGCCGCGGTTCTGAGGGGGCCGACGGCAGTCGCAAAGCCGTTCCAGGCCCCGGAGGGCCCTTGAGTTTGCTTCTGTACTTCTATTGCTGTACGCGAGGTCTTCAATTGGCGATTTATTCGGCATGTTCGGGCAAAGCGTTGAAATCCTGTTGGCGTGAAAAAGCGTGTTATGGCAAAATGTTCTCGTTACACTGGCAGAAGGAGTCTTGGATGTCTGCAAGATCATTGGTAAATAACGAACAAAATCAGTCCATAGACCGGCTTATGAAGTCCACTACAGATGATTTTGTGAGTTCGAGGTGTGGCTGGCGATTAGATTGAGACATGCCTTGATCATGACGAACTCCGGGAGCCCAGTTGCGGCCTCGCCGCGCGCCTGGAGGCCGCTCGTGTCTACCTCGCCAACACCGACTGTGAGTGTCTCGACGAGCTAGTGAAACGGGAGTCAGATTAATTGGCAAGATACATGTAGGAAAGACGGACCTCGAATCCGAAGTGCTCATAGATATCCTTATTCTTGGGGGTAGATGCGCTGAGGTGGATTGGTTTCGGGGACGCGCGGCGGAATCCTTCATTGAGGAGCATGGAAGAGTACCCTGAACGTTGCCATATGAATTCACGTCAGTGGTCGGACATGAGGTGGGCCTGGAGCTCGAACGATACCTGAACCCTGATAGCTTGGTTCGACAGCTATCGCGAAGATGTGCCAGCTGTCAAGTCGGTCCAGGTCACGAGCCTTGAACTCGGTTGCAAACCTTCGCTCCATTGCTAGTGTGTATTCTCCAACCAACCTCTGTTGGCACACCGTGAGTTGTAGGTGAGCTTGTTGGAAGGCAGATAGATAAGTACTATACCTTGACGCTAGTGAAGCCCCACGTGAACGCCACTTTGTAGGCACCCGCGCGGAGGACCGTCCAGAGGCTCAGATCGAGGGTGACACCCGGGGGAAGCCACAAGGATACCCCGATAACCTGTTCCTTTGATTCTTCCACTTCGTTTCGCTTTGAAGACGAGCTGCCAGGATCGCTAGGGATGACCACGACGTCCACGTTGCCACCGACGAGCATTGGGATCTTCAGCATCACACCCTGAAAGACACGAAGGGCGCGGATGGTCTTCTGCTCAGACGGAGTCGGGTTTGCTGGATCCTCGACGAGAGCGGGGACGACGCCGTAGAAACACATCGCGGGATCGTTCAGGAAGGCGCGGGTGAGGACGTCAGTAATTGCGGGTACCTCTGACGGCCTTGCGGGGCGGACATAGGCATGGGGATGTGTGGGCATGGCGTAATTGGAAGAATAAGTTGAGCAGGACGAAAGGCAAAGACGGACATTGTGACACATTATATCTGGGTTCAATCCTGGGGCCACAGGGCGCGAGGCAAGGATCCGTGATCGCCCTTCACGCACGTAGTGCTTCCTGGCGCGTCTGGCAGTTTGCGACGGATATTTCCAGGGGGGAAAGTCTCGCGCGCGGTGAGGAAGGACAGAAGACGGTGTCCATCTTTGATGACTCCATCCTCCGTGTTATAGCAGTCTGATAGGACGGGAGGAAGTTGCGAAGTCAAGTGAGCGATGATCCATCCCGCTGTAGTCCACGAGGTGCAATGGCCGGATGCTCGAATAATGCATGCATGTAGAGGGGGGCCATGGGTGACTAGGTCGTCCAGGAGAAAGGTGCCATGAGCTCAGCCGCCGCATCTGGCGCTTCCATGAAGGAACCAGCACGTTTACGTAATATTTGCAAATAAGGAGTCCGCATTGCATTCCGCTCGCACCACGTCGAACCCTACTATACTATCATGCCTTCCCCTTTCGAAGACCCGTCTGTGAGCCCCATCCCGAGTTTCTTTCGCTGCGAAAACGGTTCCAGGACATAAGTGTTCTCTGTCTCTTGGGACTCGTCTACGCCACGCCCTCCCCTCGGCGAGTTGGGGGTCGTGCTCAGCCCAACGACACCCTGGGCAGCTTGGAATGTCGTCATGGTCTTCTCTGCGTGGGTCATATCATCGTAAAAGGACATCTTCAGACTGACAAGAACGATGATCACAGTTGGGTAGATACCCTGTAAAAGGGTTACCGTCAGAAAGAGTCGTACTATCAACATTAGGGAGATGTCCTACCGTTAGATGGCCGAGGATATCGGCGACGGCATAGACACCATTATTGTCGGCGACGAATAGGATGATTGCAATGACCTACAGCACGGTAAGTTCAGTGCCTTTGGTAACGTATCTTGACCCACCAAAGCAACGCAGTACAGCACACCAGACTCAACGATAATCAGGACGGCACTGTGGTACTTTCCGCCATGGATCACCATGGCACCTTGGCGGACTTGGCGGAGAGCACGGAATGTCGCCCTGGCATCCATGCAACGTCAGTTGTTCCTTTCTGAGACGACTAGTTGCATGACCACTCACCATGCCTTGTACGAGATGATGGTGACGCAGTACACGTTCGAGGCGAAAGTCAAGGCGCCAAAGGACAAAAACCAGTTCATGATATCTCCGCTATACACCTCTTGTCCGGGCGGGGACGCTGCGAAGGCGCGGACCATCCCAATGCCCGATGCTAGAGCAGAGTAAAGCATTCGTGAGTCTTAATTGATTTCGAATCCCATCGTCGCTACATACCCAGACCGCCCATGATGCACAACACGGAAGGACTGATGACGCGGTAATCCCGTCCCCAGAGTACCCAAGCCCTCCAGGCCACGATTGAGTCCTGGAATGAACAGTCGGGACAAGAAGCGTCGAGTGAAGTAAGTAGTATTCACATACACCAATAAGACACTAAGAACATGGCAGCACGTATGGTCAGTGAAACGACATGTTCGCCAGTCGAGTTCCCATACTCACATTGACCACTTCGAGGGCAATTTGGGTGTAGACTAGTGGGTTTCCCTGATCGTTGAGGATGCTCAACGAACCCTCAATAGCATGCTGATCGAAGAACGCGATCAGGTTTTGGCGGAGGTGAAGCGCTATATGTGCTGTCGAAAGACTGTACATCAACACAGTCAACAGGAGCATGACTGTGTTGGTCCTGGTGCCCATTTCTCCTTGCTGTTTTCGCTGACCCCGTTTATGACTTTATCTCCGAATCAGATCGTTCGCCACCAGCAATAAGAGGTGATGGTCGTGACGTACAGTAAAAGGTACACTGCACCCGGGGCCAGCACTGTGAAGATACCTGCCGTCGCCTCCTTCGTCAATCATAATTGCGCGAGGATATCATGCTGACAATCCTACCATGGAGGATGGCTTCACAGAATAGCGCCACGAAGTATGCTTTCGAAAGCGGGAAAGTCGAGGGCATGATGTCGTACTAAGCGTCGTAGGTCGGAGATCCGGGAGACTGTCCTGTCCGAGCACAGTTCAAGTCGGCCTTTAAGCTGCTCTGAGGCGGGGCCGCACGATGAGGGATGGTAGGGAATGGTGGTGCCTACTTTCCGTGGATTTTGAATGCGGGGAGGACACCACTTCGACCCAACATCTCGCCCCAATGCTGTGATACACTATTGCCCCGGTGACTGAAGCTTGCGAAGCCTTGGGCGGCCGTGCGCGCACAAGTGGCTGCAGCGCTGGAACAAGAATTTCTCTTGTAGGGCTTCTGCGAACAGAATCACGGCCCGAAGCTGTGGCACACGTTTTTTCTCTCGAGATACCAGCGTGAAGGGAACACTGGACCGGATGCCTGGATATGCTGGGGCTCTCGGTTGACACACCGACACAAGCCGGCTGAGCTACAGTGGGTGCTGGATCTGTTCTTTCTTGAAGCGCGGGTTAGCGGTTTGCCTAGTTACACGTAGCTACTTGGGACATAGCTTCGAATTCAGAATGTGAGGTAGTTGAGTATTTCGAAATACATTCCCACCTTTCCCCCCGACACCAACCGCCCTGACCACAGTGATGCCGACTCGGGATATGGCCGGAGCTTAACCCCATAACCTATCACCCCATAACTCATGACCATATCTCTCCAGGATCTGAATGCTTCATGAGAGTGAGTATGTGTATAACATCCATTTGTCGAACTATTATCAGCTGATTCTTACTGTCACGGTCGAGAAGTAGGCTGGGCTCGGCAGGATGAGCATACCTACCTCTTTCTGCGAATTCCATCCCGGGAGTCTTCGAGCTGTCGGAGATGCAGTCACAGAAGCCGACCTCCATGGGCGGCGGAGATGTCAGAAGCGTACCAAGGGCGTCTCGATACCGGTCGTCGGACAAACCCTGCCCAGGCTGTTCTTGCAACCTTCCCAGATGTGTGTGCCTCTGAGCGGCCATCGCCCCGCCCACAATAACCCTGCGTGGGCGCCGCGCTCGTCAAAAAAGGGCTGATCGGGCTGAACCATCTCTTCGTGTACTGCGCGCGCAGCGAAGGAGAACACACACGCGCAGCTAGCCTGTCAGCTCTGGTTCTAAGATGAACCACAGAAACCCTTTCACATGCCCTTGAGAGAGAAGAACTTCTCCGACGAAATCACGAAGCGTTCAATGGGCGTATCGACCTCACCGCTCAGACTAATAGCTCCGCCATACCCGTACTACTAGTACACCTGGAAAAGAACATGATGTATGGTAAAACTCAAGGGTATGTCCCGTTCTAAGGTCACGCTTTACCCATGAGGCCCGTTTTGTGATCGTAGTACTGTACTATAGTAGTGGCGACAACGTGACATCCTTGGAGATAGGAAGAGGTCGAGTCTATCTTATATCATATTTACACAGTACTGCTCGTTTCTATCGATCGTGCATACAACGCTCCTGTTCTGGTATAAGCCAGCCTAAGCACTACTATAACTTGAGAATCCGAGTCCGAGATGGTCGTCAGCGCACATATACACAATTACACGCCCTTACAGTCTAGGCCAGATACGTGGCGTCATCCGGGAACGAGCATTGCCGGCTTGCATGGTCGTCGCCCATTTCAACATGTGATCGACCAGCTCCCTGAGCTCCTCTGGCTCGTTTGCAGCGTGAACGACGATCCGGATGCGCTCCTCCCCGCGAGGAACTGCAGGATAGGGGACCGATGTGCATGCGTATCCGAATTGACGGAGGTAAGCTGAGAGTGGAGTTGGATGCTCTGTGAGGATAGGGAAGATGGGGCTGACGACATCGCTCGGGAAGTCTGGTGGTGCGGATCGGGAGCGGAGCGAGAGGAGGTTTGGTGGAATGTGCTGGAGCGCTTCATCCAGTAGATGACGGAAGTACTCGGAGACGCGACGCAGACGTTGTCGTCCCTGTCGAGAGATGATTAGTCGGACATGACAAGGTGGTGCTAGAAGCGATGATGCACACCTCATCGCCAGCGTCGCTCTCAATGTGATCGAATGAGGCGTTCAAGATGCAGACGGATGTGCGCGGCATCGACGTCGTAAAGATAAAGGGTCGGCCATAGTTGATAACATATTTTCGTACGATGGGGGAGGTGAGAATGACCGCTGGGTGAACGTCAGCATCCGGCTAGAATGCGGACTAGCAAAACTTCACACGCACCTCCACTAGCGGCGCGTGCCTTGCCAAAGGTGTGAAGAACCGTATCGATCCTCCCAGTCAAGCCAAGGGCAGCGATGAGCCCCCGCCCCTGGGGCCCGTAGATCCCCGTGGAGTGGGCCTCGTCGACCATGAGGTGGCGACAGCTCGGGGGAACAAGCTCGTCCGTGATCTGCACGATCTCGCGAAGCGGTGCAAAGTCGCCATCCATGCTGTATAAGCTTTCCACCGCAACGAAAACTGTGGCTTTCCCCGCAGCAATCGCTGGGTGCGCGTCGAGAACGCGCAATAGGCAATCGCGAAACGAGACAGCCGAGTTGTGCTTGAAGGGGTATAGCGAGTCTTTGGCACGGCACTCCGCCATGCCATCCCGGGTAGAGGCGTGAACGAGCTCGTCGATGATGATCGCGTCGCCCCTCTGGGGGATAGACCGCCAGAACGCGACGTTAGCGTCGAAACCGGAATTGCAGAGGAGGGCGGCGGGGGCGCCGAAGAAGTCCCTCATGCGGGACTCGAAGGCGACATGGACCGAGGTGTTACCGTGCAGTACCCGAGCACCGCTACTGCCCAGAACGCGGTCCGTTTCCGAGAGTCTCTTTAGCGCTGTAGTGCGAAGAGTTTGGTCAATGGTGAGAGAGAGGTAGTCGTTGGAGAAGAGGTCCGGCGCGGAGAGCGGGGACTCCTCGAGTAGGTCCAACGTGGGGATAGACTTCTTCTGACGTAATGCGATCGCTCGACTGAGAGCCGTTTCGAGGAGGCTGGAGGACATGGTGGGCTATGGAGGTGACAAGGAACAGTGGTCAGTGTCAGGGTTGAGAGCCGTTATACGGTAATTTCAGACTGACATACTCCCAGAGAGACACAACGCCATCATCAGCATCAGCACGCCCAAAGACTTCGTGATTTCTCCAAGTTCCATTTACATGAGACTGATTTCCGCATGCATGAGCCTTCCTCCGAGTCGCAGCTGATGCAGTGAGTACATACAGATAGGATTCATTCTTTATACTGCCAGCGCCGAGCGGGGGCTCCACTGTCATTCGCGGAGAGATGATGTCTGACATTCCAGGGCATGAAGCTGCCAATCACCCGTTCCTTGTAGAATTTCCATGTGCTGTGAGGTGTCAGGGTCATGGAAGTCCATGCGTTGAGATAGTAATAGAAGACATCCTCCAATAATGGTCGGCACTCTAGCATGTAAGCCAACGTCAAGTCGTATATAGATGACCGGCGGAAGATATCGTCATGTGGCCCACTGCACAGAAAATGAGATATTGCACGATGTACCATAATCGCTACTCCTCGTTGCTCACCTTAGTCATGACCCATTCTGGATATCCCGTAGCAGCGTCACGACGGGCATTGATACCGTTCCTGTCGACCGCGCCGACGCCAAATTGGTGTTCCTCGTCGACCTATTGAAACGACATGAGACCGTGTAAGACAAGGCGACATCATAAACTCGCCTCAAATCCGAAATGTGCATAGATATCACGCGTGTTCGCCTTCGTAGCCTCCAGATGTACTGGCTTCGGGGTTGTCCGACGAAAGCCGGCTTCCATCAGCATGGTAGCGTATCCTATGGCAGAAGGCGTCAGCGATTCCAATTACTGTATATAGTGAGATTACCACCTTTCCCTTGATGGACAGGGTCAACGACCATCTCGAACAAGTACCATGAGTCCATGCGGTCAAGCCCACGAGCCTTGAAAGACTTTTCAAGGGCACGCTCAACCGCCGGTGTGAAGTCCAACAGCATCCTCTGTCAACATCAACAAGTCGTGAATTTGAATCGCGTCCATAGTAGCAGCACATACGCAGCCCTCACCTTGGCACCTGTCAAGCCCCATCCCCGGATCACCTTGAGCAGGCCAGCGCGAAGGAACTTCATGGGAGGCAAATCCAGAGTCGCCCCGGGAGGGAACCAGATCCCAACAGCCACGATTTCCTCTCCAGAGCCCTGGCTGCCGGAGGGACCGGGGACTACCACGACGTCTACAAAACCCCCGACGAGGAAAGCGGCTTTGACGGCCGCCGTCTGGAACCAGTTGAGGTTCCGTATGGTCTTGTGCTCTGAGGGAGTTGGATTATCGAGGTCTTTAACTAGCTCCGTGACGCAGCCAAACCAGTTCATCGCGGGGTCATTCACGAACGCGCGTGTTAGCACGCGTGTGACATCCGCTAGTTCTGTAGGATGGGCGTCCCGGACGCGAGCCTCAGGGTGCTTGCCAGAGTCCAACATGTCAGAAGGAAGACGTGTAAGTGGCCAGCAAAGATGGTTACTAGCGCTGTTATACTAGTACTATCAGCGTGGATGCATCATTTCGAATTGTTTGTCTGAGCGTCTATCTTTCTTTGAGGCGCTGGCACTGGCTGTTGGTGGGACGCAAGTGGGACGCGTAGTACGGGTTGAACGTTGAACGTTGATGGATTCGGAGCAGCAGGAATTTGGGTAGGCTAGACATTCAGCCAAGCAAATAGATGACACCCGCGTACACTCCACACCAGAAATCTTCCTATCCAATATCAGAAAAGAGTGCAAAGAAAGACCGTCAATGAATTATTAGATCGCTGCACAACGTAAACACGGTAAAGTACAAACCGTGCCCTGTAATAAGCATACGACCAGATTGAACGTGAGTGGAGAAGGGTAAAAGGAACGCAAGAACTAACATACACGCTGCACAACGGGCCTAGTACGTATAGCGGAAGTCAGGGTTTTCCTGGTCCGTAAGGTCGTCGAAGGCATGCGTGTGGGCGATCTCCTCGTCCTGCAGACCAGCGGTTCTCTCAGCTCTGCCCGCCCCATCATGATCAAACTAAGATGACCTACTCTCACCTCTCCGCTAGCATTCGACTCTCGGAGAGCCGCCGCGCGCCGCTTGAGAACATTCAGCCGCATCAAGTACAGCCGGAGGAAGAACAGCGCGGCGAGCTGCACGCAATACACGACCAGGTGCGCGATGAACGCCTTGATGTACCGCGGGGCGTCATTGGAGCGAAACACCTGCGGCCCGGCCGCGTTCCCGACCGCCCACGCGACGAAGACGAGCGAGGACGCGATCACCTGCTTCGTCCGCCCCGCGACGTTGTTCGACATGATCGCGAGGTTGAGCACCGACACGGCGCCAAATGCCATCGTCAGACTAGCAGGCACCGGTCACAGTAAGCTTGCGTTCGCGCGTAAGACCGAGCTGATGCGGGACGTACTAGAATGAGATGAGCAGGCCGACCTTGGTGTCGCTTCTGGTCGGCACCGCTGTCAAGACGATCAGCCTCGGCTATGGATACGGGTGAGCCTCGACTCACTTATGAACACGATGGTGCCAATAATGCTTGGAATCGTGTATATGATTCCGAACAGTATCTTCTGGTTATATTTCCTAGAGAGGTATGCGGCGCTGAAGAGGAAGGCCATGATAATCGCTCCCTGGGCGATGGCGAGCAAGTACGTTTGCAGCTGGGTGTAGCCGAACGCCGTGATGATGATGTTGGAGAATGCGCCCAGGCCGCCCGGAGGAAGACCATTTGTGAACTAGTACAGTACTACACGATCAGAGTGTGATCGTGGAGCGCGGCGTCAGGGAGAAAACCTACAGAGATTAGAGTGCAGCTGAGAACGATGGGGTCCGTGAACGCTTCTCGGACTTGGTACCACTACAAATTGTAATAAGCCTTATACAGGCGCAGTATTACGCGCAGTCGCACGCACCTTGAACTCCTTGTTCTGGATGCCAGTCTCGTTCTTCCGCACTCGCTCAGCCATGAGCAGACGGTCTTCGGGTGAGAAGCACGTCGCGCGCATGGGCGAGTCCGGGAGCCAATACCCAACGAAGATCCCCCAAGCAAACGTAACACAGCCAAGCAGCTTTGTGACTTTCAGCGCGACGAAAAGCGACACAGTGGACAGAGACGCCACACGCACCGTGAACAGGATTTGCCAGTTCTTCAACGGCTGGTTGTGGACATGGGCGACGCCGTATGCGAGCAGGCCTCCAACGCACTGCTGAAAGCCGTTCATGGAGTAGAACGCGCCGATCACGAGTGCCTGTTCCTCGCGCCGGTACCACATTGTCGACAGGAAGACGAACGCGGGCTGGCAGACAGTCTCAAAGATGCCCAGCAACGTCCTGACGATGACCAGGCCGGTGAAATTCTTGCACACGGCGGTGCACGCCAGGACGGCACCCCAGGCGGAGATGCTAGTAAGGGTACATCATATAAGAGGTCTCTTGAACGGAGGGGGGGAGGAAAATTCACCTGAAGGCGAGATATTTGCCAATTGGCAGACGCTGTATGAGTCGGTTCGTGGGAAACTCCCAAGCCAGACTGGAGAACGCTTCAGATAGCGGAAGTCAACGATCTTTAGCGTGATGACACTTACATGGCAAGATACACTACGAAGAGGCGAAGTCAACAAGGACGGCAGAGACCGCGATCGAGAGAAGCATACCGCAAGTCGTCAACCAAGAGTATTGCTGGCCCACTAGGTGCGTGTCATCGACGATGCCCATAATAGAGGCAAAGCTGATCGTTCTACCATCCGCCTCTACATCAGCGCACATCATATCTGCGTGAGGTCGTCGGCCTCACCCTTTATCAAGTGTTTGAGCGAAGTAAGTGACGACCATGACCACCTTGCAAGCAGATCTAGCCAGACCTTGTCCACAACCAGCTACATCAAACACTCACCAGAACACGTTTGTGGATCATCCATCTCAGCCTCCTGTCAGTCGCCTCGTCAATCTCGATGGGACCCTTGCCCTGCGTGGCGAAAAACTCTGACCAACATCCCGTCAGCTCAGGCATAGCCAGCGAATGGTAGTATGTCACCACTCACCCGCGACCTCGGCGTCGATACCCGCAGTAGCTATAATGCCCGTAAGCTGGCGTCAGCCAAAAAGTCAACGGGAGCAGAAGGACTGTCCCAAGAACAATAAGACACGCACGCTGCGTCTCCGCTCGGCTGGTGACAGACACAATCTCCTTCTCCACGTCCTCGATGCGGCGCTCCAGGGCATGCGACGCGCTGTCCTTCGAAAGTCCCGACATGAGTACCAGTGCCCGCGTCGAGAGAGGGGTGGGTGGGTTACGTGGTCGTTGTCGCAGTCCAGGAAAGACGAGACCGCAAACGCCGCTCGGTCAAAGGACATAGTATGTTTTATACCCCGCCCTACATCCCGACACGGGCTTAGCGTACCCCACCTGACCCCACGGGGCCGGCTAGGAAGTGGCCTGGAGAACATCTGGAAGGCCTTGCGAATGCCGCTTAACCGCATATCACCTGCGGTCAGGAACGCGGGGAGGTGTGGCGAAACCCGGCCCGCCTTGTGTGGAGGACCACCGGATTGCCCACGGAAGTGGGGGTCGGGCCGCGAGGCTCCGTCTGCCCGCAGCACTTAAAGCTCTCAGTGTCCGGTCAAGATCGTCGAAATCCGCCCAGCAGCAGCCTGCACCATGTCGTTCAGAAACGTGAACCCGGCCAAGGTCGCCACGATCAAACACATCAACAACCTGATAACCTGCCTCGTCAACATCGAGGATGAGACGGGCGAGTTCCTCATGCCTCTCGCCGACGGCCGTATAATTGATACCAAAGGCTGGGAGGACTGGGAGGTGAGCAGCCCGTACCGATTCCTGCAAACAAGACACTCACCGCCAGGCTATCTTGAAGTGGACTCATGGAGTCGGTAAGGCGTTAAGGCCCTGTGTCACGAGAACATCACTTGACACGGGGACGCCAGGACTGTACGGCTTGCTGAAATTCCATGAGATAACGGGCGATCGGCGCGCTCTCGACATAGCGCTCAAATGGTTCAAGGACAGATTTGAGGTCGGCACGACCAAGGTAAAACCCTCGTCCCGCTTCCGCGCAGCGGCCACCGCTGACGTGCTGTCTGGGCACATAGAACGTCAACACAATGTCACCACTGCTGACTGCTGCTTACCTGCACGAGAAGGGGGCGGCAAACTACCACGTCCACCTGGACTCCTGGGCGGAATGGGTCATGCATGACATGCCGCGGACCGAGGAGGGCGGCATCCAGCACATCACATACCTCACCGACAACTACCAGCAGCTGTGGGACGACACTCTCATGATGAGCGTTCTCCCTCTAGCGAAGATCGGCCTCGTCCTGGATCGACCGCACTACGTCGAGGAAGCAAAGCGGCAGTTCATCCTGCAGTGAGTCTCTCGTCAGATTACACCCGGGCCCAACTCACGAAGGGCAGCGTGAAATACCTTCAAGACCTCCAAACGGGGCTCTGGTTCCATGGTACGTGTCCGACGGATGGCTAGACCGCCGCGGCCCGAGTCGTCAACATTAACGACCGTTCTGCGGACTTTGCTTTCAGGCTGGACGTTTGACGGGCGCCACCACTTCGCGAAGGCGCGCTGGGGCCGGGGCAACTGCTGGGTGACGGTCGCGATCCCAGACTTTATCGAACTCCTCGGGTTGCCAGAGACCGACGGCGTGCGCAAGTTCATCACGACGTCCCTCGTCGCGCAGATTGACGCGCTCGTGAAGTACCAGGACCCGCAGACGGGGCTGTGGCACACGCTCATCGACGACCCGACGTCGTACCTCGAGGCGTCGGCGACGGCGGGCTTCGCGTACGGCATCGCGAAGGCCCTGCGGATGAGGCTGATCCCGCGCGAGGAGCGCTACGTCAACGCGGCAAGGAAGGCGATGGAGGGCGTGCTTGCGAACATCTCGGAGGACGGCGAGCTGAGGCAGACGTCGTTTGGCACACCGGTTTTCGACGATCTGGAGGGTTACAAGAAGATACCGCTCACCAGCATGCCGTATGGTCAGAGCTTGGCCTTGCTGGCGCTCACCGAGCACCTTAGGACCTTCATATAAACCTTGCATTAGCAAATATTAATAGGATACTGCTTGTACTGACCATCGCTGTGAGGTTGTCGCGGAGAAGGAGCCTGCGGGGAAGGAGAGCACTGTCTGCGCAGAGTAACCGTGGAATGTGACGGGCTCCGACGGTCTTGAAGGTGAAGAATATCGAAACTGACATCTTTATAGTTTGATTAGTCGAAGAAGAGTTGACAAAATGTGTGTGTGGGAGGATGCGCACCCGAAGTACAAGAAACAAGGAGGAAGAGGATTAAGATTCGGCGCGAAGGGCCAAAGCAAAAGCGAGAAGGATATAAGCGCCAGATCTTATCAGACTGAGATAAGATAACTAGTTGTCCGTTGAGATGCTAGCGCTGCGCCCGTACGGCGTCCAGCTCTCGCCAGCGCACCCATCGCGCGACTCCTTGGTCGGAGAAGAGAGGTAAGGGTTTATGTAACGTATAGGCTTACTAGGGATTTTGGCTCAGTGGTTGGGCGTTGCTTATAGCTTCTCGAGCATCCTTGTGTTCGAATCCTAATCCCCACATCCTAGGCGAATATTGTCGCCGGAAATGAGATGTGGACGTTGTCGACGTCCCCATCTCATTCCTGGCGACAATCTTTGCACCGGGTTACGAGGAAGACAAGATGAAGGTCAATATCATCCTGAAGCTCTAAGAGGTCGACGAAGAACCCCCCCCCGGAGCGGTCGCCACAAGTATCCTCAAATTGCACCGCGCCATGTCTCTTTCTCCAGTGCCAGCGGCCCCCCCCCGCCGGCCGTCCCTCTATGTCACGAGTGAAAAGGAGGCACTTTAACGTTTGCATGTTTCCTTACAGCGGCTGCTTGGGAGATTTTTGCTCTATGGGTTTTATTGTTCAGGTGGGTACCTGTGTGTCCATTGTGGATCGCGGTCGCACTGACGACCTTCGCAATGTCAGGAGCTGATGCGGCCCTCCCCGATGAAGGCTCCGGCATGCCGAATGCAAAGCTGGCGCCAAGAAACAAAGAAACGGCCCCTTGCATGACAAGCAGAGAAATCACGAAGAGTTTGGGCATCCTGACGTCGGCCGGTCAATCCGCGCGGTTCCTGGCACTCTCCGCAAGCGCGTGGGCCCTAGAAGGTCGGGGAGTATCCAAATTGACCACCACCCTTGTCGAACTGAGTTCTGCGTCGCATTCAGGGAACCACAGAAGCTCCACGCATGCCGAGAGGGGAAGTCACGAAGGGCTTCGGCGCCCCGGTTCCGACCGTGACCATGGCACTCGTGCTCGTGTGCCCCTTTTCGGGGCCCCCAAGGGCGTACTTACCGCACCACGGTTGAGGCGTTTGCTAGCGCTTTGTCTCCTACTCCCGTGTTCCCAGCTCCGAACCAGCCAACCCGTCCTGTCTTTCCTGATAATGTCGCCGGCCCTCGACATCACCAAGCTATCCCTGTCGTCCAAACCAACGACGACGCCCTCCGATCAGGCCGGCCCTCTCGCCCTAGCTCTTGGGCAAGCAATAGCATTGCGTCAGAAGAGGTCCATTCCTACGACCGACTTGCTCGATGAGACCCCACTCTCCGCCCCCGACCTCTTCTCCAATGACTACCTCTCCCTCACTCGCGACCCGACTCTTCGCCTTGCAGCATTGGAGAAACTTTCGAAGGCGGACCTCGTCATGGGCAGTGGTGGCTCTCGCCTCATGAATGGCAACACCTCGGCCCACGTCGCCTTCGAGTCCCGCATGAAGGACTTCTTCGGCGCCCCCGCCGCACTCCTCTGCAACTCTGGCTACGACGCCAACGTCGCGTTCTGGCGGTCCATCCCCCAGCTAGGGGATGCTATCATATTCGACGAGCTTGTTCACGCATCCACACGCGACGGCATGGTGGAGTGCCGCGCCAAGAACGCGCTGTACCCCTTCAAACACAACTCGGTCGACTCGTTCCGCGCATGCCTCCTGCGCGTGCTCGCGGAGCATTCCGAGATTTACGCGGGAAGGGCCACGGTGTTCGTCGCGGTGGAGAGCCTTTACAGCATGGACGGCGACTTCGCGCCGGTTCGCGAGATCGTGCAGGTCACGGACGCCCTTGTGCCCCCCAAGTGCAGTCATATCCTGGTCGACGAGGCCCACTCCACGGGGATCTACGGTCCCCAAGGGCGGGGACTCGTCGCCATGCTAGGCCTGACGGGGCGGATCGACACTGTCCTTCACACGTTCAGCAAGGCGCGCGCCGCGAGCGGTGGTAAGCATGCGATCTCCTAATGCGGCATTCCAGTCGGAGACTCGGAGTGTTGACCGTAATACAGCCGTCCTCCTCACATCTGCCATCGTGCGGCAGTACATCATCAACTACGCCCGCGCCTTCATCTTCACCGCATCGATGCCCGGCGCGTCGGTCTGCATCCTGGACGCCTCGTTCGACCACATTGGCAGCCGTGCTGGCGACCAGGCATGCATCATTGCATCTGTGCATCATGATATCGCGCAGAACTGACCTAGTCTCCGTCGTTCTGTTGTTCTGTGTCTCTACAGGCACGAGAACGCCTGCGCCGCATCTCGGAGCATTTCCATGACCTCCTGGACGAAGCGTTCGAAGACGTCCCGCGGAACCTCCTCTCGCTCCGCCCCCGCTGCACACCGCCCGACTTCCCCGGCGACGTCGTCAGCCCGATCTTCCCCATCCTCACGGAGCACCCCCTGTCGCTCGCAGCGCACCTCTGCCAGTTCGGATATGCGTGCAGGCCGGTGCCGTACCCCGCAGTGCCGCGCGGGGAGGAGCGCATCCGGGTCACCGTCCACGCTGCAAACGACCCGGAGGAGCTCAGGGAGCTGGTCGACCATATGCTGGAGTGGGCGGCGAACATGCAGGCGCGGAATGTTCAACCCCGACGCTACCTATGACCCACCGCAGACAACAAGGTCATGTAATTGTGGGACGCCGGGGGATTCCCTGGAATAGTGCCCTCCTCCGGGTGGAGATGAACGTATGTTTCAGGCAAAATCTGACGATGGCAACCCTCGTACCGGTTGTATAGTTCTTGGGATGGCAATATGCTCAGCCAGAGCACGATACCGGCATTTCACGCTTGTTGCATCCGCAGTGAGGGATCGACATACATATGTTAGCGAGAAAATTTCTGTAATTACAATACGTAAACGGACACTTTCCCGACAACTCTGAGACTCGTTCTTCTTGAATGGGGGGTGGGGGGAGGGTGACGAGAACCAGATTTGTGAAGAATCCCTCCCCCTTCATCCAGGCGTTCACTGATCGACGCGTTCATGTATCTGTATGCACTAGGGGAGCTGGGATCATTGTCGCCGTCCTGCATGAGTCTAACCTTGGTTCCAGTACCTTGCAGCAACATGCACTTCCCCCTGACGTGATACACATCCGCGCACCTCTCATACTTAGCTTCGTCTTAGCTTCCCATGAGACTCTTGGCGGGGGTGCTCCCTGCCTTCGAGGTTATGTCCAACAGTAAAAGTCATCTATAAGTTAAGACGTTTCCGCATCAATAACATGACGAACCAGCGAGTCACCGTTCCGAGAACATCGGACAGACAACCGACGGTCCCCTTTTCCGCTGTTGCTCCAGTCCCAAGCCTGGATTCTACAGCATACATGCACTGTACAGTATGTCTGTCGAGACGACAAACGGGCATTGACAATATTCGTCGAGTATTCGAATGAGTCGGTTATACAGATTCCGGTCGAGATTCCGTTTGCATGTGGCTTGCGTCGCCCAGTTTGTTCCACGTCGACTCCTCCCGTTCGGTCGTCATATGGATGTTGATCCTCGGCGACTCCCGCTCTTGTACCTACATGAAAACAAAACAGTGCGCCTCGTCAGCATTCGAGTTGGTTGAACAGATGTGTGCTGCCGGTGAACACAGATCAAGATCGTGCGCGGAGGCTCACCTGTGGCAGGTTCCACGTTTCGGCTGTGGCTTGGCGATGCGCCCGGGCGATAAGGTTCAGTCCGCACTGGCCGTCGCTGAAGACTTCCACGCCCTTTCTGGAGAGCGCCTCCCGCGAGTTGAGCCTTTGTATGAGGGGACACGGTAAGCATGAGAGGGGAGAGGAGCTCTGATGAAGCGGCCCTACTCACACGCACAGGAAAGAGTTCGCGTACACTGCTCGGTTGAAGTCAGCAGACGTCCGACGGGCCAGGGCTCACACCTGGCCACGTACCTCGCGTTGAGACCGTGTTGAAGAACAAGTAGAGAAAGCTGCTGCGATTGTACGTTCCTATCGTCTGTTTGCGTTCCGTCTGAATGCGGCGAGATACATGCAGACAGGAAGGACTCACACAAGCGAACGCGAGCGCATTGGTTGCGCTGCTCGTGTGGGTCAAAAGTCAGCCGATTCAGTATGAGTGCTCGAAATACTTACCAATGAAGCAGGCCTGGTACGCCGTGTGCTTCAGTATCACCGAAATCAGGGCGCGAAGGGGTTGGGACGCACCTGTGTTCACGACATAAGTGATCGCGACGTCGAGGAAGTTGCTCCTAGGGAAAGGAGCCTAGTAAGAACACATCGAGCCAGGCCACAAGAGCGCAGCTTGGAGGACGCACCGTGGCAACCCAGAACGGGTGTGAGACAGAGTCGCAATGAGCGTCATCGTGAGGATCAGATCCGATATGAGGGGCATCCCCATCGAGAGCGTGAGGAGCCACTGCAGCGAGTCCATCACATTAGGCTCTGTTGAGGTAAAAAATATAATGAAGGGAGAGATGCGCACCCCACTGCCCGTGGTCGCGACGTTGTCGGGCACCACAAAACTGCAATGGAGTTGAGCTGATGGACAGAGGTAGCCACGCGAAAATCGGGAGTACTCACGCTGCGTATGATGTGGCTGTCGTGACCGAGTAGTCAGCCAAGGCCAAACTGGGTCCATTGTATGCGACGACGACCTACCTGTCGCAAAGCCTGTAGCGGTGCGTCGGGTGTTAGGTGTTAGCTTAGTCCATGTTGTTTGCAACGCACCAATTTGTCCCACGAGGAAAAGGACCTAGATTGGTTGTTAATCTCTGTGTGATGGGTCATGCGAAGTTTGGGGCTGCTCACCGTAGACGCTGCCGCAATACGATGCCACCGACCGACTGTACACAGGCGTGGGTTTCCTTACAGGGTCGAGCAAACTTCGGACTTACTTTCATAGACACGCCGAACGAAGAAACTATGGAAAGATTTTGTGTCAGAAAGACGTGTGTAACACAGGGATCGGGAAAAGAGTAATCACATCTGGGCGGAGAGCACGGTGAGACTCTACCTGGCTGGTCAGTCCTAAACGGTAGCTCCTCGTGGTAATGACTTAACGAACCGTGACCACGGGCTGCACCTGTCAAGGGTATCAACGATCGTGGCAGCGCGAACATCCATGTCGAGAGTATACCTACATCCAAAGACCTGCACAGTCGGGGAGTCAGTTTGGAGTACAAAAACGACGGTAGGGAAAGTCTCGTACCAAGGACCGTTGTCCTTGAGGGCAGCTAACAGATGGCCATAATTTGTCACGAAAACGAAGTAGCTGGCGGGATCGTTCTCAGCACGCCGGTGCCGTGGACGAAGGAGAGGAAGAGCGCGCGTTACCAGGTATGTAGCGTCAGCAGGGTTTGGAGCGTCTCCAATGTCAACACGGTGGCAACCTGATGAGCGTGTCCGGATTACTATCGTTGCGAAGAGAGAGTACCAAGAAACAAGACTCACTAAGGCCCGAATGAACGAGGCGTCCGAACGGAAGGCGCGATAATATTTGTACGCTTGGTGTAGCGTGAGGCCGTACAAGCTGTTTTCAATATTAGGGACCGGAAATTCATGCGGATGGATTATTAAGTGACTTACAGTAGTGCGAGAAAGGTCCCGAGGAGGTACGTCCCGAATGTTTTGTCCAGAGGGAGCCACTGGGCTAGCGCTGGATCCACAGTGGTGTTTGTCCCGTTGGTGGAAGGAGCCATGAGGGATGGATGGAATGCCAGTTGCACGACCGATGCGGGAGGCGTGCAAAGACCCTTATACTGTTAGACGCAATGGCGCTTCCTGGCGAAATAGAGTTGTCATCAGTACCAGGGAGGATGGGGTTCTCGGAGGCGCAGTCAGCTAGTACCGCTATATGACCGTCCTCCCTCCCAGCACATAGGTCATATTAATCGTCTGCCTTGGGAGACAATAGTACCGCACACTTTGGGATGTCTCTAGTACGAAGTGGGAGAGTACGGTTAGAGCCTTAGAGGGCGGTGTCGCTCACCCACTCATATCAGTGACGATGCGGTTCATCGCGATATGATCATGAGGCCATAGTTCTATGACATGTGGCGGTGAATACGTTCGCGCCTCTTCGACTACAAGTGTAGAAAAGCTGGGAGAATGGAAGAGAATGGAAGATGGTTGAGGGAGGTCACAATGGTACGGGCAATGCTTCGTCGGCAGATGCAGATAACAAAGTGGACAGCCAATCACATCAAAGAGCCGGCAATGAGTCGGGAGCCCTGATACGAATGTCTTCCCGGTGATAGGAGCTCACGCAACCGCCATTTTGCGAGAATAGCCTCAGAGGTTGGAAAGCCAAGCGGTCCAGGCCAGCCCGTCAAAGCTGTGCGCATTGCTTCTCTCTCAGTTTAAAGTAGGCGCAACATCCGTCCCAACATCTGGTACTTGCCGCAGGATCAGCCGTTCCGTTGGTGCTTCCACAGTCGGAACGGTCATGACACAGGAATGCATTGTCTGGAGGAGGTATTCGATGATACATCAACAGAAACAGGTCCTGAAACACGCGGTAAAACCAGGCAAACATCAGTACCTGTCAACCACAAGAATCGGAGACCTTACGGACAGGATGGCAAGGCGGGGAGACACAATCGAGTCCCAAATACTACCAGGCCGAAGGCGAGCGGAGTAGCACCAAGTCCGTGACGAAGACTGCAAATTTCTCGTCGACGGAGAGGGGTCCAACGAACAGCAATCTAGGTGTGACAGCAGGGAGAGGGCTTCCGTCGCACGGCGTAGGGCCTCGCCGATTTCCGTCCAAGTGCCCACTGGTATAGCCAATCCACAAGGAGACAAGATGTGAATGGTAGGCGGATAATCATGCTGGCGTGGCAGGCAGGACTAGAGTCTCGGGTAAGCACCCACCGAAGTGTGAGCAGGTCGACGAATGGATCCTGGACACGGAAAGGACCGGCTTTATGATGACCGAACTGAGCATCGACTCGGGGGGTGGGGGTGCGGTCCAAACAATCAATTTGCAAGAGTGCTCCGTATCTGTATCATTCTCGGGGTATGCGTGAACGACGAGCTTCCCCTTCAGTACGCAAAGCTAATCCGTTCCAAGAGATTTGATACAGGTGGTGTATTTGAGGGAACAGGATTGGGGATGGTTCGCGAGTCGTGATTATGAGGGAGCTGATAGTCCATGTCTAGACTTCAGGAGAATACTCACCTTTTCCATGTTCGCTTAGGATGCATCCCCGATGCAGAATGGCTCCAGTCCGTCCACAGTCACATCAATCCTGAGCCAGTGTTCCATCGTCGGAGTGGTCGCTCAACATAGCAGCGAACGAGACGTTTCGGGGGACTGGACAGGCGAAGGAGCATATTGTGCCGGGTTGGGGACGGTGAGCTGGGCACGGTCGCAGTAGCACAGCACTGGGAGACAGCCAACGAGTGAATTAGATGGATAACAAAGTGAGGAAAGAGAATGGGAGGAGGACCAGGGCTGGCGGTGCTGGTGGTGGTCATCAGTCGAGGCTGCTTCGACGAAACGCCCATGCATTTGCGAGTCCGATCAACGCCTCCAGCCCTGCTCTCAACCACTCCACGCAACAGACCTCGACTCCCTTCAGGACACCAGCCAACGGTGTACACATCGCCGCTCTCCTGCCTCATGGTCAACGCAACCGCGTTACAGGCCCTCGCAGTCGCTGTTTTCCTCGTTGTGACGTCAGCATTGTACAGCATGCGGTTCTCCCATAAGTGGGATCCTCGCGGCAAGGTCGTTTCCGTTCGATCTTCATCGAATGTTCACTCACGCGGGATTCCTCTACAGCACTGTTTCGTCACCGGGGGCTCGCGAGGTACCGGCCTCGCTCTCGCTATCCTCCTCGCAAAACGCGGCGCTCATGTGAGCATCGTCGCCCGGGACAAGCAAAGGCTGGACAAGGGTCTCGAGGAGCTTGAGGTGCAGTCACACCCTTCTGCCTTTCCTTTACCTCGACTGAAGTCGAGTTTCATCCCCCCGTATCGCCTTCTTCGCTCCTCGCAGCGAGTGCGCCAAGACCCGAAGCAAGTATTCCGTGCGTACTCGTTTGCCGTAGACTCGGAAGCGGGGTCCGCCGCTGCGTTGAGCGCGGCTGCGGAGCCGCATGGCGGACGTTGTCCTGACGCGGTTTTCCTCTGTGCCGGCGCGTCCCGCCCTGGCTTCTTCATCGACCAGACTGAGGAGTCGTTCAAGGCCGGCATCCAAATGACCCTGGGCGCGCAGGCGTTCACCGCACTGGTCGGTTGCATTTCGTAAACGTGCGTATCTTGCCCATCGCTAATCCTTCCCCCGTTCCCTCACCCGCAGGCGACGACGAAAGAGATGGTCCGGCAGGGTGTCAAGGGCAAGATCGTGTTCGTCTGCTCCGTGCTTGGCCTGATGTCCTTCGTCGGCTACACTCCCTACTCCCCAGGAAAGTTCGCCATCAGAGGTGAGTGCACTCTCATCTCCACACCCATCGTGCGCAGGAAAGTTGAACAGTACCGGTCGCCGACTAGGCCTGGCTGAAGGCCTGCGCTCGGAGCTCCAGGTGTACGGTATCGACGTTCACGTGGCGTTCCCTGCCACGATCTGTTCACCCGGTCTGGACGAGGAGAACGAGGTCAAGCCAAAGATAACCCTCAAGATCGAGGAGACCGATAGCGGAAGTCCTCCCGAGGTGATTGCGTTGGGTATCCTGCGAGGTGAGTGCCAGTACCAAGTGGATAGGCTGCTGCGCTCTGGCTGATGGCCGTACGTCTCCGCTACATAGGCGTCCAAAAGGGCAGGTTCCACATCACGATGGACTTCTTGGGCGACGTGTTCCGTGCCACCGCCGCGTGCGCCTCCCCCCGCTCCAACCCCATTTCAGATATTTTGTATGGGCTCATAGGCTACGTGAGTCTCAATCTTCGTCGTGGATGTGCAAGTCGTGTTGATGGTGTGTACACCGCCCCACATAGATCGGACTGCCCTTCTGGCGTAGGTCGGTGGACGCACACGTGATCGCGCACCGGGAAGAGCATCACCAGTACTGTCGCGCGAAGGGTTACGTGCCTTGAAGCGTCCGTTGCATTGGGAACCAGCGAGGGCAACGCGCGAGCTGCTTGGTTCTGACTCACCGCGGTCCTGGGAAGTCACTTATTTATCTTTTTACACGTAATGCAAGGGCATAGACGGCAGAAATCTTAATATGGGGCGAAGCCCACACCGCCAGCAAGTTGGCCTGCGCGGGTGCTCGTAAACGAGGGACCCAGATCTAGCATTCAAGGAAACGGCCTACGGCTAACCTTTGCTCACAGCGCCGCGGCGCCGAGTCTAACGTCATCTATCAAAGCGATTCGATCTCTGCATCATGGACGGAGAAGGGAGATGGCGAGGAGCGCGGATGAAGTACCAAGCTTTAGTTTTTGGTTCGTCCCCTGCCACATCATTGGTCTCATATTCCCGGTATGCCGCAGGAGGATGGCAAAATGTCGAACACGGACCTTAAGCGCAGCATACGCTCGCTTCGAATCCGAATCAGTCGTAAGGTTCTGTCTGCAGTCCCATGGTCGCGGACGGTGGACCTGGACACAATGAAACCGCCTTGGCACCGGTCGAACTACAGAAGTCGGCTCGGGACGCTTCGAACTTTGCGTTGTTGATGAATATTGAATTGGTTCCGCTGCTCAGTGCTCAGTACTCAGTGCTGATGTGCATGATGCTCCTTTTGCACCCCGGGGGGTACTTGACTTACTCGAATTCGAAATCTGTGCTATCAATGTCGAACTTCCCTTCAGCACAGGCAGCTACCGCCTCTCGGGACCACGATTTGATCCTGTCTACTCGCGACCCAGTGGGGGGTTCTCTTCCGAGACATCTTGATTTCTCTGCAGTGGAGGACCTGGCGAACAGCTTGTCGAAGAGAGTGGAAGCGGGCCAAGAGAATGGGTATCCGAGTCAGTAGCTAACAATCAGCAGATTGTGGTAATGTTGCAACCTGCAAACCGCTGTACATATCGAGGTGTACGTGGGCTGACGTATACATACTTATCGTTAAACCGATGGGAAAACACGCGACATGACTTGCATGAAATTTATATATACCGAGCTCATACAAGTTTTGCATTAATGTATTACTGACCATCACATCCAGCCCTACACCTCCTGATAATATATACATAGATGAAGTGCTACAATCAAGAGGAGACCCGAGGGTTGTCACCGTGGAGCCGTCGCGGGTAGCCGCTCGGCTCGCTAACCGCCATTGAACGACGTCATTAAATGTTCTAAACCGAAGTTCATAACATTATAGGTATCATCAAAGTCGTAAGAAGCCTCTCATGGGTATTGGGGCCGGTTCTGGTATCCCCTATCAGCATCCCATCTCAATCCCATCGTAAGGCCCATCATGGTTAGACTCATCGCCCTCGAAGAGGTTCGGCACGTCCCCCACAATACACTTCTCGTTCGGGTTGTCCTGACCTGCTCCCCCGAACATCCAAACGTCAGCCAAAAGCACACTAATTTACATGCATCGCGAGTTTCGACGCACCAGGGCAAGCCAGCCACGCGCCGGAGTCCTGGATATGCAGCTCGCCGGACGGGTGGTGGTATCCAAGGAAGCGGCCGGGGAGGATCGGGATGATGTCCTCCTTGTTGTTCACGTGCGTCACCTGCACCGGCAGCGAGTCGACGTAATTCGCCCAGTCCTGGTCGCCCACGCGCGGCAGGCCGTACCCGACGAAGCGCGTCGTGACGCTCGGGAGATTCAGGTGGAGGAAGACCGCGTCGATAAGCGCAATCGCTGCGCCTGTGCGAATGAATGAACACATGCGCACGTTTCGGTCAGTCTCTGCTGCAGAAGCGTCCCACGTTTCTCGGGAGACGGGGCCCCGGGCCACTTACCGAGCGAGTGTCCCGTCACCGTCACCTTCTGCGCGCCGTGCGTCGATATTCCGGTCTTGACTGCGGCGAGCACGTCCGAGGCCGACCTGAGTAATTCAACACGACGAAGTCAGCGTCCGCGCTCGGCAGTGAAAAATCCGAGAGGACCGACCTAGACTGGGAGCTCGCAAAGCCGCTGTGGACGCCAACGCTGCTGCTGACACCGGGGAACAGCTGGGGGTCCAAGCTCTCGCGAATTATATCCACGTCCTCCAGGATAGGGAGACTGCAAGTGCAAGGGTGGCGACGTCGTAAGCATTCCCCGGCATGATACCATCTGAGAAATTCGTCTCACATCTTGCTCGGATCCGTGCCCTGGTGCGCCACAATGATCTCGTTCAAAACGGGATCGAACCCAACAAACCCTGAACGACGTCGTCTCCCGGTCAGCGAGAACAATCACCGCCACGGATGCGAGATAAGTAACTGGACGTACAGAACTGGGTGACGGCTCCGTCGCCGCCGGACGCGATCGGCTCGAAGGAGGGGTTGGCCTGGCAGTTGGCTCCGCACGTCCACGTCTTCGTCGCGTTCGGCGAGCAGAACGCCGTGCTCGCGTAGTGCGTGTACGGGCGGAACGCGGTGATCTGCGTGGTCGAGAGCGTGGTTATCGCCGCCGTCTGCCGCTTCATGACCGGTACCGCCGCGCCCGCGGCCACATGCAGAAGCCCGGCGAGGAGGGCTGCCGAAGCCATAGCCTTCAGAGAAGAACCCATTGTCGAACAGAGTCAGAGGGGTATGGAAGGAGAGAAGCAGGAGAAGAAAGGGCAGCAGGGTGCTGAGAGCGATCGCGAGAGCCGAGGAGAAGTGGACCCTCGATCGAGGAATCGAGGTAGCATGTAGGGTGGCGGTCTTATAGTCCCGGAAGACCTCTTTGCCCTGGATGGCGGCTGCGCACGGCAGATGCAGGGGGACAGGGAAGTCTGTCCTGGGGCGGCGCCAGGGCTGGTCATTTGGTAGGCCGGATATAGGACCCGTTGGGGCAGGCAGACTCACAAACGGGTTCACCGGATCACGATGAGTCGGTGCGAGGGTCGAGTGCAGCACATGTGTCCGTACTTCGTAATGACGTCTATTTCCTCGTCTGGCAGGTGCGAGAACAATCAGAGGATGGATGTCGCGATGAAGAAGAACTTGCTACCCACGTATAAAAAGCACGGCCGCTTGTCGCGCCAAGCTTGACACAAGGAATCCATTCAAGTGCCAGTGCGGGGCGGTAAAAGGACAGTTGTACGGTAGTGTGCTTGTTCGTCGAGTCGGTCGATGGACAGGTCCCTGGTGTGCTAAGAAAGCGTGTGGGAATGGATCAGCTGAACAGGACGTCATGCATGGGAGCGCTAAAAGAGCAGGTCATGCATGATAAGTACATGAACCCACGATTAGCGGGCGAATCAAGACAGGCGGAAGACCCGTCATTGACGTCAGAGCACAAGCTCTACAGCCACAACGCCATGCTTTATATAGGTCCGGGTCGGAGATCATTCTTAAATGACCTGCTAAATTCTGTACTGCATGATTAGCATGCACAAGAATAGACGAGTAAGAAAAAGGCTCACTGGCACGTCTTCCCAAACATCGGCGTTGCCATGCATTCACTCATCGCGGTTCTAACTTCTGTCTCTCAAGGCGTTTGCATCCGATGGGAACTTGACATCACAACTCCGGCTACCGTCATAACCGGACAACTGAATGATGTCTGTTCTTGTCTGTTCCGGGACCGAGGCAGAAGCGCCCGATGATCCAGCCGCATCCAGTCCGCATCCCTACAATAAGTAAGTACGTGTGCATCTAAGTATTTCTTGTGCCTGGGACTCAATACACTCCTGACTAACGTCGAGGGCCGTATTGGGCCGCACTCCGAGGAGAGAGCATGGCCACCTGTCACATGACACTAGCATCCAATAAGCACGCCGCCGTAAGGGCCAGGGTGATCGAAGATGTTGAAGTCCAGCACGAGGTTGACATCCCCAACGGTGCAGAACGGGCTGATGTTGTCGTGGCCTGTTTTAGCACGGGCGGTCAGGCGGCGCTGCACCACACAGTCGCACGAAACCGTGGCACGCACCAGGGCAATTCATCCATTGGTTGCGTTCGTCTATATGTATCTCCCCGCTGATGTGGCGGTACCCGAGCAGCCACAAGGGGAGAATGGGGACGAGGTCCTTCTTGTTGGCGATGTGGCTTACCTCGAAGCCGAGTTGATCGACGAAGTCCACGAAAGGCTCGTAGCCGACCTGCCCGTGTGCTGGCTTAGTGACGGAGATATCTGGGGGAAAGAAGACGTGACGGCGTACTCGTGGTAAACCGTAACCAACATAACGAACAGTCGCGTTTGGAAGCTGCAAATGCAAGAACACGGCGTCGAGCAGTGAAATCGCCGCTCCTGACAAATGCCAATAACGTGAGCCAAAATAAGCAACCGGGCGAAGGACAGACGCACCGAGAGAATGACCGGTAGTCGTGATCTTACTCGTATTGAATTCTTGCATCGCGTTCTTGACAGCTGTCAAGACAAACTGAGATGTTCTGGGATGCACTTAGCCACTATTAAGCGTGTTCTCGAAGGGAAAACTTACTCCGCTTGCGCTATAGCAAAGCCATTGTGAACGACGGCGTCTACGGGTATCCCGGGGAAGAGCTTAGGGTCCAAAGGGAGCGGCAATATATCCAAATCTTCCAACACCGGAACGCTAATGCGAACGGTGGGTCAGCTCAAGCTCGGTCTTGTTCTAGCCTCACTGACTGACATCGTGAGCAGATCAGTGCCTTGATGGGCGACGATGACCTCGTCGAGGTCGGGATCATACCCGACATACCCTACAACTTGAGCGTTGAGAAGGAGGACGCACGCGAGCGAAAACGAGAGAGGAAAACTCACAAAACTGTACGAAAATGCCATCTCCTCCGGACGCGAGAGGTTTAAAATTGGGATTGGCTTGACAGTTGTGGCCACAGCGCCAGTCGACGACGGTGATGGGAAGACAGTAGGCAGTGCTGGCAAAATGAGTGTATGGCTTGAACGTCGTGATTTGAGATTCTACGAGTGGGCTGACTCCGCGATTCGCGTCTACATCTTGCCGTGGTAGGGATGGAGGAGCAGGTACGGCGAGGACGGCAGACGACGCAGCAAGGAGCATGGTAACGAGCGTGGAGATGAGAGCCATCGTGTGGGCCAGAGGAGCGGGTTCGCGCACTCGGTGCAGCGTGTCGGCTGCCCGCGAAGCCGCTATAACCGAGCCGGCCAAGTTCTCGAAGGCCTAGGGCACATGCTGTGAGCTTGCTAGACAGCATAGGCTAAGAAGAGGTAGGGTGGTATAGCAGAAGACGAAGACGTGGACGAGAAGGATCATCAGGCCTAGAAACACCGTCCACGATCTTACTGCACCCGGTCTTCGCAGGTCATGAGTATCTGTGGATTTCAGGAACATACGTGAGCAGCTAGCGACCTGACAGCGAATAGAGTACTTCACCGTTCCATATATTGCCTGCCACGAATGAGCAGCAATGGCGGTCGCAATCAAAGTCGCTCGAGTTACATGGCAGAGAAGTCTGAGAAGAAGTTCAAGACTTCGGCAATGTGCTCTCCGAACTGCAGGTTAACGAATGGCCACGTCAGCGCCTCTATGTTTATGCTTATTTGAAGCAGATGCATCAATAACAGTACGTACTGGCAACATAGGTGAGGGTTCGTTATGAGCCTGAGTAGACAACCTGAGCCCGTCGCTATGCCAGCCGGGTCTACCCGGAGACCCCGGGGTTTGCCGATCCTCCCACTCCTGGCCACTTGGCATGCTTAAGTTTTGTACGTCTCTTTCTCTGTGACAGTCTTGTTTATATTCAAAACGCTCTGGGTCCATCTCTGTCGATCAATGTCGCCTGCATGGATTCCTCAAACGTGCGAAACGATTTGCAAACGTACTAATGCACGAAAGATCTCAAAAAAACTGAAGTCCACGCTGATCCGACATTTGTCAAACTAGTGAAGTACGACGTCCAAGATGCATGCTCCTCAAAGCTGACCCAGAGTAGTAGAAAGCGCAACTCTTCTTTAGATTGTCCCGCGAATCAAGCGCCTTCTAGGCTTTGCTCCTGCCTTCCGTTTGCTTGCCTTCACCGTCTCGGACTTGGACCCACAATCCTAGACCGAAGGTCTACCTCGCAGACGTTGTCGGGACCACCTACCTTCCGTCTCAATATGCTATTCCTCAACCCTTCAAGCTCGGATATATTACGCCTCATATCCATCACAATCGGCTGTGACAGCAGTACACGTAAGTGTGGATGTGGTCGACCGTCAATCCTAGGGAGGCTCACACCTTTCGAAATAGCGACAAGGACCGAGGTGGTGTTACCGCATCGGGACGGCCTCATCGTGGTTTAGGTACGTACGACCGCATTCCGCGTTCGAAGATCTCCGACTCGGACGTATTTCACCCGGTCTAGGGCGATGCAATGAACAGCATGACAAACTGGAGGCCATTCCGGTTCCGCGTGAGACCGTCCAAGTGCCAGAGTTCTGGCGGAATTCTTACACAGTCGTGTGTACTGAACTCTCGCAACGATGTAGGGCGACGCCCCTCGGCCATTCCGCCGTGGATACCATCCTCAGCCAGGACTGTCTTGATGAGGACTCCGGTGCGAATGGATCGAATGGGTCGAGGGTGGGTGCTACAGTTGGTATCATTTTGTTTGGATTCTCGCGAGAAAGACGAGTTTTTATCGGATCTCGGAAAGCTGCTGTTGCAATTGGCCATCGCACCGCGTGTCGATGACACCCGTGCGAGTGCGCAATGGTGCGCCGCGGGATAATGCCATCTCATTCCCATTCAGAATGCCGATCCCGCCGTCGAGACCACAGCGTTGGACTCCTTTTTGGGGTGTTTCGGGACCGCAGCGAATGGTAGATATATCTGTTACACGTCTTGATTCCAAGGGCGTACGAGTCGGTGCGACTCGCAAAGGAGTGCCGCCTCTACGAAGCCCATCTTTATCCACATTCTCATTGCGGACGGCGTCTTGACAGGTCAATGCGAACCATATCGTGTATCACCTTCTGATCGTTGTTCGAGCCTCGTATAACACATTTCCATCTGTCAGGCGCGACGATTGAAATTTCATGCCCTCGGCCTGAGCCCAGATGGTATGTATATATATAGGACTGGGAAAAGACTCGTTCCTGCTCTTCCCATGCCTGCTCCGTGATCGGAGGACCTTTCTGAATGTCGTTCTGGCTGGAGATCTCGTCCCTGCCTCTTTAACACCGCGCAGCCACCCACTGGCTTCTGAGCGCAGGAGGGTGGTGAGTGTTCTGCGCTCTGCGCTCTTAGGGAACATTCCCTGATTTCTGGTTCTCTGTACCTGCATCGCCGGTATCGCCATCTGAATTCTGGTGCGTCCGGGTCAAGGCCCTGTGGGCGTAGGCCGCAGAAGCTACAGCACTAGTCCTTGCTTCCATTCCTCTTGACTCCTGTATGTCGGTGTGCTTTGATGCGGCTAAGGCTCAGTTCGTACCGCCCGGGCTACGGGAGGTTGGGTGCATTTACCAGATGCCGTTGCCACGTGGACCTCATATCGAACTACAAGCTGAAGGCGAGGGTGTCTCCCTCAGCCTTCATCAAGTTTTCCTCTCCGAAATGACATAGACTTTCAAGTTGTCGCCGTATTCGCGGGAAAATGGCGGCGAGTAAGTTGTGCATGGTCGATCCACGTGGCGTTTGGAGCGGTGCATGCAATGATCTCCGAGTGCCAAGCCGAGTGCAGACCGGCAGCGCTCCGTTTGAGTTTCCGCTTTCTTCTCAAATGCGAAGGTAATGTTGCCCCCTTTCCGGCATCGACATGGCTAGGTTCACCGGCTAGATCTAGAGTCTACATCGCCAGAGTGTTCGAACGGGACGGCTGGTATGCATTATTTCAGAATGACTTTCGTTCTTCCACCTAGCTCGCCGTTCATGCGCTCACTGTGTCGCGGTTGCAGATAGGTTCGGGTTTTCAATATGGTCTGAAAGCACCGCCTCTCCACCGTCCTCCCTTCTGGCAGCCATCGGCGATGAAACATCGTGCGACGATTTTCAAGAGAATCTTGCAACTTTTCCACGCCGTCGGGATCTCGTAATTGTCAGTCCCACCTCCTACTGTCGTCTAACCTTTCTATTTTGTTTGCGGTTGCGCAAAGCTGACGGGTCTTCGAAGGTCTTCGACTGCTCACAGCAGAATTCCGTGCCTCACACATGGTAGCGCTTCCCGGATGCGATAAAGCTGTCTGGGCCTGCCTTCAAGCTTCGGGGCCCGGACGTGCTTCTCTCCGACTCGCGCTCGCATCGCAATGCCTCGCAGGAGAAGGGCCATGACTGGGCCATGATCGTTTTGATACCGCCCACGTTGTGGTGCGGGGCCACTGCCACTTCTCCTCCGTTACATCACGGCGTGCAGCTCTTCTTTGTTGCGAGTACCCCTCCTCATCACTGTTCGGTTGTTGACTTTGACCGCTCACGACAGGTTCTGACACCTCGGCTGGCTCCGAACTCAGGCTTATTGTATATATGCTGACCGTCTGGAGCAACGTTTAAATATCCGGACGACACTTTCCTACTCACTCCTTGCGTCTCAACTCACTCGTTTTCTCTCAGCTCTTTCACATATCGCCAAACCCCTCATTCCATCACATTGGCCAGCGAACATCTCGCACATCTCTCCCCATCTTCCATTGGAACGCAGACCAGGACCGTTGGCGGCCAATATGAACCCGTACTGGGATCTAGTTTTGCTCTGCGTGTACGCAGCTATCGTGCGTTCCTCAAAGTTCCCCTAGCCCGTGCTCCACCCGACTGAAGTCAACTCTCAAGGGCGCGCACCAGGTCTTCAGGCGGTACGAGACCTATTCGGTCGCATTTCACTCGGCACTCCTCATTGGTCCGCCGGCGATTATTGGGGCGGTGCTATGGACGCTCGACTGTCTTCCTGAAATGCCGGCCCTCGGCGTCGTCCTCCTCCTGTATGGAACGTACCTCGGGGTGATCGGGGCCTCCGTAGTCGCCTACAGGCTCGCACCATGGCATCCACTTTCTGGCTTCCCGGGCCCGGTGGCCTTCAGGACGTCCAAGCTCTGGATGGCGGCGTGCGCTGCAGCAGGGCGCGAGTGCTTCGTCGTTAAGGCGCTCCACGAGCAGTACGGCGATGTCGTTCGAACCGGTGAGTGCTGCGCCGGAGGCTCGTGTATGGGAAATATCGTTGACAGCGTCCATGTGCATGCATGCACACAGGTCCGAACGAGCTGTCGATACGAGATCCGGCTCTCGTCAGTCGCATAATGGGTGCTCCGGGCTTGCAAAAGGGTCCCAGTGCGTTGTTGATGACTTTTCGGCGATTTGCTCCCGTTTGATTAACATCCGTGATCGTGGATCGACAGATTATCTCGGGATGACACTGACACATGACGGGCTTCCCATGGTCGGCATCCAGGACGTCGACGAGCACTTGCGGCGACGGCGGTCGTGGAACCGAGGATTGAACTCCGCCGCACTGAAGGAGTACGAACCGCTAATGGCGGGCAGGGTAGCCGAACTGGCCAAGTCATTATCTACCTTGCAAGAAAAAGTCATCCAGCTTGACGATCAGTTCGCCCAAATCTCGTAAGCAAAATTGCGCATGTGTGCGTCTCGGTCCCGCGCATTGATCCTCATTTGTAAAGACACAAAATCATGAGCGACATGGCGTAAGTCGACTTCAAGATTAGTAATCCTTCCTTGTCTCATTTATTTGTCGGCAGATTTGGAGAGAACTCCAAGATCATGGAAGGAGACCAAAAGAAATTCTGGTCCCAGCTCGACTCTGGCGTTATGTACGTACCCCCACGTTCACCTTTCGATCTACTCGCTGCTCAATACAATTCCATACTCAGCTTCGCGGCTTTCTTTTCCCACGTTCCTTGGCTTGGATTCTACGCGATGCTCGTTCCATTTGTCGCGGGGCCCCTTCAGACCTTTCTCGCTCGCTGCAAAGAGTTCGCGATCAAGCGAATGGTCCAGGGTTCTGAGAAACGTGATCTCTTCTACTACTTGGTACGTGATTTTCGCCCGCAAGATTCCACTGTTTTGACACATGGCCAGAACCATGAAGACCAACCTAATAGGTCATCTCCACCAATCCACCAATTGGTCGACGATGGCGTTCTCGCGATCGTGGCAGGCTCGGATACCACATCGACGGCCATGACTAGCTTTTTTTATTGCCTTCTTATACACCCGGAAATCCATGCTGCACTCCTGTCAGAAGTAGATAACTGTTATGTGGACGGCGAAACCACTCTGAACACGGCGCGCCACGGAAAGCTGCCATATCTGGATGCGGTGATGTAGGCCCTTCCTTCCATATCCCTCATTAGACGCTTGGAAAAGCTGACGCATATCTCTGGCAGTAACGAGTCGTTGCGGTTGTTTCCCCCAGCCCCAAACGGTAGCCTAAGGCAAGTTCCGCGCAACGCGGAAGGCGTCCACGCAGGAACTATGTACGTGCAACGCTACGCTCTCCGACGGAATCCTCGCACATGCTGATTCGTACTGTCTATGGCAAGCTTTATCCCTCCTGGCACCGCCGTCTGCTGCCATCTCTACTCAATGCACCTCGACCCTCGCAACTTCTCATTCCCCGAGACCTTCTGGCCCGAACGATGGCTCGTCGCCTCTGGAAAGATTCCGTCTGCGACGCCGCCGCGGCACGGCGGATGCGCTTCGGAGAAGTGGAACGGTTCCCCTGGTTCCTTCGACGCGTCCACGCTCAACCACAACGAGACCGCGTTCATGCCGTTCTCGTACGGGCCCATGAACTGCGTGGGGAAGAACCTCGCCATAGCGGAGATACGCATGGTCGCGTGCACCCTCCTGCGCCAGTTCGAGTTGAGGCTGCAGGACGGGTGGGACCCGGCAGAGTACAGGAGGGGCTTCAAGGATTACGGGATTGCGTCGCGGCCCCGACTCCCCGTGACGATCACACACAGAAGATGATTTATGGGACGATGCCTTCGCGGCGCCGCGCCACGGAATTGATTAGAACGTAATATGTCTACTGTTCGTTACTCAGAATACACATCCACGACGATATATATACCCTCCCAGGATATGTGTGCCACACATGCACGGCTTTTCGAACTCAAGTCGTCGGACTCCCGTCCCTTCTCCGGGGCTGGTCCAGCAAGGACGTCTCATAACTGTGCTCCTTCATCGGCATGTCCGGCATCAGAAAGGGCGACGTCGACACGCAGTCCATTTCGGGGAACCCAATCATCACGATGCTCGCCGCGCTCACGTATGAGAAAGCCACTCAACCCCCACCTCCGTCTGCAGAGGACCAGGAGGGTCCAGATGATCGGAATCACTATGGACGCAACCTCGATGCCGTCGTGCGACTGCTCCAGGCGTAGGGACTCGGCATGGGGGGATCCGGCTTGGGCTCGTTCTATAGGCGCGGCACAGGTCTGACGGACGCCAAGGTCAGCTCGCGAGATGGAATGCACACACAACGACTTGAGCGCACCTGTGCGAACGCGCGATCGCGACAGAAGTCCTGGAACGCGGAAGCCGGCGCGGAACCGCCAATGGTCAAGGATCGACGAGAACAGCGCAGACGGAACGATTGTCAGATACACGGGGCTGCTTCAGGCAGGAGACATGGGATGAGTGCCATGGGAAGCGTATGCTGCCTGAGAAATGTGAGGACGGGGTGTTCCCACCGCACGCAAGTGGATGAGCATGCCAGATAAACTTCTAGAGGTGGAGGAAGTACGCACGCGAAGTCAGTCTGGATCGACTTTTCTCGGGGACGCGGGGGAGAGGCACTCCGTGTGCGAACGGTGCAAGAATAGAGCATTGAAGACAACCCCGAGCTTCATAGAGCACATGCACTTGCACACGCAGATACGCGTAAACTTAGTCGGACCGTGCACCGGAACGCGAAGTTTGAGAGAAGTTCATGGATAGCTTTCTGGGCCGAGATGATCTTCGTCTAGGAAAATCACCTCGATGCGATACAGGCGATGTCAGAAAGTTCTGAATCACATTCGGATGCACAGACAGGGAGGGGTAAAAGGCAGGCAGAGTGAGAGGAGAAACCTGCAAGTCAGTCACAAATTGACGTCGACAACAAGCAAACATAGCGCAGCGGAGATGCGAGATACCACGACGTCTAGGCACCTCGATGACGGAACTCCGGTCAAGAGCGCCGGTCCAGACTGCAACGAGGTGAAGGTTGGGCGAACGAACAGCCTGTGCATCGCCGAAAGGATGAGGGTTCGGTCGCCCAGCACGGGTGGTGCCATTGGAGAATGTGTCTCGATTGTGAGCTATCGCACGATATCGTCTACAAATGTGATGTGTGGAGAGATGCTGAGGGGCGCGTTGCGCGAAGTGAATATGGAGTATGATGGATGTATGTATGATGTAAGATATTGGTCCAGGACAGGGAAGGAAACAAGATGCGCGAGGGATACTTATGCTTATCGCATCAAATGCGATGTGGCGGGGTGCCCAATCGGTTTGGGTCGGTGTGCCAAGGAACGGCGAAGGAGGAGCCAAGACGTCAACCAACATTCACGCACGCGGCGTTGGCTGCTGGATGGGGATTTGGACTTGGCCGTTGCCGTCCTAGAACCGGGCGAGCAAGTCAGCGATACAGCGTGCGAGCGAGAAAACGGAAGATGACGTACCAGACGCGCCTTCTTGATCGGCCGCGGCCGCACGCCTGCAGTTCCTGCTTTCGTCCCCCGGAGCTCAGACTTCGCTCCGTCCTGCCCGTAGGTCCCTTGCGGGACGTTGCCAGACATCTGCAGCCCTGTATCTTCCCTCTCTCGCTTGACTCCACGTGCGCCAGGTGTGGGCTGCTGCTGAGGCACGGGCGTTGAGACAGATTGCGGCGTCCCGATGCCGACGGGGGTAAGCCCGCGGGCTTGTGATGGCTGCTGAAGTATTGGTGGAGGTTTCGGCACACCCGGCTGAGGCGTTGATGTTCGAGGTGGTCCAACGCCAGGAGTTGCAGGGAGTCCGGATGGTGTGTTCGGTACCGCAGCAGCTTGTACGAGACTCTGGCCCTGTGCTTTCGCAAGCTTCTTGAGCTCTTTCTGTAGGAGTGGCGTAACGCCGATGGATGTGCAATAATGGAAGGGTGTGTGTGGTGAGCCCGTCAGTGCAGACGATGAAAGCTCCAAATGAACCTACCCGTCTCTTTCGGTCTTCTCGTGCCTGCGAGGATTCTGCTACTAATGCATGGATGTTCCACTAACGGCGAGATTGGACGTTCAAGAGGGCCGGAATGAAGACAAAGGAAGAACGCACGCCTTTGAGCCCCTCCATACTCATCGCAAACGCCTGCTGCTGGGTGGCCATACTGAACTCCTCAATCTGCATCTTTTGCTTTGGCGGGACCATCATCAATGTCTGAAGGAAATCGTCCTTCTTCATGGAGTGTTTGCCTGTAGTGGGGCCGTCGCATCATGTGGCTAGTCCACAGGGAGAGAGCACGTACCGGGAACGGACTTGATCAAATGCTTATAATTCTTGAACTTCTTTTCTCCCTTGGCCCCGTCCTCCTCATCTCCATCGTTGCCCGCTGCGGGTGTGGGAGCAGCCGGGGATGACGCAGGTGCATCGCGGGCGATGATTTCCTTGCCTTTCCCCTTGTCTGTGGCACTTGGCTGGCCAACGGGCAGAGTAAAGGGTCGGACATATTTGTCGTAGGCAGGAAGGAGGTCAAGACGCTTGATGAGATCTTCTGTGCTTCTGAGGTAAGGAGGTCGTCGTGGAGGGCCTGAAGGTGGCGCGCGGTCAGCGAGATCAGGAAAGCAAGTTTCAACCAGAAAGGATGGACCTGGAGGCGGGAGAAAGAGAGGGGGAAGGTCGGGCATTGTTGAGGGTCCCGCAACGGCATTCGGCTGGGGTGGATGGTGGGATGTATGCTGCTCGTCGATGTCCATGACGGCGACGACGAGAAGCGTGAAGGCAAGAGGCGGCGCCGACCGGCGCGGTGAGCTCACGACCACAAACCGCCCAATTCAAACTCAGAGTGGTTCATTTTTGTAAACGTAAACCGAACCAACCTTCAGTTCTGAATCACCTCCCTGGTTCACTTCATTGCTATAATAAGTTCAATTCAGGGGACATAAGCATTTGGTTAAGAGCTAATAATATTACGAGGTCATCTTGAGCTAATCTCCCGGCGGGAAACCGCCACAGGCACTCGAGCCACAAGCCCGCCGCATGGCCCTCTTCCCCACAATCCCCACCTCCCACCTTCTCCCTCCTCTTCCACCTCTCGTCACCACCCATGGCGAGCTCGTCGTCGTACCAGGCGGTCGACGCCGTCGTCTCCTCCAACTTCTCCATCTATTCCCCCTCGGTCTCGCGCCCACCGGGCTCCGTACAGCCTTCCGGTTCCGCTCACATATCGGTTGGTGGAACGAACGGAGTCATTGGACAACCCGACGGGATATCCGAGCGGGAGCCTCTGCTCGGTGGCTCAGGCTCTAAGGGGAAGCCATTCTACCGACCAAGGCCACTATGGTACGTGTCCGCTGTCTCCTACCTGTCCCGAGTTATGCCCATTGCCCGAGGCATTATTGCTGGTCGGCCGACGGTCCGCAGCTTATCGCGTTGCGTTCATATCTGCCCTCGTATCCCGAGGACATGCGGGATGACCGGTGTTGCCACTATTCCTCTTTTCTCTTCGCTGGACGTCATAGAGAGGGCCGTGTGCGAGTATAGAAAACATTGTGCAGACCCTATGACGTCTGTGGAGATAAATGTGGGATTCTGTCGTGTGCGCGCTGTATTAGATAGGCGGAGGTGCTGAAGCACACAATCTGCCCTATTGCACGCGTGAAGTTACTTATCTGCACTGTCGGCATAGCCCAAGCACACATCCTTCGCGATGCGCCGCCGTTATATGCACACTGGCTAGAATATACGGCTCTCGAGCACAAAGCAGAGAAAGGTTTTGACGGGTTCTATGACCTTCGGAGGCCCCGGACGGATCACTCAGGTCTGGTGATAGATAGGATGGTTCCTGTCCCCCATCTGTGGGTGGGCTATCTCCTCAAGCACATAGCCTGGGGCTGGTATGCACACTCTCAAGCCGTGTCGTGTTGTGGTCGGAGCGCATGTGCACCTCCCGTTTCCTTCCAGTTTGTCTACTCCTGATTCACGTCACACTCACGTAGCATATACTGACCGTATTGTTAGGCTCGTCCCATTCGCAGTCGTCGCATCGCTAGTAGTGAGTTCTCCGCATTCTTGTACTTAATCCTTTCCCATCTAATACCCCGTAGCGCGGTATGACCATTGCACCTCGTGTGCAAGTCTTCACACAGTTATCATGCAATGCAATATACGGGCACGATGTGTACGACCATACCGACACCAACGTGACCGCGGTCACCGCCTCACACCATGTTAACTCATATCACACTCCTTTTTCTGCCCATGTACCCTCCTCACAACTACTAGAGGTCGATTTCTCCCCGGCACTCGACCGATTACCTCCCGAACAACCATACCCACCATCTGACGACGATGGCGAAGCGGATCCCCGCCGAGCGCCTTCGGAACGTTGTCTGAAGGACCCGGCCGTACAAGCACGAGCTGCGCGGTTGCAGACCATCATGACGACGACCATGGGCGCGCTCTCCGCATTTACGACCGGCTGGTGGGGCAGCTTCGGGGAGACTCACGGACGGACCAAGGTTCTCGCCGCCTCTACCCTCGGTCTATTAATGACGTTCGTGTTTTCACCATCTCACATTGTCCACGGCTTGACGTATTATCCACAGAGATTTGTTGTTCATTCTTGTGTCGACGCCCCATAGCATCTTTGCAGCCCATGGCCACAAGCTTTTGATTATTTCCCCGATCATCGAGGGGTTGTTTGGAGGATGGGCCACGCTCCAAGCTGCTACGTCCGCGTACGTCTCGGACTGCACTTCGGACGGCTCGCGTGCCGGCATCTTCTCGCGCTTCACCGGTGTCTTCTACTTTGGCTTCGCACTCGGGCCTACTATTGGAGCATTCTTGATCCGCCATCCCTTCATGCCAATTATTTCGCCCGCTGTCGGCATACACAACGGCGCCCCCACCGTGACCTCGGTGTTCTACGTGGCATCGCTTGGTTCGTTGATAAACTTCATGCTTGCGCTGTTCTTGTTCCCGGAGTCGCTGGTCAAGAAGAAGGCGAAGGCAGCCGCATCGCCCTCCCTCACGGCTCAACCGCTGTTGGAAGCGTCGCCGAGTATGGTTGAACGTCTCCTCAGCCCGTACCGTCTGTTCATGCCAAAGATCATCACCGCCCCGAATGGGGTGAAGCATAAGGATTGGAGCATGACGCTGCTCGCCGCAGTCTTCTTTGGTCACTTGTTGTCGTTGGTGAGTGCAATGTTTTACTCTAAAGGTTGACTCTGCCTTATCTTTTCTTTCTAGGGGTTGTTCCAGATGAAGTACCTTTACGCTGGACATATCTATGGCTGGAATGCCGAGAAGGCGAGTTGTCACGCTTATGATTGCTAGTGCTTGGCTAACTCTGCTCACAGCTGAGCTACTATATCTCGTTCATGGGTTCCTCCCGGGCGTTGCACTTGCTGTTCGTCCTTCCCTGTGAGTTAACACTGACCGCTTGCGGTATACACTCCTCCAGTACTCACACGCTCCAAAGTCATGATTGCGACATTCAAACCAGCGAAGCCTGTCCCCGTCCCCGGCCACCCAGTTACCTCAGCCGCAGCGAATGCCGCGCTCGCCGATGCGATGCGATTCGACAAAGCCCTTATCGGAGGCTCGCTCTTCTTCGACTTGCTCTCGCACTCACTAGTCTCGCTCTCTCCGACTGATTATGGTCCTTACTCCGGCCAGGCTCTCTTCGTCGGCGCGACCACATTGAGTGGCTTTGGCGCTGGCCTGATCCCGGCCATCAACAGCCTCGCCCTGTGTGTCATGCAGTCTCGCGGTGAGACTGACACGGGAAAGATGTTCGGCGCATTTTCTCTGCTCCAAGCCATCGGACAGACCATTATTGGGGTACGTCCCTCGCACTCGTCTTCTCTGGTGCGCTTCACTGACGTTCGCACGTAGCCGGTGATGTTCGGGATCATTTACAGCAAGACGGTCGCAACGTACCCGAAGGCGATCTTCGTCGTTGCGGGCTCCATCGTGCTCGCCTCAATCATCGTTCTGCTCCTGCTCCGCCCCGACGCTCTTGTCCGCCCGCGCCGCCAAGGCAAGGGCGTCGCCGCCAGCCTGAGCGCTCTTGAGGCGCGCGTCGAGTCCCCACGCGGAAGGTCGCGCCGGAGCAAGGACCTGCGGCAGCCAAGCGTGGACTTTAACGGCATGCAGATTCCCCCCGAGCTTCTCGCAGCTCGGGGCAGGCTCAGGGCGCCTCTGAGCGGCCAGTCATACGGCGCGACGAGCTCTCGCTCGGGATCAAGCGTTGTTGGCACGTTTGGCTCTTCCTCCCATCATCCCATGGTGGGTTGAGCGTTCGGAAGGTGCGTTGCGGAGTCGCACTGTGTACGTATATATATGTGTGTGTGTTTGTGTTGCACGTATTCTTGAGTTACCATCGCCTGTCCAGTTACCAGGTACAGTTACCAGCTACCACCCGTTTAAGCATTAGAGTTAGGGCACCACAATAGATAGAGGGATACGTCGTCATGCTCGCGTAATCGTCCGTATTCTATGTATACTAGAATTGCATCGGTGTATGGACTCTAGAGCCACAGGATCTTCGTTGTAGAGCGCGCGGCGGAGTGTTGGGTTGCACAGGATGTCCCGCGTGGATTGTATTTATTGATCTGGTGGATTATGACCTCGTACGAATATCTGATGTATACAGAAGCTTTTATATGGACGAACCGAGGTCGTCGACGTCAAGTCGAGTTCTAACTCTAACACATCCTATATACATGCATATGGGGAGCTCCGTGCTAAGTCGGAGGAGGACCCTGCTCATGCAGTACTTACGACGTACTGTGGTTTGGAATGCAATGCCGCATCCACTGAGCACAACTGCCAGTGCCAGGTGAAGTATATTCATCTGGATTTTTTTTACTCGACTTAGCCGAGTCCCAAATGCTACGCCTGACATTCAAACTCCGAAAGTTCCTTGGTGCAACCCCGATCGTGCTGCAGGTTGTTCTGGCTCGCTCAGCTACCTGTGCCTATGTCGACGTCTGCCTGCTTTCCTGCCGCGGTGCTGATCGGAGTAGGGTAGGCTAGTAATACCCAGCGGAACCGGTGGGTTATAAAGCCAGCGGTCGTCGCAAGCTGATACCTCTTCTTTTCTTTCCGACATATCCGAGTCGGACTCCGGCCGGCACCCTGATGCTCGCGTCCGCGCCGCCCTTCCTACAGAACTAGCGGATGTCGTACGCGTACTGACTCGCGCTTTCGTGAATGACCCCGCGATGAACTGGTTCGGTGGCATCAAGTAGCTGCTTAGGGATCTAGACCATCCGGATCCGGACACTCCGTCCGAACACAAGACCATACGGAACCAGAAATGGTTCTAGACGGCGGCCATCAAAGCCACCTGCCTCGTTGGAGGCTTTGTCGACGCCGTGGTCATACCGGGCCCTTCCGAAGGCCAGGGTACCTGGAGAGGAGGAAATCGTGGCGGTACTTCATTGCGGATGCGGCGAACGGCGGGCACGACTTTGCGAAGCTGGTTGAGCCGTTCAAGGACCTGCACATTACCGTCGTCATACACAACGTCGGTGGGTCCGATCTCAACCCCGAGAGGTGTGTTCCCGTTGTCTCCATGCGCCGGACGCTCTAACTAATATCAATGCAACACAACTTCAGAATCGACGAGCGCCGCATCGAAGAGTTTATCACGAACGTCGTGAACAAGAACGAATTCCTCTCCCTCCCCCTCACTGGTACCCTCCTGCCCCAGCTGCGCCGCCCCATGCAGTCCGGGCCCTTGCTAGTCTTCTTCGTCGGCTCCGTCGCTTGCGACCTCTCCCCGGCCCGCCTGCCTATCTATGCGGCGTCCAAGGGCGTCCTGCAGTCTCTCACGCGCGGGCTGAACAATGACAATGACGGGCGCGCCGACGGGGGTGCAGTTCACGTACCTCGCCGTCGGCGGGGTGCACTCCAAGAGCTACGATATGTCGATACGGCCAAGCTTGACGGTGCCAACGAGTGCGATATTCGTGTGGTTGGTCGTAGAGTCGAGGTTCGTGCCGATGTGGATGCGATGCAATATGGATTGACGCAGAAGTGGGGCGGATCGAACGGTAGACTTTATGATCGCTGGACAATGCAATCCGACATTGCGCACACGGGGAAGGTGAAGTGAGGCGCAGAGGGCTCTAGAGAGCTACCGACGTCGTTTGGGCGGGAACCGCTCATTGGATTAGCTTAGGCTTATGGGTTATACACGTATATGTGCGTACGGTTTCTAGCTCTATGGTTTCTTTCATCTGATTCGACTGTCATAGACGTGCGTAAAGCTCGTCAAACCTGTCTTACTGCGCGATCTTTAAGGCAAGTGCGGCTCAAAGTCGCCGCGCGGGAAAGTCCGTCCCTTATATCGGGATATGGTCGGCTACGGACAAGTACGGCTACACACCCGTTCCAAAATTCAAATACACACTGCGAACCAACCAAGATGCTCCGAGAAACTAGGTCTCTACTTATCACCTGCCTGAACATATCCGTTCCAAACTGCGCCCCATTTAAAAACACACCGGGGAAAACTGCGGATGTACGTGAACTTGAAGGCGACCACGACTCCTTGACTAACTCGCGAATTGAATTGAACCAGGATATAATGTCTCACCTTCGCCTTCGTTCTGCCCAAATCATTCCGTTTACACCATGCCCCGACATCCCAACGCCTATGTCCGCGCCGCGAAGCTGTCAGAGACATCTGCAATCACGGACGTCCTCACCCGCGCATTCGTGAACGATCCCACGATGTGCTTCTATGGTGCTGTTTCGGCCCTCGTCAAGGATCCAGCGAACCCGACTCCGTCCGAGCAGAAGACCATCCAGGCGCTGCGCGTTTTCCTGGGTGCGATGCTGAAGCTCCCGATGCTCCTCGGCGGCAACGTGGACGTGGTGGCCATCCCCGCCGACCACGATGGCTCGTCCGCGAACCCGGATGCAGGGAAAGACTCAAAGGAACGGATTACAGCGGTGGCTATGTGGCTTCCCCCAGGGGTCTCCCTCGACTTCAGCCTCCCGACGATCTTCCGCGCTGGGGTCCACAAAGTCGCGTTCAGCTGGGGACTCACTAGCATCAAGGTACGGTACCGGTCCACCTTCCGACAAGCCCGCACATCACTCACGGCGTGCCAACAGAGGCTGGGTGGAGACTACACGTCGGCGGTCGAGGGAACGCTAGCAAGGGAGTTCAACGCCCGTAACCTCGACCGATCGGACAGTTGGCATGTCTTTATGATAGCCGTTGACCCAGACCAACAGGGTGCAGGTACTGTTCGAGCTCCACTCCCTCCTATGTGCGATGGCTCACGCGGGTTGATGGCGGGAATGGCTAGGCTACTCCTCTATGCTCTTCAAAGCAGGCTTCCGCCGCGCCTCTCCGACACCCATCCACCTCGCCGCCTCCAAGCCCCGGAACAAGGACATATATGAGCACTTCGGTTTCGAGGTCTGTCTTCGTTCTTTCCCGCGTCACGCGCCCCCCGTTTATTAACACGACTCCCGTTTTGCTAGCTCGTCGAGACGCATGTAGTCGGTGTCGGCGAGGTCGACGCGAACGGCATCAAGGCGCGTGGCGAAGCCGCTATAGGTGTCCCGGAGTTCGTCATGATCAAGGCACGTCCCGATTTATTCGCCAGGGAGACCACGAACTCACATACTTAACCCTCTCCAGTGGACGTCGTAGACTAGTAGGCTAAGGTCGTCTTTACTTCGCTAGTGACTCACGACTTTGCCTACAACTAAGGTTGGTTCTGTATGAGTACTTGCACTGTTTGCCGCATCATGCTCGATTATCACGCGAACTTGGACCAGAGATACTGTGTTCAAGGCCGTCAAACGACTTCCCGAATAGTTGAAGATCACAGGCCCTGGCATGGGCAGAGAACTCCAGAACAGCGCGAGATATGAACACACCTGGGGCATAGTAGGCACCAACCTTCTCGTCTCGCTTTCACTGGCAAATCTCTGGCTTGGGAACTACGTATTCAAATAAGGCGACCCATTTTTCACGGTGAACGCCTTGAAGAGGGACAGTCAATTGACCTGTGTCACCTGGCCACTGGAGCTACGAAACCCTGGATGGAAGGGAATAATGCTAGGCAAGCACCATCTAAGTTATGCTTCTCGTAGTAGTCACTACGTCACTAGTCATCCGCAACCTGCGTACGAGGTCGTTTCAAGGCGCAATATACATGTGCAAGTATGACTTCCTCTGCCGAAGTACAACGACCGAGAACGACCGATGAGCTTGGTGCGCAGTGCGCGGCTGCCCTGCTCGACTAATAATAATAATCCATTGTTTCGTGCAGGTCTCAGACCGACAACACCAGCCGTCGTTCAGTGCCCGCGCCATGACATTACATACCCAATACTAGGCTACATTGTCGAGTACACCGTGCTGCGGTGCGCGCTATGGCTCGTGACTCAACGCAGCCGCAGATCCTGACTTCATACATTCACAGGTATGCATGTCAGACAGACCAGGTGAATGTTCGCTGTTCATACTTCAGCATGAGCATACCGCTCGCTCAAGATTTTCCACCCACCCATTCCCTAAAGTTCTAGCCTACATAGTACGCCATGCCCAGGCACCCGAACGTCTACGTCCGCGCCGCAAATTTAAAGCCGTCAGAGCTGCCGGCGATCACGGACGTGCTCACCCGCGCGTCCCTCAACGACCCCACGATATCGATGTGCTGCAGTACTACGGCTGCGCGCCCGCGTCAGTCGGTCGCGGACCCAACGCGAAGCCGACGCCTGAGGACCAGGAGACGATACACGGTCTGCACATCTTCCAGAGCGTGGTCACGGCACGCGTACTCGATGGCAACGCGGACGTCGTGGTCCTCCCTTCAAGTCCCGGCCCAGTGGGAACGCACCATCCCAACGACTGATGAAGATGCCTCTTCAAGTGGACGTCGTGAATTGCCTGTATAGTCGTAAGTATTGATCTAGTTATGATGAGATATATGAGATATATTGCATGGATGCAAGTAACCTACCGGCAGATGTCTCAGCGTATGGATCCAAAGCAGCTTGAGCCCGGCAGTCCACATTCGCCTCAAGTGACGACGAGCCCACGAAGCAAATACTACTGTAGCACGCACTCGCACTCCCCAGAAATCATCACAACACCAGAGAAGAGCATAGGATTCGAGGGAGGGTCATATTCATAACGGGGTCGTGAGCGGCAGGGCAGAGCAGAGCAGGAGATATATAGTAGATACAGACGTGAGATGATGTGGGGCGGGGAGAATGGTCGGCGGGGAAGGGGATGATAGGGCGTGTCGCAAAGGAAAATGAGGTATGTAGCAGGAGCAGGTATCGCGGGTAGGAATGTCGGCGGGTAGGGTGAGGGTGAGGGTGAGGGTGATAAGGGTAGGAGCACATCGTGGATGAATAGCAGCAAACGGCGGTATGTCCCGCCTGCCAGGTCAGGTATCGCATGAAAGGGGGATGGGGAGGCAAGGAGGAAGGCAGGGCAGGCGGGAGTGGATAGTGTGTACGAACGCGGGTCGAAGAAGAGGGAGGTTGACGGACCGAAGCGGAAGGGAATAATTTCACATGGAAAGGGGGTGGTAACGTAGTGTAAGCAGGAGCCATGCCCGGCGGCGTCGACCTACGCCGGCGCCGCTGAGCTCTAACAACCAAGTCCAAGTCCACACATGTCCACAACAGCAGCGGAACAGTCCAACAGCACGACAGTCAGGTAAGCAGACAGAACAGAGCAGCAGCGTCCATGCAACGGGCGGGAAAGAGCACAAGACATCGGACGCGCACGGGGACCAGTCCAGGCCCGCGCAAATGGGTCAAGTCAAGACGGGCCAGGACAGCGTTTACCACAGCGCATCGTCACGAACACGCTCATTCCCGCTCCGTAAGGGGAGCCTCGGGAAGTGCATGACCGTGCCCGTAATCGGGTCCGTCTGCGTCGTGGTCACGCTCAGGTCCGTCAAGCTCTCGTCCGTGGTCGCACGCGAGGTCATCGTGCCCGAAACTGCAACTGCAGCTGGCATGGGCAGCGTCGGAACTGGCATGGGGACGTATAGGGGCGCGTTGGCGGGGAAAACTCGCAGCGGCCCCACGACGTCCTCGCCATGGCTGCTCGATGAAGGCGGGGAGATCGAATGCGGGAAGCTAGAGATGACCGCCGAGAGTGGCGCAGCGACCTCTCCCACCAGCACACGCCGACGGCCAGGCCGGTGGTCATCGAAGGAGGTTGAAGCCGAGTGTGCAAGCGACTGTCCGCTGCTGCCCGTCTGGCCGCGAGAATGTGAACGAATCGACGTCGAGGGTCGCGAGGAGCCCGAGCCGCTCAACGTATGCGAGGACGCGGCCGCAGAGCCAGTTGGACTCCTTGACGAATACGGGCTCAGGTGGGATCGCATCGAGTGCAGCGATCCGCGCTCTGACTCGAACATATCCCGAGGCTGGACGACCATGGGCTAGAGCGACGAAGAGCAGACACATAGTCAGAAACCAGCATAAAAACCACTGGGTACAAGTTGGTCGGAGGAACAACTCACTCTGCCAAAAGTCAACCTCCTCCCCAGTTGCCGACCGCCACCACCACCGGACAAGTTCGACCAGCCATTGTCCGCCGTTGGAGGCGCCTGGTCCAGCACATCAAGGTGGATTCCGATCCCGGACGTGCTGTCGACTGCAGTGGTCGGGCTAGCCGAGCTGCTCACCACCGAGCTCCGCCAGACGCTAACGTTTGACAGCCCTGGCGGAATGCTACGTGAGCCGGATGCAGCGCTGAACGGGGACGCGGGTCGGGGAGCAGGCAAGTCCAGTAGGTCGATATTTGGGTATTCTATCGCAACCATCGACTGTGGGCGAGTTGCAGCCTCATATGTCGGCGGGTTGTCCGAAGCAAGGCGCTCGTTGCTGCGTCCATTCGAAGACGTCGACTGGCGAAACTCGCGCTGCAGTGGTGAAGGTTGAGAGTGGTGTGCCGCAGGTATCGGAGGAGGAAGCTGCGTCGAGCCAGAACCTTGCGTCGAGTGTGTGCCCATTGAGCTTCCAGGTCGCGAACGAGCTTCGAAGAAGACCGTGTTGCCGCTAGCCGCACTAGCCCCGCTAACAGCAGAGATGGGCCGTTCAGCGCCGAATGCAAGTCCGGAATCATGCCTCAGTCTGCGCCCGAAGCTGTCCGTTGTGGGGCTCGTCGGCTCATGGGTCGAGACGCGTGCGAATGAACCAGGACGAGATTGAGAACCAGGGCGAGATCGTGAACCGTGACGGGGCGGCGTCCGTGTGTACGCGTCGGACGGAGAGGCGGCGTCCTGTTCACTACGCGGGGCGAGTTGTGATGATATACGCCTAAACCAGCTCATCCGTGGAAGATTGGCAGCGAGACGGTCGAGCCCCAGTAGGTTCGGGGCAGCGATGCTCGTGCTTGCCGCAGGGATCCCAGGCTGAAGTGGCCCCACCTTGACGCGCCGGGCCGTAAGCATCTCCGCCCCCTCAGCTTCCTGGGGATCAATGCTTCCTAGCGACTTCTCCGATCCAATAGAGCGCTTTTCAGCCAGTGACGGACGCCGCCCAGACATGCCCAGGCTGTCGGGATCTATAGGGCGTGGGGGGAGGAGCGGTGATTCGACGTCGGTCGACGGCCGACGCTCAACCACCCGGATGCTCGGATACGGAGGAACGTCCGCCATCTCCTCGCCCATGCGCAGCTGGACGTCACGAGGAATGATAGGCTCGCCCAGCTTGGTCTTGGAACGGTAGGACGACGTCGCCTCCGTCCGTGCGATCGCGGGAAGGCTAACGAGCGTGTCCGTGTCTGTGCGGGCATGACCAGCCTCTGTGCCGCTGCGAACGCTCCCTCGTGTGAGGAAGGGATCTGCCTCGTCGCCGCTTTCGCGTGGGGAACCTTCGCCTACGTAGGGGGCAGGATCGGCGTCGTGGGGATCAACCGACTCCCATCCTGTCCAGATTGGTTGATGGCTATGGCGCAGGGACTGCATCGTCGTGGAGCGGTTCCAGAAACTGGACGAGGGATCTTTGGCGTCCGACTGACGACGACGGCGGCTTTTGCAGAGTAGGAAGATAATTACAACGAGGATGAGGAGGAGAAGGGTCCCCAGAATGCTCCCCAAGATTGCGCCAAGGACGGATGGAGAGATGCCATGCGAGGCCCCAGCTGCAGGAGATGTCGTAGGGATCACTGAAGTTGACGTAGACGAGCTGGAAGCGGACGTGGACGAACTGGAAGCGGACGTAGACGTCGGAGCAAGTGTAGACGATGCTGAGGGAGGGGAAGTTATGACGGAGCTTACAGAGGAGGTAGATGTAGGTGTCGCAGAAGTGGAAGGGGAAGTCGTCAATGGTGGGGATGTCAAACCGCCATATGTCCACACCCCATCGGTACCCAGCGGTATCTAGAATACAAAGTGAATATCCGGCACGAACGACTTGAAACGAAAGCGATGATGATGCACTCACACTAGGGCCATAATAGGTCAATGGCAATCGCAAGATAGTCGACGACGTGGAGACGCTGCCATCTGGAAGAGTGACGAGGGTAGTTGAGAGGGTAAGCCATGAGGGGAACACCTGGGTAGGCGCAGCCATGACCAAAGGCGGTCTGGAGGCGAGTGTCGTGAACGGGATGTAGTCAAGACGGTGTTGGTAGAGAACGTGGGGTATGCGTGGATGCTATCGAAGAGAAGTGTGAGTTTCTTGGCGGTAGAGCGGAGTGTGAGGCGGAAACGGTGCCCACCAGAAGATATTTAGGGATAATGTGTGTGGTGCTTTGCGTCAGTGTCGGAAGGTGTGGAGGAGGTAAGGAGAGGCGGAAAGGAGAGGAAGGAGAGGGAGGGGACGGTGGTAGCGCAAGGCACGAGCAAAGACGGCGGCCAAGCGCCAAGTTGAAAGTGCGTTGAAACCCCCCCCCCCACGTGGTCACCGCGACACCGCCCGACGCTCGCGCGACCTTTGCCTCTTTCGTCCACTCCGCCTCGCAACTCTCCAGCCCGACGGTCCAGATCCTTGACTGGTCACTAAACCCCACAATCACTCACGTGTATGTACCACCGCATAGGATCGCACAGTTGCACATAGCTCACTTCTGACCTACCCCCGGGAGCACGGTGCCGGCGTCATCGATACGCGGTAAGTCACACTATGAATATATAGCGCGCATGGCAGCGAGCAAACAAGCTGTCACAGTGAAGTATCAGTAGCTGACTATATACATAGGCCACGGAGAGCAGGATCCGTGTGTAGGGATTCAGTCAAGACCTCCGGAGCTGGCAGGCACACATACCATGGGTTGGCTCATCGGACGGGAAGTGGGGACGCACTGGCTGCGCAAGAGCGAGTCGGAAGAGGAAGAGGAAAGAGGATCCCGATTGAGGAGTGAGACGGCCCACCGAGCTTTATATCGTCTGCTGCATTCTTCCCTTCACGCAGTGACCATCGGGAGTAGTGCGATCGCCTGTCCAGATGCAGGACAAGAAGCCACCTTCGATGTCCTGCTCCTCGATTACTTTCCTAAACGACGTCTTGATTAGTCCTCGCACGAACAGCAGGCCGTCCGCGCCAGTGCGCTGCGCCACCCGTATACGTGCACTAATACATATATGCGCCTGTTTCTAGGACAGACCTCATAGTCTACGACCCGGACGGTGGACAAGACCCTCATCCGGCGGCTCGCGAAAGGAGCTGAGAGGCAAGAGCACTGTGTCTATTCGGTCGATGCTTCCCTCGAGCTCCGAGTCTCAGTCTGTGTTGACGCGTCGCGGTCACGTGTGCGCGAAGCCCCAGCCAGAACGCGTCGGGGAATGCCTTTTCGAGGGGCGCGGTGGGAGGCTTGTGAAGAGCAGGTACCAAGCCCTAGGCCTGAGGATTACATCCAAGAGAACAGGCCGGGCAACTGGGTCTCGACAGATGTATATCCCCCGGACGTCGAGTACTGTTGAGCCTTGAGCGTCCCACGAGCTTCGGGGCGGCCCTGCGCTTCCAATTGGTGAGTGTTGCAGCGCGGTGGATTAAAATTTGGGATAACAAGTCGGTCTTACTCATAGAGAGGCCGTAACACCCTCGTTGGTTGTTGCAGCTATGCAGCAGTCAAAGTTGCTCATGCAAGGTACGCTTTTAAAAACAATCTGGTAAGTAGGGGACGCCGATATGGAAGGCAACGTTGGGCTACATGTGCAAAGTGTTTGGATAAGTAGCGCTAGCGGAGCAAGACGAGATGCTTCACGACACAGACGGCTTGGCTATGGCCCGTCGCACTCTAGCCAAGTGCAAGAGAATATAAAAGTACAATCCAAAACAACAACCTGCAAACACAAAACATCGATCCCCACTCCCAACCAAACCAATCGAACGCTTCCGGGACATTTTTACTTCCCCTTCCCCTTCCCCTTCGTCGCCTGCGCAATGAGCCCCTTCATCTCCTGCGCACTCATGGCGTCCACGACGCTCTCGCCGATAACCCCCACCGACCACGACTGCATCGCATGCATGTAGTACGGCGCGATCCTCCTCCGCCCGCACCCGATCGACTCCACGACCGCCCGCCCGAACCGCGCGCTCGTCGGCACCGTCAGGCTCGGCAGGATCGGCGCGTCGTGGTTGTCCGAGTGCACCGCGCCCACGGCGAGGTACGTGAAGCTCACCCCCGTCGGCACGCCAAAGAACCGCTCGTCGTTGTCCAGCCCCCGCGTGAGCGCCTGCAAAAAGCCCTTCGACGCCGCGTAGATCGGCAGGCGCGCGGGCGCGAGGTCGCACGCGACGGAGCCGACGAAGACGACCTGCACGGGCCCCGAGTGCGCGGCGCGGCGCAGCTGCGGCAGGAGGGTGCGTGTGAGCAGGAGGGAGAAGAACGCGTTCTTGTTCACGGCGCTCATGATGAACTCTTCGGTGCGCTCGTCGATTCTGGGTGTGCGCAGATATCAGCGAGACCGACAACCGGTCGCACGCGTAAAACAGAAAGAAACACACCTCTCAGGGTTAAGATCGGACCCGCCGACGTTGTGCATCACCACGGTAACGTGCAGGTCCCTGAACGGCTCGACCAGCTTCGCAAAGTCGTGCCCGCCCTTCGCCGCGTCCGCAATGAAGTACCGGATGTCCGGCGTGTCCGCCTTTCCCTTTCCCTTCACCACCGCGCGCAGCTCCTCCACGACCTTCTGCATCTTCGCCTCGTTTCTCCCGTGCAAAATAAGGTTGAACCCGCGCGTCAGCAGCTCCGCCGCCGTCGCCTTGCCTATCCCGTCCGTCGCTCCCGTAACGATGGCGTATGGAGCATTGCCGTGGAGGTAGCGCTTGACGGAGCTGGGGCGGAGGAAATAGAGCCAGCAAAAGTCGAGGATGCGGTAGAGATGCGGGATAGCGAGGACAATGCCGAGTAAGGAGAGATACTTGAGCACGTTGACGTTTACGGTGATCTGCACGGATGTCTGCATGGCCTGGGGGTGCGCAGTGGTGGGGTGGTCGTGGTCGTTGGGAGAGTTGGGTCGGGAGCACTCGAAGGCCTATGGGAACCGAGGGCTTGTGGAGTCGTGCCAGGCGCGTGGCAATCTCCTGAGAAGTGGCCGAGTAGGCCGACGCTTGCGTGGTGCCAGATGACGATCTTCATTGCGAATCAATGCGATGATGTTCATGCATAGCAATGGAAAGTACGTACATACTGGACGCTGTCAGCAAACGCTGCAAGTAGTACTTACATCCAAGTGCGGATCCTGCTAAGCTCCTAAGCTCCTATGGTGAATCTGCCTCCCAACAACCGGTTCGCTGTCACTGTGGTTACTGGTGTTGACCATCTGGTATCCAGCCATATTGCAGACATGCGCGTCGGTAAAGCAAAGTTCTCAGACTGGATGAGAGGGGCATCTGGACGATGGCGTGGAAATGTGTATGCGATGACTGGTGTATGAACCCGAGAGATGGACATGGGAGGGGGGTACAATTGATATTGGGATCCGGAATCCTTATATCCTTATATATGGTTCGAGAACACCTTCTCAAATTGTCAATGTGATACCGGAAAAGTCCGCTGGGCCCCCCGGGCATCATTGTTCCGATGTCTTGGGGCTTCCGTGCACACGTCTGTCATGTTCAATCTTAAGCTTAAGGTGTTTGCCGGGCACGGGAAAGCAGCTCGTCTACCTAGTTCGCGCGCGACAATGGGCAAGTCACCAGTAATCACTAGCGAATCGACGAGGACAGTAGACCAGCTTATGATGTCCACTGGGGGGTCTTGTGAGCTGCTGGTACCCCGGGTGGTCGAGTGGAGGTGTACATTCCTTGATCATGACGAAGTCTGGGATCCCCGTCGCAGCCTCACCCCGCGCCTTGAGACCGTTCGCATCTACTTCGCCGACAGCGACCGAGAGTGTTTTGACGAGCTAATGAAAAGGAAGTCATGTCAATACGCAGGAGCTGCATGTAACGGCAGGTAGGGGGAGGGAGAGAAGGCTGACCTCGAAAGCCAAGTGCTCGTAGATGTCCTTGTTCTTAGGGGCTTAGACAAGCAGAGGTGAACGGATTTCGGGTGCGGGCCACGAACTGGCTCTCTAGTGTCCGTGTGTGGGCTTCAACGAGCCTCTGTTAGCATGCCATGTGAGTTATGGGTGAGCTGGTTAGAAGGCGGACAGGGACCTTACCTTCGCGCCGGTGAAGCCCCATGCGAACGCGACTTTGTGAGCACCAGCGCGGAGGACCATCGGGAGCTTGAAGTCGAGGGTGACACCTGGAGGGATCCACATAGCAACCCCTACGATCTGTTCCTTTATCTCTTCTCCTTTGCTTTGGTCTAAGGGTGAAGTGTTGACGTCGGTGGGGATGCCCACGACGTCCACGTTGCCGCCGGTGAGCATAGTTATCTTTAGTAACAGACCCTGGAAGACGCGCAAGGCGCGGATGGTCTTCCGCTCAGACGGGGCCGGGTTTACTGGGTCCTTGACTAGGGCGGGGAGGGAGCCACAGAAACACATCATAGGGTCGTCCAAGAACGCGCGGGTGAGGCACCGTCTTCCACGGCGAAGAGGATCGCCAGACGGCGTCGCGGAGCTCAGTCTGTAATCTTGACAAATGGGTCCTCTGAAGATATTGTGAATTGGCTGTATAGCATGGCCTCCACTTGCCAGAGGCTGCATAGATTGGGCACGACCGGCCACATCCCCTGTTGGAGGCAGCTGGCCGCGACGGAGGCCATGTTCGCCCCCGCATTTAAAGCTTACACTCTGATACTGATCCTGGATGGTGCACTGCAATATACATAGGGATCGAGTCAAGTGTATGGATACACGTAGTTAGATGGGAAGCTTGAATGGAAGACTTCACCGCACATTGGTCCCACCCAACCCAGTGCTCCGTCTCATTCTGCCCAGGTTCGACGATCCCTCTCCCCGATCGTCGTCGTCAAACACCGGCCGTCCCCTCGCTCCGGAGCTGAAACCCCCAAACCAAGATGAGGAAGTGGGTGGTGCTGGCCGCGCTGACCAGGATGACCGTGTCCCCTCCCAGTCGTACATTCCCGGCGGACGGACGAAGGGTTCCTCTTGCTGCCGCCGGTTCTGCCGGTTCATGAACTGCGTGCCAAGCGAGCCCAGAGCGGCGCCACTCCAGAACCCAGGTCGCCATCCCCCTGCGTCTGCTGCGCCAGTCGAGCTGGAAGAGGGATACTTCGTGTATGGGGGCGGGGCATCATGGTTGTCTGGTCGCAAACCTCCGCCGCCAGAGAACCATCCGGATCCTGGGTTACGCGGAGGGGGGCGTGGGGTAGGGCGAGCATTGGTGCCTGACCGGGAACCAAAGCAGGATTTGAAAGCGCTGTAGAGGATGATCGCAAGAACGAAGATCCAGAGGAGGATGAATAGGAATGAGATAGGGTCGTCCATGGCACCTTACAATTTTCCATCAGTTCGGAGAGATTTGTGGAGACAATAGTCGCGCTGCGTACCGGAGAACCATCGAGAGAGCCGGGACGGATAGCTCGGGTCATCCCCAGCGCGCAGCCCGCTCGGGACTTGTACAAGACGATATTCTAAACCGCACGACCCTTTCCTCACCATGTGAATAGAGCTCGGACGGACCGCCACAGGAGAGCGTACCTTTCAGGACATATGGGTCTCCTGGTCCATCCCATCCCTCGCACGACACTTCCACCCTTCCGAACCGCAGCGACTCCGGCAGGTCGGCCTCGCATCTCCAGTCGATGTCCGACCCAGCACCGCCTAGGTTTGTGCACCTCACAGCTTCCGGCTGGTAGAGACTACAAGGTTTGCCGATGCATTTGAGTTGTGGGATTGGTTGCCCGCGGCGGGAGAGGGTTGGTTTGTCTTTGTAGAACGACAAAGAAAGAATCTGAGATAGAGCCACTCGATACATTCAACGCGGAGGATACGGGTTCAGGAAAAGAGCAGGGCAGTAAGCAGGGATGGGTTCGTGGAAGGATGTCATGGTAGGAGTCGGAGGGACGTGGCCAGACGTGTCCAAACCTTATTCGGGCGTTCTTGCTCATTCGGAGCCTGGTACAGACGACCTTTGGGCGACCTCCTCCCGCGTTTTGTAAACCAACATATATACATAGTTACATGACAAGAAGCGTTTCTTCGAGTCGTGCTCACAGAGCAGTGTTAGTCGTAACAGGGTATATAGTACACATGGTCACTGCATAACTAAACGTCGATCATTTCCGTCCCTCCATCTCGGTCGTTACTTGTATGTCAATCTTTGATAGTATCTCGGACTGTGGTACCTGGACATCAAACACATATTGGTGAGGTGTTGGCCGAAAAAAGAGGGCCGAGAAAGCCTCTCACCCTGGGCGTACTCCACAAGTCCTGACTCGCTTCCCGTTTCGCCCGTGCGATTGAAATGGCTACGGATTCACCGGCAAAGAGCTCCATTCCCCGCAGCTGACGGGAGTTCAGACTAAAAAGAACATTCGTTTCGTGAGCGAGGTGAGTGATGTGGCGGATTTATCATGCTCACATTGCCAGGAGTGTATTGCCATATACTGCTCGAAGGTTAGCTTCCACAAGAATCACTCAAGCACAGGGGTCAACGTACGTCGTGCGACAACGATGGAAACGGCACCCAACAATAGAGAGGTTGGGCGAGTAAAAGCCTAAAAACACATCGTTACCAAAAGTTACAGCACGTCATAGACGCAGTACTCACCACGACGGTTGCGATGAGACTGAAAATGCTGACACAAATAGGTGAGCACGATTTTCGTCCTGCCGCCGGACATCCCATTCCTCACCCAGTCGATATTCCTATTATCCGTTCTAAGTCTCAAATCACGAAGCATCAAAACGTCGCTGAAGCACGTACCTGCATTCACGAAGTACAATAGCACAATATCAGACAGGGACTCGCCCGTCCTCTTCCTAGTTGGACCTTTGTTAATCGGGTGTTCGGGATAGAGAGACGGCGAGGCTTACCTGTCATATCTAGCTCGTGTTTTCCGTATGGCGAGCACCAAAGTGACGGTGAGTATTGCATCGGCAAGGCTTATCATACCGAACCCACACGCGGCAAGATACTGGTGACCAATGTCCAGTCAGCATTTGCGAACATGAAAATCCAGTGCAGCTGGCTACCGTCACGATCTTGAGCCCCCTGGCGTCACCAAAGTTGAAACTGTTCTCGTATTCAGCTCTTACCCGTTAAGAACGAGGAAACAAAGCCTTACGCCGAGACCGTGGACGCTAGAAATTGGGTTAGCGGGGAAGGTCTGATTAAGGAGATAGGAGGCATACCGATTGTGAACCCTGGAGTAGACACCATATCGTCGACAAATGAGCATGGAATGTGTTCAAATTCAACACAATGTCATACCAATCTCTGCCAGGAGGAAGAGCGACTGGATCCACTGTGAGCAAGCTGTTGTTCGGTGAACCTGAGCTTGGCACTCACCACCATTACGGCGATCATAGCTTGCCTAGGCCCGACTATCGAATGTCGTCAGCAACGTTGACTTGACATTGAGAACGGTTTGCAAGACGCACTCAACGAGACCCGACGAATAGAGAATCTAAAGAAATTTTCACCAGTAGTCAGCACTATAGCAAGTTCACATGCATCCTCCATACGTACATTTGCGACACAATGATGGTGACGGCCTGCCATGATATTGGGGTAAGAGCCCGGAATTCACGTGCACGTACAGATGGGACTTACAGAGATGACTGGCAGAACCTGATGGAATGATGAGCTTGTGGCATCAGCGGGTAAGGATGGGTAGCAAAAACGCTCACGTTCAATGACCTAGACAGAATGAGGTTGTGGCTCACTGGCTCTGGTGCTCTGGTGTAAAACGAACTCACCATCCTCCGACCAACAAGCTCGTGGGATTGAAATAGGAAGTTACTAGGTGAGAATAGCTAGTCGAAGATCAGCGTACTGCGGCCCGGCTTCGATCATTGGTGTCCACTCACCAAAGATGCCCTGTCATAAGAAGATGTACTGTCTCCAACAGCCTGTGTAATCTTTAAATCAGACTGTCTCGCAGTCGCATAAGGAGTACGCACAGAACTAAGGTGACCTATGTAGCTCCAGGTAAGCGCGTTCACCTCGAGGAAGGTAGGAAGGTGTTACCATAATCTTAATATACGGAGGATCGGTGGAAAATCTCCGGAAGTATTGATATGTTTGGTGCAAGAAGAGACCATAGAGCCTGAGCTCACAGTTCTGTGTCAGAACCGAGTTGGCCGTGTGTGGCGGGGGGAATGTGAACTCACATGAAACCGAGAAACGAAGCGAGAAGTAGGGCACCGTAGGTGACTGGAAGGTAAGAAACCACCGACGCTATCGCGTCGGGAGAGATTGCGGCCATGGCGGGAGGGACGAAGGAGGGACGGGGTGCGCTGAACTCGGACTCAGTCCAAGTTGATAAAGTCACATTGGCCATCCAAACCGATCCAGGCCACTGCAGTGCACTAATAAGTATAAGGGCCGTAACCAAGCTGATCCGAGCAGCGCCAAACCAATCGTTTGAAGATCTGACTCGCAACCGAACACAACGCGCTGCCAACATTTGATCATCTCTGGCTGTGCCGGGCGTGCCCCCTGCCGTCGGTCGGACTAAGTACAGTATGTATACGTGAGCGCCAGGAAGAAGGGTACTGTATCCGGGATTTTTGCGTTGACTTGGGGACTGGCCGTCACCAGGTGTGTACTTAGGACGTTGTGGTTCGAGTGGACTCTAGCGCTGGATCAATATCATCCTGCACTTGCTCTGATATATTTATCATGTGATGGGTGAGTATAATCGGGCAACGGAGCATGTGCTTGAAACCGACCGCCGCGCCGCGCCGGCTACTTATATGTAACTTGTCAGGGCACAGAGCTACCGTATGTATGAAGGCCGCCCTGCAGGTACTTATGTGTGGAGTTACGGTTTGAGCCGCTCTCTTGACACATGGACTCGTGTCAGCGCCTCGAGATAGAAGGCGGATGGTTGTGACTCGGTGAGAGTAAAGAATGTCCTCGATGGAAGACTTAACCAACTTCGTGAATTCTATAGATCTCGGGCGCGATGGAAATGGAACTACATGCCCGTGAGGTATTCCTGCCCCAAGCACGGACTAGTAGCGGCGGTCTGGCGGTGAAGTGAATGGGGCTTGTTGTGAATGTTCGCCTGAAGGAGAAGTACGGAGGAGTCGTGGCCCGTAGTAGCGGAGCATCGACAACGCAAGTTGCAGCAGACGGCGGCCGCCGGATCTATTCCACAGTGCGACACGGAGACGAGTACGGAGAAGCGGGCAGTCATAACGCTGTCCCTACTTTCTGCGGCTCCTGTAGGGCGGTGAGCGCCGCAATTGATGACACTAACACGGAAGTACTCACCTCGATTCCAGCCTCGGGACTCGAATTGCTGCCACGGGGCAATGCACCCAGCTCGACGGTAGCAACTGTGTCCTATCACGGTTGTCGGCCATAGGTTCGGACAGCGGTGAGTAGTCAGAACCGGCTCACCATGGGATGGCCAGGCTGTCTCGCCCATGAGATAGCACTTCGCCGCGTTTCCTGCGCACCGTCAAGATCGACTGTCTGGATCTCAACACGGTTGCTTCCGCGGTCGACCATTGAGCGACGGGAGTTCACACTGCACAGACACTGCGTGTCAGTTTATTTGTGAGATGAGACGTGCGAGGACTTACGCGGCTAGAACAGCGTTCCTCTCAACTGGTTCATACAGTCAGCAGCTATCGAGTATCAACAAGCAAGCACGCTTACAGCCAGCGAGCAACTGGATCGAGGGCACGAAAAACAAGGACGGGGATGCTAAAAGCTACAGTCCGTCGAGTTAACAAGAGGTATCGACGGACGTTAAAGAGACTACGCGCCAATACTATGGTGACAATGCCGAGAATACTGGGGCATCAAGGTTTGAATACCAGGGCGACGAACGTGGTCTAAAACATAGTACCTGCTTATAACACCTAAACCCAAGGCATCAATGGCTGACAGACGCGCTGCGAAACTTGAGTTCTCACCTGTGTGGACTGAAAACTTGATGAGGCGATCGATCATTGAGTTCGTGCTGTCAACAGTGAGCCGTGTGGAGGGACTAGTCCACTGGAAAAGGGCTAAGGATACCTTGCAATCGCGGTGCGCGCTTTGTGGAGGTGGAAGATGAGTTTGGCGTTAACAAACAAGCTGAGAGCGATCAAAATAGACAGTTCGCCGAGGGCCGTGATCTAATGAGTTGAGGGATTCTCATATGAACACCCTTCGAAACCTCGAAACGAAGCAAGACGTCACCAACTATCACCCGGTTGTATGTGATTTGCTTCAACTTGGATCTGGTATCGAATCATTCAGTACTTCGCATTGGCGTCGAATGCACGAGCATAGATGACGAACATATAGAAGGCCGAAGCTGACACGAAGTCAATACTATGCATGCCTAATAATTCCATAAGGAAAATGCTCACCGATGGAAAAACCTTGAGCATAAACTGATCTAAGACAGTCTCCACCGAGTAATGTTGGAATCACGCTCACCGAAAGCACCGCAGAGGGCGCTACCCTGTGCAGCGTCAGGACACTTCCACAGGACAAGTTCAAAGAACATACCGTCATAAGAACAAACAGACAAGACCGCCCGGACACTGTCGAAACAGCGGTGCTGTTCACCATCCATTCAAGGGTCTAGTAAGGACACTAAAACGTACTGAAGTATACCCGCCGAACGAAGAAACTGGGTTCAATGCGTCAGCTACGAGACCAAACAACAATGATAACGAAGAAACGGACTAATGGACTGTCACGGTGACGGCGGTCTAATAATCATCGTCAGTGAACACCGATCCTCTTGTGGTGACGAGAGACGGACTGTGGTGATGGGAAGGAGCTGTGACAGTGGCATTTGAGTCCCGGTATGTAGGGTGGAAAGGATCCGAGAAGTCCCACCCAGAAAAAACTGGAAAAGAGGTCAATCTGTGCTAAAATTGAGGCATACTAGCAAGTCCACTTACGGTAGACCGAGAATCGCTTCGGTAGACTGCTGGCCCTCTGCGGCAAGTAGTACAGCAGAGTAGCTTCGGAGCCGCTTGAACATCTTTGTCAGCATATCAGTACGGTCACGCACCAGAGTTGCATTGTACAGACGACATGTAACGTGTCGAGGAGACTGTATGGCATGGAATGGATTACCATGGCGGAGACCACGAAGGAGAAATGGGCTTAACTCACAGAAGCGCAGCGATCTGGAAACCGGTCGCAATATGATTATTACGAAGATTAGAGAGCGTTCAAAAGGAGTACTCACTACAAATTTCAAGTTCAATGCATCCTTCGGGTAGGACCTGAAGTAGCGATATGTCTGGTCCAGGGACAGACCATACATACTATACATACGAATACGGCATGAGATGCGCTGCGGCCGGACGAGGGCGTGAACTCGCTTACATCAGAGTAATGAAGGTGGTGACAACGAATAGCTTCAGCGAGAGGGAGGCGGAGGACATCCTGCGTTCGTACACCCGCACCTAGGGGAGCTGTGAGGACGTCGTTATATATACTGCAGGTAAGTGCAGCTAAGGTCGCACTTTCTGATGTGCTCGCTTGAGGCTTCTGTTAGCAACTGGGACTGGGGGAGATCCAAATGCATGGTCTCATCAAGTCTCGCGGGTCCCAACTGTCAACCGGTAGAGAATAAGTAAGTATGATGATTGCCGTCCAGCATGCACAACGTGGGTACTTGGGCACTTACTGATCATCGACCCTGACCCGGGTGGGTCGGATTCTGATCCAGCACATTGAAACTATTTTGGGTCACAAACCATGAGTATATAGGAGCCGGTGCAACTAGGGGATGAATCGATGAAGGCTGAAGCGGATAAGTACTGTACGCATGTGTACATGTCATTGTGTGAGCAGTAATAAGTCACAGTACCGGGGAGGACACAGTTCAGAGCGGAGCTCTAAATCTGCCTCTGTGTCTGAAGGCGAGTTTAAACCCCGCTCTGCAGTCCCCCGACGCTCGCCCTTGACTAGCTTGACTGCGGGCTCGGTCCGTAAATGACAACGGCGAGCTTCTCAATACCATCCTCCTCGTCCCCTTCCGCGACGTTGGCAACATCGGCACCATGGCCAACTCTTCCGGCTCCCTCGCGGAACGGACCGAGATCCACAAATCGTGCAAGACTTTAGAATCGGTTGTGAACATCCTCAATGATTACTGCGAGGCGGCCAACGCGATCGTTTCACTTCAGAAGAAGTTGGCCAAGGCGTTGCGAGAGTCAGCGTCCGCGAAATGTGTCGCGGAGATACCAGGTGCGTAGTTTACGTCTCCATTTTGACCCGGGGCCCTGAACACGTCGCGGAACGGAGCAGCCAACGCCCTGAACGCAAGCGCGACCATCTTCGAGTCGATAGCAGAGGTGGACTCAAAGTTCGCAAAGTTCGCCGACAAGGAGTGCGATGGCGTCAGTGCGGAGGTGAAGAAGTGGTTCAAGAAGCTCGCGGTATGTCCTCGTCACTGCACTACCCTTCACATTCCTCTGACCGTGCCCAGAAAGAGGAACGGACACACGACGATAAGATTGCGTCTGTGAACCAGAAGATTAAGCAGGCCGTGCAGACCTACGAGCGCAAAGCCAAGAAGAACCCTCGAGATGCCGCGGAGGAGCATACGCGGTACATGAACCTGCTCAGTATCCTTGGACCGGAGGTCAATAAGGAGAAATAGTACGTTCTGTGCCACTCCCATGTCTTCTCGTACGTTAACATTTGGTGGGTGACAGCAATCATGCGGTACTCGTGACGCAGAAGCATACGTCCGCAGTGTACAGTCTAGCCGCCAGCTTGTCTCGCGTTGCGGACGCTGAATGGATGCGCGGTTGCGAGACCGTGCGACGGTTTTCCCCCACAATCGGCCAACTCGGACAGTGGAGAGCTTTGTGTGAAGGTGGATGGGGCGGCGCGGCACCTCCTGACCTACCAGATGGGAATGCTCCAGACGCTTCGGAAACGCCCCATTCCACGGACAGCAGAGAACTTGACTCGGACGATGTCCGCGACTTGCCTACAACACTCTTGGAGAAGCCTGCGCCGGAGTACAGCTCTCGCAATGCTTCCGAACAGGGATCGCGCGCCGTCACCCCCTCCGGTCAGTCTCCAGTACCACCCCCACAGTACTTCCCTCCTACGCCTGCTGTGGAACCTCCGGCTACGGAAAGCAGTCCGAATCCGGAAACTACCAGGAAAGATGCGGAGGATGCCAGCTCAGTGGCAGAGCGATCTGCTAAGGCGAATGAACGGTCGGCTACCATTGACGCATTCCCCGCTCCGCCCACTCACTTCCCCATCCCCCCTCCGGGTGGCAGCAGGTTCGGCTCCAAAGTCAATCTAGCCAGCACTTCCGCTCTCACAGACCAGGAGAAACAGCAACGTGAAGCACTGGACCCTCCAGAATCCACTGCATTGACACCATTTCCCCGCTTCACCGAGTCTCCCACTCCTGAAAGTGCTCTGAGCACCCCAGTGACAGACGAGCCTCGGTCCTCTGCTACTCCTCGCGATGAGCCATACATGCCGCCGGTGTTGTCACACTCGACATCACCTGAAACGAATGGTCCTCAGAAGTCGACACACGCTCACGATCGCGAAACGATACCTCCATCTTCGTCCTACTCCCAAACCACGCATCCATCCCGCCCCTACGTACCTTCGCAACCTGGTCGTCCTCTCGCAACGGAGGGGGCTTCTTCGTCGATGTCTGGACAGATAGCCACGCCATCACCAAGCATCCCTTCATCCTACAGGAGAGGAGACTATATGAACGATGCGGAGTTTGGTGTCCGACGGAGTGTAGATTCTTCTAGGGCACGAACGGTGGAGCCGTCGCTCGGGAAGGTCTTGGAGCCCAACGACACTGGGAGGAGCAACGGCAGCGTGGTGGCTGCTATGCGCGATCGTTACTCTCGAGGAGTGAGTGATGATCAAACGAAGTAACAGCTGATTGCTAAGACCCGCCTCCGTTTAGCCTGGCCCTGCCCCTACGTCGCCTCCTCCCGGACCCAAGTCGCCTACAAGAGAGCTACCTAAGCTCCCCACAAACGTATCCGCCCTTGCGAACCGGTACGAGCCTGCATCGGGTGCGGACAACATTTCCCGACAACCTACTGGCTCTCCAAATCGCGAGAGAGTGCGGCCTTCCGTCGATACATACCACCGCATGCCAGAACCAAGTACCACGACGCTGTCTACGCCTTCCGCGTCGCGCTACTCCGCTGCCTCATCATCACCGACCATGGACGACATCGCTCTTCGGCGACGACGCATCGAGGAGCTCGAAGAACTCGAACTGCGCGAACGGGAACATGAGCTACGCATGAAGGAGAGGGAGATCGAGCAGCGCACGCGGGAGCTCGAGAGGGAGCGGCTTAACCTCATGAACACGCGAGACACGCGGAACGATGGGTACGTCGGCGGCGGCTCTCGCGCGGCCAATGGCCCCCGTATCTCAACCACGCAGCGACCGTCGATGGAGACGATGGCAGGGTCGAGATATCCGTCATCCTATTCACAGAGCGTCACCCATCTTGTTCCTCCCGCATCGTCTCAGGCTTCCTCCTCGAGTCGGACAGGGTCGAGTCAGCCCTCGTCTCCTGCGTCGCAACCAACAGACCATGCGCCGTACTGCGGCTGCGAGGCGTGTTCTGCGTCGAAGTACAAGTCCCGCGACGCGTCTTCTCCGCGCGATCTGCGCCCGCCAGAGCCGCTCATCCAGTTACGCCCAGAGAAACCCAAGGGCTGGATCCGCCGCCTCAGCATGCCTGTCATCCCGAACGCGTTCTCGCTCGACTCGAAGAAGGGTGGCGCCGGCATTGCGGGGGGACCGGGGGCGGGATACCGCAACAGCATGGCGTTTGCCGAGGAGGATGGACGTTTGCACATGCATACGGACTTGACGGGGGGGATTAGGAACCGGAGTTCGACGAACATTGCTCGGCGGTGATACGTATGAGTGTCCTTGCACGCCTCCTTGACTTACGATCACTACTTACGACTGCCCGGACGTCTATGATACATGACCGATACCTTCTGCGTTTATGCGCCTTGTCTGTCGATACCATCTCCATCCCCTGTCGTCGTATCATGTTACCTATCGCTCCATATTTACCTTTCATCTATGAGCCTGGTGCCTTTTATGATATCTTGATAGTCTGACTGCAGTCTGCTTGCTTTTCATTTTGCTCGTGTGTCGGTCTCGGCTTTGGCCTCACCTCACCATCCTCCTTCGCGTTACGATCCCTTCCTTTATGATTGTGATGATCCCATCTACTGTACGTACCCTGTTGTATTCCCGTCCTCTTCGCTTTATTATTAGTTCATGAGCTCGGCATTCTAGCTAGATTGACCGTCATCTATATCTGCCATATATGTATACGGTTGCCTGCGTGAGAAGGTACGTCCTCATTGATTTGGGTTTCATATTGAACGTTGACCGGGGGCATTCTAGGGAAGACGTTCTGGGGATCTGCATTGGGGAGTTAAGGTACGTACGCGGGCATGTCGGGCATATGCGGACATTGTGTCATTGATACACTTGCCTTGTCGGGGTTGGGATTGGTTGGGATGTGCAGCAATCCCAGCTTCCAGGTCTAATTAAACGTTATGCAGCCCGGCGGTCCGGGGGTCTCGTAGGTTAACGTCCAAGTTCCGGGGACGCATGCATTGAGGACGTCGTCAGCAACGGCTCGCGCTCGGGTTGATCCGACAAGCAAAACGGTCGGACTTGAGACGCAGAGCCGCACTCACAAATGCAACCGATGGACTCTTGTTCTGCAAGGAGCCTCCCCATCTCTATACAGGTGTCCTTCCGCCGGCAATTCCATCGGCAGGTGAACAAGCATTGCAACCCGTGGCGCGCCAAGTCAGTTGAGGGGGAACGTTAACGCCGTCGTCGATCTCACCTGTTCTCCTCGGCGGACGCGTGGGTTCGGTCGCCTGGCAACCGAGGCGCCAACACTTTCATTGAAACATGCCTTCTGAGATGAAGACAACAGCGGTGATTACATGGCACTTTGTCTTCTGATGCGGCCCTCCAGTTTCTAATCGACGCATCGAGTTCCGCACGGGGATGTGACTGGGGTGTCATATATACGGGGCCTCATGACGAGGGGGGGACACAACCGCCCTCGAGCTCGGAGTGTGCTGCTGGCAGCCTTGTCGTGTTTTCCCTTTCGAATTCGCACTCGACCCGCTCGACATGGCCGCCATGAACGTCACTGGGACCACCGCAGCTGAAGAGCTGCAAGTCGCCCTCGTCATCTCGGAGCTCCCCGGATCGTATGGCTCGATTCTTTTGGGGACGTTTGGCGGTCTTCTGTGAGTGCTTCGTCGTTCAAATTTCGCATCCTTTTCCCACAGAACGCTGATCTCGACGAGGCTGCAGTCTTTTTGGTCTGAGCGTACACCAGGCGTACCGGTACATTCGCTCCTTCTCCAAAGATGCTCTGTATATCAGATCGCTGGTGAGGGCTGTTCCTCTTCCTGTCTTCATTACCGCTCAGACTGATGATGCTTTCGTATAGGTCATCTCGGTCATGTAAGCAAGAGCGCGCATAACGCTCGGGGGGCATTCTCTAAGCTCATCGACGTGTTAGGGTACTCGAGACGCTGCATTTAATTGCAACCATGCACACTTGGCATGTGTTTTCAACAGCTCTTTACGTTTCCCTTCTAATATTGGACGTTGGCAGTTACTTCTACCTTGTTCAAAATTACTTCGCCCCACTTGTACTTTTAGATGGAGTGTGGTATGTGATTTTAATTTTAATTGATTGTGATGTGTATTGACAACACTGCGTTGCAGGTCGCTGGACGTGAGTCATTTGGATCTAACCAGATGCAATTTACTGACTTGGCACCACCAGAGCCTTCCGCTCCTCTCCGTGAGTAATAGTGAGCGTACTCATCGGCCTTTGAAGTCTCATATTCTCTGCAGGGCATTCTTATCATTCTTGCTCAAATGTGCGTAGCTGTCATCCCCAAGCATCACGATCTCTGACATAGTTTGTTCTAGATTCTTTGTTCGACGTGCCTCTTTGAGTACGTCTGCACCCTTGGCTCACATTGTATGTTGTGCATGACGTCCATGACGTCCCGCTCCAGTTGGCCCACGACAGCGCGTAGTGGCAATCATAGTGGCGAGTTCGATGGATGTTTTACCCTATGTTTAATGCTTATAATTGTGTCTAGGCGATCTGTCTTGGCGGAGAGTTTGGTGAGCTTTTGAATAATGCTACGCCTTGTTGCTGCGAACTGAGGACATTCTTCGTCTCATCCCCTAGCTTTCACGATTGGTGAGTCTTCAATATCACGGTAGCATTGACTTCCGTCTCTGACCGTATGAACAGCTGCTGTAATCAGAGCGTGAGCGTTTGAGCGTTTGTTTCTGCCAACAAGGATCTGATACTTGAGTACAGATTCATCCCTCCCGCGAAGAGAGCTGTTAGGGTGGGTATAGCTTTGATTATTTTCGACTTCTTGCTCACGGGATTGCATGGTCAGCTACTCAGTACCGCAGGTCTTGGGATGGCGTCTGCCGCTGACCTCGCGCTCTCGTTGGTTTTGTTCTTTGCAATCTTGGAAAGCCGAAGAGGACGCGCTCGGTAAGCTGTCTGCGACCACTCACAGACAAATATTCATCATCGCTCTAGACCGGAATCAGAGACCCTCGCGGATAGGATGCAACTATACATCGTCAACACGGGTGCGTCATCTTGATATTTAGATCTCCTTCTCTCACTAACTTCAAAATAGGTGTAGCAACTACGTACGAGTCGCGCAAATAGACGACAGTTGATCACATACTAACCCAATGAACATGTCCCCAACAGCGTGTGCAACATCCTCGCTTTCTTTACAGTAAGTTCATCCTATCTGAGAGGTCTCGGTTCACTAACTTATACACGCTCGTCGTTCTCAGGCTCTCACGCTTGATATCGATTCCTTAGTCTGGGTCAGCTTCAATATTATCACCACCCGTCGTACGTTCTCACATGCTCTAGCGTTTTACCCCCGGCTGACTTCTGATCGCCACGCAGTGTACGCCAACTCATTGCTCGCTGTGTATGTATCCCGAGCCCATAGGTTCCACTTCAGGTTTTCAAAGCTAATTTCTGGGGATTGACAAGGCTTAACTCTCGAGAACTGCGGGGAATGGAGTTTTTCGTCACCGAAACCCATTCGATCACCCTTGTCGGTCCTCAGTATGAGGACCCTGCGAATCTCTGGAACGCTCCAAAGGTATTACTGGTGGAGAGAAACTGTGTTGGGCCTTACTAATCGGGGAATGCTTTGTAGGCTCGAAGTGCAGGCTCGTTTTCGGAAACGTTCGAAATGAAAATGGCGCCGGAGAAAGCGGTCTAGACGGCTGTGCGTCAGCGCTGGCTTCCTGATGGTGGATGGTCTATGGATCGCGCGGAGTTCACTACCAGTCCTATGCAGAATAGGCGGTCGTCCAGAGCGGCGACCGAGGATGGTTGGCGGCAATCTGCTCATTATGGATCGTTTCGCAGGGTGTACAGGACCGGGACTTCAGTTCGACGAGCCGTTGTACTTGGACTTCCGATACCGTTCTACAGCACGTATGCAACCCGTGGCAGGGTCATGGCGAGAATTCTGTGTAGGTCTAGCTCCGAGTTGATCGCGGATATGTATAATACAAGGCGAGCCTTCATTGGCAAGTCATGTTGCTTTTCGCTGGTCGTCCTGGATCACCGGTTCACCAGTTGAACGCACCTCGAAGCGCCTGGAGAGGATTCTTCGTGAGAAGTTCATGTCAACTTTCGCTTTACAACGCGAACGGCTCTCCCTTCTTTCCCCAATCGCCATCCCAGTTGGAATCGGGTATAACGAGAGGCGGCGTCGAGATTGGACAAGACGTTTGGGACAACGGCGTCCAACCAAGGTTGAGGTACGTCCGCCTCGGAGGCCATACTCTTTGGCGTATATCACGAGAAGCTGACCGTGGCAGTTGTTGGCAATCAGGTCTCCCCAGCAACTCCTTGGCATGGGGCACACCATCGATCCAATTCCGATCCCATACACGCCCGCATTCGCATTCTGGCAGATAGAAGATGTGAGAGTGGATATATTATGGGGCCCCCTCAATGGGTGAAGGGTGGTCCCGTCGTTCCTCCCGCCATGCCCTTCCTCCCGCTGGATGAGAGGACTGAAGATGTTATGGATTCTCGAGGCGGACTCCCGGCTGCGCAAGGGACCTTTCTCATTGGCACGTTTCTTGGAATACTGTGCGTCCGGTCCCCGACCCGAGTCGCTACGTGCTTAGGTGTTGACGGGCGATGCAGTCTATACGGCCTGAGCACACACCAGGCGTACCGCTACGTTCGTTCGTTTCCAACAGACGCTGCATACATTAGGTTGCTGGTGAGTGTCTTTGCATCTCGTATGCGGTTGTCCGGCCCATGTTGACATGTGCGGAATTTAGGTCATTATAGTCATGTAAGGCGACATACTGCCCGAAGACGTGAGACATGGAATCATGGCGTGATCTATACTAGGATATTGGAAACGCTACATGTCCTGGCGAACATGCACACCGTGTGAGCTGAGACATTGGCCTATAACATCCTGCCTACTAGGGAGCGGCGCTGACTTGTGGCGAATAGCTTCCATTACTTGATCTCGAGCTACTCCGACCCTGACAACCTCAAGCACGTTGTATGGTATGTAAGGAAATGTATTTCATCAAGTCCGAGCTCTCGTTGAGTAAACGTCAAACATACATCTAGGTCATTAGCGGTGAGTCCGAGGGGCAGTCAGCACTGCATCGATGGCAATTGACGGACCCGGCTGGGACTTTATCAGGTCCTTCCAGCGATTGGGGTGCGTACTCCTACTCCCGGCTTCGTCGAAGTGAATCCATCGTTCTGACCGCTTTACAGGGGCTGGTCGTGGTTGTTTCGCAAATGTCAGTGACTCTGCGTCGGGTCGTTGTCCATACGCACTGACCCATGCCCCGGCCCTTCACAGATTCTTCGTTCGCCGCGTGTCCCTGAGTGCGTTTTGTTTCCTCGCATATACTTGAAGACGGGGCTGATGGGGATGCGCAGTCGGACCACGCCAGCGGATCATGGCCAAAGTCGTCGTGCGTAGTCAAATTTCGCTCTCTCCCAGTAGATCGTCTCGGCAACTGTTTGCAGGCTGTCGCCCTCGTCGCCGAGCTTGGTTTTGCAATAGGTAAGCCATATTCACTAAGATATGGTCACTGGACGAAGCTTCACGCTAGATTGTCAAACCAGCTGCCACGGCGGTATCGTATGTTATCTCGGTATACGCGTCGCAACCGAAGTATCCCTGACAATTCCTGAAGATTCACCAGACAAAAGAAAAAGGGTGCTACTATCTCAGTGAGTGGGCGCATCTCGTTCGTCCGCTTGAAGCGAAGCGAGCGGTCGCCCTCATCGATTGCGAACAGGTCCTTAGCGGAGCGGCACTCGTCATAGCAGCCATAGCAGACACGACGTTGACGATTGCCCTTGTTCAAGCTTTCAGATCCCAGAGGGCCAGAGAGCCTCGGTGTGTCATCCCAAGCCATTGTGTGCGACGGAAGGCTTACGCCAGCTTGATAGAGAATCGGAATCCATAATCGACGTTATACAGCTTTATTTCATCAACTCTGGTAGGATTGTTATTATCTGTTTTGCTTGCTCTGGTCGCTCAACGTGTAGCAGGAATAGCCACAGGGTACGAGATCGGACGATTTCCCTCTATCATATGTATTTTCATACTTGAACAGGGTGTTCAACCTTGTCTCGTTCATCCTGGTAAGCTTTGTCTCTGGCTTTCTTTTGAATTACTGAAAAATCAACAATCTCTGACCGCTTTCTCGTCGACTGCACAGGCCATTGCTCTTCCGTCGGGTGGCCTTTTATATTCAGTGTTCGTCATCATCGCTGCAAGACGTACGTCGTCGTTTCTTCACCGTGTAGTGGCCGTCTAATCTTCCTATCCAGTGTACGCCAACTCCCTGCTCGCCGTGTACTATGTCCTCATGTCATGATCCTTTGTTGTGAGGCTGACCGCTGGATCACTGCGTCATCTCCAGGCTGAATTCACGGGAGCTCCGCGGAATGGAGTTCTTCCTCTCCGCATCCTTTGCTTCGGTCACGCTCAACGGCGCGCAATTCGCGGACAAGTCTGCGCTCTGGAATGTGCCCAGGGCGGCGGCACGGCGGCCGAGACTGGCGGCGAGTTCGGGTGGCGACAATCCTCAGTTCACGAATCCGTGGACGACTACTGCCGCAGAAGACACGAAGGAGAAGGGAGGCTACGGGGGTTTCCGATGACGGGGCTCGCACCCGGCGGCGGAGTCTCCAGCCTTTCGGAGGCAGCTAGCGGCAATGGAGGGCAGTGGAGGGTTTCTGCTGGACAGGATCTATGTATAAGCTCCGCATTCGATGCGGGAATCGAGCGCGGGGACCAGGACAGGAGTGGAGGTGGGGGGAGACCGCAAGAGATGGTCATCGACTGTACGATAGCCTGGACAGAAGCATGATTCTGATTTGAATGCTTGATTATCTATCTCGGCAGAGGATGGGAGAACGAAGTCCTGCGCGGCACCAAGTGGACCTAAGCAGGCGGTGGATACGAAGGAATTCGGAAAAATGGGTAGGCATCGTAGACCTGGAAGAAGTAATGCCTCGGCTAATGCCCGAAGCTGCCCAATACGAAAGTTGCTCAAGGCACAAAGCCATCAGGTTCGTTTCTTCAGACTGTATGTCGGAGTGCAGCGTCGCTCTCAGGTGGGCTGCGCGATCTATACATGCGCCGAAAATGCGGAAATTCTAGACTTCTGTCGAAGATGGATGAGGACAACGTTAGATGACAGCGATGACGTTCGAGGGGGCTCATACAAGTATCGAGGTCGTGCCCTTGAGTCTCTGCCAGTGCCCCACATCCCGACCATAGAGCGGTTGGCGTTCAGGATGGTCAACCCAAACAAAGTCACCGAACGCCTCTTCCAGTCTCCCTCCAAATACATCCAGGGCCCCCATGCCATCCAAAACGCCGCGAAGTATCTTGAGAAGCTCGGCAAGGCGCCATTGCTCATCTGCGATGACACTGTGTGGGACATCGGTACGTCCACTCCTCTCACTGCGCGTACGACTCGAAAGGGCTGAACGCATGCCCACGCACACTCGCACTGGCACCCCGCGTCGGCAGCGGGCAAGGACCTCGTGAGCACGCTCGAAAAGTCCGCGTTCAAGGTGCACCGCGCCGTCTTTGGCGGCGAGGCTGCGCGGGAAGAGATCGACCGCATCATCGCGCTCGGCGGCGGCAAGACGATCGACACTGCCAAGACCGTCGCGGCGGGCCTCGCGCTGCAGGTGGCGATCGTCCCCACCACGGCGTCGACCGACGCGCCGTGCTCCGCGATCGCCGTGCTCTACAGGCCGTCGGGGGTGTACGACTGCTACAGGGTGTTCGACAGGAACCCGAGCATCGTGCTCGTGGACACGACGGTCATCGCGAGGGCGCCGCCTCGCTTCCTCGCGGCGGGTATGGGGGACGCGATCGCGACGCGCGTGGAGGCGTGGGCGTGCAGGACGAGCACGAACTGCGGCGGGGGGCTGCAGACGGAGGCGTGCGCGGCGGTCTGCGAGCGGTGCGAGGAGATCTTGTTCAAGTACGGGAGGCAGGCGTACGAGGCGAACAAGGCGGGTGTCGTCACCCCTGCGCTGGAGGCCGTTGTGGAGGCCAACACGCTGCTGTCTGGGCTTGGGTTCGAGTCTGGTGGGGTGGCGGCAGCGCATGCGGTGAGTGCGCGGTTTGCAGCGCGATGGAGTACATGTTGGGCTTCTGTGATGTGTTGCTGAAGGCTGAAGCTTATGGATGGCAATCCGCAGATCCACAACGGTATGACAGCGATAGAAGAATTGCATGGATTGCTACACGGCGAGAAGGGTACGCGGCGTCTGAGAAACGTCATGACCTGGACTCACCGTTGGCTCTGCTAGTCGCGTTCGGGACGGTCTGCCAACTCGTGCTCGACGGGGTGTCCACCTCTGAGCTCGATCGGTACATCGAGTTCATGCTCTCTGTCAATCTCCCGGTCACGTTTGAGCTGCTTGGGATCCCGGACGTGAAGGACGAGGAGCTTCGGCGCGTGGCGGAGCTGGCGTGCGCCGAAGGGGAGACGGTTTGGAACCTGGATCGGGTGATCGATGTCGACTTTGTGTTGGGTGCGATGAAGGCGGCTGATGCTGCAGGGCGTGACTATATGCGCAGGACAGGGTGGAAGAAGTAGTTGAAACAAAGTCAAGTAGAGGACTCGGATAGCATAGGTTTGTGCATGGAGACGAGCTTGTCACGGGCTAAGATATGCTGGTCGATGTGTGCATGCCAGTCACGGGCCTCGACGGAGTGGCGCATACGAGTGGTAGCATCCCTGCTCAGATCACCGAGACACCAGGGGCAGTAGCCAGGGGATGCAATGCACTTGTCGTAGGAGAAGGGGTTGCACTGCGTCGGTAGTTGAGAGTCGAGATGGAACTGCCAAGCACCAAGGTACTCGTGTAAGGTAAGTTGTAGGGTACACCAACACATTGTTTAATACATTATTTGCTGTTCGTTTTGGAACTGACGCCCAATGGGAGTGCTGAAGAGCGACGAAAATCAGTCCGAGGGTGAGAACAAAATTGAAAAGTCGCACTTACCGACCGGTTTTGAACCATATTGAACAAGCAAACCAGAGGCGGAGAGTAAAGCCGTTCCATCGTCCGACTGTGGATATGCGATCTTGTTGACAACTGATTGGCAAAAGTGGTCCCGAGGTTTCTTCATGGCAACCTCGATGAAGGGGAGCGGCATGAAGCACGTCGCACGGAAATCGAACACCACCACTACCAACCGGCCATCCTCCGTCGTACGCTTTCTAAAATTTCCGGGGTTGAAATCGGAAGGACAGAGGAATCGATCGTGGCTGGACAAATCTCCTTGATGATTTATGCGCAGGTATTGGAAGATCTGACATAGCTCTGAGTTCGCCGTAGCACCTTGAGATGTTGGCAAACACTTACATTGCGAATATGATCACAGAAGTCCTGATCGGACTTGTAAATGGCATTGGGAAGCCACTCGGGAAAGAAGGAGTGCACAATCGATTCTGTGCCGCAGCCAAAGTGTCCTAGTGTCGCGGTTGGCGGTGCTTGGAGGCTGATCAACGTCTGGACAGCTTTAGCAACTGGCTCGACGTCGTTCGAGTCGCAATCTACACCATCGATATGCTCCATCGCGATGTAGCCAATTGAGGTACCGAAGTAATCTGCTGTGAATGCGTGGAACACGCGAGGGACCTGTACGTCTGAGACACCAGCGTCGTGGAGGGCCTTCGCAGTCCAGTCCTGCGTGCGCGCCTCGTCGATGGTAACGTTGGGACCACATTTTATCCAGGCAATGACGGACGAAGTAGAAGGATTGACGATGGTGGTTCCGCGGGGGAGGTTGAGGCTTAAGCAGTGGGCCACGATTGTCTCCTCGGCGGGCAGATTTGGGTTGCATAAAAATCCGTAAGCGGGAGACGACATGTTAACTAGGAGGTACCATCATTAACTATGAAGGAGAACTGTAGGGTGAAATATAAAGAATACGACGTACTTGGAAGGACTAGCTGGGTAAGACCGGGTTTGGCGATGACGAGAGCAAAGAGATTGTAGAAGGTTGGTACTTACTAGAAGGGTCGTAAAACGCTGTTGGGCACAGCCATCAGCAGGAGCGGCAGATCGCACCCTTTCCGAGCGGGCGCTGGCCATGGCCCATGGAGACGCGCGGACTGAGGCCCTAAAGTCACAGGCCCGGCGACTGTTAACGTTGCCCTCGCCCACGATGCCCGTCATCCTCGCTGCAGAGCAGCCTTTCTCCCAGGCGGTCCTCGAGTTGAACCTCGTTACCGCCTCCTTCGCTGCCTTCCTCATCGGCACATACGTCAGCATCTTGTAAGCAAACCCTCCCCCACAACCCACTCTGTCCCTAGTACTCGGTGTATCATGATCATACATGGTTGAAAAGTAACTGTCCTCCCCTCACAGCCTCTATGGTTTGAGTGTCCATCAAGCGTACCGCTACCTCCGTTCCTTCCCCAAAGACGCTCGTTACATCAGGTGGCTGGTCAGTTCCTTCCAGTGCGTCCAACCATTCAATATTGAATAACCACATCTCGCCCAGGTCATTTCCGTCATGTGAACATCCTCGCTTTCCTTGTACGGAACTCCTCATTCTCAACTTCCCCATTCAGACTGCTAGAGACAGTCCACTTCGTCGAGACCATCGACATATGGTGCGCCTTCGCATCTCTTCATTGCTACAGTCACCTATTAATCGCGTTTAACACTCTAACCCCCAGTTACCACTATCTGGTGCTCAACTACCACAGACCAGACACTCTAACTCAGGGAACATGGTCCGTTCTCGGCCTTTTCAAGTACCTTTGTGACCATCTCTGATTCGATACCTTTTGCACTGCCTAGGTCACTCTTGGTATGTCGCGCCCAGTCATAGCTTGGACCATCCGTATTGGTTGACTCACTTCGATCGCAGACTCTTCCGTTGTTCACCGTGAGTAACAGTATTGTGAATTGAACTACTGATTATGTATGATGATCATCACCTGCAGGGGCTAGTTACGATTACTGCGCAAACGTGAGTTCCCTCGAGTTATATTTCTTTTAATGTTCGACTCCTAAGATTGGTCCTAGGTTCTTTATCCGCCGCGTCTCTCTAAGTATGTCTTCCTGTGTTAGATCAAAAAAGCCGCAGGATATTGACCCGTATTCGCAGTTACCGCCCGATATCGCATCGTGGTCGCGGTCGTGGTGAGCAACATGTCCGCTTTATTCTTTCAATAGTCCGTGTCCAACTGTACCCTTAGGTCCTCTGCCTTGTGGCCGAGCTAGGTGCGTTCGAGCGTTCTCTACATCATGTCTGGAAGGGTTCTTGACTCGATTTCTCCTTGCGTAGGTTTTACATTGGGTGCGTCCGCTTCCTTTTCATCTTCCCCCCACGCTGACACGGAAACATAGTGGCTACTGCAGCTTTGTAATACCACTCCTTCCCCTGGTATGGCACTGCTCAACGATTACACACAGGTTCCTCCCTAGCTTCAGTCTGAGAACTGCCACCGTCAGTACCTGAGTAGAGCTCTCCCTTTCAGCCCGTCGCTGACCTTCCACCTCTGACCCATTGCGACTCAGATCCTGAGTGCCGCTGCGATCCTCATGGCTGGTATCGCCGACACCTCGCTCACCATCGTCATCGTCGTCGCCATCCGGAGATCGCGCAAGGGGCGTCCGCGGTACGTCACCCCACAATCTGCCCAGGGGAGGTGGAAGTCGGCTGACTGGAAATAGGCCAGAGTCCGAGTCTTGGATCGACGTCTTGCAGCTGTACCTGGTCAACAGCGGTGCGTTGTCCCCCTTGTCCCCCTGTCCGTCGTCGCTGACGTCGGCTACAAGGCGTCGCAACAGGGTAATAGATCTCACCTTTCTCGCGCGGCCGGAGGTTGGGCGAGCGTTCTCGGGCTGACTGTGTACATCGCTTCTCCCCTTCAGCGTCTTCAACCTCCTCTCGTTCATTGCGGTCCGTTGCGTCTCTTCAACTGAGCCCGCACTCGCTCGTGTCTGAATATCCACTTTCTCCCGCGTTTGTCCTCCCAGGCCTGCGCACTCCCCCCAGCACAAACGCTCGTGGCGCTCAGCCTCGGAAGCATCTCCACGAGGTGTAAGTACCGTCCCGGACATTCCTTTGCCCCCCACCCCCCGTCCTGTGAGCCCCGAGCTGAGATGAGATATATTCACAGTGTACGCCAACACCTTGCTCGCCGTGTAAGCCCTCCCCCCCGTCTCCTCTCTCCTTCCACCCCCACACTGGCACCGCGTGCCATCGCACTGACCCGCCTTTCCGCCGCCAGGCTCAACTCGCGCCAGCAGCGCGGGATGGAGTTCGTCGTCGACGCCGACCGCAAACTCTCGATCGCCGAGGCGAGCGTCGCCACCAAGCTCGACCTCTGGAACGCCCCGCAGGTAAGCCGGCTGCGCCAGCCAAGCCAGGATCGTCTATCGCGAGGTTTTCTGTTCTGCCTGCTGACAGAGCGGTACGGCTAGCTGCCGGAGGCGTCGGCGCCCAGGAAGATCAGCATCCAGGTCAGGACGGAGAACGAGGGGAGCCGCCACATCTAGTGGAGAAGGCGTGGGCCGGCGGCGGGGACCGTTGGTTGGAGTTGAAAACGGGCAGGCAGCTGGGCACCGCCATGGGCTGGAGGACCACGGATAGCATGCTGGGCATACTTACATGCATTGCATTCCAACTATTAGACGCGGGATCGTGTTGTATATTATACCTCATGTGGAGCTAAGAGGGACACCGGTATCAGGTCTACATGCCATTCGGGCAGGGTAAGTTCTCTGCGCGTGTGTATGTACGTTCCGTCATTGGTAAGATGGACGTTGACTGGATCGTGAGACGAGAATGCGAGGACGAGGAGGTCGCAATAGGTTTTAAAATATTGCACAAGTCCGTAACGCTCCAAGCCCTTGTCGAAATTTCGAGTCGACTTTTAATCTAGGCTACCGGTGCTGTCCGGAGACGCGGCATGCACTGTTAGACTTCCGCTCGGTTCAAGTTATGGTGAGTTTGAAACCAGGAATGTATGCATTGATTAGTCGACAGGTGAAAATGAGACCACCGCGGTCCCTGTTGCGACACTAGAACACCATGTCCGCTCCCCCGCCCGGACTTAGAGGGGCGATTACAACGACGCCTTCATGACGTTGAGTCTAAGGTTACATTCCATCAGCCTCAGTCCGTTCACCGGGAGATCGCGGAACCGAATAGTACGAAGTGGTACCCACAGAGAGTCGGGCGCAAACGTCGGCACGACCGAGAATGGCACGACGTTTGATCTGGTCTTCCCCATCCCGAAGGGAATGGCCCACCACACGAACAGTCGCAGGGAGTATGAGAACCACACGAATACCCAGGCGTACCCGAGGATCCGCACCCAGCGCGGCGGCGGCCCCTCCTTTTCCTTCCCCTGCGTTTTGGCTGTCGACTCGTGATGGGAGCCGACCCCGAGGTGGCGCGCGACGGCGATGACGGCGTCCTCGAAGGTGATGGCGGCGGCGTTCGCGAGGAAGAAGGGCATCGACTTGCCGAACCCTGCGCCGACCGCGAGGTCGCCGAAACAGTGGAACAGGCCGGAGAGGAAGAACGCGGTGTACAGCTGCGTGTACGAGGACGCGTTCGACCCTTTCTTGAACGCGAGCGCGGACGCGACCGCCTTGCCGCATGCGGAGAGGTGCTGTGCGATACGTATGGGTGCGTTTTTGAATGCGCCGAGTTGTCGTGAGCAAAGCGTTCATAGCACGTATAGGAGACAACATTTTTTGGCTCACCCGTCGAACGTTCTGGTGCCACGTCCGTCTGTGAGAAAGGGCCGGTTTGAATTCACGTTCAGCAAAGTGTTCCTGCTAGCCCGAATAATACCGCAGCGCGACTTACCCCCAGAACCGCCGGACGGTGTACGCGTCCGACCACTTCCCGTTCGAGTCGGGCCACATCTCCGGATCTCCGGTCCCTGGCAGCCCCGTCGCGACGCAGACGATCGCGAGGGATATGTACCGCACCCTCAGGTTCGCGTACGCCTTCGAGCCATACGCAAAGAGGCATGCGCACGACATCAGGTAGCCGCGGAGCCCCGTCGGGAACGCAGGCGTGCCCTGGAGCTCGAACAGCGGCTGGCACTGGATGTACGTCTGCGCGAGGTCCGCGACGAGCACGGCCTTCGCCCAAGCGACGATGGCCTGCCGGAGGAACACCGCCCTGCTCTTCGTGGCCGGCGGGGGGACGTTGTCGACCTGCGTGCTCCAGCCGATCGAGCGGAAGTTCCAGATGATGCACAGGGCGTAGTGGATGCGCTTCCAGAGCGGGTACGTCTCCGGCGCGGCGGCTTCGTTCCTGTACCGCCATTTCATGGGGTCGTCGAGCCAGAGGAAGAGCGGGACCGCGAGGAGAACTATGGCGAAGGCGGCACCCCAGCTGTAGGCCCCCAGCGAGTCGCTCGTGGCGGTGGCTCGGGAGCAACCCACGCTGGAGTGGTAGCAGACGTATGCGAGGAAGGCACTGACCACAAAGCGGATGGAGGGGCGGGGGCGGACCGCCATCATAATCGCCACGACTAGATAAAGATAAATCGTCTGCAACCATGGAGGAAGAGGTTCGCGCCCAGAGGATACAGTAGCGGATTGGCCGACCGGTGTTGTCGAGTGGTTCATCTGCAGGTTGGATGTTAGGTGGGGTAGAGAAACGTGAGCGTCGACTAGAGAACAACGGTCTGGGGGAAAGAAATGGGGGGTTTAGTTATATGTGGGTTTCGAACACGCTTCCTTCTCCGCTGACACTGACGTTCTTGCTCCGCTGTTGCTCTGAATGCATTAGAAATGGGTAGGATGGTCCTTCCGACCTCCCGCCATTTCCAGCTCCGCAGCGCCGGCGAAAACATCCTAAAGATTCATGACCGATGTCCCGTCCATACCTGTCAGAGGATATGGCCTTGTGTCCACTGGGTGTGGCGTGATCGCCTAGAGCTACCAATCATGTTCAAACAGGAGGCCCCTGGGGCACACTGGGGCACGGCGTTGGTGCGCCACGGCGGTGCCTGCTCGTATCGTGCAAGGATGTAGGATAGGTAGAAAGTAGACCCGCACTGAGACTGCCAGCGGCGGCACAAGTGGATATTGTGCATGTCACGGAGGACCAGGCCCTGTCAACAGTTCCAACGGCTGGGTTGCACATTTAGGTAAATTTCTGTGTGTTCCATCAGCTTGAGAGATGCAGGATACGTTGTAATTATACGCACCGTCGGAGTGTGCTTGAGAGACAGGATTCATGTGGGAGTTAGAATATCTGCGGAGCGTAGACGCTCATCCAAACAGGTCGAAGTAGGCGATCCGCTCTATATACAGTACGCAGGGGAGTTAAGTGATCTATGATATTATGTGCTGCTGAATTGAATTGGACTGCTGTACATGAACCTACACCCGCAAGACATACGATAAATCAACGGTGGCCGTCTATGGTATGATAGTATACACCACGCCCCGCACCGTTCATGCGCCCGATTTCCAGTACGCGATGTCCCCGTCGATCACTGCAACATGCCACATGCGCGTCCGTCAGTGGCCAATTGAAAGACAAGGCGACGGAAGATGCAAGGAAGCGAGGAGGGAGGGGACGTACTCTCGTAGGTCTTGCCTTGCTGCTTGAGCTTGCCGGCGGCCTTGACGGCAGCTTCGCTCCCGTTCTCCTTGAGGTCGATGTAGCTCATGATCTCGCCACAGACGAACTTTTGCTCGAAGTCCGTGCTGTCACGGTTCGTCAGCATGCATCGCAACGCACCCCACCCACCCAAGAATTCGCCGATGCTCACTGGATGACACCCGCGGCCTGCGGCGCCTTCGTCCCCCTGCGGATCGTCCACGCGCGGACCTCAACGGGCCCGCAGGTAAAGTAGCGAATAAGATCGAGGGAGGCGTAGCCGGCGGTGGTGATCTTGCCGAGCGCGCTGTTCGCACCAATGTTCTTCTCCTCCTCCGCGCGCTCCTCGTCCGAGGCCATGAGCGCGAGGCGCTCCTCGAGCGAAACGGAGAAGGGAATGAGCGGGTCGCCGGAGTTGTGCTCGTCGATCCAGGCCTTGATCTTCGGGAGCCATTTGTTCTTCTTACGGATGTAGTCCCGCTCAGAGAGGTTGACGAGGTACGTGACGGGCTTGGCGGTGAGCAGCTGGAGTCCGTTGACGACGTCGACCTGGAGGGGGACGAGTGTGAGCGATCGAACAGGACGGCGAAGGATCGGGGAGGGTCAGATATTATGTTATCTCATGGGCATGGGGCGTTACTCCCGCCTCGGCGAGCTGAGTTAATTTGAGAGCCGTCTAGGCTCTTTCATCTTACAGGGCGATGCATCAAATCAGAACTATGATGGGGTATTTACCTAGAAGAGAGGATCCGTCAGTACTGTGTCGGATACGTTGCAAATGGTGTATTGAGGGAGAATGTTGAACAGGGAACGAAGTGTCAGATGAATCCATGATCTCATAGGCATAATGGGGCGTTACTCCCGCCATCAACGAGCTGGGTTAATCGAGCGTCGGTGCTCTTGATCATCACACAAGCAATACAAGCTAAGGCTAAGAAAAGAACAGAAAAAGCAGGAACGAGCAGAGGACGGCCACTCACCTCTTTGCCAACCCAGTCAACCTTACGCACGTCCTTGTTGTCCTTGGTGAGCGCGTCGTAGATCCTCTGCACGGTCGCGATCTCCACCTTGCGGGCCTTGTCGGCGAGGGAGTTGCTTCCGAGCGAGCGGCCGGTTTTCTTGAGGCCTTCGAGGTGCTTCTCGACCCACTCGATGTCCTTAAGACGGAGCTCGGTGGAGATGATATCCATGTCGCGGCAGGGGTCGACGTCGCCCTCGACGTGGATGACCTCGGCGTCGTCGAAGGCGCGAATGACCTGGAAGATGCCGTCGACGGCGCGGACGTGGGAGAGGAAGGCGTTTCCGAGACCAGCACCTGTTGAGGCACCCTACGCGCGGATGTGTGGGTACAGCGAATGAATTATGAGGGAGAGGTCAGGACGTACGGCGGTGAGACCGGCGATATCAATGCAGGTGAGATGTGCAGGTACACGATTTGTGGGCTTGTAGGTGTCGCAGAGCCAATCGAAGCGGGGGTCGGGGACGGGGATACGCGCTTCCTGAGAGGCGAGGAGGTGTTGAGGACGCGTGTTTACGACGTAGTGTTAAGGCGCTGAACGTACCTCGGGGTTAATGGTGGCATACGGGAAGTTGGCGGCCTTTCCAAGATCTGAGCAGGATATGTGAGCACCTGGATATTCGGCGCAATTTGGTGCTACTGACCGGTCTTGGAGAGGGCGTTGAAGAAGGACGACTTTCCTACATTGGGCAGACCTGGCGACGCGTCAAGGTCACTTATGAGGACGATGACATGAACTGGCTGAACAGACCTACGATACCGATCTTGAGGTTGTTTCCTGGCCGGCCGAGGAGGGTCTTCTTCTCTGCAACAGCCTTCTTGGGAGGCATGGCGCTCCTCTTTTTTGCGGCAAGGACGCTGGAGACGTGGAGGGACCTACGGGGGTCGTGCGGGATGATGCGCACGCGCAGAGAGAGAAAGGGCCGAGGGTGGAGACGAGGAGAGAGGAAGCTGGAGGACAACGACTGCAGCCATCGGAATCGATCTCCCTCCATCGAATGAATTTTCACCTCTCAATTCGCAGCGCCTTTCGGGCGGAGCCTCAAATTATATCCTCCCTCGGCTATCTCACCTTTCCCACGGCCTCGGCATCGTCGGCATGCGGTCACTCCGGACATACAGTATTTCGTGCGAGTGTCCAAGAATATTATTATGAGGTGAGTGAGTGAGGCAGCCGCGCTCCACACTCGCAGCAGCCGAGGTTCGCAACCCTGCCCCGCTCTTCCTCGGACGGCCACCATCCCTGCTCTGCTCCTCATCTTCCCCTACACGATCCTCACGATGAGACCTTTCGCAACTGTTGCCGCTGTCCTCGCGTTCTGCGCTGTCTCCGTGCGATCACAGACGGTCACCACCATCAATCCGTGAGCGCCCATTTGACACTTCCGTACCGCACACTCACTTGACTTTTGCACGCTCTTCTTCCAGGGCTGGGCAGACGGTCGTCGAGGTCATCACCGTCGATCCTATCCTCGGTGTACCAACCACCCAGACATTGTGAGTATCAAGCGCATGTGAGCTGTTCACGTCCTGTGCAGCGTGACGCAATGGCCAGGCAGCTTATGGCCAAGCATTGACTTTGGTCACACAGACAGACACTCACCGCGATAGCGACGACACAAACTACGACCCCTCAACAAGGCAACCAAGGGCCCGTTGGCCAGCCTCAGACAGCTGCTGGCGGTCCCACAATATATACCTACACCACCACGGATGCGAACGGTGCGGTTATCCAAAGCTCGGCTTCTTCCCTCTGAGTTTACCCGCCTTACTTCCGCAGGCCAAACTGAGGCTGTGGTAGCCACCTTCACCGCTTCGTTTGGTCCTACCACTGGAGGGTCGATTACAGCCAGCCCTGGGACGATCCTCAACTACAGCACGTGGCGCAGCTCAGTCGGCAGCAACACCGTCGCAGTCATCAATGCCGGCATTGCTCGGTGGTCGGTGCAGTCGCGGTGGGTGAGCATAGGACTCGCCCTCTGTGCTGGCATGACTGGCGGGGCGTGGCTCGCATTCGCATGAAGGACTGCGGAGAAAGCCTCCGACGAACCCCATCTATTCATGACACGCTGCCGGCTCTGGGAGACCCATTATTAGACTGTTATGATTCCTCGTGATTCCAGATCTTTGATACCTTGCATGGACAAGGCTCGGATGGACAGGGCACTAGAGATTAATGATACACCCTCGACACTTTATGATATACCGCATCCGCCCAGACTTCTCAGACGTCGGCGTAGCATGGACTTGTATTACCCCCACACTGTATCAACAATGAACATTCGACAAGCCTGTTTTCTCGTATCCTGCGAGGTGTTGGGTTAACCTGCGAAGCCCAGCTCCGTGAATTTCGCGATCAATACTTGGTAACCGACGGCTGGCCTAGGGATGGCGTCATCGGCGTCTGGTAGAGGTGCTGAGCAAGCTGTTCCGGGACTCCGATTTATTCGGGTTCGCGCCTTGACTGAGACCCCATCCCGGACTCGACTCATGACAGCGCACTCGGGTCCACGATGAGCATTGCTGGTTGTCTCAGGTCCGTCCTATGCATGCCTTTGTGCGAACAGGATCTTGAACTCACCTTCGTGCGCGCGTGAAGGCGTCTTCGCAGGCGCACCCCTGGTTCTGCGGATACCCCACTAGACGGCACTCAGGCCGATTTCACCGTATGATTCTCCTTCTAGTCCTGGGATGCGTCGCGCTGAGGCGGAGTCATTTCCACGGAATGGCAGATTAGAGCTGTATTACTAGGGCTTCTCATCGGGTGCCTCCTGTGTTTCACGAATCTCTACTTCGGCCTGCAGACAGGATGGATTAGCATGTAAGTGGTCCTCTCCCGTCAGCGATAGGTGCATTCATCCATGGGGCACATTCAGGATGTCTCTACAATCTGCCCTGATTGGGTTCCTGATGTCCAAGTTGCTCCGCAAACCTATGAGCGCGCAGGAGAACGTCGTGTTGCAGACTACGGCTGTTGCAACGGGAACGGTGCGATCATTTGCGTTCAGAGGGTGCATGCATGCTGACGCATGCGGCGGGATAGATGCCCCTTGCCGCAGGCTTTGTGGGGATCTTGCCTGCTCTCGGGTTGTTGGATGAGGAGCGGGACGGTGTACCACCTGTGCACTTATCGTGGATTGCGGCGGTAGGATGGTCGTGCGCTGTAGCGTTCTTCGGGTATGTCGTCCCGCTCGCTTTGGTTCTCACCGGGCTTTGCTTTGAACTCGTGATCATGCAGTGTGTTCCTGTCACCACCACTCCGCAAGCAAGTGGTATGTGCCGCCAAGCCCTTCTCCTCGTACACGCACACACTTATAGTCTCCGTAGATCATCGAGGAACAGCTTGCCTTTCCCTCAGGGACGGCCACCGGTCAACTCATCACAGTCCTCCACCAGTTACCCCCACCGGAGACCTCTTTACGGCAACGTCGAGGGTACAACGCGTTGAGCACCGATAACGATGACGAAGGTATCGCTGATATCGCGTCTCACCCTGCGCGAGAAACCGACGCGCTCCGTACCTCAGGGTTAGGGCCAGACGTGACGGAGGTCACTGCCGTCGAGGAACATGAGGGCTGGGATGCACTCTCGTGGAGCTTCGCCGCGTCGGGGGTCATGACGGTGCGTCCTCTGAGCGTTTTGTGTAATGCGTATCGGAGGCTGAATTTCACGCATATATTGAACGCAGCTGCTCGCGTACTTCTTCCCGGTTGTGTTCACGATCCCGCTGTTCGGGACGTACCTTGCCTCGGAGTGGATGTGGACGTTCACCCCGAGCTTGTCGTACATCGGCCAGGGTATCATCATGGGCTTCCCAACCACGCTCAGCATGAACCTTGTAAGCATGGACATCTCTCACCCTCTTGATGCGACCTCATCGCAAATGATTTTGGTCTTGCGCAACGTAGGGAATGCTCGTCGGCTGGGGCATCCTCTCCCCGTTATCCAAGTACTCGGGGTGGGCATCCGGCCCCGTCGGCGACATGACAGTCGGAGCGCGCGGCTGGATCCTCTGGGTCTCGCTCGCGATCATGTGCTCCGACTCGGTCGTTTCCCTTGTCCCCGTTGTGGTTGAGCTGTTCCAGAAGGTCTGGCGCACGTTCCGGGGTCACAATGGCGACGACATGGTGTCGGAGACGAAGGAGGTCGAGACGGAGGACAGGCTCGTGCCGATGTCGTGGGTTGTGTGGGGTTTGGGGGGAAGCATTGTCCTTGGAACGGCCCTCGTGTGGCTGGTATTTGGTGATGAGGGCATCAAGCCGTGGGCGACCCTGATTGGGTTCGTTATGGGGGGCATTCTGAGCGTCCTTGGGTGAGTTCCAGTCATCAGTTTTGTCGACAGGCCGTTCTGGTCGTCGTGCATTAGGGTTATGCTGACCGACGGCGTTTGTGGCGGCGCAGCGTGCGTGCGCTGGGAGAGACAGACCTGAACCCAGTGAGCGGATTGGGGAAGATCAGCCAGTTGTTCTTCGCCTGGATCCAGCCGGGAAACATAGTCGCGAATATCATCGCTGGAGGCGTCGCAGAAGCCGGGGCACAGCAGTACGTGCATGCACCTTACTTTACGCCGCAGATGGGCAGTGGCCAATGCTTACGATGGGCTCCTTTGTTCGCGGTGACGCAGAGCGGGCGACCTCATGCAGGACCTGAAAACGGGACACCTCATCCGCGCTTCGCCTCGCGCGCAGTTCTTTGGACAGCTCATCGGCTCGTGCTTGTCTATTATCGTCACGACGACTGCGTACACGTTGTACCAACGCGCCTACGAGATCCCAGGGCCTTCGTTCCCCGCACCCACCGCGTTCGTATGGCTCGGTCTCGCGCGGCTTCTCCGTACGTACAATTTTGTCTTCTCCGCCTCTTCCCGTGACTAACATCACGCTCTGTCGTAGGGGACGGAGAGCTTCCCGAGAAGAGCGGAGCTTTCATGGTTCTTTTTGCGATTCTCTTCGGACTCGTGGCGGCCGCGAAGACGAATGCGGTCCGCGCTGGGTGGCCGTACGCCAAGTGGATCCCGTCGGGGGTGGCGTTTGCCATCGGGTTCCTCAACACCCCGTCGTTCTCCCTCGCGCGTCTCATTGGCGGCGTCGTCGAGCATGTGTACTACACGCGGGTGGGCAGGGACAGCGGAGGGATCAAGCTGATCGTGATCGCCAGCGGGTTCGTGCTGGGCGAGGGAGTGGTCAGCGTCGTATCGCTGATTCTAAGGACGTTCGGCGTGGGCGTGGTCAGCTGCTGGGGGTGCGGGCACGGGATGTGTGGAGGATGTCCGGCAGCTTGATGTCGTGGCGGTTCTTGGTGATTCGGCAGACGTGGTAGAGACGAACCTTTGTGTACGGGTAAGAATGGGGCGGTTAAGTATTTGGTATTTGGCTCCACCGCTGACATTCACCGACCGCGCGCGGGCATAGGATGTCTTCCTACTCAGGTTGGTTTCGCGGCTCTGGTGACGACGCGGAGATTGTTCCTTCCGGTCGCTGCTGGACAGGAGATGTCGCGCTAAGTAGACGCTACTTGGGGGCTGATATGCGTCGCAGGTTGACGGAAGCGGTGACTGTGATACAAACCTAGTCGTGGCTGACGGACTTGGAACGCAGATGAGTGCGCAGGCGTGTGCGCTTATAGCCGCCACAGAAGCTTCGTGCTATGTGATTTAAATGCTTCTAACCCCGACCTCGTCGTGTACGAGGGTGGCCGTCTGAGCATGAGGGGAAGGGATGTTCGATGGCTCCGGACGTGCAACACTTCAGCTTCAAACCCGAGTACGGGCCTTCAATCATTCAACATTGCCGTTAGATGGCGGCAGATGGGAGACAGTAAGGCGTCCTTGTTGACAGCTTTCGATAGTTCCGAGTTGGTGCTAACAAGGCGTGCTGTTCCAGCTCCTGCACACGATGCACTCTCCACCATTGTTCTTGGCGGTCGCATTTCCCGGTCTTAGGTGTCGGTGGCGTTTTGTGCACCGTTTATGTCGGAATGCAGGCGATGAGAATGCCAGCGGCGTGCTCAAACGACCGCCCACCCGCCGAACGGATGTATAGTTACGTCTCCGGTGCAATCCTAGCGGCGCCACTCTGCCTGTGGTGAGTCTCCGCTCTCTCGGTTATTACGACATTAGGTCTGAGAATAAGGTTTGGTGCCTATGTAGCTTCCGAACGCATCGCGTTTTCTGGAGCGCCTGTGTACGCGATGCTTAGGCCTGTGTTCCATCTTGCCCCCCGCGCGGGGTCGGATCGTCCTTGGGCAGGCTATCATTGCCACTGAATGGGTATAGGGAACGTCCTGCGGTGTAGTCTTGGTTGGCTTGTCTCTGTACTGGAGAACTGAACTCGTTTCGGCTGATCCACACACCCAGACACGTCAGCGTCAACCATAATGTTATGGAAGGGCGGAACTACTCGTTGCTACTCGCCTCTCTCGTAACGGCCGGCGCAGCTTGGCGGTAAATGAGTGGCAACGTCAGGGCTTATGCCATCCTTATGGTCCGGTGGTCTTGATTGGCAGCATGCTGGCAAAGTGGATGGTGAACCCTTCTCTTCGCGGTCAATTGGCTTGAATTGCACTGACAACTTGAGCTCTTTCTGCCACAGACAGGCACATCAGCCATTAGAGGACCGCACATTTGAATTCCCAAGTACCAGCGGTCATCTCATGCCCGTCGCCGGGGGAGGAAATGCGCTTCACGAGGTGCACAAGCGCACCTCTTTGCGGCCGCAGCTAGGCTGTTTGGAGAATATCTGTGCGGAGGAGCGCTCCAAGAAGGCAGTACATCCGATCGGTGGAACTGTCCGTTCGTTCTCGGCTACCTGTGATCAAGTAGGTTCGGCGACCCAAATCGGCGGTCAAGGGGGGCATCCACTGGCGGTCCCGCCACTGGTGATTAATAAACAATATGGTTCATACGCAGGACATATAAGAAGGATGCGATAGGGTGCCACCTCTCCCAGATCGACACCAGCTGTGTACGTGGGCTTCTGTGCTTTTCTCTTTCCTGTCTGACCTTGGTTCTTTCGTTCCAGACTGCACATCATCAACTATGGCCTCCACTGTCCCAGCCTTTAACCCCGCCAACGTCCAGGGCGACATCCTGTAAGTCATGGCCGTCGACCAATTCCTCTTTGTATTTTGAGCTGACCACTGTATCCTAGCGTCGGCCTCCCGAAGAAAGTCCAGCACTACTTGTTCTTCCAGATCGACGACGATGTTACCGCGTTCAGGAAGCGGCTTCACCTGTTGATCCCCGAGGCACCTACAACGAGGTATAAATCCTGATGGGCTAACAGCCCATGGAGGGTGCCAACCTCCCTTCCGCTCAGGCCGAGGAGAAGAGGCGGGCTGTCAGAGATGACGGGCGCATCAAGGGTGCATGTGGGAGACGAAGGAGAGGTCACGGGAACAGGGCGAGAGCGACGTGCCTGGCTACGATCGCGCCCAGCGCATCAGACCGCCCATGCGATCACATCTGGCGCATCTGGCCGCCTAGCCCACACTCCCCAAAGTTCTTTCAGTCCGCTGTCCGCTCATTCTCTTCGGGGGAGGACGAGTCAACAGTGTTATGGAGAACCTGTACTATGACCGTGTCAGAGGGCAGAACATTCGAGGGTCAGGAGCGCGGATGGATGGCGGACCGCCGCGCCGCATGCTGCGTTTCACAGTCGTTTCACTCGCATCGGGCTTGTGGGACGGGGACCGGCGAATCATAACTTATGGCGCCATCATCCGTCCAGCGCGACATGGAACCCGCACCCAGCGCACACGTCCCGTCCGATGCAGGAGCGCTCGAGCCAGTCCCCTCTGCCTCCATCTGCGCCAAACAGTGAATTGAACAAGTCTTTGAAAGGGTGACGATGAGCGTGACCACGTTGAAAGCACGTCCCTACTGTGGGTGGCGAAAGGATGTGCGAAGTTGGGGAGATGCAGGCCGATGGAGCCGCGTGGCCAAGTTGCGGCCAAGGCACCGGATCCGATTCGTGGAGGTCGAAAGATCAAGATCTGATTTGTACTCAACGCCTTCCCTGCGATGTTCCCTGTCGTGCCATCTAAGTGTTAACCCAAACAAACACAAGCCCCCCTCAATTCTCCACTTTATTTCTCTCTTCTCGGCGCTTGACGCTTTGATGCGACGTCGCGACTGGTCCCTCGCTCAGAAATCAGCCACATCAAAACCTCAAGCGCCGAGAAGAGAGAAATAAAGTGGAGAATTGAGGGGGCCTACAGTAGCAACATACCTGTGGCGATCCCGGACGCATGCAGCTGTATCCTAGCGGGTACAGAACATTTCCACTGTCCAGCCGTATACATGGGAGAGGATAACTTTTCATCTGGAAAGGATGGTTAGTTCCTGTAAGTGAGGGTCGTTTCATTCTCTCGGATTTCCGGCCCGGCGACGCGATCCTTTTTTCCGCCATCCTAGGTGGAAACGGTAGAGCTGGGACGTGGCGCCGGGAGAAAGCAAGTCGGGCAGGCAGGCAAGGACCACTGCATGAAGCGTGGATGCAGGTTGGGGAAGAAACAAACGAAAAGCCTAGTGTGTGGATGTCGAGAGAAGGGCACTGGTTGGAGGCGCCCGTCGTATGCAACGTCAACCGTGTATGAACTCTAAATTCAAAGCTCACATACCTCTACAGCCGTGCCACACTCTGTTTCACCAATCGAACCTGTTCCGAGATGATTGCACCATGCCCCCCTCCTCCGCCAAGATCTTTAAGGTTTGTCGAAGTCATAAAGCTCTTGCCGGGCTTTCGTTCTCAACAACGGCGGGCGCACACCAGACCCTTGCACTTAAGAGCAATGCAGGCGTCGTGCGCGAGGCCAAGTTCGCAAAGTTGGTGATTTCTTGTATGTACATCGTGATTCGTCTGAACATCTGTCTAGTGCGACGCTGTCCTCGAACATGTGTACAGCGTCTCTGGGTGGGCGTTGAACGTTGAACGTTGAGTACTCACGATATCTCGATGGTACGCCCAGAGGGAACGCGTGTCGGGCTTAATTGTGGTGGTGCCTTGCACAACCTTGTGCCTGTCGTACCGATCGGACTGTCCTCGCCGTACGCTCTCCTCAGGAGTCCTCACTGCCCTCACCCTCCTCGCCTGCTCCGCCCTCCTCGTCCGCCCTACCCTCCTCGTCCGCCCTACCCTCCTCGTCCGCCCTACCCTCCTCGTCCGCCCTACCCTCCTCGTCCGCCCCCTCGTCGTAACCCCCGCCCTTGTAACCCCCGCCCTTGTAACCCCCGCCCTTGTCGCCCACGCGGCATCCTTCCCCGCGCCAGGTGCTACACAGCCTTGATGGCACTGCCCGCATGGCTGCCCATGATGCGCCCAACGTGATTGATCTTTCGATCGGCGTTGCTGCGCTGTTGTACAGTACGCGCCATGTGGCCCGCACTGATGTGTGGGTGGCGGGCAGATGGGTCGGCGGGCGGGATGGGTTGGCGGGCATGGCGGGCAATAAGGGCGCACAACCCGTCCGTCGGAACGCGTGCCAGAGAGGGCTGGCGGAGCGAAATCGAGAGTGGGCGGCGCGCGCGCAACGGATGGCGGGGGAGCGCGGCCCACATTCCAGATGGGACAACAGACACCCACTGGGGAGCGTCACGTGTGGGCCGCGACCCGACATACACCCGAGTTCAGGCGGGGTGAGATTCAGTTCATGGGCGCGGACGGCGACCGAGCTCATGCGGGGCGAGATCATGGGCGCGGACTGTCACGTGTGGGGCCCATCGTCGGTTGGCAACCTGCATGGGCTGTTAGCCCATCGGGATATATACCCCGTTGTAGTACCTACGATCCCCCTCATCACCACCACCGCGCAGGTTCAGGACGACCGCGCGAAGATCGCGGCTAACAAGAAGGCGGCGGCCCAGCAGGGCAAGGCTCCTGAGCTCTTGCGGCTGTCAGGCGTCAACATCGCATTCTCACAATTCGGTCTTACGAAGGTGAGGTCTGACGGCCGTTAAGGGAGATCACCGTCCTAACAACACGTTGTCTAGTTGGGAATCAAGGACAACATGGGGGACACCGCCTTCACCAGTGGCCAGGTCGCAGATTCTCAGAACCTCGGTGATGCCGGTACGACCGTCAACAACAAGTTCGTGCCCAACTGGATCAACGCGTTCAAGAACCAGATTCACGGCGTCATCATCATCTCGGGTGAATCCGACCTGACTGTGACTGCGACCCAGGCTACCGTGTTGGCCATCTTCAACATCGGCGTCCGTATCACACTCCATGAGGTTCTCACTCTCAAGGGAGTTGTCCGTCCTGGCGCCGAGAAGGGCCATGAGCAGTAAGTCATCGCACTTCCTTCATCGCACCAATTCTACAACATCTGAATTGCTTTCGTCAGCTTTGGTTTCTTGGACGGGATTTCCCAGCCCGCAGTCAAGGACTTCGACACTAAGCCCAACCCCGGTCAGGAGACCGTCAGCCAGGGTGTCATTTTGTGCGGGCGTGATGGCGATGTGGTCGCGGGCAGCACGACTCCGTTCACTCGTCCCGCTTGGGCGCTGGACGGTAGTTTCCTCGCTCTCCGGTACCTGTTCCAACTTGTTCCGGAGTTCGACAACTTCTTGAAGGCGAGCGCGGATCCCACGAAGGGCTTCACGTCTGATCTCCTTGGTGCCCGTCTCGTCGGTCGCTGGAAGAGTGGTACGTGGGCATTGCTAGTGACGTGGTTGAGAAATGCTCACCGGATTGGCATTAGGTGCACCTGTCGACCTCTTCCCCTTGGCAGACAACGCTGCCGCTGGGGCTGACCCGCTTCAGAACAACAACTTCAGGTACGACTTCCCCGACGACTTCAGCACCCAGGATCGCTGCCCATTCGCGGGGCACACGCGCAAGACGAACCCACGCAACGATCTCGAGTCTCTCGGAGCCTCCACGGAGAACAGGCGTATCATCCGTCGCGGTGTCCAGTTTGGGCCAGAGGTCACTGCTGAGGAGGCCTCGAGCGGCAAGACGGATCATGGCCGGTACGTTCTCTATCGCACATTGAATGACTGAGCTTTCCCTGACGAATGCGTCGCAGTGGTCTCATCTTCGTTGCGTACTGCGGTAGCATCACCAATAGCTTCCAGTTCATCCAGCATAGTAAGTAGTTTTGGCTCCCGGGCATCTTCGAGGTCGCTTACGCATCGTAACAGGTTGGGCGAACAACACAGGGTTCCCGATTCAGAAGCCGGTCACGCCAGGCTTCGACGCCATCATTGGCCAGAACAACAACGGTCCGAACGGTATTGGCCCGCGCACCATGTCGGGCGCGAACCCTAACGACCAGACCGCGACGCTCTCGCTGCCTGCTGAGTGGGTCGTTCCGAAGGGTGGGGAGTACTTCTTCTCACCTTCTATCTCTGCTCTCTGCAACACCTTCGCGTTGGCGTAAGGGTCAAGATAGCCGCATCCTGGCTGTGTTCTTGGGTTCCTAAGTTGGACTTGTAGCATCCCTCGAGCCCTGATTAATTCTACGTCTCTGCATGCCTGTAATAACGTTTTTAAATGAATGTCATGTTTATGAATGCACATAAAATGCTTGGGACCGCGAACTTTTCTGAACCTCAGGCTAGCAGGCGCCTATGGGGGGCTGTGCCGGTCTGCACTCCAACAGGACGCCGTGACTCTGGCAGACGAACTTAGGGAAAAGTCTTCGAATTCCCGGCCTGTGCTTGATCGTGATCCTCTTCCACGGTCCAGGAATGTACTGGGTTTTGAGCTCGCTTCGTCGGTCGCCCAGTGGAGGAACCATGCTATGCGCTTCATGCTCAAGACACTTCATCAACATCGCGGAAGTTAGAGTCCAAAACGTCCGATCTCGAGTAAGTCACTTCGTACGGAGTCGCACTGGCAGAGTGTGGCAGTAACTGACTTCCATCAGTTTTCATCACTTCTAGATGACCAGCAAGTATCAGATGCACTGCGATTGAGGGGCCGATGCTTGTCAGGCGTAGGTGCGGTTTGATCGTGAAACCGCCACCGATGAAGAACCATCATGGACCTCTGGGGCCAGGGTTCATTGGGTTCGTCTTGTCATACATATCAAACCTTGTCATTCAAACTCGCAAACTTCTCGCTAGCAATAGCATGACGGTCTGTGCATCCACCGCTATGCGCTCAATCTTGATAGATCGAAGGCGCGATACGGGCTCAAGCATAGGTCAGTCCAAGCAACCTCATACAGTTCATAAAGGCTACACAGGACACTTATAGCTCATCTGATTCAGTATTGTACTCTAGGACCTCTACGGACCAAGCCTGCATCTATGGCCACCAATCCAACATCTCCCTTCATCCAGGCTTCCAGCATTCAAATTCCTTCCTTGGCGGATACATACGGGGCATTTTTCATTGGCAGTTGCGTCAGTCTCGTGTAGGTCCTCTTATAACCCGATCTGGGTGTCATTCTGTCACCTAACATTCGCCCATGCCAATCTTACAGTCTGTATGGTCTGACTGTCCATCAGACATATCGCTACTTCCGGCTCTATCCTGGGGATCCTATGTATCTGAAGGCCCTGGTATGTCTGTCCAAATTTGTGGAGCCGCTCTTGAACTGGATGAACACAATATTTGCTATTTCTAGGTTGTGACAGTATTGTGAGTGCAAGCTACGTCAAACCTTGCTTCTATGCGGCTGAAAGAGGAGTGGCCAGTCTTGCAGAGACGCTGAACGCGATCCTCCCCGTCCACTTATGGTAAATGTCGCTTTCCCGTTCGACATGATTGAAACGCTGATATGTCGCCTACAAGTTACTACCACCTTGTGGCCAACTATTTTAACCCTCTCGCACTCTTAGATGATACATTGTAAGCTTCTATGTTCTGTATCTGTAACGTTAACTGACGATGTAATCTCAGGTCTCTCAGAGTAAGTAATGATTTATCATACGAAGCCCTCTATCCGACTCTCAAACTGATGAACGCGCGGTGCAGCTTCTTGCACCAACTTCCGTGAGTGACTCCATAACCAATGTTTGGTTCCGCTCATTCAGTTTCTAATCAGACAATTACTATCCTGGCCTGCCAAAGGTAGGATGCTTCTCATTCTCATGGACCGCCAGTGCATATTTCTCGTGTTTGTATTCCCCCACAGCTTCTATCTTCGACGCGTATTTCTAGGTTCGTCCGTCATTCTTCGAAATGCGCCTCTAATGGTCAAAGCTTACCATGTTATAGTTGATCGCCGATACCGAGTCATCGTTGCAGGCACGGTACGAATTGCGAGGAAAAGAGACCAAGTTTTCTTTGCTCACCTTTTGACGTAGGTTGCGCTGCTCGTAATAGAAGCAGGTAAGGAGTATAAGGTGCTCATCGTAAATTCATCAACTTATCCTAGCCATTTTTCCACAGGGTTTGCGATTGGTAGGCATTGCGCCGACCACTCACCAAGATGATCACTTAACCGTCCCCCGTTCAAAGCGCTCTCAGTGCAAGCATTCAAAGGACGCCAGGTACGGACGTTTGCTCATTACCAGGCGATCTATGGGCTCACCATATTCATTGATTCATCAGATGCAGGATTTTGCTCATCTAACTGCGAGTAGCACCTAGTGTTTTGGCCATTTATCCTTCTCATAATAGGGCACTACCCAGTGGATTGTATCCGTATTCTATGGAGTGGACATGGTTATCGATACCATCCTGGCTGGTACTCTCATCGTGTACCTTCTCCGTAACCGCACAGGGACAGAAAGGTAAGCGAATCTTGTTATTGACAAGTGTTTAGGGAACCTGACCGCAACACGGTGTACAGGAATGACTCCATGATCCAAACTCTGATTGTCTACACTATCAACACAGGTGGCCGCTTTCGTTATCAACTTATAGCAGACACAAACATGTTCTGACCCCCATTATGCTGTGATTTTTAGGTCTTGTAACGAGGTAACGCTACCCTACGAAGCAAACCCTATTGATCTCTAACACTGTCAACACCGCTTAGCATCGTCGCCATGCTCTCCTTCATCTTTGTGAGCCACGTAACAATTTCTCAGATACGATAAGCGGCCTGCTAACAAGTATCCAGGGTCTGATCATGCCCGGAAACTTGGTGTACTTTGCAATGGGGATCGTCGTCACCAAGTGTACGGATTCTCCGATCTCAACTCATCTGAGCTATTTTGATTGCTTACGCGCTCCTTACAGCGTATGCGAACTCTGTGCTTGCATTGTACGTCTCGCTCGTCTTGCACGCTACCTGTTGCCTCTCACCATGCGTGGCTCATTTGCGACTCAAGGTTGAATACGCGGCGGTACCTGTCGAACGAAGCGATTGATGCTTTCGACGGGCAGTCCATCATGTTCAACAACGCGGTGTGCACGCATTGCAGCACGATTCAGCGGGGGACGGCTCCTGAGGTACGTAGACTGAGCGGTTAGGTGCCACCCAGTGTCTGACATGAACGAAAACCCCAGGTCGCAGTATCTCTCCCGACCAGCGGAGATTCGGGTATTATGGGCGAGAGTCATACAGATTTGCAAGAATGCGAGATGCGCTTCCGAGTCGGCGGAAACGGGGCGGACAGCGCGACGTCTTCAAACGCCGAGATCAAAATCCAGCACGAAAACGTCGTGTAAGGGGGAACGCTACTCCTGCTCCGCCTTTCTAATATCGAACCGCCCCGCCGTTCGGATTGTATATGTATAGCAACTTCCTCAGGCTCCTTGCCGCGAACGTAGCTTCCCGAACTTGGCTCGGTTCGATTCTGTAGCCTCCGACGGCACCGACCAGAACTGAATGAGTGGTTCCTCTGCCCTGCAACGACTCACATATCTCGGGGTTACTTGAATACAGCCGTTGAATGTACTGGAAGAGAAAGGGTGCGACCAGGACGAGAGCTTCAAGTTCTTCCGGAGGCTGGCAGTGGAGTCGATGCATGGTCTCGGGGCGCGCAACGCTAGCCAGTTCCCAAGTGTAGCCTGTGGCCCGGGGCTGCCGATGAGACCGCGTGCGCATGCCTTGGAAAGACACGGGAGGGATGTGAAAAACGCTCGGACTTTAGCTACGTTCCCCAGAGCCCGGCTTGGAGCTCGAGGTTCAGGACCAGGCACTTGATACTATCTTTATGTTGGGAGGAAGGAGAGTGCCAAACATGGACGTCGACGCTTGGCGCGGTTGAGCGCTGAGCCGCGAGCGGGCCTTTTCGGCGGGGACTCTGGATCTGGTGAGAACAGATCCGCCGTGGCCGACGGTGAGGTCCACCTTCAGATCTTCAGATATCAAACATGGGTACATGTGCACTGCATTCAATCTATGTCATGACAATTGAGATAATCGACAAGACCCGAGATCGAGGGACCCGAGACGACTATTACACGAGATCGCTATATATGGGGGCAGCCGAAGGACCTGAGAGAGCAGGGGCCTGGAAGGATACTAGTAGTATACAACAGGGAAGCGAGGGGCGAGAGATACGGGATGAAGGGTGAGGGGCGGGGAATGGGGAGCAAGCATTGAAGCTTGGGGGGCGGCGCGCCGGCGTCGGCCATAGATGAGGAATAGATAGATACAGTGGTGAGTAAGGTATGGCGATGACGAGAATACCGATTGTCCTGCACGCTCCACGTTACGGGTATCACCTGAGAGACCAGGACATATACAAGCAAGGTGGGTGAAGTGTGAGAGGCATGGAGACGAAAGGATGAAGGTAGCCGGCGAGCATCACGGGAACTCGGCGTCGGTAGGGGACTTGAGGCTGACGGTGGGGGAGCGAAGACTCTTGAGGTCGAAGTGCGCCTGTGAAGTGGAGGGCATGCGTCTCAGCTTCGAGGAACGAAGGGAGAGGATATGGACCGCTTGGGGCCACGTACACTTTCTGGCGACTTCGGCGTGCGATCGTCTTCAATGACGGTGTGTTGGTACACCTCCAGCTGGGGTCACGGACGAAGACGCGCGACGGTCAGTAAAATGTAACGACGATAAGCATTCCATGACACATCAGATGACAGAGATAGAAGGCAGGAAGAGGAGGAGGGGTCGGAAGCGAGGGGCAGATACTCACCACGGGTACGCGTGGGGTGCCGACGCGGAAGTTGGACGCGGCGGAGGAAGTGAAGGTGCGGACGCTCTTGCTGCGGATGTGCCCGCGCGCATTGAGCGAGCCCAGGAACGAATTTGAGTACACTGTGTCGGGGAGGAGGGACGGGAGGCGGAGTCGTGAGTGGATGATGGCTCGAGAGCGTGGAAGAAGGGTGCGGATGCGGAAGGACGTACGCTTCGCTTGGATCTCGACCAGGCCGAGGAAGGTCAGGCTGTTCTTCTGGACCGCAAACTGCAGACGGCTCGAGTTGGTCAGACATCAGGGACAAGGTCGCAGACGTGGTGGTCGGCGGATGACAGCGATGCATACCAATATAATACAGAGGATAGATGCCGAGCTATATGCGGCAGAGGGGTGAGCCGGGAATCTGGCGGGATCCAGACCAGGTAAAGGCAATGAAACGCACCAGGTTATTGCCCCGGTGTTGACGGCGTAAAGCAGAATTCGGTTAATCATAGTGTTCGACTCCCTGCCCGGAGCCATGAACCATCTGCGACACGAGCATTCGCGAGCAGGTATGCGTACTTGTGCCATTGGCCAGAGGATCGACGACGCTTGAGGTACATGGTCAATGTAGAGGCGACAAGAATATCAACGAGTGCTGCTGAACCGAGACCGCCGCTGACGGTGACCTGAAGGAAAGTGCGTCAGCGGAGAGTACCGGGAAACCTCCTCAGAGGGACATAGTACCAGTGATGATCTCCTGTCACGCAGGACCGGCCATGAAGGGTAGACATAACACAGCGCACATGAGACTATACGGGAAGCAACGAAGAGTGAGATTCGAACTGAGCTGAATAGCGAAGCACACTTTAGTACACGCACCGATGCCGAAGCCTGCGAAACCCCAGAACGAGGGACGGTGAGAACGGGCGTCTCCTGGGGTAGAAGGTATGGAGCAGAAGTCGGGTACGAACCTACTCGGGCTAGCGCGAACATGCCCTTCGGGAACCGGGGAAGTGCGGGTCAGGGACAGGGTATGAAGGAGGAGGGAAAGCGGAGGCGGACTTACGATGATTCCCGTCCAGACGATCGAGTTGCCGCTGACTGGGGGCGAGAACGGCGATCCGCCGTCAGTCGGTGCTCGGTTTTCGGCTGTGGGAGGGAAAGCGGGATCTACGCACCGATCCAGACTCGCCAGGTATAGTATCTGAGAAGGATCAGGGTGTGAGCGAAATCGAGTCTGGAACGTTGGGTACGTGTGAGGGAGCTTACCCTTGTACGCATAGCGCAATGCTCGCCTAGCGAAAAGTGTCAAAGAGTGTGCAGAAGGTGCGGAAGAGGAGCTCACACTGCACGCGACGGTAACCTGGCCAACGCACACCTAATCAGTTGTCGTTCATGACGTTGGTTTGAGGAAACGACTTACGCCAATAGCCCTGGAGAGCGGCCGTTAGTGGGGAGCTCGGGATGGACGGACACGAGAGACATACCAGTGGATGTCAAGGAAGTCGAAGAAGCTGCCGAAACTGTTGATGAGATAGTCGTAGATGAACTGGACGCAAAACGCTGTGTGTGCTGTCTCTAACACCCTGATCGTAACGCAGTTGAATTTGAGGACAGATAGGCAGCGGAATCTCAACTGACCATACGGTCGCAACCTGTACGCGTCATCTAATGAGCGAGGTGATTTATGCAGGAGAGACTGATGGGTACCAAGGATTTGAGGAACGGCCGGTCATTTGGATACTTCTGGTAGTAGATTAAAGTCTGGAGGGTGGTAATCCCATAAAGGCTAGAGAGGTGACATGAGGGGGATGAGAAGACTGGGAGTGATGGCGGGGAAGAGGAGAGAAGACGTACATGCATGCGACGAAGACCTCAATCAAGAGACCGCCCATGACGGGGACAGCGGGGTTGACCATGGCGGGCGGAATGGTCCTCGAGGTCGGGGATGCGAGGGTGTGGAAGAGGAGTGCAGAGGGTCTGAGGTCCAAGGGAGGGAGGAGAGACGGAGGGGGGATAAAAGAGGCAGACGGGAGTATTGGGTGGTTGTCGAATAAGCTTCATTCCGTGTTTCTGTGCCTCAAATTTTTGGTGGATAGTGTGGGTAGGTTCGAAGAGCCGAAGCAGAGGAATCGGAAGCAGGATGAGGCTGAGCTTGGGCGGGCGCCTGTGTGTTTGGCGTGAGGAATGGGAAGGCAGAGTCAGCGTGCAGACGCCGTGCAAGGAAATAGAGTAGGGAGATTGGAGGGCGCGGGGAGAGGAGGGGTGGGAGGGCTCCAGGCAGTTGATTTGCTAGGGCGGAAGCGGTGCGCCGGTGATGCATGGTCGGAATTTGGAGAGAGCGGAGGAGCAGCTTTGAGCACATCGGGGACTCGCGGTCACTTGAGCGGCCAGCATCGCGTGCAGTCTTGTGCAGAGAGGTTTCAGTGTGGGAAAACGTCTGCCTTGCGAAGGCCTGCCGCTCAATAAGCCGTTGAAAGGCTCGTCCGATGTGGCCATGTGCGTTCTCGGACGAGAGACACGTAAAGCCGAGAGGACAGCTCCCCGGACCTTTTGCGTCGGCCACTCGGCGATTCCATCTCGACCACCGCCCTCGCCCAAGCTCACTCAGCAGACCTCGCTGGGAAGCCCCCGACGGCGGCAGAAGAAAACGTGGCGGGGCTTCATGTTCGCGGCTCGGGTCCGGGCTCTACGGCTCTACGGCAGAGGGACGCCGTTCGGATTCTCGACTTCCCCGGCGAAAGGCCACAGCTTCGGGTTGGTTCGACGAGTTTGCACAAGCCCGGGCCGCGGATCGATCAAGGCCTCGAACTCGGTCAGGTTATGCATACCTGACATGCTGCTCACGAGCACTCAACTCGCTCAGGATGACGCTCTCTGAGCCAGCCCGCCCCGATCCCTGCCCGGGCGATCGGTCGCTGAGTGAGCCGTGTGCACGTCGTACCCCTGGGCACAGACGCTTGCCCGAATCGTCCAAGTCTGTGAACGATAAGTAGCCCGCACAACATCATCCAGATGAGACCATAAATCCTAATCAGCGTCGTCCAGACTGCCGACCAACCAAATAGCCACATACTACAAGCGCTTCTTCTCATTCACCCCGCCCATCACCGCCGCCCATCCCGCTGCAGCTCGGGGTCAACGTACTTCATCCGCCCCCGGCCCTTGAATCGCACACCCCCGCTCTCCCGCGTCCGCCGCTCCTCTTCCTCCCTCAGTCGCCGCGCTATCCGTTCAAGCTCTCGCTTCCGGGCGGCCTCCATCCGCTCCTTCTCCTCCCGCTCCAGTCGCGCGTCGTATTGCGACTCCGTCTCGCTCACCGCCTCTCCATCCGGCGTACGCGGGCGCGACTCCGGCCGCAACGGCTTGTGTTTCTTGCTCTTATCTTTCCTCTTCTTCTCCTTATCCTTCTTTTTCGACGACCGTGGCCCTTTACGCTCGCCCTCCGAATCCCCAGATGGCGACCGCGACCTGGACCGAGACCGCGCGCGATCGCTCGGCGGCGACCTTGAGCTATGGCGGCGTTTCTTCCTCTGGCGCCCCGATTCTTGTTCGGATTCCCTCTCGCTTTCTTCTGGCTCTGGCTCAGCTGTATAAATGAGTCACCGGACGGTTAGCTGGCACGAGCTTGACTGAGCACACAAGCGAATCGCAAAGACACTCACCCGCCGCCTTCTCGACCTGCTGCGCATGCGCCTGAGCGCGGAGCATGAGCTCTCCAGAGTTGGAAATCACGACGGGCAGACGCGGCCGGTCCTTCTCGTCCGTCGGGACCTCTGCGATCCGTTCCGCCACTTCGTACCCACGGATGACGCGTCCGAACACGACGTGTTTCCCTAGGAACACAACGCATATACACATGCATGGCAGGTGAAGGGAGGAAGCGGGAGGGCGGCGTCAGCCGTCGGTTTGGGTGCGGGGTCGCGAAGGAGGCGACAGGGAAGGTGTGGATTTACCGTTAAGGTGCGGGCAGTCCCGGAGAGTGATGAAGAACTGTGAGTTGTTCGTGTTCGGGCCCTTGTTCGCCATGCAGAGCAGCCTGTGGACGTAACATTAAGGGCATGTGAGCGAGAAGGCAGGACAGAGAGAGACCGGAGGGGACGGACCCTTCGGAATCGAGGGGGCGAGTGAGATCTTCGTCGGGGAAGGGTCCGCCGTAGATGGACTCTCCGCCGGTGCCGTTGCGCTTGGTGAAGTCTTGTGATATCCGGTGTTGGCAAGGGGTTCAGAAGGATTGGTAAAGTAGGCGAGGACGTCATGATGTTTGTTGGATTTGAATGAGGAAGAAGAGTGCTCACCACCGGCCTGGATCATGAAGCCCTTAATTGAACGGTGGATGATACTGTCCTTATAGTAGAGTGGTCGCTCTGAGATGGGCGAGAGGCCCTTCTCGCCGGTGCATAGTGCGCGGAAGCTGTTGGAGAGTGATGTGAGCTAGGTTGACGATGAGGTAGGGAGGTCGGTAGCACGGACTTTTCGCAGGATTTTGGGGCAGAGTCATTGAAGAGCTCAAAGATGATCCTGACACATCTGGACGTGAGCCGCCTAGCTAGATGAAGTGTAAGGAGGGTCCATCGCACCTGCCAGAGGGTTTGTCGTCGATAGCGACGTCGAAGAAGACGCGTGGGCGGACCATGGTCGACGTCGTAGTCGTTGACGCGACTTTGGAAGTGTGGCTGAGGAACCAGGCCGGGCACAGGCGCTGGCGCATTTGCGGATGTTTGGCCACAGCGCTCGGCTCTGACGCTCATCGTCGCTTCCAGTTCCACCGTCGTCGGACTCGTCCCGCTCCAGAACCATCGTCCCATGACACGCCTAGCCAATTTGCCAGCTTACTTATATCGATGACCGTGCATGTGTGTGAACAAACACAAACCCGATAACAGGAGGAATGAACGCAACCGACGCCGGAGAGACCGCTGGAGATAGAGACGCCATGGACGGGTGCGTGGACGGAATGACGAGGATGTTCTGTTCTGACCACCGTCGCCATCCTCCAGCCCGCGCACGATTCGGATAATCATACAGGGCCCTCCCCGGAACGGTCCTTGACGCGCCGCTAAGTAAATAGTCTCCGATCTCGCCAGCGACTTCTCGCACTGCGGTCCCTCGAAGTTTGCTCCCCGATCCTTTCGAGCCCCTGATCCCTCCTCGCCCGTTCCCCGTCTTTCTCTCCCTCTTCTTCCAACTCTTGTCACTCCTTTTTCTCCCCTTCTCTCTTGGTCCCCGTGGTCGTGATTCTCCGCCGCCCCATCTTCTCCGATTCTGATCGATAGACCCCGACCGCTGCAACGCTAGTCTCTTCTCGGCACGATCACTTCTCACTGACACTCGCCCTCTTTCGCAAGCTCGCGCCAAGTACTGCCCTCCTCGCCTTCTGCGCGTTGAGCACTTACTTGAAGACGTCTCCCAACCCGCACATTCGACACTTGACTGCTATCTCGCGCCCGCCCATTTTCGTTCGCCCGCCCGCCCGAATTTCAGTCAGCCCTGGCACCCTCTCTCGACTCCAGCAGATTCGACGTCCACCGGAAGGCAACCGTCGTCCCCGCTTCCATCCGGAGTCGCTTCATCAGCCAATCTGACATCGCCTCGTCCCCACCTGGGAGCTCCATGTCGAGGAACGGCCAGACGCAGACGTCATCCTTTACGCGGCGCAGCACGCCCTCATCCGCATCCGCTTCCGGTTCCACACCACTTAATCCTACCCCCGCACTCACAGCGAGCGGCCGCTCGCGCGTGACGAGCATTGGGAGCTCCACGGGTGGCTTCGGCGGACAGAGACATACCGCCGTTGTCTTGGGAGGTGAGTGCACGCCTCATGCGGTGTAACGTCGCGCGTCGGTTTGGCTCTCGGTTTCTGACGCTTTGTTTGTGGGGGGTCGCATTGAAATCGGGTGCCGTTGTGGATGTTTACGGGATGGGACGCAGCGGGTGGGGTGGGGAAGTCAGCTCTCGTGATGCGATATTCGAAAAACGTCTTCGTCGAGCAGTATGACCCGACTATCGAAGGTGCGTCTTACATCTCTCTACATATAAGGTGTCTTGCGAGTGGATCGAGCGGTTCTGACGCGTTGTGCGTTCCTAGAGGACGATAACTTGGCTGTCGAGTACGGGGGGAAGCGTGGTGTTGTACGTTAAGCCTAGGCTTCTCCTCATTTGCGCGGTAGGAATCTGATCGTCCGTGCGGGCTGGATGCCGCAGCTTCACGTCATAGACACTGCAGGCATAGAACAGTTCACGGGGATCAATGAGAGTTACATTCAGGTATGTGCTGCGTCCGACGTCGATGCTGAGGTTCTGTGGCTGATCACTGAGAGACAGAGGGGCGTCGGGTTCGTGCTGGTGTTCAGGTAGGGAAAGCCCGATTGGCTTCCGCGGAGACGAAGGTGTATTCTGACTCTGGACACACTTCCCGTGCAGTTTGACTCAGGAAGCCACCTTGAAGGACGTGGATCACATCCGGCAACAGATTTATCGGATCAAGGATAACGACGAGGTTTATTCCCGTTACTTTAACGTCCGCCTGCTGGCGAAATGTTCACCCCGCGTGTTGCTTTGGTTAGGACATCCCGATTGTCGTAGTAGGGACCAAGATGGATCTGGTGAGTCCTTCTCGTTTGTCAAGATCTGAAATAGACGAAATGACGGAATCCGTCATGGGCTCTGGTACCGCTCTCCGACACAGAGAGGCGAGCGGGAAGTCTCGAGCGAGAGGATGCATGAGCTGGCCGTAAAATGGGGCGTGCCATTCTACGAGACGTCCGCGAAGAACGGGTGGCACGTCGACGAAGTGTTCCAACTTTTGCTCGAGCGGATGCGCGAAAAGTACCCCGCTGGAGAGCCGAAGAGCAAGAAGAGGCGGAGAGACCAGTGCGTGGTCATGTAGTCCCTTTCGTTGTTTTCTTGCATATGTTGCCGTGTTGTCACTGCTCTTTGCGTATTGTTGCTGCGTTGTTTGCTGTTCCGCTCCCGTCCCCGCTTTGTGTATATGATGGACAAGATACCGCTACACTATATGGTACCGACACTATCTGGTCGTCCGCTATAGGTCGGAGCTCGTTCTCATCAGGGTGCTGTCTCCCTTGCACGAATCCTGCTGTTCTTCATGTATTTCCACCTTTTTGTCTCCACTAGCGCAGTCACACTCCTTTACGCTTCATCACTTGTGTCTCGTATCCTCCGCTTGCTCTCGCATTGCGCACAAGTACATTATACACTACCCAGACTGTTTTACGCTGCTTCGGTCAGGGACTAGTCTCATCACGCGTCACATCTTGTAGGTGGCAAATCCGGATAACTTACGACACACCACTGTTCAATAGCTTGTGGCCTCGCACACGCTAATTAACTTACCTCGTTGATAGTCCGTACCGTACACGCCGGTGTTGTCTTAGTGTCTTGCTCGCTCGCACACGCTACTAGTAGTACCGTACTTACACCGTACTGCATGGGACGCAGTCGTAGTCTGTGACGGAGAATCTACCGTATCCGTTATGAAGCGGGGCTGTGCAAGGTGAAACCGAGACAAGCTCAAGCAGAGCTTACATAATCGAGGTGGGAGATTTTGGGATGAATAATAGGCGCGCGGGGAGATAGGCGAGGGCCGCTGCCTTTCCCGCCTTGCTCTCATCCCCCATCTTCTCTCCCTCCGCCCTCCCTGTCTTCTTCCCCATAGACTTCTCTCTACAGCTCCCCCACACTTCACCCTCTCTTTCTTTGAACATAATGGTTGGTGTAAGTGTCCTTCTTTTTCTTTTCTTACAAGGGTAAATTTTGACGTCGTTCTTTGTCGCTGCAGTCGTACGGCGGTGGATACGGCGGCGGCGGCGGCGGCGGCGGTGGTGGCTTCGGTGGAGGCGGATACGGCGGTGGTGCCGGCGGGTGGGGAGGCCACCATGACTCTCACGACCGCATGAGCAACCTCGGCGGTGGCCTCCGCACTGTCGACTGGTCCACCCAAAAGCTCGCCCACTTCGAGAAGAACTTCTACGTCGAGGACAAGCGTGTCTCTTCTCGCTCCGACCGCGAGATCGAGGAGTTCCGTAGGGTCAAGGAGATGAAAGTCCAGGGCCGCAACGTCCCTCGTCCGGTCACCTCCTTCGACGAGGTCGGCTTTCCAGAGTACATCATGTCCACCATCCGCGCCCAGGGCTTCCCCAACCCCACCCCCATCCAGTGCCAGGCCTGGCCCATGGCACTTACCGGCCGCGATGTGGTCGCCATTGCCCAGACTGGTTCCGGTAAGACCATCTCCTTCGCCTTGCCCGCCATGCTTCACATCAATGCGTGAGTCTCTCCCGTCCTTAGCGCCGATAATGGCGTCCTCTTACCTCTCCGAGCTGACCCCTTCCGTGCGCCAGGCAACCCCTCTTGTCCCCTGGCGATGGCCCCATCGCGCTCATTCTCGCCCCCACCCGTGAGTTGGCCGTTCAGATCCAACAGGAATGCACAAAGTTCGGGTACGTCTCCTCTCCTGGCCCCCTTATCCCAAGCTCTCATCTCTGCCTCCATGCTAACTCTGCCGTAGCTCTAACTCTCGCATCCGCAACACCGCTATCTATGGCGGTGCCCCGAAGGGCCCCCAGATCCGTGATCTCCAGCGCGGTGTTGAGATTGTGATTGCCACGCCCGGCCGTCTCATCGACATGATCGAGTCTGGCAAGACCAACCTCCGTCGTATCACCTACCTTGTCATGGACGAGGCCGACCGCATGCTTGACATGGGTTTCGAGCCCCAGATTCGCAAGATTGTGAGCCAGATTCGCCCCGATAGGCAGACCCTCATGTTCTCCGCCACATGGCCCAAAGACGTACAAAAGCTTGCCAACGTAAGTACCATTCATGCATCCCATAAGCTTGGAACCTTGCCTGATGCGCGTGGCGTGATACAGGACTTCTTGAAGGACTTCATCCAGGTCAACATTGGCTCCATGGAGCTCACTGCGAACCACAGCATCCAGCAGATCGTCGAGGTCGTCAGCGACTTCGAGAAGAGGACGAAGCTCATCAAGCACCTCGAGCAAATCTCTCAGGAGAACGCCAAGGTGCTCATCTTCGTCGGCACCAAGCGTGTGGCGGACGACATCACGAAGTATCTCCGTCAAGATGGGTGGCCGGCGTTGGCCATCCACGGAGACAAGGAGCAGTATGTCCTACCACTATCTCTCAATTTCCCATCCATCCTGATGACCGTGCGATAGGCGTGAGCGTGATTGGGTCTTGAGCGAGTTCAAGGCCGGACGTTCGCCCATCTTGATCGCTACGGATGTGGCGTCTCGCGGACTCGGTATGTTTTCATTTTCTACCAAGCGCTGCGGCCGTGTGTCACAGTGGCATGATGGACACTCGTGCGAATTCGAGTGCCGTCGTCGCCGACTGTCGATGACTGGGATCGAGATGTTCGTTTAGGTCATGGTTCGTCGACGGAGCAAGACAGGCCAAGAAACTCACCGCGCGCACCGAGACATGGCGGACTCCCTTTTGATCATAGCACAGCTCCCTCTGACCTCCACCCTCACCCAGCTGCGCGTGCGTCTGTGTGACGTGCCGTCGCATGTGCGGTTACCTGCATCATGAACAGTCGTTGAACGTTCTTGGTATGGTATGGTTGTGGTTACGGACTTGTAGGCTGCCGATCCTGGGACTCAAGCGTTCGCTCACCTCTCGTACGTCGGTACCTGCGCGCACAAGACTTTGCCTGTCTTCCAGCTCGGACGCATCTCGCCTCACCCGGACGCGGGCTTGGAGGTGGAGGTGACCTTTTTGCGGACAGGACAGCTCGGCCAAGGTTGCGGCATCGCCCTGTGGGTGAGGCCGTGCCTTTGTCAGGATGCCGTCGGAGCGCTTGTGGTCTCCATGTTTGTTGGTTGTGTTATTGACGGTGCTCTTGTTCCTTTTCTTCCCCTTCTATATCCGACTTTGGCCGGCACGGACACGATTCATGGTATGGCAACGTTCGTGCGTGGTCTTGCAACACTTTTTCGTGCCTCGATGTCGGGCTGCTCGTCTTTGCACGCATAGACGTGAAGGATGTCCGATACGTCATCGTGAGTTGCCTTTTAAACTTGTCTCGATATATACTTTGCTGATTGGTGGTGCAGAACTATGATTTCCCGAACAACTGCGAAGACTACATCCACCGGATCGGTCGTACGGGAGTGAGTCTAGGTCCCTATGGTGTTGACGCAGATCTGCAAGTTACTGATGGGGTTTTCTCCAGCGCGCTGGCATGACGGGCACGTCCTACACCTACTTCACCACCGACAATGCGAAGCAGGCGCGCGAGCTCATTGGCATCCTGAGGGAAGCCAACGCGCAAGTCCCTCCTCAACTGGAAGAGATGTCCATGTTTGGCGGTGGTGGTGGTGGCAGGAGTACGTCATCATTCAGTGGACAACTCGTTTGCGCGATATATACTGACCGACATTCTTCTACCAGGTCGCTACGGTGGCGGCGGCGGCGGACGCGGACGTGGCGGAGGAGGCGGTGGAGGCGGTGGCCGTTACGGCGGCCACGACAACGGGTACGGTGGGCGGAACAACGATCGCTGGTGAGGTGCAATTGAGATTGTCGAGCGGTCGTCCATTTTTCCGTCCTGTTGTGCGTGTTGGCACCTCGTGTTTTGCGCGCGCGCGATACATTCCGTCCTGTTGTAATGGGTGGCGTTGTTGCGTTGGACGCTAGCATCCTCCTCTAGAAGCTGATATCCCAGGGTGGCGAGTTGGTAGTAATATGTTTGTTGCATTCGATTAGATTTGCAGCTCGTAATAGCATGTGCATGTATGTGTCTGTCTACGGATGGATTGCATCATAGACCACAAACGATCGGAGGCAGTGATTAGTGAGAGTGATTGTCCGTGGCTGCAGACCACGACGATTGCGCCGAGGATGCTGTTCGGGTACACTCTCGGGACTGCATGGCAAACTCTCAAGTGGATTGGTCGTCTGCTGATCTACCCGGTGCGGCGGAACCCCGTCTCCTCACCCATTTTTACTCACTATCTCGGCTTGCGACCTGTCCCCTCTCGCGAACCTCATCACATAGCCTCCCATGTCGAAGCGCACCATCGTCATCGCCGGCATAACGCTCAACGTCTTCGCTCTGGACGGCGCGGACTCGGCGGGCAGCGAGAGCGCATCCCCGAAGCCGGTCGCCATCCTCTTCCTCCTCCACGGTAGGATGAGCCGCGCAGACCACATTGAGCTCGTGGCGAAGGCGTTCCTGGACGAAGTGAGCACACTGAGGAGGGACCCTGACCAGGCGGGCAAGGAGGCACATGATTTGTGGGTCGTTACGTTCGTGAGTGTGGTTCGCACCGAGTGTCCCTCTGAAGCTGATGTGGGGCATGGTCGCATACAGGACCAGAGGAATCACGGGTCGCGGTTGGTCGATAGTCAGGCAAACCAGGCATGGAGTAAGGATCCAAACAAGTCCAATATTCGTCACGCGTAAGCCCTTCAGGTTTGGATGTCTGAAGGGAGACGAGCTGACGGTTAAGGGCTGCCTTAGCATCGACATGTATGCTATTCAGAGTACGTATCCAACTGGCTGCTGGTGTATAGTGTCCTCATACCATACCACACAACTAACGGGGATTGGATCAGCCGGAGCTTCCTCAGACGTGTCTTTCCTGATCGACTTCCTCCCGTCCTACCTATTCCCCAACGAGGAGCGCATTATTTCCCAGTGGTTAATCTCTGGAATCAGCCTCGGTGGCCATTCGACTTGGATCATCCTCAAGGACGGTGAGGATCTCCACTCCCACTTTCACTGAACGCATAGGTCTCATTCCGCTATCTGTAGAGCCCAGGATCCGATTGGGCATCCCGATCATCGGTCAGTGCCAAACAATAACCCAACATACTTATATTTTCTGACAGGGCACCAGGATGCCCCGATTATCTCGCACTGATGTCCAGTCGCGCGGAAGAGTCCGGGGTGCCGATTGAGCCTCCATACTTCCCCAAGTCGTTCCTCGAGTACCTGAAACGGCACGACCCCGCCAATGTGCCATATGCCGCCTCGGATAAGACCAATCCCTTCCGCGGCAAGAAGATCTTAGTCTTGTCCGGCAAGGAGGACATGCTTGTTCCATGGACGGCATCGCAAGCCTTCGTAGAGAAGCTGAACGTCGGGGAGGAAGAAGGCGGGATCAAGCAGGTCTTTGTGGAGCCTGGAATTGGCCATGCATGTTCGCCGGCGATGGTGAAGGAGGCGGTGAGGTTTCTGTGGGACAATGCGCTGACGAAGAGCGATGTGCACAAGCTGTAAGACTGTAGCAGTAACGTTTGCGCGGGGACGAAGCACACGAAGTTTGTCCTGGTATATGAGAAGATCCGACGGTGTAATTGTAGACCCAGTAGTGTACATACAATGTGACGAAATCGAGTCTCTGTGTGCCTCCAAGCAGTCTATTCTGAGACGGGTTGTGAGCTCGTGAGGAGAGCATAACCGGGTCAAATGAAGCGTGCGTACTAGGTCCAAGCTTCAGCCACTTCGGTAGCTTGCGCTCTCCGTTCTCATCCTTCTTCCCGAACGTGAAGGTACTGCGAGGTTTGCTGCTATCGGACGTGTCGTGTTTGGTGGGAGCATCTTCGAAAGTTCTGGGCACAGGGTAGTCTTCGATGACTGCCAGGACAGATGCATCGAGGGGCGCAGAGACGTCCTGGTCTGTAGAGTGGTCAAGATATTGACGGATCAAGAGGCAGGTGACTCGATTTGCGACATACGATTCAGGCTCGCATCTTCGAATTGGAGCATCAGCAAGGACGATGGCGCGAAGTCTAGCTCGGCAAGCGAGAGGTTGCGGACGGCGGGGTCCGAGACCTTGTATTCGCGTTTGGGAGGGGACTGGTCTTCTCCGCAATATGCATAAGGCTTCCGGGGGTAAACCAAAGGACGCAGCAAGAGCAGCTCACATAGTACAAACTTGATCGGCTTGACGTCCTCTCTGAGGGAGCCGCGGACCAAGGCGTATACGGACTTGATCTTGTCCGTCGACGGGAAGGTCTTCTCAAGCACTGTTCGATCGGGGAAGCGTACCCTGATGGTCGTCTAGCCAGTGTACAAGGGTTGTTGAGGACAGAGCTAAGGCAGGAAGAGGGACAAAGGGAGACGCACCTGTGGCCAGCGTGCTCTCCTCTTCTTGTCCTCTGCCTCGCGCACCGCAGTTGTCCTTAGGGGGGCATTCTGAAGCGCGTTACTTCGTGCGGTGAGGGAGGCTTGCTGGGCATGGATGTCGGAGGTGGTGGCGTCAAAGTAGGAGTCGGGAAGCTCAACTGCTCATCGGGACGGGAGGATTGAGGATAGAAAGAGCAGCACAACAAAGAAAGGTTTGTCCCATCCGCAGATAATAAGAAGGGGTACATTTTGTGGAGATTGGGGAGGAGACGTACCGCGAGGCTGTTGAGCAGAGGTTGGGGCACGAAAGTACCTGAAGGACGGCTTCTCGGGTTCCACTGAGGCGACTTCCTGTGCACTGGTAGACGGTGTTGGCGCAATGGAATGCGCAAGTTCGGATTCGGGCATTGGTTGGGACGGGGACAAAGAGGAGGGATGAGATGTGAGATGATGGCCGTACACTCCCAGAGTCCCAGCTGCCTGAACCTGCGCCCAACTTACGCGTACATCATCGTCCCGGCCCGGTGGATTGTGCCTCTGAGACCGACAGCTTCAAGGGTTCACTCCAATACAACTATTCCAGAAATCATCGAGGGCCGCTCGGCACTCTTTGCAAGGACGTTAGAGTAATCTAGTATATTAACACAAAGTGCAACATTACAAACAACGTTATGCCGGAAGCTAAATCTACAGTTCCATCCGCTGCCCAAGATCGCAGAGCTGCAAAGACAACGACAATTACGACAGATGCTATGTACGAAGGAGATACCGGCCGATCACACAAGTCCACAAATCGCATGCTGCGTCAACGAGGGTTCCGCCGGTACATCGATCAGAGTCCTGGTCGCGATCAACCTGTGTAGAAACCCTGCCACTGAGCCGTCCTATGGCGACTCAACGGAAAGGTTGGCCTGTGAGAGGATCTATGTTGGTCGGGGGTGCCTGAATGTGAGGGTATGAGTGATGTCCTTGAGAGGATGTCGGTGAGCGTTGCCCGTACGAAGACGACTGCCCAGGCCAGCCTGAGCCGTTGCTGTTATACCGGCTGTTTCCATCGTGCATGAAAGCAAGCGACTGCGCCGCTTCCTGCACAGCGTGGTGATTCGTGGGATGGTATCCGTTTGACGTTGACGGTTGCCAGCGAGAGGTCGACATCGATCCTACAGGTTCGTGCAATCCGTTGAACTGAGGCAGACTCGAGGAGGCAGAATGGTTCTGACAAGCTGTGATTAGCGGCGCAACATTACAAGTTAGTCGGGAACGACATACCGGGTACGCGGACGGTATGCGATTGCTGGCGTATACACCGCCGTTATGCGGATACTGAGGCACGAAGTGCGATGATTGCATGCGTCCCGACATCTGCTCAGTGGCCGCGCCATAGCCGTTACTACTGCCACTCCATGACCCCTGAGCCGTGACGGGAGCGGCACGAGACAACCCTCGGTGGTCAGGCTGGTAATGGGTGAAGGACATTCCAGCGTTTGGATATGACCTTGCATAGGGGACCGGGGGGGAGTTGTTCGACGTGTACTGTTGTTGCGGATAGCCAATACCATTCTCGACAGAGGACCGGTGCCCATAACGCGGATCGGACTGTGCGTAGGCGTCGCTGCCGCCAGGTTTCTGCAGGTGGATAGAACCTCGACTACCTTGCCATGCATACTGCTGTTGGTGGGCAGGGTAACCTTGGGCTCCGTGGCCACCATATGAGCCGCCGTTGACAACGCGTTGACGGCAGCGTCCACAGAAGAACTGTTGCTGTTCCCAATCACGTCTGGGGCGACCCGCCCGTTGGTCGATCAAGTCATGGCATGCGATATGCTGCCAACGGTTGCAGGAGCCACAAGAGACCATGGGTAGTCCATCGTCCTACAAATCGTTTGAATTTTGGTGTTTGTAGCGGAGCAGATAGCACCTACCACGTTCAAACCTTGCTTATGGCATACTTCGCAGTCGAGGATCCAGTCGGGCGTCCGCACACCGTTAGGAGTAACAACGCGGCTGGGCAGCACAGAGCTCGATGGACCAGTGCCATTGACCGACGGTGTTGCCGTGGATCTAACAGCCGCAGCCTCCTCCCTACACCATTGCGTCATCGTATTAGTTCGATAAGTCTCAGACTTTGATTTAAGACTTTACGTACCGTTCCTGACGCTCGGCTTTCGCTTGTGCCCTTGCCTCGCGTGCGTCGCGCTCCTTTGCCCGTTCGTCGCGTGTACGTTCGCGTTTGGCTCGCTCCGCCTCTTCCTTCTTCCGTCGAGCCTCCTGGCGTCGCGTGCGTGCCAGCTTGTCTTCTTCCTCCGCATTCTTCTTCGCGGCTAGACGAGCCTCTTCTTTCTCGCTCTCCTTGATCGCTATACGGGAGGAACGCTTGCGGTGAACGACAGCCTCCTCCATGCGCCGTCTCTTCTCCGCTTCCTGGTGAGACACAATGCGCAAGGTGAGAGATCATAGGATAGTATAGAACGCTAGGGACGTACCCTGAGATCTGCCGTAACGATCGGGATGATGTTCTGAGTGAGCATCTTGTACAGCGCCTTCTCGAGATAATGTGTCGCCTTCTCGAATGGATCAGCAACGTGCTCCCATTCAGTGAGCGTAACTGCAATCTGTTAAATCCGAGTAGCGCAATCTGTTAGTGCGCACAATATGTATGGCATCAGGACTAGCCGTACCGCTTCCCACTCGACAAAGTCTGGGGGTAATGGTGGAGTGGGCGGCTCGATGTTCTCCTCCTCTTCCAATTCCTGTCCGGCCTCGTTCGCAGTAGGTGGTTCTTGCTGTTTGGCCTCGTTCGTTTGGCCGCCACGCCTGCCAGATCTCCTGACGCCTACAGCTGCCTTACGAGCACCCCGCCGTCGCGTCTTGGAGGCTTCCTCCTCAACAGCTTCAGGCTCTTCCTGGTCAGAAAGGTCGGTGAGGTCGCTAATGCTACCGCTCTCTAGCCCGGCTTTCTGGAGGAGAGCATTGTCGTCTCCGACTCCGTCGGCATCCTGCCCTTCCGCCTCCTCTCCCCCTTCATCCTTCTGCTCTTCCTCGTCAGCCTTCTCTACATCCTCCGCGGCTCCTTCCTCTTCCTCAGCCTGTTGCTCCACTTCGGGTTCCGACCCCCTTGCATCGTCTTCTGACCCCTCGGCCTCGTCGTCCTCCGGCTCCTGGCGTGCCTTGCCTCGACTGCTCCGCGTGCGCGTTCTTGTACGCCTCGCAGGGGAAGCAGACTCTTGGAGCCATTCGTTAGGGACCTGCTGCCACTCGTCGTCGCTGTCATCGCCATTCTCCGCCTTAATCGCGTGCCGTAAACGGGCACTCACACGGGTGCCCAGCGCACGCTTTGCGGGACTGGTGGAGGCGCGGGCAGACTTGCGCGGACTCGAGCGTTCGAGGGCGGCCGTCTGACGTTGGAACTCAGCGAGTTCCTTCGCCTGGAGGTCCAGTTTCTTGTTCGCTCGAACCTTGGCGGCGCGCGTGCTCTTGCCGGTGGAGATGACGTCGGTGTCGGGGCCCGATGACCTGCCGGCGCGACGAGAGGCACGTATTGCGCGACCGTTCGTCTGGGGTTGCGTGTGAGACCGCGACGCCGATGACTTGGACTGAGACTGGGTACGAGATCGCTTGGAACGAGTAACGGGCTCTTCTTCCTCTTCATCGGACGAGGGCACCGAGACCTTGGCGCGTTTCTTGGGTGTTGCGGCAGGACGCTTGCGTTTGAGGTTGCGACTGCGTGGAGGCTTGGGTGGAACGCGTTGAATCCAAAGACGGTCTGCTAAAATAAAGTCCATAGATGAACAAGTTTGGAAACGGGGATCTGAATCAAGGACGCACGACCGATCAACCAGTACGCATTGGTCTTTGCATCATAGCCGATTGGTTCAATGCGCTATAGGGATTGAGTTTGTTGAATTATGGAGCAATCTCGAGAGCGCAGAGATGGGACATACCCAGTTGGCGCCATCGTCGTCGTCCTTCATCAACTGTCGCAGCCTGTAGGGGTTCTGGAACTGCCACTCGGTGAGAAGGTGGAGCGAGTCGAGTTTCTCCAACATGGGAAGGTCAAGCCAATCTTTGCTCTCTTCCTCTTCCTCAGCCTTGGGATGTTCAACGGATTGATCGTCGTTCTCCTTCTTGGGAGCCTTCACGTCCTCCTCCCCCTGCTCAGCTTTCGTCCCTAGACAGGGTTCCGCATCTTCATCTTTGGCAGCAGACACGATAGCATCGTGATCTTCATTCTGGACTCCGTCGGTGTCCATGGAACGGTCCGCAGGATGGGATTGGGGGTCGGCGAGGGCCTCCTTTGCTTCCTCCTCGTCATTCTCGGAGGGAGAGACGGAGGACTCACGGGAGGGGGCCTTGGGCTCAGGACCGATAGGGTTGGCAGGCGGGTCGCGACGGAGGTACTGTCGACGAAGGGCGGATTGCCAGTTGTCGATGCTGGAGAGAGGGAAGGAGGTTAGGGAGTAAGCGCTGGGTGAGTTGGAGGGGGACTGACTTCAATTTGCGGTCCTGGGAGAGTGTATAGAGAAGGCGATGCATGATGCGGGGGAGATAGAGATTGGTGCCCCGTGCGAGGTTGTCTTCAACGTCCTGGGATGGTGGGGAGCGCGTCAGAAGGTGCCGGAGGGGTTGAGAGGGCAAGGGGTGATGAAATGACGCGTGGATGAGGGTGGGTGGAGACGAAAAAAGATGAGTACTTACGGAGAGGAAGACGTCGGGCATGGCGAGGAGGGGGGCGAAGGTGGAGAAGAACTGGGAGAAGTTGGCCCATTTCCAATGGCGGCGAAGAATGTGGAGGTTGGCGGCCCAGAGTGGGTCCTGCTGGGCGAGGGCTGCGAGGTCGCGCGGGGGAGGGGGCAAGGATGCGGGGGGCGCGGGTGTGGCGGGAGTCGCGGTGCGTCGAGGCATCGGAGGCACAGGCGTCCGACCTTTTTAGAGCACGCCGGAGATCAACCACGAGAGAGCCGATCGTGGGGGCGACAGAGAGCTCGAGGGGGTGCTCAGACGAGCGTTGCAGGCTGGGGCACAACGGCAGACGGTGGACGAGGGGTTGCGGGAGGGAAGGGACGGCGGGCGGGGGTGGTGACGGGCGAGGACGATGTCGACGACGGCGGCGAGAGTCCCGCGCCCAACCGTGACCCAGCCTCGTTTGTTTGTTTGCTCTCCACAAACACCACAACCCATATATGGCTTATCCCACCCCTTACAAATTATATATATCTCGTATTCAAACATGTTTACAGCCTAACTACCACAGCCGGCCTTCCTCAGTCTCTTCTTGAGCCGTGCTCGCGTCGACTTGCTCAGTTTCCGAACGGCCGGCTGCTGGTACCTGCAGCAGGGCTCAGTCGAGGGAGCAGCTGCACTGAAACCAAGACACACGCACGTAGCACCCTTGCGCACCAGCTCGGGGACCTCCTTTCGACAGAGGCTGACCCGCATGAACGCAATCTTCTTCTGCTTCAAGCTGCAACGTGCCCGAGGCATAAGATATATGCGAATCAAGAAAGAGCAAGCCATACGCACTGATTCCGTCCCTGTAGCGCGTGCGCAAGCGACTGTATCCGGTCCTGTTCTTCGTTCCCCGTGCCCTCAACAAGCCCGTGCTCTTCCAAGTCCCCAATCTCGTTGTACTGATGCAGTCCAGATAGCGACCCTGCCTGTGCTAGTGCCGAGTCGAGTGTTTTGACATATTCTCGCTTGATGATCTCCACGACCGAGACCAGCCGGGGAATGTTGGCCATCGACGTATGCAATCGGTTGTCTTTTGCTCCCTTCTCAACACAGTCTGGGTTTTCGCTCTCAGCTGGATGAGGAGTTGCACCTTGCTGCTTTTCGCTCTCGCCGCTAGGAGCCTTGCCCTTTGATGCGGGGAGAGTGTGTAGCACTAAAGGTCTGTCCTCGTACTTCTGTGCTATCACCTCACGGTTAGCATATGAGCGACATTGACAAATAGGCATACGCACCTGGAAGTGCGCCAACGCGAACGTCACCCAATTTTTTATCTTCCCGTGGCTTGTGATCCTGATTTCGTGTGCCACTGAGGGCCCAGCTTCACCGTTTGTCGTTGACATGGTGGGATGAGACTACCAGGGACCCAGATGGATTGAGCCAAAGTCCGAGCCGTTATCGTGCGCGTCGGTAGGAGATGAGTGAGGTGGTCGTGTCGCAGACGCGACTGTGGCTGGTCTACCAGTGGCTACTAGCTTTAGGCGCAGTGCCTGGAGCGCCTTAGTATTACGGCATCCACATCAGCTGAGATTGACAAAAGTCGAGAAACTCGAACGGGTTACTGTAATGCGACCGTGTGGTATTACAGTACTTATTCTCATGCTATCGTACAACTATCCTCGATTTTACTCAGACATGCGACAACGACACTACGCTGCGATACTACAATAAATCCCGACGCCTCCTTATCGAATGCACTCGTACATTCTGAACCGTGGTGCCACGAACGGGAACGGCTCTTCATAGGCTTTCAGCTTTGTCCTGCAACAGTGACAGCTGTGTCAACTCGTTATTGCGCAGACATAAGTGGAAATGGCGCACTCCACAGGCCCTAGAATCTTGAGTCCCCGCACATGGGTGTCCTTGCCGTTCATGTGGTTTGCGATGACGATGACCTGAATGACGTAGGCATCGATGTGTTTGCTAAAAGCCCGTGTTATGGATAAATAAGGCGACCATAGACGGAGCCGCAACAACTTACAATCCGTCCCCGTCCTCGTTTGGCTCCATGCAAACGTCGAACGTTATCCATCCATCAGGTTTCTCGACCGACATGATGCGAACGTCCTGAAGATCTACAAGACCAGTCCCGGCGCGCACGGCGATCGTCGCAGGGGTATAAGAATCGTCCAGGGGAAAGCTGAGATACATGGATATTTTCTGTGGACGCATGGCCAATGCATGAGCATGCATGCATGACGAGCATGGAGGAAGGGTATGTGCGCACTTGGATGGCTACCTTGCGCGGGAACTCGACGGTGATGAAGTGTGGTTGTGGGCCATCCGAACTGAGAGAGAGAGAGAGAGCATAAGGCGAGCAGGAAACATGGAGAGTATGCGAGACGTACTGCCAGAAAGTATCAGGGTCCTCGTCGGTCAGACATTCCGCGCCGAAACCGAATTTGTATGAGGATACGGACCACTTGGCGAGGTGCCCAATGTCAGGCCACGGGAGCCGCGGCGGGAGCTTACCTGCACCAAGGGAACTGGTTAGGGATAGTGGTGAGAGGAACGTGAAAGAGGCGGACCTGGATGCATTATAGGCGCACCATCGCCGGCGGAGGGGAGAACTGATCCGTTAGCTCCTACGACTGGAAGCCGTCTGCGAGCCACGATGGGTGCGCCAGGTATAGGAGGACCGCTTCCGACAGGCGGGGCTGCAGCGCTCGCGCTCGCCATTGTTCACTTGCGTCCTGAAGCTAAGGGTCGAGTAAGTATGCAGGCTGGGACTGTTGCGGCGCCAAGTGGCGGAGGAGAGGTGCGTCAGATTGACGGCGGGATGCTGCGAGCAAGGGAGAAGGGATGTAGGAGGCGGCAGGACACAGAGGCCACTGATAGAGTAAGTAAGTACTTACCCGGCGAATTTGAAGGCGCGTCTAAGGCGCTTTCGCCGAATTTGACCGCAGCGATTGGGGCCAGTACTCAATATTCAATCTCTCACCATCCGACGTCCTCCGCTATGGACCGCTTGTTATAGAAATTCTGTGTCCCCTCCCCCATTCACGACGGACTTCGCGCATGGCTGCTTCATCGGTCGACCCTCAGCCACAACTCCCTCTCGACGACTACCGTCGGTATGGGCGCCAGATGATCCTCGATGGATTTGGGCTCCAAGGCATGTGTGGAATATTTTCCTTGTTATGTACACGGGACCGAATATTATCTCGGATTTAGGTCAAATAAAGCTCTCTCAGGCTTCCGTAGTGGTCGTCGGGGCAGGCGGCCTCGGATGTCCTGCTCTCCAGTATCTCGCCGCTGCAGGAATTGGTGAGCCAGCGCATCTGCATTTCAGTAACAGGACTGGTCTGATGTCTGTTGTTCGATTGGGATGCAGGAACCATCGGAATCATCGACCATGACAAGGTCGAGATTTCAAACTTACAGCGCCAAGTCTTGCACACCGAATCGAGAGTCGGCATTCCCAAAGCGCTTTCCGCTGCAGAAGCTATCAAGCAGTGAGGAAGCTTCCCGCATTCCCTCCCAAATCTCCGTGTTAACATGTTCTACGCATCCCAGGTTGAATTCTACCGTCAAAGTGAACCCCGTTGCAACTGCGTTATCCACGTCAAACGCAATGGAACTACTTGCCCCATACGACTTGATCCTGGACTGCACGGACAACCTTCCGACCCGCTACCTTCTATCGGACACCGCCGTCCACCTGCGCAAGCCCTTGGTGAGCGGTGCTGCTCAGAAATTTGAAGGGCAGCTCGCTGTCTACAATTTGCCGCTTCGGGGAGGCCCCGACGCGACTCATGCTCAAGAAAGAGGTCCGTGCTTTAGGTGCTTATTTCCCAAGCCTCCGGCTCCCGAGACGGTGGGATCGTGCGAGGAGCTTGGGATACTGGGAGCGGTGACTGGTGTCATTGGAAACCTTCAGGCGTTGGAGGCCATCAAGCTCATCACAGGTTTGCACGGTACGTCCCTCCACACAGTTCTGGGAATTTGATTGCGACGTGCGAGTCTGCAGATGGAAAGCCAACATTGCTCATGTACTCGGCGCTGGCAATGCCCTCGTTTCGGAGCGTTAAGCTGCGCACTCGGAGAGTGACGTGTCCCGCGTGCGGATCGGGGGACGAGAAAGTGGGTAGGATTGAGGACACGGACTACGTCGCACTTTGCGGCGGAGAGCGACCAGACTGGGTGGCAAGGGGACTGGTAAGTGGGAAGCCGGGCGATCGTATATACGCCAAGGTCGGGGTTGCCCACATCACCGCTGGAGTTCCTGCTGAGCTGACCGAAATGCAGGAGTTGAAGCATGTTTTGGGTGATGGAGAAAGGAGAGTACAGGTGTTGGACGTACGTCCACGTACCGAGTTTGGGATATGTCATCTCCTTGACTCCATTAGTGAGCCACTAGACTTATTCGTACAATTCCCTCGCTAACCTCGCATTGGTGTGCAGACATCCCGATTAAGGAACTGCTCGCGGACCCCTCGCGTTGGGGTGGCGGGGGGGACGGCGAAGGGGAGCTCTACGTCGTCTGCCGCTTGGGAAATGATTCGCAATTGGCAGTCTCAGCGCTCCGCAATGAAGGGATGACAGGAGTGGTGAAGGACCTGGTGGGAGGACTTCGCGCATGGGCACGGGAGGTCGACGGGAACTTCCCAGTGTACTAGCTATCGAGCGAATGGACTCACCGCTGGAAGCATCGGTTTACATGGCGGGATGGAGAAGCAGAATCTTCAGCCGTGAGACCTAGGGATTGGAAGGAGTGGGGCATTATAGGATGTATTAGGTGACGGGTTGTGGTCGGGGTAGTTCTAGTATGTGATCTATAGCGAAGGAGTCTGAAGGTCGAGCCTGTCTTTCTTGAGTCGGGATACGTAGCTCTTGCTAATGATATTGACTGCAGACGATGTAAAGTTTTAGAGAGACAAAGCATACGACTCAAAGAAGAATTAATGTGATGCAGAGACGTACAGGCTTCGAGATAGCGGTCCATACACTGGGAGAGGCATTTCTGCAGGTCGGATACTTGAGGAATGGGATCAATGGACAAGGAGAGTGTGTATACCTCTTCTGAGCTGGAAAGCGATGTGCCAGGCTTTGGGACGCACTTGGCGTAGCAGTTGTCATTAAGTTTCTATATGTGGAAGGAGGTTGAAACGTTGAGTTACGAAGAGGGCCTGGGCAAAGAGATGCTCACGCTCATCAGTTCTTGTGCATTTTGGAGAGCAAGTTCATTACGAATTGAGTTCTTGATAGACTCGAGGCGAGCGGCGACCTCTGGGTGTGGGTCGCGTCAGAGCGGTCGGGGGGGAAAATGAGTGACGCGAAGCGGTTACCTGCCGGAGAGGAGGGAACACTGGTTGGAGTCCTGCTGGCGCCGAAGAGGGAGGTCATTTTTGGGGGGATATCGGTGAGCTTGAGCGCAGCTGGACCGAGAACGACTGTGCAGAGCAGAACTGGGTGACAGTCAGAGGGAGCGAGCAGAGAGAGACGAGTCGAGGACAGAGCTGAGGCTGAGAGAGCCCGACATGACGCGCTCGCATTACGAGCGTCTAGCGCGTAGATCGCCATAGGCGCTTGTTGACTGCTTTGGCTCTTTCGAGCTGAGTGCCCACTTTGTCCACTGTCCTTCTCACCCAGCTTGCCCGGTCGCGTCCTGTTGCAGTGTACGGACCTCTACAGAATATCGCTTCCGGAGACACCTCCCAATGGGAGCACGGGAGTCAACTGCTCGGGGATCAGAGGCAAACGATAACCGTCCCCCAGATTACTATGCTCTTCTCGAGGTCGAAGAGTCGGCTACCGCGGACGAGATCAAGGTATGTATCATCTATAGCGTTGATCATACCGCCGTTACGCCGAGCCAAAACTGTTCTCGGGTTGGGATACAGAAATCATTCCGTAGGCTGGCCTTGATCCACCACCCGGACAAGAACGCACACGACATAGACAGTGCCACGAAACGGTTTGCAGCTCTACAACAGGCTTATGAGGTCAGTAGATCCTTCTTTCACTCATGCCATCTATTCCACGCGTCTCACTCGGTCGTTAGGTTCTCAGTGATGAGCAGGTGTGTTTTCCAGTCGACCCTTCCTCGGCTTCTCTCAACTCAGTTAGGAACGAGCCTGGTATGATAGCCATCGCGCCTCATTGATTCCTGAGCCCGATGCAGCAGCAGTTTTCGAGGAGATCAGAAGCGGCGTGCCCCCATCCCGCGCCCGAGATCGTGGTCTCACCGTCCGGCACCTTGCCCAATTCTTTGATACAACCATTTGGGATGGATTCGACGATGGACCCAACGTGCGTCTCTTTGTGTTGCGCTTTGCCTCCACAGACCAATTTCATGATGTTGGCAGAGCTTTTTCACCATTTTTCGCAACCTCTTCGATCGCCTCGATCACGATGAGAGGCGCTACGATGATACGCCCCTCCCTTCCTTTGGTACTTCCACTTGGCCGTGGCTATTGCCATCGAAAGAGGAGAAGGACCAATGCGCGCGCGCATTCTATAATTACTGGACCAACTTTGGGACCAATAAAGCGTTCGAATGGGTCGATCAGTGGAATGTTGCAGAGGCCCCAGATCGGAGGGTTCGGAGGTGAGCATGATGCTTCTCAATAAAGTGACGCCTTTTGGCCAACTTCCCCCTAGAATGATGGAGCGCGACAACAAGAAAGCTCGAGACGAAGCTCGGAAGGAATACAACGACACCGTTCGGGTACGCCCCGTCACTCTCTTCTTCTATTGTTTTCTAACCTCGCATCCTAGTCTCTTGCAACCTTGATCCGCAAGCGTGACCCTCGGTACAAGGCGTATATTACCCGTCAAGCACAAGGGCGCTCCACTCCCCAAGATTCACGTTCCGCTCCTTCACGTGCCGCAGGTACATCTTCGCCGGCACCCCAACCCGTCTTTGTAGAGCAAGAATGGCAGAAGACGGCGGTTCGTGACGACGCCGTCGATTTGGAATGGGCTGCAGCCGAAGGCGAGGACGAGGAGGAATGGGAGTGTGTCGCATGTGGGAAGAGCTTCCGGAGCGAGGCAGCATGGGACAGTCATGAACGCAGTAGAAAGCACCTAAAGGCGGTGGAGGCGCTGAAGCGGGCGATGGAACAGGAGCATGAAGAGCTTGGTTTGGGAGGGGATATCCTGGGAGTGACTCAGCGGAAGATGGAATCCACAGGATCGGGATCGGGCGAAGATGAAGACGAGGAATCAGCCATAGCGAGGAGCGAAGAACTGCCCGTCATCGACCAAGAGGAACACAAGGTCATAGCAAGTGCATTGGAGAATGAGCACCAGGCCCCAACACTGACATCGAGAAGTGCACGAAAGAAGACGAAAAACCAGCCACGTGAACCGTCGCCAGAAATTATCACCAAGAGTCAGAAGTGGTCGCAGCAGCGAGACCCTACTTTAGATCCTTTGGCCAATGGCGACTTGGCCAATGGTGACTTGGCCAATGGCAGCTCTCTGAACAATCTAATCTCTATCTTCAATCAGGCTGGCACACAGGAGCAAAGCCCTTCGAGGAAGGAGAGACGTCGTGCTCGCGAGGCCGTAAAGAAAGCAACAGTCAAGGAGCCGCAAGCTGAGAAGTTGGTGGGTTTAACTTACTTTTTGCAATCAATGACACTGAGGGCTTCACATTGTAGGTATGTAATGGATGTCAAGTCAGGTTTGACAGTAGAACCCAGCTCTTCACACATCTACGTGATGTACCTAGCCACACACTTGCTTCTGCTCAACTTATTAGTACTTCGAGAGGCCAGGGCAAGAAGAAATAAACAGAATTTACAATACAAATAACTTACAGTCAAGAAGTAGGATCAAATGCATTATGAAAACCCACTCTAGCCAATTATTACCACTTAGACTCTAGCAGACATATTCGCAATACTATAGTAGAAGGTACCTCAATAGTTGAAATTTGAAAGTCTTAGTAGGGCTAATAATCACTCAATAGTAGCCAAGTAGTGTTAGGATAGTTAGTGTTAAGATAGGGCCGGAGCAGAAGTGTCTATGTCATGTGATCTAAACCTGTCATGCTTGGGCCGGCCTGGCAGGGCGCAACCACTGTAAATGATATATCAATTTATTGAAGACCCTTCTTCTGAAACAAAAACCTGAGGATGTCTTGAATCCTGTATCTGTCACAGCCGAACGACTGTGCCACAAAACAAACAAAGGGGGAGGCTCACTGATGGAGACACACAGAGGGTGGCAACAGAAGTAGAGGATAGATTGGCCTAGACTAGAAGGCAGAGGATGGCAGGGGCTGTTAAGCTGCCTACAGATGATGGGAGAGCGAACAAGAGACAGAATCTAAGGTCTCTGAGCCCACATCACAGCCCTTATATACTATACATGACAGGTGCACAGACCATCTGCCTTTAGGGCAGGCTAGAGTACTGATGGCAGGTGAGCCAGTCCGAAAGGAGAACAAAGAGGTAGCTACTATTACATAACGATGATCAGTGTACAGCATGGAGTCCGGAAATGGGTCAACCCTGGGTTAGGGTTGGTGGCTGTGACTAGGATACCAAACATGGCGCGAAAAACCGTGACACTACCCCCTCCTCAAGGCTGAGCTCCAGCGAAGCAATCATACCAAACTTGACGATTAAACAGAGCTTGCACTGGTCGCGGGTTGGTAAGAGATATGGGCTGAACCGCGTCTGGGTGTGAGGCGTGGAATTCATCAAGCAGTTCCTTGCAGTGTTTGACATTTCATACAGGTTCCCAGGTGGCCTCGCTGATGTCGTACCCAACCCACTTCACAAGGTATCGGACATATCCATAGTAGGTCTTAGAGTCGAGGATCTTTTCAACCTCAAACTCGTCATGTCCCTCCACTTCCATGGCTGATGGTTTGGAGGGGTTACGGTTACCGATCTCATCCTCGTGGTAAGGGATGAGCTTGGAGGCATGGAAAATGGGGTGGACCTTGTTCTTGGCTGGGAGTTGTAGACGGAAGTCAACAGGCCCTACTTGCTCGATGATTTCGTAGGGCCCATAGTTCTTCGCCGATAGCTTGGCCGATGACTGTTTGATCTTGAGATCTCTTCCTTTGAGCAGGACCTTGTCCCCAACCTTGAACGGTACTTCACTCTTGTACTTGTCATAGTACCACTTCATTCGTTCTGCAGCGAGTGTTAGGGACGCTTGAGCCTGTTCTCGGGCTTCCGTTCAGTACTGGAAGATGTCCTCGAGGGTCGGGAAGCCTAGTTCTCCCTGTACGTCTGGGGCCATTTTGGGGTGGTATCCGTATTCCACAAAGAAGGGTGATAAGCCAGTGGACTCATGTGCAGCATTGTTGTAGGAAAACTCCGCAGTGGATAGGAGGGAGGCCCAATCGTCTGGGCGATGTTCAGTGAAGATCCACAGGTACTGTTCCAATGACTGGTTAACTCGTTCTGTCTGGCCATCGGTCTGGGGGTGGTAGGCAGTCGATATTGAGGCTCGGATACCCAACTTTCCACAAAACTCCTTGAAGAGCGCACTAGCAAACTGTGTCCCTTGGTCCGAGATGATTTGTCGGAGTAGGCCATGGTGTTTGAGTATATGTTCGTACACGAGTTCTGCCGCATCCGAGGCTGAGAAGTGGTCATCACACGCGAAGAAGTGGGCTCGCTTGGTCAACCGGTCTACTACTACTGCAATGGCTGTGTAAACATTGCCGTGTCTGTCGCAGGACTCAGGAAGTTGAGTGATGAGGTCAATGCTCCAGATCTCCCATGGTCCAGCTGGGACTTCATTTGGCTGCAATAGTCCGAAGGGAGGGTTGCGTGAGGTCTTGTTCCGTTGGCATGTATCGCACCCTTTGACATACTTCTTGACGTCGACTGACATTCCAGGCCACCAGTAGTTGCGGCTGATAAGCTCCTGGGTCTTCCATCGGCCAGGGTGTCCTGCGAGTGTGGTGTCATGGTGGAGTTTGAGCAGCTCCAGTCGTAGTTCCTGGTCCTTTGGGACGTAAACCTTTCCTCTGTAGAGCAGTAGGCCGTTCTCGAAGTTCCATTCCTGCAGTGGTTTTCCAAACTCCCGTGGTCTGCTATCGAGCAGTGCCTTGTAGTCCTTGGTCATTGTGTCATCTTCGAGCGCCTTCTTGATCTTGTCCAGTAGTTGTCTATCATCGACCTCGGAGGCATGGGCGGTTTGCATGGCCTTGATGGCAAAAAACTCCGGCTTCAGCAGCGTTTGACCATCATTATCGCTGCTTACCCCCTCCTCATGATCTGGCCTCCTGGACAGAGGGTCGGCGCGAAGCATTGTCTTGCCAGGTCGATGCCGCAGGTTGAAGTTGAAACGGGAAAGGAACAAACTCCAGCGAGCTTGACGACGAGTGAGTTTCTGGGCCTGTCGGAAGTAGGTAAGGTTGAGGTGATCCGACCAGATTTCAACAGGCTCTGGGTGGCCTTCCAGGTAGTGGCGATATTCCTCCAATGCACGTATGATGGCCAGTAGCTCCTTGTCGTAAATCTCATAGTTGTGTTCGTGCTCATTCAAGGACTTGGAGTAGAACGCTACTGGGTGCCATAGTTTATCTTCGCCCAACTGCTCCAGTACTGCCCCTGTGGCGAAGTCAGACGAGTCTGTTTCCAGGCGGAAGGGTGCAGTGTCATTGGGGATTTGGAGGATCGGAGCAGTGGTGAAGGCAGTCTTGAGGCTCTGGAAGGTGTTCTCCTGATCTTCTCCCCACTGCCAAGGTGCGTCCTTGCAGGTGAGAACTGTGAGCGGGCGAGCTATCTTCGAGAAGTCCTTGATGAAACGCCAGTAGAAATTGGCAAGGCCGAGGAAAGCTTGTACATGCTTGACTTTGGTAGGTGTTGGCCAATTCTTCACGCCTTCGACCTTAGTCGGGTCCATCGTAATAGAATCCTTCGAGATGATCAACCCAAGGAATTCGACTGACTGTTGCTCAAACTTGCACTTCTCAGGCTTGATGAAGAGGTCATTTGCTCGTAACTTCTGAAGCACCCGTTCCGTGAGTTGCCGGTGAAGTGTGAGGTCGTCCGTGAAGATAAGAATGTCATCGATGTAAACTACCACATGTCCGGTTGCAATTTCCTCCTTAAGGATCTCGTTCATCATGGCTTGGAAGGTGCTCAGGGCATTGCAAAGGCCAAATGTCATCACCGTTGGCTCGTACAGACCACGGTGGGTAATAAACACTGCCTTCTCTTCATCTCCTTCACGTATACGGACATTGTTGTATCCCCACCTCAGGTCCAGTGAGGTGAAGATTGACGACTGGGATAAACGGTCGATAAGGTCCGGAATCCGTGGTATGGGAAACTTGTCCTTCTTGGTGACGGCATTGAGGGCACGGTAGTCCTGTACTAGTCGCAGGCTGCCATCCTTTTTCTTGACAAAGAATACAGGGGCGGCAGCTGGGCTCTTTGACCGTCGGATATATCCCTTAGCTTCCTGCTCATCGATCCATCCATCCAGGGAGTTCCGTTCCTGGGGGTTAAGTGGGTAAAGCTTGGCCGGCTTTGGCAGTGTTGCTCCTTCCACAAACTCGATGGGGTGATCATAGGGCTTGCGAGTAGGCATTCGCTCCGAAGCTGTCTTGAAAAACACATCACCATACTGATGATAGTGGGCGGGTACGTGGTTAGACCAGTAGTCCTTGTCCTGGCTTCCTGGCAGCGGTGTTCCTTCCTTCTTTTCCTCGATCCGTGTTCGCAGCGCGCGGGCATCAGGGTCATCAGAAAACTGCATCCAATGTACAAACTGTTTGGTACTGTCCCAGGGCTTGCAGTCTAGCTGACCGTAGGTGTCTCGTGCAAACTCCTCTAGTCGGGGCTCTTCCACAGTCTGGATTTCTTCATCCTGTACTGAGACTGGCTTGGGTAGGCAGGAGTGCGGACAGCGTGTAAACTTTACTTGACCAGCCTTCCAATCGACTTCTGGGTTATGTTCCCGGAGGAAAGTCATGCCGACGATGATATCCCGGTTTCCTATATCTGTGACCAGGAAAGACTGCCAACTAGTGTGGTTGTCGATTGTGACGAGACACCGGGCGTAGTGCGTGATCAGACCCTTCTTGTTCTCCGTCGCATCGGCATTGAATACTCGTATCTCTCGTGAGAGTCGTCGTAGTTCCAGACCATGTTCCTGAACAAACCGATAGCGTGCAAAACTTGAATAGGCTCCACAATCTAGGAGGCCTTCTGACTGGATTTCACGTATACCTTGCCTGAGGGTGAGCTTTAAATCGAGTGACTGTCGCTGTCTGCATGATGAAGCGAGATATACATAGTTCGATTTAGGTACAAACGACTCCTCTAGGTGGTTAACATTACTAGTACATATGGATCGGATGTTACGGCCAGTCCCCGTCACATCCGCTGGAGAAAATCCTGCTCGTTGGTTTCGACGATCCGTGCGGCGGTCTCCTGGTGCTCTTGCTTGCCCCTGAGTTCAAACTCCTTGAGCGCGTTGACAACAAACTCCATTCGGTCCTGGTCTTCGGTCTTGGGTTCTTCCTCGATGGCCCGTATCTTGGTTGGTGCAACACCCTTGCCTTTGAAGTCGGGAAGCTCGTAGTACCCCTTGTACACCGGGTTGCGACGCTTGGTGCCAGACTTGTATGGGTGTTTGCCACACCGGAAACACATCTTCTTGGCTAGCCAGTCCTCTTGTTCCTTGGAGAGCTTCTCTGGCTTGCGCATTGCGTCGATGTCCATAGCGTCGGGGTCCTTGGTGGGCCTTGACGAGGAGGCGGCCTTGTGGTATTTGTTCCCTCGGTAGTTCATCTCGATCCCGAGCACCCAGTCGAGGAAGTTCTCCCACTTCGTCGGGATAGTAAACGGCAACATAGAGCGGTGGGTGATCATGGTGGTACGGAGATCACCCTTGCACTGAGCATCGATGCGGTGAATGAGTTCTACATCAGAATAGCCAGACTTGATCGCAAAACGACGGAAGTTCTCCGCAAACGAGGCAATAGACAAGTGAGGCTTGGCGCAGAGTTCTTCCAAGGACTGTTGGGCGGACTTCTCAGGTGCCAGTTCTCGGTATCTGCTCTTGAGTCGGTCGACAAAACTGGTCCATGTGCCAAGAGGGGTGTTGTCCGCGGCCTTTTGGGCATAGTCGTCCATGTATGACTGCGCTCCTCCTTCTAAGAACAGCAGTGCAGTGGTGATCCTGTCCTCGTCTGCCGTGATGTTCTGGTACCGGAACCAAATGCCGAGTTTCTGGAACCATTGCTCCACCGTAAGATCCTGGGTCTTGCCTTTAAACTTGGGAGGGTCCGCGATTCTGGGGCGATGAGTGCCACCAGATGACCCAGTTGTCGAGGGTGTGTGGGCATGTACTGTGGTTGGGCGAGCAGTGAGGGAAGCAACTTGGGTTCTCAGCTCCTTGACTACATTGACGAGCATCATGGTGTTGTTGTTGAGGACTTCCATTTCAGCCTTGAGCATGTCGTTTGCGTTCTCCAAGTCATAGCAACAGGTTTCTAGGGCATCTGTGGTCTCGCGGAATGTTGTGTGGGTGACAAACTTTTCTTGCTGGGCTTGGATGTTGTGGATGTCCGTTGCAGTTGAGTTCCGGTGTTCGTACATTTTGTTTCCTAACTGGTTGTAAACTCCTATGATGTCCTGCCTAATCATATCATTCATTACTGCCAGGATCCAGTCGATGTACTCATTGTCGATTTCGTAGTGTGCACCAGATGCTCGGACTGTCTCTTCGAGTATGTCGTATACTACACCCTTAAATACCCAGTTTGTTGGCCTCTGTATGGGTTCGAGAGTTGGCATCGGTGACGGTGGGCGTGTGGGGTGCTGTGAGGTTGGCCGGGGGGTTCTTTCCGTCTCGGGCGGGCGTTCTCCGCCGGGTGGGGTGTGTGGTCCTTCAGGCCCAAAGGCATCTATTGGGAGGACTGTGAAGCGAGATCCAGAAGCCATGATGTATTCCAAACTCTGGGGTGTTCTATGCCAAAAGGAAAACTACAAGACAATCCAATCTAAGTACCCAAACTTGTCAAGCTCGACAATTGTGTTCGCTACTCTAGGGAAGTGTTGTCCTAAACCTGAAAACTTTATCTTCCCGAACTCCTTGCAAAACCAGTCAATGCTCTGCTGTTGGCTGCGAGTCCAGCTGTGCCCGTTGTGGTTGATGTTGTCGCTGATCCACTCGAGTTGGTCACCGATGTGTTGGATGGCTAGTCGGTGGTCGTAGGAGAGGTCGTCGAGGAGTGCCTTGCGGTCAAAGACAGCTTGGAGGCGCTTCAGGACGGCGTGGACCTTGGGCTCGACGATAGCGAGGTTGTCGTTGACGTTGGTGCGGATAAAAGCTGGGAGCGGTGCAGCAGAGATGCGGCAAGCGAGGGGGATAGGTGGTAGGATGGCAGTGGGTAGCGTGGGCGTGGGGGCCTGAACACGGGGTTCGTTGGGCAGAGGTTGGGTGTATGGGATGAGTCGAGGCAGAGCCTTGCGACGAGGGACTAGAGGTGTATGCTCCCGAAGGCGGTAGCGAAGGCGATCCTCAGCAGAGTCCGCAAGTGCGCAGGATATCTGATCCTGGACTGGACGATGACCGTGCCTCTTGAAGTGGCGACGGGTAAACTCCTGGAGGTCTTGCTCCTTGGAGGGAATGGGGATAATGATAAACGTGTCGAAAACTCCTGGGAAGAGAGACGGCTGGCGAGTGTCTTGGGCACTGAGCCAGGGGCCTAGGTGTGAGATTCTGTCTAATGTCACAGCCGAACGACTGTGCCACAAAACAAACAAAGGGGGAGGCTCACTGATGGAGACACACAGAGGGTGGCAACAGAAGTAGAGGATAGATTGGCCTAGACTAGAAGGCAGAGGATGGCAGGGGCTGTTAAGCTGCCTACAGATGATGGGAGAGCGAACAAGAGACAGAATCTAAGGTCTCTGAGCCCACATCACAGCCCTTATATACTATACATGACAGGTGCACAGACCATCTGCCTTCAGGGCAGGCTAGAGTACTGATGGCAGGTGAGCCAGTCCGAAAGGAGAACAAAGAGGTAGCTACTATTACATAACGATGATCAGTGTACAGCATGGAGTCCGGAAATGGGTCAACCCTGGGTTAGGGTTGGTGGCTGTGACTAGGATACCAAACGTGGCGCGAAAAACCGTGACAGTATCACTACATTTGTCAGGTTCTCGATTCTCAAGCAACATATTCTGTCTCATTGAATAATGAAATCATCTCGAGGTGCTGATATATCATATCAGCATGATAAGTATATGTATAGCAGTGCCACAGCAGTGCTGCAAATTCCATCATAAATCGAGCATTGTGCTGCGGCAGTGCAGATATTACATTTCGTACTTTAAGGGCTCAAAGTGCCCGCCTGCACGTGATGGTCATGGTGTTATGTCCCCTAGACACTTCTGCTCTGGCCCTATCTTACTATATAGCAGCTTACTACATGCTCCATCAAGCCAGATATCTGGGAAATGTTGGGAATTTTAATTTTAAATCTGCATATCTAACAGACATCTCATAGACTATAGTTGATAGGCTGAGGGCTTTTGGAGGATATCTGAGCAATGTTTGGCCCCAGATGTTGTCCAGATCAAGGCTGAATGTGGGTCAACCCACAGGTTATCTGGACCCAAACCCGCGAATAATTGAACATCTAAAGCCCCGACCTGGACCTGCATATGTATTATCCCAAAGGACCTAGACCTACGTAGATCATATCCGCCATTGACCTGGACCCACAGATCTAGGTCAACTACCTACAGATATGTCTGCCAAGTAGGCTAAATGCAATCAATAAACATCTATATAACCACATACATAATAGTAGTTAGCTATATCATTGAAATCACCAATCTTTGCAAATACCTGTAGGTAATTTTAATCTATAAACCTATACCTGGACCCTCAACTGATGGGTAATCTGGACCTATAGAATATAAGACCTGGACCTGCAGGTAATTTTGTGGGTCCAGGTCAGATTACTCACAACTTAACAGGTCACCTGACAATTCACCAAAATCTCTGATCCCTGCCTCAAAATTTTACTCAGATTTGTATAAAAGATCAGGCCATACTTAGCAGCCAAATTTGGCCAGATTAAATCAGGTGTTTGGTGTTGACTTTTGAGCGCTTCATGATCAGTTCTGCTCAGCTTATCCTACTATCAATTAGAGTTTTAGTATATCCATCTCATCAATACAGCCTATATGGTATGCATTTGCCATGAGATCCCACCACCTTTGTGTTCTCATCTCGGGCCAAATGTGATTGTCTTCATCTGCCACCTATGAACTTTCACACAAACACGTCTCCTTCACCTGAAGGATAATTTGAGGTGTTTCTATGATCTGAGCACTCGGCTTCTCACACTATGTACGTCCTCACTTCTTGCATCTTCTCCATCCAATCTCCATCCCTACCTGTCATATCTCCTGACCTGCACCCATCATGTCCCCTGGCTTCTCAATGCTCAACAACAAGGACTACACTAAATGCCAGATGTTCATGCAGGCCCAGCTCATGAAGCAGGGCATCTGGGCCATCACCTCTAGTGATGTCACACGGCCCTTAGACATGGACACAAGCAATGCCATCAAGGCATAGAAGAAGAAGAATGACAATGCCCTCTCTGAGATTATCCTCGGTCTCACCCCATCACAGCTTAGCCATGTTTGTGGCATCATGGACATGCACCCCACCTAGACCACCCTCAACACTGTTCACTGCTCTTGTGGCCTTGACACCCACCTCTCCCTCCTTTGCGACTTCTACTCTATGGCCAAGGATGATGGTCAGACTATGATATTATAGATCTCCAACGTCAATTAGGCAGCCTTCCAGCTCAGGGATATCAGCACTACAGTCTCTGACGAGGACATCATGGTCACCCTCACCAAGAGCCTCCTGGGTCCCCTCATTGCACAAGAACCTCCTCGTCTCTCTGGATGCTATGCCCACTAATGACCTTATGCTCAAGTACATTATCCGCTGCCTCATCAATGAGGACTTTCGCCAGGCCCAGTTCTCCCTTCCATCATCTTCTTTCCCCACCGCCTATGCTGCTACTCGCTTCCGCACCACACTGGGTACCCAGCCCCCTGGCTAGATCCTGCTCTCCAAGATCACCTGCTTCAACTGTGGCGCCAAGGGCCACTACTAGCAGAAGTGCCTGCAGCTGCTCAAGCCATTTCGTGAGCATGCTGCACTCGCTGTGGCTACCACTGCAACTCCCCTCTACTGCAGGACCTGACACTCATGCATTTTGACCTCATCAGCTTGAGGGCTGCTCAATTTAGCTTTTAGTTGTTAGGTTTTTCTATATATAGTTCATTGCATTATTTTCTCGACCCTCGTACTTGATCTGGGTCCTTGATCCTCGTACTCAATCTGGGTCCTCAATCCTCATCCTCAATCTGTGTATTTGATCCACATTCTTGATCTTTATTCCCGATCCTCATTTGACCCTCGCCTTTTACTTGTGTTAATTCTCTTTTCATCATTTTTGCTTGCCTAGTTTCCTGATTCACGATCTCCTTCATTGCGGCATCAGCGTGCTCTAGAGGAATTGTCGCAACAACTGCGAGCCAGATGTTGATTGGTTTTAGGCATACCTTAGTTAGTGTTGATATTATTTATTATTAGTTGTTGGACATTACTTGTTCTAGGGGATGTACTCTCCCCTTCTACCTCTCTTTTGTCTTGGCTTATTCCACCATTGATTAGAGTTTCAGCATATCTATCACGTTGATACAGCCTGTGTGGTACGTATTTGCAATGAGATCCCACCACCTTTATGTTCTCACCTCAGGCCAAATACAATTGTCTTCGTCTGCTGCCACAAACTTCCATATTTGGGCCCTGGAGCTCCGTTTATCCAGATAGTCAGATGTGGCCTCTAAAAGGGTGATTTTGTCCAGATGTGAGAGGTCAGGTCAATTTTTTGCTCTCTGTTGTCAGAAAACACAAAAAAATGTGCTATACAACTATTAAATAGCTGGCAAGATACAAGTGAGGGATGCTACAGAGTGTGGAGTGTAATGACTGGCCATTGAGTAAGGACAAGAGAGACTTACAAGATGAGCAAGGGCATTGATGAGCACTTGTGCAGCGAGAGTAGAGCAAGCCTTAGTGGTCAGGGCTGGAGATAAGATATATATTGAGCAAAGTATCTAACAAGCAAAATATAGCAAGGCTTATCTGGAGATAAGAGGTCAAAACTGAGGTCTCTAGGTAGCGAAGTACAGGTCCTTATATATGTATAGAGGATAATGGGAAACTAGGGACAATAAGTAACTATGCATATAGGAGAACAATGGAAATGGAACAATAGCACTAAGGAGCTATTGTGCTAATGAACAAAGAATGAGATACAATGCAATAGAGAACAATAAGTATGATGTGAGAAGTAGATCATCCAAAAAAGAAAACTAAGGCACTGGTAGCAGACAATATCCCCTCCTAAGGGTTATGCGTTCACGACTAAGTCTTCTTAAGAGGACCAGGCACCTCTGTGTACATTAAATGGAATTTCTGCATAAGTTGCAGTGCACTTGCGAGGTCTACTGCATCTTCTCAACTGTCGTGTTCAGGGCCCCAACTCTTCTAATGCATGAGGTATTGTGGTTTCTTCTATTGCCCATACTGCCACAACTTCAACATCTCCTCCACTTTGTACTCCTCCTCCCCCTCCACTTCAATTGCCGCTGGCTCTGCGAGGTGGTGACCAGAGAGTCAACTCTCCTTGTATAAAAGCAAGAGAGAGATGTGGCATACTGGACAGATCACAAGGCCCTTGAGGAGTCTAAGCTCGTAAGCTAGATTGCCCAACTTGTGTAGAACTGGATATAGGCCAGTGTATTGATCCACCAGTTTTTGAGAAATTCTAGAAATATGAAAGTTCCTTGTATTAAGCCACACCTTCTGTCCTTCCTTAAACTCTAGAGTGTCAAGGACATACTGATCATAGTACTTCTCCATCTGCTCAGCTGCCAGAGACAAGGCTGCAGTTGCATCTTCCTGTGCCTGCTGCAACTCCTCTCTTTGTTCATCTACCATGGGCACCGCTATAGGCAGCATCAGAATATGGTGTTGAACTGGCGCTAAGCCACCAGTGCAGCAATTATATCAGAGTGCCACTTTTGATGTCATTCCAGAGGAGTGTAATCAAACCTGCATGTTCGGTCTGAAGGCCAGATGCTTATTAAGTGCCTGGTTGCCTTTTATGGCACACCTACTGAACAGCTATTCAGTACCATATAGTACTCACTACTGTGATCACAAAATGTGATCACATATATGCTTCCATAATTCTGTATTGCCCATAGTATATATACCAGCTCCTACAGAGCTGGACAATAAGATCGCTTTCTGCCTCTTACCACCACTATTGTGCTAACCAAACCCCTTTGACAGGTGAGTTGAATACGGAGCACACCACTGTGTGGGGCTGCCAATTTTACAGGTTATAAGCCCTGGTCAACACCATGCAGTACCACAATGGCTGCAGCCCTGTGCTCCCAGCTTGTCTATTAGTGTCACCTTAACTAGCTTTGACGCTACATAGCGTGATGTGCAGCCCTTCAAGGGCACTGTCGACTGGATGTGCAGCCCATCATGAGCACTGCTAGATGCAGCATGCAGACGTCTCCATCACTGCAGCATGCAATGTTACCACTGGCCATCGAGTAAGGACCAGGGAGACTTACGAGATGAGCAAGGGCATCAATGAATGCTTGTGCAGTGAGAGCAGAGCAAGGTTCAATGGTCAGGGCTGGAGATAAGATGTATTAAGCGAGATAGCTATTGAGCGAAATACAGTGAGGCTTACCTGGAGATAAGAGGTCAAAACTGAGGTCTCCAGACAGCGAAGTACAGGTCCTTATATACGTATAGAGGACAATAAGATACTGGGGACAATAGGTAACTATAGACACAGGAGAACAATAGAAATAGAACAATAGCAACTATGGACAATAAGGAGCTATTGTGCTAAAGAACAAAGGATGAGATACAATACAATAGAGGACAATAAATATGATGTGAGAAGTAGATTGTCCAGAAAAAGAAACTCAGAGGCTAGTAGCAGGCGCTGACGAGAACATTCATGACAATGTGACTCTCCAGATCATTGAAAGGGTCTAACAGGAGGGTTATCATCCTCTGTGAAGGTGAATATATCAGGCTAAACATGCCATTCTCCAGTCCTCCAGAAGTTGTAGATGTTGGGGAAGTAGCATGGAGGTTTGCTTGATTTGAGTTGGTGCCTTTTGTGAGGTACCAGTTGAGCCAGTTAAGACACTTGCACCACTCTTCCTCATACTGCTTGTTCTTCCATACAAAGAAAGCAGGAACGTGTGCCCCCATTAAAGTCAATGTGAGTGCTGGTCAACAACAGTTGTCAAAGTTGAAGAAGGTGCCTATACATAGGTCCATCGAGAAGTCTGTGATGATTGACTGGCGAAGAGTCTCGACTAAGGCTGAACGTGGGTTGACCCGCAGGTTACCTGGACCCAAATCTGCAGGTAATTGAACATCTAAAGCCCTGACCTGGACCCTCATGGGTAATATCCACAAAGGACCTGGACCCGCATGGGTCATACCCACCATTGACCTGGACCCACAGATCTAGGTCAACTGCCTATAGATATGTCCACTAAGTGGTCTAAATGCAATCAATAAACACCTATACAAACATATACATAACAGTAGCTAGCTATTTCATTGAAATTACCAATCTTTGCAAATACCTGTGGGTAATTCTTATCTATAAACCAATACCTGGACCCTCAACTGACCCGCAGTGTGGATAACCTGGACCCACAAGACCTGGACCTGCAGGTAATTTTGCAGGTCTAGGTCAGATTACCCACAACTTAACCTGGACCCGTGTTCAGCCTTAGTCTTGACCTATGTGCGAGGGACGTCCTGCTCAACGAGAAACTTGAACCATGAGGGAGCTATACCTGCACGCTCTATTCAAGGCATCCACAGTGCAATGGTTAGGGAACACTTTGCAGCAAGCACCATTAGCACTTCTCGAGATTGTTTGATGGCTCATTGTCCATGCTCCTTGTATTTGTAGAGGTGATGGTAACTGCATTTTTTAGGAGTTTTCCACCATAGAGTGTTGTGGATCTCCCATGCGAGTTGGCCATTGTGCAGCAAGATGAGGAGGTTGGCAATGTGTGATAAGCCCTTCTTGAGCTGAACCCAAGAATCTTGAATTTCTACTGTCATTCTTCAGCCTTTGGTGAATCAACGTAGAGCAAAGATGTCTTCACTCGAGGACAGGTGGGCCAGTAAGAGATCTGTGTGAATGTCATAGCAGAGAAGGAATGGGGCTTCTGAGACCTTCCTGAAGGAGTACTATGGGCAGAAGAGGTCCCAATACATCTTGTTCTTGATGAAGTTGGCATCTGGGGCCATTGGTATGAAGAGTTCGGGTCTGAGGTTGATGATAGTGTACACCTGGAGGTTCTTGTCACTGAAGGTTTGTACTTTGCATTTCCTGACAACTTGTTAGGGTAGTATTTTATCTTTATACCCATTTAATATTATGTACCAATCCAGCGATGACATGGTGACTGTGTCGTAAATGGGGTGATATCTGTGAAATGACCTTAAAAGCTTGTTGATCAACAGTCAAATTTATTTACTGACTGAAATAGTCTTACAAGTGCAGATCACTTGTAGATTTTTCTTGTGATTGAGGGCACCGTGCCAACAAAGTATGGGATATTCACTAAATTGGGAGAGGCTGATGTTACGAACAACCCATTTGGCACCTACACCAGCACCTTAGTTTCCTTTTCTGGATGATCTATCTTTTATGTTGTACTTATTGTTCTCTGTTGCATTATATCTCGTTCCTTGTTCATTAGCACAATAGCTCCTTATTATATGTCGTCGCTATTGTTATGTTCCCATTGTTCTCTCATAACCATAGTCACCTATTGTCCCAGTTTTCCATTGTCCTCTATACATACATAAGGACCTGTACTTCACTGTCTAGAGACCTCAATTTTGACCTCTTATCTCCAGGTAAGCCTCGCTGTATTTCGCTTATTAGATACTTCACTCAATACATCTTGTCTCCAGCCCTGACTATTGAGCCCTGCTCTGCTCTTATTGCACAAGTGCTCATCAATGCCCTTGCCCGTCTCGTAAGTCTCCCCGGTCCTTACTCAATAACCAGTCATAACATTAGGTTAAAACTACTTTACGAGCACTGACGTACCCACAACCTTTTTTCTTTCCTTCTCGTATGGTATGCATTTTTATCCTCTGTGTTAGCCTAGCATAGCGCGCACTCTAGTCACACCATCGGATGTGGTCTTAATTCAACTCGAGGCTTGCCACCCACAAAGTGATACAGTGTGCGGAAAGCTTCTAACCCGAGACTCCGGCACTGACAGAAGTGGTCTGCCTCACAGCGTGGGAGGCTAGAGAAAGGCAGTGAAATGAAGCTAAGACAGACACCTCTGGGCCCGTGTCCCTTGAGGTTAAGACATAGCAATAGGCCGAGGAGGCTGAGCAGACAGTGTTGGATTGTGCACCTACCATCCCCATTTCTGGGATAGGAAACAAGATCTATCTATCCTTTTCCACCCTCATCACCCCGCCAATGATGATCCCCTCACTCACACAAGCCGCCGAGCTGAGCGAGCTAAAAGCTCGGCTCAAGGTGCTTGAGAAGGAGGTGCTGAGAGCACAAATCAAGGTGCTGAACAAGCAGATTGCCACCCTCACCACAGCTAAGGAGGAGGGTTTTTGATTTGAGCTGCACTAAATGCTGCGTGTGCTAGCTTGAGCCCCAATAGTCGTTTTTCAGTACTGGAATTGTCCTTTGTGTACGAAGTCAATCACAATGGACAACACTTCCACATCCCTATATGATTAATCAGCAAGCAACAACACAAGGACACTGTAGCTATGGTTGATAGTGGAGCTACGACCAAGTTTTACATAGACATTTTGTAGAACAGAACAATGTCGCAATGAGGAAGTTGGCCAGACCAATTCCTTTGTACAACATCGATGGGACAGAGAACCATGATGGGATGATCATGGAGGTGGACGTGTTGGACATAGTAGTAGAAGACCACAGAGAAAAGATGGTGTTCGTTGTAACAAACATAGGAGAGGAGGACGTGATTGTCGGACTAGACTGGCTGCGCGAGCACAACTCTAAAATTGATTGAGAATGTGGCTCGCTGTGCTTGTCCAGATGTCCAGAGATGTGTCCAGCCAGCCAGATAGTATTCAAATCTATTGAGACCAAGGTGTGTGATATGGAGGTACAGCTTACAGCACACCAAGATTCTTGACGGGTAAGGAAGGCCAAGATAGTTAGAAGGATATGAGTGGCTGATGAAGCAAAGGAGAGGCCCTGGCCACCTAGGTTCCTACTGCAGTGGGATGGAATAGAACAGTCACTTCTCGATGCATGGGAAGATGGATGACGTCTTTATAGTGCTCCACAACTATTCGCCTCAGCATCGTACACATACTCACAACAACTCGCTGAGCAGGAGTACTAAAAAAAGAAGTCTGTCCTATTGAGGAGATCATACCCAAGCACTACCATGAGTACCTGAACATGTTCTCAAAGGAGGCCTCTGAATGTTTATCTGAACATGGGCCCTACAATCATGCAATCAAGCTAGTACTCAACGCAAGGATGTTCCACTCCAGGGTGTACCCCCTGTCCGTCAGTGAACAAGCAGAGCTCAACAAGTTCCTCGCCAGAAACTTTGCCAAAGGTTACATTTAAGAGTCAAAGTCACTGATGTTGTCACCGTTCTTCTTCGTCAAGAAAAAGGACGGCAGTCTACATCCAGTTCAGGACTACCAATGGGCTCAATGAGATCACTGTCAAGAACCGGTATCTGCTACCACTGGTGTCTGAACTGATGGACCGGCTCAAGAAGACCAAGTACTTCACCAAGCTCAATATTCGCTGGGGGTACAACAATGTGTGGGTCAAGACTGGCGATGAGCGGAAGGCTGCCTTCGTGACCAATCGAGGGTTATTTGAACTGAATGTCATGTTCTTTGAGTTAGTCAATTCACCCAGTACATTCTCTGTGCTCATGAACGACATCTTCAAGGACCTCATCGTGCTAGGCAAAGTCACCATATACCTCGATGACATCCTCATCTTCACCGATGATATTGAAGAGCATTGCACGCTAGTGTGCGAGGTCCTGAAATATCTCAAGGAGAATGACCTGTTCTGCAAGCCAGAGAAGTGCAAATTTGAGCAACCTAAGGTGGAATACCTCAGTGTACTCATCTCTGAGAACTGCATCGAGATAGATCCAGTCAAAGTGAAAGGTATCATGGAATGGCTGACTCTTCAGAATGCCTCAGACGTACAAAAGTTCTGCGGGTTTGCGAACTTCTACCGACGCTTTATCAAGAACTTCAGCGCTATCTGCAAGCCCCTAGACTGTCTCACAGGCAAAGCAGAATAGTAGTGGGGAGAGGAGGAGCAGGCTGCCTTTGATGAGCTCAAACACTGCTTCATCAAAAGTTCAGTCCTGAGGATGTACGACCCAGACCACGACACGTGCATGGAAGTCGACACCTTAGGCTTTGCAACCGGTGCGGTTCTGTCTCAGAAGAGGGAGGATGACAAGTGGCACCCAGTAGCTTTCCACTCCAAGTCTATGAATAATGCAGAATGCAACTACGAGATCTACGACAAGGAGATGCTCACCATCATCCGTGCTTTGCAGGCATGGCGTCACTACTTTGAAGGGCTCCTTAGCATGTTTAAGATCCAGTCAGACTACAAAAACCTCGAGTACTGGCACACAGCACAGAACCTCATCCGAAGGCAAGCACGATGGGCTCTCTACCTATTGCGGTTCAACTTTGTCATCTCGCACAAGCCTGGCACCTCCAACGGTAGAGCCGATGCTCTGTCATGAAGGCCTGACCATCAGCATGGTAACACTGAGGACAACCTCAGTCATGTACTACTGCAACCAGAATAGTTCTGAGTGTTGGCGGCCAAGAGGGGACATCTTTCAGTGGTACCAGAGAAAGCCCTGCTTAGACGTATCCGTGAATGTGGAGATCGCAAATAGGAGGTAGTGGAGGCACTCAGTAAACTCAATAGCCTTGGACCAGTGCACCTGCAGAATGACTTGGTGGACTGGAACACAGAACAAGGCCTACTCCTCTATTGTGGCCGAGTTTATGTCCCCAAGGATGACGCACTGCGTGCTGAGATTGTGCGCATCCACCATGATCTTCCACCCGCTGAACACCCAGGACAGGCCAAGACGAAGGAGTTAGTCACTCAAAACTACTGGTGACCTGGGATGGGCAAGTTCATCAAGAACTATGTAGAGACCTGCAATACCTGTCAGCGCAGAAAGACGTTACATGCCAAACTGCACAGTCCTCTGCAACCTAACGAGATTCCAGACAGTTCTGGCCAAATAGTAACCTGCAACTTCATCACTGGGCTACCAGACGTCGATGGGTTCAATGCACTGCAGCTCATTGTCGATCGACATAGGAAGATGATCCACCTTATCCCTTGCACTGAGGAGATAGATGCTGGTGGAGCTGCGGACAACTTCATTCGAGAGTACTTCCGAATTCATGAACTCCTCCGCAAAATCATCTCTGACCGTGGGTCCCAGTTCTCAAGCAAGCTCTTCCGTGTGATCCTCAAAGGTCTTGACATCAAAAGTGCAATGTCTATAGCATATCACCCATAGACAGATGGGCAATCGGAACAGTGGAACTAGGAGATTGAAGTGTACTTATGTACTGCTCCCAACGGCGTGATGACTGGGTCAAGTGGTTGCCCATTGCAGAGTTTGCCTTCAACTCGCACCAACACTCATCAATGGGGTACTCGCTGTTCTACCTTATGTACAGCTTCGAACCCCAGTTCCACGTTCCAATGTTGTTTACAGCGGTGCCTACAGCAGACGAATGAAGGGAGGAGTTGCAACAGCTGAGGGAGGATGCGACGGCTGTCTTAGTCCTTATGGCAGAGCGGATGAAGGAGCACTATGACTGCTATGTCAGTGAAGCTCCTGAGTTTAAGGAAGGTCAGAAGGTGTGGCTCAATACAAGGAACTTTTGTGTTCTAGGTGTGTCAAGGAAGCTGGTGGACCGGTATGCTGGACCGTACCAAGTCAAATGGAAAGTGGGCAACTTGGCCTATGAACTTAAGCTCTCCAAGGATGTCGCAATCCATCCAGTGTTCTATGCATCCCTGCTACTCCCGCACAAAGAAAGCTCACTTCCTGGACAACACCCACCCGAACTAGCTGCAATCAAGATCGAAGGAGAGGAGGAGTACAAAGTGGAGGCCGTGTTAGACTCATAGCGGTATGGGCAGTGGAAAAAACTGCAGTACCTCATACATTGGAAGGGTTGGGGCCCTGAGCATAATAGTTGGGAAGATGCGGTGGACCTTGCGAATGCGCCGCAACTCGTGCAAAAATTCCATTCAATGCACACAGAGGTGCCGGGTCCTCTCAACAAGAAGAATCAGTTGTGAAGGCACGACCCTTAGGAGGGGGTATTGTTACAAATGGCCCATTTGGTGCCTACACCAGTGCCTTAGTTTCCTTTTCTGGATGATCTACCTTTTATATTGTACTTATTGTTCTCCATTGCATTGTATCTCGTTCCTTGTTCATTAGCACAATAGCTCCTTATTATATGTCATCGCTATTGTTATGTTCCTATTGTTCTTTCATAACCATAGTCACCTATTGTCCCAGTTTCCATTGACCTCTATACATATATAAGGACCTGTACTTCGCTACCTAGAGACCTCAGTTTTGACCTCTTATCTCCAGATAAGCCTTGCTATATTTTACTTGTTAGATACTTTGCTCAATACATCTTGTCTCTAGTCTTGACCATTGAGCCCTGCTCTGCTCTCACTGCACAAGTGCTCGTTGATGCCCTTGCTCATCTCATAAGTCTCTCTGGTCCTTACTCGATGGCCAGTTATAACAGCTGATAGTAGGGGGCAGGAGAGGAAGGAGGGTGGTGAAAAGCTCTATAGAATGTATAACACTCTGTAGGTAAGGAATATGGTCCTCGGGGGATACACCGCTGTAGCAAAATGGAAGCCAATTATGGTCTAGATATATCAGCGCTGGTGGCAGAAATTGGGCAGGGTCATTGTAGATTTGACATTATGAAAATCATGGTGAGGGTGGAACATACCAGGGTCTGTTGATGCTGAGGTGTCATTGCCGATGGTGTTGGCTCAAGTTGACTTTTGACTTAATTGGGACCACCATGTTATTAATGTGATATGTGTTATACTGTAACTATTCATGTGTTTGAGCTGTAACACATGAAGTGTTACAACATTTTACGGGCTTTTTTTTGGAGTACTCAAATCTGATGAGGCACGACCAGATGATAGTGACTTTAAGCTGCTGGAATTGTCAAGTCACATTTATACGAACCACTTATACCAAAATATTTGTTTATGTGATAACAGGGCCCCTCTAGGCAGACCTGGGCTATGCTGGCTCACCTTCAGCCAGTATAGATTCTACAGCTAAGCTCCAGTGTCCATCACATCATGTGGAGTCTGCGGAGCTGAGATTGCAAGCCATTTCCGAGTTCACTGTTACTTATCTTCAACAATCTATAGGTATGCATCAGTCATGCTTCATGCTCCTTCAACGTGCTATGACAACTACTACACTAAATAGTAGATTTACCTTCAAAAATGATGTTCCAATCATACAGCTCAAAAATATTTGATAGAGCATTAATAAGTCACTGCTTACAGACACTTATTATTGATGAGAATAGAACTGCAACAAGCAGTGATACAAGCAACAACAATATGAGCAGCGATGCAAGTAGTAGTGATAACAACAGTGATACAGGCAATGATAACAGCGGTGATGCAAGTGGCAATAACAATGATGATATGAGCGGCAATAACAGCGGTGATATGGGCAACATGCCTGGGCTGTAAAAGAGTCGTTAACACTGCTCAACAACTATCTGCATTGGGTGTACTTACCAATAGAGAATGTTGCACCTAGAGCAGTGACAATCTTCAGAACAAATGGGCATGAAGCTATAGATGGTGTGAGAAAAAACTAGCAGCACAGATTTATATTCACTCACCGATGAGGTGAATGTCACTCTAGTCAATGTAATAGTAGCTCCCCCCCACCACTCACAGCACAGGCTCACCTGCAAAACAACCATCGTCAACTGAAGCATGGCATTTCAAACATCGGCAACATACCCGTTGTAGTGCAGCCGTGTCGACCATGTAGTGAGGAATTTCTGTGAATAATAAGATAGAAAAACACCCCAAATACTCACACAGAAGATAGAGACCATCAGGCTTGCTGGATTGCTGAACAGAAACAGCCAGAGTAGGAGCAATCCAGCAGTGCATGGTGCGCATGCGGTCTTATATATGCCTAACTGTGGAACTGCTGACAAATGATCCCTAAGTGGTGCAGCCACATGCATTGCATGATGTCAGTGTAATAATGTCATAGGTGACCCTATGTGGGAGTGATGTTATTGTCATTTACAGCAGTTTTTATCTCCCTAAATATGTTCTACTTCATAGCCCAGAAATACACCACAGAATAGAAGTTGCCCCATAGCAACTGTTGGTACATGGTGCGCTCGCGACTTCAAACTGCCTGGTCCAACACTGCACATCCAATGATATCATATGTTTCATTCTCTATAGCCTATCTATCAGAGCACTTTTAGCGCCTTCAGCAATATGCGTATACGTGCTGCTGCTCATGATTCACCTACAGGGTTGCATCAGTTATAGAGACCGTCTATTCTTGCTTGATCTCTGGGCCATCTATGCTAAGTTTGCTCTTACCTACAACTATGGATCCAGGAATGCTTCCCCCTTTATATAGGAAAAGAAGTGGTTGCAGCTATTGGCCCTTGAGCTGTCATTGTATATTAGCGGCCATATCAGACCTAGTACAGTCATCGCTCTCCTGATGGGCTTCTCCATGCTGAGGACCATGCAGTTGTGTGGCATGGTTGATGGCAAGCAGTGACACTGTTTGTTCTTGGACTTTGGTCTGCCTGCAAAGATAGGTGAGTTTGTAGCATTTAAGGATATTGCGTTCACATTGCACATTTGTAATGTCCTCAGTGGCTTTCACCTGATGCTCCAAAGCATGTCAGATCTCTTGGAGGTCCTCTTGATGCTCTGTAGGAATCAGACTCCCCAAGGTGTGCGGTCCAAAATAGGAAAGAGAAAGAGAGAATACCGTGCAGAGACCCTCCCTTAATGTCTAGTGAGTTTGGTACAGACGGGTGGAGGGCTTCCTACCCACATAGGTGCTTATCACCTTCGACATGTCTTGATGTATCGCGAACCTTACTGACTTCTACTACAATGCGCTACACACTGCAATACAATCTAGACTCTATGTGTCGAGAATGCTGTGGGTGATGAGATACCCACTTTATGCAGCTATTTGCTATACACCTTGCCATTGACTGCTGCAGCGGTCAGACGTCTGGGCCAGCATTCAAGTCAGCTTGAGCTGCCTTGCGGAATAAGCGAGGCATTGAGAGTGGGAGTATATCAAAAGGGGCAGCACAAAGTGGGATATGAGATACATTGCACATGGCTCAGGCATTGGGAAAATATAAGCAGCATACAGAGAGTTTCGGTGGGGAAGGAGCGTGTCGATGGGTGCTTAATTCACTTGGGGAAAGCCCCCCACCCATCTATACCAAATTCACCAGATGTATTGGACCCGACCCCTGCCTTCCTGTCTCCGGTCCCCTTTTCTTTTCGGGGTGTGGTCCAATATGGCTAGTGATGAGACTACTAGCCTGTGATTTGACGTGTGACCAAAGTCACACAAGCCATTGTGGGACCAGTTGCCAGAAGGAGATCATTAGCAGCATAGCCACTGTCACATTAAGTGCTGGTGATCATCACAATAACACTCTTGAACAATCTGTAACATATGACATCACTGTTGGAGCTCCAAAACAGAGTCCCGGATGTGCCTCTAATCTAACTCTAATATCACATGACTATATATCTCATGTGACTGGCATTTTTCAATGAGCGGTGCCAAAACTCATCGGCTGATATCATAATCTAGCAGCGATGTCGACTTTTGGCCCCTTCTAGTGAAAGAGGTAGTCACATGATTTAAAAATATCATAGGGCTTATGTAATTAGCCAAATGCGGCCAGTTTGCTAGTACCGGAGTCAATACTGGGCCAAATAAGACAAATGTAGGCTCATTATAAGGCTATTGAAAGCGGCTTTCTAACGGACTTACGTACATTCTAATGGCCATTTAAGCTAGCATCAGTCCCCGAATGTTTGAGTTGTATCTTGACCAATAGTGGACTGAATGGGATGTAAGTACTACCGTTAGAAAGGTATTGAATGTGGCTTTCTAATGGGACTAATAGAACCATTATGGCATTAGCGCCCAAAGCTTGAAAGAGGCATTTGCACATTTTTTTGTTTGGCTTATAGCTCGGTCAATTAGTATTGCAGGGTCCGGTCCCAGGACTGGTCCAGGACCGGCCAAAAGACCGGGACCAAGCTTAATAGGACCAGACCGGGACCACAATCCCAGCGGTCCTGTCTCTGGTCCTGGTCCCGGTCCTCCACATATTGGCTGCTCAGAAAGACCAGTAAGGACTGGTCCGGACCGGTCCTTATACCCTCCTAAATAAGCCTACAATTAGACATACAAATGGTGTGTTCATGCAGAGAATTGAACTAGAGACCTCATGTTTCCGACTCCATTGCTCTAGCACTACTAACCACTGCGCCAGTGGGCCCTTATCAGCTTAGATACTAGCTTATCTATGTACCATTATCTCAAGTTTCCTTATCTGACAATTGTTATCTTATCTCACTAAGATAGCAGTACATAGATAATGATATATCTCAGCTAGTAAGGAGCTTTTGGTGTAACAGTTAGTAGCACTAGTCGAATGGGCTTGGAACCACGAGGTTCCCAGTTCAATTCCCAGTGTGAACATTCATAAATCACTACCAGGACCAGTCCGAGACTGGTCCTGCCCAGTTCAGGACTGGTCCGGACCGATTGCGGTCCAGGACTAGTCCAGACTGAGGACCAGACTGCGGTCCTAGCCGGTCCTTGCAGGACTGCAGTCCTGGTCCCAGTCCTTGAAAATTTGACTGGTCCTGTCCTGTCCTCGGTCCCAGTCCTTCCAAAAATCTCCTGAGGACCGGGACCGGACCGGACCCTGCATCACTATGGTCAATAGTGGGTCAAAAGACATGAAACTACCATCATTTGGACATGTTTGAAAGGGGCTTTCTACCGGACTACACACCGCCTGAACTCTAAAATAAGTGCCCAAAAGGAGGCATTTGCACTTTTTTTATTTCACTTATATCTCGGCCAATAGTGACTGTAACAACATAAAAGTACCACTATTAGAAAGCTTTTAAAGAGCTCTATCTAATGGGCTATATCACTAATACAATCACTCATACAATGCATATAAGTAATAGTACACTAGTACATTAGTTAGACTTAGATGCAGAGCCACTGCACAGAGCCATAGTGCCTGAGCCTGGAGTTGCAGAGCGCTCATGTGAAGGGGTGAGTTGAGTAAGATAAGATAACAAAAATAGGCACAGCCATCATTCAATATGATCTAATAGGAGTAATAAATCCTGACCCTAACTCTAAAGCTGTGCTGAAGGAGTAAGAAAATTTGTAGTCTAGCATCTAACATTTTGTAGTCAAAGGCTTTCTGGGTCTGAAAATATTTTCCCACATACATTGTTAAGCGTGTCGTGGCATTGGCGGGAAGTGCACTCCATTATAAACAATTAATTTCATTCTTCATCAATCGCAATGTTTAATAAATATATTGACCATGACTTTGAAAAATCTAGCACTAGCAACAGGATTATTAGCGATCAGATTCATATGCTCTTTTTTATCTCTAAACTCCGGAATAAATTCCTGACTAGTGTCTGCAATGTCTGCAAAATACAATGCTAGTAGATGCTTGACATCAGCAGGCGTGAATATAATGAACCAAGAAGATGCACCTAAATAAGACATCAGTGACCAAATTTTATTATACATTTTCTTTTTGCTAGTCACAGAGCCTTGCACTTTATAGTTGACATGATCAAGATCAGATAATAGTCGGAAACACTTTTTGTTTCAGGCTTAATGCTGCCCTTCTTTATGTGTTCGATAAGACTGGCCAATATCTGTTCATTAATAGTCATCAGCCTTTGTGCCACATCATGGAATTTATTCTTGTCAGCAAGTAAATAGCCTGCAGTTGTTGAGCTCTTGATTTGTTTATAGTTCAAGACAACCAAGAGAAACAATGATTCTAACTGAAAATGTTTATCATGGGACATCAGCAACTATTCTTTACGCTTTTGTTCAGATTAAGGCTGAACACGGGTCAACCTACGGATAATCTGGACCCGAACTCACAGATATTTGTAATTTAAAGACCCCAATCTGCACCCACACGGATAAGACCTGCCAGCTGATCTGCATCCACGGATCCGGGTGCAATATCTGTAAGTATACCTGCTGAGTTACCTGGACCTGTATATTTACCTACAGGTAGTCCAGGTTGGTGGATAGATGGATGAATAACTCCTATAGATAACTTCGAAATACGTAGCTGGCAGCCCCAACACACTATCCCACAACTAACACTCATACTTGGCTCGCGAGAAGCCTTGTATAGATGCATAAATATGTGATACAAATCACAATACATTGTACATTGGCAAAAGCATGACTACTAATCTGACAGCATGATCACATCATGGTCCTCAGATGGCCCAGCACCATCAGATGTAGTGAGTATTGCCTTCGAGGCAATGGCCTTGCCCTTCGCCTTCTGGCGCAATAGTGCGATAGTGTCTGCTTCAGGAACAAGATCCAGGTAACACATCCAGGATCTGAGTACCATGCTCGCATGTACTGTCTAGTCAAACAGCGAGTGGCAGAGGCATGAGATGGTCAAGCGACTGTGAGAGAATGTGCACTCTGCATCCATTGAAGTGGCTGTAGAATGCTATATTTGTCAGCATCAGTATAAGTGAGCACACACCGAAACAGGCTTACCAGGGATCAACAACACATCGAGGGCTATCTGTGTGAGAGCCCCATCAGCAGTCCTATTCTGAAGGGCATTGTTCCAGTATTTGAGCGGGTCCATCAGCGTGGTTCGAATCGGGGCTTCGAGGTATCCCTCCAGTGCATCTTCTGGTTTGAGCTCATCTGCTCCAGTAATAGATGTGAGCATGTCTTGTGCTGCGCACAACTAAAATCACAAAGATGTTCAGCAGTGAAATATGGCACTGAAGAGGAGAAGAGAGCACAAGAAAAGGACATACGGCAGTAGTGGGAGCCTTTGGCGCCCCTTCGGCTGAGGCATCTGGGTTCTTGAAGTGGCCGGAGGCTTCTCCATCTTCTCTGACGTGGTAGGCAAGGTTGCAGTAGCATTCTGTCCACTCAACACGGATGAGCCAGAGGGACTCCTCGATCCATGTTCGAGGCCAGCATGCTCACGTGAAGTAGCACTTCTTGTAGCATAGATGCAGGACTTGGTAATGTTGTCAGATCTAATGCGAATGGCGGAGACTGTAGACAGGAATACACATGCATCGCAACATGATAGAAGGGTGTGTTGTCTCTGTACCGGCAGTATTTTTGAAGAACCTTGAAGCCTCTGTCAGCAGCAGCGCGAACAATTGGGAGCCTGGTTACACTGCCTCGGGTTTCCTCCAGGTATTTTGTCATCACATCAATCTATGGTATAACCTCATAGACGAGTGGGGTGGATGAGTGCGAGATAGCGGTCATAGCTTCAAGGAAAGTCTGGGATATATGCGTGCAGACACACTGTCAGTCTCAGAACTTGACCAGGCTTAGAGGACAGCATACCATAAGGAGGTTATAGAGTTCTTGCATGATGACCCATTCTTCATCCTCGAGGATAACCCAGTGTAACTGCATGCCCTGGGCCTTGTTAAACTCAGCCGTATCACAGACATCAAAGAGAATTCCCCAGAGTTTGAGGGCTCACTGAATGACCACAGTCATTGTGTTCTATCGCATTCGCACAGCGCGGATGAGGACTTTCCTATTTTTGCCTACTGTCTGAGCTTGGCGTGCCATTTCTGCTCAGATTTTCGGGCTGTTCCAGACTTTGGCAGATAGTTTGATAATCTAGCGGTGGTTTACATAGTTGGTATGTGAAAATACATTCACGATGATGGGGCTGTTGCCCGTTCTATGCTGGGATCCTGCTTATGGTACCTAGTGTAGTGCTATGGCTGTAGCACTGTGGCTATTGTGTGTTCGTGTTTGTCTCAGTGTTGTAGTCTCGGCCGCTGGCCCTGACTTGGTAGATAGACTCCTGTACCCGTACCACGACCTCTCGAGCAATATATCGGCTTTTCTCTCATTCTCGAGCTCGATTCTGTGCTCTGCAGCATGCGGCTGCCTCACATCATCGCCTCCGGCAGCTTTGCTGCCATCCGCTCCTTACCTCCCTACCTCTCTCACATCTGCTCGACAGTCCTCCTGGTTTCCGAGCACCCAGCACCCTCGCACCCTTTCTGACGGTCTGGTCAGCTTCCTACATGGATGTTGATCACTCGTGCATTATCTAGCACCCGACAACTCCCTCCTTCTACCGTGGTCAGTAGATCTGTGGTTCTCCGCAGGTTTCTGCACCATATACATCATTTGGAGCCCACCGCGAGGGGTTCAGTCAGTTTCTGTCGAGGCTACGCAGAGAATCACGGATGACCCAGAGTTCATCCACGACATCAACCGGTTAGCCAGTCTCACTCTCGCCGATTCCATACTCCTTCGCCGTCTTCAACACATTCTACTCCATCGATGCCAACCTTTCCATCTCCGAATCAAGTCCGTTCCAAGCTTGTTACAGAGCTGCCCGCGCCGCTATTTCGACAGTGGTCGTATTCTGACACCCTTTTCGTTTTGTGGGTCCCCTGTTGGAGACGCGAACTCCATAACCTCGGAGTGGCCGAAGAAGACCTCCCAACAGATCAAGTCTCATACAAACCTGCGCCCGAGGATGATATCTTGAGCTCCACGCTCTCGTCCGATTCCGAATCCAAACTCGCAGTCCCTGGATCCCTATTTTCTCCGCTGACCATTGTTCCGAACCCCCTCTCTTCTGTCCAGTCCCTCTCAACAAACCACGCGCGTTCATCCTCACAAGTACCGATGCCAACGACCCGTTCGCTGGTCTCCGTCTCACAGCTCTATGTCCTGTCGATCTACGATCCCCCCGTCCGAATCCACCTCTCCGTTCTGTCGCCTGTCGTTCTCCCGTCTGTCCTACCCGTAAACTTACTGGCTCTCACTGCTCCGACGATGGCTGCTGCTACCGGCTGACAGGCTATGCCCGTGCGAGGCGACCGCACATGCCCAGTTTTTAAAGAGGATGATCCGCACACCCTCAACCGCTACTTCAACGACTTGAACACTTTGTTCGTCAAGCACGCCGTCCTGGAAGCGACCGTAGATGATAATGAGGCATGGAAGGAGCTCGCTGTCCGTTACTTGCCCGATTTCGTCGAGGAGGCATGGATGTACCTAGCGTCGTACAAGGACAAAGCCTGGACCTTTGACGAATTTAAGACAGAAGTGTATGGGCTGTACCCGGGCGTGAAGCATTCGCGCGAGTGGACCACCGATGGCCTCTGCCGAGTTGTTAAGGAGCACAAGGACGCGGGGCTGATCAATGACATAAATGACTACTCGCGGTTCTATGTCAAGTCCCTGCCGGTCATCCAGAACCTTCTGCGGAAGAGCTGTATCACGTACATGGAGGCAAACACATTCCTCGCGGAAGCGTTGCATCCCTTGCTCGAGTTCGCAATCACTGCCTGACTCAAATGCGTGTTCTCCAACTGAGACGCGGACACTCCATACATGCTTGAGCAGTTTCACGCCACCACCACGTACGTATTGCAGCACCATCACAATGATGCGGGTGCTATCTTCCATGCTGCGTGTGCCGCCTCTTCTCTAGCTAGCGATTTGCAAACTGGCGCGGCGGGATCTACGCAAGCATTGCCCCCAGTCAAGGTCGAGGAGGTCGCTTCAATCACGGAGCTGCTTTCTAAGTCGATAAAGGAGGCAGTTGAGAAGGCGATGCCTACTGTTTAGCCATACAGTCAGTGCCCGCTACTGCCACACATGGCCGGAGGCTATAGAGGTCAAGCATTCAGGCACCGACCAGGAGCCCCGCAGGGATCTATGCACTGCTACTATTGCGGTCAAGAGAACTGCGACACGAAAATGTGCCCAGAGGCTGCGGAAGACATTTGCACGCGCAAGATCTGACGCGAGAACGGTCAAATCATTATGTACGACGGTGTTCAAGTTCCCCTCACCTTCGACGGTCGTACTATGTGCGAGAAGGTCAACACTTACTGTGACATGCATAAGGACGCTGCGCCTCCATCTGTAGAGAACCTGCTACTTGAGATCGCGCCAGATACGCCTTCGTCAGAGGAGCGGACCGTCTTACAAGAGCTGGAGGCCGACAGCAACGTAGAAGTCGCGATGCAGTTCCATCTGAATGCTCTCAACGTGCTCCGTGACCGTCGCCATAACCTCAAGTTTGACGGAGTTGTTATTCCACAACACCCAAAGCCATATTATCCTGCACGCGCTCCCGAGCCTGTTCCGTCAGCTGATCCAGCCGTAGTTGAGTCTCGCGCAGATGGCGTGAGCCCCGAGGCTGAGCGACCGCCTGTAGTAGGCCCGAGCGAGAAGTGTTCGATTGGTCCTGACTTGGCCCCAATGTTGGAGAAGGGAAAGGCGGTTGCCAGTGCCAAGGACGACACTTCGAAGCCTGTTGAGGACATAACACCGTCGAACCGCCTACCTGTTCGTACGCCGCCGCATGGAGTGTGAATGATGCTGTTCTGCTTCTGTCTCGTTCTCTCGCGCTGTTCCGTGGAGTAGAGTCACATCTCCAGGAACCGGCATATTGCACGCAACTCCCAGGTTTGGACACAACCGTAGAGGATCGTATCTTCGACCGTATGATGGACGTGCTGCCCTTCATCTCGCTTTCGCTTGGAGAGCTCGTGAGTGTCACACCCGGGGTTCGTAAATGCATCCATGAAGTTACGGATACTCGGCGCGTTCTCGCGAAGCCGCAGGATGGCAAAGTGGCAGAGTCTCTGCACGCTGCACAGCCGGACCCCGTACTGCAGAAGGACCTGCCGTCGAAGCAAGTTCCGGGCCTGGTCACGCTCAAGGAGCTGCTCCCGCCGCGCGTTGGCTCACCTGTCAAGATGGCTTTCATTGTCGAGGAGCAGGAAAAAGGCGACGACCATGTGGATCTCACTCCGTCTGGCGCACCTGTCTTAAATGAAGCCCGCCCGTTCAACTTGGTTCCCGCTTCTTTGCACCCTCCCAACTCTAGCGCAACCATCGCTCCTCTATTCTCAATCGAGGTTCGCAAGAATCTGACAGTTACGGGGAGCGAACGGCATCGTGTTCGCGTCCTCTGGTGCACGGTCAACAATTATTCTAGTCCGGTCGAATGCATCCTCGATGGCGGGTCTCAGATCATCGCGATGAGTGAAGAGTGCAGCAATCAACTCAAGGTCATGGTCAATCCGTTAGTAGGACTGAATGTTCAGTCAGCGAACGGCTCACTCAACGGAGCAGTCAGTCTCGTGCAAGATGTCCCTGTGCAGCTTACGCCCAACATCACGGTCTACCTTCAAATCTTCGTCATGTGCAACACAGCATACGACATGCTGCTCGGTCGGCCCTTCGAAGCCCTCCTCAATATAGTGACAAAGAATCACGGACAGGACACGCAATTTGTGACCATCCACTGTCCAAACACGGAGAAGGTCGTGCGGATCCCAACATCTGCACACGGCGAGCATAACGCTCCGCCGATCGTGCAGATCAAGGGTTTTCGTGTTTAGAGGAGCTGTTTGCCAAAGGGGACACGATGGCATTCATTGTTGAACACGACGCGTGCACGGACAAGGTTTCTCTTCTCGCCTATTCAATGCTTCTCAATGCAAGCGACTCGCTCAATCATGCGTATCTCATGGCCTGTGACAATTTTGCGCTCTCATCCTCTAATCGACAAAAATTAGTATCTTCATTCTCACTCGATTTCTTTCTCGTTTCACCTCACGTGCTTCCCTCTTATTCGACCGTGGTCTCGTTTTCTATCGACGTGCAAAATCCTGCAAAACCATAAGATGTTCCAGCTCCAGTTCCTATCTGGTCTCTCTCAGCTTCTTGTGCATCTCGTTTCTCTGACTCGCACCCGTCCGCGGAGGCCTACCTCGGCGGCAAGAAAAAGTACAAGCCCGTGGCACTCAAGACGCAGCCACTCCTCGCCGACCTCCCAGCAAAATTCTGCATCGAGCGCAAAATATTCAGTGACCCGCTCGCGGATATGCCGCCGCTTGACCCCCATCCCCCATCCGAGTTTGTTTCCAATCAGCATTACACATCTGAGTGCCGCGACGAGCTGCACACGTGGCATGCTGCATTTCTCTGGCCTGCAAAACTCGACCTAGTCGACGACATGATCCAGAATCAGGAGAACGTATTCGCGTGGACCGACACTGAGCGTGGTAGCTTCCGCCACGACTTCTTTCCTCCCGTTGAAATTCCAACCGTCGCGCACAAGCCTTGGGTCTTGTGGAACATTCTGATACTGCCGGGCCTCTACAACGAAATCTGTGATCAGATTAGGAAGAAGATCTCGAGCGGTGTGTACGAGCCGTCCAACTCCTGCTATTGCTCGCTCTGGTTCCCGGTCGCGAAGAAGGATGGCCGCATTCATCTTGTCCACAGTCTAGAACCACTTAACGCCATTACGATTCAGCACTCTGGTGTTCCTCCGATCCCCGAGTACATCATCGAGCAATTTGCTGCTCGTCCATGCGTCGGTTCATTTGACCTTTTCGTCGGTTACGACGAGCGCGAGATCGCGCTGTCTTCACGCGACTACACGACCTTCCAAACGCCCTTCGGCGCGCATCATTTGACTATGCTTCCCATGGGCTGGAAAAATTCCATGCCAATCTTTCATGACGACATTACTTTTATCCTTCAAGACCAGCTGTGGTTTCCATGATTGTAATACAATAGCCCAGATTCCTAGTGCATTCATAATGCTGGCAGTGGTCAGCATTGTATTATAATTCCTCCTGGCCTATATAATATTATAATAGTAGCTTGGTGATTGTAATACCATTGATAGCATGCACCAACCATTGTAATACAGCCCTAGTCTGGTATTACCACTGTTGTAATATAATGGCACATCCATAATACTACTAATCTAATCTATCTTCCACTTTAGGGCGCTTTTTTGATATCTTTACAGATCAATCAGTGCTTGATTGATCTAATCTGCTGTGCACTTGATCAGTCCGATCTAATGGGCGCTTTTGGGCGCTTTTTTGATAATCTGGCTTCCTCAAATGGTAGGTGGGTGCTGGGGGCAGGTGGGGCACCAGGTGGGGGTACCTCCTGGGGCCATTATGGGCTCAATACTATAGATATCCACTTCATTCTTTTTGCAGTATGTTTGTATTGTTAGGGAGCATTGAATGGCACTAAAAGCGCCAATATCTGTCCACCACAACTGTTGATATAGCCTGTACAGTACTGGAGAGAAGGGGGTACTGCAGCTTGGCCATTTTCTGGGCTTTCCCCTTCGTTCTTTTTGCATATAGTAGGGATTAGTAAGGGTATATGGGGTTTACCATTCATTTGGGGCAGCATTGCCTGGTACTATTTGGGGGTAGCCTGCACTGCTCAGCCACTAGGCACTTTGCAGGCCCATATCTTGGGAGCCAGTTGGGCTATCACCAGGCCCCTAGTACCGTTGGAAAGGGGTAAATCAGGGCTTTCTAACGATATATCATACACCCAAATCCGACCACTTCATCTTACCTCCTCCTCCTTCCTCTCCCTCATATTGTTACCTAATTCCTGCTCCAACCACTGCACCCATCTATATGAAATTTTGCACATATAGCAGTTATATATGCTAGACTGTGTTCAACATTACATTGCTCATAGACCATTCTGTATAATGGAATCAACACTTTTGTCTATGCATGCATCTTCAATATTGTTTCCTCCATATCTTTCCACAACATTCTTTGTTTACCATGATCTCTTTTGTTCTATACTACCTGATAATGGGCCTATTTACATTGAGCCTTGGATCCCTTATCAGAGACCGTGATCTTATATGGCACTCTTATCAGTGCTGGGTCATCAATAGTACTATTGTATAAGATCGACATCATGCTCCACAGATCAGATAGCACCATCATGTAGTGGGAGTATACACCGTTCCAACTCATTTTAGATCATGAGATTTGATGAAGATTTAAGGGAGATATGAGGTAAATGGTGCTTGGAGGCTGTTTGGGACTGGGTGGAACAGAGCTGTGCACCAATTTCCGGAGGCAACACACCATGCTGTGCTGCACAAACAGTCCATCTCCCACTCTTCTCCTCATATCTCCCTCAATTCCCATCTATTTACCATGATTGAAATTTTGTTGGAAAGCTGTATTTGACTGCTTTCCATCGATGTATCATACATTGCAGTCTGCAAAGTCGATCTAATACAATACACATATCATATCTTATTACTGATAAGGATATCATACCTTTACATCTTCATTGATAAAAAAATAAAAGGCTGTATCATGTACCCCTGGATGAAGGACACACACTACAAAAAACGCGCCCAGATTATCCCTCAGGAACCATATGATATGTGGAAAACTATACAGAGGGTAAGTGTAAGAAAGAACACAATGAATCAAAGGGTGGGATAACATTCAGAAGCTCCCATGTGGAGTATATGTGGTCATACTATAGTGCAATACATATACCAAGTTTGAGGGCAATCTGACCATCCGTTGCTGATATATAGCAGGATCATTGGCAGGGAGAGGGGGGAGGAGGGGGTATGGTGAAGTGGTCGGATTTGGATGTATGATATGGCGTTAGAAAGCCCTGATTTACCCCTTTTCAACGGTACTAGGGGCCTGGTGATAGCCCAACTGGCTCCCAAGATATGAGCCTGCAAAGTGCCCAGTGGCTGAGCAGTGCAGGCTACCCCCAAATAGTACCAGGCAATGCTGCCCCAAATGAATGGTAAACCCCATATACCCTTACTAATCCCTACTATATGCAAAAAGAACGAAGGGGAAAGCCCAGAAAATGGCCAAGCTGCAGTACCCCCTTCTCTCCAGTACTGTACAGGCTATATCAACAGTTGTGGTGGACAGATATTGGCGCTTTTAGTGCCATTCAATGCTCCCTAACAATACAAACATACTGCAAAAAGAATGAAGTGGATATCTATAGTATTGAGCCCATAATGGCCCCAGGAGGTACCCCCACCTGGTGCCCCACCTGCCCCCAGCACCCACCTACCATTTGAGGAAGCCAGATTATCAAAAGCGCCCAAAAGCGCCCATTAGATCGGACTGATCAAGTGCACAGCAGATTAGATCAATCAAGCACTGATTGATCTGTAAAGATATCAAAAAAGCGCCCTAAAGTGGAAGATAGATTAGATTAGTAGTATTATGGATGTGCCATTATATTACAACAGTGGTAATACCAGACTAGGGCTGTATTACAATGGTTGGTGCATGCTATCAATGGTATTACAATCACCAAGCCACTGTTATAATCCTATAAGGCTAGGAGATATTATAATACTCCCTGACCAGGGTGATTTATAATACTAGGTGATCAAGACGAGCATTATGAATGCACCAAGTACCTGGGGTATAGTATTACAATCTTGGAAACCACAGGTGCTCCGAACTCGACAGCACTGTTTTTGACCACTCTATCGCCGCCTTCCGTGTGCTACCATACCTCGCGCGGTGTGACCAGCTTGCATTCGAGCCGGGTGTGCTGGATGTCAACTTGCACTGTATTCAGGAGCTCGAGGCTTCGACCGACTGGGGGGATGGCATCGCAGACGTCGAGGTCAGCGTGCCTGACGAGTGATTCAATTGCCTGTCTTTCCGCCTATCAAAACCTCCGTTAACCCACCCGCTCCTTTTCGACCGAGGACGGTTGACTTTTCAGTGGGGGGAGGAGGACATGTTCCTCGTGTTTAGTTTCTGTTTCTGTTCGTTCAGTTTCTGTTTGACTTCATTGTCTCTTATGCTCTTGTGTCTCTCTGTCTTGTATGAAAAACGCATGAAAACGATACATTGCGACTCCATCAAAAATAAAATCCTCGTCATGCTCTGCGTGATGTAGCATACAAAAGCCAATAGCAGAAACCCATAGACAACGACGGTGATTGCGGCGACAAGCGATGCACTCAAAGCCTGACCTCAACACAACTGCCCATGCGCGACCGGTCAAACTCAACACCCCTTCCTCGATCCATCTTCTTCGGCTGAAGTTCAATGCGCCGCGGACGCGGACGCGCGACGAGCTTGATGATGGTAATGCTCAAGGCCCCACAGCAGCTCCCCAGTAGACCCCGTGCTCGCAGATGGTGGCGACTGAAGAAACGAGTTAGTGAGCATCAAGAACAAGCACAACAGCATACTTACGTTCGCTCAGGCATGCTGCGTTCAGCTCTGCGTTGACTTTGAGAAGGATGCGAGCGCCGCGTTCCTCAGCCTCGGCTTTCTTAAGACAAGCAGTGGCGGCTTGGACATCGGCATCCTCGGGATCTCAGCGGGCTTCTTGCAAGGCAATACGGGCAGTGGCCAAGCGTGAAAGCGAGGTGACAAGTTTGTCATGCACACCTTTGACATGGGCAACACAGGAGATAATAGAGTAGTCTTCGGCGAATTCGCAAAGGATGGAGTCAGCGGGATGTTCTGGCTCGAGGAGGTTGGCGAGGAAGTTGTAGAGTTGAGTGAAGATAGCATCGACGTGGGCAGTGTGGTGGAGGCTTCAGACACACATCAAGAAATCGGAGATGATGAAGGGGGTGTTGAGGCCGTCCTCGTCGTCAGGGGGACCTTCGGCAACAAACTGGGTGACGTAGCTGGACAGTTCGTTTGTAGAGAAAAAGTCAAGGTCAGAGAAGGTGGACGACATAGCGGAAGAACTAGACGTGGACGCTGGAGATGAGAATGAACCTGCGGTCTTAAAAGAACCCTGCTGAGCAAGTCAGTGTGTTGAATCGGGCTGAGTGCTGCAGCGGCACTCACCTGCGGCACTTCCGCGATACTTCTCCGCCCATCACAAGTTGTAATCTTCTTTGTACAGATCCTGGTCGATGTGTTCCGGCATTCCTTCGGCTTCTGCAAGCTCGGTCGCGATGAGATCTCGGAACCCGCACATGTACTGTGCGAGGCGGTGCGCACGAGGACCCCAATCCGCGGGTGGGTCTACAAGTTGCTCGACCATGCGCTGGATGTGGAGTGGTGTTGCTTCATGTACCTCGGTAACCCGGGCGATGCATTCTTCGATACGCCGGACGTGGAGACGGATCTGGATACGGGAGCTTTCATGCTCATAACATGCCTTGAGTCGGTAGTCTTCGGGACCGTGAAGGGCGCTGGCCCTGATGTTGTGCAGCCAGGCCTCCGCGCAGTCAGTTTCATCCAGAAAGAAGCTGAAGAAATCCTGTTCAACGGCCTCATGTCAATGGCAAAGCTTCCAGAATTACGGCACTTATCAATTGCTTGATCACCTCGTGGAGCAACCTCTTGAGGTCCTCTTCCGTTGACGACATTGCTTCGACTGCCATCGTGAACCTAGCGACCCAGTCATTCACCTGTTGCACAAGAGCATCAGCAACAGTGTCGCGGAGCCTCTCGTATTCTTCCTGTGCAGTCTCGGGAGTGAAGTCAGGTTCATTGCGTTCAGCAGCGAACATGGCGGTAGAATTGAAGCTGTCTCGCATGCACTCATCCTTCTTCCCCACCTCGTGTGGCCCCTCTTTCACATGAGGCAGAGTAATTCCTTGCATCATTAGGTGACTTAGGAGAACACTACTGCCGGATACGTCACCAGGCTGCTTGCGTGGCGGATTCCTTGTTCACCTGGGCTGGCACGGAAGTTCTCTCACGCTCATGTGTATGCATCTGAGACATTCCATTTTGGGGACCTCACCTTATCGTACAATAGGCGGCCTACTGCTCCTACTGCTTGCGCTCCCGGTCATCTTTCAGCCTTGGCCTGACCGGCTCGGTCGAATCCTCGATGCTCGCATCATATCGCTCCAAGGTGGCGATGGCTTCGTCAAACTTGATGTGCGAGTCCTCAACCACGCGCCGTACGTGGAGCGTGAACGACATCTCTGCGAATGCAGCATTCGGCTCTGCTTTCACGTAGTTGTATGCATCATCAAGCGCAATGGCCCGGACTCGAGCCTTGTTAGCAGTCGCGCGGCGGGTAGCAGCTTCCTGGCGGAATTCCTGGTCACGGAGTCGGTGGTACATCATAGCGAAGTGCTCGCTGAGCTTCAAGTCCACGGGCATCTTACCCACAGCGACTTCAACCTGTTCAATGAGTGCTATCATGGACAGTGGCGTCCTGCCCAAGATAATATGGTCAAACTGTTGTCGAGTCCATTCATCAGCAGTTGTCCGTCGGTCACAATTTCAACGTACCACTTTTTCAGCGAACGCGGTGAGGCGGTGTTTCAAGTCTTCAACCTGGAGCTTTTCAGCGTGGCTGCGTTGATTGATCCAGTCGGCATCTCGGTTGAGGCGGTCTTTGAGAGCCGGCAGTATCAAGCTCGCGAGATCGTCAATACTATGGTGCGCATCTTCGGCGGTCAACATGGTGGTGGGAATGGAAGGCAGTGGTGCCCCTGTCTGACTGCCTGTCTCATCCTACGACGCTCATCCGCATGATGCATCACCACTGACGTCATCGTTCCCATCGCATAAGTCAAACTAAGGACAGTTCGCATTTCAGTGGGGGGGAGGTGATGGGCCTTCAGCCTGTCTGTGTAGGAATCTCAATGCTCACTAGATCTCTTCGCGTGCAGTGCGCACATTGGCTTCCGGCTTTCCAGTTTCTGGCACTTGCGCACAGCCCTCTGAACCTCTGTTTGCCAAGGACGGATCGACCACCAGTCAAATGCGAGCAATGGGTATGGTGCAACACACGTGTGGATGCACAGCTTTCCAGTATACGCCAGACCGGCGCTCCGCTCGCACTGCCCTCGCACTATGTTATCCGCCTGTCTTCACGCGCGCGCATCTTGCCCGATCTATGGTCCTCCCCCTCTTTTGTCCTCACCTCCTAATCTTGCGGCACTGGCTTCTCCTTTCTGCCAGTACTGATTCAGCTTCCACACTCTCTGTCATCGCCCTGGCTCGTGCTCAAGTCTCTCGCCGCTGTCCGTCCCTTCAAGTACACATCGGCCTCCGGCTCGCTCCGTCGGAAGCTACATCCATCATCCCCGCTCGCCCCCTGTCTGTCCGCCGCATGCGTCCCCTCCCGCAGCCTTAGCTGTTTTCATCCGGAGAGGGGGCATTTTGGCGCGATGTTCATCAACAGTCCGAGCTCCACACTCGCGATGAGCTGCTATCTCGTCTTCCCATTGGTCTCTTCCCATCCCATTTCTCGCCTGTAGGTTCTTTTAGTCTAGTTAGTTATCTGTTCTAGAGTACCGTGTAAGATACATAGGTAGAGGCCGAAGTCCGAAAGAAATCAGATTCATCTCCCCTCTCCCTCTCCCTCTGTGAGCAGCACACTCGTACCGTCCGTCCATCCATCTGTTTGTCCATTGACTCGCTCCGCGAGCCTCATTCCCTGCTGTTCATCATTTCATATCGGGCCTGAGTGCCCTCATCAGCTTGCCGTAAGCTCCCCGCACCGTGCAGGTATGTTCGTTGCCTGGTTATTAGTGCGCCCGTGTCTCGGATTCCTTCCGTGTCCTTTCTCCTCCCTCCCCCTGTGTGTGTGTGTGTTGTCCAGCCTTTGCAACCTCGAGCACCCAACGACTCCCTCCTTCTACCGTGGTCAGTAGATCTGCGGTTCTCCGCAGGTTCCCGCACCATATACATCAACGGTCAGTCTACAGGAAGGACCCGCACCTTCTGGAGTGCAATGCGGCTGGCCTTGTAGTCAGCATCCGTAACCTCTAGATCTGAACGTGGCTCATCCTCCTCAGCAATATTCTGCTCATCTGCGGCCTCCCACACCTCATCTACTTTGTTGTCATCTTTGTTGTCATCCTCCAGATCATCCAAAGCGGAGAGGTCCTTGTCAGTCTGCCCGACTGCTTCGGACTTGACCTTCTGGCTGAATCGCGAGAGGATGGCCTGTGGAAGTAGTACAGAGGTCAGTGACTTTGCTGAAAACTCCTCCAGATAAGGCAAATACGTACCTTGATGACCAGGTTAATAACATGCCTGAAACATCTCATGCAAGCATCTGGGCCTCAGAAGTCACTGTTAAGCTTCTTGAGCTCCTTGAGCATCATCGCGTTGTTTGAAGCATTGTCGCAAGTAATTGCAAGAACCTGGATGACGTGTAAGCCTGTCATTCCCGGAAAGAAGCACAAGCATTGCCCATATCTTATCCACAATGTCAAACTCACGGAGGAGTTCGATGAGCTTTTGTGCAAGATACTTGCCAGCGTGACTTTTGGTGAGCCTGTATGAGATATTATGTTAGTGTGCTGCATAATAGTTCATTTTTTTTGGGTGAACGAGATGCTCACTTGATGAAGTTGAGAATAATATGTTCAATCTTGCCATTCTTGTGCCAGTGCGCCATGACTTCAAAGAAGGAGATCATGTTGGGCAAGGTCCACCCGTCAAGGCAGATATTTATCTTGTCCGGAAGGCTCTGCAGAAGGCGGCATGCCAACGAGTACATACACACAAGCAACATGGCGAAGAAGTGGGGCTGACCTTGAGCTCACCTTAATCCATCCACGAGAGTTGATAAATATGTCTTTGAGGTTGCACGAGATCATCACGTGTGAGGGGATCTCAACGTGCACATAGAGCATTTGCAGAAGCTCATGGAACTCAGGATCCTCCACAATTGTGAAAGGGTGATGGCAGCACGTGATCCACATAGCTAGCAGGAAATGGATGTGCACATAGCTGTAGGTCGCGCTCTATGCGTATCTGGTTATTATCTGCTTCTCCACTGTTTCCTTCAGCTTGCACGCCTAGACATGCCGGTTGAGATTGCCTGTGGACTCATTTGTGGGCGATCAGTCAATATGTTTGGAAGGTTTCCTGCTATGTGCAAGGTGTCAGCATCTTCATGATGGGTTGCCAGTGATGACGGAAAGATACTTATGCAGTGCAAATGAAACACGTGGTTATTGAACTATCTTTCTTCTTGAAGAGGACAGGTTTGTTAAAATGCTTGTAGACCAGTATTGTCCATTTGGTGGCACATGCATCTAGAACCTGTGCATTCACTATCAGTCTAGAGGGCTGCTATAAAGCAGTGAGGTCAATGTACCGAGCAATTTCTGGCTAGTCAGATCACCGTACTTCTTTTTGAGCTATGCAATGTGCCGCCCAGAGGCAGACATGGTCGCAAGAGCAGACAGCGCTGAGCTGTCTGTGCCTGCATCAGTCTTCTCACCATCCTCATCGGTGGTGCCATCCTCATCATTGTCACGCCACACAGGCTGGCCTCGCGCATTTGAGGTGTTCAGTCCTATATTTATGGTGGTCGTCTCTCTGGCCTTCACGTGCTTCTTTTTAGACTCGCACATCATCGTCCGAGTAGTGTCAGGGTCCGAGGGGTCATGGGCCACACCATCTTCATTGCTGATGCGGTGCTTATCAGTACCTACTTTATGCAAAAAGAATGAAGGAGAAAGCCCAGAAACTGGCCAAGGTGCAGTACCCTTTATCCCCAGTACTGTATAGGCTATATCAATGGTTGTGGCGGACGGATCCTGGCGCTTTTAGCCTTATTTGATGCTTCCTATCAATACAAACATACTGCAAAAAGAACAAAGTGAATAGCTATAGTATTGAGCCCATAATGGGCCCAGAAGATACCCCCACCTGGTCCCTCACCTGCCCCTAGCACCCACCTACTATTTGAGGAAGGCAGATTATCAAAAAAGCGCCCAAAAGTGCCCAGTAGATCGGACTGATCAAGTGCATAGCAGATTAGATCAATCAAGCCCTGATTGATCAACCAAATATATCAAAAAAGCACCCAAAAGCGGACAGCAGATCTGATCAGTAAAGGAGATAAGGATCCATATACAAGTGGGGAAATCAGGTACAAGTACAGATATAGAGGATATACAAGTGGGGAAAATGATGTACAAGGATGAGTCTAAGGTGTTTTACAAGAGGGAGATTGATATATAATAGATGATATACAAACAGGCCAGTTGTAGGCCATTTACAAACTGGTGACAAAATAGCTCCCATGCTATGACTATTGTGGGCACTTGTAATACAAGAGTGGAAACTACCGGTGCGGTACAATGAATAATGAACTGACCAGGTGATACCAGTCAAGTGCTGCACTAGGTCAGAACTGCGGTGAACATGATGTGTGGGGGAGGAGGTAGAGAAAGAACAACAAATTGGAGTCAATTTACTGAGCAAAAGGAATGACAACTAGTCACAGTACACAGACTGATGTACAATGAATAGATAGGAGGAGAGGCGAAAGGACCTGGCCAGGTGATACTGGTTGAGTGTTGCACCGGGTCAGAACTGCAGTGAACAGAATGCGAGAAAGGGAGGAGGAGTACAAAGAAGAGGAGAGTGGATTGACTTACTAGGGAGCAAAATTGGGAAGGTGCGAAGGCTAAAGTTTACATTTGATTGATCAAGCATCTAGTTGTCATGTGGTATTTGAGCACTTAGGACTTGATGAAATGTTAGTTGCCCTACATTCACAACCCGCATCCATCTTCCTCTCCATCCGGCTCCCATCTGGCCTCTGATAGTTTATTTTTTTCAAGCAATACAGTCATCAACCGGCTGACGTAACACCCCCGTCTAGTGTAACATTTCGCCCATATCTCAATGGTGGGCGAAGCTTTCCTCTCTGTTCTTTTTGCAACATATTCTGTGTGTTGCTACTCAACTATATGTACAATTTGGGCCCACAATTCTGCCACAAACCCCAGGAATCTCACTGTCAATGTAGGCGGATTTGCCTGTTCCATGCTGCGCCCACTATCCATCAATATCTCCTCTATGTCTCATCCGAAATACAATACCTCGGGATGAAGCTTTTCATACTTAATGTTCAGTCATTTTGCGACTATAATAAAGTATTTCCTTGACAGAGACAGTTACGCAGCGGGATTGAGGCCAGAGTGTTACTTCAGGCCGAGAATACCAAATTGAGCGCCCATACAAAAATTCAGACAGTCAAGCTCGTGGTTCATGCACAAACCATGCACAATTAATTCTCAAATGTTCGGAAGTGCTGTAGCTATGATTTGATACTAGAGTCGTGGAAATAGCCCAAGAAATGACAGAGAAAATGTCAAAACTTCAATTGGGCGTTACTTTGGGCGGTTGATAACTGTAGGTGCTGACCCATGCTGACTGCGGTTCTGACCCAGTTATACTCTTCAAATTCATAACCTCATCGCCTCATGTATCAGTTAATGTACTAGGTCTGCAAGCTTTTTCATGCTGATAAAACTTTCAGTGCTATGTTACCAACTATAATGATCAATTAGGATGGATTGTTCATATGCATATGGGATACAGAGAAATAGTTCATGACTAAACATTGGCATGTCTGTTATGAAACCAGCAACGTGGGCAAGTGACGAGAGGCGGGCAACAAGGCATGATCAACAAGGAGCAAGCGATGAGGGGCGAGCGATGAGAGATCAGCGATAATTGATGACATACGACTGATGGGGTACAAGCAGCTGGAGAAGAGCAACGAGGGGGGGGGCGAGGGGTGATAGGCAAGCAATGAGCAAGGGGGAGGATGAGCGACAAGCAATGAGATGGGTATATTACAAGCGCGGACCATAATTATTAGAACATTTTTCCAGCTGTGTTCGGGAGCGGGTCTGACAGAAAAGCAGCAGATACCTTCTTGATGCATTGATGCATCACCTTGGACTTCTTTATGAAATCTAGCCTGTTTCTCCAATCAGCAACTGCAACTAGACGCAAGTGGTCCTTGCTGCTCTGAATGTCCTCTGTCAGAATCGCATCCATCCGGTGCTTAAACCACTGCTCAGCTCTGGTACTTCATTGTCTGTGGTTCAGACTGCCTGTGTTCTAATGATTGTATGGCAGGAACTATGAGAACTTTGTATCCTGGGCATCTATTTTCAAGTTAGCTTTAAATGTTCTGCAATAACATCACTTGAAATGTACATACTACCCACGTCAATGTCATACACACTGCAGATTAAGTCGAGCTCATCCATGATGAGATCGTCTTCCTAGTACTGGACCTTGTTGCTGTCCAAGTAGTTTATACTGTGTCACAACACATCTATAGAAGGACCTATCATCACATAATGCACAGTGTCCTATCCCAAAAACTCCATCATGATGCGCCACACGATGCCGCTAAGCATGATAGCTTTTCTTCCACGAGGCTGCTGGAGGAAGAGTTTCACCCTCTCCGTGTATTCATTGAATTCTGGAATGCTGGCCTTCATGCTTGCATCTTTAGTGGATATGGCCATGAGGAGGACAATGACAGGGCAAACTTCTGCCTTCCGTTATTGGTAGGAATAATAAGGGTATCAAATGCTATGCCACAGTTGACCATGAGGAAGACAGCATGCTCCTTCAGTTGGATGTGCGTCCAGCAGTATAGCTCAAGAGCCATGACAGCATCGACCACTAGAAGCCATGGGGTTTTGTCGTCCTTATAGTTGACAACATATCTTGCGGTCTTGTTGAACTCCCTTGATGTGATGGTGGCAGTAGGGTGAATGTGCTCTGGTCAACGAAGATAGTCAGAACAGTTGGGATGGACATCCCACAGAGCAGCGAGTGCATCAGAGATTATGTCTTTGTGGCCACCACCATCTTGCTTCATGTTCTTGATGAATGCGCTAGTGGGCTGCACAGTGGCAGTGCCTCTGATGGTTTCAGTGTCAATGAGGAGGAAGTATGTGGTGATTGTTCTACCTGTGTACTTTTTTCTGCTCTCTCCAAGGTTTGTAGCAGCCATAATACTATAGCGGTACAAAGAAAGCACTTCGAAAGATAGTATAAAGGGCTCAAAAGAGATGTCATCCTTGTTCAGCAAATCCAGATCTTGTTAGAATGCTTGACTTGCAAACATGGTAGTGCTATCATAGATCTCGTTTCCCTCATCGTAGTTCTGTTCATCCTCCATGTAGTCATGTGGGGCAAGCTAGGAGGTGATGTCCCACTCATCGGCAAATTCATCATACTCCTTCTGAGTGTGCAGATAGTTGGCCCATACTATTGCGATATTCTTCCAGCCTACATACTCTTGAACTCAGATGTCCTGTTTGTCCTCGTCACAGAAGGGATCGATCTCTGCCATTACCTTCCACGTCTATACTGTAGTTGGATGTGTGGGCTGCTCAAAGGTGTCCGTCCACCTTCCTACATTGTGTTTCTCGCTCTTGTCGCTGAGATGGTGTCTCACACTTTTTCCTCTCATCGTATTCACGTTGGTGACGCACTTTAAATTTGATGTAGTCCTCACCTGCATGTTGACGATGGCCATGTGCTAGGGAGCGGTTATCGGATATGTCAACCTGAGATACTTCAGCGATGGGTGCCTGCCATGAAGGTGGGTGAAGAAGGTTTCCCCCCTGCATTACAGGGACCTGCAGCTGAGGCGGTTGAGGAAGGTCATTCCATTCCATTGCAACAATGGGTACTCACCACGGAGGGGGTTGACGAATTTTGTCCCACCGAAAGTGAGTTTGCGCCTATACAATGTAGGCATGTGGCACTTGGCTGACGATGGTGTCACCCAAATCTAGGACAATCTAAATGCAGTGGATGTCCGGAGCATACAGCCTAAGTTCAGGATGAAGCTGGAGGATGTTGTCAATCTGCGTGTGGTTCAATTGGTCCCCTTGGTAGGTGGTCCATCCTATGTACATAGGTAGATTCACTCGAAGCATACATAGGATATGGTTCATCCATGCTGTACTATTTGTGGTAGGGTTGATGAATGCGCTGATACGAATACCGGGTCTGAAGTCACTGATCCAGGACCGATGAAGTTCCCCCATCCAGTCCTCTAGGACGTCAGCATCCTTGAGAATCTGAACCCAATCTGGGACAAGAGCAATGGCCATTGAACATCAGGCAGCAAGGACAATGAGAGCCGTGCAAGCAGCTTTGGCTGCCTGTCTTGCAGTATGAGCTTCAGGGTGCACTTTCAGATATCCGTACTCGGCTGGTGGTCTCCAATGGAGATCAAGCCCTTGGACCACCTCCCGAGATCTTTGGTACGAAGCCATGAGCAAATTTATGACCAAATATGAGGAGCGCTCGAGGGTGTGCCATGACTTCTGAGTCTTGGGATTGAGCATCCAGCCCTTCATGGTCACTCCATTCACATGTATAATAGGCAGGTCATTCACATACCAGTCGAGGTGCTGCAAGAGGTTACATGTGAAATGTTGGCTGTGAGGGGCATATGCGAGCTCAGGACAATGTTCTATTGCCCATATTGCTTTGCGAATGTCAGCAGCATCCAAGGATGCCTCGGAGTCTGCTAGGCAGATGCCAGATAACGATTCTACAGTGGATAGATTGACAACAGTGTACAATTTGGTACAGAATTGGAAGATGCGGACTTCGTGAGTGATTCTAAATATTGATGGACTTAGTTAGTGTTTTCATGTGGCTGATTGTTACTTGCGAGTAGGTAGTGGTCATGTCGACGGGTAGGGTTCTTGATGTGCTGATAATTAATATGTAAACAAATGCAACTCTGATTTTTGTGAGGATTTGTTGAACTTACAACTTGTATGGTCACTGGAAGATGATCAGCATATCCGAAGCGAGCAAGAGACTGAGTGCAGTAATGATCCTTCATTTGAGTTCCACATTACTATTAGCAATAGCTCGTTTCAACAGACAATCCTTGTGTTAACTTACGAGATGAGTGCAGCCTGACTTGAAAAAGAGAAGGAAGTATAAGGCCTTATACATTCTCGTCGACAAGGCAGTCTGTAGGATTTCGCTTTAAAAATGTTCAACAAGATAAGAACCACAGTTAACAATCAAGGTACACAGTGCGAGAGTCGCAGACAGGAATGATGTTTTATATATATGATACGATCCAGTATTAGGCCATTGCAATGGCTGATTTTCAGTGACTTACCTGAATGGTATAGGTAGGGTGCTGTTGGGACTTGGTTGGAAGTGGGCCAATTCTGGCAAGTGACGATTGATGAGGAATGGGATCAATGAAATTGCTTATATTGATGACTTTTATTAATAATAAATTCATAGTATATAAATTCCTTTATGTGAACAAGTATCCACTCTCAAAATGTTGTGCTAGATGCATAGCAGAATATGAGTATTACTTCTGTTAGATCAAATAGAAGTGTGGCAGTGCCAAGTTTGGTGATTATTTCTTACTCAACTCTTATATCTCTCTACATAAGGGCTCTTTTACCTTGATGTTACTAGACATGAAGCAACTCGGATTGCCTTTCTACTCCTACTATACTGGGAGGACTAGGTGAACCCTCATATACAAGCTGTGTATTCGAGTATTATACAGATCTTAATAACTAGAACAGCTCACTACAATGTGCTTTTAGTGGTCTAAAGCACATAAAAGCACAGAGCGTTATAGCAGGCTTATATTGCAGAGATATCTATATAACCCAATAGTCAATCTCTAGATCTCAATTGTATGTAAGCTGTAAATCTGAGTGATACTGCTGCTTGAGGCTCCTGCTCCTTGATTCCCCCAATTTTGCCCATAACTGTTCGATTTATCGAGGTTATTTCCAGTTCTATCCAGCTCGGATTACTGAGAGTTTACTCCATTCAAAATCTACTAAGCAAGAGTTAATGACATACTAAGCACTATGAAGTACTAGCTTGTGCTGTTCCATTCATTGCTGCTTTTCAGCCTTTCCTCTCAATGTAAGCAGAGCACTCTGGGTGGCTATGCAAGGACCCGGCACGTATGAGGCGTGAAAAGTGGTGTCCACTATATCACATTTTAGCAGGGCTCCCCCCTAGCCACCTGCATACAAAATCGCATTTTTGGGCCACAATCCCCAATTGAATGCGGGTAAGTTTGAGTATTGTACGGAAGTAAGTATATAACTGAATGTGGATAAGTTCAACCTTTGTATGCAAGTAAATAACTAGTCAAGTCTGACCTTTGCATGCAAGTAAGTAACCTAAAGTAAGTGCGACCTTTGTATGCCAGTAAATCATTAGTTGAAGGCAGATGAGTTCGACTTTTGTATGTAAGTAAGTAACCAATTGAATAGAGGTAAATTCACCCTTTATATAGGTGTGAGTTCAACTGTATATGCGAGTAATTGAGCACTAAGTGCCTTACTACTAATATGCATTGTATCAGTAATTGTTCAAGTGATATAGCCCATTAGATAGACCTGTTTGAAGCCTGTTTGAAGGCTTTCTAACGGTGGTACTTTTATGTTGTTACAGTCACTATTGGCCGAGATATGAGTGAAATAAAAAAACGCGCAAATGCCTCCTTTTTGGCGCTTATTTTAGAGTTCGGGTGCTGTGTAGTCCGATAGAAAGCCCCTTTCAAACCCTTCCAAATGGTGGTAGTTTCATGTTATTTGACCCACTATTGGCCGAGCTATGAGCCAAACAAAAAAACATGCAAATGCCTCTTTCACGACTTGGGCGCTAATGCCATATGGGCGCTATTAGTCCCATTAGAAAGTCACATTGAGTACCTTTCTAATGGTAGTACTTACATCCCATATGGTCCACTATTGACCGAGATATAAGCCAAACAGTCCGGCACTTATGTCATTAACACTGCTGTTTACCCAGTTATAGTCCAGTTTGAATGGTCGTTAGAATGCACATAAGCCCATTAGAAAGCCCCTTTCAATAGCTTTCTAATGAGCCTACATGTGCCTTATTTGGCCCAGTATTGACTCCGGTACAAGCAAAACAGCTGACTAAATGAGGCAGTTGCCATTCCGGGCAGTGATTACATAACAGGAGGACAGTGTAGATTTGTGTCGTATGGGGATGGTCACCGAGGTGGGTGTAATACGAGGTGGTGATATGCATAATAAGACGTGAACGTGCAGATGTGGGTGAGAAAGTAGATATAGATGGTGTCGGAGATGAGAGTATGGTCAGGTGTGGGCGAATACGGCTGTGGACATAGATGCAGATGTGTGTGCGGGTAGCTGGACAGTATTGGCTGCAGTGCGCCTCAGAGCAGTCACAATGGCCTAAGTCGAGCTCTAAGAAGTCTATCATTAACAGGAAACTAAACTACTCACCTAAGTCGAGCTCTAAGAAGTCTAAGGACAACAGAGCTCGACGAAGGCGAGGTGACAGCGCACTGAGCACGTGCTAGGTAGCTCACATGACCCTACACTAACTGGCGCTGGTCTGGCGCCGAAAGGACGAGAAATGAGTAAGGTAGAGTCCACTCTAGGGAGGGATCAGATCTACACTAAACCGAGTCACTAAGTAAGAGTATGCTATATCTCGATGAGAATGCAGAATCTAGCGATGTGGAAAATACCAGAGGATAGGGTACAGTACGAAGCATGTATGGTACGAAGCGGGACTTGGCGCGGTCAAAGGAGCGCGCGCTACAGCGCCGACTTCAACACTCCCCCCTGACGAGTCAAGTCCCCAGCCCAAGCATCTTCACCATCTCAAGCACCTTTGGCCTGGGCAGCGACTTCGTGAGGATGTCTGCTGGCATGTCAGACGTGCGCAGATGGACGACCTCAATGCGGCCCTTGGCCACCTCGTCTCGCAGCCAGTAGAAGCGCAGATCGAGGTGCTTCATGCGCCCATGGTGCTCAGGGTTCTTCGCCACAGACAGCGCAGAGAGGTTGTCGATGCGGAGCTTGGAGGCAGAGGAAACATCAAACCCAAACTCAGTGAACAGATTGGGCAACCAGAGCATCTCCTGGCCACAGGAGACAGCAGCGATGAACTCCGCCTCTGTGGTGGACAGAGCGACGAGGGACTGCAGACGACTCGACCAGGAAATCACACCTGTGCCCATCTTGATCACATAGCCAGAGGTCGAGCGACCTGTGTCAGGGCAGCCAGCGTGGTCTGCGTCAGTGTAGGAGGTGAAGAGCTCTGGCTCAGGCGAGGGGGAGTAGGTGAGCTTGTAGTCGAGTGTGCCCTTGATGTAGCGGAACAGGTGCTTGACTGCCTTCCAGTGCGTCATGCAAGGGTTCTGCAAGAAGCGTGCAAGGTTGCCAACAGTGTGAGCGATGTCTGGGCGCGTTGCGACGGCGAGGTAGAAGAGGGAACTGACTGCTTGGCCATAGGGAATGTCCTGCATCCCGCGGATGTCTGCCTTCGACGTTGGGGCCATGTCTGCGCTGAGACGGAGCCCAGGGTCCATGGGGGTGCTGACTGGGTCGCAGTTGGAGAAGCCATATCGCTCGAGGATGTCCAGGGCATACTGGCGCTGCGAGATCGACAGGGAACGCTTGGAGCGGTCGCGCTCAATCTTGACACCCAGGAGCCACGACGTGGGCCCCAGGTCGCGCAGCTTGAAGTGCTTGCGCAGGTTGTCCTTGACGCGCTGGATCGCAGCCTTGTCCTTGCCAGCAATGGTGATGTCGTCGACGAAAACAGGGATGATGAGACGCACACCATCGCGCAGGTAGACCCAGACACTGTGCTCGCAGGTCAGTCGCTCGAAGCCCAGCTTGCCAAGCACCTCGTCGAGCTTCTCATGCCAGCAGCGGCCAGCCTGCTTGAGGCCATAGAGAGCCTTGCGAAGGCGCCACACCCACTCAGGAGTCTTCTCCTCGAAGCCCTCCGGCTGGCGCATGTAGACCTCCTCCTTGAGCTCGCCATTGAGGTAGGCAGAGGAGATGTCCACCGATTCGAGCTCAAGGTCCTCCAGGCCGGCGAGGGCGAGGATGGCTCGAATCGACGCCCACTTCGGTGTAGGGGCGAAGGTCTCGTTGTACTCGAAGCCAGGACGCTGGGAGAAGCCCTTTGCGATGAGGCGGCCCTTGTATCACTCGATGGAGCCGTCTGCATTGCGCTTGACGTGGAACACCCAGCGGGATCCAATGGCCTTGCGACCTGGAGGGAGGAGGACGAGCTCGAAGGTGCCATTCTTGACAAGGGACTGGATCTCGTCCTGGGCAGCCTTGAGCCACCTTGCACGCTCATCTGCGTCGAGTTCCATGACCTCAGCGATGGACCTGGGCTCACCCATGTGCTCCTGGTTTGCCTTCAATGTGTGCTCGACCACAGACTCGAATGCAACCTCGAGGGCCACGTCGTAGGTCAGGTAGTCGTAGTGCTGGCCAGAGTAGACGTCCTCGATGCCAGCGAGCATCGCATGGAGTGCCTCTTCATTGCTGCTGTCACTGCGACCTATGTAGTCGAGCTCGTCGTCTGAGGACGTGGGACTCGGTGGGGGCGACATGGAGCGAGGGGCAAAGGGATTGGCACGAGGAGGAGGAGCTGGCTCGTCGACTGGCGCATCGATGAGAGGGTCTGGCGATGAGTCGCGTTCAGGAGCTGGAGGAGGAGCAGGCGATGCAGAGCGAATGCGAAGACGCTGTGGGACGAGGTTCTGGCGTTCCAGCTCTCTGTTGTTGAGCGAACCCTGGAAGCGAGTAGAGCGCGAAGGGAGCTGTTTGCGAGCAAGTGCAGGGTATGGTCTGAAGCCGCCTTCGCCTTGGGCCTGGTGGTGCACAGATGGTGCTCGAGGACGAACTGCTGGTGCAGGAGGTGGTGGTGGAGGCGCATGAGTGATCGCTGGAGCGCGTGGAGGAGCCTGGGGCAGCGCTGGGCCTGGCTGAGGCGCAGGGGCTTGCACACGAGGAGGCTGAGGCGCAGGAGGCGCAGGAGGAGATGGAGAACGCTGTGGGGACAGCTGACGCGGTGGTGCAGCTGGTGGTGGCGCGACTTGCGGCGCAGGAGGTGCAGGAGGTGCAGGATCATCCCAGTCGTCATCTCCCCCCTGATCGTGCAGCTCTGGCACATCTGGAGCATCGTCCCGGGGTGGTGCGTCCGCATCTGGACCAGGGACGTCGACATCGTCGAGGGGCAGGCCAAAGACATTGATGGAGGGCGAGTTGCCAGGGAAGCACTGTTCGTCAAAGACAGCATGCGACGAGATGATCACCTTCTGCGCAGCAGGGTCCCAGAATCGCCAGGCCTTTGTGGCCTCAGGGTAGCCGATGAAGATGCACTTCCTCACGTGCGGCTGCAGCGCCCTGCGGTCCTTCTTGCGAATAAGGACACAGGCCAGGCACCCAAAGACGCGGAAGTAGGACACATCAGGCTTGCGCCCGTCGCCCTTCCAAGCGGTGTAGGGGATGCCGCCATCGAGCGCAGAGGTGGGCATGCGGTTGCGCGTGTGGACGAAGGTGGAGACAGCGTGGCCCCAGAACGAAGGAGGGAGCTTGGCCCCAGAACGAAGGAGGGAGCTTGGCCTGCGCAAGGAGAGCAGTGGCACCCTCAGACGTCGTCCTGTTCGCTCGCTCTGCAACGCCGTTCTGGTGGGGCTCGTCTGGTTCTGTGTGCTGCCTGTGGATGCCGTGTTCTGCACAGAAGTCGATGAACTGCTGACCCATGTACTCGCCGCCCTTGTCGTCACGTGTGGCCTTGATGCGCAGGCCCAGGCAGTTCTCAGCATACACCTTGTATGCCTTGAACGCAGCAAAGGTGTCGCTCTTGACCTTGAGGTATGCCATGGCCCAGAAACGCGTCGAGTCGTCGACAAACACCATCCAGTACTGGTAGCCCTCAGGTGTGTGTTAGGATGCAGTAATCATGCTTACTCATCCTTCAGGAGTTGGTCCCTGAACTGCCATAAGACCCCTCAATGTACTGTGCATTGTATGAATGCCGTAGTGACATGGGGCTACAGTTACACTAATCTACACTATAAACTGGTGTCTCTACTGAACCCAAGACCGGATAGCTCAGTGGTAGAGCATCTGGGTGCAAACCAGAAGGTCCTGGGTTCAATCCCCTGTCTGGTCACTTTTCCACCGCTAATAGTGTGCGCACAGGCGGCTTGCCCTTGAGGTCGGTGTGGACGAGGGCAAGGCGAACGAACCTCCTGGAGGCGAAGCGGGGGATGGGGTGGCGGTTGAGTTTGCCAGCAAGGCAGGGCTCGCAGATCGCGTCGGGTGTGCGCTGGGAGTGGATCCTGAGGCCCTGGACGAGCTCCTTGCGGATCACAGAGCGTAGGTCGTCGAGGTTGATGTGCGAGCAGCGCTGGTGCCAGAGCGCGAGGTCCTCGTTGCAGGTGGTAAACGCAGAGAGTGCAGTCATCGATTGGGAGAGAGTGCGACCAAGCAGGTACCCCACATTATGCGCATTGACCTGGGCCTCAAAGCGCAGCTCCCCCTGGTGGTGGAACAGCACAGAGGACACGCGCAACTCAACAGTGTAGCCCTTCTTGCGTGTGAGGTGGAAAACGGACAGTAGATTGCTAGCAAGCGCAGGAACATGCAGGACGTCATGTAGTACAACAGCAGGTGGTAAGACGTCGCCCCTCTCCTCAGGCTGGAACACCACAGACCCCAAACCCGCGGAGTAGACGATGTGCGAGTTGGCGAGTCGAATGGGGATAGTGTGGGGTGAGTAGGAGCGAAACTAGTGGCGGTGGGGCGTCATGTGTGCAGAAGCATCTGTGTCGGTGTTCCAGTTAGCAGCAGCAGGGGTGGACAGGCAGGACGAGCGATCTGAGGCAGAGAGGAGGGCAGAGGCACAGCCAGCGCTCGCAGCTGACTGCTGGAGGGTGTCCTGCGACCCAAAGGTGGAAAAGGACGTGCGAGGGGCCTCGAAGGCGTCCTGCGGGTGCTGAGAAGGGAGGGGTGGGTGCTGCATGTGGTGGGAAGCCCTACGCTTGACCTGCCACTGCCGCTTTTTTGAAGTGTTGTTCCAGGCGAGATACACTTGATATTGGGGCACTTTAGACTTGAGGAGGCCCAGGAGTGCGGGACTGATTTTCGCTGCTCAAGGCCTTTCCCCTTGTGCAGGGCTTTTCCTTTCCCTGTCAGTATGGCCTTGGCAGCTGGTTTGGAGGTGGCGTTGGACTGCTGGACACCAGACGTAGAGGACATGGAGGCTAGAAGGTGAAAGACGAGACGAAGAAGCGGAGTCACGCGGGGGGTGACGTGGAGGTCTGCAACAAGAGGGGTGCACTGAACACTTGCCAAGCGCGCGAGATCGCTCCGCGAAATTCATTGGTTGGAGTCTGGGATCATGATCCCCAATGTGTTCAGTTCAGCCTGTCCGTTCACACTCGTTGCCCCATATCTTGGGGCCTAGCCCCTCGATGAGGGATTCAAAAATCAGTTGATTTTAGAACCTGGGTATCATAGAGAGTGTGGCGATAATAATGAGTGTGGGACGTGGTTAGGGCACATGATATAAGAAGTAGAGAGGGTGACTGTTACGACTGGCCATTGAGTAAGGACTAGGGAGACTTACGAGACAAGCAAGGGTGTTGATGAGCACTTGCGCAGTGAAAACGGAGCAGGGCTCAATGGTCAGGACTGGAGACAAGATGTATTGAGTGAAGTATCTAACGAGCGAAATACAGCGAGGCTTACCTGGAGACAAGAGGTCGAAACTGAGGTCTCCAGGCAGTGAAGTACAGGTCCTTATATCCGTATAGAGGACAATGGGAAACCGGGGACAATAGGTAACTATGGACACGGAAGAATAATAGGAATGGGACAATAGCGACTACGGACAATAAGGAGCTATTGTGCTAACGAACAAAGGACAAGATACAATGCAACGGAGAACAATAAGTACGACATGAGAAGTAGATCGTCCGAAAAAGGAAACCAAGGTCTGGTAGCAGGCGCCAAATGGAGTGTTCATGATAGTGGCGAATTGAAAGAGTGGAGTGTGCGACCGGGCAAAAATATGCAGACACTAGTCCTTTATGCCAACCCGGGAGGTAAGAGGGTAGAGTAAGGGAAGGAGGGATGAGCAAAATAGTCCATTTTCCCATTCCAGGTGGTACGTAGCACCAGCGATTAAGAGAATACAAGTTAGTGAGAGTTACAAGATTCCAGGTAATATACTTTATGAATGATGCACTGATGTGTGTGATGGGGGAAAAAACAGTCCGGAGAAGGTTAACGACTGAGGCCGGGTGGGTATACTCTATGACAATGGTGTGATGTCTGCCCCTCTAGCAGAGGGTCTTCTCAGAATCAGCTCCACTGTCATCCTCGTCCTCCACTGCACGCATCTTACCCTTGCCCTTGGCATGGGTATAGGTAACACGGAATGACGTGCAAGGCATGGGGGGGGGAAATGGCGCATGAGCTGCTCATCGCACAGCTGATCTCCTCACGTGCAAGCGATGTTGGAGCCTCCAGCACCAGTTGACTGGGTGACAGAGCCACATATCACCCATTCATCCTCATCAGAGATGATGATCACCTCGCGAGTGTTTGCAGTAGGGACAATCATAGGCCACTCATCGTTAGAGATGATGATCACCTGTTCCTGCTGGGTCGCCTTTGTCTTCTGGGTGGCCTTGGGCTTCTTGGCCGCCTTGCTTACCATCACGAGGGTATCAGGTGCCTGGAGAAGCTGCTTGCGAGGGCGGTTGGTAGGGTGGTTGGTTGGGAGCGGCAAATATGACTGTGTTGGGGTGCGCTGGGTGGACGCAGGAGGTGCATCCTCCTCGTCCGATGAGAGCTCGATGATCTCACATGTCGGTACCCCCGCGGACCCATTGTTGAGCTTTTGGCGCTTGCTTCTACAGCTCCGGGCAGGTGTGGGAGGTTGGGACCCACTGGGACGGGATGATCACGAGAATGGCGTGGCTAGTGCATGACCCCGCGCTGTCATGGAAGACATCGCAGCCGAGCTCTGCACTATGGCATTCTCTGGGATGTTGGTGAACATGACGGTCAAGGGGGGAATGGGACTAAAAGGAAGGCGGTGATCATCAGGCATGCGACTGAGGGCGAGAAAGCCCCGCAGGGTGTCAGCGCAGCCCCGTGCTGGTTTGGCAAGGTTCGCCTTGGCATAGTCCTCCAGCCCAGGAGTGCTTGTGATCGTGGGTGCCTTGAGGATGAGGAACTCGTGGAGGTTCAGCCGCAGCCAAAGTGCGACCATGGCAGAGTGGTACCACTTGCCGCCGTAGGTATCATAGACTTGGATCTTATCCAGCAAGTTACGAGTGTGGGCCAGACCAAACACATGTAATATGTCTGGGTGGCGGAGGTTTGTTGAAGTCGGCGCTGTAGCGCGCGCTCCTTTGACTGCGCCAAGTCCCGCTTCGTACCATACATGCTTCGTACTGTACCGTATCCTCTGGTATTTTCCACATCGCGAGATTCTGCATTCTCATCGAGATATAGCATACTCTTACTTAGTGACTCGGTTTAGTGTAGATCTGATCCCTCCCTAGAGTGGACTCTACCTTACTCATTTCTCGTCCTTTCGGCGCCACAACGGCGCCAGTTAGTGTAGGGTCATGTGAGCTACCTAGCACGTGCTCAGTGCGCTGTCACCTCGCCTTCGTCGAGCTCTGTTGTCCTTAGACTTCTTAGAGCTCGACTTAGGTGAGTAGTTTAGTTTCCTGTTAATGATAGACTTCTTAGAGCTCGACTTAGGCCATTGTGACCGCTCTGAGGCGCACTGCAGCCAACAAGGTTGACGTAGGTCATTGTGCCCTGATGGTTCACATCAACCTCGATGACCACAGGGTGATGTCCATCCTATATGTCCATCAGTGGATGATCTCGACATGCAATGAAGATGAGTCATGTACCTTTGTGTACGTGTGACTGGTGCGGAAATGGAGACGGAGGCAGAGGGCCCAGTAGAGGATGGATGACGCAAGGGCCCGGAATTGTTTCCGCCAGCGGATAGGGCAGGGATCAGGTTGGTGACCCACCCCCGATAGCGCCTATCACGTGGCGTACTCGGTCGTGTGAGATGGCGAGGAGGCAGTGCGATGACCGTCGAGGCTGTAGAGGTAGGTTGGGGGGGGAGTGTGGGCCGCAGGGATGAGGTGGCCAGGAAGGAGGTCATGACGTAGCAGCAAATAATTGATACACCATTCCAGAAGGGCCTCGGAGTCGTAGAGAAATGGCTCCAGCTGGACGACCTGGGCGACGGCATGAACCAGCTGCTTCTCAGTGAGCTGCATAAAGAATTGGAGACCGTGGTCACAGCATCGCTGCCCATTGATGCTGACGCACTACAGCATGGCCCCATAATGATCAGAGGGGAATATAAGATGGCGAAGGGGTAAACTCACCTCCTTGTAGACCATGAACCAACAGTGCGCATTTGTCGGGTCTTGGCCAGCGTCCACTTTGGGTCAATGCTTGGCACCAATGTAACATGTACAGGTATGGGGCAGGAAGTCTCGGATGAGAACAACCGAGAGGAAAATGTGATGAGGTGGTTGTCAACTTTGGGAAGAGAGGGCATGACGTGTGTCCGCGAAGAGGGAGAAAATAAAGGAGCGTGATATATATTGGGCAAGTTCTGTTAGGATGCAGTAATCATGCTTACTCATCCTTCAGGAGTTGGTCCCTGAACTGCCATAAGACCCCTCAATGTACTGTGCATTGTATGAATGCCGTAGTGACATGGGGCTACAGTTACACTAATCTACACTAATAAACTGGTGTCTCTACTGAACCCAAGACCGGATAGCTCAGTGGTAGAGCATCTGGGTGCAAACCAGAAGGTCCTGGGTTCAATCCCTGGTCTGGTCACTTTTCCACCGCTAATAAGTTCATGGAAGGAAAAGGGAGAGGGGGTGGTTGCAGTGTCTACTGGGGCTTATGTACTGTTGCACGTGTTGGGTCATCGGAAGGCCATGCGGGGTGGAGTCGTGGAGTGCAACTTAGGCTGTCAGATTCGTCTGGTCGTCATTACGAGTGCTAAATGCCCAGTTTAGTCTGTCTGATTGTGGGGCGGGCATAGCATCCACCATTGGAAAATTGGGTTGTGCCAGTCATTGATTCGTCGGGTAGGCACTCAATCCCGATCAAGCTGAAATGTGACAGTAAGGCAGCTCTCGATGTGCGTCGTGTCGCTGTGCCTGTCTCAGAAATCAGGATTTGTAGAATCTAGATATAAGCGGGAACTAGGCTAGTGTGCTCTGCAGTGGCATAACAGATGCATTCCACACTTGCGCTCCTCTCCGGACTCGAAGTCATAGGAGGAGCGCATATGCTCAGATGCAAACTCAAAGCTCAGCCACCTAGTATATGAGGGGGAGGCGTATCCTGTCTATACAAAATGGAAACATTTTCAGTTGATTTCCACTGGATGGGTTGGGTTGTACTTACCGCAATGACGAGCTCCACTAGATTTCCTACGCCACCTGACAGGCCAGTAGCTGGGTGGATTTTGGATGCGTGTGGTGGCACGACCAAAATCTGCGATTTGGTGACTGTAGGCATATAAGCAGGGTCATAAATGGCAGTAAATATGTGTACTCTCACTTGGTGCGTGCATAGACTTGTGTAGTGGCTGGCATTGGTGGTGGTGGTGGCAGAAATCTTCGTAAATGCTGTCAACATTGAGCTCCAGGAACAAATTTGAAGCAATAAAGCATGAGACCCACAGCTTGTCCCTCTTCTGTCTAATAAAGGCAAGACCATATGATGGCCCAGATACGGAAAGTCCAATGATGACAGCATACTACTATACAAGGATAAGGTCTATGTACTGCCCGTTGAGACATCATCAGAATGTACCATGAACCCCTGCACATGGGACACCCTGGTATCTAGAAGACAAAGAACCTCATCAAATGAAAGTATTACTGAGATGGCATGAGTCAATTCATCACACAGTACTGCCGAGGCTGTGTGGTCTGCCAGACCACCAAAGTCCGGACAAATCTGACAAAGCCTCCACTCATGCTAATCCCATACGGTGTTGATACACGCCCATTCCAGGTCATCACCATGGACTACATTACTGATCTATCTCCTACAGAAGACGGATACAATGCTATACAAATGGTTGTAGACCACAATGTCACCAAGGCAGTGGTACTAACTCCATATACAAAGCAAGTCACTGCCATGGAAGCAGCCAAACTTCTCTGGAAAGACATCTTTAGCTATTATGGGCTACCCCAAAAGATCATCTCAGACCGAGGTGTTGGCTGCAGTGCGCCTCAGAGCGGTCACAATGGCCTAAGTCGAGCTCTAAGAAGTCTATCATTAACAGGAAACTAAACTACTCACCTAAGTCGAGCTCTAAGAAGTCTAAGGACAACAGAGCTCGACGAAGGCGAGGTGACAGCGCACTGAGCACGTGCTAGGTAGCTCACATGACCCTACACTAACTGGCGCCGTTGTGGCGCCGAAAGGACGAGAAATGAGTAAGGTAGAGTCCACTCTAGGGAGGGATCAGATCTACACTAAACCGAGTCACTAAGTAAGAGTATGCTATATCTCGATGAGAACGCAGAATCTAGCGATGTGGAAAATACCAGAGGATAGGGTACAGTATGCAGTATGTATGGTACGAAGCGGGACTTGGCGCGGTCAAAGGAGCGCGCGCTACAGCGCCGACTTCAACACGAGGCCCACAGTTTGCTGCAAAGGTCTTTCGAGAACTACATGAAGCATTGAGAATAACAACGTCTCTCAGCACAGTGTACCACCCTAAAACGGATGGACAAATGGAATGAGTCAATCAGGAAGTAGATCTCGACCTCCGTATCTACTGTGCGAACAACCCAAATAAGTGGTCCGACTTCCTACCAGCCTGGGCATTCATGCACAATCAACAGACTCATTCCTCAATGGGCAAGTCCTCATTTGAACTCCTGTATGGATACTAACTGGAAGTAATAGAAACCATTTGAACTAAGATAAAGCATCCAACTACGGAAGAACGACTTATGGAGCTCCAACATTCATGCTCGCCAGCTCTGGTATCTTTGCGCGCCGCTTGCCCGTCAGCTACATCCGGTCTTCGACAGTTCCGCGTGACCTTCCAGCATGGGCGTGAGCTGTCAGACTGGCATCCTGTCTGCACCATCTACTGCAATATATCATCTGTCTGCCTTCATCTGCACACGTCTTGCCCGGTCCACGGCCTTTGCTCTCTCCCATCTTCACCTCCTCAGCTTGCCGCGCTGGTCTCCCCTGTTCCTATGTCCAATGCTCCCCCCATTCTCTCTCTCCCTCTGCTATCACCCCCTCTGTTGCTATGTCCAATCGCGCTCGGGCTTGTCTGCGCTGTCTAGCATTCATTTCAGTACAAGCCAGTCTCGGTTCGCTCCGTCGGCGGCTGCATCTGCCAACCAGGCCAGCCCCCTGTCTGTCTGTGTGTGCATCCCCTCCCACAGCCTTGTCTGCTTCCAGCTGGAGAGGGCACATTTTAGTGTGATGTTCAGTGATACGGCCGCTCCATGTTCGCAGTGAGTCTGGTATCCCACCCTGCCATTGGTTCTTGTTGGGCCTGTTATGGTCTTGTTTTTAGTCTTAGTTAGTTGGTTTGTTTCTGGGGTTGTAGTGTACAATATATAGATGAGTGTCGGGGTCTCAGCAATACAGATTCCGATTCTCCTCTCCTACTCATTTACCCTCCGTGCGTGCCGTGCGCTTGCACACTTCTCGGTCACCACTCATCTGCCTCACGTGTATCACGAGCTTTGTTAGCATCATTCCTGCCTTCTGTCTCAGGCTGCGTGCCCTTGGCTACATGCCACCAGCTCTGCGTGAGCATTTTCTGCCATTGCGTGTGACTCGGTGCTGAGTGCGCCTGTGTTTTGTGTTCTGCTCCCGCTCCTTCCACCCTCGAGCATCCGACTGCTCCTCCACCTTTTGGCGGTCTGTAGTTTCTGCTGGCTTTCAGTAGATCCTCTGTACTGTACACATCATTTGGAGCCCACCGCGAGGGGTTTAGTCAGCTTCCGCTGAGGCTGCGAGGCATATCGCGGAACCAGTTAGCCAAGGACTCCCGTCAGTTTCATACGCCTTTGCTGCCATCAACCTATTCTACCCCATCAATGCCAACCTTCTCATCTCCTAATCAAGCTCATCCCGAGCTTACTATCAGACCACCTGTGCCACAGTTTTGACAGTGGTCGTTAAGACTGAACATAGATTCAGGTTATATTGTGGATCTAGCACAACGAATCAGTGTTTTATGCATATGATCAACATATTTGATACTGGGTTCACAAATCAGAGAAGGCTGTACCTTGTGCTAAGAGAGAGGGTGTGTTCTTTAAGGCTGAATGTAGGTTCAGGTTATATTGTGGATCAACTTGGCCTGACCTGGAACAAAGCCTATAGGTTTAAGATCTGTAGGTTTAAGTACCTACTGTATGAATCAGCCGCGGATCTGAATCAAGGATTTGAAAAATGTTGACCTGCTGTAGGTCACTTAATACAACCTAGATCTATATTTTTCTTTAAAATAGTTCATATTTGAGGAGCCATGTAGAATATACTCAAGTCATGACCATAGTAAATACTTGATTTATCTTGTAGAGTAGTTGAAAAGACAGTGCTTTGAACTCCTCTATGATATTCTGCACTCTAAGTCACTATACTTAAGTGTGTTTCTATATTTTTTACGATTGATGAGGAACGAAATCAATCATTTATAATGAGGTGCACTTCCCGCCAGCGCCATGTAACTTGGTTTGAAGTGGGCCAATTCTGGCAGGTGACGATTGATGAGGAACAAGACCCATGAGATTGCTCATCTTGATGACTTTGATTGACCTTAGATTAATAGTATATAAATCAAAAACTCTGCAATGCACTGCATTGTAATAATGTTATGCTAGATGCATAGCCTAAGATGGTTATTTTTTCCTTTATAGTAGATTTGCTTGTGCAGTAGCCTATAACTATATTTATCTGAGATTGTATATCAAGGTTTCATAGCTTAGTGGTTAATGTGTCCTTTGTGAATTTCTTGAGGTTGAGGGTTCAACTCCTGTTCAGCACTACTTGTCTATTTTCAAGCTATTTGAAGGCTTTTTTTATAAGTGGCAGAGGCTATTAGAAAGAGCCCTTTGAACACTTTTTAATAGTGGTAGTTTCATAGAATTAGGGTCACTATTAGCAGAGATATTAGGCAAATAAAAAATGCACAAATGCCTCATATTGGGTGCTTAATCTATACCATGAACACTATCAAGCCGCTTTTAAACACTTTTAAATACAAGTAATTCCGCATCATTCGACCTGATATTAACTGAGATAAGCCAAATAACAAATTATACAACCATCGCCTATATTAATGTATACACTAGTAGTGCTATCTATTATATCTATTGCAGCTTGGTGTAAACGAGAAGGCTAGCAGCATACCTCTTGTGCTTCAAAAGATCTGTGGAAGTCATATTAATAATGTTTCCAATATACTCTGTATCTTCTCCCATTTCAAATCCATCATTATACCACACTTCACCGGACTTGTCTACAATTTTGGCTACAAAGTGGTTTGGAGCAAAGTATACTATGCCACATAATCTGTACAACTGTGGATGTTCTGGAATTGTGATCTGGTTCTCCACTTCAATTTTCAGCTTATAAACTACACATGTTACAAAATTAGGAGCCTCCATATAAGTCAGCTGCTTGATCATAGGTCGGGCACAGTTGGGGCATTTTTTCTCTGACTTCTGAGTAAAGTATGCCTTCAGCCACAGATTAACTAGCCTGTCCTTGTAAGACCCCATCTTGTTGAGCTGATTCTTCCAGATAAACTTGTCAAATGTCCACATCACCATCTTTAGTCTAATACTAGGGCCCCTGTGATGACAACTTCTGCATAGGTATTGTTTGTTTACTGTATCTTCACTGGTATTCAACAGCTTTTGTCCCAACGCATATACATCAATGCCTTCACTTCCATTAAAGCCAAGTGCAGGGTCTTGCTGGCCAATATGGCCTCTTATGATGTCCTTTCCATTTCTCAATGTATGCTGTGGATCGAGCCCGGTGCACTTGCTGAATATATCACCAATATAGCCCAGTGTTGCATTGTTATCTGGAACATTGATATTCCAGGCCTGTTGACATTCAGTATATACTGCCAACAATATAGTAAGTAGGGCATCATAAGCACAGCTATGGTTGTTCCAAGGAAACCCTTTAAACTTGGGTGCTTGGGAGTTGCTGATCAGTAGTGCAAACTTGACCTTCTTAGTCTGCCTGAATTCTGAGCCACCTTCAGTTTGGTCCTCTTCCAGACTGCGTTTATCTTTCTTCAAACCAGTGTCCGTGCTAGTGGTAGGTAAAGTCTGGGACCCCTTGGCTGGAACATAGTACGAGGCTGGAAAAACGTCGGTTGGAGCCTTTTGATGGGCTGGATACCAGTCTTCTTATCAGGATAATCTCCCAGGGCAGGGCCTCATCTAACTCCTCGACAGGGAAGGGATTGCTCTTTGACCACTTGAGATCTTTATGCATTGCCTTGGGGATGTAGTTTTCTCCTTTCCACTGTCTGAAAGAATGCACAAGTTCACCTCTAGTGATGCCTGTGACCTTTGGTGAAGATTTCCCCTCATATCTTAGCCTGGTTATCTCATCCATAATCTCCAGCTCCCTAAACTCCTGTCTCAAGTCCCCTGTTATCCCTCCAGTAAGGTATTTATTATCAAAGCCTTGCACAATAACTGTGCCTTCAAGTGTTGACCCTCTTGACAATGCAGTGTAAATTGACTGATGACTGTTGGCACTATGCAAGTCAACAACATTGTTAGGTCTCGTTCGACCCTGTGAAGCAAAGTCTGTCATAGCAAAGTTGGGAACAATGCTGACTTGCATTCTGTTGACATATAGTATGCTGCCATTAGGCATCCTGCATTTTATTTTTTGGGAGCTGGGAGTAATGGGCACTACATTTTGTGGAAGCCCCTCAAGTTTAATTGGAGTTGGTGGGCAAGTCAGTCTCACAAATAATGTCTCCAGAGCATTTTTGGTTTCATCAATAGGCCGTGATTTCCAGCCTACCACCTCTGCCTCTGCACCATTTGTCACGCAGCATTCTGTGGCCTCATTGTATTTAATCATCACTGGCATACCTACACACAGAGACAACTTGCCCGGTCTGTGGTCTGTCAAATAATGGTCCAAGGCCCAGAGCTGCTCTTGCAATGCAGGATTAATCAAGTTGGTTTTTCTCCTAGGATTGACTGCCTTTTTCTTGACCGCCTTTGATGCATCGTCATCAACCTCTCCTCCAAACTTGTCTATTGAATAGAAATGGACCAGTTCTTGATTAGTGTCTCGAGCAAACTGCTCAGATCCTAGCCGGTTAAGTTCATCACGATGAGAATTGAATCTTGTAATGATAGAGATGTTGCGAAACCTGGGTTGATTCAACTTTGGTCTATTGGGCCCTCTGCCAGCAATTCTAGATTCTAGCAATGTAATATCCTCTGGTGTACAGGCTCGGTATCTGAGATTTTCTAAACATTTTTGCAGCTTAACGTCATCCGGCAATAAAGACCTTTGTCGCATATTTTCCCTGAGTATAACAACAGTGGTAAACTGATGCCAAACTGCCTTGCCAATAGAACCCTCCTGTTTGGTGTGACTATTCGTTGTATGCACGGTATGTCCAACTTTGTAGTCGTACAACGCTGATCCTCCCATTGTGGAAGCAAGTTGGGCAAAGTCTCCTGCAAATATCATGTTGATTCCTTTAAAGGGCTGGCCGTCATTTCTTAGAGCTGCACACATTCTGGAACAGATGGTGTACAAGGCGTGACAATCAACCATACTGATCTCATCAATAAAGATATAGTCTACATTCTGCAGCTTGGCTCTAGCCTGGATTAGGGTTGCCAAAACTTCTTTTTTGGCTGATCTATTGACACCAAGCACTGAATGATAGGTAGATCCACCAATCAAAGCTGCAGCGGCTCCGGTAGGTGCAAGACACATAAATCTATAACTCTCCTTGTGTTCAGCAAAGAAGTGACTAAGAGCCTTAATTACCTGTGACTTGCCAGTGCCTGCCATACCACCCAAGTACATCTTGAGTTGCTCACCGTTAGACTCCACTGCATGATTGGCCACTATTCTGAATGCACGTTCCTGGGCTTCATTTAGGCTAAATTTAATAGCCGTGTCATCAATAAGCTTCTGCACTTTTGTATTGCTCGCTTTGAAGTCTTTACTGAGAAAATATTTCTGGTCCACCACCTTTATCTCTCCAGCTTCCTTGTTGCTAGGCTTATAATTTTTAGACTTTTCATTTTCATCAGCCTGAGCTTCTCGTGCATCCAAAATAGCCTGCCTCTTGTCTGCCAGCAGCTGCTTCCATTCAGATGGGGCCTTGTCTTGGCTGAAATTCATCTTTTTGGGCAGCTTTGGTGGTTGTTTGATATCCATCTTATCCAGCCAACCTACAGCATTGATTGTAGTTGCAAGGGCTTTTGTTGGCACCGCCTCGTGATCTCACGACTGGAAGGCTCCGCCAGAGCCTCAGCGGCAGTAATCAGGGCTTCAGACTCTTCATTATTCTGATCGTAATATCCCCATAATGCTGAGTATCCAGGTCATCAATATCTTCACGGTCAAGATTCATAGGCATTTTATGGCCCTTCTTCATCTTTTTCTCTGCGCTGAAAAGTCATCTCTGGCATCGTTGCATTCATACTTGATCATGAAGTTGTCCATAATTTGCTCCTGCCGGGGGGTGAAGCTATGACCAGTAAATGCATCGTGCCATAGGGCATCCTTATCTGGCCTTAGGTCGTGGCCAGAGCGCCAAGGCTTGAACAGGGTCAACATAGTCAGGCAATATTCTTCACGACTCCCACCACCATCTCTCCGAGGGATGGCCCCACCAACAAAATTGGGAACTAACCCTTGGCTCTCATCCACTAGCATCACATGATGTGTATTATACTGAGGATGGTTGGGGTGGAACTTGAAATGTTTGGATGCAGACTTCGGTTGCTGCACCTCCTTAAACTTCTCAATATCTACGGCGAGTGCCTTATTTGACTTGGTCGTCAAAAGTAGCTCATTGTCAGATTCCTCCTCTTCCTCCTCAGCAAGTGGATGTGCTCCTCCCTTCAGTTCATGCTCCTCGTTCTCATCATCTTCATACTCATAATTGATCTCTTCAGCCAGCTGCTGATTTTGTTGTATAGTGTCGATATCATCATCAATGCCATAATCATTCTCAAAGTCGCTATCACATTCTACGTCATCTACAGGGGCTGCTATATCAGGCCTTTTGCCCTTTCTTCTCTTGGTCATTTTGGTTTTCTCGTGCAATCTTATCCAGTCATACAAAGATATATCCTCATATTCCGTAGGCCGCCACATATAGTCAATCACAGGCGATAAGGCAACCACTTATTGTTGCTCACCGGATCGTTTCATTCCCAGCATTATCTTTGTCTTCTGTCCCTCCCCGATAGCTGCTGAATCATCCCAGGCTTTCATCACCTCTGATACATAACTTTTCCAGAAGCAGGTCTTGAACTTATGATCAGTGTAGTGGTCTGGATGCTTTAATAGATACATTGCAGCCATAGGCCCACCAATTTCAGAGGACGCGGTCAGGGCATTAACAATCTTGGTAATAATGGACCTGGCTTTATCTTTGGTAGACGACTTGCTCCCCAACAGTTCAGTGTTGCGTTCAAATACTTGCTGTATGGACTTGAACATCACATGCGTCTTCAATGGCGTCTTGGTAATATAATCAGCGACATATGCAATTACGGATTTTATTGCCGTGCCAGATAATAAACTTGTGACATCATGATTACAGCGTAACATATAAGAAACTGAAGGCGTAAATGTGTTAAGCCAAGCTTCGCCCTTTTTCATGACTAAAGCCCCTGTTTCTGGATCTACCGCAGTGTGTGGATAAGTATCGCGAGGAAATCTGGCTTTACAGACTCCTGTCTCAGGATCTGTACAGCCACGATTATCAAACTCCCCCTTTTCTTTTATATTGATTATGGGGATATTCTCTGCCTGTTTTCCTTTGCCCTTTTTACGATATTTGGACGGCCGTTGGCGACACATGTGTCTGTTGGACTGATACAATATTTCATCCACCTCCTCAACATATTTTTTCCACCACAAATGATATTCAGTGCATGCCTGACATTGATCAATTTTCTGTTCATTTGTATGCTCAGTAGCACATTTAACAGGCGGAGGCTTGGGCAAGGTTTCAGTAGGACATACATGGGTGGGGTCATTTTTCTTTCGCTTCTGAATATCTGTGGCAACAGTGTCCATAGTGCCATTGACAAACTCTCCCTGATGTACTCCCTCTAAATACTCTACCATGGCCTTTTGGAAGTCAGATGTGGGGTCCATAATTCTATTGCGGATCTCCTGAGGACTCAGTGAATTTTTAATCCACAAGAGCATGTGTAAATGCAATGTCAGACGCCCTTGTTGCTCCACAGTACCGTAATATCCAGATGTTTCACCATATAATCCAGGCCTATCTAATCCAACTCCAAGAACATGTTTGATAAACATATCCACCATCACTTTGAAAAATCTAGCACCAGCAACAGGATTGTTGGCAATGAGATTCATACGCTCTTTTTTATCTCTAAACTCTGGAATAAATTCCTGACTAGTGTCTGCAAAATACAATGCTAGTGGATGCTTGACATCAGCAGGCGCGAATGTAACGAACCAAGAAGGTGCACCGAGATAAGACACCAGTGACCAAATTTCATTGCGCATGTACTTTTGCTAGTCACAGAGCCTTGCACTTTATAGTTGACATGATCAAGGTCAGATAATAGTCGGAAACACTTTTTCTCTTCTTCAGTTTCAGGCTTAACACTGCCCTTCTTCATGCGTTCAATAAGACTGGCCAATATCCGTTCATTAATGGTCATCAGCCTTTGTGCCACATCATGGAATTTATTCTTGTCAGCAAGCAAATAACCTGCAGTCGTTGAGCTTTTGATTTGTTCATGGTTTAAGGCAACTAAGGGGAACAACGGTTCTAACTGAAAACATTTATCGTGGTACATCAGCAACTGTTCTTTACGCTTTTGTTCAGATACTTTGTGAATCGAATGAATGCTTCTAACTCCGCCAAGACCATATGGGAATAATCAAGGAAACATTTGAGGATAAAGTGCAGGGTTGTTATATAGGCTCTCAGGTTGTTTATATTGACCTATGCCTAATACCTTCCCCCCTGACTTGAAATGCTCAACTGCGCGTGCTGTAATTTCATAAGGTCTAATTTTCCCTAGATGCTCCAAGGTTTTTCCTGTCAAGCCATGTACAATAAATGGACATTCGCCCTCCTCCGTGCCTTCATCTTCATCTAGATTATTCACAGCAGTAGATTCTGGGTCTTGATTAGATCCCGTGGTCTTGGTAAAATTGACAATTACAGGCGGCTCATCTTCAGGATATGAATTGAGATTGTCATATGAAATTTGCAAGTCTGCATAGTCGACGTGATTGAGCTTCAACCACTCCAATGCAGCGGCGACTTTGTTATGCCTTACTAACATAGGGGTACGCTTATACTCCTTCTCAGTAGGTACATTGGGTCCTATATATATAAAGGCAAGAACATCATCGAGATCCTCTTTAGGCGGAGGTAGCACAGAATAAATCTTTGGCATCGGAAGGGAGTGGCTCACAACATTAGCCTTCATTTTTGACATACCAGACATGTGGACTTTCACTATACACATATTGTGTTTGACCCTTGAAATCAATAACTTTTCGGTCCAACTAAGACCCTTGAGAGCATCAGGTACTTCACCAATCCATAGGCCATTGGCCAAACTGTTTACTGGTAATTTGTTGTTAGCTAGATCACATAAACAAGTTGAACAGATATCATCACAGTCTGGCAGCATAACTGGACCTGGAATACAGTGAACAGGCTCAGTGAGATGTTTACGTTCTTTGCGGGTGACTGGTTGTTCAGCAATAAGAATATCTTTGTCAAATTCAACATCCTCCATCTTATGCAACTGAGACTTTGCAGTTAACAATCCACATACTGCACAAGCTGATTCTTTATGAGTGTGAGGATCTATGGCTGTTGAAAAATCTTGTATTATATTTGAAATCAAGTCTTTAGTGGGTGGTTCAGGGGGAAATGCACCTGAGGTATCTGATATTTTTTTTGGGCTATTTTGTCTCTTTCGCACCTGTTGCACACGTGTCTTAATAGATACATGTTTATCAATAGAGCGAAATAAAGATATCAATTTTGGACAGTCTACACAGATATGTGTTTGCAACGCAGACAATAAACTATCCTTGTTGCTTTTGGTAGTAGTTCCTAGGACATTATGCTTCTGTGCAATGTCTAATAAGCTAGCCTTGGGAAGTCTACATATAAGTTGTTGCAAAGGCATATTCACAAGTACCATATCAGATGCAACCACTGATGCATCTTGATATCGCAGCCTGCATATCTATAGTCGTGATTATCATCAGCTTCACCATCAATTATATAAGGAAGAATACTATTAGCAGACCAGCGTTGAGCGCTAGGACATCGCATTTGTGTTTGTTTAGGCAGAGGGCCCCTCCTTTCAAAATGTAAGAGGATGAAATGATAGACCTACACACTGGATAAGGATAATAGAGTTGAAGAACAGCGACCTTATAGTCCCAAACAGTCATCACATTTTGATAGAGCTTGATACCAATGCGCTTTATCAACATCTTGGTAGAAGAACAGATAGTTATACGAGGTATACTATCATCGCATTTGTAGAATCGATGAACAATTGTCCAAAAGGTGCGTGATAAAATGGTGTTCATCAAAGGTGTAGCACTTTCTAAGCGCATGTCTGATGAAATTCTGCCTTTATGAGCTTTGGTGCTTGCCAAGGAGGTGCCCAAAACTCCGCCCACAAGGGGCTCGGTGCTTGTCAAGAGGGTGCCCGATAAACCCCGCCCCACCGGGACGTCAAAAACAAGAAGTAATTTCTCCTTCATTGGAGAGGGGCCCTGTATTACAATGTTGAGATGGTATTAATACGGCATAAGTATGGCTTTACTCACCAAAGACGGGTTCCCCATAATGTTTGGGGCTCAGCGGGAGAAGGTTTGATGAACCTCCGTCCCATTGAGATGATAGATTAGAAGAAGGTATATATACTCCTTCATGAGCGAAGCCTATATATGCATATTCAGAATATATGCAGCAAAGTATTGGGTTGTACACTTACCGCAGGCGGAACTCGCTCCGTTAGTTAAGTGTGGTGTTTGTAACAAGGCTATTATCCATGAAAATGCATTAGCCTCCCAGAGGAGACAGCCCATTATCCATAGAAAGAGAGAGAGATAGGCCAGAGGCTTCATAGTGTGTATTTGCGAGTTGGTTGTGAGAAAGAGGATGACGGCAGGATCTAGGCGACTCTAAATGCTCAAGCGCCCAAAGTTCAACCGCATCATGTGATTTTGAATGTCAGACGCCAAAGGGAAAGCGCCCATTCATTCAAACTTCAGCTCATCTTGTTCTCTCATACCCTCTTATTCTATTAAACTGTCTTCTTCCAAATAGTAAGTAATTGATAGTGCTAATGGAGTACACTGCTAATGACTTGATTTATCTTGCATTCAAACATCTAAAGCCCCATCATGAACACCTTTCCCGCTGCATTCGCTCCCAATATCTCCGATCCTCTTACTCAGGCCTTTAGCAAGCGTCACATCTATGACAACATATTTTCTCGCCTCGGCCCCATCCAACTCACTCGAACATCCTCCCTCAATCGCATCATTCATCGGGCAGCAATGGACTTCAATATGCGCGCTTACAACGTGAATCGAAGGGTTTCACATTTCTTCGACGATCCTCTTTCCTTCCGATCTCTCATAGCTCAGACTCATACCCTTATCTCTGAATCCTTTGCCCTGCAACTCCTCGATCGCACGTATTATCCTGATTCTGACCTGGACATTTATGTTCTTCCAAACAACGACCTCCTTGACGTTGGGGCGTACCTGTTTCAGCAAGGATATAGGTACACGCCTCGGCCCGGACAACATATGGACTTCACCAAAGATGCCGAGCTTGTCCTTGCCACTCTTGACAAGATGCCGTATGTTATGGACAACAACAATGAGATCGATCTGCTCTATTGTATGAAGAGCCTCTGAGCTGTATATGCTTTTGAGTGTTACATTGCTTGGGGCGATACACGCAAGGTACAGATCATTGTGCCTCGTATATCTCCCTTAACCTGTATCTTGGACTTTCACTCCAGTGCATTTACCTTTGATTAGTATCCTATAACATTTGAATGATAACACCATTGCCAGCTTGCATTATGAACATGATCACATACAACACCGTCTACTCGCTCTATCTATTTGCCACATTCGGGCATTGAGAATCTCTCAAGTTCAATCTGCAGTCCCATTCGAACAATCTTTCAACAAATGCGCTCTTGAGGCTAGAAAATGCTTGCAAACGCTCCTCCCATCAATTGGTCTTTCGGACACGTCACGCAAAGCAACCCGAGGTATCCCTCCTATTTTGCCATCGACTCCCTCCGACACGTTGATGACCGCTATTTCTGGGTCGTCCCGCTCAACATATCCAGAGTCGCTCTACCGCCCGTGCTGTTGTCTTTCCGACCGGATCTCGCATGGGATCCTGCGGCTGAGGGCAGATGGAAGCTGGTGACGTCAAACAGTTGGGATAACAAGATCGACATCACACTGGTTGGAACGGATGGCACAAGTGCTAGCTAGCCGTACACTCGACCCGATTTCCTTGAGCACGTCATCCCTTTGCTGGTCCCTCCGGGATGTCAGAGTAGATGGATATCCCTCTGGGAGGCACTAGGGAGGCGTCGCCAAAGCGTGGACTTGGTATGTAGGTTCGATGAAGCTTATAACTGATTTATCCTTGTTGGTAGGTGGGACATTGTGGTATCTGCCCGTAGAGAATGGTATCTTGCTGGGAAGCACATCTAGTGGATAAAATTCATACAGAGAGAGCATGGTACAGTATGTTCAATCATTGTTTACTAGTTTATAAGGCAGACATTAGACCATTTGTGATGATCGCAATAGATTTAGATGTCTATGTCTGGATTCAAGTGCTCCATTCATTTTGGTATGGATAATGTTGGCATACGCACATTATTCAAGTGTATAGTTATGAAGGCCAGATCTTATGTAATGTGTTTCATGAGCTTGAAAGTTGATTGCACACATAACTGACAATACTCGCTGCAAAGGACGCAGCCTCTCGTTCAACACAATGCAAGGGTATTCATATCATAACACAGGAATCTTATTCAATACTACCAGAGCATATACAAAGAAACCTATAACATGTATGATATAGCAACATAATAAACTGCGTATCAGCACTGTGGTACCTAACGTCCAAGGGGAAAAGTAAAATGTTTCTTCAAGAAACACATTAAAAGATGAAAGAAGGAAGAAGTAGGAAAACACGTCAACAATAGATAAAGGGCTAAAAAGGGAGTAAGGATTGAGTGGAGAGCGGGAGGAGGATTACTGAAAATGTGTTAAACAAGGATAGATACGAGAGGATGGCAAGCAGGTCAATGATATGCGAAAAGGGGAATGGGGGTAGCAGGATAGGAGAGATGGATCATAGTAACAAATAAGAAGCGCCATGGAAAGAAAGAGGATATGCATGCGGCCCCAGTATAACTAGGCATATTTGGAGTCATCAGCACGACCCAACAGAACAGCACCATAGAGCTGAAGACCTAAGCCCCGACCTGCGTCCTCAGAGACTGAGGTCGACGCACCCCTCGCCTTGTTGTTCAGCTTGTACGTGGACGCACTATAATAGACGATAATGATGTCCCCGTAGCGCAACTCGCCATTCAGCAGAAGGAGCTCGTAAGTCTTCTCGATGGTGAAGACACCATCGAGAACAAACTTGGACCTGCGGAACTGCTTTCAGGCATCCCAGATGGGGACTGTAATAATATGTGTGAGCTTTGTAGTCGCAAAAAGCATAGACTGGTGCGACTTACTGGTGGTATCTGTGGGCCAAGACGTCGTCGACGCCATGACGTGAAAGCTCTGGCCTGGATGAGCTCCTGTGCGGGACGGTCGTTGTTGACCCTCCCTGGCTGCTACTAGCACCATTGAGCATGAAGCTGGGGCTACAAAGCAAATTGAACATAAATGTTTGAGCTTTTTGAGAGGTATGCAGACTTACGGCGGCAGCCATGTTCGGTCGATCCATAGGCATGGTCTGGACAACAAGACCGTTCATTCTGGCATCACCTATCTTGGGCCCAAAGATGTGCGCCTTCAGCTTGTTGACCCCAAAGACAGTGCCGATGAAGTCGCCCATGCGTAGCCACTCCTGCTGGAAGAGCGCGAACATGATTTGCTTGGCGAGCCTGTCGCTGCTAGCGTAGGCTTGGGTAGAAAGCGAACATTGCTCTGCAGAGCGATGCCAAGAGAGAGAGGATTGCACGCGAGGACCGGTCCGGGTCTGAATGGCGAGAACACGTTCGAGGGGCGCCTTGGATGGTGGTGGCGAGCTCGGGATCAGCACGAGAAGGGTTGAGTGCGAACTGGCGGGCCTTGTCGTGGCTCAAGCCGAGAGTCAAGAGCAAGCCACTGCAAAATGCGGTTAGAGTTGACCAGCACACAATTTTAAACAGAGACATCGTGGGATGCATTTTATAGTTCGGGACGTCAAGTATAGTCTTGTGGACATCGGCGGTAAGAACGTAGAGCCACTGAAATCATACTCGACCGGGCTAAAAGGCCTTTGCATATCAATAAGGAAGGGAGACGGAAAAGAAACTGAAACAAACTCACTGCAACAATGGAAGAATCTTGGCCATCTCCGGATGCTTAGAGAGATCGATAATACCATCCTTCGAGTAAAAGATCCTGCCTCGCTTGTCCTCAATGTCCTTGTCTTCATTGCTGGAGACACGGCTCTTGCCCTTCTGAGGAGTGACAAGCGACATGACATGTAGCACAGAGAGTGGTGAGTCCAACCAGTGCCTGATGTAGAAAGCAAAAAACTTACCCAACTGGGCAGACGGATCCGCCTCATCTTGGTCCAAGTCCATGCCAGGAGTAGGCGAGTGAGGCTTACGCAGCACATCCTTCTTCCTCAGAACGTACTCGGGAAGATCCTCGTCTGGCGTCTCTGCAAGAGGAGGGCTGCGCGACTTGACAATCCAATCCTCCGGATCGTCCTCGATATGCGTAGTTGAATCGTCATCGCTAAGATACAAGGATGTAAGTTGTCAAAACAGTAGGTTAAGTGTGAGGTGAAACTTACCTCTCCTGCGTGCCGTCGCTTTCTTCAGCCTCTGCATCCATCAGGCTAAAAGAGTGTTATTAGCAGCGATGACACATAAATGTGTTCATTGTAAGCATACCTCTCCTCCCTTTTGGAGAACAGTCCCTTTTTGGACATCCTAATAAATAGATCACATGAAAATTGGTAGTTTGACAAGTAAAGGAAAGCAGACGTACTTGACCGGAGATTTGTTAAAAAAATCTGATGCAGAGCTAAAACATTGGTTAGCACATAACTTTCGTATCATCGAAACATAGTAACATACTCAGGGGCCTTGACCGCAGAGGTCTTGGTGCGAGCAGGCTTCTTACCGCCTGTCGCAACAGCCTTAGGCTGCGACACAGCCTTTCCCTTCGGCTTGGACGTAATGATGACCTCTGCCTTCCCAAAGCCCACAGCGCTATAAACTGGTTAAGTATAAAGAGCAATGATATAGAAGGATTTGAACATACCGCAAATCCGTCTTGCCATTCTTCTTCCCAGCTGGAGTCAGCACGAGCTCCACCTCTGGAGAGCTGACAAAAAACTGGTAAACTTTGCAGTCACATGCAGATCTAAAGAGACTTACCGCTGGCGCTGCTTTTTGGTGGGAGGCGCCTGCTCCGCTCGCTGTCGAGTTCTCGCTACGGTCTCGCTGTAGAATAGTTAGTTTACATCTAGAAAGAAGACTGAAAGAACTCACCTAATGGTGCGCGCTTATTGGCAGTGGACTTCATCGGTGTGCGACCGGTTGGCTGCTTACTATAGACAAATGTGTTAGTTAGTGGGTTTATACAAATGAAAGGAAACATACCGTGGCGAGGGCTTTCCGGAGATTCAAGCTCTTGGTCATCCTCCAGGATGCGCACCCCTGAATAAGGGTAACAGTTACTATATGTGTCATCAAAGATAGTAGATGATTACTTACTTCGGGGTCCGCATATAGGTAGGGCGACTGTCGGGACGATGAGCATCAGCCTCCCTAAGATTGCATAGTGTTAGCAATACTCAAAAACTAACTGACAAGGAGAGAAAAGACAGTACTCACGAGTCAATAGACTTTGGAGCCTGGACCGCACTCTTGGTGCTGGTCCTAGCACAGGAAAATATAAGCGAAAGTGCGCGCTAGATAACAGATCCGACATACTGAACTGTGCGCTTCTCTGCCACTGCCTTGGTGATCTTCTTCTTGGGGGTTTTTTGGACAGTCTCCGCCGCCCTATACTCTGATTAGCCCAACGATCTAAAGACTGCCACCAAATAAGCAGAACTTACGACTCATCTTCATCGGCGGATTCCTGCATCTTGATGACACTCTTCTTGCTGGTCTTCACTCCCAGTTTGGCCTTGGGAGCAACGGGCTCCTCGTCGTCGTCGCTAGGCACAACTTCCGGGCTGCCTGGGATGAGCATACTGGAGAAGCAGGAGGCAAAACACAGCTCACCTTTTTACGACCTTGCGAGGCGACCGGGCCTGCGCTTGAGGGGCCTCCAGATCATCGTCGCCATGGGCGGTGTCCCTAAAAACTCAAGTGATCAGCATAAGACAATATGTGAGTTTTATAATAATACACGTAATTTTTATCCAAATTCGCAGCCGGAGTGCGCTTACGGGAGTGGGCGTGGACTCTGTCTCTTCTTCGTCCTGAGCTAATGCCTTGATGGTCTTAGACTGCCCGTGCTTGGACAGAGTCTCGACAAGAGCGAGATCTTCTCCATCCTCAGACTCGGTCTCCTCCTTGACCTTGGTGGCCGCGCTGCATATATGGTCAGCTAAGTCAGGTTAATAAACATAAACTCACATACTTTTTGGCAGCACGGGTGCTACGGGTGGAACCTGTGGTGGCACCACGGCTAGAACAACAAATATCAGAAGAGTATAAACATAAAGCAGAGAAGATGGACTCACCCTCGGCCACGACCACGTCCCCGGCCACGAGTGCCCCAGACAGGGGGGGTAGGGGCGGGGTCGCTGTCATTGTCGTTGTCGCTCACATCAGCACGGATGATACCCCTCGGACTGTTCACCAAACACAAGTCAGTGAGGAGACCTGCAGACAGGTAGCACGAAGACTTACGCCTTGCCTCCAGTGGACATGGCAGCACGGTGGCGGATAGGCTTGTTGGACGACATGGCAATTGAGGAGACTACGGGTTGGATAGGAGCAGAAATGGAGGCAGGGAGCAAAGATTTGCAGAGGGACGGTGGATACTAGAGCAGAGGGATATGCAGGTGAGGATTTATATATTGTTGCAGAACCACTTTGTTTGTTTGTATGACTTTGGAGTCTTCGGTTGGAAATGTAAACTGCCTACCCATACTGGTCCATTTGACCATCTTTAGCAGATCTCATAGATCTCACAGGCAAATTAGATGGCACCGGTGATACTATTTTAGACCAATCGCACTCATTTGCTCCAGCCATGCTGCCTCATGATTTATGTCTTTAAAATTACATGCAAGGCACCCGTGTTCATCCGGAGGAAACAACCTGATGGCGACAGCTGGTTGGCTAACTAGAATGGCTTCAAGATCACTCATGTTGCTGAACCTCCTAGTTTCAGGAACAAACAGCCGATATTGCCTCGCTGCAAATAAGCTGTTGGTATCCGTGGAACTCTGGCCATTGTTTACATTATTACAAGATTAGTGTTGAATTCTTTCATTGTATATTTTGACAGGAGTGAGTTGTACTAAGTCTGTTTAATGGAGGTTGAGTCTACCAGATTTTATAAGGAGTGGACAGACAACCGTGTGTCTACAGGGCACAAATGTCAAGCACATGCCATGATGGGAGGACTTAAGCGGTTTCACCAGGATACCTTCTACTGATATTACATGCATGGTGCACCTGTCCGTTGGCATTCACCAGTTCTACCATTTGATTTAGTGATCCAACCCCCTCCGAAGCACTAGCATAGATCCGCTCTCAGTCAGTAGAGACTGTCACATATACCAATGGTCCTAGATGGAGCACCTACCTAACTCCCCTTCTCCGAGTCCCCACTTCTGTTCCTGCGTCCCATCCGCTCCAAGTCTGTTGCTGCTTTATCCACATCTGTTGTTGCTTCCTGTCTATTTGCTTCATAGTAACTCCTCCTTGTTAATTCACCGCAAATTTGCTGCAATTTTATATCAGTCTCAATGGCCGTTCTATCTCAGCTTTGTGATGGACGTGACAAGTATCGTGAGTACCCACCTTATACTCATCTTCTCAAGCCATTTGTTTATTCAAGAAGAAACGGCATTGAGGGAACTTTTCCTGGAGAAGGCAAAGGAGGAGGATGGCTTTCAAGAGCTGCAGATGGTGGAAACGGTCAGTACATCGTCTTCTAAAGAACAGTACGACACGATCTCACATCATGAGTTGTCTATATAGACAATGACTGTCGAGGAAGCCACATACATTGCCGAGCAGTCTGCAGGCAAATGTGCCTTCCTAGCCCACAAGCCCATTGACCCAAAGGCCCTCGATGAAGTCGTTCTACGTATTCAAGGATTTATCATCGACCTAAACCTTCCACCCTTACGCAAGTACCAGTGAGTGTCTTATTCATATGACTGTGATCATGGCCCAAACACTTACATATTATAGCATTCCACGAAACAGCAGTCATCTCATCGACCTCAAGCAATCTGTCACCCTCACAGAGTTAGGCGTTCAAGGCTTTGATGCTGCCATTCGAGGCATCCAAAATATCTATCAAGTCTTCGCTAACCACATTAGCAAATCTGGAGGATGCCTGAGAGAATGGGTTCCAGGTTGAGACCAACAGGATCTGACACTTACCTTTGCTAGCCGCTACCTCACATCGAGTCGCGATGCTGGAGAAGAACCTCTGACTGATTTGGCTGAGTTTGTGGACCCGTTCAATGTTCTCCGACCCTTGCTTCGCGGTGAGGTGCACACCGTCGACAATGTGGTGGAGTACTGGGAGCGTCGCAAGTATAGCGAAGGGTACGTCGCTATCAGTTATGTTAGTGTATGCTACCTCTGCTAATGACCAGAGACTTAGCTTTGATTACGATGCTGTCAAGCCATTCATGTTCACCCTCACCAGTCTGGTGGAAGTTCAAGTTAGCTTCATGATTGTGCGTGTTGCACGTCAAGAGTATGCTTTCATCCCCAAACTGCGCGCTATATGTCTGTTCAATCGCATGGTGGAATCGGTAAGTCATATCACATGCGTTCACATTACTAACATCAGTCACTTACCGCGTCCAAGGACTATAACCTATCTACTATACGCGTCCTCGCTAGTGGACGACTGTCTCCTTTGAAGAAGGTCAAGCGCAAGATTGGTTATGGATCAGCATCGTCGTCGGATTCAGGAGGAGATGGTGGAGATAAGACGCCCAGCAAGGCAATGAAGTGTCTTTGTTTGTTGGAGAACAACAAGGCTGATGTTGAAATGAGAGGTACTAATTGACCTTAGGTCTTAGTCATCTGCCTGCCATCTGTTGACAAGTTCGCCATCGTCTACCAGTATACATTGCATCAGATCGTAATACAATCCCATATCTGTCCACTGTGTGAGATATCAAAACTCCCCAACCCCCAACTTGCCCTTCATCTTGCGCATCAACCGCTGATACTTGCAAAGCATATGCTCCACCATGATTGGGTCGAATCGAATCAATGCCTGCTCATCCTATGTGAGATGCCTTCAAGAAAGTCATAGACCCAGCAAAATGCTGCGATGATATCATCCTTGAAGGGTACCTGCAACCAGTTGCCTGGCTTTATGTAAGCCACTACAAGCACCAAACCCTTGCAGATCAGAAAGGATTTGACCCATGATCTGTGCATCTAGAAGGCGACTTGACCAGTATCGCGAGTCGGTGGTCAACAGATATCCCAGTAAATCGCCTACCAAGAGTAGTACCTTTTGAGACGCCCATTGACCATCAACAGAATCCTGCTGCCTCCTTAGTATCCACTGTATTCTGGTGTTCCTTGCAGAAGACTCGCCAATCTGCATCTGTATCAAAATATATATGAATGTACTTATCAAAGTTGCATCGCGATGGCTAGGGGCATCCACTATAAGCATGCAGGTTGATGAACTACTGGGAAGAGATATTGAATTGGTGCATTTCCACGTTCATTTTCCAGGACTGAAGATCCCACCAAAAGCAGAAAGGGATCTGGTGGTCAAGAAGCATCGGAGAGTTGAAGAGGGCAACTCAGAAGATGACAGTGCTATAAATGCCCCACCAGAAAATGTGTTCAGCGCAGAATAGGGACTTAGAAATTGAACAAGAGAGTGTCAGTTCTCAGAAAGGCAGATAAAAGTTGGGGTCTATTTGCACCAGAGACTGGAGAAGTGTGGAATTGACTGGTTGTTTAGAATGGACAAGTAGTATAAGGAATTTGATGAATTGGGGTATTTTCAAGAGCTCTCAGATATAGAATAGTTCTCCAGAGGCATGAGAGTTGGTGCAAAGAGCCTGGTGCAATGATTAATAGGTAATAGACAATTTGTGTTCCAGCATATGCAACGTATATTTATATGTTGTGTCTCTTTATCTTCCTGCACAACCCTCTATATTTTTAAATAGTGTATGGGTCTTTAGTGATGATAAAGCTGATAAACTATAACTTGCACCTGAAGATATTTTTAGTTCTGTTATAGCAAGAGGATGGGAGAGAGGAATTTATTATATGTAGACTTTCTGCTATTGTTTTAGAATTACAGCTGATGCTTTTTTTGTCCTTGCATTTCACAAGTTGTACATGTACTCATGAGGTCCTCACCCTAGCTTTTATATGATATACAAGATATCTGTTTATGCATGCAATGCATCTGTAGTCTAAAAACTTTGCATCATATATTATATTATATAAGCAGTTAATCTAGTCTCGTGTTCATTTTAGCGTTCACCACACTCTATTTTATAGAAGAGCATCTGCATATCTAAGAATATGCATGACATAAACCACATTTATAAAGCATATATATTAGAGATGAATAAAACTATTAAGACTCATAGTAAGAACCAAAAGCTGTGTCCTTTCCCCAATGACGTGGTTTGTCCTTCAAAAGGCGTAGAGATGTTTGAGGAAAGAACATTACAGTAGAAATGCGACCTGGAGTCAAACCCTCATCTAAGGTCTGAGGGCCTTTTGGTATGCTCCACTCTGAGACACGATGTGGGAAGGCTCCTGAAAAGCTGATGAGCACATCTCCTGGAGCATATCTGAAAAAAGAAATATTAGTCTTGGACTTGAAGTAAACAAGTATAACATAAACCTAAAGCGAGCTTGAAGTGGAGGAATCTCCATATGTCCTCCTTCAAAGCATCCCATAAGAAAGGTTGCTGTTGGACCACCATCTTTCATATCAAAATGGATCTGGACATCTAACTTGTAGACAATAGCATGTCCAATCCATGGTCCAGGATCTTCAGTGTACCAGACTCCAGCATCAAAAGCTGCACAGTATTCTTCATAATGCTCTAGAAAAGCATGCTTGAAAAGTTGGGCTAGAAAAATGGCAACTGGACGTGTGGCCTGAAAGTACTTGCGACGGCTGCTGCTGCAATGCTACCATGGACCATATCTGCTGAGACATTTAAAGGCTGTTGACTAATGAGTGAAATTTCAATATATAGCTAAAGTTAATAGCTTACACCATTTTCATGACCTTGTTGTGGCCAAGCATGAACAAGATGATGGACACCAATACGCTCCATAGAGTCACCATTGCGTATAACATATGTGTCAACGATGCCACGGTCAGCATCATGGCGGATGTCTCTAGTAGGAACATAGGGCCGCAGCTGACTGGAGAGCCACTGAACATCCTTCCAGTAGGTTTTGAGACAGGTGCTCTATTTAAAGTAGTTAGCCAAAGCAATATATATAAGAACATTGACTAAAACAATATACCGAGATGCCATCATGATAAATCTTATCACCTCGCTTTTGAGCAGCAATGAGATCCTCCTCAGTGCGTCCTGCATATTGAGCACTTAAAGGGCAAGGATGGGTTGCATTGTACTCGGCAATAGTCTAGATATAGAAGAGTAAGTTATTTGCATTTAAAATATTCAAGTCATATGCTTACTTCAGGCTCATCAAGCCTAGAAGCAAAGAGTGCCACAACAAGTTTCTCTTCAGAGTCATAGTACTTGGCAGAGAAGGGGAGCACAGGGGTAGACTGGAGAGGGCCATCGCAGTATTCTGCATACTTGTCAAGCTCGTTCCGATTGTTGGTATGCAAAGCAAAAAGCTTTTCCAGAGAAATGTCCAGCCTGAAGGCAGGAGCATATTTACTCCAGAGTAAAGCCTTTCTCTGACTATCCTTCTCAGCAGCTATTTCTTTTGACTGGTGAGGCGTGCATGATCTGGCTTTACAGCAGAAGGAGTAGGTGGAGGAACATTTGCTTCCTTGGGAATGGTCTATAGATTGTGTAAGAAAAATAGTTCTACTTATGTTAGATCTCACTTACAGGATGCTTGTTCTTTTTAGTTTCAGTCTCTGCTGACTCACTCTCTGAAGAAGCCTTGGTCTTTGGAGGATTCTTCTAAACATTGCATTAGTATTAGAAAATATACAACAGTGTAAGTTTGACTTACAGGTGCCTTGGACTTCTTCTTTCCCCCCTTTGCTCTCCCTCTTTTCTCTGCTTCAGCCTCAGCTTCACTGCCCAGACTAAAGTCTGCTTCAGACTCAAGATTCTAGATGTTGGAGATATGTCAATAGCTTATACTAAACAGAAGTTGATTAATACTCTTACTGAATGCTTGGACTTTCTCTGGTTGCTCTTGGTCTTCTTCTTAGAGCTCTTTTTCACAGCTTCAGGCTTGGATTGATTATAGGAGGACAGTAAGCACAACAAGTATTAAAGCACTACTTAAGAGAGAAGGTAGCAGTGCTGGTATCTGTACTTACTGGAGATTGATCAACATCTTCAGCAGAAGAGTTGGATTGACTTCTCTTCCTCTTTCCAGCAGATCTAGTATTATAAGACCTTGTCATAGCAGCTTGTAGAGGTCTAAGGCCAGTAGAGAAGGCCAAAGGCAGGTATGAGTGCCAGCAAAGCAGAGACAGTGATGGTAGGAAGATAAGGATGAGTGCCAGCAAAGCAGAGCTGATGGGTTCGTCTTTTGGGCGCTTATTTTGGGTTTAGGGTTAGGGTTATGGCCACTCAATGTGTGAAGTCACATGACCACTCAAAGGAGTTGAATCACCAAGTCCAGCAGACGAATACAAAGTGCTTTTGAGTCCTCTATACTAACTGCTCCCTTGCAGCATGTACTCATTAGATGCTACCCCTGCAGAAGGTAGCAGCCAATGACTACATCCTACATCAGGAATGTACAGGCTATGAAACTACAAAGCAGTAATACATAGAGATGAGAGAGGAGCATAGAGAGCCTAAACTCTATAATGAGATACATGAGTTTCAGATCAAAGACTAGTAAGGAAAGAGAAGAAAGAGCGTGCTGAAGGAGAGAACAAAGCCTCATGAGCCTAGGTTGAGGATCTTGGTATGTTGAGGGGGTATGACCTAGAAATGATAAGTATATCAGAAATAGGAATGCCACAAGGATAAATAACACACCAGACAGAACTGATCAGAGAACATAGAAGATGAACTGGCGCTCTTGAAGTGACGACAAGCCAGAAAGCTAGAAGACAGCATGACATTAGCAAGACAGAGGATCATAGAGCTGTACTTGCCAAATATAATAGCTGGAGTAACATATGGTGGGCTGGAGAACAGACACAATAGTTAGCAATAGAAACAATGTTAAACATAAGACTTATCTGATACTGCCCAGTAAAGAGAGAATAGCCGTAGGAGGAGAGAAGTAGCAGAGAGTGGTGGATGGACAGAGAAACCTCGACGCCATTGAGGCATGCTATGAAGCTCCCAATACGCCCACCGGGCAACCACACAAGTCCCTGAAGATGGAACAGACCCTGGCGCGCTGGGGCATGCACAAAGGGGTTTTCTGACCTGCAATAAGGCTAGGCCCAGACTCATATATGACAAAATACAAGGAGGCGTCCCTCCATGTACTGTCATGAGCCCTTCTGGGCATGAAAGACTGACAGCAGTTGATCAGACTGCAGGCTCAAGTGGATAGGAACATGGTGGTGCAAGAAGAAGAGCGAAGTGGCCAGCTCATCAGCTTAAATGGAAGAGTGCTTATATAAGCATGCTCGAGCTTGATGAGCAGCTCGAAGTCCCTTGTGTGCGTTGCCACTGCTTTCATTTCACAAATTGTATTCACTTCGGCAGTCATTGTGTGCTTTGCAGAACGGTTCTGGATGCACATGTGCAGGCTGTTTGGCATGACTGCAGGTAAGCCATTGCTCTGAATAGCCTTGACTTGGACATTCTGGTGAGCCCTCCCCCCCACCTCCACAAGAACACCCCACATCTCCACCAGTTCTGCATAGATTCCCTTTGTTCTACCTCCCCCTGGGTCCCATTTGCTCCCAACTCCCTGCCCTGTATTTAGTCATTATTACAGCCCTATGCTCATATTGTTGCCTCAACCTCCCCATTGCAGTCATAAATATCAGTCAGATCAATCATTGTTGGAGATCGTTATCAGTTTGCACATGAGCACTCATCATATCACATCTTGCCTCTTGCCCTCATCTTCTCCCCTTCCCAGTGCCTTCCTTCTGTCCTCCTAGCCTCTCTAGTCATGCCATTCCCTTCTAAAGTTCAAGTGTTCCACCCCATCATCTGTCCTGCAGAGTTATGGAGGATCATTTGGACCATGGTAATAGAGCTTTCCTTCATTCATGTCAGTACCACACCTGATAAAATGTATACAAATCATTCTCTTCAGGTTAAGGATGACATCAATAATGAAGCTCCTGCAGACCCTCTCACTGTTCTGTCGCCAACTCTATATCACTACACTCCATTCGATATTGCCACTCATCACTTCCCCAACGAGGAACTTCGGGCCGCTATTCACAAGAAAGTGCAGATGATAGGCGCATATAGATCCTCTGCTGAAAAGGTCCTTGGTCCAGAGGTGTATAAATATACATGCATCTTCTCTGCACAAGCATTTATAACTTTTATGGAATGTCGAAGAGTCCAGGTATAAATCATCATTTCTACTTCTTTCTATGCTGCTTTTATAGACATATGTTTATTTCAGGATCAGGCCCCTCAGCCCCCCTCCACCTCCTTCAATATCAATAATACTCCCCTTCCTCTTATCAGAGCTGCCTGGATCAAAACCTTGGACCTCACCCTCACTAGTCCTATGCTTCAAAATATCAATCTAGCAGAGACTGCCTCAGTGTGGACTAATTTTGTCCACCTTGAGGCTCTCACTATTGCCTACAATATACGGCAACCCACTCCACTCCAGCCTTATATCTCTATAGGGCCTTATCTCCCTCCATCTCTACTAGTTCTTCATTTGCGTCCTTATGGAGAAGAAGAGGTATGTTATTTTTCAAAATATTGTATGAAGAAAGACTGATTCTTTTACAGCGCCAAGCCCATCCTCTACCAGGCTGGGAGACTGTAACTACTATGTTCACTATTTTATTGACTATTAGCTAATTATATATATTTTAGTATACCCATGGACCCAACAAACCCTTCTGGAAGAGAGATCGTGGGCAGCCCATATCAGTGCTTTCAGCACTGTCCCCACTATCCATATTCACTTCCTTCAATATGTGGTGTTTCCACCCTTCAATACCAAGTCTGCTACAGACACCCTTCAGCCATGGATCAAAAATATTGGTCAAGGTTCTCTCTCCACTATTGCAGTCTCAGTCCATCCCTTCAGCATCAGAGGACATTCTGTGTTGCAGCAGCAGCTTGAAGATATTGATGATTTGGAGGAGGCCAAGGCCAAGGGTTTGCTTCCATCAAGTGCACAGGATTTGGAAGACTTTGAGAAGAACTTGGGAACTACTTGTACTATGACTTGAAAAGAGAGGGAGGAAATTGGAGTGTTGATATGGAGGGAGAAAAGGCTAAGGTTTGGGGGAAAAAGTTTGGGCAATATAGCTATTATGCTGGTGCTTATATGGACTCCAACATTTTTTGGTTTGATGTAGATGCATATTAGAATAGTTAGTTTGTTACATATCTATTGATATGATTGCAAAGTGAGGCACTTGAAAGACTTCTTGTTTGATGCAACCCCTGATATATATTACTTGAACACTTCACATAACCCATTATGCTACTACTTCAACACTCTGTATTCAAACCAGCTTTTGAAGATTTCTTAATGACACTAAACATAGGTCCAAATTAAGCTGCAAATAGCTTGCCTCAAAACTAGAAATTTACTAGATCTTGTAGATTTAGATTATGTGCCTTGTATATCAGTTGCAAGAAATAGATTTATATCAAAAGATCATGGTCTATAGGTATCTACCATGATCTGCAAGCTAAAATAGCTACAAAGTTTGACTCATTGTTATAAGATTGTTGTATAATACAACATAACACTTTCTAATAGTGTATAAGCTCTGCTGGTCATATTTAATTGTGGATGGTGATATTGATATGATATAGTAGACATATGCTACACCTATAGATGGTAGGAACATCTAGGTAACTTCATAGATCTAGGCCACTGTAATGACAGGTACCTCAACCTTGACCTCTGGTCTAGGTCTTTGGCGGGATTATATATATATGAAAGCAGATCAAGGCTTTGGACAATAAAATACTTATAAATATTATTGGTGCTATATTGGCTCAGATATAAGCTAAGAAAATATACAAACCTCAATTTAGATGCACTTATTTTAAAAGATCAATGCTAGATGGTCATTTGATTAGTATGTCATTCTAATGATAAATGCTATAAACTTATTGAGCTTTTTTTAAATACCACAATAATAGAGAGGTGACATAGGACTGGCAGACAAATAAGCAAGTCATACAACTATATAAATACTTTCTATCACTCACTATCACTGTTAATCAATATACATATCAAGCAGAAAGATAGAGGCCTTACATTTTGAGCCAAGATTTTGATGCATATATCACTAACAGACTTTTTCAACCACTTTTTACTAGCACTAGTTTTGTATGTATTCAACTGTGTTTAGTTGATTTAGTCTTTGCTTGCACAACAATGAAATAGATTGTATAAGCTACTTTGTATCGAGCAGTTGAGTATTTTTATTACTGTTGTATTATTCTCCTCTTGATCTACATTTACATAGTCCTAAGGCAAACAGTATAAAGATTGTTGATGTTGCATTAATAACTGCTCCCTATCATAGTGGACTACATAATGGGTTATGTGAAGTGTTCAAGTAATACATATCAGGGGTTGCATCAAACAAGAAGTCTTTCAAGTGCCTCACTTTGCAATCATATCAATAGATATGTAACAAACTAACTATTCTAATATGCATCTACATCAAACCAAGAAATGTTGGAGTCCATATAAGCACCAGCATAATAGCTATATTGCCCAAACTTTTTCCCCCAAACCTTAGCCTTTTCTCCCTCCATATCAACACTCCAATTTCCTCCCTCTCTTTTCAAGTCATAGTACAAGTAGTTCCCAAGTTCTTCGTCAAAGTCTTCCAAATCCTGTGCACTTGATGGAAGCAAACCCTTGGCCTTGGCCTCCTCCAAATCATCAATATCTTCAAGCTGCTGCTGCAACACAGAATGTCCTCTGATGCTGAAGGGATGGACTGAGACTGCAATAGTGGAGAGAGAACCTTGACCAATATTTTTGATCCATGGCTGAAGGGTGTCTGTAGCAGACTTGGTATTGAAGGGTGGAAACACCACATATTGAAGGAAGTGAATATGGATAGTGGGGACAGTGCTGAAAGCACTGATATGGGCTGCCCACGTATCTCTCTTCCAGAAGGGTTTGTTGGGTCCATGGGTATACTAAAATATATATAATTAGCTAATAGTCAATAAAATAGTGAACATAGTAGTTACAGTCTCCCAGCCTGGTAGAGGATGGGCTTGGCGCTGTAAAAGAATCAGTCTTTCTTCATACAATATTTTGAAAAATAACATACCTCTTCTTCTCCATAAGGACGCAAATGAAGAACTAGTAGAGATGGAGGGAGATAAGGCCCTATAGAGATATAAGGCTGGAGTGGAGTGGGTTGCCGTATATTGTAGGCAATAGTGAGAGCCTCAAGGTGGACAAAATTAGTCCACACTGAGGCAGTCTCTGCTAGATTGATATTTTGAAGCATAGGACTAGTGAGGGTGAGGTCCAAGGTTTTGATCCAGGCAGCTCTGATAAGAGGAAGGGGAGTATTATTGATATTGAAGGAGGTGGAGGGGGGCTGAGGGGCCTGATCCTGAAATAAACATATGTCTATAAAAGCAGCATAGAAAGAAGTAGAAATGATGATTTATACCTGGACTCTTCGACATTCCATAAAAGTTATAAATGCTTGTGCAGAGAAGATGCATGTATATTTATACACCTCTGGACCAAGGACCTTTTCAGCAGAGGATCTATATGCGCCTATCATCTGCACTTTCTTGTGAATAGCGGCCCGAAGTTCCTCGTTGGGGAAGTGATGAGTGGCAATATCGAATGGAGTGTAGTGATATAGAGTTGGCGACAGAACAGTGAGAGGGTCTGCAGGAGCTTCATCATTGATGTCATCCTTAACCTGAAGAGAATGATTTGTATACATTTTATCAGGTGTGGTACTGACATGAATGAAGGAAAGCTCTATTACCATGGTCCAAATGATCCTCCATAACTCTGCAGGACAGATGATGGGGTGGAACACTTGAACTTTAGAAGGGAATGGCATGACTAGAGAGGCTAGGAGGACAGAAGGAAGGCACTGGGAAGGGGAGAAGATGAGGGCAAGAGGCAAGATGTGATATGATGAGTGCTCATGTGCAAACTGATAACGATCTCCAACAATGATTGATCTGACTGATATTTATGACTGCAATGGGGAGGTTGAGGCAACAATATGAGCATAGGGCTGTAATAATGACTAAATACAGGGCAGGGAGTTGGGAGCAAATGGGACCCAGGGGGGAGGTAGAACAAAGGGAATCTATGCAGAACTGGTGGAGATGTGGGGTGTTCTTGTGGAGGTGGGGGGGAGGGCTCACCAGAATGTCCAAGTCAAGGCTATTCAGAGCAATGGCTTACCTGCAGTCATGCCAAACAGCCTGCACATGTGCATCCAGAACCGTTCTGCAAAGCACACAATGACTGCCGAAGTGAATACAATTTGTGAAATGAAAGCAGTGGCAACGCACACAAGGGACTTCGAGCTGCTCATCAAGCTCGAGCATGCTTATATAAGCACTCTTCCATTTAAGCTGATGAGCTGGCCACTTCGCTCTTCTTCTTGCACCACCATGTTCCTATCCACTTGAGCCTGCAGTCTGATCAACTGCTGTCAGTCTTTCATGCCCAGAAGGGCTCATGACAGTACATGGAGGGACGCCTCCTTGTATTTTGTCATATATGAGTCTGGGCCTAGCCTTATTGCAGGTCAGAAAAACCCCCTTTGTGCATGCCCCAGCGGCGTCAGGGTCTGTTCCATCTTCAGGGACTTGTGTGGTTGCCCGGTGGGCGTATTGGGAGCTTCATAGCATGCCTCAATGGCGTCGAGGTTTCTCTGTCCATCCACCACTCTCTGCTACTTCTCTCTCCTCCTACGGCTATTCTCTCTTTACTGGGCAGTATCAGATAAGTCTTATGTTTAACATTGTTTCTATTGCTAACTATTGTGTCTGTTCTCCAGCCCACCATATGTTACTCCAGCTATTATATTTGGCAAGTACAGCTCTATGATCCCTCTGTCTTGCTAATGTCATGCTGTCTTCTAGCTTTCTGGCTTGTCGTCACTTCAAGAGCGCTCAGTTCATCTTCTATGTTCTCTGATCAGTTCTGTCTGGTGTGTTATTTATCCTTGTGGCATTCCTATTTCTGATATACTTATCATTTCTAGGTCATACCCCTCAACATACCAAGATCCCTCAACCTAGGCTCATGAGGCTTTGTTCTCTCCTTCAGTACGTCTTTCTTCTCTTTCCTTACTAGTCTTTGATCTGAAACTCATGTATCTCATTATAGAGTTTAGGCTCTCTATGCTCCTCTCTCATCTCTATGTATTACTGCTTTGTAGTTTCATAGCCTGTACATTCCTGATGTAGGATGTAGTCATTGGCTGCTACCTTCTGCAGGGTAGCATCTAATGAGTACATGCTGCAAGGGAGCAGTTAGTATAGAGGACTCAAAAGCACTTTGTATTCGTCTGCTGGACTTGGTGATTCAACTCCTTTGAGTGGTCATGTGACTTCACACATTGAGTGGCCATAACCTAACCCTAAACCCAAAATAAGCGCCCAAAAGACGAACCCATCAGCTCTGCTTTGCTGGCACTCATCCTTATCTTCCTACCATCACTGTCTCTGCTTTGCTGGCACTCATACCTGCCTTTGGCCTTCTCTACTGGCCTTAGACCTCTACAAGCTGCTATGACAAGGTCTTATAATACTAGATCTGCTGGAAAGAGGAAGAGAAGTCAATCCAACTCTTCTGCTGAAGATGTTGATCAATCTCCAGTAAGTACAGATACCAGCACTGCTACCTTCTCTCTCTTAAGTAGTGCTTTAATACTTGTTGTGCTTACTGTCCTCCTATAATCAATCCAAGCCTGAAGCTGTGAAAAAGAGCTCTAAGAAGAAGACCAAGAGCAACCAGAGAAAGTCAAGCATTCAGTAAGAGTATTAATCAACTTCTGTTTAGTATAAGCTATTGACATATCTCCAACATCTAGAATCTTGAGTCTGAAGCAGACTTTAGTCTGGGCAGTGAAGCTGAGGCTGAAGCAGAGAAAAGAGGGAGAGCAAAGGGGGGAAAGAAGAAGTCCAAGGCACCTGTAAGTCAAACTTACACTGTTGTATATTTTCTAATACTAATGCAATGTTTAGAAGAATCCTCCAAAGACCAAGGCTTCTTCAGAGAGTGAGTCAGCAGAGACTGAAACTAAAAAGAACAAGCATCCTGTAAGTGAGATCTAACATAAGTAGAACTATTTTTCTTACACAATCTATAGACCATTCCCAAGGAAGCAAATGTTCCTCCACCTACTCCTTCTGCTGTAAAGCCAGATCATGCACGCTCTCACCAGTCAAAAGAAATAGCTGCTGAGAAGGATAGTCAGAGAAAGGCTTTACTCTGGAGTAAATATGCTCCTGCCTTCAGGCTGGACATTTCTCTGGAAAAGCTTTTTGCTTTGCATACCAACAATCGGAACGAGCTTGACAAGTATGCAGAATACTGCGATGGCCCTCTCCAGTCTACCCCTGTGCTCCCCTTCTCTGCCAAGTACTATGACTCTGAAGAGAAACTTGTTGTGGCACTCTTTGCTTCTAGGCTTGATGAGCCTGAAGTAAGCATATGACTTGAATATTTTAAATGCAAATAACTTACTCTTCTATATCTAGACTATTGCAGTACAATGCAACCCATCCTTGCCCTTTAAGTGCTCAATATGCAGGACGCACTGAGGAGGATCTCATTGCTGCTCAAAAGCGAGGTGATAAGATTTATCATGATGGCATCTCGGTATATTGTTTTAGTCAATGTTCTTATATATATTGCTTTGGCTAACTACTTTAAATAGAGCACCTGTCTCAAAACCTACTGGAAGGATGTTCAGTGGCTCTCCAGTCAGCTGCGGCCCTATGTTCCTACTAGAGACATCCGCCATGATGCTGACCGTGGCATCGTTGACACATATGTTATACGCAATGGTGACTCTATGGAGCGTATTGGTGTCCATCATCTTGTTCATGCTTGGCCACAACAAGGTCATGAAAATGGTGTAAGCTATTAACTTTAGCTATATATTGAAATTTCACTCATTAGTCAACAGCCTTTAAATGTCTCAGCAGATATGGTCCATGGTAGCATTGCAGCAGCAGCCGTTCGCAAGTACTTTCAGGCCACACGTCCAGTTGCCATTTTTCTAGCCCAACTTTTCAAGCATGCTTTTCTAGAGCATTATGAAGAATACTGTGCAGCTTTTGATGCTGGAGTCTGGTACACTGAAGATCCTGGACCATGGATTGGACATGCTATTGTCTACAAGTTAGATGTCCAGATCCATTTTGATATGAAAGATGGTGGTCCAACAGCAACCTTTCTTATGGGATGCTTTGAAGGAGGACATATGGAGATTCCTCCACTTCAAGCTCGCTTTAGGTTTATGTTATACTTGTTTACTTCAAGTCCAAGACTAATATTTCTTTTTTCAGATATGCTCCAGGAGATGTGCTCATCAGCTTTTCAGGAGCCTTCCCACATCGTGTCTCAGAGTGGAGCATACCAAAAGGCCCTCAGACCTTAGATGAGGTTTGACTCCAGGTCGCATTTCTACTGTAATGTTCTTTCCTCAAACATCTCTCGCCTTTTGAAGGACAAACCACGTCATTGGGGAAAGGACACAGCTTTTGGTTCTTACTATGAGTCTTAATAGTTTTATTCATCTCTAATATATATGCTTTATAAATGTGGTTTATGTCATGCATATTCTTAGATATGCAGATGCTCTTCTATAAAATAGAGTGTGGTGAACGCTAAAATGAACACGAGACTAGATTAACTGCTTATATAATATAATATATGATGCAAAGTTTTTAGACTACAGATGCATTGCATGCATAAACAGATATCTTGTATATCATATAAAAGCTAGGGTGAGGACCTCATGAGTACATGTACAACTTGTGAAATGCAAGGACAAAAAAAGCATCAGCTGTAATTCTAAAACAATAGCAGAAAGTCTACATATAATAAATTCCTCTCTCCCATCCTCTTGCTATAACAGAACTAAAAAATATCTTCAGGTGCAAGTTATAGTTTATCAGCTTTATCATCACTAAAGACCCATACACTATTTAAAAATATAGAGGGTTGTGCAGGAAGATAAAGAGACACAACATATAAATATACGTTGCATATGCTGGAACACAAATTGTCTATTACCTATTAATCATTGCACCAGGCTCTTTGCACCAACTCTCATGCCTCTGGAGAACTATTCTATATCTGAGAGCTCTTGAAAATACCCCAATTCATCAAATTCCTTATACTACTTGTCCATTCTAAACAACCAGTCAATTCCACACTTCTCCAGTCTCTGGTGCAAATAGACCCCAACTTTTATCTGCCTTTCTGAGAACTGACACTCTCTTGTTCAATTTCTAAGTCCCTATTCTGCGCTGAACACATTTTCTGGTGGGGCATTTGCGAGCACTGTCATCTTCTGAGTTGCCCTCTTCAACTCTCCGATGCTTCTTGACCACCAGATCCCTTTCTGCTTTTGGTGGGATCTTCAGTCCTGGAAAATGAACGTGGAAATGCACCAATTCAATATCTCTTCCCAGTAGTTCATCAACCTGCATGCTTATAGTGGATGCCCCTAGCCATCGCGATGCAACTTTGATAAGTACATTCATATATATTTTGATACAGATGCAGATTGGCGAGTCTTCTGCAAGGAACACCAGAATACAGTGGATACTAAGGAGGCAGCAGGATTCTGTTGATGGTCAATGGGCGTCTCAAAAGGTACTACTCTTGGTAGGCGATTTACTGGGATATCTGTTGACCACCGACCTCGCGTATACTGGTCAAGTCGCCCTTCTAGATGCACAGATCATGGGTCAAATCCTTTCTGATCTGCAAGGGTTTGGTGCTTGTAGTGGCTTACATAAAGCCAGGCAACTGGTTGCAGGTACCCCTTCGAAGGATGATATCATCGCAGCATTTTGCTGGGTCTATGACTTTCTTGAAGGCATCTCACGTAGGATGAGCAGGCATTGATTCGATTCGACCCAATCATGGTGGAGCATATGCTTTGCAAGTATCAGCGGTTGATGCGCAAGATGAAGGGCAAGTTGGGGGTTGGGGAGTTTTGATATCTCACACAGTGGACAGATATGGGATTGTATTACGATCTGATGCAATGTATACTGGTAGACGATGGCGAACTTGTCAACAGATGGCAGGCAGATGACTAAGACCTAAGGTCAATTAGTACCTCTCATTTCAACATCAGCCTTGTTGTTCTCCAACAAACAAAGACACTTCATTGCCTTGCTGGGCGTCTTATCTCCACCATCTCCTCCTGAATCCGACGACGATGCTGATCCATAACCAATCTTGCGCTTGACCTTCTTCAAAGGAGACAGTCGTCCACTAGCGAGGACGCGTATAGTAGATAGGTTATAGTCCTTGGGCGCGGTAAGTGACTGATGTTAGTAATGTGAGCGCATGTGATATGACTTACCGATTCCACCATGCGATTGAACAGACATATAGCGCGCAGTTTGGGGATGAAAGCATACTCTTGACGTGCAACACGCACAATCATGAAGCTAACTTGAACTTCCACCAGACTGGTGAGGGTGAACATGAATGGCTTGACAGCATCGTAATCAAAGCTAAGTCTCTGGTCATTAGCAGAGGTAGCATACACTAACATAACTGATAGCGACGTACCCTTCGCTATACTTGCGACGCTCCCAGTACTCCACCACATTGTCGACGGTGTGCACCTCACCGCGAAGCAAGGGTCGGAGAACATTGAACGGGTCCACAAACTCAGCCAAATCAGTCAGAGGTTCTTCTCCAGCATCACGACTCGATGTGAGGTAGCGGCTAGCAAAGGTAAGTGTCAGATCCTGTTGGTCTCAACCTGGAACCCATTCTCTCAGGCATCCTCCAGATTTGCTAATGTGGTTAGCGAAGACTTGATAGATATTTTGGATGCCTCGAATGGCAGCATCAAAGCCTTGAACGCCTAACTCTGTGAGGGTGACAGATTGCTTGAGGTCGATGAGATGACTGCTGTTTCGTGGAATGCTATAATATGTAAGTGTTTGGGCCATGATCACAGTCATATGAATAAGACACTCACTGGTACTTGCATAAGGGTGGAAGGTTTAGGTCGATGATAAATCCTTGAATACGTAGAACGACTTCATCGAGGGCCTTTGGGTCAATGGGCTTGTGGGCTAGGAAGGCACATTTGCCTGCAGACTGCTCGGCGATGTATGTGGCTTCCTTGACAGTCATTGTCTATATAGACAACTCATGATGTGAGATCGTGTCGTACTGTTCTTTAGAAGACGATGTACTGACCGTTTCCACCATCTGCAGCTCTTGAAAGCCATCCTCCTCCTTTGCCTTCTCCAGGAAAAGTTCCCTCAATGCCGTTTCTTCTTGAATAAATAAATGGCTTGAGAAGATGAGTATAAGGTAGGTACTCACAATACTTGTCACGTCCATCACAAAGCTGAGATAGAACGGTCATTGAGACTGATATAAAATTGCAGCAAATTTGCAGTGAATTAACAAGGAGGAGTTACTATGAAGCAAATAGACAGGAAGCAACAACAGATGTGGATAAAGCAGCAACAGACTTGGAGGCGGATGGGACGCAGGAACAGGAGTGGGGACTCGGAGAAGGGGTTAGGTAGGTGCTCCATCTAGGACCATTGGTATATGTGACAGTCTCTACTGACTGAGAGCGGATCTATGCTAGTGCTTGGAGGGTCGGATCACTAAATCAAATGGTAGAACTGGTGAATGCCAACGGACAGGTGCACCATGCATGTAATATCAGTAGAAGGTATCTTGGTGAAACCGCTTAAGTCCTCCCATCATGGCATGTGCTTGACATTTGTGCCCTGTAGACACACGATTGTCTGTCCACTCCTTATAAAATCTGGTAGACTCAACCTCCATTAAACAGACTTGGTACAACTCACTCCTGTCAAAATATACAATGAAAGAATTCAACACTAATCTTGTAATAATGTAAACAATGGCCAGAGTTCCACGGATACCAACAGCTTATTTGCAGCGAGGCAATATCGGCTGTTTGTTCCTGAAACTAGGAGGTTCAGCAACATGAGTGATCTTGAAGCCATTCTAGTTAGCCAACCAGCTGTCGCCATCAGGTTGTTTCCTCCGGATGAACACGGGTGCCTTGCATGTAATTTTAAAGACATAAATCATGAGGCAGCATGGCTGGAGCAAATGAGTGCGATTGGTCTAAAATAGTATCACCGGTGCCATCTAATTTGCCTGTGAGATCTATGAGATCTGCTAAAGATGGTCAAATGGACCAGTATGGGTAGGCAGTTTACATTTCCAACCGAAGACTCCAAAGTCATACAAACAAACAAAGTGGTTCTGCAACAATATATAAATCCTCACCTGCATATCCCTCTGCTCTAGTATCCACCGTCCCTCTGCAAATCTTTGCTCCCTGCCTCCATTTCTGCTCCTATCCAACCCGTAGTCTCCTCAATTGCCATGTCGTCCAACAAGCCTATCCGCCACCGTGCTGCCATGTCCACTGGAGGCAAGGCGTAAGTCTTCGTGCTACCTGTCTGCAGGTCTCCTCACTGACTTGTGTTTGGTGAACAGTCCGAGGGGTATCATCCGTGCTGATGTGAGCGACAACGACAATGACAGCGACCCCGCCCCTACCCCCCCTGTCTGGGGCACTCGTGGCTGGGGACGTGGTCGTGGCCGAGGGTGAGTCCATCTTCTCTGCTTTATGTTTATACTCTTCTGATATTTGTTGTCTAGCCGTGGTGCCACCACAGGTTCCACCCGTAGCACCCGTGCTGCCAAAAAGTATGTGAGTTTATGTTTATTAACCTGACTTAGCTGACCATATATGCAGCGCGGCCACCAAGGTCAAGGAGGAGACCGAGTCTGAGGATGGAGAAGATCTCGCTCTTGTCGAGACTCTGTCCAAGCACGGGCAGTCTAAGACCATCAAGGCATTAGCTCAGGACGAAGAAGAGACAGAGTCCACGCCCACTCCCCGTAAGCGTACCCGGGCTGCGAATGTGGAGAAAAAGTACGTGGATTATTATAACACTCACATATTGTCTGAGGCTGATCACTTGAGTTTTTAGGGACACCGTCCATGGCGACGATGATCTGGAGGCCCCCATCAAGCGCAAGGGGCCCGGTCGCCCTCGCAAGGTCGTAAAAAGGTGAGCTGTGTTTTGCCTCCTGCTTCTCCAGTATGCTCATCCCAGGCAGCCCGGAAGTTGTGCCTAGCGACGACGACGAGGAGCCCGTTGCTCCCAAGGCCAAACTGGGAGTGAAGACCAGCAAGAAGAGTGTCATCAAGATGCAGGAATCCGCCGATGAAGATGAGTCGTAAGTTCTGCTTATTTGGTGGCAGTCTTTAGATCGTTGGGCTAATCAGAGTATAGGGCGGCGGAGACTGTCCAAAAAACCCCCAAGAAGAAGATCACCAAGGCAGTGGCGGAGAAGCGCACAGTTCAGTATGTCGGATCTGTTATCTAGTGCACACTTTCGCTTATATTTTCCTGTGCTAGGACCAGCACCAAGAGTGCGGTCCAGGCTCCAAAGTCTATTGACTTGTGAGTACTGTCTTTTCTCTCCTTGTCAGTTAGTTTTTGAGTATTGCTAACACTATGCAATCTTAGAGAGGCTGATGCTTGTCGTCCCGACAGTCATCCTACCTATATGCGGACCCCAAAGTAAGTAATCATCTACTATCTTTGATGACACATATAGTAACCGTTACCCTTATTCAGGGGGGCACGCATTCTGGAGGATGACCAAGAGCTTGAATCTCTGGAAAGCCCCTCGCCACGGTATGTTTTCTTTTATTTGCATAAACCCACTAACTAACACATTTGTCTATAGTAAGCAGCCAACCGGTCGCACACCGATGAAGTCCACTGCCAATAAGCGGCGCACCGTTAGGTGAGTTCTTTCAGTCTTCTTTCTAGATGCAAACTAACTATTCTACAGCGAGACCGGTAGTGAAAACTCGGACAGCGAGCGGGAGCAGCCGTCTCTCACCAAAAAGCAGCGTCAGCGGTAAGTCTCTTTTAGATCTGCATGTGACTGCAAAGTTTACCAGTTTTTTGTCAGCTCTCCAGAGGTGGAGCTCGTGCTGACTCCAGCTGGGAAGAAGAATGGCAAGACGAATTTGTGGTATGTTCAAATCCTTCTATATCATTGCTCTTTTATACTTAACCAGTTTATAGCGCTGTGGGCTTTGGGAAGGCAGAGGTCATCATTACGTCCAAGCCGAAGGGAAAGGCTGTGTCGCAGCCTAAGGCTGTTGCGACAGGCGGTAAGAAGCCTGCTCGCACCAAGACCTCTGCGGTCAAGGCCCCTGAGTATGTTACTATGTTTCGATGATACGAGTTATGTGCTAACCAATGTTTTAGCTCTGCATCAGATTTTTTTAACAAATCTCCAGTCAAGTACGTCCGCTTTCCTTTACTTGTTGAACTACTAGTTCTCATGTGACCTATTTATTAGGGTGTCCAAAAAGGGACTGTTCTCTAAAAGGGGAGGAGAGGTATACTTACAATTAACACATTTATACATTATCGCTCCTAATGATACTCTTTTAGCCTGATAGACGCAGAGGCTGAAGAAAGCGACAGCACGCAGGAGAGGTATGTTTCACCTCACACTTAACCTACTGTTTTGACAACTTACATCCTTGTATCTTAGTGATGACGATTCAACTACGCATATCGAGGACGATCCGGAGGATTGGATTGTCAAGTCGCGCGGCCCTCCTCGTGCAGAGACGCCAGACGAGGATCTTCCCGAGTACGTTCTGAGGAAGAAGGATGTGCTGCGTAAGCCTCGCTCGCCTACTCCTGGCATGGACTTGGACCAAGATGAGGCGGATCCGTCTGCCCAGTTGGGTAAGTTTTTTGCTTTCTACATCAGGCACTGGTTGGACTCACCACTCTCTGTGCTAGATGTCATGTCGCTCGTCACTCCTCAGAAGGGCAAGAGCCGTGTCTCTGGCAATGAAGACAAGGATGTCAAGGACAAGAGAGGTGGGATCTTTTACTCTAAGGATGGTATTATCGATCTCTCTAAGCATCCAGAGATGGCCAAGATTCTTCCGTTGTTGCAGTGAGTTTGTTTCAGTTTCTTTTCTGTCTCTCTTCCTTATTGATATGCAAAGGCCTTTTAGCCCGGTCGAGTACAATTTTGGTGGCTATACGTTCTTTACCGTCGATGTCCACAAGACTATACTTGACGTCCCGAACTATAAAATGCATCCCACGTATGTCTCTGTTTAAAATTGTGTGCTGGTCAACTCTAACCACATTTTGCAGCGGCTTGCTCTTGACTCTCGGCTTGAGCCATGACAAGGCCCACCAGTTTGCACTCAACCCTTCTCGTGCTGATCCCGAGCTCACCACCACCATCCAAGGCGCCTCCCCCTCGGAACGTGTTCTCGCCATTCAGACCCGGACCGGTCCTCATCGTGCAATCCTCTTCTCTCTTGGCATTGTTCTGCAGAGCAATGTTCGTTTCTCTACCCAAGCCTACGCTAGTAGCGACAGGCTCGTCAAGCAAATCATGTTCGTGCCCTTCCAGCAGGAGTGGCTACGCATGGGCGACTTCATCGGCACTGTCTTTGGGGTTAACAAGCTGAAGGCGCACATCTTTGGGCCCAAGATAGGTGATGCCAGAATGAACGGTCTTGTTGTCCAGACTATGCCTATGGACGACCCGAACATGGCCGCCGCTCATAAGTCTGCATACCTCTCTAAAAAGCCCAAACATTTATGTTCAATTTGCTTTGTAGCCCCCAGCTTCATGCTCAATAGCGCTGGTAGCAGCCAGGGGAGGGTCAACAATGACTGTCCCGCACAGGGAGCTCATCCAGGCCAGAGCTTTCACGTCATGGCGTCGACGACGTCTTGGCCCACAGATACCACCAGTAAGTCGCACCAGTCTATGCTTTTTGCGACTACAAAGCTCACACATATTATTACAGTCCCCATCTGGGATGCCTGAAAGCAGTTCCGCAGGTCCAAGTTTGTTCTCGATGGTGTCTTCACCATCGAGAAGACTTACGAGCTCCTTCTGCTGAATGGCGAGTTGCGCTACGGGGACATCATTATCATCTATTATAGTGCGTTCACGTACAAGCTAAACAACAAGGCGAGGGGTGCGTCGACCTCAGTCTCTGAGGACGTAGGTCGGAGCTTAGGTCTTCAGCTCTATGGTGCCGTTTTGTTGGGTCGTGCTGATGACCCCAAATATGCCTAGTTATACTGGGGCTGCATGCATATCCTCTTTCTTTCCATGGCGCTTCTTATTTGTTACTATGATCCATCTCTCCTATCCTGCTACCCTCATTCCCCTTTTCGCATATCATTGACCTGCTTGCCATCCTCTCGTATCTATTCTTGTTTAATGCATTTTCAGTAATCCTCCTTCCGCTCTCCACTCAATCCTTACTCACTTTTTAGCCCTTTATCTATTGTTGACGTGTTTTCCAACTTCTTCCTTCTTTCATCTTTTAATGTGTTTCTTGAAGAAACATTTTACTTTCCCCCCTTGAACGTTGGGTACCACAGTGCTGATATGCAGTTTATTATGTTGCTATATCATACATGTTATAGATTTCTTTGTATATGCTCTGGAAGTATTGAATAAGATTCCTGCGTTATGATATGAATACCCTTGCATTGTGTTAAACGAGAGGCTGCGTCCTTTGCAGCAAGTAGGCAACACCAGGGGTATGCTGTACCCGCAAGGGTTTCCGCGGGTGTCACACATGGGTACGGGTGGAGGGTCACACCAGCCAAACCCGGGGCAAACCCATGACCCGAGTGACCGGGTACAGCCACCCGCAGGCGCCCATAGGCATTATCTCCCAGTCGCTCGGAGGCGGGCAGTGCGGGCATACTTGCAGCAGCTTTGCATGCCGCGTGTTCACCTCATGGTGACCTATGTCTGTACCACAAATACTACATTGGGAATAAAACTCAGACTTCCGAGGCCAATCCGAGGCTGCACTCCTTTGTAAGCTATAACTGTACAGTAACTGTACAGTTTTTCGAGGTGATCAGGCTCTGATATACAGCTGGGTAGTCAGCCACTCAGGGAACAAAACGAGTGAAAGGAGCAACGGCATATCAACAAAGATTTCTATCATTACATACAGCCCGTCCGCTACGAAACCTCCCGCTTCATACTCTCACCACTCAAGTAACCATGTCTTCCCGACGCAAGCGCACTGGCACCCAGACCACTGCCCGTTCACCCCCATCGAAGAAGACGAAAACAAGTAAGTTGACCATACACCTGTTCATGGTCTCACAGAGAAGTTGATGACCTGTGGAAGACACCAAGAGCCAGGCCTCGAAGAAGGGTGCACCCCCGAAGAAGGGCGACAAACGCAAAGCTGCGGCTGCGCCTTCCGAGGCTGCAAAGCTTGATGCCGATGGCATTGCGATCATCGACAAACAATCGGGGCCTGGTTGCAAGGGGTCGCGCAAGGTCACCGTGGAGGAGGTCGAGGATGAGGGCGACCCGATCCCATCGTGGGGGAGAGACCACTCGGATTCGGCGCCAGAGGATGAGGAGGACAAAGGGGACGAGGACGAAGCTGAGGAAGAGGATGAGACCGAAGAGTTAGGTGCGTTATCTACTCGTATCGTGGACAACATAAATGTGACTCGGGTTGCGGGATGTAGAGAGGATGCGGAAGCTGTGGAACAGCATCATCTATGCGTTCTTCGAGGAGCCAGAGGTCAGGTACATCATGGGGCATCGTGTCCATACGTTCAAGTGCTCTAACCGCGGCTGCTCCCACCGCGTGAACCGCTATCTCAACTCCAAGGACGCATCGTCGACTTCGAACATGTGGCGTCACACGCGGAAGTGTTGGGGGAAGGACGTGATGGCTGCGGCAGAGGCGCTTTTGGAAAGGCACGAGGCGCGCGAGAACATCGTGAAGTCAATCCTGACAACAGGAACCATTACCTCCCACTTCGAGCGGACGAAAGGTACAGTGACGTACCGTAACCGCCCTCACACCCGTGCGGAGATGCGTGCGGAGATTGCTAAATGGGTCTGCGAGAGTGTGCGGCCATTTGCGATTGTCAAGGATCCGGGCTTTCAGAGCTTGATGAAGACGGGGCGCCCGAATTACTACATCTCATCTCCGTCGACGGTGGCGCGCGATGTCAAGGCGATCTTCGCGCGTATGCGCACCCGAATTGCAAAGATGCTGCAGGTCAGTATTTGTCAGTGCGGTCCATATGAATGTTGCTGAGAAGGACTGACGGCTAGGAATACGACGGCAAACTCAACTTTGCCACTGATGCGTGGACATCGCCTAACCACCGGGCCTTCGTCGCTGTCACGGTCCACTTCGAATTCGAGGGTGTGGAGCTCTGTCTGCCACTCGACGTTGTGGAGGTCGCAGCATCGCATACGGGTGAGGAGCTCACGAACGCTTTCGCTGAGATGCTAGCGGAATTTGGGATCGAGGAGAAGGTCAGTACAATATTTTCCACAGCTGCGGTGAGGGGTTTTACTCACGAAAATGTTGTGGTGTTTCAGGCTAAAGGCGTTACGTGCGACAACACGTCGAACAATAACATGATGATCGACACGTTGGAGGTGCTGCTCCCTGGCTTCGATGGGCAGCGCGCGCAGATCCGCTGCTTCCTTCACGTCCTGAACTTGGTGGCGAAGAGCCTGCTCCGCCAGTTCGACGCACGCGTTAACAAGGAGGACGTGCCGATAGATGACGCCGAGCGCGAGCTCCACGACCTCCTGGCTGGTCTTCAAGAGGGGTATGACATTCGCGTCCAGGCAGCCGTAGAGGCTGAAGTAGGCGGAGAAGATGACGATGAGGACGATGAGGTCGATGTGATGGAGGAGATGACCGCGGAGGAGCGAGCAGTCTTTGAGGTTGGGGTGCGACCTGTGAAGCTGGTTTTGGCGAAGGTGTGTCGAAGTGGTTAGCGGTTGGGGGCGTCTGTTGACAGATAAACTCACCGGGCACCCATAGATCCGCAACTTTGCGTTCAAAATCGTCAACTCGACGACGAAGTTGCTCCCGACATGGCGCGCCACTTGCACGTCCCTCAATCTCCCGGACAAGCTTCTGCCGCGCGACGTAAGGACCCGATGGAATTCCACCTTCGATATGTTGGGCGGAGCAATTGAATACAAGAGCATGGTCGACAAGATGTGCGGGGACAAGGTGAACAGATTGAGACAGTTCGAGCTTTCCAAGGAGGAATGGCGCATTGCCCGGCAGCTTCATGCTGTCCTCAAGGTTCGTCTTCCGCTTGAACTTTGTTTTAGAGTTCGAACTCTAATCCCAGACTACTTTTCGATTCCCCGTCCCGCCGTTGGCAATCATCCCATTCCTTCGTCCCCCATCCCCCACCACTTTTCCTCGGCCACTCCCTCTGGCAACGTCTACTGGCGACAACCCCGGGCCATCATCTATGACCACTGGACCACCACACCGCAGCAATTCAAGAAGGCGACTCTCTACTTTTCGGCGAGCACGCCGCACCTCGCGAATGTCATCTCCGCCATGGATCAACTCGACAAATTCCTCACGAACTCGAGCCGCAGCGGGAAGCTCACGCACACTATCCGTGTCGCGTGCGAGCTTGCCAAGAAGACCCTCAACATCTACTACTCGCACACCGATATGTCCAAGACTTATCGGATCGCCATGGGTATGTGCGCGTCGGGTCGTATGCCACAACTTACTGATATTGTTCCCGCTTTGACAGTCATGCACCCCCGCTACAAGACGAAGTACTTCGACAAGATGAAGTGGCCAGAAGCCTGGCAGAAGGTCGCGCTTGAGCTCGTTGAGGAGGAGTGGCGCGAGAACTACCATGATCGCGTCCGTCCACCCTCCGACGAAGAACTTCCTACCACGCCTCCGCGCACGCCAACTGACAGTCTGAACTCGGACGACGGCGCGGGCTTGGGTGAAGACGATGGGGATGAGCACAACCAAGACGACGGTGAAGACGAAGATGACTGCTCTCAATCGTCAGATGGAGCCTGGTCAGACGAAGAGGTGTGTCTTTCCTTTCCTGCGCCAGATTTGGAGTTGTGGCATCGGTAGGAACTAACGGCTTTCTCAGTTCAACGAGAACATCTTCGACGTCCTCGACACCACCGCGCCCCCAGATCTCAAGGAACTCGGCGATGAACTCGAACGGTATCTCCGTGTCGGACCGGAGCATGCCCCCAACGCCCTCCAGTGGTGGATTGAGCAGCGCGCAGTCTACCCGAACCTCTCCCGCATGGCGATCGATTACTTGACCATTCCGGGTACGTGACATTCCCCTCACCATTCGCACACATAAGCTGACAACGACTCGGAATCCAGCAACATCCGTCGAAGTGGAGCGCATATTTAGTCGCGGCCGCCTCGTCCTCTCCCACGTTCGAAGCCGTCTCAGCGCGGAGTCAACTCGCGCCATCATCTGCCTCGGCAGCTGGTCGCGAGCTGGCTTTGTCTGCTCAGAGGACGAGCACAAGGTTGCCAACCTGGACGAGCTGGAGGATGATGGGTCCGACGTCGAGATGGATGAGGGCTGGGACAAAATCGACTTTAGTAAGCTTTCATTGTCCAAGTCTCGGGCCAGCGTTCAGTAGTACTCATGTCCGAGTCCCGCGTCATGTACCAATCAACGTGCTTTGTATCTGTCGTAGTCGTGTAACTGTCCACCAATGTGAGACGTATCTTGTATGATATGAGAGACCCGATGCTATCAAACCTTCCTGGATGGTAAGTGTATGCACTTGCATCTATCTAACCCCCGATACACCCGCGCAAAACCCAAACCCGCGGTACCCTTGAGACCCAGCGCCAGCACCCATGACCCGCCGTGACCCTTGGGTCGTGGGTACGGGTTTTTCACGGGTGTGGGTCAAGGGTCACTCTGTGAAACCCAGGGGTTGACCCCTGCCATTCTCTAGCAGCAAGTATTGTCAGTTATGTGTGCAATCAACTTTCAAGCTCATGAAACACATTACATAAGATCTGGCCTTCATAACTGTACACTTGAATAATGCGCGTATGCCAACATTATCCATACCAAAATGAATGGAGCACTTGAATCCAGACATAGACATCTAAATCTATTGCGATCATCACAAACGGTCTAATGTCTGCCCTATAAACTAGTAAACAATGATTAAACATACTGTACCATGCTCTCTCTGTATGAATTTTATCCACTAGATGTGCTTCCCAGTGAGATACCATTCTCTAAGGGCAGATACCACAATGTCCCACCTACCAACAAGGATAAATCAGTTATAAGCTTCATCGAACCTACATACCAAGTCCACGCTTTGGCGACACTCTCCCTAGTGCCTCCCAGAGGGATATCCATCTGCTCTGACATCCCCGGAGGGACCAGGAAAGGGATGACGTGCTCAAGGAAATCGGGTCGAGTGTACAGCTAGTTAGCGCTTGTGCCATCCGTTCCAACCAGCGTGATGTCGATCTTGTTATCCCAACTGTTTGACATCACCAGCTTCCATCTGCCCTCAGCCGCAGGATCCCACGCGAGATCCGGTTGGAAAGACAACAGCACGGGCAGTAGAGGGACTCCGGATGTGTTGAGCGGGACGACCCAGAAATAGCGGTTGTCAACGTGTCAGAGGGAGTCGATGGCAAAATAGGAGGGATACCTCGGGTTGCTTTGCGTGACGTGTCCGAAAGACCAATTGATGGGAGGAGCGTTTGCAAGCATTTTCCAGCCTCGAAGAGCATACTTGTTGAAAGCTTGTTCGGAATGGGACTGCAGATTGAACTTGAGAGATTCTCGACACCCGAATGTGGCAAATGGATAGAGCGAGTAGACGGCATTGTATGTGATCACGTTTATAATGCAAGCTGGCAATGGCATTATCATTCAAATGTTATAGGATACTAATCAAAGGTAAATGCACTGGAGTGAAAGTCCAAGATACAGGTTAAGGGAGATACGTGAGGCACAATGATCTGTACCTTGCGTGTATCGCCCCAAGCAATGTAACACTCAAAAGCATATATAGCTCGGAGGCTCTTCATATGATAGAGCAGATTGATCTCATCGTCGTTGTCCATAATATACGGCATCTTGTCAAGAGTGGCAAGGACAAGCTCAGCATCTTTGGTGAAGTCCATATGTTGTCCGGGCCGAGGCGTGTACCTATATCCTTGCTGAAACAGGTACGCCCCAATGTCAAGGAGGTCATTGTTTGGAAGAACATAAACATCCAGGTCAGAATCAGGATAATACATGTGATCAAGGAGTTGCAGGGCAAAAGATCCAGAGATGAGGGTATGAGTCTGAGCCATGAGAGATCGGAAGGAAAGAGGGTCATCGAAGAAATGTGAAAGCCTTCGATTCATGTTGTAAGCGTGCATATTGAAGTCCATTGCTGCCCGATAAATGATGCGATTGAGGGAGGATGTTTGAGTGAGTTGGATGGGGCCGAGGCGAGAAAATATGTTGTCATAGATGTGACGCTTGCTAAAGGCCCGAGTAAGAGGATCGGAGATATTGGGAGCGAATGCAGTGGGAAAGGTGTTCATGGTGGGGCTTTAGATGTTTGAATGCAAGATAAATCAAGTCATTAGCGGTGTACTCCATTAGCACTATCAATTACTTACTATTTGGAAGAACACAGTTTAATAGAATAAGAGTGTATGAGAGAACAAGATGAGCTGAAGTTCGGATGAATGGGCACTTTCCCCTTTGGCATCTGACATTCAAAATCACATGATGCGAAGTTGAACTTTGGGCGCTTGAGCATTTAGAGTCGCCTAGATCCTGCCGTCATCCTCTTTCTCACAACCAACTCGCAAATACACGCTATGAAGCCTCTAGCCTATCTCTCTCTCTTTCTATGGATAATGGGCTGTCTCCTCTGGGAGGCTAATGCATTTCCATGGAAAATAGCCTTGTTACAAACACCACACTTAACTAACGGAGCGAGTTCCGCCTGCGGTAAGTGTACAACCCAATACTTTGCTGCATATATTCTGAATATGCATATATAGGCTTCGCTCATGAAGGAGTATATATACCTTCTTCTAATCTATCATCTCAATGGGACGGAGGTTCATCAAACCTTCTCCCGCTGAGCCCCAAACATTATGGGGAACCCGTCTTTGGTGAGTAAAGCCATACTTATGCCGTATTAATACCATCTCAACATTGTAATACAGGGCCCCTCTCCAATGAAGGAGAAATTACTTCTTGTTTTTTGACGTCCCGGTGGGGCAGGGGTTTATCGGGCACCCTCTTGACAAGCACCGAGCCCCTTGTGGGCGGAGTTTTGGGCACCTCCTTGGCAAGCACCAAAGCTCATAAAGGCAGAATTTCATCAGACATGCGCTTAGAAAGTGCTACACCTTTGATGAACACCATTTTATCACGCACCTTTTGGACAATTGTTCATCGATTCTACAAATGCGATGATAGTATACCTTGTATAACTATCTGTTCTTCTACCAAGATGTTGATAAAGCGCATTGGTATCAAGCTCTATCAAAATGTGATGACTGTTTGGGACTATAAGGTCGCTGTTCTTCAACTCTATTATCCTTATCCAGTTTATAGGTCTATCATTTCATCCTCTTACATTTTGAAAGGAGGGGCCCCTCTGCCTAAACAAACACAAATGCGATGTCCTAGCACTCAACGCTGGTCTGCTAGTAGTATTCTTCCTTATATAATTGATGGTGAAGCTGATGATAATCACGACTATAGATATGCAGGCTGCGTATATCAAGATGCATCAGTGGTTGCATCTGATATGGTACTTGTGAATATGCCTTTGCAACAACTTATATGTAGACTTCCCAAGGCTAGCTTATTAGACATTGCACAGAAGCATAATGTCCTAGGAACTACTACCAAAAGCAACAAGGATAGTTTATTGTCTGCGTTGCAAACACATATCTGTGTAGACTGTCCAAAATTGATATCTTTATTTCGCTCTATTGATAAACATGTATCTATTAAGACACGTGTGCAACAGGTGCGAAAGAGACAAAATAGCCCAAAACAAATATCAGATACCTCAGGTGCATTTCCCCCCTGAACCACCCACTAAAGACTTGATTTCAAATATAATACAAGATTTTTCAACAGCCATAGATCCTCACACTCATAAAGAATCAGCTTGTGCAGTATGTGGATTGTTAACTGCAAAGTCTCAGTTGCATAAGATGGAGGATGTTGAATTTGACAAAGATATTCTTATTGCTGAACAACCAGTCACCCGCAAAGAACGTAAACATCTCACTGAGCCCGTTCACTGTATTCTAGGTCTAGTTATGCTGCCAGACTGTGATGATATCTGTTCAACTTGTTTATGTGATCTAGCTAACAACAAATTACCAGTAAACAGTTTGGCCAATGGTCTATGGATTGGTGAAGTATCTGATGCTCTCAAGGATCTTAGTTGGACCGAAAAGTTATTGATTTCAAGGGTCAAACACAATATGTGTATAGTGAAAGTCCATATGTCTGGTATGTCAAAAATGAAGGCTAATGTTGTGAGCCACTCCCTTCCGATGCCAACGATTTATTCTGTGCTGTCTCCGCCTAAAGAAGATCTCGATGATGTTCTTGCCTTTATATATATAGGACCCAATGTACCTACTGAGAAGCAGTATAAGTGTACCCCTATATTAGTAAGGCATAACAAAGTCGCCGCTGCATTGGAGTGGTTGAAGCTCAATCATGTCGACTATGCAGACTTGCAAATTTTATATGACAATCTCAATTCATATCCTGAAGATGAGCCGCCTGTAATTGTAAATTTTACCCAGACCACGGGATCTAATCAAGACCCAGAATCTACTGCTGTGAATAATTTAGATGAAGATGAAGGCACTGAAGAGGGTGAATGTCCATTTATTGTACATAGTTTGACAGAAAAAACCTTGGAGCATCTAGGGAAAATTAGACCTTATGAAATTACAGCACGCGCAGTTGAGCATTTCAAGTCAGGGGGGAAGGTATTAGGCATAGGTCAATATAAACAACCTGAGAGCCTATATAACAACCCTGCACTTTATCCTCAAATGTTTCCTTGATTATTCCCATATGGTCTTGGCGGAGTTAGAAGCATTCATTCGATTCACAAAGTATCTGAACAAAAGCGTAAAGAACAGTTGCTGATGTACTATGATAAATGTTTTCAGTTAGAACCGTTGTTCCCCTTAGTTGCCTTGAACCATGAACAAATCAAAAGCTCAACGACTGCAGGTTATTTGCTTGCTGACAAGAATAAATTCCATGGTGTGGCACAAAGGCTGATGACCATTAATGAACGGATATTGGCCAGTCTTATCGAACGCATGAAGAAGGGCAGTATTAAGCCTGAAACTGAGGAAGAGAAAAAATGTTTCCGACTATTATCTGACCTTGATCATGTCAACTATAAAGTGCAAGGCTCTGTGACTAGCAATTTGGTCACTGGTGTCTTATCTAGGTGCACCTTCTTGGTTCGTTACATTCGCGCCTGCTGATGTCAAGCATCCACTAGCATTGTATTTTGCAGACACTAGTCAGGAATTTATTCCAGAGTTTAGAGATAAAAAAGAGCATATGAATCTCATCGCCAACAATCCTGTTGCTGGTGCTAGATTTTTCAAAGTGATGGTGGATATGTTTATCAAACATGTTCTTGGAGTTGGATTAGATAGGCCTGGATTATATGGTGAAACATCTGGATATTACGGTACTGTGGAGCAACAAGGGCGTCTGACATTGCATTTACACATGCTCTTGTGGATTAAAAATTCACTGAGTCCTCAGGAGATCCGCAATAGAATTATGGACCCCACATCTGACTTCCAAAAGGCCATGGTGGAGTATTTAGAGGGAGTACATCAGGGAGAGTTTGTCAATGGCACTATGGACACCGTTGCCACAGATATTCAGAAGCGAAAGGAAAACAACTCCACCCACATATGTCCTACTGAAACCTTGCCCAAGCCTCCGCCTGTTAAATGTGCTACTGAGCATATAAATGAACAGAAAATTGATCAATGTCAGGCATGCACTGAATATCATTTGTGGTGGAAAAAATATGTTGAGGAGGTGGATGAAATATTGTATCAGTCCAACAGACACATGTGTCGCCAACGGCCGTCCAAATATCGTAAAAAGGGCAAAGGAAAACAGGTAGAGAATATCCCCATAATCAATATAAAAGAAAAGGGGGAGTTTAATAATTGTGGCTGTACCGATCCTGAGACAGGAGTCTGTAAAGCCAGATTTCCTCGCGATACTTATCCACACACTGCGGTAGATCCAGAAACAGGGGCTTTCGTCGTGAAAAAGGGCGAAGCCTGGCTTAACACATTTACGCCTTCAGTCTCTTATATGTTACGCTGTAATCATGATGTCACAAGTTTATTGTCTGGCACGGCAATAAAATCTGTAATTGCATATATCGCTGATTATATTACCAAGACCCTATTGAAGACACATGTGATGTTCAAGTCTATACAGCAAGTATTTGAACGCAACACTGAATTGTTGGGGAGCAAGTCATCTACCAAAGATAAGGCCAGGTCGATTTTTACCAAGATTGTTAACGCCCTGACCGCGTCATCTGAAATTGGCGGACCCATGGCTGCGATGTATCTATTAAAGCATCCAGACCACTACACTGATCACAAGTTCAAGACCTGCTTCTGGAAAAGTTATGTATCAGAGGTGATGAAAGCCTGGGATGATTCAGCAGCTATCGGGGAAGAACAGAAGACAAAGGTAATGCTGGGAATGAAATGATCAGGCGAGCAACAACAAGTAGTTGCCTTATCCCCTGTGATTGACTATATGTGGCGGCCTACGGAATATGAGGATATATCTTTGTACGACTGGATAAGATTACACGAGAAAACCAAAATGGCCAAGAGAAGAAAGGGCAAAAGGCCTGATCTACCAGCTCCTGTAGATGATGTAGAATGTGACAGCGACTTTGAGAATGATTATGGCATTGATGATGATGTAGATGTTATGCAACAAAATCAGCAGCTAGCTGAGGAGATTAATTATGAGCATGAGCATGATGAGAACGAGGAGCATGAACTGAAGGGAGGAGCACATTCACTTGCTGAGGAGGAAGAGGAGGAATCTGACGATGAGCTACTTTTGACAACCAAGTCAAATAAGGTGCTAGCCGTAGATATTGAGAAGTTTAAGGAGGTGCAGCAGCCGAAGTCCAAGTACAAACATTTCAAGTTCCACCCCAACCATCCTCAGCATAATACACATCATGTGATGCTAGTGGATGAGAGCCATGAGTTAGTTCCTAATTTTGTCGGTGGGGCCATCCCTCAGAGAGATGGTGGTGGGAGTCGTGAAGAATATTGCCTGACTATGTTGACCCTGTTCAAGCCTTGGCGCTCTGGCCACGACCTAAGGCCAGATAAGGATGCCCTATGGCATGATGCATTTATCAGTCATAGCTTCACCTCCCAGCAGGAGCAAATTATGGACAACTTCATGATCAAGTATGAATGCAACGATGCCAGAGATGACTTTTCAGCGCAGAGAAAAAAGATGGAGAAGGGCCATAAAATGCCTATGAATCTTGACCGTGAAGATATTGATGACCTGGATACTTAGCATTATGGGGGATATTACGATCAGAATAATGAAGAGTCTGAAGCCCTGATTACTGCCGCCGAGGCTCTAGCGGAGCCTTCCAGTCGTGAGATAACGAGGCGGTGCCAACAAAAAGCCCTTGCAACTACAATCAATGCTGTAGGTTGGCTGGATGAGATGGATATCAAACAACCGCCAAAGCCGCCCAAAAAGATGAATTTCAGCCAAGACAAGGCCCCATCTGAATGGAAGCAGCTGCTGGCAGATAAGAGGTAGGCTATTTTGGATGCACGAAAAGCTCAGGCTGATGAAAATGAAAAGTCTAAAAATTATAAGCCTAGCAACAAGGAAGCTGGAGAGATAAAGGTGGTGGACCAGAAATATTTTCTCAGTAAAGACTTCAAAGCAAGCAATGCAAAAGTGCAGAAGCTTATCAATGATACGGCTATTAAATTTAGTCTAAATGAAGCCCAGGAATGTGCGTTCAGAATAGTGGCCAATTATGCAGTCGAGTCTAATGGTGAGCAACTCAAGATGTACTTGGGTGGTATGGCAGGCACCGGCAAGTCGCAGGTAATCAAGGCTCTTAGTCACTTCTTTGCTGAATGCAAGGAGAGTTATAGATTTATGTGTCTTGCACCTACTGGAGCCGCTGCAGCTTTGATTGGTGGATCTACCTATCATTCAGTGCTTGGTGTCAATAGATCAGCCAAAAAAGAAGTTTTAGCAACCCTCATCCAGGCTAGAGCCAAGCTGCAGAATGTAGACTATATCTTTATTGATGAGATCAGTATGGTTGATTGTCACGCCTTGTACACCATCTGTTCCAGAATGTGTGCAGCTCTAAGAAATGACGGCCAGCCCTTTAAAGGAATCAACATGATATTTGCAGGAGACTTTGCCCAACTTGCTCCCACAATGGGAGGATCAGCGTTGTACGACTACAAAGTTGGACATACCGTGCATACAACGAATAGTCACACCAAACAGGAGGGTTCTATTGGCAAGGCAGTTTGGCATCACTTTACCACTGTTGTTATACTCAGGGAAAATATGCGACAAAGGTCTTTATTGCCGGATGACGTTAAGCTGCAAAAATGTTTAGAAAATCTCAGATACCGAGCCTGTACACCAGAGAATATTATATTGCTAGAATCTAGAATTGCTGGCAGAGGGCCCAATAGACCAAAGTTGAATCAACCCAGGTTTTGCAATGTCTCTATCATTACAAGATTCAATTCTCATCGTGATGAACTTAACTGGCTAGGATCTGAGCAGTTTGCTCGAGACACTAATCAAGAACTGGTCCATTTCTATTCAATAGACAAGTTTGGAGGAGAGGTTGATGATGATGCATCAAAGGCAGTCAAGAAAAAGGCAGTCAATCTTAGGAGAAAAACCAACTTGATTAATCCTGCATTGTAAGAGCAGCTCTGCGCCTTGGACCACTATTTGACAGACCACAGACCAGGCAAGTTGTCTCTGTGTGTAGGTATGCCAGTGATGATCAAATACAATGAGGCCACAGAATGCTGCGTGACAAATGGTGCAGAGGCAGAGGTGGTAGGCTGGAAATCACGGCCTATTGATGAAACCAAAAATGCCCTGGAGACATTATTTGTGAGACTGACTTGCCCACCAACTCCAATTAAACTTGAGGGGCTTCCACAAAATGTAGTGCCTATTACTCCCAGCTCCCAAAAAATAAAATGCAGGATGCCCAATGGCAGCATACTATATGTCAACCGAATGCAAGTCAGCATTGTTCCCAACTTTGCCATGACAGACTTTGCTTCACAGGGTCGAACAAGACCTAACAATGTTGTTGACTTGCACAGTGCCAACTGTCATCAGTCCATCTATACTGCATTGTCCAGAGGGTCTACACTTGAAGGCACAATTATTGTGCAAGGCTTTAATGACAAATATCTTACTGGAGGGATAACAGGGGACTTGAGACAGGAGTTTAGAGAGCTGGAGATTATGGATGAGATAACCAGGCTAAGATACGAGGGGAAATCTTCACCAAAGGTCACAGGCATCACCAGAGGTGAACTTGTGCATTCTTTCAGACAGTGGAAAGGAGAAAACTACATCCCCAAGGCAATGCATAAAGATCTCAAGGGGTCAAAGAGCAATCCCTTCCCTGTCGAGGAGTTAGACGAGGCCCTACCCTGGGAGATTATCCCTGATAAGAAGACTGGTATCCAGCCCATCAAAAAGGCTCTAACTAACATTTTTACAGCCTTGTACTACGTTCCAGCCAAGGGGTCCCAGACTTTACCTACCACTAGCACGGACACTGGTTTGAAGAAAGATAAATGCAGTCTAGAAGAGGACCAAACTGAAGGTGGCTCAGAATCCAGGCAGACTAAGAAGGTCAAGTTTGCGCAACTGATCAGCAACTCCCAAGCACCTAAGTTTAAAGGGTTTCCTTGAAACAACCATAGCTGTGCTTATGATGCCCTACTTACTATATTGTTGGCAGTATATACTGAATGTCAACAGGCCTAGAATATCAATGTTCCAGATAACAATGCAACACTGGGCTATATTGGTGATATATTCAGCAAGTGCACTGGGCTCGATCTACAGCATACATTGAGAAATGGAAAGGACATCATAAGAGGCCATATTGGCCAGCAAGACCCTGCACTTGGCTTTAATGGAAGTGAAGGCATTGATGTATATGCCTTGGGACAAAAGCTGTTGAATACCAGTGAAGATACAGTAAACAAACAATACCTATGCAGAAGTTGTCGTCACAGGGGCCCTAATATTAGACTAAAGATGGTGATGTGGACGTTTGACAAGTTTATCTGGAAGAATCAGCTCAACAAGATGGGGTCTTACAAGGACAGGCTAGTTAATCTGTGGCTGAAGGCATACTTTACTCAGAAGTCAGAGAAAAAATGCCCCAACTGTGCCTGACCTATGATCAAGCAGCTGACTTATATGGAGGCTCCTAATTTTGTGACTTGCGTAGTTTATAAGCTGAAAATTGAAGTGGAGAACCAGATTACAATTCCAGAACATCCACAGTTGTATAGATTATGTGGAATAGTATACTTTGCTTCAAACCACTTTGTAGCCAAAATTGTAGACAAGTCCGGTGAAGTGTAGTATAATGATGGATTTGAAATGGGAGAAGATACAGAGTATATTGGAAACATTATTAATATGACTTCCACAGATCTTTTGAAGCACAAGAGGTATGCTGCTAGCCTTCTCGTTTACACCAAGCTGCAATAGATATAATAGTTAGCACTACATTGTATGAATAGAGGAGACAGTTGTATACTTTGTCATTTGGCTTATAGCTCAGTTAATATCAGGTCAAATGATGTGGAATTGCTTGTATTTAAAAGTGTTTGAAAGCGGCTTGGTAATGTTCATGGTATAGATTAAGCGCCGGCATTTGTGCGTTTGTTTATTTGCCTAATATCTCCGCTAATAATGACCCTAATTCTATGAAACTACCACTATTAAAAAGGCTATTTCTAATAGTATCTGTCACTTAGACCTGCAACTTAAAAATAATAAGTCTTTAAGTATTCAAATAGCTAGAAAATAATCAAACAGTGATGAACGGGAGTCGAACCCTCGACCTCAAGAATTCACAAATGATGTCTTAACCACTAAGCTATGGCACCTCAAGATATAATCACAGCTAAATGTATTTATAGGCTACTGCACAAGCAAACTGACTATAAAGAAACAAATACTCATCTAATGCCATGTATCTAGTATAACATTATTATAGTGCAGTGCATTGCAGAGTCGATAGTTGTTGATGTATGCTATTAATATACGGTGTATCAAAGTCATCAATATGAGCAATCTCATGGGTCTCGTTCCTCATCAATCGTCACCTGCCAGAATTGGCCCACTTTAAACCAAGTCATTAATATAACCTTAGAAACACCTTTGACTATGTCATTACTACTGATATATTGCCATTACTACTAATATATTATCTCAAATCTGTGAAGTAGTGATAACAAAACATGAGTAACCTATAACCTATAGCAGGTTTAGGTCAATTTCTAGGTGACCTGCATTCTATAGGTTAGAGAGCTGTAGGTTTAGGTCAGATTTTAGGTCAACCTAAACAGATCCCAATCAGAGGTAAGAAATCTTGTAAACTTGTAGGTTCAGAGAACCTGAGAGCAGACGGAGGAAGCCACACACACAGAACAGGAAGGCCAAGAGGAAGAGGAAAATAGAGCAGCCGCAGCCTAAGCACAGTAGACTCCTCCACCGCTGTATGATAGGGCAAATCTGCTGTGTTCAAATTTAGCATATCTCAGATGTATACACATAAGCATGAGAGAATGTCCTTGATAGCTCGCAATGAGCAACGAATTTGCCTAGCAGAGAGTAAAGCCCCGAGAAGCGCATCTCTGAACAAACTGAAATCTTGAGGCCACCCAATGACACAACAGATTACCCATCCTGGCACGAATGAGGGGCTACATGAGGCTTCAGGTAGACAGATGGGTGCGCTCGAGAGTGCTTATCTGACTTCCATTCTGCTGCTATATTCACTGCTGAACACAACAAAAATAACTTCACCTCTGAGACTGCGCAAGAAGAATATGAGCAACTTCACAGCTCAGTTGCTGATGCACTCGTACCACAGGTGAATGACTAGGTTGCAAGGTTTACAATGGCTATCGAGGCTATATCATCAACTAAGAAGGACTCGAAGAAGCTGCTCTACGAGGCCATCACACAAATTGTAAGTGCCATAATTCCGGAACAGTGCCACTGACATGAGGCCCACAAACAGGATTTCTTTAGCTTCTTTCTGGATGAAACTACCTGCACAGAGGCCTGGCTGCGTGAAGTTCGGGAGAGCACCCTTCATAGTCTCAAAAACTACTAGCTCAAAGTGTTCTATGAGCAGAAAAGCTCCTGTATCCAGATCTAACTCCACATCTGGCACATCGAAGGATGCATCGCCCGAGTTACCAAAGTTCGCCAAGCAACCCTCCACGTCTGCCGCATAGTCGGGCAACTTGCAAACCTGCCCTCAGATTGGGGTCCTCATGCACATCACCTCACCTAGTCCATGTGCAGATTCTGAGACCTCATCGTGTCCAAGCTCACAGAGGCCGAAGGAATGCCTGAACTCGTCAACCAGGATCTGTACAAAGAAGATTACGATTTGTGACAGGCAGAGAAGTATTGTAGAAGTGCCGCAGATAAGTGCCACTGCAGCACTCACTCAATTTGACTCACTGACTTGCTTGATAGGGTTCTTTTAAGGCTGCTATTTCTAGCGTCCACGTCTAGTTCATCCGCTACATCGTCCACCTTTTTCGACCTCAAATTTTCTCCATGAGTGAACTCACCAGCTACGTCTCCCGGTTCATTGCTGAGGGCCCTGATGATGATGATGATAGCCTCAATGTTCCCTTTATCATTTCCAAGTTCTTGATGCATGTCTGAAGCCTCCACCACTCAGCTCACGTTGACCCTATCTTCGCCAATCTCTACCACTTCCTTGCTGACCTCCACAAGCCCAAACACTCCGCGGACTCCGTTCTTCACGAGTTTGCTGAAGATTATTCCATTATCTCCTGCACTGCCCATGTCAAGGGAGCGCATGATGAGCTCATTGTCTCACTTTCATGCTTGACCACTACATGCATCACTCTCCAGGAAGCCCATCAGATTTCTGAGGATGCTGATGTTCAAGCGGCCACTGCACATCTCAAGAAAGCCGAAGCTGAAGAAAGCAGTGCTCGCATCCTTGTCAAAGTGAATGCAGAGCTGGACGCTGCATGCCTTAGCAAATGTAAGTACACCATTGTGCACCCTTTAATTGTGAGCTAACTCTCTCCATCAGTCGCCACCGTCTATGAGCACAGAGTCTACCGGGGAGCTAGGACTATGCCGTAAACCCTGCCATCGTCAAGATTGTCATGCATCCGTGTCCATGGCACGTCGAACCTTGGCCAAAGAATACGGAGTGGGAAAGGGACATCAAGTGTGATAGGTCATGCGTGAGCAGTCTTGCTGGGGTCGGGCTTGAGTACGTCACCTGTTGTAGTTGTCATTGTCATCTACGGGGTTCTGCAATCGGCTTTTTGTATGTTACATCGCACAGGACATGATGCAGATTTCGAAAAGAAAGCAATATATCATTTTTATGTGTTTTCATACAACACAGCGGAAGTTGAGCGAGAAAGAAATAAGAACATAAACACAGAGGATGTCATTATCAGCCTGGACTGGCTACACGAACACAACCCTGAAGTAGACTGGGAATGTGGCTCGCTGTGCCTCTCGAGATGTCCAGAGATATGCCCAGCTAACCAGAAAACCCCTGAAACTGTCAAGACCAAAGCGTGTGATACGGAGATGCGGCTTACAGCGCGCCACGGTCCTCGACGGGCAAAGAAGGTTAGGAAGATTGATAGGGTATGTGCAGCCATAATAGGGCTGAACATAGATCATCCATGGCTCAATCCAGATCGGAACTCACAGATCAAGGCCCTCCTGGAGGCCTGATCTAGATTCACATTGATCTGATCCGCAAGGTGAGCCAGAGCCGCAGGATCCGGATCCGGAATCCACAGGTTGATCCACAAATAAAATAAAAATTTCAAACATTAAATTGAAGGTGGGGGGATACCTGCATATTAAAGACCTATATTATTCGACCCAACGGCAAAAATAACCAAAGTGAAACATGGAGAATTGAATGAGATATAAGGGGGAGAAAGTCAAATAGAGGAGGAGGAGAGCATGGACATACCTCGGGATTCTGTGGACGGATTCTAATGTTCTTTATATCGCCGGAAAGCCACGGTCTGTGGCTTTTCAATGGTGTATGGAACATGAGAAACTGTGAGGAACCTGCTGAGATATGGCAGAAGTAGTCATGAAGAGAGGAAGGAAAAAGGGGGCTAAGACCGATGGCTACAGCAGTCCAAATCTGATGGTTGTGGTCTCGTCGGATAGGGAACAGCCAGGAGATATGGTGACATAAAATGCAGAGGGATCGAACACAAAGTTATTGTAGTATAATAAAAATAAAAGGAGAAGGAGAAGCCAACACTATATGCGCAATAGAAAGTGAATGAAGAAACAGAAACATATGATCTTTGGCTCGTTCGAAAGCTCCGAATCACCCCTTTCCAACAAGGTATCTACCCTCCAAATCGGCCCACAAACAACCAAGATATAGGGCAATCTTTATCCTAGTTCTAGCCCATCCAAGTGATCTTGAACAATTTGCTGTATTCCAGACTGAGCAGGCCCAGAAAATGAGATATAGAGAGTTAGAAAGCCCTAGTAAGTTCGAAATATCAAAGCCAAGAGGTATTACAAGCAAGGTGATGAGTGAGAGAGCAGAGTGTGGATCGCCTACAGCAGATCTCTTAGTCTGACTAACCCTAACCCAGATCTGCACATGATTCGGATCTGCACATGATCCGGATCTAGATGATCCGGATCTGTGGATCCAGCTCATAGTGGCTCCAGCTCCAGGTTTTTGTGGCTCAACCCGCAAAGTGATCCAGAGCTGTGTTCAGCCCTAAGCCGTAATGACCGAGGAGAAGGAGGAGGATAGGCCCTGACCGCCAGGATTCCTGCCATTGTGGGACGGAAATGAAACATCTCTTCTCGATACATGGGAGGATGGATAACGCCTTTATGGTGCTTTGCAATTATTTGCTTCAGCAATATACACATACTCGCAACAACTCGCTGAGCAAGAGTACTGTTATGACTGGCCATCAAGTAAGGACCAGGGAGACTTACAAGACAAGCAAGGGCGTCGATGAGCACTTGTGCAGCAAGAGCGGAGCAGGGCTCAATGGTCAGGGCTGGAGACAAGATATATTGAGCAAAGTATCTAACAAGCGAAATACAGCGAGGCTTACCTAGAGACAAGAGGTTGAAACTGAGGTCTCCAGGCAGTGAAGTACAGGTCCTTATATACATATAGAGGACAATGAGAAACCGGGGATAATAGGTAACTATGGACACGGAAGAACAATAGGAATGGGACAATAGCGACTACGGACAATAAGAAGCTATTGTGCTAATGAACAAAGGACGAGATACAATGCAACGGAGAACAATAAGTACGACATGAGAAGTAGATCGTCCGAAAAAAGAAACTAAAGCACTAGTGTAGATGCCAAATGGGCCATTCGTAACAGTACCCCCTCCTAAGGATCGTGCCTTCACAACCAATCCTTCTTGTTGAGAGGACTCGGCACCTCTGCATGCATTGAATAGAATTTTTGTGCGAGTTGCGGCGCATTTGCAAGGTCCACCGCATCTTCTCAACTATCGTGCTCAGGGTGCCAATCCTTCCAATGCACAAGGTACTGCAGTTTCTCCACTGCTTGTATTGCCATGAGTCTAACATGGCCTCCACTTCGTACTCCTCCTCTCCTTTGATCTCGATCGCAGCTGGTTCAGGTGGGTGTCAACCAGGAAGTGAGCTTTCTTTATGCGGGAGTAGCAGGGATACATGGATGATGGAACACTGGATGGATTGTGACGTCCTTGAGGAGCTTGAGTTCATAAGTCAAGTTGCCCACTTTCTGTTTGACTTGGTACGGTCCAGCATACCAGTCCACCAGCTTCCTTGACACACCTGGAACATGGAAGTTCCTCATGTCGAGCCACACCTTTTAACCTTCCTTAAACTCAGGAGCTTCACTGACATAGCAGTTGTAGTGCTCCTTCATCCGCTCTGCTATAAGGATTCACAATTCCGATTACCTGTCCGTCTGTGGGTGATATGCTATAGACATTGCACTTTCGATGCTAAGACCTTTGAGGATCGCATGGAAGAGCTTGCTCGAGAACTGGAGCCCACGGTCAGAGATGATTTTGCAGGGGAGTCCGTGAAGTCAGAAGTACTCTTGAATGAAGTTGTCCGCAGCTTCACCAGCATCTATCTCCTTGGTGCGAGGGATAAGGTGGATCATCTTCCCATGTCGATTGACAATGAGCTGCAGTGCATTGAACCTATTGATGTCTGGTAGCCCAGTGATGAAGTTGCAGGTTACTACTTGGCCAGGACCGTCTGGAATCTCATTAAGTTGCAGAGGACCGTGCAGTTTGGCATGTGACGTCTTTCCGTGCTGACAGGTATCACAGGTCTCTACATAGTTCTTGATGAACTTGCCCATCCCAGGCCACCAGTAGTTTTGAGTGACTAACTCCATCGTCTTGGCCTGTCCTGGGTGTTCAGCGGGTGGAAGATCATAGTGGATGCACACAATCTCAGCATGCAGTGCGTCATCCTTGGGGACATAAACTCGGCCACAATAGAGGAGTAGGCCTTGTTCTGTGTTCTAGTCCATCAAGTCATTCTGCAGGCGCGCTGGTTAGGGGGCATTCACGTGAGCTTGCAGGACATCAGCGTGGAAGAATGAATTTAGGGACCCCGGATACCAGTTCGACACTACCACTCCTTTAGCCGAGATAAGATTACAATGCTTCTTATTGAACGTTATCGCTTCGCCACCTTTCTCACGCTGCTCTCTGCTTCCATCATCGATGGTGCTCTCTGGCAACACTTCCCACCACGCTCTGCTCCTGCTTTTGCTGCCTTGATCTCTTCCTCCATCTCCTGGATGTCGTTGCTGCCTGGAACTCCATATTCATCCCGCCACTCGTCAGTATACTCCTCATCAACCCCCATGGATGTTTTCTCGGCTTTGGGAATATGTATGTCGACAACGAGCTGGGCGGGAAGTAGGGGTAAGTTCCCTTCCTCATCAGAGTGGGATATAATTATGTGAGCCATCACATTATATGAGTTCCCAGACCTTGTCAGCGGACAGAGGGAACAGTGGATGGGGACATTAGTGCAGGGCGTCATCTTGAAGGACTTCACCACAGCGGCATACAACATGGCAGAGTAGTGGTATCAGCAGCTCGAGGATATTTTGTAAGTTGATCCTTTTTTCATAAGCTGAACGATGCAGGTGTCCTCGCATCCACAGAACCTGCACGGCTCGAGACCAACCTAGTACAATGTATTCAGCCACATACAATCAGACTACTCACGACAACCTCAGTCCTCTCTTCAACAAATTGGTCAGGTATGTCTCGCATTGAGTACAATATATGTGCACCACAAAGATAGCAGGCAACCCCAGTCTGCCCATCGACTGTGGCATATTGGGCACAGTGAGCATAGTGCCTGTTGATGCTGAGATAAGATAATTGACCCAATGAGTGCTTGTTCTTCTTGTGGGCTCATTGCGTAAGGCAGCCTCTAATACTCACTCAATCTGTTGTTTTATTTCATTGAAACTACCTGAGCTTGCACAGCTAATGTCCATGGAGCCAGATATTGAATCTTGAAGTCAGAAACTAAGGAATACAAGAGTTATAAAGGCTTGCACAGAGGATGGTCATAAAAGTGGAGATCAGGACCTCAGACACCGGTTGAATAAGATGACCACCAGTGCTGATATTGGCGCTAGTTAGCCTGAATGCCCCCCAGTGCTGGTCCAAGGCTGTCGAGTTTACTAAGTGCCTCCACTACCTCCTATTTGCGATCTCCACATTCACGAATATGTCTAAGCAGGGCTTTCTCTGGTACCACTGAGAGATGTTCCCTCTTGGCTGCCAATACTCGGAACCGTTCTGGTTGCAGTAGTACACAACTGAGGTTGTTCTTGGTGTCACCATGCTGATGGTCAGGCCTTCATAACAGAGTGTCAGCTCTACCGTTGGAGGTGCCAGACTTGTGCGAGATGACAAAGTTGAACTGCGATAGGTAGAGAGCCCATCGTGCTTGCCTTCGGGTGAGGTTCTGTGCCGTGTGCCAGTACTCGAGGTTTTTATGGTCTGACTGGATCTCAAACATGCTGAGGAGCCCTTCGAGGTAGTGATGCCACGCCTGCAAAGCACGGATGATGGTGAGCATCTCCTCATCGTAGATCTCGTAGTTTCATTCTGCATCGTTCATGGACTTGGAGTGGAAAGCTACTAGGTGCCACTTGTCATCCTCCCCCTTCTGAGATAGAACCACGCCAGTTGCAAAGTCTGAGGCATCAACTTCCATGTGCGTGTCGTAGTCTAGGTCGTACATTCTTAGGACTGGACTTTCAATGAAGTAGTGTTTGAGCTTATCAAAGGCAGCCTGCTCCTCCTCTCCCCATTGCTATTCTGCTTTGCCTGTTAAACGGTCTAGGGGCTTGCAGATGGCGCTGAAGTTCTTGATAAAGTGTCAGTAGAAGTTCGCAAACTCATGGAACTTTTGTATATCTGAGGCATTCTGAGGAGTCGGCCATTCCGCGATACCTTTCACTTTGACTGGGTCCATCTCAATGCAGTTCTCCGAGATGAGTACACCAAGGTATTCCACCTTAGGTTGCTCAAATTCGCACTTCTCTGGCTTGCAGAACAGATCATTCTCCTTGACACTGGGGACATGCCAGCATATTTCCAGGGCAAATATAGGGAGAATATTGGGATAAATGAAAACCTTTTGATGTGATATTGTCTGTGCCAATAGTGGCACAAAATTATGAAGATATATATGATTTTGTCCTGATCTTTGCGCAATATTTTCCTTGCAAGCATTGAGACGATATGCCTATTGTTGTCCTCATATTGTTTCGGGCAAAACATTGGACAGTATGGTGACAGTTTGTGTGCCACTGTCTGGGTATTGATGGTGCAAATATCACATCAAAAACTTGGCATTGTTCAGCCTACTATCCATGGCAATATGCGAGGATTTTCTCTCAATACTTCCGGGGCAAATACTGAGCAAAAACATTGCATGGTCGCCTTCTACTGACCGCGAGAAAATCTCGGCCAATGTTGGGGCAATACGTAATCTATTCACACTGCTATTTGCCAGGGAAGTAGAGAGGCAATACATCTCAGACATGCAAAATATTGGCGCAATATTGACCTCTTACTTGCCATAGTAATATTGCAACAAAAAGATTTCATTTAACCCCATATTCTCTCTATATTTGCCCTGGAAATATGCTGACATGTCCCCAGTGTGAGATATTTCAGGACCTTGCGCACCAGCGTGCGATGCTCTTCAATATCATCAGTGAAGATGAGGATTTCATCAAGGTATGTGGTGACTTTGCCTAGCACGATGAGGTCCTTGAAGATGTCATTCATGAGCGCAGAGAATGTACTGGGTGAATTGGCTAATCCAAAGAACATGACATTTGGTTCGAATAACCCTCAGTTACAATTGATGAGGAACGAAATCAATCGTTTATAATGAGGTGCACTTCTCACCAGCGCCATGTAACGCTAGTCCGTGCCCGTGGGAATAAATTTCAGACTCAGAAAGGCTTTGACTACAAAAAATTAGACGCTGGACTCCAAATTTCCTTACTCCTCTAGCACAGCTTTAGGGTTAGGGTCAGGATTTGTTATTCTCCTTAGATCAAAAAGAAGGGTGGCAGTGTCTATTTTTATTATCTTGTCTTACCCAACTCTTCTACCTCTCTGCATGAGCACTCGACTGCCTTCAGCTCATCCAACATAGGCACACACTTCAAGTGCCCTATTTTTGTGGCACTGCATGTATCTAAGTTCAATAAATTTATAACTCTGCTACTACTTCAACACTCTATATTCAAACCAGCTTTTGAAGATTTCTTAAGGATGCTAAACATAGGTCCAAATTAAGCTGCAAATAGCTTGCCTTAAAACTAGAAATTTACTAGATCTTGTAGATTTAGATTATGTGCGTTGTATATCAGTTGCAAGAAATAGATTTATATCAAAAGATCATGGTCTATAGGTATCTACCATGATCTGCAAGCTAAAATAGCTACAAAGTTTGACTCATTGTTATAAGATTGTTGTATAATACAACATAACACTTTCTAATAGTGTATAAGCTCTGCTGGTCATATTTAATTGTGGATGGTGATATTGATATGATATAGTAGACATATGCTACAATACCTATAGATGATAGGAACATCTAGGTAACTTCATAGATCTAGGCCACTGTAATGACAGGTACCTCAACCTTGACCTCTGGTCTAGGTCTTTGGCGGGATTATATATATATGAAAGCAGATCAAGGCTTTAGACAATAAAATACTTATAAATATTATTGGTGCTATATTGGCTCAGATATAAGCTAAGAAAATATACAAACCTCAATTTAGATGCACTTATTTTAAAAGATCAATGCTAGATGGTCATTTGATTAGTATGTCATTCTAATGATAAATGCTATAAACTTATTGAGCTTTTTTTAAATACCACAATAATAGAGAGGTGACATAGGACTGGCAGACAAATAAGCAAGTCATACAACTATATAAATACTTTCTATCACTCACTATCACTGTTAATCAATATACATATCAAGCAGAAAGATAGAGGCCTTACATTTTGAGCCAAGATTTTGATGCATATATCACTAACAGACTTTTTTCAACCACTTTTTTACTAGCACTAGTTTTGTATGTATTCAACTGTGTTTAGTTGATTTAGTCTTTGCTTGCACAACAATGAAATAGATTGTATAAGCTACTTTGTATCGAGCAGTTGAGTATTTTTATTACTGTTGTATTATTCTCCTCTTGATCTACATTTACATAGTCCTAAGGCAAACAGTATAAAGATTGTTGATGTTGCATTAATAACTGCTCCCTATCATAGTGGACTACATAATGGGTTATGTGAAGTGTTCAAGTAATACATATCAGGGGTTGCATCAAACAAGAAGTCTTTCAAGTGCCTCACTTTGCAATCATATCAATAGATATGTAACAAACTAACTATTTTAATATGCATCTACATCAAACCAAGAAATGTTGGAGTCCATATAAGCACCAGCATAATAGCTATATTGCCCAAACTTTTTCCCCAAAACCTTAGCCTTTTCGCCCTCCATATCAACACTCCAATTTCCTCCCTCTCTTTTCAAGTCATAGTACAAGTAGTTCCCAAGTTCTTCGTCAAAGTCTTCCAAATCCTGTGCACTTGATGGAAGCAAACCCTTGGCCTTGGCCTCCTCCAAATCATCAATATCTTCAAGCTGCTGCTGCAACACAGAATGTCCTCTGATGCTGAAGGGATGGACTGAGACTGCAATAGTGGAGAGAGAACCTTGACCAATATTTTTGACCCATGGCTGAAGGGTGTCTGTAGCAGACTTGGTATTGAAGGGTGGAAACACCACATATTGAAGGAAGTGAATATGGATAGTGGGGACAGTGCTGAAAGCACTGATATGGGCTGCCCACATATCTCTCTTCCAGAAGGGTTTGTTGGGTCCATGGGTATACTAAAATATATATAATTAGCTAATAGTCAATAAAATAGTGAACATAGTAGTTATAGTCTCCCAGCCTGGTAGAGGATGGGCTTGGCGCTGTAAAAGAATCAGTCTTTCTTCATACAATATTTTGAAAAATAACATACCTCTTCTTCTCCATAAGGACGCAAATGAAGAACTAGTAGAGATGGAGGGAGATAAGGCCCTATAGAGATATAAGGCTGGAGTGGAGTGGGTTGCCGTATATTGTAGGCAATAGTGAGAGCCTCAAGGTGGACAAAATTAGTCCACACTGAGGCAGTCTCTGCTAGATTGATATTTTGAAGCATAGGACTAGTGAGGGTGAGGTCCAAGGTTTTGACCCAGGCAGCTCTGATAAGAGGAAGGGGAGTATTATTGATATTGAAGGAGGTGGAGGGGGGCTGAGGGGCCTGATCCTGAAATAAACATATGTCTATAAAAGCAGCATAGAAAGAAGTAAAAATGATGATTTATACCTGGACTCTTCGACATTCCATAAAAGTTATAAATGCTTGTGCAGAGAAGATGCATGTATATTTATACACCTCTGGACCAAGGACCTTTTCAGCAGAGGATCTATATGCACCTATCATCTGCACTTTCTTGTGAATAGCGGCCCGAAGTTCCTCGTTGGGGAAGTGATGAGTGGCAATATCGAATGGAGTGTAGTGATATAGAGTTGGCGACAGAACAGTGAGAGGGTCTGCAGGAGCTTCATCATTGATGTCATCCTTAACCTGAAGAGAATGATTTGTATACATTTTATCAGGTATGGTACTGACATGAATGAAGGAAAGCTCTATTACCATAGTCCAAATGATCCTCCATAACTCTGCAGGACAGATGATGGGGTGGAACACTTGAACTTTAGAAGGGAATGGCATGACTAGAGAGGCTAGGAGGACAGAAGGAAGGCACTGGGAAGGGGAGAAGATGAGGGCAAGAGGCAAGATGTGATATGATGAGTGCTCATGTGCAAACTGATAACGATCTCCAACAAGGATTGATCTGACTGATATTTATGACTGCAATAGGGAGGTTGAGGCAACAATATGAGCATAGGGCTGTAACAATGACTAAATACAGGACAGGGAGTTGGGAGCAAATGGGACCCAGGGGGAGGTGGAACGAAGGGAATCTATGCAGAACTGGTGGAGATGTGGGGTGTTCTTGTGGGATGGGGGCAGGGCAGGGGGAGGGCTCACCAGAACATCCAAGTCATCCACAACCACCTAAAGCGACGGCCTGCTGGTGCCTCCATCAGCATCCCTGATCCAAGGGGCCCCTGGGGGAGGTGAAACGAAGGGAATCCATGCAGAATTGGTGGAGATGTGGGGTGTTCTTGTGAGGGTGGAGGGAGGGCTCACCAGAATGTCCAAGTCAAGGCTATTCAGAGCAATGGCTTACCTGCAGTCATGCCAAACAGCCTGCACATGTGCACCCAGAACCGTTCTCCAAAGCACACAATGACTGCCGAAGTGAATACAATTTGTGAAATGGAAGCAGTGGCAACGCACACAAGGGACTTCGAGCTGCTCATCAAGCTCGAGCATGCTTATATAAGCACTCTTCTATTTAAGCTGATGAGCTGGCCACTTCGCTCTTCTTGCACCACCATGTTTCTATCCACTTGAGCCTGCAGTCTGATCAACTGCTGTCAGTCTTTCGTGCCCAGAAGGGCTCATGACCATACATGGAGGGAAGCCTCCTTGTATTTTGTCATATATGAGTCTGGGCCTGGCCTTATTGCAGGTCAGAAAAACCCCCTTTGTGCATGCCCCAGCGGCGTTGGGGTCTGTTCCATCTTCAGGGACTTGTGTGGTTGCCCGGTGGGTGTATTGGGAGCTTCATAGCATGCCTCAATGGCGTCGAGGTTTCTCTGTCCATCCACCACTCTCTGCTACTTCTCTCTCCTCCTACGGCTATCCTCTCTTTACTGGGCAGTATCAGATAAGTCTTATGTTTAACATTGTTTCTATTGCTAACTATTGTGTCTGTTCTCCAGCCCACCATATGTTACTCCAGCTATTATATTTGGCAAGTACAGCTCTATGATCCCTCTGTCTTGCTAATGTCATGCTGTCTTCTAGCTTTCTGGCTTGTCGTCACTTCAAGAGCGCTCAGTTCATCTTCTATGTTCTCTGATCAGTTCTGTCTGGTGTGTTATTTATCCTTGTGGCATTCCTATTTCTGATATACTTATCATTTCTAGGTCATACCCCCTCAACATACCAAGATCCCTCAACCTAGGCTCATGAGGCTTTGTTCTCTCCTTCAGTACGTCTTTCTTCTCTTTCCTTACTAGTCTTTGATCTGAAACTCATGTATCTCATTATAGAGTTTAGGCTCTCTATGCTCCTCTCTCATCTCTATGTATTACTGCTTTGTAGTTTCATAGCCTGTACATTCCTGATGTAGGATGTAGTCATTGGCTGCTACCTTCTGCAGGGGTAGCATCTAATGAGTACATGCTGCAAGGGAGCAGTTAGTATAGAGGACTCAAAAGCACTTTGTATTCGTCTGCTGGACTTGGTGATTCAACTCCTTTGAGTGGTCATGTGACTTCACACATTGAGTGGCCATAACCCTAACCCTAAACCCAAAATAAGCGCCCAAAAGACGAACCCATCAGCTCTGCTTTGCTGGCACTCATCCTTATCTTCCTACCATCACTGTCTCTGCTTTGCTGGCACTCATACCTGCCTTTGGCCTTCTCTACTGGCCTTAGACCTCTACAAGCTGCTATGACAAGGTCTTATAATACTAGATCTGCTGGAAAGAGGAAGAGAAGTCAATCCAACTCTTCTGCTGAAGATGTTGATCAATCTCCAGTAAGTACAGATACCAGCACTGCTACCTTCTCTCTCTTAAGTAGTGCTTTAATACTTGTTGTGCTTACTGTCCTCCTATAATCAATCCAAGCCTGAAGCTGTGAAAAAGAGCTCTAAGAAGAAGACCAAGAGCAACCAGAGAAAGTCCAAGCATTCAGTAAGAGTATTAATCAACTTCTGTTTAGTATAAGCTATTGACATATCTCCAACATCTAGAATCTTGAGTCTGAAGCAGACTTTAGTCTGGGCAGTGAAGCTGAGGCTGAAGCAGAGAAAAGAGGGAGAGCAAAGGGGGGAAAGAAGAAGTCCAAGGCACCTGTAAGTCAAACTTACACTGTTGTATATTTTCTAATACTAATGCAATGTTTAGAAGAATCCTCCAAAGACCAAGGCTTCTTCAGAGAGTGAGTCAGCAGAGACTGAAACTAAAAAGAACAAGCGTCCTGTAAGTGAGATCTAACATAAGTAGAACTATTTTTCTTACACAATCTATAGACCATTTCCAAGGAAGCAAATGTTCCTCCACCTGCTCCTTCTGCTGTAAAGCCAGATCATGCACGCTCTCACCAGTCAAAAGAAATAGCTGCTGAGAAAGATGGTCAGAGAAAGGCTTTACTCTGGAGTAAATATGCTCCTGCCTTCAGGCTGGACATTTCTCTGGAAAAGCTTTTTGCTTTGCGTACCAACAATCGGAATGAGCTTGACAAGTATGCAGAATACTGCGATGGCCCTCTTCAGTCTACCCCTGTGCTCCCCTTCTCTGCCAAGTACTATGACTCTGAAGAGAAACTTGTTGTGGCACTCTTTGCTTCTAGGCTTGATGAGCCTGAAGTAAGCATATGACTTGAATATTTTAAATGCAAATAACTTACTCTTCTATATCTAGACTATTGCCGAGTACAATGCAACCCATCCTCGCCCTTTAAGTGCTCAATATGCAGGATGCACTGAGGAGGATCTCATTGCTGCTCAAAAGCGAGGTGATAAGATTTATCATGATGGCATCTCGGTATATTGTTTTAGTCAATGTTCTTATATATATTGCTTTGGCTAACTACTTTAAATAGAGCACCTATCTCAAAACCTACTGGAAGGATGTTCAGTGGCTCTCCAGTCAGCTGCAGCCCTATATTCCTACTAGAGACATCCGCCATGATGCTGACCATGGCATCGTTGACACATATGTTATACGCAATGGTGACTCTATGGAGTGTATTGGTGTCCATCATCTTGTTCATGCTTGGCCACAACAAGGTCATGAAAATGGTGTAAGCTATTAACTTTAGCTATATATTGAAATTTCACTCATTAGTCAACAGCCTTTAAATGTCTCAGCAGATATGGTCCATGGTAGCATTGCAGCAGCAGCCGTTCACAAGTACTTTCAGGCCACACGTCCAGTTGCCATTTTTCTAGCCCAACTTTTCAAGCATGCTTTTCCAGAGCATTATGAAGAATACTGTGCAGCTTTTGATGCTGGAGTCTGGTACACTGAAGATCCTGGACCATGGATTGGACGTGCTATTGTCTACAAGTTAGATGTCCAGATCTATTTTGATATGAAAGATGGTGGTCCAACAGCAACCTTTCCTATGGGATGCTTTGAAGGAGGACATATGGAGATTCCTCCACTTCAAGCTCGCTTTAGGTTTATGTTGTACTTGTTTACTTCAAGTCCAAGACTAATATTTCTTTTTTCAGATATGCTCCAGGAGATGTGCTCATCAGCTTTTCAGGAGCCTTCCCACATCGTGTCTCAGAGTGGAGCATACCAAAAGGCCCTCAGACCTTAGATGAGGGTTTGACTCCAGGTCGCATTTCTACTGTAATGTTCTTTCCTCAAACATCTCTACGCCTTTTGAAGGACAAACCACGTCATTGGGGAAAGGACACAGCTTTTGGTTCTTACTATGAGTCTTAATAGTTTTATTCATCTCTAATATATATGCTTTATAAATGTGGTTTATGACATGCATATTCTTAGATATGCAGATGCTCTTCTATAAAATAGAGTGTGGTGAACACTAAAATGAACACAAGACTAGATTAACTGCTTATATAATGTAATATATGATGCAAAGTTTTTAGACTACAGATGCATTGCATGCATAAACAGATATCTTGTATATTATATAAAAGCTAGGGTGAGGACCTTATGAGTATATGTACAACTTGTGAAATGCAAGGACAAAAAAAGCATCAGCTGTAATTCTAAAACAATAGCAGAAAGTCTACATATAATAAATTCCTCTCTCTCATCCTCTTGCTATAACAGAACTAAAAAATATCTTCAGGTGCAAGTTATAGTTTATCAGCTTTATCATCACTAAAGACCCATACACTATTTAAAAATATAGAGGGTTGTGCAGGAAGATAAAGAGACACAACATATAAATATACGTTGCATATGCTGGAACACAAATTGTCTATTACCTATTAATCATTGCACCAGGCTCTTTGCATCAACTCTCATGCCTCTGGAGAACTATTCTATATCTGAGAGCTCTTGAAAATACCCCAATTCATCAAATTCCTTACACTACTTGTCCATTCTAAACAACCAGTCAATTCCACACTTCTCCAGTCTCTGGTGCAAATAGACCCCAACTTTTATCTGCCTTTCTGAGAACTGACACTCTCTTGTTCAATTTCTAAGTCCCTATTCTGCGCTGAACACATTTTCTGGTGGGGCATTTGCGAGCACTGTCATCTTCTGAGTTGCCCTCTTCAACTCTCCGATGCTTCTTGACCACCAGATCCCTTTCTGCTTTTGGTGGGATCTTCAGTCCTGGAAAATGAATGTGGAAATGCACCAATTCAATATCTCTTCCCAGTAGTTCATCAACCTGCATGCTTATAGTGGATGCCCCTAGCCATCGCGATGCAACTTTAATAAGTACATTCATATATATTTTGATACAGATGCAGATTGGCGAGTCTTCTGCAAGGAACACCAGGATACAGTGGATACTAAGGAGGCAGCAGGATTCTGTTGATGGTCAATGGGCGTCTCAAAAGGTACTACTTTTGGTAGGCGATTTACTGGGATATCTGTTGACCACCGACCTCGCGTATACCGGTCAAGTCGCCCTTCTAGATGCACAGATCATGGGTCAAATCCTTTCTGATCTGCAAGGGTTTGGTGCTTGTAGTGGCTTACATAAAGCCAGGCAACTGGTTGCAGGTACCCCTCCGAAGGATGATATCATCGCAGCATTTTGCTGGGTCTATGACTTTCTTGAAAGCATCTCACGTAGGATGAGCAGGCATTGATTCGATTCGACCCAATCATGGTGGAGCATATGCTTTGCAAGTATCAGCGGTTGATGCGCAAGATGAAGGGCAAGTTGGGGGTTGGGGAGTTTTGATATCTCACACAGTGGACAGATATGGGATTGTATTACGATCTGATGCAATGTATACTGGTAGACGATGGCGAACTTGTCAACAGATGGCAGGCAGATGACTAAGACCTAAGGTCAATTAGTACCTCTCATTTCAACATCAGCCTTGTTGTTCTCCAACAAACAAAGACACTTCATTGCCTTGCTGGGCGTCTTATCTCCACCATCTCCTCCTGAATCCGACGACGATGCTGATCCATAACCAATCTTGCGCTTGACCTTCTTCAAAGGAGACAGTCGTCCACTAGCGAGGACGCGTATAGTAGATAGGTTATAGTCCTTGGACATGGTAAGTGACTGATGTTAGTAATGTGAACGCATGTGATATGACTTACCGATTCCACCATGCGATTGAACAGACATATAGCGCGCAGTTTGGGGATGAAAGCATACTCTTGACATGCAACACGCACAATCATGAAGCTAACTTGAACTTCCACCAGACTGGTGAGGGCGAACATGAATGGCTTGACAGCGTCGTAATCAAAGCTAAGTCTCTGGTCATTAGCAGAGGTAGCATACACTAACATAACTGATAGCGACGTACCCTTCGCTATACTTGCGACGCTCCCAGTACTCCACCACATTGTCGACGGTGTGCACCTCACCACGAAGCAAGGGTCGGAGAACATTGAACGGGTCCACAAACTCAGCCAAATCAGCCAGAGGTTCTTCTCTAGCATCGCGACTCGATGTGAGGTAGCGGCTAGCGAAGGTAAGTGTCAGATCCTGTTGGTCTCGACCTGGAACCCATTCTCTCAGGCGTCCTCCAGATTTGCTAATGTGGTTAGCGAAGACTTGATAGATATTTTGGATGCCTCGAACGGCAGCATCAAAGCCTTGAACGCCTAACCCTGTAAGGGTGACAGATTGCTTGAGGTCGATGAGACGACTACTGTTTCGTGGAATGCTATAATATGTAAGTGTTTGGGCCATGATCACAGTCATATGAATAAGACACTCACTGGTACTTGCGTAAGGGTGAAAGGTTTAGGTCGATGATAAATCCTTGAATACGTAGAACAACTTCATTGAGGGCCTTTGGGTCAATGGGCTTGTGGGCTAGGAAGGCACATTTGCCTGCAGACTGCTCGGCGATGTATGTGGCTTCCTTGACAGTCATTGTCTATATAGACAACTCATGATGTGAGATCGTGTCGTACTGTTCTTTAGAAGACGATGTACTGACCGTTTCCACCATCTGCAGCTCTTGAAAGCCATCCTCCTCCTTTGCCTTCTCCAGGAAAAGTTCCCTCAATGCCGTTTCTTCTTGAATAAATAAATGGCTTGAGAAGATGAGTATAAGGTAGGTACTCACAATACTTGTCACGTCCATCACAAAGCTGAGATAGAACGGTCATTGAGACTGATATAAAATTGCAGCAAATTTGCAGTGAATTAACAAGGAGGAGTTACTATGAAGCAAATAGACAGGAAGCAACAACAGATGTGGATAAAGCAGCAACAGACTTGGAGCGGATGGGACGCAGGAACAGGAGTGGGGACTCGGAGAAGGGGGGTTAGGTAGGTGCTCCATCTAGGACCATTGGTATATGTGACAGTCTCTACTGACTGAGAGCGGATCTATGCTAGTGCTTCGGAGGGGGTCGGATCACTAAATCAAATGGTAGAACTGGTGAATGCCAACGGACAGGTGCACCATGCATGTAATATCAGTAGAAGGTATCTTGGTGAAACCGCTTAAGTCCTCCCATCATGGCATGTGCTTGACATTTGTGCCCTGTAGACACACGATTGTCTGTCCACTCCTTATAAAATCTGGTAGACTCAACCTCCATTAAACAGACTTGGTACAACTCACTCCTGTCAAAATATACAATGAAAGAATTCAACACTAATCTTGTAATAATGTAAACAATGGCCAGAGTTCCACGGATACCAACAGCTTATTTGCAGCGAGGCAATATTGGCTGTTTGTTCCTGAAACTAGGAGGTTCGGCAATATGAGTGATCTTGAAGCCATTCTAGTTAGCCAACCAGCTGTCGCCATCAGGTTGTTTCCTCCGGATGAACACGGGTGCCTTGCATGTAATTTTAAAGACATAAATCATGAGGCAGCATGGCTGGAGCAAATGAGTGCGATTGGTCTAAAATAGTATCACTGGTGCCATCTAATTTGCCTGTGAGATCTATGAGATCTGCTAAAGATGGTCAAATGGACCAGTATGGGTAGGCAGTTTACATTTCCAACCGAAGACTCCAAAGTCATACAAACAAACAAAGTGGTTCTGCAACAATATATAAACCCTCACCTGCATATCCCTCTGCTCTAGTATCCACCGTCCCTCTGCAAATCTTTGCTCCCTGCCTCCATTTCTGCTCCTATCCAACCCGTAGTCTCCTCAATTGCCATGTCGTCCAATAAGCCTATCCGCCGCCGTGCTGCCATGTCCACTGGAGGCAAGGCGTAAGTCTTCGTGCTACCTGTCTGCAGGTCTCCTCACTGACTTGTGTTTGGTGAACAGTCCGAGGGGTATCATCCGTGCTGATGTGAGCGACAACGACAATGACAGCAACCCCGCCCCTACCCCCCCTGTCCGGGGCACTCGTGGCCGGGGACGTGGTCGTGGCCGAGGGTGAGTCCATCTTCTCTGCTTTATGTTTATACTCTTCTGATATTTGTTGTCTAGCCGTGGTGCCACCACAGGTTCCACCCGTAGCACCCGTGCTGCTAAAAAGTATGTGAGTTTATGTTTATTAACCTGACTTAGCTGACCATATATGCAGCGCGGCCACCAAGGTCAAGGAGGAGACCGAGTCTGAGGATGGAGAAGATCTCGCTCTTGTCGAGACTCTGTCCAAGCACGGGCAGTCTAAGACCATCAAGGCATTAGCTCAGGACGAAGAAGAGACAGAGTCCACGCCCACTCCCCGTAAGCGTACCCGGGCTGCGAATGTGGAGAAAAAGTACGTGGATTATTATAACACTCACATATTGTCTGAGGCTGATCACTTGAGTTTTTAGGGACACCGTCCATGGCGACGATGATCTGGAGGCCCCCGTCAAGCGCAAGGGGCCCGGTCGCCCTCGCAAGGTCGTAAAAAGGTGAGCTGTGTTTTGCCTCCTGCTTCTCCAGTATGCTCATCCCAGGCAGCCTGGAAGTTGTGCCTAGCGACGACGACAAGGAGCCCGTTGCTCCCAAGGCCAAACTGGGAGTGAAGACCAGCAAGAAGAGTGTCATCAAGATGGAGGAGTCCGCCGATGAAGATGAGTCGTAAGTTCTGCTTATTTGGTGGCAGTCTTTAGATCGTTGGGCTAATCAGAGTATAGGGCGGCGGAGACTGTCCAAAAAACCCCCAAGAAGAAGGTCACCAAGGCAGTGGCGGAGAAGCGCACAGTTCAGTATGTCGGATCTGTTATCTAGCGCACACTTTCGCTTATATTTTCCTGTGCTAGGACCAGCACCAAGAGTGCGGTCCAGGCTCCAAAGTCTATTGACTCGTGAGTACTGTCGTTTCTCTCCTTGTCAGTTAGTTTTTGAGTATTGCTAACACTATGCAATCTTAGGGAGGCTGATGCTCATCGTCCCGACAGTCGCCCTACCTATATGCGGACCCCGAAGTAAGTAATCATCTACTATCTTTGATGACACATATAGTAACTGTTACCCTTATTCAGGGGGGTGCGCATCCTGGAGGATGACCAAGAGCTTGAATCTCCGGAAAGCCCCTCGCCACGGTATGTTTCCTTTCATTTGTATAAACCCACTAACTAACACATTTGTCTATAGTAAGCAGCCAACCGGTCGCACACCGATGAAGTCCACTGCCAATAAGCGGCGCACCATTAGGTGAGTTCTTTCAGTCTTCTTTCTAGATGTAAACTAACTATTCTACAGCGAGACCGGTAGCGAGAACTCGGACAGCGAGCGGGAGCAGGCGTCTCCCACCAAAAAGCAGCGTCAGCGGTAAGTCTCTTTTAGATCTGCATGTGACTGCAAAGTTTACCAGTTTTTTGTCAGCTCTCCAGAGGTGGAGCTCGTGCTGACTCCAGCTGGGAAGAAGAATGGCAAGACGGATTTGCGGTATGTTCAAATTCTTCTATATCATTGCTCTTTTATACTTAACCAGTTTATAGCGCTGTGGGCTTTGGGAAGGCAGAGGTCATCATTACGTCCAAGCCGAAGGGAAAGGCTGTGTTGCAGCCTAAGGCTGTTGCGACAGGCGGTAAGAAGCCTGCTCGCACCAAGACCTCTGCGGTCAAGGCCCCTGAGTATGTTACTATGTTTCGATGATACGAGTTATGTGCTAACCAATGTTTTAGCTCTGCATCAGATTTTTTTAACAAATCTCCGGTCAAGTACGTCTGCTTTCCTTTACTTGTCAAACTACCAATTTTCATGTGATCTATTTATTAGGATGTCCAAAAAGGGACTGTTCTCCAAAAGGGAGGAGAGGTATGCTTACAATGAACACATTTATGTGTCATCGCTGCTAATAACACTCTTTTAGCCTGATGGATGCAGAGGCTGAAGAAAGCGACGGCACGCAGGAGAGGTAAGTTTCACCTCACACTTAACCTACTGTTTTGACAACTTACATCCTTGTATCTTAGTGACGACGATTCAACTACGCATATCGAGGATGATCCAGAGGATTAGATTGTCAAGTCGCGCGGCCCTCCTCGTGCAGAGACACCAGATGAGGATCTTTCCGAGTACGTTCTGAGGAAGAAGGATGTGCTGCGTAAGCCTCGCTCGCCTACTCCTGGCATGGACTTGGACCAAGATGAGGCGGATCCGTCTGCCCAGTTGGGTAAGTTTTTTGCTTTCTACATCAGGCACTGGTTGGACTCACCACTCTCTGTGCTAGATGTCATGTCGCTCGTCACTCCTCAGAAGGGCAAGAGCCGTGTCTCCAGCAATGAAGACAAGGACATTGAGGACAAGCGAGGCAGGATCTTTTACTCGAAGGATGGTATTATCGATCTCTCTAAGCATCCGGAGATGGCCAAGATTCTTCCATTGTTGCAGTGAGTTTGTTTCAGTTTCTTTTCCGTCTCCCTTCCTTATTGATATGCAAAGGCCTTTTAGCCCGGTCGAGTATGATTTCAGTGGCTATACGTTCTTTACCGTCGATGTCCACAAGACTATACTTGACGTCCCGAACTATAAAATGCATCCCACGTATGTCTCTGTTTAAAATTGTGTGCTGGTCAACTCTAACCGCATTTTGCAGTGGCTTGCTCTTGACTCTCGGCTTGAGCCACGACAAGGCCCGCCAGTTCGCACTCAACCCTTCTCGTGCTGATCCCGAGCTCGCCACCACCATCTAAGGTGCCTCCCCCTCGGAACGTGTTCTCGCCATTCAGACCCGGACTGGTCCTCGTCGTGCAATCCTCTTCTCTCTTGGCATCGTTCTGCAGAGCAATGTTCGTTTCTCTACCCAAGCCTACGCTAGCAGCGACAGGCTCGTCAAGCAAATCATGTTCGCGCCCTTCCAGCAGGAGTGGCTACGCATGGGCGACTTCATCGGCACTGTCTTTGGGGTCAACAAGCTGAAGGCGCACATCTTTGGGCCCAAGATAGGTGATGCCAGAATGAACGGTCTTGTTGTCCGGACCATGCCTATGGACGATCCGAACATGGCTGCCGCTCGTAAGTCTGCATACCTCTCCAAAAAGCTCAAACATTTATGTTCAATTTGCTTTGTAGCCCCCAGCTTCATGCTCAATGGTGCTAGTAGCAGCCAGGGGAGGGTCAACAACGACCGTCCCGCACAGGGAGCTCATCCAGGCCAGAGCTTTCACGTCATGGTGTCGACGACGTCTTGGCCCACAGATACCACCAGTAAGTCGCACCAGTCTATGCTTTTTGCGACTACAAAGCTCACACATATTATTACAGTCCCCATCTGGGATGCCCGAAAGCAGTTCCGCAGGTCCAAGTTCGTTCTCGACGGTGTCTTCACCATCGAGAAGACTTACGAGCTCCCTCTGCTGAACGGCGAGTTGCGCTACGGGGACATCGTTATCGTCTATTATAGTGCGTCCACGTACAAGCTGAACAACAAGGCGAGGGGTGCGTCGACCTCAGTCTCTGAGGACGCAGGTCGGGGCTTAGGTCTTCAGCTCTATGGTGCTGTTCTGTTGGGTCGTGCTGATGACCCCGAATATGCCTAGTTATACTGGGGCCGCATGCATATCCTCTTTCTTTCCATGGCGCTTCTTATTTGTTACTATGATCCATCTCTCCTATCCTGCTACCCCCATTCCCCTTTTCGCATATCATTGACCTGCTTGCCATCCTCTCGTATCTATCCTTGTTTAATGCATTTTCAGTAATCCTCCTCCCGCTCTCCACTCAATCCTTACTCCTTTTTTAGCCCTTTATCTATTGTTGATGTGTTTTCCTACTTCTTCCTTCTTTCATCTTTTAATGTGTTTCTTGAAGAAACATTTTACTTTTCCCCCTTGGACGTTAGGTACCACAGCGCTGATACGCAGTTTATTATATTGCTATATCATACATGTTATAGGTTTCTTTGTATATGCTCTGGTAGTATTGAATAAGATTCCTGTGTTATGATATGAATACCCTTGCATTGTGTTGAACGAGAGGCTGCGTCCTTTGCAGCGAGTATTGTCAGTTATGTGTGCAATCAACTTTCAAGCTCATGAAACACATTACATAAGATCTGGCCTTCATAACTATATACTTGAATAATGTGCGTATGCCAACATTATCCATACCAAAATGAATGGAGCACTTGAATCCAGACATAGACATCTAAATCTATTGCGATCATCACAAACGGTCTAATGTCTGCCCTATAAACTAGTAAACAATGATTGAACGTACTGTACCATGCTCTCTCTGTATGAATTTTATCCACTAGATGCACTTCCCAGCAAGATACCATTCTCTAAGGGCAGATACCACAATGTCCCACCTACCAACAAGGATAAATCAGTTATAACCTTCATCGAACCTACATACCAAGTCCACGCTTTGGCGACGCTCTCCCTAGTGCCTCCCAGAGGGATATCCATCTGCTCTGACATCCCCGGAGGGACCAGCAAAGGGATGACGTGCTCAAGGAAATCGGGTCGAGTGTACGGCTAGCTAGCACTTATGCCATCCATTCCAACCAGTGTGATGTCGATCTTGTTATCCCAACTGTTTGACATCACCAGCTTCCATCTGCCCTCAGCCGCAGGATCCCATGCGAGATCCGGTTGGAAAGACAACAGCACGGGCAGTAGAGGGACTCCGGATGTGTTGAGCGGGACGACCCAGAAATAGCGGTCGTCAACGTGTCAGAGGGAGTCGATGGCAAAATAGGAGGGATACCTCGGGTTGCTTTGTGTGACGTGTCCGAAAGACCAATTGATGGGAGGAGCATTTGCAAGCATTTTCTAGCCTCGAAGAGCGTACTTGTTGAAAGCTTGTTCGGAATGGGACTGCAGATTGAACTTGAGAGATTCTCAATGCCCGAATGTGGCAAATAGATAGAGCGAGTAGATGGTGTTGTATGTGATCATGTTTATAATGCAAGCTGGCAATGGTGTTATCATTCAAATGTTATAGGATACTAATCAAAGGTAAACGCACTGGAGTGAAAGTCCAAGATACAGGTTAAGGGAGATATACGAGGCACAATGATCTGTACCTTGCATGTATCGCCCCAAGCAATGTAACACTCAAAAGCATATATAGCTCGGAGGCTCTTCATACAATAGAGCAGATTGATCTCATTGTTGTTGTCCATAACATACGGCATCTTGTCAAGAGTGGCAAGGACAAGCTCGGCATCTTTGGTGAAGTCCATATGTTGTCCGGGCCGAGGCGTGTACCTATATCCTTGCTGAAACAGGTATGCCCCAACGTCAAGGAGGTCGTTGTTTGGAAGAACATAAATGTCCAGGTCAGAATCAGGATAATACGTGCGATCGAGGAGTTGCAGGGCAAAGGATTCAGAGATAAGGGTATGAGTCTGAGCTATGAGAGATCGGAAGGAAAGAGGATCGTCGAAGAAATGTGAAACCCTTCGATTCACGTTGTAAGCGCGCATATTGAAGTCCATTGCTGCCCGATGAATGATGCAATTGAGGGAGGATGTTCGAGTGAGTTGGATGGGGCCGAGGCGAGAAAATATGTTGTCATAGATGTGACGCTTGCTAAAGGCCTGAGTAAGAGGATTGGAGATATTGGGAGCGAATGCAGCGGGAAAGGTGTTCATGGTGGGGCTTTAGATGTTTGAATGCAAGATAAATCAAGTCATTAGCAGTGTACTCCATTAGCACTATCAATTACTTACTATTTGGAAGAAGACAGTTTAATAGAATAAGAGGGTATGAGAGAACAAGATGAGCTGAAGTTTGAATGAATGGGCGCTTTCCCCTTTGGCGTCTGACATTCAAAATCACATGATGCGAAGTTGAACTTTGGGCGCTTGAGCATTTAGAGTCGCCTAGATCCTGCCGTCATCCTCTTTCTCACAACCAACTCGCAAATACACACTATGAAGCCTCTGGCCTATCTCTCTCTCTTTCTATGGATAATGGGCTGTCTCCTCTGGGAGGCTAATGCATTTTCATGGATAATAGCCTTGTTACAAACACCACACTTAACTAACGGAGCGAGTTCCGCCTGCGGTAAGTGTACAACCTAATACTTTGCTGCATATATTCTGAATATGTGTATATAGGCTTCGCCCATGAAGGAGTATATATACCTTCTTCTAATCTATCATCTCAATGGGATGGAGGTTCATCAAACCTTCTCCCGCTGAGCCCCAAACATTATGGGGAACCCGTCTTCGGTGAGTAAAGCCATACTTATGCCGTATTAATACCATCTCAACATTGTAATACAGGGCCCCTCTCCAATGAAGGAGAAATTACTTCTTGTTTTTTGACGTCCCAGTGGGGCGGGGGTTTATCGGGCACCCTCTTGACAAGCACCGAGCCCCTTGTGGGCGGGGTTTTGGGCACCTCCTTGGCAAGCACCAAAGCTCATAAAGGCAGAATTTCATCAGACATGCACTTAGAAAGTGCTACACCTTTGATGAACACCATTTTATCACGCACCTTTTGGACAATTGTTCGTCAATTCTACAAATGCGATGATAGTATACCTCGTATAACTACCTGTTCTTCTACCAAGATGTTGATAAAGCGCATTGGTATCAAGCTCTATCAAAATGTGATGACTGTTTGGGACTATAAGGTCGCTGTTCTTCAACTCTATTATCCTTATCCAGTGTGTAGGTCTATTATTTCATCCTCTTACATTTTGAAAGGAGGGGCCCTTCTGCCTAAACAAACACAAATGCGATGTCCTAGCGCTCAATGCTGGTCTGCTAGTAGTATTCTTCCTTATATAATTGATGGTGAAGCTGATGATAATCACGACTATAGATATGCAGGCTGCGTATATCAAGATGCATCAGTGGTTGCATCTGATATGGTACTTGTGAATATGCCTTTGCAACAACTTATATGTAGACTTCCCAAGGCTAGCTTATTAGACATTGCACAGAAGCATAATGTCCTAGGAACTACTACCAAAAGCAACAAGGATAGTTTATTGTCTGCGTTGCAAACACATATCTGTGTAGACTGTCCAAAATTGATATCTTTATTTCGCTCTATTGATAAACATGTATCTATTAAGACACGTGTGCAACAGGTGCGAAAGAGACAAAATAGCCCAAAACAAATATCAGATACCTCAGGTGCATTTCCCCCCTGAACCACCCACTAAAGACTTGATTTCAAATATAATACAAGATTTTTCAACAGCCATAGATCCTCACACTCATAAAGAATTAGCTTGTGCAGTATGTGGATTGTTAACTGCAAAGTCTCAGTTGCATAAGATGGAGGATGTTGAATTTGACAAAGATATTCTTATTGCTGAACAACCAGTCACCCGCAAAGAACGTAAACATCTCACTGAGCCCGTTCACTGTATTCTAGGTCCAGTTATGCTGCCAGACTGTGATGATATCTGTTCAACTTGTTTATGTGATCTAGCTAACAACAAATTACCAGTAAACAGTTTGGCCAATGGCCTATAGATTGGTGAAGTATCTGATGCTCTCAAGGATCTTAGTTGGACCGAAAAGTTATTGATTTCAAGGGTCAAACACAATATGTGTATAGTGAAAGTCCACATATCTGGTATGTCAAAAATGAAGGCTAATGTTGTGAGCCACTCCCTTCCGATGCCAAAGATTTATTCTGTGCTACCTCTGCCTAAAGAGGATCTCGATGATGTTCTTGCCTTTATATATATAGGACCCAATGTACCTACTGAGAAGGAGTATAAGCGTACCCCTATGTTAGTAAGGCATAACAAAGTCGCCGCTGCATTGGAGTGGTTGAAGCTCAATCACGTCGACTATGCAGACTTGCAAATTTCATATGACAATCTCAATTCATATCCTGAAGATGAGCCGCCTGTAATTGTCAATTTTACCAAGACCACGGGATCTAATCAAGACCCAGAATCTACTGCTGTGAATAATCTAGATGAAGATGAAGGCACGGAGGAGGGCGAATGTCCATTTATTGTACATGGCTTGACAGGAAAAACCTTGGAGCATCTAGGGAAAATTAGACCTTATGAAATTACAGCACGCGCAGTTGAGCATTTCAAGTCAGAGGGAAAGGTATTAGGCATAGGTCAATATAAACAACCTGAGAGCCTATATAACAACCCTGCACTTTATCCTCAAATTTTTCCTTGGTTATTCCCATATGGTCTTGGCGGAGTTAGAAGCATTCATTCGATTCACGAAGTATCTGAACAAAAGCATAAAGAACAGTTGCTGATGTACCATGATAAATGTTTTCAGTTAGAACTGTTGTTTCCCTTAGTTGCTTTGAATCACAAACAAATCAAAAGCTCAACAACTGCAGGTTATTTGCTTGCTGACAAAAATAAATTTCATGATGCGGCTTAAAGGCTGATGACCATTAATGAACGGATATTGGCCAGTCTTATTGAACGCATGAAGAAGGGCAGTGTTAAGCCTGAAACTGAAGAAGAGAAAAAGTGTTTCCGACTATTATCTGACCTTGATCATGTCAACTATAAAGTGCAAGGCTCTGTGACTAGCAAAAAGTACATACGCAATGAAATTTGATCACTGGTGTCTTATCTAGGTGCACCTTCTTGGTTCGTTACATTCGCGCCTGCTGATGTCAAGCATCCACTAGCATTGTATTTTGCAGACACTAGTCAGAAATTTATTCCAGAGTTTAGAGATAAAAAAGAGCATATGAATTTCTTTGCCAACAATCCTGTTGCTGGTGCTAGATTTTTCAAAGTGATGGTGGATATGTTTATCAAACATGTTCTTGGAGTTGGATTAGATAGGCCTGGATTATATGGTGAAATATCTGGATATTACGGTACTGTGGAGCAACAAGGGCGTCTGACATTGCATTTACACATGCTCTTGTGAATTAAAAATTCACTGAGTCCTCAGGAGATCCGCAATAGAATTATGGACCCCACATCTGACTTCCAAAAGGCCATGGTGAAGTATTTAGAGGGAGTACATCAGGGAGAGTTTGTCAATGGCACTATGGACACCGTTGCCACAGATATTCAGAAGCGAAAGGAAAACAACCCCACCCACGTATGTCCTACTGAAACCTTGCCCAAGCCTCCGCCTGTTAAATGTGCTACTGAGCATACAAATGAACAGGAAATTGATCAATGTCAGGCATGCACTGAATATCATTTGTGGTGGAAAAAATATGTTGAGGAGGTGGATGAAATATTGTATCAGTCCAACAGACATATGTGTCACCAATGGCCGTCCAAATATCGTAAAAAGGGCAAAGGAAAACAGGTAGAGAATATCCCCATAATCAATATAAAAGAAAAGGGGGAGTTTGATAATCGTGGCTGTACCGATCCTGAGACAGGAGTCTGTAAAGCCAGATTTCCTCGCGATACTTATCCACACACTGCGGTAGATCCAGAAACAGGGGCTTTAGTCATGAAAAAGGGCAAAGCCTGGCTTAACACATTTACGCCTTCAGTCTCTTATATATTACGCTGTAATCATGATATCACAAGTTTATTGTCTGGCACGGCAATAAAATCTGTAATTGCATATGTCGCTGATTATATTACCAAGACCCCATTGAAGACACATGTGATGTTCAAGTCTATACAGCAAGTATTTGAACGCAACACTGAATTGTTGGGGAGCAAGTCATCTACCAAAGATAAGGCCAGGTCGATTTTTACCAAGATTGTTAACGCCCTGACCGCGTCATCTGAAATTGGCGGACCCATGGCTGCGATGTATCTATTAAAGCATCCAGACCACTACACTGATCACAAGTTCAAGACCTGCTTCTGGAAAAGTTATGTATCAGAGGTGATGAAAGCCTGGGATGATTCAGCAGCTATCGGGGAAGAACAGAAGACAAAGGTAATGCTGGGAATAAAATGATCAGGTGAGCAACAACAAGTAGTTGCCTTATCCCCTGTGATTGACTATATGTGGCGGCCTACGGAATATGAGGATATATCTTTGTACGACTAGATAAGATTACACGAGAAAACCAAAATGGCCAAGAGAAGAAAGGGCAAAAGGCCTGATCTACCAGCTCCTGTAGATGATGTAGAATGTGACAGCGACTTTGAGAATGATTATGGCATTGATGATGATGTAGATGTTATGCAACAAAATCAGCAGCTAGCTGAGGAGATTAATTATGAGCATGGGCATGATGAGAACGAGGAGCATGAACTGAAGGGAGGAGCACATTCACTTGCTGAGGAGGAAGAGGAGGAATCTGACGATGAGCTACTTTTGACAACCAAGTCAAATAAGGTGCTAGCCGTAGATATTGAGAAGTTTAAGGAGGTGCAGCAGCCGAAGTCCAAGTACAAACATTTCAAGTTCCACCCCAACCATCCTCAGCATAATACACATCATGTGATGCTAGTGGATGAGAGCCATGAGTTAGTTCCTAATTTTGTCGGTGGGGCCATCCCTCAGAGAGATGGTGGTGGGAGTCGTGAAGAATATTGCCTGACTATGTTGACCCTGTTCAAGCCTTGGCGCTCTGGCCACGACCTAAGGCCAGATAAGGATGCCCTATGGCATGATGCATTTATCAGTCATAGCTTCACCTCCCAGCAGGAGCAAATTATGGACAACTTCATGATCAAGTATGAATGCAACGATGCCAGAGATGACTTTTCAGCGCAGAGAAAAAAGATGGAGAAGGGCCATAAAATGCCTATGAATCTTGACCGTGAAGATATTGATGACCTGGATACTTAGCATTATGGGGGATATTACGATCAGAATAATGAAGAGTCTGAAGCCCTGATTACTGCCGCTGAGGCTCTGGCGGAGCCTTCCAGTCGTGAGATAACGAGGCGGTGCCAACAAAAAGCCCTTGCAACTACAATCAATGCTGTAGGTTGGCTGGATAAGATGGATATCAAACAACCACCAAAGCCGCCCAAAAAGATGAATTTCAGCCAAGACAAGGCCCCATCTGAATGGAAGCAGCTGCTGGCAGACAAGAGGCAGGCTATTTTGGATGCACGAGAAGCTCAGGCTGATGAAAATGAAAAGTCTAAAAATTATAAGCCTAGCAACAAGGAAGCTGGAGAGATAAAGGTGGTGGACCAGAAATATTTTCTCAGTAAAGACTTCAAAGCAAGCAATGCAAAAGTGCAGAAGCTTATCGATGACACGGCTATTAAATTTAGCCTAAATGAAGCCCAGGAACGTGCATTCAGAATAGTGGCCAATCATGCAGTCGAGTCTAATGGTGAGCAACTCAAGATGTACTTGGGCGGTATGGCAGGCACTGGCAAGTCACAGGTAATTAAGGCTCTTAGTCACTTCTTTGCTGAACGCAAGGAGAGTTATAGATTTATGTGTCTTGCACCTACCGGAGCTGCTGCAGCTTTGATTGGTGGATCTACCTATCATTCAGTGCTTGGTGTCAATAGATCAGCCAAAAAAGAAGTTTTGGCAACCCTCATCCAGGCTAGAGCCAAGCTGCAGAATGTAGACTATATCTTTATTGATGAGATCAGTATGGTTGATTGTCATGCCTTGTACACCATCTGTTCCAGAATGTGTGCAGCTCTAAGAAATGACGGCCAGCCCTTTAAAGGAATCAACATGATATTTGCAGGAGACTTTGCCCAACTTGCTCCCACAATGGGAGGATCAGCGTTGTACGACTACAAAGTTGGACATACCGTGCATACAACGAATAGTCACACCAAACAGGAGGGTTCTATTGGCAAGGCAGTTTGGCATCAGTTTACCACTGTTGTTATACTCAGGGAAAATATGCGACAAAGGTCTTTATCGCTGGATGACGTCAAGCTGCGAAAATGTTTAGAAAATCTCAGATACCGTACCTGTACACTAGAGGATATTACATTGCTAGAATCTAGAATTGCTGGCAGAGGGCCCAATAGACCAAAGTTGAATCAACCCAGGTTTCGCAATGTCTCTATCATTACAAGATTCAATTCTCATCGTGATGAACTTAACCGGCTAGGATCTGAGCAGTTTGCTCGAGACACTAATCAAGAACTGGTCCATTTCTATTCAATAGACAAGTTTAGAGGAGAGGTTGACGATGATGCATCAAAGGCGGTCAAGAAAAAGGCAGTCAATCCTAGGAGAAAAACCAACTTGATTAATCCTGCATTGCAAGAGCAGCTCTGCGCCTTGGACCACTATTTGACAGACCACAGACTGGGCAAGTTGTCTCTGTGCGTAGGTATGCCAGTGATGATCAAATATAATGAGGCCACAGAATGCTGCGTGACAAACGGTGCAGAGGCAGAGGTGGTAGGCTGGAAATCACGGCCTATTGATGAAACCAAAAATGCCCTGGAGACATTATTTGTGAGACTGACTTGTCCACCAACTCCAATTAAACTCGAGGGGCTTCCACAAAATGTAGTGCCTATCACTCCCAGCTCCCAAAAAATCAAATGCAGGATGCCCAATGGCAGCATACTATATGTCAACAGAATGCAAGTCAGCATTGTTCCCAACTTTGCCATGACAGACTTTGCTTACAGGGTCGAACAAGACCTAACAATGTTGTTGACTTGCACAGTGCCAACTGTCATCAGTCGATTTACACTGCATTGTCAAGAGGATCAACGCTTGAAGGCACAATTATTGTACAAGGCTTTGATAACAAATACCTTACTGGAGGGATAACAGGGGACTTGAGACAGGAGTTTAGAGAGCTGGAGATTATGGATGAGATAACCAGGCTAAGATACGAGGGGAAATCTTCACCAAAGGTCACAGGCATCACCAGAGGTGAACTTGTGCATTCTTTCAGACAGTGGAAAGGAGAAAACTACATCCCCAAGGCAATGCATAAAGATCTCAAGCAGTCAAAGAGCAATCCCTTCCCTGTCGAGGAGTTAGATGAGGCCCTGCCCTGGGAGATTATCCCTGATAAGAAGACTGGTATCCAGCCCATCAAAAAGGCTTCAACCGACATTTTTCCAGCCTTGTACTACGTTCCAGCCAAGGGGTCCCAGACTTTACCTACCACTAGCACAGACACTGGTTTGAAGAAAGATAAACGCAGTCTAGAAGAGGACCAAACTGAAGGTGGCTCAGAATCCAGGCAGACTAAGAAGGTCAAGTTTGCGCAACTGATCAGCAACTCCCAAGCACCTAAGTTTAAAGGGTTTTCTTGAAACAACCATAGCTGTGCTTATGATGCCCTACTTACTATATTGTTGGCAGTATATACTGAATGTCAACAGGCCTGGAATATCAATGTTCCAGATAACAATGCAACACTGGGCTATATTGGTGATATATTCAGCAAGTGCACTGGGCTCGATCTACAGCATACATTGAGAAATGGAAAGGACATCATAAGAGGCCATATTGGCCAGCAAGACCCTGCACTTGGCTTTAATGGAAGTGAAGGCATTGATGTATATGCCTTGGGACAAAAGCTGTTGAATACCAGTGAAGATACAGTAAACAAACAATACCTATGCAGAAGTTGTCGTCACAGGGGCCCTAATATTAGACTAAAGATGGTGATGTGGACGTTTGACAAGTTTATCTGGAAGAATCAGCTCAACAAGATGGGGTCTTACAAGGACAGGCTAGTTAATCTGTGGCTGAAGGCATACTTTACTCAGAAGTCAGAGAAAAAATGCCCCAACTGTGCCTGACCTATGATCAAGCAGCTGACTTATATGGAGGCTCCTAATTTTGTAACATGCGTAGTTTATAAGCTGAAAATTGAAGTGGAGAACCAGATCACAATTCCAGAACATCCACAGTTGTACAGATTATGTGGCATAGTATACTTTGCTCCAAACCACTTTGTAGCCAAAATTGTAGACAAGTCCAGTGAAGTGTGGTATAATGATAGATTTGAAATAGGAGAAGATACAGAGTATATTGGAAACATTATTAATATGACTTCCACAGATCTTTTGAAGCACAAGAGGTATGCTGCTAGCCTTTTCGTTTACACCAAGCTGCAATAGATATAATAGTTAGCACTACATTGTATGAATAGAGGAGACAGTTGTATACTTTGTCATTTGGCTTATAGCTCAGTTAATATCAGGTCAAATGATGTGAAATTGCTTGTATTTAAAAGTGTTTGAAAGCGGCTTGGTAATGTTCATGGTATAGATTAAGCGCCGGCATTTGTGCGTTTGTTTATTTGCCTAATATCTCCGCTAATAATGACCCTAATTCTATGAAACTACCACTATTAATAAGGCTATTTCTAATAGTGTCTGTCACTTAGACCTGCAACTTAAAAATAATAAGTCTTCAAGTATTCAAATAGCTAGAAAATAATCAAACAGTGATGAACGGGAGTCGAACCCTCGACCTCAAGAATTCACAAATGATGTCTTAACCACTAAGCTATGGCACCTCAAGATATAATCACAGCTAAATGTATTTATAGGCTACTGCACAAGCAAACTGACTATAAAGAAACAAATACTCATCTAATGCCATGTATCTAGCATAACATTATTATAGTGCAGTGCGTTGCAGAGTCAATAGTTGTTGATGTATGCTATTAATATACGGTGTATCAAAGTCATCAATATGAGCAATCTCATGGGTCTCGTTCCTCATCAATCGTCACCTGCCAGAATTGGCCCACTTTAAACCAAGTTCATTATGAAGGCAGCCTTCCACTTGTCGCCCATCTTGACCCACACGTTGTTGTACCCCCAGTGAATATCGAGCTTGGTAAAGTACTTGGCCTTGGCCTTCTTGAGCCGGTCCATCAGTTCAGACACCAGCGGTAGCAGATACCAGTTCTTGACCATGATCTCATTGAGTCATCGGTAGTCCTGAACTGGACGTAGACTGCCATCCTTTTTCTTGATAAAGAAGAACAGTGACAACATCAGTGACTTTGACTCTTGAATGTAACCTTTGGCAAAGTTTCCGGTGAGGAACTTGTTGAGCTCTGCTTGTTCACTGACGGACAGGGGGTACACCCTGGAGTGGAACATCCTTGCGTTGAGTACTAGCTTGATTGCATGATTGTAGGGCCCATGTTCAGGTAAACGTTCAGAGGCCTCCTTTGAGAACACATTCAGGTACTCATGGTAGTGCTCGGATACGATCTCCTCAATAGGACAGACTTCTTTCTTTTAGTACTCCTGCTCAGCGAGTTGTTGCGAGTATGTGTACGATGCTGAGGCGAATAGTTGTGGAGCACTATAAAGATGTCATCTATCTTCCCAAGCATTGAGAAGTGACTGTTCTATTCCATCCCACTGCAGTAGGAACCCAGGTGGCCAGGGCCTCTCCTTTGCTTCATCAGCCACTCATATCCTTCTAACTATCTTGGCCTTCCTTACCCGTCAAGAACCTTGGTGTGCTGTAAGCTGTACCTCCATATCACACACCTTGGTCTCAATAGATTTGAATACTATCTGGCTGGCTAGACACATCTCTGGACATCTGGATAAGCACAGCGAGCCACATTCCCAATCAATTTTAGGGTTGTGCTCGTGCAGCCAGTCTAGTCCGACAATCACGTCCTCCTCTCCTATGTTTGTTACAACGAACACCATCTTTTCTCTGTGGTCTTCTACTACTATGTCCAACACGTCCACCTCCATGATCATCCCATCATGGTTCTCTGTCCCATCGATGTTGTACAAAGGAATTGGTCTGGCCAACTTCCTCATTGCGACATTGTTCTGTTCTACAAAATGTCTATGTAAAACTTGGTCGTAGCTCCACTATCAACCATAGCTACAGTGTCCTTGTGTTGTTGCTTGCTGATTAATCATATAGGGATGTAGAAGTGTTGTCCATTGTGATTGACTTCGTACACAAAGGACAATCCCAGTACTGAAAGACGACTATTGGGGCTCAAGCTGGCACACGCAGCATTTAGTGCAGCTCGAATCAAAAACCCTCCTCCTTAGCTGTGGTGAGGGTGGCAATCTGCTTATTCAGCACCTTGATTTGTGCTCTCAGCACCTCCTTCTCAAGCACCTTGAGCCGAGCTTTTAGCTCGCTTAGCTCGGCGGCTTGTGTGGGTGAGGGGATCATCATTGGCGGGGTGATGAGGGTGGGAAAAGATAGATAGATCTTGTTTCCTATCCCAGGAATGGGGATGGTAGGTGCACAATCCAACACTGTCTGCTCAGCCTCCTCGGCCTATTGCTGTGTCTTAACCTCAAGAGACACGGGCCCAGAGGTGTCTGTCTTAGCTTCATTTTACTGCCTTTCTCTAGCCTCCCACGCCGTGAGGCAGACCACTTCTGTCAGTGCTGGAGTCTCGGGTTAGAAGCTTTCCGCACACTGTATCACTTTGTGGGTGGCAAGCCTCGAGTTGAATTAAGCCCACATCCGATGGTGTGACTAGAGTGCGCGCTATGCTAGGCTAACACAGAGGATAAAAATGCATACCATACGAGAAGGAAAGAAAAAAGGTTGTGGGTACGTCAGTGCTCGTGAAGTAGTTTTAACCTAATGTTATGACTGGTCATTGAGTAAGCACCGGGGAGACTTACGAGACGGGCAAGGGCATTGATGAGCACTTGTGCAATAAGAGCAGAGCAGGGCTCAACGGTCAGGGCTGGAGATAAGATGTATTGAGCGAAGTATCTAACAAGTGAAATACAGCGAGGCTTACCTGGAGACAAGAGGTTGAAACTGAGGTCTCCAAGCAGCGAAGTACAGGTCCTTATATATATATAGAGGGCAATGGGAAACCGGGACAATAGGTGACTATGGTTATGAGAGAACAATAGGAACATAACAATAGCGATGACATATAATAAGGAGCTATTGTGCTAATGAACAAGGAACAAGATACAATGCAACAAAGAACAATAAGTACGACATAAAAGGTAGATCATCCAGAAAAGGAAACTAAGGCATTGGTGTAGGCGCCAAATGGGCCATTCATAACAAGTACCAGAAAAAGGAAGTCTGCCTCATCGAGGAGATCATACCCGAGCATTATCATGACTACTTGCATGTATTCTCGAAAGAGGTGTCTGAACATTTGCCAGAACACGGACCCTACGACTATGCTATAGAACTCGTGCCCAATGCAAAGATGTTCCATTTCTGTGTGTATCCCCTGTCACCCAGCGAACAAGAAGAGCTTGACAAGTTTCTCACTGAGAACTTGACTAAAGGCTACATTCAAGAGTCGAAGTCGCCAATGTCGTTCCTGTTCTTCTTTGTCAAAAAGGGGGACGGTAGCCTGCGTCTAGTCCAGGACTATTGGCGGCTCAACAAGATCACCATTAAAAACTGTTACCCACTGCGGTTGGTATTGGATCTGATAGATCGACTCAAGAAAGCCAAGTACTTCTCAAAGCTCAATATTTGCTGGGGGTACAACAATGTGCTGGTTAAGGCCGGCGATGAGTGGAAGGCTGCCTTTGTGACTAATCGAGGGCTGTTCAAGCCGAACATTATGTTCTTTGGGCTAGCCAATTCGCCCAGCACATTCTCTGTGCTCATGAACAACATCTTCAAGGACCTCATCATACTTGGCAAAGTCACTATCTACCTCGATGATATCCTCATATTCACCAACAGTCTCAAGGAACATTGCACATTAGTGCATGACACTGAGGACATTACCCCATATTTTGGAGGAAAAACATCGGGAAAATATCGGGAAAAGAGATTGAATATTATTTCTATGTTTGAGCTCGGAACAGGGGGAAAAACATTGAAACTGTTTTTGGCATGTTATTCGAATATTATTTTCGTATTTTGCCCTAGAACATCAAAAATACACAGCGAGAATATTACATATGTTCTCGCTGTGTATTTTTCCATGTTTTGTGTAGGAAATAGGGGCAGAACAAGAGATATATTTTTATGATATGCCAGCTCGGAACAGGCTGGAAAAAAAGAGGAATGTTCCAGCCTGAAACATGCCGTGAACGTTAACAATTATTCTCCCGTATTCAAGCCCAAAACACAGTGAAAACATAGGAAATATTTCCCCCAAGTTTCATCTTGTGTTCTGGCGTAGAACACGGCCCAAACATTTCGAACATTTCCCCCATGGTCCGGTTTCCAACACGTGAAACCCATTGCCGAACACATTCTCAATATTCATTCAATATTTTCCTCATGTATCTTCTCCATAACATGCATTTAACATTTAATCTCTTTCTCCCATATTTTCCCCATGTTTTTCAGCCAAAACATGGGGTAATGTCCTCAGTGTGAGGTCCTGAAGCAGCTAAAGGAACACAACTTGTTCTGTAAGCTGGAGAAGTGAACAGCCTAAGGTGGAATACCTCAGTGTACACATCTCGGAGAACTGCGTGGAGTTGGACCCAGTGAAGGTGAAGGGTATCACGGATTGGCCTGACCCTCAGAATGCCTTAGACATATGAAAGTTCCGTAGTTTTGTGAACTTTTATCGGCGGTTCATAAAGAACTTTAGCGCCATCTGCAAACCCTTGGACCGCCTCACCGGTAAAGCACCATGGCAATGGGGAGATGAAGAGCAGTCTGCCTTTGACGAGCTCAAGCATTGCTTCACTGAAAGCCCTGTCCTGATGATCTATGATCCAGACTGCAACATCCGCATTGAAGTCGACGTGTCTGGCTTCGCTACAGATGCAGTTCTGTCTCAGGAGGGGGAAGACGGCAAATAGCACCTTGTTGCTTTTCACTCCGAGTCAATGAACGATGCTGAATGCAACTATGAGATCTATGACAAGGAGATGCTCGCCATCATTCGTGCCCTGCAGGCCTGGTGTTACTATTTCGAGGGTCTTCCTAGTGTGTTCGAGATTCAGTCGGACCACAAGAACCTTGAGCATTGGCGCACAGCACAGAACCTTACATGCAGGCAGGCACGATGGGCTCTCCATCTGTCACAGTTTGACTTTGTCATCATGCACAAGTCTGGCACATCTAATGGTAGGGCCGATGCGCTATCGAGATGGCCCGACCACCAGCATGATGATGCTGATCACAACCTCAGTCGGATCTTATTGCAACCAGAACATTTCTGGAGCACCTATCAGTAGTTTCAGAGAGGGCACTGCTTCGATGCATTTGCAAGTACAGAGAGCACGAGCAGGAGATTGTGGAGGCACTCAGCAAACTAGACAAACTTGGCCCAGCGTGTCTTCAGAATGACTTGGTGGACTAGAACAGCGAGCAAGGCCTGCTACTATATTGAGGCAAAGTCTATATCCCCAAAGATGATGTGCTGCATACTGAGATTGTATGCATCTACCATGATCTTCTGCCTGCTGGATATCCTAGGCAGTCAAAGATGTTGGAGTTGGTCACATAAAACTACTGGTGGCTAGGCATGGCAAAGTTCATTAAGGATTACATCGAGACCTGTGACACCTGTTATCGCGGCAAGGCATGACACACCAAGCCGCAAGGTCCTCTTCAACTGAACAAAATCTCAGATGGCCCAGGCCAGATTGTAATGTGCTACTTCATCACTGGACTCCCAGATGTGACGGGTACAATGTGCTGCAGCTTATTGCTGATCGGCATGGAAAGATAATACATCTTATTCCTTGCACCGAGGAGATCAATGCAGAAGGAGCTGCTGACAACTTCATCCGAGAACTCTTTCATCTTCACAGGCTACCACAAAAGATCATCTCTGATTGAGGGCCTCAGTTTTCAAGCAAACTCTTCTGCACTGTGCTCAAGGGACTCGGCATAGAAAGTGCAATGTCCACAGCCTACTACCCTCAGACAGATGAGCAATCAGAACAATGGAACCAGGAGATAGAGGCGTACCTCTGTATGTTCTGCTCACGGCGCCGCGATGACTGAGTCAAGTGGCTACCGATCACAGAGTTCGCCTTTAACTCGCACAAGCATTTGTCGACGGGTTACTCGCCATTCTACCTCATATATGGCTATGAACCCCAGTTCCACATTCCAATGTTGCCTACAGCAGTGCCCACAGCAGATGAATGTAGAGAGGAGTTGCGGCAGGTACGAGAGGATGTGACTGCAGCCCTGACTCTGGCAGCTGACCGGATGAAGGAGTACTATGACTGGTACATCTGCAACACTCTAGAGTTCAAGAAAGGCCAGAAGGTGTGGCTCGAGACAAAGAACTTCCGCGTTCCTGGAGTCTCTCAGAAACTGGTGGATTGGTACGCTGGCCCATATCTGGTTATACGCAAGGTGGGCAATCTGGCTTATGAACTCAGACTCCCCAAGGGCCTTGTACTCCATCCAGTGTTCCACGTCTCTCTCTTGCTTCTGCACAAGAAGAGTCGACTCTCCGGTTATCACCCGGCAGAGCCTGCGGCAATTGAGGTGGAGGGGAAGGAGGAGTATGAAGTGGAGGAAGTGTTGGAGTCACAATAGTATGGACGGTGAAAGAAACTGCAGTACCTCATCCACTGGAAGGGTTGTGGCCCTGAATACAACAGTTGAGAAGATGTAGTAGACCTCACAAACACGCTGCAACTTGTGCAGAAATTCTATTCAATGCACGCAGAGGCACCTGGTCCCCTCAATAAGAAGACTTAGTCGTGAAGGCACGACCCTTAGAAGGGGGGTATTGTCATAAATGCTCCATTCAGTGCCTGCCACTAGTGCCTTAGTTTCCTTTTTCGGACAATCTACTTCTCACGTTGTACTTATTGTTCTCTGTTGCATTGTATCTCATCCTTTGTTCATTAGCACAATAGCTCCTTATTGTCCATAGTCACTATTGTCCTGTTCCTATTGTTCTCCCGTGTTCATAGTTGCCTATTGTCCCCACGTTCCCATTGCCCTCTATACATATATAAAGGACCTGTACTTTGCTGCCTAGAGACCTCAGTTTTGACTTCTTGTCTCCAGGTAAGCCTCGCTGTATTTCGCTCATTAGATACTTCACTCAATACATCTTGTCTCCAGTTCTGACCATTGAGCCTTGCTCCGTTTTTACTGCACAAGTGCTCATTGACGCCCTTGCTGGTCTCGTAAGTCTCCCTGGTCCTTACTCGATGGCCAGTCATAACAGATATAGTGGATACCACTTTTTATGCCTCATACGCACCGGGTCCTTGCATAGCCACCTAGAGTGCCCTGCTTATCTTAAGAAGAAAGGCTGAAAGGCAGTAGCAAATAGAACAGTGCAAGCTCAGTAATTCACAATGCTCAGTAGGTCAGTAACTCTTGCCTAGTAGGTCTTGCCTAGTAGGTCTTGAATAGATTATAAGCCTTTAGGAGTCTGCATAGGATGTGACAGAGCGACCTCAGTAAGCCGAATGGTATAGCGGGCATAGTAGGTGTCAAATGGTATAACAGGCTTAGTAGGTATCAAATGGGTAGAGCACTCAGTAGTCTAGAAGAGAAAGGAGATTCCTCAGTAAGCTGAACAGTGCATGTGCTCAGTAGGTACAGGTTAATCTCTCAGTAATTCAGGATAGAATGGGGTTCCCTCAGTACACTGAATAGTTGGCCAAGTAGGTTATAGAAACAGATGAAGAACAAGTAATTCGAAAGCTGACATCCATCAGTGTTGAACAGAATAGGATCTTCACAGTACACTAAAAGTAAAGTTGAGATTAGAATGGGAGTCAAAAGGCACAGTCGAGGCTCCTATTCAAGCGGGATGACTGGCAGTCTCTGGACTAAGCCATAGATACATCTGCTCTGCAGGATGTACTGGCTCGTAGATGCAACAGTCAGGATTATACTGAATGGTCATTTGGTTTCTCAACAAGTCAGATACTATCCTTCTGTGATATGTATCTGTGCTGTTGAAGGATGTGGATTACTTGCCAATGCCCAAATCTGTTAGCAATTATTCACTCAGAAATACACCATGACTGTGTGCATCTTTTAAATGCTGTCAGTTGCTGGTAGTCCTCACTGAAGGCTGCAATCTTAGTCCTATGGACTAGGAGAGCGCACTCAAAACTTGTGAGATCAGAAAATAAGGGGATCTAGGACTGGTTGAGTATGTATTGTGAAAAATAGTTGCAGATTGTGTCCAGTCAGATTTGAATCACATGGCCTTGCACTGGTGATGCTTCATTCAAATATCTGCCCTATCAACTTTTGATGGTAGGATAGAGGCCTGCTATAGTTTCAATGAATAATGTGGAATAACTGTTCAATTCTGCAGAGGGAGCCTGAGAAACAGCTATCACATTCAAAGAAGGCAGCAGACACATAAATTACCTAATCCTGACATGAGGAGGTAGTGATAATGAATGACAATATGGAGCTCTTTTGGGTCTCATAATTAAAATGAGTATAATTTAAATATCTTAATGAGGAATGATTGGAGGGCAAGTCTAGTACTAGCAGCTGTAGTAACTTTAACTCCAATAGTGTGTAAAGTTATTGCAGTTAAAAAGCTCATAGTTGAACTTCAGATCTGGCTGGATGGTCTGCATAATTATATATACTGTCTAGCTAGGTCTTATCTCTTGATGAGCTAGCATGCCCTTTACTAGGTGCGTCAGGGAACCAGGATTTTTACCTTGAGAAAATTAGTGTTCAAAGTAGATCTTGTTACAACTGGCCATCGAGTAAGGACCAGGGAGACTTACAAGATGAGCAAGAGCATCAATAAGTACTTGTGCAGCAAAAGCGGAGCAAGGCTCAACAGTCAGGGCTAGAGATAAGATGTATTGAGCGAGGTATCTAATGAGCAAAATACAGCGAACCTTACCTAGAGACAAGAGGTCAAAACTGAGGTCTTCAGGCAGCAAGGTACAGATTCTTATATGTATATAGAGGACAATGGAAAACTGGGAACAATAGGTAACTATGGATATAGGAGAACAATAGAAACAGGACAATAGTGATGATAGACAATGAGGAGCTATTATACTAAGGAACAAAGGACGAGATACAATGCAACAGAGAACAATAAGTATGATGTGAGAAGTAGATTATCTAGAAAAGAAAACTAAGGCACTAGATATAGATGCTGAATAGTACATTCATAATAGGTCTATGCCTGAATACATTAGCATAGAATAATAAAATAGGATGTTCTAGGGTATGATCATAACATATATTATTAATCTGTCATTAATAAAAGTGATCAATATAAGCAATCTCATCAGTCCAATTCCTCATCAATCGTCATCTGCTAGAATTGGCCCACTTTTAATCAAGTCAGGAAATTGAAGCTTATCTCCGAGCATTCTGCACTAATCATCTCAAAAACTGGTCCACCTACCTCTCAGATATCAAATTCATGCATAACCAGCATACCACACAAGGATGCAATATATCCTCATTCTACGTAATGATGGGCTACAATCTCCAGGCCATTCTATCCATCTTTTCTAAGACTTCAGTCCCCTCAGTTGAATTACACCTCGAATCCCTTCGGAAAGTCCGAGAAGAAGCCCTAGCTACTCATAAGCTCGCATGGCAGCATATGGCCGAACATATCACAAGGGGCTTCACTCTATTCAAATGAGGACAGAAGATATGGCTTAAGGCCAAGAACAATACAAAGTTAAAGCTATCATTGGACACCAGAAATGCTTTGGCCAGATAGTGTATCTAGTCAAGTAGGTAGGATACCCTACTGCGGAAAATTCCTGGAAATCTGAGTCCAATCTCCAGAATGCTTCTGATATCCTGCAGGCCTATAAGAAGACCCATTATATGTGAACGACTCTCCAGTTCCTTCCTCATATTTCTCCAAATATGTCCTCTCCTCTCAATGTCTCTTCTATTTCCACCTTCATACTCTGTGCCGCGATTTTCTCCAATGTCTTATCGCACTCAACCCTCCTGAGTATCACAACCTTCTCCAACAGATCCAACACAATTAACCCCTATTCCACACCATTAACACTGCCCATCAGGCAGATATCACCCTTTGTCTTTGCAAAAAGGCCATCAATACTGTCAGTCTCGTGAAGGAGGACCTCCAGGAATGCAAGTTCCAGCTGAGTAATACCCTCAAAGCTATTGTCGATGTTCTTCAGCAATTCTCTCTCAGGTCTCAAATTTCTGGTGAGTTTTACAAGTCGTATGGTTATCTCTCTTCTGTCAAGCACACTCCTGAGGAACCCGAACACAAGGAGTCCGAGCATGAGGACCATCGCCCAAACTCTTCCACACACAGCCTAGACTTACCTCTATAGTGCTGTTGCTCCACCTAAGCAGCAACTGTGCAGTCCGAGGTCAGTGCATCTAGGTCCTCCTCTCATCGCACTAGACAGCAGAGCAGCCAGTCCTCCCCCCTCATCCCACACTACAGCAGCGTATCTCATTCTCAAAATTGAACTCACACTCCTGAATAGTTGGAAGTCAGCACTTGAAATAGATAGACAGCTCTCAATATATTTCATTTGGAGTTCGGATCGAGCACACATCCCAAGTCAGGTGCCACATCAAAAATAAGGCTTTATATGTTCATCCCTCCCTGCCCACGTCCCCAGACAACCCAACCACCTCCAAAATGTCCAATAGCACTGACACCTCTAATCTAAGCACTCTCGCTGAGAATTTGCGAAGCATACTTGCGGACATGCCAAAACTCCAGCAATCAAACTCTAAGGCCATCCCTTCACAGCTCCTCCTTTCTAATAAGTGCTGTAAAATAAGGCTGAACACGGGCCCAGATTAAGTTGTGAGTAATCCGACCTGGACCCACAAAATTACCTGCAGGTCTAGGTCTTGTGGATCTAGGTTACCCACACTGCGGGTCAGTTGAGGGTCCAGATATTGGTTTATAAATGAGAATTACCCGCAGGTATTTGCAAAGATTGGTGATTTTAATAATATAGCTAGCTACTGTTATATATATTTGTATAGGTGTTTATTGATTACATTTAGACTACTTAGTCGACATATCTGTAGGCAGTTGACCTAGATCTGTGGATCCAGGTCAATGGTGGGTATGATCCGTGCGGGTCCAGGTCCTTTGCGGATAATACCCATGAGGGTCCAGGTCAGAGCTTTGGATGTTCAATTACCCATGGGTTTGGGTCCAGGTAATCTGCGGGTCAACCCACGTTCAGCCTTACTATAAAACGCTCGAGCAGATCCTCACAGCAGACCAACTTGTCTGTCATAGATTTAAAAATATCCAGGAAGATCAAGGCATGTCCCCATTTATTCAAACTGTAGATGTATACATTATTTGTCATCAGACCGTGCTTTAGACATGTTCAACAATCTTGGCCTGCATCTACCTGATGTGTACAAGTGCAATGTCAGCTCAAAATGGTCAATTCAATTCTCAAAAGTGACCCCTCTATCAACTTCTGGCTACATCCGCTCAACAGTTATTTTCCAGTGCATCTGCAGCTCAGACTACACCATACCAGTGAAACTCACTGCTAAGTGCCAGATGGGATGGGATAATGTGAGATATAATGCCTTCATCTAAATTGTGGCAACATTTGATACTGCGGCCTGTATGTCATCTATTTATATAATAGATACAGTCTCTTACTATTCCTAGAGCAGACACTTATTGCCTACAATGAGTTCTAGAGACAGTTGTCCCATTCGGACGCCTACAATTAAGCTGTTATAGCTGTTCATAATGCTCACCTACTCCTCTATCCTGACATCAGAATCTACACTAGCACGTTGCTCTGAAAGGGCATATCTGGTCCCTCGGTCTACACCCAGGCTAATATGTGAGCACAGCTCTACTACCCTCCAATCAAATCAGTATTTGACCCACACCACTGCTACATCTACCTCTCACACAACACCTCCTCCCTCCACCGCACCATCAAACTCGAAATGGGGATCTCTTAGCAGTCAAAGCCCTACGAGAACATTGATGCCTAGTTTTGAGCCTACAATCTCACCCCCCCATCATGTGAGCTCATAGACACTTGTCTCCTCTATCAACCATTTGTGCAAGGCTTGTCTGATTGCTTTGTGCTAATCTTGATGACTCTAGAGCAATGGAACTGTGCCTGGTGCTACGGACATAGGAAGATTGTCCTTCTCAATCTCACTTTTGGGTTCTCTTCCACACACGCTAATGTCTGGATTGTCATAGTGATTGATGATGCCTTTAAAGGCATTCCAGTCACCTACCTCCTCTTCTCAGCCAAAGAGGACACCTCCAATTGAGGTGTTCATGCAGACTACAACAAGGATCTGCTGAAGGACCTCCTCTCATACATTAGGAAAAACTCCAATAGCCAATTGTTACTATTTAGTATGTATTGGAGATAATGCAGACAATTTACAAAGCTAGCAGTATTAGTACTTATTCAAGAGGTCCCCCACCACTTTTGCAGCAAACACACTACTTTAACAATAATTAGCAGCAAGCTAGGTGTAAAGAAGCAGCATGTATCTCATAGATAACATTTATAATCCTTCAGCATCACACATTTTCACGCCAAACTTTACTAGTGGTTACAATCATCATATATTGTAGCATTACTATCAAATACATGATACGACTACTACACAATCCAACAACTATATACTATATGTAGACAGTCCATGGGCGACTATGAGGATGGCGGCGAGGAGACTCGGAGGGTGGCAGGGAGACAAGGACACTGAGTGGCGGGGAGATGAGGACGGCAGCGGAGAGATGAGGACGGCAAGAACAGGGGCGGGGAGACAAGGACAGCAGGGAAATGAGGACGGCAGGGAGACGAGGACGGCAGGGAGACGAGGACAGTGGTGAGGAAACTGAGAGGGCGGCAGCGAGACGAGGACAGCGGCGGTGAGACTACGAGGGTGGCGGTGAGACTACGAGGGTGGCGGTAAGACTACGAGGGTGGCGGTGAGACGAGGAGGGTGGTGGGAGATGAGGACAGCGGCGGAGAGATGAGGACGGCGGCAGTGAGCGGCGAGGAGACTCAGAGGATGACGGCGAGATGAGAAGGCAGCGAGGAGACTTGGAGGACAGGTGGGCGAAGAGACAAGGATGGCGAAGAGACAAGGACAGCAAGGACGGCGGCGGTGAGATGAGGGCAGCAGCGAGGAGACTCGGAGGACGGCGATGAGATGATGAGGGTGGCAGGGAGATGGCGAGGATGGCAAGGAGACAACGAGGGTGGTGAGGAGACTTGGAGGCACGATGAGGACGGCGGCAGAGAGACAACGAGGGCGGTGGAGAGACAATGAGGGCAGCGGAGAGATGACGAGGGTGGTGGAGAGACTCGTATGGCAGCGAGGAGACTCATACAGCGGTGAGGAGACTCGGAGGACGGTGATGGCGAGACTCGGGTGGCAGCGATGGGGCTCGGAGGACAGCGGTGAGACGAGGATGGCAGTGGTGAGACAAAGACGGCGGCAGTGAGACGAGGACGGCGGCGAGGAGGGTTGGAGTGTAGGTGGGGAGACGACAAGGGCGGCAGTGAGACGAGAAGGATGGCGGTGAAATGAGGAGGGCAGCGGTGAGACGACGGGGACAGCGAAGAGACGAGGAGGGTGAGCAGGGAGGAGGAGGAGAGCGACGTGGCAGCTGGAAGCGCTTAGACACCCGCTGGGTTTGCACGCGAACGGACTCGGCATCTAATACTTGTTCTTTCCCTCGTCTCTCACCACCATCCCCGCTCTGCTTCCTCTTCAACTCCCGGCCTCCTGCAGGTCATCATAGGATGGATAGATGACCACGACAATGGCCGTGAGGAGGACGAGGAGAAGGATGAGGTGCCGTGGGGCAGGGATGGAGAGGAAACCCCCAGGTACGTACTCACTTAACGAGGGCGAGCTTTATCTCCCCTCTTCCTCCATCCTCTCACATCACGTCCCTTTTGGCATATTCCTGCCTCCCCAATCCTGGCTCTGCTATGTCGATCAGCTCGGATGCAGATCCTGAGCGCAGTCTGCGACCGCCGCCCACACCTCTGCTGGACGCCAGCCCGAGCGCAGGTCCATCGCACACACATGGTGCATCGGCCGGACGCCGGATATGGAGTGTCTCTCCCTATCCTTGTCCGCCGTCCTCCCGAGCTCGCACGCCCACACCCACGCCTACTCCAGCTCCCTGCACCACTCGGCATTGGACCAGTGCGTGAGCTCGTGCTCGAGCCTGAGCACCAAGATCATGAGCCCCGCTGCAGCACAGCAGTCATTGGCACACAGGCACCAGCACGGCATGCCCGAGCTCTTCGAGCTGCTCATCGCGGGCCAGGAGAGCGAGGAGGGTGAGGCACCTCACGCATCTCGAGATCTACTAATGACGTTCTATTTGAGTCCTATGTACTATAATGTAGCTAGTCACATTGTATGCTATGTAATATGAATATATTTACTTCTGATCCTTTTCCATTGCGCATCAACGTGCCTGCACTTTCTCTCACTAGTGATACTTTACGGCTACTTTTGGACCCAGGTTCTTTGGTATTGCTTACCTATCAACCATTACTAGTACGCTATGCATAATCCAACACGGGGGCTGTTCATTAGCTCCATTATCAGTTCTTTAGCATTGCATTAGCAGCCAATAGACGGAGTACACATAATTGGCATTTTGGGTTTTTCCTGATGTACTGGATTACCGCTATGGGCAAGAATGCGGAGAGAGAGACTTTCTAGCTCAAGGTCGGTGTCAGCGATAATGATGTCAAGGAGCACTATACTATGATGTCACTCTGGCTGGATGTCCAGCTCCTTCTGTGCTTTTTCTATATATGGCAGGCTTGGCGTGCAGCCCTGAACTGTTTGCTCAGTGCAGTTCCCAAAGGAGATGATAGGATGAAGCTCCACACACATTTGGCGCACTTTTGCATAAGGCTATAAGATTTTTTTTCCCTTCATGCTATGACATCATGCTAACTCTTGAAAGATTGCATAACATTGTGGTGTTCAAAGAAGCTCTGGGTGCCTTCAGGGCTGAACAAGAATATTTCACATCACTATGCAGAACTGGATTAGACAGGAAGCGTGCAGTGGTGGAGAAGAAGTTTCTCAATTACCTGTCTAGCTTTCTTGCCACTGAAGACTACTGGAAGCAGTGGTTGCGTGCCAGTGTCCTCGAGGCAGCTTCTAACCTCAGCATACCTCCTGAGCAAGTTCTGTGCATGATAAATCACCTAGAGAGCCACAACAATAATCTGAAAGGCGACTACTTTGCAGACTACATATACAGCAGTCATCTTCCCTATTTGGACTTCTGGGTTCTCATCCTCATCACTCGAGTTGTTCTGGACTTCTTCTTTTGCTGCAAGAACTTGCACACCATACAGAAGCAGCACGCCTTCCTCCACATTGCACCACATGCGCATGCCACTCACACTACCACCAGTTCTGCACCCTTGGCTCCCACCCTTCCACCACCCATGCATTCTGCTTTGCCTGACTCTGTCTCTCTGGCTACAGCTGATCTCGGTCTCATAGTCTTTGAAGCTCGAATATTCCAGTCTATGCTTGAGGATACTGCAGAAGACTCAGACAACCTGTTATCACCTTGTACACCATCCTATCCTTTTCCTTTTGTTCTCTCTATCTCGCTCTCGCTCCTGCATGACTCCTGGGTTCAACCCCATTGTACTCCCACCAGGTGCATGATCACAACATCATGTATTAGCTATTGTCCTCGGCCCAGACCTTCTCACGCTATTGTCCTTCTTAGTACAATAGCCCTCCCCCTCTCGACTATCTCTTTGTTCTCTGTTCGATGCAGGGAACCGTTATCTCAGTTCCGCTATTATCCCAGTTACATATATAAGACAAGACTCCCCATGTATGTTTCCCTAGTTTAACCTCTTGAATCTATTGAGATTCTCACTCCTCAGAGAACCCCTGAGCATCTGTCTTCTAGTCAGCCACTACACTGAACCTCTGACCCAATGAACACTGCTTAACTCCCTTGTCATCCTCTGCCCAATTTGAGAGTGCGCACCCCAGAGCTAGATGCCGAGAACCTTGTCATAATACAACCATTCACTGGCGGCCTTAGACTCAGACTCAGAGGATGCTCTGGCTGACAACTCGTGGCTAGAAGAACCGAAAATTGCTCTTGGCCCTTCTCAGATCTCTCCCAATCTGATATTTCTGACACCTCCCAATCTGGCCATAGCAACCCCCTCAGAAGCCCCCTCCATCAGTCTTCCTCTGCCTTGCCCAATAATGCAAATGCTCAAACTATTCTGATGCAAGAACTACTGCAGGCAACAGATTATTGTGCGGTCATCATCAGTAAACTGTGCAGCTTGGGGCTCTCTCACGATGCCTTAGAGCCATACATCTCTCCATTCAACCGGGCTGCTCTGGCGGATACCTCTTTTGGTGACCTACATTCCTTAGAATGCTTAGCTAATCCTACAAGCCCCAAATTGAAAGCCCATTCCCCACCAGCAACCCCATCACTATCATCCTCTCACTCTGAATTGACTGACAATATTGGCCCTCATGATGCCGGCAGCTTGTCTATTGTGATCTGGGAAGACAGCCCCACATGTCAGGAAATCATCACCACTATCAATGTCTCCAGCTACCCTCTGAATTTGGGCAGCACCCTCTGTCCCTCTGCCCGCCATATCTCCAGCCCTTCTTCTTCCCCCAACCTTCTTGTCCCCTTTCAGCATCAATGCAAGGAATATTGCAAACCTTTATACAATATGCAGTAACTTCCGATCCAGTTCCGTACCGGGTTTGACTTAAAAATAGATGCATTTCCCTTTTGTGCATTATATAATATTGCTATCGCTACTTACCAAATACCCTTCGGATGTGTGAGTTTGTCCTCCCTCATCCCCTACCAGGTTGCACCACTCCAGTGAGTTGGACTTTTCCGATGCCCCCTTCAATCACCACTATCACTCCATAGAGGCCACATTTTGCCGTGATAAAGACGGAGAGGTCATCTACGCCTAGCTTCGGAGTAGCTAGGCCATAGACAGGGGGTAATGTTATCACCTTGTATGCTATTCTATCCTTTTCTCTTTGTTCTCTCTATCTTGCTCTCACCTCAGCACGACTCCTGGGTTTAACCCCATTGTACTCTTATCAGGTATATGATCATAATATCATGTGTTAGCTATTGTCCTCGGCCTAGATGGTCTTGCACTATTGTCCTTCTTAGTACAATAGGCCTCCCTCTCTCGACTATCCCTTTGTTCTCTGTTCGATGCAGAGAACCGTTATCTCAGTTCTGCTATTGTCCTAGTTACTTATATAAGATGAGACCTCCATATATGTTTTCCTAGTTTGACCTCTTGAATCTATTGAGGTTTTCACTCCCCACTGAACTCTTGAGCATCTGTCCTTCAGTTAGCTGCTACTCTGAACCTCTGACCTAATGAACACTGCTTAACTTCCTTGTCATCCTCTGCCCACTTTGAGAGTGCGCACCCCAGAACTAGATGCCAAGAACCTCATCGTAACACTGCCCTCAAAGTCCACACAGAAGGCCAAGGTCAAGGCCAAGGTCCAGGCTAAGCAGCCATCTCCTGGCCCTAATAAAGATGAGCACACTAGGCAAGATGCACCGGAGCCATCTGCACCAGGTAAGGGCAAGGGCAAGGGCAAGGGCAAGGGCAAGGCCAGGCAGTGATTCCCCAGCCAAGACGAGCACACTGGGCAAGATGCACCAGAGCTGTCTCCACCATCTGGTAAGTCCACAATCAGTATTACTTACATTCTTCTATCTGTGCTGGGCTTCACTTCTCGCTCATCTGCTACCATAGGGCCCCTGCTGCCAGCCATGGCACCTCAGGCCTCATCTAGCTTCTGCTGTACAGACATCTCCAGCCACGCTGCCATCGCTGCTATGACTCCAAACCAATGTAGAGTGGTAATGCAGAAGCTCAACAAAATCGTTAAGACGCTAGGTGCAAGTGACCAGGACAAGGTGGAGTGGAACAGCATCTTCGAATATTTCACTTCTAAGAAGGCTGTGCTGGCTTTGTCCAAGGTCTCCAGTCGCAAGAAAAGGGCTTAGCCTAAATCTGCATCCATCGTTGACAACAACAACAACAACAACAACAACAATATTGATGACACTCTGACCTTTCCTTCTTTCTCTGGCATCGTCAAGATTTCTAGGAGGAACAGGAGAGCTGCAAAGGCTACACCTGCCGAGGGCCTCCGCCATGAAGAGTCTAGGGCTGAACACGGCTCCAGATCACTATGCAGGTTGAGCTGCAAAAATCCGAAGCCGGAGCTGCTATGAGCCGGATCCAGATCATGGCAGATCCAGGTTAGGGTTAGGCTGCTTAGAGGATCTGCTGCAGGTGATCCGCATCTGCTCTCCTTCACCTATTGCCCTGTGTACCAACTATCTGCTTGATTCTTTGAGGACTTACTAGAATTATCTCAAGCTTCATATCTCATCATCCAGGCTTCAGCAACTCCGAGGACTGCAAAACTATGGAGATGGGTTGGATATAGTGGAAGCCACAGAGATAGTTGGGCCATATCTTGACCATTGGTTGATCGATTTGGACGGATAGTAGCTTGTTGGAAAGTTGATTTTCAGGGCTTTCCAACAAGCCCAAGAAGGTAAGTCGTCGTACTCCCATTGTTCATTTATTTGCTCTATACTGTGTCCCCCCATCTTGCTATTTGTTTCCTCCTCCCCAGCTCAAATCCTTCTTGGATCCTTTCCCTCTTTTGTGTGTGACTCCCCTGTTCCGCTCCCTATCTAACAAGCCTGCAACCGTCTATTTTGAACCACTACAACCGTTGCTAGACCCCCAACTCCCCTTCCTGTCCCCCTTCCCCATTGTTCTATCCATAACTCAACAGTTTTCCCACAGTTTGTGACATTTTATACTTCATTGGAAATCAACAGTCTGTTGCTTTCTGGCAATATATAACAGTTCATGATCCATCTATGGGATCCTAAGTTATGCCAACATTCTCCTCCTCTCCCACATGATGATTGGGTCATATCTCCACCATACATGACCTGATTTCAATGAGTGATATTCCATTGAATAGCTATGATTACGCACTTTGAAACGAGCCCAGGAATGTAGGTATTTGTGTCCTTGTTCATTTTATATGATCCAAACAGTTTGTTCCATCTTCCATCCCACTATTTTCTTCATATCACAATCAATTCTTGTCTGTTCCTCTCGCATTTTACGCTGTTGCCTCCCCTTGTCATTCCCTATTGGACGAATGCAAGACAGTCTGATTTGGACTGCTACAACTCTCGTTTTGGGCCCCCCATCCTCCTCCTCTCCCTCTACTAGTGTATCCTTCATATCTCTGCGGGTTCCTGACAGATTGTTACATTCAATACACCATTCGAAAGCTATAGATCATGACTTTCGAATGGTATATAGAACGTTCAAATCTGTCTATGGAGTCCCGAGATATCTATATATTCTCCTCCTACCCCTCTCTATATTCTGTCCCTTGTATCTTACTCAGTTCTTTGTATTTTCCCTTGCTTCTTTTTGCTGTTTGGTCATCTTATATAGCCAGTTATGTATTATATATCTATTGTCCTCAATTCAAAGTTCGAAAATTTCTTGCTATATTGCAGATCAATCCAGAGTTTCGGATCCAGCCCACCTGGCAGATCTGATCCGTGCGGATCTAGATTAGGCCTCCAGGAGGGCTTTAATCTGCCGGTTTGGATCCGGATCATCTACAGATCAATCCGTGTTCAGCCCTAGAAGAATCCCAGAATGACGATAATAGTATGTTGAGCACTGCTGACTGCCGGATCCAGCGAGGCTGCAGGCATCGCAGATGAGGAGCTCACCTCAGCTGAAGAGTCTGCATGCGAAGAACTGGCAGGTGAGGAACTGGCAGGTGATAGGGCTAAATATGGATCAATCTGTGGATGATCCAGATCCGAACCTGCAGATCAGAGGCCCCACAGAGGCTTGATCCAGACCTGCATGGATCAGATCTGCCAGGTGAGCCGGATCTGTAGGAGCCGGATCTGAAATCTGCAGGTTGATCCACAAATAAAATAAAATATTCAAAGTTTGAATTAAAGGTGAGAGACACACAGTACATGCTTGTAGATATAAGGCAAGTAAACGGCAAAAAGAAGCAAATGAAAAGATGAAAAATTGAGTGAGATATGATGGGAATAATATGGAGAGGGGAGAGGAGGAGACCTTATCAATAACTTGGGACTCCATAAACGGATATGGATGTTCTATACATTGCTGGAAAGCCATGGCATGTGGCTTTCCAGTGATATATAAATGGTTTGAAACTGTAAAGAACTCATCGAGATATTGATGAATCAATGGGGAAGGGGGAGGGGGGAAAGTGAAGGCCATAGGGAAGGGTGTAGCAGTCCAAAATGAACATGTTATGGCTCATTTGAAAGTGAATTGTAAGGGGAAACTACACAGCAAAACACAAAGAGATGATAGAGGAACCTGATCAAGGAGAGAGGAAACAAATGGGTCGATAATAGGCCAAGTTGCACCAGCAACAGCGGAAGAACGAGAGAATAATAACTTACAATCTTAGAACCATTAGAAAGGCCTTAATCGCAGCTTTCAAATGTGTTATTACTTGTTCCAATTGGCCCAGGAATGGCTGAGATATCACCCAATTACTCTTCAACCTCTAACCCTATTCAAGGGAGGAGGAGTATATGCATGTATCTTGGCATTCTGTAGATGGATTCTAATGATCTATACCTCACCAAAAAGCTACGACTTGTAGGTTTCCGATGGTGTATACATCATTAGATTCTGTGAGGAATCCACATAGATATTGAGGCAACACTATTAGAGGGGGAGTAGGACAGAAAGTATGCCCATAGCCGCGCAAGTAACAGTCCAAACTGGACAATTAGGGGCTCATTGAATAGTGTTTGGAAAGGCAGAAAGATCCTCCAAATATGGAGGGTATCGAAGGTGAATTGCCCCAATGATGAGAGGAATGTTGGCTTGGGGGTGGGGCATCTTGTGTGCTATATAGCGTGAGAATGGATAGATGAAAACTTATGTTTATTGGCTTGTTCGAAAGTCCTTTCCTACAGGTTTCAAATGCATCAGGAAAGACCCTCCTAGCCAATTACTGCTAGCACATATAACCATAGCTAGCTTACTCCAAATTACTACTAGTCCTTCTAATACTATTGCGCTAGTGAAGGCTACTCAATATAATAATACATTTTCATGCAGGATGAAGGAGCTGTCATAATAGCAGCTAATACTGGGGTATTTCTCATCTCCGGCAATCTCTGCAGAAGGATTCATTGTGATCTATGAGAAATAGGGAGAAGGGGTTTGAGGAAGACTGCATATGTGATAGAAAGAGAAAGAACCAACAAAAATGTACGTTCCTAGGCTTGTTCGAAAGCTCTAAGTCATACCTTTCCAACGATGTATCAATCATGCCAATCAGTTGAAGAACGACTGAGATATCATCGGACCTTCTCCTTGATCCCACCCTCTCTGACTAGTCTTGAGGTTTTTGCAGTATTTTCCAGTGTTGAGGGCTAGAATATGGGTCATAATGCAGTATTGCAGTGTTCTAGTAAGCCCTGAATGTTGAAGCTAAGCTGTGGTAACAGAGGTAGGAGGTGGGCCAGTCAGCAGAGGTCTGGATGACTGGCCTCTGGTCTGGCTAACTCTAACCCCAATCTGGCTTATAGTAGCATTCAGCCCTAGTTTGGCTGAAATTTTGCCAAAAAAAGTCCAGACGGGGTGGTCCTTGACTGGTCCTCCAGGGTGCACAAGGACTGGTCCGGACCAGTCTTCAGCGGTCTTTCTGAGCTGCCTATGTGCAGAGGACCAGGACCGGGACCAGGGACAGGACCAGTGTTTTTGTGGTCCTATTGAGGTCAGTCCCGGTCTTTTCGCTGGTCCCAGACCAGTCCCGGGACCAGACTTTGCAATACTATTTTGAGCTGCTAGCTTGTTGCTAATTTTCTGCTAACTAGCTGTATCTTATGCTAGCTAGCAAAGTAACCTCCACAGATAGCAGTAGTATGCCATAAATAGTGCATTAGTAGAATTATAGCTAGCTATCAATAGTAAGTCATTGTAAGCAATATTTTTCAAAAATTTGCTAAGAGGGTTTTTTCTGATGTGCAGCATGCATTGTCCAAATTGGTCCACAAATGTTTGAGATATAACTTACTCTTTGTCTGGATCTGACCCTATCTGGGCAGTGTTGAGAGATCTTGAGCAATTTCGGGTACTAGAGGGCCAGAGAAATATAAATATGGCATAGAACATGACTAGGAAGTCCAAAAAGTGAAGCATAGTAACAGATACAAAGAGAGACATAGAGGTTGTGAGCAAAAGAGCGGCTCTGCAGATCATCCGCAGTGGATCCCTGCCTTGGCCTAACCTTAACCCGCATATGCACCTGATCTGAATCTGGATGAAGAGCAGTGCCATATTAAGGGGTGACTGTCTGGGCAACTAAATCAGTCGACTGCATAAACTCTAATGCTTAATTAAGGTGAAATAGAGTTTATTAAGTACCCGCATGCACAACATCGCGTGAGAGGGCGGAAGGGGTGAAGATGGATGTTATGTCTGTGCGCAGGCCATTTTTGTCCCTGCACTATCCTGGATCACATTTAAAGTACACTATACATGTAATCATGATGTTTCTGCACCGTGAAAAATGAAAATCTTAAAACTACACATTTTTGTCTATGTTGCTCATAATGGGCAGGGTAGTATGAATGCAGCAAGCCACTGCACTTGTGTTGCGTACCTTGAATGGAGGTGTGGATGCCCATCATTTGAAACAACTTATTGGCTAGATAGAGCAGTCGTGCAATGAGGGCGGCGAGAACTCATGATGCAGACAGGTTACTATTACATCTACCGCGCCTGCCACACCTTTTGGCTGCGTGCACCGGCCATCTTTGTCTATGGAAAATACTAGTTGATGAAATAATGTCAAATAGACATAGGTGCACCTGAAAGTACTTGCGAACGCTCAAAGTACAAGCCGGTAAATCACAAAGGAGGACCACTATAAGCAGGGGAGTCCGAGTCACCTCCTGCCTTCACCTCACTTTTCCGGTTGCATTACGGTTCCAGCAATCTATTGATGCTCTGCGATAGCAGGGAGGAAAAAATACACTTACTAGACCATAAAATTGTGTTCCACCGTCTGGACAAGCGGTGGAGAACTTGAAGATCAGGCCTCCAGTTCCTGAGGCATAAATTACTAGGGGAAGGTCCGCTCAGTCATCAAAAACTGCAGGAGATCTTCAGAGTTTGAGAACTAAAGACACATCTGCAGAGCGGTTGCAGATGCATAGTATAAGAATTAGTCCATGTCATTGATAAGTGTGGTAGATACCCTGGAAGAAAGGTCGTATGCACCTTGGTGGAAAGGCACCCACCTTCGGCAGGCAGGTGGCTCCTTGGTACAACTAATTTGCCTCCGGATGAGCTGCATCCATAGATCCGGGTCATGGTGGCTCCAGCTCCGGGTTTTTGTGGCTCAATCTGCAAAGTGATCTAAAGCCGTGTTCAGCCCTAGTATGGCTTTGTAAGGTATAACTAAAGTTCAAATTCCCTCTTTGTAATATATCACTGGCACCGATTAATGGTGCTCCTTGCGGACTAAGTAACAGCTGACCAAGGCTAATCTGGTTGATATAAGTTAATAATTATGAATAAATTGTCTATCGGAGAACTGAGAACTGATTAGATAGAACTAACTATGCTACGGAAAAGCTATTAGATGTTCATTGATAGTTACAGATGTCTACTCCACGGTATGTGGCCAGTGACGATTTGTGATAACTAGTGATGTAGGGTCCGGTTCAGTCCCGGTCCTCAGGGGATTTTTGGAAGGACCGGGGACCGAGGACCGGACAGGACCAGTCAAATTTCCAAGGACTGGGACCAGGACTGCAGTCCTGCAAGGACCGGCTAGGACCGCAGTCCGGTCCTCAGTCCGGACCAGTCCTGGACCGCAATCGGTCCGGACCAGTTCTGGACTGGGCAGGACCAGTCTCGGACTGGTCCTGGTGGTGATTTATGAGTGTTCACACCGGGAATTGAACTGGGAACCTCATGCTTCCAAGCCCATTCGACTAGTGCTACTAACTGTTACACCAAAAGCTCCTTACTAGCCGAGATACATCATTATCTATGTACTACTATCTTGGTGAGATAAGATAACAATTGTCAGATAAGGAAACTCGAGATAATGGTACATAGATAAGCTAGTATCTAAGCTGATAAGGGCCCACTGGCGCAGTGGTTAGTAGTGCTAGGGCAATGGAGTCGGAAACATGAGGTCTCCGGTTCAATTCCCCACATGAACACACTATTTGTATGTCTAATTGTAGGCTTATTTAGGAGAGTATAAGGACCGGTCCAGACCAGTCCTTACCGGTCTTTCTGAGTGGCCGATGTGCGGAGGACCAGGACCAGGACCAGGGACAGGACCGCTAGGATTGCGGTCCCAGTCCGGTCCTATTAAGCTTGGTCCCGGTCTTTTGGCCGGTCCCGGACCAGTCCTGGGACCGGACCATGCAACACTAGTAATAACCTGATCAGGTCGGGTTTATACACCCAGCCCACTTCGGAGGTGGGAAAATTACAACTGCCTGAGGACGACGGCATATGCGCCTCTTTCACTATGTTTAATACCGATACTGACTACATGCACCTCCTCTTTTATCTACTAGTCAGAGCACCATGGCCAACATCTCAGGATCAGCCTCTGTGAGGCTTCATAGATGAGTTGAGCATATTTTTTCCTGCATTTTTATTGAAGATGGGAGGGCATTTTGACTTCCTCTTATGCTCACAATTTCATATACAGTAAGTTCATTATTCTTGATGTCCTTGATTGTCATGAACACTCCATTCGGCGCCTCCTACTAGTGCCTTAGTTTTCTTTTTTGGACGATCTATTTCTCACATTGTATTCATTGTTTGCATTGTATCTTGCCCTTTGTTTGTTAGCACAATAGCTCCTTATTGTCTATAGTCACTATTAGGGTCCAGGAGTCCGGTCCAAAGACTGTCCGAAGACTGGACTTTGACTGAGACGGGACTGCCACAGACCGGACCGCAAGAGCGGTCATTACCGGTCCTGCCTCGGTCACGGTCCCGGTCCGCTTGGATATCCTCACAGGGAGGACCGCCAAAGACTGGTCATGACCGGTCCAAGACCGTGCCAAAGACCGTACATGACCGGAAAGGACCAGTCCTGTGGCAGTGGGATGCGGCCGGGTTTGGGCATTAATTATGAGGAATAAATGATTTATCCCGCCATCAAAGGTGGGGGCCCATGCATACGTGCCTCGTGCTCGGGCGAGAAAAGTTTATTCTACACTACGCTTCTACATTATACTCTAGGCGACATCCCCAAGCATTACTATGGCAGGCGCTAGGATAAGAAAACTGACAGAGAAGATGGCGCAGCTTATGGAGGAGCGGGCAAGAGCTTCAGAGGGCTCGGAGGGCTCGGAAGGCAGCGAGAGAGAGATGAAGGTCGTCAAGAAGGCACGAGTTGATGGCGGGGTGAAGAAAATGACTGTCCGTGAGAAGGCAAAAGCAAGTGCAAAAGAGAAGCCGAAGCCGAAGGGCAAGGGGAAGGAAAAGGCAAAGCTGCAGTCGGACGGGGCGCCGGGGAAGGGAAAGAAGGCCAGGTGCGATGATGATGAAGGCATAACTGATCTCGTGAGCGACGAGAATGGGGATGAGCACGAGGAGGAGAGTGGGGCGGAAAATGATGAGGACAATGCTGCCGGGGTACGTCATTGTGAGGATATGCAGCAGCGCGCAAACAGAGCACTTACCCACCAAGTCCTAGTCCGATGAGGAATCCATTCTCCTCCCTCGCAAACGTATTCCGAAAAAAGACAAGACGCGGGACCTGATGCTGATGTTCTCGACGCGGAACGATCTTAACTTTCTGGACCAAGAGGGAGAGCCGAACGTGGAGAACGGGTCGTGGTGTAAGACCTGCAGGTAAGCAACACCTATTAGCCCTAGTGAATAACATGCAGAGTAGCCTGAACATACGAAGGGATGACCCGGAAGTCATAAAAGAGAAAAGCAGATGGGCAGGATTCTACAAGGGCGCCAACTCCTCGCTCCGCCACCACATCGCAAGCTTCCATTACAAAAAATACAGTCGCCGTTGTAAGGAAGGTGGGATCGAGGAAGCCCTCAGGCCATTCCAGATGATATCAAGGCAGCAAGAGAGGCAGCGGCGAAGGGAGTGGCAGGACAGAAAGGAGGCCAGCGGACATTGGATGGTGTGGTCAAGAAGGTCGAAACACTAACAGTGTTCTCGTCGAAGGAGCTTCTCGAACGAGTCACACAGCATATCGTGTGTTGTGATGAGGTACGTAACTTTCCAAAATCCATTGGGTGGCTGAGAACCTTGAGCTTACTCGTATCCACAGCCACTCGCGCTCGCGGATGCAGTTACTTTCCAGAACATTCTTGTCACCATGCGCCTGAAGACTGTCAAGTCAGACCTACCGACATACTCGATTGTCCGGGCCCATATCACCAACTGCTTCATCGACTTCATGACCAACCTGAAGGCCGACATCGCGCACGCGCCGGGCGATGTGAACAGCATGTGCGACACCTGGATGGCGCCACACACCTCAGACCCAATGTTCGGACTGCTCGTCGTCTGGATCGATATACGCCCCGATGGGACGTGGGTGTATCGCGATGAGGTGGCCGCTTTCTACAAGATCCTTGGTGACCACGGCGGGCGCAACCTCGGATGATACCTTATTCTATTCCTGGACCGGTGCGGTGTTACATTGCGCGAACATTCCAAGGTGAGCGGCCTTATGCATCTAACTGCACCGGGCTGACTAACGGAACATTGACAGCTCGGGCACGTCACAAACGACAATGCCTCGAACAACTTGGCGAGTGTGCGGGAGGTTGGGCGGCGCCTCATCAAGCGGGGCGTCGTGAAGGACTCAGAGTTCAAATCGGTCGAGCGTAACCTCGGGTACGTATCCCTTTGTGTCCTCAGGCCTGCAGCGGAGTGACCACTAACTGGGTTATCACAAGCTGTTTCGGGCATATCATTCAACTGGGGATTGAAGATTTTATGGGCGAGATCACATCAAAGGCAGCTATCGCAATGAAACAAGCCATCTGGGACTACGATCCCGAGGAGGAGGACAACCTTATCAATGGTGATGTGGACGTCATCGCAGTTATCCGGATGCTCGCTGTCAAGGTACGCCCCAATGGTTGTTCTCCGGCCGCCTTGACCATGAGGTCAGAGATACATTCCCTTCTACGATGGCTCGCAAAGATCCCGCGCGAGCCTCCGTGGAAGTGCTGTGTTTTCTGATGATCGCACGCTGCGCTCGTGCTCGTATCACACATGCTGACGTGCCATCCTCTCAGATCCAGGCCTCGGGCCAACGGAAGCAAGTATTCCATCATTTTCAGCTGGAGCATCCCCAACTTGGGAACGCACGCAACATCCCCCTCCATAACAACACTCGTTGGGGCAGCGCGCACGGCATGCTGCATGCCTCTTTCGATCTCCAGGATGTGAGTGCCCTGAATGACATTGCGACATGCATGTCAGTGCCAAACTGACGGCATTTCTCCCAGTCCATCACGTCTTTCATTGAACACGCTGATGCAAAATTCGGACCAATCACCACGCTGCACCCGAAGCAGGGCCCCGTGCGCAACATTCCGTGGACCGCATTCAAGCTCAAGAGGTCCGACTGGGTGCGCGTCAAGCGTTGCGCCGAGATACTCGAGGTACGATGACACGCGCATGCTTCCAACTCTCTGAGAAACTGACCGCTATCCTGCTAGGACGCGAATGATTACCAGCAAATCTGTTCCACTACCCAGTCTCCAACACTGCATCAAGTCATCCCCGCTCTCGAGACGCTCGCCTCGCGCTGGGAAACCAAGTCTCAAGACCCAAAATACGCCGCTTTCCACCCCGCCCTCGAAAAGGGCTTATCCAAGATCAACAAGTATTACAAAAAGCTGGATAACACTGACGTGTACATACTCACGCTGCGTAAGTCCCTGATAACGTGCATTTCATGCACAACTAATACACCTCGCCCACAGTCTTACATCCGTACTACAAGCTTGACTACATCGAGTCGGAATGGGGCGGACAGGCGGAGTATGAGGCTGATCTGGCCGCGAACTTGCCCAACCCAATTAACTGGACACTGCACGCACGCGATGTCGCCGAGAATGCGGTAAGCTCACTTTTTATGGTGTGCATCATGCAGGCTGACGATGTGCCTAGATGAAGCGCTATTGGCCGCTCCGGTTTGGCTGCCCCGCCGGTCCCGCCGGCAACGAGGAACCCGCCGCCCAAGCCCCGTCTGCCAACAACTCCCATGAAGGCGACTACGATCGTGCCCGAGCCGCCCGCCTCCGCAACGCACATGCCGAGGATGGCTAGAAGACAGAACTGCGCTGTTACGTGGACGATCCGATGGTGGACGTGGCCAAGGACATTGACACAGTTCAATGGTGGTCCGTAAGTGCTAATTTCAGCACGTGGAATGCGCGCGTGTCACTAACGGTCTTTTAGAAACATCAGAATGTATACCCCACCTTGGCCCGCATGGCGGTGGACATCCTGTCCATTCCCGCGGCCTCAGTCGGCGTGGAAAGTCTCTTCTCACGTGCGAAACAGGTCGCCACGGACCAGCGTGCTTGCCTCGATCCGGAGCTATTCGAGCAGATCGAATGCTTGAAGTACGCGTGGCGCGGCACGATCGAAGACCTCGCAGCTGTGAATGAGGCCAAGATCGAGCAGGTGGAGATGACTGAGTTCGAGAACATGGAGAAGGTTGAGGAGCTGTACCGCCAGACGCACTCGGACAGCGGAGATGAGGGAAGTTCTGACTAGTGTATTTGCTGTAGTATATCAAGCATGCGGTATTGTATTTACACAATATGAGCTCTCAGTTGCGGTCCTTCGCGGTCAGGACCGCTCAGGACCGAGGACCGGACCGACGTCCTGTCCAGTCTTAGCAGGACCGTAAAATCAGTCTGGTCCTCCAGGATTGGACCGGTCCTGTTGGGTCTCGGTCCTTGGTCCTGAAATTTTGGGCCGGAAGACCAGACTTGACCGGACTCCTGGACCCTAGTCACTATTGTTTTATTTCCATTGCTCTCCTGTGTCCATAGTTACCTATTGTCCCCAGATTCCCATTATCCTTTATACATATATAAGGACCTGTACTTCACTGCCTGGAGATCTCAGTTTTGACCTCTTGTCTCTAGGTAAGCCTTGCTGTATCTCCCTCATAGACACTTACTTACTCAATATATCTTGTCTCCAGCCCTGACCATTGAGCCTTGCTCCACTCTCGCTGCACAAGTGCTTGTTGATGCTCTTGCTCATCTCATAAGTCTCCCTGGTCCTTACTCAATGGCCAGTTGTAACATTGATGGCCTCTGAGTTTATGTATGTGCATACTGGTGCTGCTGCACTCTCACCATTCTGACTTGATCTTGCTTATCCCACCACCCCCCAGCCACCCCACTGTTATCTTGTTCATGTCCCCCATTGTGGCTCTCTCCAGTTTCGTGTTTGCCACTCCCACTAAGCCTTACTTTCTCTTGGTGTTTCTGGCTGTCATTGCGCATCACTACTAGTACCACCCCAGACTTTCACTTGACCTCACCTTCAAGCTCCACATCAGAGGAAGCTCAGTAAGCTATCATTTCCATCATCATCCCCATCCGTGCCTTTATCACCCACACTGTACACATCCTCCTTTCTACGTGATTCTGACCCTCGTTTCTCCTCTTGGACCTTTTTGATGCTCTTATTTTTATCTTTGTTCCTATTTTTGTCCTACTCTGCATGTGCATCAGCAAAAGCCCGAATCTATTATCGTGTCTTATCAGCTATTATTCTAGCCAGTAAGACCAATAATACGTGATAATAGTCATCAAGACCTGAGCAGCAATATGGGCGATTTTGGCGATAAGACAGATGGGGGAGCCTTCAATAATACAGGTAAGATGATCAATTTTGAACACCCGCATTCAGCTCGATGCTTTGGGGGATGCAGCTACGAATAGATTGCACGATGATACTAAACAGACTATACAAAGGATATACGCGACTCGACTATGATAAACAAGCAGCATAACGGACGGGAGAACCACTATCTGATCCATCATGACGCGCCTCCACCTCCAAGACTCGGGTGTTGCGATACATACACTGTCGGCTAGGAATAACGTGACAAAGGAAACACTCACGACAATACTCTTCTCTCCCATGGCTCCTTCCAGGCAATGGGTGTCTGGGGCGCGCGCCGCGGGCTCAGACGTCTGGTCTCCAGTGTAGGCGCCCCATGCGGCATTATCTCTAGGCATTGTCTCGTGTCAGTATATCAGGAAAAGAGCGAGAGAGAGAGAACAACGTACATCCTGGAGGTGCGGCCTCGCAAGCTGGGTCTCACCATCAGCCGAACTGCACTCGAGTGCAGCGCTGGAGGCCGCCACTAATAGCAAGCATCATACACCGCGCACTCTTCTGATCGTGGGTGTGTCGTACAGGGATGATAAGAGATGGAGGGCACGCTGAGGGAGGAATCAGGATGATGACTTACTTGGAGATGGTCGTGTGCGAGCCGATGTGTCCTGCCCCCACTGTTCCCAGCTCAGAGCCGCAACGCAATCAGTAGGCCCTTCGAAGAACTTGTGACGTGACAAGAGTTGCATGTTGCTGCTCCGATGAAAGGGCCTGCGGATGTGGAGAGGGGGGAGCAGACTAGGCAAAGAGGGTGACTGAGCGGTTGATGTGGGCCGTCGTGACGGCTTGAGGCAAATTGTGAAGGTTAGACGCTCAAGGACAATCCGAGAACTGCTCGGTGGCTATCAGCGTCTAATCCACCTTTTCTGTCGTCTCTCACCAGCAACCCTCTCCCTGGGCCTCTTCCTCCCCCGCCCACACTCTTTCCTTGTCTTCGCAATTCATAGATCGACGAATGCAACGCATCAAACTGAAGATTCTTGGCATACCACTTATTGCCGAGGAACAGGAGAAGGGTGATCTTGAGAAGAATAAGGGTGGCGGCGGCGTTGAGGGCGAGGACAAGGAAGATATGGCAGATTTCGAGTGTGCCAGTGACAGGAAAACTGAGGCAAGGAGGCAGGCGAAGAGGAGGGTGAGGCATCCGTTAGGTTAGGTACGTACTCACAGAATGCGGCCGAGCTGTGGGGCTCGCTCTCTTTTCTTGCGTCCACCCTAGCCACATTCCGTCGGGCACATGAACAGGTCGGTTGTAGAGGTGAGGTTCGCCGTTCCACAGGTGCTGTGTATTGGCACATGGGGTTTATTCATACAGGTGACTATCTCATTTGAGTGAGCAAGTTGGAATGTTCTCGGAGCCACGTCCGGACTCCTTGTACTGCTATCCCCCTTCCCTTGTCCTCCTTGCTTGACCGAGTCCCTCCCTCCACATCCAATACTTGGCCCATAGCATGCAACAACGGCGCTCATCATCGCGACCACGGCCATCTCAACCAGCCCCGCTCATGACTGTTAAGTCCATGTGTGTGACTTGGGCCCGCCGCGCGGTCGCAGCGGAGTCTGTCGACCCGCGGTCATTGCGGACAGGACAGGTTGGTTTTCCGTTATATATCACTGTCGTGCTAGAACGGCTGTTCCAGCACAGCATGCAGCCTGTTTGTCGGAAGCGGCTCTCGTGCATATCTCTAGTTTATACGGATGAGTCAAAGACTTTCAGTAGATCCGATCCAGCATGCAAATATGAATAGATTTGTGTTCTCTCCCTCTCAGAGCCACCAGGCTTCACGGACCAGTCGCTACCTTATTGCACTTACCGCTCTTGCCCGTATTGTTCGTATTACGGGTTCACGATAATATCAGTAATACAGTAATAGATTTGGGCATTTGCTGATGTGTCTTGTTTGCAACTGGTACATATGCCTTAGCTATCACCGGGTATTGCGCTTCCGGCATTCATGCATGTTGTCTTATAGCCTACTAGTTGTCCAATATAATTCAGCCTTTATCACAATTCATCTGGTGTGAATGTCAGCTACGTAGTATGGCGACAGCCTATATATGTGTGTATCCAGTTGGGAACACTACAGCTGCAATCTCCGTATTCCCTGTGAATCCCCACCTTGCACGGCTGAGGTTTGCAATGCAATCTTCGGTATGCAAGGGCAATCCCAAAATAACCACTCTTTTGTCATGTCTGTACAATTCTCACCTAGGCAATCTGGTTATGTACTACTATTCAGAATAGAATTGGCATTGTATATGGGATTACAATAGTTTGGCGCCGCTGCAGATGTCTGTTCATAACTGAGAGCGACAGCACTGATGTCTGTCAATTACCGGAAGACTGGAGCATCGCCCTACAAATGTAGGCTACTTTTACACTGGAATGGGGGGTCATGTAATATATGGGAAAAAGAAGGAGTGTGCGGCGGGAAAATATGTCCGTGACAAGCATGTGACGGAAAAGATAAGAAGTCAGAAATGGTAGGAGCACACTCCGTGAGAACTATCAGGCAATGAGACACAAACTTGAAAGATAGGTTCAGCTCAACCCATCAACTGCGTCACATCCTCCGGAGGATATTTAGTTTGTGCAAATGTCAGTATCCTAAACATTTATCAGCTTCATGGTGAGCTTCCCATTAAGTGATTACATACCTCTTCAAAGATTGAATATATTTGCGACTGACTTCATCATTTAGCACGTGTGCGACCTGGTCCGCAGAAATCTTCTCTCGCGCTGAACGTTCGTGGATGCTGCGGACACAGATGTAAGGCTATGCAAGCCAGTGAGAAACAGTAGAGGACCTTACCCAACCATCGTTACACCAATGGGCCATGGTGCATTCCCAATAGACAAGCGCAAGTAGGAATCATTTGCTCTCTGATACTGTCGCTTCTGCATATAATGAACTATCTCAGCGATCCGTGCAAGCACGTCTGCCGGGAGATTCTATGGTGTAAATTTAGCCGAGCGCCACTGAAATGGCTAAGAGACACACCCTTGCTCGTAAAAGCTTGAACAAAGGCTTCAGGTTGTCCGCGGACTGCCGCTGTGTAGCAGCAGCATTCTTGCCTTGCATCGTACGCTTCACGTGTTCTATCGGTGTTGTTTCAGCCGGGCTGGAAGCATGTAGGAAGATAAAGGCTCACCCGGGCGTTCATCCATCCACTGTTCCCACTCCTTCAAAGCTCTCTTCAAAGCGTAGTAGATGATGGGGTACAGCTTGTCTGGATCGGTTTTGATGAGGCCGAGGTCAAGAATGTCACTCCCAAGCGACACCTCCCCATCCTTTTTCCTGCTTTTGTCCCGTTCGGACTCATGTCTGTCCTTCAACTGCCGCTCCGTATTTTCGACATCCTCCAAGGCCTTCTTGAAATCGTTCTGCCCACCCTGGCGCTCGTGATCTTTCTCCTCGATCAATTCCAGAGCACGGAGACGAAGTCGACGTTCCTTGTCTGTTTCGCCGAATAGACGAATCGGCTGGCTCTTGGCGCGCAGGCGACGTATCGTCTCCTCGTTTGAGATAATGAACGACAGCACGGAGTCGAGAGTTGGAGGATCATTGGAAGACCCGCCCTCTGGGGGTGGTGAGTTTGTTGAAGTGCTAGAGCTATTGGCCTAGTCCCAAGGACCACACGACATTCAGGGCCGTTGCGACCTTGTCGAACTCAGCACACATACCTTTGCTGTTGCCTTCTCAAGCCGCCGCTCTTCGAGCTCACATTCTTTGCGCTCGCGCTCCAACCTACGCTTCTCCTTCTCCTCCTTTTCCCTTCTCTCCTCTTCCTCCCTAAGTCGGTCAAGCTCGCCACGGCGCATGTACTTTGTGGGTCGCCCACCGTCAGCAGGAGGGGCATCAATGGCCTTGCGCTTGACAGCAATCTCGGCCATGAGAGCATCCATTATAACAGTAAGACAGGATAGAAGGAAACGAAAGTTGGATGCAGAGATCTAGAGGCTAAGTCGTTGGCGAGGTGGTCGGGAGCTGGACAGAGAGTGACCGGAGCGCGGGGAGGGCGCGGCAGGACTGGGTCGGGCGCGATCGGCATTCTCCGTGGCGGAGACCACACAGTGTTCCGACCTCCTCCCTCAAGGTCCCTTCCATCACTCTCCTTCCCCCATCCTCCTTCGCTCGCCATGTCCGACCTCTCGAGGTATGTCCTCACTCGTTGTCCACGACCCCGCAACTACTGTTGACCTCAGTTGTCCTTCGCAGCAAATACGTCCTCCAGACCGCTGGCTTTGACGGTGAGTCGCAGTCGCAGTATCTCGTCCTCCAGTGCGCAACACCTACTAAATCACCCTTCAGCTCGCTTCCCCAACCAAAACCAGACGCGTCATTGGTTGGTTCACGTCTATTTCCTCTTTGAGTGCCCTCTTCTGACCTCGAACTGGTTGCTCTTCGTGTCAATTGTTCATATGTTCCGTGCACATGTAGCTTCCAGAACTACACCGACTACTTCAAGTGCATTTCCGCCAAGGGCGAGGATTACGCTCCCTGCAAGCAGTTCAAGCGGGCTTACAATTCCCTCTGCCCTAGTACGTCTCATCTTGCGAGTTGTTTGTGCTGCCTGGTTCTCATGAGTGTCTCTACGTTGTTTCGTTATCCTCCTACAATGCAAATAGACGAATGGGTGCGTAACGACACAACTCGGTTATGAAAACTGCAGTTCTGACAGCTGTCCTGCTACCAGATCACCAAGTGGGACGAGCAACGCGACAACGGGACCTTCCCTGCTTCTCTCGAGCCCTGAGGCGTGAACGTTACATGCTGTAGACGTAGACGTACCAAAGGTCGCACCTTGTCCTCGGCGAACTCTATTATCAACCGGCTTTGACGCATCATCATGTGGAGAGCCGTTAGTTTCACAGTACGTGTTGCGTCACACACCCAAAGTCTGAACAGGAAAGCTTGTCGTAGACCTGCAGCACCCTGTGGTGCTGCCTTCACTGTCAGAGCTCTACTATTTAAATAACTAGCTGCCTTGCTGTATATGGATAAGTAGTGCAACACAAGGCCCGCGTAAGTATATAAAGGTATAAGCGAAGCGTTAGTACAAGTCCTATTGTCGACAAGGTAGCGAGGTATATATGTATCCGTGGCCTGCGATACGGAAGGGAGAGCAAAATAAAAGCCGCAATCTAAATGTACAAAGCATATGACCCAACCACAGGCCTGTGGTCACTCCTGCCTTCCAATCTCCTCATGCCTTTATCATCCAAAGTGTCGTACATTAGACAAGTGATGTCGCCTCGTTTTGGCAGCGGAGGCGGGGGTGATGAACCTGCAGGCCCATGTAGACTGGGAGGAGGTGCGCCCTGATGGGTACTATCTTTGTAAAGGAATGGAAGGAGCCACCTGAACACAGGTGCTGAGGTTGAAGGTGGCGTAAGTGTTGGTCCCGCGATATCAAGAGCACTCGACGGGGCTAATGAGGGCGAAACGAGCGTTGGGGAGCTCTCTCCCACAGGTGTGATGTGCATGACAGGGGAAATGGTATTCGTATGGTGCACCTGAGGTGGTGATGAGGTCGGAGGTTTCGTTGAAGATGACTCGAGCGATAATACGCGGGTCAACGAGATGCGCCCTTCACCGTAAGGCCGCTGGAAGGAGTCCATCGAACGAGCCTGCGACAATCGACGAAGAGGTTGTGGTTTAGGCTGTGTGGGGGACGAGGGTCGAGGTGGGATGATAATGCGTTTCTCAATGGAAGGCGATTGGACCAAGATGTTTCGACCGCTGCCTGCCGAGGGCATTGCTTGTTGCGAAAGGTCCGGATGACTCATCGACCAAGTCGAGTCTCTACGGGAGCGCATGGACGAGGGTTTAAACGCGTTGAAGATCTGTCCCATCTTCGCGCGAAGAGGCATGAAACGGGTAGATTCTGAATCTTCTAAGTCTTGTTCTACCTCTAGCATGATTGTTGACTTCCAAAGAATGCGGTCGCACCTGCAAGGCCCAGATGAGCTCCTTGGCACATTAGTTCATGCACGGCGGGCTCACCAGCTAGGCACTCGCTGCTTGTGAGAGGAGTCGTACACCCCCTTATCCTCGTCCTCGAGATCCACGTTGTTCTCACTGAGCGCGAGATGCCTGTGGGGACGTGCATAGGCAGCATCTAACAATGCGGTCTGAAACTCCTTCGCTCTTCCAGCCTTCGACTGCCTCGGGTCCGCAGGATCGATCGGGGTCTGTGGCGAGAAGTTGTCCTCAGCCGGTGTGACATGGCTGCCTCGTCTGAGAGGGGTCAGAGATTTGCTGGAACTCCAACTCTGCCTCCACTTCGACCTCTTATTCTGAGGCGATGACGATTGCGGGCTGTTGGACGCAAACAACGAACCCCACTTCTCCTTGGCTTTGTGCGCAGCGGTAGCGGACCACATCTTGTGCACCAGGTTCGATGCGCTCGCACTTGCTGGAGGCGACTGCGCCACGTCACCAGAAGAGCGGAATTCGTCGTCGTCTTCGTCGTCGTCGTTGTCGTCGTCGTCTTCGTCGTTGTCGTCGTCATCTTGGTCGACAGTGTGTCGCGAGCGAACAGACATCCATGCCGAAGACGCTACGGATATCGCATCAGGCTCAGCATCGTCCTCGTCATGTCTCTCTTGATGGAAGGCCTGATTCGCTTGGTCATCCAGCGCGTTCGTGCGCTCCCTCTCGTGCTCAGCGACCTCAGACAGCAGTTTGTCATGCGAAGAGGCCACAATGGGTGTCGGGGGTGTGCGCCTGAAGGATTTGTGCCGAGAACGCTTACCGAGAGTGCGTAAGACATCGTACTTGAAAGTGGGTGGGAACCGGATGGGGGCTTCGTTGAAGCCTTCGAAAGAGTCTCCAGTTGCCATTACCTTGCGAAGCTGGTCAAACTCGAGGGCCTGCTCATACTCTACGTGTGGGACGTTAACTCAAATATGACTTCACAAATGAGATGACTGGCGACAAACCTTTGCGGGAGATGAGCCAGTCCGCATGCAGACGAGTGATGTCAAGTCGGAAGTTGAGGTCGCCAAATATAAAAGCCACATCGAATCGGTCGGTGATATCTTCGGCCATAAAGCGTGGGTCGCCGGGGGTGAGGAAATCGTCCACAGCAAGCTCCGCCTGGACATGGCTTATTAGAAGTGATGAACGGTATGGTAAGGAACGACGAACCTTGATCTTGGCCAGATCTGCCAATCTGTGGTGGACCCTCCCTTCATGGGCTGTCGCGACATAAGAAAACAACGCTCGGGGAGACGATGAAAGACGTACCCGCCAGATGTGCGTTTATGAAGAGCAAGCTCGTACCATCCAAGTTGACGCTGACACCAACCCCACCCTTGTTCCCTACTCGTCCTCCAATGAGCCCGGTCGTAACTGCCGACTTGGATATGCCTGTAGTGCGTTGTCAGGAGATGATCGCGGCGTAGAGAGTGCACCTTACCTCGAACAAATGGCCGTGCCTCGCGGTGGATGAAGACAGCCAAATACAACCCCATCATACGTTCTTTAATGAGGAGCTCGTACGGGCCGACCCATTGACTCTCGTTTTGAGTGCGTTGGTTAGGATCGGAGGCGGTGGGAGGTGGAGGAGAGGGATGGGAGTACCAGTTCTCCAGTATGGACGACCAACTGGAAGGTGGATGATGATGTTCGTTTGTCTTGTCGACGGCAAGAGAAAGGTCGACTTCTACGCTCTTGCGGGATGGGGGTTCATCGGGATCGGGGAGGAGAGAATGCCTTGAGCGAGAGTTGTCCTTGTTGTTGAGCTTGAAGCCCGCTCCAAAAGCCATCGGGATGCCTATACGGGCACGGTGAGTAGGGTTTGATAAAATGCATTTAGAAGAACGAACCGGAGGCGGAGGGACATTCCTGACCTGCACTGACGGAAGGGATGGAGATGAGGTGGGAAAGAGGTAGATGACTGCAGGACTCACACAATGACGAAATGGTAGGGATGATCAGGGCTTGGAGAGAATGTGGGGAGAGTCGGAGGGACATCTGGAGGGGAGTCGGATGGGACGAAGGGGGGGACGGAGCCAAGTAGCTCTTGGCAGTCGCCCTGTAATGGGAGCGTAAGGAGGGTAGCGACAAAGGGATGAGGCGGGGCAGACCTTGGGGAGGGAGTCGTGCATGTTCCATGTGAGGATTCTGACTTTGATGAACTTTGGAAGGGGCTTGGGAGGCACGGGCGGGAGGACGGGAGGGGGCTGGGATGGTTGAGGGGATGCAGCAGAGGGATGAGAGGAGGGTAAGAGGGCCTGGAGACGGGCTAGGACATTGGAGTGGGCTGGTAGAAGAGGGACAGTAAGCACGTGGGAGCGTATACGAGGAGGGAGGACGCGCCTGGGCGGGGCGGACGAGAAGGATGGTGGGGGACGTCGGGGCTCGAAAGAGAGCCCAAGGGCGCGATGTCGATCGGCGGGGGGGAGTCAATGGGCGGAAGCACGGGCTGGGCAGCAGAAACCATGTCCGAGTCCGTGCGGGGTCATCAGCATCGAGACAGAGAGCGACAAGGACAGGCAACACGACGGCGACGAGAGCGAATTATTAATAATATTTTATTATCCCGCGTCCACGGCCAGCGCCTCACCCGCACTCGATCGACCACGCGACCGACGCGACAGTGCTGAGCGCTCAACTGTCTCATCCGCTCCTCGTCCCCCCTCGCGCGCCGTACTCTCTCCCGCGGCTTCGCACCAGCCCTGACCTGCGCGTCCACGGCTGCCGCGGTTGACGTTGATTCCCCGCCTTTCGTGACCATCGCCCTCTAACGTCCTGTGCAGGCAACACCCATCATGAATGTGAACCAGCTCCAGCTCCCGCCACAACCTCAACTCCAGAGGTTCTCCAAGGACGCCCCCCAGAAGGATGCAGACGTACGTCCTCCATCTCACCCAATCCGACCCTCCTCTCTAACACGATCCCGTCTGCGCCAGTTCTTGTCCCTCAAGTTGTTGAATAGGCGATCTCGTCTTCGTCTCTCCCCCGAGCCCATACCACTCGATGACCTTCCCCCCACAGCCCGTCTCTTCGCAGTCGCAAACTCAAAGCCCTGGTTTGCCGCTGCCGTCCGCACCCAAGACACCTCCTACGGTTAGTTTCCTTCCTCATATCCATTCATCCTTGCTCCTCACCACCATCCTAGCTTTGTCTCTCTCTCCTCTTGCCGACCTTCGTGCTGCCTTCACCTCCACTTCATCCGATCCTCCTCTTGCTCTCAACCCCAGCACCACAATCTCTCTCCAAGCTCGCACTCCCCACATAGTCGTCATCACCCGCGACGACTCTCGCATCCTCGTCGCCTTTACCGACGGCTCCATCGGCGTCTTCGACTGGTCCACTCCCGCTCCTCTCTTCACCTTTCCTTCCTCCGGACCCAAATCCATCAGGGACATCTTTCCCAGCACCGCAGACTCTGATATCGTAGCAGTGTTGCGCGAGCCAGGAAACCATCCTTCCGTCCAACTCCTCGATGCCCACAATATGGTCTCAGTCGGCGCATGGAATGGGGGCGGGTCTCCAGCAACTAACGCCTCATCGGGTGAGCACTGTTTTAACTAAATTTTCTTGCGTTTTACTGACGTTACTCTCTATGCCGCCGCTCTAGTGTCCTGGTCTCCAAAGGGCAAGCAGATCGCTATCGGTCTCGAGAATGGCGATGTTGTAACCTTCAGTCCTTCCGACACTTCCGCCCTCAAGAGTGTTGTCCCTCACCCACCATCCGTGGATGGGCAGAGTGTCATCTCACTCCAGTGGCTCTCCAACACCGAGTTTCACGGAATTTACGCTGCTGCAAGCCCACTGGCTCCAGACAGCGAGCAGACCCATTTCATCCTTTCTCTGGAGGCCAAGGCGAATCTTGCTGGAGATATCAAACTCACAACTCCCTATCTTCCCTTCCCGGGTCTCCGCCCTCCTGGCTCGTTTATTGTAACTCTCAGGAACTGGGGACCCTACCGTTTTCTGCTCTTCGTCGGCGACAGCACGTCGTCTGACGTTGGTCTCATAGGCAGCCTGACGAACGCCACATCCCCGGCCGACTCCTGGTATAACCTGGCTCTTGAAGAAGACTCTACTCCATCCGTACCTTTGGACACGGACCTCAATGAGACCGTCTTGCTCGGTCTTGAGCTAGACGTGACCAGCACCGAGACATTCAAGTATACTGGTGTATCAGGCGAGGCTACAGATGTCCCCGCTCCGCCCATCATGTATCTCTACGCTAGCGACGGCACGCTCACGGGCTGGCACATCATCCAGACGCAAGGCGTCCCTTACCCGGACATGTCAGCCTCCGCTACCCCAGTCCCTTCCTCTTCCACTGCTGCCACTCTTTCTGCAGCACAATCCAGTGCCTTTGGGGCACCGCAGAGCGCATTCGAGACGTCTCCCACTGTGACTGCACCAAGTGCTTTTGGTTCAGTCTCTCCCCAAAACGCTACCGCAGCTCCGAGTTCGGGTAGCGCGTTCGGATTCAGCGCTTTCTCAGGTGCTCCGTCCGCCTTCGGCAGTACGTCTTTCGGTTTTAGCCAGCAGTCGCTGCCGCAGGAACCCAAAGGTCCTTCACCTCCCCAAGCGCCTCCTCTCTCCGCACCCACAATGTCGGTCGAGATGACATCCGCTACAGACGAGTCGATGGCGTCCGAGACAGAGTCTGGACTCGGAGGTTTGTCGCTCGGAGGTGGGAGTGGGGAGTCGAAGTCGGGGACAACGAATTCCATGTTCGGGTCGTTCGGCAACACCGCTCAGCAGGCCACCCCGTCCGCATTCAGTGGCGAAGGGCCAACTGCCAGCCCGATATTCGCGACGTTCGGCTCAGGTCCCGTCAAGCCCGCGGTCGGGTTCGGCGCGTTCGCCGCCAACGGGCCATCCGTCTTTGGATCGTCCAGCGGGTTCGGCGGCAGTGCGTTCAGCTCGGGTGGCGGTGCATTCAGTAGCGGTGCGTCCAACGCAGGCTCTGGAGTTTTCAGTACGACGCAATCGACCTCGGCGGAGAACAAGCCTGCCGCTGGGTTTGGTCAATCTGGCTTCGGAGCAGCAAGTGCAAAGCCCGCCTTCGGACAATCGGGCTTTGGACAAACATCCTTTGGCCAGTCGTCTGCCTTTGGGAAGCCCGCCTTCGGTTCATCCTTGTTCGGTGCGTCAACAGCCTCTTCGCAGCCTGCAGCAACTAGCACGTTTAGCAGCGGTGCTAGCGCCGGTGGATTCGCAGCCTTCGCATCCCAGGGAACCAGTTCATTCGGAGCTACGGCGCAGAACTCCACTGACTTGAAGCCAGTCTGGGCTCAAGATGCTTCTCAGGAGAAACCTCAGGAGAGCACCATTGGCACGCCGAGTGCACTTGGTGGTAGTCCCGGGGCGAGCCCCTTCTCATCTTCGAAGACAGTGGAGACCTCGTCTACTACAACATCGATCCCAGCTGGAGGTGCGTTTGCCGGCCTAGCCCAATCGACCCAGTCCGCTAGTGGTGGCAGCGTCTTCGGGAAGACGACATTTGGGCAGCCTTCCTTTGGTCAACCGGCATTTGGGCAGTCGCCCTTCGGACAACCAAGTTCACCATCAGTAGCTTCCGCGAAATCGACAACCACCGGACCATTCGGAGGCGGAGGAGGATTCGGGAGCTTCGCAAATGCGGGTCCAAGCGCGTTCGGAACCGCGGCATCTCCCGCGAAAGATGCGAAGCCAGCCTGGGCGACTGCACCCTCGGATAGCACTTCCGAAGAGCAATCCAACTCTGCGTTTGGCCTTGGAGCCGCCATTACGACATCCAGTGCATTTGGTAGCACGTCGTCCGCGTCACCAACGGCAGCTGAAACCACGTCTCCAACCTCCCCGGAGAAGCCTGTGCCCCCTGTCTCCACGCCACCAGCCACTCCTCCGGTCAAATCCCAAGCAAAACCGGAGACACCGACGCCTGCGTCAACAACTACTCCGTCTGCAACGCCGGCTGGTGAGGGCGCGTTCAGCGGCCTGAAGACGTCAAGCACTGGTTTTGGCAGCCTGCAGCCTGGCTTCGGCGCATTTAGTGGTGGTAGCACAACGCCTTCCTCTTCGTCCTTCTTCCAGAAGCCCGGTGCAACTTCCACCGCACCGACGTCCGTCTTTGGGTTGTCAACTGCCGGTGCTTCAGCGACGACCCCCCAGAGCAAAGACGCACCTGGCGCGCCGAAGTTTGGAGCCCCTTCCTTTGGTGCCTCATCCCTTACTTCCACCGGGTTCTTTGGCAAGCCACCCACAAGCACAACCCCATCAACACCAGAGACCCCACCGAATGTTGCTACGAAGAGCGCCTTCAGTGCATTCGGTGGAAGTTCCAGTCCGTTCGGTGCTACCTCAGGCTCGTCTGGAAAGAGCTTCGGGGACCTGTTACGGGAAGGCGAGGAGAAGTCTGAGGATGGAAAGAGGGACGAAGGGTTCAGTCGGACTGCCGAGGAGTGGAAGCGGCCGGTGTCTGTATTCGCACAGCTCAAAGAAGCAGCTGCCGAGACAGGTGCTTATCCTGCATTGCTATAATTTCTTGCGGCTCCCAGAATTGACCGATTCTTACAGGAAAGGATGGGGAGGATAAAGATGCTGAAGGAGAAGAGGAGGGGGCTGGAGACACTTCCTTCCGTTCACTTGAAGACGGCAGTGAAGGCGAGGATGCCCTAGATGACTTCCTGAAGTCAGACGAGGAGGACCTGCCAAGCGAGGAAGAAGATGAAGGAGAGGAAGAAGAGCTGGAAGAGGCGGAGGAGGCGCGTGAGACTGGAGGATCAGAACGGCCAGCTGTGCCTCCTACTCCTGCGGAGTCTCCAGCTCAAAAACCCTCGTCCATCTTCGGCATTTCTTTCACTCCCGCAAGTCCAACCAAGCCTGAGAAAGATGGCGAGCCATCCAAGCCGACCTTCACCCGCGCGGCCAGCACGACCCCTCCAAGCTCTCCTGCCGCCAGAGAGCGTGCGTCTGCTCTCGCGATCAATCGTGCCGCATCTGCTCCGCCTGCAGGTACTCCAGGATTGACTCCCGGTCTTCTTGGCGTTGGTAGACCGTCCACGCGCCCCACCAGGAGCTCGCCTCTGGCAAATCGACCCATTAGCGGTGACAATGGGGGAGAAGAGGAGGAAGAGCCTCCGCGCTCCCCTCCAGAGACAAAGAAGGCTCGTTCAGCGTCTCCTGTTGTACCCGTTCCTGCGGCCGTACCCTCTCGACCCAACACCCCGCCTGCATTGTTCGGCACTGCTACCGCCCCTCCAAAGGCGTCCCCTTTTATACTGAGCTCTGCGGCTTCTCCTGTTGCCAAACCCCCAATATCGGATGGACGTAAACCCAGTGAGACAGGCAAGGTTCCGCTTTCGGGATCAGCCATCCATGGCGACGGATTATCCCCTGTCCCTATTTCTCAAGGAGGCTTGTTTGGGCAACAGCGTCTTGGATCACCCTTCCTCTCGCCTGTAACGCCTACCGCACCCCCTGCAACGGCCGGCGTTCAAAGAGGCATGTTCTCTTCGCCGTTCACGAAATCTGAGTCGCCAGCCCTTACACCGGCCGCCTCCACTGCACCACCTGGACCATCACCTTTCGCTCTCGCTGCCCCTGTACCTACGCAAAGTCCTCAGCCACTCAGATGGACCCAAGCGGGAACAACGCCGACGCCTCGTCCGGAAAGCCCTGCGCAATCCATGTTAACGGAGTTCACACACCTGTACAACACATTGACAAGAGAGCTTGACGATGTACGTGTCCTGTTGATTTTCGTCATATTCCAGGCGCTGAGTGAGCTAATTCCCATGTTTAATAGCTCAAGGCACTCGCTGCGCAGGCGTCTTTCCGCACAACGCAGTTGCAAAAGCCCAGCGGGAGCGCGAAGAATGCAGATGATCTCAACGAACCCACAAAGTGGGTCATGAATGATCTGACGCAATTCAGGCACATCCTCAAAGAAGCGGAGCTTGAGTTGGTGAAATGGGAGAAAGAGAAGGTGATGTGCATCTTGCACCTGCGTGAACTGGAGAGCGAGATGCTCAAAGGTGAGTGTCCCACCAGTCAAGCGGACGTTAATGTGTCTGATCAGAATATAAAGGCAGCACAAGGGAGGAGGAGGTTGAACGCTTCAGCAAGGCGTCCAAGGATACGGAGTTTGCACGCATGCTCAAGCAGAGGACTTTGAGCCCAGATCACCTTGAGACGCAGGCGCAGCTCAGGAGAGACATTCGTGTAAGTGTTCCGATGACCGTGATGACGACCATTGCACTCAGTGTGATCTTAGGCCATTCGCGGACGGATACAGCAGCTAGAAGAGTACATTCAGGCTTCCAAGAAAAAGCTGAACAGCGTGAAAAATGTGAAGCCATCCATCAAGTACGCTGTCTATCTCATCGAGTATCACGCCTCAGACATCCTAATGTTTTGCGTTGCAATAGACCTCCTTCTTTGGACACGATCAATCGGACCTACCGCAACATCGATGCTGCCATCGACCAGGAGGAAGATGACTTAGCTAACCTCACCCAGCGCGTCGCCCAACTCGAGCTCTCCTCACAGGTTACACCTCTACTCTCGTTCTCGACCTCCACTCGCGACCGTCGACTTCCCGATCGTAACAACCATCGTGTGGGGCGGGAAGTTACGCCTAACATCGCGGCTTCCACCGCCGCCGCTCTCAACGCAGAGAGGAGCGCGCAGAAGCTCAAGAAGGCATTGCTAAGTGCCCGCAAGCAGCCTCTGCTGAACACAAAGGCAGTGGACGCTGTTCCCCCGGAGCGAAAAGATCCAGCTCGGAAAGCTTTACTCCAACCTGATTCCCGTCTGAATGCTGGGGAGGCATTCGCAGCTGGGCTCAACGGTGATTTTCCAGTGTTTACATCAGGTAGCGGACTCAGCACACCACAGTGGTCGGCTCCGGCTGGATGGTCGCTTCCTCCTTTCAATATCGACTCGAGCCCATCGCCTGCCGCAAGCTTGGGCGGAAGAAGTAGGGGACAGCGCGAGAAGCAGCACGCCAAGCCGATTCAATTGAATCAAGGATCGAAACCTCCCCTACCACCACCTCCGGCGGGCTTCAGCTGGGGACCTGTGCCTATCATACAGCCGATACTTGCTGGCTTCGGAACTGACAAGGGAAAGGCGAAGGAGGAGAACGGGCTGGGTGATTCGTGGGTTGCTGATGACTTCGGAAAGCAATCTTGAATCGTTTCTTCGTACACTGCTGTTGTTCAGAATGCCATGTATCATGACGTGTCTCGGATAGGCTATAGCGACGACTTCGAATTCTGCACGAGTAATAGGACCTTTGGTCAAGACCTCTGTCCTTAACCGGACTCTGTGTTTTCTTTCGGCATATCAGTCTTTTCTGTGTTGCTTGCAACGTCTGTTTCAGGCGCGTCTTCGAACTGCTCCTGGTCTGTCTTTTGCTCGAATGGGTTGTAGATGATGCTCTCCAGGTGAGCGAGGGCCGCCTAGATGTGAGATGGAAAAAGGAGGAGAGGTTGGCGGATTGACGTCTAATATGGGTTGAAGCGGCTATTATTGAGGAAATCACTGCGCACTTTCCCAACTTCGCTGAGCTCCTGGTCGGCATCCCCATTGAAGGTGTCAAACTCGCCGGGATCGACGAACGCGTCGTCGTCGTCATCCATCTCGTCTTCTTCGTTGGGGTCAGGATGAAGGGATGCACAGAGGGACAGGCTCTCGAAAATTTGCTCGACTGAACACGAAGATGAGCGTCCAGTGAGATACGCAAAAATGCATGGAACGTACGCGAAGAAGGGTCTTTTGGGATGATAATAAGTTCGCGCATCTTGGAGGCACCCTCTTCCTCATCGTCTGGTGCATCGGCAGTGGGAGGGTCGTCTAGTTGACAGTAGATGGAGGGACCAGCGGCTGCGCGTGAGATGGCATGAAGAGTGATCGAGGGATAGTCGACTTGGAAGCCGCGCCCTGTAGCGGACAAGAAAACGAAGACGCTGTGGAGATGGTTAGCGGTTACGGTGATGAGATGGAAAGAAGAAGAATATGGCACCTTTCAATCACGTACAAGGTCCCAAGTGCGCCGTCCTCGCTCGAAAAACCGTGGAGCGGGGGTTCGAGCGTTATGGACACATTTTCCTCCTTGTGGCGTAGAACGGGTGGGATATCAGCAAATGAGGCAGGAGTGGACGCGCTGATGTTCTTGTGCTCCTCGGGGGAGATGTGTGTCGGGAGAGCGGTGATGAGTCCAATTGCCATTTTCTGAATGTTTTGAATGGCGGAGAAGAAGCAACAAAACGAATCGCACTCGTCCTGTCCGAGTCCGAGTCCGAGTCCGAGTCCGAGTCCGAGTCCCTGTGTCTCATTGCGACAGCCCTAATCACGTGATGCATGTTCCGTCGGCGTCTATCATTGCTCATTCGGAGCCATTGTCCTCCACAACGTCCACCACCGCATCACAATGTCGACCTCTATTATCATATCGACTTTTCCTCCCTTCCCTACCCTCGCTCTCTCTGCACCCTCGGAAACCTCCTTCGCCGACCTCTATGAACTCCTAGCCAACCGCTACCCCTCGCTTCCCCTTCATTCCCATGCTGCCGACCTCGTTCTGTCTCCAACCTCTGGTCCTATTCCTGAGGCCCATACCTTGCTTTCTACCCTCTTGTGGGACGAGGATGATCACCCCCACCCCCTGGTCACGCTGCGTTTGGTACCAAGGCTCCGTGGCGGCAAGGGAGGTTTCGGCTCCCAGCTCCGTGCGGCGGGTGGCCGTATGAGCAGCCAGAAGACGAGCAACAATGACTCGTGTAGGGATTTGAGCGGACGAAGGTTGAGTACCATCAAGGAGGCGAAAAGGTCCGTCAGACTTCACAATCACATTCAAATCTACCCTGCTGATCCATCACCACTACAGGTTGGCGGAGTACATCGAAAGCGAGCCTCTCCGCAAGAAGGCCCAACAGGAGGCACAGAGGGCTAAACTTGAGACCCTCGAGCGAAAATTGGGTATCTCTGCCGACGGGTCATCTTCTGATCCTGTCGCAGGGAAGAAGCACCGTTTGGAGGACAACGAGTACATTGAACAGAGCAGGGAGATCGTGGACAACGTCAAGAACGCAGTGTCCTCAGGTGGGTTGCCTCTTGTCGAAACCATGAATACAGCTCTAACATCGTTTATTAGCTATGCTTAAGAAGAAGAAGAAGAAGGCCAAAACGACTCATAGTCCGCCGGCAGACGCGGGCTCTTCAGCGGCGGCTGCCACCACTGGCACAAGGGTCCTCGAGTCAGCTTCCTCGGTGTCAGACAAGATTCTGGAGTCTGCAGCGACGGCTCCCATTGCTGCCGCCGCCGCTGTGGCCGTCGGCGTTGCGAGTTCTTAATACCTCTACCAGGTGTTCTGTTTCGTGTCTCTGCTATGGTATGTGTACTCGGAAGGTTTCTTTGTAATAAATATATGACACCTGGTCTGGAAATCGGAAGCCAGCTCGGTGTTGATTCTGGTAGCATCTATTTGGCTCTAGGTCACGAAACTGGACAATACAATACAATCGATCTGGGTTCCAATGGATATCATATGGGTGTGGGCTCCAGCATCACGTACATGTGCAGAGTCAGATGCTCGGATAGTCAGGCTTCGGTTTTGGACGCTCCCTTCCGATCCTCGAGAAGCTCTCCTACCTTGAATGGCTCACGACTGCCAAGCAATTCCCAGCAGTCCAATTTGGGTCAATGATATGGTATCGGTACACATTGTGAAACACAAGAAATCACCCATCCTCCGCTGCCGAACTCACCGGGCCTTCCATCCGCCACCAGATCTTACCCAAATGCCAGCTTGTCGACCTCCTCCTTTCTACCAAATAGCTCAAGGTAGAGGCCCCAGACGGGTGTGAGGAACGGTACGAACATCAAGACGCACTGCTGGTAGGCTTCATACTTGGGGTACTTGGACGCGGGGATGCTCTCGAAGAACTTGGTGAAAAAGAATAGTCTCCATTTGACGTGCATATCATCCGCGCCCCTACTCCTTCGCCAGCAACTCCCGTTCCTCATTATCCAGGAACTCCAACATGTGGTTGAGGACGTTGATGCGCGCCTCGAGCCACGCGCGCTCCTCCTGTGTCGCCCGGATGGCGTGCTGCTTCGCTGGCGAGAGGTCGAGGTCGTCGGCACCCAGCCCCCCAAAGTCCGTCGTGAGCGCCTCGGGGAAGCCAGGGCCCCGCGACAGCCGTGCGACCTCATTCTTCTGGTCCTTGGCCTTGCGCTTGGCCCTCGTCGACAGCTTGCGAGTGGGGTCAGTAGACATTGAGGGCGCGAAGTGGTCATCCTCTTGCCAGGAGTCATTCACGACATCACCGCGCTCGAGGTTGTCGCGGACCGCGTCCTCGGCTGCCTTCGCCGCGCCGCGCTTGGACCTCTCCCTGGGAGGGGCGTCGGGGGTCGGACCCGGTTGGCCCTTCTTAGGACCTACTATGCGGATCAGTGCGACCCGGTAAACGACCAGACGAGCTCCTCACCGTGTGCCGGCACGGTCTTCACCTTGCCCTGCTCGATCAAGACGCTGGCAGGGGTCGGAGGCGAGAGATGCTCCAACGGAGCTACTGTGCGCGCGCATTAGTGTGACCTGATAGCTATAACCAACAGGATGATGAACTTACCGCATGCGGCTAGCTTTGCAGCACCCCGCTGGCCCTTGTTGCTGCGAGGGGCCGAAGCCGAGGTCTCCTGCGCTGGAGCTACTTCAAGTGCGCGTCAGTACGGCCCGACAGCCGACCCGATGTTCGACCCACCACGTTCGTACCCCTCACTGTCGAACCAATCGGCATAGCTCCCGTTGCCCTTGTTGCACCCCTTCTTGTGCCTGATACACTTGTCGCACTTGCGCTCGTCGACGTGGAGGATGCACTTCGTGTTCCGCTGGCCCCCGCAGTAGTTGCACTGGAGAAGGAGGTGGTTAGTAGTCACAAGTTGGTAGCGAAAGGACCCACTTACCTTTGGGACTTTGGCCCGCTTGCTCGGCGACTCAACAGCGCTCAACGACTTCCGCTTCAACGCCTTCGACACCGTGTCCTTGGTATCCGGCGAGACAGGTACTAGTGGTTCTGCGTCCTGCGACGGCGCAGTGACCTCCCCACGCTTCTTCTTGAGCACCAGCAAGTGCATCCGGCGCACCGCTGCCTTTGCGTCTTCCTCGGCCTCCCGTTCATCCTGTTCGCGAACTGCGCGATTCGTGAGCGCGCGACCATAAGCGTCCACGATATTGTTTTGGACAATGTTTATTGTCCAGGGTCTATGCGGCGTTACTCGCGCACCCCTCTCTCTGCTCAACAAAGCATCCTTTGTCTCACGCTAGTATATAGTCGAGGCGGCCTGTACCCCGAACTCTCGTCCTCTCGCCCACGGGGGCTCGTACTCAGTGTCGAGCTTTCCTTTTTCATGCTGGCGCGCACGCCACGCTCATGGCGTTGCCGGGGACCGCCAGCTCCAGTAGTGCTGATGGACGAGTGGCAACTCCTCCTCACGACCCACCCAGCCTCCCAGCACTTGGTGATCCGCTCACCATCGCTCAGGGCCAGTCTACCGCTAGATGGCCCATCCAAACCTCATCCGGCGATCCGCTCGCCAGCCTCCGAGGCATCCTCCACGGTGATCCCCGCCCCTCCGGGCCGCTGCCGCCCGCTCGCTCCGCGTTCCCTCCTCCGCTCGGGCCATCGCTGCCCTCTCATTGGCGATCCGCTCGCCGCCACTCCTCTCCGCGTCGCTGCCGCCCGCTGGCTCCGCGCCTCACTCCCTCCTCGGCGATCCGCTCGCCTTTTCGGGCCACTGCTGCCCTCCACATTGGCGATCCGCTCGCCTTTCCGGGCAGCGCGATGCCAACGCCTCCGCGTTGTCACCACTGCCTGCCCGATTCATCATCTTCCAATCACTTCCGACATTGGGCCGATCCTCACGCTCAGCCTCCCAAGCCTCCGGCTCTTCGCTTCACTTCTTCCCTGGCTTGAGCTCGGCCCACCAGTCGCGCGAGAGAGCGGTGGCGACACGGTCTCGGTGGTCCCGCGCAGCTCCCGTAGCGCGCGCCCAATACCATTGCTTTCCGCCCTGCCCGAGTATAGCGTGAATAGATGTTTTGGACAATGTTTATTGTCCAGGGTCTATGCGGCGTTACTCGCGCACCCCTCTCTCTGCTCAACAAAGCATCCTTTGTCTCACGCTAGTATATAGTCGAGGCGGCCTGTACCCCGAACTCTCGTCCTCTCGCCCACGGGGGCTCGTACTCAGTGTCGAGCTTTCCTTTTTCACCCACCCTTCCGCTATCCCTTCATAGTTTCTTTTTAGCTACGTCTCATGTAGTAGGTACATTCGCCTTCCGCCGGCTTGAGCTCGGCCCACCAGTCGCGCGAGAGAGCGGTGGCGACACGGTCTCGGTGGTCCCGCGCAGCTCCCGTAGCGCGCGCCCAATACCAATATTGCTTTCCGCCCTGCCCGAGTATAGCGTGAATAGAGTGGTTGCGCCCAGTGCGGCCAACCTTCAGCCAAGGGAACGAGATGTTCAGCGTGGTTCGCAAACACGCTGTCTGCGAACCCGGCGAGCTCTTCCTCGGTCGCTCCTGCTGCCTGCCACGCTGCCTATGTGTGGAGTTAGTCATCCGAGTCTACGATGCGACAACGAAGAACTTACGAGCACAGCTGCGACACCCTGAACCCAGTAGATGTGGTCCTCCGGCGTCGCGATGTCGTCGGGCTCATACTCCATGTACTCGTCCAGCTCCGCTCGCACGCTGGCGTCCTTCGACATCTTCGCCTTCCTCTTTCCTGAGGACGGTGGTGGCGTGGGGGACATGTTGGGGAATTTAGGGATCCAACTCGGTCGAGGCGACGACTTTATGCTCATCCGTCGGAGGTCTCCGCGCCCGTCCTTTTGACCACTTTATCAACCACGCAGAGCTTCTCTTCTGAAAGATGCTCTACTACGACCGCTTCCCTTCTGGCGTACTTCACCGCATCTCGACGAAGCGCACAGCACCCGCTGCGACCGCGGACAGTCGCCGTGAGCGACCCTGAGCGACCCTAAGGAGCCAGACGGCTTGTGTACTTACTTGGTGAGATCGAGATCGGCGACACCTTGAATTAATGTTACTTTGTCCGTCAGCATTTACTACTATGTAACTTGTTCTTCGGCTTATCAGATAAGAATGAGATGAGTTGGCTAACGCTCGCGGCTGCGGACAGTGAAGCCAGTGAAGGGCCGAGGCTGGCACTTAAGGCGGTCGTTCTTCTCTTTCTACCGCCATCTCCTTCTACCACACCGCTCATTATGCCTGTTACAACACCTTCCGACCCTCAGGCCGCCGCCCTCCTTGCCCACGTCCTCCTGCAGACCCAGACCAACATCAATTTCCTTGCGTCCCAGAATTACATCACCCATGCCGAAGCGTCCGACCTCATCAGCCGCCTCACTCAGGGCGGTTCACAAGACTCCCTTGTCTCTAGCATGAATAACCTCGCCGTCGGTCCCGCTCGTACTCCCGAGCCCACCCGTCGGTCTATCCCTCCTCCGCCTCCGCGGAACAACGTCCAGAAAGCGCGCGCCCAATGGGCCTACAACGAGGACGGTCGGGTGAGTCTGCCGGATTGCGTCCCTTTGATTACATCTTCCCTCCCCCCCCCCCTCCCCTTTCTTTGCAATCCTCTCTGCCCTTATGTTTCTCATCCCTCGCTCTCCCATTACAGGAACCCAATGACCTCTCCTTTTCCGTAGGAGAGATCATCGAAATCGTCGACGAGACCAACACCGACTGGTGGACCGGTAAGGCTCGCGGAAAGCAAGGCCTTTTCCCGTCCAACCATGTCCAGAAGATCGAATCTGGTCCGTCATCCGCCTCGTCTCCGCCTCCTATGCCTTCTATGCCCTCCGCATCCTCGTACCACTCCGCCCCTCCCGGCCCGCCTCAACCGTACTACTCCGCGCCCTCTTACGATAACGAGAAGTCCGGGCTGTACCGACCTCAATATGCGCCCCCCGCCCCCGCCCCAGCTCCCCAACCCCCTGTACAGCAAGTCGTCGTCCAAGAGGAGGCTCCCAAGAAGAACAAGTTTGGCAAGCTGGGCAATACCATGGCCCAGTCAGCCGCGGGCGGTGTCGGTTTCGGTGCTGGTGCGTTTCCATGCCCCATTTCTCCCTGTTGGTAAGGACCTGATGACGAATTATCACCCAGGCGCGGCTATTGGCAGTGGCATCGTCCATGCCATTTTTTGAGGCGGATTGCCAGTATGATCATGAATGTAGACTTTCTGCTTGCTGTGTTCCCGGTTGGACTGTGATTATGACTAGGATACTTATGTACATTCGGAATGACTCCACAACAACGCCTGTTGGCTCTATCAATGACTGCGAAAATATTGTTCCGGTGGTCGGCGTTGACAACTTCGTCTATGATCTTGTCTACCACGAGGCGCACACTTCTCGACGTCATCATGTATGCATCTAGGACACGACCCGGTCCTTGTCTGTGATTGATATGTCAAAGAGCTGCTTCACATGTTGAACCGTTGCAAGATCTCCGGTGTTCTAACCCCACAGCTGTTAGTACCAGGTGACATCTCAGTTGGTCACACAAACCTTCGTGATCTCGTCGCTAATCTTCACTGCTGGCCTGCCCTCCACTGAGGAAAGCTTGATGACCATATTCAACGCCTTGCTCTTCTCTGATCCTCCACTTGACTTCTTCTTGAAATCATTCGTCAACGAGGTCCCAATGCCAAAGGAACCTGTACATGGCAACGATCAGTGTGGTCGATTTTGGGCGTGAAAAGGATAGGACAGACATTTAAAGCCGAGCCCATCGCATTGCTTCTTAAGCTTCAATGCCTTCTCGACATCGAGGCCATCCGAGAAGATAATCGTCTTCTCCGTATAGTCCAACTCGAGATGTTCATACACCTCCTTCGCGCGTGGCGCAAAGACAAAAGGATCCCCGGAATCTTGACGGAGGCCTGTCCAGTGCTCAGCGAAGTGTCTGTCCGCCAGGAAGTCCTGTGCAGGGCAACCGACGTTCGCATGACCTGGTCAATATAGCAGATACGCGCGGACCCACCTTGTAGAATGCTTCAGTCGAAAAAGTGTCGGTAAGCGCGATTAGTAGCGTATTCGGATATGTTTCCTCCCATAGCTTGAGCGCAGCACGGTTCGCATGCTCGTACCCCCTGAACGCACCAACCTATGCAAGAACATGTCAGCCCCAATGAGTAGAAGAGGATGTCAAGCCGCGACACATACTCCCATAAACCACTCGCTGCAAGGTCTCAAATTAGCATTGGTGCGCTATTTAAAGGCAGACGCTAAATTCTTACTGGGCAATGGTCCCCACAGGCATAGTATTGAATTTCATTGCGAAATGCACCTGGAAGCACAAGTTCAATGACAGCAAACAAATTATTCGGCTGTGGAAATCACATTGCTAGTACCGTTGACTTTTCCTTGCCCAGAGTGATCGCGATCCGCCCGAAGGAGGGCCTCCATAACAATTTCTTGAGTCTTAGCGGAACGCCTTCTCCGGGTACCGAACTCGCTAAATACGCAACCTGACTGGAGCAGCGTGACTGCCTTGTAGTATGCGGCATCTATGAAGCATTATTCTAGTCACGGTCGCATCAACGTACGGTGTGCACGGTACATACCATCCTGGCCCGCATAATCCCAATCGGTATCCGCGGTCGTAAAATATACCTCGCTCAAACAAGCGAGAAGCGGGACCTCCCAAAGAATGGTTTCCTGCCACGGCCCAGTCGCATCGATCATGATGTGACCCCTCGCATGCGGGTCGTCCATCTTGTTCTTTTCCACGTCCTCGGGGATGGGCTCAAACCGCAGATTCAGCTGTTCGGGCTTGAAACGATACGCCTCAAGATAGTCGAGGTACGAAGGCTTGAAATAGGGACAAGCCTTCTCGAGCCACGCACGCTCCTCCTTGGAGAGCGTGATGTTGTCGAATTCTAAATAGCGGTTAGCGCTGATGTCAAGACCTACAGCATTCAAGCAGACGGAGATGCAAGCATAGGGAGGATCGGGAACACGAGTGGCATGGGTTCACTCACGGGCGGTGGAGCGCGTGAAGCGGTCGAAACACTCGCGGGTGAAATACACGTTCTTGTCGCGGAGGGTGAAGCTGTATGTGCCCTGGGTCCCCGGAAAATGTTGTAATACGGCCTGTTGCATTGTGAACTAGAATTTGGGGAGGCAGAGGACATCTTGGTCAGGGTGGTTGGAGCCCGGAGAGTGGAAGCCTGGGCCAAATAGCTGGCTTGCCTTGTAAAGGTCTGTGTCCAGGAAGGACAAGGGGACAACTACATGGTTGTGCTGGTGATCCATGGCTGGAGTCTGCCTGGGACGGGGGGCTGGCGGTGGAAGGAGAGAAAGAGGGTTTCAAGTGCATAGAGCCGATAACCATCCTTGAGTGGGATCTGAGATCCAACCCTAACCCACCGGCGGATCTCAGATCTGGTCGAGGGTGAATATTTCGCGCGTGAATGTGGCCTTTCGGCGCGACTCCTCTGCATCCACCATGGTCAGTCCTCCGGGTTCAGCTGGAATGTCAATGACACTTACAATGACGCTCTTGTAGAGCTCGCGAATAGAGATTCTGAACGATGGAGGGTTTCGCTCCGACGGCCGCAAGCAGTACGAGCTTCGCGACATCGTCATAGACCTCTCTCAGCAGGGCACCGCAGACGGGTCTGCACACATCTCCCACGGGCTCACCCAAGTGCTCGTCACCGTCTTCGGTCCCAGGGAAGCAAAGATGCGCTCCCACACACTCCATGACCGCGCTGTCCTGAATGTTGAGATGAGTGTGGCGCCGTTCAGCACCGGTGAGCGGAGGAAACGTTCGAAAGCAGACAGGTGTGTACAACGGCCCCCTCCGCCAGCATTTGCACAATCCAGGCCTTTTACATACACCGAGCATTTAGGCGGATACTAGAAATGGCAGCCATGATCGCCTCCACCTTTGAACCCGTCGTTCAAACAACGCTGTACCCCCGCTCCCAAATCGACATTTACGTCCACGTCCTCCAGCAAGACGGCTCCCTCCTCTCCGCCTGCATCAACGCGACTACCCTAGCTCTCATCACTGCAGGCGTTCCGTTACACGACTTTGTTTGTGCCGTAACTGGCGGCGTATATTCGACGTCCCCTCTCCTGGATCTGACAACCGTCGAAGAGAACGACGTCCCACATATGACAGTCGCGGTCATGCCCCGGACGCAAAAGGTGACCCTTGTCACCATGGAGACGCGCTTACACGTCGAGCGGTTCCGAGAACTGTTTGAGCTCGCGTGCGAGGCGGGGCAGACAATCCACAAGGAGATGAAGTACGCCGTGAAGGACCGCACCATCGCGCTCGTCGGCGCCATGGACGCAGGGTCGAAAGGAGGGGCAGTAGACGACAGAGACAGAGATGTAGTCATGCAAGACAGAATATGACTTTGTTTTTCCTTCATGTTCGCACACGCGGATCCAGTGCAGTCAATCCCGCTTTGCTTCAATTCTCCTAAAACATGCAAGCCACTTGTCACCCTGGTTTCTCTCCACCTTCTTTCCCTCCTCAGTGCTATTGTACACTGCGTCCACAATGGGGCCCTTCCCCTCGTCCCTCAGCTCCTGCTCGCTCACCAGCTCGAAGAGGGGGAACTGTTCTAGATGCGTACGCATCCAGTCGTGCAAGTCCCTGACGTCCGTGATGGTATACACGACTCCGCCGGGTTTCAAAATGTACGCGTATTCGGCGAGCAATGTGGGGGAAATGATTCGTGCCTTGTGTTTCCTCGCCTTGAAGTGGGGGTCGGGGAAGAGAAAGAAGAGGGCAGATAGTGAGTGTTTTGGGAAGTAGTTGGGCATGAACTTCATCGAATTTGCGCGGACGATGGAGACGTTTTGGTACGGGCCAGGTGTACCATCCGCTGAAGGTTGAAGAGGGGCGGAAGTAGAGCGGAGAGCGACAATCCTGTCGTGGACATATTGTGAGACCTGAACGCGGATCTCCATACCTAGATGGATGGGACGGAAATCAGACGGTGTTCACGGGGACGAGCAGATACTGCGACGAAAGAGGAAAACATGTGGCATTCGCAACAATCATACATGGCGCGGCAAGGCGTATGGACAGGATTGGTATCACATGGGGAACTAGTGGCTGGGGAGACGGGGAAGGAAGGGCTAGAAGGGGACTGACCGAGCATGAGAGTGTTTGGGAACAAGGGGGCGAGGGCGATGAGCAAACCGCCGAAGCCGCAGCCGACATCTGCGAATTCTGGGGTTTTTCCCGAGGCGGCGAAGGCAGGATAGTGTGCGTCCCAATCGAATTGTTCGGGAGAGGACGGGTAGCTCAAGGCATGGTCTGAGAAGGGGTTGGCATGTGCGCGCTGCCTGTAATGCCTTTTCTACAAGACGCGATTGGATGAGGAACTGTCGGCCGACGGTGGAAAGTGGTGCGAGAGGGATACGTACTTGTGGAAGGACGTCGTTCTGCGCCTGCTTGTGGGAGGCCGGTTGGTCGGGGATGTGGGATCGCTTTCTCTTGGGCATCGTGTGAGGTACGAGCTGGGGAATGCGGGGGTCTTAGTTTTGAGACCGGTGACCTCCCCCGGTGGATGGCTTCGGGATGGACTCGGAACCAAGCCACCGAAACTCCCCGCAGCCCCGTCACGTGGGCTCGCGTCGAGTGAGCTCATATTCAGCCCGCCAGCGCGTCCTTCTTCATCCTCTCCTCCACCCGTCGTCGTGCCCATGTCGTCCGCTCTTCGTTCCGCCATCCAGCAGGTATGTCCCCCACCTCTCACTCCTGTCCCTCTCTCGCTTACCTCGGTTTCGCGTCCGTCAGTCGCGCCGTTCCGCATTCGCGCGCTCGGCCCGCTTTGCTTCCACCTCGGCCAAGGCTCCCACTCTCAAGGAGCGTCTTGCAGAGCTCATTCCCGCCGAGATCGAAAATGTATGCGCCTCCAACCCTATTCGTTCTCCCAGCTCACCCATCCATGTCGCTGGTAATAGGTGAAGGCTACCCGTGCGGCCCACGGCAAAAAGTCTTTCGGCCCGGTTCTCGTCGACCAGCTCTACGGGTTCGTATCTCCGCCGCGTTTCCCCACTTTTTCTTCTCATCTCCGCACAGTGGAATGCGTGGTCTCCCCGCGCTCATCTGGGACGGTTCTGTTCTTGACCCTGGTACGCGTCTTCCTGCTTTCGTCAGCCTTGTTCTTATCATGTCTCTCCAGAGGAGGGCATCCGCTTCCGTGGCAAGTCCATTCCCGAGATCCAGGAGGCTCTTCCCAAGGCCCCCGGTGGGTCCGAGCCTCTCCCCGAAGGTCTCTTCTGGCTCCTCGTCACCGGCGAGGTCCCCACCCAGGAGCAGGTTACCGCCCTCTCCAAGGATTGGGCTGCCCGTGCCTCGCTCCCAGCTTTCGTTGAGGAGATCCTCGACCGCTGCCCGCCCACCTTGCACCCCATGTCCCAGTTCTCGTTGGCAGTCACTGCCGTACGTTTCGACGTCATTACTGCTACCGACAATCAGACTTTCTGACGCCCGCCTGATGGCCCATTTAGCTCAACCACGATTCGGCATTTGCCAAGGCCTACCAGGACGGCGTTTCCAAGAAGGAGTACTGGCAGCCCACCTTTGAGGATTCCATGGACCTGTAAGTCGTTCATCCACAAGGCAAGCTCGACTGACTGACAACATATCTCTAGCATTGCCAAGCTCCCCAGCATTGCCGGTCGCATATTCCGCAATGTCTACGGCGGCGATAAGCTTCCCGCGATCGACCTTGACAAGGACTACTCGTACAACCTTGCCAACCTGCTCGGCTATGCCAACAAGCCAGACTTCGTCGAGCTGATGCGTCTCTACCTCACCATTCATGCCGACCACGAGGGTGGTAACGTCTCTGCCCACACCGGCAAGCTCGTCGGCTCCGCTCTCTCGGACCCATACCTCGCCTTTGCCGCCTCCTTGAACGGTCTTGCTGGCCCTCTTCACGGTCTCGCAAACCAGGAGGTCCTTATCTGGCTTCGCAAGATGCAGTCAAAAATTGGCGAAAACGCGACCGATGAGGCTGTCCGCGAGTATGTCTGGACGACGCTCAAGGGCGGTCAGGTCGTCCCTGGTTACGGCCATGCTGTCCTCCGCAAGACCGACCCCCGGTACATGGCGCAGCGCGAGTTCGCGCTCAAGCACCTTCCCAATGACTCGCTCTTCAAGCTCGTCAGCCAGGTGTACAACATTGTTCCCAACGTTCTCCTTGAGGCCGGCAAGGCGAAGAACCCCTGGCCCAACGTTGATGCTCACTCTGGTGTGCTTCTGACCCACTACGGCCTCCACCAGATGGGCTTCTACACTGTCCTGTTCGGCGTGTCGCGTGCGTTCGGTGTTGCGTCGCAGCTCATATGGGACCGCGCTCTTGGTGCTCGTAAGTGTTGTTCGGGTAGTGAACTATCTCTGCCTCGAGCTGATTGATCGGTTTTGCAGCTATTGAACGACCCAAGTCGTACTCGACGGAAGCAATCAACAAGATTTTCAAGGACAAGACGGCGTGAGTCCGCCATTGTCCATGACAAAACCTCTCCTTCTGAGGACGCGGTTGCATGGGTTGTGGCTCCTCCGATGCATATGCCCTGTGATGCCTGGACATTTTAGTGTAGATTCCAGCTGTGTTGAACTGGTGTTGAACACCCCTAGTGCTTATTTACGTAATAGAGCGTGTTCGTGGTTCCGACTAACGCGCGTGTGTTGCTCGAGTCCAGCGTGATCTAGAGTGCTCCTCCCCACCGTCACCTCCCCTCTGTCTCTCGATTTCTGTCGTACCCTTCAACTGCTATTTCTGTCGTACCCTGCAACTGCGATGTCTGACGCCCGCGCCCTTCTCCGCGCCAAACGCCAAGAAGTCCGAATCAATCATCCTCTGGCTACATATACGTCCTCTGGTCAACTGCGATGCATAGCATGTGAAGCGAATGTCAAGCACGCGTCGGCATGGGAGGGCCACATTGGGAGCAAGGCCCATCGCACGAACGCCGCCCGCCTCCGCGAAGAACGCGCCAGGGCGGCGCAGAGGGAGGAGGAAGAGCGGGAGAACCTGAAGCGAAAAGCGATGGAGGTCGACGAAGCAGAGGACAACGCGGAGGACGAGGACGTGCACATGTCCGAGTCGGGGTCTGACACGAAGAAGCGGAGGTTAGAGAGCCAAGAGCCCCCAGCCCCTGCTCCTGCACCGTCGAGAGTGGGGAAGGCGAAACGGGCTGCCCTGCCCGTGGACTTCTTCTCTGACCTCTCGATGGCGCCCCCGCCAGAATACGAAGACGGAGAGGATGACGAAGAGGATGTGGGCGCGCAAAGAGTGCCGGACGCCCCGGCAGTGGCGGCGGGACCTGCAGACGGGCTCGACCTCGAGTGGCAGCAGTTTCAGCAGACCGTAGTCAACGCGCCGGATTACCAGGAGACGTACGAACGCGCGACGGTCATGGCAGAGCCTGTCCTCTCAGCGGAGGTGCCGCAAGGTTTCCCCTCGTCCCCTCTGGACGGGAGTGCAGTAGAAGAGCCAGGGAAGGAGGTGCTGGACGAGGAGGCTAAACGGCGGAAGAAGGAGCAAGACGAGCGGGAGCTGATCATGGATAGGCTCATGGAGGAGGAGCAGGCACAGGAGGAGGCGGACGCGCGGGTGTCGGTGATGAAGAACAAGCTCGAGGCACTCAAGAAAAAGCGGGAAGCGGCAAAGGCTGCAAAGAAGGGCAAGTCTTCGTGACGCGTCCGTGGACGGTGCAATGCATGTAAGCACGAGATCCATTGCTAGAGAATACTATACTACGGTACTACGGATGGCTAAGGTGCTCTAGACAGATGCGGCGTCAACCGTCGCCTTCTCCTTCGCGTCTCTGACCGCCGCTTTCCTCTTCCTTGCCATCTTTACCTAGCCCTATCCACGATCCCCAATCCATACCTTGTTTGTGGAACATCATAAGCCCCATCAAAACCGGAAGGTACCAGAGACTATGCTGGAACACCTTCCTCGCCTGCTTCTCCCCGCCAAACTTCCAAAACTTGTACGCCGCGTTCACGCAGACTGCGTGTGGCACGATGCTCGTCAGCGCGAACGCCCACGTTGTTAGCCCCGAAAGAGGGAAGAGGATCGACGTTGCTGGTACGAGCAAGAGCGCATGACGAAGAGCCACGGTCGCGTTCTTGTGGGGGTCCAGCACGCAAAGCATCCGGTACCCGGCCTGAGCGTACGATTCACGTACGAGGTGCGACAATCCGTTGAAGTGAGGGAATTGCCAGCTATAGAGCAGTAGGAACAACGCCAGCGGAGCTAGTGGGTTCTCCGCTGCGGCGAGGACGTCTGTCGGGATGGAGGAGAGGAACGACGGGAGGACGAAGTCGACGTTGGAGATGGAGGAAGGGATGAGTGAGCCGCCACACGCCGTCCAGCCCATGAGGGGCGGGATGCCGCCTACGACGGCGCCGACCCAGGTGTTGATGATGCTCTTGCGCTTGAGATACGTGTATGCGCCGGCGTACAATATTATGTTTGCTGCCCCGAGTATAGCTGTGGTGGGGTTGACCATCGCCCAGAGGAGTGCAGGGCCGGCGATGCCGGTGGTGACTGCAAACGCGGTTGCGTGCAGCGGACTGATAGCTCGCCGGACCAGCGGGCGATTGCGCGTGCGCGCCATCTGCGCATCATAGGGCACCTCCTGGACCTGGTTGAACGCGTTGGCGGAGGCAGAGCAAAGGGTCGTGCCGAGGGCGGTGGAGAGCAGGACGGGAAGGGTGGTAGGAAGAGGGGAAAGGGCCACACCTGACATCGCGGTCAAGACAACCAAAACTGTAAGACTTGATTTCGACAGCTGGACATAGATCTTGGCTAGCCGTCGTGGTGTAAGCACCTCCGCCTGCTTGTAGGTCGTCGCAGGCATGTCGATGGGGGAGGAATACGTCGCGTCGATCGAGTGGCCGCGGACGGCATGGGGGACCGGGCGAGAAGGCACTGTAGCATTTTTGCCCTTTGCAGACCACCTGTGGTTGTCGAAGAAGAAAGTAGAGAAATTGGTCTGCTTCGGGTGGACCAGGGTAGAGGCCAAGCGTGACTGGAGGCCTGGGACCGCTCGTCTTGTATTTCGGATGTTTGCAGCGCAGCTTCGGCAAACGTACGCCGCGAGCAGGCTCCCTACGCCTCTCATATCATCTGTGATTATACTGGGATGAGTGGACAGCAGGGCGAGCGGGAACGAGTTGCATACGCACGGAAATGAGAGTGGAGGAGGAGGCCGGGTGTGGAGGCGCCGGGGGAGGGGGTGTGTTGTTGGCAACGACGCGCGCTTTCCCAGGGCCAACTTGCTTTCGTCCACCATCACCCACTCGACCAGCGAGCCAGACACGGCGGCGGGGTACACGACGACGCTCGGGGCGACGTAGGCTTGTCCATAGCAGCGGAAGAGCGCAGTATTTATCATCGGCACCAGTCTCTAAAACTCTAATATTCTACCTGCTCCTCTGCTATTGTTCTTCACGACTCAGCCCCCAACGCCCGCCTACAAACACCCCATTTCACTTTTGCGCACCCCCATCCACCCTGAATCGGTCGCGCAATGCCAGGCACCCACTTGCTACCCCCGAACCTCCTCAAACTCTTCGCACCGAGGCCCCCGTTGCCTTATACCCGCCCTCTGGACCGTGACATCGACCGAGTCAGGGCCAAAAATGTCAATGGGGTCGGTCATCTCCTCGCGTCACTGCGGGAGGCGAAGACGCAGGGCATGATGGAGTCCGGAGATACTGGCGAGGATCGAGATGGTATGGAAGAAGGAGAGGAACCCGCGTTCACGCATGCGGAAGAGACGAAGAGGGCCGTCCGGAGGGAGGAGAGGAAGAAAAAGAGGGCCGAAGAGTTTAACAAGGCAAAGGACGACTGTATGCGCCCGCTTCCTGCCCATTTCCGCCGGTGCTGACGATTCTGCAGACAAACCGTCAGAGGATCCTGAAGCTGTTGGCGACCCCTATAAAACGCTTTTCATATCTCGTCTAGTATGTACGTATACAATACCCGGTGGTTCAGCACTGACATTATGCCGCAGCACAAGACTGCCACGGAGAATGACCTCAGACGGGAGTTTGAGGGGTTCGGCAGCATCGAACGGGTGAGGATCGTTCGGGACAAGAACGGCCGCAGCAGAGGTTACGCGTTCATCGTGTTCGAGCGTGAGCGCGACATGAAAGGTAACATTATTCTTCCACACATTAAGCACACTCACCCAGCATGCATCTTCGCACCTGCGTTGTCGGCATGACATTTTCATTTTCAGCTGCGTACAAGGAGTCGGACCGGCTTCAGATCATGGGCAAGCGAGTTCTCGTTGACGTCGAACGTGGTCGTACGGTGAGGGGGTGGAAACCACGTCGTCTGGGTGGTGGATTGGGTGGTAGGCCCAAGCCCGAGCCGCCTACATTCGCTAGTGGCGGCGGCGGCCGAGGTGGCTTCCGAGGAGGGTTCCGCGGCGGCGGCGACCGCGGTGGTGGCGACCGCGGTGGTGGCTTCAGAGGAGGACGTGGTGGTGGTTTTCGCGGCGGACGAGGTGGGTTTGGCGGCGACAGGTTTGGTGGTCCAAGGGACGATTTCGGCGGAGGCGGACGTGGCGGTTTTGGGGGCGGCTACAGGTAAGATGACCAGCATGAACACCTTCATCATAAGTTGTTCCGAAGACTAACGAGTTGCACTCTAGGGGACGTGGCGGCGGCATCGGGTACCAAGGCGGAGGATTCGGCGGACCGCCTCCCGATCATGGGCCGGGAGGCTACGGCGGCGGGCCACCTGGAGGACACGGACCTGGTGGATATGGAGGCGGACCGCCCGGGGGAGGCTACGGCGGCCCCCCTGGTGGTGGTGGTCCTGGTGGGTACGGCCCGCCTGGTGGCGGATTCGGCGGTGGTGGAGGATATCGCGGGGACCTCAAGCGTGAAGGGCCTGGTGGGTATGATGACCGGGATGTCAAGCGCCCTCGCTACTAGTCTGCTCCGGCTTCCGTTTCCATTCGGCTCGCAGACGTTATGCACTCGCGTCGGCAGTGCTGGTAGGCCGGTGGTTTGTCCTGTGTTGCGCTTGTCTTTTTCTCGCTTGCTCTTTGTTATCTCTCCCCGTCTCCTTGATCGACTGCTGCTTGCGTAAGTATCATATCCCGCACTGTATTTTCCCGTCATACTTCGCAAGCACAGGTAATGGCCGAGGCAAGTATGTATGAAAAGAGACTATTTTTTCGTGTTGTCGGTGTTGCAGGAATCTATAGGGGATCTCTGAGGAGAGTATGGTCTGTCAGTAAGTATGGTACGTAGTTGGGGTCAGTCTGGCCGCGAGGAGATCGAGCGACACGTACTGAGATTGATGTATTGGTTCCCAAGCAAGCACAAGAGTTCCACGAACGGGACGGTACCAGCTGCTGCGAGACACATGTACACGTTCGGTTGGCGGTCCCAATGGACCAAGGTATACGTAGGACATTGATATTCACCGTCACTGTATGGCCTCGCTTGTTCTAGCCTTGAGCCTGAGGAGAATCCCATCTCCTTGACCATCATTCCGCACGCGTGCGAAGACTGCAATGATTCGACGGTGAACGTTTTGTGAGGTCGGCATTTGCTATCGTACGCCTTGGTGCTTGCTTCGATCCCAGAGTGGTCCACCCTGGATTTCGTTCCCGCGATGGTTTCGGATGTCCAGTCACACTCATCACACAGAGCACAGGTGAGTGTCGACAGCAGCGGACAACTCAGCGTAAAACTTACTTCAAGGTTTCTGTTCGTGCACGGTCACGGTCTCAGGATCCAATAAAGGAACAAGGAGTCGTTACTGGTGTTTGGATGCGTTAAGCTTGATCAGGTTACCACCCTTAAAGATTGACTGTGAATCTACACCCTTCTCACCCGGCGAGTGAGTGTGTGAATTGGTCATGCAGGTCTCCATTGTCAGCCAACATTTCCTTTTCTCGTGGAGCGTATCTCAAGACCCTGTGATTCCTGTTGCTGACCACAGTTTTAACGATGGGGTGTACAGGTCGGACTTTCCTCCTCCCTGGCGCGAGTAGGGCCTTTCTTACAGTGTCGATGCGATCCTAGCTTGCAAACAGGAGGTCGACGTCGGCGCCAGGAATCCGCCACGGTCTGTACCGTGACGACTCATGGGGCCGCGGAAGGACAAATGGCTCTGAAGCTTATACACTGAGCAACGATGTGGCATTTCATCGTGGATGCAGTCAGTAAGTATGGACGAGGTGGAGGTGGAGGGCTGGAAGGCACTGCGCGTATTTCTGCCACGCCTGTCAATGTGCAGTGATTTTGAAACGCGTGCCTTGCTTAGCAGGATTACGACCGAGACGTACTTGCTGAAGTCAGGCTGCAGGCATCAAGAGGCAACGTGCCGCGCCTGGAGAGGATCTCGGTTGCGAGCGTTGGCGAGGAGAGACGGAGTGATAGACGGACCATCAGCCTGGCAACCAAACTCTAGAAACCCTTCTCCTCGACGCCGAGTCCCCGCTAACGCGCCTCGCCCCCACCGTCCTGCAGCCCTCCACAAGGCCGTTTTCCGCTTCTTGTGGTTCGACATTGACTTTTGCAACTGAATGGCACCGCGCCGCTACAAGAGCCCTCTTCGCTGCGCATTGCGGGAGCCTGCATTCTTGTAGGATATGCAGTCCAATGTTTTGATCCTCCCACGCACGTCGCTGTCTCGAGACGGCGCTCTTGCCCAACTAGCCGACATCTTCTCAGGCAAAGGGCCGCATGTTACGGTGCCGCTGCCGTCGTGGGCCACAGCGCGTTCACGAAAGCAACCCGAGGGTTTCTATGCGCTCTCTGTCGAAAAAGGAACATTCAGGCGGGATGTGGATGTGCGGGCAGGCGGATGCAAAGAGGCCAAGCGGGTGCTCCTGAAAGCGGGCTCCAGACAAAAATCAAAAGAGGTGATGTCTTTGCGCATGGATTGAGGAGGTGAGATCCATCTGGTTCTTGGACCAGGCCCTGGATGTCTCCCGACGCTAGGTTGCTCGCGGACTCCCAACCTCCTCGCCACCCGTGCGGCCTGCGCAACACCCACCGGGAACAGACCGCGGAAATCGAGATTGACGATGGTTGGTCTCTGCTGGCCTGTGATGTGAGTAAGTACTTGAGTGTCCTCGGCCGTCCCTCTTCCTCTGATCGTTCGCTTTCTCCCTTGGCCAACGACCCGCCCTTTTTCGTCCCAAACTCCTAGACGTCGGATGCGGTCGTTGTGAGGAGAGGAACCTGGCTCTGGCTCGCTCCTGCTGTGCTCCCTCGGCCATATCCCCTTACTTGGTCTTCCGCCTTTCGCAGACGTCAGTAATCCCCTCTTCCGTCCTTCCGCACTTCAAGCTCACCGTTCCCCAGGTCCTATTTGACTTGCAAGGGTCAGCTCTGACGTAGACGTTGGAGGGGACTCGCCCAGTTTGCTCCGCTGTTGGCGTCCACGCTCTGCTCTGCTCCCTGACGAGTGACTCAAAGCCGGACCGGATTCCTTTCCCATTGTCTTTGGGCATTGTGTCGCGGGCGCTGCTTGAGTATTCCGGGGTCAGCATGCAAGGTACTTTCTTCCCTTTGGTCGTATATTCTGGCATATTTAATCCAGAAGCAGGAGCAAATGACGCGAACATGCCCACAGCAAGCCCAAGGGCAGCGTTAACACCCTTGTCGGTTAGCGAGCTCTCCCCCTACTCTTTAGGGTCGTTGCAGGAAATGCCGGAGTCTGCTACATCGTCTCCTCAGTCTTCTGCGTTGTCCCCTTCTCAATCAGCGCTCTCTCCAACACAGTCGGATGCTGCATCACCTTCCTCCAATGTACCCGAGAAGCGGGACAACCCTGTCATACGAAAGGCCATCTCGTGCTCATCCCTGACATCCGAGGTGAAGCAGAGGCGCAAGAGGTCACGCGTAACACCCGAACAGCTTGCAAAACTGGAGGAGTATTTCGCATCTGACAACAGCCCGACGTCTGCGAGGCGAAGGGATATTGCACGGCAGCTGGCGATGGATGAAAGGCAGACTCAGATCTGGTTTCAGAACAGGTGCGTGCCTACTCGGCATCATGGTACCTGCGATTCGAGCTCATCGCAATGGAAGGCGAGCGAAGGCAAAGTTGCAGCTCAAGCTGAAAGCGAGATCGGTCGAGAAGCTCGAACCACCTCCCGAAAGCCCACCTGAACTTTCCAGCGGATTCGACGTGGACATCCATGCTTTGATCCATGAAGATGACGGTACGTCACCCGATTGTGTCGGAGTACAACCCAGCCAAGGTTGATCTCAATGGCGTAGACGTTACTGTTTTCCCTTGCACCGACTTGACCATTGGCACATGGCGACGCATGGCCTCCCCGCAACATGACTTGATTGCCTACACCTGCAACACCAAACGTTGCCTGACCTGGTTCATCCGTTCTGCTGGCCGCGGCTTCAAAATGGAGATTTCGTTCGAGCACGTGGCCGAGGCTCGGTTCACTAACGTGTCTCCCGGTGTCGGGTGTGCCGCTTTCGTCCTCGACCGACCGCCCACTTTCTACATGGAGAGTCCCGCCAATCCCGCTCTTGTCGATGAGCATGCCCGTGTCTGGCAGGTTAGCGGGGACTGGACTGAGGCCATGCAAGGGTCGACGCATCTCCGACACTCCTTGGTCGGGCCAGCGTACCAGTTATCGGCCCTCGTCAATAACATCGCGCCTTCCAGCGTGACCTCCGAGATCCCTCTTTACACCCCCACCCCCTCTATTTCGGACGCGGGTTCATCTCCGGAGGTGTACACGCGCTCCTTGCATTCTCCGGTGGAACAGATGTATCATGGGTCATCCCTTGTGCTCCGGCGACCTAGTTCTCTTAGCAGCCTGCGGATGCTGCATCACCCATCTTTGGAGCGGCTGCGATCTAGGCATGTCAGCGTCCCTCTTTTCCATTCTCCGCTCTCAAGCACGTCGACCCCCACCTCTCCGTATGCTCCAAGTGACGGATCGATGTCCATGTCACCCACCATCCTCTATCTTGAAGGACCTGGGGGCCAACAGTACCACGATCCGAGTCGGCAGAGCGCGACAACCACTCCCGATCAGCTGACACGCCTCCCCCTCGCCATGCCGAACCTCCCACGGATGAACTACGATTGCCCGCCCACTTCGCGCTCCGTGTCTCCGTACGAGTGCAATAACGAGCCCCCTTCGTCTGCCATCTCGGGCCAGGGCTTTTTCGAGGTATCGCCAACACATCTGCCAAACCCACATTGGGGAGGCAACCACGGACCCATGGGCCCTCCTGGACCTCCTGCTGGAGCGTACGTGCCGCACAATCCCACGGCGGAGGAGCTGTCTCAGGAGCCGTACTTCCAGTATCCCAATGGGCTCCCTGGCCCCGCCCCGCACGCGTTCGTGTACGACGGCGGGGCCGCGGGCTACTAGCGAGCTTTATAAGTAATTATTCGAATAACTGATATTCGACCTGTCCTTCCTTTCGTCACGTACCATTCGTTGCCCGAGACCCCTCTGTCGCTCTCTAGTATCTACAGTACATCCGTCGTCGACCGCTTTCGTATTCCTGTCTCTGCTTATCTCCATCTCCAAAGCCCTTCCGCCTCGAGCGTGCTGCGCACATTGGTACATAGTCTACCTCCCTGACCATCCTAACAATTGGCAGCGCCATCGTCTTCCTCTCCCTCCTCCCATATCACTATCACTATCCCTCATCCATGTAGCATAGACATTCGCACCGTTCCGCCCGTGGATAGTGTCGCATAGTAATCTCGCGTTCGGTGTGCAAGGTACGCGTGTGCGCTGTTCTTCGCCTTACATACTTTACTCCAGCCCCGTGTATCCACCGTAGTACATGCATCCTTTCACAGTCCCCTACAACAACATCCACAAGATGTGAACGGTTCTGTGAAATTGCCCTATGACCGACGGCTGTGTTGACGTTGGCATTGTTCGGTGACGAGGCTAGCCCAAGATCACAATAGACGTTTCCCTATGATTCCCATGCTATGTAGTACAGTTCATCGAGTTCATCCCCTGCTTTGTCCGATATCTTGCAGTCCATCTCACCGAAGCGTCATCGACCGGCCGCTGTGCGAAGGTGATCAATAACCAGTCAAAGCTTCCAATTGAATGAATAACCGGGGACTTACGTGACAGTCTTCCTCTCCACAGTCGCCTGCGCTGTCTTCGCGCGGTTGAGCACTTTCTGGAACTCGCTCACACGGTGACGCATACGAGAGTGCATGTACGCCTTTGAGCATTTGATATGGTAATGAAGGTAGTCGCGGAAGAGTTGGATGTGGGTAATTGTCGTATTCGCAACGATTGCGTTGGCGAAATGGCGGGGGAAGAGGACGAAGGTTACATAGCCGACGTCCTCCGAATCGTTCAGCCCAGGCAAGTGCCTGATTTCAAGAGGAGGGTCGCGTGTGGTGTAGAGGACTTGAGGAGCGCTCTGGATTGTAGGCAGCCGTCGAGCGTCCACGAACTCCTACGTATCGAGGGCAGATGAAACATTTGGGCATGAGACGAAAGAAAGCGGACGGACCTGGAGGAAAACCTTTCCCAACACACGATCAGTCTCCTCCCTAAACACGGTGGAGAAGATGACAGTGACACGGTCGGATGATGCTTGAACGTAGATAACCTCCTCATCCCGGTAGTGGAGAGCCACCAAGTCTCCCTGACCACTGCCTGCCGCCTCCAACTGCTTCTGTGCCTGGAAGCCAAGCTCGAATGGTGCAGCAAGGGCATTGCGCTTCAGCAATGCGAGGCTTTTGAAGAACGCATCGCGTTGTTCTGTCAATCGCAGCATATAAATGGTGCTGTAATAAGAGAGAGGAGGCGCGGCACTCACCGCCTTCTGGTGGCAGTTGCTCAAGATCAATCTCCAGACTAACGTTGTAGTCGTTCTCGGGAGCCGGTTTGAGCAGTGCACCATACTCGCGCTTCAGGATGTCATGGACGCCATACCGCACAAGCTCATCCCAGCAACGGATGTTCATGGATAGGACGAGGGCAGTCTTGCGATCGGGAGTGGACAAGTGGAACCGTACGCCATCGAAGTCAACGAACTGGACATCGAGGCTTGATGGCCTGCAGAAAGGCGGTCGGTGATCAGTGGATAATACCATTGATGGGGGAGGCATACTTTAGAGCCTTCTCGGCAAGGGTTGTGTGGATGATGTAGTTGTGGGGCTGCGATAAGTAGGAGTGAGCGGATTCAGATGGGCTGTAAGATTGCACATACCTCGAGCAAGATCATGGGGGGCAGTTGGGGTGGTGGGGAGGTGGTGGTCGATGGGGGGGGACCTGGGGGGGACGATGGTGTCGGGGGCGGGGGCGGGGTCCCGTGACCGAGGGAGGAGCGTGAGAAGAAGGGAGGTTGTCGGGTCGATGCGCGACGATGGCCTGCATCGGAGAAATATTTCCTCTGTCCGACCCTGCATCTGAAACACACCGTTCCCCATTCGTATCTTCTCTAACCCAACGAGCACATATCCAAAATGCGTATGTATACCTCCACGTCGATCTCAATATTTGCTGATCTCGTGGAATCCCTGCAGCGCCGAAGAAAGCACAAAAGATGTCTCTGAACGAGTTCCTGGGTGATAGCGGTAAGTGCACCCTCTTCTCAGTCCCTGCATACAACTCATGGATCGCGATACCAGCCCTGGGATCTTGGGCCGACGAAATGGATGCACTTCCGACCGCCCGTGAGTCCTCCCGGTGTGGGAAACTGAGCCGATCCTAAGACCCTCACTTAGCTTCCGGGAGAGAGGGTGATGGTCAGAGGGGCGACCGTCGTCGTGATGACTTCCTTTCGTCCCGTTGTAAGCGACTATCACATCGCTTCTCTTGGCACAACCATCCTAAACCGTCTCTGAAGCGGACCGTACTGGCCCCCCCCGTGAGGACCTCCCACTCCCGACGGAGCCTCCCTTTACTGCGTTTGTTGGCAACTTGACCTTTGATATCACCGAGCTTGAATTGGAAGACTTCTTTGGAGGCGTACGGACGTTCACTCGTGTCTCCGTTCTTCCTTTTTCTCTAACCTCCGCAACAGACCAAGTCTGTCAAAATCATCAAGGACCGAGATGATAAGCCCAAGGGTTTTGGTTACGTCGAGTTCACCGATCTCGACGCTCTGAAGGAGGCCATATCAAAATCCGGCTCGGTGAGTCGTTCAACTTCACTTGTCGACTCCCCACTTATGCGTCGATTGAGTCGCTTGCTGGTCGTGCCATAAGAGTCAGCGTAGCTGAGCCTCGTTAGTACTTCCATTCCTTCAGTACATTCACGTATTAAGCCCGTTGCAGAAAAGGAGCGTTCCGGGTTCGGTGGAGGCGGTTTCGATGACGATGCCAAGTTCGCTGGAAATTGGCGAAGGGAAGGACCCCTCCCAGACCTCCCCTCCCGCGGTGACGGTCCTCGGCGGCGTTTTGATGGACCCCCAGGAGCTCCTCGAGAGCCCCCTCCTCCCTCTCTCTCCGACAACGCATCCGACTGGCGTTCTTCCCGTCCTTCTGCCCGCACCTCCACCGCCCTCTCCTCACGGGAGTCTGAGGGTTCCTACGGGCGCCGTGGGCCTCCCTCACGCGAGCCTGCTCCCCCTGGGCCCGCAGACACTGAGGAGACCTGGGCGAAAGGTGCCAAGTTCCGGCCTAGCGGCCCGCCTGAGGGTGGTGACCGTCCTGAACGGCCAGGCAGCCGATTTGGCAGCTTGCGACGAGGCGAGATGGGTCCTCCAGCTACCGTCGTCGAGGAGAGCGACTGGAGACGGCCTCGGACTATCTCACGAAACTCAACGTCACGTATGTCCCATTGATCACGAAAATAATCGCTCGGTACTGATAGGTGCTATTTTTACCACCGTAGCCAACAATTCGACCCCGCCTACGCCGCAAATGGGTCGCCGCAAGCTGGAATTGCTTCCTCGGACATCGTCAGCCTCTGCCACCCCATCTCCTCTTGCATCGCCCAATCCTTCGGCCACCAGCTCGAGGTCCAATCCCTTCGGTGCTGCTAGGTAAGCACTTCCGCTCGGATCACTTCGGCATATGCTGACTGCACTTCCGCAGGCCTGTCGACGTCTCCGTACGGGAAGCCGAGGCACAGCACAAGATTGAGAAGGAGCGTGATGAAGTGCGCGAGAAGGTTGCGCATGCTCCCGTGTCCCGTACCTCCTCCCGTACAGGCTCCCAGCGTCCCACCCCGCCCACTTCCACCCCCACTTCAAACGTTCAGAGCCCAACGAGTCCCCAATCCGAGGCCCGAGCGCTTCCTCCCTCGAATGTCCGGCCATCGATCAGCTTCGCTTCTGCCGCTGCTGGCAGAAAGGACTCGACCGAGAACGTGCCCGAGGATGACGGGTCGAAGATCACTGAGAAGATCGACGAGGATGAGCAGGAGTCGACGGAGTAGTGAGCGTGTGCAAATTCTGGTCAGAGACGGGAGAGAGCGATGCGAGAAGTCAAGCAGGGTCCTCAAACTTTCGTAGGTCATAGCGATAGGATATTCTCAGCCCGTGCTTTGCGAGAAACACTTACGACACGCCCGTAATACGTATACGTCTCAATGCTGCGATCTGTTCTCGTTCTTCATTGTGTTTATCTTATGTGTTTCAACATGCGGTTATGCCTTGTCTAGTACATACTATGTCTGGTTTGCGCATCCCCCGGTAGATGAATAGGTACGGGACGCCTTGCATGGCCTTTCCGTACGCGACTGGCATGGACAGGCTCGTACGAAAGTTTCTCGCATGAGCATTTATTCCAGATGGACATTGTTTTCTTCGCAGAGACGGTCACACTTGCTTCATTTCAATGGACGATGGACGAGAGCGACCGGGGCTCGGAGGAAGATTCAAGAGAGGACTGAGAGAAGTGGTGAGGCAAGAGCAAGCACTGGGCGTCTGTTTAACAGAACGCTGGACTGCGAATCGGCGACTCCAGTCTCTCTCTCTCTCTTCATGTGAACGTCTCCTTCCTGCAAGTCAGAATGAGCTTTCGGCCCTTCGTGACCTTCATATCCAGAAAAGTCATGATAGCATGAAATCGTATACACCCCAATTCATACAGGATAATAGGGAGGTAGGATACAGTCTAAGCAGAGATAGTAACTTCGACCTCGACACCGGGCTCGAGGCTGATGGAAGTCTGTAACGCAACTTATCAGCCCATCGACTCCGTGGACCTGGGAACGGAAGCACTCACAATCTGCTTCACGATCTCGGAGGACGAGTGGAGGTCGATCAAGCGCTTGTGAATCTTGAGCTCGTAACGGTCCCAGGTCTTGGAACCCTCACCACAAGGCTAGCAGAACACACAGTCATCAGCACCTCAGTATGAATTACTGTATGCAGGAAAGGGATACTCACAGACTTGCGGGTGGTGACCTTGAGGACCTTGGTGGGGAGGCGGACGGGGCCTTTGACGCGGAGCTGCTTGTCCTTCGCCCGGTTAATGAGGTCCGTCGAGACTGGCCAAAAGCATCAACAGCCCCTTCTTCTCCAAGGAAATGAGAGAACAGAAGAGCATACACTTTTCAAGGTTCTTGACGTTGCTGCTCGTGAGCGTGATACGGATTTTGTGGATCTTGGCGGTGGGCACAGGGGCGCCGGTCGCGTCGTACTCCTTTTCACCCTTAGCGACGTAACTCATCCTGGTAGTTGCTGGTGAGTCAGAAGGTGACTACAAACAGTGTAACGGTCAGCTCTAGTGAATCAAGGCGGCGCGGCGAAGAGGGCATACCTGAGGGCGGTTGTGTTGATAGAACAAAAATAAGGTTTGGGCGAGGGCAGGCCATCATGTAGTTGCCGGAAAATGCCGGATTGAGTTTGCCAGGGAATTTGATAAGACAAGCCCCTCTATGGTCTGGAATTGCCAAATGTAGCCATAAATTACCTCACCTCTCGACTGCCACCCTCGAGGCCTCGAGGACTGAGTCCGTTCAAAAGCTCAGCCGTGTTGCCTGCTACGCTGCATGCAAGGTAGGAATTTCTTCAGTCACCATTCGGGTCCTGTCTCTCATCATCATCCTGCAGGATTCAACAAGTACTACCCTCCCGACTATGATCCGGAGAAGCATAGCAGCCTCAACGCATATCGAGGCACGTATCTACCGCAAGTCGAGCATTTGCTTGTCTTGACATCATCTCTGGCCAATAGGCAAACATGCTCTCGGTGATAGAGCACGGAAGATAGGCGAAGGCATCCTCATCGTCCGCTTCGAGTTGCCCTTCAACATCTGGTGGTGAGCACACCCTCTCCCTCCGGACCCGCTCGCCGTCGCTCTTCCTCACGCGTCATGCAGCGGAACATGCAACAACCATATTGGCATGGGCGTTCGCTACAACGCGGAGAAGAAGAAGATTGGCAACTATTACTCCACTCCCATCTACTCATTCCGATGCAAATGTCACCTATGTAGTGGCTGGTTCGAGATCCAAACGGATCCCAAGGTGTGTTCTCTGCCATTCATGTGATGAATATGGACTGACGTCAGCACAGAACACACGATATGTCGTGGTGTCTGGTGCGCGACAGAAGGATGAGGAGTGGGATCCAGAAGAGAACGGAGGTTTTGCGGTTCATGGTACGCCCCATTCGTCCGTCGTTTCATATGCCTGGCTGAGGCTTTGTCAATGGCAGAAACCGACCCGAACCAAGGACCTGTCGATCCCCTGGCTGCTCTCGAGAAGTCAACAGATGCACAGAACCACATGAACAACGTCCAGGTCCCTCGCGTCGAGGCGCTTCAGAGCCTCGCGGACCACTACGGCTCCGACCCATACAGCCACTCCCTCCGAGTCCGCAAGCGCTTCCGTGAACAGAAGAAGCTCGACAAAGCGCGTGAGGACGCCGACGAGGCGATCAAGAGCTCATATGGTCTTCCCGAGGCTCTTGCGTTGTCCAAGGAGGACGACAAGAGCATATTGAAAGCCAAGGAGGAATGGGAGCAAGGACGGCAGGCGTTCGAGGCACGTGAAAGCTCAAAGCGACGCAGACTCGGTGCCGAAGTTGTCAGCGTCATGCCTCGAATATCGTCTTCGCATGCGTTCAGTGGTAACGGACAATCGAGTTGTCATGCTAGCGGCAGTGGCATCAAGACCACTAACACCAGCGATCCTGTGAGTTCGTTGCGAGCGAAGATATTGGGCAACACTGCGAGGCAAGGTCTTGGTCGGCCAAAGCCGCCAGACTCTAAATCCGCGAGGGGGTTGGTGAAGCGGATTTGAGGGTATACTGCACGGACACCGGATCGGATTGTAATTGTAATGTACTGTACAAACGTATACTTATACTTGTAGCATAGAGTCATTCCATTGCACGTCCTGGTACTTATGATTTGAATACCACTGGGCTATCTAATGCTGCGGTCCTTCCGTTCCGCGATCCGGCCCGTGGAGATACGTAATTAACTCAGATTGCACCTGGGCAGACCTTTGGCCCCAACTTCCACCACCACTGAGGCCTGAGGCCCACATTGAGCCAGATCTGTCCCGCTGTTCGTCTGCTGTTGTGAGTAAGATATCGATCAAAAATACCATCGCTGAGTCCATCGGACAGGCCACGCAGCCGCGGCCACGATCATCGTCACGATTCCGGTCTTTTCCTTGACTGAGGATACTTACTCACAGCTCAAACTCTGCGACACATCCACCGTGGTGACTATGACCACCTCGAAGAAGACCATACCCATAACCGTATTCACTGGCTTTCTGGGGGCTGGGAAAACGACTCTCATATTGTCGTTGCTTCCCCGCCTGCCCGAGGACTACAAGGTCGTCCTGCTCAAGAACGAGTTTGGCGACGTCGAGGGTGAGACGTCGGTCATAAAAGCGAATCAAAGGTTTGTTACTTATATTGATCCACATGGCAGTGGACAGCCAACTGGCGAAGCAGTCCAGCCTCGCTGCGGTCAGCGAGGTATTGAACGGATGCATGTAAGAGCTGACTAGCAGGAACGGGGCATAGCCGCAGGCGAAGGGTCCGACTAATCGCGCTGCTTCTAGGTGCTGCGTTCTCGTCGGACAAATGAAGACTGCTCTATTAGAAATTCGAGGTGGGTTACCGTGTTATCATGTTATCGACCGTCGGAGATGATCGCTCAGCGTGTCCCAGAGAAGTTTCGTCCGGACAGGATCTTTATAGAGTGTTCGTTAGTAACTATATTCTCTCGCTCTGGCATAAACGGACTGCTACAGGTTCAACTCCCTAGCGGCTCGGCTTTCCCGGCCACGTTGGCGTTCCAGATACGAGAACTCGAACGGGAGACGAATGACGACCTCAAGCTGGATGCTATCGTCACCGTCATAGATGCCGAGAACTTTACCGGGTACGAGGATACGTCGCCAACGGCCAAGATGCAAGCGAGCTACACGGACCTGATCTTAATCGTGTGTTTCTGTCGAACCCCGCTGCAGGCATCGTCGACGCCTAACACCGCCACATTGACAGAATAAATGGGAGCACGTCTCCGAACGCGCGTTAGACATCCTCATCGATCATCTGAACACCTTGAACGACACTACGCCGAAAGTCAAATGCCAAGGGAAAGAGGGTGTAGACCCCAGCGTAGTGATGGGAATCGACACGAAGTTGTTTCAACTGGGAAGCCTTGAACACGAGCACGCCGATGTCCCTCATCACGACGAGGTGCAGACGGTGACGATATACAAAGGCCGCGAAGTGGACGGTGTCTACCGCGACGCCTGCAACGATGGGCATTGCGGCCATGACCACGAAAACGAAACGGGACCAAACGCGCCACACGACGGGATGTCGCCAATATCGCGAGGGTCCCTGACCGAGGGTCTTGGGATGCTACCCAAGGAGACGGTGTGGCGAGTGAAGGGGTTTGTCAAGTTGGAGTCTGGGCACCACATTTTGAACTGGGCGTTTGGACGGCACGAGCTGGTACCGATAGACGCTGTTCCTGAGGATGTTGCCAGTGGGAGCGTTAGGTTGACGGTGATGGGAGAAAGAGGGGAGGTGAAACGGGCAGCGCGGAAGTTGGCAGGGAAGTTAGCGGCCGAGGTTGTGTAAGTGCGTACACGGCCAGACGGCTTTTGGCGCGAGACTTAAACTGGGGCAAAATGGACGAGGCTTATCCTGGCCATTTGATCCCCAGGTTCATCACGGCTTGTGCGGGGCGCATCAGTCGCATTTTTAAACTTAGCTTAACCTACAGGCACAAGCTCAGCTCAACCGTCCGTCGTCACAACCTGAGCTTAACTCGCAGATACAACCCCAGCTCAAATTCTCGTCATTTCATCCTCAGGCCATATCTCACCGGGCGCCTGAACTTATCGATATCATGATGGTATCAGAGAGAGAGAGAGAGAGAGAGGTAGTATTCGGCAAGCCGCAGGCGCTTGCCAGGGGAGGAGCTTAGAAAACTAGACACCCGCAGGCCCCTAGAAATCGTGCCGCCACCCCACCGAGACAATCAGGCAGGGTCAAGTCGGAAGGATCAATTATTACGTGTGTATCGTAGCATATTGCGCCCACTCCTTGTCGCTCCGCAGGATCGACAAGGGCTCTAGCTGTACGACATGGAAAACGTCGTGTACGTAGTATTCTGCGACCAACGGAAGTATGGCATCCTCGCGATTCAGGAGCACATGCAGGGTCATGTCGATGCGTGGTTTCGCTACATTGTTGTACAGTGGGGGTGTATTTTATGCTGTATTTGGAGGCAAGGGGAGGCGGGTCAGGGGCTACTCTGGGTCCTAAGCGCCGTCATCTGGACATCGTCGGGCGCATCCATCCCACTGGGACGCCATCGCGGGTTCCCCAGCCATCTATGACATACGAGCATTGTCTAGGACGTGTCCTGGTGCTACTCTTCTTAGAGTGAAGGACTTCGGGACTGAGTGGAGGGGGGGGGCTGACGAGCGAGCTACATCTCGTCTCTTCGGCCGCTCACGGAGCTGGGCACCCAGCACGTTCTAGTCATCCCACCGCACCCATAACACCTGTATTCAAGCGTTGACTCGCGTAGCCGTCGATCCCGTCGCACAGTGTGCAGTACAGGGCGCGACACGACGGCCAAGTCTAGTCCAGACTCCAGGACCACGGGGGGTATGTTATGCTCTCCCGTGTGGCGACGAGCACAGTCTCTACCTTCTCCTGTGGCGATATGCGCTCTACAAGGGGTGAGGTCTGTTGCATCGTCTAATCTCTGGCAGGACTGTATAGAGAACCAGGGCGTGCTCGAAGGCGTAGGAGGCATGGTTCTCAATGGCAGCTGGACTTGAAGTTTTTCGTGCTCGTCGCTGGTGGAAACCCCCGCTTGCCTTTTCTCCACCATCCCCTCCTCCCACTGCTCGCTCTCTCCCGCAGTAAGTGTTCCTCCCTTGAATCTGGAGCCCTTTCTTAGGCCCACTGGGCGCGAAACTCCAAGTGCTCTGCCTAGAGAGGTCGACACGGATAGCAATAAGCTCGTTTTCGAGCTCATTGCTTACGTGTCATCCTCTCTATGGCTGCCTTGGAGTGTCGGGCCCCATTGTATGGTTCCAATGCATGGTCGGGGTGTATTCCATGAACTCTGGCATAAGGGACTTATCATACTCCCTGTGTGTCCGAGTTCGTCGCATACTGTATCCCAGATTCCCACCTCACGGGCACGGCCCACCCCAGGCTCCAGCCCACCGTGCGTCGCAAATTGTTTTGACGGCGCCAGAGTACGAGTGCTGTGAGCGCTGGCAGGGCCGCCGACGAGACATTCTGGCGGATTTGGATACCTTGTGCCGACATTTCCTGTAGATAGCGTGTCACCATGTATACAGGTCTTATGTACATACTATGCTCTTTAAATTGAAACATCAACTTTGCAGCGTAAATCCCAGCGTGCACCAGCGATACGAACCAGGGAAGCGATGGCTGCGATACGAACCGCATCCTCAATGTGGCAACGGCCATCACGTCACGTGCCTATCAGTTCAACCTAGGCTCAAAACGCGGTTCATGCGGAGCATGAGTTTCCGGCAAGTTACCCTCAGTGCCAAGGTTCATAATAAGACTCAGCTTCAAATCAGACAACCTGAGGTTGTACCCCAGCCGCTTAAGCCTGGTATCATAACATTGCATGCCCGTGTAGGACTCGGTTCGTGGTTACAATCCTTGAAACAGTGGACCTCTAGGTTTGTGGTAGTAATACTTTAGTGTCGCGTATTGTAGTACGTACCAAGTACGCCACAACCCCAGCGGTGGACCGCCAGATGAGGACCAAGTTGGAGAGGACCCTGAGAGTGAGACATTGAATTCGAACTGGATTCTCGGTGATTAAAACTCGCGGGACGGAGTGCGATCCCGTCGGGCGGTGGGACTCAATGTCGGTGACGCATTGAACGGGGGGCGGGTTAGTAACTGTTGTTAGTAAGTTAACTCAGTCTGTGGCAGTGCTTTCCCCCATCGCCGCCTGGTTGCATGTTTTCTTTCTGTGCGATGCCCGGATCGCCCGACGCCATCGCTCATTGTCGACGTTTCTCCTCGGCCAGAACTCAGCCTCCACACTCACATACAGTCAAATATTATTCACCGCTAGTCACAGAGAAAGGCGCTGCGATTCCGGCGCACAGTCAGTTGGCACCCTACTAGTCGTACTTACTCAGAGTCACCCATGGCCCCGGCTTTCATGGTGGGTCGGCCGCGGATCGGATGTCACTCAACGACACACAACGTCTCCATTTCAAACACTACTTACTAGTCTGATCTTAACATCCTCTCCCTGGCATGAGTAAGCCACCCATCGCAGCATCGATTTTCGCGGGTCCCGTCTCACGGCATCCTGCCCGACACTTTCCATACCCAGTTTCGTCCCCCACTGGCTCCTCACACACTTACCCATTCTCTATAATGCGCTGCCGTCGGAACACACGCTGGGCGAAATGCCTTCATATATCTATCTCAATATTCCGTTCCCCTGCTATCGCCCTCCGCATCCTCCCCCCACCTCTATCCTCCCTCCCTCCTGCTTGAGAGCGTCATGTCCTCCCCGTCGACCATAGGGTTTCCAGCTAAACCGACACAGCATCTCTCTAAATCTCTACAAGATATGTCTTCCTCACGAACATCACTCACTATCGACCCCGCCTCCGACGACGCCAACCTCGGCCAAGAAGACGTCAACACACAGTTCGAGCACCAAGCATACGGTCCCGCCCCAGGCGAGCAGCCCGAGGATCCTTTCGAGGTCATAATGGGTCCCCAAGACCCAGACAATCCTAAAACGTGGGGTCGGGTCTATCGGTGGTATATCACCATGGCTGCCGCTTTCTTGGTCCTCAATGCGTGCGTTTCCTATCTTCGTACCATCGTAGTTCATGACCTATTCACACCCTTTGCAGTACCTTCGCGTCCTCTGCACCAGAAGGAATCATCCTTCAACTAATGGAACACTTCAAGTTCGGGTCTGAAGTCGCAACGCTAACGATCGCCATCTTCATCGCCGGGTACTGTGTCGGCCCCCTCATCTGGGGTCCGATCTCAGAAGAATACGGACGCAAACCCGTATTCGTCTTCTCCTTTATCTTCTACATCGGTTTCCAGGTCGGTTGTGCCCTGTCGCCAAATACCGCCGCTATCCTCATCTTCCGTCTCTTGAGTGGCATCTTCGCGGCCGCGCCCTTGGCAAATAGCGGGTGAGCACCATTTCCCAAACCTCCCATGGAGCAGCGGTAACTAATTGATGGCCACAGTGCTCTTATCGCCGACATCTGGGACGCAGATACCCGCGGAAAGGCCATGGCGATGTTCACCCTCGCACCGTTCGCCGGTCCCGCCATCGGGCCAACTATCAGCGGTTTCATGTCCGTCGCTGGTGTTTCCTGGCGCTGGGTCTTCTGGCTCCTGACGCTGTTTTCCGCTGCCTGCCTCGGGATCATCGTCTTTACGATCCCGGAGACGTATGCCCCGATAATTCTCGTAAGGCGCGCCGAAAAGCTGCGTAAGGAGACTGGTGAATCACGGTATTGGGCACCGCTCGAGAGGAACAAGCCTACAATGTCTCAGCGCATTAAGCGTGTGGTGGCACGGCCTTTCATCATCCTAGGGCGCGAGCCTATGCTTATTGCGATCACCGTGTACATGAGCGTGCGTCTCTTTTCTGTGTCCGTCGTCCCACGAATATTTAGAGTTAACGCCTCCAACACAGTTCATCTACGGAGTGATTTACCTCCTCTTTGAAGCGTTCCCCATCGTCTTCGGCCAAGGCCACCATTTCAACGAAGGCTTCGTCGGTCTCACCTTCCTGTCCATCCTCGTCGGAGGCGTCATCGGCGTCGTCATCTACCTCCTCTACTTCAACCCGCGCTACGAGGCCGCCATGGCCCGCTACGCCCCCGCGCCCGTGCCCCCCGAGCACCGCATGGAGCCCGTGATATACGCCGCGCCGCTCTACGCGCTCTCCTTCTTCTGGTTCGGCTGGACGTCGTACCCGACAATCTCGTTCTGGGCGCCGCTCGCTGCGGCTGTGCCCATGTCGGTCGGCGTCATCTGGATCTTCCTGGGCCTGATCAACTACACGATCGACGCGTACCTCTTCGTCGCCGCGAGCGCGCTGGCCGCGACGACGGTCGTGCGCAGCGTCTTTGGGGCCGTCTTCCCGCTTTTCGCGACGCAGATGTTCGAGGCGATGAACCCGCGCTGGGCGTCGACGCTGCTCGGCTGCGTCGCGCTCATCCTCATGCCCATCCCGCTCGTCCTCAACCGCTACGGGCCGTACCTCCGCCGGAAGAGCAAGTACTCTCCCACCGCCAAGGCCCCTGCGCCGAAGGAGGGCGAGAAGAAGGGCGCGGACGCCGCATAGAACGGATATGGATTGTCGTGGGTTACTACGCACGCTTTCGCCGTTTAATGACCATATACCTCGCATATGTAGCGTTGTCAGCTCATCATCGATACAATACCGGACTTGCAATTACTGGACTTGCAAGGCAATTAGTACTAGTCACTGTAGCATTATTCCATCGGCACGTAGGGATACCTGACTTGGGATTAGACCCCACATTCTAATATTACTAGCAATATATTGCATCGCATCTTTACGATTAGCCCACCTTGAGAGCTTCGCTCCTTGACCAATGCTGGCGGAGGCTGACTTCAAGTTGGACCACAATCGTACTAGACGTCATCAAAACACGGATTAATCGCACATTCTCTACCCACAACTGTACGCTAAACCGTAAAACTCGATGCACCACACGCCCTCAAAGATGCTCCGTACCATCCATATGCTTGGATATCCGATCAAAGTCGGCCCCTAGAAGAAACCGCCTCACCCTCTCCCCCTCGCGCGCAGACATCGTAACCAGCCTCCGCCCCTCAGCGACGAGATACCAGGCATATTCCGCAGGTGCACAGTCGTACTCTCCCTCGTACCACTCGTATTCCGGGGGAGCGCGCTTGGCCGCCCACGCGATGTAACGGAGGGTAGGCATGACATGCGGGAGCCTCGTCGGCAATTCGGCGAGTGCCTGGACGTCCTCGTCCGCCCAGTTTGGGTCCTCGTACCCCGGGTGTTGCCGCGCAACGAGGCGTATGCAGACAAGTGGGAGTTTGCTGAGATTCTCGACGAAGCGTGCCTACAGAATGGCCAGTAAGTAAGTTGTAGTCGCGCTGTGGAAGGTCTACCTCAAACCCACCACCCAGCCCAGTTGGGGCGTGCGTTCCCAAGTATGACACTGCACGTCCATGAACCTCAGGCGGGGCGCCACAGCGGGGAGCTGGGCCCAATACTGCGGCATGTCGATGAAGGAGTGCAGCGAGAGTCCGACCGGGGATGCCTCGCGTATGGATTGAAGGTACGTCTGGAGATCGCGCGGGTACTTGCGAAGGTGCAGCAGATGCGCGGGCTGCGAAGTTTCTCCTGGAGTTCGCAGCTCCGTTGTCGAAAGCCGTCGGAGCGGGCGACGAGAGGGCCTTTCGATTCGGAAGCTGTAGATGTGCTGCTCGAGCACCTCGAAGTTCGGGAATAAGGGGCTAATGTCGATGACTGGCGAGTACTAATGTACGATAGGAAACGGATAGAAGGCATGGGTATTCTGTCGTCCCTCGGGTCCGGCGGAAAATAAAATGGCGAGCAGTTGATGCCGCTCAGATCCAAGTCGAGAGCAAAGTGCTTCGATAGAGGAAACGGCGGCGAGAACACCGTGGATAGATTCGAGAATCGCACTTGCGTCCGGCAGGGTGGAGACCTGGACAGTAGAGATATGAAGGTACCTGGGATGACTGCATAAATTCTGGAAGACGGCCGACGTTTGTGAGTCAACTTGACAAAGCTCTAAGCTGAGCAAGTTTGGCATGGAGGCGACGGTGGTGTAGATACGGCAATCATGCCGGGCAAGGTGTGCAAAATGCTCGAGCCGCAAGCGAGTTATACTTGGAGCAGCCTGAAGGATATCTCCGACGAGCGGGGCGAGGAAGTACTCGTACAGTATGTGGTTTTTGGAAATACCCAGTTGGGATCGTCCCGCCAACGGTCGACGAAGGTGGTGGGCGTGATGGAGAGACTGCGGAGGAAAAGGGCGCGTGCGGGGTTGCGGTGAAGAAGGTGGAAGTGTATCCTGCGGAGATCTGAGGCCTGGTGGGAGGGCCACTACTAGTACTTGGATATAAGCGAACGGAGTCAAGAACATCTAATCAGATTAGATATGGCGTGGACAGTCTGAGAGGATCCCTTTTATCACATGCCGGGCACGCGCGGGTTGCGGTCGACGACGATGTTGTCCTCTGTCCTCGGCTCAGGTATGCTATATGCTCCCCAGTTCACAATGCATTCCCCTCGTTAATACCGCACTTCCAGCGAGTACATTCTTTCATTTACCCATAGAAGACGACGAAGACGACGACGACGTCCTCCCCGCCAACACCAAACACATATCCTGGGTTTCCCCCGATGCCACTCTCGTTGACTCCGACGCGTCCTCCTCCTCTTCCGCTTCCTCATCCACAGCCAGCCCATCCAAGCCTCCTCATCCCAGACACCGGTCCCCGCCCAAGAACAAAGCGCTCATCAACGAGATTCTTGCACATGAAGATTGCTATGCCGTCTTGGGCATCTCCAGATCAACCCGCATAGACAAACTCACTCTCCGTCGTGCCTATCTCGCCAGGAGCAAAGCATGCCATCCTGAGTGCGTATTCCATACTTCATACCCGTCTCCAACTCTCACTCACATCTCCGAAATCCTAGCAAATTCCCAGACAGTCCTGAAGCCACCCGCGCCTTCCAAAAGGTTTCCGTCGCGTATGACATCCTCAGCAAGCCTTCATCCAGGCGAATGTACGACTCGCGATCCGCACAAGCCCCCTTCGACTTCTTTGCTTCTCGCAACTTTCCCCAAGCAGAAGAGACCTTCCGCGGTGTCGTAATAGGCGTAATTAATGACATGCTCGACGGCGACTTGGAGATGGTCCGCACTTTACTTTGTGAGCACTCACTCTATCCTCAACCAGTCCTGTTTTATGTGACCTGACCCAAGACACCTTTAGTTGCCGTCAACAACCTGAACCCCTCCTTGCAACTCGGAGAAGAGGGCATCAACTCTGTCCTCATGACCCTTGAAGCAATCAGGAATCGCGCCCTGAGTACGTTTTTCCCCTTATAATACAACCCGGCAGCATTTGACATCTTCCCATTGTCCTCCAGCGTGTCGGACCTGTGTATTCGCCCTCCACCACGAAGTATCCCGTCTGCTCGACGTACAACGTGCTTTCCGCCAACTCTCCTACTTCGATATCCGCCGCCGCTCCTACTTCATGATCCAGATCGCCCGTCTCACCATCTCCATGCCCATCGCTCTAGAGGAAGCTCTTCGACAACAGAAGCAAGACGACTACGGCGAAGGCGCCGTAGGCGAGGACGAAACTACCCTTCTCAACCGGCGCGTCTACTCCCTCCTCCGTGGAATCATCTCCGTCCTTGAGAGGATGGAGGGTCTAGTTCAGAAGTAAACTAGACACCTCACATCGCGCCCGTTCGCCTCACCCACACACCCGCCCGCTCGCGTTACCCCATATTGTTCTTGAGCCCCTGCACACGATTCAGATTGGGTTCAAGTTGGGTTTATATATGCGCCACATATGCGTCTTCCTTCTACCGCCTTTCCGCCGTTTTGACCGTTACTTTATTTGCTCTACCTGTTCAACACCCTCACCGTTTATGCGGATTGATTCCTCGACATACATGCATCCCTCTCTCGTTACCACTTGCCTCTCACATGCATTAGTATTCCCCACATCACGACCACTAGACTTCGGCCCTCTTCATCGTCATACAGCATTGACCGTTTCCACTCCCAGACAAGCCCCCACCCCTCCGCCACCTATCCACTTTTCCGTTTCCGAAATACCTTACAGCTACCATAGACTAACGGGCCGCCAGGAAATGTTTGTGTACTTGTACATCAGGCACCCCCTAAGGCAAAGCACAGATCAGTGTTGAGCAAATCCGTGTATTTTCCAACGTCCATTCACTTCCAGCAAATCTACACGAACCGGGAATTTAGAGGGAGTCGAGAGACCACTGGGGGACGACGGCCATGCAATACGTATATACATGCACACGTAAGTTTCGTAGAAAGAAGGAAACCGGAGAGACGAGAGACGGGAGACGGAGAAGAAGAAGGACGGACGGACAGGAACAGACTATATCCGAAGTGAAACAATATACGGCCACAGACGTCCGTACGCATGGGTCGTGCTACAATACAGTAACAACAAACGGTTCCGCAAGGATGCATCGAGTACCGTAGTCGACGACAGGAAGGTAGGGGGGAAGAGGAGGCATGACATAGCATCGACGGAGGAGAAGGAGGGGGACAGGAAGCAGAAGACGAAGAGAAACAATAAACACCTAGGCATACAGGTTGATGATACACTTCGCTCATGGCGGCCATGCCGCACAGAGGAGACACGATCGAGGACCCGAGCGGCACGCCGAAACCTACGCACCTCACTGCTGGGGCCGGGACCCGAACTGGGCCGGGGGCGGGCCCTGGCTTTGAGGCGGCCGCTGCTGCTGCGACGAACACGTACATCAGCACACAAGACAACCCCGCTTCGGCGCACGCGGACTCGGGCTCGGACTCACCCCGTTCTGCCAGTTCTGCATCTGCATCGTGCTCACCGTCGGGCTCGTCGTCTCCTTCTCCTCGAGCATGTATTGGCCCTGATCCGCCTGGTACCCGTAAGAGTTCATGCTCGGTGGCGCCGCGCCGTTGCCTGCCGCCACGTCGTTCTCCGCGCCGTAGAACGGGTAGAAGTAGAACGGCGGCACCTCGGGCATCTTGGGCGCCGCGCCATTCGCGTCGCCGTTGCTGTGCGAATTCGGGCTCCCCTTGATCTGCATGGGTGGATGGGGGCCGTACGGGGACGGGATGGCGTATTGCGCGGGGCCCATCTTGGGCGTGGTTGGTGACTGCCCGGGAGGGTGGTTCGCTCCGGGCTTGGGGGACAGGATGTGCTCGCTCTCCCAGTCCTGTTCTGACAGGAGCATGGGCGCGCTCGTCGGCGCGACCTGGTGAAGGTTGACGTCGAGGACCTTCTCCGCGAGCTTGGCGATGAGCGGGTGGCCGCTGTTGACATCCTTGTGCTCCCAGCGCCAGCGGAAGGACGGGAGCATGTCGAGAGCCATCCAAACGTCTTCGAGGGCGATCTGGCGCGGGATGCGGTCGCAGCGGGACATGTGACCGTACAAGATAACCATAGCGGCAATGTGCAGAGGGATGGGGGATACGAAGAAAGCGATGTCGGGGAACCGGATGAGCTGGTTGTGCACGACGATGATGTTGTGTGAAGTGACAATGCCTACGACGAGTTGGTCAGTGTTGGTCGATATCAAAAAGCAAGGGAGACCCGCTCACCATCAACAAGCGCCCGGTGCCTCTGGGCATATTCCAACTCCTTGGAGCTGAACAGCGCACGAAGGAGCAAGATTTTCGTGATGCCAATCTTGAGCAGCGTCAAACCCTCGTCCTCTGTGATGTCCGAAACCAGCTTCGTGCGCCTCTCGACGGACCAGTCCTCGGTCCCGCTGAAGAACCACTTGTAGTGGTCCGGCAGCTGCTTCTTGAACACGATCATGCTCCTGATGATCCTGTTTGCATGGCGCATGATTGAGTCCGCCGTCTGCCTAGTCGGCGCATACAGGGAGTTGATGATGTCGGCTTGTATTTCCGCGATCGGGGCGTTCAGCACAAAGTGCTCCGATATTTCAGTACCCTTGCCGCGTGCTGGGCGGGGCGTGTTCGAGTCGCTCGGGGCGATCGCGAGCGGGCGACCGAGCTGAATGGATGTTCCTCGGTCGTGCATGAGGACGATGCTCCAAAGCCGAATCCGGAGCTGGCACTCCTCGTCCGAAAACACGTTGTCCTGAGACGTAGGGTCATGGTGCAAACCCAGTTCGATGGCAAGTCGGACCAGGCTTCCGACCAGACGCCAGAGGGTGCGTCCCTGTCGCTATCAGGGGGTCAGAAAACGCTGGCCGAACAACTTATAGCGCTTCTCTTGGCACTCACCTCGGTGTACAAGTACCAGTGGAGCAAGATTAGCGCCTGCAGACTGCTGACCGTGACCCTGAGATCGGGCTTGACCTTGAGTGCGAACTGGAAGAATTCGTCGTGCTCTGGCCAGTCGGACGGCATGAGGGACTTCAAGTCCGGCCCGACAGACGCGGCGGGTTGCGGGCTGTTCTCGTGCTGGCTCACGCGGTGATTGAGTTCGCTGAGGGTGCCCAGCGCAAACACCAAGTAAGCGCTGCAAACGAAGCCAGGATCGTCCGGGACAGCCTGTCCCTCGTAGAGCTGGTTGAGCGTTCGCTCGAATTCGTGGCGCAACAGAACGGGGCGATGGAAGTTGAGCCGAGAGAAGTAGGCCTCGAGGATGATGGAGACCGTTTCGCGCGACTTGGGCAGAAAGACAGGAAAGGTAGACCCGGGAGCCACCTGCGCCGGACTCGCGTGGCCTGCTGAGACATTGTTCCGACGCATGGTAGCAGAAATCCACTTGTTTGCGTCGCGAGGCAGAGGGGGCTCTCCACCCTCGCGATCTCGTCCAGAAATCAAGGCGTTGGAACCAACCGCCAGGTCTTCCCTGTCCTGCGGCGGGATAGTCACGTCGTTCATAATGGCGCTTGCCACACCAAACGTCTTCGCAAGGGCCTATAGAGATGCATGTCAGCTGAGATTCTTGCAAGACGCTCGCCAATTCTGAATTGCCGCGCGGGCCAGTTCTAAGGGGGTGCGGTGTTGTACCACGAACGCACACCAGAATGCACAAGATCCCCGGCGGCGGAGGTGCCAAGACAAGGGGATATTGAGATACTGGGAAGCAGACGCTGGCTTCCTGCGACCCCGTCTAGAACCGGGGGAAAACAGTGGATAAAACGTACTCGTGTGTCCGACATGTCTTGAGAGAGCGGATCCTGCCCACGGATCTCGTGAGGAGAAGTCGGACGTGGCGGCATGGCAGGATGAGGCGTAAGAGGGTGCTGGAACGGGGGGATCATTCGAGGATCGAACCCGGGAGGCGGGGGACCGGCTTGCATTGGGGGCATGTGGGGGTGGTGAGGATACGGCGGGTAATGCATCGGCATGGGACCATGGTACCCTGGGGGCATCATGGGCTGGCCAGGGGGTGGTGGCACAGGATAAGGGTAACCTCTCGGGGGAGAACCGCCCATGGGAGGGACTTCGGTGCGGAGAGTGAAGCCGCGGTTCGCGCCCGACTGGGGGGAGTTGGGTGCAAACTGGAAACTGGTCGAGACGGCGGAATCGCTGACGTCGAGGTCAATGCCCTCGCGGGCGAGGATGTTGTCGAGGTCATTGAGGTCGAAGGTGGGGTTGTGCCGCTTGAGGAGCGCTTCGCACTGGAGAAGTTGGCGCTCGACGCGCTCGGTGTGGCCACGGGGGGTGAGGGTCTGGCGATGGCGGTCCTCCTGGTGGCAAGGAGTGCCGGCGGTTGCGCAGGCGGTGCAGCGGGGATGCTTGGAGTCGCACTGTGGGGGAGAATGAGTCGGGAGGGAGGAGGAGGCCCGGATGTTAGCGGAGTCGGGAGGTGAGACGGGGGTTTGCCGTCGGTGTCGCCCGACGGGACTTGCCTTAATTTTCTTGCTCCTGCATCGTGCGCACGCCTCATGCGAACGCCGCAACCGTCGTGGCTCTGCTGGCTGCGGTGGCTCGTCACCGTTCTGGTCGACTTTTCTCCTCTTTCTCGACGCCGACTGCGGAACCGGCGGGGGCGGCTGTTGCTGCTGCTGCCCCTGGGGCGTCGGCGGGGGCGGCTGATTGGGGTCGATCTGGAGGGCGGTCTGGAGAGAGGAATGGGCGAGGTTCAGGTCTGCGTGGGGCGGCAAGAGGTGTGTCATGGCTGAGGATGGTGAGCGTCGGGGACGACGAGGGGGAGATTATCAACGATGTTGTCAGCGCCCGCTCTCCTCGTAAGACGCGCCTTCCAGCGTCTCACATGCCCCCAATAGAGTCCGCGGCGATTCTCCCGCCTCCCCCGCATTGGCCCCCCTCCCCTCGCCGTCCACAACGGCGTTCACGATACTTCCTTTATCCCGCCTTCGCCTGCCAGACCATGTCCCCGCCCAACGCGTGTTCTTCACTACCCCTGTCCTCCCTGGCTCCCCTGCTTTGTCCTCATTCCTCCTGCTGTCGACGCCCCTGGCGTACTGCCATTCATCACATCTGTCCTTGAGTGAGCCTTCTATTCATTCCAAGACTCACAACAACACGACATATCATATCATAGCCACGTTGTATCGTGTTCAGCAAGGTGTCCAATTCATTTGTCCAAACAGGGCTCAGGCTATCACTTGCCTCCACTAACTGGTAGTCCCCAAGAATGTAATAAGGCGTCTACCCTCGATACAGCGCTCAAGACCCTTCATACAGTACATGTAATAAGTAGAGAGATGAGACTAATTAATACAACTCTCCCGGACGGTCGAGACTTCCCCCTTCCCCTCATTAAAATCCTTGCCGACGAGGTTCCAGCGCAAAATTGCCTTCCAGATACTCTAACCACAGGGCAATTGTAACCACCCCACCTTGACCCCATCCGATACAAATGACTAGTCCTTGGGAGCAGTAAGCTCGGCAGACCAAGTATAGGATCAAACAGTATGCTGGTTGGCCACTAGATAACCAACGTGTGTCAACTTTGTTCAAGTTGAGGATGTTCAAATGTACGAGTCGGAAAACCTCCCCCAGTGCGTCTCCTGCAACGAACGTTCAGGATTCAGACAGTGATTCGAATTCTGGTCGTTTCTCTGAGTCTCTGACTGAAAGTGAATGCGGACATCCGCCTTACATACTGGGCGGACAAAACAAACGAGGTTCCCTATGGTGTACGGATTGTATATTTAATTGAAATGCAGCGCAATTACATTTTCTTACCTACAGCGCAAACATTAACGCTGTCTGCAGCGCCACTACAACTTACCTGCAGCGCAATCAAGGAACATTCAAATGGTTCAAGTAGGGCAAAGGCAACACTGGCGCGCCCTGCAGCGAAATCACGTCTTCAAGGAGGCCAGGGGGGAATGGCGGCCCGGGTTGCGGGCCTGGGCATGCCGCCCCGCAGCGTTCACGAAGTACGTCACGCTATTGCTCTAGCCTCTAACTTGGCTTAGTTTATTCCATATTGCTGGATGTACATGCAGGTTGCGTAGAGGGTGTTGGCATAGTGCTCACGCTCATCAGGCTGGAGGTGGGCAAGGACGTTGCCAGCAGGCGGGTACAGGACATGACCTGGGAGCACCGTATGATTTCAAATATCCTACACATTTACTGAACGACGTCTCGAGACTGTATCCGCCCATCCTGAGCATTCCTACACATCCACAGAACCAGGAGACACAATCCACACCCCACAGCAGCTGACAAGAACATATATCCAATCTAGAAAAAGAAAACGTAAGGTATAAGACACCGCCGATGGACGTATGTACTCACCACAACGAGGCAGACCACTTGAAGGTTGTCTACCCTTGGGACAGGCCTCTTGAAGGCGTGTACCCTTGGGTGCGTAGATGGTCTAGTGACGTCTTGAACAACAAGTTAGCAAAGCCAATGATATAAGAGAATAACACGTCACTTACTTGCCCACCAGCTTGGATAAAACACCATCGAGCTTCTCCTGTGTCTTGTTGCCCGACTCAGTGACCTCGCTGCGAACACCGTCGACCTTCTCACCAAGCGCCTTGAGACCCTCGGCCAGCGACTTGAGACCCTGGTCGATAGTGGTGGTGAGGTCCCTGATAAGATCGTGGAGGGATGGACCGCTGGAGTGGGAGTCGGACCGCGACCTCATCGACGCCTCAGTCTGAGTCTCAGCCTCAGCCTCAGCATCGTCAGTGAGAGGGTCGGTGGGAGGGGATGGGTCCCGCATGACCACGGAGGGGACACGGGAGTCGCGGGAGATGTAGGAGAAGCGGGGGTCCTGGGGGAAGCGGGGGTCCTGGGGGAAGTGTTGCATGGTGGTGAGGGAGATGAGCTGAGAAACCGATGAGGAGAACAGTGAGTGAGAGCTAGAGAGGTGAAGGTGGATGAGGCGTTGGAGGGAGACGTTGACGAACTGGAGTGCGCCCAGGCGCGGAGTACTTGACGGTTGTCAACAAGGCACTGCAATACAAATATGTACAAATATCAGAATACTTCGGACTTTCCTACAATGGGCTAAACCACCATTCTGGTATCATGGGCGGTGTGCCACGACGTCTGGTACAGTGGTCTAATGTATTATGAAACTGCTCTGGAACGTTCAGTTGTTATCCACAGTTCCATGAGAACTGCTTCTGAACTTTGATTGAGTCAGGTTCGCCGCCATAAGACCTCATGCAAGAAGGTGCAATACCTAATAACTGGCTGAGCAGGGAACCAGAAAGTCACAGTATAAGGGAATGGAGGGTAGGTACTTGATGATTGGCTGAACAGGAGTTGAACGTATCTCTACCGGCCCACTCAGCAAAATTGATTTAAGTCTTTGAAGCACGCTCAATCCTTCTGGATGTTGGACACATGCAGAGCACGTTGTGGGAAGTGACAGGCTATCTGAGTCTCACTGACAACGATGTCTTCATTAACATTCTATCTCTACTCAGGGTGCTCCCCTTAAGCAAAATGACATGATATTAGTGACAATGTGTGGTGATTGGGTATATCTGCAAGTAAATAGTGCTACAGCGCTGTTGCAAGATATTTGACATGAAGCATACAAGATGCCAAAGTACGTACGTACCAGGGGACGGCATCTTCTCAACCAAAATAGTCCTCTTTAACGAAAACCGCGTCTTACACGCCAAGGGCGAGGTCTTGGCAGAGATCAAGAATTGATAAGAGCACCTGATCTCACAGTCATGTGAGCACTGCACTGCAAAGGCGTAATCGTAACACCTGCAATAGCGTCAATGCAAACTTCGTGAATGCCTGCAATAGTGTTGATGTGTGTGGTGCAGGAAATTCTGCTGAGAAGTCAACAGAAACAGCTGACCACCGGCAAAGGAGGGAGTGAGCGTGGGCTAAGCGCAAGCGATATATGGATAACGCCATAGCGCGGAGACGGAGCGGACGGAACGGCGGGCCGGTAGGTGCAGGGCCTGGTACAGGCGAGATGTGGGCAGTTAGGACACGCGAAGATTCTGGGGGCGGAGGAACGTGAGTCCCAGAGCAGGCGCATAACAGACCCATCAGCACCGATGAGAATGCCTGCATGTTGAAGGTATCTAGTCAATGCACAAGTGCCTGTCCAGCATAGATGCTCGTCAAGGACATGAATTAAGCTACTACTATGACTAGACCACCTTATCCTGCTGGCTATAGACCCTACGTATGTTGAGTAGCATCAGGAAAAACCGTCTGGCGCTGAGGAGCCTTGAGGGCACCGCCACTTTCTCAAGGCGCCTCCAGGCTCCTCAAGGCTCTTGGCAGTCTTCACGGCACCTTAGGACACCTTAGCAGTTCTTGTGTATTGTAACCTGCATTAAATATAATGAACAAGCAGACAACTTTTATTTTGGACGCAATGGAGCAGATTTGGCAAACACCAGCAAACAGATCAAGCAGACAATTCTTATATGGTAGCTATGAACAAAATGTATTCTCACAACACACTAGCTATACAATATGTATAAGGGGTGAGAGACAGCAAGCGGGGCGAGATGGCGGCACAGGGGAGATGGCAGCGGGGGCGAGGGCAACAGCGACAGCGCAAGAGAGAGACAGCGAGGCGAGGGGGATGACAGCGGGGCGAGAGGGCATCAGGGCGAGAAAGCGAGGGGAGGGCATCGGGGTGAGAGGCGTGGGAGAAGCGAGGGAGACAGTTGCGTGAGGAAGATGGCCACCGGGCGGGAGAGACGAGGGAGAGGGCACCGGGCGAGAGAGAGGCGAGGGAGGGGCGAGAGAGACGGGAGACGGGTGACGGGCGACAGGCGAGGGCCGACGGACAAGGGAGACGGGAGACGGGCGAGGGCCGACGGACAAGGGAGACGGGAGACGGGGCGAGGGAGACGGGCGATGCGGTCGGGGCGAGGGAGATGGGAGATGGGCGAGGGAGACCAGGGAGATGAGGGGGATGAGAAGGCGAGGGAGATGAGAGGGCGAGAGTGGCGGCGGGACGAAGACGAGGGGGCAAGGGAGGCGGTGGGACGAGGGAGACGGAGAGGGACTCGGAGGCAAGAGCCGCGGGGGGGAGACGGGGGCGAGCGAGAGGGCGGCCAGGGAGACGGGGCGACAGAGACGAGGCGGCGGCGAGACATTGGCAGCGGAGGCGAGAGAGCGGCGGCGGCAAGAGAGTGAGAGCGGGGCGGCGACACGGCGGGAAGGCGGCGGGAGAGGCGGCAGGGGACAAGACGGCGGAGTGAGCGCGCGAGAGGAGATGGGGCGACCGAGAGGAGACGGCGGAGAGACGGTGGCGGGCGAGGCGGCAAGGAGGCGGTGGCGGGATGGAGACGGCAGCGAGGAGAGCGACGGCAGCTGGGCAAGAGAGAAACGGTGAGGGACAGCGGGGGCGAGATAGAGGAAACGACGGCAGTGGATTTTGGCGAGAGGTCAGGCGCTGGCACGAACGTGCCAGTGCCTGACCTCTCGCCAAAATCCACCGGAAGACCCGTCGACGGCGGTCTTCGAAGACAGAGCCGTTGGGCTCATGTGGGGGGAAGGAGAGGAGACGAAGTCGTCTCCTCCTCGCGCGCCTGAAAGCCGAATGGACTTACCTGGATCCACCCGCTCCTCCACTCCCGTCAACCCAGTCTCCATTCTTCCTGCCATCCCTGCTCCCACGCCTCATCCTGATTCTCCTACAGGTCTTCGACTGTCGGCGTTGGGCTCGCATAGTGGATGTGGAGGTGAGAGATGGAGGAGGAGGCGGGACAGAAGCAGGATGGACGAAGCGAGTCGGTGCATTCGCCGCCCGGCTTTGCGTGCGGCGCACGCAAAGCCGGCGTCTGTGCACCGACTCCTCTTCGTCCTGCCACCTCACCGTGGTGGCTGCCCGCTCGTCTCCCTCCACCTCCCTTCCACTTTTCTCTTCATCTGCTTCGTTTTCCTCCAAGACTGCTAATCCGTAGGCACTCCATCGGCGACATCAACTGCTCCCAAGCCATCAGGAGAACCGCGCTACTTCCTCGCTTTCATCTCGGTCTGGGACTGCGGTGCGTCTTTTTCTCCCTCCTCTCCTTTAATCCCGTCACCTCGCCATAGGAGCGTAATGGGCAGTTAGCCCGCGACTCACGCACGCCCACCAGCGACCACCTACATTTTGGGAAGTGGCGGCGCTGGCACGTTCGTGCCAGCGCTCCGCCTTCGCCAAAGGAACTCGGCAAGAGCGCGAGCGGAGTCATGTTGTCCCCGCGTCCCCGTCACCCTGCTGTCTCCCTCGCCACGCCGTCTCTCTCGACCCCGCTCTTCCTCTGACACCCCCGCCGCCTCTCTCTCGTCATCGTCTCCCTCGCCCTGACGTCTCTCTCGCTTTGCTGTCGCGCTCACCCCTGTTCTCTCTCTCGCCGTCACTGTCAGAGTCTCTGGTGGCGGCCGCAAGAGACTGCCGCCGCCGTCTCTCTCCCTCACGCCGCAGCTCTCTCTCTCGCCACTGCTCTCTCGCCTCACCGTCGCCATCTCTCTCTCGCCGTCTCGCGCCGCTCTTTCGCCCCCGCTCTCCCGCTGGAGCCGCCGTGTCTCGCCCCCACTGTCACGTTTGCCCCCTCTCCTCTCGCGGTGCTTGCCCCGCTGTCTCTCCCACCGCTCTGCTCTCTCGCTCGCCTCGCCGCCCTCTCGCTGTCGTTTTGCTCACCCCTGCCTTCTTGTTTGCCCCCGTCTCCTGTCTCTCGCCCCCATCTCCTATCGCTCGCCCCGTCTCCTTTCGCCGCGCTCATCGCGCTGTCTCTCTAGCCGCGCTGCTGTCTCCCTCACAGCTGTTCTCTCGCTGCCGCCTCCCTCGCCCTGCTGCAGTCTCCCTTATCCTGTCTTGTCTCGCTCACCTCGCTGCCCTCTCTCTCTCGCTGCCGTCTCACTCGCCTCTCTAGGCAATGGCAACACACAGTGTTGCCATTACCAGAGACCTCAGTCTCCTCCAAACCAAGTCTTTAGCACTGTAGTTTTACTGTTGTCCATGTTGGTACTACTGTAGACTTGAAATATATTTGATTTTATGCTCATTGCAGTGTGCTATGGAGTGACAGAGAGAAATTGAGACATACCTTGGGCCAACCCTAAGAACCTTGATGTGTTCCCAAGACGCCTCAAGGTGCCTTGAAGGCGTCTTGAAGGCGTCTTGAAGAAATTCTACCCAGGAGGTAAGCCTTCAAGGCGCCTCACGGTCCTTGGCAACCTTGGCGCCTTGAGTGCCCTCAAGCGCCCTCGAGTGCCCTGTGGCTCCTTTAGGCTGTGCCAAGGCTGAGTGGCTTTTTCCTGATGTATTGTTACTAGCAAAATATGGGTGTATATCCCAACCATTACGATCATTCACCCAATGTTCCGCTTCCTTGTCAGTATGACAAACTAGGGATGCACGTATCCCAGTGTATAGTAGGTTAAAGTGAGTGATGTGGCAAGATGGAAAAACGAAAAGGTCGCCTGAAGTAAGAGGAATAACAAGGCGGGGCTCATAAAGGCAAAGCTCGCCTCCCTGAAATGTGCCAATAGGCATTACCAAACAGGCTTTGAAGTCTTTACCGTCCCGGTGCCCCAACGTCGCGACATTGAAATTGAGAACGAAACCTGCAAAGGGGTATGCTGGACATGCTGAAGATCCTGGAAGGACTTCTGCAAATATCTTGAGTTCGGCATAGAGATCGGGGAGAAGGATGCGCATCTATGAGATAAATGGACATTAGAATAGTATTATAAATGCTAGGTATGTACGTGCGTACGTACCTTCTCTGCAATCCATGCAAAGACTTCCTCGAAGCTATTACAGAGATTGGCGTACTCCTCATCGTTGATGTGTGCATCCTTGGACAGGTAAGGAGTCATCTGACTATAGTTCGCCTGGCGCGAAGAACGTCCTGACTGGAACTGCATAGGATGTGCATCCAGAGGTGCTCCGTCTCCCTAGATTCTATTATCAGTAGCGTGTCGTGCCCAAAGCATGCCTCTGCTTACCTTCTCACCGTTGTGGGAGTAATAAGAGAAATGAATAGCTTGAAATTCCATCTCTTGAACGTGGGTGGTGGCATTAGTTAGAATGGGATGAGCTGGCGTACTTTTCATCGTGGTGAGAATAGCAGTCTCAAGTCCTGCACGCATAGTGGGGGGCATTGATCCAACTATGAGACCTAGCAAGGATCCATCGCTACACTTGAGATGGACGTCCTTTCTGTTGTAGCAATTATGAGGCATGCAAACATAACAATATCCATCACAAGGTCACTTACCCAGCAAAAACCTCTCTTCCGATCTTGAGATACTCATCAGAGGTGCGGAAACCGTCTATAGTGTAGTGCTCCTGCAACTGAATCAGACCGCCAAATGAGATACGTTACATTATGCAAGATAGCTACTTGAAGCATACCTGGTGTTCGACTTCCTGCATGGTGCTTGTCACGCATGCATGAGCAGCGATAACGCGCTCCAGAGTTGTCCACTCGCTACGTTGACTCTTTGACTTCCCCTCCAGTACGAATTTCACGTTCTCTGCAGCGCTGATGTTAAAGCACGTTTGAATAACAGAACACTCCGTGTCTGCATTCAACAGAGGAGTGCGCGCAGTTGAAGGATCTGCGCGCACATCCTCTGCATCTGAACAGGGGGTGACCGCGCGCTGCCCACTATTCAGTGGAGAGACATTGTGAGTAAGTTGATGAATGGGAATAGCAGGGACTGCGTCAGGGGTGGAAAGGAACACTGGATGCCAAACCGCCCAGTCGCGTTTAACTAATGCGAAGTCACTTCAAATAAGTCAGCAATATTCTACCACCACAGTAATAATTCCACTTACACGGTGTTGATAGCACAGAAAAAGCGGTCGCTGAGCTCTAGATCTGAGCAGTGTATAGTCGCCTGAAGGCCGTGCTGGACAAGAAGAGCACTGGAAAACAGCGCCGACATAGAGATGGGTATTTCCTTTGCCAGCTTCCCAACAAGGGGCAGAAGGCGTAGGCGCACGTCCTGTAATGCAGCTCCATTGGCTGATGGACCCTTGTTAACATTTAGTTCAATAATAACCACAATTGCTTACCGTTTGGCATACGAAGGTTATGAGCCATGGCATGGATGGTCGACCACGCAGCCTTGCATACCACGCAACTCATCCTGCGTTGGGCGATTATCATGAGGAGGTATACCGTCCCTAGGCGCAAAGAGCGTTGAAGGTTTAACACTTGTAGTGGAAAAAGAGAGAAGAAGCGCACCTGCCACTGCCAACGCCGCATACTTCTGACCACGACTCACCCAGCGCCGATATGTGGCTGGATCTACTAGGCCAGGTCCTACGTAGTGATCATACACCTGCTCCCCGCTCTCCATATTGTGTGTCTTCATTACACTAGGCCTGGTTAGATGCGTAAAGCAACAGTTGAAATGCCAACCACGCACCTGTCGACTTTGATAACCAATTGCACCAAGTTCATCATAGATGCAAAGGTAGCCGCTCCGACAACTGCCTGGGAACGCTGACAACGCTTGATGATTGCATTGAGAGAATCGCTAGTCAACGCAGTATCTGCATCCTGCCAGGGATTCCCAGCAGCGATAGACTGTAGGTTGTTCACCCAGGTCCGACAATGCTCGCTGTCCACATTGCTCTCAAAGCCCTGAGCCAGCTGCTGGAGCAAGCTCAATGCCTTGGGATCGTCAGGGATGAAAGGCTGATCAGCGACAATCCAACGTAGGAGTGTAGGCTCATCGTGGTCACCGGCGTCCAATGCTGCGCTGGCGTTGCGCGTTTGACCCTCTTATAGGCTACGCGCGCGATTGCAGATCCATAGCGCACGGTCAGGGTCTCCTCCTCCTCCTCCCACACCACCAGGATCGCCACTGCCAGTTGCGCTCTTGCGCTTGCGTGTTCTTGCATTGGTACCAGAGGACCGCGTACCAGCAGATGTGGATGCTGCACCAGTTGGATGAGCATTGTTGAGGGTCCGGACATGCGAGCGCGCATGTGGAGCAGCACTGTTGAGGGCGAATACGATTTGTTGGCCACCTGGTGAGTTAGGGAGCGTAGCGTGATCTGACACCAGGTGCGCATTACTCTGAGTAACATTAGTTGGACGTAAATGGCCTGACAATGATAGTCACATACCTGAAGGGGACTGGGTGGGAGACCTTGTAGAGTTTGAAGGGTAGAGAGGGGCGTAGGATGCAGGGTGGGCGACGGTGTCACGTAGTGCGTACTGCCCGCCTGAAGGTGCCCTAAGCGCTGTTGAAGACGATCCAGAAGTCCTTGAAGCACTGGATCGTCCAACACCACACGCCCGAGGTATTGGACCAATGCATGCTCTTCGTCAGCGCTGAGGTTGGTCATGCAAGGCGGCAATGGAGGACAGAGTATGGTAGAAGAAGAGGATGCAAGGGCGACGCACAATGCCTGGCGCACTTGACACATGAAACAGTGATGAAGCTGCCACTGCGCTTTGAGTCTTGGCGCCCTTGACAGGTGATGATTTTGAGGGTGGGCACAGGGATGGTGGGATAGCGAGATGTACAATGTATTTCATAGTGGAAAACATACAAAACACGCGTCACATACAAGGTGTACAGTGACCCGCCACACCGAGAAGCCCACCACTGTACCACAGTGTCCACAGACTTGCAATGTGGAGGGCAGGATCACAACACGCTAGAAGCGGGGTCAGGGACGCGAGAACAGCGCTACTCAGATGAGACGTACCTTTTTTCACTCGTCCTAGTCCTCCCCAGGTCCTCCCCAACCCGAGTCCTCATTCTTCTCAAACCTCGAGTCCTCCTCCTTCTCCTCCATCTTCTCCAACCTGTAGGGCTCAAAAGGGCAGACATTGAGCGAATGAGCGGAGGGTAGGACAAGGAGGGGGAACAGGGTGAGCGAAGTAGCTGGAGGCACAAAGTTGAGGCGTTGGGCGCTCGATGCGGCTGCGGTGGGCGGCATATGCAGCCGCATCGTTCCACTGCCCAAAACGGTGGAATGCCCGCCCCCTGTGTTTCATCGTCGGCTGCCCCCCCCCGGCGCCGCTGTTCCACCATATTTGGGCAAGAGAGCCATGGCTCTCTTGCCCAAATATGGTGGAACAGCGGCGCCGGGCCGCCATTCGTTCTCTGGCACGCTCCTGTTGCTCGCTCACTGCCGCCACACCCATTCCTCGGTGCTCGCCCATCTGCTCGCTATTGTCAACCAAGGCGGCTTTCTTGCTTACCGCTCAACACCTGTTACGCCAACGTCCAGCGCGACGAGCACCACGCTCCTAGGCGTATTCCATCCCGCCATCCACGTCATCCACCTCTCCCTATACATGGCGGCCCAACGCCTCGTGCATCAAGCAACGATGCCAAGTGGTGGCCGCCTGTGTAAGTGGTGCAGGAGGGAGCAGATCGAGAGAAGGGAGCGGGGAGGGAGAACTGTGAGGAGAGGGCGCTGAAGCCAAGGTACGTACTCACCCATTGTTTTCTCCTTCCCTCCCAGCGCACAAGAACGGGATGAGTAGCTGCTCATCCCAGCGCTTTGTCTATTGGACAACATCCTCTTCGACATCCTCGGGAGCTGCTACTCTCGGGCGTCGTCACCTCTGTAATGTGGGTCGCACACGCAGCTGGGAAGACCGCCTCCTCGGACGACTTTCAGACAGACTCTCCGCACCAAATGCACAGGATCACTGCCTTCCCTTCTCCCCCAAGGCGCACGTACTCGGACGATTACTCGGATAAAAACTCCATCCACAACATCCGCGAAGTGGAGGCCACCCTCAGCATAGGCGATGACGAGATCGCCAACACCGAAGATGCCCTCACTGAACTCATGGCGGCTCGTCCGTCGGTGCGTCCGATTACTCCTCCCAGACTGGCTACACTGGTCAATACAGCGCCACTACGTCTGTGACGCCTACGAGCTACCTCTCCGACAGCTATCACACCATGAAAGACGCCCTTCTCAATCGCGAACGTAGGGTTCTCAGCACTATTTCCAAGCACACGGAGGAACGCTCGAGACCAACCTCCTTTGCCCGGTCTGGTAGTGAAGGCAGCTTCCATGTACGCCAACATCCCCACGACCGAGTACAGGAGGTCTGCCGCCTTCGAGGGCTGCCACAGATCCGAGCGGTGCGAACTCGCCCGCCATACAGGCTACTGGGCGTGTCATGGGCGTTCCTGGGCGCCGCGCTAAGGAGCTTATCACGTTCTTTGAAGAAAAGCGGACAGAGACGGAGTCCTCCTGTCTCTTCGGGCATGCACATACCCTCTCTGCGCCTATGGGGCCACGCTCGCCTGCCCCTCGTTCTCCTGTGCCGCGTTCTCCCAGCCCCTACACCACCACTATGAGTCAGTCGCTGTCTACCTTCCCATACACGGCTGGCTCGACGAGTTACGGCTACGGGAGCTCGACCTACGGCTACAGATCGCGTCCCTCCTCCCGACCAAGAGCAGGGAGGCTGCGTCTGTGTCGTCTTCCGGACCCATCACTACGATGTCCTCCACGATCTCGCCCTGCGGCACCCCCCTCACCTCGGAGTCGCGCTTCACTCCCACCACTAGCAACACATTCATTCAAACTCGCTCGGGGACCGAGACGCACACCCGCACCATCTCCGCGGCAGCTCTGCTTCTGGTTCGGTGACCGGTGTGGGCTCGTACTCAAAAACACGTTCACCGGCTTCACGTCGACCACCATGCCCACTTCATCGCTGCATCGCCCGCAGACATCACCCCGTTCTCCACTCACCTTTGTGCGCAACATTGTCGCTGCCTGGAAGGAGCGCACACCCTCACTGGGTAAGTCTGCCCGTTCGGGTGCAACAACGCCTTCCCCCACTCAGGGTGAGGAGGGCGGTGCATGGCGCGAGCATGAGTGGAGACCCGACGCTCAGCACGAGCGCGATGCGCACCGTGACGTTCGACATTGAAGAGCTGGAACAGTATGCCAATGTGGGCGGCGCACAGGAGGTAAGTTGCCGTCATCAAATTCTGCTTCGTGGAAGTCAAATATCTGACAAGTCACTACAGGGAGGTGCCCGACCGTGCATTGTCGATCTCAGAGCGCTCGAGCACGCGTTCTCCGACTGGGTCGATCCGCACCATCAGATCCATGACCAGCACTATGGGTTCGCACTTTTCTGGAACTGGCTCCGCATCCACAGTTTACGTCCCTCATTTGGACGAGCTGTCGGACATCCAGTCTCTTTCGGGCTCCAGCGGTCTCTCCCAGCGTCCTTCTCTTGTGTCCGCTCACCACACCCGTGCTACGGACGGTGCGGCGGTATCCTCGCAAGGCTACCTGTACCCAGGTGACCCCCGTGTAAACGCCCCCAGCCGCAGCTCTTCGCTCTGGTGTACTAGCTCGATGACCGACCTAGACGAGGAATTCGCGTCTGCGCTCCGCCGTGCGCACGAGGGCCGTCCCGGCCTTGGCTTCAGCCGGAGTCTCGTGGGTGGCCTCTCCGTGAGCGATGGCTCTCCTGTGACACTGTCAAGTGGTCCGAGGCTTGGAGGGCGCGTCTACGTGTCTCCACCTCTGTCTGCTAGGGGCGGTTCTGCCAGGAAGAGCTGATCGTCGGGGTTGGAGGTGTCGAGTGCGCTATCCGCCAACCACTTCTTTGCTGCACGCTCCCAGACACCGTCGACGTCGAGCTTCTACTCGTCGTCCTCCTTTATGCATGGGCTGACACTGACGGACACAACGGACACGGGGACCACCACTGGCACTGGAACTGTGACCGGGACAGGTACAGGAACCCTGACAGTAGGAAGTACATCAGGCCTTGTCACGGACGAGTCGATCGAGATCGTTTCGAGCACCGGGACGGCTGTCGTCACGTTGATGTTGTTGTACCAGGGAACAGACTCTGCTTCACTTCTCAGCGACTCTCATATGGGCTCGAGCAACCTTACGCCTACGTCTTCTTCGTGCACTGGCCTTCGCATTCTTGGCCAACGTCGGCGTGCGTCTCCTCGCGCGACAGTTTGACATAGAGCTTTCGGACATCGGCTTACGCCACCTCGCCGTGCCTGACCAACTGCACTACGACCGCAACCCTTAGCCCAAGTGTAACACCTCCCCTATCATCCTCGCCTTCTCCTACGTCAGTCTCCACTCTCGAGCAGTACTGCACGCCCTGTCCCTCCAGTGGCGCTCAGTGGTGTGCGTGATGACCTGGCGGGTATTCATCAACAGATTGCGAACTTGCTGGATCTTCAGGACACTTCTAACCAACGTAGAGCTGTGTGAGTGTCCTGTGCTGATGCCGATGCCCATTGACAACCGCCATTGCATGTACCCAGGCATGGCGCACACAGGTAAATTCCAAAGAGTACGTTCTGGTTACTTGGGTCCTTGTTTTATGTACGTAGCATAGACAATGACAAAGCCTTGAATCGAAATAATCTTGTACAAGTTCACTGCATGCTTGTAAACCAGCCCCATGCTAGATGTTCGTCCAGCTTCCCTGCAACTTGATACCCAAACCTAGTGTACTCGCGCGCCCGTTGCCTAGCATTCGTGCTGTTGAACTCCACCCTCCAGTGGCCGTTAGCACCCCTGGTCCAATCATATGCCAAAATGTCAGCGAGCTCAGAGATCGCCTTGTCCAGGCTGTCTGCTGTCTTGGGCAGATAGCCATATTTTTTGGCCTGGCTCACGATGTCGTAGGCGCCACCACCTTCACTCTTCAGGTCCTCCTCCAACTCCTCGATGGCTCCTTCAATGTCGAGCCCCTCATTGGGGAGAAACAGAGTGACAGAGATGTTGTTGAGGCGGCCGCCGTTGACTTGAGCAGTCCATGGGTGGAAGATATCCTTGGCTGCGCCCTTGGAATAAGGAGGCCATACGACGTATACTGGAATGTGGCGGTAAATGTTAGGGACATTTTGGAAGGCATGGACCTGCCCTGGCCAATGTTTGCTGCACCAAAAATCCAGTCTGGGAGGGATAATCTATCTCAACAGCGTTAGAGGCCCTGGAGACGTGATTACCAGGATGCAACTAAAAATTTTACCTTGCCCTCAGTCCCCCCTTTCACATACTGGGAAAAATGCACTGGAATTTCCTGTTCACATTAGGATGAGGGATTTTCAAGCATGAATGCAAATGTACAAGTACTTACAGTAGCTTCACCCCATGGACGCAGACGCAACAGCTGCAGGGACAGAGGAAGATAGGCGGCAATGGGTTGGTAGGGAATCAGAGGGGCTGGCTCTTTGCCATAGTAGCAGACTGTGAGGGTTTGAAGATGGGAAAACTCCGTCCAAGCATGCCGCGTAGAGACCCAATCCACCTTCCTGCTCACTGTATCGGATAGGATGAGGTCAATGTGTTTGACCCATTGGGCGCGCCCACAGGGCCCCATGGGATGCAGCTAAAGCCCAAAAATGCATTAGCATCTGGCATTATTCGAAAATTATACGAAATATGGCACTTACAGCAGATTGGAGGGTGCAGTTCAGCAAAGATTTTGCGGCACCAGCTGTTACCAAGACGACATTCCCGTACAGTTCTGGTCCATAGACGGCTAGGGCAGTTGAGAAGCTAGCTGCAAAGGCCAGCTTCTCCTGGTGTATCTTTGGGTCCTCCTCCAGCTTGGGGTCTGGTCTCAACATGAACGTCTCCAGTGAAAGTCTGTGGTTCCGGCGGCATCCGGGATCCACGTTAGATTTTCCTGAAAAAACCTAAAAATTGCGATTAAATGCTGTAGGCTATGGCATGTTCCAGAAGTTGACTCACTAGTTTCCAGATCATGAGCCATAGCTCTGCTGGCTCCTGGTGCATACGCAGGCGTTCGGCGGGAGATAACAACATAGTAGAGAGAAGCTGTGCAAGCCAAGAAGCGCCGAGACGGGGCGTGCCATGAAACATCCAGGTGCTTCTCGCACTCCGAGTGTACCATGACTTTACTCCTCTCCCCTCTAGTCCAGTCCAGCTATGTTCCTTCCCTCTCTGTTGGTGCGCTGCCCCAGCATGCCTCCAAACTTATCCTCTGCTTCAGCATGAAGCCACCCCAAGGTGTGCTCCTTCCCGTGCATGCGTCGATCCTGCATGGAGCACAAGTCAGGCGGAGCACAAGTCAGCCAGCGCATAGAGCATGACGCCACATGCCTATTTCTCTCTCCTCCTCCTCTACTCTACTTGGGCCCCCCTGCATGTTAAAGTAAATACGTACACATTTGCACCCAATTCAGGGTGTATACCATTTTTGGAGAACGTAAACAGTTTAGAATTCTGAACACAAGTACGTTGGATACTAAGTAATCACTGAGTAACTAACTTGCGCAGAACAGCATCCACAATCTCGTCCTCGTGAGTCAAGATTTTGTTGTCGCGTAACATCTGGATAGTGATATCTTTGCATGCAGGATGTACGTCGTTAACTTCCACCCTATCAAGCATTTCCAACAGCTCCCGCCCAGGCGTAGCTCCCTCGGGGTGCATGAGATGACGTGCGACCTTCATCTTCCACTTACGATCCCAGCCCACCTCACATTGCAAATGGAAGGAGCAAGCAGGGGCTTCACGGATAGGAGGTACGTGGTAAGCAATGGCTCGGCGGTGGGAGTCAATACGGTAGCGGGTGTCGGTTACCGTGAACGTTGGATCTTCGCCCATACGCTGCACCTCAGATAGGCGTAAGGGGCTGAAGGGGATGGATACTAACTCCCTGAAGCCAGATTTGACCCAATCCTTGATCCCGTTACGAAGTCCGAGAGAGAAACGGGCCACAGGACCGAAGCTGGGCAGCGCCTCAAGCGCTGCTTGCACGTCGGCCTGGGCGGTCTCATACTGGAAGAAGTGGCCTAGGTTGAGGATAGCGGTTAACGCTTCCTCGTTCCCCTTGGGGAGTATACTATAGAGGTACTACTATTTATTGTGTATTTTCTAACAGATTGATCGATACTCACTGACGAAGTTGATAATCCAGAAACCAGTCGAAGTCCTGCTGGCGTACGTCTGGGATAACGACAGGGCTCTTGTCGCCTAGACCTTCACCAGCATCTTCTGGACGCAGGGACAGCATCGTCTGGAAGAGTCCAGAGTCCAACTCGAGGTATGAACGGTTCAGATTGTAGAGTGTATTGCTAGTGGAAAGCTAGAGCTCCACTAATGAGCGTCGTCAAACCCAGAAGTACTGTTTACTTACCTCAATCACTAGGTTTCCATCGCTGAAGTAATAGCGTGGATGCCTTTGCATGGCACGTACATTTTGGGAGGAAGAGTACGCCATGATAGACAGAGACAAGGATGGCGAGCTGGAACTGGCGCGGTTGGGAGCTTAAAATTGGGCATCAACACGTGGAATAGGTGTGTACGCGGGCGTGAATGTGCACAGTTTACGTTTGATCCTGTTCTCCGGTGATCTTATTCAGTTTAGCATCTCTAAGGCCCACACTCACCATGTCAACACACGCACGCCCTCTACATCTTCCACTCCTTCCGCAATTGCAACACCCAACGCAGTGGCCCACAACAGTGCAAAAGGCCTTTGGTGTCATCTCAGAGGCTTACGCCAAGGCGAATCAGCTACTCCGCCTTGAGGATGGCGATCCTATATGCCTACGCCTGCACTCAGAACGCCTCACCCGAAGGATCACACCTCTTCTACGGGACCTTGTAGAAAGAGTTCAGCACGCCCAATGGGCATCTCAGTGTTTTCAGGCAGTGGAGGCGACAGTTCAAGAACTAAACCATGCAGCGACCTCCGCTGATAGGATGTACGTCTTCCTCTTATCTATGTTTCCACCAACATTTGACACGAGAAATAACCTCTAACACATATCTAGACGCATGGACATGCTAGTCAAGCCTGAGGTCGTCACCGTGGTTCACACTGGACGCAGAGGGCGTCCAGCTCTTGCCATCGATCCAGAGATCTTGAAGGAAGCCATGTCAACGAGTAGGAAGATCTCCATTAGCGCACTCGCTCGTGCCCTTCACGTCTACCGCCATACGGTCAGCAAACAACTTCAGGCCCACAATATTCCTTCTTCTCAGTACTCTGCTATCACCGAGGAAGAGCTCGATACGCTTCTTCGTGCATGGAAGGAATTGTGGCCTGAGTCTGGGATCAGATACGCATCAGCTTTCCTGAGTGGGCACGGTCTTCGCATACAGCGAGATCGCATCAGCGGATCCCTTCGCCGAATCGACGGACTGGGTCAAAAGCTCAGAAATCACCACACCATTGACCGCGGTATCTAAGTCGTCCCCTTTGCGAATTACCTCTGGCACATAGATGGACACCACAAGCTAATACGTTGGGGAATTGTCATCCACGGTGGTGCCGATGGATTTGACCGCATGGTACGTACCTTTCTCTGCGCTGGGTGCCACCGGTGATGATGCGCAGCTAATATCTACTTATACAGTTGCTTATGCTTCGTGCTAGTACCAACAATCTCGCTTCCACTGTTCTCGACCTCTTTCTTGAGGCCGTGGAGGTCTTGGAGCCCCATCCCGGAGTGCAGCGGTGATCGTGGTGGAGAGAATATGGAGGTTGCAGTTTGGATGATAAGGCACGGGGTCCAGACTGTGCCGTTCATGTGGGGAAGGTGAGTGATCTACAATTGCTTCAGGGACCAGTAGCTTATGTGTTATCGTCTTTAGCTCTACTCGCAACACCCGCATTGAAAGAATGTGGCTGGAGGTTGGCACGCAGTTTGCCATTCGATGGCGTGCATTCTTTACCCGCCTCGAGCGCTGTCATCGCCTTGATCCGGAAAAGCCTGGACATCTGTGGCTACTTCACACTCTTTTCCTTGCTGAGATCAACGCGGACTGTTCATCCTTTCAGCATGACTGGAACAGTCACTCCATCTCCGGGCGTGGGAAGGGGCGTACCCCCGAGGTATGTAAGCCCAGTCTCAAATGAATATCTGCTATTTACAATAAAGTGTTAGGATATGCGTTTCTTGTCCCACCTCGAGCATGGATACCTTCCTAGCGATGATCTCGATAATGTCCACCCAGATCTCTTATCCCGCTACTATAGTACTGAAGGTCCAGAGCAGCGCCGCCATCCAGACCACACAGGTGCAGGCCATTACGACATGGATTCTGACTCCGAACCTCAACATGATGAGGAGATGACAAGAGATGTAGATCCTGAACTGGAGGAACATATCGCCGCTGATCAGGAGCACCACGTTCGCCACCCACCTATCCCAGTTCCCGAGGGTGGATGTCCGTTTGAATCACCAGAGCTTCTTGCCACATTCTTCGAGTGCCTACGAGAAGTACGCCAGCAAGATATTATACCCTAGTATTACGGACTTCGGGAAGATGAATGGGAGAACAGCGAGTACGGAGATGAGGAGACCGTGTCATTCGGGCGGCGTGGGCGCAAGGTAGATGTCCCTCTTCCCTTTCAGATTTGGTATTCTCGTGCCGCTAGGTGGGCGCAAGGTCTGGAGATTATGACCCAGTTACTCATGTTGCAGGAGGGCGAGATATAATGGAACTACGTAGATTATCGGGAACTATTTGATGTTGTTTGCTATCCAGGGACACCGGGTCAAAATCCTCATTTGACGCTCTGACCAGACACGTCGTCGCATCTCTTCCTCTACCAACTTTACCTTCACCTCATATTATTCACATCTTTCTACTCATGGCATCCATTTCTACTCTTTATTGCACGGCTTTTAACACTGATGGCACGCGCTGCAATTGCACGCATTGGTCCAAGCGAACTCGCAAGGATCAGTGTCGTGGTTGTCATCACGCCCAGTCCTACCACCAGCCTAGCCCACCCACTATCTCTCAGCAAGAGCCCCCTCCTTCTCAGCCTACTATTTCCTCCATTGTCGCAAAGGTTACTGCCCGCCAAGGGCTTCAGCCCCGTATCACCAAGGAAGAAGCTTATCTTGAGGCCAAAACGGGATTCCGCCCCAAGAGAGTCACTTCTTCCGCGTCAGCAAGTGCTGCAACGGGCAGCTCATGTCGTGCTGGAACAAGCCAGGTAAGTTACCACTACTTTGCTCACAGGCACTAATTGAACTAACCGTAAATTTTCTTTCTAGGCACGGAAGGGTAGTGCCACGAGCACGAAGGGGAAAGCATTTCAGGAGAAGCGCACCAACGTTGGATATGTTATGCTCCATCCAGGGGGCTTGGACGATGGTGTGAGTACTCGCCCTCCTGATCGCAACTGAACTGTTACTCAATGAGTATACAATAATTATGCAGGCTACAGGACCCGATGGTTTTCCACGCTTTCAACTGTTCGATACCACGTTTCCTGGGCCTGATCTCAAGCATGCCCTTGGCGCTGCTGGTCTCATTGCCTATCCACGTCAGGCAGGATCTCAGGCCCGTGGTGGCGAGATCCAAGCTCTATCGTTTAGCCCTTCGTGGAGCCAGACTCGTATCGATGAATGGCTGCGGGGACTCTTCCCACAGTTTTTTGATTACTGCGACCTGCGTTACGGAACCCGTGAGGGTGCACATCGCTGCGATTATCACTGGGCACTTGTGGAACGTGATAGAAAGACGATCACCCTAGTACGGAAGCCTGATTCCCTCACCGGCGAGGATCTCTATCGTGCCCGTTCCACTCTAGGGTGTTCCACATCTATGTCTTGTCTCATCTTCGGTGCGTAAACTCTCCTTCGCTCAGTCACAAGATGCACAACGAACACTCACATTGCTTTCTACTTAGTGTCCCGTTATACCATCATTCCTGCTCTCTACACAGACTTCACACGCGCCATCGACCATGTGTTGGAAGGCACCGTTGATGACTTCGAGCGCGAAGCCACCGTCCTCCTGAAAGCCGCCAACCTCAAGACATCTGACGATGAGGGCAACGACTCCGACTCACCATTGTCGAGATTGTCATCTCCGGAGGCGGTCATCATTGGGAAGGGCAAGGGCAAGGCGGTGGAGATGCAGAGCTCAGATGCTGAATCTAGCGACGAGGATGGGGCAGAGCCTGAGATCAAGCAAGGGCGGAAGGTATCATCCTCTTCCTCAAAGTCTTCAAGCTCACGTCGCTCCACATGTCTTGCATCAATCTCCAAATCCCAGTGTGGTCAGAAACGCCGGCGTTCCCCCACACCTAGCTCTGATGGCGGCGATGAAGACCTTCGTCGCAACACGAAGCGTGCTAAGGGTTCATTGAAGCGTGGTGAGTGTTCTAACTGGTTGTTCACCATACTGCCAATGGTGTTGAGGTTCCGGCGTAGTAGACTCCCCTATCGCCATCTCTGATGATGATGAAGTTACAAACCATCTGTTCCTATCCTCTCCTCACAACACCCCTCCTCCACCTCTGCTCAACCAGCTCGCTGCCCTCCCTTCAGCACCTACGGCATCTACTTCAGGTGGCGCAGCACGCATCCCTCATCCACAACGGGCATGGACCCCCAGCGACGACAACTACTATCTTGAAAGAGCCAAGCGGGGGCTTCCTTCTCCCTCCAAGCCTAAGTACAACCCTTGGCAGCTGGGCCGTCTCAGAAGCAAGACTAGGGACAGTAATGAGGTCATTGAAGTGCGTTTCTTCAAGCCTTATATTAGGTATATCTAATGTACATCTCCTTTCCTCCTAACGTTCAGCATAGTTTTCTGTTACATACGGTCCTGACTCTAGCTCTAGCTATGATATCTACGAACCTGCACCCTCGCTATTCATCACCATCTATATCTGCCACTTATTTTCTCATTGCTACCAGCAGGGGTATCCGTACCTACTACGCTATATGCCCACTCACAGGTTCCTCCCTATCTTGTCCAATCGCTACATATGCTACATATACTAATCCTGCATGCTAGATTTTGTCTACAACCATAAGAATTTCACGTCCATAGTACTAGTACTATAACACTCACAACTAGCACAACTAGTTGCATACCAGTCTCGGCGTATCCTGAACTTGCTACGTACTCTATGACATTGCTTGCTTACTAGCGATAATGTTACTTGTTCAGTTTCTCATTTTTTCAATGGTCTGAAAGTGTCTCACTAGTGCACACACTGGCCTAAGACATATGTAGGACTTCCGCCTGAGACTCGGGAGTTGGTAGGCGCCCGTCATTTGTACATGTCCCTGAAACGCCCAAGAACCACCTTCCGCCGCACCAACACCCTCTCCCCCAGATGCTCCGCTGGCCGCGCTCTGTTGAACATAGCCTTCTCTCTCTCTATCTCTCCCCATAGCCACCGTATCTGGTCCATCCACTGCCTATCATCCTTCTCCCATGAAGAGGCAGACAAGTCTCACCCCACGGATTCGAGTACGTGGTCAGGACAGGCACTACCCGTGAGTTGCCTATTTGAGTGCTGATACTCCTCTGTTTCAACTTTTCTAGGATCCATACTACGGTCATGAAGAGACCGCCAAGCTCTGCGCTAGATTCGTCACCCATTTATTTGCGTGTCTGGATCTCCCGCCACTCTCCACCGGCGTTCCTCCTGCACCTTCCCCTCCTCTCGCCAACTTCATCACCTATGCCCTCCAACGCACCCGACTTCATTCGTCCATTACCTTTGCGGCGCTCTACCTCCTCCAACGCCTAAAAGCCCGGTTCCCCACCGTGCGGGGGTCCTCAGGCCATCGACTATTTATTTCAGCCTTCATGATTGCTTCCAAGGTGATCTGCGACAATACGTACTCGAATAAGTCGTGGTCGATCGTCGGCCAGGGCATGTTCACCCTTCGGGAGATCAACCAGATGGAGCATGAGATGTGCTCCTACCTGGAGTGGCAGCTCAACATCGAGCCCAACGCGCTCAAGGAGTTCGAGGCAGGGGTGCGGTGCGACTTCAAGGGCCTCAGCCCGTATCCGCCGTACGTCCTTCCTTCTCCCGGGCCTTCGCCCATGCCCTCCACCACGGCGTACAATGGCCAGATGGGCGGCACGGCACCTACCCCTTCCTTTGCTGCGCGCTTGCAGCAACCACCATCGACTTCGCCACCGAAGCCGATACCGCCTCCCGTTTCTGTGCACACCGGCGCACCCCCATACTCCGCCTCATTCTCGCCTCACTGTCACGGTTTTTCGCGCCACGTTTGGTATCCTAGTCACAGCCACCAACCCTAACCCAGGGTTGACCCAGTTCCGGACTCCATACTGTACACTGATCATCATTATGTAATAGTAGCTACCTCTTTGTTCTCCTTTCGGACTGGCTCACCTGCCATCAGTACTCTAGCCTGCCCTGAAGGCAGATGGTCTGTGCACCTGTCATGTATAGTATATAAGGGCTGTGATGTGGGCTCAGAGACCTTAGATTCTGTCTCCTGTTCGCTCTCCCATCATCTGTAGGTAGCTTAACAGCCCCTGCCATCCTCTGCCTTCTAGTCTAGGCCAATCTATCTTGCACTTCTGTTGCCACCCTCTGCGTGCCTCCATCAGTGAGCCCTCACCTTTGTTTGTTTTGTGGCACAGTCGTTCGGCTGTGACATTAGACAGAATCTCACACCTAGGCCCCTGGCTCAGTGCCCAAGACACTAGCCAGCCGTCTCTCTTCCCCCCAGGAGTTTTATACACGTTTATCATCCCCCATTCCCTCCGAGGAGCAAGACCTCCAGGAGTTTACCCGTCGCCACTTCAAGAGGCACGGTCATCTCCCAGTCCAGGACCAGATATCCTGCGTACTTGTGGACTCTGCTGAGGATCGCCTTCGCTACCGCCTTCGGGAGCACGCACCTCTAGTCCCTCGTCGCAAGGCTCTGCCTCGACCTGTCCCCTACACTCGACCCCTGCCCAACGAACCCCGTGTTCAGGCCCCCACACCCACGCTACCCACGGCCATCCTACCACCTATCCCCCTCGCTTGCCGCATCTCTGCTGCACCGCTCCCAGCTTTTATCTGCACCAACGTCAACGACAACCTCGCTATCGTCGAGCCCAAGGTCCACGCCGTCCTGAAGCGCCTCCAAGCTGTCTTTGACTGCAAGGCACTCCTCGACGACCTCCCCTACGACCACCGACTAGCCATCCAACGCATCGGTGACCAACTCGAGTGGATCAGCGACAACATCAACCACAACGGGCACAGCTGGACTCGCAGCCAACAGCAGAGCATTAACTGGTTTTGCAAGGAGTTTGGGAAGATAAAGTTTTCAGGTTTAGGACAACACTTCCCTAGAGTAGCGAACGCAATCGTCGAGCTCGACAAGTTTGGGTACTTAGATTGGATTGTCTTGTAGTTTTCCTTTTGGCATAGAACACCCCGGAGTTTGGAATACATCATGGCTTCTGGATCTCGCTTCACAGTCCTCCCAATAGATGCCTTTGGGCCTGAAGGACCACACACCCCACCCGGCGGAGAACGCCCGCCTGAGACGGAAAGAACCCCCCGGCCAACCTCACAGCACCCCACACGCCCACTGTCACCGACGCCAACTCTCGAACCCATACAGAGGCCAACAAACTGGGTGTTTAAGGGTGTAGTATACGACACACTCGAAGAGACAGTCCGAGCATCTGGTGCACACTACGAAATTGACAATGAGTACATTGACTGGATCCTGGCAGTAATGAACGATATGATTAGGCAGGATATCATAGGAGTTTACAACCAGTTAGGAAACAAAATGTACGAACACCGGAACTCAACTGCAATGGACATCCACAACATCCAAGCCCAGCAAGAAAAGTTTATCACCCACACAACATTCCGCGAGACCACAGATGCCCTAGAAACCCGTTGCTATGACTTGGAGAACGCAAATGACACGCTCAAGGCCGAAATGGAAGTCCTCAACAACAACACCATGACACTCGTCAATGTAGTCAAGGAGCTGAGAACCCAAGTTGCTTCCCTCACTGCTCACCCAACCACGGTACATGCCCACACACCCTCGACAACTGGGTCATCTGGTGGCACTCATCGCCCCAGAATCGCGGACCCTCCCAAGTTTAAAGGCAAGACCCAGGATCTTACGGTGGAGCAATGGTTCCAGAAACTCGGCATTTGGTTCCGGTACCAGAACATCACGGCAGACGAGGACAGGATCACCACCGCACTGCTGTTCTTAGAAGGAGGAGCACAGTCATACATGGACGACTATGCCCAAAAGGCCGCGGACAACACCCCTCTCGGCACATGGACCAGTTTTGTCGACCGACTCAAGAGTGGATACCGAGAACTGGCACCTGAGAAGTCCGCCCAACAGTCCTTAGAGGAACTCTGCGCCAAGCCTCACTCGTCTATTGCCTCGTTTGCGGAGAACTTCCATCGTTTTGCGATCAAGTCCGGCTATTCCGATGTAGAACTCATTCACTGCATCGATGCTCAGTGCAAGGGTGATCTCCGTACCACCATGATCACCCACCGCTCTATGTCGCCGTTTACTATTCCGATGAAGTGGGAGAACTTCCTCGACTGGGTGCTCGGGATCGAGATGAACTACCGAGGGAACAAATACCACAAGGCCGCCTCCTCGTCAAGGCCCACCAGGGACCCCGACGCTATGGACATCGACACAATGCGCAAGCCAGAGAAGCTCTCCAAGGAACAAGAGGACTGGCTAGCCAAGAAGATGTGTTTCCGGTGCGGCAAACACCCATACAAGTCTGGCACCAAGTGTCGCAACCCGGTGTACAAGGGGTACTACGAGCTCCCCGACTTCAAAGGCAAGGGTGTTGCACCAACCAAGATACGGGCCGTCGAGGAAGAACCCAAGACCGAAGACCAGGACCGAATGGAGTTTGTTGTCAACGCGCTCAAGGAGTTTGAACTCAGGGGCAAGCAAGAGCACCAGGAGACCGCCGCACGGATCGTCGAAACCAACGAGCAGGATTTTCTCCAGCGGATGTGACGGGGACTGGCCGTAACATCCGATCCATATGTACTAGTAACGTTAACCACCTAGAGGAGTCGTTTGTACCTAAATCGAACTATGTATATCTCGCTTCATCACGCAGACAGCGACAGTCACTCGATTTAAAGCTCACCCTCAGGCAAGGTATACGTGAAATCTAGTCAGAAGGCCTCCTAGATTGCGGAGCCTATTCGAGTTTTGCACACTATCGGTTTGTTCAAGAACATGGTCTAGAACTACGACGACTCTCACGCGAGATACGAGTGTTCAATGCCGATGCGACGGAGAACAAGAAGGGTCTGATCACGCACTACGCCCGGTGTCTCGTCACAATTGACAACCACACTAGTTGGCAGTCTTTCCTGGTCACAGATATAGGAAACCGGGATATCATCGTCGGCATGACTTTCCTCCGGGAACATAACCCAGAAGTCGATTGGAAGGCTGGTCAAGTAAAGTTTACACGCTGTCCGCACTCCTGCCTATCCAAGCCAGTCTCAGTACAGGACGAAGAAATCCAGACTGTGGAAGAGCCCCGACTAGAGGAGTTTGCACGAGACACCTACGGTCAGTTAGACCGTGAGCCCTGGGACAGTACCGAACAGTTTGTGCATTGGATGCAGTTTTCTGATGACCCTGATGCCCGCGCGCTGCGAACACGGATCGAGGAGAAGAAGGAAGGAACACCGCTGCCAGGAAGCCAGGACAAGGACTACTGGTCTAACCATGTACCCGCCCACTATCATCAGTATGGTGATGTGTTTTCCAAGACAGCTTCAGAGCGAATGCCTACTCGCAAGCCCTATGATCACCCCATCGAGTTTGTGGAAGGAGCAACACTGCCAAAGCCGGCCAAGCTTTACCCACTCAACCCCCAGGAACGGAACTCCCTGGATGGATGGATCGATGAGCAGGAAGCTAAGGGATATATCCGACGGTCAAAGAGCCCAGCTGCCGCCCCTGTATTCTTTGTCAAGAAAAAGGATGGCAGCCTGCGACTAGTACAGAACTACCGTGCCCTCAATGCCGTCACCAAGAAGGACAAGTTTCCCATACCACGGATTCCAGACCTTATCGACCGTTTATCCCAGTCGTCGATCTTCACCTCGCTGGACCTGAGGTGGGGGTACAACAATGTCCGTATACGCGAAGGAGATGAAGAAAAGGCAGCGTTTATTACCCACCGTGGTCTGTACGAGCCAACAGTGATGACATTTGGCCTTTGCAATGCCCCGAGCACCTTCCAAGCCATGATGAACGAGATCCTTAAAGAGGAAATTGCAACCGGACATGTGGTAGTTTACATTGATGACATTCTTATCTTCACGGACGACCTCACACTTCACCGGCAACTCACGGAACGGGTGCTTCAGAAGTTACGAGCAAATGACCTCTTCATCAAGCCTGAGAAGTGCAAGTTTGAGCAACAGTCGGTCGAATTCCTTGGGTTGATCATCTCGAAGGATTCTATTACCATGGACCCAACTAAGGTCGAAGGCATGAAGAATTGGCCAACACCTACCAAAGTCAAGCATGTACAAGCTTTCCTCGGCCTTGCCAATTTCTACCGGCGTTTCATCAAGGACTTCTCGAAGATAGCTCGCCCGCTCATGGTTCTCACCTGCAAGGACGCACCTTGGCAGTGGGGAGAAGATCAGGAGAATGCCTTCCAGAGCCTCAAGACTGCCTTCACCACTGCTCCGATCCTCCAAATCCCTAATGACACTGCACCCTTCCGCCTGGAAACAGACTCGTCTGACTTCGCCACAGGGGCAGTACTGGAGCAGTTGGGCGAAGATAAACTATGGCACCCAGTAGCGTTCTACTCCAAGTCCTTGAATGAGCACGAACGCAACTATGAGATTTACGACAAGGAGCTACTAGCCATCATACGTGCATTGGAGGAATATCGCCACTACCTGGAAGGCCACCCAGAGCCTGTTGAAATCTGGTCAGATCACCTCAACCTTACCTACTTCCGACAGGCCCAGAAACTCACTCGTCGTCAAGCTCGCTGGAGTTTGTTCCTTTTCCGTTTCAACTTCAACCTGCGGCATCGACCTGGCAAGACAATGCTTCGCGCCGACCCTCTGTCCAGGAGGCCAGATCATGAGGAGGGGGTAAGCAGCGATAATGATGGTCGAACGCTGCTGAAGCCGGAGTTTTTCGCCATCAAGGCCATGCAAACCACCCATGCCTCCGAGGTCGATGATAGACAACTACTGGACAAGATCAAGAAGGCGCTCGAGGATGACACAATGACCAAGGACTACAAGGCACTGCTCGATAGCGGACCGCGGGAGTTTGGAAAACCACTGCAGGAATGGAACTTCGAGAATGGCCTACTGCTCTACAGAGGAAAGGTTTACGTCCCAAAGGACCAGGAACTACGACTGGAGCTGCTCAAACTCCACCACGACACCACACTCGCAGGACACCCTGGCCGATGGAAGACCCAGGAGCTTATCAGCCGCAACTACTGGTGGCCTGGAATGTCAGTCGACGTCAAGAAGTATGTCAAAGGGTGCGATACATGCCAACGGAACAAGACCTCACGCAACCCTCCCTTCGGACTATTGCAGCCAAACGAAGTCCCAGCTGGACCATGGGAGATCTGGAGCATTGACCTCATCACTCAACTTCCTGAGTCCTGCGACAGACACGGCAACGTTTACACAGCCATTGCAGTAGTAGTAGACCGGTTGACCAAGCGAGCCCACTTCTTCGGCGTGTGATGACCACTTCTCAGCCTCGGATGCGGCAGAACTTCGTGGTACGAACATATACTCAAACACCATGGCCTACCCGACAAATCATCTCGGACCGAGGACACAGTTTGCTAGTACGCTCTTCAAGGAGTTTTGTGGAAAGTTGGGTATCCGAGCCTCAATGTCGACTGCCTACCACCCCCAGACCGATGGCCAGACGGAACGAGTTAACCAGTCATTGGAACAGTACCTGCGGATCTTCACCGAACATCGCCCAGACGATTGGGCCTCCCTCCTATCCACTGCGGAGTTTTCCTACAACAATGCTGCACATGAGTCCACTGGCTTATCACCCTTCTTTGTGGAATATGGATACCACCCCAAAATGGCCCCAGGCGTGCATAGGAGAACTAGGCTTCCCGACCCTCGAAGACATCTTCCAGTACCGAACGGAAGCCCGAGAACAGGCTCAAGTGTCCCTAACACTCGCTGCAGAACGAATGAAGTGGTACTATGACAAGCACAAGAGTGAAGTACCGTTCAAGGTTGGGGACAAGGTCCTGCTCAAAGGAAGAGATCTCAAGATCAAACAGTCATCGGCCAAGCTATCGGCAAAGAACTATGGGCCCTACGAAATCGTTGAGCAAGTAGGGCCTGTTGACTTCCGTCTACAACTCCCAGCCAAGAACAAGGTCCACCCCGTTTTCCATGCCTCCAAGCTCATCCCTTACCACGAGGACGAGATCGGTAACCGTAACCCCTCCAAACCATCAGCCATGGAAGTGGAAGGACATGACGAGTTTGAGGTTGAAAAGATCCTCGACTCTAAGACCTACTATGGATATGTCCGATACCTTGTGAAGTGGGTTGGGTACGACATCAGCGAGGCCACCTGGGAACCTGTACGGAACGTCAAACACTGCAAGGAACTGCTTGATGAATTCCACGCCTCACACCCAGACGCGGTTCAGCCCATATCTCTTACCAACCCGCGACCGGTGCAAGCTCAGTTTAATCGTCAAGTTTGGTATGATCGCTTCGCTGGAGCTCAGCCTTGAGGAGGGGGTAGTGTCACGGTTTTTCGCGCCACGTTTGGTATCCTAGTCACAGCCACCAACCCTAACCCAGGGTTGACCCAGTTCCGGACTCCATACTGTACACTGATCATCATTATGTAATAGTAGCTACCTCTTTGTTCTCCTTTCGGACTGGCTCACCTGCCATCAGTACTCTAGCCTGCCCTGAAGGCAGATGGTCTGTGCACCTGTCATGTATAGTATATAAGGGCTGTGATGTGGGCTCAGAGACCTTAGATTCTGTCTCCTGTTCGCTCTCCCATCATCTGTAGGCAGCTTAACAGCCCCTGCCATCCTCTGCCTTCTAGTCTAGGCCAATCTATCTTGCACTTCTGTTGCCACCCTCTGCGTGCCTCCATCAGTGAGCCCTCACCTTTGTTTGTTTTGTGGCACAGTCGTTCGGCTGTGACACTCACTCCCCCGGGACTCCTGATACTCCCGAGTCGTCAATGTCGACCTCCACATCACCCTCGTCGAGCGTATTACTATCGACACCACTTGGGTATGAGGACCACTCGGTCTGGGGCGTGTCCAGCGGGACGATCAGCACGCCAATCACCATCGACTGCCGATCACCGACGACTGCGCTGCACATGCCCAGCACGACATCGTCGAGTGCCGTCGTCGAGTGCTGCTGTCGCGTACGCCGACGCGCAGAATGTCCCCGCTGTCCTCAAGAAGGCCAAGGGCGGCGACATCTTCGCGCGCGCGAGCCCCTGCGTTTGGTAGGAGCTCCCTTCTGCGTTGTCCGGCTCGTCTATATCTTTTGCTTTGCTCGATTGTCCATGCTGTGGACTCCGCCTGCCGCCGCCTACATTACTGATCGCGCGTGCTCTATTGCACCTTCCCCATCTTGCAACGCATTGTCTCGGACCTGTCATACTCCCACCCTCTACCTTTTGCTTCATACTATCTGCTGGTTGGGATTGGGGTCGCTCTGCTCGGTTGTTCGTCTCTCATCTCTTTCTCCTGTCTATCATCTCATTGCTCAACGCATGCACGTTATTCATCATACAAGTACCCTCGCCACAATATTAGCCAACATGTTGTATAACTAGTACTAAGAACTCCAAGTCTTATCTCTACGTCTCTCACTATGTATCTATCTTCCACTAGGTAGTAAGTCATGCACACCCACCTGCTGAATACACAGAAAGATAATAACCTATGTCTCCGCCTGCCCGCCCGCCCGCCTTTTCACCCTCTGAAAATGTTCAGCGCCCATGTACGGCAACTCACCTTGAAGGGAGTTGTAATTGCGCTGCAGTTATTTTAAGTGAATTTGTGACTGCACTGTCAGTTAGGTTTAATTGCGCTGTCAGTAAGTTGTAGTGGCGCTGTAGTCGACATTAATGTTTGCGCTGTAGGTAAGAAAATGTAATTGCGCTGCAATTTGATTAAATATACAATCCGTACGCCATAGGTTCCCCACGTGCGACGGCTAGCGCCACCACTACAGCCACAGACCGATCTTGCTGCCCTCCGCTGCCCCATCTCTCTCTTCCTTCCCGACCCGCAGCATGCTCCCCTCCGTACACACTCCTGCCCCCTTCACAGATTATGTCCCTATCGTCCCCGACGACCGCTCCGCCTACTCACTCGCCACTGTCTACGACTTCCCTTCTCCAGACTCCCGCACTTCCCTCCTTTCCAATCACTCCGAGCCCAACTATGGCGCTGCTCCTCCATCTCAGCCTTCCTCTCGCAAACTCATCTGGAATGCTACCCTCAAGATGGCTGCCATTTTCTTCCTCAGTACAGCCTTCCTCGGCGGAACACTATGGGTTGCTTTGCCCACGCTTGAAGAGTGCGTACTCTCTAATCCGGTATGATCCCTATCCGCCGTTAACCCTTGATCCAGACAAGACCGGCCCATGCTCAAGATCCCCAAGAGCTTTGCGGAGCTGCAGGCACTCAACCTGTTGCTCAAGAAGTACCGGGACATCTACCCCTATCGCATTGTGGTTTGCTATGTGACCGTCTACCTCTTGTGCGTACTCTCTCCGTTCGTTTTCTTCTTCCCGTCTTTCCGAGGAAAATCCTCCCGCCATGAATTCCGCCCCGACCAATGAACTACGAGTGGTTGCTCTATTCGCTGGGTTTGCGACTACATACATTGCAAACTTCACGCTTGACCGTGGCTCCGTCAAGCTGCTGACCACGTCATGATGATGTCCGGTCGCCATCCGTCGACTCGTTCAAACGGTGTTGAAATTGTCGTGAGAGAGATTTGTCTCATGTTGTCACCCAACAGCAGTTTTTTCTGGCCTGTTCGTGATGGAAACCTGGGGTTCCACATCGTTGGTTCCCAGTCGGGCGCCATGTCGCAGCCGCCCGCGCGTACTGTGTTCGGTACACCCGGCGTTGCCCAACGTCTTTATGCTTGACTTCACGTTTATCGCCAGCGGACGCTGACTTCTCTCGCGTAGCTTGCAAGCCTTCTCCCTGCCTGGATCGATGTACCTGTCCATCCTCGGCGGGGCCGTGTGGGGTGTCCCCCGCGCATTACCTCTTGCCTGTGCATGCGTTGCTACTGGCGCAACACTCTGCTATGCAATCAGTGCTGCGCTGGGCCCGGCGCTTCTCACAATGCCTCGATGGAAGGCCAAGCTCGACGTCTGGGCCGACAAACTGCGCGCACACAAGGACGACATCATTTCGTTCCTCATCGTCCTCCGCATTGCACCGCTTCCACCGCATTGGGTCGTGAATATCGTTTGCCCGCACGTCGGTATCGGCATCATTCCGTTCTGGATCAGTACTTTCCTGGGAATCTTCGGTGTCACGGTCATCCATACGACCATCGGCGGCAGTCTCGACGACATGACCTCTCCCGACGATTTCCACCTCATCTCGTGGAAGAATTTCCTCGGGCTTTCCGCTGTTGTCGTTGGAGTCATGATCCCCGTCGGCCTCAGGTATTATTTCAAGCGCGACATTCAAGCGGTCGCTGACGTGGAAGCGGAAGCGGCTGCAGCGGAAGAGGCAGAGGATACAGAAGACCGGATACTTGCCCAAGGCCCGCCCGTCCGCCCAGGTCTGGGGAAGGGTAAGGCTCAAGCGCCACTCATTGTCATCTCGGACGACGAGAGCGAGCTAGGTTCGGATATCGACAGCGATGAGGACATCATCCTCGAGGCAGGTCCCGCGCTCGTCATCAAACATGACCAAGAGCCGACACCTTCATCATCATCGTTGATCCCGAGGCGAAACGACTCCCGAGAAGATCTCTTGTAGCGGCTTCACTCCTAATTTCTGCTCCTCACCACGACCTCCTGCCCTTACCGGCCACGACTTTGCTCATGCTCCTAGATCTCCCCATCACCTCCCATCAGTGTATTGTATGCCGAACCCTTCGTTGCTACACCCCGACGTGTTTCCCTAGAGTCACAAGCCCACCCTCCCTTCCTTCCCGGCTCACGTGTCATCACCGTTACCTCTGCCCCCACGGCGTACCCCGGACTTCCTTCCGTTGATTCCCCACCCCTCCTTCTTTCACTCCACATCCCCCCGTTCTCTTCATCCGCACATCATGCCGCCTTTCTCGATCCCTTCCTTCGGTACCCGAGGGCGCGTCGGACAGTCCGTTCATTGATCGTTGGCCGTTCACCCCGGTTGCCCTGCCTCCTCCGCCCTCCCATATGCGCTGGCGCTAGGGTTGCAGGGCACGTATTACTTTCGAATCATTACCTATACATGTACGAGTAGATAATCATCGCGTTCGTCGGGATTGTACGAATACATTTTGCTCCTTGATGTCCGTCTACGCTCCGGTGTTGTATATGGTCCGCTCATCTTCATCCTTGTTTCTTGTCTCATCCTCCCCGGCAACGTTTTCATTCTCGTCCCGCCGTCGCCGCTCGAGCAGCCGGCAGCACCAGAACGGTTGTACAGTACCTGCTTTCGCTACATAGTTGAATTAGTTCACCTGCCCTCTCCCACGCGGTCCAGCTTCATTTCCGCTGGCTCGCCGCATGCGGTGCAATCTGAGCCATGGCAGCTGGCAGTGGAACCGGTGAATGTCACTCCTCCTTGTCACGGCGCCACCTAACTCAAGTCTCACTCCACAGGTGACCACAAGGTATTCCTGGCACTAGCACTTATTGCGTCCGTTCTGCCTCCGGCCTGACGCGGACGTTTTCGCCGTGCGGTCCGTCGCCGGCTGTCTAGATTCGCTGCTTCTACCAAACTTCTGTCGGGATCAAGGTACGGTCCTTGCCTCTTCGAATTCCATAATACGGATGCGGCATTCACTCGGATCTCGGCGGAGGACCCTCGCTGTGGCTTGTATGTAAGTAAGTGGCTTTTTTGGCCATAGCCGCTTGGGCCTCGTTGACTATACGTGGCAGTAGGGAAGCAAGGTCGTGCCGTCACACTGCCAACTTTCGCAGAGACTGGGAGCTCGGCGCTCATGACTGTTCCCAACTTCCCAAGAATCCAGGCGCTCCGTGGGTGCGCCAAATACACGGTTGCTCCGCGTCTGCGGCCGGCCTGGAGGGCCCCTGTCCGGTCAACGTCTCGCACTCGTCTCGCATATGGGCCGGCGGTGTTAGTAGTGCGGACAGACTGAGAATGGCAGGGGAGCCTGTACCTGTACGTTTTGAACGTATTCAACAGCGTCGCAGGGACGGCCCGCCGGGATGCACCACGCCCCGAGGGCTGGCTGGGTCGAGACAAGGACTCGAGTGTCGAATGCGGGACCCGACGCCCAACCAGGGTCCTCGGACGCTCATGAGGGCTCGGAAAGTAGCGGAGACCAGAGTTTCCTCTCTCCAGAGTCTCCACACGAACGTGGTGGACCGCGGACTCTCGTAGTATCGGCACTCGGCAGTCTGATCAGCCTCAGGCTCGAGGTCGATGTCAATGATTGGTCGAGCGGGTCGAGTAAGTAACGTCAATGCTCGTTCCGTATGAACGCCGTGAAGAGGAGTGAATGCAGCCACCAGCGCCGGCAACGTCAATGTCGAATTTCAGAGCCAGACCGTCGTCATGGCCCAGTGGTATCTACCATAAGTCCCTACCAGAAGCCGCCAAAAGATAGAAAATCAATCTTTGTGCCCCACTGCGATTTGTGCTTATGGTCGCCATTGCGTCGCTAAGGGCATCGCAGACATCTCTGCGTTCCGTTGGAAAACGCGACAGGGTCCAGCCGCAGCTCGACAACGCCACGATGCTAACGCAGTTACGCTCTAGTTCGTCAGTGCTGTAAAGCGCCTATGAGCGGTCAACATTAATATTAATATCGGGAGGCGGAGGATTACTGCACTAAGTGTGGGTTCCTGTTGTCGAGGTACACATTCACACTTGGCGAATCGACGTCGAGCATCGACAATCGACAATCCCTTACCGCTGGCGCGCTTGACTCAACGGCACGGCAATTTGATTGATATCCGTGTCTCCCAAGAGTAAGTACTCCAAGAGTCTCTCGGGACCTGGTCGAGCAGCACTGCATGATGTACGCTCTATACATTCAGGGACTGTACACTGTGGACTTGCAGAGCTGTGGACTTGGTCTTGGGGGAAACGTGCACTGCAGAATACGACGCTCCGAGGACGATCGGGCCCGGGGAGGAGGAACCGCCCCTGAGCGTCTCACTGGCGAGGCCACCCGGCGGCATATATGCGGGATGCACATGTGGAAGGCACCATAACGGGACATGCCACAGCGCAAACCTTCGCACGACACCGGGGGCACTTTACTCAAACTTTACTCGCCCCGTTTCAGGCGGTCCGTTCCGCCGTCCGTTCCGTGCTCCGAGATAGCAGGCCCAATACGGGCACGTACAGTCCATGCTCGCAAGTACGACTTAGTCACCCTGACTCGCTTTCTGGATGCCTCGGGACAAATGTTATGTCACGCTGGCGGAAAGCAGCATGCAGCGGGGGTGGCGCGACGAGCCCTTCACAAAAAGGAATCCACGGGCGGCGAGCCCGTTGTCGCCGGGATAGCTTCCACAAATGTAGGATGACGACTGCCACAGCAACAACACTCTAGGCCGACGTCACTGTTGGGAGCAGTAACGGGTGGACCCTTCGCGTTTGGGCCGCAATTCCCACCCGCCGGCCGACCGCAACTGCAAGGTCGGTGGAGAGCCGTTAGGGCGTTAGGGTGGATGACACCATCTAGGACAAAGTGAGACAACTGTCGCGAAGTGGCATAGGCACAGGCTTAGGGTATGGTTAACGCGTATCCATCGAGACGCCATCCCGGCAGCGGCACAGAGAACAAGAACGGACCCGGACGCAAGGGCTGAAACGGGGATGGAGATGTCGGGCGGTGGCCGGGGAGAGACGGAGGAGCACACGATATTATGGGCTCGAACATGGTCAGGCTGGAGAGAAGTGTGGCCCGGATGGTGACGGACGCACGCCCACTCGAGCAGGTGGGCAGCTGGCAGCTGGCACGAAGCATCCCAACGAATCGTCCCAGCCTGGTCAGATGTCCCTCCGAGTCCCGATAGCAGATAGAGCGCACGGACGAGTACATGCACGGAGCAGAAAACACGGCGAGGAAATTGGGTGAGCGTCCCGGACGTGGACAGTATACATGCAGCGAACTGAGCGTGGCGCCTTGTCGTTGCGGGCGAGGCTGGAGGGTGAGTGCAGCCGGGAGGAGAAGGCGCAGTGTCCGAGCGGTGAACGCACATCCTCCGACGGCGCGCGTCTCCCAGTCCGGCCCCGGCGCTCATCCGCGGTATCCTTTTGGGGGACGTCACATTTTACCGTCACAGCAGGTCACACCCTTGTCCTCAGCGTATGGCTGGCCCTTGTACGACGAAAACCTGGCCGAGCTGGACAAAAGAAGGGCTCTTGGGAGAGCAGGGCCAGCAGCGCCGGGGCACAGAGGCAGGATGGCAGAGGACGGAGGGAGGGAGAGGGAGAGAGGGGAATGGGCGGCTGTTCAGACTCCGCCACAGATTTGTGTTTGAGCGTGTATACCGTTATTCAGGGCTCCGCCGAACTCACGTTGCCCCCGACCGCTCTTCCCTCCCACCACCACCGTCCTCATCGCCCGTCCTCGCCCTCCCCTCCCGTCCTCCCTCCACCCCTCCCTCGAGCGCATCCCGCTCTCCCCCGCCCTCCCGACTCTCCCCCGCTATCTGCCGCCTCTTGCCGTCCCCCGGGCCAGATACCCGTGCGGGCCCCCTCCCCTCCTCGCCCAGAGCCCATTCCTCCTCGACCTCCCTTCCTATCCACGCGCCATCGTCCCTTTTGGCGCACCCCTACAACTCCCTCACTATGCACCCCAACAACTACAGCGTCGGTGCTCAGCCCGGCCTTCAGCAACCACAGCCTCAGCCCGGCCCTCAGCAGGGCATGCCTAATATGGGCATGGATCAGAACCGGATGTGGCAGCTGCAACAACAGCAGCAGCTCGCAGCCCAGCTCAGAGCACAACAGCAGGGGAATGGCGGTCAGCTCAATCAGCAGGTAGGTCAAATCTCCCCCGCTCTGTCATCGCGTGTTGCCTCCATCCTCCTTCCGTGTCACCACACCCAAGTCGTATCCTATCCATCCCGTTCCCTCCATCACGCCCAGATTGCTCCTTCCATCGACAGCGAGCCGGCGGATATGCCGGTCCTCCCCTCCATCGCTCTCTCCACTGCCTTAATCTGACCATTGAAGCATTTACTCACGCCCGTCGGATTATGTCATCAATCCCGCCTGTCTCGTCCTTGGGCCTTGTCGTGTTTCCAACTCACGCTTACACTCTTTCTGCAGATGCTAGACTTTATGCGCCCTCGCAACCTTCAAGGTAACCCTCAGGCGATGGCTCAGCAGCGACAGTTTGTCGGCAGCATGCCCCAGATGGGCGTTAACAACTCTTCATTCCCCCACGACCCCTCTCAAGGCATGCAGCACGCCCAGCCGCAGTTTGGCAATCCGCCTGGCAGCCAGAATTTCCCCAGCTCTCTACACCTGCAAGGTCTCCAACGGACTCAGGGCCAGATGTTTTCCAACCAGGGCGGCACCATGCGACAACTCGACCTTATGATGGCGCAGAACCAGCAAAACCAGAACGGTGTCCCCAACCAGAACTCTATGGCAGCCGCTCTTCAACGACAGCTCGCTCAGCAGCAGCAGTCACAGGCGCAACAGCCTCAACCCTCACAGATGTCTTCGATGGGTGCACCTCAGCTCCCTCCCGGTCTCTTTGGTAATATGAACATGCAGCCGAACCTTCAGAATATCCAGCAGCATAACCCCATGGGCCCGAACCGGATGCCTCAGATGTCGGACGGGCAAATGCAGGGCCAGCAACCAGCGCGTCGGCCTATCACCCTGGCCGAGATGTCGGCGAAGGCTGGCGAGTTCAAGGCGGCGATCATGGCTGGGGAGAGTCGCATCAAGAACCTTCAGGATCAGGACAGGACCAACCACCTTCCCGCAGAGGCCGTCGCCCAGGAGATCAGGAAGGTGCAGAAGGAGGTGATGGATCGCCGGCAGGCATTAGCGAGGATTATGGACTTTGTGCGCGTCAATAGCACTAATGGCGCGGCGCCTGGTGCTTTTCCGAACGGCATGGACATGTGAGTACTCATTCAAAGAGCGCTCTGCTGGTCAACTAACGCCTTTGTCTACAGGAAAGGTTTGGCCGCGTCGCCAGTACCCCCTCAACGGTTACCGGGTCCCTCTCAGAACTCCCAGATCGCCTGGATGCAGAATCCTTCCCAGACCCAGTTCAACAGCCCCCGCCCTATGTCATCGACTGCTCATCTCGTTCCCAACCAGACTCCTCAGCCCCAGCCCCCCCAGATGAGTACACCTCAGCTCCCTCAGATGGTCGCGTCCCAGCCGAATCAGCCCCAGCGCGCTGTACCAACTCCTCTGCCCATGCTTAATGGTGGCGCACAACCCGCGCAGAGCGGGAGGCCGAACTCGCTTGCGAACACTGTTGGCACCATCACCCCCGTCCACTTCCCGTATGCTGCCCTCAATCGCGAGAACTTTACGAAGGCGTACTTCCAGCAATGGATACCAAAGCACCCTATCGATCAGTCCATGCTTCGTCTCGAGGGAGGCAATATCGATCTCTATGTGCTCCACGCCGAGGTCATGGGTATGAACGGCTACAAATGCGCCATCCAGCATCCCGGGCCAAACCAGCCTGCGCAGATTCTCTGTAACCTCTCGATTCCCCCAGACCAGTGGCCCATCATAGCAGCGCGGCTCGGCTTCGTGAACTTCCCGGGCGACGGACGCAACGAGCCAGCAAAGTCGGGACCCGGCGTCGCTGTGCACCTAGAACGCGTGTATAAGCAATGCCTTCAAGAGTTCGATGCGCAGTACCTCCGGCAAGTCTTCCATCATCGGAAGATGATGGTTCTTGGGCAAGCGAAGGCGACCGGTGCGGAGAATGCGTCTGGAGGTCTCGGCATGCCTCCTCAGGGCCTCAGCGACATCAAGGACCCGAAGGCGCTCAGTGAGATCATCAACTACGCGAACCTTTCTGTCCAGGAGCTACAGGCTCGCGGCGTCCAGCCCCACATCATCGCGCTCGTCGAGAAGCATCGTGACCAGCTCAAGTCGACGCTCGAAACGCAGCGGACGTTTGCGCAGGGCATCCAAAACGCAACCCCTCAGGGCCAGCCGCGTAACGTCTCGAACCCGGCGATGAGCAACGTCAACCCGATGCTTCATCCACAGGCTGGCATGAACATGGCGAACGCTATGAACGGCCTCGGGAAGCCGCCGATGCAGTCAGGGCAACATCCGCGGATGAACATGCCATCGACTTCTACGATGGCGCAGAACGGACAGCCGCAGCAGCGTCCGGGTGTGGGCGGGGGGCTGATACCCATCGCTACCGCTAGTCGTCCCACTCAAGCGCAAACGGCGGCTGCGATCGATCTGGTTAGGCGACTCAAAGAGGAGAACAAGCGTAAGTTGGAATGGCTCGATCGCAGCATGCACTTACCTGGTGGCGCAGATGTTGGTTTCCCTACGGACCGCCCACTTCGCATTCCCGATGCTCAGCGGCTGGAATACAACGTTCAGTTTGAGCAACTGCATCGCATGGTCACCGTTCTCAACGAGAAGCTGCCGCACTTCGCGGTCTGCATGAAGGAGGAAGTCATCAAGAAGCTGGTGGTCATGGTGGGTGCATCGTTCTTCTGTACAATGTCTCGGTCAACTGAATTTGGTCCCTCTCCTCCAAGATTCATGCCGTTCAGCAGCAACGCGAGGCGCTGGCCAGCAATCCCACTCAATACTACATGCCACTCCAGTGGGTGGTCGCGATGATAGCGCAGGTCACCCAAACGAACCAGGCATTCCACCAATGGGTCAACAACGCTATGCGTGCTTCGCAGCCAATGGATGCAAGCCAACCCCACGCTGGTGCGCATGCGCCTGCCCAACCTGGTACGTCGAACCTACAAATTCGCCCACCAGCTCCCCCTGTCGCTCGACCGCCTACCGTCCAACCTCCACACACACCTTCCGGCATGTCACCTCCCGGCCCTCCCGCCCATACACCTGTCGCGTCTGGAGCATCCCCACAAGGTGCCATGACGCCTTCGCTCTCCAAGAAGCAGACGCCAAAACCTTCGGGCGAGCACGCCAGCCCGCCGCAGACCCCCAAGTCTCCGAAGAACAAGCCGAAATCGAAAGCCCAACCGAAGGCTCGGAAGGCGTCGACGAAGGTTGCGTCTGTCCCCAGTGTGTCAAGCCCCAACGGTGGCTCTTCGGAGACGAAGGCCCCTGCGACCCCTGCCGCTACCACTCCTGCAAGCGTACCCACACCCGAGCCATCGACAGGCTCAAAACGACCGCGGGAAGAAGAGCCTGCCGCTTCGACAAGTTCGTCCACTCCACCGTCAGCCAAGAAGATCAAGACGGAGTGGGACGAGGTGCCGAGTGACGCGCTGTCGAAGCGGCAAGCGGACGCGGACGGCGCGAAGACGGACGAGGACACTGTGAAGTTTCTCGAGCAGATGTCGAGCTGGTTGACGCAGATCGGCGGCGAGGGCGACGGGCAGGACAACCTGAAAACGGAGATCGCAGAGTCTCTCGACGAGATCCTGAGGGCGTATCCGGTTGCGCCGGACGACGGCATGTCGTTAGCAGCGTCCAGCTTCATCGACAGCATCAACGTGGGGAGCTCGTCACCGAGGCCGACGGCGGTCGACCCGGCCGACTTCTTCGACTTTACGTTGTATGGGCTGCCGGAGGAGGACGCAGGGTCGAAGGCGGACACGCCGGATCTGGTGCAGGCATCGTCGTCAGTTGGTCCCAGTCCAGGATCCGCGTCGGAGACTGAGGTGCATCTGCCAGCCTCGGCGTCCACAGGAGCTGACACCGCGAAGATCGCCGACCCGAAGAGCGAACCGCCGTCCGGGGGCGACTCGATGTCGCAGGACCTGTGGCGGGCGATCGACGGGGGCGAGTCGGCGTTCTACAACTCGTCGGACAACTGGAAGTGGGACCAGCCGATGCAGCCATTAGATCAGCCGTGGGCGATCTACTCGTCATCATAGTCACGGCCTAGAGTTGCTGCCATGGTATGGGGAAGTCGGGGCTCGGGACACACGGGGCAGGGTGCGATAGCGGGTGGTGGTGGCATAATTGTCGGACATTGATTGCTCTTATCTCGTAACGTATTTTTCGCTGTGCTTTTAGTATGCCGCTGCCTGTGCCGTCGTCATCTCTCTCGTCCACGTCCAGAGCCCGACTTCGTCGTTCTTGTGGTCCGTAACCCTCTCTACCTCATCGCACTCTACTCTCCTCATTCCTCCTCATCCTCTTTCTTACTGGCAGGCTGTCCTCTCTCCTCTCGTCGATCTCTGGTCTCGTCCGTCCTCTCTCCGTCCGTCGTCGCATCTGTTGTTGTTTCTTGATTATATTAGTCGTGTCCGCTGTGTATTTTTACCCTCGTCTAGCATGCTATCGATATATCACCGCTGCAGCTACCGACACGTATATGCGCTTCCGTGCGAGATTGCTCAGGCTTAAGTTTGAGCGCGACTTGTGCGACGATGTCATGAGCGCCTCCTCGCTGGTCGCCGTCAATGGACGCGGTTGCTTGTTCCTGTCCTCCACCTTCACCTTCGGCTGCCAGTGCTCTGCTTCGTCTCATGTATTCATAACAACTGTCATATACCACTATGGCTTCTTTGAATCTCAACACCCTCACCGAAAACGCCGCCAGGCTCGGCGCGCGACTGCAAGAGACTCTCTCGGAGCAGACCAAGGACCTCAGCCTCCGGGCTTCTGGCTCAGCCTACTTAGACAACCCCGAGGAAAAAGTCAAAAATATCGGAAGGCAGCTGGACTCCAACAGTGATAGAGAGAAGCTCGATGCAATGAAGAGGCTTATTGCCGTACGTCGCCCCTCAGTGTACCACTCCCGTGCGCGCTGACCTCTGTGCGCGCATACAGTTGATCTCCAAGGGTAGGAACGTCTCGGAGTTCTTTGCTCAGGTGGTAAAGAACGTCGCCTCTCATAACCTCGAAATCCGCAAGCTCGTCTACATCTACCTCCTCCGCTACGCAGAGCAGGAACCCGACCTCGCGCTCCTCTCCATTAACACCTTCCAGAAGGACCTCTCCGACCCCAATCCCCTCATCCGCGCCATGGCACTCCGCGTCCTTTCCGGCATCAAGGTGCCCATGATCGGCAGCATCGTCATGCTCGCCATCAAGAAGTGCGCCGCGGACATCAGTCCGTACGTCCGCAAGGCCGCCGCGCTCGCCATCCCAAAGCTCTATCGGTCTGTCCCACGCGTCGTCGCGCATATATCCAGCTCACGAAGGGTTTTGGGGACAGCTTAGATGCGACGCACCAGCCGGAGCTCATCAAGGTCATCTCCACGCTCCTGCGAGAACAATCCCCGCTCTCACTGGGTAGCGTCGCGATCGCGTTTGAGGCGGTCTGCCCGACGCGTCTAGACCTCCTGCACCAGCACTACAGGCGACTATGCCGGACGTTGATCGACATGGACGAGTGGGGCCAGGTCGACCTCATCAACCTACTCGTGCGATATGCTCGCGTGATGCTACCCCGTCCTATGCCGTCGACTGAAGCCGGTTCATCGTCTGGTTTTGAGGTCGACCGCGACCTGAAGCTGCTCATAACATCTTCCGAGCCGCTCTTCCAGTCGAGCAATCCTGCTGTAGGTGCCCGCTGAAACATTTCTGATCAATGGGTGGTTTAAATAACTATGCATCCTCAGGTTGTCCTGGCTGTTGCGCGGGTGTTGTACTACCTTGCGCCACAAACTGAGCTGCCGAAGATCGTCCCTCCTCTATTACGACTGCTGCACACGTCGCCGGAAGTTGGGCGTATAGTTCTCACCAATCTAGTGATCGTGTCTTCTCCATTGTCCGTGAGTATAATCGGTGGAATGCAGGCATGCGACTGACAACACAATGTTTGGTTAGGAGGCTCTCGCGAAGTCGTACATCGCTTTCTTGGTACGTGTAGATGACGCCCAACAGGTGAAGAAAGACAAGATCCGGTTACTTCGCGCAGTCGTCAACGGGGAAAACTATCCGTCATTACTCAGAGAGTTTATCGTGGGTCCAGACATGTCTCCCTACAGACTTTGAGCTTAACGATCGACCATCTAGTGCTATGTGGAGGATGCTGACGACGAACTTGTCGCTGACTCGATACACGCCATCGGCTACATCACACGTATCGTACCTGAGTCCACGCAGCAATGCCTGACGGCGCTCATGGCGTTCATCCAGAGCAAACACGGTTCGTTTGGATCACACTTAACAGCGAGTGCATACATACCCTTACCTTAACAGCACAGATGTGATCGTCACAAATGCTGTTCTTGTCCTCAAGTCGCTAGTTCAGATCCGCCTACAGCAGCAACAAGACGCAATAGAGTACGGCGCCCTGCCATCCACCGCCTTCTCCCCTCTCGAGATCATCTCCCGCCTTGCACGCCGTCTCGACGAGATCCGCCACCCCAAAGCACGAGCCTGCGTCCTGTGGCTAGTGGGGCAGTATGCCACATCGCCTGTTGCACCACAAGACGTCAACGGCTTCGCACGTGCAGGACCAGAAGGCATAGCTCCGTGGGCACCTGACGTCTTGCGCAAGGTCGCGAAGTCGTTTGCCCAAGAGGTTCGTACTTTCCATCCATTTTGGACCAGCCCTTTCCTTCCTAGCTCAACGCATGGTGGTTCAGACGTCTGCCGTGAAGCTGCAGGCAGTCACGCTCGCCGCGAAACTACTCGTCCTGTCGCCCGCCGAGCGGACCATCGGCCTCCTGAACCGATACGTCTTCTCTCTTGCGCGGTATGACCTCAACTACGATGTGCGCGATCGTGGGCGGATGCTCAGTGCTCTTCTCGTTGGGGTAGCCCCCAACCTGTTTGGGGAGAATGACGATGCCCACGAGGACGTCGGCGGAGTTGTTTTGCGCCGCGAGCAGGTCAAGATGGTCTTGTTTGAGGGCAAGTCGAGCTCAGGAGAAGATGTGGCCAAGGCGGGTACGTCCTTTTCCTCTCCTCACGCTCATAGCGCCTCGATCGCGTAGCTGACATGTCCCTCAACCTGCTGCATCTCCCATGGACAGACGACGATCACAATCGTTTTGGTTCTTTGGCCGCCATGACGGGCAGGTGGGCCGGACCCGACAACTTCCTCCCCGACTGGCTGGAAGAGGGCACGGAGTCCTCGCTCCGAGATACCGAGGCGGACATTCCACAACCCCCGGTTCTCACGGCCCAGTCTTCCGCCGCACGTTCCATCTCGTCGACGAGCGCCAGGCCGTCTCCAGTCGTACTCACGCCCACTGGAGGTGCATCGCCTGCGGGCTCGTTCTCGAAGCAGCAGGAAGGCACGAAAGTGGCGTACATGAATCTCGATAAATTTTACGAGGATGCGGAGGAGACAGACGAGACAGACGAGAGCGAAAGCGGGGAGAGCGAAGAGGATGACGACGATGGAGATGGGAGTGGGGAGGAGTCAGAGTCAAGCGGAGGGGAAGATTCTGATAAGGAGGTTCAGAGCGAGGAGGAACATGTACAGGGTACAACAACGTAGTTTACAGTAACCAGTTCTAGTGTACAGGTAGATCAAACAACATGTCCGGATCAACGGATTGGAGTGGTTACAAGGCCTCTTCGGGGAGCCTGTAGTACAAAGGCTGAGAGAGAGGTACGGGTGAGCATGAGAACCCCAGAGTCAATGAAGACACTAACCGTATCGAAGACGTGGTAGTTGTGGCCATTCTTTCCACCGAGTTCAGGATAGTACTCCATAGGGAACCACTGTTGCAAGCGTCACAGCATATTCATTCGGCCAAGACGATCGGATGCTTACATGTTCTTCTGGTAACCACTCCTTGAACGACCGAAGGAACCTGGCCTCCCTGCTAGTGTCCTTGACAGTTTCTTTATACCTCGGCACGACGAACTGCCCAATCTGCAGCTCGGTGTCCGTCACGATACCCCTCGACAGCCGCGCGTAGGACGTGCGGTACAGCCCGCGGTAAAAGATGAATTCACACCAGCGATCGGGGTCCTCGTCGTCGATGTCGAACACCTTCCCATCCTCGACCATGATCTGGTACGGCGCAGGGCGCAGAGCGTGCGGCTCGGTGACGACGTAGCCGAGGAAGATGACCGGGTCGGGGTGCGATTCGGACATCATGCGTGCGAGTTCGATGGCTTGGAGCTCCCGGTCCAGTGGTGTTTCCTCTGTGGTAAAATGAGCAAGTGGTCCAGAGTACACAGGAATGGGGAAGCCATACCTTGGCCATTGTGCGAGACGATCACTTTCACCGGCGTGCCGTACATGTCGAGGAAGGCTTCGATGGCAGGTGCAAGCTCACCATCAGGTGAAGGCAAGAGGTGGTGCGTCGAGTTGATTATGGGGAACTTGGACGACTGTGAAACTATGATCCCGCTGCGCGACAGAAACTGCTTACCTTGGAGAGCAGCACCGCGCCCCAGGTATGCTGGTTAGGTCCCGGGCCTATGTCGACATACTGCATGGAATCAGAGACGCGCCCTGCGGACTAGCAAAACGAGGAACTCACGAAGCCAAGCTCTTCCGCGATTACTCGTGTACTAGGCTAGGAGTTGGAGACATCTATGCATGTCAAATAGCGAGAGAAAAACTTACAGATCACGGTTCCCAAACGTAACACGCTATATGATCTGTCTCAGTATGTAGCTTTTCGCAGAATATAAGTCACAGCACCCACATGCAAATCCGTCTCCAGGAGCCCCACAACATCGAGTTCCATATCCCTACACGCCACATTCAGTCGTACTGCGACGTCCACAACGAAGCACTCACTTGATCAAATCCCGCATCAATCTCTGACTATCTCTGCCGCGATTATCGATCCCAAAGTGCACGGTCCAGATGCCCGCCCTGACGATCCTCGGCCCTGGGTGGTGCGGCTTCGGGACCACACTCGGCGTGTGGTAGAGCGTGGCGAGGAGCGAGAGCGCCGAAAAGACGGCGAGAGCGTACTGAATAGTGTACTGTGCGCGTTTGGAGACGGTCAAGGAGAGGGGGCGGGTGTTGAGCTTCGGCCACCTGAACGCAAGCGCGATGCATGCAAACTGCGCGGACAGAACGCTGAAACCCGATCAATATTAGCAGATGTCATGACGGCGAGTGGTGGGGACGAAGAACCTACAGGTTCGTCCGCTCACGGAAGTACTCTCCCCCAGGCACGAACGCATATGCGACCGTGAACACGCTCGCGACGTCGAACAAGCCCACGATCAGCCATGCAACAGCGACGGTCTTCGCTACCCCTCCGCTTTGCGCCGCAACCCTCGCGCGCGCCCACACGACGGGGATCAGGCTCATGAGAAACGCTGCGACACCAAGCCCGCCGGAGTAGCCGAACCAGTCCTTGTAGGTGTACATCACGTACGCGCTTGCCGATCCGAGGGCCAGATACAGCGGGTGCGCGAGTATGTCTGAGTAAGAACCGGATCCCGCTAGGAATGAGGCGAGCCCGAGCCCGAGGACTTGTGCAAGGTGCGTGAGCGAGCCGTGTTGGCTTGGAATCGGGCCCATGATAGGATACCCTGTCCACGACCAGGCGATTAGACTGCTTGGGTCGGAGACGAGGGAGTGCAATGAGAAGATGAGTCCTCCGAGTGAGATTGCGCCAGAAAGCCAGGGCGTGTCGGAGATAGGTGCGGTAGCAGCCTTCGCAAGGTTAACTTTGACGGGTTCGGACTGAATCGGCGGACGGTACGCAAATTCGGCGATGGCGAGAAGCGCAAGGGCAATCCCGGCCTTATTGAATCCCCCGGAGGTCTCATTGACAAAGGGCCAAACTAACGTAGATAAATGAGTCGGAGCATTAGAAGGATGCATGGAGGTTGAAGGACGTACTAGGGTTGATCGAGTGGTTGGCATGCTTGGACAAGGAAGTCACGAGGAAGCCGAGCCCGGTCACTACAAGACTCCGTCAACACCAGACACCATGCATATAGTCAGGAGTACCACGTACCCAAAGCCCGATACGCAACCCCCTCATCGTCTCCGCCGAACCACTCCGCAGCCGCGCTAATCGCGGCCGCAGAGTTCGCAAAAGACACCAGGAGCAGCCTAGCCATAGGACTTGGAGACAAGTACGACGCCAGCCCAACTAGGGTCAGCAAGTACAGGACCGTGCGGCCCTCTTTGGTATATGCCCATTCCTTGAACGGCGGAATGCCAAGGAAGAGCGGGGACAGAGAAGAGAGGAGGGCGAGCTCCTGCCCAGAGAGACCGAGCTCCCAGACAGAGAAGTAGAAGAGCGTTGGCGTGAGTGCGGTGAACACCGACCAGAATACGTACGCTGTTGTTTCCCAGGGGCGTCAGCGTTCTGATAAATGTTTCCGACCTCACCACTGTACGTACAGAGATACACGTCGCTGATGAACGATAATGTAGGTTGTACGCGCGAATACCGAGACAGCCTCGCTGAAGCCTTAGTAGCCTCCTTGCCCTTTGGCTGGGCGACATTCTCAGCACTCGAGTTCACAGTTGTCACAGTCGCGTTGGATGTTGACGTGTGTGTGCTAGAAGTGGGGCCGTTCGCACTGTGTATGAGATGTCTGGTCAATGTGAGATTAAGCGAGACGATGAAGCTGCTGGTACATTTTGTCTGTCTCGAACGAACCGCCTGCGAGGTTCCCTATGGTAATCTGCCAGTACACATTCAGTTGCTCGTCGATAGGAGACGCATGATGCTCAGGAACTCGCCTTCAGATCCGCTGCTTGAAATTCAAGCTCTGCCGAAGAATCATAGAGGACGTCTAGAAAGATTAGACTCCATTCGAAAAAGCTGTATCGCGAGTATGCTGTAACATAGCAAAGAGCAATGTCAGCAGCAGGTGCGCAGCATTCCGAAAGTCGACTAACCTCCTGGTATGCGATACACTTTGTGCTGGATGAAAAAGTATATCATCGGGATGAGAGATGCAAAGAAACTAGAAGACCGTCAGCGACCCCATAGCTCTCCTTCTACGAGCGACACGCACGCTATAGATGTCCAACGCCTGTCACAGATGTCAGCTTGCTTTGCGAAGTTCTGACATGCCAAACTCACCTCCGGCTTCGGGCAGCAATATGGTTTGCGGGAGTAACCGCAAGAGAGCCAAACATCCAGGGTAAATTGAGCACGATGTATGCAATCATGAGCACGTCATGAACATCATGGTCGTCCGAGCTCGTAATGAAGACCCATCCTCCGCATGAAAGGGTGCGGAGGAGCCCAGCGAGAAAGAGGAAGCCCGGTATACTCGAGCTCGCGGACCTGTGCAAGTAGTATTGGAGCGCGACCAATGCGAACCTCGGACCTGCACAGCCGTCAGAAAAGGGGAATTGCTGAAACGTGAACCCCGCAACCGATCTTGTGGCTCCCATGTGCGCATATACAAATGGAGATGAGGGTGCGGAGCACGTACCAGCATTCACAGCGATCAAAATCTGGAAGATATTCTGTTCAGGGTACCAATCGCCGATCCTGTACACCCATATACGCCCAGAGTCATCCCCATGGACCGGCCTTTGTTATCACTTTTCTTCCACGCTCTACAACCAATGTTGAACACACTCACGTCGCAGATACCGATGGGAACCACTCTTCGGGGTAACCCGCGACGCCATTCTTGACTATCTTCTTGTAGTGGATGGCGCAGCCGATGACGAGGGCACTCAAGAACGCGGAAAGCGCGAGATATGTGTGCGCGCGGGCGATGGTGGATGCGTGGATGATGAACGGGCGCCGCTTCCCAGTAACCGAGGGCGCCATCGCGAACGGGTTCAACTTGCGGTGCGCGGCCTCACGCAAGCCAGAAGCTTGTTGCCAGGCGAGATGAAGAAAGATGGGCAAGGAGCAGCCTTGCGGGTAGTACAGATGCGGTCTTGGGTTGAAGAACCCCGGTGACGGGAGACCGGTGGGTAATTGAAGTTATGGTAGTAAGCTTGTGCGGCCCACCCACTTGTCCGACGACTGACCGACGTGCTCGGGCCAACGGACAAGCTCTGTCATTCTTGCTTTCCTCCACGTGCCGACAATGCCGCGCGCCGTCTCCCCCCGTCAGGCGTTGGCGCGTCGGCAGGTCATCCACTATAATGGCAGCGTCCTGTATGGTCTGAGAAGAACAGATGTGATGCAAGACTCAAGAAATGAAAACAGGTACAAATAACTACAATACATCGTCTAGGTAAATACGTACGATGGACTGCACACACAGCGAAAAGAGATGCGCAACAACAGCACAACAGATCGAGAGCAATGGACAAATCGACAACTCCTCCCACACAAAGACCTTCTCAGCCTCGTCTTCTCGAACCCCCGGTGCTTGTTGTCCTAGGTCGAAGTCTCTCCTCCCCTTCATCGGTCACCACACCCTGGACGTACCCTTCCCCCATGAACACCGGCGGACCAGCCCCCCCTCCCCTCGCAAGGAAGCCGCCCCTACTGCTCCTCGTCCCCTGCGCCACCAACTGCCCGCTATCCAGGTCCTCCTCAGGCTCGCTCGGAGGCTGCTGCGGCTCCTCCGAGGACCCCCTCCACAAGCTGTCCCCAGCCCTCCGCAGCTCTTCGTCAAGCGTGAGACGCCGTTTGGCATGGTTCGACATCCTCCTCTCCCCATTCGCCGCTGGTGGCGCCTGAGCCTGAGCCTGAGCCTGAGCATGCGTGAGGGTATATGACAACGACCGACTCCGACCATGCCCAGAAGCGGAAGCCGAAGTTGAAGTCGAAGACACGCCCTTCTCTCTCGAGCCCGAAACGCGAGATGGCCCAGCGATAGGCCCAGGCATCTCCTCGTCAAACAGGCTCCCACCCATCCCCTCCGGCCGGAGACGCGCCATGAGCAGCGGGTCGTCGCTGTCCGACCCCCTGTCCGCCGGCGGCGGCGGCGGCACAAAGTTGGGGTTCGGCACCCTCCGGGGCAGCGGGAGTTTGCTGGGTGCGGAGGTCTTCGTCGTCTTCACCCGCGCAGGGGGCTTCGGCTTCGCCGGCGACCGCGAAGGCAGCGGGCTCTCCGGGATTCTGCGCGCGAATGCGTTCATCCTCGCCGGGTCTGTCGCCGCTTGCGGCTCAACATCAACATCGGACTCCTCCTTTGGCTCTGGTCCTCGAGGATGAGGGGTTGGCGGGCGTTTCGGCTTCGGCTTTGCCTTTGCCTTCCCCTTCGCCTTAACGTTCGGGGGAGTGTCGAGCGCGTCGACGTCGATGATCTCCGGTTCTTCGCTCCTCTGAGGCAGGGGTTCCCTTGGTAACATCGTGTCCACGCCGCGTCCGCGCCCGCTGTCTGAGGGCGTGTCAGGGAGCTTGTCCTCGCTATGACCGCTCTGATCGTTCTCGTTGTCGGAGCAGAGCGACGGCGTCGTGATGTCCGTCTCTGACGCACGTGTCGGCCAAATACGCAGTGGGGCAGTTAACTTGGAACGGGACGTGTGGGAGCGAGACGTCGAGGGAACGGCGTCGAACAAGCTGGAGTGGGAAGCGGAAGACCGGGAGCTTGGGGCGGTGGATTGGGAACGAGGAACTGATGACTGGGAACTGGGTGCCGAGGACTGGGAAGTGGATGCAGAGGACTGGGAACTTGACTGTGATGACTGTGACGACTGCGAGCTTGACGAAGCCGACGCGCCGGTGACGTCTGAGCGGACGAACGTCGTCATCCGCCGCTTCGAAGGGCCAGCTGCACGACGATCACCGTTAGAGATGTTCGAAATCAAGCAACTGGAGTGGCCCTTACTAATAATGTCCTCCCCCGTGTCCCTCTTCCTCTTCTCGCCTATGAATATCCTCGCCGCGACACCCGTATCGAAGGAAGTGTCGCCCAAAACTGCCGCCCTCCTCGCCTCGCTGACCTCGCTCGCCCTCGCCTCTCCAGCGATGTCGCCAGCAGCGGATGACGGGAACAGCGGCGGCCCCATGGACCCAGTGGGACCGCCGACTCTCCGCAACCGGACGCTCTTCATCTCCCGTAAGAACGCGGCCATCTTGTCTGACGGGACGTTCACGGTTGGCTGGCCCGCTTTCCGCGTGCGTGCGCCCCCGTACGCGACCGCATTGATCGGGGCTTCAACCGGGGGAGCAGTGTGCTTGAGGTTCGCGCGCGCAGACGTGAGGAAGGTCTTCGTCTTGTCAGCTGACGTTGTCTGCTCGTGGACCCGCATAAGCGGTGGAGGAGGAGGTGGTGGAGGTGGTGGGGGCATCATTGCAGCAACGCTCGCGCTGCTCTTCAAGGCCAACTGCGGGTTGGGCAAAGCTAAGTGTCATTTGTCCGCAGGTCCAGTGTAACGCACGCACCTCCACTCGCAGACGGGCAACCTCGTCCTCGAGCATGCGGATCCGCCGCTTGTCCTGTTCGCGCTCGCTGTCGCCTCTCTCGTGCGCATTCCGCGCGTGATCCTCCCTCGCCTCGCGCAACTCCTCCTCTTTGCCTCGCACTCTGATATCCCCCGAGGTATCCCATGCACGTTCCTTGCCCTTCCTTGAGGCCAGCCGAGCAATAGGCTCCGAAGGCTGGGCATCAGGCTCTTCGATAGACCTTCTTGACTTGCTCGATGGACGGCCAGAGACACCGCGTCCTGAGGACTCACGTTCCTGCGAAGGTCCCGCGCGATCCGTGGCCACCGACTTTTCTCTCCCAAGACTTTCCGAGCGTCCACGACGAGGCGACGGGTTAGATGTAGATGCAATCGGCTGATCGTCTACTTGCTCTTCTTCCTCCGGCTCTTCCTCAATTACTGACGGAGGCGAAGGCGTCCGAGGGCGAGGGACAGCACGTTTGTAGGGAGTGGGAGTAAGTTCGGGCATGAGGGAGGTGGAGCGCTCGAAGAAGGAGCCTGGCATGGTCGGGAATGGCAACGAGTTTCGTGTGGTTAGCGGCGTTGGAGGTGGGGGCATCGATTTTGGCGGTGGTGGGGGAGGCATTAGTTCCGACGGATCTTCGGTGTCTTCTTCAGCTTAATACAAGCAATACTCTCGTGCGTGGCTGGTACTCACTAGGAAATGTTCTCTTGGACGATTTCTTCCCTCGTTCTAGGGATTGTGGTTGCAGTTCGGGTCCGTCGACGTCTTCAACCACGTCATGCTCAAAGTTCTTCGGAGCTGCATCTCGTCTCTTCTTCAAAGTCTTCGGCAAGGGCCTCATAGGCAACTCCTCTACGATCGGCGTTAACATGATCGAAAACCACACAGCTACGCCGTAATGTGAAAACTCACCATCCTCGTCATCAGCAGCCTCCCGCTCCGACGACCTCTCTCGCTCCTGCACGACCTGCGCCCTCTTCTTCGCTGCCCTCGACGCGCGCTCGTCCTCGTCCTCCTCGCGCAACCGCCTCTTCGCCCGCGCCCGCTCGTCCTCAACCTCGCTCCGCTTCCTCACGCGCTTCGCCTTCCGCTCCCTCTCCCTTTCCCTCTCCCGTTCGCTCCTCCCCTCCCTCCCATCCTCGCGCGCTCTCCTCTTCCCATCGAGCGTAACGCGCGAGCTCGATGCTTCCGGTTGTGTCTGTGTCTGCGTGGGCAACCAATGCGTCCGCTCAGCAACCCCTCCCACAAGCGCTTGTGACATGCACCCGATCTCACTCACCTTATGCTGAAGGTCGCCGCCCGTTGCGGCGGTGACGAACGACTCGAGCTCGCGCGACACAAAGCTGAATGCAGACGCGAGCAGTCCAGGCGCGGCGGGGGGATCGCGCGGCCGCGGAGGCATGGTTAATCGTGAATAGCGGTGGATAGTGGGGGAAACGGAACAAGGTGTTGAACGCAAACATGCGTCAACAACGCCCGGGTGGCTGCTTCCCACGACAACACCGACGCGTCGCGCGCGACCGGCGCTTACACCTCGGATCCAATCGCGCAACGCCTCCTCGTTGCGTCTTCGGGACCCGCGCCTCCATTCCCTGGTCTTGTTTCTAAACCAGTTTCACAGCCTGGTCCAGCCTCCTGACTCTGGGCTCAAACTGCAATACTGTTCGTGCACAAGCCGTCAAGAAGGCGGCGGAGGTCGTGTAGATGGAAGCTATAGTAATACATGAGTGTAATTGGGGGTGTAGATGCTAGAGACCTATAGACTCGTCGCGGTCATAAGTTAGCGTGCAGTACATACACTGAGCCATGCAACCGCAGAAGCGATTATTGCAACCTAGAAAACGATGCCTGCAACAACTGTCCGCGTCCTTCACACCATAAGCAAGATCGACTCGAGCTACAACAGCTGCAAAGCGTCCATCCGTCTTCGTTCTATTCCGCCGCCTGCCTCTTACCGGTACTCGCCGTAAGACGAGTAACCAGGCGGAGGAGGACCGCCGCTGGGGGGTGTTGTGGCGCCGGCCGCACCACCAGCGATAGATGCCCGCACAGCAGCGTACGGGTCTGCGTACTGCATCGTACGGCTGACGCGCGGCGCATCATCCCCGTACGGGTTGGAGGCAGCGAACCCAGACGGCGCCGGATCAGAGAACGCTCCATACGCGTCAATGCTGGGGCGACTCGCGGGTTGTGAGCTGGCGAAAGCGGGAGCAGATGGAGACTGGTATGAAAGGTTGTTGCTCGATGCATTGGTTGGAACACCAGAGAGGCGGTTAGCATCGCTAAAGGGGGAATAGGCGGTGTTGGAGTTGTCCGAGTACGGCTTGCGGCCAGCTTCCTCGTCGGAACCCTCGTCGTCGTCGCGCTCGTCCGCACGAGCGTAAATGGATCCTTCTGACTGCTCCACGGGGTGGGTGAAGGGAGGGTCGCGCGCGCGAGAAGACTTGCCGTTACGCCAATCCATAACGGTCAAAGTGAGCGAACAGCACCAGAAGACTAACACATGGTGAGTCCAAAGTTCAGATAGAACTGATTGTGGAGTACTTACCAAAAACGAGCCAGAAGAAGATGGCAGCAGCCTTTTTGGTGCTGCAGAATCCATCAAGACCCTTCTGGAAATCGTTTCCAAGGCTAGCATGGGGGTCCTTGCTTGCGTCTTTGCAGCCAGGCTCTGTCCACGCGGAGATAGTGACAATGAAGCTGCCCAAACGTGAAACTCGGCAAGGCAAGGGTGGTGACAGTTGAACTTACGCAATGAGTAGGCTAACTGCCGTACCAGCTCCCGAGAGGATGAAGCCAACGCGGACTTCGCTGAGTGCACGAGCCAGGCGCGCTCCCTTGTCGTACTTTTCGTATATGACAGGTACCAGTAGGATGAATAGAGAGTAGCAGATGCCAGTGACGGCGATGAAGATGGCAAAGCCACTCAGGCCGGCTAAACGTGAACATGATGGAGGGTCAGCTCGTTTACGCCACACGTGAGCGGAACGCGTCACACGTACAGGGCCCGACATGCCACTTCTGCTGGAACGCGGCCGCACCGGCCATGGTGCACATCGCCAGGAAGTTGAAAAATACTTGGGAGACATGGAACACGATGGCGGGTTTCGACACAATCATCTAAGCGCACAAACCGGCGTGAGTTTTCGGTTGACCAGTAAGCGGGACGCAAGAATAAGAACCCAAATCCATATCGTGGACAGTAATGGAATGAAGAGGAGGAAGACGAGAAAGCCTCCGGTTTGTGTGCTCTGTTCTGCGTTGTCTGCGGCGGTGACCATGGAGGGAGCGGGAAGAGTGTTGAAGAAACATGAACCTTACGTAAGCGGAGTACAGGCACATCCCGTGCTACGCTTCGCGGCACAGTTATCCGCTCCGAACAGCGGTCGCGGACCTGATACCCAATGAAAATATGCAATGTTGCAGACGAAAGGGTGTAGGATACGAATGGTGATATGAGAGCGACGAGAAAAGGGAGAGAACTCACATCATCCTCGAAGGGGACCATCCCGCCGCTACCGATGCCAACGTTGGAAGCTTGGGTAGGCAAACTGTGCTTCTTCTCTGGGAGCACCCTCCTCGCCGCATTCTGTATTGTGTCGAATAGAGACATGGCGGTCGAAGGAGATGGATGGAGACGATCAAGGCAAGATGGGGAGGGGAGGGTAGAATGGACGTTGGTCCGAGGTGGAGATGGGTGTAGTCGGTCGTAAAACTGTGGGCGTGAAGTGCTGTGATAGATTTAAGTAATGTGCGCTGTTGCTCGGAGTAGAGTTTGGCGCAGCAAGGTGAGAAGCGGGGTCTGCGGGAAGGGCGAGGGCAATGCAGAGAGGACAGCCTTGGCTTGCGGCGCGGTGCATGTCCTTCCGCGTGCTTTCATAAGCGATTTCTCCTTATCCGGCATCTGCCCCGAGCGTATTCACTCAATCGACGCAGATCAGGGACCCTCCTGGTATTTTGGCATAACTTGTCATTTCTCATTGTCTGTCTGTATCCAGCTCTACTACACCTTACATTAGAGTTCAAGCTCACATATTCTCCGAAGGGGATACTGTACGAGAGGCATTCGGAAGTCTGTATGGGCGCTTAGTTTGGCCTCATTGAAGACCTCGTTGTTTGAAACATGCGGCCACACACACATGTCCCGGGTAATTTACAATCTTGAATCGGCGCATGCACCTGCGTTCGACTCTCTTCTGTGACATGTTGAATGTCGAGTTCGTGTTAAGAGTAAGGAGGATGCCTCGGTCCGATAATGTCATTGTGAGCAGGGCTGTGAGCGCTTGAGCGGTCGCGGGTTTCGGAGGCTAACACGGACAAACAGACATGTTGGGCAGTGCCAGTGCATGCACGGCCACTTCCAGTCTATCTCCGACGCCACCGACGCCCGGGAACACTGGGGATTGTACCTGGCTCAGGCAACTACTTTTGAGTTCTCGAAGAAATACAGAACCCAGCCGTCAGTCGCGGTTTATTTCCCTTACGCCTGATCGCCATCTTGACATGACACAGGACTCGGAGCCGTTCTAACTCCCGGGCCTCACGCCCACCTCGATTTTCATCTGAACCCCAGGACGGGTACTTTGTCGATGTACTAGCTGCATACACGACAACTGCATACAATGTCTCTACTCTTCAAACATCTGAGGATACACCAAATCTTTGGTGCCAACACAGATGTGGGCAAGACCATCCTCACCTCTGCCCTAGTTCGCGCCTCCGCAGCGAATGGCCGTATTGTCCACTACTTGAAGCCTGTCAGCACTGGTCCCCTGTCGGATGCGGACGACGAGTGAGTAGCAGCGACATGTTCAAATTCTTTTCTGGAAATTGACACATCCCCGATGCAGACGGGTACTGGTCCTCGCCGGCCAGCACGGTGGCCGTGTGCGCAGCAAATGTCTTTTCCGCTTCGATGATCCAGTCAGCCCGCACTTGGCTGCGCGTCGTGCCAACGAAAGCGGCCGCGTGGAGGTATACTTGCGGTACCTCCGTCCCTTCAGTACATTCTGACATGTTCGCCGTCGCAGAGAGTGGTGCCGACCGATGACGCCTTTGTGAATGCAGTTGCGAGTCACGTTCGCAGCTGCGCGGAAAAGGTCACGGCGTATAGCCATATGTATGTTGAGACTGCAGGAGGTAAGAGAATGGGTTGCTCCATGTAGCTGCTGTCTGCTCTTCTATCGCTCCCTTTCGATATGTATTTTGATGGTCGTCGTCAGGTGTTCACAGTCCGACATTATCCGGAACGACCCAGCTCGACAGTTATCGACCCCTCTTCCTCCCAACAATCTTGGTCGGAGACTCAAGACTCGGAGGAATATCTTCCACCATCGCCTCGTACGAGGCATTACTTCTTCGAGGGTACATCGTCGATGCCATTCTGCTCTTCCGCGACGAGTACTACCGCAATTGGGAGTATCTCTCTTCCTACTTCGCAGAACGCGGCATTCCGGTCGTGTCTGTACCACCGCCCCCAGAACGACATTCGGACCCATCGAAGGATGCCTCGCTCACCGAGAGCTACTACCAGGGCATCGTACCTTCTACTAACACCAGTCCCATCTTCGATGTTGTTAAGCATTTAGACGACTGTCATACGCGCCGCATAACGGAGCTCGACTCCATGCCTCGTCGGACCCTCGACTCTATCTGGTGGCCGTTCGTGCAGCACAAACATATAAAACACGAAGCGGACGTAAACATCATCGACAGCGCGTGGGGCGACTTCTTCAGCATATACAACGGCCACCGCACGTCGGCTCTCTCAGCATCGTCACACTCCTCATCCGCCCCTGCTGCCTCCCGTAACCCATCGCTGCTCGAGCCACAGCTCGACGGTTCCGCATCCTGGTGGACGCAAGCCCTTGGCCATGCCCACCCGTCGCTAACCCTTGCTGCGGCACGTGCGGCAGGTCGGTACGGGCACGTCATGTTCCCCGAAGCATCACACCTGCCCGCCCTCCAGCTCGCGGAACGTCTCATCCAAAACGGCCCTGGTAAGGGTTGGGCATCGCGCGCGTTCTTCTCGGACGACGGCTCGACCGGCATGGAGGTCGCGATCAAGATGGCTCTGCGAGCGTTCTCCGTCCGTGAAGCTGGCAAGCTCGGCGGACCATGCAGGAAGGACCTCGGCATTCTCGGTTTGAAGGGCAGCTACCACGGAGACACCATCGGCGCCATGGACGCATGCGAGGACACAGGTGTATATACCTGCGAGTGGCATGACGCGAAGGGGTATTGGTTCGATCCTCCGACGGTCGGGATCCGGAAGGGCAGAACGGTGGTAAGCCTTCCCCCGGCCATTGCAGCGGAGACGGAAGACGGCAAGGCGGACGTTGATACTGTGTCGCTGTCTTGGACATACGACGTCGAGGAGCGCCTGACGTCCCCACTCGCTAATGTCTACCGTCAGTACATCCAACAAACCCTTCAAAAGCTCAAGGACGGCGATGGGCCCCAGATCGCCGCACTCATCCTCGAACCACTCGTGATGGGCGCCGGCGGGATGATCTTCGTCGATCCGCTGTTCCAACGCGTCCTCATCGACGCCGCGCGCGGCACCCCCTCATTCCGGTCCCCGTCCGAATGGTCCGGGATCCCCGTCATCTTCGACGAGGTCTTCGTCGGGCTGTACCGCCTCGGCCTGCCCACTACGCACCCTCTCCTCGGCACGACGCCCGACATCTCCGTGCACGCCAAGATCCTCACGGGCGGGCTCGTCCCGCTCGCGGCCACGCTCACCTCGGACTCGATATACCGAGCGTTCCTCAGCGACGACAAGGCCGACGCGCTCCTGCACGGCCACAGCTATACCGCGTACCCCGTCGGGTGCGAGGTCGCGCGCGAGACGCTCGAAATTGTGGACAAGCTCGCGGCGAGCGACGCGTGGAGCGAGGCGCGGGAGAAATGGAGAGTGTCCGACCCCGAGTCGGCGGCCTCGCAGGAGAAGGCGGTGTGGAGCTTCTGGGACCCAGCGTTCGTGAACGTCGTGTCGCACCTGGACTACGTCGCGGAGGTCATGGCGTTTGGCACCCTGCTCACCATCAAGATCAAGGATGACGCAGGTGGTGAGCTGGCCATATTAGACCTGGCATGGTATTGCATTTGCTCATGATCTTGTTCACAGGCTACCAGTCCCACTCTGCGCGAGTACTTCTGGAACCCATCAAGATGGCTATCCATACTAGCGGCGATAACCTCTCGCCAGCAACCGGAGGTTCGCCGTTTGGGATCCACTACAGGACGTTGGGCAACGTCGCGTACTTCATGCTTAGTCTCAACACACCTTCCAATGTTACCCGTGCGGTTGAGGAGCGGGCATATAACATCCTCCAAACCCACAGGTGATGATTCGCTGGCACGCAACAATATAGACTATTGAATACTAGTATAGAGCCGCAGGACTCAATTACTGGTCTTTTGCACGACTTCAACCCCTCTGAGTTGTTTATCACCCCCGAGGGCCATGCCCAATGAACATAAATTGATGGAATCATTTCTCAACGCGTCTGGATTGTGGAGATAGACTCAGATAAGATATTGAAGTGACATCTATACCGTATTTAAGTAAGTGACGCGCTGACGGCCAGATTTGAGGAAGATCAGTAATAATCGGCTCCAGCCGTTCGGGTAAGTACCAGCCCTACTAGACACTGCGACGACTCGTCACGCATGCTACTAAGGCTAGTAGCCACCGCCTCCGGTTGGCCTCTGGCGGCGATCAAGTTGATTCGGCCCGGGACTCATATTGGCCGTTATATAGTCACGCTCTGCTGCATGTTTTTTTTTCAGTTGCTCACTTCTATTAGATATAAGCCGCGTTTGAGTTCAATCGAGGATTCGCGGAGGGTCGCGCGCGGTTGACACGGCCGAACGGTCTCTCACTTGGGCATGCACAGCCACCAGTCTGTACGCCGTCACTGCAGTAAGTACCTGCAGGAGTTCAGTGGAGGTGCTAAATACCAGGAAATTGTCGATCCTACATTCAACAGAATTCCGAGTATGAATGTAACAAGGGCATTCTACAGGGCCAGGATTGCAGTTGAACGAATTCTCGTCGTTGGTCTGAGAGGCGTGACGTTAGCCGGTCACATGCATCTCCTCGCGCACCGAGCGCCTAATAAGGTGAACTTGATCTGCTCGACCACCACAGGCTCTTCCATTGTCCACCTCTCTGAGCACTGGCCGGCCACCTCATTTGGCTTATTTTCCGTCTGCAATTTCATCAAATACCTTATAGGGAAGGACGCAACCTCTGTTTTTGTTCTCAGCAAAGCACTCCGACCGACTCACAAAACTGCCGGTATGTTGTCGTCCTCCCTCTCCGCTACTTCCCCAACCACAACCTTCCCTACCCCATTCACGCCACTTGAACTATCTCCCTGTCACTTGACATCCTTCTTCTGTTTTTTCCTTCATTCCCAACCTCCTCTCCATCATCCTATCCCTCTAACCACCATGTCCAACCAAGCCCGATTCGCCGAGGGTACTAAGGACTTCGATTCTCCAGCGAAGCCCTTCAACGGCAACTCCGGCCACACGAATACCAAGCCAGATCTAGCACGTAACCGTGCCGAGCTCTGTTTCAACATGCACGGCAAGATCACCATCGTCGAATATAGCGAATTCGTCAACCACTTCCTACCCTCGTTCAACGAGAACAAGATCGCGCATGAGAACATCTTCGAGAATATCCCCCGACTGACAGGCGAGCACGATATGTACGAGGAACTCGTGAGTTAGTTTCGCTCAATGTTTGCAGCTATATCACCCATTGCTCACGCCGTGGTTACAGCCCAAGGCCATCAACGGCGCGAAGATCTGCCCTGGATTCAAGGTTGTCGCCAACCCCTACCAGGCGGACAAGACTGAGTCCACCAAGCAAGCCGTCGACCTCGGCATGTACCGGACCAAGTCCGCCCCGAAGCGCGAGAAGGACAAAGCGTACCCCGCCGTCGACTGGTTCAACATCGACCTGCCGATGGAGTGCAAGTCCGACCAGACCGACCAGGATGCCTTCGACGAGACTGAGCCGAATGGCGAGCTGACCGCGGACAAGCGCCAGAACGCACTCGGCCAGGCCCTGTCCTACGTCGAACTGATCGTCAAGCGTCAGCATCGCATGTTCGTCTTCATGCTTTTCTTCCTCGGCGACAGCGTCCGCATCGCCCGCTTCGACCGCTCTGGTGTCTTCGTCACCCGCAAGTTCAGCTACAAGGTCAACGGCGACATCCTCGTCGACTTCCTATACCGGTACTCGCGGCTGTCTGACGCGGAACGCGGTTACGACCCGACCATCACCCGTATCCTCCCCACCACCCCTCTGTACAACGCAATGCGCGAGCGGGCGGAGGACAAGAAGTCGGGTGATTCACGCGACTACGTCCGCGAGCTGTTCCGGAAGTCGCTGAACGCTGAGTGGCCGTGGTGGAAGGTCGAGGTGCACGCTCACGCGCCGCGCGGCAAGACGCGCAAGCAGCGCAGCTGGACGGTCATCCATAAATTCGCCGTTGGCATGCCGCACTTTCAAGCCCCTGGTGTCGCTGGGCGCGGGACCCGTGGCTACGTCGCACTGCCTGTCGGCGACGATGATACGATCGCGGACGATGCCGACTTCGTGTACCTCAAGGACGCCTGGCGTGTTGATCATGCTGGCATCGACAAGGAAGGTGTCACTCTCCAGTTCCTCAACGACAAGGGGGTGCAGTTCGTACCGACCCTGGTGTGCCATGGTGATCTCCCTGATCAGGTCACGGCGTCGCAGGACCACTGGCGGCAATTCCATCCGGATGAGGAGAAGCTTCCCTTGAAGAAGCACACGCACTACCGCCTCGTCGTGAAGGAGGTTGGCCTCCCGCTCGAAGATTTCCGAGGCAGCTCCGCGCAGCTATGCCGGGCACTGTTTTTCTGTTTGCAAGGTAAGTTGAATGCTGCCTTCGAAATTGTTACACGGTGTCACGCTGATCACTCTATGCTTAGCTCATGCACGGGCATTTAAAGCTGGGATAATCCACCGCGATATCAGTGCAGGCAACATGCTTCTGTACAGAGGCGATGACGGCAAGTTGTATGGGCTTCTCAACGATTGGGAACTGTCCAAGAAGGTCGACCATGGTCCTCCGGAAGGCCACCAACCCGATCGTACTGTGAGTACCATTTTCGAAGGCCGGGGGCGTTATTTATACTTATACTGATGTCCGCATATGCAATGCAGGGTACTTGGCAATACATGTCCGCGAATGCGCTCAACGATCCAACCCGAAGGATCGTGATCCAAGACGAGCTCGAATCCTTCTTCCACATGTTGCTGTACTACGCCATCCGCTTTCTCCCGCACAACCTCGGCGATGAACACGTTGGCCAGTTCTTGCACGACTACTTCGACGCTTACACTCCCGACGCCCTTGGTTACCGCTGTGGCAGAGCGAAGCTTGAAGCCATGCAATATGGTTCCATCAGCCTGAAACTCTACAACAGCAGCCAGGACGCCAAGAACGTCAAGCTCAAGTTCCTGTGGCCGTCTCCCAACAAGCCCTCCTCCCCGACTCCTGAACCCAAGGACAGGTCGTCCTCCCCCGCTCTCCCGAGCAGCCCGTCTCCCGCAGAACGCGCATTGCCACCGGTTGAGAGTACATCATCGGTTGTTGAACGCTCACCATCTCCGGTCTTCAGCGCCATCTATGGGTCCGACCTTACCTCGCTCCCTTCTGACCCTGCGGAGCCCCCGGAAGACGTGAAGGAACGTGAGCACCCACTGAACGACATCGTTTATCAGTTGCTCTTGTGGTTCCAGGCGCACTACGCCACCGAGGCCCCTCCAGTCGTGCCCACGAAAAAGATGACCCCGCCAAACGCTGGTCCGTCTGATGAGGATATGGGGACGATGGAGCTTGATGAGGACGACCTGGTCGCAGATGTGGTAGCTTACGGCGGACGGAATTCCGAGCTGGACGCGGCGACGCTTGCGGAGTACGACTGGCTCCGGGAGAGGATCAAGACGCACGGCGCCATGCTCTCGTTGCTCCATAACTCGCTCCACACGCAGGAGTGGCCGAAGGACGACAAGGGACCCGATAAGAAGCCGAAGGACGGCTACGTACCGCCCAAGTCTGCAGTCCCCACGAACTCGACGGTAACCGGGTCGAAACGTCGCTCCATGGGCGAGGAGTGCGAGGAGAGACCTGGTGCAAGCAAGCGCAGCAGGACCTAGTACGCCCTGGTTTGTTGTGGCGGACCTTTGTCACTGTGTACTTCCCATTGCCTCATTCAACACCTTCCACCAGATCCGCTGAGCACAGGTCCCACGACTATTTCCCCTGTGGACCGCATCAGCACCGAGTCTCTGTTGTCGTATACGAGCGCGGCAGCCCACAACCTCCGAATCGCCAATTTTTGGTAAACTTGGCTATTAGCGCACCAAACACGCTATGTAGTCACCGTCATAGAGCATTGTGTTGTTCCTCTCGAACGCACGGAAAGCGGAGCCTGCCGCCTGCCAGTGCCACAGGGCAAACCGTCTGTAGTCTCATACCTCCTCATCACGATACGTACTCCCCCCTCGCTTATTATTTAAGACATTGCTCAAACTCACTTCCTTTCACTGATGTCCTCGTTCTCATTCTGAAGCTTTGTTTTTGAATGCTGCCGATGTATACCTCTTCCTTTCTACAATACCTGCTATTGCTGTACATTCTATTTTCTTCTCGATGTTCAGTAACTAGAACCGTTCCATGTCTGTAGGAGGACCTCCTAGCTTTTGAAAGATACCTTGACCCCACAGGGGCATCGCCAGCGTGATCAATGACCGTAAAAGCCTTCAAGAGCTCCCAGAGTCGTTTTTCTCACTTGATCGGTGCAAACACTAACACGCAGGTCAGGATACTAGTGACAGTCATCATACTTCGCGATGGTGAGCAAAAACATACTTGATCGACAGCGGTAGGCATACACTCCACAAAAAACAATTACTACCAGTGACGGGTGTGGACTACACTACATGTCGCTGAGAGACGACGCCGAAGATGCTGCGGGGGAGTTCCCGTTTACGGTAGGGCCGTTAGCAGGTGATGAGAGAGAGCGGCGGTGAGATGAGAAAAAGGGACGCACCATTCCTAGCCCTCCGACGGTTGTAATCCCTGAGCTCGTCAAACCCAGGGGGTCTCTCGTTGACGTACTTGCCAATATACCAGCGGGCCTCATCTGTCTGAAGATCGCTGAGGATGGCGCGTTCTGCGGGGAGCAACTCTTTGGGTGGTGGTGTAACGGAGGAGTCATCGTCTTCATACTGGACTCGGTACCGGGGCAAGTACCCGATGTAGATGTCGTGCTTCACCCTCTATTTAACGTGTGGAGTCTCGAGCGAGATGGGAGGATTAACGTTGAATGCGACGAGGCCCTCCAAGAAGGTGTGAAGCTTGGGGGCGAGGATGTCTGCGTTAGAAGGGTCGAGGGACGGGACGAGGCTCTCAAAGCGCTCCGACTTTGACCGAACGTCGAGGCCAAAGTAGGGCTGTGGGAGGAGGAGGATGTATGCCGGGAGTGGTTCAAGTTTGTCTGGGTCGTCATTGGATACGTCGAGGTGCTTGAGGAGGAGAAGTGTGGCGCCCGGACTGTAGGCGCGAAGGAGCGCAACGGTGGAGAAGCCGCAGGCTTGCTCTGCGCGGCCCTTGACAATTTTATGAGTACATGACACGGTGGTGGGGGCGAAGGGTGTACCTCGATACCTGGGACCGCGACAGGGAGGGCGTGCGCTTGCAAGAAGAGGGCCGACGCGACAACGAGTGCGAAGAAAGACTTCATGTCGAGCGACTGTGTAGAGGATTCGGTGCTGAGCAGGAGACCTGAAGGCCTGACGTTCAAACGTGGCTTCGACTCGCGTTTTATACATGTTGCTTTGGGCGGCTTCCAATGGGCCACGACAAATTCCGACGAAAAGGTCACACAAGGACGGAGGATACCAGACCTGACAGGCGAGCTGGCAGTCGGTCTCCGATCTGTCACCGGAGAAAAATAATAAATATGTTCGTCGTGTTATTCTTTGAAGACCGCTCCATTGCTCACAAGTACTCCAAGGTATGGCCATTCGAAGCACGCTGCCTACTAAGGTCCCTGATAGACGATGTCCTCAGTCTCATTGTGAATGGTATGCATGAACACGACTCACATAACTTCGCCATTGAAGTCGCCGCGAAACAGCAAAGCGACTAGACCTGAAAACAAACCGCTGTCCCTGCCCATGTGAGACCATACCCTCGCATGAACGGCCAAGGAGCGAGAATCTCAAACACAACATTGTCTGCCGATGAGAAGTTCCAGCGAGGTCATTGGAGAGCTGCAGCGGATTGATACACGATGACACGTTCCCATTCAGCGGGGATTCGGCCGGTCGCAGTCTCTGGCCCTCAGCAGTCAGAACATGCATACTATGCATTTTCCGATATCCTCTGGGCGAATTTCGACCTTCGGACAGGATGATTATGGGGACGCAAGTGAGAAAATAATACGTCGCAAATGCCCCAACCTACCTACCTTCTGTGCATCGAGTACCCCTTGCTGTACGCCTACTGATCCAGAGGGACAGGATACCGGGATTTCGGAGATGAGGCTAGTGCCTATCCGTGTGGGGGCGCAGATCGACATGCATATTTTCTAGCGGACATCAGGAAAAAAAGACTTGTCTACATACATCTCTGGAGACTATGGAGCTGTGGAATTCATGTAGACAAGTCTCGATTTTGTAGACCCATGTAGAGCTGTGCAACATCTACATAGCGCCCTGTAGGCGCCAGCGGCCGATATGTACTTCCCTGTAGAAATGCCGTAGACCCTCGTAATCACGCAGCATCAGAGTGAATGGCCTGTACACAACCAAAATAGTAGCATAGACTGGTGTATGGACACAATACATGATACTCTACAGTACGAAAACATGGGGGCATCCAAGGTTGAAGCCCTCCGCTACTACCTCAACGTCCTTGCGAGTTCGTCGAGTTCAGCCTGCAACCGGCTACGTGACGTTGCCGATAAGCCAGAGGCTGTGGCGCGTGCGGGGCCTGCACCACTGGCCAAGCTGTCAAGAGGTGGAGATTAGCACAATGCAAGGGATAGCCTGTTGACCAGCACGATACATACCGTGCTTCGTCGTACATCTGCTTGCGGATCTTCTCGGTGACCGTGGGATCGATTTTTGTCCACTCCTTGATAAGACGTAAGTGGTTCTCGTATTTCGGCTTGTATACCTTCTCGGTGAACCTAGCGCCTTCGCTCAAGGTGCCATCTGCCCATTGGTCCAGGCAGAACTCGATCTACACTCGGACCAAAGAAATATCGTGAGCAATTTGATGGACGCCGAGAAAAACGACCGCCATTGGGACTTACCGCAGTGAAAATGATGCCGAGAGTTTCCTCACGAATCGGAGAAAACTGCGTGGGCAGTCGAAGGCCGATGCCGTCGGAGTTGCGGAACCATTGCTCACGAATGGCATGGCTCACGATTTCATTGCGAGCGAAGCCAGTCACGGCGTCGACATTCTGTCCCATGAGTTCCATCGAGGGGCCAGGATAACAAAGACGTAGGACACGTACCTGATAATGAAAGATGGGCTCGGGTCCCTCCGGGTTGTTGAGGTCGAGAAGACGTTCGTAAAGCGTACGGTTGGTGATCTTCGTTGCCTCATCCATCGAGGAAGAGAAGCCGTATTTGGGGGTGACGAGGGGTCGAATACAGTCTTTGAGTGCGCCTCGTGCGTGAGATGTCCGGCTCATGATCTACGACCCGTGCGGCACGCCGGGCGCGGTGATAAGACGGAATGAGGTCAGCTTATTGCATGGAGACTCCGCAGCGAGAATACCACACGACGCACCAACTTCTTGACACGATCTGATAGCCTATAGTACCTCTTGACAGCGTCGGAGGTGCACGCCCATGCGTCTTTAACCCATAGTTCCTGCTTGCCCTCATCTGGAAACGGATCGTTAGTCAGCACAAGGGCCTCGAAGTGCCGGCAGGCTGCGAGGATTAGCCTCGTTGCATGGGGCTCGTAGTCGGATGCTTTGGCATCGCTGGCGCCAGGCTGGATTCCGCCCCGGAAGGGCAGCTCTTCGGTGGCGACCGGGGACTGTAGATCTGCTTGACGTGCACTTTGAGATGAGCTGCCAGTGGATTTGCGCGATGAGCGGCCGCCGGTGGATTGACGTGATGCGCTGCCGGTGGATTGGCGTGAGTCCGTCGGTGGGGGTGCTGTGCGTGAGCGTGGCGTAGGTGAAGGGGAGGTGCGGGAGTTTGAAGGGGCACGGCGCGTGGATTCGGGTGGAGTGCTAGCCGACGTGCGTTGATGTCTAGCTGAAGATGGCTGAACTTGGGTATCTTGGTGATGCGGCGAACAATCGCCAGAACTGAAAGACTGCATGTCGGCCATGGGCGGGGTCGTTGTTCTCGAAGGCGGAGGACTGTGTCCTGAGGCTGCTGAAATATCAAGGTCAGGCTCACTCAACAGCGGAGACTCAGAACGCGAGCAGCGGCGTGATGTCGCATGCGGCCGTTCTGATGATGGGATGGGCGGTGTGGAAGAGCGGCCAGTGGTTGTGTGCGAGCGCTGTGTCCCGTGAAGCTGCCGTTAGTATACCTGAGAGTGGTTCGTGAATCGAGTTCGACTCACCAGATCCTTATCCGCCGATGATGCTCCTGCCAGTGGTGATTTTCGGGCGGCAGGGTCATCTAATCGCCGCAGCTTCTTGGCTTGTGGGGCTTCTGTGGTGTAGATGCCGCGAGATTCGAACTAGCAGCAGCGGAGGTGATTGGCATGGATATCACGCAGGGATCAAGGCGAAGGGGGCACACCTTTGACTTCATGGAGCGAGACTCGACAAGAGTGTCCGATTCCTCTTCACTCTCCACAGACAGCCTATCGTCGTCATCATCTTCGTTGCCAGACTCTGTCGCCAGCGATATACATTAACTTGTGGGCAGCGTACTGAAATCGCACTCACCAGGCCGGCGCTTTGCCGAGGTAGCCTTGCCGGATGTGTGTTTGCGGAGTTTTGCATTTTCACGCTCGAGTTTTTTTATCTTAGCCTGGAGCTGTTCGTTCTGGCTGTGGTCTGGGCTGCTGTTAGCGGATGGGATATTGGCAGCATGGAGACGTACTCAGCGCCTCTTGCTTCTTCGAGGCGACACGATCTCGCGTCGAAGAACGTGTCGACTGATGAGGAGCCTCCTGTGGACTCAGAGACTCATCGTCATCTGCGGGGACTTTATCGGCCGCTTTGCGTTTCCTCGGAGGCCCTCTAGACGCCATGGATGGGGAGAAGGATGGTGGGCGGAGACAAAGTCTGAGTCGTCGCTCGTCATATCACCCCCAGGCTGTAAGGGGGAGAGAGAGCGTCGTCCAAGTTCAACGTGCAATGCTCAGCGGGCCTCAGGGCGGGGCGGTGAACTGGAAACGTGGCAGACAGCATGCCAACGGGCGGAGCCAGACTTGGCCCGAGTGGTCATCCTGCCCTCATTGGCTGAGCTGCACTAGAGGTCAAGACGCGTGACTTTGTTGAACCTCTCTAATCGCTCACCTTCAAAGGCCCTCACCAGGCTCATCTTCACGCCCCTTCCCCCGTTGAACTCCAGCAGTTGCCCAACTTCGCTGACTATGTCGCATGTGTACCGCTGCCGCTACTGCTTCAAGGGGATCCCTACGCTCCAGGGCCTTCGGGCTCACCTCAGTCAGCGCAGTCATTGTCGTCGTGCGCACCGAGCAGCGCTGGCGTCCCATGGTCAAGAGGCCGCGCCGCCCCCTCCTGGACCTCTTGAAGACGACCCGCCCCCACCTTATACCGAGCAAGCTGCTGGACAGCCCGATCCAGACGACCAGATGGATGTTCAAGTTGACACTCCTGACGCTACCCCTGACGATGGCCTAGAGTCAGCTCCTTTCGATCACGCTCTGGCCGCCGACCCGCCACGCACCTTCGCACCACCCCTCGAGGCCGACGCGACCGCCAATCCGGTGAACCCTTCCAACGCCCATGCTCGTCGCGTCACCGTTGAGGAGGTCCCAGACGAGGGAGATGACGGCCTGCCTCGTCATCCGTGGGTCGAGGACTTTCCGCATCCCGCGGGAAGCGTCTCTGATTTCGCGGAGACATACTTCGAGGGCATTGCCTGCCTCAAGGAAGAAGCAGGGCATAACCCTTGGTTCCCTTTCGCGTCCGAGGAGGAATGGGAGCTTGCGGAGTGGCTGGCTACGTCCGGCTTGACGCAGAAGGACATCGACCGTTACTTGAAGTTACGCATTGTGAGTGTCATTCTGACGGGCCAAAATTGCTACCAACTTACCCAAATACGTCAGACCCGCGAGCGTAGTCGGCTTTCATTTACCAGCGCGTATCTGTTCTATAAGAAGATCGACGCGCTGCCGGGAGGATTTGCCAAGTGGAAGGTCGAGATATTGGAGGCCACTGGGGACGAGTTGGACGAGTCGGGGAAGCCGAGGAAGGAGACAGTCGAGGTCTGGACGCGGGATCCTGTTGAGTGCATCAGGGAGCTCATCGGCAATCCCGTCTTCGAAGACTTCTTGCGCTACGAGCCGGTCCGCAACTATTCCGATGAGGAAGGCACGAACCGCATCTACGAAAACATGTGGACGGGTGATTGGTGGTGGGACATGCAAGTAAAGCCATCCACTCACCAGTCGGACTTCTGGGCGGGTTACTTACAAATCTGAATGTATGTTAGTTGAAACTCCCTTCGGGCGCAACCATTGCTCCTGTAATCCTCGCCAGTGACAAGACAACGCTCTCCCGCATGAGTGGGGACAAGTCAGCGTGGCCTGTCTATCTGACGATTGGGAACATTGACAAGTCAGTGCGCCGTCGACCCTCCATGCATGCTACTGTCCTCCTCGGATACCTCCCCGTTGCGAAGCTCGAATGCTTCTCCGAGAAACGGCGCTCACTCGAAGGTCAACGGCTCTTCCATGCGTGTATGCGCGCAATGCTCGAGCCACTCATTGCGGCTGGGAAGGAGGGGGTCGAGATGGTGTGTGCCGATGGACGTGTCCGCCGGGTCTATCCCATCGTCGCTGCGTACATCGCAGATCACCCCGAGCAGTGCCTCGTGTCCGGATGTCAGGAGAACTTCTGTCCCAAGTGTACAGTTCATCCCAAAGAACGCGGCGGGCCCGCGTACGCCCCCCTCCGAGACCCAACGCTCATCGTCTCCACCCTCGATCGTGTCGCCCGAGACGAGCACCCTCCGGAGTCAGACCAGTGGGGCCTCAAACCCATTGAACCGTTCTGGAGGGACTTACCAAATTGCAACATTTTCCGCGCCCTTACGCCCGACATCTTCCACCAGCTCCATAAGGGCATCTTCAAGGACCACCTGGTAAGCTGGGTTACGAAATCGATACCGAACGGCAAGAACGAGATAGATCGTCGCTTCAAAGCCATGGTGAAGCATTCAGGGTTGCGGCACTTCAAGAATGGGATCTCGCTGGTTACGCAGTGGACGGGGACAGAGTACAAGAACATGGAACGCGTGTTCCTAGGCGCGGTAGCAGGCGCCGCCACCGATGCGCGCGTCACCCAGACGGTTCGGGCGGCACTCGACTACATCCACTACGCCCACTACCAGACGCACACCGATCGCTCGCTTGACTCTCTTCACACTTCCTGGCTCGATTACCACAAGGAGAAGGCCGTCTTCGTCAAACTCGGTATACGCAAGGACTTCAACTTTCCGAAAGGCCACTCCACGGAGCACTACGAGCCGTCGATCCGAGCTGTTGGCACGGCAGACGGTTACAGCACCGAGCATCCCGAACGACTCCACATCGACTATGCCAAGCTCGCATATGGTGCAAGTAACAAGCAGTCCACGTACATCAAGCAGATGACCAAGTGGTTGGACCGTCAGGAGGCGGTCCATCGCTTCTCGTCCTACCTCGCCTGGTCCTTGCCCGCCCGCCACTCGAAGCTGCCGGAGGATGACTCGGAGGACGCGGACGGTGATGAGGAGCACCTGGAGGGCAGACAAACGGGGATCTTGGAGGGTGGTGATTTGCAGGCGGCCGCTGTGGCGAATCGAGGTGTGTGGACGAACGTCAACATCGACACCCATCTGTACGCGCGAGGATATCGTGTGGCCAAAACACCGGCCTTCCCAAGTCTGACCATCGCAGACCTAATAACGCGATTTGGTACGCAGCACTTCATTTTCTATCTCTCATCATACGTTGTCAAGCTCGCGGCCGGACACCCGGAGAAACTCCGCATCGCATCTACCCCCATTCACGCCCACACCCGTCTCGCTGTCTATAAGCAGTTCAAGGTGCAACTCCCTGTCATGCGACAGGTCGACGCCAATCTCGCGCCAATCGATATCATTCACGCCTCTCCTGAACGACCCGGTCAATGGGCGACATCCCCGCCTATTCCTCCCAATATGTCGACTGTCCTCGTTCGGGAGCAGTCATCGTCTGGTAATCGCGACCTCGACCCGAACAAACCACTCCAGGGTAAGCGGTTCATTGAATCATCCTATGTATAACAGCAGCTCATAGTTTCGACTTACCCAGGTCTACGAGTCGCACGTATTCGTGCTATATTTACTCTACCAGCAGAGATTGACGCGAACGTCCTCGGCGTTCACGATCCCCTGGCATACGTTGAATGGTTCACACCATTCAACGTAGTGGACCCATCGACAGGTATGTATGTTGTTTCTCATTCTACCCGCCAGCACCGTCGCAATGTGGCAATCATACCCATTACCGACATCGTACGAACATGTCATCTGATACCGTACTGGGGCAAGGAAGCCAATAGGACTTGGACATCAGGTAACATCCTAGATAGCTGTACGAAATTCTACGTAAATCCTTACTTACGACACCACGACTTTGTATTGTTCCGCAACCCAGTCAACGCCGCGCCCGCGCCCGCGTCGTAGTATTAGATAAAATGCATGTTTTGCAGCGCTCACAGTAGCCACATGTCTGTGATTCTTGAACATGGTTTCCGGGCGTACTGAACACAACTATAGGTCCCTACAGAGCTCTACAGAGCTCGTGAGCGCCGCTACAGAGCCTACAGAGCCTACATCACTCAAAGTGGTGGCTATGTAGCAAATCTTTTTTCCTGATGGAGCCCGAGCATGAAAGAACAAATATGCAGTAGGCGTCGACGTTCCGAGGTAGCGGTGGATGGAGGTTGCTGTAGAGTTTGTGTGGAGGAGGAGGGTAAGAGTTCGGTGTGTACCTATACGATTACGTTACATGGATTACTAAGCCCTAATAGCATCAACGTATCGCGATATCTGCCGCGAACCCTACTTAGATAACGTACGACACGGTGTAGCGTAACTCTGACCTGGGGATTACACAGAGCACCTTTCTCACTAGACCCAGGCTGGACATCGGCTTTCCTTGCACAGATGAGACCTGACTAGGAACTACCGTCGTGCTAGGGAGTCCTCAGTCCATGGCCAACGTTGGCGGTCGCAGCAGGCGCCGGGCGTGTTGGGGATCCGGGAAAACCGGCCCTAGACGACGGTCGAGGTCGGGCCGGATGTCGCCCTCGTCCACCGCCCATGCTCGATCTCTGCCCTGACGGCCTCTGGACCATCTCCTCCGCCTCGGCTACTTGTAACTTCAACTTCAAGCTTGAGACTTTTCCTGCGTCGCTCTCTCTTCTTTCTTCCCGCAGTATTCCATCCACGTGTCGATTTCTGCGCGCTGCTGTCCCTAAGCCGGTTCAACATCGACGTTTACTGAAGAGCCGGAAACCAGCCATGCAACGCTGCGTGGCCCTGTCGTTATTAAACACACTGTCCAGAAGCCGAGTATACGGGACTCCTGCGGTAAGTTGGTCTGTCCATTTGTGGCTGTACGTGAAATATGAAAGATTCCTGTCTAGACATCTCGTATATTGCGTCCAGCACCTAAATCAACGGCCGGCTTTTCCACGTCACGTTCAAGATTCTCTGCGTCTCCACCAGCGGCGCATCCAGAAAAAGATGCACAGACCCTGACGCAGTTACCGAGCAGCAGAATAGATGATAGGAAGGTTGTCCTGGGGTGGGACATGACCACATATTCACGATTGTAAGTCATATTTCCGGATACTTTTTGTACATGGTTCTGACACGCATACGAGCCATCATATCTGGCTGCGAGACCACTGCCGTTGCCCTGAATGTTTCCACCCCCATACAAAGCAACGTCTTGTGAACACCTTCGATGTACGCTGTCCATGTACCTGGCTGATGGTTGGGCGCGTTCATTCACGGTTAAAGCAAGATCCCTCCAGAAATCAAGCCGACGCACGTCGAATCCAAGCCTGAGGGGTTAGAAGTTCACTGTGAGTATCCCCTCAAACCATTCTACTATATTGCGTCAGTGACCCCATATCAGGGCCGTCGTCTCAACCCCATACCTCCTTATACCCATGGTCATGGTTGCGATATAATTCATACGATCCTCCTATGTCCCAGCCCCCCAAATCAGAGTACGTTGCAGCTTTCTTGTTTCTAAAACAGCGATGCATTGATAATTGTACCAGACGAATTCTTTGGGGATCCAAGATTCTCCAAGACCCACCAACCGTCACGTACGAGGAAGCCATGGCATCCGATGGACAGGGTCTCTTCAAGTGGCTTTCTCATATCGACAAATTCGGCTTTTGCTTCATCTCTGGTGTCCCTGCAACACCGGAGGCGACGGAGGAGCTCTCCCGAAGGATAGGCTTCATTAGGGAGACACAATGTCAGTGTTCCCCCCAAATCGCATATACCTCTGGGTTTTAACTGACCTTTGTATAGATGGCACTTTTTGGGACTTTACCTCTAACCTCGCCAAAGGCGACACGGCGTACACCACCCTCGCACTCGGAGCGCATACGGACACCACCTACTTTGTGAGTATCCCGCGGCTTGACCCGCCACGGCTTTCCCGCTGACACCTTCGCAGACGGATCCTTGCGGACTGCAGCTCTTCCACCTTCTCGAGCACACCGGTGGAAAGGGCGGCGCGACATTACTTGTCGATGGTTTCTACGTCGCATCCATACTGAAGGAGCTCAACCCTGAGGCGTATGAGCTCCTTTCCACCGTCCCAGTCCCAACACATGCCGCCGGAGAGGCGGACGCGTTGTTCACCCCGAATATCCGCAATACGCCCATCCTCAAACACGAGGCCGGCGAGCTTGTCCAAGTGCGATGGAACAACGACGATCGGAGTGTGCTCCGGGACCTCCAGGCCAACGAGGTTGAACCATGGTGTGTTCTAGACCGTACCTCTCCACTTGAGACGTTGAACGCTGAGCCACGGACAGGTACGACGCGATCCGGACATGGTACAAGCTGCTGACGAGTCCCGACTCGGAATACTGGGTACAACTGTCGCCGGGCACTGCCGTAGGCAAGTATCAAAACTCTTTTTCGTATCCTCCATCACAATATGCTGAGTCGACATCTCGCAGTGGTCGACAACCACCGGGTCCTTCATGGACGTTCGGCCTTCGACGGGAAGCGCCGGATGTGCGGCGCATACATCGGCATGGATGAATACCGCTCGAAGCTCGCCGTCCTGACCGAGAGGTTCGGCCCCGACCCCGTCACGCAGGACACTGTGGCTGCCTCGAGCGTTAATGGCAGAAGCGTTTGGCACCCCGCCGTTTGACCTTCCGCCACCACTTCTCATGCTCAATCCCACGGGACGAAAATATTCACTCATATGGTCAGTAGCACAATAGGATCCTCATACAATACTTGTTCGTGTATGATCTATGCTTCGCGACTTTGTCGCGCCTTGCCTCCCCAACGCCGTTGTTGCGGTACATAAATCGGCTTCGGACGTAATCCTAGATAGTGGAACGTTTATCGGATCAAGAACAACCGCCTTGCGGGTAGGCTGCATGGACCAAGTCATTGCACAGGGCCGTGCCAGGTTGTCAGAAAATGCAGCCGAGCCCCGGTCTAAACAGGCGTCGCGGTTAGTAAGTCTGTTCTCCTCTTGCAAATCCCAGTAAGTACTTACCCGCCTCGATGGCAATCCGCAGGATTTTTTCAAAAATGCACGCTAGTCAGGCTCAGGAAACCCGTAGCCGCTTGATCTGCGGCCTCACACGGATAGGGACTAGCCTCATCTCAATCCCGGTATCCTGTCCCTCTGGATCAGTAGGCGTACAGCAAGGGGTACTCGATGCACAGAAGGTAGGTAGGTTGGGGCATTTGCGACGTATTGCTTTCTCACTTGCGTCCCCATAATCATCCTGTCCGAAGGTCGAAATTCACCCAGAGGATATCGGAAAATGCATATGCATGTTCTGACCGCTGAGGGCCAGAGACTGCGACCGGCCGAATCCCCGCTGAATGGGAACGTGTCATCGTGTATCAATCCGCTGCAGCTCTCCGATGACCTCGCTGGAACTTCTCATCGGCAGACAATGTTGTGTTTGAGATTCTCGCTCCTTGGCCGTTCATGCGAGGGTATGGTCTCACATGGGCAGGGACAGCGGTTTGTTTTCAGGTCTAGTCGCTTTGCTGTTTCGCGGCGACTTGAATGACGAAGTTATGTGAGTCGTGTTCATGCATATCATTCATTATGAAACTGAGGACTCGTCTATCAGGGATCTTGGTAGGCAGCATGTTTCGACTGGCCCCACTTTGGAGTACTTGTGAGCATTGGAGCGGTATTCAAAGAATAACACGACGAACATATTTATTAGTTTTCTCCGGTGACAGATCGGAGACCGACTGCCAGCTCGCCTGTCAGGTCTGGTATCCTCCATCCTTGTGTGACCTTTTCATTGGAATTTGTCGTGGCCCATTGGAAGCCGCCTAAAGCAACATGTATAAAACGCGAGTCGAAGCCACGTTTGAACGTCAGGCCTTCAGGTCCCCTGCTCAGCACCGAATCCTCTACACAGTCGCTCGACATGAAGTCTTGCTTCGCACTCGTTGTCGCGTCGGCCCTCTTCTTGCAGGCGCATGCCCTCCCTGTCGCGGTCCCAGGTATCGAGGTACGCCCTTCGCGCGTCGCCCCCACCACCTGTCATGTACTCACAAAATTTTCAAGGGCCGCGCAGAGCAAGCCTGCGGCTTCTCCACCGTTGCGCTCCTTCGCGCCTACAGTCCGGGCGCCACCGACCACTTCTACACCACCAACGCCGTCTGTTGAAGTGGCAGCCCCACGCAGTGGTGCGCTCCGTATTCAACTCACCTGTCAAAGGGGGTTTCGGTTAGCACGATAGTTGTGGTAAGAGGCAGAAAGCGATCTATTGTCCAGCTCCTACAGAGCTGGTATATATACTACAGGCGATACATGATTATGTGAGCACACATGTGATCACAGAATGTGATCACAGCAGCGAGTACCGCATGGTACTGAACAGCCGTTCAGTAGGTGTGCCGTAAAAGGCAACTGGGCGCTTAAATAAGCGTCTGGCCTTCGGAACGGACTCCCGGTGAACCTTACTCTTGATGACAGGCGACATCAAAACCGGGACTCCGGCACGAAGGCCGCACTGGCGGCTTAGCACCAGTTCAACACTCCCCCTCGCTGAGCAGCACATAGAGGTGCGCTAGCGTAGGTTGGCGCAAAAGTGCAGCCAGGGAATCCTAAGGTATTTCGCACTTAGGATGTTGTGTCGTAGAATTCAAGTCCAAGCATCGACCTGAACTTGAGGAACTTGATGCGTCCCAAGTTCTTGGTGAACAAGTCTGCGGGATTGTCATCACCGTCAATGAAGAAGACTTCAACGTACTTCTTCTCGATCACTTCACGGATGTAGTGATACTTGACATCGATGTGCTTGGTGCGACCCTCGGTCACGGCATTCGATGCAATGAAGAGAGCGCCCTGGCTATCGCCGCAGATTGGGATAGGATTGAGTATATAGTTGAGTTCATCAAGCAAGTTGCGAACCCAAACTACTTGGCGGCTACAATCGCTGAGCGCCATGTACTCAGCCTCAGTTGACGAGTGCGCAATCGTCTTTTGCGCGCGCGACTGCCAACTGAAGATCCCGTTTGCCAGTTTCAGCAAAAATCCTGTCTGGGATTGTCGAGTGGTAGGGTCTGAAGCCCAGTCGGAATCAACGCATGCTGTGAGTCCCGCTCCAGATGCACCATCGTAAACCAAAGAGTAACTCTTGGTCCCAATGAGGTAGCGGCAGATATACAGCGCTCTATCTAGGTGCTCTTGAGAGGGGTTGGACGCAAACTGCGAGAGTTTGGTCACAGCAAAAGCGATGTCAGGTCTCGTACCCAGCATGATGTAGAGAAGCGACCCAATGACGATTTGGAATCACGAGCGCAGTGCTGAGTCGGCTTGCGACACACTCGGAGTGGGGTGATATCCGGCTAGAAGTGGAGTTGGTGCCGACTTGGCATTCTGCATTCCGCAACGCTGCAGCACCTTTTCAAGGTAGGCGCATTGATCAATGTGGATCTTGCTGCCATCCCTTCGAATGCGCATGCGTAGGAACTCCTTCGCATCACCGAGATCTCGACATTCCCACTTGGCCATGAATTTGGCCTTGAGTTCGTCGACGAGAGCCTTGAATGGACCACAGAAAAGTGCATCATCTACATAGACAATGACGAGCACAATGGCACTGTCCGCCCGCTTGTAGATGCACAGTCCGGCATCCGCGCTTAGGCGTTTGAAGCCCAGCAGCGTCATGGACTCGCTAAGGGTTCGCCACCAGGCGAGACCTGCTTGCTTAAGTCCGTACAGAGCACGTCGTAGCCGGAAGACTTTGTGCTTGTGGCCATTGGCTTTGAAGCCCTCAGGCTGCTCCATGTAGATCTCCTCGTCGAGTTTGCCATAGAGATAGGCATTCCGAACATCAAGTCCAGTGATGTACCACTGCTCAAGCGTAGCGAGCGAAAGGACAAGACAGACAGTCTCGAATCGAACAACTGGGGAGAAGATCTTGTCGAAGTCATCGCCTTCGACTTGGGAGAAGCCTTTGGCAACTAGCCTGGCCTTCTTTCGACCGTCAGATTTGACGTCGAAGACCCAACGGTTGCGAACAACCTTGCGTCCCTTAGGACGGTCAACCAGATCATAGACCTTGCGCCGACGAAGTGCCTCTAGCTCTTCGTGGCATGCAGTCCTCCATTCCTGCTGCTCAGCCTTAGGTAGGCGAGCAATGTCACGGAATGTCCATTCTCGAATATTCGAGTGGTCAGGGATGTACTCATCATTTGATATCGCTTGCGCGAGTAAAAAGTTGATGAGCTCAACTCCCCCTTCCCGGCATAGTTCTGCCAATTCATCTGATTCGCTATTGGAGCTGCCAAGGGCATCGTCGACTTCATCAGACGAGTTGCCCGAGCCATTGCTGGCGCTCCTGTTATCCGAGGCGGAGTCGGCGGGTTTATCGCGTGAGCTAGGAAGATGTGGGTTAGAACTAGGTCCGGGAACCTGTTCATCCCTGGCATGCTTGGTGTAGGTCGAGAGCGACTCGACTCTTCACCAACAATGCGTTTCCAAGCTCCCCGCTTCTCGATCTCCTGGTACTGTTCTACGGGGTGCCGTGACTCGCCGTAGATGTTCCCCGGGCGAAAAGGTACTTTCCGCGCACGGCCAGATTTCCTCTGCTGAGGTTCATCATCCGGAGGCGGCTGCGGCGGACTAGGACTGCGCGCTGGCTGCTGCGGCGGGATCGTCGTCACGTTCCTGTCCTGTCTCCTTTGTGGGAATTGTGGAGGAGGTTGACGAGGCTCGTCGTCATCATCCAGTGGAGGAATGGATTTGTGATCCTTGTGCTTGTTCTTTGGCCTATCATCTCGCAGGCGAGTGTTTGGCGAAGATGTTGTGTTGAGCACTTGGGAACATTTCCTCATCAAATAAGCGCATGAGCAGCTGTGAAGAGGACGTTGTTTGGAGAACGCATGAACCTGAAGTTCACGCCTCCGGGTGCAACTCCGAGGTAAGTCATCAGCTCCGACTTGGGCGATAACTTGTTCTTTCGAACATCAGGAGGTATGAAGACATAGGCTCCACATCCGAAGACACGAAGGTGGTCGATGCGAGGCAATTCACCATTGATGGTCTCATGTGGTGTTTGCCATTCAATGCGGCGCATTGGGGTCCTGTTGTAGACGTGCGTTGCATGCTCCAACGAGAATTCCCACCACGAGTCGGATAGGCAAGCTTCATGGCGCATTGCCTCCCCCTTATCCATGAGCGTACGAATAAGTCGCTCAGCGCGGCCGTTCTGCTGCTGCATGTGCGGCGCGCTCTGGAGGATTTCGATCCCATTGTCCTTGAGCATGGTCACAAAGGCATTGGACTTAAGCTCTCCCCCTCCATCAGACATCCACTTCTGGACCTTGACTCCGTACTGATTCTGTACGTATGCCAAAAATTGTTTTGTGGCCGGCAATGCAGCAGCTTTCGTGCGCAAGTTGACCGTCCACGCATGTCCAGAGTAATCATCATGGTATATGATCGCATGACGATACTTGTGATAGGAGTCGATGGGGAAGCCTTTCAAGTCACAGTTGATGCGCTCAAAAGGTCGAGAGGCTCGACGCTCGGTTGGCGGAAAAGAGCGAAGTGGCATCTTTCCTTTTGCGCAACCTGGACAGATGGGGTCCTCTGCAGGAAACTCGACAGTTGGAAATCGTTCCGTGTGCTTCTTCGCTTTTCTGAGCACCTCACGAGAAGGATGCCCAAAGCGGCGGTGCATGATATCGTAGTCGATGAGGTAAATCGTCTCATGTAGGTTGACTACGTCGCTCCGAGGGAGCGATTTGACCCAGTAGGTCGTGCCCTTTGGGAAGTTTGGATAAAACACCAAAAAGGGCTTCCCAGACGACTGATAGATAGATAGCGCACGCGAGGTACCGCGCATGCTTAGTCCATCCTGCAAGAATTCTCCGAGCGAGAGCAGACGTGTATTGAGGTCAGGGATGTAGTACACAGGCGCGACGCGAGTCGTGGTGTGCTCAACGCCGTTGTACGTGTTGAGTATTACAGTCCCGATGCCTTTAATGTAGGCTTCTCCATTCGCCGTTGCGACTTTCAACACGTTCGGACTATTGTCCATGGGTGTGAACTCAACAAAGTCATTGAGATCGAATGTGAAGTGCAGTGATGCACCAGAGTCAATAAGCCACTCAGACATCAAGTCGTCGTTGCTGTGGCGAGGAGCTGTTCCTTTCCCCTTACACTTCGCACACTCAGCAATGTCGCGCAAATGTTTGCATTCATATGCTACGGATACAACATGCGTGTTACATTCAGGACTACATGAGCTGCTACTACATACGGCTGTATGGAGCGCGTCAGTGCCTGCTGAGCGGTGAGAGGGACCAGGAACTTGCCTGTACACATCGTAGAAGCCAGCGGCTTCAGCGATCTCATCGTCAAGATCATCGTTGCCCAGAGAGACAGCATCGTCATCATCAGTGAGGGAGGTAGCATCCTCACCATCACTGAGAGAGGTGTTGGTCATCTCAATGTCGTCGGTCCACTCGATCCGGTCGATGAGCAGAGTGGAGTGACGGGAGCGCTTGGAGGTGCAGCTCTCATCGTCAGAGTCGACGACTTCCTCGATGCGGGCAGAGCTAGGTCCAGCCTCAGGGGTGGTGATGATGTCCTCGAGAGCGCGGACAACCTCGGCAGAGCCGTGGATACCAAGCCGGTCAGCCAGGCTAATCGCTCGGACCATGGTGGGGTACATGCTGCCGCTGCCAGTAGGGACAACGATCGGCACGTTTCCCAGCGCGCGTGAGTCCATGACGGTCGCGATGTCACCTTGGATGGTGGTGACGGTCGAAGCGATGTGGGCGTGGTTGTGCTGACCATGGCCGCGGTTATGCTGGCCTTTGCCATTGCCGCGCTTGCCGCGAGGGCGGAACTTGCCCTTGCCCTTGCCCTGCGCGCCGCTGCCGCTATCAAAGCGCTGCTGCTGCTGCTGGAACGAAGGGTCCGGCTGCTTGCGCTTGATGGCGCTAAGCTTGTTGGCAGAAGTCTCCTTCGCCGGCGGCTTGCGGTCAGCGCATTGTTCCCAGTGGAGGACGATCGAGCGACGGATCTCGGCGAGGTCGAGGTCCTTGACCTTAGCGACCTTGCTATAGGACTGGGCGATGTGCTCCATGGACGGAGGCAACTTCGCGAGGAGGATCATCGCACAGACGTACTTGGGGAAGTTGCAGTCCTCGCTGGCGAGCTTGTCGAAGTGGACCTGGAACTTGTCGAGCATGTCGATAGGATTGGCGTCAGCAGGGATAGGAAGGGACAAGGCCTTCTTGAACTCGGAGTAGACGGCGGTGATACCGGGTTGGCCGTACTCGTCCTTGAGGTAGTCCCATGCCTGCTTGGCACTGCCCTTCGTCTTCACCGTGTAGCGGATGGAAGGGCTAACACGGAGAAGGATGAATCCGAAGGCACGCTCGTCGTGGTCCTTGAAGTCAGCGATGGCCTTGAGCTCCTCAGGAGTGGGAGTCTGGCCCGCGACAGGGACGGTTCCGGTGAGGACGTGCTTCAACGTCTGCGACATGAGGTAGGACTCCATGTCGAGGGCCCAGGCAGCGTAGTTGCCGCCGGTGAGCGTAGCAACGAAGGTGGCGACATTGGAAGACATATCGTCGTTGGGATGAGGAGAGAGTTGTCTGTTAAGGACAAAGCATCAGCATCGTGTTAAAGAACGACGAAGAGCAATAAAAGAGCAGCCATCATGGCGCTGCGCTCAATGCTGAGCCCTCTCTAGAGGTTGCATACAGCAGCGACGGAGATGTCTGCATGCTGTACCCGGCAGCGCCCATGATGGGCTGCACATCCGGTCGACGGCGCCCTTGAAGGGCTGCACATCGTGCTACATAGCGTCAAAGCCAGTTAAGGCGACGCCGACAGGTGAGCTGGGAGCACAGGGCTGCAGCCATTGCGGCGCTGCCCGGCGTCGACCAGGGCTCATAACCTGTTGAAGTGGCAGCCCCATGCAGTGGTGCGCTCCGTATTCAACTCACCTGTCAAAGGGGGTTTCGGTTAGCACGATAGTTGTGGTAAGAGGCAGAAAGCGATCTATTGTCCAGCTCCTACAGAGCTGGTATATATACTACAGGCGATATATGATTATGTGAGCACACATGTGATCACAGAATGTGATCACAGCAGCGAGTACCGCATGGTACTGAACAGCCGTTCAGTAGGTGTGCCGTAAAAGGCAACTGGGCGCTTAAATAAGCGTCTGGCCTTCGGAACGGACTCCCGGTGAACCTTACTCTTGATGACAGGCGACATCAAAACCGGGACTCCGGCACGAAGGCCGCACTGGCGGCTTAGCGCCAGTTCAACACCGTCGAGATGGAGAATGCCGTCAACAACGATGGATACAGGTCGGAGGGCGACGCCGCGCAGGTGTTCTCCACCCAAGTCTCGGGCTCCGTCACGCCCTACCGTCTCTGGAGCTCCGTCGGGGGGGACCACTTCTACACGACCTCTGCGAGCGAGCGCGACAACGCGGTGGCGAACGACGCGTACACATACGAAGGCATCGCGGCCTATGTGTATCCCAGCAGCCAGTGTGGGGCGGTGCCGCTGTACAGGATGGACAACCCGGTGGTTACGGACCATTTCTACACGACAAACGTGGCGGAGAGGGCCAACGCGATCGCGAACTTGGGGTATGTGGATGAGGGGATCGCGGCGTATGTGAACCACTGCGTAATCACGAAAGTATCTGTGTCTTGATATGCTTCGAAAACTCGGAGTCTCCGGAGGTAACAGGACCCCACGATACTCGGAGGATCACCTCACGATACTCTCTCGATGCGTCAAATCTTGGGAGCGGATTAAGGGTCAAGATACGTGGGGGCCTGACATCTTGACACAGTTGAGACGCCGAGTGTCAAGAGGATCAAGACCTTCGATATTCGTCGTACCAGAACTTTGTTACTTTCGGCACTCGGCGTATCTTGGTCTTCATCCTCTTGCGATTCAATACAACTGGGCCCTGAATATTTTGCGATGCAATGACATTGCATTATGAGTTATCTATTTGCCAAAACCTATTTTCTGTTGCTACTGTACAATAGATATGTATCCTACATACTGCCGCCAACGTTCTCGATCTACGATGGGCTCTATCATACGCAGGAGAGGGAAATTTTCATAGTTAACTTATGGGCATCCGAGTCACTCATGTGTGGGAGCGTCCACAGCGTCGCCGCCGAGCATGCCAAGATAGGCGATGGACGGCGGTCTCTTGAAGAGCGAGGAATGAGAACAGAAGGGAGGCACACATACCAGGGTGACAGGATATCCTATCAACAGGAATCCTAAATCTCAGCCCAACGAGGACGTACCGTATGATACGAACAACACTCCGACCTCGGAACCCAAACGTGTGCCCCTCCGAGTCCACAGCACCAACATATCAAAGACCTGCAGAGTTTTGGTGAGTGACGTGGCCCCAGTCTGGCAGATGAACAGTGAGATGACCGAAGAAGATAAAGGCGAGCCCGTGACTCGGAGGGGGGTAGACTATGGGCGAAAGTTGCAGACTTGACGAGCCGAAACTGAGTTCCCAGCATATATAGCACAGGTAGAGATATCTGAGGCTGAAGACACGACAAGTCGCAGAGTACAGAGACAGACGAGACTTCGAGTCGTGAAGGTAGTAGGATGACGATCCGGCGGGTCGTGGAAGGATCAAGACCCTTGGGACGCCGAATAGTAGCGCCTCTGACACTCCGAGTCCCGACATCTCGATACGTACACGACTTCAAATCTCCGCCCGCATTCTGACCTTGAATCCCTCGAGTACCACGGGGGTCCCTCATACATTCGCTACTCCGTGTAACTACTTCCTGATACTTTCACTACTTTCAATCCTCTTCAGATCCTATCAAGACTCGAAGTATTCACATTAAGATACCCCCCCGGTACTTAGGCGAAAACGCAGTGAACCCTCAGTGAACAGGCGGCAGAGTAAGAATTTCTTTTGGCATATCGAGAGAATCGCTATGGAAGCTTATTCCTTGTACTTTTAGGACGATGCGTTGTACGGTGTGACGTATGGGCTCGTTGTATACACCAGTAACCCTTTGGCGAATGCATTGTAATAGTGGGGGATGGTGAATACTTATCATCAGCAAAAGTCCGAAAGTATTGCTCATCTTTGCACGGTCGCCCGCCGCCTATGGAATCCCGAAAAGGCCGCCCACCAACCCCAAAGCGGGGTATGGTGCCCTTCTGGTATGCCCAGTAAGGCAATTCCGCCCTCGGGATAGGCGCTGCCGGGCAATGCCAGACAATCCCGCGCAAACCTCACGAAAGACTGTGAGGTTTGCGCGGGATTGGCAGCGTGGTACAGTTATATAATCCTAACAATCGCGCGCCGTACTCAGGACAATTGCGCGGGTGTCTTGGAATTGTGAGAGCGCGCCCACCTGAGACGCAGAGGCGCTGGCAGGCGACATTAAACGGCCAGTGCGGGGTAATGGGGACATTGTCTCAGCTTGGTACGATTACGCTGTAGGGAGCTATGGAGCGCTGTCAAATAAGATAGATAATCAATCACCAATATATCCCGGAACTCGGTGAATGCACTCGGACTAGCACACAATGGGCGGGGGAGACATTGATTACAAGACCACAATACACAGCAGAGAATGTAACAAGATCGCGCAAGGAATACATACACACAGACAGCAAGATGTCCACCCGCCACCAAGAAGATCGCAATGCTTACTCATCAGACATAAGGTCGTCACCATTGCCGGTGCCTGTGTTCACGTCCGGATCGGAAGGAGGCGGACCCTCGACGAACTCCACAGAGGCCGCGCGGGTGAACAGCTGCTGCTCCTCGTCCGCGAGAAGCTCCTCAGACGTTGCGCGCTGCTTCCCCTTCTTCGGAGGGGGATCATGACGTGTTGCGAGCTCAGCTTTTCGAGCAGCGAGTATGCGCACACGGAGGTTCCCTTCGTCGTCATCGTCCTCGAGGTCAAAGCTTGTGACCGCCTGCGCCACGGGGTCGCCCCACTTCATCCCAAAAATCCGCCTAAATCATAGTCAGCATACTGGTGCGATGAGGCGAAGTAGAACATACGTGTTGTAGTGCGCGAAGATGTTCTCGTCAGTCTCGTTGACGGCGGAGTTGTTGACGGTATTCCTCTCAATGTCAGCACGGGCTCGGTCCTCTTTCCACGCATCAAAGTCGACCGAAAGAATGCTGTGGAGGGAGGTATGGAAGCGGTGGCCACTCCGGTCTACCCGGTCTTTGCGCCAGCGTCCATCAACGCTCAGGAGATGCCGGATCTGTGGACAAAGGACTCAGCTGGTGAGCTAGGTAGAGACACCGCACATACCAGTGTGGCAGTGTATGCCAGATAATCAGGTGTGAGATGCGTGATCTTGTAGATATCAGCCAAACATGTCCGCCCGAGGCCTGGCTCGCCATCGTCGCGACCGACAGTGGATGGTCCTTTGAAGAGATGGCGAGTAGCCTAATGATGCACATGGTTAGTGCCAGAGAAATCGACAAGGGGAGCAGCCGGTGGATGCTACCGTGACGCAAATGTCGCTCTTGAAGATGCCCCGCTGAGGGTTCGCATTGTCGTACTCCAGGATTGTCGGGAAAAGGAAGCTTGAGAATGTCTTCTCGTCGTCAATTCTTCCGTCAGCGCGCTTCGGCCTATCGTTCTTGTGCTGCTTCTTCGGGCGGGCAGCGTCCTGCTGTCGCTCTTTGCGCTGGGTATTCTTGCGCTTCACATACCTATCACGAGTTAGCAATAACACTGAAAGCCTGCGTGTGAGAACATACTCATGGGGTTCTTCATCAAACGCATCCCGCTCGTTGATCGGGATGACGAGTCGAGCACTGCAATCAGAGTAGTATCCGCCATTGCGGCTCTTCAGCTTGGCATACTGGTTGAAACTGAGGGGAGGGATGATGGTGCCGTCGGTAAGCTCTACGGTCGGAAGGTACGAGTGAAAGTTGCGCTTGATGGTGGCGATGTCACTCGAGCGTCCTGCTGCAGCGTGATTCTCAAACTGTACAAACAATATGTCAGTGCGTCGAGTACCACGTAAGAAGCCTTACAAATTTGGCGAAGATAAACATGTCGCGCGACCGCGAGAGGAGATGTTGACACAACAGCTTGAACTTCGGCACATGTTCGCAAAGATGGAAAAATTTCTTGGTGTAAAACTTCGCCGCCTTGGGACCCCTGCAGACGCACTGAAAGGGAGAATGTTGAACGGTGTCAATGCACTCACACGTTAGGCATTTGCTTGTAGCAATCTTCGTAGTCTTCTGCGGTCTTGGGATTAGCCTTGACGACCGTCATACCAGTCGTGATGACGTCGTGGATGTCCGTGTATATGCCGCACAGCCGGTGAGCGTGTCGGCCCCACGTCTTGAAGTGGCCTGAGACCGTTTTGGGATTGGACTGCTTCTTGCTAGCAGACGTCGCAGGCGGGTTAGACGGAGACGCTATGGCTGAGAAGGACTGGCGGAGATGGAGGGACGTACTTTAAGGCGTACTTCTTGCGCTTTAAGGAACGGATAAGAGTCATGAACTCGTCAACCTCGCGCGCTGAGAGCTCCCCATCGTCGTCGACGTTCTCATCCTCTTCGTCTTCGTCGTCTTTGTCCTCATCCTCAGCGTCGTCTTTGTCCTCGTCCTCCTCCTCGGCGTCATCGTCTTCCTCGGCGTCCTCCTCCTCCTCACCGTCGTCTTCCTCGGCCCCTTCCTCGTCTTCCAGCTCCTCGTCGTGAACGGGCTTCAAGGCATTCTTCGACATCTTCCTGCTGTGGTTGTCGCCAAGATCGAGATCGTCGGAGCCCGCATTGCCTTGGGCGAGGCCTTTGAACGCGTTGACGGCGTTCTCGCACCTGTGGTTTCCACTATTGTAATACAATAACCCAGGTACCTGGTGCACGCTATGTGTATTTGGTGATCACTATTGTGATTGTTAATACCTGGCCAGGTTGTTTACAATAACAATGCTGGGCTGTTGTTAATGTTGGGTGTGTCTGGTATTGTGAATCCAGATTATTGTAGATCGAGTGGAGAGCTATTGTTAAACTGGCTGAAATTGTGTATTACATCATGTATTGTATATCTAGGGCTTTGTATATCCACTGTAGGATCTATTGTAAAACTAGCTTACATTGTGAATCAGGCAGCTTGTATATCGAGCTTATATTGTAAATAGAGAAAGATTGTAAAACTGGTCTATATTGTGTATCCAGATTGTATTAATTGATCTAATCAGCTGTGCACTTGATCTGTCCGATCTACTGGGCGCTTTTGGGCGCTTTTTTGATAATCTGGCTTCCTTAAATGGTAGGTAGATGCTGGGGGGCAGGTGGGGCACCAGGAGAGGGTACCTGCTGGGGCCATTATGGGCTCAATACTATAGCTATTCACTTTGTTCTTTTTGCAGTATGTTTGTATTGATAGGGAGCATTGAATGGCACTAAAAGCGCTAGGATCCGTCCGCAACAACTGTTGATATAGCCTGTACAGTACTGGGAAGAAGGGGGTACTGCAGCTTGGCCATTTTCTGGGCTTTCCCCTTCGTTCTTTTTGCATATAGTAGGTATTAGTAAGAGTATATGGGGTTCACCATTCGTTTGGGGCAGCATGGCCTGGTACTATTTGGGGGTAGCCTGCACTATTCAGCCACTGGGCACTTTGCAGGCCCATATCCTAGGAACCAGTTGGGCTGTCACCAGGCCCCTAGTACCGTTGGAAAGGGGTAAATCAGGGCTTTCTAACGCCATATCATACACCCAAATCCAACCACTTCACCTTACCCTCTCCTCCCCCCTCTCCCTGCCAATGATCCTGCCATATATCAGCAACGGATGGTCGGATTGTCCTCAAACTTGGTATACATATTGCACTATAGTATTGCCACATATACTCCATATAGCAGCTTATGAATGTTATCCCACCCTTTGATTCATTGTGTTCTTGCTTACACTCACCCTCTGTATAGTTTTCCACATATCATATGGTTCCTGAGGGATATTCTGGGCGCGTTTTTTGCAGTGTGTATCCTTCATTGAGGGATACATGATCCAGCCTTTCATATTCTTATCAATGAAGATGTAAACATATCATATCCTTATCAGTCACAGGATATGATGTGTGCATTGTATTAGATCAGATTGGCAGATTGCAATGTATGATACACCATTGGAAAGTGGTCAAATACAGCTTTCCAACGCAGTTTCAATCATGGTAAAAAGTTGAGAACTCATGGAGATATGAGGGGAAGAGTGGGGGATGCACTGTTTGTGCAGCACAGCATGGTCTGTTGCCTTCGGAAATTGGTGCACAGCTCTGTTCTACCCACTCCGAAACAGCCTCCAACCATCATTTACCTCATATCTCCCTTGAATCTTGGTCAAATGTCATGATCTAAAATGTGTTGGAACGGTGTATATTCCCTCTACATGATGGTACTATCTGATCTATGGGGCATGACATTGATCTTACACAATAATACTATTGATGACAGAGCACTGATAAGAGTACCACCAAAGATCATGTCCTCTGATAAGGGATGCAAGGCTCGATCTGAATAGGCCCATTATCAAGTAGTATAGAACAAAAGAGATCATGGCAAACGAAGAATGTTGTGGAAAGATATGGAGGAAACAATATTGAAGGTGTATGCGCAGACAGAAGTGTTAATTCTATTATACAGAATGGTCTATGAGCAGTGTAATGTCGAACACAGTCTAGCATATATAACTACTATATGTGTACAAAATATCATATGGATGGGTGCAGTGGTTGGAGCAGGAATTAGGTAACAATATGAGGGGGAGGAAGGAGGAGGGGGTAAGGTGAAGTGGTTGGATTTGGGTGTATGATATGGCGTTAGAAAGCCCTGATTTACCCCTTTCCAATGGTACTAGGGGCCTGGTGACAGCCCAACTGGTTCCTAGGATATGGGCCTGCAAAGTGCCCAGTGGCTGAATAGTGCAGGCTACCCCCAAATAGTACCAGGCCATGCTGCCCCAAACGAATGGTGAACCCCATATACTCTTACTAATACCTACTATATGCAAAAAGAACGAAGGGGAAAGCCCAGAAAATGGCCAAGCTGCAGTACCCCTTCTTCCCAGTACTGTACAGGCTATATCAACAGTTGTTGCGGACGGATCCTAGCGCTTTTAGTGCCATTCAATGCTCCCTATCAATACAAACATACTGCAAAAAGAACAAAGTGAATAGCTATAGTATTGAGCCCATAATGGCCCCAGCAGGTACCCTCTCCTGGTGCCCCACCTGCCCCCAGCATCTACCTACCATTTAAGGAAGCCAGATTATCAAAAAGCGCCCAAAAGCGCCCAGTAGATCGGACAGATCAAGTGCACAGCTGATTAGATCAATTAATACAATCTGGATACACAATATAGACCAGTTTTACAATCTTTCTCTATTTACAATATAAGCTCGATATACAAGCTGCCTGATTCACAATGTAAGCTAGTTTTACAATAGATCCTACAGTGGATATACAAAGCCCTAGATATACAATACATGATGTAATACACAATTTCAGCCAGTTTAACAATAGCTCTCCACTCGATCTACAATAATCTGGATTCACAATACCAGACACACCCAACATTAACAACAGCCCAGCATTGTTATTGTAAACAACCTGGCCAGGTATTAACAATCACAATAGTGATCACCAAATACACATAGCGTGCACCAGGTACCTGGGTTATTGTATTACAATAGTGGAAACCACAGGTGGTTCTCGAGGGCGTTTGGGGGCACGAGGGGAGGGGCACGGTGGGAGGAAGAGGTCGCCTTGTCAGATGTCGATGAGCGGCCCGACGACGACGAGCCATGCTTAGTCGAGGTCGGAGGGGAAGAGCCTTCGGTGGATGTCGACGTGTTGCCAGAGGGTGGTGCAGCAGTCGTGGAGGACGAGCGAGGGGGCTTCGACGAGGATGTGGCACTGCCAGAGGAAGAGGGCGACGATGAGCGTGGCGCAGCATGATTGTCGGCGTTCCTGTGCCCGCTTTTGCCCGAAGTCGACGCCTGACGATCCCGATCGGACGGATCGGGATCGGCAGGCTTGGCCAGCTTGCGCTTTGGCTCCTCGGGCGAGACGGAGGCCTTCTTCGAGCCCTTCTTTTTCTTCGGCGGCGGCTCGGTTTCGTCCTCGTCCTCGGCGCGTTTGCGCTTTGTCTTGTTCTTGGTCTTCGGAGGTGTGGGCGGGGGAGCCGTGATAACACTGGAGGAAGGGTCGTCAGTATATGCGCATATATGTGGGCGCATATATGCGCGCCAAGATGGACTTACGGCGCGTGATTCCCCTGCGGACCCTTAAGGCGCGCGGGAGTGGGCTCGATCTTCTTTTTTGGCGCCGCCTTCTCCTTCGTCTTGCTCTTTGCCATTGTGCGCAGGAGGGGTGGTGGAAGTACCTGTGGATGGTGACGGTTAGAGGAAAAGATGGGGACTTTGCGAGTTCGCGCGAGACCAGCAGTTTATTGGGTACCGGGAAATGCCGTCGATCCTGTCGGACGCGACGCGTTGGGGAAGACGCGCTCATCACGTGTGCGCGCTCGGCGGGCTGAGAGCTGTGACGTAGCCGAACAGCAGTCTTTCCACTTCCCTCCATCATCGCCCACGGCTCCCCGATGCGCTGGCTGTGGGCCGTCCTCCTCTTCCTCTCATTTCTCTCGGTCATGGCCGCTCAAACCTGCTGCGGTTGCAAGAAATCATTCAAGAACCTTCCAGCACACCTCGACAAATGCACAAAAGCTCACGCGTTCTTCGACGGCGGCCTCCGGCGACGTGTCAACGACAAGAGGGCGAAAATCCAACTACGCAACACCTTCAAGCACAAGCAGGCAGAAGACAAACGAGCCAAGGCTGCTGAGGGAAAACGGAGGCTCGAGGCACGGAGGCTCGAGCTCCAGGTATGGTTTTTCCTCAGGCTCGCCTCGTTCACATTTTTCTGACTGCATATATGCAGGTCCAACGCGAGGCGAGCATGCCTGTAGTGCTCGAATCGGCTCCACCCGACCGTCGCCAACGCCGTGTGCCCGCAAAGTTCGCGGACATGCTCCCGACCTCCCTCAAAGGCCTCCCGCACCTCCGTCTCAAGCCCGGGGTGGCCGCTCCAATCGATCGTCGTTCGACAAACGGCCTGCCTTCTACCTCCACATCGGGCTTCTCTGCTCCCAGACCTCGCGCCACGGTCGAGGATGCCCCCGACGACTCTATGGATGATGTACGCCCTATCTCCCCTCCTCCCCCGCCCAGGCCTGTGCCTGCGCCTGTTGCTACGCCTGCACCTGAGCCCACCCCGTCCATCGACACCCTGCCAAACCGGTTTGGGGTCTTCAGACGATACACAACAGCTCCGCGTTTGGACCCAGAGGAAGGCCTTACCCTCGACGACTTCGCTGACGCAGGCACCCACCTGCGCGCACCTCCCGACCCCCACGAACGCGATCCCCTCCGCCCCTTCGGCGCTACTGCGCGCAAGTGGCTGTCGGATGCCGGAGAGACCGCGGCTAACTCTTTCGCCCCATTCCTCAAGTGGTCTGCGTTCAAGCTCATGGAGTGGCAGTACACCGGCTCGATGACGAAGTCCGCGGCTGAACTGCAACGATTGGTCGATGAGGTCATCATGGACGAACGCTTCAAGAAGGAAGAACTTGTCGGCTTCCGCGTCGAGCGTGAGCAGCACCGGCTCGACGAGCTTAGAGAAACAGGTGGCGCCTTCTCAGCTGAAGACGGCTGGCGCGATTCATCTGTCTGGCTCAAGCTCCCCAAACGTGGTGTCGAACACAAGGACGAGGAGAGCGCGCCCGGCTTCCTCCTCGAGAAGATCTGGACGCGGAGTTTCATCGAGGTCATCAAGACGGCTTTTCGTGACCCCACTGCCCGGAAATTTCACTGGTTTCCCCACCTGCTTCTTCGCGCGCGCAACTCCGGAACAACCTGACGCTCCACCGGAGCGGCTCGTCACCGACATCTACAACTCAGACGCTATGATTCATGCACACGACCAGATCCAGCGACTTCCGCCCAATCCCGATGACCCACCAGACGTCGAGCGCGTCGTCGCCGCAATTGGTGTCTACTCGGACTCCACGCGTCTTGCGAACTTCGGCACCGCGTCCCTCTGGCCCGTCTATGCTTTTGTTTTGAACCTATCCAAGTACCTTCACCTGAAGCCTACGATGTTCGCTGCGCACCATCTGGCCTATATTCCGTCGGTACGTCAATGTGCACTGACAATAACTTGTGTAAATCTCACGTTCGTCGTCACAGCTCCCTACTGGCCTCTTTGAAACCTACAAGGACATCTACGAAGAGCCACCAACAGCTGCTGTGATCCGATTCCTCAAGCAGGAGTTGGTCCAACAGGTTTGGCTCCTCCTTCTCGACGACAACTTCATGAAGGCGTACGAATACGGTATTCTTATACTCTGCGGCGACGGGATCCTTCACCGTGTTTTTCCGCGGATATTCTTCTATTCAGCTGACTACCCTGAGAAGTACGCGACGGACTGCTGCATTGCCTATGTTTGCATATTTGACTCACTGTGCACTTACAGGTGCATCATGGCATGCCTCAAGACGCTTGCGCGGTGCGCCTGTCCGGATTGCACAATCGACAGGTGCGACTTCTGGAAGATGGGCATGAAGAAGGACATGGCAGATCGCGTCAAGCATGCACGCAAGGATACCGGCATCCTTCAAGACACCATTGCCAGAGTCCGCGCATGGATCTTCCAGAACGGGACTTCTCCTGATGGTAGCAACATCAAGAAGACAAAACTCGGCTTCTTCTCCATGAACCCTACGCGAGTACGTCGTGCTGACTGATTGGTCTCGTTATGATGTACATTCTAATATTTGATTTTCGCAGTCTGCATTTTCCAAGCGCTTCGCGGCATTCGGACGCAATGTTTACGATCTCTTCGTGCCTGACCTCATGCACGAGTTTGAACTCGGCGTTTGGAAAGGCACGTTTACGCATCTCATCCGTATTCTCATCGCCGCTGGCCGAGATGGGTGCCAGAAGCTGGACGAGCGGTGTGTATCGTCATTTGGCTTATTCATTGTCCAGTTCTAATCATTGGTTCTAGATTCTCGATGCTTCCTACGTTTGGACGCACCATTATCCGACGCTTCAGTGGCAACATCTCGGCCATGAAGCAGCTCGCCGCCCGTGACTTTGAACAGATCGTAAAGGTGTGTACTGTATCGTATCTTGTCCATGGCCCCTGCCAGTGTGACTCACCCACCCCGTAGTGTGCTATACCCTGCTTCGAGAATCTCCTCCCTGAGCCTGCCAACTCCTTCGTCCTCACCATGCTTTTCAAACTCTCACGGTGGCATGCTCTTGCGAAGCTCCAGTTGCACTCAAGTTCAACTATTGCAGCACTTCAGTCAGCAACCAGCACTCTTGGACAGGCTGTGCGCGCTTTCCGCCGCCATGTCTGCCCCAAGTACGCCACCCGGGAGCTACCGAGAGAGACACAGTCCCGCCAACGTCGCAAGGCCGCCGCAGCCCAGGCGTCTGCACGACGTGGAGCCTCTGCAAACGACCCTGTTGTAACACTTGGTCCAAGGTTCAAAGCGTTCACGGTACCCGACACTCCCAAATACCACCGCCTCGGCGACTACGCTCGGGGCATCACTGAAACAGGAACCCACGATCTGAAGTCAACTCAAGGTGTACGTTCTCTCACACATTTCCATATTTGCCTGGATGCTGATGCGTGTGTGTCATATAGGGCGAATTTGAACACCGTCGAGCCAAGCGGTACTACGCACGGACCAACAAGAACTTCACTTTCGGCCTCCAGATCGGTTTGGAGGTCCGTCGTGCAGAGTTGCTCCACAAGATCTCTGAGAACCAGGTGCCGGCGCGGCAAGCTCCCGATGGGAAACGCAAGCCCCGCAAGGGGAAGTCTCGAGTTGTTCGAGGTCGCCGGCTTCACCTTCGTTTCGAGGACTCTCAGCCGCTCGCAGCTACGCAGCCGGACCAGCTGAGCACTATCATATCTCCAGTGACCCAAGATACCCAATATCACTCGACGACTTTCTGTATGAAAATGATGGAGATCCTGCTTGCGAGGTATGCACCCTTCCTGGTCAGCATCAGTTTGTGCATTGATTGTCGATGTCAGGACTTCGAACGTGAGCTCAAGGCTCACCTGCTCCGTCGTTTGCCCGGCGGTGACGCGTTTCCCCCAGACTACGTGCCGACGGACGGTGATCTTTTCCGCGTACGCATCGAGGGCGACCGGCTCTACCAGCATAAGGTTCTTCGTGTGAACTACACGCGGTATGATATGCGCCGCGACCAGGACTCTATCAACCCTCGCACCCATCCCGACATCATGATGCTCGCGCCTGATGGCGCGCCCCACCCTTATCTCTACGCCCGTGTGATCGGCATCTTCCACGTCACGGCTTACCTAGCAGGGGACGATCTCGACGGCGCTGACGACACCGAACCGGAAACCATCCATATCCTCTGGATCCGGTGGTTCGACCTCGACGCTCGTGCGCCGGGCGGCTTCAAAGCGCGCCGTCTCCCACGGCTGAAGTGGGCGGCACTCGACGATGACGCGTTCGGCTTTGTCTCCCCGGATCAAGTCCTCCGCGCAGTACATTTGATGCCAGCCTTCGCCTACGGGCAGTCAGATGCTGCACTACCCGGCTACAGTGTTGCGCGACGTGAGGATGAGGAGGACACGGACTGGAAGTATCATTATGTCGGGATGTAAGTTTCTCATTCTATCGCGCTTTCGACCACAACCCTAACTACATGTTACAGGTTTGTAGATCGCGATATGTTTATGCGGTACTACGGCGGAGCTGTGGGGCATCAGCGCGGCAAGCCAAGCAAGCCACAGCCTCCACCTGTCACTCCGGAGCCAATCACCCCGCTCAATGGCCGTGAGTATGATGACGAGACGGATGAGGAGCATGCGGAGGACGAGGCCGCTGTCAGCGAGGACTCGGAGGAGCGCCAACGCCCTGTGGCCTCAGACGACGAGGGTCCAGACCCGGCGAACAGTGACAGCGAGGAGGATACGGGGTCGGACGGTGAGGAGGATGCGCGGTGTGAAAGTGACGATGATGGGGCTCTCGGACCTGAGGACGGTGAGGCCGAAATGGGCGAGGATGAGCGCGAGCTAGCTTCGGCGGGGTTTGCACCTTGGTAGTAGTAGACGTTGTGTAGCCGTTAATGTATCAATTTTACTGCTTTCTAATGTGTTTGCCGTGTGTTTCATACCGTGTGTATTGCTAGCTAATGGGTCTGTTGTACCATACATGGGTATGTAGCTTTGCCCGATTGCGCCTTACTATGCAATACCTGTCCTACGTTACGTGGGCGTGCAATATTGCGCTGAGATTGCGCGGAATTGCAAGACCGTCCCCCCCTCCGTTTGATGTTGCGCGCTGACCCACACCGACGCACCCAACCGGCGCTTCGGGCAATCCATGGCTGCCCGGCCGCGACTTTTGGAGTTTTGCTGATGATGGTGCCTGACGATGGGTGATGATATCGATGTCAAACGCTCCCTGAGGTCTACAGCAAAGGTCCTGAAAGTTTGCGATGTGGTGCACCTAAAATTTAGCGTGCGGTAACGTGACAATTCACCAGTTGCATCGTGCTTGATGCTGAGCAGGGTGCCGAACGCCATGACGTCCGCGATGTGGTCCATGTGCGACACTACGTTCACGAACGACACATGCCCCGGTTTGGACAGGATCCGCGGTTAGTATGTCCGTTCGCACTCGGGATAGATGCAGTACTTACCGCCCATGGCCACTGCAGACACAAAAGCCTGGTGATCAGCGTTAAAACTTAAAAGTCAAAACATTAACCACTCACTGGCACGTCGACTTCGGCCCTAACCCGCTCGGGATATTGGAGAGGAGCGTGGTTAGTAAGTCTGCGCACAGGGAGCCATTCTCAGTACTCACCTCCGAGGGGAGGGAGCAAGACGGGGACGGAGATAGTAGTGGGAAGAGATGCTGAGCGGTCTTGCATCACGGAAAGGTGGATTATATGGGCGGGACTGCGACTGAGGCTGGCAAGTGTCGGCCAGCGGACAGGGCTGCCTATACTGTCAGCCTCCTCTTGTTCGCGCGAATTCGGTTCGCCTCGAATTCTGCATTGACGGGGGCCAGCCGCTAGCTGATGAACATTCTGAGTCTCAAGCTGGATGCCAACCTCCCGCAGCAGCTATAGTCATGCCCCGAGTGTGTCCCATTAAGAATACTCCTAATGCCAACATCGCACGGCTGATATAACTATATATCCTGCGCTGGGGCCCTTGTGCAGTGTGACTAGCTGCCAGCACCGGCGCTGCGTTTAGTTCGAGTCGGCAAGGAGGTTGAAACCCCCCGAACCCCGGAGTTGGAAAGGAACCAGCTGAGCATGACAGAAACCCTGCCTCTCAGGCTCCCCCGCAGTCGATGTTGGTCCATCTTGGCCCTTACCATGCTCTTCGTTTGAGGCTCTTGTCAACCTCGTTGGCCTGTCCCGGCCCAATCACTTGGGTGGTAGAGGAGTGCCGCCACGACGATCGATGAACACGTCTCTATAGCATTCAACAAAGATACATCACACGGACTCTATGCACGGATCCAAGGCCGCTACTCAGTGTCAGGCAAGCGCCAGAAATGGTATACTAATACGAATGACTATTCCGTCGTTTTCACTACACCTTGCGCCGGCCCGGAAGGGATGCCGACCTCCACCTTGGGAGTCGGCGTAGAAGTCCCGGACACAACATCTTGGACGGGAACTTGACCCAGTAGGACGCGCAGGATCGGGGCGAACGTCTTCAGTTGGTTCGGAGCGTATCGGTCGTACACAGTTGGCTTCTCGTACACGATCTCCGCGACCGCGATCTGTGTCGGATAGTGCGGCTCAGTATTCAACCACGTTAAACCGTCCGACAACAAAGGATGGGACTACTGACGAGAATGTCGGAGGTCAGGCCTTTGATTGCGAACGCTCCCGATCGGAAACGGTGCATGCGATAGGTGCTGTTCGCTAGCCAGGGCAAGTCAATGTCCGACGTACACTTGCCACATGGTTAGTAAATAGTATTAAGTCGATTTTGACAAGGGAACCCACATGGAACTCCTCCTCATATATCCAGTCCTTGCTGCCCTTCGGAGCGAGGTCTTCCTTTGCGGCGAGGGTTGGATCCAGGATGGCCTCAAGTGGATGGTCAAATATCCTGTCCACTTCACCGGGCGAGGGCACTAGCTTCTCGAAGACCGACAAATCTGTGAGAAGCGCAACCACTGGTGTGACAAGAAGCTTGCTGGAGACGATATATGGTCGCAGGGTGCATATGGTGTAGACATGAGGATAGTGTTGGGGAAGGCCGACTTCTTCATGCGCTTCGCGGTACTGCACCTTTGAGCCACCGCGCCGGGGTACGAAGGAAACAATAAAAAAACTCACAGCAGTCTCGTACACATCCGCATCGGTGCCATCTACCTTCCCGCCGGGTAGCGCAACTTGGCCGGGGTGCGCTCGGAGGGACTTGTCGCGGGTTGTGAGCAGAACGCGCAATTCGCCAGCTTTCTCGTAGAGAAGAACTAGCACCGCGGCAAGCTTGTTCGCGGGATACCCTGAGCTGAAATCATCCTCGATATATGCGCACCGCTAAGAGAGAGAAAGAGACGAACGAATCGACCGCCTCCGGCTGGTGGCGCCTCAGCCGCTGGACGGCGGTCCGGGTTGTTTCGGAGAGATCGTTGAGCACTTCAACTGGCATCTCGTGAACGTTGGGCATGGTTAGTGGCTAGCGAGTGTTAATTAGGTAGAGGATGAGGTGGCAAGGGAGGAAGCGAGGAATGGGATTGAAGCATGTCGTCCGACTCAGACCTGGACCATGACATGACGGTCCTCCGTCGGTCATCCTTGCGAAGCGCCCATGACCACGACACTGACACTGACATAGCTCAGGGTAGATTCCGATTCAATCGCACTTGGTCTTTCCGCTGCACCCACCTCGCCCGTCGACACTCAGCGCACACTCTTTCTAGCTCGAGTAACGTCTTTGAATACCCGCCTTCATTGCCATGGACAAGGACAATCGCGATGACTTCACCTTCGCCAAGCTCTGCGACCTCAAGGTGCCAGTCACCTTCCGAATGTACCTACTCTTCCATTCCCCACGCTTCTAAGTGAAACTAAATAAATTTATCGTCCCTCACTCACAGATCGCAGCTGGAAGGTGTGCGCAAATCACACCCCTTTACGGAGGTCTTGGAGAAACCCGAGTTACGCTTCCACGGAGTCCAGCAAGCCCCGTAAGCACTTGTGCCAGTCCCACTCGTCTCCTTCTCAAGATTAATGACCCCAGTGAAGGGACTACTCGGACCTCTACGTAACATGTCAACTCGTTGCAGACAACAAACCCCTCACCATACCATTCCGCACCGCGTTCAAGGCCTTCCGCAACCAGTATACGTGAGCCTTGGTCCCCCATCCTTCCTCGTTCTTTGAAGCATGCTAAGCTATTTCCATGAAGATGGAATGAATGGGTTACGCTCCCGATACGATATTGCGACTTGCCGCTGAACTCGCAAATCACATTCACCGTGTGGGACATTGCTGGTCCGCGGTCCGCGGTACCTGTTGGTGGCACTACGTTCCGTCTATTCGGGAAGAAATGGTGCGTACTCCTCCTCCCCTTGCAAAACAGTCATCTGGCTATTCTAGGACTTGGGAACTGTGACCGGAAGTCTGTCTAAGAAGTTGAAGTCTATTCCCGACTTCGGCAGTGCACCAGGTGTCGAGAGACAACAACTGGCCTGGAGGATCTCTGGATCCCGAGATGGGTTTCAGGTGTTTACAAGCCGACTGTCCAATAGAAAGGTTGGGGAAATATGGTCGGAAACACTGGGTCGATGTGGCTAGACAACGTCGCGTTTTCTAACCCATTTCCCGTTTCGCCAGACACGACAGTGTCTGGCCACATCAAATTCCCTGACCATTCCGACCATATTTTCCTTTCACGTGCACTTAAAACTGTCCAACAGTCTTTTCCAATTCCAGGAAATACCCAGGTCTGTTGTTTTCCCGGGACCCGGAACAGCCCTGAAAGTGTCTGGAATCGACTTCTGCGACAGATTTCGCCACCATTTCAGGTCTCGGAATAGTCCCTTGCCAGTCGTTTCGAGTAAAGCAATCATCTTTCCAACGCACATCACGCAGGACTCTCCGCCGCGGCAAGCACCGCATGATTCTATGGCCGGATCGCGAAGCGGATGGCGCGAATGAGACGACGACCCCAAGCAAGATCGGCACAAGGGACGAGACGGGGAGGCTGGAGAAGCTAATCAAGAAATACGATCGCGGAGACCTTCCCAAATCTGATTGGCTCGACACTTTGGTGTTCCGCAAGATGGGTGAAATCCACAAGGTGAGTACCGCCCCTCCTGCACATGCGAGGTCGACCATGATCGGTGCTGACGACCCGGACCAGGCAGAGACGGCGAAGTCCGAGAATCTGTTTCTGTACATCGACCTCCCGCGTTTCGATTTCCCTGTGATCTTCAGCGAGCCGGTAAGTGCATTGCGTTTCTTCGACCACTCTTGCAGAAGGTACTGAATATTCTGCCCCCAGGATGCATCCAACGTCCCTGTTCCCTCTACCTCTTCTGCTGCTGCTGCCGGGCCCACGACACCAGCACCACAAACTACCGCCTTCACAGCCGACAGCCATCTCTGGGCAGTTGTGGATCCCGACCTAGCTCGGGAGAACCCCGTAGAAGACAAGCACCGCCGCTTGGTCCGAAGCCACAGAAGCAGCCCATACGACCGCGAACTCAAGCCGAACGCGAAGATACGCGACGAACTATCAGTATGTTGTGTTGACGCGTTCTGCACCACTCTATCTGCTCACCAGATATCGACTAACTAGGTGATCCTCAACTACGCTCCCAGTCAACCGCTCACGTCAGAAGAGATGGACTTAATCTGGAAGTTCCGGTTCTACTTGACACGAGACAAGCGCGGCCTTACAAAGTTCCTCAAGTCCGTCACCTGGCGAGACCCGTCCGAGGTCAAGCAAGCCGTAGAAGAGCTGCTGCCACAGTGGACGGAGATCGACATTGACGACGCGCTCGAGCTGCTTGGTCCCAGCACTGTTGATTCTCGTGTCAGGGCATATGCAGTGAAGCAGCTCAGCAGAGCTGATGACGATGCAAGCCCTCTTTGCCCTTCCTCATTAAACATGTTTCTGATGGCATCACAGGAGCTCCATCTCTACTTGCTGCAACTCGTTCAAGCGTTGAAATTCGAGAGCACGGCCAGCGACCAACGATCGTCACGATCTGCGACGAGTGCAGTGTCCTATGACGACAGTGGCCTTGCCGACTTCTTGATCGCCCGTGCGGTGCGAAATCCAATACTGGGTAATCGTTTCCATTGGTACCTCATGGTCGAGGTCGCGATGGAAGACAAGGTCATGGCGAAGCTGTACGGCAGGGTCGTCTTCAAGTTCATGAATATTCTTAAGGTAAAGTTACCCGCACAAAACGAACCTTCTACGCCGCTAATGCGATGCTCAGGACAACGGCGACGAACGCCGCGACCTCATGCGCCGCCAAGGTGAGCTCGTCGACACGCTCGCGAAGCGCGCGGCCGAGCTGCGCACGTCCAAGGACCCGCGACCGAAGAAGATCGAGAAGCTTCGCGCGTTCCTCGCAGACGGGAAGCACGGCCTCGCAGCGATGGCACCACTGCCGCTGCCACTCAACGCACGTGTGCTCATCACGGGGATCGTCGCGGACAAGTCGAGCGTCTTCAAGTCGAACATGTTCCCGATGCTGCTCTACTTGCAGTGCGCCGATGGCGGGGAGTACCCGGTCATCTTCAAAGACGGAGACGACATGCGCCAGGACCAGCTCGTCATCCAGCTGTTCACGCTCATGGACCGACTACTACGGAAGGAGAACTTGGATTTGAAAGTAAGCCCGTACGACGTGCTCGCGACGGGCCCGAGCCAGGGCATGGCGCAGTTCATCCCGAGCAAGACGATCGCGGCGATCGTGAGCGAGCACGGGACGTTGCTGAACTACTTGCGCGCACACTACCCTGACGAAGGGAGTGTGGGGACTTACGGCGTCGAGCCCGGCGTCATCGATACGTTTGTAAGAAGTTGTGGTCAGTTCGCTTATGCGTTTGTCGTATGATTTCAAGACTGATACCCCTCCGCAGCTGGGTACTGTGTCATGACCTACTTGCTGGGCGTCGGAGATCGGCATCTGGACAACCTACTCCTCACCCCCGATGGCCACTTCTTCCACGGTGAGTGGCGTACTCGCCTATTTGTCTTTGCATTAACTCTGACCCTCATCATAGTCGACTTCGGGTACATCCTCGGCCGCGACCCCAAGCCGCTCGCACCGCCGGTCAAGATCTGCAAGGAGATGGTCGACGCGATGGGCGGCGTGCAGTCGGTACACTACCAGCGCTTCAAGTCGTTCTGCTTCACCGCGTTCTCGATCCTCCGCAAGAGCGCGAACCTCATCCTCAACCTCGTCACGCTCATGGTCGACGCTAACATCCCGCACATCAAGCAGCGCGACGTGCACGAGCAGGTGCTCGGCAAGTTCTGTCTCGAGATGACCGAGGAGCAGGCGATCGAGCACTTTGAGCGCCTCCTCAACGACATCTCGCCCTTCACCGCCGTGCTGGACAGGATGCACGACTGGGCGCAGTACTGGCGCAGCTAGACTCGGACACGATGGGGCTTGCTTTGTTGCTTTCTGTCTCCTGTATGGTCATGCTGTCCCTGTTCTCATGTTGTATTCTTCGCTACAAACGTACAGTACATGGGAGATAATTCTCAATCTATAGACTGCTTGCACACGAATGACTGGATATAGGCCCACGAAGCTAGCCCGTGTTTCGAGCTTTCCACGCCCACTCCAGAGTGCTGACAAGTAGCGAAAAGGGTTTTAGTCGCTATCTCGGGCGCAATCAACGTACAGCGCAAACTTTAAGGGCTCACCTTCACACCTGTAAGAGGCTGCAAAGCGTCCTAGTGAGTCAGCTGGAAGAGACAGCAGAAAACAACCTACAAGTTCCGTTGACACCGGCGCCCACTCGTTGATCCACACTGCATCGAACGTGTTCATAGTCAGGCAAGTAGGGTTGTCAACTCGTCCTTACGCTCGGTTTAATGACCACTTACCCATCCCAAAGTACATCTTGTCCGCGACCCTTCGAATGCGCTCCATGTCGGAGCCCCAGAGGGTCGCGCCAAAGCCGTACTCACTATTATCTGTAGCAATCGCAGTCAATACATCGACCATCCCCTCGCTCCAGCACGATGGGAGTCCCGAATGTCCCTGAAACACTCACTCGCACGTGCCACAACATCTTCCTCGTCTTTCCATTTCAGCAAAGGGATGATGGGCCCAAACTCTGCAGCCCGATCAGCAAGGGTCCATGACAACGTTCCACGGACATGACTATGATGCACTCACGTTCCTCGCGCACAATACGGGCATCGTCAGGGGGGTTGTCGACGATGCTAATTGGAACGAAGTAGCCCTTTCCGCCATCGTCCGAAACCGCGCCTTCGAACGCTATCTTGTAGCCGTTCTGTTTACAATCCTCCGACAACCCCCTAATTATGGCGGTTGCCGTCGCGCATAAGTTCGTACGCCGCATTCGCTGTGGTGGCCGGGCACCAAGTGGGCACGTACCTCAGCTTGTCTTGCAGCGCCTGGTTCTGCATCGGCCCCATAAAGGTCTCCGAGTCGAACGGGTCCCCGACCTTCGCCGCCTTGGCGAGCGCGACAAGTTCGTCCCGGACCGCGTCGTACACATCCTCGTGGACGTAGAGCCGCTTTATCCCGAAACACGCCTGCCCACCGTTGGCGGTCGCCCCGATGAACAGGTGCCTGCATGTTCCGATAAGCACGGCGCGAAAAAGCGAAGACGCGTCAACGTGACGTACTGTGCAACCTTCTTGACGTCGACGTCAGGGAACACAATGGCAGGGTCGTTCCCGCCGAGCTCGAGCGTAATGCTCTTGAGCTCGGTGGCAGCTTCGCGCATGATCGCCTTTCCGACCGCTGTCGAGCCCGTGAACGAGATGCGCATGATGCGGGGGTGCTGGACGATGCGTTGTCCCCTGAGGTGCCATCCAGGTAAGTCTCGGACTATATAAATGTGAGATTATCGAGGGGAAAGGGCATACAAGTCGTTTCCACCATAGAGAACGGACAGCACGCCAGGAGGGAGAACCGACTGTGCGAGCTCGACAAGCTTGAGCACGGAGCAAGGCGCGGTGGGCGGGACCTTGATGATGAGGCAGTTCCCAGCCATGAGTGCATGCCCCATTTTCAGGGTGCATAGGCCAAGTGGGAAGCTGACAATCATATCAGCTAATTCCCTCCTGACGTTACTGGTCAATGAACCTACTTGAATGCTACTATTGCAGCGCACTGATGACAAAACATTAGCGTACAGAACCTACAAGGATCAGCCGTTCGACTCACGACCCCATAAGGCCTGTACCGGATTCCAGACACTCGCCCAGAAGCATCGGTGGAAACCTCGTCCTGGAGCCTATGCTTCGCATACTTGGGGGTCCACGGCATGACGACTCTGACCTCGAACCCGCTAGATATCCCCGTCAACGAACACCACAGCGGGGATGTCCACTCTGAGACCACTCACATGCTCACACGGTCCTTCCCAACCTCGCGCATGAGGAGCTCCGCGAAATGCTCTGCATGTCGCTCAATGAGGGCTCCGAGGGCAACCAAGGCGTCCTCGCGCTGGTCCCAGGTCTTCGCGCTCCAAGCGGGAAAGGCGCGCTCGGCTGCGGCGATGGTTTCTTCGAGCTGCTCGTCGGTCGCGACGGGGACGCGCGCGAAGACCTCGCCGGTGGTGGGGTTGATGATCGGGGCAGTGGTCGGCGAGGTGGCAGGTTTGCCATCGATGATGTGCGTGCTAAACCGTGGAGAGAGGTGCGTCAGCGCCTGCTAGGAGCGAGAAGGTAACGGATGTCGATGCGAACAAGTTGTCGGTAAAAGATATGTCCTTCGTGATACCCATGTTAGAGACGATTGCGATGAGGTGTTGGGTTCTCAATCCTTTGGTCCCGAACTCGAACGTCTTATACTGACAAAGCTCCGGCGTCAGGAAGGGATGGGCATCGAGGGTGGCGTGTATACTCACCGACCGCAAAATGCATGACGCCTATTCCAAGGTTCGAACCTTGCATTGGTATACCCTACCTACCACCGTTTTATGCGCCGCATGCCCAAGCATTCGTTCCTCGCGGTTAAACCAGCTATTCCATGGGACCGGGGCGTTCATCGAATTCCGCATTCGATCCGCCTCGTAAAAGCCCGCATGCCATAAAGCGCTTGTAGCTTCGCATAGTCATCCACAGTGTGCCCACATATTTTATAAAGCTTTGCTTTGACAAAACGCAAACCCGACACAAACGATGCGCGGGGAGGAGTTAAGACGCGGGAAACGCTAGTAGACCGAGCAAAGTTAAGGCACGGCCATGTTCCAACTACTGTGCCACTCACATTGAGCTGCGAGGTGGAGTTCAATATACTCCATCATACGTGCTCAGTTTCCTGTCCCGTGAGCACGTTAGGGCCCAATATCCAAGGACCAAGGGGTCGATGAGCCGGTCGATGAGCCAAAAGGCGAGTCAGCTGCAGGAAGAAGCGATAAGGCATAGGCTTTAGAACTCTTTCCAAGCTGCGTCCAGATCGACTCCGATGGCGAGTGGAGTCATGGCTAAGGACAAGGTTCCCTGCCAAGCATTCAGGGGATGATTTCTCGTACGATAGTGTCTGTAAAACATTACTACAGGCCTGCGGCAACGGACGAACCTTGAGTATGTCGACGGGAGTAGTGACTAGAGGCTAAGTAAGCAGTTTATCACTGCCATGGAGCTATTGTGGTCCGACAGTCCAGCACTCGCCTGCCGTAGTCCTCCTCCAGCGAACTCTCCAGTTCAAGTTTGAGTACGAGCGGGCGATATTCAAGTACGCGACATGGCAGGAAAGCAGGCTATATGCACGGCATTGTCGATAAAGCCTGCCTAGTTGACGACTCAGATACTTGGGGTTATCCGCAGACGAAAGTCGATGATAGAAGTTACACACCGAATACTGATCTTCCTCCTCCTCCTCAAGTACCACGGACCCGGGCCGCTAAGCCGGGCTAATCAGGGGCTAATAATCAGCGTTCTAGGCGCCCGTTGTTGCCGAAGCCTGCTAGGCGCTCATTGTTGGTCGTTGGTTCGCATGTTCTCGACCCTCGACTGCCCTCGACTTCCTCTCCCATCTGTCCTCTGCAGGGTCCCCAACCTGGTGGCTTTGAGTCAAGGCACTCGTGTCAATATATCTCCTTGATGGCTCCCAAACGATCCACCGCATTTACAGTCAGCTTTCCTGACGAAGCGGCAGGCGCAAATGTAAGCTTACGGCAAGACTCGACCGCGACTGGACCTTCGACAGCGACCACTGCAAAGCGAAAGCAGCTGGACAGCTCTGGGAAAGGTGACGTGAGTAGGAGGTGGCCTGTTGGAGCATTACCTGACTTTCACCAGGTCAACAAGCGTCCGAGGAGGGATGCGGCAGGGGCCCACGAGAGACACGCGGGACCCCCGGTTCAAAGTGAGTTCCCTGATCTACTTCTACAGCTTTCCTTCTTATGCCATCCCGAAACCTTAGAAGCGGCTTATCAGCCCCACCCGGATGAGATTAAAGAGGACGCAGAGACCGTGGTCCAAGGAGAGGACTCAGAGGACTACGAGGATGGGGAGGGAAAGCCGGTGCGGCAACTCTCAGCCTTTGTCGTTTTTGACCCCAGTCCATCCCGTGGCTTTGAGCTCATACCCCTCGACCTCTTGCATGATACTACCAGCACTCATCGGCAGTTCGAGGTGGCAGGTTGTGTCTCGCCGGTCTACCTGAATGAAGAAGACGCGGGTCAGGAAGATGGTGTGGACGATGATGAGAAACGGGGGCCCCAGCGGTTCCGTACAAGTGCGATCTTCCAGTACTTCATTGACTATGCTGTTATAGATGAGTAGGTACCTTCTCAGCCGTTCCCGTCACGATCTCAGCTGATAGGACTCAGCCCTCTCTATGTTGAAACCCAGTACGCCTGGTACACTGTCAAGTCCCCCGCAAAATCGTACAGGGAAATACACCGTAAATTTTACACTCCGCACCGCATCGCACAGGTCGTGATTTCCGTTGCGCGGGAAGGAGCGGTGATGAGCTTTTCCGAGTTCGAAGACCTCTACGTTGGACGGTGGGATAACCTTCTAGATGATTACATTGAGCTGGACGATATCATTCGCTCGGTACAGTGTCTCGCCACGTCCACTACGCTTTGCTAACAAGTACACTCAGGTTCCACTCATCAACAGCATTCTGGAAGAGGAACTATCCCTGCGGAAAACTGTCGCCTCGCGTCCATTCCTACAGAAAATTCTTGGTTTTGTTGACAAAAAACATGCCCCATATCCTGTCCACCGAATGCCCCGACCCGCGGACTCCCGTGCAGCCCGCCCAAACCACACCCTCCTCGAACCGAAGACCATGACAGGAAACCCCGACCTCGCTGTCCTCCGCCCGGAGAACCAACGCCCTACTCATGTCACTCCGCTTATTGACACGCTCGCGCTTGGGCTGTTCCGGGAGCATCTTCAGGTCATCGGGGCTGCTCCGAAGCGGCTGACTCGTCACGAAATTAAGCAGCGGCAGATAAAGGTACACGAACACATCGGGGAGCTGCTCATGCGGAGGTTGGAGCACCAACCCAAGATCGAGTTCCCGCCCAGAGAACAGCTTGAAGGGAGGTACTGGAAGCTGGTGAAAATTCGTGGAGAAGACTTCAAGGTAGGTCGTTTCGAGTTGATGGGTGACATATCCTGTTGACATCTCGTTAGCTAGGCGACTGTCTCATCGTCACAGCTGGCCCGCACCACGATCGGCCCGCACCCGATATGCCTCAAGACCTCGAGCTCATACCCGAACAAGCGATCCTCGCTGATTACTTTTGGTACGTCGAGAAGGGATTCGACGGGCCTTGCGCCATATTTTCTGCGAGGATCGGGTGGGATATCATTCTAGAATTTTAATAGTCTCTTGTTCTTTTATGGGCACATGGCTCCAAAACGGCGGAGACTTAAATCCTGAAAGGATGTCCTCCCCATTTTTTGCATCCATGCCATTTTATCATCGTGCAAGGTGATTTCTCCATTAGAGCTGAAACCTTCATATTCCCTAGGTTCGGTAAGATCGTCTACATCGACCAGAAGGAGAAGACAGTGCACGTTCAGTATTACGAGCACGCATCCAAGACATATCTTGAGGAAATCTCAAACTCTCAAGAGTTATTCCTGTGCCCGCAGTATTGCGGGACGCTGTCTCTCGAGTCCGTGTTGGGAAAGGCGATCGTCCACGATGATTACTGTCCTGCGGAGACGATAGATCCCCTTCACTACTTCTGCCGGTCTGTCCATTCCGCACCCTCCCGTGGCCATGTTGACTAACTGATGCTCTAAAGCTTCCTATACGATGAGAATCATGGCTCGTTCACAGACCTGAGCGTCGGCGCCGGGGACATTCTTGAACCGCCCGACAACTGCCCGGCGTGCCTCCTGAAAGTTCAGCGTGACAGCGACAAAGAACCGATGGTCATCAAGGACGGTCTTTCCTACCTGGGGAAGACTTACCACCACCACGACTATGCGTTGATCGCGGAGGTCGAAGCTAAAGCTCCCGCTTCGGTGGGGATGATCGTGCGTATACGACCAGGCAAGTCTGCGAGAGAGAACGGGTCCTCGACTCTCATGGTCACGGTGAGACTCCTTGGGCGCATGGTCGATCTCCTGTCCGAGGAATCGCTCGGATCCACTGCGCCGACAGATACGTGCGCGGATGAGGTAGAGTGTAACACCCACTAGCTGTCTACCTCGCGCATGCTAACTTGACTCCACCAGCGAGAGCTCTTCATGACGAACCAGGAGATGGATGTGGATGCGAAGCATTTGCTGCAACGCTGCAGCGTGGTCCACCAGTCGCGGAAGGACTTGCGGTCCTGGCTCGCTCGGTCGCCGCACCGTTTCTTCGCGCAGTATTCTTCCCAGTCGCTGAAGCCAAAACGGTGGGACCAGCTCAAACGGCTCAAGTCCAAGCAGATCCCGGTCTGCAAGGAGTGCTATATAGCGGACGAAGCGGAGGCACTGCAGCTCGACACCTTCGCCAAAGAACCCCGGGTGTGCTTGAGAACATTTGATCCTTTCGCGGGCGTCGGCGCATTCGGGCTTGCCATGGAGGACACGGGTTGTGTCAAGGTTACGCATGCTGTTGAAATCTCTCCGAGCGCTGCGCAGACGTTGCGGTAAGCAATTCTCGTCTGGCCTTGATCGTTCACTGACCTCCCGTCGATAATTCTAGGACGAACTCCCCGTCGACTATGGTATACAATCAGTGTTCTAACGTCGTTCTCCGTTACGCGATCAAGGCGCACGTGAAACAGTGGGACGGCCCACCGCCGAATGACATCGAGGACAAGTCGCCGCTCCCTCTTCCGCCTACTCCGGAGCAAATAGACTGCATCGTCGCCGGCTTCCCTTGGTATGGCATATTTATATTATTCCCCACGTGTCTGATTTCAGATGTGCCCACGTCCGATCCATCCTGACGTCGTCTTTCAGTCAACCGCATTCGACACTGAACATGTTTCAGAAAGCGAACGATCGCAAGTCCCACCTGATGCTTAACCTCCTCTCCTGGGTCGACCATTTGCGCCCCAAGTACTGCGTATTCGAGAACGTCAGGGGCTTCCTGTACTATAACATCAACACATCCCAAGCTGGGCGCCACCGAGTGCGCGGTGGTATCAAGATGGGCGGTCTGAAGTTTCTTGTGCACGCGCTCCTGACCATGGGGTAAGTCCACGCCCATCGTGTTGCCCCATGCGTCAGCTCTCACATACCCTTCTAGGTATCAAGTCCGGTTTAGCCTTCTTCAAGCCGGCCAGTATGGCACGCCGCAAAGGAGGGTGCGGTTCTTCCTTTTGGCGTCTCTGAAGTCCTACCCTCTGCCCTCCTTCCCTGAGCCCACTCACGCTGTCCTTCATCCCGACGCGCTGCTCATCAAAATTCCAAGCCGGAAAGCACCACTGGAACCGACTTTCGTGACAGGCAAGGGAAGTGCTCCGTTCAAGGCGGTGTCCATTTGTGACGCCATCGACGACCTCCTGCCCTTTGATTGGTGCGTTCTCTCGGGGTCTCTTAGCTGTGGCCGCAAATACTGAACCTGTGGTCGGTATACAGGAGAGATCCTGGGCAGAAAGACTTAGAGCCACGCAAAGGCAAGGTAACAATAGACGTCGACTACGCGGATGCGCACTGTGGTCCACGTAGCGGTCATTACGTATCCTCGCCAAAGACCTCCTATCAGGTTGCATGTAGGAAGAAGCTAACAACGAACATCCAACACTATACCAGGGTGTTCAAGCCTTCGATGATTTCGCGGTATGCTTCTGACCATCTCTGAGGCTTCTGTACGAAAGCTCACCTTTTGCTGTAGGATTGCGAACGTGCCTCTTCAAGCTAGAGCGGACTATCGGTGTACGTAACTGGCTGTGCTTAATCTATCCAGCTCTGTGCTCTCTGACGAGTGTCATGTTCAGCTCTTGCGCCTTCCTTCGCCCAGTTCCAATTTGCGAACCCAGCGTCTGCGACGGCGCGCAACGGTTTCAAGCCAGGCATGTACGGCCGGCTCGACGCGAAGGATTGGTTCCACACGACCGTGACGAACGTCGATCCGACCGCCAAGCAAAGCTACGTCCTCCACCCGAAGGTGTGTCGATGATGTTTCTCAGATGCGGAGGTTGGGTGCAACTTGGCTAACCCGCCTTGTCTTCAGTGTCGACGCATCTTCACCATCCGGGAGCTGGCGCGCTCGCAGGGCTTCCCAGATTGGTTCGTCTTCTGTGCGCACCGCGACCGCGTGAAGACCGTACGTCCCATCCCCTTATCATATCGTTTCCGGTCCATCGGGCACTGACACCGTCCGATGGTATTTCCTTTGGCATAGATGCACCGAGAGATTGGGAACGCTGTCCCGTGGCAGGTGGGCGAAGCTCTGGCGCGGGAGTTGAAGATGGCTATGTTCCAGAAGTGGAAGCAAGACCGGGAGGGTGCTATTGACATCGACGCAGACTAGGAGTTTTTCCACGTTCATTACGACACACCTATATCACATCATCTACCAACGCCTGATTTTTCACCGCCAGATGGACCATACCTTGGTCTGGGCCCCAACGAGGGGCTTCGCCCCGGCTCAATCATTCTCACATCTCCCTCTAGTTGAAACTCTTCGATTGCAGCCGGACTAGACGTTTGTACTTGCAACTATGGCACGTACTGAAGTGTGAACCTCACAATCACCATCTCGACGCCAAACACGATATGGCACTCAAACAGTTCATTCTACATACGTAAATGAATAGATAAATCCGGAGCGAATACCGTTACACACCATGGGATAAGTATGCTACAAGTCGCTGTTGTCTAGACTGAACAGAGGAACGGCATCGAAAGGAGAACTTACATGCGATAGAGATGTGTGAAGCAGCGGAGCCATCTCTCGGCCAACTACGCCGTACATCACGATTCGTGCTCGAGCCCTTCCAGGATCTCGCGCGCACGCGCCGAACGCGGCTGGATGGAGCAGCGGAAGGGAACTGGGAACCTACAGAACACAAAACGTCGTCAACGTCAGCGAGTGAGGGAAGAGGAAGCGGCACGACAGCGAGACGTACGTGATGCCGCCGTTGGTGCTGTCGTCCGACGGAATGACGGGGTTCCCATGCTCGTCTTTGATCGGGGCGATGTCGAAGAGCGCGAGCATCCGCGCCACGCTCGTGAAGACGAGCTCCTCAGCCAGGTGTTGTCCCGGGCAGGACCTGGAAAGGTTTGATGGTCCGATGAGCCATCGGAATGGACACCAACGCTGACGACGCAGAGGTTGGAAACATACCGTCTCCCGAAACCGAACGCGATGTTGAGCGGGTGCGTCGGGTCGCTCCGCTCCTTCCCGAGCCAGCGCTCCGGCTTGAAGGAGTGGGGATCGGGATAGTGCTCCTCGGCTCGCAGCATTCCCCTACATCGTGCTCGTCAGGACACGAGTACATGGTGGGGTGACCGAGGACGCGTACCAGAAATTCACGAGGATGACCGTCTCCTTCTCTACAAGGTACCCGTTATGGGTGTCGTCCTGGCCAGCTTCGCGCGTAACTATACCCATTCGGTAAGCATCGAATACTTCCCCTTGCAACAAACGATCTGCGGCACCTACCAACACTGACGGGTGGCCGCAGGCGCAGCACCTCGCTGAGGATGGAGTCGGTGTACGGCAGACTTTTCCGGTCAGGGAAGGAGGCCAAGCGATCTGGACCGATGACGCGGTCGATCTCTTCCTGCGCCTTCTTCTGTACTTCGGGATTCTTGACCATGAAGAGAATGAAGGACGACAGCGTGGATACCGTCTGGACACAACGGGTCAGCTTTCTAGTAGTTGGAAAAGGATTGGAGAGGGTGAACTTGCCGTATCAGCACCACCGGTGTACACCTGCGTCGCAGTGAACGCAATGACATCGTCAGGGACTTCACCCGCCTTTCCCTCGACGAGTGCCGTGTAAGTGAGCGACGGACGCGCAACACCGTTGGCCTAGAATACGTTGTTAGCACCGTACGTACGCAGATGGACAGAAGACAAGAAGACGCACAATATCGTCCTTGACCATCTGATGCCCCTCCTCCGCAAGCGAGAAGTACTGCTCCTTGAACCTGCGCGCCTTCTCCTTGAAGCCCATACCCGGCAGCCATGACGGGAAGTTGGCCACTGGCCATGGAGTCCACATGAGCAAACCCACTGCGACATGGCAGATCTGAATCTGGCCGAGCGAGTAGACTCACAAAAAGGAAGCCAATCTACGATGTGATTATTCGGCAAGCTCGCTTCCGCGAAGTTGTCCGCGAAGACGTTCGCCTTGTGCACGAACGGGTCGTCGCGGGACGTCACTCGGTGACCGTGCGAGATCTCCATCGCAATTCCCGCAGTCAAGCTGACCGCATCACCATTGCGCGGTTAGCGTTTGGCAGCGTACGTATACGCGAACTTCACCAAGTGCACTCACTGTCGGATATGCTCGACGTAGCCATCGGGTTCGTGCAAGGTGTTGTGGAGCAGGACGTCGACGTGGTGCTCGAGGATCTCGCGATACTGAGCCAACGGTCTGGGCTGGAGCACCGAGTGGAGAAGCTTCCTCGCTTGACGAAGGCGGATGGGATCGTGTTCGAGGACCACGCCCTTGTCAAAGCCAGACCTACAGTACGTGCGCCGCCTGCAGTCAGCAGATGCTCCATGTGCACGTCGCATGAACGGCGAGAGGGACACTGTCACACACTCACATTTCAATAATTTTGGGGAAGGGGCGGTTCCCGTAGAGAGCGGACTTGCCGTCGAGGACCTCGCGTCCGGCTTCCCATGTGTTCAGGACAAGGAGTGGGGTCGAGAACAGACGGAATTGGTAGATTGGGCCTGGGAAGGACGCCTTGTTCCGTATCCGCTGTGCAGGAGAACTAAGGAGCACACACACCATACGTCCGACCCCATTCAAACAGCCTTTCCCAGACCTTGGTTGTTGGTAGCTGCAGCAAGTTGCCGAGGATTGGGGCAGGGGGTGGGCCGGGGAACGGCGTGCCGTTATTCTTGCGCCTGTGCTGAAGGGAAAAGAAGACTAGGACCAGAACAGCAAGAGCAATGAAGAGGGAAGCCATAGCGAAGAAAAGCGAAGAAGGCGAGGGAGTTGCGAGGGAGTGCGAGAGACACTTAGACGACGGTTCTCATCAGACTCGGCCGTCGTTTCGATTCATCTCCACATTGAACTCCATCCGCCTGGGAATGCTCCTCGAGATTGGACGACGACTTGCCCATTCTGCTCCCTTGTCTTCCACACATAGACCAAGCCATGTGTAGTCTCCGTTGCTGACCATAATAAATTATGGTCTGCTCGCGTACGCGTCGAAAAAGGGACCCTTGGATCAAGCCTTCAACTTTGCGCGCTTATCTGCCCATCGACCAATGAGAGAGCTGGAGTCGTCATCGCGATGACTCGATGACTGATACTGATGACACTGCCCGCACGCCGCACGCTGCATGCCCGTTTCGATCCTTGTACGGTACGCTCATGTCCCCCTCGTATCAACCATTTTCACACTCAATGCACGATGCGTTGGACATCTTTTATACTAGGTCAGCTTTCATATACTATCCTGGACTGTACTGTGACTCCGTGCTTGAGTATGCGAACCTGCGTCCCCCCTGGTGGCCGACGCTGTTAGGCGCCCGTGACAACGGCGAGACATGCGTGCGGCCTCTCAATACCGAGGCATAAATTACTAAGGAAAACTATGGCTACTGGGGCATTTAACCCCTCTTAAAGCACACTTTAGGATACTTTTTATGTCCTGCAGAGCAACATTGAGATGTACAACCAACCAATACACCAACATTGATATTAGCGCCCACATTCAGTATCGGGCACGCTCCTGAACATGGTGTGCACGACAAAACATAGGGGTTACTACACCTTTCACAAGACTACCAACCACGTCTCTCTCTCACTTTGCTTCGCTTGCACTTTCGCTATGCCTGGATCCCAAGAGAATACACCCCATCCCTCCGGCTCAAGTGGCCCGCACCGGCAGGCCATTGAGGCCCCATCTCCCTTTGTAACACCTCAGCGCCGGGTCCCTATCCACCACGAGAGCATCTTCACAACTCCCGGAGGACCATCCGCAGGAGAGGACGAGTCTCTTCCAGTGTTTACGACAAGTGAGTAATATTTATGCGGTGCAATCAAGCCACTATATTGAGTGCCAACCTTACTAGCTACCTCCGAGCCGCGGCTCAGCGCCGCAGGCATCCCCTCCGACTCGGAGTCGCAGCCCGCCACACCTCCCTCGGGAACCATTCGTCCCTTGCGCGCACCTGGGCCTGCAGATCCTCTGGTACCGGAGACTCCGGAGGACAAGGTCGACTTCTTGTTCAACCAGGTGAAAGCCCTCAACTGGACGATTGGCGACTTTCTGTACTACGTCTTCTGTACCGATGAGCGCGAAATCAAGCGTACCAACCGGCACGGTACTATTGTCGGAATGTTTCTCAATTGTCGGAATTTCCGGCCCCGGTGGGCAGGGTGACAGCGACCAAGTCAACACCGTCAAGCAGCTTACAGACACCCTCGAGCTGGTAGTCATGAGGAGAGTAACGGAAGTGCTTAGAAAGGATATTCCTGACCAGCCGGAAACCGTCTGGAGAGCTGAAGGCGAACTCGCCCCTACCCGCAGGAGACATAGCGGGCAGAGTAAGTCTGGCGCTCAGATTACGGTCGTGCACCGCTCTTTGGTTCAGATACTACGCGTTGTTTGTCTCTATTGACGCGTAGACATCTGCACGTGCAGTCTCTATTTCAAATTTCCAAGGGTACCCTAGACGCCCCCAACCGAGCAAGACTAAGCCATGTGTGACCGAGGAAAGGAGGCATGTGCATGTGGGCCATATGAGAGCTAGCAGACGGCACGCCACAGAAGATTGACAGCTGAAATTCGTCTCGGATCCTGTGACTGAGGCATCTGACCGTTGAATCGAACCAGGGAAGCAAAGAAGTCGGTGGAGCAAGCCTTCCTGCCCAATTCTTAGCTGGTTATTTTTGCAATATGCTTCCTATCTCGAAAGGTCACGATGCCGGGATTGCGGGTGTCCGTCGAAGTGCTATCTAGTTGGAGGTTCAACTCTACCATGACGAAGATAAGACTCGTCCAGAGAGGTATAAAAGCTTCCCCTTGGAGGGGGTGTGGATACCATCCGTCCTCGACAGAAATTCGCTCTATCTCAATGTACGTTCCACACCGTTTCTCTACGACCGCGACTCAGTACTTGATCCCCCTTCCAAACCTCTCTCTCCGCGCACACACACACAACTTTACATGCAGTATTCCCTAACGCGTACGAGACTCCTCCACAGCAGTACTCTCTCCTCTTTGCGTCTAGCACGTCTACCCTTTCCCTCGTCAACCTCCATCTCAACTCCGACCTCTCTGCATCTGCCACGTCGTTCATTGTCGACGATGCCAGGTTCTCGCAACAATCTCTTCGAATACACGTCAGGATCATGGCTGTAAGTTGTATATACATGTTGCTCTCCTAGCATACGTTACATGTCTCTAATGCCACACAATTTTTAGCGTCAACAAGGATCTTCGTCTCGCAGAGCGCAAGCATGACTTCAACGACGATGAGCTCCGTCGGCTTGCCGCACAGTCCGTCAGTCGGACGCTTCAGGACGTCGACAACATGGAGAAGCTTGACGAGGGAGGCTTCAACCGCATCTTCCTCATCACCATGCACGACGGGTTCCAGATGATCGCTCGCATCCCGTACCCCGTCACGGAGCCCAAGTTCTACGCCGTTGCCAGTGAGGTTGCCACGATGGCCTTCCTCCGTGCCCATGACCTGCCCGTCCCCAAGGTGTACGGTTACTCTCCTACGTCGGACAACGCTGCGAAGACCGAGTACATCTTCATGGAGTTTGTGAAGGGTACGAAGCTCACCGACCTGTGGATGCAGCTAAAGGAAGCGGATCTCGCCTCCATCTTGCGTCAGCTTGTTAAGCTCGAGTTCCAAATCATGTTGATCCCCTTCCCGGCTGGTGGAAGTCTGTATTACGTCGACGACTTGCGAAAGGTAGCAGGGGAGAAGACAGGCATCCCGATGTCATTCAAGGGCGAGCACTTCTGTGTCGGTCCAGATGTCAGGTTGCATATGTGGTACGGGAGGAGATCGGAGCTCGATGTGAATCGAGGACCATGTACGTCCCTTTCTCTCTCTGTGTCTGCTGTCATGCCGGAACTAATCGACATTGTTATATAGACGAAAACGCAGAGGCAGCACTCGCAGCAGCCGCACACAAGGAGATAGTGTACCTGGAACATTTTGGTCAACCTCTGCTCCCGTTGCAGCGTGGGAGAAGGGAGGCGTACAAGTACGAGAAGCAGTCGCCTCTGGACCACATCAAGAACCTCAAACTCTACCTTCTCATGGCCTCTTCGCTCATTCCCAACAACCAATCCCTCCGAGCATTCTGTATCCGTCACCCTGATCTCCAGCCGAGCAACGTCATGGTGTCAACCTCGCCAGACTCTGGCCAACTAGAGATTGTAAGCCTGCTCGACTGGCAACACGCTCCCATCCTACCCCGCTTCCTCCTCGCCGATATACCAGATCGACTTCAGAACTACGATGACCCGGTTTCGCGGAACCTCATCCCACCGTCATTTCCACCGGATGCGAACGAGATGGAAGCCGTTGGACTCCACCACGCCCGTCTCGTCCACTACCACTACACCAAGGCCACGGAGGAGCTCAACGAGCTCCACCATAACGCCCTGTCGGACTCAGCATCTCTCTTCGTCCGTCGCCTCTTCTACCAAGCTGGTTCTCCCTGGGAGACTGAGACCCATGACCTCAAGGCTCTGCTGATCGAGGTGACTGAGGAGTGGGGGAAGCTTGCGGGGGCAGGCGTTCTGTGCCCAGTTGAGTTTGAGCCTGACGATGTGAGCGAGACGAAGGCGTTTAGTGCGAGGCTGCAGCTAGCCGACGAGAACATCCGTAACATACGAAGCATGATCGGTTTCGAGACGGAGACATGGGTCCCTAGCGACGACTACGGGAAGGCCAAGTCCCTCGCCGAGCTGGTGAAGCTGACGGTGTTGAAGGAACTTCCGAAGGGAGAACTCCGAGACAAGACTCAGGAGAATTGGTTCTTGGACGATATGGACGAGAAGGATTATATGTAGCTAGTTTTTGTTCCGGTTCGGTTATGAAATCATGTCGTAGGTTTGCTGATCTTGTTTGCTATTGAATAGCCATATACGTTGTCCAATTGACCCTTCTCAACCGTTGGAGGGATAAAAGTTCTGTCATCGCTATTCAGAGACATGGTTGACACATTGTCAGGGGCACACCAGTCGGATCAACGGCATCGGTTCCAATTATAAATCTTCTCTATACACATATATATACCTGACAACATTTTCTCCTCTCGCATCCTACCATCCCTCCCTCTCTCTCTCTAACTACCACACCAGCTCTTTCGACAACTTCTCTCAAAGATGGCCACTCTTGACAAAGCGGCCGACCTTTTCCAAAAGAGTGCGTCACATTTTCATTTCTTACATCTGCGCTTCTATCGACGATGACTCCTCTCATAAAACCGATGTATTACTAGTGTCCCTCAACTCCTCGTGTGACGACAAGGATGATGGAGCAGTCGTATCTTTCGAGATATTTGCTGCAATTAGAGATGGCTCAGCGGTGGAGGGCGTGTGGACTGTATAGGGCCCAGGAGTCCGGTCAAATCCGGTCTTTTGGCCGAAATTTTGAGGACCGAGGACCGTGACCTAACAGGACCGGTCCAATTCTGAAGGACCGGACTGATTTTCCGGTCTTTGCAGGACCGGACTGAACTTCGGTCCGGTCCCCAGTCCTGACCGGTCCTGACCATATTTGCGGTCTTTACCGGTCAAGACCAATTAAGACTGGTTAAATAATTGTTCATGCCGGGAATTGAACCGGGAACCTCACAGTTCCGAGCCCATTCAACTGGCACTACTAACTGTTAGACCAGTAGCTCCTTATGAGCCTACATACATCATTATCTATGTACTGTTATCTGGGTGAGATAAGATAACAACTATCTAGATAAGGAAACTCGAGATAATGGTACATAGATCTGCTTATATCTAAGGTGGTAATGGCTCACTAGAGCAGTGGTTAGTAGTGTCAGAACTATGAACTCGGAAATGGGGGGTCACCAGTTCAAATCCCGGCCAGAACACCACATTTCTAAGGCTATAAATCTATTAGTGTAGGACCGGTCCTTGACTAGTCATGACCGGTCCTAGCGGTCTTTTCGGAGGCCCGATTTGAAAAGACCGAGACCGTGACCGTGACAGGACCGACAAAGACCGACCTTACAGTCCGGTCTTTTGAAGTCCAGTCCGAGTCAAGTTCCGGTCTTTGAACGGTCTTTGGACCGGACTCCTGGGCCCTATGTGGACATTGTACGACAACATGGGCAGTAAGATGGTAGCCGACTGCCCGTCGGCGGTCTCGACCAGGTAATGTTTCGCGGTAGTTTACGGCTCTTGAACTTGTCTGGCTCATTTTCTTCTTATTCTTCGTCTTCTTTTCTTTTTCAGAGACTTCAAGACCACAGACGTGATAGAAGTTACGCTGACGGGTAAAATCAGAACAGACATTCGTGGCTGGGCTCGATTCACTCTCCGGGTTCCAACGACGGGCCAGGTAGTCCTACCGACGGAGCAGCTCGTCTCAGATGACTCGGTCTGGAAACTCGTTGGCATCTCTGAACCTGGAGGAAACTCCATCCATCTGGCTCTCGAGCGTGCCTACGACTATCTCAGTCTTTCCCCCCTAACCTGTTGAGTAGTTTGGCAGCTTGTCGTCGCGGATTACACCCACTGAAACATTACAACCAGGGCTTTCTTCGGCTTTGACTTGCTCTCGGAAACTCTGGGCGCGCTCCAATGCTAGGATACGGCCTAGGGAGGGGGTCAATGGTTAATTTTCATTACTATACTCTTCCTTATGATCAAGCCTAGCTACGCAAACTGTTCGTTGTAGCTTTTGTCATGCTGAGGTGGGAATAGACTTGACATAAGTTGGGAACTGCTCTCCCGACGTTTTCTTATCATATATCTCTTTTCACAACAGACATAACTGCTTCACAAGAAGAAGCACTACTTTATAAGAGTGACTCACAGTGAAGGTGTCTTCCGGCAGACTTGTCCGACTGCCCTCCTCCTTGGCCTGTCAAGTAAGCGTAGGCTCTTTAAAGAGATGGCCGAGTCTTAGCCGCAAGCTAGCCGATGAACTGGGACTGGTACTGTACTGTTCATAACAGATCGGCACATCACACGTCACAAGGCCCTCCGCCGCCGGAATTTTTGCCCCCTGTCACTGGTCACAAGCCCGACGGCCGTCTGTGACAGGCGGTTGTGGACCTTTTTCGGCACTGTGAGGGGCCAAATATGGCAATTTTTGGCCGCCTGCGGTGGGCCTGTCACACCTGAGGCCCCCATCCGCCGCCCCGCCGGATCGGATCGGACGTGTCACACCCCAACCCCCCGCCGATCTGTTACGAACAGTACAGTATAGCCAATGTACTAGCCTGTCAAGTAAGTGTAGGCTCCTTAAAGAGACGGTCAAGTCCTGGTCACATGTTAGCCGATGGACTGGACTGGTACAGCCAACGTACTGGCCTGTCTATTAAGCAGGACGGTGGCCATAATAAGGTACGGCATAGGACTAGTCTGTGGCAAACACTAGTAAGCTTAGAGGTTTGTTCGTACTAGTCCAAGGGCAGGACGAGTCCGGAGTGAAAACATTGGTCTGCTCAGTAATCCACAGCTCAGCCTCAGCACGTGCTTACTGCAACGAACATTGGAAGACATCAGGAAAAAAGATTTACTACAGAGCCACCGTAGTGAGCTATGTAGCCTCCGTAGACTCCATAGCTCTTGCAGGAGCCTCTGTAGCACGCTGTAGCACCATGTACCATCCATAAATTTCGCCAAAAAAGACCCAAGTAGGTGTGCTCAGAAATATGCCTAATAAGCTGAGGAAAGCTACACAATACCTGTATTTCGTCAGTGACCTCGAAAGAACCTCTGCTCGTGGCTTCACGACACAGTCGGTGGGAGGGAGCAAGGTGGGACGGTCGAAGTTTGCATCAACCTGCCCTGAAGTGGGCGCTAACGGTCCCTTGCCTGCTGAGCTGGCATCAGCAAGTTGCAATGTTTGCCGTTCGTCTCCCACCCTGCTCCCACCTCACTCAGTCGATGACCTCTCCCACCTATGCTTCTCGTCTCTGGTGTGGTTCTTACGTGCACTCTACGGCTCTGCTCAAATCTATTCACAAAAGTCTCATCCATGATGGCCTGGTGGACACAGCTTTCGTCGTCGATGATCCCTGCTGGCGGATGCCGTCCTTCAGCCCCCCTCCATCGTACATCTTCAATCTTTTTGTCTGCGTTCTTGGGCCCCAGTGGTGCTGCGTCGGTGGTGCTCTGGATCCCTGTGTGGTAGGTACAGCACAGTGTTTCCGCCATATCAACCGACACTGAAGAACACCGATGACACCAATGTGCTCACCGAGGACGAGGACGTTGACGGCATCTGCATCGCGGGATCTGTGTAGTGGATATCATGGATGAAGGTCAGTACCTCGCTGAGTGTATGATCAGTAGCGGAGCAGCCGAGAGGGTGAGCGGTCCGTGCGTGCTTGGGAAATACCTGGTACGTTATCTGTTGGTTTTATCATGTGTCCCCTTCTTCCATTCCACCAAGTCCCCAAACCTTGAAAGGCCTTTTCAGGCAGGGTCCGGGGACATGACACAGTGCCCCATCCTCCTCTGGACCGGACTTGGAGACCGGCGTTCGGCGAATAAAGGTGCGTACTTAGTCCGCCTTTTTGCAAGCCCTCGCTTTCCCCTCTAACCACGCATTGGGGTACGAGTCGTTGGCAAGCATTGTTCTGTATAGTGGCCTGTATAGTAGATGGTTCGTGATGCCACGCTGGGGAGCTCGACATGATGGGCGGCATACTAGGAGTTCATTTTGCGTAGTGTAGGTGTCGATGTCATGTAGTAGTACAGTTTGTTCTAGTGCCATTAGTTTGTTTCATATTTTGAATGCCTGATGTGGTCTACTGGGTGAATAACAGAGAATGACCTGTGTTTACAGGGATCTACGCGGGTTCTACAGGGCACTACATAGGCGTCACGCAGAGCTACGGCGCTCTACAGAAACGGGACTTGTCTACGCGCTCTCTGTGTCTATGTAGACTACAGAGGCCTACGTAGGCAAGCCTTTTTTTCCTGATGGATATGCAACCTTCAGTCTATCTGGAGGTCGGCTTCTGTCTAAGGTGCGGAAAGGCGTCAGAATAGCAGCGGGATGGAGCGCTTGTAGCAGTGTTGCCTCAACTTAATGTGTAAAAGACGTCTCACTGCTTGACAGGTATACGTCCCAATAAGGCAAAGTGCTGGCCAACTCAACTATATGGCCTATGCGACAAGTCGACTTTGCGGGCCAACTGTGTGACGTGATCACCTTTAAAGTCTCACTCGGCTTCCATGATGACCAAGGTACGCAGACCAAGGTACGTTGGCCAGAGAATTTGTATCACGCAATTCTGTACCGCCTCGGGCACCAAGTACAAAGAGGAACACGACATGTCACAAATGACTCTTGCACACACCTAAAAACTCACAGCCAACTCACAGACGACAGATGCTCTCTTTACGCGTCGAAGCTGAGTCTCGACTCGGAGGAGGTGCAATAAGTCATCAAACTGTACGTCAACTGATTCTTATGCTGTGGTTTAGCGATAGCGAGATACTTACATATCTTTGTTAAGCCTCGTCGGGTTTTTAATCTCCTTGACCTCTTCGTAGCCAGTATAGAAGACCGAGTTTTGATGAATTACACGCTTATGTGTTTGCGAAGACGGTCGGCATAGCCATCTTGTTCCAAGAGCCACCTAAGTCGTATGCGTGGCGAGAAGTATAGAGTGAGAGTGAGTGAACGAGAGAGCGACAGTGAGAAAACGACAGAGACAGACAGAAAAAAGGCAAGAAGGTGGGGGCCCATCAGGAAACCTGTGATTGCACTGAGGCCACTGAGGGCCACTGAGGCAGTACACCCAGTAGCGCTCAGTACTCGCCTTGTCAGTAGTGGCTGTGCAATGACAACTCGAGTGGTGGAATTGCGATCTTCTCTTGCTCTCTTGCCTCCATTTGCCATCTCTGCTTTACAGAAACTACTTTACATGCTTAGGCGATGACCTGGAATGATGATATTGACAGAAATACCTCCACTGGGCTGAGCCAATAGGCATACAAGGCCAAAACACCCACCCACCAGCCCCCGAGACATACAGCGAGCTTTTAGAAGATTGTTGGAACTTCTGTGAGTAAATCCTGTCCAGGTGAGTTCATTTGGTTCCTATCTATGCCATACATTCATTTTTTTGCCAGTTTATACACTGATCATCGAGAGAGACGTGTTTGTGTCGGGCATGTGCCTACTGGGTGCCTGTCAGTACCCTCAGTGCCTCAGTGAATTACGGAAGTACTGATGGGGGAATAATCATGGCGAGTTGGTAATCGACCAAAGGCTTTTATACTGCTGGGCCACAGAGAACCGGATCAGAACTTTCACAAATTCGACGTACAAGTGTCTTTGCCATCGGGCGATGCTAGAGACCATCACGAAAGAGCCGACTCCAAGAAGTTCACAGAGTGTGGCGACCCTCGTTAGCCGATCAAAACTCTAAAAACGAACGAACGAAACGAATCCTGTTGCCTACTCTCAGAGGTGGACTAGATCTCATGTACGATTGAACATGTACAGCGTCAGAACGGGTTGGAAGTTCTACCATCGCCCACGCCGAGATCCTAGTCTAAACTTGGGACAGTAAACCCGATCATGGACGGGTTCCATGGCTGGCACTCACCGGGACGCCGTGGGTGGCGGCGCACGCGATACATCTGCACCGTGCACCAACCGTGCACAGACTTTCAACACCATCAGCGGTGGCCCGGCGTACTTAATTGCCAATGGTGAACGTTTTGAACGTTTGAACTGCCAAGACGTCAGGCCTTGCGTCAGGCTGCTTCCGCCGCTATGTATGCAGCCAGTGGCAGCCACCCTACGTACGAAACCTCCGGTGAACCGGCCACAGTGTTTCTCAGCACTCTTTCTGACCGACCAGGACCTCTGAGCGCGCGTCCATCTTCCGGGTGATGTTCAATCACATCTGTCCTGGCACATTGACAAGCTTCTTTCGTCGGCGAGGCGCAGAAGCCAAGCTTCACTTTACATAAACCCACTTCCGCGCCGAGAAACGCGCCTCTCCGGGCCTATGAATCTCACTGGTACTATGGGACAATGTGTGAGGGACTTTAGATGCTGTGAGACAATGATGCTCCAACCTCCAACAATATAAGGGAGTACTTACCAGCACAGGCCCAGGCCTAGGTTCGAAAGCGCGTCCGCCGAGGTCCCCAGAAGCTTCAAGTGTACAATCGTTCTTTCACGCGTCAAGTGAGATGCGACAGATGCTACAAATGCTCCCGATCCAATGCTGCACGCACAAACCCCGCTCCCGTCCCTCTCACCCTCTACACAGACTACAGAGATGCAATTTACTTTGGTCCTCCTCCCGCACACCTCGCCTCCTCAGAAGTTGAATCCCGACGCCGCAAGCACCTGCATGAACGGCCCTGAAACGCTCGCGTCCGTCGACACGATCCACGCCTTCACCCGCTGGTCCCTCCGTGACGCCTGCACAAGCTCCTGTCCCACGAACGCCTTCAGGTCCTTCACGTGTGCGACGGGGTCGACCGGCGCGGCCTCGGCAGCCGCCAGGCGCGAGTACGCGGCCTGGTACCCCGCCGTCTGCTCCTCGTAGTCGATCTGCGTCAGCCCCGCGTCCGGGTCGACCTCCTCCTTCGTGAGGAGCTGCTCGGTCTGGAAGAGCTTAGCGAGCGCTTGGAACGTCGGCGCCCTGTCATCCGACGGCAATGACGACGAAAACACGAGAACCATGAATGAGTGGACGGCAAGGGATTTGATGACGAGAACTCACCACGCCTGCGTGCGGGGATCCTGGAACATCAGCGTGCTCTGTGCGAGCAACCGCGTCAGCCCCACCACCACCACCTTCCTCTCCTTCGGTGGCGACTTCGGGGCTTGGGGAATGATGAAGTTCACCAGCAGCTGCGACCACAGCCTAAAACGGGCAGACATCAGAAGACCGCTTATCAAAAGCAGACTTGCAGACTTAAAACTAGCTCACCCTTGCTGAACGGCGTCGACCTCGCCAACGATGTAGTCCGGCGTCAGCCCCTCGACGTTGACGGCGAGGCAGAACCCGAGGAAGTACACAAAGTGGTACACGTATTTGTCCGTCTTGCTCGTCTGCATGCGCGTCAGCAGCGTGATGACCAAGCCCCGGAAGTACTGCTTCAATGTCTCCCTATGCACACACAAGCAGACAATCAAATCATGAGCGCCGTTGTGGAGGGAGAGATTAGCACGGCAGACTTACGCGGGCGAGTGCTGCACGACGGCCTGGAGGAGGTCGAAGCCCCAGCCATCGTTGATCTTCGACGGTATCAGACGCTGCTGGATCACTCCCAATACCTGCGTGAGCTGCCCCGCCGCGATCATCGACTTCACGTCATGCGACAGGAACGCCTTGAGAAGCTTGACGAGGCCGGGTATGCTGCCCTTCTGCTGCCACGATGCGGGCGTGAGGAGATACGGAAGCAGACTGCGGTACTCGGCCGGCACCTCGCCCGTGTGCAGATCGAGCATCTGGGCCAGGATCTGGAAGGCATAGGGGATGTACTCTGGCGTATCGGAAGGGTCAGAAGGAGTTGACACCGGCGAACAGTCGGCGTACGCACGGTCGATGTCCTGTTGGAGGATGATCGTAAAAGGGCCGAAAAGAGCCCGTTCGAAGGTGGGAAGTGTGCTTGGGTTGGCCTGGACCGCAAACCTGTCGTGTACGATAAGTACGAATTGCCGATACACATCTCACCGGAAACGCGGACGCACCTCATCAGCGCAGAAATGCTCTCGAAGATGTACTGATCGAAGTTCGGGTTGCTCGGGTTCTTCGAGATGACACCAAGGATCGCAACTAGCCGCTGCAGAATCTGCTCGTACCCACCGGCAAGCGTTGACCGGGCAGTGACGATAACACGCATGACACCTACATTCGCATCGGTCAGGACTGTGCACAGAGGACGATCGCACAAGGCACTGACACTTCATGAGGTAGTCATTCTCGGCCATCTTCTCTGGTGTGGGTGCTTTCTCGACCTTGGAGAGGAGAGCGTTCAAGAGTTCCGGTGCAACCTCACGTACGTCCGCCTCTGTGAACCTGCAAAACCTTGTCAGCCCACTCCCATTATAACACATCACATCTACGCACATAGGCTGCGTACCCTGGCGGATGAACAGAATACGCTCGATGCTGATCGCCGCATAGGTATACGTGACGTAGTTGTCGGACGACAAGTGGCGGACCAGCAAAGGCAGCACGGACAGCAGTTGCGGCTTGACAAGCTGAAACAATGAGAAAGTTATTGCACTCAGCCTCCCACTCCTACAGCAACACACAGCTAGACCGACCACCAACCTGATTCCGGAACGTATGCAAGAACCGGATCGCATCGACCTGCAATATCGGGTGGATGCTCCGCTGCTCCGCCTGCAAGTCCTGGAAGACATGCTCCGAGAAGAACTGCACGACGTCAATAAGGGCGTTCGTCGACGTCACCCCGTGCTGCGTCGTGCTGCCCCTCGTCGCGATCGCGATGAGCAGGTAGATCGCCGTGTCCTTCGCGCGCCAGTTCTGCGCTTTGTTGCCGTTATACTCGTTCAGGCCCTGTCCGATCCACGCGCCCGTCACCTCTGTCGCTTCCGCCTCGTGCCCGGATGCGACAAGTGCACGGAGGACGTCCGCGGCGGCCTGACGGCGGGTGACGCCGTCGTTCGAGACACCGGCGCCGATGGACGGTAGCGCGAGGTCGAGCCGGATGTACTCCAGCGGATCGTCCTCGAACTGCTCTAATTCGTGTTCTGCGAACCAATGTCACGCCGATCAAATGAAAGATAAATTAGAAAAACTTGAAAGAGCAATCAGAAGAACGTCCGCGAGACTTACCTCGAAGAGCAACATTGGGTACGACAACCCCCTGCACAAGACCAGAGATGGTCTCTTTTGACCCGAATAGATCCTTGTAGTAACCCGTCCGGATGGCGGAAGCGATGAAGCGCAAGGACTGCGAGACAAGCTAGATGGGCGCGTAAAATCATCAGTACCTTTAGCGCCGGATGGATAGGATGAACATACGCCGTCGTCCGCGACGCCTGGCCGCTTGCCGCCGCCAATGAGGTCCCAGATCGCTCGAACGAAGGCCTCAACCGTGCCCGAATTCTGGAGAGTTTCCGGATACAACTTCACAAACAGCTGCGCGCGCGAAACGTGAGGTGCGCATCATCGTGTGGCTCAGCATGACGTGACGTACCTCGATAATCTCCAGGATCCGCGTTTTGATTTGCGAAGGGAGGGACGGCGTCGTATCGTCGGGCTGCACTAACAATTAGAACACCACATTCGCCCTTCAGCAGATTTGCGCACTCACATCGCCCTGGAGCTGGGGTGGATCCCACATAAGCAATCGAATGAACAGGCCGTCCTGGGCACCGAAGAACTGCGCATGCGAGTCCTCGATGCCGGGAGGGAGATCTTGGCAAGTCAAATCGTAGAAGATGTCCACAAGGAAAACCATTGTTTGCGCAATCTGTGAGAGATTAGGTGACGGCGGTTGGGCGAAAAGCAAAGTAGTCGTGTGGAGAAAGAGGTTGAGGAAGGGGGTGGTGAACCGTGTAAGAACATAGTTGATTTCTGTGAAGAGGCCATCCGAACGGGCTTCTGCGCGCCACGGACGGAAGATGGAATGGGCGGTCTCGAGAACCCCGACGTTGATTTCAAAGTTCGAATCGGATAGGGAGATAACCAGGTTCTGAAAGGCGCAGTCAGTCCCATGTGAGCAATATTAGAAAGTAAAGCATGAAGATGTCCTTTTTGACTAGTGATTTCGCCTTCCAACCTGATCGAGACGACGTGCAGTAGACTCGAGGAGGTGCGTGAAAAAGAGTCCAGAGCGGCCCTATGCTACACATAGACCACGCGAGCACGCAAGAAATCACTGATGCCTGAAAGGCCTCCAGACACGAAGAGGCGGCACGCGCCGGGCGGGCAATAGACCACATAATGCGCGCTGCATCAATTGAGGAACATAAGCCGCAGAGTCGCAGTCGCGAGCTGGTGCTCGCGGGTGCACATGGGCTAGGAAAGCGTACGTGTGAAGACGCTATCAGCACTGTACACACACCGCACGAAAACCAAGTCCAAATTGGGCAGACAACTTGTTAAAGTCCTGCGACGGCTCACGGCGCAGGACATAGCGCGTTGAGAATCATAAGTGGTAGAGTCACTCGGGTACTCATTTACATGCCATGGGCACGGGAACTTTCTCCTACAACGAATCGAGCGTGCAATGAAAGCAATGCTATGGAAGCCATTGCCATCCTCGCACCATACTGCGCTTTGCGTTCGCATACCGCTCCTGCTCCGCACGCGGTGTCGCGTGTAAAGGAGCGCGCCGCGCGTGCAAGATCGACAATGTACGCGCAAATTCCTCCTTTCACACCACAATCCTCCGATTGGTTTGGTAGTATAGTGGCGATGGATGGAGGGCGAGACAACCTCCACAAATCCTCGCATCCACGTCCAAACAGTAGCGTTATGCTTGCCCGTCTCGCGAATATGAAGCAACCCTATCTCCGCAATATGCGCGACACGCGAGCCTCGCCCTCGCTGTGCTGCACCGATCATGTAGTTCGAGCGCAAACGGGGGTAGACAGCGATGGTGTAAAGATGGGCAGGAGGGCCGTACTTGAGGAAAAGTCTCCGACTTGCTGCAGCAGGGGGCATGCATAACGCAAAGTACAAAGGGGAGAGGGCACTCACATCGACCAGATCCGGCCACCGTTGAGGGAAGTCGCTCTTCGCGACCAACGATATCGATTCCGCGACCTGTGCGCGCACCGCCTTGTCCGATGGGTTCGAGAGCTGGATCATCGCCGGGACGAGGGCCCCGCGCAAGGCCGCCCTGTCGGCGTCCGGGATGGGTGGCTCATCCTGCAAAGACGCGTCGCACTTGTCAAATGACGGGAGATCAGGATCGAAGCGACATGCACGCACATCTTCCCATCGCGACTTTACGAGGTTTTTGAGGTAGACGCTGCCTGCGAGACGGACGGCGCGATCTTGGGAGGATTGGAGGACGAGGGCGAGGAGGTGGGTGAGGAAGCCAGGCTGGAGGCTGAGGGAATGGAGGTTCTGCTCTGCCTGTTTCCTGGAGTCGGGGCGGAGGGAAGCGAGGAGGAGAGACGGGAGCTCGGCCATGGCTGTCGGGACGCACTCAACGACTGCCGCAGTGCCCAAGCCACACACACCTCCACGACGCGTCGCGGCAAGCGCCTATGACGCCTGTTCCCTCTTTATGGAAATCCCCGCGTAACCTAATCCTCGAGCAGTAGTTTCGGAATCTCGGCGGGCGACAGCGACCGCATTGCGCCTCGTCTCATCTAATCTCACACTAACACTCCCTCTCATCCTTAAAAATTTGCCGTCAGAAGTCGGACAGCATACTCCACAGCTGGTATTGATCAGTATATGTAGTAACTTCGTCCCAGTTCGAAGCTAAGACAAAAGTAAATATTGCACAATCGGATCGGATCCGGCGGACACCAGTGGCAGTAAATAACTTTTCAGCCGTACTGTAGAATTGGATAAAAATTCTATCCGTGAGAGTGTCGTAGGATTTTGTTTGGTCTTCCAGTAAGTCGAACGATCGTCCCTAGAACAAAAGAAATAGAACCCAACGGAAAAGGGAGAGCGTGTTTCTGACGAGTCGTTCTGCGGCCACACCTATCCTCGGTCACACCGACGAAGCGGGTGACTCGACGTTCATGTCGTCGGAGACAAAGGACGTCGCGCTCGGGTAATGCTCGTCCTTCATGTCCACGTCGATCATCTCGTGCTGCTCGACGTCGATGACGATCCGCTCCGGAGCCTGCCACAAACAATGCGGGTCAGCACACGTCAGGACGCTGCATGCACGAGAGAGGACAAAAGAAAGGGGGAAGGGACGAATAGCAAAGGAAGCACGAACCCGGCCATTCCTGATCTCAACACCTCCATCGCTCCGGAGAACATTCGCGTTGATTATGGGCCGCTGTCCGCTGGCTGGGTGCTGCCCCAAGGGCTGGCGGCCATCGCTCGCCGACTTCCACATGCGTCGGAAGTTCAAGGTGGACATGAGCGAGTTCGTGTACAGCTTCGCTAGAGGCATGTTGAACATCATGTGCCACCCAGAAGGCTGGAACAAATGAGCCGGAAACGATATCAGTATCGAAAATTTCGATGGAGGACAGGGGGGCGATGCTAGCTCCGGGAAAGTGCACTTACCATGGCCAAGTAGACGGTGAGATCAGTTATCGCGAAAAGAGCCGTGATAAGGCCGGTCTGGACGGTAACTTCGTGGACGACCGGAGTCAGCGGCTACCCGAACGACCGGGTCCAATACGCAAGGATCAACAGTTCCCACCACTCACGAAGAATGATCTTGTTGACCAAGTCATCTGTAACTGGCATCCCCGTTCTGTTTTTCCGCTAAGAGCGTAAAGTGAAAAATCATTAGCGCAGGAAATATAAAACCGAGGAGCTGTGGCTGAACGTACCAGATGCCAGACGAGTGTAGTGGTTATCAAAACGTCGGCCAGCGCGGCCCCCCCAAGCCAGACGATGGCAATACTCTTCCACTTCCTGAATTCGGTGAACTCAGGGACCATCCAGAGAGCAATGGTGGTGCCTGTCCCGCCACCTGATATGTGCAAACGCGATCAGCTTTCAGGCTGCCACCGACAGAAAGTTGACGCCGTACAGAACTGTGTAAGAGAGCAAACCACAATGACAGAGACTAGCAAGCGGTTCGATGTCAACACCTTCACACGCCACGCAAAGAATAATTGCACAAGGACAGAGATAATCGCCTGGATAGAGTTTCAGATAACGAGAAGACGCGTAACGACAAAGGTCTCTCACCGTCAACACCGGGTCTGTGGTGGGAGGGATGCTCGAATCAGTGAATGCCAATAAATCAGCGACGTCTTTCCAATACCTGACACGAAAACTGTAGAACAACAGTACGGTTACAATTATTGACGAAGAACAGGCGAAGGAACGTCCGGACTTACTCCAGGTGACCTTGGTAAGTGCCTCTATGTCCCCTGCCGGCATGCACTTCTTTCAACAAGCGATACAATCGAGTTCGTGTACCACACTCACCGAATCTGTTGATGAGTGGATCATATACAAACGAAATGTCGAAGCCCGTATTGATGGTGTCGAGCAGGAACAAAATTATCACCTGCTCGCGAATCCGTCGAGTCTCACCCCTCTACATCGAGCAGACGAAGCAAATGTGATTGAAACTCACGAAAACCTTGATCCATGTGCGATCACTGAACCCAAGGTCGTCAGCACGTATTATCGATATGATTGGCGACAACGGAGACACTCACTCCTTGTACATGTTAAAGTACAGGTACGTCTGAGTGAACATGACCCCATACAGCATGATGTTGAGCATCACGCCAATGAAGAGCGGGCCATAGCTGCCGACGTAGATGCTCGAGAGTCGGCAAACGCAGCTCAAGACCTGGGGGGAATAGGTTCACTCACACTTCTTGTATGAACGTAGGCATCTTTCCGACTGAAACGCAGATGCACTAGGCGATGCTACGGGATAGAATGCGTGCCGGCGGAAGTGGGTCCAGAGTGCACATTCGACCAAGGAGGACGCTCAGGATGGGGGCAAGGCCAGAAACGCACCGGCGTCACGGTGGCTTTAAAGGCGTCGACACGGTCCACCCTCCAGAATGGAAGTCGCAGGGAAGGCGCGCAGTGCAAGTCACCAGGGACCCTGCGCATGCTTGTTCGGGCAACTAAGCTTAAGCTTCGGTTCGTCTTGCAATTGCGGGGTTTGAGCGTCCAGTGGCGGAAGGTTGCTCCTTGACTCCGCCTCGATGTCATAGGGGACTCTCTTTATGAATTGAGGGTCGGTAAGGTTTGGTGCGCAACAAACTAAAACCAAGAAAAGTCAGTACCTCTACCCCAGCCGTACATTACCACCGCACCTAACGAGACGTAACGTTGAACAACGGGGGCCATCTTGAGATGCCAACGGGGGATGCCGCGGTGGGACCCCGATCTCGCCGCGTGCGACTACAAAAACCTTTTCGGATAGGACTGTAGCCAACAGTATCCAAACCACCAAACAGTGAGGCACCACGATCCGATAGCGATGGGGCCAATCCGTTGCAGCAAGGCCCGCACATACAGAAAGAACTGGCAGACCGTGAAGTCGTCAGGCTCGCAGTCCAAGTAAGGGAGATGCCCCAAACCACTGACCTTCGTCCGTTGTACCTGCCCATCCACCGATTTCGAAGCACTCCACCGTCAGATATCTGCAAGAGATCCACTGCCTCGTAGATGACTCGGATAGTCGGATCGACCATTACAGCGCCTTGCAAATCGACAGCTCGCGCTCCACGAACTTCCTCAGGAAACTTCGAGGTCCGACGAGGTCCGACGCCCTAATCTAGGAATTAGGCGCCCCGCCTCTCTGCGCACTAGTACTACCGTAGACGTGTGCATCGTAGATACCCGTATTCTTGTGTTCTAGTATTGTAGCATCATGGTACAACTATGAGAAGTATTACTAGCAGACATTTGTCCTTGAGAGCGGTCGTGAAAGTGTGCACACCGTATACCTAAGTATACTTATGACAGGGCGCCTATGGGCCTCGGACTTCGAGAATTCCTGAGCAAAGTCGTGGAGCGCGAGCTAACGTTAACGATTTGCAAGGCGCTGTAGACTCCGAAGAGAAATGTGGAAGATTTACCGGCATGGATGAATCAAGGAGAGGAGAGGATGGTGACGGTAGCAGTAGATCTCGACGCCTACTTAAATACTTACATCTCGGGTGCCTTTCTCCGTGGTATTTGTCCTGGATGCTATAGCGTTGTGCAACCAGTAGTAGCCTTGCCGAATTCGCCACCAGCCTCTTCGGACATCATCCCCTTTCTCCCTTGCCGCGTCGTCGACCCACATCCAGATTCAGCTCATACCGTTCGCGACGCCCTCTAGACAGACGTCCCCGGGCGGCATGGACACCCTCACTGGCAAAGATACCCTAGTAAAGCACGACCACCTTCCCCAGACACTCCTCACGGTTGAGAGACAGTGCGAGGTCCCACTCGACGTTGAAACCCCGACCGCACGGCGGAACGAGCAGTATATCCTTTACTTACGGACGAGGACAAGAACGAATCCGAGTCGAGTAGTACAGACCTCGAGTAAGTCTTGGCTTCCTCTCGTCCGATGGCCGACGAAAAAAGTTGAAGGCCCGGAGACCAACCCCAACTTGTCTCGTACCTCTCCGTAGTAGATACGAGACAAGCCCCAACAACAGTCCCGATCATGCTCGTGCGACTAACTTGCTTCGCATCGCGCAATTCGGAGAGACGTTGGTGCACCCTCGCAAACCTTCCGCGACATTAATATTGCCAAGTGAGTGAAGTACAGAGCATCGGGACCATCAGGGACCATCTCATCAAGTACTTACGTGCTTTGTTTTACTCGCCGTGTCGTTGATGCCACTCTGGCGCTATCGACTCCTGTTTTCAACTGGCGCCGTCGCAAAGCCGGTGAGAGGGACGAAGGACTGATTGATGCCTAAAGGTGTATGTAGTGACGATGGAGCATTGGGATATGTACAGCGTGTGCAGGTCTGGTCAACCTTGCCCAGGGAGAAGCTGAACGGACGGAATCAGGATACTTACCTAAGACCGACGGCGACGGACATGAACAATCGGGGATGGCCGCGCTAAATGAAGCACCTCGGCAATCAACAGATTTGGTTTTGGCGCAGGAGTCTCGAGCCAAGATCAGACTCTGTATCCACCACCATGTTGACCCGCCGTCTGCGATGAACTTGAAGATCTCCCCTCTGAGGCTTGCCTCCGAGTTCTCTCAAAGGGCCAACGGCACAGAGCCATCCATGGGCGGCGGTGCAGATCCCAGGCCTTGGCGGATGTGTCCTTTGACGGGGTTGAGCGAGCGGTGTGGGCTGGGCTCTCCAGTACGTAGCCGGGAAGACGGGCTTCGCAGATTGTCACCGGCTAATACCTGGCGGCTCGCTTCCATGCGGCTGCGGGATGCATTTTGCTCCATCTAGGTCGTCCCTCCGCGAAACGGTTGCTCTTGCTTAATGGTCCATCTCGGTGTAGCTCGGTGTGTCCCAGTATCTTTCTCCTCCCGATCCTCTATGCTCAGACCCAAGTATGATAGGAACTTAGGAGTGTTCAGCTCGAAGACTAGGTCGGGCTCAGTGCGGCTCGGACCAACGTTAACGTCGGCTGCGATGCGCTGCCGCGCCCATTCTCGACGGCGTTTCAAACGTAAGACAGTGCTAGCGCCATTAATGCGGCAGTCCCGCTTCTCTGATAGAAAGGCAAGCCGGGGCCTCGCCGTCCAGTTCTGGTGAGGTTCGCCCGTGCACGTTTGAGACGAGATCTTACCCTATCGTCTCCTGCAGACGCGCCGCGCCGCCGTAGTTATAAATCGCGTTCCGTACGTACAGGCGGGTCGGTTTTCTGCTCTTGCACCCTCCTCTCCCCTGCCCTCGCCCCGCCCTCGGCTTCGTGCCACCCGTCATTCTTTTGCCCTCCTTCGTTCATTGCTCTCGAGCTCCCGAACTAATCCCTTGCGGCCGCCTCCCCCACTACCTAGCTCAACATGAAGTTCTCCTACGCTGTTGCTGCTGTCATCGCCGCCGCGGCCTCTGTCCAGGCCACCGAGACTAACGGCCAACGCATGGCCCGTGGTCTCAAACCTCTTCCTCCCCGCAACACACACCGTCGTGCCTCCCGCACCAACAGTGAGTGTCTCATTCCTCACCTCGTATCGAGCATCTAGCTTCGTGTTTTCCGTTTCGGTCGCACGATCATCTCCGCTGACGCATCACACCGTTGTACAACAGATGAAGCGAGGGGCGCCACTCCCTCTGGCACGCCCTCTGGCGGCGACTACAACTGCAACACCGGCAGCGTCCAGTGCTGCAACCAAGTCTCAAAGGCTAACGACAACATCGTCTCCACGATCCTCGGCCTCATCGGTCTCGGCGGAACTGCGGGCGATGTCCTCGTCGGGCTCCAGTGCTCGCCTTTGAGCGTCGTTGGTATTGGCTCCGCCAGCAGCTGGTGCGTCTCGGTTTACACTGCTCTTCGATTATGAATGCTAACGTCAAGTGCCCACGCTTCTGTCCAATAGCTCCCAGCGTCCCGTGTGCTGTGAGAACAACAGCCAGGGTGGCCTGGTCTCCATTGGCTGCATCCCGAGTATGTCAATTACGTGCACTTGCTGCACGCTTTGTTAGCTAACCCTTGTTTCGTTTCAGTCACTCTCTAATGACCTGACTGCTCGTTCCGCAAAATCCAGACCTTCGCTTCCGGGAGGACAAACGATATCCTCACCCCCGTTTAATAGCTTTACCTGGACTTACCCAGTAGCCCGCTTCACGTTCGCCGCCGTCAAGCCTGCGTTGGCCTAACTCTTTTCGCTCTCGTGCCTCTGATGTGCTCTTTGGGTTTTAGACAGTGTACATGATGGGATTCCGCATCGGCTTTCGCGTTAAGTATACCCCAACCTCACATCCCGCCTCTTGGACAAGCTGTGTGTATCGAGTGTTACAGTACCATCGACTAGACTTCATTCGCCTGCAGACGTGTGGGCCCGTGTCTCGTACACGCCGGAGGTTCTCGCTGGACTACTACTATGCTTCCCTATGCACTAGGATACACGGAAGCTTTGTCAATTCTATCGCAGCGCCGGAATTGGTTGAACTCGAGGTCGGTGTCTACGGTGCATTCCGCAGGCCGTCAAAAGCACTGGACTGGGCGAGGACTGCCAGTGTGGGACTGGAATCGGAAATCGCTACTTATGGTGTTGTTGGAATTGATTGGCCCGATCGCGTTTCGGTTGTGGCGCGTTGACCGAATGGGACATTGGCTCCGATGGTGAGTGTCTCTGATCGGGATCGTTTTCCGATCGTTCGTCTCTTGGCCGTTCACGTTGACCAACTTGTTACTTATCCTCCATACCTTGTTGTATGTGAAGCCTGTGAAGGTCAGTCATTATCAATCCACTGGCCATACTTACCATGGGTGCTCAGAACTTCCTTCCCAGGAAAGCTTCTGGCAACCTCGGTGCATCTGACATATCCCCTCCGAGTGTCGCTGTTCGGAACGACATTGCAAATATACGTGTACGTCGCAGATATGTACCCCAAACGTTCGGCTGATACGTAGTGGGCGGTAGCTATAGTTGGGTTCTCTGCACGCAACAGGGGCAGGCAGTCGAGGGCTTAGCTAGGCGGGTCCGACGAGTCCGAGAGGGTTTAGGCAAAACGTACTAGAAGCTAGTTACGGTCACGGGCTCGGGCGCCAGCCATGCCAAACCTCCCGACGGCTTTCGTCCATCGGAACGGCCACGAGGCGAAGAGGTTACTACTAACCGGTTACTACCTCAGCCTCTTGCATCCCTTCTTCCATGGCTTTGTGCCTCTCCGAGGACGTACCGGCGGGCTCTTCTCGGAACCCTGAGGAGTTACGGTCTTGTTGCCAGCCCAGTAGCCTCGCGCATCTCACGACGTTATTCCCAATTGTCTGCGCAATCCTCCTCGCTCTTCCGAAGTCGCGATGCCCAATTGTGTTCGCCCTGGGCTGCCTTAAAGGTTAAATTTAAACTTCGAGGAACCCGCCACGATCCCGACCCCACCGACGCTAAGTACGTGCAACCGTCTTTTCATGACGTATGCATCAGCTCAAGGCTTCCCAGATCCCACGGCCCAATCACCGTTACAGCTCCCCAATTGTCACGAAGTTCCGACATGAAAACGAGCCCCAGTCGAGTCTCGCCACTCCGCCCCCCTGCTGCACGTGCTTACTTTACCCAAGTCAGTTGCAGACGCGCTCGTCCACTTACTGCAGGGGGGTAGGGTCTTTGCGTCTCCGTGTCAGACGTCTCTGTTTTCGTTATGCGGCATGGGGACCGAAGACGGTACTCGTACTGCACTTATCACGCGTTAACCGCCGTCACTCACACCACTCGGTCTTCCTTCGGTCCCAGGCGCGCATATCTCCGGTGTAGGCTAAACAATCGCTCGTCGCTTCTAGGAACAGTGCCATGCTTCCCAGGAGCGAAGATAGATCTCCACAAGGGCCGAAACGAGGCATGTGCAATGCCGCGGACTCAGGCCACGGGGCTTGAAGCTGAACTCATCGTACGGAGTGAGGCGACCAGTGGAGTGTGCCCGCTGCGTGTTATTGTCTTGCCCCCAGCGCCGAGGGAGCATTTAAGCCGCGTTGGTTGCGGGCGGTGACAGATAGATCCACCAGCCCGGGGCGTCTCCCATCATGCACACGCATATACCATATCAGAGCTCCCGATCATCCCTCTCCTCCTGTCGTTATGGCGTCTCTCAACCCAGCTTGGGACGCCGGCTATTCACCTCCCTCACAAGTATATATACGCGGCCTCTGGCGTCAACGCTTTTCAGCTGGTTCTTCCCCCTCTACCACAGCCTTTCCCCGGCGGCCCCCAACGACCCTTCCCGAGCCCCACCTGAGGTCGAGACTGACGCCCTCATGACCCACTTTTCGTTCAAGGATGACTTGTGAGCTTTACCCTATGCCTTCTGCGGGTCCAGCGCTGAATCCCCCGAATCCCGACCCTTTTCTCATCATAGTGCGAACATCATCGACGGGAAGAAAGCCACGTCCCCCACCGCGGCGGACATCATCAACCCCGCGACCGAGGAGGTCTTCGTGCGTGTCCCCGTTGCCACCGCCGAGCAACTCGACGAGGCAATCCTAGCCGCGGAACGCGCGTTCCCTGCGTGGAGCGCGACGCCCTGGGAGGCGCGGCAGGCGGCGCTGAGCAAGCTTGCGGACCTTATTGACCGGCACGCGGAGCAGTTCGCGCAGCTGCTCATGCAGGAGGTGGGGAAGGACCGCGGGAGCGCGTAAGTACGTTTTGGAAACTGTGGAGCCGCGCGCTGACACAGACACTTTACACGGCTCCGGTCGGTGTCGGATTGGATTGCAGGGGGTTCGAGCTGAGCATCTCGGCGCCGTGGCTGCGGGCGGTGTCGAAGCAGAAGCTGGAAGACGAAGTCCGCACCGAAGCGTCCGGACGCGTCTCCAAAATACGCTTCCGGCCGTTTGGAGTGGTAAGTCCTAAGCCCCGCATATATCCTCTGGTCCCGCACACCGCTCACGTGTACGGCAGGTTGCAGGCATATGTCCGTTTAAGTGAGACGCCACCCTCGCGCCTGAGGTTGTCTTGCGAGCTAACGAACCTTGACCATTTATGTCGCAGCTTTCCGTTGACGTTATGTGTCAACAAAATCGCACAGGCGATCCTTGCCGGGAATTGCATGATCCTCAAGGCGCCCCCAACCGCGCCCTGTATCGTGCTCAAGTTCGTCGAGCTCGCTCAGACGGTCCTCCCTCCCGGTGTTTTGCAAGCCCTCAATGGCGGCAACGATCTGTGAGTTATCTTTGATAGCCTCCGCTGGCTGGTCTTCTGTGTCCTGATAGGTGTCGATTTGGGTTCAGCGGCCAGCTGATGGTCAAGCATCCCCGCATTATGCGCGTGTCCATGACGGGCTCCACCGCGGCGGGCAAGTCAATCATGCGCGACGCAGCGGACGAGCTCAAGAGCGTCACCCTTGAGCTCGGGGGCAACGACCCCGCTATCGTGCTGGACGACGTCGACGTGAAGCAGGTCGCACAGTGCGTACCGCAGTCCAAACCCTCTCCCTCTCCTCGCAACTTACGGTGGCGGGAACAGGATGCTCTTCCTGGGCGCCACCCACAACGCTGGTCAGATTTGCTTCACGATAAAGCGACTGTTCATACACGAGAAGATCTACGACGCGGTGAAGGCGGAACTAATCGCGATGGCAAAGGACGTCAAGATCGGGAGCCCGTTCGATCCCGACGTGACCATGGGCCCTGTTCAGAACAAGGCGCAGTACGACAGGCTGCGGTGCGTCTCTCTCACCAGGCTCCCATCGCATGCATATGCAGTCTGGCAGGCCTGACGCCATGCTCTCCGTCTGTCGCAGCGGTCTTCTCGCCGATTGTGAGGAGAACGGATACAAGGTCGCGTTCCAGAGCGACTCCCGGCCAGCAGGCGAGAAGGGCTACTTCGTCCCCCTCACCATTCTCGACGACCCCCCGGACGAGTGCCGCGTGGTCCGCGAAGAGCGTGAGTGTCCCCCCCAGTCCCGAGTTCCCGCCTGTCCTATGTGCCATGCTCGCGAGCTCAGAAGTCGCTGCAGAGTTCGGCCCCATCGTCCCGCTCTTGAAATGGAAAGACGACGAAGAGGTCGTGCGCCGAGCGAGTACGTGCCCGCCCTTCTCGCCACGTCTCGCCGCTGACGGTGCATGTTGATGTTCGACGCCGGTTGCTCTCCTCTAGACGCAACCGAATTCGGCTTCAGTTCGTCAGTGTGGGGCCGGGATATGGATCGCGTCCAGCGCATCGCTGATGGGTTATATCACGGAATGGGTAAGGGGGAACTTGAGCCTCTCGTCCACCGCAATTTGCGCTGATAATGTCCGCTTCACGGCAGTTTGGGTCAACGAGTGGGGAGCAGTCTCAGGTGACCACGTAAGTATCCGTCCTTCGCGCTCATATCACACCCCCATGACCATGACCTTGACCCATTGGCTGACTGTTTTACTCATCCTGCCTAGCCTATGAGTGGAACTAAGGTGGGTATTCGATTGCTTCCGCCCTGACATGGCGTTCCTGACGGGGCATTTCCTCTGAACGAACAGCATTCGGGCGTCGGGGTGGAATGCTCAAAGCATGGTCTCTCTTCGTGGACCTTCATTCAGTCGTTCGTGGTCAGGAATCCTTGAGATTGCGCGCGCGGATTCCTGGGGATGATTATCTTTGCAGTCTGAATCATATACCTGGATGAATTCCTGCATGTATTAGTATCTCTTAGACTTCTTTCGCTTTCTAAGCGCTAACAGCCTACAGGCGGGCAATGCACCGTGTACGGCGGCTGTATGTGGCAGCCTACTGGTACCTTAATTCATGGCCCACACTACATCCACTGCCCTTGGTTCTATCCATTGCACCCTCCCCCGGCTACAAATGGGGTCAATTTTATGTCGATGATGCCGAGCTATTTGCCGATCTGGTGGATCCGCGGGAAGATCTAGTGGTACATAAAAAGGTAGGTTTCAACCGCTTCTGCGCACGTCGTGTCCCTCTCGCGATCGGATCCGTTGGGCCGACGCTTTATCGGAGTCGCAGCACCGACTTCCCAACCGCCAGAGGAACTTGAACAGATGAGACAAGTGTCGAAGCCCTGCAAGTGAATTGGCGCAGCCCAAGCTCGCGAGCTAGCGTTGTGTGACGAGGCGGCAGTGTATCGGTGGTCTCCCTCACCGGCCATCTAGGTCCGCCGCGTTCTAGTCCAAGGTACATGCAGTATGGATACACTCACCCACCACCAACTTGAAGGCTCTAAAGACTGCGAGCGCGGGGCGATGGCAACCAAGGTACGAGTACATATGTGTCCGTAACGGTAACCACTGAGTAACACATTGTATTGGTCGTCACTAGTACTGTAGGTGGCGAATGCGTCCGTCCGTGGTCCTAGGTCTCGGTCACAGACCGCACAACTGTCCCGCGCTCCTGGGGCCTGCATACAGGAGTGGGATGGCGAGCCCAGAAGTCCGGGATTGGTCGTCAACGATATGTAGGTGCGCGGGGTAACCTACGCCAGCCCAACTCGGCGCGGACAGTGCGCCTCCTGGCGCCCGCGATCTTTCGGCAGGGGTCCGTGGTGCGGTACAGGTCGATATTGCGGCAAATTAAAGGGGTGGTGCTAATTATATATGGGTGACGAGAGTCATCTATGGTATGCCGTGTATGCTATGCAGCGAGTCGTGGGTGTCGTGGTAGAGGTCGCTGGCGTGTCCCGAGTCGCGTTGTTTTATCTTTATCATGAGCGATTCGCATATTTGGAAGTGTTGCGAATCCGTTCGCCGTACTTCCAGAGGAGTATTGGCCTGGACACACGCGCATGATAAGTCCATGTCAAACGGGATACACCAGGAGGAAGAAAAGGAGGGCACGTACGCGGGAATGCCGATTACGATGGCAAAGCAGGCGAGGATGGTATCGCCCTTGCCATAGCCGAGGGCATTGTACATCGCCGGAGCGAATAATGGGAAACCAAAGCCAGCCAGGGAGCGCAAGAACGTTACTGCGGCGAGAGCTGGAGGTGTGCTCATCAGTCAGGACGTAAATATGCGTGGATCCGGGGAGACTCGGACATGACGTACCGGAAGCAGCGTGTAGTGTGAACGCGTCTATGACATATGTCTGAATGCCTTGGAAGTTCAGGATAATGCCAGCGCCGACGAGCGCAATGCCGATGTCGGGCGCAATCCAGGGGACGTCCGCCCTCGCAGTCCAGCCAGTGATAAAAAGCCCGATGGGGAGCAGGAACGTCCCAGGAACCATGGACGCTATATGTGGGACGCATTACTCTCAGATAGAGGCGGATGTGAAGCGGGAGAGCGGGACGCACGTAGACGGTACTCCGGTTTACCCTCGCCGCCGTTCTTCTCCTTGAAGTGCTTATATATGCTGTCGAGTAATCGCGCGTTGATCTGCGACGCGCCTGTGAGGCCAACGCCGAGCGCGAGGTAATGGAGGCCGGCGATGCCGACCGGTTCGTGGTAGGTGCCCCCGAACATGGCAGGCATCGTCGTCAGGAACACTGGCGGTGGAATGTGAATTAATGCTGATATCAAATGCATACAGCCGACACTTACAGTACAAGGTCCCGTAGATGAAGGCCATGTAAATCCCTAGAAGCTGGATAATCGGCTCCCGCACGAAGAGCGCGAACGGCCGGGTGAGCGCCTTGGTGACGATGACTTGCCATTGCCGATCTGCACCGTCATAAACAGTGCGGACCTCCCGGACGCTGCCTTTCTCCGGGTCCATACCCGTGCGGATCCTGTTCGCTTTGCGCTCAAGAAGAATGGGCGCAAAAGCTGCACGACAGCACCGCATAAGTCTTACGAGGCAACCACAAGGGCAAGGACTACGCACTTTCTTGTAAGAAAAACACTCCGAGGACTTGGATGAATGCGTCCACGATGGAGGTTGACCAGAAGACCCAGCGCCATGTCGACCTTTGAGCAACCCAGGCGCCGCAGGTGGGCCCAAGGACTGGGCCAAGAAGCGGCGCTAATGAGTAAACGGCGATAGCTTTTCCTCTCTCTTCCGGTTTCCAAACGTCACCGAGCACACCACCACCAATCTAGTGTAGCATCCAGTTAATCAGCGCATCCTACATGGCCTCAGATTGACGATGACAACCCGATTTGCCCGAAGGAGCTTAGCTACGCACGGAGAGAGGTGCACTGCCACCAAGCCCGGCCAAGATTCGGAAGGCGATCAGCTGGCCTTCGTTCTTGGCGAATCCACAACCCAAGTTCCAGGCTAGTTAATGAAGTGAGCCGAAGCCCTATGAACTCGTAGGTTGAGACATACCCAGGTACCAGAGGTTGGCTAATTGAAGAACCCGAGAGCGACCGTATAGTTCACTGAGAGGGCCAAGAATAAGCGGGCCGAAGGCTATGGTGCAATGGGTGAGGACAGTTCAGATCACCAGGCAAAACCAGGACGCATGTACTCACCATAGGCGGCCACAAACACAGAAGTGAATAGTGCGATTACCGCGGAATTTGTAACACCAAAATCCCCGGCGATCTGCTCGCTCGCAGGCGCCATCATGGAAGAGGAAACGGGGCTAATGAATGTGAACGCCGAGACGATGACGGTTGCACCCCATTTGCGCGAGAATCCCCAACTGCAGATCGAGCACACCGGGCGGTTACGCCCACAGAAGTCAGATTCCGTAATTGGGGACTTAAGATGCCAACCGCAAATCACGTACTTCTTGGGGTTCTCGGGATCGTCGGGACCCTCCCAGTTGACGACCAAGACACCATCCTCTGCGAGCTCGCCTCCACACGCGTTGCTCGACACCTTCTCGCTCAAGTTCTTCTGTGACTTGCGTTCTACGTCTGTGTGCTGGGGGAGAACGTCCCCCGAGCTGGTTACTCCCGGCTCTTCAAGCACCGTGGGAGATGTTATCGATGAGGCTGAAGAGGGTGGAGGTCTGGTTAAGTCAGGCATGGTCGAAACCTCGTTGGGGCGTCGAGGCTAGGGGAGTATTAACGAGCATGGGGTATATGAAGTGGCCGCAGTGCCGATGCGAGCGGCATCATGGGTCAGCGTGTGTGTGTACAGAAAATGCCTGGAGACATTGCCTCCGTTCGGCCGGGCTTTTGGATGCTTTTCCACCCTCCCGAAAAGCCGATTCCCACTCACTTGCCTTTTCGGGTCTCCCATCAGTGCTCGTCGGCGTTTCGGACCACCGTCCGACGCTCTTTTTGGGTAATTGCTGACCGATGGTGATGTCATATGAGATCCTGATCGTCACACTCCCGCTGGCACTGCCACACATTCGGTTCCTTCGGAGTACTACGCATGCTGCAATAATACGCTCGGACATTCAAGGTTGCGCAGAGCGTAAGCTTTTTAACATAATTTTTTACATCCGGGAGACTACGCAGTATGAAAACCACCTCGCCGAGCGCCAGCGTTGCCGGAGCGAGATCTTCACGGTCGCCGATCACTGATGGCTGTCGCAGAACGTACACAAGCTTACTTAGCTCGACTGCGCCGCACCGTCCACTGCACGGTCGTGGTTTACTAATTATCACGCTCGACATGGGGAAGCAGACCAATAACGATCAAAAACAAGAAATCTTGCTTGGTTGGGCGAGGGTGGCTACTTACCAAGTTATACCGTGTGGCTTGAGGAGCAGTGAAATTATAGCAGAGGTTTCGTTGTGGGCGACTGTAGGTACTCTACGGTCCACACTGCCAGTCCACACTGCCAGCGGCGAGATCAAAATATATTGTTCGCATTTGCAAGTAACTGGCGTTGTAGAGGCCTCTCGGCCACCACCGCCCAAGGGGCGCCGAACACCAGATCCCGCCACCTTCGGACAGGCAGGCGGTGGGCGCATCAGGTACCTAGTACCGGCAGAGCAAACCACGAAGAAACCGCGCCCTCTCGGCCAGGCCGTTCTTTAGGCCTCGCAGTTGACCAAGTGTACGAACATAGGTATGTTCTGGGTCGACCGGGTCCACAAACACATGTTCCGGGCACTCCTAGCCCGCCCACGGCAGCCAAAATGGTAGCAGGGGTGGTACGCCTATGCGTCAGAGCAAAGGTGGACGATAAGGAGCTCAAAGTCCCAAGCAACTCTGCGGTTTTCAATGTAAAAAAGAATCGACGGTCTAGGTGAACACGAGCGAAACTGAGAAAGGCTAAAGCAGGCCCTATACTCTCGTGCGATCTCCGACCTGGACAGACGTCGCATTGCTCCCGCTAGGGTCAAGCAACGCGAGGAAGCCGTAAGACCAAAGTTGGATGGCGTCCGACTCCGTTCCCGACGGGGAGAGGCTTGCGAGGTCCGCCACACTGAACGAGTTCGTCTCGTTGTCGAACGAGTACGACCAAACCTCCGAGTAGATCTCTGTTCATTTATCAGCATGGCCCATACCCACAAGTGACAAGCGGACACACCGTCTTTCGCGCCCCGGATGGAAGCCCAGAGGCGCGTTTGCGCACCACGTAGGGACTGCAGGAAGCCAGCGTCAGAGCACCACTCAGGAGGCTGGGAGGGTGGCGTGTTTGTGTCGACCGTCGTTGCATTATCCTGGGAGCAGAACCCGAGTTGCCGCGCGAGACCACTGGCCATGAGACCTTGTTGGAACGACCTGTGGCCCACGCAGCGCTAAGCAACCATCTTTGCGGGAAGAAGGACGTAAGGAAGTCTCACCAGACAACAGTTCCATGATACGCAGCGCGGTTCAGAACGTCGATAGTGGTCGTGTTGGAATCGTACGCGGGGTTGGCGACGACCATCCCAACGTTCGTCAACAACCCTAGACGAACAGTCCCAGTGTCAACGCCCCCGGGAGGACGCACTCGAGAGTTCTCCGAGTTCTATGCTCACCTCGTGGATATGGCTGCAGCGCATCGACGACATGCTGCAAGAACACCCGCGACACCATACACCAAATTAAAGCCCAAATCCGAGTTCAGCACCTCCACCGGTGTTCCGTCCTGCTTCAGCGAAAGCGCATAGAACGAGACGTTCGCGCCCCCAGTCGCATTTGACGTCGAGTTCAAGAGCGCGGTGCTGAGGTTGGCAGCAGCGACAAAACTCTCCAACCGCGCCTCCGCATCCGTGCCATTCACCGTGACATCGAACAAGAGTAGAGCCCGCGCCTCCCAAACGCTCGCAACGTCCGCGACCTCGCTGGCGTTGAGCATGGTAAAGTCCAGGACGCCCGACTCGACGAGTCGCTGCGTCGCACGCAGGGAGGCAGGGACGAGGGCGGTGTTGACGTCGAACGGATAGAGGCCGTACCCCAGCCCTTCGTTGCTGTCTCGCCAGTTCCCGACGGGCTGACCCGGACGTAGGCCGATCAGGTTGGATGCGATGGGTGATTGGGAGAAAGGCGTCGCGCGTTGAAGGTTGTACTGGACCGTCCTGTTCAGTATTTCTGCGTATGTGCCGTTTTGCAGGAGGGCGTCCTTGCTGAAGAACTGGGCGGCGCGGGTTTGGCCTTGTGGGAGCTCGAGGAAGTAGTGGCTAATGGCGGGAAGGAGCAAAAGATCTGACACGGTTTAAGACGCAATCCCGTGAAGTCATCTAAAGGAGACACACCAGTGTCAATCATCTGGGTAAGAGAAGTCAATATGAGCATATCCGCACATTGAAGGTCGACTGTACCTTATAGTCATAGTATGGCTGGTTGCCTAGTTCGGAATGACCGTTGCCCATGTTGACCTACAGAAGGTCGCGTTAATGTGGCACTTTGTATAGCACACTAACGGAAAACCATACAAAGGAAGCATAGTCACCTATTTCTCCTTCAGTAGCTGCAACTAGTAGAAGATCGAGGAGACTCACCAATCGTCTCTTCGTGACAAAGCGCACCCGTAGAATTCGCCCTCTCAATGACCGCGCCCAAAGCAGACTCGATGGCCTTGGGTGTGAGCGTGGGCATCAACAGCCGGAGCGCAATCAATGAATCGCGCCCAAAGTACTGGTCATAGAACAGTTGAATTCAATGTCAAGGTTGATTGCAGCCAAAGAACGTACAGTGAGGAAGCGCCATCCACCAGCAGTGAACTTGTCCGCATACGTCAAGAACGAGACCTGCTGAGCAGCCACGTTCGTTCCATCCGCTAAGCCCTGCAGCGCCGTCCCCAGCCCCTGAGTCCCATTCGTCCCATTCTGGGGCAAGAACAGTGCCTGGGTATTCAGTCCTGGCAAGCTCGTCTCGTTCGTCACCACCGTTACCCTCAACGTCCTTGCCGAATCCTGTGCGTCGGCCGTAGACGGAACGATGATATCCACTGTGGGCGGCGTCCAGGTTCCGTTGTTTCCTGGGGTCACTGAAAGCCGAGCTGAACTCTCCGCCGGGACCGTCAGGTACAAGTCCGCCCCGTTGTAGCGCGACGAAGCGGGAGAAGTTGTGTTGATCCACTGGCGATGGAGACGGACCGATGTGTCATTGTATTCGCCGAGGGTATAGTTGAAGATGTCGTGCATTACGCCACCGCCCTCAACGTAGTCTGAAGCAGTACAGTTCGTTAACCAACTCTGGAGGAGGAGACTTCGACTAGACACATACCTCGCATGGCACGCACAGCGCCTATAATTGTAACACCAAGTGTCGCATTCGCCTCGAAGACTAGGGCCGCCTGAACACCGACGTTGAAGTAGTCCGTCGTCGCGCTCTTGAACGAGCCATGTACCAGGTTTACTCCGAGCGGGTTGGTCAAGATATTGCCAGCAGTCGAGCTTGTTGTTGCATTCGAACCCGACGGTAAGAAATACACCAGAGCACCGGTGTTCCCAGCCGGGAGCGCGACAACGAGCCTTCTGGTCGCGCTTGTGTTGTTAACACTGCTCAACAGCAACTGCGCACTTGTCAGATTGTCCCTGAGGAAGTAGTTGTCATTTCCGCCGGAGACCACCTCGAACGACAAGCTGGGCGTTGGGTTGGGGATTATCTGCGCGGCGGCGGCGCTGCATATCCGCAACAGCGTCAGGACCTTGACTAGCCGGGGCATAGGCATGTCGGTCTTCGTCGGGATTGCAAGAGGTGGACAGAGGGGACAAGGGTCCATGGGGGCAAACCTAAAGTATGCATGACTGGCGGGCCGCTAACGTCATCAACAGGTCAGATGTTCCCGACGCACGGTGTCAGGAGGAAAGAAAATATAGGGCAGATGACAGGGTGCCGTTCACCGAAGTTTGCGCACTGCGAGGGATGGGGTCGACGTTGACGTCTGTGGAGAGCCTTTTCTGATACATCCATGAAGGAGGGTGCCGTGAGTCCTTACCTGGCCCATCAGACATTTACAGTGTGGATCGTCTTTCTTTCATGATCATGAGATGCCCAAGTTGTGCGCATGCCCAAGGGAGGTTGCCGGAATCGACATCGAGCTGGCTTCTGACGGGAGCAGGGTGAGTAGACGCCACTGAAGCCAAACATTGGCAACTTGTGCGCGGGAATGACGCGGTCACCATCACCCCCGTCCTCAGGCCTCAAGTCCGCGTGCACGTCGCCGACCCATCCGCCTCAGCCTTCCCCTTACTTAAAATACTCCCGCATGCGCAGCTCACGCTAGGACGACCTCCACGTATTCCATTAAGTTTTCTAAACATCTTGACGATCTAAAAACTCCGGGTTGACCTTGTGGGTACTTTCGCCTCTCCCCTCATCCTTGTGTTGACGGAAACCCTGCTGCAACCTTCACCAGACGATGTCATCCGTAGCATACACCCTCACCAGGGTTTACGGGGGCATCCCGCCCTCCTTCCAATGGCCCGTCAAGTTCTGCTTCTATAATTCCCTCATCGCGTTCATTCTTGGTGCAGCAACCGGCAACGTTTCTCAGGTCGACAGGGTGTGGACCTTCCTCCCCACAATCTACACTGCGTACTATGCACTGTTACCCCTCTGGCCGAGCAAGTCTCCTCTCCCACTGTACCCATATGTGCCGGAGACCGTGCATCCCGATGTTGTTCGCAACTACAGTCCCCGTGCATTGTTGATGTTCGGCCTCATAGTAAGTCTCACGTCGATTCCTGTTTCAGGTCTCTTAACTCATTCTCGCTAGTTCATATGGATGTGTCGGTATGTTTTGGACTCTTGCGGCACAAAGTTGGTCTCTGAATAATGAAACGCAGCCTTACGTTCAACACCTGGAGACGCGGCTTGTTCAACTTGTGAGTAATTTCCACGTCTGTCGAGTGCGATGGTCGGGAGTATCTTGTAACTCGAAACATGACATTCCCTTGTTACGATGAAATCCTGACCCATCGCGACCTACAGGAAAGACGAAGACTACCGCTGGGAAATCCTCCGCGCTCAGATGCCTCCATGGCTCTTCCAGGTGTTCAACCTCGTCTTCATCGCATTCATGCAGAACGTCATCCTCTTCCTCATCGCCGTCCCCGTGCAAATTGCCGCCATGCAACAGCCCGCTGGGCTCGGCACCTCGGACTACATCCTCGCCGGTCTAGCACTGCTCGACGTCGCCATGGAATTTGTAGCAGACAACCAGCAATATGCATTCCAGACGTTCAAGCACACTGGAACGAAAGACGAGTGGCCAGGTGCCCGCATCGCTTGGACGAAGGCCGACGTGAAGCGCGGCTTCCTCACTCGTGGGTTGTGGGCCTGGTCGCGTCACCCGAACTTCTTCTGTGAACAATCGTTCTGGGTAAGAGGCTCTAAACGGAGGTGATACTTCCTCACAGTCAACTGACTCGCACGTGTGTTAGGTCCTCATCAATCTCTTCCCCTTGGTGGCACCCGAGTACCCCGGCTACGAGCCACCGCTCCCTCTCGGCTCCAAGACACCCCTCGAGTCCCTCTTCCCCATCCTTCCTGGGCTGGTCATCTGCTCGCTCTTCTTCTCCTCGACGATGTTCACGGAGGGCATCACCGCGTCCAAGTACCCCGAATACAAAGCCTACCAGCAGCGCGTCTCGATGTTCGTACCATTCCTTACGCCGGTCTGGGGCCTGTACCTCAAGCTGCTTGGCAAGAAGGAGGAGGTCGACCAGTTGGTGTATGGGCAGGACCTTGCGTTGGACGAGAAGAAGGCGCAGTGAGTTTGGTTCCGTGGAGACATGGACTGATGTTTTGTATCTCTTGTGCAGTTCTCGCTGTGGACCGTGGTCGCAAGTACATGTGTTACAATACAATACATCTTGATAATGCCTTGAATATCGCGCTGTGCTTGGACCTGATTCTAGTTGGCGTTTGACTTGGGGAAGGTGCATTCAAATAAGACCACAACATACGGCAGCAGAGTGCAGGTCTTCAGTACGTTACCGTCCGAGGGCGGGAGACGTTTGGGTTTGTCAGCCTGTGATGAGATGACGAGGTTGCTTTGGTGAGTTAACACGTCTTTGGTCTTGTAATCGCGCAACTTCTGACACTAGTCTCGCATAGATCCTGCGATTATTATGATAGGATATCAATCGTCAAGAACTCATCTCTAGAAAGACTTTCTTGTCGTAAAGAATTGGACCTTGCCGGTCTGATTTATACGAATGATTATGCGGCACTGGCATGACAAAAGTCGCGTCTCAGCAGTCCTCGTGTCGCCATTCGTGAAACAAGTCAGCCATGTCAAACAGGGTGCCTCTTTTCCAGTCGACACCGGAACCACCAAGGTCGAGGATGCCTGTGCAAGCTCGCATTCATCCACCGTGGGCGTTCCCGGATCTCCCTGCCGCAACCTACCCGGCTTCTTGCAGTGTTGACTGAACACTCGGATTTGCCTGCGACGATCATAAAATGTCAGCCTCTCCCCGAGTCTCTGGGCTCGATTCCAATGGTCATCGGTTAAAACGGCGCAGGGTCGTCAGCCACTCCTCACCTACTCCTGCTCCGTTCCACACGCCATACCCTCCGCTGTCCACTCATCATGTCGACTACTCCTCCTTGCACCGTTATCCTTCACGTCGCTGGCGACGCCGACTTCCCCGACTCTCCGGCCCTCCCATCCCGCCTCCCCGCCTTCTCCCCCAGAAGCCCCTCCCGCTTCTCCTCCGCCAACTTTCTCGCCCCACCTGGCCCTCGTCCGTACTACGGGCGCAGAAGACCGAGCCTCAACGACTATTACCCTCAGCTCCGCCCTGCCTGGACGCCGGCCCCAGGCGAGGACCCCGACTCCGACACGATCGCGCTCGTGCCCCTCGACTCCCTCCACTTCGATCCCGACTTCGACTCCCACCAGCCTTGGCATAAGCGGTGGAAGGCGAAGGCGAGGGCGACGTCGAAGTCGAGGAAGGCGAAGGGCAGCACGCGCTGGGAGATCCTGGGCCATGTGCTCTTCTTTAGTGCGGTCGTGGCTATCGTCGTGCTCCGGGGGCTCGTCTTCCTCGTGAAAGTTGCTTGTTTACCTTTCGCGTTGCAGCACTAGGGTCCTCGACGTCGGTCGACAATGCGCGGGCCCGGAGACGTCGGAGACTTCTGGGATCGGTGCTGGGCACCGGTTGAGGCCTAGGGTCATGCTGATTCGGACATTGGCCACGGTGTTTTGGTGCTAGGTTCTCCATGGACATTTCCTTTCTCACGTCCCTTTACAGGTTGACGGACCTTTAGTGTTAGTATCCGGTTCTTTAGTGTAGATGCGTGTTTGACGGGGTGCGAGAGGGTGGCTCCCTCTTGTGTCTCATGTCTCGGGGGAGCGGAGCGTGGTTGCGAGGAGGGGTTGGTGGGAGAGGGATCTCGTCGAGATAAGTCGCGGAGTCCATGTTGCGGGGGAAGAAAAGCTAACGAGAAGTTAGACCCTGTAGGCTTCCTAAAACCGTCGGACTCGGAGTGGAGTACAGCGGCATTGGACGGTGCTTGCCCCCATACCCCTCGAGGACAAGACTGACGGGGCATGGATGCTTCTTCGAGCGGTCGGCAGGTGGGCGATAGAGCGCAGCTCCGGCCCTGATACATGGTGGGCTAGGGTACGGTATGAGACAAGGGGAAGGGTCTCTCATGGAGGCCTGGGCCGGCGGGCGACCTGACACAGTCGCAGCCTAACTATCTGGCAACGTTCGCGTGATCGTTATCCTTCGTGAGTCTTATATACATCGTTTGGTCGCGTACTTCGATCGTCCATCTGAGCTCAATCATATCCCTTCTCGACGTCATCGCCGCCCATGCGAGAGACCCCTTCGACAGCCCCGACATCCATGGACACCGCACCCTGCGAGAGCGTCGCCCGCCTCGAACTCCCAGTGCTCGTCGCACTGAATTGCGTGCTGATTCCCAGGTTGCTGTCGACGGTAATAGTGCCGCTAGTCAAGGTGCCAGCGCCCGTTCCAATCGACGTCGTGCCGAGGCCAGTGCCATTCGAGGCAGGATGGCGTACGAACTTGGGCTCGGAGTAAGGCAGCGCCGTCTCGTCGACTCCTGATTCTTTGCGGACAAGGGACAGGATGTTGATGAGGACCCGTGCGCCCGACATGCAAGGGACCCTTTTGAAACGAATCAGCTCCCGGCCGCGTAACGATGCGACAGGCGTGCGTACACGTCGAGGAAGCCGCTGAAGAGTATCTTGAACGTCGGCGTGCCGAAGCGGAACATGAACAGGTTCAACAGGAAGACCACTGTGCCAGAATATTAGCTGGACTTATTTTGACCCACATACAGATGCACCGGCTCACCAGATACACTACAGAATCATTGGGCAGGTTAGTTTCTGCATATCGCTCCTTCGAACCCTTTAAGCCTCACGCGAAGTAGTAGACAACTCCATCCCGTACTGTAGAACAAGGCATTAGCTAAGTTAGCTGAGTCTACTCCGCACAGTTCGGAATGGTGCTCACGAAACAACGTGATCAGTGCCGATCTTGCAAATTCATGTCTGAACCGCATCGTTTGGTACACCGTCAAGATGCAGAGTATCGACGTCTAAGAGACTCGATCAGTCGGTAGCGGGTATATGACAAAGTCGTTCCCGGTACTCACCGTGACGTTGCCTATGATGAAGGCCCCATAAATGAAGTTGGGCACTGGGATGGAAAATCCATGGTCAGCACACGACGTAGGGATGCTATCGCACGCCATTACTCACCGGTTCCGAAGCACCCTGTAACAACGCCGCTGAAAAAGGACAGTTTATGAACGTGACAATCCGGGTAATTGCAAAACCATAACCGCTTTACCCTGGTATCCCAACGACTATTGCCAGGTGTGAGTCTGCAAATGCACGCAACAACTACATGGGGACTCACGTTCTACATGGACCAGTGCTTTCAACAAGAGGACGGCGCTGAAAGGAGTGCATGTATAAACTGATGGTATCACGACAATAACATTATCCACACACCTGACGCCGATGGACACTATACTCGACAAGATCATTAGCCACCTCTGGATGTGTCATATAAGCCCGTTCCTCCCACCTGTATACATCGCCGCGAGGAACAGGAGCAGCTTCCGCGATCGCTTGTACAATATCCACACCCTGGATGTACACATGCAACCGTCAAATGCATGTCGAATTGGCGCATGGTCCGGTACGCACCTCAGGGCGAATACGAACTCGACTGACCACCACATGATATTCGGCTCAGCAATCTGGAATTTGGTGGCTACAGCACAGCTTCGGGTTTCCGAAGAAGTCAACCTGATCAGCATGGTTTAAGAAAACTCTTGGGTTAACATACAACTATTCGCCGTTAACTATCGGGATGTGATGCAGGACGCCGAGAACGGTCACTCACCGTGGGCGAAGGGTCGGGAAGCAAGTACATTATGCCAATGAAAACATGGGTGGCTATGCCGAAGTAGCGTATCTGGCGAAGATGACGGGCGTCGTTAGAGACCTTATCGATTACCCCGCACCTGGGCCCGTACGGCCGTACCCATAGCTAACAGAACGTGAGCATCAATTGCGGGCATAGTCGTGCTGATTAACCCACAAACAACAGTCTACTGAGCCTCGCCTTCGACATCCATATTACGTTAACCTTCGAAAGTGCTGGTAAGAAAGGCAATGCAATAAACGGTGGAACAATGTCGGCGCGCCTCGTCTCCAAACGTCAGTTGCCAGTCGTAGCTGGGAAAAGTTTGGTTACTTTGTGCAGATGAGCACGGGCAGCATGTACGGTGCACTTACACGAGCAGAGCAAGAGAAGCGACTGTATGCGTCATTAGTAGTTAGCCTGCGATTCACTGCGCGACGCAGCCTGAGGGACCACACACCATTGGTATACACCGAAATTCGCAGGTCCCAGAGCTGTTCTAAGAATTCTGCAAATATGTCGGCCATGGCGTAGGCCGGACTCTGCTCGGCTGGGATCGCGAGCTCCACTGAAAGGGTTTAGCGAGTCCCGCGAGTATAACCCTTATACTCCTAGAGAAAACCATCCCGAGGCAAGATGGCGAACACCGGTGTTTGCACCGGGCCCTTGAGGGGGCTACGCGAAGAAGCGCATGCTAAAACTCCCGTTGAGAAGATCGAGGCCACAAGGGATGCTTCGGGCCCTGGCCGTGCAACGTGCACGTTGACACCAACCGGGTCGGAGTACATCTATGGTTGTGCAGTCCGAAGAGGTTCGGTCGAAGCCCCTCCCCTCTCCCCCAGATGAATAATGGGCCTCTGGCAGTCCATTAACCACCCACGCTCCGTGTCATGATCACCCAGTACGAGGAATCTGCAAGCCTACTTCGCGGAAGATCAGCTTCCACTCCTGTGTTACACATCACCACCGTGATGATATCGATATATAGATCCACGCACCGTAATAGATCGTCCGAGTCCTGACGTCGGCAGCAGTAAACCTGTCTGCCAAGTATACCTCACACGCATCCTCTCGGGCGTCGTGGCCTGCTGGGAACAAGCCGATCGAATCCTAGTAAGTGCCGGGCACGAGCCTGAGTGACGACTCGGATCCGGCGGCAGGCACCGACGCTTTCTCCAAGCTGAAGGTCATCTGTGCGAAGTCAGCCAACTTACCCGCGACCTACGGCTGTGCTCGAGGCTTCCACTTCCACTTCCTCCAGAATGCCGGACAGAAAGCCCGGCGCACCGCGGGAAAGAGGTGCCTTCCCGCCCTTCTCGAGGTCGGAGCGGAGTGTGCGCGCGGTTTGAGCGGCGAGTCGCGAAAATAGTGAGGGACCGAGGCCTGGAATTGACTCGCAAGCCTCCGCAAGAACATGATTTCACGAAGGCTGGCGTCGTCGGCTTGTTCCATGCACCGGCTCGAGCAGAGCATATAGTTTGTTCTGCCGGTAACTGTAAGGTTCAAGCTAAGTTGACTTTGAAGCGGCACGCAGCCTCGTCCGTGATGTCGTCAATCGACGCGTTTCAGGGGTTCGACCGATGGTGCTGGACTTACCATGCGTATGCGGGTAGAAAAATTGTCTATTGCAGTCAGAGCTATGAACCGGGAAGAAATGCCAGTCGGTTTTGGTTAATTAAGGATCCTGTCAATCTGACAGCGGGCCCACCTAGGAGGAAGGCGTATTCCATGCAGGTGAAACCGTTACATTTCATCCACCGAGAGACAGCCATGCGTGTACCATGCGGGTGGTGGACGTCGACCAAAGACAAGGCGGGAGAACCGCACAGGCGGCCAGACGAGATTCCCCAGGCCCGCCCACTTAGTAAACGCTGAACGACACCGATCTCCTCGCATGGTCGACGTCGCGCGTCCAATGCTTAAAAATTCGAGAACCACACATGTACACTTATGTCCGAGCTTCATGATCAATAGACATGCCGAGATGACCCTTCATCGCGTCTCATTCAACCGTCAAACACGTCAGCATGCCGGACAGCTGTGCACGACTCAGGACGTATACACGTGTGGTCACCGGGGGTGTGGGTCGGTTGCATGTACGCCAACGCTGCTCGGACGAGCATGTACAACGTGCTTGCCAGTGCAGCTAACCCCCGGTATAAAGCCTATGGCGGGAGCCTACGGGACTCAGAAGCAGATGTAATGGAATGGAATAGAGCTCCGTGAATCCGGAAATATGGAGTAGCACACTCTCACGGAGCGCAGAAATCATGGCGAAGGACGGAGAAAGGAAGAATTGAAACTGCGAGTAACGACAGGAATGGACTGGCGTGCGAATCAGCACCCGCGAATGGCAGCGACCAGAGACAGAATGATAAGATTGACGATGTTAATGGCGACGTCGATGGTCAGATGAGATATGAGAGTGAAGAAAACAGAACAGAGGCAGAGACGACTACATGGAACAGAAGAGCAGATCGATGAGATGATAATCCGGGACGAGAGAATGCTACGAACGAGACGGCGGGCATAGGGGGTGGTAATAAGGTAACGCAGGGAAGCAGGAAGAGGGCGGGGATAGCGAGGGTGTGGGAGATTTACAGAACGATGCATCCGCCACAGCATCCACCCGCACCGTCGTCTGGATGCTGGTTCCCTGAGCCATACACGCCCGGGGCGCTGGGTGCATTTGGTTGCACACCGGGGCGACCTGTCTGCTGCTCCTGAGAGGACGTCAGCACGGGTCGCTAAGAGACAAGGGCAGGAGAGACAACGGACCTTGTTGTACTTGCGGATCTCACGTACGAGTTGGCTGAACGCCTCGTCGACGTTAATCCGCTGCTTCGCTGAAGTCTCGATGAACTTGCAGCCGAAGTGCTTCGCGAGATCGCGACCCTCTGTGTGAGGACAGACAAGGTCAGCCAAAGATTCCAAGACACAGAGACAGGTGGCCCGTGGGTACTGACCGTTCATTCCCACCTGCCGCTCGTATTCCAAATCGCTCTTGTTGGCAACGACGATGACTGGGAACGAGTCCTGGTCCTTCACACGCAGAATTTGTTGGTGGAAGGTGCTAATTTCCTCAAACGAATTGCGAGAGGTGATGGAGTAAACCAGGAGGAACCCCTCTCCCGTGCGCATGTATTGTTCGCGCATAGCACTGCAGACACCAGCATGAGCTTGAATTTGCTGAGGGGAAGTGATAAGACGCACCCATATTCTTCCTGACCAGCAGTATCCAGGACATCGAGAAGAGCAACCTCGTCGTCGATCACGCATTGCTTCCGGTATGAGTCTGGAAGACACAAGGGATGGTATGAGCATATGGGGAGCAGTGACAGCAAGACTCAAGATATACGCGGCGCCTCAACGGTTCACCCGGAGCGATGCGAGACCCGACACGGAATTGACAACGAGGCACTTACCCTCAATGGTTGGGTCGTATTCGTCGACGAAGTGGCTTTGAATGAACTGGATGGTAAGAGCAGACTTGCCGACACCTGAGGGTTGACGTACGTCAGGGCCAGGGGATGGTGGAAGGGGAGGCTGAAGACGTACCACCACCGCCGACAACGACAAGCTTGTATTCCCTCAAAAACTGCGACTATTCTAGGGTTAGCGTGGCATGCGGGTTGGGGTGAAGGGACGTACCCTGGACATGGCTGGAAAAGGAGGAGAACGGGGAGAACGGGTGTTTGGAACGGGAATATAAGGGGAGGGAGGTGATCCGTCGAAAGACTCAAAGAGGACGAGGGACAGAGAGCTGGAAGCGCCGCCTTCTCCCCGTCGGCGGAGGTACAAATACGTCCAAACACGCGCCCTGATCCCGTGGGCGCCTCTGCATCGGCTGATCCCACTTTCGATGTCTCGACATTAATTGTAAGTTCCAAACACTCTCCAAACCCCGCCCTCCTGTATCGACTTTGCCAATGACATATTGGATTGGCAAGCGGACAGCATTCTCTTACACCATTGCGCCTTATTTCGTGAGTGCTCTCGTCCTGTTTGAGCTACTTGCCCTTTCGTACCGCACAGACTCCGAGAGATGCCAACAAGCTGTTCCATCGAATTCCTCACAGTCAGATGGAACCTGCCTTCTCCGGACTACTGTACCCTCCTCACGTTCTTCCGATATCTGCCTAACAGCATCCCGAAGTTCACGAAAATGTGCAAACCTGCGTGGGTTACTTGCCTGTATTCGTAACCCAAGGAGCTTCTGTCGCCGAAGTTCGCGCAGGTACCACTGGCGACGTCCGAATTTCGAAGAACGAGGGCGGCAGGGACTTAGCGGGCTGTACGGTGTCCATCATCTATATCACTGACTGCCTTGACGTTCCGCCTTCCGACGCGTCACAAGGTTGTTCCAACGCAGCGTCGCAGCGTCTCATGCACGCAGGACGTTTTACCCTCGCGCTTGTGCTCTGCTTGTGCTTCAGCCCCCCGAATTGTCTCGGAGGGTATGACGCATCGCGCTTGATGCATGATGCTTGGGCTCATGAGATCCTCGGAGTCCATCCTCTGCTCAACGCACTTGATCTGAACCACATGCAGATGCATGAACGGAACGATTAGCAGGTCTCGTGCAGATCCCTACGTAAGGGTACAGAAACGGCCTAGTCCCTCATACCGCACTCCAAGATTGTTCGAAATCCAATTGCGCAATCATGTTGACTCTGAGTCTGAATCACATTAGGTCAAGTCAGGGTCAAGCTGTGAATCATATCCAGTACATGCACTGCCCCTTACACTGAGAGGCCGCTGCAGAAGTCCTTCGACATCTCCACATCGGACTTGCCGTAAGGATAATGAATGGCCCACGTAGCTATACAGAAGTCCAGACACGTCAGGGCCTGGGCGATGCGTGGCAAACTTCGCAGTACATAAGTAGCAACTGCGTAGCCAGACAACGGTGGCATGTCTTCACCTTCATATAAGTATTACATAGAACCTTCAGAGGCCGAGCTACCATCTCAGTCGCCTGCGCTCATGTTGACGAACTGAACGACCGTCCGCCAGGGAAGGAAAGGATCCGAAGTGTGCCAAGCGTCTTCTACCATCGCCTTCTTGACAGAGACTCATGCCTGCAATGCCTCTTCAGGATGCCGGGCACACACGGTTCACTCAAGGATCGCGTTAAGTAGAAGCCTCCCGCGGTCCCCATCGAATGTTGGGATCCTGGTTCAGGAGCATAGGCTCTGCCATCACTTCCTAGCTCCGGATCCCAGGCCCCAGGGCCGACGGTTATGCATATGGCCACCTCCTCGCCCAGACCCTTCGTATTCGTCATTGATAAGTACTGTACAATCCGATTGTACATCTACCCACCCGAAGGCATGCTCCCTGCTGCTCCTGGGTGACTGGTCCGGCTCGTCGCAGAACTCGAGCTCTCATCATTCCACAGTACATGCGAAAGGATGTGCGGTGTGCCTCACAGTTGTCTCACAGTTTACAGTATGTACCTCCACGTGAACCACTGACCATCGACAGCCACCAACTAAGCTGAACGCGAACGGCCCACGCGGACTGTGATCGGTTGACCATGCAGATCATCATTCTCCTTCGATCTCCCCACCAAGTTAGCTTCTCGTTCTGCATCCCGCAAGGTCGCACTCGGCAACCCACCCACCCCTTGGCACCTGGGCCCCGGTCATTTAATCCATCATGCGGCGCGCCGGATTTGCACACCTCCACATGAACACTCAGAGTCATTACTGACTTTCCTACTACTTAATCCTAGTGCAGTAACCGATAAGTAAGTAAGTAGTGCGGGTCATACCGTATGTCCAATGCTGATGAACGCTGCCAAGTGTCAAATCCCGGGCCATGATGGCGCCGTGTGGCTGCATGGCAGGTCGCAACTTGGTCGCAACACATGCCTGCTTCGTCTGCGCGCGCGGTCGACCATGTACAGCAAGTACCTGGCTCCTCTAGAACAACATACGATTTGACTGGGACAGCTAGCGGTGTCTCCCCTTCGTAGGACCCCAGCTTGCTGCACACACTGCTGGGAGTTATGTATGTCTCGATCTCGGCCTTCGTAGCCCGATTAAGTTGTTAAGCTTCGGACTTGTCCTGTGCAAGGTGCGGAAATTCATGATCAATGCGCTGAGCGCATTCGGGGACAAGGATGCAATGGGAACGACGTCTGCCATACTTAGAGTTTATCTTCTGTCGCACCGCTGCTCGTCCCTGACACTGACAGTCGTGCTTGACCCTTCACCCTGCCACGACCGGTCCCACGGCTCTGTCTTCCGAGTCCATCCAGATGTTTCGGAATGCAAACTCGTGTCAGCCACTCCCTATCCCACTTGCCGAGATGGGTCCGACATGTACACAAACGTAAGATACGCGCGAAAACGAGGCGCTAGAAATACATCATATTCACATAAACGAGCGTGCAGCAGCGAGTCGAGGGAAGGAGGGGTGTCGACTACAGGTCGGGTGTAGCACAATCTTTGCCGCGCCCGAGGTCCTCCACGTCCATAACGCACAGTCCAGCTAACACATTACAGAACGAAGAAGAAGAGATAGGGGTCAAAAACGTCAACGCGTGCAGGGACACGGCAGCTGGCCACGCCGCGTCCCAGGAGCGGACAAGGGGCAAGGAAGAAGTTCGTGGGGGACGGGGGCAAAGAGACTAGAGAAAAAGGTCCGAGATGGCCTGTGAACGTACAGTACAAAGTGTCTCTGGCTGGTGCGTAGGGCATGGGCCCCATCCCCGAAATCCTATCCCATTGCAGGGTTCGCTGCGCATGGGGGACGGGCGGGGACGGGCGAAGGGCCGTATGTAGCTGTGGCGTTTCGAGGACGGAAGGAGAACGGGCGCGGATCGTGTCGGTTGCTGCACGGAGAAGTATCCATCCGTCTCCAGGGTTCCAAAGCGAGAGGGGTTCGTCAGAAAGCGTGCGCATCGGTCAACCCCATTCAGAGGTAGGCCGCCCGGCGCGCCACCGCCGACGCGGGGGTGCGCACAGGGACTGCGCTCAGGCTCCCGCCGCGAGCGTGGCTCGGGGTCTGGACGCCGAGCGTACTGCCGTACATGGGGGTGCGCACGGCGCTCGCCGGGGTACCAGCGACGAGGTCGAGCGAGCGCGAGCGGCGACGCTCGTCCTTGATCGTCTTCGTGCTCGATGCGCCGGCCGCACCACGGCGGACGCGCTCCGCCCACTCGTTGCTCGCGAACGCCTCCTTAGCCCCGGGCATCATGCCATACTTAACAGGGATGGTGCGGGCGGAGCGGACGGAGGGGAGAGGCGAAGCAGCGGCTGAGTCTTGGCCATCCATGGACGGGTGCGCGGAGAGCGGCATGGGTGGGGGGCGAGGCTTAGGGAGTGACTTGGGGGGCGGTGGAGGCTTGTCCATCTCCTCCTGCTGAGGTGTGCGGGAGAGGTACATGGACAGCAGAGAGTCGGTCGTGGTGCTTTCGCGAAAGCTGCTGGTCTTGGTCGACGCTTGCCTCTTCGGGAGCTCCGGAGTCTTCAGCGTGATCGTGGTGAAGGGCGGCTCGACGTCAATAGTGGGCTGCCTGATGAGGGGCGACCGGGTGTCGCGGCGGGGTGCAGGGAGGCCGAGACGGGGGGAGGATGGCAGAGTCGGCTTCCTGGCAGTGGGCTCCGGCACGGTTATCATCGCATTCAACTCAGCCACGGGAGTGATGGGCCGCGCAACTTCAATCATGGGGTTGAGGTGGGTCTCCTTGCGCTTCATCGAAATATGACGGCTGACACGGCTGAAGCTGCGAGCAACAGATGCGCCGAGCTGAGACGCAGGCTTGGCGATGGTGCGCGCGGGCGGGGTCCACTCGCTCTGGCTCTCGCGCTTGGAAACGAAAGCCTTCTCAGGGCTCTGGGGCGAGTCGGGCGAGAATCCCATGGGCGACTTCCCACCAGCGAAGAAGCTCTCCGTGTCCGCATCACGGGCTTTCTTCTCGCTGCTGGCGTTGCCCTCGAGCCACGGACGCAGGATGCGGAGCGTGTTAATGAGTATCAGAACATTAGCAGTGCCTGGTGGTCCTCGTCAGGGATGGGAGTTCCTAACGATAAGAACCTACTTACCAAGCAACGCCGCAGTGGCGGCGGCGAACACAGAGGCCGGGAATGGCACATCAATACCTGATGCCCTGGCAAGACCGACAATAATCTCGGGCAGGAGCAAAATGTTGTAGGCAAAAGGGTACCTAGGGCAGATAGATCAGCAATAATTACATCCATACCATCCGTAGGTCGACCTACCACAGCATGCTCCTCGCAACAGCAGCGATGAAGCGCTGGTACTCCACGGTAGCAGTACTGGATGTACTCCACCGGTGGGACCGGTTCAGGTTCAACTTGATGCCGTCCTTGATCGACAGCGTGCCGCGAAGGATCAGGAAAAGCAGCGTGTAGAAGATGACAGAAACGACAGCGCCTAGGAGAAGCTGGTGGATCACCGGTAAATCTCTCTGCAAACGGGTGCTAACGGTAGACGGCTCACCGGAAGCAAATGAAGCACGACGGAAAAGATGGGGTGCTCGATTGAGATTCCGCAGGAGAGCTCGTTGATACCATAAATAGGGCCGAAAGGCAAGTGAGGGATCCAAGTTGGCGTAGCGGCTGAGGCACACGCCGCAGGTAAGAAACACGCTAGCACCCATTTAAAACAAGAGACTTACCCAAGAGGATCGCCACAAGCCAACCGAAAATAGTGGCAGCCAAGCAGAGCCAACCTGGCACCTTGTTGCGGAAAACAAGGCTGTTGAAGGAGTGAATGGCTATGGTGCCGGAGAAGTAGGCTCCTCCCATGTCCCCAATCTGAGAAAGAATCCCTACCGCATTCGCGTGAGCACATTTTCTCCACATAGTCCTCCCATTACAATCCTTGGGCATACCTTGCGCGTTGCACAGAGTCCCTGACGTAATGAAACGCGTCTCAGTACACCTGCACGGATGCTAGGACACGCGAGAAACGTACCTTCGGTTACCATTTTATCGGCCGCCCACTGGCTATTTACCATCGTACCGAGGCTGCTCAGCGCATTGCTGAGCATCAGCGATGCAATGTACGCTCCGAACTGGGTGTGGAAGAACGCCTTGGAGTGGTGCCCGTTCTTGAGCTGCCGGCGCTTGATGAAGTTGACGAGCGGCTCCCAGGAGTAGCGCAAGAACACGGCAGAGATCGCGAGCAGGGAGATAGTGGCAAACAGAACGACGGCCTAGAGAGAAGCCGTGCGTCAGACTTCTCGTGATAGTGAACGCGGGGGAGAGGAGATTGCGCGAAGGACTCACGATGAGGCTTTGAGCCTGACCATCCTCGTAGACGAGCGCTGTTACAGTGGTCGGAAGGACAGCAGACATGGTGTTCGACAGGTCTTGGACGAAAGCGAAAGAAGGTGCACAGGACAAAATAAGAAGCCGAAGAGGTGGCAAAAGAGGGCTCAAAGCAGCGAACTGTCCCGGACAGACTGGCCAAACTTGCTGAGAACCGCAAAGTTGAAGGTCGTCCTGCGCCTGTGGTCGAAACGAAGGGTCTGACCTGAGCAGACGGGGAACCAGTCCAGAAAACGAAGGGAAAGGAAGAAAGAAAGGGAACGCGAAGGAGGAGAAGGAAGAGAAGGCGAACGGCCGCGCGCGACGAGTCGACGACGGTGCAGACCGACTTGTCTTCAATCCGTCCCCCGCATCCGTGGCGGTGCCATCATGATATTTGATGTTCTGTCTGCTCGTTGCCGTCATTTGCCAGCCAACTCGTTCGCAATGCGCATCACTTCCGTAAACCTTTCTCGCACTCGCCGACCAACCAATTCAAACCCGACTCCGCCCTGTGCTGCTCCACCAATCATCTTGTCCAACAGTGTACACGCACTGCCGTCGTACCCTCCCCCTTACTACCCACGTCTGTTCAGTATTCTGCACGGTATCCAGTATCATTACTTCCTGCTGAAAAACTTGGCAATGCCCTGATTTGCCGCCTTCTTCTGTCGCTTCTTGGCAGTCGACGTCGGCCGGTCTGCAGGTCGAATGACGCGCTTCGGGACGTGATCATCCCCCGCAGCAGCGAGCTCCTCCGCGAAGTGAAAATCAGCGTGCTCCAGACGCAGGGCCGCAAGGGCATTTTCCCTGATCGCGTCGTCAAGAGGCTCGATCGGATTCGCTCCTGTGTTCTCGCCTGCGCCACTTCCATCCGTATCACCGCCGGCCTCTGATCCTGCAGGCGCGTCTGCTAGCCAAATGTGTTGATGGCATTTCTCGCACAGGAACGAGTACCGCTCATCCCGTATGGGCGCCGAGCGCTTCGAGTCCTGATCTTCAAGGTCGCCGGTGGTGTGCCTCTTGCTACTCGCCGTTTGAGGGTTGTGGGTGCTCGAGCCGGACCGTCGACGCTTTGATGGTGGTTTGCTCGGGTCGCTTATCGCGCGTTTCGAAGGTGGTTTGCTATTGGAGTCACTTATCGCGACTTCGGACTCAGAGGCGTTCTGGTCGTCAGACGCCGTACGTGCTGAGAAGAATCCTTCGATCTTGCGTTGCCCGGCTTCCATCGTCCCGATCCCCGAGAACGACAGCTGAACGCTGGTTATCTTGAAAGGGGTCGACCCCGCAGTCCCAACAAGTTCCTTCCACAGCTTGTTGCCAAAGGAGGCAATCACGTCGACCGTCACAGTCCTCGTGAATGGGAACGGGAGCTGCTTTGACCGCGCAGTTTCATAGCCTATACGAATACGAGGATATGTCAGCTTTCAGAGTCTGAGAAGACATGAAATAGGGATGAAATGCTGTTCCCTCTCGTATCCTAGGACAGAATCATAATACCGCGCCTCACCTTGTCGTATGTGCAGTACGATAGTCTTCGGCCACAGCGACGGGTCTGCATCCCGCGCTTCATTAAGGCGCAGCGCGAGCTCCGCGGCGAGAACCCGTAGCCAATGCTGTCCCTCAGCGGCCTTCGTGATAGGCTGTGGGAGGTTCTTGGATGCGAGCATACTCTTGTTGACCGCAGACTTCTCCTTCACTGCTCCAAATGGACCGTCGCCGTCGGTAGTAATGAAGGGACGTGAGATGTCACATTGCCGACATGGGAGTGGAGACCACGGCGAGCGAACGCACCTTCGGATCGGTCGATTCCGCTACAAGACACCATAAACAATCATCGATGGGACACGACGAGCACGACTAGCTCACCGAAGGATCTCGTAGACCCAGATCGAGTTCTCTCCGAACTTCCGTTGCATTTCCTCTGTGACCGAAGGCCCCGTTCCCTAAGCAATCTAGCGATAATGTTGTCGCGTTGTCGACTTACCGAGACTTATCGTCCTGCGAGCCGTTCCCATGTCAAATTTCTGGTGACGCAAGGCATGGGAGAGAACATACAGCAGGTCGCTTACGGTGGAGACGTCGTACTCTTCCGCGAGGGCTTTGCCCAGCTTACCGCCCAAGAACCTGATCTGTAAAGATTGACAACTAAGAATATGGCGACAGTGTGAACGGCAGAAAAGCCAATATACTGCGCACCTTCTGAAATGGCATAGGCTTAAGATAATTGGGGATGGCGGCGTTGCGTAGAATAGTCTGTTGGTGACCGTCGTGTTAGTTCCGGAACGTGCGCGGCACACGATGTTCCTGACCTGGTTCATTGGTTTCTTATACGATGCCGTGAGCTGCATAGGTAGAGAGTCAGTGCACATGTCCATGGAAGGAACGCAGCAGGATGGAATCGCCTTGGCAAGAAACTTATTTCTCGCAAGCCCAGCAGAAGTGGTATACCCGAGCTTCGTCCGGATGTCTTCTCGTATCTGCACCATGAGCTCGCCAGCGATCGACAGCGCAACATCGTGCCAAGTCAACTCTTGGTCGTCTTCTTCTACGGCGTCAACCTCATCTTCCGGTTCAGAGGCGTTTGAGGCTACTTCAGCAACAGGCGGCGCGTCTTCTGGAACAAATTCATCATTTGAGGGATCGACTTCCTCCTTCGGCTCCTCCTCTCGTGGAACCACTGGAACGATTGTGCCCTTGCCCTCCCAGGAAATCGGCGGTGGCGGCGGCAAGGGTGTGTCCATCCCATTCGGTGCGTTCGGCGGCACGCTCGCGAGGTACGGATATCTTCGAAGCAGCTCCTCGCGGACAGGCCTCGTGAAGTCGATGAATGCCTCGTCTATGGATGCCTTCTCTGACCCAGGCAGCAGAACAGAGCAAACGTCAGCCACGAACCCCAACAGCCCCTGCCAGCGCCGCCCAATCCCCCCGATCGCAAAGGAACGCAAAGGAACGCAAGCACTCACCGACCTCCCCGTCCGGCAGCCCCTCCTTGAACATCTGGATGATCTTCATGCTCTCCCTCCGGTAGTGGTCCAGCGACACCTTGTGCGTCCGCGTGTCCGGGTTCTCCCAGTACCCCGGCTCGGGCTCGCCCTCCTTGTATGTCGCGACGTGCACGACGACAAGGTCCGGGCAACGCTTCTTCGCGTCGCGGGCCTTGTCCATGCGCGAGATGCCGTACTTGCGCGCGGGGTAGTTGACGGCGATGAGCGCCTCCCACTGCTGGACGACGAGCGGGAGCGCGGGGTCGATCCCGAGCCGAACCTGCTCGCACGAGGCGTAGAACGCGTCGCTGTCGCAGAGGGCGATGACGCGCAGGGGGTCGCGCACGCCGAGGTTTGAGGATAGGAGGTGTCGGTAAGTGATGGTTGGGTTGAGGTCGTCGAAGTCGTGCTCGGTCGCTCGCCCCTTGCCTTTCCAATATGATGTTGAAGGTGGTTTGGCCGAATTTTCGCCAGAAGTAGAGGCCATTGCCTGGCTCGTGAGTCGGCCGGAAGGAATGTGTGACTGTGGTGAGCGGTGGTGGCAGAGGGCAGAGGCCGCATGCCGAGTGACTTCGTCTCCGCTCCTTTTGCAGACGCGTCGTTGACGCGTTCACGGTCACGGGCTTCGCGTAACTCATCCTCGACGACTCGGACGCTGGGAAGTTCGAAACTGTGTCTCGTCAAACTTTGGCGTTTTCGTGCTACATGGTACAATTGGTATGTTACATTTCCGACAACGTAAAGTCCCTTGTACAATACAACAGTTTCTGACAGCTTGGCAATGATACTTACTCGTACAAACTCCGACCTACACCACCCTCGCCTTCGCATCGACACTCGAGATGTCGATGGATAGCAAGTCCTGATACTCTACCGGTGAGTCAAGCCATAAAAACAAGTTGTAGAAACCCTACCGTGACTTTGCCAGACTTGATGTCGGACGCGGAGGGCATGAGTCCAAGCCTGAGCAGCTCGGACGCCTTGGAGACCACTGGGTCCCTCTGCATGCTGTTCCCGTGTCAGATACGGGCGTTTGGAACATATTCGAAGACAGACCTCGCCACTGCGACGATTTTCTCGCCCTTGGTGTAATATGCAACAAACTGCGCGAAAGTATGCGTATAGCGCAAAACTGCAAGGGCGCGAAGGCATACCTTCATCTCATCCGGGCTGCCGTCTATGATGACGTCGTCGAACCCAGCACCGACCCCGCAGTAGCGCAACTGCTGGCCCTCTGTGCACTCCCCATGAGCATGAATGGTCACGGTCTCGCGGACCCTGGTACTCACGTGCACTCCAGAACACTGGGACCTTCACGAACGGTTGGCCTTTACCCTCTGCGATAGTCTTACCAGCTGCACGCCCTTGGTTCCCAGCCACCTGTGTCAAAGGCAATATTCAACGCAAGTCCTGTGCCCGTTTTGTGACTACTCACGTTCCAGTGTTCGATCCTCCTCCGCTCTCCAGTGCCAGGTTGGGGATACAACGCGATATCGCCTATAAGGCTCGTCAGCGAATATCCAAGCGGCGTCAGGACATCAACGCACCGATGGCATAGACGTCATCAATGCCTTCGACTTTCAAGAACTCGTCGACCTGGACCGCCCCATCCCGTCCGACAACCTGCTCGAAACCCTTGCTGTTCTTCAGATACTCGGTTGCGGGCGCAACGCCAACCCCCATGACCACGGCGTCCGCCTGGAGCGTAGTGCTCTCGCCGTTGGTTCCCTGTACGACGACGGCGCCAGCCAAGGAGGAATCCTCGCCAGATGGGACGATCTTCTCGATCTTCGATTGCATGTGGAACCTGACGCCTTTCGACTCGTGGAACTGAAACACATCCACAACTGGTCAGCGCCCTGCCTCGCACGAAGGCCTCGGGTTAGTGAACATGCAAACCTTCTTCAATCCAGCCCCGATCCGCTTGCCAAGGACCAACTCAAAGGGGAACTCCTCCATCCCCACAACGTCGATGGACGCGAGGTTGCGTTTCGACACGGCGGCGACGAGCTCCATGCTGATGAAGGACGAGCCAATGACAACCAGACCTTTGCCCTCCTTGACGGCTGTGGTGCCCAATCTCTAATGAGCGTCCGTTCCTGGCTAACAGTGCGCCAACGCTGACATACCTGCGTCAATCTTCCTCGTGTCCTCGACTCCACGCAACGTGTACACATTCGACAAGTCCTTGCCCGGGATCGGGAGGCGGCGAGGCGTGCCGCCGGTTGCAAGGACGAGTGTGTCATACGGGACCTTCTCCTGGTTCGGGCCGGCGACAACTTCCTTCGTAGCCAATTCAACTCCAGTCACCTCGGTGCTCGCGCGGAAGTTGACACCATACTTGGCACGGAGCTCCGCCGCCGACCGCCACTCGAGTTTCGACGCGTCCGTGATAAGAGCCTTGCTGAGCTTCGTTCTGCCCGAGGTCGATGCACCAGTCAGTGCTCAACCTTGCAACGCATGAGAAGGATTGAGCTGACCGGTCAATCGGGCTGTGAGGCTCCTTGGACAGAACAGTAATTGGACCCTTGTACCCGTGCTGGTCCCATGGTTCTTAGTTCCGACGTCAAGCTCAGGCGGACGGTTCTCACCTCTCTCAAGCTCTCAATGCACATGAAAGCCCCACTCCCACCGCCAACGATGACGACGCCCTTCGTCTGGCTTGCCGCGGCATCGGCACCAGTCGCAAGCAGCGTCGGTTGTCGGGACTTGTTCGCACTCAACGTCGCACTCGGGTCGGCGGTCACGAGGATCTTCCCGTCCTTGACTTCGGCCTTGAAGCTGTGGAGCGCAGACGGTGCAGGTGCATCCTCTAATATGCGCCTGTTCAGCGACTGTAGTTCAGCACGGCAGGACGGGTGAAGAACATACCAATGTCGCCAGTGCACACATTGAAGCACGCTGTGTGCGCGACGGTGTGAGCAGGCACCCATTCGCGCATATATCCTTATCCACCGCGCCCCCCCGCGCCCCTTTCCCAGGCAGACGACAACGATTCACTCACCTCCATGCCACGGGCTGCGCAGTTCACAGGCAATTCAGGTCTCCGATATACTGCGAGAAAAGTCGCTAGGATAAAGACGTACCAGACTACACGGCCGTCCGCAGTCAGGACGCCCTTGGCGAGGGGTGCGCCGTAGTGGGTGCAGAATGCGCTCGTCGCGTGGACCTTGTCCCCAAGGCGCGATAGAAGGACCTTTCCGTCGCCCTCAAACGCGACCTGCTTCCTATATCGCAGGTGTCAGTCACGAAAACATGTCAGCTAAGACCGCCAGGATATGTGGCGCGCTCGTGGGGGTCATCGCGATATCTCTCGTAGAGATAAATACGGGGATCGTGAACAGCGTCCTCATCCTCCCGGAGAGAAAGGTCGTGCCATTCGTGATCTAAAAGGCATCGAGACTCACATCTCTCCGTCCTTCAACTCGGACACATCGAGCACGGTGATAGTCTTCTGGGATGGCATACTGCGACAGTGGTGGAGTCGGAACCAGCTGTTTACGGTCTGGAGTAGTGGTGGTCGCTGAGCAAGAGTGCGTGTGCGAATGCTGATAAATCTCAGAGCGCAATGGATGGTCCTGGGAGAGCCACCAGGCATGGGCGGTCGAGGTGGCTTGAGGCATCGCGCGCACGGTATGAAATGGGTGATTGCTCTGAGAATGACGTCGGTCTGAAATCACCCCACCTCCCCACCAATCATATCAGGACGATTACTGAGACCACGTGCGGTCGAGATCGCATCGATACTGTCCGGCCAATTGCCAGCCGCTGCAGCGCCGAACGCTAACTTGGCCGAAAATGAATGTGGTTTGAGGGCAAGAAAGATCTAGAAAGCTCAGCGTGAGCCGCGCATGTAGCTACAGTAAAAACACAAATGATGTACAGTAAACTAAGAACCTGGCGTTGGCAACAGATATCCGAACGTAATGAACGAAGCACAGTCACTACCTTCTCCACGGTACATCCTCCACTGTCCATCTCCCTGAGACGACATTGACAAGTGCGTCACCAATAGCCTGATCGCGGAGTGCACCCGTACAACGCCACTCCTCCACAAGGGAGGTGGCGTCCTCAACCCGCCGATCGACCTCGAGTTCCTCGCAGAGCTCATCGTCATCCGTGTCGATATACCCGCAGTCAAGGCCGTAGAGGTTATAGTCGACCAGCTGCGACAGATCCGACTGGAGGAAGATCCGTGCAGAGTCGAACCGGGAATACCTCTGCATGCTCCGCAGGATGGACGAATAGACCGCCGCCTGCGATGGGACGAGCACTGTCTTGCATAATGGCTGGGAAAGGGATGTGGTGCGTGGTGCGGGCGAGAGGTCAAGAGGGGAGTATGCTGCGAGGGACGCAGGGTAGAGGACGAGATGTTGGGCAAGCGCGAGGGAGGTGTACTGTGTAACGCGGAACATGCGCGCTTTTGTGTAGAATTCTCCGCCGGTCCGGACAAGGAAGGGCGGCGGACGCGATCGGGGCAAGTACTCAGCGAGTAGCATAGACGCGAAGTCTAGCCGTTCATCCGGGACGAGGTAGTGGAAGTCCTGTATGTGTATGTGCGATGTAGAGGAATAGTCAATATTGAGAGGAGACTGCTACTGACCTTGATGATTACCGGCACGTTCATTCTCCTGTGCAGGAGTGATAGCCACTCGATGAGCTCTATGCCTGCGCCCTGGAGGGTCTTGAGAGCTTTGTCGACAAGCTCCTCTGGGGAATATTCGTAGATGATGGCTGTATCGGCTTTGGGCGGATACATGTTGGAAAAGTGGTCCAGCGATACTTCTGTCAATGCTTGCTGCATCGAAGGGAAGGCTGGAAGCAGTAGAGGGGAGTGGTCGTCCATGAAGAGGTTTGTTGTCATGGGTCGCATGGTGGTTACTGCATATGCTGGTGAGCTCAGTGGTGACTAAGGTGTGCAAGAGGCACCGAGCCTCTGCCAGTGTGAGGGCTGTGGCAACGATGGAGATGAGATATCCAATCGGAGCTTGCCGTTGCTCCGTCCAAGGCAGCCGAATCTGGACACCAGACTCTGACTCATGCGTTGGGTCTCGGCAGGCTCCGGTCGGACCACGAAGGCTCACCTCCCCTGACGCTCCAGTTCCCCTCTGCTTTCCACCCGCGCTTTAGACTCGATCATTGATTACGCAACAGCATTCCTCACTGTCAGCATTCCTGCTTATATCCGTCTATAAGTACTTATGCATGGGACGACCACATACACGTTGACAGTAAGCCTTCCCGTTCCCCTTCGTGTGTCTGCTTCATGTCTAGAATTTCCATCTCCACAAACCAAAAGCACCATCTGGCTGCTGCCAAGGCCTTGTCCGAGCATCTCGACGAGTTGGGTATCCGGCACGCATTCATCGGCGGCTTCGCATGGTCTCAGCTCGGAAGCTTGCGCCCCACCGAGATGAGTACTGCCCCTACGCTAAGTTCCAGACAACATGCTTATCAGACCTGCGCATATACGATATAGATGTGCTCATCGAGAGCAAGGAGGTCTGGGAGCTTCGGGAGAAGATCATGGGGGCGGACGGAAGGTTTGCCGACGTTAACTTGAAGCTTTATTATGTTACCGAGGTACGTTCCACCGTCTGCTATACCTACCCCATCTCGCTTATCACAGTCTTGTTGCTGTGAAAGAACCCCGACGGACACCTAGTTCGGGAAGAACTCGTTCGCAAGAGCATCAACAATGTGCTCGTCGAGACTCTGCCCACAGGTTATTTTGGATTACCGGAATCCATAGTCTCCACTTATGAAGCGGGCGAGCTCGGTGAGTCCCGCTTCATTGCAGACGCTCAGAAGGGCTTGCATAGATACGTGCGACGCGAGAACTCGTGACGTCGTGTCAGTGTTGGGTCTCTTCAGGAGGCAACTTTTGCGAGCTACTTATATTGACTTCGATTTATAGGCATCCACATCCTCCACCCCTCAATCCTCATTTTGACCAAGTTCAAGCGTTGGTCCACCAGCTACACCTCTACCCGCCCGAAGACTATCAGGAAGACCGCTTCGGACCACCGAGACATCCGGTTCATCATCGACTGGCTGTTTGAACATCGTGAGTGCATTGGATTTGGCGACTACGTGGGCAAGCCGAAGCCAGAGCTACTCTCGATGATCCGCAAGTACCACGACAAGTATGTCGAGGACGAGGATCATATTGGCCACCTACGATCCATTATGGCAGACGACTGGGACGATATGCTCGCTCTCCCCGCGCTCGAGCTGGAAGAGTCTACGCTTCCTCCTTAGCTTCTGCGTGTCGAAGCACACGGTAGACTTTACTCGCTATAGGCAGGTATGTGAATTGGTGTCCCAGTCTCCCCTCCCGGCACACAGGTTACTTATTCCCGTTCTTACCCAGATCGCTTTGGCCTTCATCAGCAGATTCGTCTGCGTCCACGCTTCACGCGATGGCTGGTCCAGCAGACTGGATCACTGCATGTTATGGAACCCCTGGGCCTGGGCCCTGTCGTCGCTACGTCCACAGATATGCGTCATCCGTCCATCATCGACAATGGTAAACCTACGTTGTCGGTGGCGGATGGATGAGACAAACAATGGGCACATGGACACCGTTGGGTTGCTAGGACTTAGACTCTGGAGGGACTGAGAGGAGTTACGACGTAGTAGACCCATCTGTCAAAGTTTCCAGCACTGGTGTTGTTTCCATCCGGTGTGGTATACTGTATACCCCTGAATAAACTCGGTTGCGCGGGGTTCTTCGCACCGAGTCCAGATTAATTCACGTGCATTGGCTGTACCTTGCGCTAACGTGCGTTGCTCGCGAATCTGATTCTCTGGATAAGTATCATACAGTAGGTGCGCAGGTGCGGGTGTGCGCTCGTTATCATGTCCGTCAATCAATTTCAGGGAAGACGAGGGGCAAAATGGTTTATTTCGGGAACGAACCATGCTGCTACTGCCTTGCTCACTGATAAGTACCCCGGACTTGGCCAGCTCCCGTCTTGCCCCGTGATCCCTGTTGTCAGCTGTTGTCGTGTCGGGTCCATTGACGACTTTGATGCCATTTTCGTCGACACCGCCCCACCGCCTAAACCACACACACCGGATGCAAACTGGATGCGCTCCCCAAGCTCTTCCTGCCGCGTCCTTACTTAAGTCTTACGTCCTGTTCCGTGGACTGACCTGACCAAAAAGGCACCATCGTTACACAGTCTTGAGTGGAACTCGGTCGATACGTTGACCGTTCGAGGGCGCTCCAAACGTTCAACGTTTACCGTTCAATATTCAATGGTCACATTCATTATTATGGTCGCTTTTCAGCTGACTGGTGTCTTCACGGGTTTTTGACTTCAGTCTTGTGAGGGTGAGTCGCCCGAGGTCGCCTGTCCGACAGCGGAGCGCCTTTCTGAATCTGAGGTCGATCCCCAGGCGGGCTTGATCTCGGCTACGCATAAGTACAGTCGCGTGCCCCCTCGTGCCCCCCCCCTGCCCACCTGACATGTTGCCGCCGGCTGGAGGCAGCAGCCGGACACATCCCTGACAGTGACAGCGTGTGCTTAGTGGACTCCGGACGACGTTGTTTCGACAACGTTTCGACACCAAATATGGAGGATGATGCTTATCGGCGCCCCACCAAAAGGTAAAGGTATGTCAATGTCATTTTGGGGTCGAGCACTTGTACTTCTCTTCGTCTCCGTGCAGAAACGAGTCCGCAATGTGCAACACCATGTCAATAGGGCGGTCAGGGTGCTAATCCAATAGGCGCTGGAATGGTCGACTGGCCCAGAATACAGTACTGTACTGGCATCATATGGCCCATAAAATCTCCCAGTCTCCGACAGTCCACTTGCTGTTCTTGATGGACACGCATGACAACGCTAAAGTCCGAATTTTCAATCCATGCGTTACGCAAGTGCTCGATCTTCTCTGCAACACCACCGACACAGGATGCGATTGTGCCTGTCTGATGCGCCTCGAGACCACCCATATAACAACGCCGACCAACGAGCCCGAGTTCCCCACGACCTCTTGCGGCCAGGCCGTTTCCCCCTCCCCTCTCCCTCTTTGCGGTCCAAGGTTCACCGACTCACGGTCTACCCAAGATGCTGCTCGCCTCGCGCCTGCTTGTGGCCGTCACGCTCGCGATCGCGGCTGCCGCCGCCGGGCCCCAGCTCTCGCGCCGCGTCCTCCATGAGTCCCGCAGCTTCGTCCCCGCCGGCTGGACTCCCGTCCGCCGCGCGAGCGGGTTCAACCGCATCCCGCTCAAGATCGGTCTTACCCAGCCCAACCTCGCGTCCATCGAGGAGTACCTCATGGACGTCTCCCACCCGGAGTCGCCCAACTACGGCAACCACTGGGAGCCCGCGAAGGTCGCACAGACCTTCCACCCGACGCAAGAGTCGGTCGACACCGTCCGCGCGTGGCTGCACGAGAGCGGCGTCGAGCCGCACCGCATCAACATGGCGGGCGGATGGCTCACGGCGGACGTGACGATCGAGGAGGCGGAGGAGCTGCTCGGCACGCAGTACTACGTCTACGAGCACGAGAACGGCGAGTCGCAGATCGGGTGCGACAAGAAGTACCACCTGCCGGAGCACGTCTCGGCCCACGTCGACCTCATCACGCCCACGATCCACTTCGACGCGAGGGTGAAGCGCGAGCAACCCAGTTCGCTCGAGAAGCGCAAGGCGAAGAACGTCGGTGCGCCCGGCTTTGGTCCCGTTTTCCCCAAAACCACGGGCACGATCAAGGTGCGTTCGCATGGGGGTGATGTAGCCTTTGCGTTGGATGCTGATAGCGACGGTACAGGGACTTATGGACGAGCTTAACAATTGCGACACCCACACTACGGTCAACTGTCTCCGAGCGCTGTACGACTTCCTTTACTATCCCCTTGCGCCCAGCAAGAACTCTATCGGCATTGGTGAGTTTTCAGTTGCACACACGGTCCCGCCACATTCACGCTGACCCGCGCTTATACAGTGGAGTACACGCCGCAGGCCTACTCGCCCTCGGATTTGGACCTGTTCTTCAAGAACTTCTCCTCGTCGCAGGTTGGCCAGCGCCCCGTGCAGGTCAACATTGACGGTGGTACCATCGACGTCGGTAACCCAGGCTTCGGCACCAACGGCGAGTCGAACCTCGACCTCCAGTACGCGATGGCACTTGTGGGCAAGCACCAGCCTGTCACTCTCTACCAGGTCGGCGACACCATTGAGGGCGCGTCGTTCAACAACTTCCTCAACGCCCTCGATGGCTCGTACTGCACGTTCGAGGGAGGCAACGACCCTTCGCAGGATGCTGTCTACCCGGACACAACCCAGGGTGGCTACACGGGCAAGGAGGACTGCGGCACCGTCACCCCCGCCAAGGTTATCTCGACTTCCTACTCGTACGACGAGTGGGAGCTCACCCCGGCGTACATGGAGCGCCAGTGCGCCGAGTACGCCAAGCTCGGTCTCATGGGCACCACCGTCCTCTACTCGTCTGGTGACTATGGTGTTGGCGGGTACGGTGACAGCTGCTTGCTCCCCAACGGCACTGCGGCTGTTGGCGGCAAGATCTTCACGCCCACCTTCCCTGGCAGTTGCCCGTACATCACCAGCGTCGGCGCGACGCAGGTCAACCCCGGCGCGAAGGTGACCGACCCCGAGAGCGCGTGCGAGCAGGTCATCTACTCGGGCGGCGGGTTCTCGAACGTCTTCAAGATGCCCGACTACCAGAAGAATGCGGTGAACAACTACCTCACCAAGTACCCGCCTCCGTACTCGACCGACCTCTGGAACAACACGGGCTCGCGTGCGTACCCCGACCTGTCCGCGAACGGCGCCAACTACCCCGTCGCCGTCCAGGGCGAGTTCTACCTCGTGTACGGCACGTCCGCGTCTTCCCCCGTCATGGCCGCGATCCTCTCCGCGATCAACGACGCGCGTCTCGCGCTCGGCAAGAAGTCCATCGGGTTCATCAACCCCACGATCTACTCGGACGTGTTCAGGTTCGGGTTCAACGACATCACGAACGGCACGAACCCCGGCTGTGGCACGAAGGGCTTCTCGGCGCAGCCTGGCTGGGACCCCGTCACCGGCGTCGGCACCCCCAACTTCGTCAAGCTCCTCCCTCTCTGGCTCCTCCTCCCGTGAGCGGCCTCCGCTCCTCCCGCTGGGATCCTTACCCCCAAGAGACTCTGGCTGGATGATGTTTATCACGTAGTACTAATACGCTCCCTGCTTGCTAAAAATAGGGTTTAGCTGTGCTGTTGAGGTTGTCTTATATACCTGTGCTTGTTCGTGTATTACACTGCATGTACCGTTCACTCGTTGACCCTGTCGCTCGTTGCTACACTCGTTCATGAGAATGAACAATCGCTCATGTTAATCATCTCATCTCATCTCAAGTCTGCCTTACGAAACGTCCTGGTGTCTGCATCTGTCAGCCTATGAAGTCTTGAATGTCGGTGGGGCAAGGGTAAACCCGTTGCTACAGCTAATGCCGACATCCTGCCTTGTGGCGCTGGCTCAGTACGTTCGGTTGGTCCCATCTTCATGATCAACTAGCTATTGTAAGGCGGGGAAGTGCAGTGATGAAGTATTATGTATATTGCTCATAACTTAAGTATCTCGGGAAGTATACGTAAATGACTAAAGTGAAAATACATCGACGGTGGCCAGGGGCATGCCGGAATTAACGACAGCCCAACATCAGAATTAGAGACGACATTGGCCACCCGACCGTCGGGTGGGAATGGGACTGCGAATCAGTCCCTGAGGCCCGAGGATCCGCTTGGGAGCTGGCACGCCTCCTTTCGCCACCGTCCTGACCGGGAGAGACGCACAGAGAAGCACCTGTCAGGCGAACAATCGCCGCACCGTATGCCAGTGATCAAAAGCGGGGTTCCGATTGTGCTGGCATTCCTAGGCAGATGTGCGATATGTATGACCGTTTCCGTACATATAACGGAACCACGCGCTGCACTAGAACCCCAGGCCGAAGACGACCGACTCTGGAGAACTGGAACGAGAGCAGCCTTCTCTAATTCGCCGGGCTAACTTCGATGTGCATCCAGGGTACCCATTCGATGGAGTCCCAGCTGCAGGGTCCCACAGCCTGCCCCGTCCCGGAAGAAGGGAGGCTGCCTAACCAGCACTAGGGGTCGGAGCTATGAGCATATGGAGGGCGCAAGCACGCTTATCCACTGAGCCAGCGACGCATTGGAAAGTAGGGCTTTGGGCGCAATATCTGCTCATCTGAACCCTTCGGCCGTCGCAGCTAAACACAATGTAAGTATGATCGGATAAGCATAAGGCTTGGAAGACAGTGAGGCTTGGAAAAGGTCATACATAAATTGGACTCCTAGGATAATCTGGTCCAGAGTTGCCGGTGTGGCAGTGCAACAGATTGATGACCTCCGAGTCGACCTCTGAGTCGCTGAATGGACAGCGGTAGAGCAGGCTTCTTTTGGTAATTCGTGGGGCACCGCAGATTCAGTGTTCCAATCGGAACCCCAGGGACACACCAGGAAAGTGCTTATGGTAAAATAATTATACCACTATCGTCAGAATAAGTAGCCCCAGTGCATGCAAGTTACTACACTGCACCACTGAGGGCATTAATGTAATGGTGGCCCTGCTGTCACACTGGCAGGAGCCTCATTCAAGTTTTTTGTTCCTGTGTCCGCTTGTAGCTAGTAGTACATTCCTGGCTCAAACACTGGCTCCTCTCCATTCCCGATGAGCGCGCCACACGCTCGTCCTATATGCCTACTACTGTAGTCTAAGCAACACCTAGTTTCACCCACTCTTAGCCTCATACAGTATTCATTCTCATGTGTGTTGCCTGCCAGTGACGCTCACCTTCCTCTCATTCAACTCACACTATGGAAACTAGCCATTACCATAAGTACAGAATCGGAACACCACTGCAGCATTCAAGGGCGGCAAGAGCACCGCATGCCATCTTTCCATGGACATATTGCGCCCAAACTTCTACTTTCCAATGCGTCGCTGGCTCAGTGGATTAGCGTGCTTGCGCCCTCCATATGTGTGGGTTCGATTCCCCATATTGCAGTATTTTTCACGCGTTCCCTTCCCCGCGCGCTAGCCGTGGCTGTGTTTACCGGCGTCTGCTTGGAACAGGCATGTGTTGCTCGCCTATTTCGCGACCAACATGCCCGTCCCATTGTATACTCTACGAGCTATCGGGTAACCCAGGCCAAGTACAAGTGCAGCAGTGTAGGCACCATCTATCCTTAGAAGGCGGAGTAGGGTACGGTAGAACTCGGACTCTGTGGTGTACTCTAGTGTCGTCTGCCGGCAGTGGGCACCACCGGGAGGGAAGTAAGTAGTGGGGGCTTCAGGATGTTATATATGGGACTGAAGACTCGCCTATGAATCCAGAAACCGAAACAAACATGGCCACAGATCTGGTTCCGTGTAACAGACAAAGCAGGAGGTGCGAGGATGTTTCATCCCATGCGTGATCATATATATGGGACTGAAGACTCGCCTATGAATCCAGAAACCGAAACAAACATGGCCACAGATCTGGTTCCGTGTAACAGACAAAGCAGGAGGTGCGAGGATGTTTCATCCCATGCGTGATCATTCTGCGAGGATGGTTCGGGCATGCTCCAATGCTCGCTCCTCCAGTACGTATATCGTGACGCTTTGAGACTGAGCAAACCACACCTTTCCTCACATGTTCCAACCTGCTGTGGGCCTGGCATCACGACACGGGCCGTCCCGACTTTGCCGCTGTTGCCGTACTGGGGACGGGCCGCGGGCCACGGTGCCTTTCGGCTATAAGTACTTGTCTTCCCCGTCCAGCGAAGGCGCGGATCAGTTTCAACCAAGACCGTCCGCGTGTCGTGCACGGCCTGAGGGCTTTGTGTCGATTCTACAGGATCCGTCTTGCCTTCTCCTTTTCATCCCTGGGCTCACGGTGACGATGCTTTCCCTCCCTACCACGCTCGGTCTTCTGCTACCATCGCTACTCGTTCTGACGGCACATCCTACGGTCGCACAACAAACTAATGTAGCTCGCATCCTAATCTATTCCGCAACCGCGGACTACCGACACGACTCTATACCCACTGCCGTCGACGCGCTCGTGCAACTTGGTCCCCACTCAAACATCGCGTTTGACCACACAGAGGACAAGACTTGGTTCACGGACGATACCCTGGCGCAGTACGATGCCTTGTTGTTCCTGAGTAATACCGGCGAAGGTGAGCATCACCAATAGTTCCCTGAGCACATTGGCAACGGCGTTCAACACGGCTGGGCAGTATTGGACGAGTCAGGGAAGACTGCGCTGCGAAACTACTTGAATCTGGGCGGAAACTTTGTCGCCATCCATGCTGCATCGGATGCCCTACGGAATACTACCTGGTACCAGGACGAAGTTGGTCAGTACCGATCTACGAGTCTTCTACCTCAACCGTGGCTGACAGGCTATAACGTCCACGTTTTGCAGGAGCTGCGTTCGACTACCACCCTGCGCTGACAGATGCTGTGAGCACAAAAATCCTTTACTCTCTTACCGTTAAGTTTAACTAACAGTATGCTTTAGAATGTCGACGTCGTTGGCCCGCCGCACCCCAGCACCGCTGGTCTTATGAACGTGTGGCCCGTGCGAGACGAAATGTAAGGAGTTTCTTAAAATCTCTCCCTGGGAGGAGTGGTCTGGGGACGCACGCACGCCTTGCTACTCTGGCGTGTTCTCAACCGTGCAGACCGCCGTGCTTGCGGTTGGCGTACAGACGAGCATGCAAAGCATGTCTAGGGTGGTCTTGGTGCGTGACAAGGCGTACTTTGCACATAACTGCGACGTACGTTCTGAGAGCTCGTCTTGAGAACTCTGCCAGTGGACAGACCCAGGCATCGTCTACGTCATGCGTTGTGATCGCCATACCCGTGCAGTTGAATTGTATGGCATCCACACCCTGTCGACAGGGCGTGTTGTTCCCATCCCAGGCGTGGTCTCCCATCATCAAGGCTGGGCACGTACATGATCGAAGCTGACCTTCAATGATGCAGGTATAACTTTAAGTCCGACCCTCGATCTATCGGCGCCGTTGTCGTTCTGTCTGCAGATGAATCGAGTTATAAAGGTTTGCACGTTCATACTTTATCTCCCCATATAGCGTGGGCTGACAAGTACGTGTAGACCCCGGACCACGCAAATATGATCAGGGAACCCCTCATCCTACCGGTAATTGTCTAGTAAATCCCGAGATTTGTCGGTTATTGAAAGCATTATCGTAGCTTGGTATCAAGAGCATGGTGCAGGCATTGACGCGAATGGTACCCCTGGCCGTAGCTTCTACACCAGCCTCGGACACCTTAACGAGACATGGAAGGTTTGTTACCAGTGCGCATACATTAGACATCTCTTCGTTGACACGCTATGTCTATTCTATTAGGACTCTCTGTTCTTGGGACATGTGATGGGTGGCGTTACATGGGCGTTACAGTCCAACACCACTCGCGCATTCAACGCCAGCGCGAGAGTTGGAAACGGGGTTCCAGGCTCGAACGGTGCCAATGGCACTTCCACCGCTTCTCACTCGGGCACTGGCACTTCATCCACCCCTAGGTAAGTCGTGCTCGGTCAAGTACGCTTGTGCCCTTACTCACCATTAAACCTGTGATACATAGTTCGACTGGCACGACAGCGAATTCTAGTGCTTCGCTTGCAAGTCCGGAGGGGATCTTTTCGTTGGGCTTGGGCTTGTACTTAGTCACCTCATCTATTTGGACAGTACTATTGCTCATCTAGCTACTTACCCCATGTCACTCCAAAATACCCTGTACTTGAAACGATATTGGACACTTGAATCTTGATTTTGAATGATGGGCTGCGCTCGAGTTTAGAAAGCGCCTATAGCGAAGGTGCAGAAGGTTATAAACTGAGTGAAATCAAAGACCAATGTTTGACGAGAAGAATATTTCTACTCGTCCTATTGCCTGGCAGCTGAGTGTACATATACTGTATCAAACACGCACGCTTGCCGTTGGCGAGGCAGGTTGCAGGGAAGAGGCATGAATTGGGCGCTCCCACACGAGTCAAGAATGGCGTGAGCTGGCGCCAAATTTTGAGGGCTATAAGCTGGGCACCGAGTCACGGTTGGATATTGCTCCTCCAACCACCATGTCCTCCTTCGCCCTCCGTGCTGCTGCTCGTGCCGCTTCTCGCCGTGCTCCACGCGCTGCTGTCCAGGCCACCAAGGCGTCGTACTCTGTCCTTGCCCGTAATGCCGCCGCGAGCTCCGCGGCACCTCGCGCTGCTGTTATGGTATGTACATTCACCACCCAACCTTTGCACGTGTGCCAACGTCCGTCCTGCAACCCCAGACGACGCGCGGTGTGAAGACCCTCAACTTCGCTGGCACAGACGAGGTCGTCTACGAGCGCAGCGACTGGCCCCTCGCCAAGCTCCAGGACTACTTCAAGAACGACACCCTCGCGCTTATCGGTTACGGCTCGCAGGGCCACGGCCAGGGCCTCAACGCCCGCGACAACGGTCTGAACGTCGTCGTCGGCGTCCGCGAGGGAGGCGAGTCCTGGAAGCAGGCGATCGAGGACGGCTGGGTCCCGGGCAAGACGCTCTTCCCCATCGAGGTGGCGATCAACCGCGGGACGATTATCATGAACCTCCTCTCGGACGCCGCGCAGTCCCAGACGTGGCCAAAGCTCGCCCCGCTCATCACCAAGGGCAAGACGCTCTACTTCTCGCACGGCTTCTCGGTCGTGTACAAGGACGACACCAAGGTCGTGCCCCCGCCCGACGTCGACGTCATCCTCGTCGCGCCCAAGGGCTCCGGCCGCACCGTCCGCACTCTCTTCAAGGAGGGCCGGGGTATCAACTCTTCCATTGCCGTCTGGCAGGACGTCACTGGCAAGGCCAAGGAGAAGGCCGTCGCCCTTGGTGTTGCTGTCGGCTCTGGCTACCTCTACGAGACCACCTTCCAGAAGGAGGTGTACTCTGACCTTTACGGCGAGCGTGGTGTTGTACGTGTCACTCTCTAGTCTATTTTAATCCACAACTAACATCTCTTTGTAGTTGATGGGTGCTATCCAGGGTCTCTTCCTCGCCCAATACAAGGTTCTTCGCAAGAACGGCCACACTCCGTCGGAGGCGTTCAACGAGACTGTCGAGGAGGCTACTCAGTCGCTGTACCCCCTCATTGGCCAGTACGGGTGAGTACCTTCGTTGTGTTTCCTGCGAATCCTCTTTTCCTTGAATATTGATGTCCATATACAGCATGGACTACATGTACAACGCGTGCTCCACGACTGCGCGTCGCGGTGCGCTCGACTGGGCGAAGGAGTTCGAGAAGACCAACCTGCCCGTCTTCGAGCGCCTCTACGAGAGCGTCAAGAACGGCACGGAGACTCGTCGCAGCCTGGAGTTCAACGGCCGCTCGACGTACCGTGAGGATCTCGCGAAGGAGCTCAAGGAGATCGACGAGCAGGAGATCTGGCGGGCAGGTGCGTTGCTTTCTATGGTGTACTTGCGTGAGCTGCGTGTTGACTGTCGACGCAGGCAAGGTCGTGCGCTCCCTCCGCCCGGACAGCCAGTCATAGACAGCTCGCCGGCTTGTTCCCTGGCCGAGCATACCCAAAAGCACTTGCGTGGTGCACTGTTAGAGTATTGGTTTACAAGTACCTTAGAATTACTCCCTTCCGGACCGACTATTCCGTTCCGAGTGCCCCCAAGACGTGCGCAGTCTTACTGCAACTTTGAGTCTAAGTTGGCTTTGTTCATAGTCTTGAAGAGGGATGTGTCTTGGCAAGTGTGCGTATGGTGAGGTCGTGGCACAACCTGGATTTCAATATCGACGGTCACCGGTCAACTTCGGATAGTGCGGGACGAAGCAAGCACATCACGACGAGGGGGGCAGTTGTAGTGAGTCATCTTTTTGTATTCGAATCTCCCGCAAGAACCATTTGCCGACCGCGATGCAATGCAGGTCGTCGTTCGGGGGTAATTCGTCTTCTTAAAAATTGTCAGTACGTACTAGTCCTCGTTCCTAAAATTTGCCAAGCGGGGTCGACTGTTATATAGGAAGCACCCCATGTCGGGTTCGACTCATTTCACTACTCTCCATGAGCACCGTCATCGCCGTTCCTTCTACGGACATCGTCGAGGATGCGCGAGAGCATCAACACGGGAGGCTAGCGTCAGCGCAGCGGGAGAAAGGGGGCAAAGACGTGCCAGCGGAGGAGACGCCGCTGCCGAAATTGCAGCTTTTCCTGTTGCTCTACCTCCAACTCGCCGAGCCGATCACATCCACTGTCGTATACCCCTTCGTCAACCAACTCGTGAGGGAAACGGGTGTCACCGGTGGAGACGAGCGCAAGACGGGCTACTTTGCTGGACTTATCGTACGTCTCGACTCTCCATTTCGAGTGCTGACGCTGATCCCCCACTCCTAGGAATCTTCATTTTACGCCGTCGAGGCGATCTGCGTCCTCCAGTGGGGGCGTGCGTCGGATCGCATCGGACGCAAGCCCGTCCTGCTTGGCGGACTCCTCGGCTTGACGCTATCGATGATCGGCTTCGGACTGTCAACGAAATATTGGGCCCTCGTCATCAGCCGGTGCGCTGAAGGCGCCCTCAACGGGAACATTGGCGTGTCAAAGAGCATGATGGCGGAGATCACGGACTCGACGAACCGCGCGAGGGGGTTTGCGTACCTGCCCATGATCTGGTCGTTGGGGAGCACGATTGGGTGGGTTGCCTTTGGACTATTGAAGGCCGGGGGTTGGTGAATAACTGACGAGGTGGTTCTCAGTCCCATCATCGGGGGTGTCTTCTCGATGCCCGCGGACCATTGGCCCGCGTTTCAGCACGGCGCGTTCTGGAGGACGTACCCGTACTTCTTGCCCTGCGTTGTTACGGCATGCATATCGATCAGTGCATTCGTTTTCGCTCTGGTTGGGCTCAAGGAGGTCAGTTGTTGTTCCGAATTCCCGCCCTTTCATTGCAATAACGACACTCACCAGTTCGTGTAGACCCTCCCTCGAACCCTCCGCCAGAAAGGAGCGCAGGGCGCAGCATCAACATTGCAAGCTGATCCTGAAACGACAAAGGACGCGCTGGTCCCGAATGCCACCACAAGCGAACCTGCTTCCCAAGAACCGACCACTATCCGCACTATCCTAGTCCCCCGCGTTCTCTGGCCTATTCTGAACTACGGGTTCCTCGCATTCATGGATCAATGCGTTCAGGTGCTTGTCCCCCTCATGTACTCCACGAGCATACCCCTCGGTGGCCTTGGCTTCAGCAGCTTCACTATCGGCCTCGTCCAGGGAGTTGCGGGCTTCGTCGGAGGGATCGCCCAGATCTTCGCCTTCCACTCGATGCACCGGAAGCTCGGCTCAAAGTGGCTGTACACGCTGTCGTACTCGATGTTCCTTGTCGTGTTCGCGCTGTTCCCGCTCCTCAGCTTCGTGACGAAGCGAGCGGGGAAAGCCGGGGCGGCGACGTGGGTGCTCGTGGTTGTGCAGCTCGTTGTGTATTTGCACACGTTTATGACCTGGGGCAAGTCGGGTTCTTCTGAGGGTACATTTGCTCGATGCTGACACGAATGCCTCACAGGATGCATCTTCATGTACATCAGCGACGGCGCGCCGAGCAAGGGGGCGCTTGGGTTGACCAACGGTCTCGCACAGATGACGGCTTCCACCGTCCGAGCTATCGCGCCAGCGGCGGCGTCTTCTTTGTTCTCTCTATCCCTTGAGAAGCATCTTGTAGGCGGAACCCTGGTATATTGGGTGTTGTGCATTATCACTGCAGCTGGGATCGTTGCCACTCGTTGCCTCCCAAAATACGTCGGCGATTTCTAAGGCACGTCTTTAACGGTAGTTTGGAGATATTGTTAGCTGATTCTTCTGGATGCAGGGGCAGCATGACGGTGTCTAGATGGTAGAGCCTGGCTCAGCGCACTGTGCAAGTTATATGTTGGGTAAGCGTACTTCAAGGAAATGAATGAGCGGGTTCTAGCACAAATGCTCGTGAAAACCGAATCACCACCGCGTGCAGAACTTGTCCGCTGGTGGGCCCTGCAACCGCTGCACTACGTAAGGTACGGCGACGCGTAATCAATGTGCAGTGATAGGGATACTGACCGCTACTAAGCGTTTCAGCATTACATGAGTTATGGCACTAAACGCTCGACACTTCCTTGTTGAAAGGACAGGCAGGGGGACGACCTGGAGGGCATGGAGATGCGCGGTAAAAAGTATTACGAGGCCCGTGGAGGGCGTATAACACAAGTTCCTTGTCGCTCTTTCTTGCATTTTCCGCCACCAGGACTCCGAGCCAAACACGTTAACTCCTGGCCTTCCTCTCTCAAGTCTCCTTCTCTTCCGTATTCCCCCATCAAGAAGGCGCCCTTACACAACCTCAGACGACAGAGGTCAAGCCAGCTATTACAGCTCCTCCGTTTCCTGCCTCACTGACGGTCCGTTCCACACTTTCCAGTCACGGAACGCGCGGACAACGTACCTTGCTTCCACCGGTACGAGAGTGATACACCCGCCAAGACTTCTCGATTCATTGGATACGTAATCTATCTAGTCGCGTGGAATGTCCAATGTGTAACTAATGAACTCGCCATCCATTGCGGTGCTATGCGAACGGTTTTGACCCCATCTTGGCCCCAGTTGAACGACACGAAGGCGGACTGAAAAAAATTCTAGTTGTTTCGGCGACCGTGAGGATAGGCTTAAAGTTAGACAAAGACATCAAAATCACGTACGAGTCCCAATGAACCCCAGTCCTGGCGGGAATACTTAGAGATGAGCCCTCTCATAGGATTTCCCTCCTTGCCAATATCACCCGCAACGACGAAAGGGTGGAACGGGACGGTGACCTCCACATCGTTCCCGGTCTCACCCTGGAAGGTGAGTCGCACATGGTAGTCACGAAAGTTGAAGTCCACAGGCACATCGTAGGGCTTGAGGGTCGCTTCAGCCTCAGGGATGGGGGCGGGGTTCCTGAAGAAGTTGTGTTGGATCGCGTTGACCACGTCGACGTGAAGTCCGGTAGTGCTGTGTCCTGTGAACAGGTGTCAATATGGGTTGTCAGCGGGAGAGCATAAGATTGGCATACCCGTATCTAAGAGCACGGTATATCCCTCCGGAAGGATGATGTCACAGTCAGGGCCATAAAGTGATGCACACGGGTTATCAGAGGGTGCATGATGACTATGACTTACGCGTTCTTCGCATCCATCTCGACTTCTCAGACGCGCCACAGCCATCTATCGCGAGGAGAAGAGGCTTCGGCCTGTGGTTCACGTCAGAGGCGATGTTGGCTGCCGAGACACAGCTTCATGCAAAAGCTTCGAAGCTAGTCCAAGAGCTAGGTCGACCATTAGACGAATTTTGGATGTTATGTTTGGAGCCAAATTCGCGTCGTTTTCGCGTCGTCCATAGGCGCGGCCGGAGGCTGGACTCGCGCGATTTCCTCGACGTGGAAGACAAGCCGGTTACAGGAGAGGTGCGAAGTTATTGCATCATACTTCGAATCCGCCTCACGCGTTCCAGGTTGTCGACTGGCATCATTTCTGATCGCCGGGCAGTCGGTGATCTTTTGATATGCAGGAGGAACAGGATTGAAGCAGCGCAAGCTCCATAACACATCTGTTTGCGTGACTTTCGAAACTATATTATGTAAAACCAACAGTCGAGCTATGGAAAAGAACCTCGGCAGACCTTACGATTGCCAGTCCGAGTGCCTCAGATGCTGTCGTCCATGGGACTGTTACCGCCCTTATGACGAGGACTGGTACCCGATTATTAGCCCTGGGATGCTTTCATGGCACGGGTAACTCGCTCTGGAAGGGTGTCTTCCGCACGAGGGGCGGTAAAGTGGAGAGAATTTGAAGGTGTACGATTGGACTCGCGGAAGCTTCATGACTTGCATGTAGAGTCGACAGTCAAACTATCCCAATCGAAGACCGCACCCAGACCGCAGTATCTAACCTATCTTCCGTTTGGGTTTTCTCAAACGCGTATATTTCGTGAACATCGTGAGGGTCATGACGCCATAGATCTCAAAATAATGAACGTGGTAGTGAAGCTCCGCGTCACAAACGACAATGAACTCCACCAAACTCGACCAGACCTCTCAAACGTACACACATCCCCACAAACGACAAACGACAAATCCCACCAGTTCATCCGCTCTCCGCCCCACTCGTCATCACCCATGAACCACTATAACCTTCCTCTCCCCCAGCGCAACAGGTCCCACGACCTTGCCCACAAACTCAACGCCGGTCGCCCTGCGTCCCCTCACGGTCTTCTTCGCCTTCTGCGCCGGCCCCTTCTGCCCGAGGACGGGGGTTAGCGGTCGCGGCTGGAGGACGACCTCTCCAACCGAGGTACCCTTCGACCCCCGCGCGCGATACGAATACGCCGCGGCGACGTCCCACTCCGACTCCTCCCTGACCCTGTCCCCGACGCCGCCCTCCGCTTCACCGGGCCTGGCGATCGTCCAACCTCCACGTACAGGGGACGGGGACATCTGGAGCGCCACATCCACATCCACAGCACCGTAGCGCGACTGCTCCGGCGTCATCAGGTCGGACGGCGTGCCCATCGTCGAAGGCGTGTGCGACCCTTCCGGCGTGCTCGGCCTGTCCTGTTCGTCCTGCTCCGCGATGGACTCGACCCCGGATGCCCGCCGCCCCGGCTCGGCCCCGCTCGCCACCGAGTACTTGCTCACGCTGTCGCATGTCGTGTAGCTGTCGCCCGAGCTGCTCACCATTTCCCCGATCGCGGACCCGTCTGGCGGTGTGTTTCCCGGGGTCCCGCTGCTCGGCACGCTCGCCTGCACTTGCACCTCGGCCGGGGCGACATTGGTCGGGGATGGGGTCGCAGGACCGGCAGAGGCGTCAGGCTGGTGATTCGCAAACGCCAGAAGAGGGAGTGTATGCATCGCGCTCTCGCCTTGGGGCTGGAGAGGTACGTGCGCGAGCTGGTGCAGCTCCGGAAACACCCATCCTTGAGCCAGATGGCCGGCCTCGCGGTTGACTCCGCCTGGGACCCCACTCCGGATGCCATTGAGCGAGTCGGGGGGACAGGTGCTGCACGAGAGGGTGTGGGTGTGGGCGTCGCGCGGGAGCGTCTGGACGAAGTCCTCAACGTCGGTCGGGGGAGGCGAGCCCGGGATAATGGACCACTTCTCGTCCAGATTCACGCGGACGGGCTTCTGGGAGTCGTCATTCAGGCCTTCCTCGGCAGTGCGCTCTGTGGACGAGAAGCCGCGGGCCTTGTAGCGACGGCAGCACCGGAAGAGGCCACAGTAAGTGCAGAGGACCGCGACACCGATCGCGCCGAGAGTGCCGAGGATGAGGAAGCCGGCGAGCGCAGCGACCTTCTTGGACCTTTCTGATTGTTGGGAAGATGCGGCCGGGTTGGGGTGGTTGAGGTTCACGATTGCTGGACCGCCAGTAGGAAGGAGACCAGAGACAGAAGACCCCGAGAACGGTGCCGAGCTTAACCGCGGGCTAGAAGCTAGTCTTGAAGGAGAGGCCGAGGAAGCGACTGGAGTTAGGGCAGGCGTCATAGTAGGGAAAGTGACAGAGTTCGTGGTAAGAAACCGGGATGCTGAGCTGGGGATTCCTGCAGGAACAATCACGAGCGGAGGCGAGGATGTGGACACGAAAGAAGCGACAGAGAGGGATACCGAAGGGTCTGTAGGCGGTGTATTCGCAACATCAGAGACAAGAGCTGCAGCAGGCGTAGATGAGTCCTCTGCGGTGGGTGAAGGTGTTATCGTGGTCTTTGGATCGGTCTCGTCTTCATTCTCCACGCCGGAATCAGGCTCCGATGAGGTGTTGTTGTTGCTGTCGTTATCATCGTCAGTAGGTCCAGCGCCCTGAGACTCGTTGGTCGTAACAGAACCCTGCTCGTCCGAGGTAGCGAGGACATTATGAGTTGGGACAGCTGACGGCAGAACCGTAGCACTGCTTGAGGGCAATATCGCAGGTCCGTTTGAAGACAGTATTATGGGATTGTCGGTGGTAGAAGGAACGAACCCCGGAGTGGCGGTGGTCGACTGTGCTAGCGGATCGTCGTCAGCCGCCTGGGACAAACCAATAGCCGAATCAGCCTGATGGTGCTGGCGATGAAAATGGTGACGGTGCATGCGATGCAGGGGCTTTGGGGTTAATGCAGATGTCGGTGGTACATGCAATGTTGTTGGAGGAGATTCTTCTGCGGCGCCAAGTGTCGGGGCGGCACAAGTGAGGAGAAGAAGAGAGACGCCAAGGAGAGAGTGGTTATACAACATCTCGAGCTCAAAGAAAGAAGGAAAGTGCCGTGTGGGCGTGGAGTGTAGAGAATGTGGGGGCGTCCTTGAAGGTTGAGGATGAGGACGAGAGCACGTCGGGGACGTGGATGTTGGAAAGAAAGAGTAGATAACAACCACACGCACCTGATATTTACGGGGCCCGAACCACTCGCCGTCGCCGATCGCTGACAGTCGGCACGTCACCGCGTCACCCATCACCCATCCTCCTCGGCTGGCACGTCCTCTTTGGTTTTGCGCTGGCCATGGGCGATCGTACACAATCCGCCGAAACTCTTAGTTGAGCATATGCTGAGGGTATCGGAGACGTGGAAAATGGTGAACGGTTCTTGAGAGAGATACAGACTCAGTATTCAGGTCAAGAGGGGACATTGATCATGTTCAAGGTGAAGGACAAGCGACCGCAGACGCCCGTACAGCCCATGACGTTGAGTACTCTCTTGACGCGCAACGCGGTGCAGCCTACTCTCAACTTCGCAGCCCTCGGTTCTCCATGTCGCGCCTGGGTCAATACCTCAATCGAAGCAGCAAGCTTCTCCGCGACAATGCCTCCCGCAGTACGCAGACGTCTGTCATGTCCGCTGGCGCTCCCTGCTAAGGTACAGTGATCTTCGTGTAGTCTTGCGCATGGAGGGCGCGGAAGAGCCGTCGCGAGCACCCAGACGTCTCTTCGCCTTCAACAGCCGCGAAGACATCGATCAGTTCGCCACGGGTTGCGATGCGGACGTCGGCGGGATGTCCACCGTGAACTTTGACCTGGACGAATCTACCGCAAAGCCACCCACCTCGGAGAAGAGTCCTTCCTTCCACAGTGTCACCGTCAATCGGCCAACGGGAAGGTTCTGGGGCGAGATGAGGTTAGCCGTCAGGCATGGGCTGGAGGGGCAAATTCGAGCTGGTTATGCGGGGTTCAGAAGCAAAGTACGTTGCTGACTCCGCTTTGGCGTCTATCCCCTATGACAAGCATGCGCTTTCCAGCCTCAGTCAACGCTCTTTGGCGAGATAACTGAGGACGTTTCGAACCACGAGTACCTTGCTCTGCGCGTCCGAGCTCTGGGTCATCCAAGAACACGCAACTCCTACTTCGTAAACCTTCAAACCGACGGACCCATCACAACCGACCTATGGCAGCATCGACTGTTCTTCAGAAAAGACGATGGTAGCTGGGAGGATGTGTTTGTGAGTTTGAGCACAACTCATGCACCCCGTCAATTTGAGGCTGAGCTCTCGTGCAGATTCCGTTCAAGGACTTCGTTCTCACTAACACGGGCGAGCTCGTGCCACATCAGGTTCAAATGTACCGTGAACGCGTGCGTACCATTGGTGTCTCTCTATTGGGCGGGAACAGCGGTGTAGAAGGTCCCTATGAGTTGGGCATTGATTCAATACGCGCGGTGAACATCGAGGATGTCACGGACAGAAGTTCTTTAGGTGCGTCAGCCGCATATACCTTGTGTATCTTTCTGATTATCCATCTGTGTCAGAAAAAATGTCTACAGAGGGTACGCAGTGGCAGAGACCGCCGGTGCTATAGTCTCTACAGGGCCGGGTGTTGCCATTTTTGCATGTGCCATACCTTACTTACTTCCGGCTATTAACATCCTCACCTATCCACGAGCATCCGCGCTAGGTAGTCTGTGTCATCATTTTCGGCGGCGGGATGCATGCCGGGTTTACACCGCTTCTGCGCCGTGAAGCATCCACCATGCGGGCGTCTCCAATAGTGCCAGGAGTCGTCAACCGCAATGAAGTACACGTAAGTACGAGGCAGGAAAATTTAATTCCATCTACTTTTGCCTGGAATTTGTCCATCATACCCCGCACGATTATCGTCCCGGCCACAGGTTCAGTGTCCAGGCATCGGACCCGTCATTGCTGCACGCGACGGATGCACACATCCACCAAGGCTACCAGGGAGGCTGTTGCGATGTTGCGCGTGGCACAAGTAGCGATACCTCTGGATGATAGGGTGTGTCGACATTATCGGAAAGGTACGCATACATCATGATATTTGTTGGAGTGCCTCCCATCTTGACGAAACATAGCAGGTATTAAAGCAAGTGGCGGTGATTGCGGCCAATGGCGGGATTGGTGACTTACCACTCTGTCCCAGCGGTTGAGGGAGTACTGCGATTTGAACACTACCCTTGCACATTACAAGCCGGCGATGATCCAGGGTACGATGCCCACATTTCCGTCTATCTTTCGGTCGTTTAGCCTCACGTTCTTGCTGTTCTTTCCTACCAAGATCGCTTCTATGTATAGCTCCGCAGGAAGAACAGGACCATCGCTCAGAACTTGAGTCTGGACGCCAGGCGAACTCCATAAGCCACGGTTGCAATGACCGACAGCAGGTTCAAGTGGATGCTCATCGCGTGGTTCCGGGAGAACGCCCTGTTCTTCAGGCGCATCTCCTCACTGACGCCAGACGGATCGTCGTGCTTCTTCCCGTCCCTCGTCTCTGCGCATCATCGTCAACATCCAGCCGCCGAGTTCACAGAACTTCCGGTCGAGATCCGAGATGGGATATGGGACACTCACCCTGGTGGATGCGCGCAATCATCGCGGTAGTAGTCGCGGGGCCATACTTCGCCAGGTTCGCAAAGGCCGTCACCCCAGCGAAGGCGAGGAGGCCCGCGTCGAGGGGCTCCTGGCAGAGAGCAAGGACGCTCGCGGGCGGGTACGTCAGGGCGGTGGCGACGAGCAGGAGCGACTGCAGCCGGAAGTAGGCCGGGAAGACCTTCTTCTGCAGCGTGGTGAACGCGGAGGTGGGGAGGGCGAGGTAGGCCACTTTGGTGATGACGAACGTCTACCGGGCCGCGGGGGCGCGGTCAGCTGTGGCTAGTGGTGTTGATTCTGAGCCTTTGAAGGAATGACGCACCTGGTAAATAGTCGTGCCTAGCAGAATGCCGTAGGTGAGGAGGTGGGAAGCAGGCAGGATCATGTGAGACATGGTAGACACTCGGTGACTGAGGGCTGCGACGATGGGTTGTCAGTATACATCAGTGGTGAGCCAGATTATATAGCAGCAGCACGAACCGCGTATGTCGCGAGTTCGAAGGTCAATCGTAGTGAGCTGACGCGTCTTTGCGGCAGTACTCCGCAGTAGACGGTCCCACAGTCGTACCTCTCCATCCCAGGCCACGGCCAAGCAACGTGTATGGCTGGAACGCCCTCTGATACTTGCAAGTCGTTAATGACACAGCGCGGCAGCGATGCACGATCGTTTTTGTTTTCCACCTTGATCACAAAGTGAGCGGCCTCCACCCGACAGAACGTTATCGATTGCGACCTGCCGCGGCAACAACACTGATTACTAGCTGTATGCGTTGTCCAAACAAAACCTCAGACACGCGCGCGAAGACCACAAATGCTTAGCTTACTGGGGGGTCTCACGCGGTTAGGCGGTGCACTGCGCGCGGGCGGTCCAAATATTGGTGTTAGCCCGTCCGAGTCCGCGATTACGGCAGCTATGTACACTGGCAGTACTGATGGGCATCGATGCGCTGCCGTTACTCCATACTTAACGTGCATCCACCGCTAGCTCTGCGATATCGGCAAACACCACTGAGGCAAATAGAGCTCGAGCACGACTTTGATAAAGCCGACTACTTACACGGCGTAAGGTAGCTCAGGCTGAATGATAGGGAGTGGGAGATAGAACTCAGAGGACGAAAAGCCTTGGGAGAGGGCAATGGGCATCCACTGGATGCGCGCGCGGCGATGATTCATGACGCGAATGAGTCGCAAGACACGGCAAACGAACAGGGGATCCTGGCAATGGAAGGGACTTAAGGCGAGGGTCACATCCTTGAGGGGTGTGGCTTCCGTTGGTGGGAACGCGGAGGTGTCAGATATGCAGGTATGTAGTGCGTCATCGCGAGGACGTTCTACTACTCGGTGCGAAAAATAGCTATCAGCGGCAGGATGGAGAGACATCGCTAAAACCATCCAGCTGGGATGCGGAAGCACCGAGCTAAACACCGGGTGAAGAGAATGGACGGCGACACATGGACTTGGGGGGGGAGGTGGGATAGATTTTGGCACTAAGTAAGGCCACGAATTCGAAGGTCACAGTGATGTTGGATATGTATATGTACAAGAAGTTGCAAACGACCACCAACTTAGCGGATGCTTACTAAGCATGGGCACAGCCGACTGCATGCCATTGCCATCAACGAGTACAGTAACCTTTCCTCCTGCCACGACATTCGTCCCGCCCTAGTTCCAACCTACTACGACGTGCATGCACGGGCGGCCCACCGCTTTCCAGTATCACTGTCAGTGCCTTGGAGGTGGTTACGGCATCGGCTGAAACTCTTTCCTCGCGCTCGATTCGAAGCTGCTTGCACGTAAGAAACTCGCGTCGTCCCTAGTCGCGTAGGGCACTCACTTCCAGGAGAGGGTCCCGCGCGTACCTATGGCAGGACATACAGTGGGCTACGTAGGCCGTCTACGCCCGAAACTACGTCATATTGGGGTAGGAATCGGAATGATGAGAATTCACTGACGAGAGCGTGTGTAGCGAGCTCGACGAGGACGGACGGCATGGAAGAGAGATCGATAACATAACCGTGGTGGAGTGAAGAGAGAAGAGGGCAACGATACTGTAATGATGGGAAGAAAAATGGACGGAGGAGGGCGGAGCGAAGAGTGGGAGGAATCGATCCGTGGGAGGCGACGAAATGATTGGCTTGTGCAGGCATGGAGGTCAAAGAAGAGTGGAGAGCTGTATACGTGATGTTAGGAGGGATGGGCGACCAGGAGAGGATATCGAGCAGCCAGAGGTGAGCGGCGTTCAGATTAGGCTACCGCAATTCTTACCATGGTGACGTCCGGTCACAGCCAGGGTGGGCGTTGTGGTTTGACTCCTTCTGTGAAACCTCCCCTGTTTTCAGATGATCCGGATGGATGGGACGGGCGCAGGATGGATTACCTTGTGTGCAAGGTCACTCGGCGCGAGATGGGTGTTCAAACGCCAGCGTATAAGACGCAGAGGGGGCAAGTATGGGAACCTCATCCTCCCCAGGATAGCCTGTTCGTTCACTCCAGCGGTGCGCTCGGTTGCGCTACGATACCCTCCCTTCAAATTTCGACGCCCAAAATACCCTTACTATGATTCCAGTTCTCTTGGTCGCCCTTGCAGCTTCTCTGCCTCTCGCATCTGCGCACATCGGTACGTCCCTTAATCTTTCTATCCAATACCACGCTGGACCTAAATTTCCGCATAGCGCTCTGGCACCCGTCCATGTACGGCTTCAACGTAACCGACTCGACCTTCCCCTACGACAACCGCCCCGTCACACCCCTCCAAGACTACACCTACGAGCAGTGGTGGTTCCACGGACACCTCGACTACCCGCCCAACTCGGGCGACATCTTCCCCCTCCCCGCCGGGCAGCCCGCGGTAGCGGAGCTCGGCTGTAACAAGGGCGTCACTTCGTACTGGGCGTCGTCCGAGGGCCGCACCGACGTCAGCCAGGGCGACAATCCCTGCCCGTCGGACGACGGGAGCTTCCCCAGCGGCGCGATGCACACGACGGGGTTCGACGACCTCAAGGGCTGCGCGCTCGCGATCGCGTACGAGAGCGACGTGTCCAAGATCCAGCCCGCGGACTTTGCAGTCTTCAGCGTGAACCACACGTGCGTGTGGACGAAGAACACGACGTTCGAGGTGCCGGCGCGCATGCCACCGTGCCCCGAGGGCGGGTGCCATTGTGCGTGGTTCTGGATCCACGCAGCCGATGCTGGCGGCGAGCAGAGTGAGTCGCAGGCCTGTCGTGTCTTCTGTTGGTCGAGCACCGTGTTGACGAAGGGGTGGTAGACTACATGAACGGGTTCCGCTGCAACATCACTGGGTCGACGTCGAACGTGTCGCTCGCGAAGGCGCAGGTCCCTCGTCGTTGCGGTGCGGACCCGGCCAACGGAAAGCCGGACGCTGCGCCCGGCAACTGCACCTACGGCGCAAAACAGCCACTCTACTGGTTCCAGGAGGAGGACAACAACGTGAGTCCCTCTACGGTCCTCTCGTGTGAGTACGAGTATTGATCGTCTCTGGTCTATCAATCATAATAGATGTTCGAGGGCACCTACTCGCCGCCCGAATACACTGAGCTCTACAACTTCCTTGACGGCGCCCAGGAAGACATCTTTGCAGATTCATACCCCAGTGGTATCCCAGTGCCCGGCCCGGGGCAAACGAGCGTCCCAACACCTGTGCTCGACCCTACTAGTACTAGTGTTGCGAGCACTACCCCCACTGCGACCTCATCGCCTTCTGCGTCCGCGACCTCTTCCTCTTCGTCCGCTAGCCCATCGTCTTCGTCCGCTAGCCCATCGTCTTCGTCTGCTACCTCATTGTCTTCATCCGTGACTTCGATATCTTCATCCCCGACCTCCTCACCTTCATCCACAACCTCCACATCTCCATCCACAACCTCCTCATCTCCATCCGCAACCTCCTCCTCTCCATCTGCAACCTCCTCATCTCCACCCGCAACCTCGTCGCCTTTATCTGTGACCTCGACGTCTTTGTCTGTAACTTCGTTGCCTTCGTCCGCGACCTCGGCGTCTTCAGCTGTGGCCTCGTCGTCTTCGTCAGCACCGCAGGGACGTCCTTCTGGCGGCTTCGGCTGGGGTTGGGGCGGGGGTCGGGGTCGGGGCGGTGATAGGGGTAGGGGAACGGGAACGGGTGGGAGGAATGGCGGCTGGAACCCCAAGACGATCCCAGACCTTCGCAAGGAGCAGAAAAAATCCGGGTGAGTTCCTTATGTCACCCCTTTTCGTACGACCTATCAACCTAACCGTTTTCTTGTCCCAGCATGGAGGCCGTGAAGGTTAAAGACCGCCTCCTTCGCGCCCGCAAGCTACAGCTCTGATCGCCCGACATCACGAATGTTTCATGTTCACGATTACACGCACTCCTCGCACGTATCACGCACGGCACGACATCACGATAGCATGCCATTCGACACCTTCTACCCACGACCATTCTAACCTCGCTTCACGGAGTGAAAGCATTTCTATTTATGTTAAGTTATTCCCTTTGGCTTTTATCATAGTGCGATGTTGTCACGACTACGATTATTAGGGACAACAAACAATGACATGGCGGCGGCGCCGTTTTGGATCCTAATCGAGTGTTGGGAGCAGCCAGAGCGGCAGGAGTAACTCCGACGTGTCCTGACGGGATAGCGAGCCTGAATAAAAGTAGTTTAGAGTTGGTATATGCCCGATCGAGTGGTAAGCAGACTGACAGCAGTATACGTACTAACCTACGGTACACAGCCACTGGGTTTCGGCACAATCAAGCTTCAAGCTTCAGTAATCAGTACTCAGTCTTTATCCCCTTTGAACAGGAACAATCCAGGCTTAAGGAAGATGAGTTGTAACTATATATACAGGCGGACCAGTACTACAAAGATTAGGACGAAAGAATGATGCCAATGCCGGTGTGTTCCAATTCCGAAATCCGAAATCCGAAATTGTGTCCAGGAAGCAGAAGTGACTTACATAGATGAGCAGCTATAAAACAATGCAGGGTGTAGGGAGACCTAGGCATGAAACCGGGCAGGGGGGAGAGGGAGGGAAACGAACGATAATGCAAAGCCACGGCTGGCTTTCGGTGGGTGTATGCAACAAGAGGACGGGCCCGGACAACGATAAGCAATGAACGATGAACGATGGTTTTGAACAAGACTCAGACCGGGAGCCTGAGAACAAGAGCAAGCTAAACGACGTAGGTACGCTGTACAACAGAACTGCGAAAGCGACAAGAAAGGGATTTTCACTTCTGAGACCCGAACGTCGTGGACAGCTTCCTCCTCATCCGCAAGAGCACGCCTCGTGGACCCTCCCCTTCTCCCCTCTCCCTGGCGCTCCCGTCCCTCGTAGCGATGGTGTCGCTGCTGGCCGAGTTGGACCGCCGTGGCGTGAACAGCGTCATCGAGAACCGCCCCTTCCCCCCGGTCTTCCCTACCTCATCCGCCTCCGCGTGCTCCAGGACCGTCTGGGGCGAGGGGAACCCGTACGAGCTCATCGCGCTCTGCGGCCGCTCGATGGGTTCCGCTTCAGGGACAGTGACGAGCGAGGGGCTGGTCACACGCATCGAGCCGAACTTCCGCATGGGAAAGAGCAAGGACTGCGTGGCAGACGCGCGGACGGTCGCGTTCGCGGTGGGCGGACGGCGGTGGAGGAACGGAGTGCTGGTGCCCGCGTTCGTGTTCGTGCTCGGGCTGCTGCCGTCGGTCGGCGGGCTGCGGAGGCGGTCGAGGATGCTGCCCGCTCGCGAGGATGGTCGAGGAGGCGGGGAAGGATCCCCCCCAGTGGGCGAACCGGGCTCGGCAGTGGACGGGCGTTCCGTCAGCGTGAAGTCGGAGAAGTCCGGCATTGAGGAGGACGCGCGTGGGAACCCGTCCTCGATCGCACCGAGTGAAAGAGCTTTCAGGTGGGACTGGAGCGGCCGTGACTGGGCAAGCGGTGAAACGGGGGACACGACCGTAGGGGGAGAAGCGAACACCACGGTAGTAGGGGACTCCGAAGTGAACACGGGGGAAAGCATGGTGGTCACCGAGACCGGCGAGGCGGCGAAGTCCTCGATGAGGTCAGTGGCGTAATCCGGGATAGTGATCTCCCCAACTTCTGCCAGAAGGACGTGGCGAGGGCGACGGGAGACGATATTCTCTATTCGGATGAAGCCATCCGTAGGGGATGAATCAGAAGACAGCGGCGCCTTCAGCGAGGCGAGCGGCAGGGCCAGTGCAGTTTGTTCGCTCGCATCCTCGGAGACGAAGGTGGCGTCCGTCGAACCGGAATTCCGGCGAGAGTGGGTACCATCCAGGGACCTGGATCGTCGCGGACGCTCCTGGATAGGGGCGCGGAGAGCGACGTCCATTGCTGACGAGCGCAGACGTAGAGGACGCATCTGAGAGATGGTCTTCCTCCGGGTAAGTAGGATGGGGCTCGTCGAGGGGCTGCGGCTATGGGTGAGGTCGACGTGTGTCGGGGAGAGCTGCAGAAAGTGTGCCAAGTTGGCCTCCTGACGTGTTGTGCCTCGAGTCGACGGAGTCACAGAGAGGGGCCGAGGTACCTCAACGATGGGACTGCTCAGCTTCGTCAAGAGGTCTCTGGTCTTCTCCGACTGGTCCTTCTTCGCGGCGCTCCTGTGTTCCTCCATCCAGTACTCGTGTTGAAGTGTCCTCAGCTCGTCCGGGGAAAGCGGTTTTGAGCCCGTACCCTCTAGCCGGGCGCGTAGCTTCGCGGCACACGCTTGTGCGTCACGCGCCTGATCGCTGAGCATGGCTGTAGCCTTCTCGAGTGCTCGGATTTGAAGTTCCTGAGGTGAAAGCTCGGAAGAACAGGTCTCAACAGCAGAGCGTAATGCTCTTTCAACTTGAGAATATCGAGAGAGCCTGCGTGAATGAAGGATGGCCGCAGACGGAGATGATGATGGTGACGGAGCGAGACGACGCGGATGCTTAGGAGAAGCCATGGTAGGATTCGGACGACCAAAGGTATGACTCGTGTCAGGAGTCCTGGCGGAAGAGGCGGAACTCGATGAGTACGTATAGGAGGGCGGGAGGGGGCGGGTGCAACATGAAAGAGAAGGACGTGACGTACTTAACGGATAAATAAGACTGCCGATTCGAAGCCAGACGCAGGCAGTTCGCATTCGCCTACGGAGCATGGTGAGGACTGAGAATGGAAGAGTGAAAAATTGAACTTACCGAGGAACTGGCTGGCCATAAAGCGTCACTCTCGGTGACAATGCGCAGACCCGCGGACTTTACACGCCTGACTGTGAGTCCACCGCAAGGCTCAGGGAGCGATAGCAAGCCCTCCACGTCCTCAATGGTGGGAAAAGGCTCCACAATCCTCTCCCCAAGCATTGCGATTTGCAGAGGAATCTACCGCCTAAAGCTGAAGGAACGCAGCCGGATCGTCAGGCAAGGCGGATAGGCAAGACAGAGCACTCACCGGTGACGAGGATAAAGAAAGTATTGGAAAGGAGTGTCAAAGGTGGGGCAAGCTGAACATGACGGGGAGGAGGAGGCCGGGCTCAGGTTGCAGTTGGCAGCATCAGGCAGCATTCCGGTGAGTTGCCAGGGTTGCCAGCGCAAGAGACGCGCCTCCCGATCAGTCTCAAATCCGCCGTTCGAGAACATATGCACACGTCACATATTCCTCTTTCGGCCCCCCGATCTGTCCGAATCAGCTTCTGTCGCTTATAACAAGCTCGTCATGGACGCCTCAGCCTCACGCCTGGCATGCAACTGGCATGGGAGTTCTGGCGTACTAGAGGCTCAGGGACAGGCGTACTTACTCAAACGCCCTAGGTTTGCTTGGCTCTGTTAAATGATCGCTCCATGTATGCAGCAGCCAGGGAGGGTTTGCAGACGACCCCAGGATCGTCCAGAGGAGGGATCAACTGAGAAGAAAAGGGATTGTGAGATCTGGTCTGGACTGGGATGATTCGCAGATGGGAACAGCCACTGGCCCACTGCGACGCGCTCTATTCTGCCGCCGGCGCCATGACAGTCTGCACATGGCGATCATTTCACACTGGGGCGGCGGAGATGGCATGAATACGGTGGCCAGGTGGGACTCACTTTCAATAAGTACGCCCCTTGCATGATCATGATATGCGATCAGTATGCGATGGTCCAATTACATAACAAGACATATGTACGCGTACCGGTACCATGCGCCTCCACTGTGCGGAGTCTGTGCCCCACGCCCAACCCAACCTGGGACGGCCTTCATCATACAAACAATCAATTGCAAGTTTTGACGTCCGCCGAGGTGACAAACTTGACCTTTCCAGGCTTTCCTCGACATGTCAGGATAGAATCGCCAAAGAATCGCGCGAAGAAATATTCATCATCGATATCGGGTCCGATGGCCCTACAAAACGAAAGCAGCATAGCCATTGAAGTATATTGCTGAGTGTGTCCCATCAGGCCTGAATACTAGGGCACAGTCGGGGAACTAGGCTCGGAGGATGCTAAGGGAGGGGGAAGGGTCGGATCCGGGCGGTAGTTCTTCATGAGCTTGAGCAGCAGCTGAGCTTTTCAAGCCACGCGTCAAGACAAAACGTTAAGACCAAAAGGTGTGTGGGCACAGCACGGCGCCCCCCAATTTATATTTTGAACCTTGACATGGCGTACACTTGGCATCCACATCCCACTCACACTCCTGTGAGAACGCGTACGAGGGCGGAGCCGCATTCGCAGACCAGGCCCGCACGGGGCGTCCGAGTCCGCAACATGTCGTACTTCTCCGCGAACATCTGACTTGCTTTCCGACCTCTCTGGCCGCAAGTAGTAATCGATTCTACGCCCTATCGCCAACACGCACACAATCAATCTCGAAGATTGCGACCTCCAACCACTCCGCTACACCCGTTCCACATCCACTCACCGGTGCACCTCCCGCGGCCGCGTCTGGATCACGTACATTGTACCCGTCCACCTATAGATGTGCCGCTGATCCAACTCCGCTGCCGCCCATGGCATTCCTCCCGGTCTATCAACATCTAATGACGCCGAGCAGGATTTCCATTGGATAGCTATGATGTTTATGAAAGCCCGGGAGCCGCCAACTTCAAGCCCCCGGCGCGAGCCTGGTCACGATGGCGCTGTTTCTGCGCGACACCTTGTGCTCGCCTAGGTTCTATCGAGCTTCGCAATCACGTCATTCCTCAGGTATAAAGCCTTGGAGTCCTGTAGACGATGGCCGCACCGCGAGAGCTCACTGCGATACGGCCAGCCTCGCAGCCATGCTCGGTCTGCTATTGCCTGTCCTTGCTCTTGGGCTCTGTGTTGTCGTCCTCGGCCAGGGCACTAGCGGAGTCCCCAACTCGTTCCCCCACGCATGGCCCGGCCAACCAAATACCACGTTCGGTCCTGAATGGCAGAGCTGTGAGTCCCCTTCACTCGAAGCCCAAACGCATGGACTGACCAACGCATCCAAACCGCCTTCAGACTTCGAGGTCACGGAGAAGCTCCCTAACATCACAGGTGCCCTCCCGGCCCTCACCCGCAGCTTTGCGGGCAACGTCCCGGTGAACCGTTCTGGGCACTCCAACGATACCCTCTTCTTCTGGGCGTTTGAAAAGGTCGGCAAAAAGGGCTCCTTGACTGCGCCTGTAGACGTGAACAACACCGATCCATGGATCATCTGGCTGCAAGGAGGGTAAGCGCATGTTCGGATGTTGTGCCTTTGCCGAACACAACAAGTTCATCTCACACATACCGACAGGCCAGGGTCATCGGGCATGATTGCGCTCACGACGGAGGTAGGAGGATCTGCGGACGATCAACATCCTCGTGCCTAGAACTGAAGCTCACACGTCGTACTGCAGAATGGCCCTATACATGTGCTGCCCAACGGCTCCTGGGTGTTCAACAACTTCAGCTGGAACAATCTTGCGGACACTATCTGGATTGACCAGCCTGTGGGTGAGTTGATATGCAGCTTGAGGGCGGGAACGCAAGGCAGGCACATACTGAGCGTTCCACTCTGTTCCTCTACAGGTACCGGGTTCTCGACGTCGGACACGACTGGCTACGGTATGCCTCGCGTCGTTTCTCCGGCGGGCCTTGATTGACTTCTCGCGCGCGCCGGGTCTTCCTCTTCCAGTGGCGAACGAGGACCAGACGGGACAGGACTTCGTGCGTCTTCCTATGTCAAACCCATCTTCTTCGAAATTGCTTGAGTGTTTCTGACCGGAAACGTCGATGCAAACGCTGGCACAAATAGGTCGGGTTCCTGTCGAACCTCGTCAAAGTGTTCCCAAGCCTCGCAACTCGTCCCTTGTTCCTGACAGGCGAGAGCTATGCCGGGACGTACATTGTCAGTGCCCGCCGCGTTGTGTCCTCCCGCTGCTCTTGGCCCATTGACAGTCGTTTTCCATTGCAGCCTTACATCACGAAGCACATCTTCCAGACGCCCAAGCCCCCTGTCAATCTCCGCAAAATCGCAATTGGGGACGGATCGCTTGGATCCCAGGCCACCGTCGAGCATTTGCCAGTCGTGAGCTGTCCAGCCATGCTGTGTGTCGCCCTGACGCCCTGAACGGATCGGACGTCCGTCGCTTTCATAGGTCAACGTCATCGAAACGTATCCGGCCCTCGTCGGATACGATGGAGACGTGTTCAACTACTTCCGCGAGCAGTCAGTAAAGCCTCCTACCCACAACACACGGTAACTCACCTACTTCACTTAGGACACATTTGTGCGGATTCGACTTAAACCTTACATACCCTCAAAATGGTCACTTCCCAACCTTGAACCTAGTCCGGCCGACGGCGTCGTCCGCGCTGAGCGAATCGCTCCTCAACCCGACCGAAGGCCGCGCTAAAACTTTGAGAGAGTCCATCTCTGAGAAGTTCACCGCCGCGCACGGCGACCCCTCCTTGGCGAAGCGGGCCGAATTACACGAGCGCAGGGAAGCGGAACGCCAACAGTGGAAGCGCGACCTCTCCGGGCGCGCGAACGGCACGATCGACCCCTTCTATGGCTGTTCCCTGCTCGACGAGCTGATCGACTACGCGGTCAACTTCACGTTCCCCTGGTGTGAGTCTCCATTAGCCCCGCCATTACGCAGAAACATGCGCTGACCGAAAATGACATAGCGAACGGCGACTTCGACGTGTACGACATCCCCGACGCGACAAGCCCCGAGCCGTTCAAGAACGCCTCGTCGTTCTTCAACAACGACACCGTCCGTGCGGCGCTCCATGCGCCCACGTCCAAGGACTGGATCCGGAATTTCAACTACCCCTTCGGTTCCGTCCACAACCGCTCCATCGGCAACCAGTACGGAGACCCCTCCGTCGAGCCAATCGCCTTCCTCTCCGAGCTCGCCGCGAACGCCTCCGCCGCGAACGTCTCCATCGTCTTCTACTCAGGGAACGACGACTCCCTCGTGCAGCACCGCGGCACGGAGGTCATCATCCAGAACATGACGTTTGGGGGACAGCAGGGCTTCGCGCACAAACCCTCGACGCCGTGGTTCGACGACGGCGGGAACTTCGCCGGGATCGTGCACCAGGAGCGCGGGCTGGCCTACGTCCTCTTCCAAGGCGCGGGCCACCTCGTGCCGATGTGGAAGCCCGCGCAGGCACTGGTGTTCCTGCGCGAGTTCGTGCTGGGCGATAATCTGAACGGGACGGTGTCGGGCACGGTGGTCGTCGGAGGGGAGAACGCGACGCTGGCGAACGACTTCTTGCCGGGCGGCAACGTGATCTTCTACGGTTCGTCGGCGACGCAGTACACGTTGACCGTCCCTGCCGCGTCGGAGTCTGCGTGGAGTGCGTTCATTGCGACGGCAACGGCGACGAGGTCGCCTCTCGATCATGGGACCAGTGACGCGTTGGGTCGTCGGTTGCCTGGTATGACGCTGGGGGTGATTTTGGCCGCCACAGCCGCGATTTGGACCGCGTTGTTCTAGCGTTCATATACAAGGACATTCTTTATGGCTTCTTGATCCCGCCCAACTGTTAGGCATCGTTCAATTGAAAACGGACGGTTCTACGCACCCGTATGGTAGAAATACACCTGCACAATACGACCCTTTGCGAAGTACCACTTTAGCACTACGCATCCTCGTCGAACGATAGCAACTTCTTGTCTTGCTTCTTGGTTTTCTTCTTGGTGGGTTTCACGGTAGACTCGGGCTTCTCTGCGTCGTCTCGACCGTCGCCAACAGCTTTACGTTTCGCGCCCTTCGGCTTCACAGATGCCCCAAACGATAGACCCTGTTGTTTGGGTGCCTTCGGCTCTGCAGACGTAGATCCCTTTGCCGACTCCTTTTTTGTAGCGCTGGCCTCAGCAGGATCGGGAAGAGGTGGTAGACCCTTCGCTGAACATGATGATGAGACATAGAATTACGCATGAATCGATGGTGCATCGACTTCACGCACCTTTCCGTTTCTCATTCTCAACGTCCCTCTCTGACAAATGCTTCCCCTCCCTCAATACCACGATCTGTGGCTTCTCATCCAGGTCGTCCTCGTTCGCACTCCCCGGCTCATCGTCAGGGCGCTCCGGGATGGTTGGACGCTTGGGGATTGGAGGTCTTCCAGAGCCGTCGTATTCGAATTCATCGTCATCATCGTCTTCTCTCCCTCCGCCACCCAGACCGTTTTGAATCCTCAGCAGAAACGCGGGTGTCCGCGATTGGTAGGTGAGCCGGGAAGACAGCTGAGCGCGAGTCGGTTCCTTGTTAGACATCGTCAGAGCGCAGGCCGGTAGACCTCGAGCCAGGTAGTTTCAAAGGTGTGAATGAGATGGAGTCGGGGTAGGGAAGGGTAGAGATCACCTTCGTCGCCGTAGTCGTGGTCGCAGAACGAGATGTGGTTGCTGAAAGCGCCCATGGCCAACGGAACTTGACCTCCTTCCACATCTCTCTCCCTCGCCGAGGCTCGTTCGCGACCTCTCCGTCTACTGTTGAATTACCGGGAATCCAAAATGTTGCGTGCCACTATCGTACGCCTTGCTGAATCCGTGTCTACGCAACCTCTGAACCTTCGTGAAGCGAGCGCCGCCTTGCTGCCACCATTGCCGTACGTCCACGTCCTCCATGAGAGCACTTCGCCTGCTGTATATATGCGCGCAGGTTATACCGCAGAATACTACGAGCACATAGAAACCTTCCCCGCGAGATGAGATCCCTTGGTGATGTCTACGTTAAAGATGGTGAGCGACCTCATTTCACCTCGAGGCAGACATAAGCTCAAACGCTATGGTAGAATTTCGCAGACATAAAGAAACGACGAACAAGGTGCACATCATAGGATTCTTGTCCCAATGGAAGATGTATTTGGATGCCCTACCTGCCGGCCCCGATGGTGGCAAGGCATTCTGTGGTAAACCTCTGGACCCCACAACACTGGAGAAGGTCAGCCGTTTCGCCTTTAACATCTAGTTTTGGGATTAATTCTCGTCATAGATGTCCGCTGAGCAGTTGGGTCAACTGTATGAGGTTATGCACGTTACGAAGGACGTTTGGAAACCTGTAACTGCCGAACAAGACGGCAAGGGTCCCTCAAGCAGCAACGGCACATCATAGTGAAGGGTGTATGCCCTTCATACCTCGCTGCCATGCGGATACCTTGTAGACGGTATGGCTTCTTTCCATCACAAGAGCAATCCCCGAAGTCCATTGACCCATCTCTGCAGCATTCATAGAGTAGCATACAATCTCATTGCGCTCGGTCAACACCATTGTCCGACTGTCGCCGCAGCGCCGTAGACGATTCGGCCACAACCGGATGTCCTAGAGTCAAATTGGAGTCAAACGCAAGAACGGTTCGGCACCTCTGCATCCGTCAGCTCCACAACCTATATCGATGTACGTAATTGAGAACACAGGCGTGGGTCATGCGGCGTGGCACGGGTGCTCAGTAATGTCTCCCGTGGTCGTGCCTTCCGATGCGTTCGCAACGCCAGGCGTCCAAGCTTCCCGAGCTCCTCCTCCTTGCCTCTCCGCGCTCGTCTCCGTTCCGGCCGGCACTATCCCATGAACTTGATACTGCCATCACGTGGGCGTTCCCTTCCGCGTAATCTGGCCCTGAGAGTACAGAGACTCCTGTGAAGCTGACTCCGATGCATCATTTACATCGTATATAAGGCTAGCTCGATGTCGTCCAGAGTCTCTCACAGACCTCCCACTCCACAACCCTCGCTCACCGTTCTCAACAGTCGCTATCATGTCTCAGCAGACCTTTGTGAGTACTCCAAGGTATCAGAATTGGGCGTTTCGCTGAACACCCTTCGAAGAAAATCAACGCGAACGCGGAACCATATGCCGATCTCCCTTCAATCTGTTCGCAGTTGCTCGAGGCAAAGGCCAAGAAGGGTTCGCAGCTTGCATCCTGTCTCCAATCCTTCTTACTAACCCGATTCGCAGGCCTGACCTTCGATGCCATTGGCAAGGCCATCGGTCACGACGAGGCTTGGGTTGCCGCACTGTTCTACGGACAGGTGCACTTGCTGGTGCCTACTTCCGGCGCCCCCTCTGATCCATCCGTTTATACAGGCCAAGGCCACCAATGAAGAGCTGGCGAAGCTTGGCGACCTGTTGGAAATCCCGTCATCCAACCTGACTGCTGAGATCGGAGATAACTGGTTCCCGCGCCGAGGTCTTGGCCCGGTTCCTCCTCAGGATCCCCTCCTCTACCGTCTATTCGAGGTCTGTCGTCTTGCCCGCAGTGGATGTCTCACACATACTGATGGGTCGGTTGTGCAGGGCGTCCTCGTTTATGGCACCCCAATCAAGGCGCTCATTCACGAGAAATTCGGCGACGGTATCATGTCCATGATCGACTGTAAAGTCGGCGTCGACCGCAAGCCCGACCCCAAAGGCGATCGCGTAGTTCTCACGTTCGAGTGCGTGTCTCATCCTCCCATGCGCTTGCTTCCACACATATTCAGTTGCTGACTGAATTGTATCCTGTGTTTGCAGTGGCAAATTCCTCCCCTACCTGCGCTGGTAAACTCTCCGCCTTAGGTGTACCAATAACTTCATCGCTCCACAACGATGTGACACTATCGGATGTAATCTTGTACAATTCTACCAGATATTCTCGATATTCCTGTTCGCACAGGTTTACGGTTCTAGTCTTACATTCAGGTGTACAGTGCTCCCATCAGTCATCGTCATCCACGAACCTAGGCGACTTCGATTGCGAAACCCATCGCCCTCCTGCCAATCGGATTTTCAATGTCATCCGCGTTCCCAACGCCCACACATTGAGCCTCGCCCTTGTTCGTCGGGAAGTCGGGCGGCGCAACACCTTCGAGGAAGCTCGTCTTCTGTTTCTCCACGTATGCAGCATTGATTTCCGTGTAAGGCATTGCCGGGATGTACATTACGGTCGAGTCCTCCTTGCCGACGTGCTGCTTCTCGACGGCGTGGATAACGTCCTGAATGTTGGAAAGCTGTTAGCGTGGAGGGCAAGATATGCAGAACAAACACCACGAACGGAATGCCAGAAGACCATGTCGCCAGGGTAGACTTTTGGCACCGAGACCATCGTCTCGTCCAGCCTCAGATGCGGGTGTGTCTGCGTGTTCGGGCGTGGGCCAACGAACGCTTTCCCATACGAGTAGATGCCGTGGAAATCCGGAGACGTAAAATCTGTTCTCTCTTCTCGTTAGTCTGGGCAGTCAAGACAGGCTGCTGGAAAACCATACCAAACTGCCAATCATTGGGATCGAACGAGTCGGGCTTAGCTCCCTCCTTCGGCGCAAAGAACGGCCGCAAGATCATGTACGGGTTCGACAGCATGACGTTTGGGAACACCTGGAGCGTACCCTCGTTCGGCGCAGTCTCGCTCAGCGCGAGCCAGCCCTGGTACGTCCTGAACACAGTCGCCTTTGAAGATTTCTCGTGAATTCAGCGCTCCGCGCTCAAACGATAACCTGAAATAGAGGGGAATACCTGGTTCGGGCGGCCATAGATCGAGCTCCTGGCGTAGACGCGGTTCTTGAGATCGTACGGGTCGTGGGTACGCCAGTTCCCGTTGAAGATGTCATCGAAGCAGTTACGGAAGGCTTCGTCTTCCCAACGCTCGATACCTCCGCCTATGTCACAAGATGCGATAGTTTACAAACTGAGTTTGTTTTGGGAGTTAAATGCTTACCGTCGACGTGGGGCGGGTGCGCGTCCCATTGCACGCCGGGCTTGCGGATACGGAAGCGGTCGGCATACATGAGCGGCGTATCAAGGTCAATGCCTTCGAGTTTCTCGTCGTTCTTTGTGTGATACATCTTGTTCAGCCACGTCGTGGTCGAGAGGAGGTTCGGGTGAGAGCGCGCCCGGATCTGCGACTTCGTCCAACTGCAACAGTGCGCCGTGTCAGCGTGCATTCCGAAACGCTACCAAAATTGAAAACACAGACTAAAGCTGGAAGAATTGCTTGTCTTCCTCCGGAAAACCTGTCAATGCCACCGGTCATCTGGCGTTTAGTTCCGCGATAAGCAACAACGAGGAAGGCAAAACGACTTACCGTCAACCGGGTTCTTTGCGACGTAGTCGCGCAACCACGCCTGCCAGGTCCGCGCTTCCTCGTCGTCGACAACGTCGCGGATAACAAGACAGCCCTTGTCACGGATCTCCTTGACACGCTCCGGGCTCAAGCTCCCGAGTTCGCTGAAGTTGACCTCGGGGACGTTCTGTATCAATCACGAAACAGCGACGTCAGTGTATTGCAAGAAGAGTTGGCTTGCGCCATCCGAGTATTGAACTCACCGAGGAGCCTTGTGTGGCGATCTCCTTGGTAACTTTGTCGAGCTCAGCCAGGATCTCGCCCCACGCCTTCGTCACACGGGCCTCGAAGTCTGGGTAGGACGCCACGATCTCCCTCTTCAACTCGCTGAAGCGAGGGGGCAGGGGGCCGAACTCCGGTGCGGTTGCCGATGGGTTGTTGGCCATGGTGATACGTACGTCCTCCTCAGTGGCTGTAAAGTTCGAGAGGTCGGATGGGGTGAGGGAACGCGCTGCGGTCTCCCGAGCACTCCGCCCTGTTTTTATAACTAGACGTGCTCTTTACGCGCCCTTGATACCAAGATAAAGATCGAAGACTGGTCGGATGCCGAACGCCATCCCACGCAGGGATATACTCAACGGAGTCACAGGGTACCCTGCATAAGGGGAGGACGCGATCACGAGGGGACACTCTGCCATGACTGTGGACATCGTGTACTTGATCGTGTACGAAACTACCCTTGATAATGGTCGCCAGTGCGGCTATGCACGGAGACGTACTCATTCTGAAGTTCGCGGCTCCCTTAACGGTGCATTCAAGCCTTATCTCGTATCCGATTCACTACAAGGAGGGTCTCGTGAGAACGAGTGAATGGCCTTTTTCAGAGAGACTGACCTCAACTGCGGAATCGGCTCCCTTGCGGAGAAATGTCGGTAAATATTTAGCGCCTTTGGATCCTGAGTCCTGACCACGGTAAGAGAGCTGCAGAGAGCTGCTCACCGCTCGGGCTCGCATACTTACCTTACCTTGAACTTGCCTGAGCAACTACAAGGTGTCATTAAACAGTAAAACAAAGGCACAACGAGATGGAAGGAGAAAAGGGACGCACCCATGTCGTTGAAACTGGCGAGCGATTTCAAGATCTGGCGCGTCTTCCCATGGAGGTGCGGCATGACGAACATGAGCCTGAGGGCCGCCTGAGGCTGGACACGGCGCTGGTGACGCGAACTCACGCCGTCCGCGCCGTCCGCGGGCGTATGAACTCCAGGGTTCCACAGATATAGGCTAGGATTGTTAAAAGGTAGGTCAAGATATGCAAAGACAATTAATGTGGCTTGGTGAACGAAGCGCTGTGCGGATTATAGTCATGACAATGTGCAAACGGTAGACAAAATAGGACACAAGGTATGAAATACCCTAAACACATCGTTATTCTTCAAATTCTGGCTCCCCGCCGATCTCTTCGGCCTCTTGTGCATATTGCGGTTGTCCATAGGTTGCGCTGACCTCTTCCTCGAACTCTTCTTCCTCGATGTCATCCACGGTGGCCTCCTGGTACTGCAGTGGAACTCAGTATCACCAGGACAAACCAGTCAATAAGCTCATAGGCTCGTACCTGCTGGTATTCAGCACTGTCAAGTCAAAGTTGGTCAGCAACTGTGTCCTGACGACATCCATGACAGGACATGAAACTCACATCAAATCGTGCGTATTGCTCTCGGCCTCTGTGAACTCCATCGGGTCCATACCCTCGCCGGTGTACCAGTGGAGGAACGCACGGCGCTTGTACATGGCGGAGAACTGCGCGAGGTTGCGAGTGAACAACTCCTGCACAGCGGTAGAGTTCGCCAGGCATGTCCCGGCTTGCATCTGACCGACCGGCGGGACGGAGCAGAGGGACACCGAGACGTTGTCCGGAATCCACTCAACAAATTGAGCAGAATTCTTTCTCTGTAGGTCTAACACCGCTTGCTACTGGAGAGTCAGGAGGGTATTGCAAAAGTTCTGGCTAGACAGACGGACTAACCTCTGCCTCTTGTGAGGCGACTTTACCCCGGAAGATGGTTGCTGCAGTCAAATAACGCCTTCGGACTAAGTTAGTCCAATTGCAACCGCAGGGCCGGAAAGTCGACCCACCCGAATCGAGGATCAACCGCCACAAGGAGGTTGTGACGGTCAAATAGGGCGTTGGTCAAATCCTTCACGTTCCAACGGTGGAACGCCTTCGCCTTGGGATCGTAGAAAGGGGCGTAGCTTGGCATGAGGAAGTGCAACTAGTATCCCAGTAAGATACACAGTGCAGCACTGAATCATTGAAGATACCTACACGGGGGAAGGGGACTAGGTTCATAGCGAGCTTCCGCAGATCACTAGCCTGTAGCATTAGATAGGAACTGGGGACCCAAGAAATTCAGACGCACCCATTCAACTGTCCAGGGAATCGCAAACTCGTGGTGACACCGCACATGACTTGCGATACGACTGTGTTGAGGTCGTCGAACGTAGGCAGTTTGACCTTCAGTGTACGCTGGGTCACATCGTAGAGTGCCTCGTTGTCAATGCAAAGCGTCAGGTCGCTGTTCTCGACAAGCTGGTGAACCGAGAGAAGCGCGTTGTAGGGCTCGACAACGGTCTCAGAAACCTGCCACAATGTGCTATTCAACATATTGAACCCCATTGTTATGACGAGCCCAACTTACCTTTGGAGACGGTAGGATGGAGTATGTGGCCAGCATCCTATCGGGAAATTCCTGCAGTATTCACATCAGGGGGCAGAAAACACGTTTGAGAAAGCAGACAACTTCTCGGAACTTTGACAACAACAGCGAGCCTAGCCCTGCGCCAGTACCGCCACCGAGAGAATGAAGGATTTGGAATCCCTGGAGCGCATTGGTGTCTTCGGCTTGCCTGCGTACGATGTCCTAGATGAGTAGCGCTTTGAGAGTACGACAATTTGTGATGGGGGAAGAGCGTACCAGGATGGAGTCCATGAGCTCCGCCCCTATGGGACCCTTGAGCCCATCTCAAAATGCAGCAGCTTAATCACACAACTCACCCTCAGTATAGACTGAAGCATCAATCGAAAGCATTAATGGTGACATCTGAAGCCAACTGTAGGAACACTCACAGCCTTTCGCCCAGTTGTTTCCCGCACCAGACTGTCCCGTGATGTAGGTATCCGGGCGGTAGAGCTTCCCCAAGGGGCCTGAACTGATCTGCCATCCCCGAAGGTTACGATGCGTGTGGGGTTGGATTGCCGAGCGCACTCACACGATCGGTGACGCCCTCCTCGAGGTCGATCTGCACGCTTCGCGGAACATACTTCATCGACAGGCCGGCGAGCTCTACCTCCGTGAAGAATACACCAACCTGCGTGGATGATAAGTGTCGGGTTAACCGTCGTTGCATGCGAACGCGAGAGACGCACCCTGGCGAGTTGTTGTTCATCTTTGCCCTGGTAATGCTACCCCGCACACGCCAACTTCAGCCCCCCCCGGTCTTCCACAACAGGCATGGATCGCGACGCACCCCATCGTCGTCCAGGCCATGCTCAGCCAGGAGCATCCGCCAGAAGCGCTCCCCGACCTGATTTCCAGCCTGCCCGCACACACATTAGCCCCGCGCGTCGGCAGCATCCACACAGATTGGCATTACCTGTCCGACCTGGGAGAGAGGTCAGAGTCAGCGAACGAACGCGACGCGAGCGCGTACCGACAACTATCTATTGATACACGCCATAGGGGACGACTCACTTGCACATTGATGATCTCCCGCGGCATCCTTTGCGCCTCCTATCGCCTGTCGTGCGTCGTCGTCGTGGTATCGTCGAAACGTTGGGTCGTTACGTGGCGGCGGGGGTGCGCAAACAGAGAGCGTGGAAGAGTAGGGTGAAGGGCCCTAGCCGTTGAACGCGCGCGGGGGCAATTTATGTGACGTCGCCGTCGAGATGTGCAAGCGCCAGCGAGTCCTGCTGACCCAGAGTCGGAATCGGATGCCGCGTGTGGCTGGGGAATCTGCCTCAAACAGGGTTACAACGCGAAAGTCTTCCACGCCAGCCGAGACTCCTTGCGAGGACTATCCGCGACGTTGAACATGTTCGTTGTGATCGCTTGTAAACCTCGCAAGCGAAAGAGGATACGAAAGCTACAAATGCATTCATCCGGGTATGCAAAGCAAGCTATAGCTACAGCAAATGTTCACAAGCAACAAGCAACGCTACAAGGCCGACGTAGAGAGGTCGTACTATTACATATGTACAGTCATTTGGCCCGTGATGTATCATCTCGGGCTTCGGCTCTGGGCGGAAGCGCAAGCAAAGAAAGCATATACCTGAGGGCAGAGTCATCAAGCATGAAGGGGCAGGTTAGAAGAAGTTCCACAGCCTGCTGCGGTTCTCCAGCCTTCTCGCCTTATGTTTGTGCACGGCGTTGACCATCTTCACGAACGACGACTGTTTCTCCCCTGCTTCGCGCACATCCAACGTCTTCGGGGTGAACGACGAAGGCTCCGCGGACGGACGACGCCGGAAGACTTTACGTTCGCCGGGTTCGCGCTTGCTGCAAAGGCGGGTCGTACTGTCAGCAGGCGCACATTCACCCTCAACCAACGATGCGACTCACCAGTTTGCGCGAGCGGCAAGAGACCGTGTCCGCCGAGATATAGATGCAGTGGCCATCAGTACTGTAGTACTGTTACTCGGTGCGGCGCCACCAGTAGGGAAGTTGAGGATGATGGTCGACGCCGCAGGCGGCACGGATGAGGATAGGGTGCCACTGGGTTGCGCCTGAGTTGCGGTTTCGGTTCCGGCGGTGACCGGTGCCGAGTTCGAGAGCGGGAGCGAAGACGAGGCTGATGATGAGAAAACGCCCGGCGAAGACAACGAGAGGGATGCGGAGCCGATACTCTGCGATTGCGTCGAGACCGGCACAGGAGGCGCAGTCACGGTGACCACCACCGTGCTGAGCACAACCGAAGTCGAAAGGACGACGGAAGTAGATTCCGGAATCGAGGCGCTCGCGGTATCGGAGACAGATGAAGTAGAGGCAGCCGTCGAGGTGGGGAAAGATTCCGTGGCCGAAGTGGTGGAGAGCGGGAGACCCCCCGATCCCTGCACGACTGACGAGGACGGCAACGACGATGAAGTCGACAGCGTAGACACAGTTGCAGAGAACGACTCCGCACTCGACGTCGGCGCGCTCGAAGTTAAGCCCACAGCGGCGGTCGAGCTAACTGCTACCGACGCTGAGGAATTCGAACCGGCGGAGGAGCCACCACCAACCGCGCCGTTCCCCAGGTACGGCGTTGGGACGAACGTCGCGTTCGGACTGGGCGGGGGGAGACCCTGAGGGTACGAGTCCTGGAAGATGTCATTCTGCGCGCCGTCCTTGAAGTTGTACAGATCGGTATAGAACGGTGGAGAGTACGTTCCCTCGAACATCTGCATCGTACGATTGTTAGTCACCAACGTAAGTAAGGGGAGCGGATAGGCTACACGGACGTTGTTGCGCTCGGTCTGGAACCAGTAGAATGGCTGCTTGGCACCGTACGTGCAGTTCCCTGGGGCGGCGTCAGGCTTGCTGTTGGTCGGGTCGGCACCACAGCGGCGGGGCAGTTGGGGCTTCGCGAGCGCCACATTCGACGTCGAGCCGGTGATGTTGCACTTGAAGCCGTTCATGTAGTCTGCAAACCAAAACCGCTGTCAATTTCATTGCCATATGCATCTCTGGAGGAGCGGCGTACTCTGTTCTCCGCCGCTGTCAGTCTGAGAGAAAAAAGCCAGCAGGCCGTTAGCCGTCTTGTTTCAAACCGGTCCAGACGAACCAAGCACGTACCGAGTGGATCCAGAACCAAGCACAGTGGCAACCTCCGGGAGGACAGGACGGCATCCGCTCCGGGACTTGAAAGTCAGTGAAGCGGGTCCAGACGCAGGTCTGGTTAACGCTGAATACGGTGAAGTCTTCTGGCTGGATCTTGGTCACGTCTGATTCGTATGCGATGGCGAGCGCGCAACCCTTCAGGTCGTCAAAACCGGTTGTGTGCATGGCACCGCTTGGGAAAGTGTCTCCGGTGCAGGGATTGTTGCCGGCCCGCACATCGCCGCCAGGCGAGGACTTGAAGAACGATGTCTCGCCCTTGTCACAGGAAAGCTCCGTTGTGGCGGGCTTGCCCGCGGGAAGTTCGAAGATGTCTCCAGGGTTGGGAGGGTAATCGAGGTGTCCGTGGAACCACCATTGGTTGAAGTTCATGTTCATGAGGGGAGCGACAGGGCGGTTGTCGTACGGGAACGTTTGTTGGGTGACGTTGAAACCGTACATACTGGGATGGAAAAGGGCTGGAACGAATGGTAAGTCAACGTCGGATAGAAGGACGCGAGCACTCGTACCGATGTGCGCGGACGCGAGGGGAAGCACCCCTGCAATGGTGAGAAGAGTTGCAGCAAGCATGTCGTTAGTAGTAGTCCTTCAAAGGATAGGTAGGTCGCCGAGTACAGGGAGAGAATCTAAGGGAATCCGAGAGTCCTAGGTAGTCTAGTGTGTGACGGACCAGCGTACGAGGCTCGAGGTGCGAGAACCAGTCTCCGAGGTATCGAAGTCAAAAGGAGAGTGGGCTGGAAATCGACCAAGTCGATGAGGGGGTGTTGTGGGTCCTCGGAGGCGAGCAAGATATAACGACCATCGGCAAGAGGGAGAATAAGATCTATCAAAGGGGCAGTTATTGTTCTCATGGGAGCCATCGTCTAGGCGAGACGTCATGTAAGAACAATACATAGAGTGCACTGTATAAAAGCAGCGTCGGACTCACGACAAAAATCAATCCGCCGTAATTCCACCTCATGGGAGTTGTGATCCAGAATATTTCGAACCTTCCCTGACGACGGCGGCGGCGACGATGAGGCCGGGATGAGGCACAAGTGCCTTGAGTCCACTGCCACTGCATCCAGAACAAGGCCTTTGGGCCTGGCGCTAAATATGGGATGCGCGTCTAAAGTGTCCAAACAGAGACAATTAAATACACGTGGATTGTCAGCGCCTCGCGTTCTACGAAACGTATACCGCGTTCACCTCGCACACTGCAGGTCTCACTCCGACTTTACTGAACGTTTGAACCTCCGCCGAGTCCACTTAGGCAGGCCTAGACATGTATGATCTCAGTAAATCCGACTACCCCTCCCCGGCCGGCCGGTGTGGGATTCCAAACTGGTCCGTCACAGTTCAGCCCGTGGTGCTTCAAGTTCAAGTAATCAAGTTGCTCTCTGCTAATTCTGGCTAACACTTAGACGCAGTCAGTCCATACGGAAGTGGCGCCGCTCCCTGTCCCGATACTGGAATGGGGCACGCGGACTCGGATGATGGTTTCCTGCGGTGCTTGAACTGGCTCTCATCCGATGGAGTTCAGCTTCAGCCCAGATTTTGCCTTGTTCGTCATTTCCCACCAACTCCAGGAGTCCCAGGAAACGTATAAAAGGAGCTCATACCTCTCCAACGTCTGCGTCTACTCAGGCCTCCGAACAACTGGTGAATACTCGTACTTCAAGCCGTTGAAGCAGAACTACCCTCGCCCCGTCGAACATTAGTCACATGCTTCCAAGCGCCGCCGAGCCTCTCGACGCATTCGCCTGCGACTCGACTTTGTCGTCGAGCATGGAAAGCATCCATGGCTCCATCTCCGACCTGCCGCGCACATCATCCTCTGGGACAGAGGCCTGCACATCTGCCTTCGAACACTCGTCTTCGGAAGTAGATGACTTCAGTGTCCACTCAGGCGAGGATATCAACGTGATATTCTCAGACTCGCTCGGAAAAGACGGCGTCGAAGCTTCAGAACATCTGTCGGTGCCAAGGTCGGTCGTCTATTATAGTTCCGTTTCTCAAACCTCCCGCTAACCCGGTGGTCTCCCGCATTTTTAGTGTCAACATGGACATGCGCCAGCGACGAAGTTCCTCTGAAAGCCGCAGACCGTCCTCGGGATCATCCACTTCCTCGACGCCCGAGGACGATGTTGAGGCTGGATATGAAGCGGACTCCGACATGCACACCACCTCACGTCGCACACCAACCCGCAGTCGCCGCGCCAAATCCCGACGCACCAGCGTGCATTACCTTGTGGAGCGCGTCGAGCCCATCATCGAGGTCCTCGCCCCAGTCACTCCCCAAGAACTCGCGTATCTGAAGGCGCACACGAACATCCCCATTCCTGCGCACTACGAGCATCTGCTCCCCAGGGAAGCCGGTGAGGCATCCGAGAAACCATGAAGTGAATACCAGTTCGCCCACATCTGAGATTCTCTGGGACAGAATGATGTGTCGTCGGACGCGCCCAGCCCCAACAAGACCTCGGCCGCGACTCTGACAGCACCGACGAACTCCACCAACCTATGCACCTGTGAGGCTCGCTGACAACGGCGAGCTCATCACCGCAGAGGAGGCGGCCGCTGCCTCGCCCGTGGCTCTCAATTCGGAGTCCGGGATCACCCCGCCTGCATCCTCAGATCATCTTATGAACGTCCACTGAGGCGACCATCTCCACACCTTGCATCTCCAGGACTTGCCTCCGACGCCTGACCTCCGCCCGTGGTTGGCCGTATTATCTGAGGAGCCCTCGCCCATGTTGCTCGCGTCGCCAGCTGTACCACACATCATTCACGGGCCCCGGCCACGACTCACACATGCATATAGGCAGTCGCCGTTGATGCTGCAGGTGGATGACTCTGCTGTGTCTAGCCCCAGCTGTGAATGCAATGGACTGTTTGGACCAACGCCCACTGATTGTGATAGCGAGGGACACTAATGTGACACTGTGCGTACGGACTGTATATAGTGGTACAAGGTACTATGTGGTATAGTGAGATAGTGAGACAGTGACTGCTGCGGACAGATAGAGCTAGCAATACATAATGGCACGAGATCCCATGACAATCGTTATCGTTCATGCATATCATCCGAGGATGAACAGAAAGAGCGCAATCCATATACCATTCAAAAAGGATGCCAGAGGCTGAACGACTTCTGGCGCGTCCGGAACCCAAACAAGCTGTTCTTCTTGGCGTAGGCGCCTTGGCTCCTCAGTCGGCTTCAAACGCACAATCAATGTCAATGTCAGCATCTCATCCCATCCTGGGGGCACCCGCCAACGATAGAGGCACTCACCAAGATGAACACCTGGCCGGGGGCGTCCCAGCTGGTGTACTAGGTGTCCCAGTCGGTGTATTAGGCGTCACCAGCTCGGGGACAGCGGTCTGGTTCGCGCTTGGCTCGGGCATCGGCAGCACATACGAGTCGACGAAGATGTCGTTCTGCGCCCCGTTCTTGAAGTTGTAGAGGTCTGTATAGAAGGGTGGCGCATATGTGCCCTCGAACATCTATGTACCACACACGAGGAAGCAGCGTCAGCCGCTGGGACAAAGACAGCGGGAGAAGGGCACGAACGTTGTTGCGCTCGGTCTGGAACCAGTACAAGGGCTGCTTCGCGCCGTAGGTGCAGTTGCCGAGAACGGCTTCCGCTTTTCCGAATGCGGGGTCGGGGCCGCAGCGACGAGGGACCTCGGGTTTTGCGAGGGGGACGTTCGACGTCGACCCGGTCACATTGCACTTGAACCCGTTCATGTAGTCTGTGATACCATCCATCAGGACATCGCTCACGCATCTGAGCAGACCAGAGCGACGTACTTTGCTCACCACCGGAATCGGGCTACCCCAGATATAATCAGCCTTTTCCTATCTCAACTCAGCAGATAGGATAGGGGATCATACCGAATGGATCCAAAACCAAGCACAATGGCAGCCCCCCTCGGGACATGGCGGCATCCTCGCCGGTACCTGGAAGTCGGTGAATCGATGCCACACGCACGTCTGATTCACCGCGAACACCGTGAAGTCCTCCGGCTGGATCTTGGATACGTCGCTCTCGTACGCGATCGCCAGCGTACACCCCTTGAGGTCGTCGAACCCCGTCGTGTGCATCGCGCCGCTCGGGAAGCTCCCGTCACTTGACGGGCAGGGATTGTCGCCCTGGCTGACGTCGGTGTGGCCCTCGGACGACGCCCAGTACGACGTGAGGCCCTTGTTGCAGGCGATCTCGGTTGTGGCAGGCTTGCCCGCGGGGAGCTCGAAGAAGTCGCCGGGGTTGGGCGGGTAGTCGAGGTGTCCGTGAAACCACCACTGCTGGAAGGTGTAGTCTTGGAGGGGCGCGACGGGGCGGTTGTCGTAGGGGAAGGTAGAGTCGGTTACGTTGAAACCGTACATACTGGGATGCCAGATCGCTGCAAGTGCGTCGGCTTTCCGCGATTGGATTGCGAAATCGGATTGGACTCTGCTCACCTTGATGGCTATGCGTCCCCGAGATGGAGAGAGACGCGAGGGTGAATGAAAGGAGTGTGATAGATAACATACTGGAGCTGCTGGAATGAGAGAAATGGGGCACACGACCGTTCGAGCTCCAGGCCGCGGACACAGTGAAATGAATGCTGAAACAGATCGCGCAGCGGATGGGAGGATGACGGACAGAAAGACGAGGCGTACCGCAAGTGAGAAGGCGAAGGGGAGAATGAGTTCATACGTCACATCTTAATTCTGTCCGTGGAAGAAGGCGGAGGCCAACGAAGCTGCAGGGAGGCATGCATGGCGACAAGCGTGCCGCATTATTGTGCTCGGGACAATGAATAAGCGTCAATGGTTGTGACTGCGACAATGACAAACTGTTCGACGGCGAAGGGCATAAGATCAAATCAGAGCAGGTACGGCACTGTAAGCTATGTGCACGAGGAGGAATTGAGATTGCACGAGAAGAGGATGGCGGTTTGGACGAGCAGGTTGGGCAGCCGCAGCCGCAGGACCGAGTATGTCCGGGCGGGCATCGCCATTTTTGGTAACGGGCGGGATAGGCGCTTAATCGATGCTTTGTGTAAGCGCCAGGTAAGCGCCGCCTGGCTAGAGCGGATCCTAAGGCCCGGGCTTGTCGGACGACGGACATTGACTTCCATCCTGCTTCCATCTTGAAAATCGCTACACCAACGGCCCACCGCATACCACGATGAGCTGGCTGTTCATCTATCAAGATTAAACCCTCACTCATCACATTGGTAGGCTATAATTTGGCCGAATCTTACTTTGATGTCGCCTGGCAGCGTTGTGCCACTCTCTTTGCAGGACGCCACATCGACCGTACCAAAGCCTTTTCAAGTATGCTTCTTACGACGTCCGTCATGGCATGGCGAATTGGAATGGAGTGCCGTGCTTGTATTACTATAGGGATACCCATTTCAACTCAGAGGCAGTTGACAACACAATTGCCCAGTGACCCCCGCACCGCCAGGTCCGACGCTCAAACTTCAATAACACCGGCGGACAGTGGCGGACAGTAGCTATTTACTTTTATCACGCTTAGATCGACTGCAGTTGGCACATGCTCTTTGTTTTGAGCTTTGGGATTGGTGACGACATACTGGCATTGAGCGGCCATGTCCTGTACAAGACCCGCTTTGCCACACCATCATGGCAGTCATATAAGACGTGCCGCCTTCCTCACACTCCTGCCCACCATCATCCATTGAACCCCACGAACATGCCCAAGATTCGGAACCGCGTCGATGTTCATGAGAGCGCTTTCTTTTCGCAACGGTCGTCGCCATCGTTGTCCTGCAGCCTCAGCAACGTTACTCGGGATCCGTGGCTGCTCTTTCCTGATGTTCCTTTGAACCCGCAGGTTGGTGTGGCTCAACCACAACTTTATATACCGTACGCTGACTCTACCACACATCCTCTAGCATCGGTACTGCACTCCTCCACCATTGGATCCCGCGTTTACTGAACGGTCGACAAATGTTCCAGTCGGCTTCCCCCCAAACATGCTCACGCGGGACCCTTCCATTTCCGACTACCTGCCACTCTTCGAGGAGCCTCCGCCGCCGCCGCTACCCGGATCCCAAGAAAATCCCATATCACTCGACGACACAGACCAAGGAAGCCATCAACCGCAACAGAAGCCTCGTGGTAAGGATGTGGCAGAAGGTCAGGCGGTAACCACATCACGACGTTCTCCGAGGTCGAATTCGCAAGCATCGACTACGCGGCGCGCATCCTCTGGATCCCGTGGCAAACCTTACCCGGCCACATCTCCTAGTTCCTCGCCTACCTCAACTGCGCCGTCCTCGCGGGGGGCTCAGCGCAAGGCCAAGACATCCACAGCTGTGCGCAAGGCTCCCAAAACTCCCGCACGCAAGAGGGCCGCGGCCAACAAATTCGCTCCTTCCGTATCCTCGCCGCTCAGCCAGGTGGCCTTCACGGCGTCCACTCTGGAGAAGTCCCTTAGCCCCACGCCCCCGCCTGAGGAGATTCACGGTCGGTGGTACATCCCGCCGAGGAAGCATTCTACCGGCTCGATCTCTGTCACGTCCGAGAGCTCCTCTGACTCTGACTCTGAGCCCGACTACGATGCTATGTACTATTCGCGATGAAGCGTGGACGAAGATCGGGAGATCACCGTTATTGCATCTTCTACGACTTTATAACTTATACCTCGCGCACTGGCATGCGCTCACACGCTCCTTCCCATATATCCCGCTCCTTCTGCATCATCGTTTCCTGACATTATTAGGTTCACACCTCCAGGTCCTAATGTACATCCCTTAGATAATATATGTCGTCTAACCTAGGCTTAGTCTCCCAACTCGATTAATGGCAGGGACACGTAAATCGACATCCACATACATATATATTCAAATACACCTCCATACATTTGCAGCAACCGTAACCGGGCTATGGGCCTCCATCGCCACGATACGTCTGCACAGGGGAAGACAGAAATGCAGCTTGAATCATCATAATGGGCCGACTATCGACGTTTCCACTACATCACGCCAGCACGCCGATGTCTGCGAGGGTGGAGCGTGGAGCGTCGCCCCCGAGTCGGTCGACGCCGGTGTCGCCTCCCCAGGGTGACCTTAGCATCCACGAGCGGGGTCGAAGCCGGTCTTCTTAGTCGCCGCGGTGAAAGCGATTCGAGTCTACGTATCAGACTTGAAAGCATCAGCATAGCGCATAACATCAGTATCGCGCAGATTGCTTGTATGATATCACAGATCGACCCGCAACCCTCGCCCTCACTAACAACGCTCTCCCATTCCCTCGTCTTTATAGATATGCACCCGCTCATCGGCCTCGCGCGCCGATCTTGTCCGCGATGTCGCCCATGCCCATGTCCCGCAAGCGCTGCACGAGCACGTCCGTCCCGCCCGTCTGCGCGACCTGCCCGAGCAGCATCTCGCCCATCATCGCCCCCATGCTCTCCGCGCTCTGCGCCATGTCCGCGCGCGCGTCCCCAAAGTGCGAGCGCATGTACGCCTCCTCGCCGTGCTCGATGAAGTCCGCGTAATACGCGCTCACCGCGCGCTGGTCGAATGGGACGCAGAGCGACTTTCCTCGTCCCTCGGGGATGGGATCGGGGGTATGGGCGAGCTGGAGAAAGAGGGCGAGGGAGGTGTGCGCGGCCGTGCTATCCCAGATGGCGTATGGGATGCGGATGGTTTCGCAGCAGCCGATGGCTTCACAGTCTTTCGCGATCCTGTCGCCGTCCCCGACGCGGAACTGCAGGCGGAGTTTGACGTATTCTCCAGGGTTGAGCGCGACGATACCTTCTTTCGGGTCCTTGACGGCAGGTGGAAGCTCGAAAGCTTTCTTGTGTTTGACCTGCTCAACAAGGGATGCATGCGATGAGGACAAGCCAGGTTCTCTGATGGTTCTGAGACTGACCTCTTGTCCGTTGAAATAGGTAATCTCGAGTCGTGGGGTCTTATCCCATGGGTCGATGGCCACTCCCGCAGCGGCGTACTCGACACTGACGCGAGTTATGTCGACAGTCAGTCAACACATGAACACTAGTCAACCAAAAAAACCCACCGATCGCGGGTAAACCACGCAATGTTTTCGCCCTCCGCCGTGCCTCATACGACGGTCGCAGTCGTCGAGCCGGAGCTGACGACCTGCACACGGCGCGAACACCAGGATAGCATCCTTCTCCTTGCGTCGGTTCTGAACGAGCACGGAGAGGCTGAGGAGACTGTTTGATGCCGCCTTGTACCTGCGGATGATATCCCTGCCTTGCTCGGAGCTGCTCTGGTGCTGCCGGTCTTCAAACGATTTCTCGCTCAATACGAGGAGAATATGCGCAGCCACGCACTCACAGTCGATACGGCCTGAAACGCTGACCCAGCATCCAACGCCACCTTCGTGCCCGTGCGCGAAAACTGGTTGCTGGGGGAAGCGTTCGCCCGACTGGCTTTGTGAGGAATGCGCTGGTGGTTGGGGGGTGGGCGAAGTTCGCGCACTCGCGCTTGTGGCGAGCCTTGAAGTCCGCGAGCTGGCAGGTCTGGTTGTAGTACCGCGCTGCCCTGGCAAGGCCAAAGTTCCCGCAGTAAGTGCAGCTGCCTTGTTGCATTCGTTCCTCTTCTTTGAGCTGATTTAACTTTGCTCGCATGCTCCTGATGCCGGCTGCGCTGGAAGCCTGGAGAATGTTCAGGGGGCTGGAGGGGTGGATATGCTGGTACCTGCTTCTGCTTGAGTTCGCCATGGTAGGGGGAGCATCGTCAACGGGGCGGGGGTCGAGGAGAAATGTTGTAGGAAGGGCGAGGAGGGGATCTATTCAACTTCAAGCAGCTCGACGGCGTTCGCGGGCAAGACCAAATACATCGCGTGACCGGTCGCGTACGCGTTGCTTCACGTGTCCGTGACACTTGGCGGAGGTGACCCGACGCAGGGGTCCATCTGTGTGACAGGCATAAAGTAGTATTGGATTTGAATATGGGCACAAACGACTACCTTAGACACACATGCGAGCAGAGGGACATTCATCAGTATTCATACAAGTAGAACACAGGAACGCAACGGAACCGTCGACTCTAGTACCCACCGACAGTGTACTTCTACGCAAGTCACGGTGAAAAGGCATCCAACACGAAAGCAGAAACGAATATCAATAACTTGAGTCACTGCAGCCTTCGAACATAGAACGCAGACGCGGGTGGCGTAGGACGAGGAACCAGGAAGCATTACTTGGAGATGATAGATATATCGGATAGAGTGGTCAGATGTGTCGACAACGAGAGCTTGTGCGGCGAGTGATTCTGGATGGAGGTCACTGCGGGAGATCCGGACCGCAGGGATGCGAGGAGCTGGGACTCGATGGGACGGAGTCTGATCGGCGCGGGTTGGAAGTCGCCCAGATACGCGGGATCGACCTCCGAGGGCGGGACGGCTGGGTGCAAGGGGATACGTGTCAGTCATATAGAGCTGAATGCACAAGGCTATGGGAAGGCGAACCTTGGATGAACTCTTCTTGGCTCTCGTTCGAAAGCAATTCTAGCGATCTTTGGGCCGTCTCCGGTAGGAGTAACGTCGAGAAGATGCCGGTGAACATGAAAAACGCAAAGATCTCAAGGCTGTGAAACCGACCGGACCTCAATGCGCTGCATGAACCAATAACCACACGAGAACCACGCACATGTGGTCGAGGAACTTGCCCGGTCCTCCGACATCCTTCAACCATTGGAACGCGAGCTGCGCAACGATGGCTCCAAGCTTCCCACTGGCTGCGGAGATGCCATGCGCCGTGGCACGGTAGCGTGTGGGGAACACTTCTCCTGGGACGATAAACGTGGTGGTGTTCGGGCCGAAGTTCTGAAAGAAGTTTGCCAGGCAGTAGAGCACAACGAAGGCAATCTTTCCGCCCGACGACGAAGTCATCTTATCGTACGCGAGGCCTGTATATGGCCATCAGCAACGGCACTTGACTCCCAGAGATGACACTCTGTGCGAGGACGAGCTAGAACCCACGTACCCATCGTCAGAAACAGGACGGTGAGCACGCTGAATCCCATGAGCTGGATCGGCTTGCGGCCCCACCGATCGATGAAGAAGAACGCTACCCAGTACCCAGGCACTAGGCCCGCAAGAGACAGGATGAGGTTGCCGAGGCTGAGATTTCGAAGCGTTGTGTAGACGACTGTAGCGTCCGAGGCGCTTGTCTTGCGAGGTGATCCAAAGCCTATGTTTTGGAGAATTACCGAGGAGTTCAGTCCAAGGCCGTAAAACGCGATCTAAACATATTCATTCCTTGTCAGCCCCCATCTTGAACGTTGCTGGGGGCGAAGGGAAGATAGGCTTACATCCAGGGCGAACCAGGAGTACGCGGTACCAAAGAGAATCTTCAAGTTCTCACATTTTGAAAAATACGTCCTGAAGTCGTGCCTCGTCGCCTGACGTGCCTGCACACGTTGGCTTACAGCATCTAATTCGACTGTGTATGCATAGTCTCGGCCGAGAAGAACGTGGATGTCGCTGTGGGCTTGGCGAACGTTGCGCTCGATGTCCATGGTAAAGCGAGGCGTCTCTGGGATGGTTAGTCGAAAATAGATGGCGATGGCAGCCGGGACGCAGCCGAGGCCGATGATGAGGCGCCATATTTGATCGAGGGATTGAAGGACGGTGGAAGGAGGGTCGTGAAGGAAGGAGTGTTTGTATGCGGCAATGATCACGAAAGAAAGGAGTGTAGCGGCTTGACTAGTTTGAGTGAGGATGCAAATGCGAGTTGACTGGATGTACATACATAATTGTCCCCAGCCCTGATTGGCGAAGACGGCAGTCATGACACGACCTCTGATATATACGGAGGAAAATTCTGAAGAGATGACTGCGCTGATGGGATAGTCTCCACCTATCCCTATCCCCATCTAACCCGCACACTCAGTATAACCAGAGAAAGTAAGAGCTGTAATCTCGGCTTACCACAAACCGCCAGAAAATGAGCACACTGATGACGCTGATGGCGGCACCGGGTGCGCACAGCGCTTGGCCAAAGGTAGCGACCATGATGATCATGAGCTCCATTCCATCTGTTCTGAATCAGTCACCAGCGAGATCCTCGAAGTAGACTGCGGGAAGGCGTACAAATGCGTTTCCGACCAAGCACATCACCCAGCCATCCAAAGAGTAGCTGCCCGAGAAGGACACCGGCAGGGGTAGCGATTTTGATCCCGATTTCCTGAGCAGTGCTGAGGGAGCGGTTCGATCCAGTATCCAGGTCGGAGCCGGAGGTGCCGTGTTCTGCCAGTGGGGTGATAGTATGAGCATGAAAGGAACGCAGGCGGTTAAGAACCGTCAATGACGTACCGGCCCCGTACAAGTAACCCAATATGACTGACACGATGTTGATGGCGAATATATCGTAGCTAAAAGTTGGTGAAAGGTGAGTTTCGCCTCGTCGTGATACGTCGTGATCCAGGAATCACTTACGCATCGGTGAAGAACCCCGCGCCTGAGACGAACGCAACCTTCACGTGGAACCAGCTAAGTATTATGTTGGGCTTGGTCAGCCAGAATCTCCACTGATCATACAAAGCCGGTCGTACAGAGTATGATAACTCACGAAAATGTAGCATTATCTATCTCATGAAGTAACTTTCGTCGGCTCTCGTTCAAGCGATGGACTGCGACCCCACCGGGAGATATTAGGTCGTTGCGTAACGACCGGCTATCCAACGCGCGAGCCTTGCCAATGACATGACTTGTCGACATTGGATGACGACGGATTGGGGACGTTGAGTCGGTGTATGTCAGAGTGGAGGGGCCTTCACGCCCTCATGGGCTTAGTGGACGAGGACGCGCGCTTGCTAGGTCGGAGACGGGGCACGCGGCGGAGGACCACATCCTATGCACGCGCCGCCGAGGCAATACTTATAACGGGCTAAAGTTCAGTCTCTGCCGTCTTCAACACCTCGGCCCATGCCGTGGACTGGTTCCTGGCGCTGGCGGCTAAAATGAGGTGATTCTTAAGTTCACGATGGAAGCACACGGACCCAGGCGTACTCACCGCAAACCTAGAGACTGGTCAACCAGGGCAGCAGATGCCCATCCGTTGGAAATACGACATCTCGAAGATGTCGCGAGGCCCTCGAGTTCTGCTAGAATCGTTGCCAGCACGACGCACAATCTCAGAACCAAACCCTCGATTGTAGTCGCCGAGATTACAAAGCAGACATATGGGATCCGTCCGAGTCGGATCGCACGCTCCTGGCAGCGGGAGTTAGCGGCACGCACGTGCGAAAACGAGTTGAGCACGAAACCTTCTCGGCATCTTTTCCTGCGTATCTATCCAATCCGACCGAGAGCTTCAACGACAAGATTGGTCCTGTGAACAACTAGGGCGGTTAGCATCCTTGAGTGTAGGGATCGGCACGTCCGTCCGTCCGTCCGTCCGCGATATCGAGTGATATAGCGACTGGAACTGGATCTAGAAAGCAGGCTGGCCTCTGGCCGATCCGGCCGCGGTATCGGGCCAGGGATAAATGAACCTTGAGACCAGTGCTAGAAACTTCCCTCCATGGCCTCGTCAATTCACGTAGACCGTCGTGTCACCCTGCCTCCGATAATCGCTCGAAAGTCGATGCCAGCCACTGCCAAGAGAGAACGGGGCCGAAGAATGAGTGTCATCATGATGGTTAAGAGCAACCGTCAGGCCGGCGGCTACCAGTCAGCTCCGGTGGCGCCCGCCGCGTTGGCACGTTTCAAGGTTGGCATGCTTGTGAACTTGCGCAGTTTTCGCTGCCACACACTTTTGACCACTACACACGCAAGATCGCCTCAGTACGACGGTCTCAAAGCACAACTTGTGTCAGGTGCTGGACTTGAATCGACTAAATCACTCTTCGGATCCAGCAACTGGCAGAGTTTCCCTTAAATCCGAGCCCGGTGGTCATCCAGTCAACAGGTATCACCGCCCGCTCAGAATACAAGCCTCGGAGAGTTGCGTGCGTACATCACATCAAAAAGCTACACGTCCGACGTTACGCTGACGGAAGGCGGAGATGAGTAGCAGTGCCTGTAAGGGTCGCATTCGGGCACGGCGTCCCAACAGATCTATAGAACCTGGAAGCTTGGACCACTTCGTTCTGGCAACCATCCGGCCACGGAGCGCTGACCACAGAAGCTCTACTGGCGGTCGAAACTTAGAAGAGAGCTAAAAGCTGACATATCTGGCAACTTTGTGCACTGGACGCTGCCCAAGAATATAGCGGAGCCTATTGAACCCGCCATCGTGGGCTCTGCAAGCTGCATTCGGCTCGCGCGTCGGCGACTCACTACAAGAACATTCGGAAGGTCATGGGCCGCTCAGGTCAGTCAAATCAACTTCATGTGTCCTTGTCTCTGAGTAAACCACATACCGGCGCAAGCGCGCGGGGCAACTGCCCCTTCGGTTGCATGATGCATCCCGGCTTGGCAGTGCTACAGTGACATTCCGTCATCTGGTGTCGCGGTTCGCCGCGGCGGCGATGCGATATCGCTCAAAACCTAGTAGAGTTTCCGATGCGTCGTTGGAGTCATTTCGGCCGGAAATGCCTATGCAAGTGGTGTGCTAACGAATCGATGATGGATATCGAATTGGAGGCGGGTGACACATGATCATTATGATACTGTACCTTGGATGGTAACTTCCCTGAACCCGTGAAGCAAGATGTATCCTGAGAAAACAATTGGCCAACTTCAGCCAGGGGTTAGCAAACACTACGGGAAGTCTACTAGGCTTCCCAGCTTCTACCAGCGAAGTTCATCTTCTTTGAGACTACTTATTCAGCACATCCCGCCGTCCGGACAGAGCATTTGAAATGGAAGATATATTCCATACAATCCCCCTCGTCGCCTAGGAGGACAAGTATTTGTGGCCAGACTCACCAGTCGGCTTTGCTAAGAAGCTAACCACTTCACTGAGGCACAAAGCGGTCTTTGCCGATGCAATCGGTCCAGCACAGCGAGTGCCGCTCGTTACGGACTCATCGAAAGATATCAATTCTTCGAAATACATGGTGCGCCGGTCCCCTGAAATGGATGATCTGCGATAGTAGGGACGTACGTGTTGTTGACGTTGAAGAAGTTTCTACTGCGCCCGTCCAAGAACTTCGGAGTCCACCACCTTTAGACATACACCCCCTTGATTGGATCCCTTGCTGTCCCCGTGGTACACACGCGGGACCAGCCTCTCATCTGGACGCCCATTGAGGTACCACGACTGCCGAGCAGGCTGACCCGATCGTTGGAGACACGGAAGCTGTGCGAACAGCGAGGCACTCCCTGTGACAGCCTGAGAACCACTACGTCCGAAGCAGAGTCCCGTGGACTAGGCTCGTATCATGGTATGGATAATGGGCGAGCCTTCTCCTCTCCCTCGTTTCTTGCGTGCTGCGCTGCGCTTTCAGATTAATGATCTGGAGTTCCCCGCACCAGTGATGCTATTGTGCTTCCGTCACTATGTATCATTCGCACTGTTCAAGTTTACGGGTTGACGAAGGGAGTTTGTGAAGCATGCAGCTGGCTCTCAATCTCGGTGGGGGTATACAAAGTCGGAATGACTACTCTACATTGTCCATAACGTATTCACTTGGCTCGAAGCGACTTGCCAGCAATTAGGCATCCCTGGGACATGACCAGCGTTGACGATACATGACGAAAGCGCCGCGGATGTCGTGTCTACTCATAGATCAGTCATGAACGAACACTACAAGACGGTGCCCCCAAAGGACTCACCCATACCAAACTAATCCGTCGTCTCCTTGATGAGCAGCGTCGAGAGCACACCGGCACCAGCGAGCATGAAGAACGCGAGTCGGATCTCCTACCTAGCGCAACAACCCCGGGACTAATCAGCTCATGCCATGCGCTCCATACACAAGCACCCGACAGACAGAGATTCGGAGAATAACACACTGGGGTGGCCAGAGACCCAGGCGCACCCCCGATATCGGTCATCTTCGCGGACCCGACCTGGAGACGATCGCTCCGAGCTTCCCGCTCGCCGCCGAGATGCCGGTCGCCGTCGATTAGTTGTTCACCGGCTTGCCCATCACAAGACGGCGAGCACGATGAATGCCATGAGCTGCCTCCGGCCCCACCGGTCGATTACGAGGAACGTCCTTCAGGGGCCGAGCTGGGGATATATCCCGCGACGGACAAGGTGATGTTCCCCACGGCTATCCTGCGCAAGTTCTCGAATGGCTCCCGCATCGCCCCGAGGGTGCTGGGGATCATCCTCGACGAGCTCAGGCTGAAGGCCGTAGAACGCGATGCCCAGCGGGAACCACGAGTACGCCGTCCCGACGAGCAGCAGCAGATCTCCCGCCGCACAAAGTAGTAGGACGCGAAGTCGCTGCGCGTCGCTCCGAGTCTCGGCGCGTGCGCGGCGTCGGGGTATCGACAAAGGAGGAGCCGTCGTGAGGAAGTCCTCGACGTCCATGGTAAACCGTGGCGTCTCGGAAATGGCGAGGTGGAACCGTCGCACCGGGGACGCGACCGAGACCGATGAGGAGGCGGCACATGTAGTCGCAAGCCCACGGCGCTGGACAGCTGTGCGTGGTGGAGCTATGGAAGCCGTCGCGATGTGCAGCCATCGGAAAGAAAGGCACAGTTAACTTTGAGCGGCCGGTGCAGTAAGCGACTCGTGAGTCTGAAGTGCCTCTCAACGACGCCGAGGAGGCAATACCATAACGTCAAGCAGCACCGCAACGGTTTCTCTGGCACTTCCTGTCCAAGCCGATGAATTAATAAGCCGATTTCGAAGGAGAGGCCATTCAACTCACAAGTCAGCAAGTAACGGGGGGCGCACTCGACGTGTCCTTGTAAGGCGATGCTGGGATCAGTGACTGGGGGACGCAGTGGCATGGCGGACGGGGCGGACGAGTCGCCCATTGAAGTGCGACAAACGTGCCTGTAAGTTGGAGAGATCGTGAGGGGCGGTGAGCCAAGTACAACGCGAGGCTGAGCAGCTCCACAGTCCAGAAAGACAAAGATGACAGATGATACGGCTTCGGACTCTGCAGAAAGCTCGGTGCTTTTCTGGGCCATTAGGACACAGGCTGTCGCGGAAGGTTTGAGATCGCACGCCGCGGTAGCGGAGCCTGGGGGGAACCACGACCTGAGCCGAGCATGCACCCGAAGGAGCCCATCACTGCGACACAGAAGCGTTCTGCATGCGCGTGGGGGGCGATGTATTTGGTGACGGATGGAGCTAGCATCCTTGCGAACCCCTCATCTTGAAGGAAGGTGATACCCATCGACAGATCTAGAGGCGAAGATGGATGTAGCACGACATCTCGATCTTGAGCTTGAAATATTATCCTAGAGGCACGAGGAACACCCAAGGAACACGGTGAATGAGAACAAAGTTCCAAACTCGGGTAATCACAGAACACTGAACACGGACGCGACTCTATGGACCAGCCTGATCCTGCCGAGATGGTGGGAAAACAACGAGAATAAACGGTTATAGGGATGATCCCACACAAGGACAACAATATACAATTTGTGGCGGGAGGCGATGTCGAGAAGAGAATTGAGAAGCGTGTTTGAACACGAACTCCACTTGCTTCTCGAAATCTTTTCCCCAGAGTTTTTGTCGAGGTGCAGCTGGCCCTTTGACTGCCTTAGAACGGCTGCCGTAGCCGCTTCTCGTGGCGCGGGCCGTAGCTATGGGGCGACGCTACCCGCCTCCTTTCTCTCGTCCGAACATCTTTGCTAACCAGTTCGACGTTGCAGTAGCCAGCAGCCAGCCCATGCATATGCCAATGTCGCGAGTCGGAACCGAGATCGTGAGCAATGCTCCCAAGTGCAGCGAGGAATCGCGATCGATCATTCGAGGGTCCACGATGCAATGTGATTCCTGGTCGGCTAGCCACATCCGTATCCAGATCGAGGACCACCGTGACCAATACCTTGAAAATTTCTTAGTTGAAAGTGCACGACAAAAGGAGCCTGTCAAGCGACAGGAGGATGGAGTAATGGCCCGTGAAAAAACGACTCGCGTATACGTTCAAGGCTCCCCGGGCCAAGCGTCCCATGGACGAGCAGCGAACGGTTTACATGTTTTCCGCTCCGAATGTACTAGCCTGTGTGCTCATCGATCGCGGAGAGGTCGCATTCTCCAAAAGTCCATGATCGGTAGGGATTACTCCAGCAGAGGAATGGTTTCAAGGCGCCACTCGAGCTGTTTCTCGCACAGCATAGCGAGGACAAGATTCAGAGATACATGGGGACGGCGACGGAACCATTCGGTACCTCCTAAGCCTCAACTGCCAACAGCACGCACCACCGTCACGCACGACCACAACGGCGTAGAGCGGTATTGGACCGTACATTTCGCAACGAAGCAAGAACGCAATAAGGGGGATCCATACGACGTACCACTTGAGCCCGACCCCAGGTATGGAGCGGTGGCGAGAAAGGAGGCGGGAGCGGAGACACCAGTACGGCCGTCCTCGTCTGTGCCAGCAGTGGACGAGCGATTGCCGTCGCGCACAGGCCGCGACTTCTTGAGCGCGAGAGGTAGTCCAGGGTAGTCCCTGTATAAGCGAGAGGTAGTCCCTGTATAAGCAATATAGTAGTCCTGGATCTAGGCTGGAATAGGCTAAAGCGGCACATGCACGAAGAAGCACGGTCGTCGGGAAAGGACGTCAAGCCGCCCGCAGATAAGTAGTAAGGCACGGAATGATTGCAGCTTTGAGCCAGCGCTGCCTCTCTCTGTTGGGCCTCGGCAGCGTTCGAAGGAGAGGAAGCTGATGTTGACGAATGTGTGTGGGCGGAGGGCGTGCCGTCGCGGGTTGTGGCCACGGAAGCGGACCAAAGAGCGAGGGGGTAAATTGGACGCGGACTAGGAGAACGCAGGCTGCAGCAGAGATTAGCCGTGAGAACGTGCTCCATAGACGCCACTTGCCATATGCGGGGTGTGGCTATGGAGGCTGGGATTGGTTGGTTAGTACGAACGTGCAAGGAACGCGGCGTGGAAACGCGGCTGAGTATCGCCAGAAAGAAAGTTGCGTCCGCCCAGGCTTTACTCTTTGCAACAAGATTTGATCGCCCGGAACAGCATATGCCGGCACAAGTCCTTCCCCGTCTTAAAAGAGCAGCGCTCCCTCCAGGGACGCCGTCCCGCCAGCCTTTCCCCACGAGCTTTCCTCGCTCCCAAGCTCCCCTCCAGTCTCTCCGTAGACATGGCTTCATACGCGGCCGACAAGACCTCCACGAGCTCCGCGGAAGAGCCCGTCTCCAAGGTCGCCAAGGGTACCCTCAAGCCCTCGAGCGACACGGGCTACGCCCTCGACGAAAAGCGTCGTGCTGCCCTCGCCGAGATTGACCAGGCCAACTTCTCGTGAGCACCCCGTCCACTTCTTCACAACCTCCACACTCCCCATATACACCACTCACGCGCCTAATTACAGTTGGTTCCACATCAAAGTCTGCATGGTTGCTGGTGTTGGCTTCTTTACCGATGCGTACGACATTTTCGCAATCAACATTGCTTCCGTCATGCTTGGCTACGTCTACGGACCGGGTACGTCGTTCATACTTGTCCGTTAAAGATCAATTCTCAAAGGTGTCGGGCCTACAGTCAACCGAAATGTCCCTGGGTCTCAGGCGCTCTCCCCGAACCAGGACCTCGGCGTCAAGGTTGCGACCCCTGTGGGGACTTTTGTCGGTCAGCTTCTCTTCGGTTGGCTTGCGGATGTTGTCGGCCGTAAGCGGATGTGTGAGTGGCAACTATTTTGATTCAATGCGGGCGTGGCTAACTTGGCGCGGAAGACGGCGTCGAGCTCATGCTCATCATCGTCGCAACTTTCGGTCAGGTGGTTTCTGGCGAGGCTCACGCTGTGAACATCATCGGTGTCATTATCGTATGGCGGTTCATCATGGGTGTCGGAATCGGCGGTGACTACCCCCTCTCTGCCGTTATCTCCTCCGAGTTCGCCTCCACGCGCATCCGTGGTCGGATGATGACGGCCGTGTTCGCAAACCAGGGTTGGGGCCAATTCAGTGCGTGTTCTCCTTCCCCATCTTGTCGTAATCTTAGACTCATGTTTCCCTCAATTTAGCCGCTGCCCTGGTTGGGTTCATCATTGTCACCGCATACAAGGACTCCATCCTCCACGAGGACCCATTGGTCAACGCCAAGGTCGACCAGATGTGGCGTATTCTCATCGGTCTTGGCTGTGTTCCCGGTGCGATCGCCCTCTACTTCCGACTCACCATCTCCGAGACGCCCCGTTTCACCATGGACGTCGAGCGTAACGTCACGCAGGCGACCCAGGACGTCGAGAACTTCCTCTCCACCGGTAGCTACTACGTCGACCCCGATGCCGTGGTCGAGCGTGCTCAGGCGCCTAAGGCTTCCCGTCGGGACTTCGTCGCCTACTTCTCCAAGTGGGAGAACCTCAAGCTCCTCATCGGCACGTCGTACTCTTGGTTCGCGCTCGACATCGCGTTCTACGGACTCGGCCTCAACTCGTCGACCATCCTGCAGGCGATCGGCTTCGGCTCCCCCTCTTCGTCGCTCTCGGGCGGCGAGAAGATCTACGAGAACTTGAAGAACATCACGGTCGGCAATATGATCCTCTCCGCCGCGGGCCTCATCCCCGGGTACTGGGCGACGTTCCTCTTCGTCGACCGGTGGGGCCGGAAGCCGATCCAGCTCATGGGCTTCACCATGCTCACTATACTGTTCTGCACCATGGGCTTCGGGTACAACAAGCTCACCGCGTCGGACGGTGGAAAGAAGGCGTTCGTGTTCCTCTATTGCCTCACGAACTTCTTCCAGAACTTCGGCCCGAACACGACCACGTTCATCGTCCCCGGCGAGGTGTTCCCGACGCGGTACCGGTCGACTGCGCACGGCATCTCCGCAGCGTCGGGCAAGCTGGGCGCGATCGTTGCGCAGGTCGGGTTCGGGAAGCTCGTCAACATTGGCGGCAAGAACAAGTTCGTCAACCACCTGTGAGTATTTGTTCTTGCATTGCGGGGAACATGCGCTGACGCCGACTCGAACAGGCTCCAGATCTTCGCGTTCTGGATGCTTACGGGGATATTCTCGACGCTCCTCATCAAGGAGACGAAGCTCCAGTCGCTCGAGGAGCTCTCGAACGAGAACCAGGACGGGTTCATCGAGAGCAGCCGCGCCGCCAACAGCAGCAGGGCATGAGCCGTTTTGGTTTCGGTCTCTTCTTATTGCTTTTCCTGTCCTCACGCTCACTCGCTCCCTCCGATACATGATTATTATTATATCCCATCACGCCTCCCATCCCTCTCTCTGTGTCTCCTCCCGCCCCTACGCTGTGCATGTCTATCGGATCGAACATTCTCTTGTCTACTCATCCAACACTCGAAGGTGTACTTGTTGCTGAGTGTAATGCCTACCTAGAAAAACTAGTGCCACTGCACCGTCTGCTCGGGTCCGGACCGCCGCCGAGTCAAAAGGTTGCTCGGATATGATGGGGTATATATCTACCTGTACTCGTAGCCTATAGACGCGCCATGACGTATATAATGCCTATTCGATTCTCTCGGATTTGTTATTTGGAAAGTCCCATCTGGTTGATGTTGCTTCGCTGGTGGCTCTTGGCTGACGGAGCGTAATGGTGGTGATTCCCGATAAGGCAGGCGCTGTGGATCGTCGATACGATGTACAGCTCCCGGTCCGCCCGGCTACAACTGGCCTTCTTTCGATCGCTCCAATAAGTACCTTAAGTATGTGCATTGTACCCTTAAGGCCGTCCCGCAGGCCGAAAGCTCGAGCCTCGGCGGCGGACAGGAACCCCCCTCCGCTCGAGGCTGGGCCCCGGCCTCTACACTGAGGACACCCACGCGCTCCTAGTAGCATACCCCGACAGGAACCTGGTCGTACTACTACGCCCAACTTCTTCATTGATGGCCCCCACACCAAAAGCGCAGCTCGTGCCTACGTTGGCATTCTCTGAGCCGTCCGCCGAGCCGTCCCATCTCCGCCCGGAGGACACACCCGAGGACAGGATACGCAGGAAACAGGAGGAGAACCTGCAGGTCGTCGCGCACAAGCGGCCCCACAATCCAAACGGTGGACGAGATGACAATGAAATGGAGTCACGGTGCGGGCGGTGGGGTGCCAGAGAGGAGGGCCTCTCAGCGTTGTTGCGCGGCGTTGGGGCCGCGAACCCGAAGTGAGATGGCTGCTTGGCGTGCAGGGAAGCTGGGCGACCGCGCGGGGCATGGGAACTCGTACACCCCTGAGCCTCACATCTGCATGGAACCCGGGATATCCGCTGTACATGGTGCGACGATGAACCTATTCTGACAAGGTTCGACAGTTGCGGCACCTGAGCTTGGCGGGTGGGGGGCTGCCCGAGAACATGGATATGTGAGCTGCTTCTCCCACTCGTCTGAGAGCGGCGAAACCGCGTCTCAGATAGGCTACGTTGGACCATCGAAACCTCTGGGCCTCGGCTGCACCGATGGGACGTCGTCTCGAATGACGTCTTTAGAAGCACTTCGAGGCGTCGACAGATGACCATAAAATGTATGGCAACTTATGGTAGCACGCCCAGGGATAGGTTAAGGATCCCCGATTCCCGCAGCACCATGGCACGTTCGTCCGTCGCGATGCTGACGAACAGACTTGTTTAGTAGTCACCGTACAAGCCCCCAATCCCATGATATATCCAGCGACCTCTCTGGTCTTAGCACAGAGCGTCGCGATCGTGACGCTCCGACAATGCGTTGTTGAACGACGAGCATATCCACTAGCTCATTGCCCAAAATGCATATATGATCGCAGATGCCAAGCCGAGATCTCGGCCGCTCTACAGGAGCAGGAGATGCCACAACCTTCCAAACATTTGCAACTTGGATCTAGGCCCGCGACTTCTTTCGCGATATCATAGAACCCAGATCCAGAATCATCGGATGCGCGCAATAGGCGTTCAAAGGTGAAAATAAGAGCAACGCGTGAGGACAACAGTGGGAAAAGCCCCCGAGAAAACGCATTCATGGTTCAACAAACACTCACCGGATAACACGACTCTCGTCCCTGGGCCTGAACTTGAATAAACCCTAAGGAGCGTGGCCAACGAAGCAACGATAACACTGAAGCGCTGTGTCAGGGGCGAACGTTGAGAAGCTGTTGAAAGGAGGTCATACGCCAGAAGAGCGAGACAAACACGGGGAGCATCATACAGACGTTTGACAGCGCCGACGGCCGCGGTATTACGTGACAGATCTCGTGCGATTCATGTCCAGATCCTGGCTTCTGCATGGAATTACGAGCTTGAGCGACTGAGGACGCCGCGAGCAGCCAGTCGTCTGGTCAGCAATGCGTGCCGAGGTTGTACATGCTGTGAGTATGCCGAACCACGCCAGGGTTCAAACGTTCAAATGTACACTCCGTGTTCCGGGCGGCGCACCATGAGGCTGAATGCATGTTTGAAAGCAGTCCAGTGCTGGAAAAACCATCGTGCCGAGCAACGTTCGTCGTTTGAACTTTGAAACCTTTAGCGGTATACGTACAGCACAGTACAGCGTCTAACGCCCGCCCCCCTTGCCAAAGAGAGAAGTCACTTCGGCCATCCGCAGCACCTATGCCTCGGTAGGTTTCGGCTTCTTTTTCTGCAAATAACGTCATCACCGCGTTCAGCACGACGAATGGGGTTGCATCGTCGTCAACTCACATATGCGACGGTCTCGAAGTCGTATTTGATCCCAGCCTCCTCGAGCTTGCGTTTCCGCTGTTGCTGGCGTTTCAGTAGGCGCACCTCTGCCTTCTCTAGCTCTTCCTCGGTCCTCGGCTGTAGAGTATAGGCCGCATTAGCTTCGCTTATGGGGAAGTGCAGAAAAATTACGAGGGGGGGAGGGGCAGGAATGAAACATGGAGACGTCACGAGCATGAGACGCACCTTGTTGTGCGCGACACGCGCGACGCGATCGCGGGGAACGGGCCTCCACTTCCTGTTCGCTCCAACCCAGAGCTCGGGGTGCACCTGGTCCTTGGGGATGACCTTGCATGTGAGGATGTGGCCCATGAGGAGGTAGTTGTCCATCGTCTCGGCGACGATCCGGGCGACGGACGACGAATCGAACTCGATGAAGCCGTAATGCTTTGGCTTACCGGTCTGCGAGACGTGATCAGTGAAACTATCGTAGAGTCGGATACAGTACGGATGCACACCTTTTGGTTTCGGGACAGTCTGATGCGGGTGACATTGCCGAATTGCGAAAAGTACGCCTTCATCTGGTCCTCGTAGAACCCATGGGGTATGCGGCCGAGGTAGAGTACACCCCGGTCTTCTGTCTGCAGGAGTGAACGCGCGAGCATGAATGGAGCGTCTCACTGGAAGGCCAAACATTGGTTAGACGTACTGGTTTCCGCTTGGCCTTTTCCAGCTTCCGCTTGACCGTGGCATCGTCCTTCGCTATGGTCGGTAGCTTGCCGAGATCGATGCCAGGGATGTCGTCCACCTCTTCGTCGGAGGAATCGTCATCGTCGGACTCGAAACCGTAGAACTCCTCCTCAGCCTCGTTCTCCTCTGCATCCTCCTCCTCAGCTTCAGGCTCGGGCTCAGCGACCTTCACACGCTTCGCCTTCTCCTTCTTCTCCTTCGGTGTAGGCTTAGCGGGCGATGATGGGGGCTCCTTGGCAGCGGGTGCCGTTTTCGACTTCTTCGCCTTGGGAGCAGGCGGAGCCTCCTCGACCTCCTCCACCGCGGTGCTCTTTCGCTTCTTCTTCGTCTCCTTCGCTACCTCCCCGCCCTTGTCCTCCACATCCGCGACCTTCCTCTTTCCCTTTTTACTCACCGGCCCCTCAGCCTCGATCTCGACAGGCTTATCCTCAAGCGCGACCGCCTTCGCCCCTTCCTTCCTCTTCTTGTCTTTCTTCCCAATCGCAACGGCAGCCTGGGGCTCCTCTGCCTCCGCAGAGTCCTTCGTTTTCTTGTCTTTCTTGTCTTTCTTTGATTTCAATGGCGAAGGATTGACGGGAGGGGGAGCAGGCTCTTCCTCGACCTGCTTGGTCTTCCTCGTTTTGGGGGGTGCGTCAGCCTTGAGGTCCTGCTGGGACTTCTTCTTGGCGAGCTTTGGCGCTTTTTGCACAGCTGCCTTTGCCATGTTGACGTAGTGCGAAAGGCGTGGAAGGAGGGAGCGGGATTGCGAGACGAGTAAACTGCCAAACGACGCACACCAAAAATTAAAATTCGGCGGATGTAGTATAACTTATAAGCGCACAGGATGGATGGCCACGTGGTCTCGAGATTGGACGCGTTCACGCGCGTCGTCCGCGCCTCTCTCTTCGCCTTCAACGTTCAACCTCGATCCCCCCAGCCTCCACCCCGTCGCGCCCCCCGATCTCAAAGACCCCCACAGTATCTCTGACCTCGCATAGTTTCAACTAGTCGCGCCATGGCCGCTACGCCCCCGACGGGTTTCGCGATCCCTCGGCCCCCCTCGCCCTCGGGCTCGCGCACCAACAACACCAACCACCCGACTGGACCCCGCCACTCCATCAACTCGTCCTTCTCCTTCGGACCCCAGCCGCTCCTCAACTCCCTCGCCGACGCGTCTGCCAACGCGACCGCGAGCAGTGCTGCGGCCTACTCGTACTCGTACCTCGACCCGAGCCGCTCCATCCTCCAGACCTCTCCCTTGCGTACGTCGCCCCGGAAGGCTCGGAGGACTCCGAAGAAGATCGGGGCAGGCGGAGGGGCGGGGGGCGGCCGGCACCCGCTCGCGAACGACACAACAGACGTGTTCCAGGACCAGGACGACGCGGACGACGAGGGCGACGGCGAGGACGGGGACGGGCCGGAGTGGGGGATCGTAAACCGCATGCGGCTCTGGAGGCACGACGCGCTCATGCAGCACCTGTACGACACGGCCGCGTTCTGGGGCGACAAGATCGTCAGCTGGACGAGTGAGTGTTTGTTTGTTTCCCTTCGCTCGCCCTCCGTCGTCGTGCCGGTGCCTTGACGCTGGGTTGCTTTCGCGATAGACGACCCGAACGACGCGTTCTGGCTCGCGCAGACGTACTTCCTCAAGCACGAGTACTCGCGCGCCGAGAGGCTTCTCACGCGCCCGTTCCCCACCACCCCGCCCAAAGCAGGCCCGCTCGCGCCGACGAACGGCGGCACCTCTCAGCCGCCCTTCGCGCCCGCCGCTGCGAACGCAAAGGGCAAGGGCCGAGAAATGCCGCCGCCGCCTTCGGCCATCGGCTTGGGGGCTGGTGGGGTGCTTGCGCCCGGAGTGCAACGCCTGCCGATGGGACCCGGCGAGATGATTGACGTCGCGATTCAGTACGAGGAGGGTGTATCGCGCTTGGTCGACATGAGTGTCGCGTGCAGGTACCTCGCTGCGCAGTGCCAGATGCGGCAGGGGAAGTGGAGCGACGCGCTGGAGATGCTTGGGGAGTCTAATCCGTTCAGGGACGATGATGGTGAAGGTCCGCAGGTGCCGAACGTGGATGGGGGCATAAAGGTATGTGCGGCTTAGTCTTTGACCGTTCTCGTGGGCCTGACAGTCGAGTGTAGATCGAAGCGTCGATGTGCAACTTGCGAGGACTGCTCATGCTTAAGCTCAACCGAGGTGACCAAGCGAAACAGTGCTTCATGGAAGCTCTCGCGCTTGACGTTAAGTGCTACGAGGCATTTGAGCAGCTCGTCAGTGGCGAGATGATGACCCCCGATGAAGGTATGTGTTCTCCTTTACTCCCCCACACTGAGGACTATTTGCTAAGGCTTTGCGATGCAGAATGGGAGTTTGTGGCACATCTAGCGTACCGCGAACAAACACCCGCCGACGCGGACTTCGTGCGGCTGGCGTACCAATCACGACTACGGAAGTACAAACACACTGAAGAACATGCGCTCATTCGAAAGCGTCTCGTGGATGAGTACGGACTTGGAGACAACCCCGACGTTCTATTCAGCTTCGCGGACGCGTTATACACTCAGCTTCGTTGGGCGGACTGCTTTGCGGTCACCTCTCGGTATGCGCTCCCTATTCATCTGCTTCAAGGCTAATCTGATGCCGTCCACCCACCCCAGGATCCTCGGCCTCGTCAGCGTGCACAAAAACACGATGCCGCTCCACATCGCCTGCATGTACCACCTCACGCACCTCAACCCCAAGCTCTTCCTCCTCGCGCACGAGCTTGTCGAACGCGAGCCCGAGAATGCCATCTCCTGGTACGCCGTCGGCATCTGGTACATGTGCATCCAAAAGTACCAGGAGGCGCGGACGTACTTCTCCAAGACGTCGCTGATGGACCCACGCTTCGCACCGGCGTGGGTCGCGTTCGCGCACGCGTTCTCGTTCGAGGGCGAGCACGAGCACGCCGTCACCGCGTACTCGACGTGCGCGCGGCTCTACACGGGATCGCACATGCCGCTGATGTTCGTGGGCATGGAGCAGATCATCCTGTCGAACCAGCACCAGGCGGAGGAGGCGCTGCTGGCCGCGCAGCACATGTGCGACGCGGACCCGCTGCTGTTCAACGAGCGCGGGGTGATGGCGTTCACGAAGGAGGAGTGCGTATAGGACTTGTTTTGTTTCTTTTTTGCTGGACTGACGGGTTTTCGTGTAGTTACGAGACCGCTGCGAAGCTGTTCGAGAGCGCGATCGACCTCGCGCAGGTCGTGCAGTCGTCCCAAAAGGCGTGGATCCCGACGTATCTCAACCTCGGCACGGCCCTTAGGAGATTAGGGTGAGACGCAAAAGTATATTCCCCGTTGGTGTGTGACCGCTAACCAGCACTATACTCCCTAGTCGACTAGATGAGGCAAAAGCGGCCTACCAGCGAGTCCTTGAGATCGACTACCGCAACGTGACCGCGCTGTCCTTCATGGGCGTGACACAACACCTCCTCGGTAATATTGAAGCCGCTGTCGTGAAGTACCACGAGGTCCGTTCCCTCCCGACCACTTCTCTTCCTCGACAATTTCTGGCCCTTCCTCTCCCCAACTTCTCTTGCTAACGCGCGCATACAGGCACTCAGTATCGACCCCATCAACGGCTATGTCCTGGAGCTGCTCGAGATGGCACTCGAAGCTAGCGCAGACATGGGCCCCTTCGGCTGGAAAGGCGCGCCAGGCGGCGAGGAGAACTGGGAGAGGCAGATGCGCGAGCACCGGGACAAGGGGAAGCAGGTCGCCAAGACCATGTCCCCGGGTGAGGATTTCGAGGATACCAGCTTGTAGTTGTAGCGTGTAGGTTGGCGACAAGAATGGATCATGCTTCGTCATATTCGGCCTTCTTCATCGTGTCTCGAGTGTAGTGGGCGCTCTCGCCCGGTCAGAGCGGGTGGCTGCCCATGTACCCCCAGGCGTATCCCAGGGCCTTCCCGCCCAAGCCGGGCAGAGGCCTCCAGAATGTCGCTTGGATTGGCGGCTTCTGGCGCGACTTGCCTCTCCGTCGTTTCCGTTTTTCGGCTACTCCAATATCCGCCACTGGCTTCGCTTTAACGATGGGACAGCAAGACTCGGCTACCGCGTGAGTATGTGGCGAGGGCTCGACTTCAACTTCAGGATTGGATTGGGCAATGCGAGGAGGCTTCGGTTGGGTGGCTTTGGTTCTCTCCAGTAAAAGGAGAGGCGCACCCGCATGTGAGATGTCCGCGTGTAAATGCATGACCTCGTTCGGACGGCCGGGAGGTGGCTGACACCGAGATCAGACGAGAAAGTTACGGCCAAAGACGAGGACTCACAACGCGGGGCGTAGTCGACTCATTTATGACCCATGCGTAGTCGACAGCGATGGCTCGCGCACGAGATGCTCTGCGATCTGCTTCCTCAGCGGTGTCCTCCAGCGCGGGACCTTCGGGACTGCCCTCCAACTCAGCCTCGGGCCACCTTGGCAGAAAGAAGGACAAGGAACATACGCAATCCAGGGCTTGATCTTGGGCGCAAGCACTATAGGTTTTGGTTGCGCACTCCCAGAGAATAGTCGAAAAGCTGACGTCGGTCGCGTCCCATGAGGAGGCAGCGTAATACCAATAGGGTGCAAGACGTACAAACGACGGTGACCTCCTCTTTCCCCTCTAGCACTCGCTTGGCGTCTTCCTGCTCCTTCTCAACCTTGCGTTTCTTCTTCCTTCTCGACGTGTCCCCATCATGCTGGCCCTCCACTTGCGAGGCTGGGGGAAGTACATCCTCAATCGTCCTCTTCAAGATGTTTTCCAGCCGCGCCAACATCTGTGCGTGCTCCGGGTCGGTTTGGATGGGTTCGTCCTCATCGTCGGAGTCGCGGAGAGCAGAGCGAGAAACAATAGCCGTAGAGTTGAGCACCGTAAAAGGATTTGAGTATTTAGGAATCATCCTAGTACGTCTGAGCGTTCCCGACCTTCACTTTGCGATCGTTAGATAGGTCACGTGCTGGTAACTTTGGCTTTGAACTCGAGTCTCGAGTGTTGGACGTCACAAACGCTGGCTCTCTGAACTGCTTCCACTCCGTACTTGCAACTTCAGGGCCCCGAACCATGCCTTCCGAGTCCTCCTGCTGAACCCGTTCGCGATCTTGACGCGTCGACCCCCACTCGAAAATTTTCAAGCTCCGAGTCATGTTTCACCCTTACCTCCACGCAAAGTGACAGTCGCTATTGCAGTACCAGCTGTACGCGGTCCGAGCTGATGGTTCGTTGTCACAACGGCCAGCTGGCAGCCCATGTATCGGCAAGCTAGGTGAGTACATACTTGCTTGCTTTGAGTTCGCCATCCACCCATCCTGGTCCTTGTGTAGTTCGGCTACGTTTTCTGTATGCCCGTCCTTAATCCAAAAGACCGCATGTCAGGTGAGGCGTTTTGGTTCTGATCAGTGTGCTTCGAGGCATTGGCCCTTTCGTGACCTCACCTTTGTGCGCAGAGATGCAATAGCCGTAGCCCGGCTCGCTTTCTGCAGGCAGAATGTATTTTCTCCTAGCAACGCTGGACCACGTTGCCGTGAGCGACGCGCTATGTCCATCTCGCTTGACAGGATTCCTGTATGTGGTTATATATTCCGGGGTTTGTGTATCGCGAAAGATTGGAGCGGTCCTTTCACTTTCGCAATTGGTTTCGATAGTGTCACAATGTTCCTACTTGTCCAACATTGTTTCCTCCTTGTGCGCCAGAGGTTTACATTGACAGATGGTCATTTCCGACCTTTTTTTTTGGCCATTTTACAGGTGTCGAGCCGGGCGAGGCAGCGCAGTCTCCTCCGATACACTGGAGCGGCCCCTTTTCCATATCACCGCTGTTCCCATCCTTCCCGAGAAAAAGGACACTCGGTAGCGGAGGGGCCAACACTGGGAGTGACGGTGCTCTAGTGACGCGCGGCTTTGCCCCGGGCGAACTAGGATGGGCTGTATGATGTTTTGGTGTTCAGCTGTTGGTTTTAACTCCCCACTTTACATCATTTAGATTTGGGAGCAGCTTGAGGTGGGAATCGGTGACGAACCAAGGTTCGCCTGGGCCGGCCACACACCCCAACCCCATCCCGGCAACGTGCGTCTGCTCCTTTTTCGTCTTTAACCGACACGATACGGTTCGATCCAAGGTTCCCCATACCAGACCGTATCGTGGACGCACTTGAGGATCTTCCCCCGATTAGGGCCTGACTCTTCGGCGTCATTGTCGTCCTTCCGGTGATCGCTTTTGGACACGACAAGTCTCAGCTCGGGTAGGACTTCGTGACGGTGCAAGTACGGTCGTCCATATTGCCCCGTCTTCGACCTGATTGTGCACGTGCTTGAGGATCGTCGCCCGGTTGGGGCTTTACTCTTCGGCGTCACGGCGTTGGCCATCCTTCAAATCTTGTTCGTGGTCACTCAGACTTTGCGGCACGACAAGTCTCATCCGGGGTAGGACATAATGACGGTACAAGGTACGGTCGTCCACACTCCCCCGTGCTTCGACCGTATCTTGGACGCGCTTGAGGATGATAGCCCGGTTGGGGCGTCACGCAATGCCAGACACCGTTGTGGGTATAGCACGCGCCCGGATGTCGAGCTTCGCTTGCATCTGCGGATACCACCTATCACTCACAAGGATTGTGAAGGAGGGCAACGTACCAGCAAAACCTAGTATATGTTGTCCTTGGTACTCCTTGTGCGTGACTCCATTGGGGTCGTCGTTCGTGGCCGGTGGCGACTAACCACAGGCGCATAGAAAACTGTGGCGAGACGGTGGTGCTAGTCCTGCTGGGTGAATGGACCGTGGCGATGGTGTTGTCAACGTGCCATATGGTGGAAGACACGGATGGAGGCGTCGGATTTGGCGTGCGGCGGAGGACAACAGTGGTTGAGGCTGGGGACGAGGCTACCAACCACCGTCAGCCACGGTGGCGCCATTCATGAAGATGATCGGCGACAGCTTCGACAGCGGCTGACCCGATGGCATGCTCGGGGAGGAATAGAGGTAATCGAGCGAGGTGAACGACATGGGAGAGGGAAGGCGGGTGAACGGAGCAAGCACGAACGAGCGCGCTTTTATGAGGCAGGGAGCAGTTTAGACTCCGAAGCGACGACTTTCCGAATCCGGTGCTCCTAGTCCTTCCTGTTTTCCTTCCCCTTTGTTCCCCGCAAGGTTTTGCGCGGCAGGCGGCCAACACGTGTATTCTTTCAAACACCGTCCGGTCCAGTTGGAATCCAAGGATATCCAGGATATACAAATACACCACTCATCGCCCCGCATCGCCTCAACCACACACCCATCTTTCGTCGAATACACTGCTCGCGCCGCCAGGGAAAGACACTAGTACTATTAGGACAATCAAACAACCACTGGAAAGATGGTGCAGCCACGGCGATGGAGCAAGGGGAGAAACCGGCTTCCACCACAATGAATTCCAACTGCAACTTTCTCGACCACCGACTTCTCTTTTCTTTCGACTTTTGGCCGTGTTAACGTACTAGTGCGACGACATACCGGACCTCTTCTCTCTCCTGCGGCGAACTGCGCTGTGCAGGGAGAGGCATGAAGGGGAGAAGTCGGTCTGGGAGGAGAGTCCATACATGGTAAACGGTGCCATAAAGCGAAGTGAGCAGAAAGAATGCTTACGGCCTAGGAGGAATCCACGAGTATAGTATGATAAAGGGAAAGCCCTTGCAAGTTTCCACCAAGTTTCAACGCCGGTCTGCGGCTTAATCCCATACTTAAGTCTGCTAGCTCTCGAGTTGGCTCTGTCCGAATAACCACGACCGCCCCACCGCTGCGTAACCCCAGGCCATGATAGACGTCAATTGCAAAATATCCTCAAGGCGCCCGCCGGACTCGGTGTTGTCCTTCACCTCTATCACATCTTCGACTTTTGCTGGCTGTAATTCCTCCGCCCGAGCTCCGTCAAGCGCTACCTTCATGGAGAAGCCCCATACGCCATCGTGACGGGGGCGACGGCAGTGGAGCTGCTGGCGCGCGGGTTCAACATCATCCTGCACGGGAGGGACGAGGCGAAGATGCAGAAGGTCGTGGAGGAGCTGCGCGCGTCTGTGAAGGGGAAGGCGGACACCCCCGACATCCGGTACTTCATCGTGGACGCGTCGAAGGGCGGGCACGACTTTGCGAAGCTGGTCGAGCCGTTCTGGGACCTCCACATTACTGTGGTCGTGCACAACGTCGGCACTTTGCTTTCACTCTCGAGGTATGTCTCTATTTCCCCCCGGCGCATCAGACCTGGCACTCTGGCTGATATCGGTGCAATCTCAGGGCTGACGAGAGTACAGAAGAACACATCCTGAGCGAGGTGCACATGAACGCGTTGTTCTCGCTCTTCCTCACCCGCGTCCTCCTGCCCCAGCTGCGCCGTCCGGGCCCGTGCAGGTCCTCTTCGTCGGTTCGTTCGGGGGAGACTTCGCCCCGCCGCGCATGCCCGTTTACGCGGCGTCCAAGGGCTTCCTGCAGTTGCTCGCGCGTGGGCTGGACAACGACGAGCGGTTCTTCGACGGGCGACGGGGGTGCGCTTCACGTACCTTGCCGTGGGCGCGGTGCACTCGGACAACCACCCCTCGTCGACGCCGCTGAGCTGACGGTGCCGACGAGCGCGAGGTTCGCGTGGTCAGTCGTGGAGTCCATCGGATATGGACGGATGAGGATCGTGCCGTATATCGTGCATGCGGTGCAGTTTTGCGACCGAGCTGTAGACTTGATACAGGCGCGGACGATGCAATCGCTCATTGCGCGGTCTGCGAAGCGGAAGTGAGGCGTAGAAGGATGGTACCTTCGTTTAAGGGAGAACCCCTCATTAGATTGCATTGAATTAGACTTGTGGTTTGTGTCCTGTATGATGTGGCCATGGGCGTGTACTGGCCGTGCAGTCGCGGCGTAGCCTTGTCATACAGCTGCGAAGTTCAGTCTACGGGATAGACTTCCTGTGCAGCCACATAGACAGTAAGTTATTTGCCTTTACGCACGCGTAGTCTAGAAAGTCATTGAATGGGGTGCCGAGGACCATAGCTGTATTGCCAGAGTTGTGCCGGTGCCACAGCCGATGAGCGCTTCATCCGTGGCTGCCCAAGAAGCGCGGCGAGAGCTTGTCCGGCGGGGGCGATGGAGAGGTGCAATTGAGGATGGAGCGATGAGAATGGTAGGAAGAAGTGGGAACGTGCGATGGGGAGAGCAGCGTCTGCAAGACACGGTTGTCGTCGTGATCGGAGGCAGCCAAACCAGGGCCAAACATGACGCAGGCGGCTGGCATCGCACGGCGCTCTTGACACGCCTCTCCCATCCCGCCTCCTCCACCGACCACTCTCAGCCTTCCTCGGTCCCGATCCCAACCGTCTTCACCACCCCAGACCCCCGACGCCTCCACTTGCGACGATCCGACTCCCCGCTCCCACCTCCGGCCTCTCCGTTTGCCACCCGTAGCCTTTGTCACTCCCGAAACGGAACGCTGTCGACCCACGACAAACGACTTCAACTACGTACCGCAGCACGCTTCAATCAAGCATATAGGATCCCTTTAACGCACCATTACGACCGCTGCCCCTTGTGTACTCCCCATCACTATGAAGTTCATCGAGTGTAACGAGCTCAGCACTCTCGCCCGCTCACTTACCCACGAGGGGCCCGAGTGCTCCGTCCACACGCGCATCGAGCTCTACAGCTGCAAGAACATCAAGCGCGACAAGAAACTCTTCCGCGACCTCGAGAACGCATATGCCGACGAGATCTCACATTCCCCACCCCTACCCTCCGACATGGCGCTCGACGCCCAGGCGGAGATGACGCCCTTCGGGCCCATGTCCGAGCACCACTCGCGCAAGACCCTCTACCTCCTCATCGCGACCCTCAACGTCGCGTTCCCCGACCACGAGTTCTCAGACGTCCGCCCTTACCACTTCAACCGCGAGGAGTCCGGCGCCGCCGTCCTCAACGCACTCTCGACAACCATGATCTCCCCGCAGCGCTCCGGCCTGCACGCGCCCCGTACGTACTCCTCCTATCCCCCCTCCTCCGCGGACTTCTTCCCCTCCTCCGTCCCCACGTCCTCCTCCCCGCTCGACTTCTACGTCAAGCCGAGCCCCCGCGCCCCCTCGCGCGCGCAGTCCGGCACGCACCCGACGCTCTACACGGCGCTCAACAAAGAGATCACCCTGGCCGAGTGCGAGGTGTACTCGTACACGCCCGACGGCGAGTGCGACCCGCACGCGAACGACAGCGACGACGAGGACGACGTCGCGTCTGTCGAGGAGGACGAGTCGAGCGACGACGACACCCAGTTCCAGTTCGACGACTACGACGTCGACGAGGCCCCCGCCCGCGCCCGCCGCAGCACCGGCCACAGCGACGACCGCTACTCGCAGTCGGACGACGTGCCCCCCGTCACGGTGCGCCGCCGCGGCGCGCTCCTCTGGAGCTCGCACTGGTTCTTCCTCAACCGCAAGCTGAAGCGCATATTGTTCATCTCCGTCTGGGCGCGCTCGCGGGGCTTCGCGTCCTGGATGGACCAGGGCACGGACGTGCACGCCGCGTATGGGTCGCCGGACAAGGTGTCGAACGAGCGGTTCCTGGGCTGGGAGGGCGCGGTTGGGGCGGGTGCACGGGCGATGGGCCTCAGCGTGAGTGCGAACTTGTAGGAGGTTGCGAAGAACAGACGGCGTGCGAGGCGTGGTGCTTCAAGGTATGTGGCCTCTGGTGAGGAGCGTATATGGGACTGAACGATGTCCACAGCCGAGACGCAATCAGTACTGATGCCCTATATCCTCTTCTACCTTCTTTCGCCATCCTCGTCTGCCCGCTCTATGCCTGTCGGCCGCTTCGGCCTGTGCGCCATCCTATCAGTTTCTCGTTCACGTGTATATTAGTTACCCCCACATCCTCATGCTTACCGTACTACTATTGGGAACGATGTTGAGCGTCACGAGTTCCGTAGTCCTCCGAATTTCCTGCGTCTTAGTCAGTATCGGACACTGCAATGCCACTACCTCTGTTGATTTGCGTTCGAAGTATGACAAGGGGGAAGGGGTCTAAGAGGGAGGGGAAGGGATGGAGGAAAAGCATGTCCTCGTCTTGCAATTGGGTGACTCATAGATATAGCCCACAGGGTGGCCGATCAGAGGGTCTTCGTGACTCACCGCCCAGCGCCTTCCAGACCCAGCAGTGCAGATGCGAAGATAATTTACGTCATGTACGAAGATGGCCTGCTGCGCTTGAAATCGAATGGAGGAGTGGAAGGCGGGCGGAAAGGTGGCCAGGGCTGCAGTGAGGTGGGGGTGGTGAGGGACACGAGCAGTCAAGCCGGGTGCTGGAGTTATGGTCTTTCCAGAGATAATGTCGAGGAAATGAATCAGCGCAATTACCACTGAACTGTCAATGTCTCCATTAGTGAAAAGAGAGGCGGAGAATATGTAGAAACGCACGATTCGGGAAGGCAAAAAACACATTCAACCCTCGGATGAATATGCGACACGGGCGATGATCCTCTTTAAGTGGTGGGAACGGGAGAGAACGCAGCGTCAAAACAGCAAACAAGATGCAGACAGATGACAAAACATGCTCCAGATGTTGAAGAAAGTCTTAAGTTAAACGTAAATGGTAGATGCCGAGTAGGAGGGGCAGGATGTAGGGGGGTTGTCTGGTATGCCATCCGAGGTTTTGCAGGAGCGCTTCAAGTTCGGCCAGTGTTATGTCTTCGAGCGGTGTAAAAACAAGGAAAAGGCGGAGATGCGTTCAGTCATAGCAGCAGAGGTAAGGAAGACGATGAGAGGAAGACAAGGACATCGATATCGGATGGAAGAAAAATATTGTGATGGTCCATGTGAACATTGGTCTGTTCCTTCTCCATCCTGCCATATCTGGACGAAAGGGTAGCGTCTAGAATTACGTAATTGTTTACGAAGAAAAATGCATCCTGCGCTTACCTTCCCAAGCCTTCCCACTCCGCGACCAGACGGTTCGACTCTGAGCTTGTCCTTTGCATCCATCGGCCGCATACAATGAATGGAGAAGCCGCGAAGATGTTTGTGCACCAGGGCGACTCCGCCGCAGCGCGTTCTCCTCCGATTGTCGAGCTCGCCCGCTTCCTCGCCCGTGCCTTGACGTTGTCCTACGGCGTCCTCTCTCGAACCACAGTCGCCCTCATCTTCTCGCTGTTGGCCCCATTATCCCTGATATTCGCCCCCATATCCTACCTTCTATCCCCCGTCTTCATCCTGATCCAGGTGCTCCTGGACGTGTTCGTCTTCACCCCGTACTCCATCATCGCCGCCGTCGCACGGAACGTCTATCCGGTCTACGTCTTCCTCGGCGCGGCAGTCATAAGTGCTCTCCTTCTCGGATTCGCCGCTCGCACCGTCTCTTCCACCATCGTGCGCGCCCTTTTCACTCCTCGCCCGAAGCCCAAGCCGCCGGTCCCGGAGCTTCAGCCCGAACGCGAGGCCCCGCCGCCGCCAGAGCCTAAGGAGAAGGGCCCGTTGAGGACGGGCGTGTCGAAGATGCGCACACGCAGACGCGTTTCCATCAGGGAAGAGAGGGACAGATAGGGGACTGTGAGTGGAAGATGGCTATTATTTGTCTGGTGAGTACCCATCGCTACCATGTCGTGTTGCGATCCCTCATGTTCCCCTTGCAGGGGTGATCCCTTCGCATGTTTAGAGTGTGTCAACAGCTACCGCGGTACCTACGAGAGAGCTCTGTGCTATGCTGTTCTCAACGCTATGGGATGCCGGAAGCAGAAGGAACGCCCTTCAAGTTCGCATTCAGTGGGAGTAGAGGCGCCCTGAAGGTGCCGTGGCGGCATACGGGTTGCAACGTCCGGTTCTATCCATTTCGTTATGTTTGTGCTTGTCGGCACTGCTTCATAGGTTGTGAGTCGGCTTCGTTTGACTCCTGGAAGCTATATTGAGCCTGGTTCTGGCAGATATGCCCAAGTGGAGGAAAATGTCGTATCGCACCACTCCCAATACATGAGACGTTACCCCAATAACTCTCATTAATCCTTTTGAGTTGATCTCGAATTTCATGCGATGCCGACCTCGTTGTCCAACTCTGTCGTTTGACTACGATGTATACGTAGCGAAAATGTGGTTATATGCGCCTATTCTTCCCCATGCACAGCGCGCGAGAGGGCGAATCGCACGATGGGGCTCAACCGGCTTGCGCTGTCCAATGAGGCGGTCGGTTAGGCTCTTGGGTCACCGGCCGTGTTTCGCTTGATACACATTCCGTCTTCCGTGGTAGGCGTTAAGATCGCGGCGTCGGGGGGAAAACGCTACCTGCCTCGCCGCCGCCCCTTGTTGATTTAACGTCATCCATGGCAAACCCCCATAAAGACCCGCCGTCTTATCGTCCGAAGCTGACGCAGCGAACGTCCCGCATGGAAAGAATCGCAATGCATTGGCGAAGCGGTCATGTCAACGCCTAGAGTACAGACGATGCCGGTGCACTATTGGATGGGAAAGGTCGGAAGGGCGAGTTGGAAAAGGGTCTCTCATTTGGTACAGTCCACTGTGATTGGGTATCTATTGAGACCCAACGATGCGGATGCGAGGTGGAACCTACCGTCTATGAATCCATCTTGCTCCTCGTTCGAGAGGTCCTCTAATGTCTTTTGCTTCCCTTCCTTGAGCACTAGCGTGGAGAGGATCCCTGTGAGCATGAAGAACCCAAAGATCTCCAACCTGCCATTCTCCCTGTCAGTTTACGCCTCCCCCGTCACGCAGGCACTACGATCGAAACGTACAGATGCGGCACAAACGCGTTCTTCCCTCCGATGTTGACGAGCTTCCCGAAGCCGACCTGCGCGACGACGGCGCCAACCTTGCCACTTGCCGCAGCGATACCAAAGGCGGTGGAGCGGTAGCGCGTCGGGAACGACTCCCCGGGGAAGATCGATACGGTGCAGTTGGGTCCGAAGTTGGAGAAGAAGTTCGTGAGGCAGTACAAAAAGACGAACGCCTTCCTGCCTCCCGCTGATCCCGTCAGTTTGTGATATCCGAATCCTGCGCGCCGGTGAGTGTTCGTATATTGATAAGTATGTCATTCATGTTAGCAAAGGGGGAGACACGCACCTATGATCGCATACAGAATCGTGAGCATGGTGAAGCCAAGGAGCTGCACTGGCTTCCGTCCCCACGTGTCGACGAGGAGGAACGTCGCCCAGAACCCAGGTATGAGACCTGCGGCGGAGAGGATCATGTTCCCAACAGCTATGTTCTTCAGGTTTTGGTACACTCTCGCAGTTCCTACGAGATCTGCGCTTGGCGTCCCGAAACCTATCGCCTGCAGGATGATCGAAGTGTTGAGGCCCAAGCCGTAGAACGCGACCTGCACGACACCGGTAGTGTTAGAGACGAAGTTCTCGGGATAACGGACGCGAGACTCACGTCGATGGCAAACCACGAGTAACACATGCCAATGAGTGGGATCAAGTTCTCCCTCCTGCTAAAGAACTTCATAAAGTCCCTCTGCGTCGCCTTCGGAGCTCTCACGCGCTCGACCACCGCGTCTTGGTCCGCATAGTACAGCCCCGTCGTTAAGAAGTTCTCGACATCTTGGCTTGCCTGCTTCACATTGCGCTCTACGTCCATCGTAAAGCGTGGGGTCTCGGGGATCGTCAGACGGAAGTAGAGCGCGATCGCCCCTGGGACGCAGCCGAGTCCGATGAGGAGCCGCCACATGAAGTCGACGTGTGCGAGGACGGCAGGGTCGTCGTGAAGAAGAGAAGACTTGTATGCTGCGATGATGATGAACGCCACGAGTGCGGCAGCTACAGAAATATAACCCGCGAGCTTGAAGTCAGGTTGAGCAGCCTGATGGTGGGCGGGCAGCACGACGTACTGAGCTGGCCCCAGCCTTGGTTTGCCCCAACAACCACCATCATCCTTCCCCGTATATTCGTGGATGCGAACTCGGCAGGGATAACGGAGGACAAAGGGTAATCCCCTCCGATCCCGACTCCGAGGATGAACCGCCATACCACGATCACTCCGATGATGTTCGCCGCATGCGCCTGGCCGGACATCGCTTGCCCGAAGGAAGCCGCGATGACGAGCATCATCTCGATACCATCTTCGTGACGCGCATGTAGTAAGTTGAGATACCGCGTGAGGAGTGAAGGAGTGAACGCACACATGCGCTTGCGACCGAAGACGTCTGCGAGCCATCCGAATATAAGCTGGCCAAAGACCGTGCCAGCCGGGGTGGCGACTTTGATCCCCAGGTCTTGGTTCGCAGTGAGCACTTGGCCTGCATGCGCGTTCGATGTCTTCTTCGTGCAGGGAGTATACTGACACTTACCATGGCCGTAGACATAACCAAGCATGACAGAAGCGATGTTGATGGCGAATATATCATAGCTGCAAAACCCCCGCTCGAGCCCAGACACACCGGTAGATGATCTGACAACGTACGCGTCGGTCAAGAAACCCACACCGGCGACCAAACAGACTCGGACGTGGAACCATCTGCGGCGAACGCTCCTCGCATCAGCTCGCAACAATGCGAGTGACAGGGATATTAAACGCACGAAAATTTTGCGCTGTCCACCTCTGCCAGAGTGGCCTTGCGTTTTTCGTTGAGGTCATAGCCCCCGACAACTTTCTTGAGTTTGGGGGGTTGGTCGACGACGACTTCCACATCTGAATTGTCCTCCATGTGGGAGACGGTGGCTCGATTGCCGCAAGTAAGGCGACGGGGAGACTCGCGATCTACGCCGCAGGTATAAGAAGTCAGCCGGGAGGAGCATGGGTGGACAACCAAACTCTAACCGACGAGACCTCGGGTGGCTCCTGGTGCCTGAAGGTAAACTGACCACTATACAGAGTCCGGGGATATCTAGAGTCAGCAGCGTTAGTGGTTCTCTGGCACGTTCGTGCCGACAAGGAATGGACTTGGCGTAAAGAGCAGCAGGGAGAGACAGGCCGTGGCCCACGATGTCGTCCAAGAAGTGTTCTATCATTTCTTGTCGCCTAAAAGCAGCAACAGATAAGCTGGCCCATCTAGACAGGTCCGAAGAGAAGCAATCAGTGAAATACTGCGGGATAGAGATACAGGTTAACCGTGTTGAAGGAGCCCAACCTTCCAACGGTCTGAGAACTTACTCTTCGCGTGCCGCCACCTTGACAGTCGACAGTTTTATTGTGCTGGATTCATGCAGACGAGATTGGTGTCATAGGCAGGGAGCGCTCTTACAAACGTTGGAAAGGAGTTGTACCGTTCGACCTCAGCAGGTCTCAGTTGGCAGGGAAGGACGCCTGAAAGGGCCCACCGATTACCACGGGGCTTCGATGTGGATCTGTTTCTCATTAGATACCGAGATCATGCAAACATAAACGAAAGATCAACCCTTGAAGGCCACAAGTAGGTGTCAGCTAGCACCCGCCATAGTTGGTATGCTCAGTAGTCGACTCTAGGAAAGGTGGTTTAAGCACGGGCTGGGAAAAGAGTCGGTTCCAGAGCGACGCACGTTGGTGGCGCGAATGACCGCAGTTTGCGTAGCATACTGTAGAATTGCGCCGAACCTGCATGATATCCGATGTCATACGGTCTCCTGAATCCACCTTACAGTCATGCACGAGCACGGATATGCGGAGAGCCAGAGCATAAGGTGCCGAATCAAAGCCTGGGGGAACGACCTCAAGATCAGTTCTTCGTGCTCATGCTTTGGTGACCTGGACGTATATAATCGAACACGGTTCCGATTTGTGGTTCTAGTATTTTCTGCGCAGGCCCGGGGCGAGAGGATGGGAGTGTGTGAAGAGCCGTTTCCAAGTTTACGCATGGTATCCACACGACAGAGGGCCAGTACTGTCACTGGAGGCTTCGTCAGTTCATTCTAAAAGACACATTGCACAAAGAATATACCGCATATGTGACCCCAAGCCAGCCCGCATCGAGCATGGAGGGGGTGACATTCAAGAGATGGAGGATGAAAAGATATCGTGCTTTCAGGTTCGGGTGGCCGGTGAATATCACATGCAGGCGGGAGATCGCATCCATGCAGCAATATGGCAAGAAATTTGGTGACTGCCAGCGCCCACTGCCTCCTTGTATAAATCCGCTGTGTTGCCCGTTGGTTTCTCCACTTATCTCCCGAGCCAACGCCACGAACTCCTCCGTAGACTCTGTACGCCATGTCCGACATCAAGATTGACGGTTTCAAGGTGTGTATTCCACTCGAGATGCTCTGGCATTTGCGTGCGTAGTAGGAAACAGCGAGAGGCTCACACGAGGTCCTGCACCAACCTAGTCCTCCGAGATCCTTGCCCAGCTGGCGGAGGTGTTCAGCAAGTTCAGCGATGAGGAGAAGAAGCAGCAGATCAAGAAGGTGCGTCGTGTCCCTCTCCGGTCTCGTGCCCCCTTATCACGCGAGCAACAGACAAACGGCATCTTCGAGATGCGCGTAAAGAACGCAGACGGCAAGGAAGGCGTTTGGACGATCGACCTCAAGCAGACAGGAACGGTCTACAAGGGCGAGCCCAAGGCCAAGGCCAACGTCACCATCATCCTGTCCGACGACACCTTCATCCAGCTCGCGGAAGGAAAGCTTGACGGCCAGAAGGCGTTCATGAGTGGCAAGCTCAAGACAAAGGGCAACATGATGTTCGCGACCAAGCTTGACGGAATTCTCAAGGTGCGTGCTCCTTAGTGTCTGCCATATCCCTGTCTCGACGCTGAAGAGGTGTTGTGTAGACCGCCAAGGGAAAGGCGAAGCTGTAATAGAATCTTGTCGTCGCTGTTGTTGCTATCGCTATCTATGCTACCGTATAATCCACTGTATTCTGGACATACCCATCGAAGATCCCATACTTTACGCCTTCTCGGAGGAATGTGTGCGTGGAACAATGACAGGCGAGTCCAAAGGGCCACTGACCAGGATGTGCATATCTACAGTGCCTTCTCCAACGCGATCAGCTCCTCTAGCTTCGCCGTCGCGCTTGGACCATCAGCCTCCAAGTCTCTCGGCGTAAGCGGACCCCTCACGTTCACGTTGCCGTACCCGAAGTGCTTAGATACGACTGCCTTGATCCCCGCGATGCTCCCCAGCTTCTGAAGCTCCCAATCGGCATGGCCCAGCAGCGCCTGCAGCTTCTCTGCCTCCGCGAGCTTGCCCTCCTTCCACAACCTGTACAACTCCGCGTGCGCCTTGGGCGCGACATTGGGCAGCGCCCCAATGATACCTGCGCTGCCCGAGACCAGACCTTGGAGATACACGGCGGAAGACCCGGGGAAGGTGGCGAACTTGGTCGCAGGGAGGGTGGAGGTGAGACGGTGGAGTTTGCCGACGTCCGCGCAGGAGAGCTTGGTGCCGACGATGTTCGGGTGCTCGCCGAGGGCGCCGATGGTGTCGGAATCGAGGTTGAGCCCAGCGGTCACGGTGGGGAAGTTGTAGATCATGGTGGGAATGGGGGACGCATCTGCGACCTGCACAAACACACGTTCGACGCGTCGGTGTCGAGTCGGAGGACACGGTCAGACGATTGAGAGGGGAGACATACGTCGCGGTGAAACTTGAGTATCCTCTCCTTGGTCATTTGTGGGGCCCAAACACCAGGCGTAAGGACGAGGGCGTGGCTCGCGCCCGCCTCTTTTGCGTCGACGCAGAGCTTCTTCGTCTCCTTCGTGGACTGCCCGCCCGTCCCCACGATGACCAAGACATTCTGGAAGCCGTTCTCGTTCAGGGCATCTCTAGTGAGGCGGATTGCGATCTTGCGCTCGTCGTGCGAGAGGTGCTGAGCTTCACCATTGCTCCCTTGAACTAGTATGCCTGTAACACCTCCCTGAGAGCCGTGTCAGAACGGGTGCATAACATAGGTTCGTGTAAATCTCACCTGTGCGAGTCGAAGGACATGAGACTTGATGGACGGAATATCGAGTTCCTCGTTCGCATCGAAGAACAATACGGCAGGGACGTAGACTCCAGGAGGTGGGGGAGTGCTGTTCGCCATTCCAACTGCGAGATGGGAAAAAGACAAGCACAAGCTAAGAGGTGGACGACAATAACAGATCCGGACACCAGCCTGTGTAGGGGGCTATCGGGGTCATCTCATCGCGATTATATACTCTGTTGAACTCCTGGAATAGGTGGTGAGATGCCGGCGGAAGAGTACGGCCTCCCGAGAAATCGTCGCGTGAGAGTCACCAGGAACAGCGTCTGAGAAGGTCCCGAAATCCATAGCAGAGGTATCAAGCTATCAAGCCATAGAGTGGTCATACCAAGGTCATACACATGCCAGTGCATGGATATCAGAAAAAGGCTGAAGCCAACTCGAATAACCTGCAAAGCATCATGCTTTCCATCTCCGATTCGGTGAAACGATTGTCCGACGAGGCACATTCTAGGCGGCGCTCGAACGTGCCCATGCCGACCGCGTATGTCACCGCGAAAGAAGTCCATGCTAAGTACACGCCATAGCTCCGACGTCCCGTCGTCCCCTCCTCTCATCTTCCTTGGTCGCGCCAACCTCTGTCACCCACGGCGGACACAAGAGGACCTCACCCTCCGCTTCCTAGACCGCTACTCCTGGAATCATTGATCTAGGCGACTCCCAAAGCGCACCTCTTCCAATCAAGTCCTCTGGCCTGGAGACTTGAGAAGAGCGCGCATATATGTACGCTTCCTTCCGCCGACGCGTCTCTGCTGTCCTCCCGACGCTCAAGGGCAAAGCCTCGACGTATGGGTTGTCCGCGGTGGCCTCAGCGCGTCAGGCCGTCACACCAGGAACAGCTTCTCGCCCGGTGCACAGGCAGTTCGGGACGTTCGTTACGAACACACACCTCCGGACGCGCTCGCGATATGGTGTCCAGCCGTTGAACATCCGCCTTGTGCACGTTCGCGCGCTGTCGTACTCATCCATCCCGAGGTTCGTGTTGAGGGCTTTCAGAGTACCGGTCGGGGCTGCGACCGTTGGTGCGGGTGGATTCACGTATGCCAATTACAAGTTCGAGGGTGAGTGACACCATTTTCGGAGATCGGGGTTCATGCGGGCTGTTTATGTATCGCGTTGCGTCTGGTATGTTGATGCGGTATGTTTCACAGAGTTCAAGAAGAAGTCGAACGAGGTCTTCTCGACTGTCCAGGACACCATAACTGACGCATTCGATGCGGCTTCGGGCTTGGCTAAGACGGTCTCGTCGCGTGTATCCGACATCAAGCTCCCCGACATCGAGGCTCCCGGGTTCCTCAAGACCCTCTTCTCTTCGTCCTCCGAGGGTGGTAATAGTGAAGGGCACGAAGGCTCGGAGTCTTCATCCCAGAAGAAGCGGCCCAGCGGCGACGATGCAACGGCTCTCGCGGCTATCATGGCGGCGACTTCTCTATCGGCTTCGGACTCCAAGGCTGGGGATGCTGAGAGTCTCAATGGCGACGAACGACAGAACGGGCTGATGCATTTGACGAAGAAACTCATCGAGATCCGGACGATGCTCATTAGTATTGACCAGAGCGACGCACTCAAGCTCCCCAGCATCGTCGTCATTGGCAGTCAGAGCTCAGGCAAGAGTTCGGTGTTGGAGGCAATCGTCGGCCACGAGTTCCTCCCGAAGTATGTGTCCCCTACATGTTGTAGTAGTCGTGTCGGCAACTGAACAGCTTCGGGTAGGGGTAACAACATGGTCACGCGCAGACCCATCGAACTCACCCTCATCCATACGCCTCCATCAGCGGATGTTAAAGCCCCACAGGAATACGGGGAGTTCCCCGGTCTCGGCCTTGGGAAGATCACCGACTTCTCTATCGTCCAGCGCACACTCACCGACCTCAACCTAGCTGTCTCCACCTCGGAATGCGTTTCCAACGAACCTATCGACCTGCGCATCTACTCTCCTTATGTCCCCGACCTCACTCTTATCGACTTGCCTGGCTACATCCAGATTGCCTCTATGGACCAGCCCGAGACGCTCAAGGAGAAGATCGCGGGTCTATGCGAAAGGTATATCCGCGAGCCTAACATCATCCTTGCTGTATGCGCCGCCGACGTCGATCTCGCCAACTCCCCCGCGCTCCGTGCCAGCAGGAAGGTCGACCCGCTCGGCCTCCGAACGATTGGCGTGATCACGAAGATGGATCTCGTCCCTCCAGACCAAGGCGCGAATATCCTCTCCGGCAACCGGTATCCTCTCCACCTGGGTTATGTCGGTGTCGTTGCCAAAGGTTCTGGGAAGAAGGCTAGCAGGGACACGCGAGGCGCGCTCGTCAAGCGGTCCGAGGACGAGTACTTTGGCTCACACCGCGACTACTTCGGCGCCCCTTCGAAGCTCATGGTCGGCACCGATACTCTACGCCGCCGCCTCATGGAGGTTCTTGAGTCATCCATGGCGTCGTCTCTGCACGGCATCACCAACGCGGTCCAGCTCGAACTCGAAGAGGCGCAGTACCAGTTCAAGGTGCAATACAACGACCGCCGAATTTCTGCCGAGTCGTACGTCGCCGAGACCATGGACCTCCTCAAGGCGCGCTTCAAGGAGTACACCGCACAGTTTCGCAAACCACAAGTGCGCGCAAACCTCAAGGCAATGCTCGAGGAGCGCGTCATGGACGTCCTCGAGCAGCTGTACTGGACGGACAAGCGCGCGCCAGAGCTCTCCCAGCTCGGCGCGGACGCGCGCGTGAAGCCCGAGGACGTCGAGCCGTACTGGCGGTACAAGCTCGATGCGGCATCGTCGCTGCTCACCAAGTCCGGTGTCGGGCGCGACTCGACGCTGCTCGTCGCGGACGGGCTGCGCGCGCTCATAGACACGATCGCGCAGGCGGAGCCGTTCAACAACCACCCGGAGGCGGCGGAGCGGCTGATCCAGTTCTCGCACGCGATCCTGCGCGAGCGGATCGGGCTGACGTCGGACCAGGTGGAGAACTGCATCAAGCCATACAAGTTCGAGGTCGAGGTCGACCCACGCGAGTGGGAGGTCGGGCGCACGGGCGCGGTGTCCCTTTTCGAGAGGGAGCTGAAGCTCCTCGAGGAGGGGCTGAAGGACATCCGGACTCGCGTGGGAGGGAGCAGACGGCTGAACAACCTCGTGACCTACGTGCGAGAGCTGGAGGAGACGGAGAGGGAGCGGAAGATGAAGCGGCTGCAGAACGGGGAGGCGTCTGACGAGGCTACAGCAGAGGTCGTGGACGACTACCGGTATCCGCCTGCACAGCTCGTGGATGGTAAGTTCGTATTCTCCGTACCGCGGGATGTCTCGCTGACAGAAGTGTGAAATTCTTACAGGCCGACACGCGATGTTCTTCAACGATCGTATTGGGATCCTGAAGCTTCGCCTGGCTGCACTCAGGTCGAGGAGGTGTAAGGCCGGACCGGAGAGCGACACCCTCTGCCCTGAGGCGTTCCTCAATGTTGTGGCTGACAAGCTCGCTTATACCTCTGCCATGTTCATCAACATCGAGCTGCTTGACCACTTCTTCTACCAGGTTTGTTCGACTCCTTTGTGGTGTGCGTTATATAATGCTAAACGGCCGTTACAGTTCCCGCGTGAGATAGACTCAAGACTGCTTTACGACCTGGACCGCAGAGAGATCATAGACTTCGCGCGGGAAAACCCCATCATCAAGAAACATCTTGACCTGCAAGAGAGGAAAGACAAGCTCGAGGAGGTTAGTCTCACTGTCACCGAATCTCTCGACTGACGCTGACAGATCGTCTCTAGGTCATGAAGCAACTCAATAGCTTGGCGACCCTCCGACCAGACGTGCAGCCAACGCCTCGGCGGCAACGAGGGCTTTTCGGTAGCATGTTTTAAGCCGGGGTCTCTAGGCTCGTGATGGTGGTTCTGTCGGAATGTTTAGATTTATACACTACTGTATTTCTTACTTGGCGTTAATCTCCCACCTCGCATCTATACAAAGATAAGTACAAACACACAAAGCAGAAACGATTGAGAGAAAGAAACAGAGAAACAAGGAATTTATACAAGACAGGTTCTTGACGTGGTAATCGGGAGAAAGAGTAAAACGTGGTATCGCAAGTCCAGTGTTCGGAGCAATCAACTTAGCACAAGCCTCAAGGATTCTGTACCATAACGCTTGGCGGAGCGGCGAGCCTCGAGGTGCCGCAGGAACAGCCTAATCAGGAAGGTTAGACGCCTTCGAACAAGTTGAACAATCCAACATCCAACTCGGACGAGTTGAATCCGCCCTGAACTAAGTTGCTTTCAGTCTGCCCCTCCTTCGCTAATCAGCCGCTGTAGGACCGCTGTAGTCCATGTCAATTGATCTGTCTGGTAAGCTTAAGGCTTAATGCCCTCAAGTACTGACTCGAAGTCCGTCGCGGGGCATGACTATGGGTGACAAGGCTCTTCCTCAGCTCTCCACCGACAAGAAGGGCTCGGGCTCCCTCGTTGACACTACCGCGGACGTGTATGGTGACCTCGACAAGACACAGAACCACATCCACTACCCAAACAGGAAGTGGGCCAACATCCGATGGGCAAGGGCAGCGCGGGTCTTCGACCACCTCGACCTCGCACAGGTCTTAGACTACTTCGCACAGGCCGACCACTACGTCGCACAGGTTGTCAACTGCTTCTTCCCACAAGCCGACCACTACCCACAGGTCGACTCCTACCACCCGCAGGTCGAGCACCACCACCCGCAAGTCGAGCAGCTCCGGCACGTATCCCACTCCCGGGTCGGGTAAATGCTCCGGTGTCGCTGCATGGAAGGCCTCCACTGAATACAACCCTGACCAGTTGGTCACGTACAGTAAGCTTCTACCAGTGCTTCGCGGCTGCCATGTGTAGAGAACTAACCGAGTGGGCAGATGGCCACCTCTGGACTGCGACCTATTGGTACAACAACATCGCCGGAGGATATGGTAACGGTTTTCGCGCGCTCACCTTCGCACATATGCTGATGCTTGTCTTTGCAGCCAAGATCTGGACTGACAAGGGCAAGTGCTGAGTGTACGATGCACTGTATTTATGTATCAGTTAAAGTTATGAGGAACATTGTGTATCATGGAATTCTGGTTGTCTCTGTTGCTGGCCTTGTCAGCCTGAGACCAAACTCCGGCAGTCTCGGTGGTCTTACGCCTCGCCGATAACCTGTCGCAGTTTGGGTATTTCTCGTGCAGTTGCGGTAAGACTCAAATGCGGCTGCTCTTGAATTGGTCCGTGGGTTGCGAGGTGACATACGCGTCCGTTGCAATAGAAAGGAACGAATTTCAAGGGGAGGAAGCACCACTTAGCGACCAGAAATAAGAGCACGGACACGTGTTACCAGCCTGAACTTTTGGGGATCTCGCCGGTCGATGCGGTCGCCGGCCCGAAGAGTACGGAACAGAAAGCTGGCCACTCGGCACCATGTCTCGCTGTGGTGTGCTCGTTGGGGCGCCGTAGAATCATATGCGTTGACTACGACTCGTTCAATGGGGTGTGGCAATATGGCCTTATATGAACCTGTCAGTGTCAAGACTCTGCGAACACATTGTCATTCGCACACCGTAACAGCGCCCCGGCGCACAAAACTTACCGCCCGCTGATGCCTGGCGCACGGTTTATCCACATTTCCCTCCGTCCCGTCATGGCTGGAGGTCTCTCGGTCGTCTTGCACAACCTCAGCGGCCTAAAGCTGTCGGGTGCGTAGTGCATTGATTGCCTCCAGAGTTGTGACTGACGCCAGACCCCCTGGCCTCCCCGCCTTCACAGACCTTGCTCGCGTCTTCGGCTCCTGCTCCTTCCAGTTTGCACCCAAGGTCGTAAAGTACGTCGTGCTCCTCGTCTTCCTGCTCAACATCCGGTCATGGCCTCTCAATTGGCACTGTGAGTTGTCTCTCACCAGTCTGGCGCGTTGGGCTGACGACTTGCTTTCTGCCCCAGTTTACGTCTGGCGGCCCGTCTTCCAGCTCCGCGGAAGCTACTATCTCCATAATCTCAAGCATTGTCTCTCGCCCGCACATGTGCGTCAACGAAAGAAGCTGGAGTGGCTCGAGAGCCTGTCGCCGGTGGGCAAGAACCCGTTTGACCTCACGGTGACATACTGTACCTGGGCCGGTGAGTCTGGGTGCATCTTCCTCGTGCGCACAACGCGATCTCCTCCCCATTACGAACCCCTGCCTCGCTTCAACATACCGCATTCTGCGAGCGCATCGCGGCTCGTTACCACAACGCTGAACCTCCGGCTTCGTAGGTCCGGATGACTGTGACTTCAATCTGCACCTGAGCAACTCTTCATATCCCAAGGCGCGCATATATGCGTATATTCATGCATCGCCACACATAAACTTACACTTTCGATACCTCTAGAGGCTTGATAGTGGGCGTTTCAGGTTTGGCCTGAAACTCTCCCCGACGTTCTTCCGTTGTGCCGGCTGGATGGGCCTCGGAGGTTAGCTCTCTCGCTTCAACTCATACTGGCGTGCCTTACATACTCATCCCGTATGACGCGCCTCAGCGACGCATTTTACGTTCCTGCGCGAGATTCCGATGTTCTCTCGCTACGAGCTGCGCTCGACCATTATGAGCTGGGATAACAAATGGGCGAGTCTCCTCTTTCTTCAACTCCGCGTTTATCTACTTACCGCTGCCCGTATTCTCAGCTCTACGTGGCCACCCGTTTCGTCACAAAGCCCAAGAAAGGCAAAAGCAAACCCCGGAAAGCTGTCTCCCCCTCCAACGAACCCCCTGCCGACGGCGTGCCCATCCCATCCCTCCACACCGCAAACGGCGTCATCTCAGGCACGGGCACGCCCCAGCCCCAAACTGGCACCAGCGGCAACGCGAACCTCGCCACCCTCGCCGCGCAGATCATCGACCGTCCCGAGCCCGACGGCGCAACGATCCACTGCCTCGCCATCTCCGAGGTCGTCGGCAAGATCGGCCGCATCACCGTCCCACCCGCGCTCATCCTCGCCGCCGACGGCTTCTCGCGCGCGCCAGACAACCTGGATGCTGGGGCGCAGCCGTGGTCGCACGCTAACCCGCCGCCGCACTGGGAGACTGTGCGGGAGCTGGGCGGCCAGGCGCGCCTCGAGAACACGGGGTCGCTGAAACACCTACGCGCCTTCTACACCGGGGGCTGGCGCGACGTCCCCGAGGGCGAGCGGTGGTGGGAGGATGCGCTGGGGGGGGAGGTCGAGGAGCGCAGGCTGCGTGGTCTGGGATGCATGCAGGCGCTGAGGAGGGGCGTCGAGGAGGCGAGGACTATCTAAGTCTGAGTTTCTGGAGGAGCTTCTTGATGCTGCTTTGGCCGGAGGCTTATGCATGGTGTCTTTGGGATCCATGATAAGTAATAGATGTTGTAGACGGCCTTGGATCGTATTAGAGCGTACTAGAGTTCATCGAGGTAGCGTATTCCCTGATGTATACGTCCGATGCGTTGTGTCCAATTATATGCACTATTTATACAAGCTGATAGATGTCCATGTCCGAGATCTTCGCGACGTCCAGCGTTCAACGTTCAACGTCCAACTCAACTTCACAAGGCTCACTCCTGTGGGATGATAGGGCTCTGAGCGACATCTATCGCGTCAATGAGTCCAACGCGCGAGGGTCTCGGACCCAGATGTTCCGCGCACTGGCGCAACACCAAGTTCGCCACGTCCCCGCCCCGCGCAATCAGCGCCAGGCTCTCCATGTCGTCCTCCCCGAGCCGCTCGTAGACGCAGCCGCAGCACGGCTCCCCCTTCGCATGCGCGTACGGGCCCCACACCCACACGAACCGCGCCACCGCGAGCGCGCACGCGAGGCACGCCACGCGGGGGCTGACGGCGAAGAGCGAGAGGAGCGCGAAGCTGAAGATGCACGCGTAGTCCTGCGCGGTCTCCGCCCAGAAGCAGAAGCGGCGCACGCCCCGCGGCGCGGGCGCGGGGATGTAGCCTGCGGAGAAGACGATGCGCTCGGTGTGCGCGGGGAAGAGGGTGATCGTCGCGCCGACCGCGATGCACCACGGCATGAAGAGCAGGAGGCGGAGGAGGTTCGGGAAGGGCGTGGGCGTGGGCGTGGAGGGCCCGTCAGCCTGTTGGGGGGCAGTGTGAGGCGTGGGGCGTGGGGTACCGGCCGTTGCACCTACGTCTGGTGCGGGCAGCGGGTCCGAAGGGAGCCCACGGGCAGTCGGTTTGCCGCTGACCGCGTTGGTGAAGACGTCGCCATTCTCGTCAACCAGAACCCCCTCTATGGGCATGTGCCTGGCAGCGTCCGCGCCGAAGGACGTCAGCGACGGGGGAGGGCTCTGCGGGTAGTCGAAGTCGTCGTGCTGACGGTCGTCATCGTCGGGGGTGTAGATGCCAGTGGTCGACGAGCTGCTCATTATCCGCGCACTGGGGCTCGTGTGGTACGCGACGGCGTCGCTCATCGACTCGGAGGTGATGAGAATCGAGATAGGCGGGCGCCGCGGGGACGCCTGCGCCTGCGACCGCCGCCACCCTGACTCGCCTCCAGCGCCGTCTCGCCAGCTTCCGGAGACGGCGACATCGGAGGTCGAGGCGACCAGCGGGATCGGCGCATCAATGGATCGCTAGGTAAGGCGAACCACCCCCGTTAGCCTACGTGCAAAATTCGGAACAGTTTGGAGACAAGGAACGTACTTTGCGGCTCAGCCTTCGGAGACTAAACATCTTCACGATGCCCTTCGCCTTCCCCGCGATTTTTGCCAGCGAGTGCCCTCTGGACGGAGATGGGGACGGAGACGGGGACGGGGATGGAGTGTGTCTAGTGCCGGGGGGATGGAAGGCGACATCGCGAGGAGTTGTGAACTCAACGTGGGGCACGCGTGCGGTCTTGTACACCGACTGTCCCTCTCGAATCTCCATCTCCACCATCACCCCATGAACTTCGATCACATCGACGCCGGACAGGCTCGGGTAGCGGCTATCAGACGAGCTCTGGAAGAGCAAGGCCTCGTCGCCCGCCATGACGCTGCTGGAGCCATAGTGGTCACAGGCGCCGAGCTCAGGGCAGCTTGCACACATGTAGAGTACAGGCTGCAGGAATGCATGTTGTCAGAATGCAGCTGCATGGGATTGCGACGGTGTGACATACCGGCGGCCGGACACGCTCAGGCGTTGTAGGAAAAGGTGTTGGTGCTCGGGCAGTGTTGTTTGTGCTAGAACCGGGAGTCATGGTGGAAGAAGAGGCGAGAAATCGATGGAATGTGCAGGGGTGTGGTATTGGTATGTTGTGTGCGGCCGGCGCGGAGAGAAAGGAGGAAAGGGATGACGAAGCGAGAGTTACGCACCGGTGTCAGCCTCCAGCATCCCAGTGGCTCACCCTTGAGCTTTGTGTCCGCCGCACAACGTCATATTCTAGAGGCAACTGCAATCGAGCGATACTTATTCGCCGAGACTAAACTCGGCTTTGTGAAAGGACTGAGGGGACATGACGGCTCGGCGAATGCTAGCAGACCCAGTTCAGCCACCAATTGTAATGGTTGAAATCGCACATACCGAAGCGTTGAGTAAATACTCGGTCGTCTGTGACAGTGACGCACGCGATCGAGCGCGCCACAAACATACCCAGCACGGACGCAAAGGCGTGGGGAACTTCGTCACAATCTCGTGGCAATGTTTCGCGATCGAGAAGGTACACCGATCAAGGGACGCACCAAAAAGCCAGAGCTATGTTTGACACCGGTCCGCTGTGCGGCCGAGCTATCAGCAGGCTGAGTCTGTTGACCTTCAAGTTGCCTGCGAAGCGCGAAAAGTTCTGTATCTCCAATTGAGCGTGGAGCTAGATAGGGCGGAAGATATTATACGGGGAGATGCAAATGCGATGAGAATACATAGAGATTGAGGGAGATGCGAGCAGACGAAGATCCAACGTTACAGAACAGCGTGCACGTTCATGACCTGCGCACCCTTGGTGCGGGAATGAGGCCCAAGAGACCGAACGCAAGCGCATACAAGCCGGTAGCTGCACAACCGAGGTGCCAGTGCATGGTCAGTCAGCTGGGATCGAACGCCGCAGGAAGAGGAAAGCTGGGAGACGTACCTGCTATTATACCTTCAAGGTATCCCAGACTTGACCATCGCCCTAGTGTATACACAAGCAAAGACCAACCGGCAACGATAGATGCGGTCATGACCTGGGAGCATACGTTAGAACGTGGGACGACACGTGTGGGCCCGAGGGACTCAACAGGAATGACTGGCGTAAGGACACCGGAGACTCTCCAATGCCGATACTGTGGAACATGGGTCAAGCAACGTTCGCGGGATAAGGGAAGAAGACCATGCGACTACTCACGTCCGGTTGCTCACGACGTACTAGGGGAAGGACCAACACGTACAGAAACGAGAAAATGGTGACCACAGCGGCGAGTAATGACAGCCGCGCGGAGAACCTAAATGTCCCATGACCAGTCGATTACGCAGTACCTCGACAAGCAATGACGAAAGACGAACCGACTCCAACCCTGATCTCCGCCCTCTCCATTCAGGATTCGTAGGAGGACGTTATAGCTGTCGAAGTAGTATGTGAGGAGGCCGCCTGGTAGGACGAACTTGAGCTGCTTGAGGGTATGGCGGGAGAAGGACACAAGAGACATGGCCGAGTGCGGTGGTGGCAAGCGAGCGAGCTATGAGGAAAGAAACTAGAGGGGGTAGGGGACACGATGAGCGATGAGCTCGTTGAGCTCGCGGTTGGGGAAGAAGTCCCTGCTGTGATCGACGTTGGCAGTGACCACATTCACATGTTTCCCCGGGCGCTCCAATCTCCTAATTTAGACTTATCCATGGTGGATTATCAGATAACCAGTTATGCGACCCCTTATTTCCCAAAACTGGATGATTGAATACACGACCTCCTCTCTTCGCAGGGCGGTCACAGGTCATCCAAGATATCTAGCAGCACTCGCAGGATGAACCAGAGCAGTGGATACGAAGCGCGATGCCGTCTGAGGCCGCTGAAAGGATTAGAGTGAGCGCCTCACGGGGGTGAGAAAATAAATGACTAAACTGCGAGGCAACGGGGAGTGGAGCCGAGGGGTTGGTACTCGTGTGTGCAGGCCGTCATGGGCTCGTAGCATGTCTCCTCCCGTTCTACTACATTAACTCTCCTCTCGCATGCCCTCACCTCGCCTGCCTCCAGTCGTCTCTCGCTATCGACCATCATGTGGTCCGCGATACCCAAGTTCGCTTTTGTCGCCCTCCTCGTCCTCAACTGCATCCTCTGGTCCCAATCCCGGTATAGCCATGTCGGCGGCACGCGACCATCCCTCGCCTCGGCCCTGGCCAAGCGGGGCTTCTCTGACGTAGATCACCTTTCGCCCTTCCGCGTAACAGTCAACGAGGTGAGCCTCATGCGTCTTCTCTGCTTCTCAACCCCAGCGTCCACTATCCACCGACCCTGGGGCTGCGCTGAGCGACTCCGTCTTCTTCGTAGGAATGCCGACCGCTCTCAGTCCCCCACGAACAACAATGCACGCACGTAAAGGAAGTGTGCGCCATGGAGCGCACCTTCCTCTCCATCGGCTACCTCGAGGACTACTTCTGCGCTGACAACACAGCCCGCCCACTCCTCTTCGCAGCCTACACCGTCTGGCTCATCTTCCTCTTCTCCACCCTTGGCATCTCCGCCTCCGACTTCTTCTGTCCCAATCTGGGCACTATCGCGTACCTACTCGGACTTGACGAAAACGTTGCAGGCGTTACCTTTCTCGCATTTGGCAATGGTTCCCCAGACATGTTTGCAACGTTCTCTGCCATGCGCACGAACTCTGGTGGCCTCGCTATCGGCGAGTTGCTCGGTGCTGCTACCTTCATAACATCGTGCGTAGTCGGCTCCATGTGCATCATCAAGCCTTTCAAGGTTGCCCGCGGCCCGTTCTTGCGCGACGTCGGCTTCTTCACCGTCGCAGTCACTGTCCTCCTTATAGTACTCTGGGACAGCAAGCTTGAGGCATGGGAGGCGGCTTCCATGATCGTGCTTTACGCCGTCTACGTGACCGCTGTCGTCGTCGGGAGTTGGTGGAGGAAACGACAAGAGAAGCGGAGACAGTACGAGGCCCTCATGCGCAATGAATATGCTCAGGAGGAATCATATCACGATGAGGAGCCCTACATTGACGATCGTGAGTTTCCCCAGCGCATTCCGCCTCTTTGTCTCAGTGAACCTAACTCCCTCCCCCGACCATCAGGCTCCTTCTCTCCTTCCACATCTTCAAACAATCTCCAGGTTCCCTCGCCCTACGAGCGGGCTCGTGCCATATCTCATCCTAACCCACCCACGCTTGGAATCCAAACCGACGTCCCAAGGCGTCCACGCACGCGCTCCCTTTCGCCCGCATCTCCGCCTGTTAGCCACATGCCCTCGTTCTCCCTCATCGGCGCGCTGGAATTTCGGCGCGTGGTTTCCTCGCTTCAACGCGACGCTGCCTCTGCCTCCCTCTCGCGCTTCGAGAGTCCCCTAGCGCCATATTCGTACCGTCACCACAGACACAGCTTGCACTCTGGTTCACGCACGCCAAGCCGCTCGCCTATCTTGCACTATGAGCATGATCCTTGGGATGCAGCGCTGGGAGTGCCGCTGGATGAGCGACCCGCACCGCCGCAAATCGTTGAGGCCACCTTCAGCGAAACGTCGCACGAACGGTTTGGACATACGCCTATCCCGTCCATCTCGCATACACCCGCATCGCCGACATCCTCCGCAGAATCGGACACCGAGTCGCAGACATACGTTGAGGTACCGCCCACCCGCGGGCAGCGCATCTTCCGCTGTATCGCGCACGTCGGGCATATCCTCTTCCCCACCCTGCACGACTTCTGGAGCAAGTCCTTTATGGGCAAGATCGCTGCCGTGCTCGCTGCGCCCGCGGTCTTGGCGCTCACGCTGACCCTCCCCGTCGTCGTGACCTCATATGAGAACCCGGACGCGTCGGAGAAGAGGCTGACTGCGGGAGGGACGAGTGTGAGCCCGCTGATCGACTTTGAGGAAGAGGGCGTCGAACGTGCGCTGATAGCGGAAGAGGAGGTCGAGGAGGAGATGCACGAGCTCAAGTTCAACAAGTGGCTCATGGCCGTCCAGTGCTGCCTCGGCCCGCTTTTCTGTGCGGTGGTCCTGCTAGGTACGCGTTCCCAGCACCCCGGTCTTCCCACGTCTGGTCTATGGTACCACCAGTGCGGCTTGTGCTTACTAAATGCGAATGTATGCAGATGGGATGAAGCACGAGGGCTGGCTATTGCTGGCCACCAGCGTCACAGGGCTCACTGCCGCGATCCTCGTTACTGTGTTTGCCGACAAGGGCCATTCGCCCGCAGCCCAGCTCACGCGGTGCGCGATGGGCTTCGTCGTTGCGGTGGTTTGGATTATGGCGATCGCCGACGAAGTCGTCAAGGTTCTCCAGGTAAGTCTTCTTCCGACGACTTCTCTCCTTGATATGTCTATATTTCCGCTTCCTCCCTTCGTGCACTCCGAACCTACGACGCCACCTTGACTTCCCTCCTCCACATGAGCATGACGCTAACTATGACGCCATCCCACCCACAGACCTTCGGCTTCCTCTTTGGCCTCTCGGACGCCATCATCGGCATCACCATCTTCGCGATGGGCAATTCGCTCGCGGACCTCGTCGCGAACATGTCCGTCGCGGTCTTCGCGCCCATCATGGGCTTCTCCGCGTGCTTCGGCGGGCCGATGCTCAACATCCTGCTCGGCGTCGGCATCTCGGGCTCGTACATCGTCCGCCAGACGGGCATGCCGTACCCGCTCCACTTCTCGCCGTCGCTCGTCATCACAGGCTCGGGCCTGCTCGCGCTCCTGCTCGCGACGCTCGTGTTCGTGCCCATGAACGGCTACTTCCTGCCCAGGCGGTGGGGCGTGGTGCTCATCAGCGCGTACGTGCTCTTGATAGTCGTGAACGTCGTGGTGGAGGTGAGAGGGCAGGTGCTTCCATGACCGTGTGGGCTGTGAGAAGCAGAGTAGATGCCAGTGCAGAGGCAGGCTCCAACGGGGGGTTGTTGCTGTGTCTCTGGCTCTCGTCTTGTCGTTCGACTTCTAGTCCCCGTACTAATGAATGATACGCACCAACGGAATTGGAATCTCTTATCTATCGCTGTACGTTCATCTTACTCATAGTCCAAGTTTTCTAGCTTACGTCTCATCTCGGACCACTGTCTATTCACACGCGCACGCGAATAATCCCAGAATTGATGTATACGAGTATACAGTGCGTGGCCAGTCGATACACACATACAGATACAGGAGTAAATTAGGAAATACACGGGGAGATATTGGACCTGAGGAACGGACAGGAAATAGCACGGAAACACATGGGACGTGCATGGGTGTGGTCGGGAACCCCGCGGACGCCGGACAATCAATGCGGGATGTGCGGGTCCCGTTCGGCTCGAGGTTCTCGGACTTCTAGTAGCTCGGTGGCCTGGCCAGTGGCCACAGCGTATCTCCACTAGGGCCGTAACGAGCAGGCCTGCCACTGGGATCCATCTTCATCTTCCGAAGATCTTTTCTGGTGTATATTGCGGTGTCCAGTGACGGCTCGCCATTACTATTGGGAAGACAGGGTGCGTGCTTCTTCCTAATGAGAACCTGCGGGGACCCGCGTCCTGTCCGGCCCTTCCAGCCTCCCCCGCATTCCCAGCCAATGCCGGCCACTCAGCACGACGTCCCCTCCCACGCCGGCCACCAAACGGAAGCAGGAGAAGCACACCCTTCGCGCCATATATTGCATTCTATGCGCGCTTCGTGGGCACGAAGTTCCTGTCGTACAATTGGGCGCCCGCCGGGGAGATCGCCCACGTACGAGAGGGCGCCAGGGCCTCAGGGCTCAGACGCTTCTGAGAATGGGTAAGCTCCCTGCTCCCTGTGCGCGGTCTGAATCGACCAAGGGCTGATTGTGGCTGCTGCGTAGAGATAGCGCTCCTGTTGGGAAGCATAAATAAGCTTGAATGCGAAACGGACAGCGTCCCCGCGCCCGACCCAGAGAAGGCGTCCCAGTGTCCGACTCACTCCACCGCACGCTGTGCGCAGATCCGAACCCAGACTCACCGCGGACGACAACGACAACTCCGTTCCATCTGCACTTCGCGATGGCTTCGCAATCTCAAGCTTACGCTTCGCCAAATTCATACCCGTTGCGGGTCCGCACCCTCGCCTCGCCCGACGGCACGCGGCTCTGGGCCGAGTCCTCGGGCGACGCGTCGAAGCCTGCTATCGTGTTTATCCACGGGCTCTCGTGCACCGCGCTCGGGTGGGACAGGCAGTTTGCGGACGCGGACCTCCAACGGAACTTCCACCTCGTGCGCTACGAGATGCGCGGGCACGGTCGGAGCGGGAAGCCGCTCGAGGAGAAGGACTACGCGTCGGCGCGGATCGCGGAGGACTTCAAGACGGTCTGCGATGCGTTTGGCCTGGTGAAGCCGTTCATAGCCGGATGGTAAGCATTTCCGCTGCGGGTAAACTGAGATATGGGACGTACGTGCTGGCGCGAGCTCGAGTGCTCACGCCCACCCTCTCTCTTCGGGTCACACAGGAGTCTCGGGGGTTGCATCGCGGTCGACGTGGTCACCGCGTACGGCCCCGACTACATCTCGGGGATCATATACGTCGGGGGGTCCATCCTCGCCCTGCACTACCACCCCCTGTGCAAGCACCCGCTGATGGACGAGGTCTGGCCGGTCATCTCCTCCCTCTCCTCCGACGACATGAGCACCGGCGCGGAGACGTTCGTCGACTCTTGCGTCAAGGAGCCGCTCCCGTTCGACATCAAGCTGCTCTGGATGGGCGGGTTCATCATGCAGCCCCGCGCGGCGCGCTACTGGAGCATCCGGCGCACGCAGGACCACACCGTGTGGGAGGCGACCGCGCGGCGCGTGCCCGTGCTGATCGTGCAGGGGAAGGAGGACGTGCATTGCCTGTACGAGAACATGATCGGGATCGCGAAGCGGATATACGACGACGTCGCGGTGAAGCTCATGGACGGCGTCGGGCACTCGCCGCACTTCGAGAACGCGGCGGAGACGAACAGGTGCATCGGCGAGTGGGCGAAGCACGTCGCGGACCGATATGGGGACGGAAAGGTGCGCGTTCTGTCCTGAGTGTTCCGGAGGGGGTACTGGATGGGGCTGATAACGTCCATGTCCCCGGGATTGCTTCATCGGCCTATCTGATATGCTTTCTTGTCTGACAGACGTGGCAGCGATCCAAGCTGTAGGATATGGGAGGACATGCCAGGACAAGGCTTTCAATATGCTGTCGAGAACTATCGCGTGGGGATGTCAGGACCGAGTAGTTATGACGTTGTACTCACATGTGCAGCACGGATGTTGCTGCAGTTGGTCATGTATGTACAAACACAGATCTATGGAGAGCGTTTGAATTGTGTCTGAGCCTAAGTGAATGTCCCCGAATACGGCGTCGGAGTCAGCCACATCCTCCCCGAAGGCGTGACAATCCATGCGCTATTGTCACGGGTCTCGTGCTTGACGCGTCGCGCGGTTAACGCGTTGGCGCTCGTAATCAGTGGGGACGGTTAACCGGAAGACGGCCGTTTTGTCCCCTTGCTCCATCGCCGTGGCCGCTCTCTTTCCCTGACGGCGTGAGCAGTGTATTCGTGTGGTTGAGGCGAGGTGGGGCGATGAGGGGTGTAGTTGGACACACAGTGAGGCCCAGTGTCGTTATTCGTAAGTTGAATGCAGCCACCAACTTGACGACACAATGCCGGAAGCGGGGTGTGCCTTGGTGTCATTCGTATTGGTTGCGTTAAAGACATTGGCTCCTTGGGATAGCCATTCCCGTTCTCACAAGATTTTCCGTATGAATCGGGTGGCCCACCAATCCGTATCGCCACTTTCACGTGTATTGAACCTCGATCATCGCCACCGAACCGAACATGGCCGGATGCCATTCGCTTGCCGAGTTCAAGTTCTTGAGACGGATACTAATCAGTCACCCACTTGCCACTACATACTTCGTTGGTGTACCGTGACGTTTCGCGTACGGCGTGGTCTAGTAGCTGTGAACACCGCTGTGAATCCTGAGTACTTTCTGTGCATGACTGGCCGGGCGCCCACTTCGAAGCGGACGCCAAACTGCAAGGCCCAATGGGATCCCATAACTCACCGCCAGTGGAGTTGTATCTCTTCGCTTGGTACGTTTCCTTCACACCTCTCGATCACTCTTCATCACGACAATCTATAATTGTTCTCCTACACGCCAGAGAACCAAAGACAAGAGAGCCCACCGGGCGAGAATAGTTGCCCGTCGTTTTCGCCACTATATCACAGAGAGAACACAATCAGTCGAAACCTTGGTACACGGCGAGTTTTGATTACCGCTGAGGTGGCACTGAGCCTATTGCAAGGGTTGTCCGTGGGGCGGTGTTGTGGAACGCACAGACCAGGCCGGACGACCTAGGTGTTCATCGCAATCAATCGCTGAGATGAGCGAACAACAGAATCACGCGCCAAGTTCTTGACCCGAATATGGCTGACCTCTTGTCCGATTTCGAGAGCGCAATTCGTGGGACCCTGGAGATACCGTGGCTCACGCTGTCGTGCTCATCTTCCAGGACATCATCGCACTGGTCATCCAAGCAGTAGGCGGCGCATCTCCTATCTGGAGTGCCGTGGACGCTAAGAACCCCGAGACGGTCAGTCCCGGACCCTCCACTTCGCGCGGTGCAGAGAGGGTGAGGAGCTTACGCTTGCCGATGCACAGGGTGGCCACATCATGCTCGCCGGTGTCTCCTTCCAAATGGGTACGTCCCCTCCCTGCCAGTGCTCTTGCGCAACGTTCCGCAGGCTGACGGCGACGGCGGGACACAGCGGCGCTCGTGGTCTACGTCGTCCTCGCGTCCGAGTTCATCCTGCGCTACGTGTACGACCACCCGTTCGCGCGCTACGGCGAGTCCATGGTGGCGCGCTGCAAGATGGACAAGAAGCTGAAGCTCATGCTCGTCGGCTTGGTCTTCGAGGCCGTGTTCCTGTTCGTCCGGTAAGCAGAACGCGTGCAACGACGTATCGTGGTGGATGTCACTTACTCACGCCAACGGCTATGCGTAGGGGTAGTCACTTTACCGAGTCGTCGCCGTACGTACCGTCACGGCCTTCGTCGCATCGATTCACGGGACTGACCCCCATTGTAGGAGCTCTCAAACGGGTGGACGGGAAAGATAATCACCACCGAGTGGTACTTTGGTACGTCGTATCTTTCCATGATGATGCGGGGCACTTACCCCGCTGTGGCGCAGTCGTCTTTGACGGGACGATGATCGTGCTCGCCATGCTCACCCTGAACATCTTCCACCCTGGCCTGCTCCTCGGAAAGGCACACACCTGGCTCTCGAGGGAGAGCGAAGAGGAGGTCAAGACGAAGGGATTCGACAAAGAGTCTGTTTGATCGGCGGACGCTTGCTGCCTCCGACCGATCGCCACGCCACATTCAACACGGACACAAACATCAACCCGTATTAACGCATTACCATTCCCACTATCCCCGCTGCTACTGTAGTTAATCCACCCCATTCCCCACGTTCGTTTTCTCGGACTACTTATACTGGCCACCTTACCCATCTGGACTTTAAAATAGATAGAGTATCGTTGTTCTTGTTTCACACTGTAGCGTCACGCGAGGTATCCTCGATAATAAATCATTGCATTTTTAGGAGCATAGAGCAGGTGCAACAGCGAGGTCTCTGCCCATTGAAGAGAGGAGCGCGGGGGTATAACCTGTCTCCTTTGAGCGTCGTAGATGACATACGTCCGCCCTGCCCCCGGAGGGGCGAGGATGTTTAGCTTTTCCACAGGAATGCCTGCTCCCGGTTGCCCCGGACAGTAGCGGCCAAAATTTCCCCCGGGGACGTGGCATCATGCGGCCAGACGCGTCCCTTCGAACGCCCGAGACCTCGACTGCGCGTGCCTGCTCCGTATGGAGACCCAACAATGAACCACAACGACAACGACCGCCAAATACACAACAACACGGACACGGACAACGAACTCGAACACGAAGGGAGGAACGCAGGGACAACAAACGCCAAAACAGATAGAAGGACGAACATGTACATGAACCAAGGAACGAGAGAAGGGCCACCGTGGTCTTGAGGGGAAGTCGGAGAAAGCCTTGAGACCGTTTGGGTCAGCCACGTTGGTGGCGTCGAGCTGCCTTAGAGGTCGCCGAGATGTCGAGCGTCGTCCGAGCCGCAGCAGAAGGAATACGAAGAAGCAAGCAAGAGCCAGACAACAGCAGCAGTCAGCCGGCCGGAGAACCAGGGGTGGCGAAGACTCAAGGGGCGACCAGGGCCAAAACGAACCAGAACGTTCTGTGAATGGTTGCGTTGAGTAGAGACACGGTGGTTAGAGAGTGGCGGGGAAGAGGACTCACGATGACTTGCGACGGAGGAAGGCCGTAGGAGGTGAGCTGTGTGGGGAGGTTAGTGGTCGAGGGCAAGTTGTGAGGGACATTGGTTGAGGAGGTGAAGGGTTTATATATGTGTTCGGGACCGGTGGCTTGCAGAACACCAGTGAAACTCCGCAGATGTCAGCCCCAGAGGGCGCTCAATATGGCAGGAGGCTTTCCTTTCTGGCTTGCGTTGTACTGAACGCACAAGGAGACCCGAGCGGTTGCCGAGCGGCATGTAGGACCGCCGGAGCCTGGGACAGGCGGCAATGTCACTCGGCGCGGTAGTCGATGGTTGTCTATTTGTCTTCGAATTCTGTACACATTGAAAGTGAAGTTGAAGTCTCGTCACGATGATAACATAGCGGTCAGCGCGCACCTTGTATCCGTCCAACCACAGACAACACAATTATCGTGCACTGTAAGTTAACTTAAGCTGACCATTCTGCAATATTGCGAGAAGCGTGAGCAACTTCAATGACGACGACACCTGCGGCAACGCCATCCTCCAGACTGGCGTCGACTCAGGCTGTAACATCGACGGCAGAGCGCTAGCTACTCGCACTCTGGTGAGCCCGGTATCCCCACTGGCAGGCAGAAACAAACGCGGAGGAATCAGATACTGGAATCAGTCGAAGCCTGGCACGGGCCGAGGATCACCGCTGAGGTGGCACCGAGCCGATTACAAGGATGATCCGCTGGGCGGTGTTGTAGAACGGACGCAAAAGGCAGGACGCTGTGACGGACTGGCCACGATCCATCGCAATCAATCGCTGAGACGAGCGAACAACAGAATCACGCGCCTTCTTGACCCGAATACCGCTGACCTCTTGTCCGATTTCCAGCCTCACTCCAACATCAACATGCCGACATATGCCGAACATCCCAGCCTCCAGCGTATAAAGCCAGTCGTCCTCGCCCATCCTCTCTTTCCTCAGGACTCCCATGTTCACTTCTCCCTCTCCACCCTCTCCTAGGTGCGCTGCCGACTCGCATTGGTGTATGCTATGCGGGTCGCTGGTCGTACGCTCTCCCGTGAGGGGTTGAACGTCGGACTGGGATGTCTCTCCCCCGTCCTCGCCGTCTTTCTCGGTGGGGACGGGGCCTCTGGGCACCTCACCATCGACGCGTATGTCACCTTATCCTCATCTATCATCATTCCTTCAGCTGACCTTCCCCAATCAGACTACGTTGGGCCGACTCACCAGCTTTCTCGGTACGTCCCCTCACAACCGTCCCGATGGTTGTCGCTCATCGTAGTGGCGGACAGTTTTCTCCTCCTTTCTCTCTTCTCTCTTCTCTGTGGCGCGTTCGCTATCATGGCGACGGCACGTCACATTGCATCGCTGACCCACCACCACGTACGTTCATTATTCCCGAGTTCGCCGCGTAAGACAAAGCCTCACCGCCTCAACTCTAGTACCCGCCATGCACAGGTGTCAGCCGCCCCGTCGATGGTAAGCCCACCTGGTGGCTGTCGACGTTCGCGGCGCGTCGCACTCAGGCTCCCACCCTCGCCGCGAATCACTTCACTGTGCCGGCGAAGAGGTGGACGAGCCAACGCCCTTCCGGTACAGTCGCCTGTCGGGGACGGGCGACTCGGATTGTGCGGAGTCGGCGCGTCGCACTGCAAGGCTGAGCCTCTGACTGGTGAGTGTCTCCGACGTTCGGTGGGATTCAGTTGGAGACTTACGCAAATAATTGTAGCGTGCACCGGGATCTTCGAAACTGAACGTGCAAATATAACAGTGAGTGTTGATCCTCCACCCGTTCACTGACGTTTGCGAGCTATTCAGCGATGTTACCCCCGATCTGGAACGCGTCAGGTAAGTTTCCATAGTGGAGTATCCTAGTGGCGGAGGAGATAGGATTGTGTCAGTGGCATGTAAATACGGTAGTAGTATAGAAACACAATATACGGAGGCGCTAGCACTCTCCGACACGTAACAAAGGTACTCACGTCCACGGCGTTCGTCAGCATTGGAGTTGGTGATCGACGCTCGACCCTGTAGCACAAATGCATAGTTTTGCTTCCGTCCCGAAGATCGTCGGCTCCCTACCAGCGTTGCAGATATTCAATATCTACATCCGATGGCCCAAATATCAGTATACAAACCGGCAGGTGCTCTGCCAGTGAAGTGATATACAGTTTCGTTGGCCGAAGACCCCTGCTTCGCCCCCCTGTAGTAGAGCACCTCACGGCGCCGATACAGCCTGTTTGCACCCATATTGTCTCCGAAGGAGACGTCTGCACTGTAGCACAATGTAGAGGAACGTTCGCCTCGGCTGGAGCATTAGCTTGCACTCCGCAATCAAAACGAACCGTCTGTACTCACGGTCATCAGTCGACTGGGCACCAGAGATTGCTTCGAAAGACGGGGTCACTTTGGGAGTCAGACCTGCCAAATGAAAGTTCGAGATGATGCTCTCCAAAGATCATAATTAGCCCATCGGCCTCTCGCGCTTCTTTGTCGTTGGTGCACAGCGCGCCAACTTGTCTATGGAGCGCACCAGAGCTTTTGAGTCACCAGTCCAGTTTACAAAGGGTACTGCCCGCCTAGATGACTTCGCCAACCAAGTGGAATGATCGCTCAGGCTGTGGGCCGACTGCGCCGCCGGCGGAGCGATCGACGTCCAAACCAAAATGGCGAGTTTGTTCGAATCGAAGCTCGTAGGCGTTGTGAGCGTACCACTCATACGACGGCGCTGAAGGCGGAGCGCGGTGATCAGCGAGGACGAAGTCGATCATGGGGATAACGGGGCTCACTACAGAGTCGTAGCTGGCGCTGCTCCCGTCGACGTTGAAGTCGACGCCAGTCGGGAGGATGGTGTTGCCGCACTGGCAGGTGTCGCCGTTAATTCCAGCCGAGGCACACGCATGGTCACGCGCGCCGGAGGTCCCAGAGGGTTCCTATAGGAGTGGGGACGACGAAGGTGCCAGCGACGGACTCGTAGGTCGCCTGAAGAGGTAGGAGATCGGCCGGTGCGTATTACCGGGGATCCAGCGACATCCGTACCGTGCTCTCATATATCACCGGACCAGCACAGTTATCGCTATAGCTATATGAGGTGCGGGACGTTGCCGCTAAGGGCCTTGCCCTTGGTCACTGCCGCCGTCGAGAAGAGCTTCTTCAGCTGCGACTGTGACTGGTGACCGGTGACCACCAGCGCGACGCGCAACACGCTGAGCAAAGCGCTCCTTGGAGGTCGGTCGGTCCAGATAGACATCTACGAGGCTGACCCAGAAGTCAGGACTGTCGGGGCTGGCGCAGGAATCTGGCCGCGAACATGAATGTGTGATGCGCGGTGATGTCAGGGAGATACAATAAAAAGACCAACGAGGAATACCAATCTCAAGCTTGCCAGAACCTAGAGTCCTGTACGTACTCCTTGACCATCTCAAGCTACAAAATAAACGTCATCAGCAACCAGAGCAACGCGGAAATCAATGACGCGGTACCTGTTCATCGGTCCTGCAGACGAGTACCCGCCTTCCATCCTTCGACTTCCCGATATCCACCACCACCCCGTGGTCACTGTCCACGCTCTGGTTCGCATTCGCGTCGAGCTCGAACCGGAGACACGCTGCGTTCCTCGTCACGGCCTCCCTCAAGTCGACACTCCTCTCCCCGATACCTCCCGCAAACACCAACGCGTCGACCTTGCCCTCCAGCTTCACGTAGTACCCCCCAAGGAACCCCAAGATACGATCCAAGAACACGTCGAACGCCCGCCCCCACTTCCTCTCCTCCTCCGTTATCTCCTCTCCTTTCTTCGCCCTCTCCTCAACCTCCCTCATGCGTCTCACGACCTCCCCGAAGTCCGTCGTGCCCGTGAGCGACGCCCAGCCGCTGTGTTTGTTCAGGATCTCCTCCGCCTCGGTGACGTGCACGTCGACGGCGAGGGCGCGGTCGTGCGAGATCCGCCCCGCGCGGTTCGTGTAGTGGAAGATGAGCGATGGGTCGATCTCCCCCGAGCGCGTCGCCCCCGGGAGGCCCGAGACAGGCGTGAGCCCCATCGAGGTGTCGAGCGACTGGCCGCAGGCGATCGCGCAGATGGACGCGCCCGAGCCGAGGTGCATCACGATGAGGTTCGTGTCGGATGGGTCCTGCGAGGGAACCGTGAGCGACACGGCCACCTACGGTGTGCACTGACAATGAGTCCGGGTTGTGCAGCCGGTACACGTACCTTGCTGAGGAAGGTGCTGACCGCGCGGAGGATGAATGCATCTGCGCGCGATGTCCGTCAGGTCGAACTATACTCGAGAGGTCAGGGGACGACAAAAGGCGTACAGCTGAGGCCGTGGAAACCGTACTTCTTGAGGCCGCGGCGCTTCGCGACGTCCTGGCAGATGGCGTACATGGATATATGCTCGGGCATCGTGCGGTGGAAGGAGGTGTCGAAGTACGCGATTGATTTCGCGTTCGGAAGTGTCTCGATGCACGCCTTGATCACCGAGAGCGCGCCGCCGTTGTGCCTGTCGCGCGTGGCCCCTGTCAGCCTTCGCAGTCGCGAAGTGGAAGAAATGGGAGGAGCTCACAGCGGCGCGAGGTCAGAAAGCCTCTCTATATGATGGTAGCTCTCCTCGTTTATGACCACGGGGTCGAGGTAGTCGCCACCGTGCACGACTCTATGGCAGACGTGCACGATCTGGTTCCGGGCGATGCTCGCCTCCCGCTTGAGGCAGTCGAGGAAGTGCGCGAACGCGCTGGCGTGGTCCTTGATGCCCTCGACCGACTCCTTCTTCGCTTCGCGTCCCGCGAGCGCGAACGAGAAGCGTGCGGGTGGCGCGAAGATGTTCGTGATGGTCGAGGTGAGGAGGAGCTGGAGGGCGTCGTGCGAAGACCCGGGAGTCGTGCCGTCGTGCTTGAAGAGGGATATCTTGAGCGAGGAGGAGCCTGCGTTCGTGGCGAGAACGAGGCCGGACTTGGGCGCGGACGTGGGTTCAAACATGGTGGGGGCGAAAGATGAAGCTAAGCTTTCGAGTGCTGGAATTCCATACTAGTCGTTCAAGGGTGGTCTACAGCGCAACAGCTGTTCAGACGAGCCACCAACGAGGGTTCCTTGTGGCGTTACGTCCCGGAAGCGTCTGGGTCGAGCACGTAGAACAAGGCCTGAGAGTGTGGATGAAAACTTGAATATGAACTCACAGATGTGTACTGGTCGAGACAGCTCAAGGTCTCTGCACGACTGTACGTATAAATATTGGAGGAGACTGAGATGGAACCGGGATGACATCGCATGACGTCTTTAACGACGCAACCGGCGCGCGATGCAATCCACAGCAGCTTCGCATATCGACAGGGGTGCGACGGACGATACGTTCCAGACGGAGGCAAGGCTCAGGAACTTCGGGAGTCGTATGGATATCCGGCAGTACTGCAGTCAGTGGGCCTAGGTGCAAAACAAGAAGGCATCGAAGATGGCGTGGCCCAAGCGTGGCCTCGGACGAAAGGGTTGTTTGGGATCCAGCGTGACGACACGGGGGTAGCTGATTGGTGGAAGGGCGTGACTTGTGTGACTGGACGCGTATTTGGAAGGAGATGTACGGCGGTCATGACGCCATGGTCGGGGTTGCCTCCTCTTGCAAGTGCCCACCTTCCTGCCTCATAAATATGTCATACCCTCGCCCAGTCCGCTCTTCGACACCCCTCCCGCTACTCCCACCATCTTCCCGCCAGAATCATGCCTGGACAACGCCTCTTTCAACCTAACCCCCCTCCAGACCGCTCTCTCCTTCCAGAGTCCGTCCTCGACTTCAACGTCACCCTCGACACCAAGAATGTCCTCTCACCCGAGGAGCTTACTGCCCTCAAGCAGTTCCGTAGGGCTGCAGACTATATTGCTGCCGGTGCGTCTCTTTCCTCCCCTTCTCTTCTCGAATTCTCCAACTGTATGCGCGTATTCGTATTTGCAGCCATGATCTTCCTCAACAACAACGCCCTCGTCGACCGCGATATCACTCCTGACGACATCAAGCCCCGCCTCCTCGGCCACTGGGGAACCTGTCCCGGTCTTTCCCTCATCTACGCCCACCTTAACCGCCTCATCTCCAAGACCGGCATCGACGCCCTCTATGTAATCGGCCCCGGCCATGGTGCCCCAGCCATCTTGGCATCCCTCTGGCTTGAGAACTCCCTCGCCAACTTTTATCCCAAGTACTCGCGCGATAAAGCAGGGCTCTCTGCCCTCATCTCGTCTTTCAGCTCTCCCGGTGGCTTCCCGAGGTACGCGTCTCCTTCACTTTGTTCTTCGAATAGAGCTAATATCCTCTCGCGTGAAGTCACGTCAACGCCGAGACTCCGGGGTCAATCCACGAAGGTGGTGAGCTCGGCTACGCTCTCGCCGTCGCATTCGGTGCCGTCATGGACAAACCCGATCTCGTTTGTGCCGTCGTCGTCGGTGATGGCGAGGCTGAGACTGGACCAACCGCTACGTGAGTGTTGTTCCTTCCTGCGTTCTCCCTCCTTTCTCACCATTTATGTGTCGACTTTCAGCGCGTGGCACGGGTACAAGTACATCGACCCCGAAGAGTCTGGGGCAGTTCTCCCGATCGTTCACGTCAACGGCTTCAAAATATCGGAGCGAACTATCTACGGTACCATGGACGACGAAGAGTTGACGGCGCTCTTCACCGGCTACGGTTATCAAGTGCGAATCGTCGAGGACCTCGGGAACATCGACCAAGACCTCGCAGTCAGTATGGACTGGGCTCTCGGCGAGATCCACAAGATTCAGAAGGCGGCGCGGAGCGGCGATCCCATCGTGAAACCGCGCTGGCCTGTTCTGATCCTGCGCACACCTAAGGTCTGTCTTGCGAAGCTGTTTGTCGAGATGCGGACATTGACGTGACGGTCGCAGGGCTGGACCGGTCCCAAAGAGCTCCACGGCGAGTACATCGAGGGATCGTACAAGTCCCACCAGGTACCTCTTCCCAATGCGAAGACCGATCAGCTCGAGCGCGAGATGCTTCAGACCTGGCTCCGCTCTTATAATCCAAAGGAGTTGTTCGGCTCGGACGGTGTTCCGAACCCGGACATCCTCTCCGTCATACCGAAGGAGGAATGCAAACGCCTCGGCATGCGTGAGGAAGCATATAGGGCATACACTCCTCTTGATGTCCCTGACTGGCGTAAGTTCGCCGTCGATAAGGGCACCGCGCAGAGCTGCATGCAGGTCACTGGAGAGCTCCTCGACGCTGTCGCACAGCAGAACCCCCACTCCTTCCGTGTCTTCTCCCCCGACGAACTCGTCTCCAACAAGCTCGACGCCGTCCTTCGTCACTCGGGACGCAACTTCCAGTGGGACGTCGCCTCGCGTGCCTCAGGTGGGCGCGTCATCGAGATCCTCTCCGAGCACACATGCCAGGGTATGCTCCAGGGATACACTCTCAGCGGACGCACCGGACTGTTCCCGAGCTACGAGGCGTTCCTGGGCATCATCCACACCATGATGGTGCAGTATGCGAAGTTCGTCAAAACTGCAGCCGAGGTGCTGTGGAGGCACCCGATGGGATCGTTGAACTATGTTGAGACGAGTACGTGGACACGGCAGTGCGTATTGTTCATGTCCACGCTCCGCTTGAGAGTGGAAGGAGTTGACGATGCTGATGGTGATACAGGGAACACAACGGCTTCTCGCACCAGAACCCGTCGTTCATTGGCGCGGTACTGAACCTAAAGCCGCAGTCAGCGCGCGTGTACCTCCCGCCGGACGCGAACTGCTTCCTGTCGACGATGGCGCACTGTTTGCGCGCGAAGAACTACGTCAACCTCATGGTCGGCAGCAAGCACCCCTCTCCTGTCTGGCTGACCCCCGAGGAGGCGGATCAGGTACCCATTCAAAACTTTGCGGCTACTTACATGTCGACGCTGACACTCGTATCCGTTACAGCACTGCATCGCCGGCGCCTCGGTGTGGAAGTTCGCGTCGACGGACGAGGGCATGGCGCCTGACGTTGTGCTCGTCGGCATTGGCGTCGAGGTCACATTCGAGGTCATCGCCGCCGCGGCGCTGCTCCGAAAAGAGATCCCCGCGCTGCGCGTGCGCGTCGTGAACGTTACGGACCTGATGATCCTCGGGCCGCACGGGTCGCACCCACACGCTCTGAGCGACGATGGCTTCGACTCGCTCTTCACCTGCCACAAGCCGATCGTCTTCAACTACCACGGGTACCCCGTCGAGCTCAAGGTGCGTATCTCCATTTCCTTTTGGCGTTGGGATGGTTGCTCATAGCAGTTGCAGGGGCTGCTGTTCGGGCGGCCGAACCTGGAGCGGATGACGATCAACGGGTACGCGGAGGAGGGAACGACGACGTCGCCGTTCATGATGCAGGTGCTGAACCGGACGAGCCGGTACGACGTCGCGGCACAGGCGGTCGGCGCGGCGGCGATGCACAACCCGCGGGTGGAGATCGACGCGCACAAGACGATCAGCCACATTTTGCACCTTGCGCAGAAGGACAAGGAGTACATTTTGAAGCACGGCGCGGACCCGGAGGACACGTTCGACGTCCCGAAGTTCGAGTGAACCGCGAGCAGATTGCATTTGGTCGTTTCGCTTCGCTGTGAAGCGCGATTGGTGGTTGGGCCGGAAGGTACGAAGATGTCGAGGTGGCGAGGACAACCTGTATGATGCCTTGAGTCGTCTAATGTGTACTTGTATCTCACACATTCAACCTGGTTTGTGGTAGTCTCAGGACCTCCGATGACTTTTGCACTCAGGCCGGTGAATGCCGGTGGTGGTTGGTCTACTAGGTGGCGGATGTCGGTATAGGTGACACATGTTTTCACGTCATGCATGTTGGGGCTTTTGATGCCCGGCGGAGGAGGGCGCGTAAGTAACTGCATTGGAGGTTGGTTGGAGGTAAGCGCTAGATATGTAAGCTGCAAGCTGACCGGATATTGCAAACTGATTCTTGTACTATTATGAACAGACACCGTGACTTTTCTCAGAGCACCGTCGGCCCCGAATCCGAGGATATCAAGTTACCACTGCCTCCATCGTATGCACAGCTGCGCTTGGAGTGTCTGAGCACCACAGCCTTACACCGCTCGAGTGCGTCTCGCTATCCGCGCCTGAGGCTTCATATCCGATCCAGGCTCCCCGGAGCCGCTACCACAACTACCCCGCCGCTGGCAGTAGGCATCGCCGGACCGACATGACTCCGACTTCTTGAAGTTCACGGTCGTATCCGACACTTTGCCTCGCAGCCCTAGTTCTAATTCAAGGGCGGATGGTACTCCTTGACTCGATTCTTACATCTTGACGCTCCTGGATAATGATTGCTACAATCTTAGGACTCGGAGCTGCAGAGCCGATGGAACATTATCTTGAATTACATGTGAGTATTATAACAGTGCTAATCTGCATTATCCCCAGCCTCCCTTCACTGATTAACGCGTACGTTAGTACTTAGTAGGTATTACAGAAATACTAACATAACCCCCATCGATTCCGAGTCACAGGAGCTCTCCACAATACCCTTTTCGAAGGTGCTGCTCGAGTTCAGCTCACTTGTTCCATCCATAGGTGACAGCGACCATTGGCAACGTCGACAACGCCTCCGCGCTGCTCTTCTCCAGAGTCTCGTTCTTCCTACGCGCTCTCTCCAGGAAGAGAAACGAGATCACGACCATGTCCCGGATCTCGAGTGCGCGGCCCGCCAAGACAAGTCTCGCAGGTTCAGGGTCTCCGCCCTTGCCTGCGCGCGCATCTCGCGTGCCGGCCTCAAACCGCCGCTGAGGACGGTCGAAACGTGCGATGGGCTCGGCGTAGTCGTCCTCTTTGGTGTACAGCTGCGCGTAGGAAGAGTCGAAGTGAATAAGCCATGTGTGCTCCGTATGGGAAGAACGGGACTCGATGCATACCTCGAGCGTGCTGAGGCTTCCATAACCAGGTGCGCACCCCCGCCACTTGTACTTCCGCCCCAAGTCGTCCTTGAATGACACGTTTCTGCAGCGACCCTCAGTATCTTGGACCTCCGAACGCCTAGACGCCACTGCAGGTTCGAGGAAAGCGGCTCACACGTTCGCAGAGAGGTCCCTCAGGCGCGTGTGTAGCCAGTTACGCAACGGCATGGGTGGGTTCTGCCCAAGGATCACCCTGTTCGGAAGTAGGTCCCTCTCCTCCAAGGACGCGAGGGCCGCGCCGCTCACGTTCATGACGTACGTCGTCGTCCCGGAACAGCGCCGGCGCGTCGAGACCGTGTACAGCGCCCTCGCGCCAGCGTCGTAGATGGTCGCGTTGCTCAGATTGTCAGGAGAGAGCGTGAAGGTCGTAGCAGTTCGAGGGGACATCTGCAGGTTGGTGTGGGCCAGTTTTTGGGGATCGCTGGAGGCGACAGCGTCTGACTGCTTGCATCCGACAATGCCTTATGTAGACGCCATTTTCGCGCTCGTTGGACTGAAGTGGTACCGGAACACCTTGGAGCAGTTCCGGACGCCCATCATCGCAGAGATGCGGTAGGCTGAGGCTCGGCGCAAAGGCTAACCCTTGACGCTGACGCCGTATTACCTTCGCAGGGGCCGTGTATATCGGAGCGGGGTTATGGTCGTCGTCGCGAAGGCGATCTCGTTGTCGCCAATAGGGCCACTCCCCTCAAAGCTTCCTCCGAGGTTGTTGGTGCCCGCGGCCATGATGCTACGCAGTCTGCGGAGAATCGTGTCACCGATAAGAACCTGTCCGGAGTGAAGGCGCACAGTGTTGAACCTATCTTCTCGTCTATGTCAGATTCGAATGTCCATCGATCTCGTATCTGAAACATGTGCATTTTGCGGGTCCGTGTCACGCTCTCGACAGTATCTGCTTCAAAGTACTCCCGGTCAGTAGTATGACTATCCACTGACGCAGCAACGGTCAATCGTACTTAGTACATTATCTGCCCCATAGCAACGGTCTTCTCCCAATGCGATCATTGGGGAGTCATGCTGCTCAGAATGCCAACCTGACGATCTTCGGGGCCGCTAGCTGTGTTCACGTCTTGGTTGTCCCACATCCTCTCTTGTCAGAGCTTGGTATGAATGGGCTAGGTCCTAGGGATATCCTCAAGCCATCGGCCAAGATCTGGATCTACAAAACAGTCGCGTTAAGTCGTATGTACGGTGTAGTAACCGGCGTGCACGAGAAATTGAACTGACCTGAAAAGTAATTTGCATTTCGTTCGAAAGGTTCTAGACGACGATGTATAACACGCGATACGTTCGGCATGCGCCGCACCGTAACGTCGAGGGAGGCTGGAGGTTGAAAAAAGTTAAGTGTACGTTTGGCTATGTTTGTCAGTGTGTATTCGGATGGCCATTCAAGTTCCGACTGAGTTACTGCTAGACTTGGCAAACATGTCAACTGCGATAACAACAGCGTTCCAGTAGTCCGCGAAAATAGGCGTAGTAATACAACCCCAATCGCATGAGGGCCTATTTCTGAGCCGTAAGCCCATGCCCCGTGTGTTGCATTTTTCACTAGTTTAACTCATCGACCTACATGTCTTGATGAGCGGACAGTGGAGCACATACACCCACCCGGCCTGCTCAAAAACGCACAAACGCCAACAATGTTTCACGAGAGAGTGGCGACTGCCCAATTCAATAAGAACGCGTGTACACCATAAAACCACAAAGCCTATGAATATGCAAGCTATCCAACAATGCAGTCCACAACCCTGCACCTGGTCCATCGGGCAATGTCCAACTCCTCACCACTTCTTGGGGAGGTGGCAGAACTCGGGCGAAACCTCCGTCGCCTTGGCGTCAACGCTGCCCTTGGCGAAGCCCTGGGGGCCGGCGAACTTTTCAAACCCGGCCTTGCCGAGCTGGAACATCGCCGCGTTGTCGACCGCGATCATGTAGACTGGCTCCTTGCCGTCGTACTGCAGCTTCCAGCACGAGCCGCACTTCGGCGAGCCGTCGACTGCGCAGACGAGACAAGTGGCCGGTCAGTTTCGCGCATAATAGCTGAGCGGGTGAGTGGGATGGGACGTACCGGCACCGGGAACCTCGCCGTAGAAGGGAGCGGTGGGCAGGTCGCCGAGCGTGTGGAACTCTGTAGATGCGAGTACAGCGGTGAGGAGCCGTCGCGCTGCTCAGAGAGGCGGGAACACTCACGAGAGAACTTTTGGGCGAAGGTGGCCGAGCACGAGAGCGAGCTGAGAGGCGTGTTGGGGTTGAGATCGAGGGAGAAGCCCACGCGGACCTTCTGGCCCCGGTTGTGGTCGTCGCCGCCGTGGCCCCAGTTGTCGTCGTGGTGGCCGTGGTCACCATCGTCGTGGTGGCCATGGTCGCCGCCGTCGTGGTCGTAGTCACCGCACTTGTCACAGTCGGGCTTCGTGTCGGGCTGACCGGGAGCTGCGACTGCGACTGCGGCGAACGCGGCGATGGTAGCAGCGAAGAGGGTGAGGAACTGCATGTTGCTGAGGGAAAGTTTTGTGGTAGGGTAGCGATTTGAGAGCTGGTGTGTGTGTCTGTGTGTGGAAGGAGTGGTTGTTGGCTGCGGTCTTAACCGTCGAAATCGCGGGCCTTTTATACCTCGCTGGACTTGGTCGAAATTTCAGAATCTCCATCCCAAGACTGCCAGGCAGTGTAGATCTCAGCCTCGCAGTTGAAGCAGCCGTGGAGTCAACGCAGCCATAAGGCGGAGGTTGCCCCTAGACAGGTGCGGGAAGAGAGACATGTCGGATATGCTGTCCGCCTTGTGACTGAGCCTGCGCGTCCTCCTCTGGCTCGGGTCATAATAGCACTGCCAGTGCATGCCCCCGGGGGCGCCACGCCGCTTCATGTCCTGCTAAAGTGTTCATGTAGTCATTGTTTAGAATCGTATACATCTATGCAAGCATTTGAAGGGCAAGTTTAGAGCGTGTGCACGCAGCCATGGCATAGTAGGCCGTAGGAAGACTGACCCGTTTCTTCGAAACAACATGGTGGACTGGATGCATACAGGAGTTTGACGGTTAGCACAAGCACGGAAACGGAAAAGGAAACGCCCGAACCACGAACCTCATAACAGGTGTAACCACCAGACCTGTGCGAAACGCCTCCAATGGTATGTAGCCGGTGTCGGTCGCGTGTCGCCTCCTAGAGCCTGATATGGATGGATGGAAAGGGGCGGAACGGGGCAGGCTGAGCTGAAATGTTCGCTGAAACGCTGTGCAATTGCAAGACAATCCCTTGCGTTCCGACATTATGAAAGGGGCCGCGGGTACCTGTTTTAATGATACTACGCGTCGGGGTTAACAAGAGATGCTGTGCACGTTATATGTAGCGGAAGATGTTCGCTTTCTAGGGACGCATAGACTCGGTCACCAGCAACGGAAATAGGAGAAATGCCACGTACCACATTTCGGCGGTAGCCTGATTCAACTTGGCCGTCTTCGAGCTCTGCGTTTGCCAAGGAGCCCTGTCGTTCCCGCCACCGCTCCATGAGCTCGGCATCCCTTTCCGCAACTGTTAGTTTTTTCTTGCATTCTGTAGGTTCCTTGGACTCTTTCGGCTCTGATCCGGTGCGTTCGGACGCCTCCGACTCCGGCGGGTCCGAGTTACTAGTCGCTTTCTGAAGGGGGTCCTGTTAAACACGACTCAGAAAGTAGTTCTTCAGGCGTCGGGAACTACACTCACCTCATCTGTCGGGGGACCTCTTGTATGTTCTGCGAAACCCCTACGAAAGGTGGAAATAGCTTCAAGTGACTTGTGACTCGACGGCACTCCAACCGCTCGAACTGCGGTCGTAATGCTAGCCGAGAGGCTGCTGGCGGCCATCGAGGAGTTCAGAAACGAAACTCGCATGGCTTAGAAGAAACAGCGTCGCCGTAAGACGTGACTGAGTATGATTGTCGTCCACACGCTGGCGCCGCTGGCTACAAATACCCCGGGCCGAGCACGGCCCGGTATGTTCCGGACCAACCGTCCGTACTGCGCCGAACATCTGGCTAAGACTGGTGGTCGTTGTCCAGACTTCACTCCTGGTGGACTCTTCCCGTTGCAGTACCGTCCAAGCTTTCCTACCAGCTCTCCCTGCTTCGTCGAATTAAGGTACCTGTCCTCCAACATGTCCCAATCACCACCGGTCGACCCTGAGCAACCACACATCCTTTCCCTCGTACTGCATGCGAAGAAAGCACTGCAGCAGGGCGAGCAGCTATGCACTCGGGCAAGCTCGCTTTCCACCTCCTCCGCACAGGCCGCGGTAGATGTCCTTGCTCTCGACGCGCAGGTCAGGTGGATGTCCGAAGCGGTACTTGATCAGCTCAAGGTGTGTATCCGTTCTCTACAGACGAGAATGTAGCGCATATCCTCGGTCGCAGCTGGCCGCACAAGTCGCAAAATTTATAGAGCAGAAGCGTACAGAGCTCGGGCGGCAGGTCGGGGTGCGTGCTCCCTCCGCGTGCAAGGTCCCCGAGGTTGCTAACAGTATTGTAGGAATGGGACAGCATCCGCAACCAACGCACCGATGCACTCGACGCTGTCCTCGAGTCTCTCGGCACCCAATCCGTCCCACCCGACTTCCACACCGTCTCCGCCGACTCCTCTCCATTCGGGAGCCAGAATAACTCTGACGACGAGCGAGACGTCGAGCACCTGGAGGACGACAGCACACCGTTCGGCCCTCCCCCGCGACCGGGCTCAAGTCCGTCGGACACCATCCGCAACCGTTCCCCCACGGTCCGAAAGCAGGAGAAGAAGAACAGGAGGGAGGACCGGAGTCGGTGGAAGACGCTGCGGGATTTCGTGAACGAGCGGGCGATCGAGGACTTGTTGGACACGATTGAGAAGGATAGGCTGGAGCTCGATGTGGGTTTTTGGATCACTACAGTTGTCGCCTCTTGTTTAGGTCAATATATTCCCTTTCTTCCAGGACATTCTTGCGACGACCTCCGACTACCCGGAATCCTTGTCCAAGACAATCGCCGCGATCAAGGATATGGTCCCAGTCGAGGTTTCCTTGCCATCCTTTGACACGATCTTTGCTTCCCAGGAAGCGACATCAGGCAAAATGGCAGAGCAGCTGGAGTCTCTGGCACATCATTACGACAACATGTCCAATGCGTTGCACGACTTCGAGGCCGGTGAAGAGTTCGGCGAGGAAGACATTCAAGGTGCTGCGGCTAGTTTCCTTCCGATATATATGTCTAATCATCCGTCGCTCCTACAGGCATGAATGGAGATGCCGAAGCGTTACCCATCATCATCGCCGAGCTGGAGGAAGGCGTCAAGTCCATCGACGGATACCAGTCAGTGGACTTTCTATGTCTTCGTCTACATGTCATGTTAATGTTTACTGTGTCATCAGCGAACAACTGCTGGTCGCAAAGGCCGCGACACAGGAGCAGTTGGAGGTCCACCGACGAACTCTCACCGACCTCGACGAGCTCGGCGACATCATGACGGAAATGCTCGAGCGCCAGCAGACCGTCGAAGTGCGCCTTTTCCATCTTCCATACCCTGCTCCCCCTGCTGATGAGAAGACGACGGCCGCAGAACGAGAGCATCGAGCACCTCTCCTACCTGCACGCCCAACTCCAGCCACTCGAGGAACTGCACCACAAGTACACCTCCTACCAATACGCGTATAGCAAGCTCGTCCTCGAGTTCGCGCGTCGCCTCCGGTACCGTGACGCCGCCCAGCGCATCCTCACGACGATGACCGCGCAGCTGGACGCCATGACCGAAGGTACGACTCTAATCCCATTCCCATTACCCATTTATCTCCAGTATGAACGCGACGCTGACTAACATCTGTCGCTATCTAGAGGAGCGAATCCTCCGCCAGGAATTCCAGGCCGAACACGGACAGTACATCCCAGAGGACTTTTGCTTGTATGTCGAGAACCTGCCGAACCGCTGGACGGTCTCGACGTGGAACAACGAGCCACTGGAGACGCTTCCCACCATCGATGTCGACCTCATCGAGGAGGTAGGTGTTCATGAGACTTGCTTTGGCAGGGAACAGCTGACAGAGGATCGTTAGGCAAAGCAGCGTACGACAGGAGTAGATATTGGTATTGGCGCTAGTCAGAGCCTGTAGTCTGCGGAGTTGATTGATGTATCAAGCACATGTGGAGGAACATTAAACGTTTGGGCAACTAGCATGCAGCAGGGCGATGAAAAAGACGTGGACCACTAATTGAGTCGGCCCAGGATCGAACTGAGGACCTTCTGTGCCCCAATGAAATTCACTGTTAGACAGATGCGATAACCAACTACGCCACCGACCCATGCTAGAATTGCAGTTAGAATAATCCATAGACACAAATTGTGCAGAGCGCTGCCTTTGGACTGAGAACCTAAGGGCAGGGTCGCATTCACGTTTGTCGTACGCGACCATGTCTCTCCTCGCCCCCATAATTTGCGATAATGGAACGGGTTTTTCCAAGGTCGGGTACGTATTCACCCTCTCTTTGTAGTTTCCTTCTGCTCAGACTCAAGGTCTGCCAGGTTCGCCGGCAACTCCGACCCCTCATTGTGAGTGTATCGGACCCTGTACCACAGTCCGTCAACCCTAAGGTCCTCACCTTGCAGTGTCTTCCCCACCGCGATAGCAACCCGCGGTCCAGCTGCACAGGCCTCTCGCGGGCCCACTCTTCCTTCCAAACCTGGTCATCTCGCGTCCAAGCGCGGGGTCGAGGACCTCGACTTCTTCATCGGCGACGAAGCCCTCGCCAACGCCCAAACCCCCGGCTATGGTGTCAACTACCCCATCCGCCACGGCCAGATTGAGAACTGGGATCACATGGAGAGGTATTGGGAGCAGACCATCTTCAAGTACCTTCGTGCGGAGCCCGAGGACCACTACTTCCTCCTGGTGCGTTTCTTCCCCCATAGCTCCAATCTGCGCGCGCAGCAACCGTCTGACGCCTGATCGCCCCGATGTTCCATACTTCCGACGACTATCATGGTCCGTGAACGTATGTGCAGACCGAGCCTCCACTGAATCCGCCGGAGAACCGCGAGCAGACGGCCGAGATCTTCTTCGAGTCCTTCAACATCAAGGGCCTCTACATCGCCGTACAGGCCGTCCTCGCGCTCGCCGCCTCATGGTCCTCCAACCGCGTCACGGACCGTACCCTCACGGGCACCGTTATCGATTCCGGCGACGGCGTCACGCACGTCATCCCCTGCGCGGAGGGGTACGTCATCGGCAGCGCGATCAAGCACATCCCCATCGCCGGGCGCGACATCACGCAGTTCGTGCTCAGCCTCATGCGCGAGCGCGGCGAGACGGCGAACGTGCCCCCCGAGGACCAGCTCAAGGTCGCGGGCAAGGTCAAGGAGCAGTACAGCTACGTGTGCCAGGACATCGTGAAGGAATTCAGGAAGTACGACCAGGAGCCGTACAAGTTCTTCGCGCGGTACGAGGGCGAGCACACCGTGACGGGGCGGGTATGTGATGGGTCATATACAAGTGGTGCGTTTTCTGGGGTTTGACGGCTTTTTTGCGCAGAAATACGAGATCGACGTCGGGTACGAGCGGTTCCTTGCCCCCGAGATCTTCTTCAACCCCGAGATCTACTCCTCCGACTTCCTCACGCCCCTCCCCGATATCGTGGACGGCGTTATCCAGCAGTCTCCTATTGACGTCCGTCGAGGACTCTACAAGGTTCGTGTGCCCATGACAGGCTTTGTCCGCTTCTAACGTTCTGCGGCATGGCTTTAGAATATCGTCCTGTCGGGTGGCTCCACGATGTTCCAGCACTTCGGCCAGCGTCTGAAGCGCGACCTGAAGCAACTCGTCGACCGTCGTCTAGAAGTCAGCGCGCAGACGAGTGGCAGCCACCTTCGGGTGCGTCCGATTCTTTAGGTCGTATATACACGGACTAAACCACTTATCTTGTCCTGAACAGTCGTCTGGTGTTGAGGTCGAGGTCATCTCCCACAAGCGTCAACGGTACGTCTCTCAACCGTCCCCTGCGCCTTGTCGCACTGACGTTCATCGTCCATTCCAGCTACGCCGTATGGTTTGGTGGATCGCTCATGGCCTCCCTGCCCGAGTTTTACTCGTTCTGCCACACGAAGGCGCAGTACGACGAGATCGGTCCCAGCATCTGCAGGCGGTACCAGATCTTCGGCAGCGCGACCTAGGCTCAGGGGATAAATGTACGTCACGACTAGTTGGATCAAATGTAAATGTACTTTACGCCTGGGCGTGAGCCACGGAATTGCCCATCGGCACGGACACTGAGCACACCTAGATAGGACAATTGTTAAGTTCTGACTCTAAACAGTGGCATGATGTGCACATCTAACTAGAACAGCTGCACTGGAAACCAAGCAACTTCGGTTCTCCCATACTGCAATATCTCCTCTCTTCCTTGACCTCAGCATCTAGTCCGCTGTCATTTTCCTCGCCTTCAGCACCCCATGGCTCATAGGGCTTACAGGCCATCTACTCATGCAATCAGTATTGCTTAGACACGACCAAATGAACTTGAACTGACCTTTAGGACTTTCGCAAGCACACGCTTCCCGCTCTCCTCGTCCGTCTCAACCTTCTTGATGACCTCCTCAAGCAGCCATTGTCTGAGCACGAAGCGCGGATTAGCTCCCCTCGCCTCCTTCTCCCTTGCCATATCAACATCGGCGTCCTCGTCCCAGCAGTCGCGCTCGCTCTCGATGCGCGCCGCGTACTTCCTCATCCAGTCGGACCAGTCGCTATGCGCACGGATCCCGTCGAGTCTGTCGGGCTCCGAAGAAAGCTTGAGGATGCTGTCGATGAACGCCTTGAGGCTTTCGTCCGACGATGCGATAGACGGCTTGAAGAAGCACAGGCGGCGGGACGTCGCGTGGAAGTCGAGGCTGTGGTCTTCCATGAGGGAGAGCAGCGGCCGAGCGAGCTTCGACTCGTCGTCCGTGTCGATCCGGCGGAGTCCAAGCCGCTATCCAGATATCCGTTAGTTGAGATGTCAAGTGTAGAGACACTCGATACCGGTGGGATGTACCTTGTGCATCAGCCGGCCGTACTCGACAGCACAAACCTCTTCGGCTACGCGCTCCATCTCTTCTTTAACGAGTTCAATGCCGCGCTTGCTCCATTCTTGGATCTGGTCCTTGGAGGCGTTGTCCGCCCAGCCAGGAGACACGGCCTTGCCGCCCAGCTCGTCTTCGGCGCCGACGAGAGGGGACAAGGCATTGAGAAGTGCCCGCAGTGCATATATGCTATCGCGACGTGTCAGACCTATCACCGCGAGTATTCCCTGAGACGCTTACATCATTCCGGGCTGGTACTGGAGGGACACTCAGCAATGCGTCGAACAACAGACGAGGGGCATGCCATACCTTGTACGAGTATCGTCCTTCCTGGTCACTGTGGTTGCATATATGCCAGGGGTCGAAGACGTCCATGAAGGCGTAAGGTCCTACGCAAACGATTATCCAGTGACTGCAGTGCCCAAGGTAATCCCACACTCACCATAGTCGATGGTCAAACCGAGAACAGAGACGCTGTTGAAGAGGTTGAATATCGCGATACGCGATGCGGATAGATATCACATACTTGTCGGTATTGATGACCCCATGCATGAACCCATACGCCTGCCACCCCGCCACCATCTTCGCGTTCCTCCGCGCGACCTCCAACACCAGCTTCGTTCCCCACGCATCCCCAGGACCTTCCACGCCTTCGTCTCCCTGCCATTTCACACCGGGCAGCTTGAGGACGCGGCGTGCAACCCATTCGCCCAGGACGCGCAAACCATCAAGATGGGCTTCTTGCTGGCCACCTCCGAGGAAGGCGAGCTGCACTGGGGGGTTCAACGCCTCGAATGAGCCTATGCGGATGAAAGACGGCGCGACGCGCGTGAGGACGCATGCGGATTCCACGCGCTCGCGCTCGACGGGGAGCTTGGGGAGAGAGATGAGGGAAAGGGAGCGCGTCGTTGCGATACCCAGCGCGTGCATAGCTGAGAAATCCAAGACATGTGTTAGCGTCCCATCATGAGGTTCGATCCGGATGTACGCACCTTCAGAACATAGGAACTCGCGTATGGACGAGCGGAGTACGGCTAGACCGTCAGCCATGCGCGAGAAGGGCGTGCGTCCTGCACCCTTCAATTGAAGTTCATATGTGGTCTCTGGATCTTCAGGATGGGGTGTGGCCACTATGCAATAATACGCGCACGATCAGCATCTACGCAACTGAGCGACCACAGAGGATATAGAGGACTCACAAAGGGAGATCGCGCGTCCATCCCCGAGCTGTCCCGCCCACGTCCCGAACTGGTGCCCACTATACCTCAACGACCAAGGAGCCCACTGCCCCTTCACATCCTCACCCTCACCGTTCATGAGCATCGTGTTCCCGCTCAGGACGTCGATGAGCTCCTGCCGCGCCGCAGCTGCCTCATCGCCCGCATCAGCGGAAGTGGGCCTCGCGTCCCCATCCGCGCCCTGCCCTGGCGGGACCGTGAGCGACGCCTCGCCCAGCAGCTCAAACGCGTCCCCGACGTCCAAGTGCGGCACACAATCCCTCAACCCCGTCTCCGCCAGCCCGATCAGCACGCGCTCCTCGTCCCTCTTCTCCGCGACGTACTTCCTCAACCTTCCCTCCTCCGACCTCGATTCCTCCTCCTTCCTGGCAGTTGGAACCTCGCGCAACGCCTCCCGCTCGACCAGCCACCGCTCTATCGCCGCGACCTGCGCCTTGCCCTCTGCCTCGGGATCCTCTTCCTCGCCTTCTTTGGCCTCTGGATATTCCACACGGAACGGGAACGGCAGCGGGCACGGCGCGACGTACGAAAAGTGCGCCGGGGGCGCGAGCAGCCGTGCGCGGCGCTGAAGGCTCGGCCGCTCCGCGCGGATGGCGCACCATCCCGCGGGGGTGGGTGTATGCGGGTCAGGCGTAAGCGCGTGGATGAGCGAGTTGGATGGAGGTGGGAGCGGGAGGGCGGAGATGGGGACACGCTTCACGCCGGAGCTGACGGTGCTCGAGCTTGCGGGGTGCGATGTCGACATGGCTCGGAGGTATGCAAATGTCGCACGCGTGCGCATGCGAGAAGCAGGTTATGAAGAGACCTCGAAGGTCAGGTTGAGGACGAGGACATTCTGAGCTCTTCCTGGGTGGGGCTTCGTCATCGTGCTTGGAGAAGGCGTTGTCATCTTGTCTCACTCAGATTGGCGTCTAATCAAAGAACATGGGATTTTGACAACATTGTATTAAAAATAAATAACAAGGCGAATGCGTATATCTACGACGGGACACAGGATTGCCAGAAAAAACATGATACTAGTGATACAGAGTGCGATAGCGCTGGTATGTGCCAGAAGGTAAGCATTCAAAGCGAGGGGATGCTCGTACATAGTCCGATCACAACTTGGTGTTCTTGGGCATCCCCCTCATCGCTTGACGGACACCGAGGTCAGAGAGAACATCTTCTGCACCACCGAGCAGCGCGTCGAAGGTGACCGTGCGGTGGAACTGTATAACGGCACCATAAGCGACTTCGTCTCTATGAGCTTCGAAGATGGTACGTACGTGCTCGACGAAGCGACCCATACCGGTCTGGGTGATACCACGGCCGCCGAAAATCTGGACAGCGTCGGCGGCAGTGAGCTGCGCGGATTGTGTGCTATACGATTTGAGGAGTGCGATGGGACCGGCAAGCTTCGACGCCTGTTCCTTATACGACTGTATGCGCGGCCGTCGGTGAGCAAACTCCTCGTATAAACTTCAACAGGGAAGGAGCTGACCATATTGCACATCTGATACGTAATGTTCTCCAGCCAGTTCTGTACCGACTCCGACCGCTGGATCATGCCCGCGAGCTTGCTCCGCACGACCGCAAGCGAATGCAAGGGCTTGCCGAACGCCTTGCGCTGGTTTACCCACTTCATGCACTCCTCCGTGATGGCACGTTGGCTGCGCGCGGATGTACAGCACATTACCCATCGCTCGTGATTGAAGTTGGACAGCATGACGAAGATCCCTCCGCCCTCCTCTCCGAGCGTGTTCTCCACAGGGACCTTGACCTTGTCGAAAGTGATGTAGGCCGTACCGGCAGTGGACGAATACGAGGTCTTGATGGGCTTAGTATTCACACCCTCCTGACGCTCGACGAGGATGACTGTGAAACCATCCTCGGTCTTGCAACCGACAGTGAAGCTTTGCACCGAGTCAGCGCAGGAACACCCCCCGTGTGCAAAGGGCAACTTACTAGTCGGCGAACGTTCCGTTCGTGATCCACTTCTTCGTCCCTGAAATAATCCAGTGCTTGCCGTCCTCAGTCTTCGTCGCAGTCGTCTGGAGACCAAAGACGTCGGAGCCGGCGTACGCCTCAGACACCGCCAAACAGATGAACTTCTTCGCGCTCAGAACCTCCGGCACGATGCGGGCCTTCAGCTCGGGCGAGCCGAAGTTGAGCACGGGCGGCAGACCGATGACGCACCCCGCCATAAGACCGTCACCGTAGCCCCGCGCACCACAACGAGCGATTTCTTGGTTAATAATGAACTCGTGGAAGTAGTCAAACTGTAAGCAGATGAGCTCCATAAGAGTTTGTGGTCGCTCGGACATCGCAAGATGCTGACCTCCTCGGGCTTGACAATACCGCCCATCAATGTACGGCCCTTCAAGTGCTTGCCGGGACCCATACGCATAGCATGCAGCTCAACCTCGCTTGACAGCAATCAGTCGAGAGGGCTCCCCTGCACAACAGACAGATGACTTACGACATTTTGTCCAGGACGCTCTGGCTGGGGCGCTTGCCGTCCAGCTCGCGCTCCTGAGCATCGGGGTAAACAAAGTTATCCACGAACTCGCGGACAACCTTATGCAGCTTCCGGTGGCTCTGTACCACACGCGCGTCAGCGTTGAAGCTTCGAAACGCCCTAGGCGTAGACGCAGAAACGGAGTGGAGGCGCGGAGCGTACCTCTTTGAAGTAGGGGCTGTAGTAGCCCTCCGCCAGCCAGGACGGCTCTGCGTACGGGACCTGGCTGATTTTGCCCCGCAGGATGCCCCCCTCGATGGTCGGCTCCTCTCCCTCGATAACACCAATCTGCAGCCGCTGGTACTGGGGCTTCTCGAGGACGTCGAAGCGGTGCAGTCCGAAGAACGCCTCCGTCGCATCTCCGCCAGCTGTGTGGGGCGCAACGGGGAACGAGCCTCAGAACTACTTCAAACTGGGCAAAGAAAGGGAAGGAGAATACGCACGAATTCCCTCGTCAAAGAACACGGTCGGTCCTCCAGGGTGGAGGTTCCTGAAACGCGTCACATCGAACACCCGTCCGTCGATGATGATCCACTGCCGTCTCCGTGAGTCTCATGGGAAACCTTCAAGTTTCGAGGACCCTCTCGCGCGGGGCTTACCAGACTGTCCTCCGTGTTGTGCTGTCAAGCATTGGCATGTAAATCTCGCGTTTGCGCACCCCACGACTGCCAGCGACGACATACCTTCTCGACCTCCTCGCGCGTGAACTTCTTCAACTCCTTGGATGCCATGTCAAAGTGCTAATCAGAGAACAAGACCGCGTCGTCACGAGCGGGGCAAGAAAGTGGTAGTGCAGAAGCAAGGTGGGACAAAGATATATGTGACGGGGACAATCACGAGCGAGCCGCGGTGGTAGGACGGAGATTGTTTGAGCGGGATCCGGGAGAACTGTCTTGAGGTTTGGGACGCTGGCCTTGTGCGCCACACTGCGTCACTTGCAGTACGCCCCATGTGAAATCCGTGCCCCTGGCGTCTGTGTTCCGTGGTAACATGTGAAAAAAAAACACCGGCCTTGTTGAGAAGACTCGAGAGCGGCCGCGAGAACGAGCCAGGCGATCGCCGTGGAGTGTAAGGATGGTTGCGTAGGAGACCAATGAGGTACTTTTGATAAATAACACCGAATCAACAGTAGTACTAGGACGCGCCCAGCGCAGATATACTACAAGCTGCTTGTACGTATACCCACCCCGGAGGCAGCTAGCTGACCGTGACCACCAAAAACCTTCGCCCGAGGACAGGACGGGGACGAGGGCGGAGAAGACAGTGTAAGATGCCGTTCCAAAACGGCTAACGATAAAGTGATTTTAAATCCGCTCGCGGCGCGGCTTGCATCTAACACGCAGCCTCGAGCTCGCGAGCGGGCAGGTACGGATAGCTATAGAAATTGTTCTAAGGAAGATCGCGAGCTGCTGTAGGAAGTGGAACTGGAAGGAGTAGCCGAGCGTGTAATCGAGAGTGTCCGACAAGGATGGATGGGCGGATGTCAAGAGTGGGAGAGTCTGTGGGATGCGAAACGACAGAGTTGGATACGACAATAGGAATAGTAATAACACAGGGGGGATGCAGGCGAGTCTGGACAACCCTAATCCCGACAAGACGGCGCGAAGAGTAAACGAGTGAGAGGCGCAGTCCATGTCGAGCATGCAAAACGAAAGCAAGTGCGACACGAATTCGAGGCGAAGAGGATGGTGGAGCGGGAATGAAGATAACTTATGGTACAAGTGATGAATGCATTGGTGGTGACCGACGAAGCTGGCTGGCGAGAGGCATAGTGGACAAAGCGAGTCGTGACCGTCCGTAGGACGCATAGTGGTCCAGGACAAACGAGGGTGAAGGGCACGACGAAGCGAGCACTTGTGATTCGTTTGCACGTATGCGCGCGCGAGTAGCGTACGACATGACGTGGGGTCTGCATGGGTCGTGATAAAACGAGAAAGGTCGAGAAACAGAGACGAGACGCTAGTAGAGAGAGGGGTCGCATGGCCACACGACAAGGCACCAGGCATAAACGCAAGGTGCGTGTCCGTCATGGCTGGGGCGTTAGAGCCGGGGCTTTGAGCGATCGAACCGAGAGCGGGAGCGAAAAGAGAGCAGCTTGATGACAAACATAACGATGACATGCCAAGTGGACGGACAGGACTTGTGGGCAGTGGACGATGATAGATGATAATAATCAAACACTTGTGGGTGATGGGGAGATGCAGACGAGTTGGAAATGGGATGGAAATGGGAATGGGAGATGAGACCAGAAATCGAGCTAGATCGTGAGACGGCGTAGCGTGCAGGGGGAGGGATAGGCATGAGCATTGACAAGGCGATTACGACCACGAGTGGGCGGGAGTACTGATGGCACAGGGATGACGGCAGACGGCGAAGGCATGCAACATGGGCATATGCTGCATATACGAGACCGAGGCGAAGAGAGCGCGACGTCTACTCGACGTTCATCTCTTCACCGAGGGTCTCGTGTAGGTGCAGTTGCGCCCACTCGACCGCGTACAGCGACGCCTTCAGGAACTTCTTGGTCGCGTACTTCTTGCAGACATGCTGTTCGCAGAAACCATCTTCCGTGAGCTTCTCGATGAGCAGCTTGTGGCCGGGCAGTATGTGCTCCTCGGTGGAACCGGAGTAATAGACGAACGCCTCGTTCTGAAAAAGGAAGGTCAGAACACCCCATCACGTGTGGGAGACGGAGAGCTTGAACGAAAGCGGCGGACAAAAACGTGGTGTGAACGTGTTCACCGCATTGTGCGCGCAGTACAAAAGCCTCCACATGCCAGAGAGAAACTCACCCAGTCACCCCCCAACATCCTTCTCGCTGTGTACATGCCGATCGCTGCGACGAGACTGGGCTTTACCCGCAGGAAGCGGTAGTCCAAGAGCGTCACTTCGGTGAGGAACTTGCTCAGCGTCCGGGTCTGGAGGTCGTAGTCGTCCGCTTTGCTGATTTTGCGCATCCAGCTGTAGGGCGAGCAGTAATGGCTGACCTTGAAGTCGAGCGTCTGGAGCATGATGCGCTCGCCCTTCAGGATCTCCTCCTTGGTGTAGCCGCGCTCGGTCATGAAGACAAACTCGTCGACTGAAGGCGCAAGGATCTCCTCGTACTTCGCCGCAATGAACATCGCGGTGACGCCGACGAGCTGGAGCTTCAACATGGAGACGACGCGTTTTGTCAGGAAGCGATCGACGATGTTGATGGCGATCCAGAGCGTTTCGGGGAGTAGATGGTAGCGCAAGTGGACTTGGAGCAGCCAGTCAACCAAGGTTTGTCGCATCTGCCAGTTGAGTTCCGTCTGGCCGGCCATGTAGTTCGGATCGGGCATCACATCCTCCTGGAGTGCAAGTCAGTGCCGACCGATGGCGACTATGACGGCGGTACGAACCTCAAGCTCCTGCATGTAATCGAAGATATCCTCCGCGTACTCTGAGACCATCGTCGTGTCAAACTCGTCGACCTCATCGTGGAAGTGGTCCTTAATGTCTTCCAACTCGCGCCTATAGCGATGGGCCCGCGCTGTCGAGACCTCGGGCCATACCCTCTGCCGCTTCGCCAGCGGCCGCTCATCCTCGTTCTGCTCTCCCTCATCCTCCTCGTGATGCAGGTCCTCCTCCCGGTCACTGAACTCGGTTAGGTCCGCATCGTCCGCAGCGTATTGGTCGACGATACTGCCAACAATGTGCTCCTCAACCTCCATCTCGTCTTCATGGCTGATGACGACATCGAGAACGACTTGCGCGGGGGGATCTTGGGGGACGGGGATGCGACGAGATGATGGAAGGGGGACCTGGGGCCGGTAAACGCGGGAGGAGGGGACGCGTGCTTGGACTTGAGAAGCGGTGGCGATGGGTGCCTTGCCGGGGCCAAGAGGCACTCGCTGAGGGCCTGTGGCGGCAGCGAGGGAGGCGGAGCGACTGCGTTTGAGACCAGTCTCAACGGTCTCCTTCTCCTTGCCGGTTAGCTTGCCGTTACCATCCTAACCATCCGAGGAAAACAATGAGCGGCCAGTTCGATGTGTATGACAACTAGTCGTAGCCAGAACAAGACCAAATGCACTTTGCCATCCGAATAACGTTGGCGGCGCTGGCGGCAACAAGCGCGGCCGATGTGGGCGCAAGAAGGTTGATTGCGTGAAGATGTTAAATCCACACCGTTAAATCACCGAGATCGACGCAACGCTGTCCCATGCGGGGCACTCCACGCTTCGATCCCGCAAGAGGTGGATGAGGCTCACGTTGCAGATGTCCTGCAGTGGTGAGGAGCGTATGACGAAAGTGGCAAGCGTCGCGATCACGCGGCGAAACGTCTGAAACGCGCCGACGCGACTAGCGCCTGACGCGTAGCCATATGTGGGTGGTGGAGTGCAAATGTAGGCAGCAGAGGTCGACAGCGGCCGGCGTAACCGAACCACGTCACTGCTCATCCAGCTTCATGGAGAATGGACGCAGGAGAGATCTCGGGGCCTCTAATGGAGGAGAGAAGCAATGAGGTGGTAGAAGAAACGAACCTTGCCAGTGCGGTTAACGGCGGTGGTCGTCACCTCTGTGAGGACCGGGCGTTGGACGCCATTCTTGACGGTATGACCTATTGGTACTTTGGACACTCCTGCGAGCGCAATGCCGGATGCCTGTCTGACGTGTCTGCTCATTGCATTTTCGTCGGCGTTCTTGGGACGTTGGGAACCTGTACGGTTTCGCATCGGAAGCTGCAGGCGACGTGGCCATGGTAAGAACGACTTTGTGACACGGAAAGAGAAGCAGGGAATACGAACACGAAGATTGGCGGCCATCTGGTGGTGAACAAGTTGTATCTACGTTGGAAGCAAAGTGTTTGGAAGAGTCGGGTGACAGCAGGAGTGGGTCGGGGCGATCGAACGTGGAAACGAAGGGGGAAGGGTGGCAAGGAAAAGGCCCCGACGGTGCTGTGTGTGGTGGAGAGGGGAAGAAGAGGCTGTCGGTGGAGAGGAGGTGTCAGCCTGGTTCAAGGCAACGACAGGTCCAAGTTCGTTTCGCGATTTCAACCTCGACGGACCTCGCATAGCCACGTGACCGCCAAAGCCAGCCAAATAACGCGTCCCAGTCCCAAACGCGCAAAGGCGCCTGCCCTTGTTCCTTCGCGACCTTGTCATCATTCTTTGATGTCCAATCACGTCGCTATCGTCAATAGCACGCCCTTCTACGAATCACCGGATGCGTCTGCCGTACGTCTTCCCCCTTCCACCGAAATCTTATCTGTCCAACAAGGCAACCCGCGAACCATCCGCCCGCTCTTCCATTACGACCATGTTACACAAACCAGCTTCCAGGCTACCAAATCTCCAAGCCCAGTCGATCCCGCTCTCGCGAACGTCATCCAACCGACGGGGCGGGGCCTCATTTGGTAATTACAATGGAACCCGGACAGAACAAGGCCGCCATCCGGATCCCCGACTCCCACACCACGCTCGGCTTCCAGCTTCCGACGAGAGCACCGCGATTGGCGGGATCCCAGACGATGATAATCCTTGATAATCCTATATGCATGTCCCCAATCACGCAGCACTGTCCACACTGGCCAAGACTGCCTACTGTCATGCAGTTGCAGAGAATCAGAACACCGGTGAGCTGTGCCTCAGGTATTGGGTGTTCCTGATTGTCTCGTTCCTGAGCCCACATTGTTCGCGATTCTCTTCAATTACACCCAGGTACTAACAAGGGCACTACAACCATAAATACTAACACCGTCAGGGTCCAAAGGTGAAAGGACTTGGAGGAAACGACAGTACACTGACAGTACTAGCGCAAATGACAGTGCCCGTAAACGAGTACTATAGTTTGTGTTCTGATAAGGTCAGACCACACGCTAGCAATAAGCGAAGGACTGGAGGACTAAAGACCAACTCGAAGCTGGGGAACTACCACAGCTATCGAGGGGTTTATATATTGTACTGAAGCCTGTGCACGGACCAGGTACTTCAGGGCAGGTCATAGCGGTCGTTACAGGTTGTATTACTAAGCGTGTTAGAGTCGTATCGTAACATTACCCCCCTCTTTAGCTTCATGTCTCAGGAAGCCGCAAAGTGTTAGTAGTGGGGTAGTCGTTAGTAACATGGGTTAACTAATCGTAAGCAAAGCGTCGTATATAGTCCTGTTGTGTATTACTATCATTAGGGTTTCGTCTTTTCCAGTCATTATATCTACGTGTCCAAAAGTCATAAGAGTCTGTATCATATGTGATTATTTGTCCATGTTTGTCCGTAGCTGTGAGTATGTAACGAAGCGCGTATGCGCGGCGCAAACTTGTTTGCTGCGTAAAAGCAGTGATGAGCTTCTTGGCATCGTCCGTCTGAAGTTCGTCTGTGTCCGAAGGTACCCATTCGCGGTCAGCTCGCGTGAGTCCACACCACTGAACGAGGTAGTGAACTTTACGAGCTCGACCTGATCCTTCTACGATCTTGGAATCTAAGATCGATTCGACTTCTCGCCGGGTTCCAGAAGGGTGGGTACTTCCCGACTGGTTTTCCTTGATTCGGAATTCGGATCGTGTGCGGGGTTAAGAGTACTTCGTTGAATACGGATGACGTAACTTCCACTTGGGTGGGAGTTTTAGGCGATATGCACTAACACCGACTTTTTCTTCAACTCGGAAAGGGCCGTAGCGCTTGTCCTCGAGTTTCTTATTTGGTCGGTCGGTGGGGAAGTTCTGTGCATCTATGTATACGTAGTCGCCTATCTTGTAATCTCGTGACGGTCGTCGATGCTTATCGTAATGCCGCTTTCATCGCTTCTTCGCGCTATCTCCAGCGCCGCGCTGCTTGCTTCCTCGATGCGCTGCATTCGCCGCGAATTGCTTGGCGGATTCATTGATGCCGCCCTTCAAAGTCTCGACTCGTATTGGGTTCGTGACCGTGAGTAATGAAGAAAGGAGACATCCCTGTGGACGCATGTACGCCGACATCGGAATGCGAACTCTGCTAATGGTAGCCACTCGACCCAGTCGTCCTGCTTGTGATTGATGAAGATCCGTAGATAGGTCTGGATTTCTTGATTCATGCGCTCGGTCTGTCCGTCGGTCTGGGGATGGTAGGCTGTGCTGGGATTGCCTTCGATTCCCATCTGTCGGTAAACTTCTTTGGTGAAAGAGGACACGAGGTGGGACCTCGGTCCGACCATATACGCTTGGGCAGGCTGTGGGGTACGACTACGTGTTTGATGAAGAGTCTCGCTTGTCCTTCCGAGTCTAACGTCTTCGAACAGGGAATAGCGATGTAGTCTTTTGACTTCATATCGACAAAGACTAGTATGGCATCATGTCCGTTGCATTCGGTAGTCCGGTCATATAGTCCATGGTGACGAATTGCCAGTTCTGATCGGAATAGGGTTGGGATGAAGTGGTGCGCACGTGGTTGTCGATCAATCTTGACGCGCTGACACGCGATGCATCCAGAGACGATTTGGCGACATCTTTCCGAATGGATGGCCACCAATAAGATCTCATGATCAGATCTTGTGTTTTGCTGCGCCTGGGTGTCCAGCTGCGATTGAATCGTGATGTGATGCGATGACGCCGTCCGCTGAGTTCGGGTGATTTGGAACGACCATTTTCCCCTCCTGTAGATTAAGCCGCCCTCGGCTAATTCCCAATCATTGTCCTTTCCTAGCTTTTCAACGACAAGACGGTCATAAAGTTCAACGTGTTTCAAACACATTTCCTTCAGATTGTCTGCGCCGTCTATCGATGAGAAGCCGCGAAACCAGTGTTCTTTGAGCAAAGTGAAGTTTTCGACCACGGACCGGTTTCATGGTCCACGCGCCGAGACAGAGCGCCTACTTTGCCCATGCTACGACCTGGTTTATGAAGTAACTTGAAATGGTAATTCGAGAGAATTGTTGCCCAACGCGCTTGTCGAGCCGCTTAGCCGCTGTGGTTTTCGGAAGTATTCGAGGTTCTTGTGGTCGCATGAACCTCGAATTCTCGAGCGCTTTGGAGGAAGTGACGCCACTCCTGTAGCGCTGCGATAACCGACAACATTTCTCGATCCCAAATCTCGCACTTTTTGTGCGGGTGTTAAGGAATGTGATAGGAAGGCAATAGGTTTCATAGTCCGTTCTGACACTGCGAGCTCAGCTCCAATCGCGAAGTTCGAGGCATCGCATTCGACTTTAAAGGGATCTGTGTCATTGGGTATTGCTAACACGGGGCATGCGTGATTGCGCCTTTGATCCCTTCAAAAGCGAAGTTGATGCTCTGGAGTCCATGACCATGCATTAAGACCCGTGAGACGATTCAGCGGTCCGCGATCTTTGAGAAGTCCTTGATAAACCGCTCATAGAAGTTTGCGAATCCGAGGAAACTCTGTACATCACGCTTGCACGGGTACCGCCAATCAGTGACGCTTTGATCTTGCCCGGTCCATACGGATTTCTCCGGGGGCGATGATATGACCTAGGTATTCGGTTTCTTGAGTTTCGAACTCGCACTTCTGGGGTTTACACGTAAGGTGATTGTCTCGAAGAATCTGTAGGACTTGTCGCACTATGCGTCTGTGTTCCTCTAAATCGGCTGTACAGATGATGATGTCATCCAGGTACACAATGACCTTTCCGCGGAGAATCAGATCTTGGAAGATCGAGTTCATCATCATTTGGAAAGTCGCTGGGGAATTCGTTAAGCCGAAGAACATGACGAGAGGTTCGTATAAGCCGCGATTTGTGATAAACGCTGCTTTTTCCTCATCGCCGTTGACTATACGAATATTGTTGTATCCCCAACGTATGTCCAATTTGGTATAGTACTGGGCCCCTTTCAGCCGATCTAGGATCTCTTGCATGAGAGGGAGGGGATACACGTTTTTCTTGGTCAAGACGTTCAACTGTCGGTAGTCCTGAACGGACGCAGTTTGCCATCTTTTTCTTGACAAAGAAGAACGGAGCCCCCACGGGATTTCGATGGGCGAATTCGACCGTGGATAGGTTTTCTCTAAGAACACATCTAGCGCTTGCTGTTCGCTTAGGGTCATGGGGTATATTTTGCCACAACACGGTTTAGCGTTCTCGGTCAACTCAATCGCATGGTCATAAGGCCGCTGCTCGAAGAGTGGAGAACGCCGCCGTCGAAGACATCGCGAAATCTCGATAGTACTCTGGGATCATTTCTAACGCTTGTTCTGCTTTGGCCTCATTCTGTTTGATTGCGATTTCCATTGCTACCGACGCTGCGACGTATGTGGACTGATCGGGCTTCAAGCCATGATCGGGTATGTAGGAGAAGATTCGATCACCAGCGCTGACGATGTGATGGCAAGTGCTTGGGCATCGGTTGAACTCAATGGTTTTGTTCTTCCAATGTATCGACGGATTGTGGTGCTCAATCCAGTCGCGCCCAAGATATATGTCCATTTTGCCAAGATCGGTGACTAAGAGCGGATCTGTTCCGCATGGTCTCCGATCTGTAGTTGTACGCCAACGCACGCGTGATTCTGCCACCTATGTTGGGAGATCCATCGGCGCTGAACACGCCAATGGGATGTGGGAATGGCTTAGGTGACAGGCCTGCACGCTGAACGAAGTTTCTATTGACACATGAACCGTGCAACCGTATCGCAGAGAGCCTTGGTGTCATAAACCTGAAGAGTTTCTAGGTTTTTGATCATGACCGGTATGTCCAGTTGTTTACTTCCGTACCTCGTGTGACTTTGAAGTATGTTGGACCGTAGGACATTACTCGGATGGCGTTAATGGGCGCACTAGAGGTTTTTCGATTTTTTTGTTATTTTTGACGAAATTAAGCACGGTTCTAACCCGCCGCGCTGATCGTTGCTCGTAGGTTGGCCCCGACGATCAGTCGCCTCGTTGTTTTTGATAAGTACAGTGGGTGACTGGGTAGGGTGGGAATGGTGATGTTGTCCGGTGAATAAGTAGGCATAGGTATCGTACTATCCGGGACGGGTACGTCGGAATCCAAAACAGAAAACCGGTTCTGAAAACTACCGTGAAATGATGGTCGCCACGCGTGTGCGCCACGTGGGACCGTAGGGAAAATGCTGCTCATATTCGTCCATCTGGTACCGTATCTCGTCGTATCCATCCGTGTATTCCTCTGGCGCGTGCTGTGGCTCTGGTTCCTCACAGTAGTTAGGGACCGTTACTCCAGCAATCTGTGCGAGGAAATCCTCGGGATCTTCCTGATGAAAGCGTCTGACTTCTTCGAGGAATTCCTCGCGACTGTCGCGTTCCTCCCATCTGCGCTTCTGTACCGCGGCTGCGCCGGTCCGGTTAGGGACGTGCCACATGTCTCCGCATGAGCCCTTCTCGGTCTGCTTTGCACCACACTTCCGGCATGGCCGGGCCCTGAGCCGATCGATGTCCATCGGCTGTCCGGCTCCTCCATATGTGACCCCTGTGCCTGTGCGTCTGTCTCCCGGCATTATGGGCATCTGAGGACGCGGCGGGTAGTATGGCCGAGGCGGAGGGTATTGTGGAGGTGGGGCGTATGGCGGGTACCGTGAGGGAGGAAACGCTGGGGCGTGTGGTGGTTGTGGAGGATATCGTTGTGGGGGATAGCCATACCGCGGGGGAGCATTTGGTGGTGGGTAGCGAGGTGGGGCACGTGGGGGCAGGTGTTGCGGAGGCGGTCGACGTGTGAAGTCACGGATCTGACGATTGAAGATGATGCGATCGTTGTCCATGGCGATGATCGTAGACTTCCATTGGGCATAGGTGACAGGCTTTACCGGCATTGTGCTGATCGCAACTAGGTAGCTGGACGGTAGTGCGTTTTTGAGCCGGTAGATGTTGTTGGCAGTGTTTTTGTCTTCCGTAGCACGAGCTGTCAGATCTTCCCATTCGTCGAAGAAGTCTTCGGCCCGGCGGTTGCCCATATGGATCTGGTCGAGCGCGATGATCGCATCATTGACATAGTTTATTGGTCTAAACTTTGCTGTCAACTCGCCCAGAATGCAGCTATGTCCGTATAATCCCATCTATTCCCGCTTGCCACAAACTTGTCCTGCACGCAGATTACGCCCATCTGTTCACGCTTGTCCCGCGAATCAGCCCTAAGACGGCAGATATTGCTGGATCTTTGTCCAGGCCGCCACGAGACCTGGACGCCAGACTTCCATTGCTCGAAGTCTGGGCTGATGCCGCCAAGTACTCGGGCTGAGCGAGTCTTGGCGGGCGTGGTTCCTGCCACCGCGCGGTGGTTGGACTGCGGTGATGAAGTTTGCGATCTCCTGAGATCCACGCTTGCGTTGCGCGTCGAATGAATGTGTTTGCGCCATCGCTCGATGAGTGCGGGTGGTTGGCTGATGATGGCGGTTTGGACGGGAGGCCGGATGGGGTTTTGGGGAGCGGATAGGGTCCTGTGGTCGTGGGGGAAGCGCGGAGGCCGAGGTTCTCGAGGGTACGGATAAATCCGTCCGAGTCCGATCTATGATGTTTGGAGGGTTCTTGATCGTCGTCGGAGTCTGTTGGAGGCGAGGGTGCTTCTGGGGTTCTCGGTATTCGAGTCGGCTACTTCCGCGACCGGGGACGCTCCCGGATCCCGCGACTTGGACGGGATGGGGATGTGTGGGAGGAGGGGAAGACTCGCTGACGCTCTGGACGGTGACGCGGTACGGGCTTCCGGGCGCATAACGGGCTCAGGGTCGGCTGACGCGGCACGAAGTTCTTGTGTGAGCCGCTCTAGGTACCGGAGCTGTTGGTTCCGTGGTGGCTCGCGCGGGATGGGGTGGTACTCTGAGGATCGGAACTCGGGGGTTCTGACTGTTGTACCGTGGGGCACGGTTGTTGTGAACACTGATGGAGGTTGTCGCCGAGGATGTGTGCGCCGACTCGGTGTTGTCTGGCTTCTTCTGAATTGGCAGTGCCGTTGTCCCGCGACGCCGTGTTTTAGCTTCCCGCGCGTATATAGCGCGGAGGACCGTGGAGGTGATGGAGACGGAGTTGGATACGAATCGAGCAGCTGATCCCAAGGGTCCATTCACTAGATACAAAGAATGGTGTGGGTAAGCGTACGGTATGCATGCGTGTGACAAGGTGTAGGTATTTATAGTAGCAGTTTTACCGCGTATGGCTAACCGGGTCTCCTGCGCCGAAGTTGTGACACGTGGTCACTGACTACTCGGTGGAATGGATACGTGTAGAATAGCGGTCTGGTTGGTGACGTAAGGTATAAGTGTTATATGGAATACCCAGTAAGTGGGTTGTACTGATGCGGTGATGCCGTAAATAGAGAAGGCGGAGAGGTCGGGTGGCGGGAAACGGAAGATGACGTGTCCGGGATGACGGGTAGAGGAGCGGGAGACGACGCCGTGACTTCTGTTCCTTGGAACAGCGGGGTGTTGATTCTTGTTTGGATGAAGGCGGCGTGCGCTGGGTTGATGTGTCGGGAAACGGTGATGTGGGTGGTAGGGTTGTCTATGCCGATGTCGGAGTCAGAGTCTGAGTCAGAGTCGACAGCGGTGGTAGATTCGGCGGAGTCAGAGTCGGAGTCGATGGCGGGAGCTGGAGACCGATGACGGAGGTGCGGGGGTGGGATAGGGATTGATGGTGTCGACGACGGAGACGGCGGCGACGAGTTGGTGAGGGTGTTGATGGGGACGAGGTGATGGGTGGTGCCGTCGGCAAGGCGCACGACGAGCTGGGTGTTTGGGACGGTGAGAGAAGTGGAGGATGATGAGGACGCCACGGTTGGCAACGAAGACGGTACGCCGTGGGTCGAGGAAAGGGTAGCTTCGAGTTATGATAAGGTCAGACCACACGCTAGCAATAAGCGAAGGACTGGAGGACTAAAGACCAACTCGAAGCTGGGGAACTACCACAGCTATCGAGGGGTTTATATATTGTACTGAAGCCTGTGCACGGACCAGGTACTTCAGGGCAGGTCATAGCGGTCGTTACAGGTTGTATTACTAAGCGTGTTAGAGTCGTATCGTAACATGTTCCGCTACGGCGCTACTGAACACCGTCCCGACCACCTCCCGTTTCCTCCCACCGACGCCTTTTCCCTGCATCCCTCCAATCTCCGCCGTGGTGCACTGTGGGTAACGCACTTCCTAGACGGGCCGGAACACCGATCCCTGCCCGGCCCACCGTCGTCGGCGGGTCCAAAGGGACCACGAGACCTGCGCCGTCGCCCGATCCCTCCCCCAACGCCGTCCCGGGTTGCCAGCCCTGCTTCAGGAGCAACCGGTGACCAATGTTCGTCGCAGATAAAGGGGCCGGTGGGGGTGGCGGGGTTGTCGGTGCTGAGACGGAGGGAGAAGAGACCGTCGAGCGATCATGATCAGCGCTCGGTGTCGTGGCGGGAGTGTGTTCTGGGTGCAGCGCACGCCGCCGGGCGCTCCTGTCGAGGTACTGGCTGCGTGAACCTGAGCCGGAAGGGGCGCGTGCCGGATCCTTGGAGGACAGCAAGGTGCGTTTGAGCATGGCTAAGGCTTTCCGAGGGTCACGATCCCGAGTGGCTGTGGGGTCTAACGTGTTCGCGACCGAGACGTCCAATTTGCGCTTCTTGCTGGACGCAGCGGCGGTGGCGCCCACTGCGCGGTGAAGAAACAGAGGGATCTCCTCATCGCCCTCGGGTGAGCATGCGGTACATGGCGTCCTACCCTCATGGATGTGGACTGCGAACGTCGTCCCGCCGATAGTCAGACGATCCAGGTGGTGAAGCGCCCGAGGCATGCTGGCGACCCTCGGAGCGGACAACCGGAAACCCTTCGCGTCCAAACCCAGAGCGGAGGAGCTGCAGGGTGGAGGGGCAACGGAGGATTGAATGAAGGTCCCGTGTTTGGAGCCCATGTCCACGACGGACCACTGCGTACGATCCTGGTCCCAATAGATCGTAACGTGTAACTTGGAGACCTCCATCTCCTTCAGGCGGATCCTCGGAACGTCGGAGCCGACAGCAGCGACGTCGCGACCGATTTCAATTTGAGGGTAGCCGTCGAGGAGTGCGATCCTTTGATTTCTATGAAGGATAGCGGTGTGCTGAACGAGGAGGCGCAGGGATACAGAGGGTGCAGGAATGGTGGCGGCAGGTTCGTATGGGGTCGTATCATCGTATGGGAGCAATTCTGCGGTGGAGTCTGTATCTCCGGGCCATTCAATAGTCGGCGAGTAAGCAGCACCTGTGGTGTCTACCTGGGGTAAATCGAAGGGCGCGTAGACGGATTGGGACCGAGAGCCAGAGGCTGACTCTATTTCACCCTCTTCTAGCATAGTAGGAGTGCAGTTTAAATATCGAGCACGTAGCAAAGCAAAGAAGAGGTCTGAGCTCCAGAACGGAGTGCGCGCCCTTGGACTCCGACCAAGAGTTGGAGGTGCGAATGCAAGCAGGAGGCGCCTATCGCGATCGACTACATCCAAATGAGGAAAAGGCTCCCACGCCCTGGATTGGCTGACAAGTGGTTCGTGTGGCGTGGCAGTGGCGACTGCCTTCCCTTCCGAACCACTGTCAAGTGGTCACCGACCGCGGCACGAGTCTGGTCCTAAACATACCACACTTCAGCTCACAACCAACGCCACTTACGGTGAGCTTTGTGAGCGCGAACTGTCTCGCAAGGCGCTTATGTTGTTGAACCGTCGGCAAGTCGGACAGAGTCTTTTACATTCCGATCTAGACATTTGAACAGCTGTGGTCACATGGAGTATCTATCCGAGGTGAGCAACTAATAGATCCGAAGTTGCCACCAGCAGTCGCTGATGTCCACATATTCCAGGATCATGTTAAGCTCCTTCTCACAAAAGAATGGCTGGTGAAGGTGGACAGCGAGTCATCTACGCCGTACCTACTGGTCCGTCCCAGTTGCTCCGCATTCAAACGCCGTGTGCTCACTCGTGACATGATACCTGCTAGTAGAAATTCTACTCCTCTACAGTCGATCTCACCTGTTGCATCTTGATAACAGACACGAAGAGCGTGTGGGGTGAAGGTTAGCGTTTTCGCCGATATTTCGGTCGCCATACGACCCGTCGAACTTAAGATATGCGTCAGTTCTTTCAAGCAATCAGATTTCCCGCAGATGGCGTGACGGCAACCCGCAAAACTCTCCAAGCTTCGCGGGCGAAGATGAAGAGCCGTGGAAGATCGAGTGCCTTGAATTCATTTCGACAGCCCATTCTCTCGGAGGGCTTGCCGAGCTCTCCTTCGAACTAGTGAAGTCCAGCTACTCCGTACGCATTCCGTTGAACGTTCCAGAAGACCTAGTGGCTGATACGATGCTCAACAGGACCTTGCTTTTACCCTCAGCGGCGACTCGTTCCGGTGGCGCTGGGAGACGTTCTCCGTCGGACCCAGGATGTCAGCCGACATTCTATCCAAGCATCTCATCCTCCCACTGATCAGCATCAGCCACCTCGCCTTCTCTTCCGCTGATCCCTTGGGCACAACGTCCGAGACCGACCTGGAGAAGGTACGAGGCCCCACCCTTCTCGCCCGGGGCTGCCGCTGAATTGACCCACCGTTGCGCTCCAGTCTGTTGACAAGATCGGCAGGACCGCCCGCCGCACCCTCGACACGCATGTCCGAAATGCGCTTTCTCGGCCCCTTCTCGCGACTACCCTTCGGCGCATAACTGCGATGTTGAACTTCGTGCCGGACCTCCGTACGTGCCGCCCCTATGTATCCTATGGTACCCTCTTTCTGAAATCAGTTTCAGCACGGATTGTCGCAGCTTCCGAGACCCCGGATCTCACACCACCCTCTCCTGCAGCACCGTCACGAGCTCCTCCCGTTTCAAACCCTCCGTTGCGCCGGAGGCTGTCTTCTTCACCTCCAACAAACCAGGCCGTGCGTCATCTCGCCACCCTATCCGGCTCACAAGCTGATTGTGGTCACCTGCAGAGTTCTAGCGGCCAGGCAAGCAGCCATGCCGAAGGAATGCGCCAAGAGGCCAAGAAGATGCAGTCGGCGGCGGCGGACGAGGACTCCGTCACGGAAGAGGAGCCAGAAGAGGAAGACTATGCTGTCGTGAGCGAGAAGGGGAAGGCGCCTGCGCAGGATCGCCCCCACGCGAATGCGAGGGACAGCAGCCCTGCGCGTTCCGTGCCGTCGAAGCGTGTTACCCCAGATCAATCCCCCCCTCCGAGGTCTCGGGCCAGCGCAAGGCAGTCGCCGCACCCACCGTCGTCGTCGCCCCTCCCGGCCCCGAAGAAGGTCAAGAGGGGGAAAGCGGCCGAGTCGACGAGCGACGATGAGGACAGCGAGGAGGAGCGCAAGAGGCATTTGGCACGGCTCAAGGGGAACGGGGCCACCCGTGGTGCAAAGCAGCCGCTGAAGCGTGGGGGACGACGGTTCTAAGCCACCCCTCAGAGGTTCGAACGCACTCTTCTTAATTCGTGATCGTAGGTTTATCTCCCACCCCATGAGAAGCAGCCTATGCAATCTGACTTATCTGCATTGATATTTCGTGGGCGGCTGACATGCGCCTGCCGCAGGCTACCCCAATCTATGGACATCGTGTTTGCATCGTGTTCGGCGCTGCATCGTGCCCCTGGTGGGTGAGAAGTCGGTTAAACGCACATCGTGTCCGAAATGGTGCTTCGGAGAGCGGCTTCCCTCCTTAGCTTCTGTCAAGTGACCCGTAGGAGTTAGTTTACCAAAGTCCGCTGGAACAAACAATGCGATCTTGGTATGAATTCGGGCGGCTTGTTTGGGATGGCATCGTCGTAAGTCACAGCAGCCACACATGCACAGAGTATGGCACAATATCCTCACTAATACATTAAACAAAGCGTATGGGTCTCCCTCGAACGGACAGCAAATAGTACGATTAACATAGAGCACGATGTACAAGGTAGAAAGCACACGTTAAGGGAGGAGGCACGGCACATCATAGCACAGCGAGAGTACACTGAGCGGGCGTCGGGGTATAGGTACATCGCGATTATCGACGTCTAACACGCGCTGCGAGTGCGGCCTCCTTGCAGTTATCGCAGGGTTCCTGTATCAAATTCAGCACCTTCCGCCTTTCGCGGTATGTCTGTCACAACCGTGCGGTCAGTCTGGAAGAGAGCATGCGTCGGCCGCGGCACGTGGACCACGCACCTTCGGACACGGACAGTTGCGCGCGTTCTTGTGCGCGTGTTGTGAGCTCAGGCCGCAGTTCGGCGAGCCGCAGTCCCACTTCTCGCCGGAATAATACAAGATCACAAAGTGCTGGGTGGTGGGAGCGGTCCACGGGCGACGTTAGTTAGCGGTGCATCGGCAAAGGTTTATGGACGGATTTACCGGGCATCCTCGGTGCTGGTTGCCACAGCTAGCAATAAATGAGTCCGGGTAAATGTACGCGAGATGGTGGAACGCCTGACCATTCTTCCCAGCACATGCTTGTCGAAACGGGGTGGTGGTGGAGCGGAAGAGGGGTTTGCGACGGGTATGGGAAATGGGCCTTCGAACGTTTGGCGTCGACGGGGTTGGCGGGGGAGATGAAGAAGAGATACGATATCGGAGCAACTGCAATACTCTTATAGGCGGCGAAGGCGCCCTCGCAGGACGAAAAGTGGACGCAAGCGGAAACACCTCACGCCAGCATTGGATGCGTTGTCACGAGAGAAGTCGACGTACATGGTTCCGGTGGCTGCTCGCCAGCCGCCCGCCTGTTCCGGAGAAGCATCGCTGCAGCGGCGAGATGCGGTTTCCAGATTGCGAATATATTTGCATGGAGGGATGCCGAAGATGGCATGGTGATAAGAACTTGCGGGGCCCGGTGCAGAGTGTTCATGTCCGACTGAGGCTGACCAACCTAGCAGGTCCTGTGACTCAAGGGACATGAGTACCTGCCGGTCAGGAATCGTCGCCTGACGCGAGCCGAATGAACTGCAAACACGAACATAACGCGCGTTTGAACCGTCGAATCCAGACGAGACAAGAACGTACCCGGCAATTCGCCGCCCAGAATCCGATGCGCTCGGCCGATTTTCACTTCGAACACCCGACAGAGACCTTCGCAAAAGGACCAGTGCACACGCGACAAGTCCAGGGAGGTACTGTGCACACAGCCCCGGAGATGTTCCTTTCCATCATGAATACTCTAACGCCACAACCGGAGTATGACGCCGTATGGGACGATCATGACCACGGATGCGGATATCCACAGTGAGCTTTGTGGAGCACCTGCAACGGATATCGGATCGATGAACCAGCTGCGGACAACGGGATTGGGTTAGAAATTGTGGAAGGATGGCTCACGTTCACGTACCCGCATCGTTGCATGGTCAACGTTTTAAGCGTAACAATAGTTTGCACGTCCAACCTACCCAAGTACAACGTTAACATCGATTTGACAGTAAGTGACTCGGAGTAAGGAAAGGCAGTCAAAGAACGGGAGCCCTGCCGAACCACGTGGAGTCGGAAGGACATGGTCATATTGACCGAAGAAACGTCCGGGAAACGTCTGTAAATTCCATCGGCACCAGCCTTTACAGTGATTTATCAGATAGGACGAAGCGAGGCTCACCTCATCATGGGAACAAGTCGAGCAAGAGGGTGATGGTCATTCACAGCGTCATTGGCCTCGGACCACATGTGAGAGACCTGTCGATGAATTGGCCCGTTACTTCATCTTTTTCGTGAAACAGGGCCATCCCAAGGCTCCAGCCTGGGCAGTGCGGTAATGCATGACAGAACCATGGGTGGAGAGGGACGATGAAGTTTGAAGGTTGAGTCAATTGACTAGTCGATCACATAGGCGTCTTCCGCTCCAGTGATGTGTCGTGCTGGCAGTTTCATGACCTGTTTCACTGCTATCGTCTAGGGGAGTCGGGGCGGGACTGGGTGCGAGGTGAGATCTTGAGAGACGAGCTAGAGGCCTAACAGGGCGTGCATATATGCGCAGAAAACAAGGTTTACTGTAACGGCGGCTTCACGGACCGCCCACACTGAGCGCCCAGTTATTCTCGCCCAGTGGCTTGCGCAGAACGTCCTGGCTGTTCCTGTCCTCTGGTCTACTCGCTCACTCGAAGACTCGACTCGGTCATCGCGGCTGTGCCTTTGTGTGACGTTGAGGCTGGAACTTACTAGGCCTGTGTAACTCAGCCACCGCAGCGGAATCCAGACATGGCTCAGCCAGCGGTCGCGCCGCGAACCGCCTCCCAAGGTGCTCAGGTGAATAAGCTTGATCAGTGCCATATACATTCTATCACTCACCACGGGCTGCAGATGAAAACGAAGGCAAAGAAGAGGTATCTCAAAGCGAAGAAAGACAGACGTAAGAAGCGCAAGGCGGTGTCGGGGAAGCCTCTGGGTAGTGAACCTAACACTGCCGGGAAGACACCTAACGAGGAGGACGAGTCCGGAGCTGACGCGTCCGAGTCTGGTGGCTACGAGAGCGAGGGTGTCTCAGAAGCTGAGGAGGTGCGCTCTATCCCGAAGGTCGTTATCCCAGGAACGCAGGTCCAGAAGGACGGAGAACGACCAGGGAAACGACGTAAAATCGACACCGGTGAGCCCGACGAGCCACACGCCTCGAGTCCAGAAGAGGACGAGCCCCTCGCGAAGTCTTCTCCTGCGCCCCGCCGGCGGTCTCCCACCCCTCCTGTTGCTCTCTCGGCGTTCCCTCAGCCTCGGAAGCCCGAGGCGCCGTCCAAGTCTGTGCTCGCGCTACAAGGCCTCGACAAAGCCTTGATCGAGGCGGAGGTCGTCGATCCTGCGGCAACCGTGCCGCTCGATGTTGGTGCCAAAGATGCGCAGGATGAGCAGACTGGGCTGAGCGGGAGGATGCGGAACAGGTTGAAGGATTTGGGAATCACAGAGCTCTTTGCTGGTCTGTCGCGATCTTCCGTATTCTACCGATGTATCACTTACGGTGGGGCCACTGCAATAGTACAGACAGCGGTTGTGCCATTACTCCTTTCTTCGGCAGGATCGAGGGCATTGTATCGTCCATATGATCCGCCAGACGACATTTGCGTGTCTGCCCCTACGGGAAGCGGGAAGACCCTCGCTTATGTCTTGCCCATCGTGGAGGTACGTGATAGTCTGCATTGGGCGTGTTTGACTGCCGAAGACTTATATCAGTGCATGTCAGATCCTGTCGTCTCGTGTCGTAACTCGGTTGCGGGCGCTGATAGTTGTACCAACACGCGACTTGGTGGTGCAAGTGCGAGAAACCTTCGAAGCGGTTGCGAAGGGGCGCGGTTTGAAAGTAAGTTCACAGGATCGGCGCGCAACTGCGGCGCAGAGTACTCATTGGAGTGGTGAAAGATAGGCACAGCGAGCGGGCAGCATTCGTTTGCTCACGAACAAGCTCAGCTGGTAGCCGAGCGATGTCTACAGTACGTCGCTAAGTCCAATGTAGCCTGGGGTTCTATTGATGTGCTTGATGATCAGATTGCAAGGGGGCTCCAGCAAAGTGGATATCCTCATATGTACACCGGGACGCTTAATTGACCATCTGAACGGCACGCCCAACTTTTCCCTGCAACACTTACGTTTCTTGGTGAGTCCTTCCGTGTGTTTATAAGCGCTCGGTGGTTGAGCATGTGTTCAGGTTATAGACGAAGCCGACCGTCTGCTAGCACAATCGTTCCAGGACTGGCTAGCGCAAGTGCTCGCAGCAGCTCGACCGCCGCGGGCTTCTGATGACACGGACAGTATGGCAACGGAGCTTCGGTCACTTGGTGCCACTGCGGAAGAACGACCACATCCGGATTCCCTGTCCCCGGCCTTCCTCCACCTGCTGCGGGACGTTCAATATGTGCGAACGGACTTCGACGAAAAGAAAGAGTCATCCTGTCAAAAGCTCTTGTTCTCTGCCACCCTCACACGGGATCCAGCGAAGATCGCCGCGCTAGGATTGCGCCAGCCGAAATATATCGTCGTGCAGAACCCGAAGACGTCGGCGACAAGCAAGGAGGAGGGCGTTCTGGATTTCGTTATGGAGAAGTTCACCATGCCAGCGACGCTAACAGTAAGGTTTCGTGTTTGCGCGGCGTGCAATGCATTGACTCCTCTGATGTAGGAACATATGATCGTGTGCGAGTCATCGGTCAAGCCGCTCATGCTGTTCCACCTCGTGCACACGCGGAGTGTCACCAACGCGCTAGTGTTTACGAAATCCGCTGAGTCAACGACTCGGCTTGTGCGGCTGTTCGAGTTCTTCGAGAGCGCGCATAAAGAGTCGCGGAGTAAGAGTGTGGTGGCACGAGCATACTCCAGTGACCTGGCGCCCGGGGAACGGAAGTCTATCCTGGAACAGTTCAAGAACCAGGACATCCAAATGTACGCCTCTTCACACGACTGTGTCGCCGCCAGTCAAGTAACGGGTGCAATTCCACAGACTCATTTGCTCGGATCTCATCTCGCGAGGTATCGACATCAGCCATGTATCCCACGTCGTGAGCTACGACGTCCCCATCGACTTCAGAAAATATGTTCACAGGGTGGGCCGAACTGCGAGAGCTGGCCGGGCCGGTGACGCATGGACATTAGTGGAGGAGCAGGAGGTGAGACCGCCGCAATTGCACCCGGACTAGCATACCCGAACTGACCGACCGATCTTCGCAGGCGCGGCATTTCAAGACCATTCTCAAGCAGGCTGACCACCTGGAGAAAGTGAAGCGACTGAATATCGGGGATGCAGACGTTGAGCCACTCAAGCCGGGGTATGAGGTGAGTGTCGACTGGTCTCCTTTAACTGCGCGATTTACATTGAGACCTGGTCCATAGACAGCATTGACCCGCTTGAAGGAAGCGTATGCTCGGGGTTGGAGTTAGTCACAATTTCCGAGACACTCACGTCAGCCCAGCGCTCCGTCCCAAACGGCTGGCCCAGCCTGATGCCAGATCGTCCATAGATCGTCCCATCTGGTGCATTGGATTCGCGAAACTTGCTGGACAGTAAAGATCCAGTCTGTGAGGGATTCAACAACGGGGATCCACGCTTGCTCCGTTGAAAGCAAAAGGACTGGTACTCGGAGATCGCTGGTAGTTTGTTTCGGGAAAGAATGTTTCTGGGGAGAGGCGTTCGTATGTGGTCTCCGTAGCCGACCATATACCGAATGTGTACGTATGTGCGGCGCATCGGTCTGAAATTGGATTAGCAAGCACGCTGCGTAACCAAGTGTCCTCCTGGGGTTGCCGTCGACAAGCTTTGCAAATGAGGACACACATGCAATGTCATGCATGTAACATCGATATGAATGTACGCACATTGCGAATGGACTGCAGGTGACCGGCATGTCGGACTGACAGTACTGCGCGGTGGGCCATCCTGGTGACCACCGGTCAACGATTTGCGTTATTGCGGAATTCAATTCGTTAACGTCATAGTATGAACCTGCTAAGTGTTTGGAGATCCAACGTTCCAAGAAGCGGCGGCGGAGACTCGCGCATTCGTCGGCAGTCTGTGTGGTTCTGTGGCCGTGATACTAATAGCAAATATGTTTCTACCTTGGAATATTAATGTCGCCAGTGAGCGATTTGGATAAACGCCGGAGATCAGATCTGTGAGGTCACCGGCTAATGCATAGTAGCTCGTCCGTTCCCAAGTGAGGCGCCTCACTCCGAGCGGTTTGTCATCTTGAGAACGCAATGAACGGGTGCTCTCAGGCTGCCGTCCAAACGCGCAGGCCTTCCCTGGTGACTCGCCGTCGGCCCCTTGTTCTTAAAAGACCTGCGGTCATCTCAGACTGGGCTTTGCTTGCCGTCTCTACTCTGCCTCGTGATGACGCAAGACGACTCGCTCGACAAAATGGACTCCGAGTCCGAGAACTCGCTCAAGGCGGTCAAGAAATCTCGATGGTACGGAACTCTCCTCTCGACAGGTTCTGATTTTGTCCTTGAACCTAAACATTCCATCGGCTACAGGACCCTCAAGACCCTCCTTACGCCCAAAGACATCCCTCCTCCCAGAGCCTCGCTCGACGACGCCGATCTCATCCCCGAGGTCACTGCGACATGGTATAATATCCTCACCTTTGGATGGATCACTCCCCTCATGTCCCTGGGCTTTGCCCGCCCCCTTGAAGCGACCGACCTCTACAAGCTCCAGGACCACCGCGCGTCTGCTGCCATTGCCGAGAAGATCACAAAGTCTTTCGAGAGGCGTCAGAAGGAGGCGGCCGAGTACAATGAGCGCCTCGCCAACGGCGAAATTAGTCCAGGCTTGAAAGGTCTCTGGTGGACATTGCGAGGGGTTCGTGCGGAACGCGAGAAGCACTGGAGGGAGAAGGATGGGAGGAAAAGGGCAAGTCTGGTGTTCGCCATGAACGACAGTGTCAAGTGGTGGTTCTGGACCGGCGGTCTGTTCAAGCTCACTGCAGATGTCGCCCAGATAACCAGCCCACTCCTCGTCAAGGTGTGCTTCTACACCGTTCCCGTTCCCGTTCCGTGGAATCCCTAATCAATTTCGCAGGCTCTCGTCAACTTTGCAACGGAATCGTACACGGCACACCTTCTGGGACGTCAAGACCAGGCACCTCCAGTTGGGAAGGGTATTGGCCTGGCTTTCGGCTTGTTCGGTCTTCAGCTGCTGTCCTCGCTGTGCAACCACCACTTCTTCTACCGCGCTGCTTCTACAGGTGTCCTTCTCCGCGGCGGCCTCATCTCTGCAATCTACGACCGCTCCCTGAAGCTCTCCTCCCGCGCTCGGACAACGCTCACAAACGGCAAACTCGTAAACCACATATCTACCGATGTTTCGCGCATCGACTTCTGTTGCTCCTTCCTGCAGCTCGCGTTCACAGCCCCGGTACAGATGGTCGTTTGTCTCATCATTCTCATCACGAACCTTGGTCCTTCTGCTCTGGCCGGATTTGCGTTCTTCATCTTGATGATGCCCATTCAGACAGTTGTTATGAGGCAGTTCATCAAGCTTCGCCACAAATCCATGGGATGGACGGATAAACGGGCCAAGCTGCTGCAGGAACTCCTGGGCTCGATGAAGATCATCAAGTATTTCGCTTGGGAGGTCCCCTACCTCAAGCGTATCGCAGAGCTACGCGGTAGGGAGATGGCGTAAGTCTGCAGACACCCTGGACTTCACACTTTCATGATCCTCATGTTCTATGTCTAGGTACATCCGCTCTCTCCTGGTCATCCGGTCCGGTAACAACGCCATTGGTGTCTCCCTCCCCGCTTTGGCCAGTGTTCTCGCGTTCGTCGTCTATTCTGTGACCGGCCATTCGCTCGACCCCGCCAACATCTTTTCGTCTCTCACGCTCTTCCAGTTGCTTCGCATGCCGCTCATGTTTTTGCGTAAGTCCCCCGGCTGCGACCAGGCTAGACAACAATCCACTGACCAGTATTTATCAGCTCTGGCGCTGAGTGCGTCTGCTGACGCGTATAACGCGACGCAACGACTTTACGGCGTCTTCGAGGCCGAGACGTTATCGGAGACGACGGTGCAGGATGAGAATTTGGACGACGCGGTCCAGATCATTGACGCCGAGTTTGTTTGGGACGGGCCGCCTCCGGATGCACCCACCGGCAAGGATAAGAAGGGCAAGAAACAGGACAAGAAGGCCACTCCGCTACCTCCGGCAGCCCAGGCGAAGCACGAGGAGACCTTCAAGCTCGAGGGCGTGAACATTTCCATCCCTCAGGGTCAGCTCGCAGCCATCGTTGGTAAGCATTTTCGAACCCCGGATCGGTATGTTCGAACGAAGGCTGATTACGACGCACGGCAGGCCCTGTCGGTTCCGGCAAATCGTCTTTGCTTCAGGGTATGATCGGCGAGATGCGCCGCACTGCCGGTACCGTTCGATTCAAGGGCACGGTCGCATATTGCCCCCAGAGCGCCTGGATCCAAAACGCTACCGTCCGGGATAACATCACGTTCGGACGACCTTTCGATGAGGAGCGATACTGGAAGGCAGTGCACGACGCGTGTCTCGAGGCCGACCTCGATCTCCTTCCTAACGGTGACATGACGGAAGTCGGTGAACGAGTGCGTCTTCGTTGTCGCATGTGTGTGGATGTATCGGCGCTGACACATGCTCACAGGGCATCTCGCTTTCAGGCGGCCAGAAGCAGCGGATCAACATCTGTCGTGCCATCTACGTCGGGGCGGACATCCAGATCTTCGACGACCCGATCTCCGCGCTCGACGCCCATGTCGGGAAGCACGTCTTCGAAAACGTCTTCCTTGGCGCCGCGCAGGGGAAGACCCGAATCCTGGTCACGCACGCGCTTCACTTCCTCCCGCAGGTCGACTACATCTACACCGTGTCCGACGGCAAGATCAGCGAGCACGGCGCGTACGCGGACCTCATGGGCGCGAACGGGGACTTCGCGCGGTTTGTCAACGAGTTCGGGAGCAAGGAGAACGAGCTGGAGAAGGAAGAAGAGGCGGTGGAGAACGACAAGGAGGACAGTGAGAAAGATGCGAAGGCTGTGGAGGCCATGAAGAAGAGGAAGCAGGGCGCGGCGATGATGCAGGTCGAGGAGCGGAACACTGGCGCGGTCAGCAACCAGGTCTACATGGAGTACATCCGTGCGGGCAAGGGCTACATCATCCTGCCTCTTCTTGCCATTTCCGTCACTCTCATGCAAGTGGCACAGGTGATGTCCTCGTATTGGCTGGTCTACTGGCAAGAGAGGTATGTCCTACTCGTTGTCACGGCATTTTAGGGAGACTCACTTCTTTCGCAGGAAATGGGCCTTTGGTTCCGGGTTCTACATGGGCATCTATGCGGGTCTCGGTGTCTCTCAGGCGATCACGTTCTTCATGATGGGCGCAACGTTCGCGTCGCTGACCTACTTCGCGTCACAAACAATGCACCGCGCCGCAATCACTCGCGTGATGTACGCCCCCATGTCGTTCTTCGAGACCACGCCTCTTGGTCGGATCATGAACCGCTTCTCCAAGGACATCGACACCATTGACAATACGCTCGGAGACGCTATGCGCATGTTCGTGGCGACCATGTCAAGTATCCTGGGTGCCATCATCCTGATCGCGATCGTCCTGCCATGGTTCCTCATCGCTGTCGGCGTCGTTGGAATCGCGTATGTTTGGGCTGCCATATTCTATCGGGCGAGTGCGCGTGAACTCAAGGTATGTCGTATTGCCACTATTGCTGCTCTGCGGGAATGCTGACGTCTGTTTTACAGCGCATTGACGCCGTTCTGCGGTCCTCGCTCTATAGCCACTTCTCCGAATCCCTCTCCGGCCTGGCAACTATCCGTGCCTACGGCGAATCGGAGCGGTTCCTGATCGAGAACAGGAAGCGCGTCGATATCGAGAACCGCGCGTACTGGCTGACAGTCACGAATCAGCGGTGGCTGGGTATCCGCCTCGACCTCATGGGCATCCTCCTCACCTTCGTCGTCGCTATCCTCACCGTCGGCACGCGCTTCAGCATCTCCCCGTCGCAGACCGGCGTCGTGCTGTCGTACATCATCTCCGTCCAGCAGGCCTTCGGCTGGTTGGTCCGCCAGAGTGCGGAGGTCGAGAACGACTTCAACAGCGTCGAGCGTATCGTCCACTACACGAGGGAGCTCGAGCAGGAAGCGCCGCACGAGATCCCTGACCACAAACCGCCGGCGTCGTGGCCTGCGGACGGGCAGATCGAGCTGAAGGACGTGGTGCTCAAGTACCGCCCGGAGCTTCCCGCCATCCTCAAGGGCCTGACGATGTCGGTGAAGCCAGGTGAGAAGATCGGTATCGTCGGACGGACCGGCGCGGGCAAGAGCAGCATCATGACCGCGCTGTATCGACTCGTCGAGCTATCCGAGGGTTCCATGGTTATCGACGGCGTGGATATCTCGAAGATCGGCCTCGACGACCTGCGCAACGCGCTGGCGATCATCCCGCAGGACCCTCTCCTGTTCTCTGGCACCCTGCGGAGCAACCTCGATCCTTTCGGCTCCCACGACGACGCGCGATTGTGGGATGCGTTGAGGAGAGCGTACCTGGTGGAAGACACCAGGAAAGACACCCTTGAGCACTCTGGGGATGATGAGGAGAAGGACGGCGGAGGGTCTGGGGCGCATACACCTGTCAACCGCTTCACGCTCGACAGCCCCGTTGAAGACGAAGGGAGCAACCTGTCCATCGGACAGCGTTCACTCGTCTCTCTTGCGCGTGCGCTCGTCAAGGACAGCAAGATCCTCATCCTCGACGAAGCCACCGCGTCCGTGGACTACGAGACCGACAGGAAGATCCAAGACACGATCGCGAGCGAGTTCGAGGACCGCACCATCCTGTGCATTGCTCGTACGTCCTCTTGGTTTATTTTACTCTGGAATCCTCTTGCTGATTTCGTCCCTCTCCAGATCGGTTACGCACGATCATTGGTTACGACCGGATCTGTGTCCTCGACGCAGGTCAGATCGCTGAATTTGACACGCCCGCGAACCTGTTCAACATGTCTGGCGGCATCTTCCGCAGCATGTGCGAACGTTCGTCTATATCCCTCAGCGACATCAAGATGGCCGAAAAGTCGAAGGAGGCTTCGTAGATCTGCCTCTTTCTCTCCTCTCTCCGCCATCTATCTGCATACAAGATACACTCACTTGACTTGAGTCTTCATCACGCACCACACTCCACGACCTCCACGAGTTTTCGGCTAGTTATGTCCATCTCATTATAGACGTTTCTTTATTCCCGACCTAATGCACGGTTCTTGATGTTTTATGGGACGGTGACCACGGCATAATGTCCTGACACGTTCATGATGTATCTGTAGTAGATGGCCCCCTGAACGAGTGCAGCGTGTTGTCTTACTCATCCAAACTAGTACTTCTCTGCCCCAACATCTGGTCAACTTGAACTTCAACATTGTCGAGAGCTGGGGTCACGCGGGCTCCGGCATATAACAGCCGAAAGCCGTATGATGTTCCTCCGCGGCAGACAATCAAAGGCGCCACAGTGTGCGAACACGTTCGACTGCAACCAACTCGTCAGTGGAAAACTGGTGAACCCAAACCAATACCACGGCATGGCAAGTGCATCAAAGAGTAACATCCCCCTCGCCGGGATCAAAGTTGTCGAGGTAGGTTCATCCCAATCTCTCACCTATGGCATTATTGCAGGGCGCTATGAAGTGAACTGAGGTTAGATCAGTTTGCAGGACTTGCCCCCGGCCCAATGGCGGGTATGATCCTCGCGGACTTTGGCGCGGAGGTCGTTCGAATCGACCGCCCCGATCTCATTGGCACCGTCACGCCAGACATCCTGGCACGAGGGAAGCGGTCAATCGCAATTGACCCCAAGGTTCGTGCATCGCGCTTGGAGTCCAATAGGTATTCGCTGACATGGAAAGTGACATATGGCAGACACCGAGCGGGTATGCGGTCGTCCGGAATCTCGTAGAGCAGGCGGATGTCCTCATAGACCCCTTCCGTCCTGGGGTCATGGAGAGGTTAAGGCTTGGTCCTGAGGTATTCCTCGGGGACTCGACTTCGAGGACCAAAGGGGCGAACGAGAAGCTCGTATATGCGCGACTGGTAGGGTTCCCTCGGACAGGTGGGCACTCGTTCGTGAGATGGGCGTATCCCGTGTGCGAACTGACTGAAGGATTGTGCAGGTCGGCATAAGAATATGGCGGGTCGGTCCGAATAAGCCTCCCGAAACGTTGACCTTTAGAGCTGATGTGTTATCTTGCTTAGGCCATGACTTAAATTACCTCGCCGTGAGCGGCGTTCTTTCCGTTCGTCTGACTCCCATTTGCGGACTTCGCGCCGGAGCTGAATTCGTCGTGCTAGATGTTCCCTGGAGAGGGGAAACCAGAATTTCCTCTGAACCTCCTTGCGGATTTCGGCGGCGGAGGTTTGATGTGTGCTATGGGCATCCTGCTTGCGCTCATTGAACGGAGTCGGAGTGGTCTTGGACAGGTCGTAAATTCAGACATGGTATGCACCCCGCATCAACACCTTGTATGATGGTCTAACTAGCGTATAGGTCACAGGTGTACGCTACCTTGCTTCTTTCCCACTTCTTCTCTCGGAACTTCATCTCCCCCCTTTCGGCGAGACGAGGGCAACGGGTCTCCTAGATGGCGGTTGCCCTTACTACAACATCTACACTTGTGCAGATGGTCAGTGGGTGTCTGTGGCATGCTTAGAGCCGCAGTTCTTCCGTCTATTCCTCGACCATTTCCTTGAGGCGTTGCCGCAGGACTTCACGATAGATGGATGGAAGCCATCTCAAGATGACCAGCACGACAGGGATCTATGGCCTCGCATGAAGGAGTTCATGGAAACGGGATTCAAACTCAAGCCTCGCGACTACTGGACAAATGTGTTCCATGGTTCGTCGTCCCCTGCATCAGTATGCGGCCAGCCTGCTAAGACCGTTCTTCAGGGATTGATGCGTGTGTCCTTCCGGTCCTCTCGAGGCACGAAGCTGCTGCTGTGGCTTCGACTAGCGCTATTGTCCCACAGCCGCATCCCGATCTGTCGAGGACGCCTTCTATTCTTCCAGTGTCCTCAAGGTCCTCCGATTGGTCACAGTCTGCCACGTTATCGCGTGGAGAACATACCGAGCAAATATTGTCTGAACTAGGGTTGAGTACCCAGGAGAGGGCAAGGCTTCGAGAGGATGGCGCACTCGGAAAGGGAGCTCGGGCGAAGCTTTGAGAGGGTCCGACCAGAAGTCCATTTCTTTCTTGGATACCATGTAAATGTCTCGTCCAGTATCTTTTGATTGTACAATATCTCTGGGAATACTGGGAATATCTGGACATGTTACTTAGACCATTCAAGTTCAAGGCGGAGGGCGTCTATGAATGCGTTTCACGTGGGCGTGTAAAGGCAGCCGGAAGGGCGATATCACATGCGGAGGTGGACGCTATAACCCCGCGTCGGACCATCTCCAACCTCTCATTTCACGACCCACCACCCTACCTATCTATCCATACTATGTCGCAACTCTCGTTCAAAGGACAGACCGTCATCGTCACTGGTGCAGGAGGTGGTCTCGGCAAGGCGTGCGTGCATCTTCGCTTGTGGAATGTATGGCACACAAGCTGACAGCAATATGGTGATGTCATACACAGGTACTCGTTGCTCTTCGCGTCGCGGGGTGCGAACGTCGTCGTGAACGATTTCAACAAGGAAGCGGCGCAGAAGGTCGTGGACGAGATCACGAATGGTGCGTAGTTGTCTTGAATAAGTACTGGGGAGAAAGGACATGAATCAGAGGACTTCAATGAAGCGGGAGGCAAGGCTGTCGTGAACAACTCCTCCGTAACGGATGGAGAGGCAGTCATTAAGACTGCCATCGACGCTTTCGGAAACGTCACCATCCTCATCAACAACGCTGGTATTCTGCGAGACAAGGGGTACGTTCAATCCGGTCTCGCTCATGCTTGCTGGCTACATATCCGTGCCTTTCGTAGTTTCAAGAACATGTCGGATCAGGAATGGGACCAGATCATGGCTGTTCACCTTAAGGGCTCATATGCCTGCGCCAAGGCTGCCTGGCCCCACTTCCAGAAGCAGGGCTTCGGTCGCATAGTTAACACCGCCAGTGCTGCTGGCTTGTACGGTAACTTTGGACAGGCCAACTACAGCGCGGCGAAGATGGGTTTGGTCGGATTCACCAAGGCACTAGCTGCTGAGGGTGCTCGGTGGAACATCAAGTCGATGGTTGTCGCTCCCGTACGCTTCTCTGTCTTGGTTGCTCCGCGTTCTACCCCTCATCCTCCCCTGTGTAGATGGCTGCTTCCGCCATGACAGAAACCATCATGCCCCCGGAGATGCTTGCAAACTTGAAGGTGAGTAGTCATGTTCGCGGCTCAGAGCTCGGACACGAATGACAACGGTCTTGTAGCCCGAGTTTGTCGCGCCATTCGTTCTTGCTATCACCCACCCAGAAGGTGCAGACGCGAATGGCAAGATTTTTGAGGTCGGCGCCGGCTATATTGCGGAGATTCGGTGGGAGCGCAGCAAGGGCGCGGCATTCAAAACCGACAAGACTTTCACCCCTTCGGCTGTGAGTTGTCTGGCATCTTTAAGCCCATATGCGGTCCCTAACTCGATCTGTAGGTGCAAGAAAAGTGGGAGCAAATTATTGACTTCGACACTGACCCGGAACAGTAAGACATCGTATCCCTGACCCATCGTCTGGTATTCAGACATTTTTCCTAGCCCTCAATATCTCCCTGATTTCGATATCAAGGTAAACGTGTTCATAACCTTTCCTTCGCAACCCCACTAACGTCCACTTAGGCCAAGATCGCTGAGTCCTCAAAGATCACCGAAAACCCTCAGGCGTCACAAGAAGTTCGCTTTGACGGGAAGACGGTCATCGTCACCGGCGCCGGTTCTGGACTCGGCCGTGCATATGCTTTGCTCTACGCACGTCTGGGTGCCAACGTCGTCGTCAACGACGTCAACGCCCAGACAGCTCAGTCCATTGTTGGCGAGATCACGAAGGGTACATTTACATTTATGCTATATAGATCCGCCTTGGTCTTGTGCTGACAGGTTTGCGGCATAGCTGGCGGCAAGGCCGTTGCCGCTGTCACTTCTGCGGAAGACGGCGAGGGCATCGTCAAGGCCGCGCTGGACAAGTTCGGTGGCGCACACGTCCTTGTTGCAAACGCCGGCTTCGTTCGCCCGAGCGCGTTTGAGAAGCTCTCTGAGAAGGACTGGGATGAGCTCCTTGCTGTCCACCTCAGGGCCACTTACAAGGTAAGGGGAAATACCAGAGTATTGGATGTGGATGCAGCGGCTCGGAGGAGACGGGACACAGCGGGACCCTCCGAGGACATCTCGGCTCATCCGGTTACTCGCTTCATCGGTGACTACAGCGAAAGGTGTTTTCCTTGGGTTTCCGAGGTCAAGTCCGCTGTTTCTCGGTATCTTTGGGGTGCTGCATCCACAGATCCCAGTAAAGGGTGCAGAAATTGACCCCTGTGATCAGTGCGCAAAGGCTCTTTGGCCCATTTTCCTCAAGCAGAAGTACGGTCGCATTGTAACCATGGGATCCCAGGGCGGTCTCTGTGAGTCGGGCTTCCTGGATTCCCCTAGAGCAATCCTGACCTTGTTACCCAGATGGGCTACCTGGGCTTGTGAATTACTCCACGGCGAAGGCCGGTATCCTCGGCTTCACCAAGACGCTAGCTATCGAGGGAAAGAAGTACAACATCTTTGCGAACGTTGTCATTCCCTCCGCAGGCGCTTCAGCGGGCCTTGGTCGGTGAGGACAGCGCGTAATCAGCTACACTGTGACCGAGCGGTGCTAAACGTTTGTTAGGGCGGGCGGTAACGTGGAAGCTATCAAGGAGGAGTACATTGCGCCCGTCGTTGGATACCTCAGCAGCGACTCAAATGACGAGACGACCGGTGGCATTTTCCAGGTCGCTGGTGGTTGGGTTTCGCAGATCCGCTGGCAGCGTGCGGGTGGGCACGGCTTCCCCGTTAACCGGCCATTGCAGCCTGAACACATCATCGCGCAATGGAAAGCGTTCACCGACTTCGGTGCGTATACAGTTCGCCGTAACCTTTCCTCCTGTGCGAGTGCTCATGGAGACCGTAGACGATGGCCGTGCCACGAACCCTGGGAGCACTCAGGAGGCATTCATGCAGATCGCCGAGAACTTTGGCAACGTGGATGAGAACGGCGCGAGCGGCTCCGACTCTGAAAGCCCGTACGCGGACCCTGAGGATTCCGAAGTCGTCGCGCAGGCGAAGAAGGAGCTGCAAGAGCCCGTCGAGTTCAGCTACACCGAGCGCGATGTTATCCTGTACAATCTGGGCATCGGCGCTACCGAGCAGGAGCTGCAGTGGACTTACGAGAACCACGAAGACTTCGCCGCGCTGCCGACGTTCGGAGTCATCCCCCAGTTCCTCGCGAGCGCGGGCCTGTCGTTCGATTTCTTGCCGAACTTCAACCCTGTGAGTGTGGTTCTGTGGTTCTGTGGTTCTGTGTATATGGATACTGACCACATCTTCACGTAAAGGCGAAGCTGCTCCACGGCGAGCAGTTCTTGTCCATTAAGGCACCCATCCCGACCAATGGCGAGCTCGTCAACGAGGCTAGGTGAGCTGGGAGAGTGGTCGGGACAGAATGGGAAACACAGCTGAGACTGGTCTGGGAAAAGGTTGATGGAGGTTCTGGACAAGGGCAAGGCTGCTGCAGTCACCGCCATCGTCGAGACCAAGGACAAGCACACGGGGAAGGTCATCTTCGAGAACCAGTCCACGGTGTTTATTCGTGGCTCGGGCGGCTTTGGCGGAAAGCGGGCAGGCAAAGGTGTGTATGACATGCTTTGCGAAACAGGTGCAAGCCTCGTTGAATACCGCCCCTCCTACAGACCGCGGCCCAGCGTCCGCAGAAAACTCTGTTCCCAAGCGGAAGCCGGACGCCGTGGTCGAAGAGAAGACCCTCCCTACCCAGGCCGCATTGTACAGGTGAGTCTTCGTATATTAAGATTCTCCGCTGCTGCGACACCGCCCTAAAATTGTATGGCACGCTGACTTCGTGTGCGACCGTTGCAGGCTGAGCGGTGACTCAAATCCCCTCCATGTACGTCCTCGCTACCAGGACCCGATTTCCGCCAGTCTCCTGACCCTTCTTCTAATTAGATTCTTCCTGAATTCGCCGCCGTCGGTGGATTCGACAAGCCCATCTTGCACGGTGATTACCTGCCCAATCTGCCAGGTATCCTTGTCTGCGTCCGTCGTCGCTGACCTCTGGGCGTTAGGGCTCTGCTCGATGGGTATTTCGGGCAAGCACGTCCTTAAGACCTTCGGCGAGTACAAGGATATCAAAGTGCGGTACGTATACCACTCCCTCGTGCCCAGCTATGCGTGCGCTTGAAGCCACAAAGGACGCCGACTTTTTTTCTGCTATCGTTGATCGACCTGATTATGATTACTGACCCTTGACTGGGGCGCACGGTGTATTAGGTTTGCAGGCGTCGTATATCCGGGCGAGACACTAGTGACCGAGATGTGGAAGGAGGGCGATAAGATTATCTTCAGTGAGTGCCTTCCGTGCTTCTCGCCCGCGATGGGGCAGTGTCCTGTGAGAAACGGAGGAGGCTAACGTAGAGATATCATTCCCACCACGCAGCTACGAAGGTCAAGGAGCGCCAGACGACTGTCCTCGCGGCAGCTGCTGCGACGCTTGTGAACCCGGGTACCCCACTTAAGGCGAAGCTTTGAATTATTAGCCAACGGCGCGAACTCTAGATAGACATGCCGTGTACTTTTCCAGCTGCGTGCTATATCTTTATTGTTTCATTTCCTGTAGTTCTATGGAAACCTTCTGTTTGGAGGAGGCGGAGTAGGCTGTACCAGGGATAGCATTGCGAACGTGCGATCGGAAGCGTTGGGTATCGTTAACTCTAGGCAAGATCCGGGTCAGGAGTACGCGACAGCGAGTCAGAACATACAGCGCAACAAAACCAAAGGTCAAGGACAGGGCGCAACAACGTATGCAATGAACGCTCAGCCAGCCGTGGATGAGGCGAATAAATTGAGATATTAAAGAGCAGAACAGGGGTAACCAGATGCGATGGCGAGGAAGAACGCGAAAGAAACGAGTGACTGACCAGATAATGGACGGCATTACGGAGAACGGAGTGGCTGGGGTGGTATATGTCGCCGGTATATGAAATGCTAAGTTACAGTACTTGTTATCGTGTCCGTTGTGCATGTGCGTGCCCCCCAAAGAGTCGTAAGATGAAGGAGTGTCGGAGTGTTGTTGCGTCGCAGTTCATGATGCTTAGCAGGTCAGGAGTTGTTGAAGCTCGTTGACTCCTACAGGTGCGAAGGCGGTGAGTGAGTGTACAAAGGTCGACGGAACAGGCCGGCAAGGACGTAACACGTACCGGGGTAGTACCAGAACGTAACGGCGATGATGACATACAGACACATGAGGATCATGCCTTCTAGCCAATTGCTGCGTTGGGGAAAGTAAAAAAGAAGCGGGAACGTGTTAGCAGCGCGTTGGCAACCACGGAGTAACGGAGCGCGGAGATGCACGGCATTTGCGTGGACAACGCCACTGGCGCGGTGGTATGACATCAGAATCGACCCACCTCTTGCCGTCTTGCACGACGTAGTTGACCACAAGCACTGCGGAGGAGACGTTAGCGGGGGCCGAGAGTGCGTACATCTGTCAGTTGAACAATGAACGCACCGGACAGGAAGAGCACGATGGACTCGAACGGGTCGAAGAGCAGGCTGAGCGGCTTGCCGATGATCCAGCCGAGAGTAACAATGAACGGGATAACAAAGAGGGCGATTTGCTGTGCACGAATTCCCAAGTCGCGTCAGACCATCGCAAATAGGAGGGTGTTAGGGGGGCAGGACGTACGATACTCGAGCCAACCGCGACGCCGAGGGATAGCGTGAGCTTATCCTTGACTGATACGGTGACAGCCGTTACGTGCTCTGTGAGAGGTGGAGACCGAGGGTAAATACCGTGAATCCACATTCGGGGACAGTGCTCAAGGAGCGTACCTGCGGCGTTGCCGACAATCGGAAGCAGAATCATACCAACAAACTCCTTGCTGATCTTGCCACTGGCGGTCAGACCATTAATGGAGTCGACAAGCCACTCTGCGGTAACCGCAACGATCTGTTAGGAGTCAGCGGTAAGCGTTCTGTTGCCGAAATCGGGAGGCTGAGCTGGAGAGCCAAACTTACTACAGTCACAACGACGAGCAGGCCGATGGTGAGCCCGACGCTCATCTGAGGCGTCTCCTCTCCCTCATCCTCGGATTCGGGCTGAGAAACAGGGGCGCTCTCAGTGTCGGGCAGCTCGCGATGCCCGGCGGATGGGCTTGTCGGGGGGGAACCTGTGAGGCTGCCGCTCGTGATGCGAGCCAAGGGGACCGACGACGCGTCGGGCTCAACTGCCACGGGAGCGGTCTGCGTCCGTCTTCTCCTCAACCGTCCCTGGTACTTGGTGGACTTGAAGATGTCCGGGTGTTTGTCATCGTACAGGTCCTTGTGCGAAAATAGCTGGAAGACCAAGTACGACAGGTAGACTGAGTGCCAGCGGCACGGCAGGAATGACGCAGGTGGTTGACAGATTGAACGGATGGTTTACGTCAGTTCGATCCGGATACCTCAATAATGGGAACACACGTACTGATGAGAAGGATGATTGCAGCCTGAGAACAGATTCAAGTGAGACGCCGTCAGTCGTCTGTACCTGATGCAGCCAGATATCCAGTAATCAGACTCACTCCGTGACTGACTGCCAAGATATCCTTGGACTCCACGTCGTCGGGGATTGCGGCACCCGCAGTCGTGTGGAAAGCAGCGGGGAGCAGAACGGCGATGACGGATATTGTGAGCAGCGACGAGTTGAGCTGTGTGACACCTGTCGAGTGCACAGGAATGCCCGACCCACGATACAACCGAACGAATCGAGAGTAGTTAAGAGGCAGGGAGAGAAAACGGTGAGCATGAGAACTGCACACAGCCCCGATGGGAAGCAAGTGTGAGACCGATACGCACCGATTCCGAATCCCTGCTCCGAGAACCTTGTACCGCCCGCGAAGAAACACATTCCGAGGACCAGCACTGTAGGACGGTACGCATCACCGGGTGCACTCTGGATCAGTATACGACCAAAAATGGGCGCCAAATGTGGTTAGATCGACGTACACAGGTTACTCAAGATGGAGCCGACGACTGCGAGACGTCATTGTCAGTTGCTCGTAAGTAGGTGAATCAAAGAATGGCTAGCGAGTACATACGAGACGCCTGGACGACTTGAAGTTGACACTGGACAAGGGCGATGATCTGGAGACAGGTCCGACGTCAGTGCAGGAAGCGAGGATGGATAATGAGTATGAGACACATACAGCTACAATCAGTTCAACGCTAGTCATCAAAGCGTCAAGTATCTCAGTATGGGAAAGAGGTTGTGATGCGAGATAACGCACGCATTGCCCTACAAGTTGAGGTTGTGAGACAAGTCAATAGACCACAGTGGCGAGAGTGCATACCAGCGTGGCATTGAGAAGACCTGCAAGGGTTTGCCCAACACGCATAGAAAGCTCATCCGTCGCAAATGCAAGCAGCTATACGCGAGATGAGAGACGTGTTGGTGAACAATACGTGAATAGGATAGCTACCTTCGCCAAAGGGACAATGGCCAGGAACGAGACTAGAGGAGAGTCAACGTGGGATGGGCGGTGGAAGAAGGATCTACGCACAGACGAAGGTGAGAGTATCGTTGTTGTTAGATTTGGGCAATGCGAAATGGCAAACCCACTACCGAGACGATAAGCAACGACGTCAGGAAGGCGCGCAGGGTACACACCGAGATCGGGATAAACACAAGCAGGACGTTTAACCCTACACAGCTGGTGGATCAGGGACGAACACAACTAGGTTGAATACAGCGACTCACAAGACATGAGGACGATGGCCTTTATTCCTTGCCAAAGAGGCGGTGCTGGTCCAACGGGCTTTGGGGGCATGGTGAGCTTGCGAACGATTTCTGAGCGACGGGAGACTGCGGAGGTGCGTGAGGTTGCTCTTGCGATTGCTGAGTTATTTGTAGTATTCCTTCGAGGCGTCTGCTTGTTGGCGTCCACAGTGTCGAAGGTAGGACGCTTCTGGACAGCTGTTGCCTCGAATTGCGGTTCAGCCATGGAACAAGAGCGGTGCAGGCGTGGTAGGAAAGCTAGGAACGGGGCGGGAGGAGGTCACAAAAGAGAATTAGCCAGCCAGGTCTTATAGTTGGGCCCGCGGACAAGAAGGGAGAGGCGTGGCTGGCCCCATCCAATTGCTCCAGGGATATCAACCGTGCCAAGCACAAACCAACTCGGCGCTTCTCTCCATGTCAACTGGAGGTGTCCAGGGTCCCAGTTCCTGAGCCCGGCCCTTCCCGCCGCGTCCGCCATTATGCATGTAACCCGCGTCGACCCCATAATGACACAGGCTTTTGTCGGAAACACTGCCGTCAGAGTCCTTCCAACACACTTTTACTCCTGTCTTCCCGAGTTACCGTCGCGAGGTGAGCCGTCTCTATTGTTTTATGATGATTATTCATTTTCAGGTTCCTCGTGGAGACATGGAGGGATGGGTGCTGTCCTTGTTCAAGGAGCATACCACAAGTCAGTCAGCATAAATGGTACGACGCCTTCACAGTGCCGCGGACTCGTTTCGCCGCCGATACATACTTTTGTCAACTCCTTCCGGTTGCCATCTTCACGAGGAATCATGACCATGAGAAACTTGGATGCAAGCTTCAATGCCCAGGGAAGTCGTCTCGTCCTACTAGGCGATGTCGTGTGTCGTATATTCCTCATCATGGTCGTATTGGATTGAGTCATGTCCAGTCAAAACGCCCTCTCGAACCGTCATGGCTGACGTCGCCACCACCACGCTACAACGTTCCCACAGCGCATATTCCTGCATGTAGTGGTGTTGACCCATGTTGGTGCGTATAAGGTTCATTCTAATTCTAGCCCCGTAGAAGTACGGGGCACTGCGACCACAGCCTAAACTACTTGCTTACCAATACTTGGTTATAGATAATGCCGCCATCCTCTGCACAATATTAGCGCTTCGTGCAGAATCCTGTCGGATACAACCCCGTTCTTGCTTGCCACAGTCGGAACTGCGAGGTTTGGTTATCGTGCGTTTCACTACCGCAAGCATTCTTGAAAGCGACTTCGTTGTTGACACTTCTGGATGTGCGCTATAGGGGGTTGTCGATATATCTTCGCGTCACATCCCAGCAAGCCACCACCATTTCTGAGGCCTACTCATCACATTTCCGCTTAAAGGGGACGCGCAGTACTAGTGTTCCAGGACCGGAGACTCGGGTACTGAGCGTCTTCTCGCCTCATGCATACACCTTGAACTTAGGGTAATGTAACCCCTTTCTGAGAGCACTTATCCCAAAGCTTTTGACTGGGTTGCACTGCGCTGCATCGTAGTCTCGACCTCATGGCATCCATGTTGCCCGATGTCTTGCTCGAAAGCCACGAATTACTGGGACTGTGGCGTGCTGGACCCCAAGGTGACCTTTTCAAAGTCGTCATGGCGCACAGCATGCCGCAGCCATTTGAATGACAACCTTTCGTGCGCTCGGCGAAAGTCTCCGAGGCGTCTTGCGTGCGCCATCGCGCCGAATGGGCCATTGCTCGGTGACTGGCTTACAATGCATCCAAGATGCACATCAGATATGTATGGCGCGCCGCCGTTCGGAAGGCAGTGAGCCGATGCCTGTATCGAGAAGCAAATCCCGGCCCGACTCAAATACCTATACCTTTCGGTAGCTATAGTTTGTCGAGGTCCGGGAGTTGTGCTATTGTTACAACTCTGGAGGGTAAGAGCCTACGGCGGAGTTTGGCGCTCTACCATGCTTCTGAGGGAGCTATCGACCGCCGGAACCTCTATCCATGTGACTGAGAACAATTGTCGTCTTTCTACTCAGCTCTCGTGCTCCGCATTGCTTCCAAATTTAAAATCCCCGCTAAGCTTGCCGTGTACATAGCAGGACTGACGTGGTTGGTACTCGTCTTTCGAACTACAATGTCCGATCAGCACTGTAGCAACCGTCTACCACGTGTACAGCTTTATAACTGTGTTTTGGCAGGTCTGTGGACGCAGGGCCGCAGGCAGGAACCATCATGACCATGCTACATACAGAGTCCCTGGTACCGTCCTTGCAGCCACTTTATCCCTCTGTCGCGACTCAGGGGTTACTAGACACCCTCATTCCCTTGGAGGGTCGCATATGACTCGAAGGCATCGGAGAATCGAGACAGGTATGAACTGTATCCCTAAAACCCGGCTTGCCACTGCCTCATGCACATGCCCAAGCTATACAGGGAAGAGCAACACCCCAGGAAACAGTGCGTACAGTTCCAACTTCCTGCGTCCGCTTCCTCATGTTGTTATTACTCAATTGAACGGCCAACTCGCACCGGCTCCTTCAACCCTCGGCGTTCACTTTCTAGCCTGTTCCACGAATAATTTGCCTCGCCGTCTTCAACTCCGACCGGCAGGATTTGGTGGGGAGCGCGAAGCATCGCAATTGCTTATGGCTGCCGCCGCAGTGATATGGCTATGACAGACTTCCGGGGTCCCTCCGTACGCAAAGGTAACCTCCCGTGAAGGCAGTACGCCGATGAATACAATAAGCTTACTTATGCCGGGCGACACCGCCGATAGTGCGCATTCCCCCACGCTCCCGACCCGAACGCATCCCATGCATACCCGTGCCGTCGTGCTAGCGTCCATTTCTAATACAAGCCTGAGCAGAGCCTACCACTGCGCACGGCATGTCGCGCTTACTTGTACATATCGACCTTATCCGTCACGAGTCCACGACGCCAGCCGTAGATCTGCCCATCCGTGGCTCGGCTACTACCTACCACAGCCGGTGCGTTCGCGCGCTGCAAGCATTGGATGCCTATCCCCGTTCGATGCCGCCCAGCCTCGCTATTCAATCGGAAGCATATAGCATGCGGTGGCAGGGGAGGCCGTCCGATGATCCATGCATCAGCGCTGCGCTCTGGCGTCAAACCACCGGGGTCCGGTGCATAGCCCTGGAGGCTTGGACCCGGCGATCGGTCACGTACAAAACGTCATAAATGTATGACTGTATATTAGTTAATAGTCTGGATCCAACCCACCGATTGTACTTACAGGTGCCAGGATGCGATCGCGACTCGAGGCGCGACGGGGTCCACAGAATTCACAACACGCCTCGAGTCGATATCGATTCTCAACTTCCCCTCCCGGGCGCCCCCCCCCTCCCAGAGACATCCACGTCGGACACTGTGACTCTCGCCGCATCCGAAGGCTCGGCCCGGGGCGGCCAACGCACCCGTGCGCCATCACTGCAGCGTTAGAGGATTGTTTTGCCTCGAGCCTAGCGTTGGCCGGGAGATTCAGGTCGAGCGGAGCGGCGAGGACTAGAGAACATTGGCCAGAGCGATTCCTATCGCAGACTGCAGCTGTTCAATACGAGCGCCCTTGCGCGATAGCACATGCGCAGCCTTGCAGTGGCGGATCGACGCTGTCAACCAAGTGGCCACAGTTCGGGAGGCTGTATAGACGTTCAAGGAGCTACTATCGTATCAGCGTGTCTACCGTTGAGTGTAGCCTGAACCGACTCCCCAGACGCAGGGCCCCGACGCGCGACGTTGGCTTCGTGCCTTGCCCTGCCTTGCCTCTGCTTCCGCGATCTCATTCACTTCTCATCGATATCGACGACCATTGACTGCGTATCTCAATTCTTCCTCGGTCATCAGATCGATTGTGGGGCATGCGAGATGTGGAGCCAGGATACATACGTTATCTGGAAATGATTGCGAAGTAAGCGATGTCGTGGAGTTAGAGCGGTTCTCGGTCTTCAAAGCTTCGACGTCACGGATATCTACAGTCGACACTCCGGACCCTCGGTCGTCTTGACCAGTGGATATCCGGACGGTACACACACACACAAAGCTCCCGCGCGACTCTTATCTCAACCGATGAATATGGTAATCTACGTGCCTCGCGAGCAACTGAATCCCGAGAATGTCGGGACCCGGAGTCCCCGCTCTTGTTTAGCATTTATCGATGGTGCATGGGTCATTCCGGGGAACACCCAGCATGTTGGTGCACAGCTTCGAGAGGGTTCGCCGCCATGCGATGCTTTACTAGGACTCGGAGAAGGAAATCGGGTTCCCAATTCAAGAAGATCTAAGCGGGATGGATCATCATTATCGGTGTCGGTGTCACTGATAGGAGGCTTCGTGGCATTGCTTTACTCGGCCTCTTGGCAATACTAGGTTCCTGGCACGGCTTCCCAATACAACGGTCACCATATATCACCGATAGTCATTACTGTGCTAATACGATGGAAGATAGCAATGGTAATACATGCGCGTACAGAAGAATGCTTATGCTGAATGGCGATGATCGTGAGAGATGGACTAGTAAGTATTGCCGTACACTGTGGAAGACGGAACCGTAACCCCAAGACCCGAACAGTTGCGTGGATATAGAAACGTCTGAGTATTGCTAGATGCTGTACAGTTGTGAGTCGAACGTTCCGAACTAGAGACCGGAACAATTTTTGTTTTTGACAGGGTAAGTATGGTATGTGCCAAGGAGGAGCGAAGCGATAGAGCAAGTGTTGTACAAAAGCAGAGCAGGAGAACGGAAGATTACGAGTGCCGACGCCCCAAAGTACCGAGATGAGAGAGATGAGAGAATCAGAAGTTCCAGAAGTGTCCCTGGGAGAAAGCAGCGCCTTGCTCATCCCTGGTATGCGAAGGAGACCGCGCCATAGAGGCCTGCCTCCCGGCCAAGGAGCCCATCGCCATGGAGGACCTGTGAAGGGGAGATCGGTGCCAAATTAGTCTCCCGTCGCGATCGAGGAATGATCGATATTGTAGTGGTACTGACCTCCATTTTGCGTGCATGCCAACCAACGCCACTGCTCACGTTACCGTTAGCATCCGCTAGCGCCTCAAGCTCGACGCGCCAGGGGTGGCTTGGGTCCAGATCCCTTCTGAGGACGGGCCCGTTGCGCAGCTCATCGCCGGACAACGGCTGGGCAACCCAACCGCTTGCAGCGTCGACGTACCACCCACGGCCGCCCTTGCTCCGGATAATACGCCACGTTCCAGCGCCAGCACCGAGGCCGCTGAGGAGCGGTGGGGCGAGCTCGATGACGCGCAGACGGGTTGGAGGCTCCTCCACCTTTGGCTTCGATGTCAGGCTGAAGGAGAATGGAGGGGTGCACAGCGGGCGTACGAGTTGCGCGTGGAGCACGATCGTCGCCTGCCGTGCCGACACTACCGGATTTGCGTACCCGAGCTCTGGAGTGGAGGTGACGAGTGTCAGCACCTCAACGCTGCTCGCCTTTGCCGTTAAGAATTGGGCAATGACGGGTAGCTCGAGGGTCCGGATATGCGACAAACCGAGGGAACGCAGGCGAGGTTGGGGTGGACACACATCGAGGAGCAGCTCGCGCGTAAGGGGCGTGCTCGAGAGGTCGAGGTAAACGAGCTGTCCATTCTTGAAGCATGGCGCGAGCTCGAGGATATCGCGAAGTTCATCCTCAGAGAGGGGAGAGGGGAACGTCCAGTCACCATAGAGCGAGAGCTCACGGAGGCTGTATGTGGCAGGCGCGTTGACGAGGAAGTTTCGGATGCTCTCCCCAGTAAGCCAGTTGCAGCGCTCGAGAGCGAGTGACTGCAACTTGACGGTTGCAGAGCGACCGAGCGCGATCAGGCCCTCCGGAGAGATACGTGTGCACGACAGGTCGAGGTGGGTAAGGTGGGGGAACGCTTGCACAAGTGGCTCAAGGATGTGGGGCTGGAGAGACTTGACACCACGCAAACCAAGGCGCCGCAATCCCGAGAACACCAAAGACTCCTCCTGGACAAGGTTCCTAGAGCGAGGGCGGCGGCGCTCGCGGTCATCCTCGCTGTCGCTCGAGTCGTCGGAGTGGCCGAGGAGGAAGTTGTCGACAAATTGAGTGAGGGCGCTTACGAAGACCCCGCTGACGCAGCCTGTCAAGTCGATGGCTTCCAGATCCTTGCACTCGCGCCGGCGCTCGAGGTCCTCCTGCTCGGGGTCATTCGGGTCCGGGATCACGACATCGCGTCCACGAGAAGGGCGTCCGCGTCCGCGCGACGCGGAGCCGCGCAGAAGGAGTTCTTTGAGCACCGAGAACGTGAGGGCGCCATCCATGTATTCCGTAGCACCGAACACGAGCAGGTTTGGTAGTTCCTGTAGCACGTTCGTCGGTCACGCTGACTCAAAAGGGAAATGGGATAGCAGAAATGACGGACGGACCTTGAGAACTGCGACGAGCCTGTCACCGGTAACGAACCGGTTGTTGACACCCTCCTCGACCGAACGCCGCATTCCGATAGTTCGGAAGTGGTTAAAATCGAGGTGCCGAACAAGGCGCCCTGGGTGCGGATCATGAGGGTGCGGAACTGAAGCCGGGTACAAGGTGGTCAGTGATGCACGCCCTAGTTTTGACATTATGCAACTCAAGGCTTACCGTATATGCCGGGATGCGCCCGCTCCATGACATCTTGAACGGCGACGCTGATAGACCGCATGAGCTTCCAGCGCGCGGGCGATTTGCTCTTCGTCCGAAGGCGACGGGGACTGGGGTCCCGACTGGCGGGCGGTGTAAGGAGCTCCGGAGGAATGGAGATGTCGGGACCGGATAGTCGCTCCAGGACTTTGTCATGAAGGTCCAACGCGGCCTCGTCGTTACCGGAACATCCGCCGAGCAGTGTGCGCGCAGCGAGCGCCGCGGACTCAGCGTTCCTGAGCGTTTGGCCCACCATAAGCGCAGCTTGCTCTTCGCTCGCCTCTTCGTCGTCGCCACCCGCTACCTCTTCGACAATGGACAACCAAGATCGAGGGAGACGGATTTCGACCTTACGCCATAACCACTGTTTGGCAGCTTCGCTCCAAGCCTTGTTTGTCAGGCTGAGGCTAGTAAGGGTCTTCCTGACGGCAGACTCGGACCAGTAGGCGCAAGGGTAGGAAGAGGGCAAAGCCGTCGGCGCACCGGTGTGGTCGGAGGAAAGAGGCGGATCAAGGGAGGTTGCCAGAGGTGACAAACCAGACGAGTAGATGTGAGCACATATCACGGTGAGTAACTCTGGAGGAAATTGGTCGACGATGGATGACTGAGTAGGCATAGAATGGTGTGAAGGGAAGTATGTTAAATCGGTGGAAACGCAGGGGCCGGGGTGGTCGAGAGATGGGTGGCGGAGGGAAATGAGGAAAGGCACAAGAGATGGAGGGTCTTATATAGGGAGTCATTGTGAGTGGGGAGGACGTGACCGGGCAGAAAGTTGGCGACATTGCCGAGAGCGATCAGCCACGCGCGGAGCTCCAAGCTGGGCGGCTACTCCTCCCGATCGTTGTTTCCGTCCTTCTGTGCTGCTCCTTCCCCCTTCGTACGCCTCCTTCCCCCTCGGCAAACAATTCTGCTCGATGAGTTAAGCTTTTGCGCCTCTCGCGCGACCCCTCCAGGCCGACGATGGCCCCATTTTAGCGTAAATGCGCCAATGCCTCCTTAGGCGCTCCATGCGTACCCCGCACACGTGATGGATCAAAATGCATGCTCCGCCTCACCGTCTGTCAAACATCCATCCGTGTTGTCTAGCACACAGGAAACGCCCCTGTTCTGACGCTGTCGAGGTCTCCACACACAGCGTCCGTCCGCCATCTCTTATTTTGCGGCTTTACGCCAGCTTCGAGAAGCCGCCAATATTGTCCCGGATCCGATGGTCTGAAACGTTCATCCGCAGGTCAGCAGAGGGTCACTTGCCGTCGGACCGATGTCCGTGTGATCATGCACACCCCATGTCTTCACCGGTTGCTCTGAGTATCGGACGACGGCGATTCCTGGGCGACCCGCTGTAGACAGACTCCCTGCACCGTGCACAAGGGTTGATGCGCTCTTGCATCATCATGGGACATCTTCCGGCATGGCTTCACCTCTGGGTCTAGGCCTTCTCGTGTGTCGGCCTGGTGTCGGCCTTCGGTACATTCGGTCCTGAATTCTGGCCAGGCTGCTACTGCCCCTGACAGATGATGTTTATAGCTGTGATGTTAGACTGTCGACTTCACCGTGTCTCCGAGGGATGAGAAGAGAGACGTGTTAGACGTGGATAACGGTGAGTACCGCACATGATGCATCAGTTGAACCGCCTTCTCATGAGCACGACTAGGTATTGGTTCATACCTAGTCGTGCTCATGAGAAGGCGGTTCATCGGACGAGACGGAGATGAATACTTGGAGCCGGAGCTCCCCTTCCAGCTAAAAGTTTGTTCGCCAGGTGTAGCCGCATAGGACAAAACCTGGAGCGTGGTTGGAGACCCTAGGCTCTCTAGGCTAGAAATTACAATCATAAGGAGAACTCCCTTAGGATGTGACGGCAATTTATGGGAAGTAAACCCACGGGAAGGACTGAATAGGGTGGTGCCACAAAGATCTCAGAGTGCGGCACTCCTCGAAGACGACGAAAACACCGGCGCGAAAATAACACGCAGTCTATTCATGTCGTGTTTATTCCCGTCGCCACGTCAGCCAAAAGTTCAAGTCAACGTTCCGTTCGTGGTAGGTCTGACTCGCCTTCGAATGGTTCCACAACGTATCGTTTCCGTGAAAGTGTCTACTAATAGCACCATCGCCATGTTCTCGTGCGATATCGCGCCATTTGGAAGCCTCATGGTAAGTGAGGGAGACGGACAGGGAATACTTACGTTGTGGCCACCGATATTTTCCCAATCTTTCCGACCAGCAGCCTTGTGGCGTTACGCTTACGAGCCTGTGTGGGGCCGTAAACCACCACTCCACTGCTTCCACCGGGGCTTGACCCATCCTCGAGTCTTCGCCATGCGTGCTATTTCTGCATCCGCGTACGACGTCGCGGACACGCATATTTCGGGACGTCCGTTCCCCGGCTCTTCGTGTGTGCTCTGTTGAGTACGCGTAATGACGCGGCAACCCCACTTCTGCGATGCTTGTTCGGATCCGTCTTTCCCATAGTGGGTCCCCGCCCATCCTTTCCATCCTAGGTACGCTGCCCATCCGTTCCAACTCCGATTGGTACGTTCAACCTTACTCGCAGACGCTTCGGTACTGCGCACGTATACACAAGAACCGACCTATGCCGTCCACCTGACGCGACGTGGTGAGCGATGACCGTGCCTGCTGACCCCGGGATGAACCGTCCGGAAGATGATTCAGACCCAGACAGAACAATTCACCATTCGGACACGACCTCCTGGCCCCTTCCCTCAACAACACGCACCCGATTCCTCCTACGCTACGGTCTTAATTTTGCGGTTGACCATCTAGCCGAGAATAGCACGCTTCCGATGCGAAGTGCCCATTCGCAACTTGAAGCATGTGCGAAAGGCGGCCGGTGAGCGCAAGCGAATTGTCGCCATGGATGGCGTGCGTTCGAAGCTCTGCCGAGGTGGGATGGGTGCGCATCTGCGTTTCGCCATAGGGCAGTGAGAACGCGCGCCGACGCGGCGAAAGGACGTCCATGGCTTGTGGGGAATGTCGTAATGATGTGTCGTGCATTGCTGAGGCACTGGCACCTTCCTCCCCCCTAAGTATGCGCATGTGCGTCGGAGTGCTAGTAGGTATGCAGCGCGCATTCTTGGGGATCAAGACATGTCTTCCCCAATTGCAAGAAGACTGGTCTAACCCGCACGTTCATGCCTCGACCGTGTCTCGAAGTCACTGGGGCATACTATGACTAGTTGAGTTAGATTCACGTGTACGCATACGATTTGAGTAGGGGCCTTTGGCCTGCGAGTAGCACGTATTACGGGAGGCGGTTCGGAACGTGAGTCTGTGCGGGACAACCTCTTGCCTCGAGAACGTTCGGCAGGCCGAGTCCCACCGCCCCGACAAACCGAGACGTCGCTCCATTGCAAGAAGACCTCAGCGGAGATAGGGCCAGAACGCCAGAACGTAATATTGGTTGACATTGGCTAAGAACGGCCCAAAGCCAAGCTTAGGACGAACGTACGCTTTGAGCAGATCAGCGGGTACCGGGCACCCTCGGAGGCTGTTCGTTGAAGGCGGGCGGCACGAGCATTCACTTGGTTGATGAGCTACTGCGTTGAGACCCTATAGGACGACCGGTGCTGCCACAAGCTCACTTCGCTTCCATTGCGGCGGGAAAGTTCCAGCGACAATGACGCGACTGGGGCGGTGAACCGCAACTGCGGTGGTGTCCCAAAATATATCGATATCTTTGCATCGTGCTTGAGTGAAAGAACGTGGAACCTCCAGCTTGCAATCGGCCAGGTTTTGGGGAATTGGGGTGCACTCGCACGGAGCTCGGACGGCCTGGTAATTTGATTCGATGTTATACCAACAGGGTTCGCACAAAGAACACGTCCCCGCTGCCACCATCGTGTCAGTGAACTTTCTGTCCCCGCTTGCATCATGTTGAAGGTAACTTGGATTGTGCCACGCTGCCTCTAGAGAGCGTCCACCACAGAGGGTGTGGACACGGAGCGCTAGTAACGTCAGCTTGAAGCATGTCGTGCGGGACCATACAGCCTCCGGGACGGGCGCGGATATGCCCGTGCCCATTTCGATCTTCAATGACCGCACCGGTACGGTCAAAACGTCGGGTAACCCGAGCACGAGGTATGACTCTGTCATGCGACGACAGCTAGCACTCGACACAAGAGAACACCCAGGACCGTAAACCCACGTCTAGAGTGTGACCTCGGCTGTAGCGGAGCTAGCAGTCAGCACTGTCGAGCGCACTTGTGTCGAGATCTAACGTAGGCCAACCTTGCCTGGGGCGTTGGGCCCCTGTGTAACTTAGCGCACCAATTCGTAGGGGCCCCACGAGTGTTGTGCATAGGGCACCTCCGAGGTGGTGCGATCTGGCGCGAGAACGACCTCATTCCTTGCTATGCAGATTGGGCATCACGAGGGCATCAAGTGTATACCCACGAGAAGATGACCTCACTGACGAGAATCGTGATGCAGGAATAATGTCGCTCCCCGGCCATGCTGCAACCACTGAGACTGTCGTGCCCAGACAGCCATGCGACCACGCCTCCCCCCCACCCCCAACCGACGGGTCCACGGGAACATCCCTCGGGCACGGGTTTTGGTCGGGCCGTCCTCACCTCGACTCGTACCCGAGAGACATATACCCCGACCCGCATCCTACCCTGAGAACCTTGGCCAAATATGAAAGACAAATCACCGTAGCTTGTCGTTAAAACTTGTCCCGCATTCGACCACATCCCTGGCAATGACAATCGCGATCGTCTTGCAAACACGGTTAGTCTATTCGTGATAGCGTACAGGACTTCATAGACACACCCAGGTATGACGGTCGACAGCCGCGAGCTAGGATGGAGTTCCCTCCGAGTGATAGATCGAACGAGCGCAGACCACAAAACTCAGCATAGAACTACCGCGGTGGATATACAGCGGCAAGGGCCATAGATGCCTTACGTACGGATACTCGGGGGCAAGAGGAGGGTATGGAAGGGGATTTCTCAGGCCTTGACATAGAACTCGTACTGGATGACCATCCAGATCAACGACGAACCTGAAAAATGAGAGGAACGGGTGAATAGGGAAACGATAACCACAGCACAGCACTTCGGAGCGCGACTTACCCGCGACGGCGATTGGGCTGAGGACTGGGGGTGCTATTTTTGCGGTGCGATAGATGAAGATCTCGGATCCAAAGTGGAAGAACGCAAAAAGATACGTAAAAAGGGCCATGTCGTAAATCCTGCAAAGCAGCGATAAGGAGTGAACATCGCAGTCGGTGGACATGACCTCGCGATAAGGACCTACAATTTGTTATTGATATTGTACGCTGCATAGAAGCGGACGACGGCTGACGTAAGCGTCCAGATAGCGAACGTCCGAGCCTGGAGGGGGTTAACTGGAAGGGTGTTCGGTTGTTTGAAGCTTGAGGATAGCCACATGAAGGGCAGTCAGTGTAGACACGCACCGGAGGTCGCCGCATTGTTGTAGAGCCTCCGAGAGAACGTCAAGCTGGTGAGATTGGTCAGCGTGTTCAATGTCGCGGTAACGGCCACAATCAATTGCCACGTCGGCAGCCATCCGGGTCCCTGTGGGAGGTCTGGATGGACGTGAGGCTCAAAAACTGGGGCGAGTCGTATGCAGACTCACATCCTGATAGTGCGTCGATGGAAGACATGGATTGGTGCAGTGGTACTAGTAGCCGTCTACGATAGATACAAGCCGCAAGTAAGTAGCGGTAAAGTTGCACTGGCAAGCGCCCGGTGGCTTTAAAAGAAAAGGCGCTCGGCTTGGTCCGGGCCGGGAGGGAAGTGTCTGGAATCGATATCTGAGCATGCAGTCGAGTAATGTTGCATGCCTTATATGCATCCAGCCGTCAAAAACATAATAAACATCATCTCTGGTGCGTCGTTCTATCGTGGCGAGCGAGCACGCAGCCACACGACGCCCTTCTCAGAGCCCGGACCCCGGAAAAACCGCCGCTTCTCTGGCACCCTTATCACTTCTAACCGGATTTGGCTCACCTCCAACGACGCTCCCGACGCTGTTGAAGACGCCTCCAACTTGAAGCACAGAGACAATCCACTATATCATATCGTGGTTATCAACGGTGTGATGCCCATGGCCTCCCTTTCGCAGTCCGCAGCGAGTGCCACCAAGCCGCGCGGGGGGGCGGGGGGCCGAGTTGACGCTGTGGTCTCGGGACCCCAGAATGAGGATTGGACGGCTTCGATGGCGGCGCTCAAACGCGGTTTTCGTGCTTCGACGACGAGTCGCACGTCGCGCTCGATCCCGCTCTCTGTCGTCGCATGCAACGTCGAGCACCTAATGGTCCCCTCGACCTCGACGGCCGAGCCTTCCTTCCCTCATCCCGGCGCCCCCTTCACCCGCTCGGATTCTGTCGCTAGCTCCGTCCGGAGCGGTGGTCTTCGGCGACGGTCGCGCACCAGGACTTGTTCAATCGCTCTTTCGAAACGTGGGAAGAGTCAAGAACCCTCGGCGGTGAACAGCAACCTCAGATCCGGGACTGGCGAGAGTTTCTTAGACTTCGACGATGCCCCTCCCATGCCGAAAGTGCTCTATGACGAGCCCGAGGAGATAACAGTGGAGCAGATGAGGGCGGTCAAGCAGGCGAGGCGGAGGTCGAGGACCGTTGGAGCAGAGTCGCGTCCAGGACTGCGACCGGAGATGCCTCAGATGGCCCGGGCACGGAGTGCGTTGGACGTGCGGGAGCCCCCATTCGAACAGGTTCGGGGCAGGCAGGCAAAATCGGACAACGGGTCTGTCAAAGCGGTGCGCCACCTTTCGCCCTCTGACTCTGTTTTTACCGCTGACATGGCAAACGAAGGCGAAGCTGCGTGCTCTTAGCCTTCCCCGACAACACTCTCCTTCAGACGAGTCGTCGCAACCCAGTCCACTTACACCCTACGGCTTTGGTGACGCACCTCCGGTCCGCTTTCTCACACGTTCTTCCAACCCTCGCGACTCGGTTTTGACGCAAAACTCCACGGCGTCCTCGTTGTACCCCGCGTCAACTTCCATCGGCACGCGAACCGAGTCGTCGATGCCGTACACCGATGACCAGGATGAGGGTGATCTGTCCTATCCTGAAATCGTCACTCCCGAACACTCCGAGTTCAATCCCGACGATGTCTCGTACCGACTTCGCTTGCTCCTCAACAACAGCTATTTCCTCCCTCCCGCTCACACAAAGCCTAGCCCTTTCTCCCTCTCCCCAAACCCCACGGAGGCCACGAAGAAGGGCAAGCCTGCCAATGGCGGTTTCTTTGGCTTTTTCGGGTTGGGGAAGTCGAAGTCGAAGCCCGCATCTCCCATTCCCGGCAGTCCACCCGCGGTTGATGGGGCTGGCCCGATCCTCCGAACCACGTCCGACATGCCCTCTGTGTCAGGACTTTCGCATCGCGCACAGCAGCAGCCTCTGGGTTCCCCGACCCTTCCCCCACCTCCTCCGCCTGCAAGCAGGGTGGTGGTCTTGCGCGAGCGAATGGATGACCTCGCGACCGCGGCGAAGGAAGCCGAGAAGGAGCTTCGTAGCAAGGACGCTCGGAAGACCAGAAGCCAGACGACACCTCGGGACCGCTTTGTCGACGACATCATCGACCCTACAGACGCTGTCGACTTGCCGCCGCAAATGGCAGATTCGATGTTCGCTGTCCAAACGTCTGCTGCATACGGTCTGGGCCCACAGGATTCTCTGAATGCTGCCATGCTTGCCGATCGTCTGGTGCCTGGGAGTCCGGGGTTATGGTCCCGCAGCTCGGAGGAGGATAGTTGGCGAAAGGACTTGCTTCACCAGGCAGTCAGCCATTCGCTAGGGAACACGTCCGACCACTCCTTCTCCTCGTCAGTGTCGAGCAATGGTGGCCGACCCCTAGTTTCGCCACCCCCTCAATCGGAGGCATCTTTCCCCACTCCGGCGATGCTGGGAGCCCAAAAGGCGAGGGTAGGTCAGCGCATTGTGGAACACCAGAGCATCCACTCGGTCTCGTCTAACCCGAGTCCGCCCGCCTCGCCTATGGACGCGCAACAGGTCTTGGTGCATACCAGGCCGCCATCTTCGGGGGAGCGATCACCACCGACAAGTGAACATCCAATGCTGTCGACCGCGGGTCCACCGGCTCGTGCAGAGACCCCCGCCTACATGCCTGTGCCTCTCGCGCCTGCTCCTCGCAAGCAACTTGGCAACCCTTTGTACTCTCTCTCCCAACCGGATTTACCCGGATCTGCTGGAAGACACGGTGATGTCCTCACCAGGTCATCTTCGGAGTCCTATCATACTGTGCCGAAGATGACTCCTACTCCTGCGTTGTCTGGTGCTGAGGAAGCGGCTAGCGAAAGGATCGTGGTCTCACTCTCTCCTCCCCCTCTTTCGAGGCGTGGGATTACGCCGGAACCGAAGGGGGTTGAAGCCATGCCGTCGTTTACGACGGCCAGCCGTTCACGAACGGAGAGCGAGTCGAGGTATTCGAGTGACGAAATGTCGTTCAGGACACCTTTGGACACGGATCTAGAAGTGACTGGCGGGCGACCTTCCATGACGCTGTCGCTACCTTTTGGACGACCATCAATATCGGTGTCTGTCTCCGAGTTTTCCATACCTTCCCCGACTGCGTCTGCCTTCGGTGACGCAGTCTTTGGAAGCTGTCGGACACCCTCAGTCATGTCTCGGAGGAGCGTTGCATCACATCCGTCCCCGTCGTTGCATTCACTGCCAGAGCTCCCACCGCTACCTGTTACGCCGCGCTCTGCTATTTCCCCTCCCCCACGCATGTCTTCCTCCGTCTCCCCCACTCAGCTACCCATCCCTCCTCGGCCGCGCGCGGCCCGTCCTACGGCCGCTTCATCGAACAGTCGTAGCACCACCTCCCTCGGCTCGCCCGCTGTGCTTGACATTCGCCCTGCGCAAGACGCACCTGCCGACATCTCGTTTTCTTCCGCATCGTCATCGTCCTCGCCTACGGTCCCGATCGCTGCGCGTCGGGGACTTGGCAGCCCACACTCCTTGACCATTCCCAGCAGGATACGACCCCCCGTCATCCACTCGGCGCCGGCGCCGGCATCACCGACGGACTTCTTCGATCGGATACCGACGACGATCCAGAACGCTATGGACGATCTGGATACATCGGACGAGAGCGACTCTGAGGACGGGCTTCTTTCTTCGGAGGGCGAGGAAAATGCAAGCAGTCGGGTCAACCCTGCGCCACCTGGGCGATCGCCGTCACCCGCGCAGTCGCAGCCTCGCACGGCTCGTAGCGAGAATGTCGAGACCGCGGAGGTGTTCGTCGAGCCGCGCACGCAAGCGATCTCAAACCGTGCCTCGAGCTCCAGTGCGCGACCGTCCATCATGCGTCTCGGCAACCACTCGACGCCGCAGTTCTCCCCCGCCTCGAGTCTGTCCGTGCACGAGCCCCTCCCCCAGTTCACGTACGACCGCAAGAAGCCGATCGGGAACGTGGTCGAGCTCGGGCGGCGGTCGTTCACGTCCTCTCGCTCGCCCTTCAAGAAGGGCAAGGGCGTCGCACACATCCTCCCGACCTCGCCCCTCCTCCCGATCGGCCCGATGCCGAGCTCTCCGATCGCCCCCGGCACCTGGTTCGCTCATCCCCCGCTCAGTCCCGCGAGCAGCGCGAAGAACGTGAAGAGCGGCGTGTCGGAGAGGCAGCGGCCGGCGACGGCGCCGGAGGAGCAGGGCAAGGGGCCGGGGCGCAAAATCCAGCGCGAGTCCATACAGCGATTCGACGGGATGTTGGTGCAGCACCTCGCGGCGGAGCGCGACCGGATGAAGCGCATCACGAGCGACTACCTCTCGCCTTCCTCTGCGAACTCTCCCGCGCAGCGGCCTTCGGAAAAGAAGTAGGACTTCTGGTTGGTTGGATAGGTTCTTTCTTTGTTGGAAGAGCCGGTCATTCCTTGCTGGTTTGTTGTCTTGGATCTCATCCTCATGTCATCGCGGCTCACATGTACGGTATGGATTTCTGGCAGATTATTGTCGTCTATAGCGCGTTCGAATGCCTGCTCGCCGCAGCGGGCCGAGTAATGTCTCAATAGCTACAGTGCTGCTATTAGTTACACCGCCCTTCTAGTAAGGGACGGCCCCACACGTTCCTTCCTGAACATTCCCTCTCCTTGCTCCCTCACGCTCTCTCTGTCCCGTCTCAGTCTGGCGCTGCTCGACTTGTGCATACCCGTAGCTTACATTACAACTTCCGCTACCTCACTCGCATCTCGCATCTATCTTCATTCATCTCCATACGTACAGCGTATACCGACTGGCTTCGTTTGCGGCAGCGGCCCTTTGCAACTGTACATATACCTTATATTACAACACCAGATCCTACCATCCTTTGGTCCCCTTTTTATTGCCTCCTACATTCATCATGTCCATACCCCTCGGCCGTTGCACATATTCTCCTTGTTACGTTAACGGTTATTATATCCAGCATTCTGAAAGCTCGCATAGCATAGCCATTGTGGTTACATTCTATGTTCCTGTGCTTATGGATAGGCAATGGAGTGCACATTCATCCGCAAACCTCTTTAACTGGTGTGCATTAAGAGAAGGAGGGGGATCAGTATTCGGTGTGAGGCGCTGCAATATTCTCCAACGTTGACTTGAGATTATTTCGACTGTGCGGCTGGTTCCCAACTGTGAGACGCAATTGAATGAACAGCTCACTTCAGATGTCGCCCTAGAACTTGGCTTCTGACTCGGCGTTCTCGACGCATCCATATAGCGGTGAAGATATAGATATCTCCGGAACAGGTGCATTAAGATGATAGCAGGTGCGGTCATATGCATGCAGGTCGACGCGGGGGTTAATATATGGATTTGTTCATAGAGCGAGCATTCACAGTGGGACTACTAGTACCGTATAATTACAAGCGCACGCATTATATAGATTAGCGAAATAGTGCGCACCAACACCGTCAGGACAAAAGTCCTACATTTTGTAATAAAAGCAAAATGGGCTCGCGAAGAGCAGACCGACATAAAGGACAAAAATTGGTGTAAAAGAACCCACAGCGCAAGAGTAGTCTGAATCGAGTTTCGCATGGCATCAAGGGGCCACTAGCGAGCCGCGAAGTGCACTCAAGGACGTCTGCCCCAAGAACCCTCTCCGCATTCGTAGACCTCGTCCGTCTGAGGACTGGCGAACACAGCGCCATGCGTGCCGTGCCACGAAAGCAACTGACACGATAGACGCGATAGTCCCGACACAGAACAGGGTTGGAGGCAGCGCGCCCAGTCCCCACGACGTTTTCAAGTCGCTGAGCCCGAACCCTCGTCGGCCCGCACGACGGCCGCTGAACCAGCTGGCTGCATACGGACGGAGTCTTGGGATTACGGTCACGGCACCGTCGCCACGTCGCACAACGCGAATGGCGCGGCATGTCAGCGGCGGATGTCTGGTGCGTCGTTGGGTCGTCACAGACGGAACCGACCCAGCTAGAGCCATTCGAGGGGGACTGGAAACCTCAGACCTTAGCCCGCTCACGAGCACGAATGCGCCCTCGAGGACGAGGACGACATCCTGTTCGGGGTGAGCCTCGCGGCCTTTGCGGTGTGGGGTGGCCATATGCGCCTCGAGGTGGTAGTTGCGTGCTGGACTGAGGGAGGGGAATGAGGAGGCCAACCGCGGGGCTTGGTCCAGACCAGGTCCAGACGCACTTGCCAGCTCTCGACGTGACCGTAGAGAGAAGAGAGCGGATAACCGACGACGGTTGTTATGTACTCCGCGTCGGCAACAGGGATCGTCCCACATAAATCCGGGCCGGCATCCTGGATGCGAACATCAACGTCAAGCAGCCTGCTTCGACGACACATATATATATACTCACCAACTCGACGACTTCTGCGTGCGCCGACCGATGAATGCCACCCCATGCATCGTCTCCGTTGGACCCAAACCAATACCGTCTCCATGCAAGAGGCCGCTCCCCAACGCCTTAGACTTGACCGCTTCGTGGAGAATATAAATATATGTGCCACCAGTGATGCGACAAGTAGGATGCGCTCTTCCCTCTCGTGATGTATAATTATAACACAACGTACATTACATTCTTCTATGCTTTCAGAATACTCGTACCAACCAAGGGACAACGCGCGTGAAGGGAAACTGACCTGCGGGAGCTTCAGGCCAGCGGTCGTAGCTCAATGGACCACCAGACCGGCCTTGTCGTCTTCACGGTCACGACGGGTTCGTCTGGAAGGAGATGATTTGACGTTGATATCAATCCGTCAAACGACGATACTTGATTCGCTATGGATACAGTCGATGAATGAGGGCATGGCGGAAGACCAAAAAGCGAAAGAACCAACTGAGATTCCACTTGAGCCCTGTTGTCGTCAGAACGGTCGAGTCGATGCCAACAGGTAGGAGTCCGCAAGTAGGTCCGAAAGTAGCATGGTCAACACTTATACGGTGTTCTCCCTAGGAAGCGAGAGGCGAGTTGGCACGACACAGAGACGTGTACTAGGGAGAAATCACCCACTGCATCGAGGAGCCAAGCGACGTTATCATCGGTGATCACGAAGACGCGTTGTCGCTTGTGACGGAGTTTGTGCAGCAAGGACAGCGTATGCACCGTGTGGTCAAGACGTCCAGTCAGGCCGCCGAGTATCACGATCGTGTGTTGCTGCAAGATTTGGTAAGGACATGAGTCGCGTGCCAGGACGAAGAGGCAGCCGCACCTACCTCGACATGCCGCTCCGCCTTCTCGTCCTCGACCAGGGCACCGATGCATTTCATGAGGTCGGTTGAGTCTTGGTCGCCATCCTGTATGATGCGGACGCCACGGGAAGAGTAGTAGAGCTGGACGTCCTCGCGAATGGAGTCAAGGTCGCCCTTGATTAGGTCGGGCGTGAATCTGCAGCATGGAGGTTGGGTGATAGTCAGAATGATGGGGGTGAACGTTACGTACGGGGTCGGGCACGACTCACAGGTGCCTCAAGTCCTTGCCGTCATAATCTTTGAGAAGGTCATGGAGGCGGTTTGCACCACCGTCGGCACAGGCGTGCCAGGAGGTAGAGTACCAGACACGCCGTAGAAGGGGGAACGAGAAAGGCTGGTTGAGGATGATGAGGGCATTGCGGGACTGCCTGAGGGGGTCGAGGAAGGAAATCTCCCAGGGAGTGACCGAGTAGAGGGCGGAGGGGGCCATGAGCCGAGCTGGAGGAGGAGGCCGTTACCCCTGGGGCTCCCTGGGGGCCTTTCTGAGACTGCCAGGCGCCCATGCCATTGGGGAGCGCGGGCACGTGCACGCAGGGACTAGGAGAGCTCGTGTCGCTCGGCTCAACGGTTGGGGCTGTCTCCAGATACGAATGTCCTTCTTGTCCACCTCCCATATCCCCCATCGCCCCCAAATCTCCTCTCTGTCCGCCGTCGACGATCATGGATAGGTTGCACGATCACTATCAGTCCTACTCATGGCATCAGGTTCGTCCCAGCCTCGATCGTACCAGTCTCTTGCCTCATGCCACTCCCCGTCTTGCTCTTCTTAGTCTCACGACCAGGTTCGTGGCGCACATGTCCCTTGGACGAGCCGTACGGATGCTGAACTTCCAGTAGGCTACCGTACTCTTGCTCCTACCGTATGAGACAGCGGAGGAGGATGTTTTAGTGAGTAACCCTCGTCGCCTAGTCGCGCCAAGCAACCCTTGACCTCTCCGAGCGTGTGTAGGTGATCATCGAAGAGCACCATCTTGTGGCCGGCGTACGGGGTCAACCACCAGTAGTGAAGGCAGGTTTTACACACATGGGTACGTCGTAGACCACAGACTCACTCTGTCTCCAGGGACAACTCTACGGCAAGGTCGACACCGCAGCCTCGGTATGGCAATTGGAACCCCGGCCCTCTCGTCTCTCTCCCCGCGGCCGCACAACTTCCACAGCATCTACAGCGTCGACGCAGTCATCCTACGCTATCATTTCCGACCCCGAGTTCTCCAGCAGCTTCGCAGCTTCCTTGGAAGCCGGTCTCGTCTCCGGGTCGGAATTGGACGACACCGTTATCTCCTCTCCTGCTCTCTCTTCGCCCATCTCATCCTCTGCAGATGAGCGACTCGGCGTACCGCCAGATCCTAGCCCATTGCGTAGATCTCCCCTCGCCGCCTCACCTCCTGCACATCTCCCACAAGCTATCCCTCATGCATCCTCCTTCTCTTCACTCGAATCATTGCATACCGGCTCCGGGAGACTCCTGACTCTGCATTTAGAGAAGCCAGACTCCGTCATATGGCCGTCTCTCATCATCGGCCCTGTCCCCGAGCGCGTCTCTCCGCCACCCACGGGTGTATACCCCTGGCTTCTGGATATCACCTCGGAAATGCCATACAACATGGACCCAACGAGCCTCGTTCTCATAGCGCTAGATTTGTATGATATTCGCAAGGCCGAACAGGATGCGTTCGAGTATTTCATGTACGTTGTTCTTCCCATCCCCGCTCTGTCGCCGCGACTTACCAACCCAACTCTACTTTCGCAGCCGGGCTTGGCACCAAGCACGGCTCCCCTCCGCAGCCATCCGCCTCGCAACACACTACCTCCCGCTCACAACGATAGTGGCAGACGAGTCCGTAGACGCATCAGTAGGCACCATACACCCTGAACCCTCCTCCACACCAACTCCCCAGACCTCCGCGCTACAACTCACCACTACCTCCTTACCCGCACCCATACCCGGCACCCCCGAGTATTACATTTTCCGCCTAGGCGGCGCCCAGGGCCTCGCGCAACTATTCCTCGCTGCGGGCCTACTCTACCTTGAGGGTACAGCAACCTCCCTCCTCTCCTCCTCCTACGCTGGCCTCTCCTCCCTCCGCTCGCCCTTCGCCATGTCCGGGCCACCGACGCTGCATGCCCCCGGGACGAGTGCGGATGGCGCGACGGCGTGGCGGCGGGACCGCGAGCAGGCGGCGCGCTTCTTCATACGAGCGCGGGCTCTGAGCCCTGCGCTGGACGTGCCGCTCCTCCCTGCGGAAGAAACTGAGTCGGAGGACAACGGGTCCGGGGCGGACAGTGGGACGGAGCTCGCGATCCGCCCGCGCGAGCCGCGCGACAAGCAGCAGCAGCAGCAACAGCAGCGCACGGTCCGGCGCAAGGGCGTGCGCGGACAGGGACAGGAGAGGCAACATCATCTGGAGATGCCGACGATCGACGTCTCCCGCGAGGCGGCGTCGGCGCACGACCCGCTGCCGCCGCCGATGCGCCGGCGACGCAAGAAGGAGTACGTGTCTGCGAGCGACGACGCGGATGCGGAGCTGTCGAGCTCGATGGTGGAGAGTGTGCACAAGGAGCCGGATCTCGGCGCCGACGACGACGACAGGACGTGGTATCTTTACTTGCCGGGGCTGGTCGGCGCGGGGACGGCGCTGCTCGTCGTGGGGCTGTTGAGTTTGCAGAGTTGGCGGAAGAACCAGGGCTGAGTGTTCCGTGTCGAATGTCGAGGCGGTGGTCAGGTGTTGGTGTATACACGGGATGTGGGGTGGGTCCTGATGGTCGCGGGCGCGTCGGGATTGGATGGGATGCGTCCTGAGGTTGGTCGTGCTGTGTGTGTATGTTTGCTTGGGACTGTGTCGCTCCGGGAGGGACGGTACTCGGGACTTACGATTTGTTACGAGATGTCATGATAAGTAATGTTGCATATCTGTGGCCAGTTGGAGCTCGAAGTGCGAGCTTTCTGCAGTGCGCTCGGTGTATAGAGGAAGGTACATAACAGAGGTACAATGTTGCAATGGTGTGCAGCGGTTCATGCCCGTCGTTCCCGAGGATGGCCGTACACGATAATAATAAGATGTGCGAGGCCGGCGCAGATTGCCTAAAGATGCACCTTGACTTCGCATCGCGATGACTGCTCCTCGCGCGCCATCGATCACCGTGCTGTATTTCGCTGCGGCGTCCACCGAAACTGGGTTGACCACCGAGGAGATCGTACTGCCCAAGAGCGAGAGTGGTGAAGCAGCTGGTATGCTCTCCTCTCGATCGAGCTATGCCTCGACTGTCATGCAGGGCCATATTTATTCACGCGAAGACGGTGTTACCAGGCCTTCCTCTGACACAGCTCGCTGAGCTGTTGACTGCGCGCCATCCAAACACGTCGCTGAGCTCGGTATTGGAGAAGAGCCAGTGGGCGGTGGACGCGGAGATGGTCGAGGACCCCACCCAAGTGACCCTTCGTGGCGGGGAGGAGGTTGCCGTTATTTGTCCAGTATCAGGCGGGTGATCAAGATTCAAATTCAAAGGGGAACTTCAGGACACATACAGTATGTGGCTATAGACCGACTTCAAACCTGTACCAAGGTGTGGACGAGAACACTGTACAATGGGTATCGTGTAGACGTCGGGTTTGGGATGAACGCGCGCCCACACAAGCTAGTACGTTATCATCTTTACCCCTTCCCACATCATCCGAGTCGAGAGCAGCAAGCAAAGGATTCTTGACATCGGATGCAGGATCATGCAGCACGACCATAGCTTCTCCGCGACCACCTCGAGTAACACTCCGTAAACCCAAACACACTATATCCTCTATAGCTATGAGGCCAGCTTCTATGGTCCCGATCGTCTCTGAGCTCGAGGTTCACGATGTTTACTCGGATGAACGTCCGTTCTAGCTCCGCCAAAGTAATTCCCGCTGTGTGTGATACTGTTCCTCGATATTGGGTGTGGCGAAAAATGTGACGATCGATATGGGTGGTTGACGAGAGATCACCGATCAGGCCGCGAGGGGGCTGCGCTCCGTAGTCGTACTGAGCCATCGTCACATGCGTCGCCACAGGTCAGTGCAGCAGACGAGACGGGAGTCGGGCTTCAAGCTTCATGCCCAGGCCCGGGAGTAGAGCGGTTCGCGAGCGACCTCGCCTGGGATTGGTGTCAAGGAAGGACCGGTCGTTTCCCAGGTACGACAAGCTCTTCATTCCACACACTCCCTCTGCGACAGCCTCGGCATCTACCCGTCCGCCCGCGTACTATTCCTTGCGTCAACCCCATCTCCACCAGATCCTCTCCGCCGACGAGAAGCTCTTGGGGAGAATGCTTCTGCACACGCCGGAGTACCTTCTCAACGAGCTTGCGTTGTGAGACGAGGAAAACCCGATGCCTGACGTTTGAGACACGATGTACGAATGGGCCGAACCTTCGTTCGAAAGGGGCAGCATCGTTCAGGTCGGCCGACGGTCCGAGAGCATCAATTGGAGCCCTCGGGAAAGGTGAGGAAGCAAGGCTGGCCGACTCCCGCGATATACGGCGGGAGATCCGGCGCTGCAAGTGTTGCGAACCAACGAAAGGCTTGATGAGGAAGGCGATCGAAGAACAGGATGCGGCGAACAACTTCAACAAGGGGGTGATGAATAGCGCGCGTTGAGAACGTGCCGGCAGGAGGGAGGTATAGCTTCTATGTCCGACGCGCCTTCTACGAGAAGCGGGGGTGTGATTAGAGTTAGAGTATGGACGAATATATTGGACGAATATATTTGACAAAATAAGCTGACCTGAAGGCCGTAGTCAGGTCTAACGCTTCAGCATATCCTGTTCTAGCTGGGCTAGGAACGCATCCGCGGCATTGGGCGGCGGAGCGCGAGGCCCGTCCTTCTTGGTAGATGTCCCCTTCTGCGCTGCTCCCTTTGCTTCCGAACCAGGTAATGGGCTGGCAGCAACCGCTGACACAGGTGTACCAGGTTTGGTTGGGGACGCTGACGACTCTTGCGCCGTCTCCCCTTCCTTGCCTGTCTTCTTCCTCTTCCTGGCCTCCAGCTGCTTCTTCCGCTCCTCTAACTCGCGCTTTCGTTTCTCCATCGCAATACTTCTTGCAGGGGCAGATCCCAACGCTTCATCTGCTCGCATGCCTTCGACGCGCTTATCCTGAGCCCCGGCCTCCTGCCGTGCGATCGTCGTCTCTTCCCGCCTGTCGTCCAGCTCCCCCTTCTCCATACCACGATGAGTCGGGTCGTGGGAGAACTTGTAGGCTCCGCCGCCCTGGGTGCGGACTTCCCGTGAGGAGTCGTAGTAGACGTCGATAGGGCTTTCTGCGGCGGCCGCCAGAATCTGCGCTTGACGTTCCAGGCTATGTTCGTAGACGGGAAAGTGATTCACGGGATTGTCTGATGACCGTCAAATGGGGCACGGATTAGATGATGCAAATGTACTTACAAATTGCGTCAGAACTTGCATGGGGTGAAAACATCAATGGGCAGTCTATACTGGGAGGAAGCGCGGTGTACGTACGCAAAATCTTCACCCTCGTTCCTGGAGGTCGGAACGTCGCGGGGAACCTGCGAACGCCGAACAGTCCGCGTCCGTCCCAGCTCGTCGACATATTCAACGAGAGGGTCATCCTTCGCATCTTGAGGGGCGACGGGGAGGGTTAATGACTCGTCGACCTCATCGCTGTCGGACTCGTAATGGTCATTGTACTTCTGTTCAAACTACCGCCACGCCTCAGATGAGCAGGCAGGACGGCTGCATGCAGTGGAGACGCACTCACATCCACCAGCAGCTCGCTGTACTGCTTATCCGAGTATCCCCCGGTCTTTCCCTTCTTCAGCAGCTCGTATTTCTTCACCTTGCGCTCCAACACCACGCGGCTGTCCTCGTAGGAGGCCCTGCCCGGCTCTTCGAACACGGCATCGCGCGCCGCGCGGTCCTGCACGCCTGCGTTCTGCTTCGCCCATTTCGCCACCCTCTGTTTCAGATGTGAGCACGATCCTCGCGACATTCATGATGGACGAGATATGGGCGTACCTTGACCGGGCCTTCCACACGTCCGACGGGCTTACGGGCAGCTCTATTCTTGGCGAACTCCTGTTTCTGCTTCTCGAGCTCCGCACCGAGGTCCATGAATGAGCTGGCACTGATGCCAGCGGCGCGGGCCTTGTCCTTGGGAGTCATGGGCGGGAAGGGCGAGGCAGACGGTGAGTGTAGGAAGCAAGAGACACGCTCACGTGTTGGCGGAGGTGTCCGTAAGCGATTGAGGCTCCCGCAAAACACGCACAAACAACGCGACGCGTGTCTACCGTCGCGTCCGAGCTTAACTGCAGCTGTCCGAATCTCTCTTCGTTTTCCACAGCGGCTCCCCCCCCCCGACTCAAATTCATTTCCGGGGAGTCAACATGACTCTGTACCCGCTGGCTGGGTCATCCTGCGTATGCGTTTGTTGTCGCCACCACGACATGTCATCGAAGCCTGCGAGATGACGCTAAGGGAAAGATCCGGACCGGTCGAACTACCTACATCGAGTATATCGCGCATTCCAGCTCCCCGCCCCCCGGCGGCATCTCTGGGCCGTACACTGGCCGCAAAAGAAAGCAAGTGCGACCCCGCGCGAGCTGTGGGATCAGCAACGCGAATCGTAAATCGTGGAACGATCGTGCGGTGCATCATTGAGATTCACTCGACCTCGATCGGTGTGCGCAAACTCGATCGAGTCCCTGGACGATCTGATGTACAGTACTTGTGTGGCGGTGTGTGGAGTAGTGGTAGAAGGAACGACGAGGTGGTAGAGAGCGCAAATAGTCGGCTGAGTGCCCCATTACGTCCGAGCTCCCCGCCGAGGCGGGAATACATCGGGCGGTTATGATGGAAACTGCTTCACATACCTAGGAATGGTATAAGTACCGAGAAAAACGGTGTAGAACGAGGATACATACGTAGCGTCGAGTTGCTGTATTTGAGGGAGGAGGAGGATCAATTTCCTGCGATAGGCGGCTCCCTCACTCGCTTGTACCGGATTCCGTTCCAGGTAGATCGTCTCTAGCGTCTCAATGTGCTTCAGCTGCGGCTCAACGTCCTGCAGCGTCGTGATCTTGTTGTCGTTGATCTGCGGCGACACATAGGCAACCAGAAGTACCATATCAAGTGTATAAAAACTTACCCATAACTCCTCCAGCTTCGTGAGGTGGGAGACTCCTTCCAGCCGCTCTACGAAATTATTGCCTAGGTCAATTGTTCGGAGTTTCATCTGTGGCAACGCGTCAGCTAAAATGCGTAGTGATGAGAGTGTCTGGATGGCTCTACATTGTTCTCCAGGCCCTCTATTCGCTGTACACCATTGTGGCTGATATAGAACTCTTCCAGGTTCTCGAGACTCTCAAGCCCTTCTATTTTTGTGATGCGATTCGACTGGATTGACAAGATGCGCAGCTTCTTGAGGGTGCCGAGATTCTGCAGAGAAACGGTCAACACCCACTCTTGTGGACGTTATACCCCCGCTCAACGTACCTCCAGCTTCGCGATCTTGTTCTTACCCACCCACAATTCCTCCAAATTAACAACCGCTTCCAGGCCATCTAATTTCTTCAGATGGTGAGAAAACGTGAGCGCACTTGGCATGTGAGAAACACGTGGACCTTACTCGAAGCCGATTACCGCCAAGCTCGAGACTTCTTAGAGTCGCAGCGAGCCCGCTGAGATTCGCGATGTGCGATATGCGGTTCTGCACGAAGAATATCGTTTTCAGTGAGGTTAGGTGGGTTTCGAGCTCCTCCGGGATGTGTTTGATCAGATTGAAGGACAAATCCAACGTGCTGGGCACGCCTCCCTAAGCTCGTGCGCGACAGGGACACGAGCAAGGCAACTCACGTAAGGTTCACCATGTTGTTCAGCGCCATCCCGACGTGCTTGATCTTGTTGTCGTAGAAGTCGAGATCTTCGAGCGCCGTCAACGCCCCGAACACCTCCGGGTCCAAGTGCGAGATGAGGTTCTGCCGGAGACAGAGTCGCTTGAGATGTACGCCGAAACGCGGGAGACCGAGCTTGCCAATGCCGTTGGAATTGAGGCGGGAGTGGATGAGCTCGACGTCCTGGCTCATTTGTGAGCGGAAGGAGATTATCTCATTGCGCAGGCAACGTGTTTACGTACCTCCGTCTCGTCCGGCAGGTCCTCTAGGATCTGCGAATCCTCGATCGCCTCGTCCTCGTCCTGACCCTCATCCTCTTCGGCGCTCGAACCCTCCGCATCCGCAGGATGGCGAACGACCTCTACTCGTGTAACCTTCACCCTATGCACAAAAAGACATGAAGCTCGTCGTCCGCGGTATCAGGAGAGAACGAGAACGCACCGGGGTTCTGCAGGAACTGCCACAGCAGATCTCGACGCGTCACTCGAGGAGTCCACTGCAGCGTTGTTGTCCTCTGGAGTCGTACCCGGTTGGCTCATACTATATCGGCCTCAAGTGCTATAACAACTCGAGCTTAGTGACCAGAACAGAGTGAAATGCGTCCAGATAAGGTCGCGGATGAGTCGAATCCGGAGTCTGCATCGAGCGACGCTGCGGAGCCTTGCACGTGATTTCATCTCAGTAGACGCGTCGCGACGCGTCTCGCACGCGGGCGCGCCGCCACTGGACTGCCAGTGCAGCTGGCACGACGTCGCCGATCGCGAGACCGCGCCCGCCGCCCAAACAACCTCGGCCGCGGGTGAATCGACCCGGCATTTGAATGCGCGTTCTATGCCTGTCCACCGATCTCCCACCGCCTGCCGCCGGATCCACCTATACCCACTCTATCGCGGCCGCGGCAGTGCATGACATGGCGCGCTCGAGAAGCTTAAGCCTGCCAAGCAGGCGTTCGAGCACCCCGATATACAATGTGCACACAGGCTCCATACGATGCGTCTTCTCCGGCAAAAGACTTGAAGCCTCTGCCTATCCGACCCGCAAACGTCATCCACCGCATGAACGTTCTCCGTACCCTATCAAGGTGGACTAACCGTACGCGTCTTCGCCGCAGCAGCACTGACAGAAGCAGCTAAAATCCTTGTCCGACACGGTACACCGGTGCCCGGTGCTACCACCGTGCGCGCGCCAGGCGTGTGGAGGGTCGCACACATGCCGTAACGCGCACCGGCGCATCGCTGGACCAACAAGATCCCTCGATCCCCCACCACCCCCGGAAATCGCCAGCGCCCTAAGGAAAAAGGCAAAGGAGGCGAAGAGAACGACTCCCCCATTCCTCCCGCGAGGTTTCAGGGTACATGTCGGCGGAGACGCCCACCTTGCCAAGATGAACTTGAAAATGCTCCTGGGAGCTCGTGCGCCAGACGGGCGGTACGGCGCGCACGCACATGCATGGGAGAAGATGGGCGGGGACAACATCTACCATACTTGGCGAGGATTATTACAGTACACGACTAGGATGAGAACTAATAGGACTAGAGCGAGATGTAGGGTTCCTGGGAGTGTCGGATGCGGGATTTGAGTATACGGAATGCGTACTTATAGATGGGGATGGTTGCGGATACAGCGGATAAATACCGTCAAAGGGGTACGAAAGCCAAAGCGGACGGCCGACCGCCAGACATGTGAGCGCTACACTGGAGGGCGAGGGATGTAACGGGGGCACAACAACAAAGACAATACACCGATCCAAAAACAATCGAGGGTGGGGAACGGATTTCGTGCGAAGGAAGGGAAATATGCAAACGTGCGATAACAGGCGGATTAAGATAGGGGACAATTAGGTTACGACTCGGACGGGACAAGGAGAGCCCGCGGCTTAGAATGGCCCGGCCTCACGCGCCATGTAGCCAGTCTGCTTCGACATGCGGTACGTATGCTCTGGCCCGAGCGGAGACTGCGCCGCCATCATGAGGTGCTCCGTCTCCCTGTCGTGACGTTTGTCCCGCTCGTAAGACGCGGAGGACAGCCCAGCGGAGGACAGCCCAGCGCTAAGCGGCGAGTTGGACATGGGTGACGAAGGGGAGATGAGCGGCGAAAGCCGACTGGGGAAGGGCACGATTGGGTCCAGCCGCGCCGGAGCCAGAGGGTGGTGCCCGTTCGAGGGTACGTGATGCGCGCCCGACTGGGGGTACCCAGATTGCGGAGGCGGAAGGTAGTACTGGCTGGGGTTGGAGTGTCCGCCAAAGCCGGGTCGGTCGGCTTGCATAGGGGACGGGTTGTAGCCCAAAGTGTGTCCTGAGACGTAGTGCATACCGCCGGATGGGGGTGAAGGCGACGGCGTCATGCCATCGAAGGTTTGGCCATGCGAGAAGCTGTCGTTCCCGGACCCTGAGCCGGCCGAAGATGTGGAGAGAAAGGAGCCTTCTTCGAAGTAGCTTCCTCGCCGCATGGTCGGGTACGAGGCACTCACGGGAGACGCGGAGGGTGACGGGTCGGGCTTCGTCGACAACGTGCTCATCGTGCGGTCTTTCGTCCGGCGACGTTGGTTGCCGCCTTCCTTTTTCGCCCGAGACCTCGCAAAGCGCAGGCCGCACCTGGGAGACCAATAAGACGTAAGCGAAACGTCGTACAGACATTAAACAACATGGACGCTTACGCGTTGCAGAGGTCCTTCTTGCCACTTGGACCCTTCCGCCATTCCGGGCTATGAGTCACCTTACAGCTCGCACACCTCGTGATTCCCACGGGTGGGTTGCCAGCGGTACGTCCGCCGTTCCCGTATTGATCCCTGTTACTTCGCCGTCCGGATCTAGGTGCGGGTACCAGGTCACTCGGAGGGGAAGGCGGAGGCTGATCTTCTTGTTCCTGGGGTGCGGAGGCGGGATACATTCCTCCAGGGCTCGGGACAGAAGGACCGTCCTGAGAGACTGGGGAGTCTGTCTCCAAGTACGGAGCCTGTTGCGACGCCCATTGGTGCTGAGGAGCTGAAGGTGGCGGAGGTGCAGAGTACGATGACGAGCGCATGCTGCTGACAGGAGCACCGTTTGGGAGGGAACTAGGGGCCCAGTGCGCATACTGGCTCGGCGAGCCCGACGACTCCATGCTCATCCAAGCGTTGGGCGGGTACGACGACGACGACATGGGAGGCTGAGGCTGAGGACTGTATGTGTATGGTGGAAGGGGAGAAACGTGAGGATTGTGGGGGTTCTGAGGGAGGTTTTGAGGATGCGAGTCGTAGTACTGAGCGTTTCCTTGGGGAGCGTAGCTGCTGGAATGGTATCCTAGATGTGGAATACCATTGCCGCCAACGACACTAGAACGGGGATACGGAGTGATTTTGTGACATGCGAATATAATGGCGCCTGGGGCAGTTCGGGTAAGGAGTCAAGCGCACCGAGAATGAAGGAGGCGGCGCACCATGAGGAATAAATATGCTCTCCACCTCTCGTTTATCACCCATAGTAAACTCGGTAATTTGACATGCCTTAAAGCGGCGCGTGCAGCTCGTCTTGGCGTCAGTGCCGTTGTTGGTGATTTGGATGTCCTCGGCGAGCCGCGCGAGATCTTTGGAGGTGGGATCATCGGGGCGCTCCTGCGGCCAACTCAAGCACAACGGCCTATTAGGCTGGTTGAGAAGAATTTGAAACACGCGTGACATGGTAGGCGGTGGAGGGAAGGCGTGCTGTAAGCGGCCATATAGAAGCTGGACCTGCTCCATGCCCATGCTGGCCGTGCCGCACCAGTTTGTCCAGCACGTTTTGTTGTGCTCGTCGTTGTCGCGTGGTGTGAGGTCGACTACGGCGTGGATGAAACAAAGCACCAACTCGTCGGCGGCGTAGTTGATGACGATGTCGACGGCCATGTAATTCGAGTCCTCGGCAACCTTGTCGGCGTCTATCCATTGCGGGGAGGGGCCATTGTACCCTAAGAGTCTGCGGACGCGCGACAATCGAGAATAGCGGACGCTGGCCAAGGTGGCTGCGTAAGAAAGAAGCTGCCACCCCCACAAAGCGTAGCACTCACCGCGTCACACTCCCGTGCAATGTCCGGCTCTCCAGTACCGCTCCGAGATCGGCCTTGGCTGATGCTTGCTCGTCGGGATGAACGTAGGCTAGGAGTGGCTTGCCTATGAGCAAGTCTGCCTGCTCGCCGAGGTGGCTTGCGAGGACGGGGTCAAGGTAGAGGAAGGTCAAGTCGGAAGTGAGGAGGGTCCAGTCTACGGTGATCACGGCGGTCAGTAAGCATGGAAACGGAACATGGCTCGGAGGGTGAGTTCGATCGATGAACGATCGCGAGGCATATGGGGAAGAACTCACAACACCGCGTCTCACCGACTCTCGGCAAACCGAAGTGGGGACGATCGGGGACATGAGATGAATGGGCGGGGTTGGACTGGATGGAAACCATAGAGCTTGAGGGGACGGGAGAGAAGGAGGAGGGCGGGAGAGAGTCGAAAGAGGGGAGGGCGTGCATGGGGATGCGGGATGGGTGGGCTGCGTGGATCGGGGGATGGTGGGGGAGGTCAGGATGGGAAAGAGAGTCGTAGCGGGAGGCCAAAAAACTCATGGCGGGAAGATAAGGTAGACTAGGAGCGTGTAAGATATGGGGACGTGGTGGTTAGACAATGCAGTAAGGTAGACGGAAGAACGAGGCGGGAGGGAGGCGATCCTGATGGATAGGGGCAAAGGAGCGGAATGCGAGGCGAGAGCGGCCGCAGCTGCAGCTCTGAACAGGAGGTCCAATTGCAACACAGGGGCGCCCGCGCGGAATCGGCCTCCTGCCGCTGCAGCCTTGGACAAGGTTCGTCTCCCCACAGACGCTCGCCCTCTGTCAACGTCGCATATCCCTCGGCACGCTCTCGATCACCAAAGCCTATCTCGCCCTCGGACACCTCTCCGCCCGCCCCCGTCCTCGCCCGTTCCCCGCCCCGCCCCACCCTTCCCGCTGCCCCCTGCTCACACAGCCCCGCCCCGCGCTGCCAGCACACTCCAGCCGTCCTCGCCTCCGAGCCACGAGTGCCGCCATCAAATCGTGCCCCGAGGCGGACACGCACTATTCTGGTTAGCCGTCGCCCCGAATTTGATTAGTTGCGCAGATCCAATCCACGCATCCGCCGCGTCCCCGACGCCTGGGCGTGGTGCACCAACTCCGCAGCCCCACGCACCCAGTCGTGCATCGCCCGTTCCCAAATACAGGTGGACGAACGATGCCCATGCAAACTTACAAATAGCACAGCGTGCGCGGATCTGGGAAAATTGGACGCTGCTAAATGCCCGGACCGGACGTAATCTGTCCCCGTCGGCTCCCTGGCGCTTTGCGGCCCATCCGGAAGATCCAGTCTCCGATCTCAGATCCGCTTCTTCAGATTCCATCGTGCGTGCGTCCGTGCCACTCGCGCCTCTCGGACCATCGCTCAGGGTCTCACACGCTCAGCCTGCCTCAGCCTGCCTTCCACCCACGCTCACAGAGAACCCGTCGCCCCAATGGCAATACGCATGCCCAGCGTTCATCTAATTCCACGCACTCCCTCTTCCATTCCTTTTGACTCGAAACACGTCCAGTCTTCATGCCTCGCCGAGTGTCATACGACCAGCACGCCTGAGTTGGCAGGCATGTTGGCTCGAGAATGTGCCTCAACTGCGATATGAGCGCATGACAAATACCAAACGGGCGTGTTTCGTCATCCTTCTGTCCCCCATGATCGTTGTGACACTACTCAAGTACCCGCGACAGCGAGATGCTTGCTTCAAGTGCCATGCGAAACCATGTGCCACAGGCTTGCTTTAGGCGGCAGACTAAGTTCGAGCGTGGGGTTGGACGGAATGGAGGATGCCATAAAGAGGCCTCTGACTTGCCTCTGACAGTAGAATTCATGAAGTTCTATCGAGATAAAATCCGCAGTATGTATACTTACTTATGGATAGATGAATAGTATTAATGACCGGCCGTTGCAGCGAACTTTCAGCCTATCGGGGACGGCAATATGTTTTGAAGGTAGCGCCATGTTCACTTCCGCTCTGCCAGCACTCGTACTGTGTGTGCCCTTGAACTTCCAACTTTCGATGAAACGAAGGGAAATGGTAGCCACCCTTGTTACTTTGAGTAACGGCATTTGTGCAGTACCCAGAACTTGGGAAGACTCCGGGCCAACGGGGCCGCATCCACTTGGACCAGTATGCGACTTAGCTGATGTAGAATATGCCCGAATATAGGCTTCATCGTGCTTCCAGCAGGGAGGAGATTCTTGTTCGAAGGAGCTACAGTAGCGCCAGGCACCAGTGAGTCGACGGCTGTATTAGGCATCCCACGTGGAAGGAGTCGATCCGTTTTGGGATGCGCCTGCATAGGGTCCGGCTCAAGTCCGGCTTAAACTCACTGACAGACAACCACCACCATGCCCGTCCCTACCACCGTCCAACATGACCAGAACATTTGGATCGCGGCAGGGGACGGCGATCTAGAGCGCGTGCGGGTATGCATGGATTCGCTATCGCCCCGCTTTTCGACAGCTGAAACGATTTCCCCAGGAATTGATAGAAGGACACTGTTTGTGAGATCGCCGGAGCTGGCCCGGCATGGAATGTTGAATATGTATGTTTAGCGGTTTCCCCAAATGTGCCCGATGAAAACACCTACACGCCCATGTGAGCATTCCGACGGTCTTCCTGCCGAATCTTGGTGGGCTTGCTGATGCGTCTGTCAGGCATGCTGCTGCATCGTATGGGCACTTAGATATCCTGGAATACCTGATATCACACGGTTGGTGCGAATTCGGCGGGATGATCTTGTCCCTGACATTCGCAATTTTAGGCGGAGACGTCAACATCCCCGACGAAGATGGAGACACCCCGCTCTATGTGGTCGAGAATGTCGAGACTGCCAGGTTTCTCGTCGAACACGGTGCGGTCGTGGACCGTCAAAACGCAGAAGGCCTATTAGTAAGCGCATTCGTGACATTTTCACGAGGGTCTCCCGCTCATGCGACTGTCAGCCTGCCCAATACCTCGAGGGAGAGGAGTTCCCCGCTGTAGCGGCTTATCTTCGAAGGATCGACGGCGGCGGCGCTGCCGAGGGTGAAGGAACACCGGAGCACGAACAGCCGTCGCAGCATGCGCAGAACGCCGCTTCCGAGAACCTGACTTCGTCGCTGCTCGAGTCCGTGCAAGACGTCATCCAGCGCGCCCAAGCCGAGGGCAGGGACGTGCCAGAGGAAGAGCTGAGGCAGATCGTGGGCAGAGCGGTGATTGAAGGCGTAATTACAGGATATGGGATGGGTGCAGATGCTGCGGGAGAGACCGGTCCACAGCAGAGGAATGGGGACGACGCGAAGAGACCGCGGATGGAGGGCGGGTGAGCGGAGGTGTCCGCGGAGTTTACTGCAACCGATCATCGACTATGTCCGTGTGCAAGTACGATCCTGGTCGCTGTATAGCTGCTTGAGGTGTATGAGCTGCCAATGGATGCAAGGTTGAATGAATTTGGTGCCGACTGAGACCTGCACTGGCAACCCCGGGTATGATTGTGTCGATCTGATCGTCGATCGAGCGTCAATCTCATGGTTGGGTGATAAGATGATGTACATAAGTAGATCGCCACCATCCATCGGCGCGTTCAAGTTGGAGCAATTGAACGCTGCTTTTCATCTATTGATTCCGGGCCCTCCTCATCCCCGCAGTTTTCCAATGCGATAGCCTGCACGACTCTGACCAGACATGCCTGTCTTCTGCTGCCACCACACTCACGATGACTTGGATCGCCTCTCGCAACTCGAGGACCCAGTGGGGGACGACACGCCTGTTCTCCGAGCTCTCACCGACGCGCGCACGGACGGGTACGAGACCATCTGTGCCCCCCTCACGAACGACAAATGGCGGCAACGATGGAGCGAACTGTGTCTGCTGAAACCCGACGAGGACCAAGACAAGCTCGCGGAGATCGAGCAGCGCGCGGAGGCGTGGAGATCAAAACCCGCCTTCTTTCGCGACGAAGTGACGGTGTCTCGGCTGGGTGAGTTATGTGCTTCCTGACCGGAGAGTTCTTTTGACGGGAGCTGCACTGTGTGCCGTCAGATGAGGTTGAGGGTCTCACACTGCTTATCTCGGACTGGCTCGAGCTCGACGCGAACGACGACTGGGTCCGCCACGATGCGGAGAATGTGAGTCGCGCCCATATATTTCGCTTCCTTGGCAAACATGAATCCCTCAAAACTGACGCTCTTCTCCCTGGTCTTTGACCCTTTCTTCACATGTGTGTCTCCCCGGCGCGCCACCAGGCCCTTCACCAAGAACTCGCGTTCGCGTCCTACCTAAACGCGCAGTGCGCAATACTCCCCACTCCGAACAACCGCACGCAAATAGGTTCGTACGCCCGCGCCATCAACGCGTGTCTGAACGCAACACCATACATGGAGTTTTCCGTCAGGATCCCCATTTACGACGCGGTCACGGTGATGCAGGTCCCTTCACGCTCCCCCTCCCCGGCGCCAGACACGCCGCCCAAGTCCCGTTTCTCTGTGGCGTCGATCAACGATGTCGGGGGCGGCTCGCCTCCGGAGTCCAACATGACGACATGGGACATGTGGGACACGATACGGACAATATGTGGCTACAACCCGCGGTTAACTCTGAGTCAGTGTGCAGCCTCACGCGTCAGGAGTGCTACGGACTGACGCGACGGCCACAGCCCTCGATCTCACTCCGCCATTACCGTTGTCCTCGACTGTTCTGAACCAGTGGCTTGCAGAGCCGGTCCGGTACCTATGGCTGCCGGCATCGACGTTCATCGCGAACGCGAAGGGGTACCCTGTTTTGCCCAAGGGCACGCAGTCCTTTGTCCGGGACATCTTTAAGGTCGGTTCGCATGTGCTCGAATCCTCTGAAAGTTACGCGCTCGCTGATTGCCCTGAAACCTCCGCGTTAGCTGCAACCAACCGTGATTCTGTCCGGAACAAAAGCAAAAAAGCACGCCCGAGGTGGCGAGGTGGCCTACATCCAATATGTCAAACACCTTGAGAAGACCAGTTCATTCGTGAAGGCTGCGATTACCGCGGGCACTGTAGAGAACTTCGCGCAGGGCTATCAGGACTACCTGCAGGCCCCGTTGCAGGTGCGGCCGTTTGACCTTCTGCACCCTTCTGCCCTGGCTCAGGTTCCGGTCTAGCCGCTCATGGATAACCTGCAAAGCATCACGTACCAGACTTTCGAGCAAGATCCGGTGAAGTACCGGAACTACGAGGAGGTGAGATGGTGCTAGTGCAGGGTCTGACGTGGCGCACGCTCACGAGGCTCGCGCAGGCAATATACTTGGCCCTGAAGGACTGGGACAAGCCTGAGAAAGTGTGAGCGAGCGCAGCCACTGTGGTGGTGTATCATCGTGACACATGTCCATGCTCATGTTTCTGTTTCGCAGCACGATCTGCGTCGCAGGTGCGGGGCGCGGGCCTCTAGTCGCGCGCTCGCTCAAGGCTATCGAGCGTGCGAAGGTCGACGCGTTCGTGTATGCGGTCGAGAAGAACCCGAACGCGTATGTCACGTAAGTCGATTCAGGCCGGGTTCCGTGGGCGCTCACGTTGATAGGGGCAGTACGCAGCCTCCAGGAGCGCCACCGCAACGAGTGGGGCGACGAGAGGGTGAAGCTGCTGTATGGGGACATGCGGACGCTTGACGTCCCCGAGAAGGTCGACATCCTCGTCAGCGAGCTGCTGGGCTCGTTCGGCGACAACGAGCTTAGCCCGGAATGTCTCGATGGCGGGATGAGGTTCTTAAAGCGTAATGTTTCATTTGGCTCGATTTCGTGGCGGAGGCTCACTGGACGTACTTAGCGGACGGTATCTCGATACCGTCGTCGTACACGGCGTACATCGCGCCGCTCTCGTCGTCGAAGCTGTACAACGAGACGAGGGCGAGCAAGGACCCGAAGTCGTCCGAGACGCCATACGTGGTCATGCTCCACGCGATCAACATCCTGAGCGACAACGGGACTGGGATCAGCGGGACGTGCGGCCCTCGGATACAGGAGTGCTGGGAGTTCGAACACCCGCGGAAGGACGCCGCGCTTACCGAGCAAGGTATGGTCGCGCTGCCACTTCGACTTCCTCCCGATCCCCGTTTTGTCTCGTCCTTGTCCGTGTCCTCGAGGCTCAACCCTGTTTGTCGGCTCGCCGCGCACGTGTACAGGTCTGCCGCTGACGAACAGCCATAACGTCCGGTCGGCGAAGCTCACGTTCCATATCCCCCACGCCGGCGTTCTGCACGGGTTCGGGGGCTACTTCGAAGCCGTGCTGTATGGGAACGTCGGCATCAGCATTCACCCGGAGCGGATGGCCTTGATATCGAAGGATATGCTTAGTTGGTTCCCGCTCTTCTTCCCGCTCAAGGTAAGTTTGTTTGTTGCTCTCTTTGACGGCTCAGGGAAGGGCTGCATGCTGATGCGGGACGCCGCAGGATCCGCTGTACCTGCCCGCTGACGCGGAGCTCACGGTCTCGCTCTGGCGGCTCACGGACACGCGCAAGGTGTGGTACGAGTGGTTTGCGGAGGCGTTCCTCCCCGTGCCCAGCTCGTCTGTGTCGTTGCCTATCTGGAAGGACACACTGTCGCCGATGGGCCCATCCCCGGACAGCAGCTTCCTGAACCCGGTGCCCACCACGCCGGTCCAAGCGACGAGCCCTTTGCTGGACATTCCCCAGTTGACGTTGCAGGTGCCGACTGGGGCGGGGACGTTTGGGATGGTGGAGGACAGGCAGAAGGAGGCCGTGAGCCTTGTGAAGATCAGCCAGACCGCGCTGCACAACGCTGGAGGCAAAAGCAGTTGGATTGGGTTGTAATGTGTAGCATCTAGGTGCTGTATCTCTTCCTTTGTATCAGCAATGTACGTCATTTTGTTCATCCGTAGCATCTTGTCATCGCGTGCACTCGATCGGCGGCTTATCTTACACCGATGCCGTCCTTTGACATACCGTTTGGCTACCGACGTTGGTAGGTGGAGTTGCGGCCCGCGACCCAAGACGGCAGTTCGGTAGCCATATTCGGCCGCGTCGCTCACTCTGTCCCCGTCATTGTTCACTCTCCGCCGCGTCTTCTAATATCCTTCACATGTTCGCAAGGCGCACTCAAATATCTGTCGCCGACCTCGCGTCCTCCAACTTTCTTTCGCCTCTCACTCTTCTCTCTCTGCCGACACCTCCCCCACCGCACCCTCCTTTGTTCTCAGTCTCAACATCCCTCAATCGCAAACCGAGATGTTGATCGCCACTGCCTTTGTGGTTCTGGCGGCCACCCTCCGGGTCGCGGCTCACGATACAGAGGAATCTAACACTGCACCAGGACCTCTCACTATCTACACGCTGTGAGTTTTTAAAAAGCTCGTTGAACGCGTCATTCTGAACTCGCCTTATACAGATCGAGTCCTACAGCGTGCGGTTAGTTGCGCACCGCTCCCTTCGAAGGTGCAGGTAAACTAATCAAAACTTCATGCAGAACCAGCGCAATTCACATGGTCGGGCGGGAAGGGCCCCTACTACCTGTCGATCATTCCTGGTATATACTCTTGAGACCCTTGACCGACATGCATTTGTGGCTGACGTTCACTCTGATTGAAGCTGGACAACCGGCTGGCCCAGCGGTATGGCTCATGCGATCATTTGCATGTGTGTGCGCTCTGACCCCGTCACAACACACTCTGTAGATGCAACAGTTCCCGGTCCAGGACGGTGATGCAATGACCTGGATCGTCAACATGCCGCCGGGAACTACGTTGTGAGTGGCATGTTACTATCGTCGATGTCCATATTGAACCCATCACGCCGCAGCTCGTCGGCTCTCAAGGACAGTACCGGCATGATGGCCTATTCGGACAGTCAGACTGTTCAAAGTGGGCCGGACACCAGGTGGGTTATGTTGCTCTGTTGACCGCGAAATTTTGGCCCTTATCACCTATGCGTCTGGGGACGTTTTGTAGCTGTGTCGACGAAGGTTCGAGCCCGATGCCAGTGGCGAATGCTGCTTCGACGGTAGCAAGCCGAGTGTCGTCGGTTGTAACAACTGTCAAGCCTGCCATCGCTGGCTCCAACGTGTAATGATCTTCGTTTGCTTGGTTTTAGGGGATGTTCTGACCGACTGTCACCCGCTCAGGACTAGTCCTTCGACGGGGACCGCTACCGTTGTCCACGCAGCTGGAGTCTCGGGCGCTGCAGGTTCGGGCATTGGAACGTCGCCGTCGACTACCGGTGTTGCGCCGGTGAATATGCCAGCGAAGAATGCTGCTGGGACGACAGGCGGGTCGTTTGGTCTCGTAGGCTTCCTCGGGTTCCTTGGGGCAGCCCTACTTGGGTAAGCTGTTACGCGTCGTGTGCGCACAGACTATTAGGATGGACTTTGGAATCTTGTGTTGTAGTCGTCTCACCGTTGCGTGTATGCGGATGTGAGTGACTTAATGTGATTGTGCAGTAACTCGAACGCTCTCGGACCACAGTTCGGAACTCGGAAGCAGACAGAGAACAACCAGGGTTGGGAGGCGAAGTTGCCTGATAAGGAGTAAATACGGTCACGTGTACGGCGCGTCGTGTGGGAAAAGAAGTGGATCTCGATTGGCGAGAAGGGGAAAAGGACGAATGGTCTGTTTCTGTTTGCTCTGTGTCGGAAGGGGGCGCGTGAGCACTCCCGCCATCTCTACTCCCCACTGACCCGTACAGCCACTCCTGCTTATCGCTCTCTCCCACCCACATCCTATTCTCCCCTCCCAATGTCTGTCGCTCTCGACGACACACCACAGGCCACTCATCTCACCAACGGCGCCCTCTCGGATCCCGTTCCGGCTGGTGACGTCGAACCCGCGTCTCTTAAAGAAGTCGTCGACGCGCTCAGCAAGCCTGAGACCCTAGCAAACGGCCATATCCACCACGAGGAGGATGGAACTTCAGATGCCAGCGCACAGGACCACGAGCAGGAGGACGAGCCGCCAGCAGACATGACGTTTGGCGCACAGACTGACGCGATGGAAGCTAAAGATGTCGAGGACAATACAATGACTACAATTCCCGTTGTGGTTGAGGTGCGTCCGTTTTCGTGTCTGCCATATCGCCCACCGGCTCATCTGTGCCACGCGTCGGTGAACTAGGCGAACCACATCGCAGAGGACGTACGCGACGAGAAAGCAGTGGCATATATGCTTGCAGAGTCCACAGTTACTGCTGGTATGTGTACATATTTGAGCCGCTCGTGTGCGTTACACGCTGACCCAACGTTTAGTCGAAGAGGACCCAGCAGAAGTCCCAGCTCCCGAGGAGCCTGCTGCCACTGTGGGCGACGCTGGTCCCACGGAGGAGACGTCCGTCGCTGAGCCCGTTGCTCTCGAGCCAAACGATGAAGTGGCTCTCTCCAACGAAAAGCCTGCTCCTGAACCCGAGGCTGTCGATGCCACTCCTTGCGCCACTGAAGCGGTTGAGCCACCTGTCGCAGAGGACGAGGCTCCCGAACCAGAGGCGGCGGAGGCGGCGAACAAGCCGGCGCTCGCTACTGAAGAGGCACCTGTTCCCGTGGAGACCGTGCCTGCTGAAGGTGAAGGGTCGAGTCTCGCCGTTGAAGAGGCTCCCGCACCGGTGGGAGAGGAGGTCGCGACCGAGGTGACGCTTGTCGGGGAAGAGGTGCCGCTTGTGCCTGAGGAGCCGACCGCAATCACCGACCTGCCTGCCGTTGCTGACGAAGCCGCCGCGCCTGTCGAGGACGCGGCCGCAGTGCCGGAGGAGGCTGCCAGTGCCACGGAAGCACCAGCCGAGGAGGATGTGTCTGCACCTGCGACCGAGGAGGTTCCAGTAATCGAGCAAACTCCTGCTATCGAGGAAGGCGCAGCAGTCCAGCAGACGCCTGTGGTCGAAGTGGCTGCACCCGTTGAACAGGCCGTTGCTTCTGAGGAGGCTCCTGCCTCGGCTGAAGAGGTCCCTGTTGTCACTGTTGGAGAGGCCACAGCGGTAATCGAGGACGTCCCTGCTGCCGTCGAAGAAATGATCGCAGAGCCTTCCGCTCCTGCTGAAGAGCCCGTCGTTGTCGTCGAGGAAGCTACCGAAGAGACTGCCGCTGTCGTCGAAGAAGTTACCCAGGAGCCGCCAGCAACCGAGGAAGCACCGATTGTTGAGGAAACTCCTGCTTTTGAACTCACTGAGGTATCCGTCCCCGAGCCCGAGCCCATTTTCCAGGCCGCGGCTCCTGAAGGGCCCGTCGTCGAAGTCGTTTCCGAGCCCATTGTGGAGGAGACACCCGCCACTGAAGAGCACGCAGCGGTGGTTGAAGAGCCAGTTGCTGAGCCTGCGGTGGAGGAGAACGCAGCTGCTGTCGTCGAGGAGGCCATCGAGGCCAAGGAAGAGGCGGTTGTCGAGTTCAAGGAAGAGACAATCGTTGAGCCGAAGGAGGAGCTAATCTTCGAGTCCAAGGACGAAGCGGTCGTCGAGTCGAAGGAGGAGCTAGTCGCCGAGTCCAAGGAAGAGGCAGCCGTTGAGTTCAAAGAAGAGCCAGTCGTCGAGTCCAGGGAAGAAGCGGTCGTCGAGTCCAAGGAAGAGCTTGTCTTCGAGAGCACTCCCGCAGAACCCGAGACCGCCTCCGCTGAAGAGCCTGAGACGGCTGAGACCACCGCCGCCACTATCGAGGAGCCCATGCCTGAGCCAGAAGTCGTTCCAGAGGCCGCGCCCGAGCCGATTGCCGAAGTGCCTGTCGAAGAGGAGGCCGCTGCGTCCGAAGTCACTCTCGATGCAGTCGCCTCCGCGGAGGAGCCACTTGCTGAGGCGGAGGCGATTGCGCCTGCTGTCGAGGAGAGCTGGCCCGAAGCTGAGGAGGTCGTGGAGAGCGCTCCTGCTGTAGACGAGGTGCCCGCAAAAACGCCTGCTCCAGCTGAAGCTGCTATCGCGCCTGCGAGTGTGGAAGTCGTCGTCGAAACTACTCCTGCTGAGGTCTCTGAAGAGGTCCGTGTCGTGGAGGAAGTTGTCGCTGTCGAGGCACCTGCCGTCGCTGAGGTTCCCGTCTCCGAAGAGACGCCCGTGGTTGAAGACGTTCCTGTCGTGGAAGAGACCGCGCCCGAGCCTACCGCATCCGAGTTGTCCGCTGAAGAGCCTGTCGTCGCCGAAGAAGCTGTCGTTGCTGAAGAGCCCGTCGTCGCCGCTGAAGAGGCCCCAGCTGTTCCAGAGAGTGAGCCAGAGGCCGAGCCTGCGCCCGTTGCTTCCGAGGAGTCAATCGAGGCGGCCGTCGCAGATGTGGAAGCGGTCCCTGTTCAGGAAGTGCCGATCGTGGAGGAGGCCGAGGTCGAGACAGTCGCTGCCGAAGAGCTGGCGGACGAGACGCCCGCAGTAGTCGCAGAGGAGCAAGCCCCTGTTTCTGAAGAAATGGACGACGCTCCTATCGCTGTACCCGAGGCCGAGGCCCATGCAACACTAGTCGTTGTCGAAGAGCCTGTTGAAGCTGCCGCACCGACGGCGGACATGGTCGCTGTCGTCGACGCAGCGTCTGCTTCTGAAGAAGTCCCGGCTGTTGAAGCCGTCGAGGAAGTTTCCGTTGTCGAGGAGGCTGTTGTTGAAGAGCCTGTGCCTGAAACTAGTGTTCCGGCTGTCGAAGAAGCTGCGGTCATCGAGGATGCCAAGGATGTCGTGAAGAACGCTGTTGAAGAAGTTCCCGCCGTGCATGAAGCCTCAGTCGAGGTCGAGCCTGTGGTCGTCACTGCTGTCGAAGAAGTGGCCGTTGCCGAGGCGACAGAGGCCGCGGAACCTGTGGAGCAAACTCCTGCTGAAGTCGAGGTCCCTGTTGTCTCGATCGATGCAGCTACGGATGAGCCCGAGCAGGTTGAGGCTGCGGCGGAGCCTGTCGCTGCCTCGCGCAGCCCATCGCCGTCACCGTCCCTCCAGGAGAGACCCAAGTCCCCATGGACTCCGTCCTACAGCGTTACCACTCAGGGCCCCGGCGCGGACGCCGTCGAAGAGAAGGAAAGCGACGAGCCCGAACAGCTTCCCCCCACCATGGAGGAACCAGCTGCACCGACCCCTCAGGTCGAGGTCACCGCGGAGGTTAGCAATTGCTTGAAATTTTCTGCAGCTTGACTGACTGTATGCGCTACTGTGTAGCCCGAGGAACAAGCGACTGCTGAGCCAGATGCACCCACAGCCGATGCTGACCGTCCGAAGTCTCCTTGGGTCCCGTCGTACTCCGTCAACTCTCAGGGACCGAGCCCGCGTCATTCTCCTAGGTCATTGGCAGAGGAGGTCGTCGAGGAGCTTGTGTCTGCACCAGTCGAGCCTGTTCCAGCTGTGGAGATTGTTGAAGAGCCTGTCGCTGTCGCTGAGCCTGTCGTCGAAGTGACTGAAGCAGAAGCTATTCCGGAGGTTGCGGTGTCCGAGGAATCAGCTGTCGAGGAACCTGCGGTCGAAGCTATCGAGGACACGCAGATTGTTGATGTTCCCGTCATCTCGACAGAAGAAGTTGATGTCGCCGAGGTATGTTCCATACGTTCCGTGGGTAAGGCATGTACTTAACCTGCCTTTGTTCTAGCCATCGGAGGCCTCGAAGTCGGCCCCTTGGATTCCTTCGTACTCGGTCAGCTCGCAAGGCTCTAGTCCTCTCCATGCGCCTCAGCAGACTGCCGGGGACTTGGATGTCATCGAGGGCGAGTCCCTTCCCGAGCCTGTCATCGAGGTCGAGGTTCCTCGCGAGCCATCCCCCGTTCCCGTGACGGAGTTGAAGGCCATCCCTCCGGCTGAACCTGAGACTGCGCCGGCGGTTGAGCCCGCGGCCGTCCAAGAGCCTGAGCCTGTTGTGGAAGTTGCCGAGCCCGTTGAGACCGCTGCGCCTGTCGTTGAGGTTTCCGAATCGGCTGAACAGCCAGCTGCACTGGTGATCGTCACCGATACAGTGACGGCAGACGTTCCGGAGGTAAGCTGGCTTTTAGACGTTTATGGTGCCTCGATGCTTATCGTGCTGCAGCCCCAGACGCCTCCCATTGTGCCTGCAGATAGGCCGAAGTCTCCAAGTTGGACGCCCTCGTACTCTGTCACGTACCAGGGCAACAGTCCTCTCGGCACCCCTGCTGTCCAGACTAAGGAGCTGGAAGAGGTGGAAGACCTCCCTCCCCCTGTTCAGGAAGGGAAACCTTTGATCGTCGTCGAGGAGTCTGTCCCCACGTCAGAGCCTGAGGTGCGTAACTACCTGTTCTCTCCAGACCCGTCGTATAACTAATATTTCCCTGCCAGGCTACCAACGGTCTCGTTTCCGAGGAGCCTCCTGCTCGCTCATGGACGCCCTCTTACTCCGTGACAAGGCAGGGCTCTGGTTCTGATGTTGGTACCGGTGACGAGCCGATCGCCGAAAAGGCTGCGGAACCTGCGTCGGACGTTGCGGCCAATGGCAGTGGCACTGGCAACGGCCACACCATTAGCTTCCCCGTTTCTCAAGAGTCAAAGGAGGTGCTCGAGGAGGTCAAGGAGGAGCCCAAGAAGATTTCTTCCAAGTAAGCCTCCATGAACTCGTGCAGCGACCAAGTACTGACATCGTGTCCCATTAGGCCAAGTCTCGGCCGTCTCGCGGTCGTCGACGAGAATGAACAGATCGAGATCGAGGAGCTGGCGACCTCGGCTCCTGCTGGGGTTTCCATGTCTAAACCTCGTTCTCGTCTGGAGTCGACGACATCCTCTCGCTTCTTCCCTGGTGGCTGGTTCTCGAGCACGACGAAGCTCCCCGAGGAGAGTCGCACTTCACTCGAGATCGCCACCGGCGAGTTCACAAAGAGTCCGACCGACTCGGTTGTGCCGTCTCCAGCCTTGGAAGCCCCTCCTGTGACACCTGTCGACGGCAACGTGGACGACAAGAAGAATAAAGGGAAGTGGTGCGTTATCATGTAAATTCGGGGTCCGACAAGCATTCGTCTTTTCGCTTCATGACTGTCACGAATTTATGACCTCGTTATCTTCATCGTCGATACTTATGCATGCACACACTCGCACTCATACATTGCTCCGGTATAATCACCACTCACAATCGTCTTGACTAGTTTCACTTGCTGTGGTTACATCCCTACGTCCTTATCATCACCACCAATGCATAGTTTCGTTCCTTTCGATCACACCTAGCCCTACGTCGCGACACGAAGCAAGTCGAGCACCCTCTATCGAGCCCTCCAGCAAGGACTGACAGGTGGGGGGAAACCTTGACCATCGCAGCACCAAGCTTGCCGCGGTTGCGAAGCGGACTACCGCTGCCGGCCACAGCATAGATCACCCATCCAGCTTTAGGTCAGGAATCCAGTGAATTAGTCACTAGCTTCGTACGGACACTCCCCCTGCGAAATCGAAGAACAAGTTTCAAGCGAAAAATAATCCTTCGAACCGGGATCGAACCAGTGACCTTGAGATGCACCACGTGACACCCAATTACAGTCTCACGCTCTTCCAACTGAGCTATCGAAGGCTTATCAGTATGCAAGCAGTAACAAGTATAGTAGAGATGATGGATGACGAACGTGGCGAGTCCTTGGCCACGTATTACTATCACGTCTCTTATCATCTTATGTAATGTACACCTCGAGTTTGTATACCAAGGTCAAATGCTACTTAAACATTCAATTCTGCGACATTTGCTAGGGTTCTTCCAGTATCTGCAGCCAAGATGCATGGTTCAGCTTCATGCGTAGTTGTTCTCCACGCATACATGCCCACCGCAATTCGATGCTGACCACGGTAAACGTCACGAGAACAGGGCGTATCACGACTCTCGCAAGACTCCCACTGTCGTAGCAGCTCCGCGGTCTTCTGAGCGTTCCTGCACAGCTAGCCGCACTCTCATAGTGCTCGTGCGGATGCGAAGTTCGATAAAGTCGCCACAGCCTCATATTCAGTTGCTTCTGGAGCGGTGCGTTGATGGGAGTTACAGTTAGACCCGCAGCCCGCAGCCCCCCCCCTCCCCCCCCGCGGCAGGAACAGCACACTGCCTCACTTGCGGAACGGATCCATTTCTGAGCCTTTCGGCAGCGTCCAACATCGGACCGTTACTAGTACTCAAGGCTGCAAGCTTGGCCTGCTTACTGGGATTCGCATCTCACCCGACTAGAACTCCTTGACATCATGTCTCCTCCTGCAACGGTGACCTTGACTTTGACTCCGGACAACGTGTCCGATGCGACTATATGCGATACCTCTGGGAGAGCGTTATACATCGTCTCCACGCAACTTGCCTGCTCTGCGAGTGCAACACAAGTGAAGAACGGCGACGGAGAGGTAGTGGCGACGTTGGAGTGGCGAGACGTCCTCCCCAATCGGTTGACTCTTGGAAAGAAACCCCCTACTTCCCTCCGTAACTGGCTGCAGACGAGTCTCGTGCCATACTCGTCCAAAGGGTGCGTAGCATGCTGCATTAACCATTTCCCAAGTAGTGTATGCGACTGAATTGTGACCTACAGGAATGCATCGTTCAAGGATGATTATGGACGGAAGTACCAATGGAAAGGGACAACATACAGCAAAACACTCGAGGTGCGTAACATGGAGCCGTCGTGTGCCTCATGGCTTCCCGGTTAATTATGTCATCGCATTTCATAGCTTTTCGCAGAAGACGATGGTTACAAAGAGCCCATCGCGACCTTCAAGAAGTCGCGGCTCAACCTAGGAGAGGACTTGCCCGCGGAACCGGCGAGCCTGACTCTGACCGAGCGTGCGGTGGAGATCCAGGACCACGTCGTCATCTCATTCCTCTTCCTGGAGAGATTGCGCCGGGGGCAGGAGAACACGTCGCAGAACAATGCCAACGCGCCACCAGTTGGCACTCGATCTGTTGGGGGGATGTCCGGTTTCTAGTACGGACGTACCTTAACGGATGATAATAAGTATCTATCCATCCTTCTTATTCCACCTATGGCGTATTTTCGAAGCACAGAAGGACCCAAACCGACGTTTTATAGGAGGCCATCCACCACTCGAGTCCGACCGGGCGGTGTCAGAGGGATGCGGAAGTAAGTATCGATCTCTGACACTGACGCCGCACGCCGGCGTATATCGCTTGAATGCGACAAGCCTAAAACATGAGTGGAGACTTACGCCCAAATCTGTACGAGAGATATTGAGTTTCAGACAAAGGGGACCATATAAGCCGCCGTACCGCGAGCAAACGCGCGTTGGGCATCGTATTGGCGTCAGTCGTCGTGCCGCGCGTCTGCAGTGATTACCGCTGTGAGAAACAATAAGCCTTGAGCCTGTCTAGCGTTGTTACGACCGGTACCATGTACACGAAGGGTAGGCGCTGCCTCGAAGGAGAAGGTTTTATCTGAGGCGTCGACTTGGCAGATACGTTGACTGAAGGTTCAAACTTGTCTGATTTGTTTCCCTAGTTTCGCCTCGTGCATGTCAGCAGAGTGACGTGCCGCCGCAGGAAGACAAGATGCATACCAGCTGATACATGTTCTCTCCTACGACAGCGCTCGGCATACATAGTGCCGATGCACTTCCCGGACCAAAAGGTAGCTTGACTACGGAGTTCATTGTCTGAACTGTGCGCGTTAGGTACTAGTGGCTGCGCGAAAACCCGCTCACATACGGACATCCTGAACTCTTCGAAGACATAGGGAGTGTCGGTGGCCTGGTTACATGGTTACACCGGCGTCGTATCCTGCAACTTGCTGCAGCCCAAACCCAGAGTGCAGAAGGTTGAGAAATACATAAGCATCTCAGAGCGATGTTCGAGTGAGCATACCTCATCCACTACCGGCCACTGGTCCAGTCACCCCGACGTCAGCAATGAACGTTAACCTTGATCACGGCCCCAAAGCAGCCTTCACACTGTCTCTGGACGATCCATCCAACACGACCATATCCGACACAGGGCCGGACGGGACCGCGCTCTACACCGTCTCGACGCGGCGCCGCTGGAACGGGACGACGACGTACGTCGCGAACGTGCATGGGGCGGTCCTCGCTTCGCTCGAGCGACGGTTTGTCCTCAACGACAGGGTCATTCTTGGGAGGAGCCAGCCCGTGGCTCTGCGAGAGTGGTTGCGCATGGGCCTCCCGAACAAGCACTCCATCATGTGAGTTCCAGATGTCGACTGCCATCGGGCGGGTGGTGTTCACGATTGACTGATGCGGCGGCGAAGGGAAACTTCGTTTAGAGACGAGTCTGGGCGCAAGTACAAGTGGAAGGGGCACATTGTCAGCGGCCTGAGTGCGCTCGAGGTACGTCCTATGCAGACGTGAAGCTGCTCACCAGCCATTGCCAGTCCTCGTTCCTTGTCCCCGATCTCTCACCCTCGTTTTCACAACCTGACTTGCAACCTTTTTATAAACAGCTCTTTACGAAAGACGACGAGTACACTCACCCCGTCGCGCGCTTCGACCGATCTCGAGAGACGTCGGATCGCCAAGAAGAACCCGCGACGCTGGCCCTTGGCACAAGGCGTGCATTGGAGATCCGGGACCTCGTCGTGATCTCGTTCGTTTTTGTTGAGGATGGGTGTCGCAAGGAGGACGCCTGGATGCGGCCCCGGGGCAATCCTCAGGGCGATCTTCCACCCCTGGCGATCGCTTCTTATGGTCGTGCGGTAGTGGGTTCTGGTTAGTGAATGATGGGCGTGAGCGCAGGACGTAGAGGGACAGATGGTAGGCCAACATCACCGCACGACGGGCAGGGCTGGCCCATTCAAATGACGTGTCACATTAGTTTACGGTGTAGTACAGGATGTGCATCGATGAGCGGTTATAGAAGCTGGAATTCTGGAGATTGAGGTCATGTCGCGACTCGGAAGCACCACAACAGAACGCGAGTGAGGGTACCGATGTGGCTTATCTTGTTTGTGGACATCTTCATTGGCGGGATCTAATGGCATGTAAGTGCCACGTGTTTGAGAAGTCAAGACAAGGAATTTGAAAACAATGAAGAAGTATCCTTATTGTTGAACATACGAGGAAAGCCCAAGCGTCGTCGCGCCCGAATCAGCGCTGGTTATATAAGCACGCGCGAAGACGATCACCCCCTTTGCTCTCACCCTTACCGCGCCCTCTTGCTCTCGTCAGCACCCGCGGCGCTTCATCAGAGAAGACTGCCAGCCGCCGTCACCGATCGCGTTGTAGAAGGCTGTAGATCATCTTGGTCGACAACGTTACACGATCGGCGGTGGTTGACAGCCCTCGATCCTCCGATCCCAATGTCAGCCACCGAACTCGAGCGTATTCAACGGACACACCTTCACCTCCCATCCATCATCTCTCATGCTCCCCTTGCTCGCGTCTAACCCAGCCACTCAACGTCACCCGGCACAGTCAGCGTACATCTGTGGTGTCGCCAACCACCGCCAATAAACAACGATCAGGGAGGAACGATAACTCGCGGTGCAAGGTACGTCTGCCGGACTCCCTTTCCTGTTGTCAACGAGTGGTGGTTTGCACCCAGGAGCACTCGTGGTGCACGCACACAGGCCAACGCCATCCCGCCTTAGTCTGCATGACGCTGAAGAGTAAAGCCCCAAACGGGCGACGATCCTCAAACGCGTCCACGTTGTTGTCGTTGCCCGGACGAGGCACGATCCAGGACTCATACCGTCAACGGTCGATGCGGCAACAGACTGTATGCGTGGTGACCGTCACCATCTTCTATCGAACCAAAGTTTCGTCAAGTCGGCTCAACACGAAGAGGGCATGAAAATGGTCCCGACAGGCACGAATGTGCAAGCGGGTGTGTACGGCGTAGGAGCTATGGGCGAATGTGAGGGCATGATCGCCGGGAGACGGCCATCCGGCTACTGTCTATCCCCTGCCCCATGCCGCGTTCGAATGCTAGGTCATGTATTGCCAGTCAAGCCTCCCCTTGATCAACACCAACTGCGTCAAGTTGAAACCAACCATGGCGGTTCAAGAACGAGAATGAGACAGAAGGAAATCCGACCATGCACCCATGGCGTGAAAGAAGACAAAGGACCAGTATCGCAAGGCACAGCAAACGATGTAGAAAGGTCGGCCCAACATCCAAGAGAAGCCGTAAAGCATGCAACAGGAGATGACACTGAATATTTTGATTTGAAGGATGATCCATGCAGCCACTGATAGCAGGTCAGGACGTACGTACCGTACATGGTTCCCACACTTGACGCATATGCTACACTGGTAATGTGCCTCAAAAGGCGAAGTTAAGGGGCCAGGCCTGGCAGAGATATAAGTCGTTCCCCCGCCATTTCGTCACGTCCGGAGTAGTGTCGTCCATGAAGATGTTCGAAGGCGGTTCTCGAGATTTAGGCCAGTAGTAGTAGCCTCAGGCTCATAGACCAACATAGACCAGAACTGGTGGATATTAGCAGGAGACGGAAGGTACTGAAGGACCCCGCGACGGGTAGAACTGTTTCAAGTAGGTCCAGGGATGCCCACGGCTGACGGTCAGAGACCCTCGTTCGGGCGACGTCACCGGTCACAGAGAGGTACGGTCTCGTGACTGTGACTGGAGTAACAGACTCGGCGCTCGCACTGAGTCGCAGATCTGGGCCACTTCCGACATTCCCAAAACATCCCAAAAGATCTCAAATGATGTGCCCTCGCTGCCTCTTTGACACTTTGACCCCTCCGCGTCGTGGTCGTGTCGCTTATCGTCCATCCGCACCATCATGTCCCCAATAGGCCTCCTAGCGTTTCGCCTCTCACCCGACGAATTTAAGTCTTACATTGCTGAAACCCGAAGATCACGTTTGGGGTACGACGAGCAATTGCAATCCGACCCCGAGATAGATCCATCCAAGTTGCAGGCTATCATCGTACGTGGTTTCGACGCGGACGCTGTCGCCGTCATCAAAGCCGCCAATGACGGCAAGGAGACTGTCCTCAATGTATCATATGGTCTAGAACAACAAATGGTATATCTCACTCTTGACCTGTAAGCCGCAACATTTGTCCTCATCTTCTCACCAGTTCGTAGTCATCCGGAAAGTAGAAGATATCCTGCGTGTCCCTTCCGAGCACTGGGTATGCGTGCTCATCTCAACACTCTTCTCCGAGTCGCGCTCATCCACTCATTAGCGGCTTACGCCTAAAACCCGCCTCTGCGGGGTTTACAACACCCTCATAGACACTTTTTATAATGTTAAGCCACAACCTAAACCTATAGGTAACTTGTACCCGAATGTACCTCTGTGTTATGCACTCAAGACGATAACTCGACTTTTTAGAACTCCTCCTCATCCCGCAGTCCGCCGTTACACGCTACCTCGCACAACACGAGTATATGCGCGACTGGAAGCGACTCCAACCTGCTCCACCCCCACCCAGCAGCCCCGCCGACCCTCTCGCGCAAGCTCGGGCAACCTGGCATCTCCTTTCCCCTATGCAGGACAACTACTGGGCACGCTACGTCGCCCAACGACGCGACGCGGAGTGGAATCTGGTGCTGATGCGCCAGCGGGAGACCCTCAGCTTCACGGTCCCGCTGTTTCTTGACAAGATCAAGGACGGTGTCGAGACCATTTTCCAGCGCACAGAGGTGTCTGCAGACGAACAGGCCGTCATCGCAGACGGCATCCTCCCGCAAGCCCTGGAGGTACGGGATGATGGGTCCGACGGTCGCTACGTATGTGTTCCAACCCTCCCATGACTATATGCGCACTCATCTTCCTCCAAACCCCACGCATCTACCCTTCCTTGTACGTACGACTCGCAAATGTATCACCCCACTACAGCTCGACGAGGTGACAGCCTTCACGCACATCTCCTCCCCGACCCGCCCCGCGACGCTCGACGTGTTCCTGCACTACCCCTTCCCCTGCAACATCAAAATCCTCTACCGCCTCCACGACCCCGTCCCCGCCCCCGTTCTCGGCGCACTGCCTCAGAGCTTCAACATCCGCGGCGTCGAGACCCACCCGCAGCACCGGCTCGACGGCTGGCGCCTCTTCTTCGAAATGAACATCTCGCAGGTGCACAAGCGCACGCGGCGGGGCATGAAGGACGTCGAGCGGCGCATGTGGGGTCTCACGCGAGCCGACGCCCTCAGGGTGCACGCCGCGCTATTCGGTGCCGCCGACGCGGCTGATGCGGTGGGTGCGAAGGTGTCGGTGCTAGACGCCATGCTGCTCGTCCTAGCCTCCGTGGGGTTCCACATGCAGCTTAAGCAGGCCAATGCCGATGAAGGAGCGAGATTTGCGGATGAGGACCGATTTGGGTACTGGGAGGGGGGGCACTGGAAGCTGGGCAAGTTGGAGTGGATCGCGGGAAACTTGAGGACGGTGTGTGGCGTGCCGTTGAAGGGAGACACGCTGTGTATGGGGGAGGTTGTCGAGGATGATAGTGATTGGTGAGGTAGAGCTCTCAGTATGTAGAGCTCTCAGTATTTCTATGTTCCCTTCCTTCCTCAGTGGTGCAGATCATTTCACAGTAGTCTGGTCCGGTATAATCTGCATCTAATCAAGAAGGCAGCCCGCTAGTGCGATGACATTAATACAGCGTCATAAGTCCCCGATCTACAAGACCGTCTGGCTGCGATCGCTACCGTATTCCTCTCCCGGAGAGACCGTATCTGCAAACGCACACAAAACGCATCAGCATCGTCCCCCACACGTCTGGTCCTCAACACCCAAGTCGCAAACCCACCTGTCTCGGCATCACACACCCACAGCCTCACCACGGTCGGGTCATGGTCGCTCACCCGCTCCCCAACGGTCCTCGCCCACGTGTTCACGTGGACATGCTCGATCTCCCCACCGCGCCGTGCGACCGCGTCGGAGACGAAGACCTGGTCGATCTCCTGCGCATGCTGGTCGTACGCGTACGTGTACCGCTCCGCAGGCGGCACGCCCCCGACGTCGTTCGCGTCGTGCAGGAGCGCAGTGAGTGGGCGCAGCACGGACCGCGCGGCGGTGAATTCGTTCATGTCCCCCGCGATGATCACGGAGGCGTCCGAAGAGAGATCTAGGAGGGAGGAAACGAAGTGCTGTCGCATTCGCGCATGCGGGGATCGTCCGTGTCAGCTGGACATGGCTCTTCGGTAAAACGAGGGCATGCACGTTCTTACCGCAGTGACGTTCGCCTGGCTGGTGCGCTTCTCCCAGCCACCGTTGACGGGCGGGCGGGCGTTGCCTTGTGGAGGCGAGCTGAACCGCTTTGAGCTGAAGTGGACGTTCACGGTGTAGAAACGCGCGCCCGAGGCGGTCTGCCAGGCTGCTGCGAGCGGCTTGCGTGCCTCTTCCCATGCGTCGTGTTCGGGCTCGATGCGGCCGGGGTTGAAGCTGCACAAGAAACTGGTTCAGCAGGCTTAAAGGTAGAAGATGATTTGAATATAGGCGTACGTGAGTTCGAGATTGCCCTCCCAGTCAATCACAGCAACTGTGGACAGCGTCGCGTTCCCGGCCGTCCCCGGGACCAGGGAGATCTTCTCCGGCCTGTACCTACACGGCGTGGGCATGTTCTTTCAGCTCATCCTATTACTTTCTCAATGAGCCGTGAGAGGGACATACAGATACGCAACACGGATGTTGCCGCCAGGCTGGCCCCCGTCCTTGTTGTCCTCGGGCTCGACGTTCACGAACGCGTACTCGACGCCCCCGCTGGCCTTCTTGATCGCATTTGCGAGCGCTCGGAGCGTCCGGTCGGCGGAGACGACGCCGTCGTTGCGCGGGCCCGAGTCGTCCTGGATCTCTTGCACGAAGACGAGGTCGGGCGTGTGCAGGTGGTGCACGATGTGCGCTGCGATCTGGGGGATGTGGTGCGAGCGCGGGTTCATGTTCTCGACCTGCGAGACAGAGGGGGTGCACATATGCGTTGGTTTTGGAATGAGGAACGGGGGTTGTGGCATGGTGTATGTGGTGGGCGACGTACATTGTAGTCCCCGATGCGGATTTGGCATGGATGGCTGGTTGCGTTAAGAGCTGATGCCGGGACGTCGAAGTCTGGGTATTCCACTACCTCAGGGGCGGTGAGGGGTAGGATATAGTAGGAGCCAAACTGTGGGGATTGTCAGTTGTGCGCAGGTCTGAGTGTATATAGCGGTTGATGATACCTGGTAAGTGACTACGCCAGTGATGTCGCTCAGCACGGCACCCATGACGGCTTTGGGGTTTCGGGTGCCATCCAGGGGACGTCCGATGAAGATAGCCTCTGGGTGAGCTGGAGGCGCCTCGTTTGGCCCTATGTAGGAATACATACTATGATTAAGACCGAGACGCAACATCTCCCAAGGACGAGATGTGCTTACCGTTGAAGTGAATCGTCCGGCCACCGCGCTCGTTCTTACCAGTCGTCGGCCAGTTGCCGTACACCCACACAGACCCGAACCTGTCCGAGAACTGCGCGGCGGCAGGGGACTTGACGGTCACGAGTTGGCCCTCCAAGCTCTCCCAGAAGTCCAGCCCGAATTCGTCAGGGCGCAGAGTGGCATTCACGGACTCGAGCAGGGTGAGGTTGCTGGGCACGGACAGCCAGCCATCCCGCCCGACGTCGAGAGCCGAGAGCTGGTTGCTAGGTGGGGTGCGATCTTCGCCTAGGACAAGGGGCACGACGGTGTGGCCCCCGGAAATAGTGGTAAGCGCCGTGACATAGTCGATCTCGGTGAGGAAGAGGTCGGCCACGCTCCTGCGGTACTCTGCGACGCGTCCGGATAAAGAGATGAGGTCGCCGACGTTCGTGGACCTGACGTTTGCGCCGTAGACGCGGATGCCGTTGGAGGCTCGGGGGTCGTCAGTACGTTCGTCCTGGATCCATATGCCGTATTTATCCTGTAGAGAAAGGAATTTAGATGAATGTCTGGGTGGGAAATTCCAGAAAGACAGACACCTTAGCTGTCACTATTCCGGTCAATCCATGCACGAACTGTCCCGCTAAGGGAGACTGAAAGGCAATTCCTTGAATTTCCGATATCGTAACTGCGAATGCCCCGCTGGCCAGAAGAGCCAGCAAATTCACGGCCGTGAAGTGTTTCATGAGTGTTCAAGCTTGCTGGAAGTGCGTCGGTAGCAGTTTGATGTTGTCAAAGTGAGTGAAGCTGGGAGGCAGAGCCAAGGTTGCCAGCGCACTGTGCACGCAACCCTATATCAGGAGTTTCCAAGGGAGCACTTCGTTGAGAATGTCCAGCCCTGGACAGCGCAGAGACACAAGGGCTGTGGACAAGGTGGCTGCAACGCGGCGTTGGAGACAAAGAAAGCAACCCCAATTCGGCGCCCACGTTTTCCACGGTACGCCCGATCGAGTATCTAAGCACAGCCACGGGTTTTGCGCAGGGCCTGGGATGACGCAGCAGTCCTACAGTAGTGAACTTTGTCATGTCGCCTGCAGTCACCCTCTGCCTCGCGTGTTCCGCCTCGCTGCCCCCAGGCAAGGCCAGTGCAAATGTACACCGCACAAGCTGTTGCTCACGACCGATCTGTCCGAACTGTCTCGCCGCCAACCCGCGTCTCGCGCGGTATAACCCCTGCCTCCGATGTCTGGCCGGAGTCAAAGCAGTCAACTCTCGCTCCCAGACTGCTGAGAGCGGGAAGGAGACATCTGCGAGGATCAACGTTGATGGATCGTTCCGAGACGAGGATGTATTCGTGATCGACGATGAAGACGACTCGGAGTCGGGCGCAGAGGATGAACGAGGGTCGGCCCGCGAGCATACTACCGAAGGGTCAGTTGCCTCTGCGCCCCCGGACAACGGAGCCCCTCCACCTCGCGCACCCGACTACTCTACCTCGGTCGCAAGTCGCGCCGATTCCGCGGAGTCTGAAGTGTACTCTACGCCCGACGCAGAGACGGCTTCCCAGGGCGAGATCCAGAACACGCCAGGACAGCCACGTGCACCGAAGTACTTCATCAGGCCAGACGATACCCTGCTCGGGATATCCCTAAGGCTCGGAATAGACGTGCGTCGTCGTCCATCCTCGCGTTCTCCTTCGCGCCTCTTACAGCTTAAGCTCAACTCGCTGTATGCAGGACCGTATCCTCTGCCGCCTGAACGGCCTCCCACCCTCGACCCTCCGCATGACCCCACATCTACTACACACCCGCTCTTTCCTCGTTCTCCCTCCCTCCGTGCGCGCGCCGCCTCCGCTATCCCCAGCCGAGCAAGCGCTCGATGAGGAGCGCAAAGCCCGCCTCGCGATCGAGCGCGCCGAGACTCGGTTTCAATCCCTGACCAAGGAGACGGACCGCGACGTCGCGAAGGCGTACGTCTCGCTCGCCGGTCTCCCCGAGAGCACATAAGAGCTGAGCGAGGACATCAAGGAGTACGAGTACGAGAAGGGCAAGGACAGTGGGCTGCGTAAGCGCAGAGTCCGCAGCGGGCAGTCGGACTCCGCTGGGGAAGGCAGCACGAGCCTAGACGGCCGCGCGATGGACCACTACTTCGACGACGCGGACTGGGAGGCGGGAGAGCGCGCAGAGGGGAGGAAGGTCGCCATCCCTTCGTTCCCGCTCACGGGGTCTTGCCGCGCTACTGAGAAGATGGTTCCATTGGCTGTTGGTGAGCAGAAGCCTTGGTGGCGTTGGCGGAACTGACCTTTGATCAACCGGTTTCGGGGCGGCGAGCAGATTGAGGATATTACTTATATTGCTTTGACAAATACGTTTTGACCACGTAGTAGTAGAACAGATCAGAGCCGGTATACAAGGATGTATGTATGTACGTATGGATGTACATGTAATCGCCAACTATTTAATTATTGGAACAACCTACTCGCTACAGATTCGAATGCACTACCTCCACATTACTACAAATCCCGCATGAGGTACTTCGTCAAACACTCGATCGCCGCCTTCTTGATCTCATCGTTCTGCGGGCCGTTTTTGAGAATCTCGGTCGCGAACGTCACCTTCTCCATCGAAATCTCCTTCTCCCGCTCCTTCGGCTGCCCTTCCCCGCCCCCGCCGTTCTGCCTCTTCGAGGCCGCCTCAGCGCGCATGAGCTCCGTGCGCGCCTTGCTCTCCTCGACCTGCTGCTGGAGGAGGTCCTTGATCGACGAGCACACGCCGAGAAGGGACCCAGCCACGGCAGTGAGTTGCGACACGGCATGAGCAGTCTGTGGATGGTAGTCGGCAACGTACTGGTCGCCCCCTGACGGGTGTTCTGGGAATGGCGAATGCCGTTGGCCATTTGCAGCAGGAGGCCTCAGAGGTTGCGAAGAAGCCCCGGGCAATACTTTGGGTGGGACAGCGCTCTGCGACCGCAAGTATTGGAACGACTGGGATGCGGGTGGAGGCTGGCTGGCCGCACTCGGGCCGGCCTCGCGGTAATATGAAGGCCGCGAAGGCGAGGAGTAGGAGTAGGGACCACCGGGTACCATCGCGCTGACGGACTGCTGAGAGCCCTCACCTGGCGGAGGGACATACTGAGTTTCCTGAATCGCTTGCGCAGAGTGGCCAGCCATGAGTTCAGGATCGATAGTTGTGTGTAGGCCCATCATCGGAGGGGCAGATGAAGAAGGGCCAGGGTCCGTGGGCTGGTCGGGCGGCCCATAATAGGGTGCGGGGAGGCCCGTCTTCGGGTCCTCGCGATACCTTACGGGTGTATGAGCAAATACATACTTTGCCAGCTAGGAACAGGTATATCCACCTTTTCTTGAAGAGATTGTACCAGCCCGTTTCGTACCAACGATCAATTGCTTTGATGTTCAGGTTTCCGACGTTGAGCCCTGCGACGCGAGCAACGTCGAGCATAGATTCGACAGAAGGTTGCTCTGCATGCGGGTTCTCGACCTGCAGCTGACGGACATGATTCGTGGAGAAGTTTTGAAATGCGTGGATCTGCTTGAACACTTCGAGATTGCGATGGTAACAGCTCTTCAACGCAGTGTACGACTTTCGCCCTGGGAACAACTCGGCCGAGCACTGATCCACACGCGGAAGGTCAGCTCTCCTCTCGCCCGCGCGTTCCACGGAGAAATGCAAAGCGTGCTCGAGAACGGGCACGTACCTCACGAAACACCGTGTTCATCCTCGTCTTGAACGCGTCCCAGTGGTCATCGCTCGTCAACATCCACGTGAAGAACCGCGTCTTCTCCTCCTCCGTCCAATGCTTCGCACCCCCGTTCGGGCCCACCTCCAGATCCTGTCCATCCTCCCCATCCTCGCCCGCACCCGCACCTCCACCCGCACTCGCGCCTGCGGCCCCAGAACGTTGCCGCCGCTTCTTCGCACCCGCGTCAGGGGTCGCACTGTCGGGCTGCTTCCGCTTCCCGTTCGTGCTCGCGGGTGGTGGTGGGGGCTCGTCCTCCTCTTCCTCCTGCGGCTCCGCCTGGACCTGACTCTGACTCTGGCCAGCCTGACTCTGACCCTGGCTCTGGCTCTGTTGCGAGGGCTCGACCGAGTACATCAACTCGCTCGTGTGTCCCTGCGGCGCATGGCCTGGGTGGGGAGGCCCAGGGACGTATTGTATGACATGGTGGGGTTGCGAATGCGGATGCTGGGGGTGCTGCTGGTACGCGTTCGGGGCGGGCTGGGGCAGCCCATATGCACCTGGATGCTGCCTGTGCACACCGGCGTACGGCGTGGCCTGGCATTGGCATTGGCAAGGATAAGTAAGAGAAGGCAAATCAAATTCGGTTCAGTAACCATCGACGGTCGAGGGCACACCGACGGACGCACCTGAACCTGAACCGGGCCCGCGTGGTTTGGCGGCTGGCTCATGCCTGGAATCATCGTCGGGGAGTGATTTGGCTCGGACCCGACGGGGCCCTGCCCGCCGTCGTTCTGGGCCGCTGCGGCATGGCTGAGCGAGCTTCGCGGCGAAACGAGGAGGATGTCCGAGTCGGGTTAGGTATGTTTTCGATGAGAAGAGAGCGGGGGATTCACCTCGAGGACATGCGTGGATTTGGTTGCGAGTGGTTGTCGGTCGAAAGCGCCGAACCGGTTCGAGAACTGAGAACTGAGTTGAATCAACCAGTCCCGCAGTCGGGCGTCTCCCGAGTACAGCGTAGAGGAGTAGGTTCCGCCGATTCTTCGCATAAAACTAGGTGGGCATCGCAAAAGGTCATTATTCGAACATCGAAAGCTAGGTATATACAGAGCGTCGCGGAGTGCAGAATTCCAAATATCGACAGCAGAAAACTACGTACAACGGAGACGTGAGTCGGGTCAACGTCCGGAACATGAGAGCTAACTATACAAAATGTGCGTATATATACAACATAGATATTTGGAGATCATGAGATCATGTCAGGTTTATGGATATTGAGGAGCTGGGGGGAAGGGGATAGGGGGATATGATGGGGGGAAAGTTGAATGTCTACGTACACCTGCACAGTGCATGTGGTAGTACAACATTTTGACGACAAATGTTCACTGTCTACATGTCCGGGTCTCGGGGACCATACTGGAGTATTGGAACACCTACTTGGAACAGAATACAGATTGTACAATCGCCGGATGCCAGGATACAAGGTCTATGGGAGGGCCCCGGCGGCGGCATTGGAGGTTAGTGTGCGTCGCCGGAGGCTCCGGAGTGTGTCCTGTACGATCCGTAGCCACACCAACGCCTTGTCGATCGCGTCGAACGCGCCGTCCGTTCTCGCCTCGACCTTTCGGGTGAGTAGACGGCGGAGGACCCGCGTGTCGTCGTCCTCAGCCTCGATGAGTGTCGAGGACAGAGATACCATGGACGACCCAGCGGATGACGACTTCAGCGAGCCGTCGGAACCACTGTCGGTCCGTGCGTGGGAAGTGATGGGGAAGGGGATCGCGCCGTCTGTGTGTGCGGAGCGGATGGTGGAGGCGATAGCTGACATGAAGGGATCGTCAAGATGGTCTTTGAGTTGCGCCACGCGAGCACTTTCAAGGGCTGCTTGTCGGCTCTGGAGAAGAGTTCGGAAAACGAACGACAAACGATGAAGACTAGGACTACGCACGATAATGATGGCCTTGAATCGTCGTTCAGTTTGTGAAAGGAGATTAGTAGCTAACGACAGGAGGTCGTCCGCCTAGAGAGACCGTTAGTCACTTCCGAAGCAGTCAATGCATAGAATACACACATCGTCCATACAGCCTTGGATACAAGACAGGTCCCGTCCAGCAATTCGGATGATTTGACGCGATGCATCCAACAGCTCCTCCGTTGAGGACGGGGCATGTAGATGCCAGGGCGCGGGAGAATTCCGAGGGGACGGCTCACCGGGGACGACGATCCTTGGTTGGCAAAAGGGGTCTGGGATCTCAAACCGCAGTTTCTTCCGGAACCACGCTTTGAGCTTCGCCGTCCCCTTTGACGACCCATCCTTTTTGTGAGGAGCGGGAGACACAGTTCGTCCAGAGTCGACGGAAAGCTTGCTAGACTTGTGGAGGAGGTCCTTCGTGCCCGGGGATAAGAGGGCATTGAGGAACGACTTTTCCGACGTCAACTTGTCCGTCAGCACGGCCGACTCCTCTTCCTCCTTGATGGCGAAGTAGGACAGTTCGGCGACGTCGGTGGGGTGCCCGAGCGCGTTTCCATCGGCCGAGGCCCGCAGATCGGACATCGAGCGCCATTTCCTGCCGAGGGTGGAAGAAGTGCGACTCGAGACCGCGGTAGAGTCGGAGTCGCCTGAGTCCCGCGTCCGTCTCCGCGCCCGTTCGATGCTGTCACGGTGATCCGAGATATCGCTGCCGAAGATCTCCTCCAGGTCATGAGTGACGGCCTCGAGCAAGGTGTCAACCTCGTTGAACTTGCTCCGGGCGTCTCGTAGGTCTGTTGCGGCGTCTTGGATGCGGGAGTACATACCATGCACCCACATCTCGCCGAGATGCGACGTCTCGTCGAGCATTTCCCGCAGGCCGCTGAGCTCGAGGATGCCAGCAGAAGGAGCCTCCTGCCCAACCGTGGTTAGGTTCACGAGTATGCGCTGGGGAAGCAGTGACGCCTCGACGTTATCAAGAAGCGGTTCTAGCCTGGAACCGGAACCGACTTGTGGTCGCGGGGGGACAGTCATGGACGCGCTCGCGGTGGTCCACGTCGAAGTCGAGGAACTCGTCGAAGGGCGAATGGTGCGGAAGGAAGCCACAGAGTGGCTTCGCTCCAGCACCACCTCGGGTCCAAACGCAACTCGGAGCTCAGGCCGCGCAACCTCCAAGGGCGTCAGCCTGCAAAACAATTAGCGCACATTCAAGAGACCAATCTGGCGGTGAATGTATGATGAACGCACCCCCGAGAGTTCTTCATCTCACGCACGATGTTCCGAACGTCACATGCGAGGAGTGCAATGAGAACTTCGACGCTTTGCCCGTGCTCGGCCGCCACATGGAGGCACGTCTCGCCATCTTCGTCTATGGCAGCTAGAGGGGCGCGAAGCTCGCGCACCAGGTGGTAGATAAAGTGGTGGAGGCGTACTGCATTCAGGGAGCCGAGGGGATCCTGGCCTTTTCGAGCAAGACAATGCAGGGGGGTTCCATGCTTCGAGCTAGTGTACAGGCTGGTATCCGCGCCAGCCAGGAAAAGAGCGTCGAGGACCTGGACAGAGGGTCTTTGCGAAGATACGCAATAGTGGAGGGGGCCCCACCCTTGGGAATCCAGGCGGTTGACAAGGACAGTTGCCCGGTGAGAAGCGGGGAAGAGAACCTGATAAATTGTGGAGATGTCGTTGGCGACCACGGCAAGGATCAGTGTAGCTGTCGAGCGTGAGAGGATAGCCTCAGAAGGCGCGGGCCAATGGGACAAATCGAACGAGGATGCAATGTGCGATTGTGCGTATGCGACATGGGGTTGAGGAAGAGGATGTAGTTGTCGGCGGTTTCCGTTCTGAACGAATGAATCGTAAGCCTGAGTGATCGCGCCAATCAAACAAAGAGGGCTTACGATATATTCGCGGATTCTTTGCTTGCGAAGGGAGGACTCGCACAGCCAAAGCAGTCGCGGGTGACGCAGCGCGTGGTGTATCGCGGTCCGGTGATGTGTATCCCTGAGATCGGGTCGTGCACCGTTCGCAAGCTGGGAAACACACAGACCTCAATTGAATTCCCCGATCAACGATAGTCAACGACGTACCAAGATGGACGCAGCCTCGACGGCGCCATCACGAGCAGTATCTGGAAATCCGATGTCAGCTCATGCCGTACTTGAGTGTCGAATGATACTCACACATCAGAGGAGTAACGCCAAGGCAGTCGGTCCCGTCGACTGCGACCAACCCACGGCTCTCTTCAAGGAGCACACAGATAGCCTCGGGGACGTTCAACCAAGCGGCGAGTCCCAGAGGAGTGACCCCCTTCGCCGGCGCATTCAGTACGTACAACGAGGCCGCCTCGCTATTACGCAAGAGGGTCCTCAACACCTGGACCCTGCTCTCCTGCATGAATGACGCGTCGGACACGTCGATGTCTTCCCAACTGTTATACAGCCGGACGCGTGCGGACAGACACTCAGCATCCCCGCTCCCGAACGCGCACATAGGAGGACGGACGCACCTGTCTCCCGCAATGGCACAGGTGACCGCCGTGTTGCCCGTCGCGTCGTCCGCCGCGTTCACGTCCGCGCCGCGCGCGAGCGCCGCTCTCACTCCGCCGTCGTCCGCCCGCGCTGCGGCCTCCAGAAGGGTTGCATCCAGTGCAGCGCGCTCTGCGCGCCGTCGCCCTCGTGTGTGCATGGTCGCCATCGTTAGTCAGGTGCGCGTGTAGAGGGTACAAGGGGATGGGTATATCGAATGAGAGGCAGCGTCCGAGAGCGAGAGCGAGTCCGAGTGGAGTGGAGTGGTGGTACAAGAAGTACAGGCGCGAGGTTCCCAGAAGCCGTCCCGCGGAAATTTGCTGGCGGGAGGAAGTGCGGGGATAGGTGAATGCGCCCCGGCCGGTATAAGTAAGTATTTGGGAGGGCAGGACCGCGAAGGTCGACCCTTCGCCTCCAGAAGGGTCGGCTCGGCACGAGGCCGGAAACCACGCTGCAAGCCTGCATCAGAAATAGCACCGACATCGGGGGCTTGCCTGGGCTTGCTCTTCCCATACCCGAATGCCCAAGCCTCGAGGCGGCGTTTACCCGACTCCCATGGACGGACTGTGCGAAGCCCGCCTGCGACTCGCCAATCGCGCCGCCCCAAAGCCCATCTGTTGCGCCTCGGCGGGCGATGCGACAGACAAACAACGTTTTGCCGTGGTTTGGGGTCTGTCTCGTCGTGGACGCGCGGTACGCGACGTCAGGGCGGGACAATGCGGCGACTCAGCGAGGGCTTTGTGGCGCTCGCGTCTCACGGTGCCTGTTTGTGTTCCGTTGTTTACATGTCCGTTCCGAGGCCATTGTTCCGAACCTCGCATCCTCGAACGATCTTAGCCGGGTACTTATCCCTTTCTCCAAAACTAATAGACGTGAGGCTTCCGTATCTCCGATTAATTATGCTCAATGGCGTCCGCTGTTGCAAGCGACAATAGAACTAAGTATGCGTTAACAGAAATATCGATATATGAGGGGAGTGAATGATGTGCGACGAGTTGCGTGCTGTAAACAATATATGTGCAGCGGGATAACGACGTGCGATGTCAAGCGCGATTCAGATGCATCATGATAGGTGGCTATAGGTTACACATTGCGATATACTTATGCTGATAGGAGGGTGTGGCAGATATGTGAAGAGTACGTATTTCAACATGTCGATCAAGAAGAACGAGGCCGACGCCACCAAGGTCCAGTTGGATAAACATAGTGACCAGCCGGCTATGGGAGTCGATATGTCCATCCGAAGCCCGGTGGGATGGTTCAAGGCAGGAATGCATCTTGTGGCAGGTATGCGTCGGCTGGGAGGCTTGCCTGAAACGTAATAATGCAATCAGCTATTGCGACCCGAGGAGCTGCGATCGCTGCTTACTTTCACCCGTTCAAAGTTCCCAATGGCGCGCTCGACGTCCCAATCGTTGTTCTTCAGGCAGTCTTCTGCGAACTGGAGGTTGAGACGCGTGCGGAGAATGACGTCCTGCATTCGTCCGCGCTGTGGTTGGGGCTAAAAGTGATGACAAAGTCAGCACACGTTACAGGCAGGTTTTAATCTCATATCGCAGAAAAAGTAGACAGATTTGATGGCAGGTGAAAACTTACCAGGGGCGCCAGGGCTTCTTGTAAACCTGAAGATGGCAAGAGGTCGCCAAACTGGACATGCATCGGTCCAGGCTTCCAGGCGTCATAGGGTGAGTACGCCCGTATGACGAGCTGGTCGGAGAGGACTATGACGTCCCAACCGCTTTGCTTAGCCCTATCACCGACGACTCAGTATCAAACATGTTATTCCTACAGACACCGACATACCGTGATCCTTCGGGCGAAACGGCCAATACAAATGATCGATCGAAAGACCGTATGCCTTCGGATGGTACTACGGGCAGTGACATCGATGCGAATGTACTAGATTAGCGATGCGAAGCGGAAGAAACAAAGAACTGGACTTACGCTCGACAAACTGACCGTGCAGAGTCACGAGAAGATTCGTCTGCTCGCCTTGTCGTACAGGGAAAGCGTCCACGGAGAACTTCTCAGGGGAACCGGCAACGTCATGCCTCGTTTGAGGCAAAGCGGCCATCGCCTTGACGGCCTCTTGGTTGCCCAAGTGCAGCGACTGCGCCACCCTCGTAAGTTCGTTCAACCTGCCGAGGTTTCTCGAGCCACCCTTGAGCCAGGTTCCCCACTCCAACTTGCGTTGGTTAGGGAACTCTTTCGAGTGGTGGACGCCCTCTATTCGAGCGCGTGGCGGGATACTGGTGTTGGCAGAGAAGGAGAAGGTGGCGTTGGGTGCGTAGGCGTCGAGAAGAGCCCCCCGTTGATTGTCGAAGAATGGGAAGAAGCGCATGAGGAAGTTGACAACTAGGCTGCCATCGACACCAGCGATGAAAGACGGTTCCATTTTCCACGCAAATGTCGACAACATGGAAGGCGCTTGGAAAGGGGAGGAGGTCGAAGCAGCAGGTGCATCAAACCCTACTCTCGTCACAGCCTCTCCATCGAGGATTTCCAGTGACGGGAACCTCCGTGCAACCTCGCTACTAATACATGAGCACAACATGACAGATCTCAAGAAACCATGTCCATACCTCTTGTAGCCCGCCGCCCTGTTGTTCTGGTATTCCAACTCTCGTATAGGATTGCCGACCAAGATGAGTTCGCGGAGCTGTTCCAACCGACCCCGTTTCCCCGAGATGTAATCGAGTTCCTTCCAGCCACGGAATGCGTTTCCCTCAAGGGAAAGATTCTTGAGCCTGGGAAGGTAGTGTGCCAAGGTGGACATCATCCGCCCGCTAGTCAGGCCGTTATGTGCGAGGGAGACCGTCTCAATCTTGGATGGCTTATATCAGTAGTTGTATGCCGCTGCACGCGACGTTACATACCTCTGGTTGTAGCTTGCCCGCAATTTTGAGGATTACCTGCGCCTCCTTGTTCGCGGCATCAGATGTCGGTGACGTCAGGCCATGTTTCCTCAGGTACTCGTCGGAAGCGATACGCTAAACATCCGGTTGGGAAGGAGGTCGCGGTTTCACAGAGGACGACTCACCTCGAGGTTAAGAAACTTGGCCTCCGGATTCCACCTCCTACGAACCCACTCTTTCCACATCTCAATAACCCTCTCCGTGACAGGACCTGACATCCCAGCGTTTCTACGCTTCTTGAGTCGGGGATCGTTCGGTCGTGTGGCAATCTATGTTGCAACGGCGGGATGGCGGGGTTGATGGTGGACATGGAAAGGATGAACCTCGTAAGCGTCGTGCTGGGTAGATATTAGGGAAACGAAAACTCGACGCCCGTCCTCTTCAGGGCAACTTGCGCGGAGCTACGCTTGAAAAGAACGGTGAGGAGCATCGTATATTTACCGTTTGTGCCAACACAGGGGTGCTTTTCCCAAGGATCGACTCCAGGCCGCGGGGTTTGTGAGCCGGATGGCGGGGTTTGGATATCTTAAGTGCTGACCCTTTGCGGCCGCCAGGCTTGTCCGAAGACATATCCCTCATCTTCGTGTCCTGGTCCATGAGGCCGGCTCTGCGGAGGGCGTTCGTAGCAATGGCACGGCTGCCGGGAGCAGGGGTTGGGCTCGAGAAGGCCGGTTGAGACATGGTCGGGAGAAGTGGCGCTTTCGTGCCAAGCGAGTTCTGCGGCTGTGGACGATTGCGCGAGGGCGTAACAGGCGTAATGTTCGTGGTGATTAAAAGGCAACGCCGCGGGTGCAGGCGTTGAGAGGGGCTGCGGTAGGGAAGAGGAGGAGGTGGTTGTGGCGGCGAGATGACGGTTCGAGAGTAAGACTGTGCGCGCCGGACCCGCGCTGGTCACCAGTTGCAGTCCAGTGACTCGTCACGACCGGCATTTCCTGCTGTCACGTCACGGGTGACATGGCGCAGTGACTCGGTGACTCTCTGTGACCCCTTGCTGGCCTTGCGTGCCGGCGGCTGTGTTCCCTCGAGTTTTCGCCATCGGGACAAATTTGGGACACACAGATCCCAGCCTATATTCGCCGGGCAATGTCCATGGCGGTTCCAGCCATTCCGCCCGTCCAGGCAGAGAGTGACCGAGTGCGACATGAAGCCCTGTTTTTTTCTGCAATTTTGGATGCACCACAAAGCGATGAAAGGCACGCCGTGTGGGAGGGCAAATGCGTCGAGGTCCGGTTCCCACGGGGTTTGGTTGTCGTTGTCGACATCGATTGCAGCTCTCCGCTCGCAGCGTTACACCCATCTCTGGGCTTTTATCACATAGGCCAACCCGGAAATCATGGACAATCCGCAATATTATCAGCCCCTCTCGCACGCCCTCCATGCTCCTGTGGTCACCACGTCCCACTCCTCTCCTCGCCAGTCATATGCTCACTACACCCCCCATCAACAACCCCCCGTGACGAATGGCGCCGGCTCTGGTCACCGTGAGGAAGAAGAGGAGGAAGACGACGATGACGAGGAGGTCGTCGAGGAGGAGCTCGACCACCACGACGCAGATCACCACCACCACCACCACTCCGCCAGCAGCCACTCTTCTCCTCGCGTCAACGCTGCTCAGTCCCAATCCAGCTCAGCGGGGTGCGTATTGCCCGATCGAGATTCGTCCTCACGCCCGCCTCTGACCTCTCTTTCATTTCCGAAGCGCGGCCGCTACCACCGCCTCTGCGGACTACAGACAACCTGCCCCCCAACAGGAGCAGACCCCTTCGGCTGCCAACGACGATGGCGCCGAGAAACGCAGGCCAGGCCGCCCTCGTGGCTCCCGCAATCGCAAACCCCGAGTTTCCTCAGGAAGCGCGACCAAGGCTCCAGCCAACTCGCAGCACCCAGGCTTCTATCAGTACCCCCCTGCCCCAGGTGCGAACATGTCGCAGCAGAACCAACAATTCTACGAGTTCCAATGGAGAGCCCTCAATCTTTGCTCCGAGTTTTACAATGCGGCGGAAGAACTGGTTGTACGTAATGTTATGTTTATTTCACCGTTGTGATTGCCTGAACTGCCGTGTCATCCGCACTATAGAAAGCGGCGTCTCCCATGGTCATAGCGCAGTGCTATCAAATGGGACCCGCTACCAAGATAGACCCTCTCATGATGATTGCAGACGCGAAACGCGTTTGTGACAACCTCGTACGCTGATTCCATCCTTGTCCTGAACATGATCTCACCCTACCGTAGCTCGCGAACCCGAGCCAATTGGTTGGCCAACCTGTCCCCACGACAACATACACCAGTTATTCATCCATGCCACCGCCTCCACCTCCTGGTACTGCAGCCGCAGCCGGCCCCGCCCCTGCTGTAGGCTCAGTGATCACCAACCCGCAGACCTTCATTATGCCCCTCAACCCTTCCGTCCCTCCCCCATCACAGCCTTATTACCCTGCCATGTACCCGCCTCCTGCGGGCTCTAGATACCCCACCGCACCTTACTACTATCCTCCTCCACAAGGTGCTACGCCATATTACCCTCCTGCACAGCCTGCTCCGGCTGCCAGTCCCCCAGCCGCCCAGCCGCCGACTCCCACACCTCCCCCCACATCTGCCCCAGCATCTGCACCTGCACCTGCACCTGCCCCTGCCCCTGCCCCTGCCCCTCCTCCGGCTGCAGCGCCTGCCCCTTCTCCGGCAAACCATGCCGCACCTCAAGCAAGTCCACCCGCGGCGTCCCCTATCCACACCAACACAGGTACTATTTCGACATTCAACGCACAAACGGGCAATACGGCGCCTGGTGGTCACCAAGGTACTTGGTCGGAGGAGGAGACTGATAGGCTAAGGAAGCTCGCGGAACAGAGCAAGGAGATGGGCGGTCCGCAGAACAAGGGCGAGATCGAGTGGGATTGGGTCATTCAGCAATGGGGCAATAGCCGGACAAGGTAGAGTGTCCACTCTCCCTCAAGGTCTCACAACAGGTGCTCACGCGACTCGCTGAAGGCATCAAATTTTGTTGAAAGCGACTTCGCTGGGACTGAAGGAGAGTTCGACGCGTGGGACAAAACGAAGACGAGAACCCGAACCCGCGCATTCGGAACCCGCGCATCCTCCGCCTCCTCAGCCTCAGCCACAGCAGCACCAACAACAGCAACACGTCCCACAACCTACCGCGCCTACGAGCGCCGTTTCACCGACTCGAAGTCCCATGAACTCGACTCCGACTTCCATCAACGCATCGCCAGCCATGCAGCCGCAGCGTCCACCCTCACAAACCGCGAACACAATGCATCCCCCGCGAACTGCTGCTGGTGCCGCACCTCCCCCGACCACAGCTTCCTCCTTACCATGGCCACTCCCGACCATGGCTAGTTCATCAACTACTTTCCCGAGTCCCACCCCTTCTGCCGCGACTATACCGACCGATACGCGCAGCAGCAGCAGCAACAACTATTACCGACCACGACCGACGCAGACTACCTCATACGGTGCCGCTGCCGCTGCCGCTTCGAATACACAGCGACCGACATCCTCACACGGCTCAACACAGCATCAGTATATGTATCGTCCAAACGGCACCGTCAGGAGGGATTCCGGGGCATGACAAGAATGGGACTTTGTGTTATGTGTTGTTTGTTTGTGTCTGTGTCTTGCCTTGTCTTGATTCACGACTCTCCGCCTGGCCGGCGGACGAGGGAATCCCTGCCCGGCCAGGCGAAAATGTACTCCATGGTAGACCTTCTACGCGCTGCGCGATGGCTTTTGTATTGCACAGGTGTACCAGCTGGGTCTGATGTCTGTTGGGTTGGCGTCCATGTTGCCGATCTTCCGCTGTGTTTTTATTCACATCCACGTTCGATGTCCATATGCGATCCCCTTTCTGTACGGAGATAGGTTATAGCGATTGGCATGGTCGAGGGTGCGGAACGGACTCTGGAAGGATGCGGACTATTAACTGCAGAGGTTATGAATTCACGTGTTTCAGTTCGTTTTCTTTGAGGTCCAAAATGGCTGAAAGCTGGTTTGCGTACAAATGCCACTCGACACCCAAGAGACGAACAAATGTGCGATCAGGATTGCGAGCAACATGAGTAACGTCGTGTTGCACGATGGCGTGTCGTACAAGGTCCGAGACTTTCGGACACGTTGTTTGGGCTCTCCCTCTATCCTCACTCTTCGGGATCTACACTTTCCATCTTTCCTCATCCACCGCTAGTACCGTGCTGCATGGCTCTGTAGTCAACATATCCACATATACGATGGGGGGCCCCTTCAACGCTCCGGAAGTGGTCTTGGATGGTTTCAAGGAACGCGCCGAGTGTCTTGCTGTCCACGGTGCACATCGCTGCCATCTGCAACCCCGTATCTAAACCTGACAAGGAGATTAGCTGACAGACTATACATTGGAACTTCCACCGGAAACCTGCACGTATACGCCTTTGGGGAGACGTCAGGTCTGTATTCGCCTGATCATGAAAGGTTACTGAACTGGATCATAACGGCCAACCCAGACGCGCCTGTTGAACTCGTGGAGACAACGAAAGCATTATGTCGGAGGAGTATTGACCAGCTCGCGTACATTAAGGACGTGAATTCTTTGCTCGTCCTCTCCGGTGAGCCCTCATCCAGAGTGACTCGAGGGCGCAACTTGACAGATTCCGTGCTGTCCAGAGACGCAGCTCACTCTCCTTCCGTCCCCTGCCTTCGCGCCTCCCACCCCTCTCGTCAAGGCCAAGGGTGCCCTGTGCTTTGCGCTGAACACCGGGGTCGAGTACCACGACGGCGATGTTGCGGTTCCTTCAAGTCCAGGCACCCCAGGAAAGGGCAAGGGTGTTCCGGCAGTCGTCACGAAGCTCACTGTTGGGTGTAGACGGAAGATTGTGCTTTATTCGTGGAAGGATGGCGAACCTCAGGAACCGCAGGTGCGTCCTTGTTTCCCGGGCCCAAGCTACGTCGTTCACGGAGCGTAGGAAATCATTGGACTAGCCCATTCCCCAAGGGCAATCGCCTTCGTGAACGGAGACACCTTGTGTTGGGGACACACGCCCACGGATTACTGTGTCACTTCGTTGAAGACGTCCATTACCGTCGATGTCACCACCCCCATCGCTACCGTCACTTCCGGGAGCAGCATAAGTACCATTGGCATGGGTGCTTTCTCCGGACTTGGTGGCTACATGACATTGGGCCTGGGAGTCAAGGCGAAGCCAAATGTCTCAAACGTAAACGCTAATGAGGCGCTCATCGCGAAGGATAGTGAGTACCATTCCTCGTGCGCTGTGAAACGATATTCTTATCCAGACTAGACAACGGTTTCCTGGTTGGAAGCGAAGGCAAGACTGTGAGGAGCGAATCGATTGACTGGCCAGCACCACCAGAGGAGATAGGCAAGTGAGCACCAATACGCTCTGCAAATCGGTGTGCTGAATGAGATACGTCAGCTCTCGTGAAGCCCTATGTCTTTGCAATTCTCCCTCCCGGAACAGTACCAACCTCGCAACTAGACAACGTCCCCGGAGTATCCGCATCTACATTTGTTGCCTCTCCGGTCATCGAGATTCGCTCAGCTATATCCCTGTCACCAGTCCAGACCATACCCTTTCCGCCTGGTCCCCTCACACCATTCGCCACTACTGCCACGCATACAATCCGCTTGTTGAGTCCCTCACCATCCGCCAAATCTCCCCTGTTTGTCATCAGCACACCCATTGATCGCACAGCAGCAACCAATAACGGAAGCGCAATATGGTGCTTCCGTATGAAGCCTTGGACCCAGCAGATCGACGAGCTCGTTGATGCTGGAGCCTATGCGCATGCTCTCTCATTACTTGAGTCGCTGGACTCAGCCCTTATCACTGACAAGGTAATTTGACGAACCCGTTACGTTTATTTATAGAGTTGCTGAACACGCCGACGCAGGAAGAGAGGCACAAGCAGATCCGCGCCCTTCAAGCAGTCGACCATTTCCGGCACACGAAGTACGACGAGGCGATCGACGCCTTCCTCGAACTCGACATCAACCCTGCCAAGGTTGTCGCGCTATATCCAGAAAGCATTGCAGGCCGGCTATCGGTTCCTCAAGATGAGTGGATACCTCTGTATGGTGGACCCAAGCCCAAGCAGCCAAAGCAGTCTTCGACGCCTCCAACAGCACACGCTTATGATGTCCAGAAGTCCGAGCAGGAAGGTGGACCAGCGAGCATGAGCTCCCTATCGCCACTACGTGGGACACCGCCCCAAGGCTCGATTCGAGGCGTGCTCAGGACTGGCCTAGAGGGACTGGTTTCTGCAGCGAAGGACGACGATACGGCGTCCATACGGAGCGTGCGTCGACCACCCAAACCTGGTATGAATCTCATCCCAATACCTTCGAAGACGCAGCTAAGATTCGCATATATGCGCCAGATAACTTCCACCGCTCCATCGAAACGCTCATGCGCTACCTCTCCGACCGCCGACCTAAGATCGCGGGTGCGCTCTCTGCATTCCATATTACGCCGACGCAGTCACACGAGATGCCACACTTGTCGACGACATCGAGGGAGGACCTGCTGAACCTTCCCAATGCCCCGCTTTCTGCTCTCACTCCGGAGGAACTCGTGCGGTTCGCGCAGATTGTTGACACAGCGCTGTTCAAGTCGTACTTGCTCGTCCGGCCTGGGCTACTTGGTCCGCTGTGCCGCGTTGGCTGGTGCGAGGTGTCAGAGGTCGAGGAGCTTCTGCGTGATCGCGAGGTGATCTGCTCCTAAACTCACTGATCAACGCGTCAGTAGTTGCTGATGCGGGATGTGCAGAAATACCAAGAGATGATCTCTTTGTACAATGGTAGGAAGATGCATGGCAAGGCATTGGATCTGCTTCGACAGTAACCATCCACCGTTTCGTCGTACGTCTTGCTTGCTGACACCTACACAGACTGAGCGAGAAGGAGGCGGACCCACGCGACAAGCTTATGTCCACGGTAAACTACCTTCAACGCCTCGGACCGGAGCATATGGATCAAATATTCGAACATTCGCGATGGGTCTTTGAACACGACCGCAACATTGCCTTCGAAGTACGTCCAGTAACCTCTGGCCTTCTCGAAGCAGCTCACGCGTGGAATAGATCTTCACGTCAGAGGAAGTGGAGCTGCCCAAGGAGTCCGTAACGGACTTCCTTGAACATCTTGATCCAGCAATCTGCGCCCGTTACATCGAGTTCCTCATCGCGGAGCGCGGAGAAACGTCTCAACAGTTCCACGATCGTCTTGCGGAGCTATACCTCCGTATGACTATCACAGCGAAGAAGCGTGGAGATGATGTTGCACGGAGAGCGACATACGAAAAGCTCCTCGAATTCATCGATACTACCGACCACTATTCGGCGGATCGCTTGTTTGCCTCGTTACCCTCCGAAGGTTCGCGTCTCCTCTACTCCGCTGAGATGTCTACATTGACAATCGTCCACATAGATCTCTTCGAGGCGAAGGCTATCCTGCTCGGTCGTCTCGGCCGTCACGACAGCGCACTCGAAGTCTACGTCTACCGCCTCCAGGACTTCCTCAAGGCCGAAGAGTACTGCAAGCGCATATACCGGCCCAACTCTCCCACCGCCAACGTCTTCCTCACCCTCCTCCGGATATACCTCCTCCCGAGCCCCTCCGCCCCACCCGCGGCGAATCTCCTCCCACCCGCTCTCGAGCTGATCAGCCGCCACAGTCCGCGACTGGATCCGGTCGCGACCTTGCAGCTCCTTCCGCCGCTCGTGACGGCGGAGGACGTCAGCGCGTTCTTGCTTGAAGCCCTCAGGGAGCCGCTGTTCGACACCCGCGTGGTGCGCAACATACGCAAGGCGCACGAAGAGCAAGTCGCGAGGAGTCTGATGGCCCTCCAGTCTAAACGCGTGCGGATCACCGAGAGCAGGATGTGAGTGCATTGCATATTGTCCTACCACACCACCCGATCGAGGCTTACTTATCGGTTCAACGCGACACAGCTGTCCGCAATGCCACAAACGCCTAGGCAGCAGCGTTATAGCTATTCATGCTCCTCAGTAGGTATTCGTCGTTTCTTCCAGGTTGATGATGCTGATGGGAACATTTTTAGTGGTGAGGTCACGCATTACCAGTGCCGAGAGGCGTTCTCCCGCAAGCTGAAGGAAAGTCGGACATGAGCAATAGCTACCATTCGTTTCTCGTTTTGTTCTGTTTGAATTATCCATCATACTGTTCATGACTAGGATATCAACCACCCACGCAAGATCCAGACTAGTTCCTCGGGAAACAATGCCGCATTCTCCGCTACAGTCAATCGAGAGCACTTATGGTAGCGACAGCATCTCCCTTGTCTCCCCTTCGCGCACGGTGACCGTTCACAGCCGCGGTTTCCGAGATCTGGTGACACTCGTCGTTAATCACACCACACTCACTCTGAACCCAACAAGTACAATTACATCATGACAGACGCTACATACTAATCGTACAAACACGAGTCGATCTAGACCACTACGTGTTTACTCAAGCTTCTTCACAAGGTTCATCTCCTGAACTCGCCCATGAGCCGCCATGAGCAATATTGGAAACGTCATGACGGTGAGCGCACCTGGTAGTTGGTAGACTTCCCCGTGTTATCGTTTTTGATGGTGTAACGAGTTTGCTGCATAGGATGGTGACCTGTGAGGGATGCCATGCGGTGTTACCAACTTGAAGACTTACCCCATCCTCAGTCTGGAAGACGTTCTCGATGACGCCGTGCGTGTGGGAGACGTTCTCACCGGCACCGCCGACGGCGCGGTACTCGACCTTGTCACCCTTCTGTAGGATCATGAGCGACGAGCTCAAACATACGAGATGGTGAGGGAAGCGCACGTTGTATGAGGCGGCGGGCATATTGTGTGCTGCAATAAACAGGAGGATGTTCGTGCGCAAGCGCAAGCGGTGATGTTGATTCTGGGGTCCGGGGCTATATATGCCAGGCTGCCGTGGTGAAATGCGGTCATCGATGTCGTCAATGTCGATGGGTAGACTCCTGAGGGAGCGTTACTCTACCTATCCAGGAATGAATGTTGGTGTCCCTGTTCGATGGCTGATCGACGTTGATCATAGTACAATAGGCATCCGTGACGCAACTTTCTGAATGCACGCCACCCGTTCAAGGATACTACCTGGCTCGTTGCCTGGCGACTAGGAACCCCTTAGCAAGCCAAAACATCTGTGGCCATGGGGTGCGTGCACTGACGGCCCGGCCCCCAACGCAACGTTAACCCCGTCCCCCCTCCCTCTTTATCCCCATGGCCGTGAGCTGCTGAACGTGAACCAAGATGCACTAGGTACCCTTAAAGCATACACGCCGAGCCTTCATGTCTTCCTCGTTGTCGTCATTCTGTCCACTTTCCTGTTTGGTGAGTCCTGCTTGCATTTGTCGTGTAAGGAGTCCTCATCTGGCTGTAGGAGTCCTGACAGTGCTTTCCACGATGTCTACATACTTCCTCTTGTGAGTGTTTCTTCTCCCGGGCCGCGGCATTTTTGGCATTTGCTGACATCCGAGCGTAGTCGGAACGGTCCACGATGCCGTGCCGTCATCCTGCTACTAGCCAGTACCTTGATGCTTTATGCCTCGACGGCCGCTTACTGGGCCTCCATTATCGCCAATGCCTTCAGCGCGAATCTTCTGCTGGAAGACGCCGCAGGGGGTCTTCTCGACCCTTCGTATTCGTCGCAAGTCGCCCGCTACCACTCGCGCGTTCTGACGCAATCAAGCGTCGCGACCACCAGCCTCGCTGTAAACGTAAGGTGATTTCATGACCATCGTTTTGTAGTTTGGATCTTCCCTTAGGTCGCAGATGGTCCTGGGTGACGCTATTGTGTGCTGGCGCGCATATGTCCTGTGGCGTACTCGGTCCGTCCTCGGCCTCGGGTGTGTGTTGGTAGCAGTTGCGTTTGGTCAGGCTTTTATGCTATTCTGGCAGTTGCGAGGTATGCTGATGTAGCTCATTTACAGCGCTGTGCATCGTAGGAGTTGTCCGCAATGGTTTCAGTCCGGAGCCGCATCCTACGCTTGGCCTACTCTAATACTCGGACACGCTGGGAGCGATCTTTGCGTTTGTGTCCCTCCTGACGAACATTTTGGCCACAGCCCTTATTGTAGTCAAGGCTTGGTATACTGTAGGAGGCATAGACAGCTCCAGCCTCCTGCTTATGTTCATCGGAAAGGGTAGCAGCACGGAAGTCATGCGAGCTTTCATCATTTTAGTCGAATCGGGCACGTTCTACAGCGTGCTCTGGGTTCGTGCGCCCTCCAATAGTGCGTCACCGCATGTACAACGCTGACGAGTTTCATCTAGATCGTAGTCACGATGTACCAAGCACTCTCGTTAAAGTACCCGGATAACGGCTTCGTAGTCCGCTTTTCGTTCTTCGTGTATGGTTGCCTGACGCCTGTTATCGTACGTCCACTTCTCCCAATACTCACAGCGTCTAGAAATAGGGACGAGCGTTCTACAGCCTGAGGCTATATATCCCACGTCGATCATCTTCCTCATCGCGCTCAACCGCTCTCATCTCCAGGCGCGGCTAGAGTAGTCACCGCGTAATGTTTGACAGGTGCTGTAATTGCCATTGTGGATGTGCTTATATTTCACACCGAGAATTGACATGATAGTATTTGGCCACCAGTATGTGGTGCTGTCAGTGCGAGTCGGAGCTGCTCCCACAATCCTCGAGGAGTCACCGGAGATCCCGTCTGCACACCTTTCTCAAATCTTCCTCTCCTATTTGGTGCCCAGTCTTGTTGTGCACAAATCAACCTGCTTATTCCACGGTGCGTGTTAAACCGGGTTCAGATGCATGTTCGATCACAGGATGTATGTCTAGTCCGACATCCAAGTGGTGGAACGGTCCCTGAGCAGTGCTCTTACTGATGTCCGTTTCTACTTTGGCAGAGTATAACATCCAAGCGGGAACCAACATAAATACCAAGAGTGACAATGAGGATGACTCGGAGAGTTGCAACTTGCAGTCCGGCCACTAGCAGTCCCAGCGCCGTATCATGTTTGCGTCCAATGCCCGAGAGCGTCGGCGTGGGCTCGTGTGTGTTAGTCATACTTGCGTCGGTCGCTTCACTCCTCTCTTCTTCTTTCCATGATCAGAGACGTAGAAAGTAACGCTAGCCAGGCCAGGGATCCGGATTGGATGTGGATGATGGTGAGCGCTGACTATTGTAAGCGGGTAGCATACATTATATTTTGGGTCTAAGAGGATCAAGTCACTTTGCCGGAGTGGTTAACGGGATCGCCTGCTATTCATAGCTGTCAGCGGTTGGGCTTTGCCCGCGAGTGTTCGAATCGCTCAGGTGACGCTTTTTGCTCCCGCCCGATGGCCAAGGCGTCAAATGGGCGGCCCATAGTGCCGACATGATTCGGTGACGAGCCGCCGACCGCGCACGTCGTTTTCCTTTCCGGTGCTCTCACCCACTCAACGACCATGTCTGAACACCTCAGCAGCGAGGAGGAGGATCTCCTTCAGGTATTTCTTTATTCTCTACGAGCCCTTAAAACGATACTAAGCCGGGGAATACGTAGTCCGCGCTCTCTACTGCCTTCACACCGGCCTCATTACCCCGCCAGTCGGCTGCTCCTCAACAGGCTCCTGAACCCGCCTCCCAGCCTGCTCCCGCCCCGGAGCCCGTCGCACAGGCAGAGCCGGACCCTGCCGCCCAGCCGGAATCCGCAGAAGATGTCTGGAAAGAGGAGTACGAGGCGCATGTCACGGAATGGCGTAGGCGGTCAGCAGAGCAGCGCCAGAAGGCCGAGGAAACGCGCGCAGAGTGGGAGGCCGTCCGCGAGCAGCAGCGCAAGGAGGGGAAGCTGCGGCAGAGCGTCCTGAGTGAATCCGCCCACAGCACCAGTGGGTGGGAGAAGCTGTCTGCGGGCAGCGCCGCCGCGTCGGTCGCGGCTCCCCCGAAGTCACCAGGCCCTGCCGACGTGAGGGACCTGGTAAGTGGGGAAGGTCAGGGCAGGCGCTCAGAAGAGCTTCCTGAGGTGCGTGTCAGCTATAAGTCCACTCCTGCATGAGGCGCGCCGGGTGTTGATTGAGACTCTGTACACGCGTGTGGCACGCAGTCCGTGTTGCCCGGCGCACCCGGGACGTCCACGTCTACACCTCCAGAACACGAAGACGAGCACGAGCACGAGCACGAGCTGCCGCCATCTCATCCCGCATCCGAGCCGGAATCGAAGCAGGACAAGTGGGACTCCATGACGTCCTCCATGACGACCTCGTCCTTCCCGTCCATGTCCTTCCCGTCCGACCCGCACTCGCCCATCTCGTCCGCGCCGCGCACCCTGCCCCCGCCCCACGTGCATAGCGGCCACCCCCACGCGTCCGCGCATCTACACCCCCACGAGCACGGGCACCATCATCACCGCCACCATCCACCGGAGGAGCCGCGGACGGCGACGCTCTCCGTGTTCGACTCGTCGCTGAGCACGAAGACGCGTGCACTCGCGCTGTTCTCGAGCGTCGCGATCAACGTGCTGCTACCGTTCGTGAACGGGGTCATGCTTGGCTTCGGGGAGATTTTCGCGAAGAACGTCATCGTGCAGTGGCTGGGCTGGAAGGTCCCTGGGACAGCGACCGCAGCGAGTTCGAAGGGGCCCGGTAGGACCGCACTGGGGAGGAAATAGAAGTTCACTCATATAGGATACACATGACCTACATGCTGCTAATTGTCACATGTTGCCCGCGGGGCTTCACGCGCCGCTTGTTTATGGCCATAGGTCGTTATGGCATGTCAGCTCTAGAGCGCAGCCTGCAGGCGAAATGGTTGGATATTGTCTAATCATATATCCACATCCAAGATTATAGCACTACATCAGCCCATTCAATACACCCTGTACGACCTCTTCTTGTCTCGCAAGCCATAGGCCAAACGCAGGAGTCCGTAGCCAACGTTCGTAGAACTCACGTTGCTTCGAGTTACTCTTGAACGGCAACGGCGAGCCGTGCGTCTTGAGCGACGAGAAGAATGCGGCGTCGTGAAACGGTTTGAGCCTGGCTGAGACGGGGAGGGGTGAGCGAGATTCGGTTGGGGTCGGGATGAGCGTCTGAAGATATCGCTGGAGGGGGACGAGGAGCGCAGTGGTACGGGCTGTGAAGTGCTGACGGAGTGTCTCAGATGCTTCACATTCTGTGGGTGAGGAAAGTTCAGTTCCTCATTGAAGTTAACGTTCATGATCAAAGGGAAGACGCACTAGCTTGTTCTGAACCCCGACAAGCCGCCTCCAGCTGCCTCAGCAATGTATGATCTCGGGACGTGTAGCGCTTGTGGGTTGACCTCCAACCGGGTATCGGGCCAACCACTACGGGGCTATTTGGACTATTCTTCTTCTCCTGGGTGCTGTAAGTAGGGGGCGAGTCGTTTAGTCAGTGCGCACCCGATACCAACATCAAGACTCACGTCTCTGGTCGACCTAAACTCAACATGTTGGGCCAATGTTTGCATGCCTTGTCAAAGAATGGATTGGTTATACCCACAAGTAAGCCTGCCTGTGGTGGCCGCGGGTTAACCAAAGCTGTATGGTCCGTGTCGTGTATTGTGAAGAACGGTCGGAAGTCTCCAGAGAGAGGTATCTGTACAGGAACATCAGTAATTTGCCAAGTGGGGTTTCAGCGATCACGCAAACTCACCGGACGCAAAAGATCCCGAAGCCACCATACTGCTCTGCTAGTCGTGACGGGTGAAGGGCCAAACACAAGAATGGGCTCGCTTAGTACCAAACATTCCCATATTGACCACAGATCTGAGATGACCGCCCGGAAGTGGTCCAGTATTGGAGGATCCGAAGGGCATATCGACGCCAGTATCTGCAGAGCCTGTAAGCGACTGAGCCTTTAGAAGTTGTTGATCACGGAGCTCACTTGGATATCCGTCTCGATCGTGCGACCTGGTGTGAGCGTAGACATAGACTGTTGTGTCTCGATAGCCTCGGGAAGTTCCACATGAATCACCGTCCCAAGGAATCCTAGTTCCAATGTTGTTCCGGGTATTGGGTCCGACCTTCTTTTCCGTGTACATCAGGAATGCTATCCACAGGTTTGAAAAAATCGCGGGTTTTTTCACGTACCAATTAGCGACATTATGGCATGCCGCTTCGAGCATAGGCCCACCATGGCTCATAAAAGCGGGCGCAAGTTTAGAAACAAGGGTATAAAACAACGAGGGGTATGCAAGATGTGATAGAATCACTATTGAAGTCTGTACATGGGTCAGCCTGGAGCTGGAAGTTCTGATGCACGAAGAGAACTAACCTGTTGGTATCCACGCTTGGATGCACCGTCCTTCGTGCGGGTGAAGCATGAAAAGCCGTATATGAAGCCGTCCACGGTATTCGGGCGGACAGCATCTGGGTCCCAGTCCTCCGCATCCACCGGCCCGCGCATTCGTATTCGGAAGGAGTGCGTCTGTGAGCCCTCTTCAAACTGTGATGAGTCTGGGAACGAGGAAAATGCGCTGCAATGTGGAGGAGCTCAATTTAGACTGTGTCGTAAGCACAAGCATAGCCGGCCTACTGACATATTCTGGGCCTCTGCATGCGTTAACCTGAGCGGCGGATATATGCTCGTGATCTTCGGACCGACCTCAAGGTCAAAGTTCACTGCAAGTCCAGTCGACGCGACCTCAGACAAATATGTCTGGCGTAGACCGGATACCGACTCACCAGTAATCAAACTCAGGATCCACCTCCGAAGCTTGGCAATCTTCTCCGTGCCCATCAAGAGCCCGTCCAAGCTCAGCTGCGTCCTATGCATTCGCCTCGGCAGCATCGAGAGGGTTTTCGAGCGCGATACCCGCCTCCGGGGGGGCACCGTGGGGCTGTCGTCGCTCACCTCAGGCAGCGCATTCTCCGGGAGGTCGGGGGAGGAGGACGACTTGAGCTGCCCGTTGATCATGCTCGGACTCGACGTAATTCCCAAGCCTAATGAAGGTTGACTTCCTGCGCTACCGGGGATATATCCGAGGGTCCGTGGACGGAGGTTGGGTGTCGGTGACTGGGACAACGAGAGGTTCGTGAGCCCGATGTCAGCCTCGGAGAAGTCGTCCTCTATCGTCGTCGGTGCGGCATGGGCGGAAGATGTCATTGGGCTACCACCAGCTGCAAAGGTACTATGGACGAGAGCAGCACTGCCAGCAGGATGGGAATGTGACGATGCGGATAGTGAGATGAGAGGGGAGGAGGTACTGAGGAGGTGTGTCCTGCGCCTCACACGTGCAGTACGCGACGCGTCCTGCATTCCTTCGTCTCCATCAAGTCACCATGACCATATCTCTGCTTCTGCCGTCATCTCATCCCCGCTCAAGCCCCTCGTTACTTACCTTCACTTCAAACGTGCACTCTCGTCTATTGGACTCCACGAAAACGCCCGTCGCCCGTCTCGTGTTGCAGGATGCCGGGAGCGAACTACATGGGAGGGAAGAGGTGCGCCGCCCCGCGAAACTGCTTCTACCTACCGCGTCACCGATCTCATGATCCTCGCACAACCGACACCCTGTCACGGACGCGTCCCATGCTCGTCCATAACGTTCTCATACCGATAGGAACGCCGCACGCGCGCGGACCAAGGACGCAGAAGGCAAAGTGCAACGATCCCACTTCGGCAAGAAACGCTTCGAGGTCCTCCGGACAGGCTTGAGCAAAGGCGGGGCTGCGCGAGAGGTTCAGAGAGAGCCACCAGAGATATCCCTGGCGCATGCAAGGAGAGCACAGAATGGGCTGAGGGATGAACACGAGTGGGAAAGGAATTGGACCGGACTGCGGTCTCCATCAACCAGCCCGGTTTTGCTTCTGCGATCACCTCCAGTGAATACCGCCTCTGGCCGTCCCAAGATATTGACAGTGCTCGATGCGGATGACCGTACGTGCCTTTATGCGTACTATTCGTTCTGACTGCGACGGTCTCTCGCCAGCTTCAGTGCGGCGTGCCCAAGTCAAGAAGATACTCCAGATTCCGGATTTGCTCGGGCTATCCAAGACCAAAGGACAAGCAACGAGTCGCAAAGTCGTGAGGGATGAATCCTGGACCCCTCACAAGCCTGTTCAAAGGCAGAGATCGTCTTTCAACAGGGTGAGCGCTGCTTTTTCACCACAATGGCCTATGGGTATATTAATGACTGTATGCCATGTAGCACGTCTCTTTGAAGAGTCCTAGCGTCGAAGGCACCCCCTCCCTTAGGATGGATCCCAGCCATTTTCAACGGACTCCCTCCTCTCGGTCAAGATTGCGAGAACGCGCCATCGTATCCTCGCCCGTGCATTCGTCGCATCTGTCTTCTCATGGGGCTGAGTCTGCCTTCGTCCCTATGTTCCTAGACAGCAGCCCCCCACCATATACCGATGACTCTGTTTACGCCGAGTTTTGGCCTGATCCCTACCACGACTGTGAGCCAACGCGGGTTCCGTTCTACCCTCAGTCCGCCAACACAAACCAGCGACACTCACACGTCTCCTCTGTAGGTGGAAGGGCGGCGTCTCTGTCACCCACGATTTTGTCCCGATCCAGCAGCCTTGGGACGCTTCCCCAATTCGCGACGTTGTCTCGGACTCCATCTCGAGGATCATCACATCCCTCAGCCAGTCCATCGCACCTTGGACTACCTCCTCTTGTTGAAGCTCAGTTCATCTCCGATATGCCCAGCCCTAGATTTACCCCAGAGCCCGTGGAACCTATGCAGCTATCTCCGTCGGATACATCTGGATTTTCTTGGTCTGAGGAGCTGGCCTCTCATAGTTCTTTTGGCTCTCCAGACGTCCCACAAGCCAGCTTCTCCCTGTCCCCTCCCAGACTCGTCGATGCTGAAGAGGGAGTACATTATGATGAATGCCCCTCGGATGCACGATACATATCCACTGAACGCTCGGTTGGCTCCTCTCAAGATAGTTCTGATTCTGTCGACGATGCACCTGAGGATATCGTCTGTCCATCTGCAGAAGAGGGCACCGTCCAATGGGACTACGTCTGCTTGGAAGACGTCCTGGTTGGGCTATTTGAAGATGCAGACCCTTGGAATGCTTTGAGCCAACTCCTCGGCCTACCCTCGCCGCCGGTCGGACCGTCTGGTGCAATCGAGGACATCCTTGCTATTCTGGGCACATCTGATCGAAGAGGCGTTGGCTACACGTTACCTGGCAGCCCTCCTGGTTCAGCGAGCTTCCCAACTTCTCAAACGCTTGAAGAGGCCTATCGCGAAGATTCCGCTTCATGGGACTTTGCGAGCATTGTATCACCTATTGGGCCACCTCTCAGCGGAGGATACGGTCATCCTTCCGCTCGTCACCGAGCTCGGGAAGCGGAGGCCGAATTCTTTGGGTCTCACATGGCGGAGAGTATTCCGCCCCTCGGAAGCTATGCCCCTCCGCGATGTTCAGCAGACTCCAGGAGTCCATCGCCTCAACCGACGGACCGTCATGAAACTGTAATTCAGTTAAACCAAGTGAGTGATATGTCTTGCTGGTCCATCCGTCGTTGATGCTTTGACACCATCTTTTCAGACCGTAGAGTCTCCGAAAGCTTCGGGAAACGGAGGAGATTTCGCAAGCGAAGCTGTTGCAGGCAGGAGAAGCCGGTGTATTGCGTTCCATTTCGAGAGGGATGATGATTTAGGGCTTGTAGATGGACCGTCTCTATTTGACGATGAGGACCCTTGGTGTTCCGAAGGATGATATTCATATACTTCCAACTGTGTCGCTTTGGGTTTGTGATAAACGACAGAAACCGACTGGGACGAATGTCCGGCCTGTGATTGGCTGCCCCCGCAAACGGCCGCGTGAAGCGCCCGATCATCCATGCGCGTCTGCGTCCTCCGCGACTTTAAATTTGGAGGCATCCGGCCATCAGACCCGCCTCGCATGGAAGGGAAACACATGCCTCTCCTTCCCCGGACCACGACAAAAGCCCAGTCATCCGACCCAGTCACCCATTGCACTTTTTATCCATCTCGTCCTATTCGCCCCTGGCTCCCCCACTCTTCCGCGGCCCCGTGCTGTACCGCTAGCTGTTTTCACTGGTCTTTGCTTGCTGCTTGTACCACCTAGTAGCCATCATTGCTGAAGATGTCGAAGGAACTCAAGACATTTACTCGTGAGGAGGTCGGGAAGGTACATAGCAGATAGACTCCAGCTGTTGTGTTCTTGACTGAGTTCTATCAAACCGCTCACTAGCACAACAAGCCCAATGATCTTGTGAGTGGTGTCAAGCTCTCCAGAAGCCGCCCCTGGCGTTGCTGACCCGTAGTTCCAGTGGATCATCGTCGACGCAAAGGTCTATGATGTGACCAAATTCAAGGACCTCCACCCCGGTGGTATCTCCGTCTTCCACGAGGACGACATTGGTGCGTCTTCCTCATTTGCATACAGACAGCAAGGTTGCCGACTGTGTGCCTTCCAACAGCCGGCCAGGACGCGACCGAAGCCTTCTACGGCCTCCACCGCCACGAAGTGCTCCTCCGTCCCCAGTACCAGCGTCTGCAAATTGGTGTCCTCCAGGGCGAGAAGAGCGTCATCTACAGCCAGATCGCCGGCGAGCTGAGCAAGGTCCCCTACGCCGAGCCCCTCGGTCTTACCAAGGAGTACCACAGCCCTTACTACACGGAGGTAGGTCTCGCATACAACCGGCCGCCGACGGCGCTGATGCCGTGAACCTAGAGTCACAGGAAGTTCCAGCGCGTTATTCGCAAGTTCGTGGATGAGGTCGTCACCCCTGATGCTCTTGTGAGTGCTGGACTTGCATACCTTTGCGTGTTGTCTGAGCGCAGTGGCAGGCGAGGGAGGAGGATGGCAAACGGCCCAGTATCAGTGTCATCAAGCAAATGGCGTTAGTACCTACTCTTCGGTGTCGCGTGATACCGTGCTGATTGTGCCCTGAAGTGAACAGGGTATCCTCGCGATGAACATGGGTCCTGGCAAGCACTTGAAGGGCCGCACGCTACTTGGTGGTGTCATCAAGCCTGAGGAGGTACGGCAACCATCCTACTCACATCCTTTGATCATTGCGCTAACACCTGGGATGCTATAGTTCGACCGCTTCCACGAACTCATCCTCATGCAGGAGGGTACCCGTCCCGCTATGCGTGGCTACCGTGACGGCCAGAACTCCGGTGCTACCATTGGTCTTCCCCCCGTGATCCACTTCGGCCGCCCCGAGCTCCGGGACCGCATCGTCCAGGAGGTCCTCGGTGGTGAGAAGTTCATCTCACTGGCCATCTCGGAAGCGTTCGCCGGTTCCGACGTCGCCGGATTGAGAACCACCGCGACGAAGACCCCGGATGGCAAGCACTGGATCATCGACGGTACCAAGAAGTGGATCACAAACGGCACGTTCTCCGACTACTTCACCGTCGGCTGCAAGACCGACAAGGGCCTCACCGTCATCCTCGTCGAGCGCCAGGAGGGCGTGGAGACCAAGGCTATCAAGACTTCGTACTCGTCCACTGCCGGGACGGCCTACATCACGTTCGAGGACGTGAAGGTGCCGGTGGAGAACACGCTCGGACCCGAAGGTGGAGGAATCTTCGTCATCCTCTCGAACTTCAACCACGAGCGGTGGGCGATGTGCTGCGGAGGCACGCGCAACATGCGGATCATCGTCGAGGAGTGCCTGAAGTGGGTGAGCCAGCGGAAGGCGTTTGGGAAGCCGCTGCACGCGCAACCGGTCATCCGCGCGAAGCTGGCGGACATGATCGCGAAGTGCGAGGCCACCCAGCATTGGCTGGAGAGCATTACGTTCCAGATGGAGCACATGGACTACAAGCAGCAGGCGCAGCTGCTCGCCGGGTGAGTGGCACGTCCGGGGCCCTTCGCGCCCCAACACGGGGCGCGGGAGAAGGCGCGAAGAGTAACGGCTGACGCGCTGCGGACCAAACAGACCCATGGCGCTCCTAAAGATGTTCATCACGCGCTGCCAGCAGGATATTGCGCGGGACGCCGTGCAGATTTTCGGTGGTCGTGGTATTACGAGGACGGGTATGGGTAGGCTCATCGAGCACGTATGTGGTTTGCGCTTCTGTCCGCGTTGCTTCCGCACGCTAACGACCCGCCGGTCGCTATGCAGTTCCACAGAACCGTGCCATTTGACGCCATCCTCGGCGGAGGTGAGTAGGTTTTGTGGCAGACGATCGATATAGTTTGCTGACGCCAACCGTGCGCTTGTTTTGTATAGCGGAGGACGTCCTGGGAGACCTAGGTGTGCGCCAGGCGATCAAGGGGATGCCGAAGAACGCTAAACTATAGTGACGGGGACCACGGATCGCCGGTTTAACTGCGGTAGACGTTACCCTGTTCGCAAATTATTGTACAGCAATGTATACTTATTACCTCGTGCATTATTGGACACTCTCACCGTACATAGCTGACCCGTCGTCGGACTCGTTCCGGAGCCCGGTAGACCGGAATGCGGGCGTTGTTTGAGTTGGACGCAGGTGAGATTGGGTCGGATCTCGTGGCACCGGACTGGGCCTGTTCTGGAGAGACACAGGAACGCGCAGAGAAGCAGGACAGGCTTCCACTGACGCTGCGTGGCTTCAAGTTCCCTCGAGGGAGCACAACGGAACAGCCATCGGTGCTAAGTCAGCATATTAGACGCCAAAGATGCCCACCAAGGGGCACGCGACCCGCGCTTATTTGAGTCGTTTTGTCGAGCATCCCGCTTCGGCTGGTCCTTTTCCTCCAACCACCACCTCCCCCAGCATTCCCGACCTCTTCTCCCCACTCCCAGCATTCTCCCAACCTCCTGTACGCGTCGCCACCCTCGACTTGGCGCGCGCTTTTGCACTCTCCCCTGTGAACTTGTATTCGTGGGTGTTGGTAGAGGCTAGAGCGTTCTGTCTCACACAGCACACCTGTAACAATACTTGTAAGAATCTGTCATCTGCTTGGTACATCTGTCTCGTCCTCTGTATTCGTGTATCTGACCAGCTCCCCGTTCCTGTTGCATCTTGCTGCCTGTTACCCTTCAGTACACACACCGCCTGTCATTTTACACCACACTGCACCAGAACGAAGAATTTTGTTCTGCCCCAATTACCTTGTCGGCTGCTTCACCTCCAGACAGGATCAACCTCTGTAGCCGCAACGGCAATCGTATCAGCAACAACACACACGGGCATACACTAAGTCAGGATCAGGCTCGCAAACATGGCCCCAGCAGATGACGACTTCGACATTTACGGCGAGGACGAGGGTTTCAACACTGTCAAAGTAGACGATGAGGTGAGTTCCCCAGCTATTGCTTCTTCCTCCCGGTGGTGATCGAGGTTGGAATGGCACGTGCGGCTGACTCGCGGTTCTCCACGTCTATCAGAACCAAGATGATTTTCAGCTAGAGGAGGAAGAAAAGTCCCTAGCAGAAGCCGCCACTCACTCCCCCGTCGTGGGCGAGAAGCGGCTGCGGGACGAAGACGAGTCCGAGCAACAGCGCGATGCCCGGAACGGCGGCGGGGGCGTATCAGGCATCAAGTCGGAGACCTCGCCCCCACCTGGCCAGAACGGCAACGGCGCATTTAGCGGCCAGGCGAACGGCGGTAACCCAAACGCTACTGGGTCCGGGGTGGTAGGCGCGGCGGGCGCTGGAGCGGGGCAGCACGACGCGCTTTACATTGGGGATCTGCAATGGGTCTGTACCCTTTCTATGCTCCTTTCTAGCCATGTATGCTGTATTTCTGAGACGATCTCTATATGTGACGCACGCCATCCCGTGCCGTTGTGCTGCGGTCTTATTTCTTTTCACAGTGGACGACTGATGAGGATCTGCGGCAAGTCGCGCAGAACTTGGGGGTCAACATTGACCACAAGGACATCACGTTCTCGGAGCATAAGGTGAACGGGAAGAGCAAAGGGTAAGTTTGCGGAGTCGTTTGAGTGGCTGTATGCGCGATTTTGTGAGGTTGATTAATGTTGTGTATGTAGTGTCGCATATCTCGAATGCCACGGCCCAGACAACGCCACGGTTCTCAAGAACTGGTTCGACAACAAGTTCGTCATTTTCTCTTACCTGTACATTGTTGCCTCGCCACTAACCACACCATGCGCCATAGCGACTTCCAAAATCGACGCGCCTCCGCAAACTACACAACGTCTGTGAACGGGAACCCCTTCCGGACCCTCCCCAAAGGTACGTCAAGCCCCTTCCCCACTCTACACAAACCATCCCCTGTTCCCGTTTTCAAACACGTCCAACGTGATGGTAACGCGAAACGCCGACGAACAGAACCTCCTCCGCGCGAACAGCGGCAACAGCACCAGGTGCAAGGTGGCGGCAACATCGGCCGCGGTGGCGGAAACTTCCGCGGCGGTATGGGCGGCAACGTCAGCGGTGGCGGCGGCGGCGGCGGCATGAACACCATGATGAACCAGCCCATGCGCGGCGGTATGATGGGCGGCGGCATGCGCGGAGGGATGGGCAACATGATGGGCAACCTCGGCATGGGCGGATTCGGCATGGGCGGATTCGTCGGGGGCAACATGGGTGGCGGCGGCGGCGGGTTCGCTGGGGGGCGGGGAGGCATGATCCCGCAGGGCCCCAGGGGCGGTGGGATGATGGGCGGAGGAGGAGGGAATTTCGTTGGGGGGCGGGGAGGGGGCATGATGGGCGGAATGGGTACGGCAGCTTGAGTTTCTGTCTCGCGCTACGGACGTGGATTGTTGACTCGCGCCTTCTCTTCCTTTCTGTGGCTGCTTTTTCTTGTAGGGATGGGCATGATGCCCATGGGCGGTCGTGGCGGCTTCACGGGCGTCCAAGGACACTTCAACCCCGCGTTCATGGGCGCGGGTGGCGGCGGAGGCGGCCAGTTTGGGCAGGACGGTCCGCGGAAGAGATTCAAGATGGAGGAGAGCGGATGATTGCGCACACGGAGCAGGCGTACTGCGTCTGTTTGTCGGTGCCACTGTCAGTCTCGCTGTGCGCTCCCATCGTTCTGGACTGCACGTACGGTACGCAATATCCCTACTGTACGACTTCCCACCAGGCCTTTGTCTACCTAGCCCCGCCTAATTTGCCATACAGCACCACCTAAATCGACCTAAATACTGAGCCACGCCGCGCGAACGTCCCTCGCCATCGTATTATTCGCCCCTTGCACTTCGTTTGTCTCTCCGTCGCGCTCACATTGTCTTGCTATCGTCATGTCGTCGTTCATGTAGTATACGCCTACTATCGGAATCGGATCCCCAACGTATTCCACCCCGTTCCTCGATCATGCATATGGGCGTACCGGGAAGGCTAGCGCTGCGACGATTCTGCTCGGACGGGTGAGTCTCGGACCTATATGATGTCGTCATGCGGATCGTCATGCGCCTTATCGCGGTTCTCTTTGTCGCAGCGCTCGGTGGGAACACTGTTTGAGGTCCGAAAAATACTAATGTATGGTATACCATGGACCATGGTAAGTAGATCTTCGGGGCGTTTTCACCACGTCTCACATGTACATGTGGTCGTGTGATCAATGCCGGCGCTGAGAAGTTGTGTCTGGACAACCATAAAGTAATGGTGCTGGAACCATACAAAGTGGGAAGGGCATGATGGACACAAAAGCTGAGTACTGAGTGCTCATATGGGTGTGTGTTGTACAAAGGTGGTTTCGAATTGCATGGTGCCTTTCCAGTACAAAGAAGTCGCCACCGTCGCCAAACGTGGAGGGAAGGTGGCAGTGTCCAAATAGAGCCAAACAGGCCTCGTGCCAGGACGGCAGCCCCAGCTTCAAGAGGCAGGCATCCATCCATCCGTCTTGCTTCTTTCCTCCACCTCAGGCTGTGTACGTGCCCTAGACCTCTTGTCCCCCATCTCCACCGCTCAGCCCCCTCTGCGAGCTTGCTGTCTCAGCGACTCAGAAGCTGCCCGCCATGACTAGCTGGCAGACTCTCATGGCCATTGGTGCCACCCATACCCGGCGGACGGAGGAGGCTGTCCAGTCCCAGCTCGCGGAGCGGCAGCGGCGGGAGGCCCAGAGACGCAAGGAGATCGAGGAGAAGGACAAGAAGGACCGGGAGCTCGAGGCCAAGCTCCGCCTGAAGCGCCTCGAGGAGCAGAAGCGGGAGCAGGAGAGAGCCGAGCGCCTCGAGCGAGAACGGCAGGCGAAGGAGCGCGAAATGCAGCGGAGACAAGAGCAGGAGCGCGATGCGCTGCTCTATGGGCCGAAGAAGGCGAAGGACAAGCATGGCTACCCCGTCTCGGGGGCGGGCAAGCGCACACACTCGTCGGTGTCGGACAACGACGAGCCGGGGCCGTCCAATGTTCTCACGCGCGAGGAGAAGCGGCAGCGGGCGCTGGAGAGGGAACTCGGCATGGGCAGGGGCTCGGGCAAGCGGACGTCGGGCGGGAGTGCGTACAGGAAACCGGGCAGGCGACTGCCTGGGGGTGCCGTCGACAGTGTCACGACGAACTCTGCGTCGTCCTCGCAGGGTTCCCCGAGCAAGGCGCAGTCGACCCGAGACCGTCTCAAGGCGGAGCCGGCGATGCTCATCAAATTGAACACGAACAAACGGGACACAAGGACCATCGATGAGATCATGACCGACCGCGCAAAGATGCGGCAGGGCAAGGTTCTCGATGGCGAGTCCGCCAAGGAGTTCAACGATTGGTTTGGGAAGGCGAAGAAAGACCCTCCGAAGAAGGCGTCGGCCCCCGCCGCATCTTCCTCCACCTCTCGTGCCAATACGCCAGCTGTCGCTGGGAGCGGCTCGGCGTCGCCCCGCCCTGTTTTCTCTGCACCACCGAAATCCATCTCGAAGTCCACTCCTGCTTCTAAATCCAGTGCCGCAGCATCGGCGAAGGTCGGCAGTGCGTCAAGGCCTCCCGTTTCCAAAGTAGCAAGCGCCAAACCTGCGGCAAGCGGCTCTCGCACTCCTACTTTCCCCAAGACGTCTTCGTCGATCTCTGCGAGCCGCTCGATCCCGAAGAAACGACGTTCGCCATCGCTCAGCGCCTCCCCGCCTCCTGCGAAGCGGCGTCCTGCCCCTGGCGGATCTCGACATGACGAGGATGATATCAGCAGCCAGATCTGGAAGTTGTTCGGGAAGGACCGCTCTTCGTACATCGAGCGAGACGTTGTCAGCGACGACGAGGACATGGAGGCGGATGTGTTTGATGTCGAGCGGGAGGAGTTGCGCAGGTCAGTCTTGCTTGCCTCCCAACTTGTGGAAACCTGCGTTCACACCATGAGACGACTCGTCGCAGCACCCGGATTGCCAAGAAAGAGGACGAGCTTGCCCTGCAAGAGGAGAAGCGCCGCGAGGATGAGAAGAAGCGGAAGCGGAAGGAGAAGGAGAAGCGCGGCAACTACTGAACGCCGGGCCACTGTCACTACCAGTGGGTATTCCGGACTCTACTGGTGGTACGCTAATCGAAGGACTTGTACCCACGTCGACTTATCTCCCTACGTATGTTACGTGCCACGTTATGACGCGCTTCTTCCAACTACCCCGTCGAATTGGTAATCCCTCACCATTGGCCTCTATACATCCATGCAACAATGTATCGCGAATCGTGCTCATCGTCGTCCCTGTCCCCCGTTTTCTCGATCCGTCCAAGTTCCCTCGCTGCTGATTACATGCATACGTTATACACCGCATCCTGATTCCTAGGTTCCAAACGCACGCATCACTGTAGACGTTAGGCATTACATTCATACAGACATCTATCGCGCTTGTACAGAGTTGTACTCTAATATGATATCGTTTTGTTCCGTCTTGGTTGACACTGACAGCGCTCTTCGCAGATCGTTGCGGGGCAGGGCTGTGTCGGACTCCCACCTGGCTGTTGCTGTATTTTGCCGCACTACACAACCACCGGTGGTATACCCAGCGTTGGTGTTTGGGATTCGCTCTGTGGGCCTGGGCCACTTGTGTCTCGGGAAGCAACCCTGGAGGAGAATCATCTCCGTCTGTAGTCAAAGACTCCATAAACACTGGAGAGATGATCATGTTGGAGCAGCTTCGATGACCGCCTTCTGTCCGGCCCTCCGGCGAGTTCGAATCTTTGAGGGTCCGGGTGGCATTTATACATAATTGGCCTCATCCCACAGCGGTCTTGTACTAGCAAGTGGGCGGACGTATCTGTTTCGACTTGTAGAGATAGAGATGGAGCGTTACTTGATGCGGGCTGAGGCTTCGGCGAGGTGGTGAGATGAAGATAGAGAGTGCTGGCAATATGTCGTTCGCGAGAAAGCTGTGTCGAGCGCGCCGGTTCTCTGAAACGATGCCAGTGACCGACTGTGGCTAGCGCGTAGAGATTGATTGATGACGACCATTGACCATGGCTCTGACATTACTTCAATACTTAACTCCAGCTCTTGTTTCCGACCCGTTCCACTCTCTTCTTCCGCCAGCCGTCTGTCCCATCGCTTGACAGTCGTTCCACACCCACAAGTTCTCCTCCTGGGACCCTCATCCTCAGCCTCGCTGCTCATTTCCGACTCGGAGACCACAGCGGCGAATAGTCCCCATCCTCGGCTCTATATCAGTTACTGGCCATTGCTTCACTCGCTCTGCCTTGACCTCGACCAGCAGTCCTTCGACAAGGCTATTTAACGTCCTCTCCCACTCGGCAATGCTCCATTAGACTTGTCTTCCTCAGTAGTCACTCCAGATGGTCAAGATCGGGCCGTCTTTCTACCGGCGTCGCTCCGAAACGCCTCAGAGCCTCTCTACGCCCGCGCCGCTGAAGCGTGCCCTCCTCATCGGAATCAACTACACCCATGCAGATCCGAAGTCGGATTACCCCCTCTTGCGTCGAGCCCAGGACGACACCAAGGATTTCAGGGCCCTCCTCATCAGTGCGTACTTCAGGTTTTTGCCCTGTTGGTTTGTTATCTGAACGTTGGTGCATAGGCAAGTATGAGTACCTGCCGGAGAACATCGTTATGATGCTCGACAACGAGAGCGTTGGTGTAGCTCTCCAACCAACCCGAGCCAACATCGTGAGTGCGTTCCCCATGCCATCCCCACATCTGTATCGACAAGCCAACGTCCTACCTTTCATAGTTAGGGCAAATCCGGAAACTGGTGGACGGTGCACAAAGCGGAAGTCGTTTCGTCTTCTTCTGTACGTCCGTTCGTCCCTCCTCTGCGTCCTCTCTACCCTGTATTCTCCTTTGCCCCAGCCATGTGGTATGATGGCTGATATTAGTTGCTATAGATTCTGGGCACTCTGGTCAAGTAGAAGTAGAAGAACAAGATCCCAACAAGCAGGAGGAGGACGATGGGTTTGACGAGTGTAAGTGTGCTGTCTCGGGATATCTGGAAAGATCCTGAGGCTCTGACGGCCTGTCGTGTGTGTCTTGACGCAGTCATAGTTCCCGTCGATCATCACGAGATCCGTCTGCACCTGACACAGGACGAGACGGGACGCGTGCCTTATCGGAGGGAAATGGAGAAGCGCATGATCATCGACAACAAGCTTCGCAAGATACTCGTGGAACCCCTGCAAGTCGGCGCGCATCTCACCGCGATCTTCGATTCGTGCCATTCGGGGACCCTGCTCGATCTCGACCATTATCTGTGCAACAACATCTACAACCCCCGGACCATCCAGGGTTACCGTAGGTACAAGACCCTGTGGCAGGGCGTTCATCGAAAGGATGGGCAGCGTGAGTACTTATATCGCGTACAGGATAGGCTCCCGTTAAAGCCGACCATGAAATGCTAACTGTCTATTCAGGGATGAGCCAAGCTGACGTCAAGGTCATTACCAGGAAGCACGCCCATCCAGATAGCAATGGCGGCCCGTCTTCCCCTCTCAACCGAGGTAAGTATACTGGCCGACCTGCCCTTCCCTTACCCTCGAACGAAGTGCTGAAGCATCGCCGACAGAGGGGTCGTCATGTAACATCCGGATATACCAACGCCGCCGCGTGAGCGAAACCGAGATGGAGGTGACGGACACCTCCGTCGGCGTCAGCGACATCAACGACGGCAAGCAGCGCCAGTTCTCCGTGCAGAGCAGGCACGCGTCCATCCAGGTCGGACGCGCCCCGAGCCTGGCACGGGTGAGGGAGAACGGGGTGCTGGGACTGTCCATCGACTCGCTTGCCGAGGGTTCGGGTGTCCTGGGTGGAGAGCGCTGTGCCTCGCCGGTCTCTCTGCGGTCGTGCAACGGTTTTTGCGACCCCGGGGAGAACCCCCTTCGCAGCGCTACGGTGGTATGTTGTTCCGTGCGCACGTCTTTGCTCGTGGTGGCTGACGCTGGTGCAGTTGTCTATCTCCTCCTGTCAAGACGCTCAGCGCACGTGGGAGTCCAAGAAAAGCTCGTTCACTCAGTGGCTCATCGCTATCCTTCGTGCGTAATGTTTCCTGAAGGTGCGAAAACGGTAGCTGACTTCGGCATCAAATTACTGCAGGTCGGGAACCGCACCAGCCCATCGGCGGCTTCATACGAGATCTGACGTAAGTCGACCCCCAGGGACCTCGGGTGCTAGAGACTAACGACGCTGGTTAGCGACAAGATGTACGAGCACGCGCAGAAGACCCACGAATGGAGCAAGAAGCGCAAAGAGAGCTGGAAGCGCAAGCACCCAGCCTCGGAGGATAGCAGCACGCTCGCGGACTCCGACAGCGAAACACAACTTGAAGCAGACGCAAGTGCCCGAGACCAGCTGCACCCACTCGACCTCTACGACTACGGCGACGTTCCGGCTCCCCAGCTTGGCGGCCAGTGTCGACTTGTATGTTTTGCTGCCCTTGCCATCGTGCCCATGTCCTGCCGGCTGATCCCGCGCTTCCCAGGACCTTGAACAGCCTATGAACTTATAGCGACGATCTTGCTTCCGCTCTTCCGCCTATATTTGCTTTTCACCACCCATGCACACTTTCTGACCACATCCAGGATTAGGATACTGACAGGATTGACACTTACTCTGCTCCACGAAACATTGCTATCGTAACTGGACGCCGGACAGTCGCTAATCTGCTTATCATATTGTTCTCCTTTGGACCTCGGCCCTTTTGTATCAACACACTAACATTACATGCATGTATGTACAGCCAGTCTTCCGCATATAAACAGTTGTTGGACTCAGGTGTGGTCGGCTTGGTGAAGTGGTTAGTAGCTGGACCTTCTGTCGAACACCCTGTGCCCGCCGAACCATCAGCAGAAGACAGCCATGCGCGCGAACTCTGGTCTAGATATTACTAAGTAGTGATACAATGCTTCGAACGACAATGTCATCTAACCCGTACGACAACAAAACCATGAAGTCTCTCTACTTGGATCCGGATGCAACGCGGATGGCCTGCTTTTGATCAGTATATCGGAACGAACGAATGAGGATGGAGGTTCGGGAATGCGGGGAGTGTAGTCAGTCTCTGTGGTGGTACGAACACAGCGCTCATGAAGGTCGTGAAGAATCATACACTGTCCATGAGCTCGAGGACGTCAATGCAAAATGCAAGCCGGAAATGCACGAAATCCCGAGCATCACCGCCGTGATGAGAATGACGCCGATGACGATGATGATAGGGACGAACTTGAAAGCGACGAGCTCTTCAAGTTGTCCTCCAAATCGTAGCTCGGATCCGTGGGGAGCAGCGTGCCCACCCAGAACGCAACGAGCACGATGGCCGACAGCGCGTAGTAGACCAAGCGGCCGCCCATGTAGTGGTGCTCCTGGTCGATCGAGAGCGAGAAGAGCGAGTTAGCGGTCGCCGGCCCGATGGCGCGCATGATCGAGACGAGCAGCTGCGCCATGCCGTTCACCGACCCGAGCGAGGCCTTGTTCGGCGCCGAGGCGGTGATGAAGATGAAGACGGTCCCTGGGGATTTATTTCGGTGTCAGATTGAACTCGAGAAAACACGGTGGACTTTGAGGAGTCGAGTACTAACCATACGAGAAATTGATGGCGATCGAGAGCAGCGCCTGGCCAATAACCAGCCCCCAGACCATCGGGACCATGCCCTCGGCCCGCGCGATATCGTTGATGACCGGGAACAGCGCAAACACCGGGACGGCCATCGCAATGCCTGTCAGGTACACGCGCTTCGAGCCGAAACGGTCGTTCGCGCGACTGAAGAGGGAGAGCTGTATAAAGCCGTTGATGACCCCATACACCGACAGGACCCAGCCGATTTCTTGGGGGTTCAGTCCGAGGCCGCCCAACGCAATGGGGGTCGCGTAGAATACGGGTTGGATGGCACGAAGGGTGATGTCAACGATGGCAAGGAATGCGTAGTTCGCGGCCGGGATGATGACGCGGGGCACGAGGAGCCTCTTGAGAGGAAGCGGGCCAGCCTTGTCGTCGGCGGTAGGCACGTTCACCACGGTCGAGTCAGATGATTCGATGGCGACCTCCTTGGGCGATAGGCGGAGGAGTGTGCGCAGGGACACGGGCTTCCGCACGGTCTGAAACAGACTCGAATATCGTAAGTCGGGAACGACGGAATGTGCCCACGGGCTCGACTTGCCTCTTTGAGGAAGAACAGGGTGGTGAAACAGGCGAGCATCGAGAAGGTTGCGGGGATAGAACATGCAAGGAAATAAGGATATTTCTTTAAGAACTCGTACTGTCCAAAGATGTCAGGGTGGCGCTCCGCTGGGTGGGACAGGGTACCGCCAATGGCAGGACTAAAGGGGGGACAGGTCAGAGCGCATACATGAACTGTTAACATCACGACTCACCCAAGGGTCGCACCAGTCGACCATGCGATAGGCATGAATGCATATGCCTGTGCGATGTTCGTTGAGTCTGTGATCTCAGCCAACATACTCTTCATGACGCCAATGTTGCCATTCAAGGCGCCATTCAAGCTTCGACTATCGATAAGCAAAAATTAGCATCAACACTGAGCCGCAGTCATGAGAAACATTTACCTGATAACAGCTCCCCAGAACGTCCGGGATAGACCGAAGCAATACATGGATAATGACAAACCCATCAAGCCGGTCATGAATACGGGCTTGCGCCCAACGTGGTCGGAAATCCTACTCCAATGCATGACGGTGATAGCCTGTGTGGCGTAGAAGATGGATTGCTGAAAGACGGCGTCAGTACATACACTGAAACGAAAGATCGGCGCTGAGAGGCGGATTCAGACTACGACAGGTTCCGGGACCCGGGCTGGAGGAAGGACAAGGGTTCCCCGCAAGGCGCGGAGATCCTCCAGCTAATGCATTCAGGCATTCCCACAAAAGAGCAGCAGGCTCTCGCACACCGATTATATTAGATGGCGCATACGTACCATGACGCCAACATAGTATCCGACTTTTGTTTCGTCTCCGTGAGTGATCCCAAGGCTCCGGATGAGCTAGACCCTCGGATCAGCGAGTTTGCATCTAACAGAAGACATGGATGTGACGGCTACCTCCGGGGCGAAAGGGTTGATGACTTGACTGGTGAGGGGCTCTGCGAGCTGGCAGATGAGGAGAATAGTGAATTGGCCCCACGGGATAGGCGTCTTATTGGGCTTGCGGCTCTCTGAGCGCAAGAGCGGGGTCTGCTCATCGGCCTCAGCATGTCGCGCAGTCATGGAGGGCGCGCGGAAGAGGCGGATGGAGAGGGAAAGGAGGCGGGGGATAAGACGAAGTCGAACATAGATGCGCCTGGAGGTATAAGTAAGTAGGGCGGAGTCGGTGCTTGAAGCTGCAGAGGTCGCATGAGTCAAAGCATTCAAGATTACGTCTGCACGACGCTTCGAACAGAAACCGCCTCTGATCAATCTCTTCTCGATATGGAGTACTCTACCGAGACTGCGATGCTTATTACACCTTTTGTGGTGCGACGCAAAGCTGCCGCCGTCGGCCGAATAGGATAAGTAACGGAAGACTGCTCCTGTACTTAAGTGCTGGCAGGGAGCAAAAGTGCTGTCAATGAGCACTCGGCCGACGGAACTCCGGTCCGGGGAAGACTATAGCGAACCTGTGGTGGATGAGGATGATGGAGGGCGCCATTGGCTCATGGCGGTCCGTGCGGCGGCTTCACAATCGAGACATCGACGTGCTCAACGGGCCAACGACGGGTGGAGGTTGGGAGTAGGTAACTGGCAATGGTCCTCCGAGGAAACCCGAAATGAGCCACGTGAGCGGTAGTATTAGGCGCTGGTATACTCATAAGGCTGATAGCCGCGGTTAAGCATTCTCTTGTCCGATGACTCTCTCCCTCCCAGTCTCTCTCTGTGGATGTTAAGTATCCATGACTGCACTAGTATCGACTCCAGACGCTTTGGTCGGACAGGCGAATCATATACCAAGCCACCGTATCCGCACCCACAGCACTGGGCCGATCCTCCACAAAAACCTCTCGGATTAGGTGGCACTGCTCAAGCACGTATGAGTCTATGGTTACACCTATACTGTAAGTGCCGTATGATGCTTTGGGGCCCATGGCGTGAAAGGGGAGGTTTGAAACAAATATTATCAAGGAGGCGACCGTGGAGATGATGAAGTGCCACTTGGAGCACTTCTTCACGAGGACCTCGATTCTGAAGATCTGATGCATGACGTGCACAGACTAATAAATCAACATTTACTGAGGTTCGTATGCAGTGCGCCGTGGTCGTTGAACGATACTAATTATCGGAGGTGACAACAGATACGCATAGCCTACCACCTCTGGGACGCGGACGCGAACTCAAAGCCAACAAAGGAGTTGTGCTGGTGCTGTGCGGTGGCGAATGCCGCCGTTCCATCACGGACCTCATAGCGCTCCCTTGAAACGATGGCTCCGGATTCCGGTGGCTCCATCGGAAACTACACTGACAAATAATCACCGACAACCTGTGATGTTTTATGGGAGCGTCAATGGCCGCCGACTGAACGTCCCTTTCAACATGCTGACGTCGAGGGGCCTCGGCAAGAGGAGGTGCTAGCATGCGGCCGTGCTTCCCTTCTTCGAGCCTCGTTTGAGGCGGAATTGATTAAATCCAATCACGTTGTGTTAACATGAGGGTTCGTTTCATCGGAACGCTTGTGGTGTAGAAGCCGGCAGTGCCACTTCGAAGCTCGCAGGTCCGACCAGTGGCCGTGGTCCTCCATCCACAGTAAGCCTGTCATTCTCTGGATTCTGACTCTCAGTTAACCGACCTTCTCTCTTCACGGCTCTATCCCTCATCCTTCTAGTCTGCTTCTTCTCGGGTACAGTATTCTAGCCACCGTTGCTCTACCTAAAACGAACAGTCAAGTCACGGCCCGAGACGCTCCTGGGCTCCGTCTTCATCTCCCGACCAACCTCAGACCAGTCCAGGTGAACTGTGATGACGTTTCGAGAAGCCATCTCACTCCGATCGTCCGATTAGGGCCGGCATTGACGGTGGCTACAATCCTACCCACCCAGCGCTTCGAGCCTTTTCCACAGTTCTCGCTCGCCTGCAATCCCGGAGGGCGACAGCGGCGGTGGAGCATTGGCGCGCGTTTACTCCAGCTCGTTCTCACTGCGCCAGCTATGCCGGCTCCTCTGCGCGACAGAAGTCAAAGTGGACCGTCGTGAGCCACGGACAAACGCCTGGCAGTTAAAGTATAAGAGGGTCTGCATGACTCTCGATCCAGACCAACAGGCAACCGTTCTGTTACCTACTCAAGCCCTCGACACTCGTGGTACACAACATGCACTTCATTTCTACCCTCACCGTCGCCCTCGCCGTCCTCGCTGCTGAGGTCGCTGGCAGGCAGATGACGGTCGTGAACAACTGTGCCTACACCGTCTGGTACGTGCTTGAAGTTGCCATCACCTCACCCCGCTAGGCCATTAAGCTCACGTGCTCTCCGCACCCAGGCCGGGCCTGTTCACCGACCCGACGAGCCCCACCAAGCCCACGCAGGCCACCGGGTAAGCCACGCACTCTCAATTACGCGGATGACATGCCGCTGACACAGTATTGGTCGTCGCCCACAGGTGGCAGCAGGACGCGCACAAGACCGTCTCGTTCTCCGTCCCCAACGACTGGAAGTCGGGCCGCCTCTGGGGCCGCACCAACTGCGACTTCAGCAAGGGCGCTCCTGGTCCGAACCAGTGCCTCACCGGCGGCTGCAACGGCGGCCTCCAGTGTGACCCGAAATCGGGCACGGTAAGTCTCGAGCCCTGGCTCACTGGTACTTCCCGTCTGCGGAAACTGGCTTGCTAAACGGTGGTGGCCTCGCAGGGCGTCCCTCCGGCTACCGTCGCCGAGTTCACGCTGGGGATCAATGGCCAACCCGACAACTACGATGGTGAGCATGGATCTCCGGGCACGTACGACGTAGGAGGGTGCACGGCTAACGCATGCATGGCTCGGGCCGACAGTCTCTCTCGTCGATGGGTTCAACATTCCGATGTCCATTACGAACAACAAGGGTTGCCATGAGGCGAGCTGCACGACGGACCTCAACCCGAACTGTGCGTAGTCTGAATCTTCTCCCGTGAGCCCTCTTGTGCGGGATCGGGATGATCAAGTGCCCATCTAATCCCTGTTTTTCCTTCTCAGGCCCTGCCCCTCTCAAGGGCCCAACTGACGGCTCCGGCAAAGTTACGGGCTGCAAGAGTGCTTGCACTGCTGGCCTTGGCGACAAAAGTGCGTATCACGGCCATGTTTCCCGACATCTGTGGAGCACATGTCTGACAATCCGCCCCCCTTGCGCCATTTATCCGTCCAACCACGCATCCCGCCCCTCCTTCCCCGCGTCTGCATGCGCGAACGACACACTGTACCAGCCAACAACCCGAACTGCTGCACCGGCACGCACAACAAGCCGGAGACCTGCCCGTCGTCCGGCGTGCAGTACTACGACTACTTCAGTGCGTCCTCCTCTTCCTTCCTCTCCCGTCGCCGGCCGCTGAATATGAATGCGACCGACAGAGAACGGGTGCAAGGACTCTTACGTCTTCGCGTACGACGAGCCCAGCGGCACTGCGCTGTGGACGTGCGACGCGAACAAGGCCGCCGACTACACCATCACCTTCTGCCCCTAGATCGCGCGACCACAGCCTCACCGGGGCCCAGCTCCCAGTCGCCAGTCTTGCGCCATCAATGATTAGTATTAACGCGACGGCGGGAGCGCGGGAAGCTTCAGCGTATGACGTGGGGCTCCGGTAACATGTTAATGGCGGGTTTTGTAGTGCGTTCTCCGTTGATCTCCGCTATACGATATCCTACTAGCCATTTAGTTCACGAACGAAAGAACTAGAACTTCTGTCGCACTGGACTCGGAACTTCTATGTTTCGCGGTTCGCGTACTGGCTTCTAGCTCCAGTCTTCAGTATGCTTGCCATCCAATCTTCAATCCGTTTTCATTTCACGAGAATGATATTGTCCTAACTACAGAAGCCCTGAGCCGATCCCGTTGCCCAACGAAAATATGCGAATTACAGATTACAAAGTCCTGACAAAGTCCGAGTCTGTCCGTCTGATAAGAGTCGGAGGTCCAACTTGTGTGTACAACATGCAGTGTGCATACAAGTAACAGCAAGGGTTTTGCCGAGGCGTCGTCGTCAATGTCCATGATGCATGATGCGTAAGAGCCTAGAGGTATGTACTGTACGTGTCCGAGGGTATTTATACGTAAGTCGCAGACGATTACTAAGTAGCAGGAGTGGGTGAGTAGCGAGGATTGTCCAAGTTAAGAAAGGTCCGAGAGACGAAAGTTCAGAAAACGTCCGATACGGGTCGGAAGTATAAAGCTGTAGGGTAACCATTACTATCGTTACAGTGACGGTCGCACACACCGAGCTCGGGGCGTGGGTGTGCTCCTTCCTTTCTTTCTTCTACCGCACGCAGGGTAAACTGTAAGTCCGCAAGTCCGCTGGTCCGCAATGTACTGTAGTGTTGAGCCGTGATGGAATGCAGGCTGTGTGCTGCGATCGCTGCCGATCCTCCACGTTCCGTCGACACAGCGTGGCAGGCTCTCCCCTGAACGTGATGCCTCCGCGAGCACAGCTGTGCCAAGTTGAACCTCGCCGCGGCCCGCACCGCCAACGCAGATCGCGATGTACGCGTCCGTTGATCCCCATAGGAGCCCTGGCTGCTGGCTCACAGCCTCGCACGGGAGCGTGAGCGCGAACGAGAGCGGGACCCGCAGCCCTGGGCGGCGTGGGACTGGAGGGCGAGCTCCCGCCCGAGGACGTACGACGCCTGCAGCGTCTGGAGCTTCCAGCGGTCCTCGGCGTACTCCCAGCGCTGGAGGTTGGTGTGCAGGTTCCAGAGGTCGCGGTCCTTGTCGCGCTTGAGGAGTTTGGTGCGCAGGACGTCGCCGCGGCGCCGCAAGTAGGCGCACGTCGCGCATTTTGTGTCTGTGCACTCTGCGTTCTGACAGCGTGGAGCCCTGGAAGCGAAACGCGTGATGGAAGGATCATGTCAGTACAAAGAAGACATGCGCGCCGCCCACCTCAACTCAATCAAAGTTTAATACGTACCCGAACGGTGGGAGGAACCTCTGGACGTCTGCGGCGGAGCGCGAGTGAGGCCCGCGCAGCCTGGTGACCTTCGCGCGGTGCGGTGCGAGCGGGACGAACCTGCGCTCGAACTCGTCGTCCTGTGCCAGCGTCGGCTCCGGGTCGGAAAAGAGCACACGCGAGAAACCGGGGATAGCGCGGGCAGGCTCTGCAAGCTCTGAACGCCTGGCGCGCCCCGACGCCACTTGCGACTGTAGACCCGTCGGGGTGTCTGCGTCAATGAGGGGGGTCACGGAGCGACACAAGAACGGTGGCGCAGAGGTCGGAGGGGATGACGCTGAGACGCGGTCATAGTCAGACTCTGGGATGGCCAAGTCTCCATTCCCTAGAGCCACGCCTACGTCGTCGGAGGCGGGGAAACACGATGTTGGGGAGAGCGCTGTCTGTCGCGATTGGAATGGGAACGAACCTCGATGAGACGCGTGTGGGAAGGGGGAGAGCGCGCGGCGGGTTTCGATGGGTGAGAGTGTGGGACGGACCTCGTCTGTGGTTGCGTTGAGGCCGTCGCTTTCTGTGGGCCGATGTCCCGATCGTGATATGGAGGGTGTAGAGCGGATTCCGGTGCTGGATTGTGCGCGCCTGGGGGATGGGGCGGGGGAGATGGCGCGTGGAACGGACTCGTAGAAGGAGAGGGCAGACCAGATGGATGAAGAAGGAAAGCTGGGTGCGTAGGCCGATGAACCGGGGATGGGTGGCGCTGCGAGGTGAAGCGCCTGGTGGGGTTGATAACTACTGGTCGGGGCGAGCATGGCGTCCAGTGGCCGGGGTGGGAGGGCAAGCATGGGTGGAGGTTGATTGGGAGGTCGAGCGGTGGGAGTAGGAGGGAGAGAAGATGGGCGGAAGGTCAGAGAAGAAATTAAGTATGCAGCGGTTGGTCGAGGTCGTGGCTAGGCGTATCCGGTGGATTGGATACGATTTGCCCTGGGAGATGAAGGAGGAGCAACAATGAGAGGGGGCGACTCCAGTGACCAGACCACTTAAGTACGGATTTGGATCTTCATGGAGGAAGGAGGTGAACTCACGTTCGGAGTGCCGGGGAGTGCCGCGTCTTATTTGATGGCAGCGGACGATCGCATCGTCGCTAGGAAGGATAGTGGGGATTTGGGATGTAGGGCTAATTGCCTCTCGTCCGGTGCTATTAGAAAGCCGTGGGGAACATAAGGAGATAGACTCAGTCCGCTCAAGCGTCACGGAATCGCTTGAGATAGGCTGGAGGTTGTCGCGAGGACCACATCGCTGGGAGGACGGCAAGAGGGCGACGAGACACAGGTGATGATGGGGCCGGAGCGGAAATGGGAGGATATCTATTGCTTAGAACATTACTTACGGCAATGTCCCGGTCAGAAGATTGCCCCGAGAACTGAGAACTGATTGTATAAAACCGAGACTGACCCATTGCCCACCAGCGCCTACCCTCAATATCCACGTGGCCCATTTTGGTTTTCATCACCTCTGCGGCCACACCAGCGGACACACTGTATGATTATCCCTGCTTGCACGCTCCCCATTTACGCAATCCCTCGTTGTCTCTCCCGGACCGAAAATCCGCGCCAGCCACTCTCCAGTGCCGTTTGCCTGCCGCCGTTTCAGCCTTCTGTACCACCGCGTTATCTAGAGGTGCATCGTATTCTGCCGACGGCGGCAGCTTTGCGCTCTGCCACAAACAGTGTCGCGAACATCTGTACAACCTCGGTAGCGTACTCCAATTCATTCACAAGAGAACGGGAAGCCATTTCTGTTCGAAGCTCGTCATGCAGCTCTTCTGTTAGGTAATGTTTGCATGCTTTGACTCATGCGACCTCTTCGGCTTCAAGCACCGACTCCGCCCTACTTATACTTTCTCTTCACACCAATGTTCGAATACACCCTCTCCCAAAATCCCGCCTGCTTCCCCCCCTTCATCCCCCTCTTTCGCCCTTCATGACTGCACGACACGTTGATGCCGACGAGGAGACCCCGCTCTTGCGCCCACGTTCCCGCAAGCCTCACAAGACTCCTCTTCCTTGGGGCCAGTTCACGATTCTCCTCATCCTCCAGCTCGCAGAGCCTCTCACCAGTCAAGTCATTTACCCTTTCGCCCCGGAGGTGACTACCACATTCCTGTTACCTGCCAGGCGCAAATTCACTGACTTCCAAGCCTAGCTCATCCGGAGCCTCGGGATCACTCATGGAGACGAAACTAAAGTTGGATACTACGTTGGTGTCATGGTATGTAACCCCTTTCCATTCTAATCCGTGTCCGGGATCCTGCTGCTAGAGGTGGGAATGCCGAATGCCTCTTCCTGCTGCTGGAAGATCTTCGCACCTCATGGGGAAACTTCACTCTTCTTCCCTCCGAGACTTCTCATAGTCCAAACACCAGGCCCCCGGTCCTAGGACTGCCTCATTTAGAAACACCGATTATTGGTTTTATTACATGAGCTGATGCCGTGTTTTAGCAATCCATCTTCTTCGCCACACAGGCTGCCACCGTCCTGCACTGGAGTAGAGTCTCCGACCATGTTGGGCGCAAGCCTGTCATCATGACCGGCTTGATGGGTCTGTCATTGTCCATGTATTGCTTCGGTCTATCCCGGACGTTCTGGGGAGCTGTTATCAGGTAAACGTTTCTCATGACTGCGGCCCAGTGTCAGATGCTAATATTTTTTGCTTATCGATAGTCGAAGCTTGAATGGCGCCTTGAATGGCAACATTGGCGTCATGAAGAGTATGTTGGCTGAGATCACGGACTCAACGAACATCGCGCAGGCATATGCATTCATGCCTATCGCATGGTCGACTGGTGCAACCCTTGGGTGAGTCGTGATGTTAACAGTTCATGTATGCGCCCTAACCTGTCCCCCCTTAGTCCTATAATCGGCGGTACCCTATCCCGTCCGGCGGAGCGCCATCCTGACATCTTTGGACGGTCTGAGTTCTTGAAGAAATATCCTTATTTCCTTGCATGTTCTATCCCCGCAACCTTCTCTATCATCGCCTGTTTCGTCACTCTATTCTTCCTCCAGGAGGCAAGTGGATCTCGTGCATACATTTCCTCGTTCCTGACTTATGATCCCCGCGTCTGTTTTAGACTGTTCAAAACCCCGCGTCTCTTCGCAGGCTCCTCCGCCTACCGCCCAAGGAAGCCTCCATCCAGTCGGATGCCTCGGCCGTCGTTAAAGTGGCTGCCGTCGATGACAAGGCCCGACCGCTTCCTCTCAAGAAGCTCCTCGCGCCCCGCGTGATCATCCCCGCCGCGAACTACGCGTTCCTTGCGATCGTCGACATCACTCTCCGTGCCATCCAGCCCGTCTTCTACTCGACCCCCATCGCGTTGGGCGGTCTCGGATTGGCCCCACAGCAGATCGGCTGGATTCTGTCGGTGTATGGGATCGCCAACGGCCTGACGCAGATATTCCTCTTCAGTCGCGTGAACGACCGGTTCGGCTCGAAGCGCGTGTACCTGACAGGCATCGCGAGCGTCCTCCCGGTGTTTGCGACGTTCCCATTCATCAACGCGATCGCGAGGATCGAGGGCATGGTTCCGATGGTCTGGTGCTTTGTTCTCGGTCAGGCGTTGTTCTCGATCATCATCAACTTCTCGTACGGTCAGTGCTGCACCTTCGTCGCGCCTTTGCGTTTAACATTACGCCAACACTGACGCTGTGCGTACGTATTTCCAGGCGCCGTCTTCATTTTTATCACCGCTTCAGCGCCGAACAAGGCCTCGCTCGGGGCGGTGAACGGCATCGCACAGATGCTCGTCTCGCTCATGCGCACCATCGGGCCGGCGACCGCCAACTCGCTCTTCTCGCTGTCGATCGATCAGGAACACCATTACATGGGCGGCTGCTTCGTCTATTACGTGCTGTCGGCAATCGTGCTCGTTGCGTTCTGGGTGGGTACGCTCCTCCCCGACGATTCGAGCTACGAATTGGAGGACAAGAGCCCGTCGCCGTCCTCTTCCTCCTCCTCGTCGACGTTATCATCGCCGAGATGATGACAGGCATTCCGCGCATACCCGACATCTCTTCTCCATTTTCATTTTTGCATTGACATCTTCATGGTCGGTTTACGATTCTTCACGACACCTTCACGAGCACTGTGTTTGTTACCCCTCATTAGAGAGACCGCACCCCTCACATCCCCACCTTCCATTCCTCAGCATACCCCCTTGTCTCCCCGTCCCCGTCCCCTTGTCTCCCCATCCCCGTCCCCTCGTCTCCCCGTCCCCGTCCCCTCGTCCCACACACACTCAAATGCAGACTAACGCATCCTCCCAGACACGCGGATAAACAAATAAGCAGAGAGCCTTCACAGTTTCTTGCCGTACGGATTAGATAGCAATGTCTTTGGAAGCACTGTATAACTCGTCGTTTTTGGACCACAGTCCGCATTTCTGCAGACCATCATATATGGAGTCAGGACTTGCCGACATTTGAGCGAGTGCGAGGGAAAATATGAGGGCATAAATGCTGCTCAAAATCCATCCCGACGCCGAAGTAAGTAAGTATGGCCACTGCATCAAGCACTGCAAGTCAGCTCCGCGTCCCACTCCGCCGACCCAACGCCCTCCGCGACGACGAACAGGCCGAGGGGGCCGTACGCGGCCTTGATCGCGCGCAGCGGGCCGTAGTGTGCGCCGAAGAACGCCTGCTTGGGGTGCGGGTCGTACAGGGACGCCTCGTTGAAGTGCGCGCAGGAGTCCGGTGCGAGGGCGCGCAGTGTCGCGGTGTTGGCCTTGGGCCCTTTTCGCGCCTGGTTGATCTCGTCCGCCATCGCGCCGTCTGGCGAGGCGGTCCCGACGACGACGTGCGCGGCCGTGCGCCGCCAGGCGGGGTTGAGGCCAGTGTGCGAGGCGGGGACTTTCGAGACTGCGCCGCCTGCGAGGAGGCTTAAAATAAGGATGTGTGTGTGATCAGGATGCGAGTATTGAAGATCGAAGTGAACGGGAGGGCAAGGGGAGGGAAGACGCACTAGTAGCTGAAGCCGCCCTCGATGCCTATCAGCGTCTGCGCGACGTCCGCGTGCCTCTCCTTCACGACGTCCGTGGGCAGTTGGTGGGCAGGAGCCACGAGCCGATCTGGACATTGGCCACCATCTGCAGCGGGCTAGCTCCCGCTCTTAAACACAAAGTCATACTCATATGTCTTCTCGGGCGGCGCCCCCCCGGGGCAGAAGGAAGGTTGAACGGTGATGTTCTTCAAGTTGTACGTCCAGACCAAGAACGACCCACGGCCATCACTACGGCCCAAGTAGTCATGTCTAGAGCGAAGCATGAGCATTTCGTTATGCGCCAAAAGACCGGAAGTCTCACCCAGTGTTCTTCACGACCAATCGCAAATTGTGCTTCGCAGCAAACTTCACGGCACGCATTGATAGTGCCCGCGCCGTTAGAGAAGATGTACGCCTCGTAGTTAACGTTAACGTTCTGCATCGGGGCCCGCTCTGGTTAGATCGCCAATTCCCATCGCCCCACCCTTGGATCCCTGTGGTACATTCCGGAAAGCATAGCACGGGTTCGCTGGGGGTACCAAGTGGATGAGACGCTGACTCGAGACGCTTGAGACGCGAGCTGGTCGAACTCCTGTTGGGAAGGCCAGCACGGATCCCCGTAAAGACAGCGACAGTGCGATGCAGCACTGGCAGCCCCAAGCGACCGTCGAGGCCCCAAAGCAACCCCAAAGGGTCAGAAGAGAGAAGGCGACGGACCGCATATTGTCCATGAACTGGTGACGCGTGTGTCTGGATACTACATCGCGTGCGTTCAACTGTGTGGTGCTGTGCTCCTGAAGTCCCGGTGACATTTAGTCTGACGGAACAGCGATTGCGCAGCCACTGACGTACCGCGCACCGTATGGCTTGATTCTATCGTATGCATCGTATGTATAAGACAGCGGCTAAGAGGAATCACAGTAAGTAGTAATTTGTGAGGGACCCAGTGGATGCACCCAACATCGAGTTACTGGCCGATGTCGCTCGGCAACTACATCGCCGGTTCCGCCCGCCATTTAGATTCAACAGCGGAACCCGTTGGGTGACCGCGCGTGTAGAGGAAGAAGCTCAAGGACTTTTGCTGTTGACAGCGGGCGGTTCAATTGCTGCTGCGGGCTTGGGAGTGGGCCCGCGGAATGCTGAGGCTTGAGCAATATGATTGAAATGAGTGGCGACCACATTTGTTCCTCGCCTAAACCCAGAGTTACAACTCCGGCGACCAAGGACTTGACTTCAACTTGAATATTTGCAAAGACCTGTCGGCATGTTATAAGTATGGGGCTGTGTTTCAGTGACTCAGAAGGGGTGCTCAATTCTAATTTCTCGTCGCTCGCTCGTTTCGTCGGGCCGACGGGCACCCCAGGGCCTCCGCATGAAGCGCCTCAACCTCGCATGTCGCACGAACACTACGAAAGCCTGCCAGTAGCTCTCATATATTATTCTGCGAACTCCAGCGAAGTTTGAACGAGAATGGTGGGAGGATGCCCGAGATACAGAATTTCGGTCTTCCCATCGACTTGAGGCTGCCAAGCCATAGGCGCCTTATAAGCGCAAAAACCCTCTTAGCCTTAACCTGCTATGTGGTTATCATGGTGAGATGGCCGAGCGGTCTAAGGCGCCAGACTAAGGATCTGGTCCGAAAGGGCGTGGGTTCGAATCCCACTCTCATCATCATTTTCCCTTTATTTCTTCCCGAAACTCTTGCACCAGTCCATTTTGGAGGCTCTGAACCGTATCCCAGAGTAATTTTGTTCTCCGAATGTTGATATCTCAGGCCCGTCTTGGATGGAAGGCTTAGCTGTCCATCGATCGAGAGTGACGAACGAATCCGATTTGGATCTCACACTCTACATGCTGCTCTTGCGGGCCTCACAAACCTGTGCTCTCTCCACCTCGTCGACGCTGGCCACAGCTCTGCGACTGGGAATCTGTACACGTATACCACTTCCACTACGCATACGCGATCCGTTTTGCAATTCGCGCACGCTTGCATCTTGGAGGTCATCGTCTCGTCCGCATCCAGCTCAACATCGAAGAACTTACAGCACGGGAACCTTGCCGATCTATTCCAGCATGTATCCACCGATCGAACCATACGAGACCGGAAAGTTCAAGGTTTCCGACACGCATACCCTCTAGTACGTCCTCTTGCTTTCCTGATCGTGGGGGCGCGCCGAATGACATCATGCTGCGCAGCTACGAGCTGAGCGGCAACAAGGAAGGAAACCCAGGTGCGTCCCGCTTCCTGGAACCTAGGTTACGGCTTCGTAGGTATACCCCGTTGACAATGCCCTAGTGGTGTTCTTGCATGGCGGACCGGGCGGTGGCACCGACGCCAAGGACCGTTCGTTCTTCGACCCGACCAAGTACAAGGTGTGCCATATCGCATTCTTCTGTGAAGCTACACTGAGCGTCCGTGTTGGCTTCCGTAGATCATCCTCTTCGATCAGAGGGGTGCGGGGAAATCTACCCCGTACGTGTCCGTTTAGATGGGTGTGCATTCGCCGTCTTGAACTGCGATTGTGTGTAGCACCGCGTTGCTTGAGGACAACACGACATGGGACCTCGTCAAGGACATCGAGAAGCTCCGTGAGCACCTCGGGATCGACAAGTGGCACGTCTTCGGCGGCTCTTGGGTGAGCCTCCAAATTCAACCCGTAGGGGGAGCGGTCTGAGATTGAAGCTCGTGCGTTGGGACGCGACAGGGATCCACGCTCTCGCTGGCTTATGCGGAGGTGCGTGTGTGTCGTGCGCATGATCCCTTCAAACGGTTTAATGTAGCGTTCCCGCTTGTAGTCCCATCCTGGCCGAGTGAAGTCATTGGTCCTTCGGTATGCTCGTGCTACATTTGCGCATTGATGTCCGATTGAAATATTGTGCCGGGCTTTCAGCGGCATCTTCACTCTGCGCAAGAGGTGAGCTTATTTTCTCCAAGAAGGTCATTGTCGCTCACGGTCCTTTCTCAGCGAGCTGCGTTTCTTCTACCAGGAAGGAACCTCTCATCTCTTCCCTGAAGCATGGTAAGGATGCCCGCTTATGGTGCTCTGCCATTATGTTACTGGAGCTAAATTGACCCCATGTCATTGCGTCCACCTCATTTAGGGAGGAGTTCGTAGCACCCATCCCCGAGGCAGAGCGACACGACCTCATGCTCGCGTACCACGCGCAGCTCAACTCGACTGACGACGAGACGCGCCTGCGCGCAGCGCGCGCGTGGACCAAGTGGGAGATGTCGACGTCGAAGCTCTACGTCGACCCCGTGCATGTCGCAGAAGCAGAAAAGAATGACTTTGCCAAGTAAGTTCGGTTTTCGTTGCGTGATGATTCTTCCTCGACTCGACTGACATTATGCATACAGCGCGTTCGCGAGGATAGAGAACCACTACTTCGTTAACGACGTGAGTTCAAGCTACCCCTTTGGACCGTTGATCGCTTCACATTTACGGCGCATATAGGGGTTCATGCGGGACGGCCAGCTTCTCGACAAGCAGGAGATCGATAAGATGTAGGTCGCAATAAGCCAACTATCCGTTTTGCGTGCTGTTGACACCCTCTCCAGTCGCCACATTCCATGCGTCGTCGTGCAAGGCCGCTATGACGTTGTGTGCCCGGCGACCACTGCGTTCGCACTGAAGAAGGTCTGGCCCGAGCTTACGTTGCACATTGTTCCCGATGCGGGCCACTCGTCGCGTGAACCTGGCACCTCAAAGCTCCTCGTCAAGGTGAGCCAACCATGCCAATATCAGTTTACTAGGTTCATCCGATGCTGATGGCCGGTTCGCAATGCAGGCGACCGACGGATTTGCGCATCTCTAGATGCCAACATCGCACGAAGCTACCCGGAGGATGACATATCTTGTCCTCGATGAATCGAAGAGATCCTGTTGGTTGGACTTTGACAAGTTGGCGGACGCGCCGCTGTAAGATAGTATGTTGTTGAATACCAGTGCTATATTGGTGGAATCCTACAGGGTTTAGAGAGCTTGGGCATATTTGTCAAGACACAGAGTTTGCGCCGAGGCGGTGTAACTTATGACGGTATATAAGACGCTGCACGCAAGAGGGTGAGACTTTGCACCTTCTTGTCCCCGCCCCCACGACAAGTTTCGCCTCAGGAATAGAGTCCGGAGTGTTTCCCTGCGAGTCGAGAAGAGTCAAAGTCCTGGCGAAGCAGAAGACCACGTGCGAAATTGGAAGGGAGTCCCGATCTCCCGCGTTGATGACGTACATTTCATGAACAGGCGGCGGGCACGATGGACGCAGCGGCGTACGCACGCTCGACTTGGTGCTTCTTGCCTACTCTCCCCATCTACCCCCTGCGCACTCGGGGACGACCAGAACGGTCCCAGGCGTCGCCGAGAGCCCCGGCCGACCGCAATTAGGCCGAGTCATGCGAAGGCCAAGCGAAGGCAGAAGACGCCCCGTTACAAGGACCGAAGATCAGGACGTAGGGCGCGTGAAGCGGTGGGCCAGGTTCTGTGACGCTGATTATGGTGGTGGTTGTGCAAGGCGAGTCGTACGATGCACCTACGTTTTCCGTTTTGAATTCAAATGCGCAGACTCGAAGTCTGCCCAGATGCACCTCGAGGGGGATGCGCGCTGTTAGCGATGCCGGGGCGCCACTAGGCCTTCAACGAGACGCATCCGGTATTGTGCGGTGACATCGAGGACGCCATGTGGAGAAACGGCGCGAGGATGGTGAGCGTGCCAGCCAAGGTTAGTAATAGCAGACGTGAAGCCAGGTGCGTCGATCGGGCGACGGTGTGACGGTCGACAAAGACGGTGAGTGTGCGCTCTGCAGCGTCGGGGACGGAAGAGAACGCTGGGCGGGAAGGTGTCGGAGGAGCCGGAGCCGGGGGAGATGACGTTGATGTGCCATGTGAGAGGCATGTCAAAATTCGGTGAGTGGGACGACTTTGAGGCGCGCGCTTGGAATATAAGCTCGGTGCAGGCATCCGCCGTTCGCTCGTCCTCGTCGCCTCTGACGCTACTCATCGGCTTGCTGCCTTCAGTTAGACGTTTTCGGTCCAGTCTAGCAGCTGCCGCTCCTCCCCACCCGCAATGGATATCGTCTTGCACTTCGCCGATGACTACGCCCTCGATAGGGCATGGGCCGCGCTTCTTCCTCTCTCCGCTTTCACAACTGCGACAGCCAATGCGGCCGGCCTATATAACGCCTCTTCTCACGTCTCCCTTCCGGCTTCACAGCCCTCAGCTTGGTCCCAGCTCATCTCCTACATCCCCCACCCTCCGCTCCCCAATGAACTTCTCACCGTGCCGCTCCTCGACAAGGCCGTAGTCGCATCAGCATGGCCCCGAGACTACCTCCCACGCCAGGTCATCTCCCTCACCGTCCTCACCTTTGTCGGCATCCACATCCTCTACTTCCTCTTCGCCAGCCTGTCCTACAAGTATATTTTTAATCATGAGATGATGAAGCATCCCCGCTTCCTCAAAAACCAAGTTAAGCTCGAGATCCAGAGCAGTCTCGGGGCCTTTCCGGGCATGATTGCTCTTACTTTGCCGTGGTTCCTGGCCGAGGTTCGAGGGCACTCGATGTTGTACGACGACGTCTCCGAGTATGGCTGGGTATACCTCTTCGGTTCAATCTTCTTGTGAGTATTCACCAAGTCTTCGTCTTTCTCAAATCGGCTGAGCCTCGTCCTAGCTTCCTCTTCTTCACCGACTACTGCATCTACTGGATTCACCGCTGGGAACATCATCCCGTTTGCTACAAGTGGCTTCACAAGCCTCACCACAAGTGGTTGAGTGAGTTTTCTCGTTCGCCTCGAATGCATGGCACCGTTTCGCGGCGTGCTAACGCCAACAATGTCTCCAGTCCCTACCCCCTTCGCCTCGCACGCTTTCCACCCTCTCGACGGCTACCTCCAATCTGTGCCCTACCACTTCTTCATCTTCATCTTCCCCCTTCACCGCCAGCTCTACCTGGGCCTCTTCTTCTTCGTCAACCTCTGGTCCATCCTCATCCACGACTCCGACATGATCACTGGCCACCCGCTCGAGACGGTCATCAACGGCCCCGCGCACCACACCCTGCATCATCTATACTTCACCGTGAACTACGGACAGGTGCGTTCGAATTTGCTGCATATGGTTGATGCAAGTCGTACGACAGCTTGGCTGATGGCGACATTTTGCTGGCGCTTGCAGTACTTCACGTGGGCGGACCGCATGGGCAACTCGTACCGGCAGCCGCTCTCCGAACTCGACCCGCTTCTCGAAGTCCAGGCCGCGGAGTCGAAGAAGGAAAAGGTCGCACTCGGCAAGGAGCAATGAGCTGCTGCAAACACACGCACGCACGGCTGCTGTCGTTGTGTATGTATGCATACTTAGAGCTCTTCCTCCGCCTTTCGTGCCGTGTGCGTGCCATCGCGCTAGCACCGATAAATCTGACCCCCATTTCCTGAGGATGTTGTTTATTTGTTTTTACGATACCGTTATGACCGCCACTCGTATCCAAATGTACATTACTACTACTTACATGCGGAGATGCGGTCTCCGCCGGGGAGCAGGACGCGCGTTTTATCGTAGGGGGACGGAGGATCTAATTCGTAGCTAGCGCAAGACTCGTGTAGCCCATCTAATGGATGTGTTGTCTTGCATCACCATCTGTCGTTTTGTCGTGAACGAGCGGTCCGACAGGGGAGCTTCTGTGGGTCGCTGAAGGGGTTGGACTTCGAGTAATCGAACGTTGTGCACGCTGGCGCCCATATGATCTCGACCTTCGTTCTCATCTCATGCCCACATGAGCGGCGTGGGGTCCTCGGTCCGGGGTTCTAACTCACCAAGTAGACAACAATTGATATAGCACTGGACAGAACACCAATAAAAGTACTGGTAAGATGACAAGACAACGAAAGTTACGAAACTCGACATCAAGGTACAACGGTGGATGGTAGGTAGTACGCGAGCTCCTGCTCTCCCTCCCCCTTTCCAAGCGCGGCGAGCGACGCCTTTTCGCGACTCGTTCCTCCTCTCTTCTCTCTTCTCCCTTCTCTCCTCTCTTCCATCTTCTCTTCAGCGCCATATCCACATGTATGTGTGTACGTTTGCCAATTGCAGTCTCGGCCGTCCGACTCTTCCCTTTGCATCGGTTGAAGGTGACGCACCGGTCCGAAGACGCGACCAGGTGACGACGCCGAGCAGCGCGAGAACGCACCCTCTTTACCGCTTCTGCGGCTTCCGCTTGACCTCGTCGTCCTTGCACGCGTGGAGCATGAGCTTGTTGGGGTGGCCGGGCGTCATGCCCGAGTGGCCCTTGGACCAGTCGTACGAGATGGCGTACGCGAAGATCGTGCCCGAGCGGTTGAACGTCGTGCACGCCACCGGGCCAGCAACGGGCTCGAAGGCTGTAAAGGGACCGGTGCAGCGCGTTAGCTCGGATGTCATAGGCATACGCCGGAAGTTTGAGCGACGGAAGGAGGTTGACGCACACTTGAGACGCGTGCGCGCGTCCTTGTCCCAGAAGTTGATGGTACCGTCGGATCCTTCAAGTTTAGGCCACTCATGAGCACTTCGCGACGGTAGCGGAGCCGGAGATCCGGAGCTTACCACAAGTGGAGAAGGTTCCGTGTACAGGATGGAAGGAGATATCGTTGACGGCGTAGACCAGGGATTGGTCCTTCGCGGAGGGAGTCTGGTCGCGGCGGTGACATTTAAAGGAGAAGTTGTTCGAAGCATCCTTCTCCTCGACATATCTGTACAATAAGTGAGTTCGAGAGGACGAGCCACGAGAGGTGAAGGTTGCAAGGTAAAACTCGACACGCACTGGATGGCGACGCGTCCCTCTATACTACCAACGGCGAAACCGTTAGCGCTAGGGAAGCAGGAAACGACACGGGTCTGCCATTTGAGTGGCGACGCAAGAGTCTAGACCCACACCAAGGGATGAGACGGGCAAAAGCTCTAAATTTGGAATAACTACTGACCTTGAAGGGTGTAGTAGGGTTCTGAAGGTTGAACACCTGGATGTGGCGGTCGGCGGTGCCCACTACCATCAAAGGGTACACAACATCCATGGTATAACAACGCTCAGGAAGCTGTACAGTAGACACGGGGTTTGGTGTGCGCAAGTCCCAGTACTATAAGGGTGAGGTAGGGAGTTAGCGCGTATATGTATATGATATGTCAACGAATGTCTAGCTTCAGCACTCACCTTGATCGTCTTGTCCCAGCTCCCAGTGGCGAGCACGCTACCCTGCGGCGATTCTATCCATCTCACGACGCGGATGGGCGCATCGTGCTGGGCAACCTGGGAGGATTGCCCAGTCGTCACATCGAACATTCGCCCGGCATTGTCTGCGCCACCAGAGATAATCTTCGAGCCATCCTAGAGACCAGAGGCGCCACCCCTCGTTCACTTCCTGCGCAAATGATATCATGCAGCGCTTTCACGTACCTTGTTCCAACATACACTCAGCACAGGCCCCTGGTGGGGATACATCGCCTTGCCTTGCGTCTGGCCGTTCGCACCGACTTCGTAGATCCGTACCTATTGGTCGTCAACCAAACGTCGTGACTTCCCGGCCGACATAACGCGTCATCGGGGACCTAGGACTTACATTGTTGTCCCAGGAGCCGACGGCGAGATAGTCGGCAGTAGGGGAGAAGGCGACGGAGGAAATGGAGTCGGTTGGGGGGTCCGCAACTTCGATGTCTTTCTCAGCCGGTGCGGTCGGCCCCAGGGTAGTCGACGTCGAAGTGCCGAAGAAAGACATTCTTCAGCTCAGTCCAAAGTTCGAACGATACGGAGGAATGGGGGACAATGGGGGGCACGACGGAGGGGGGCACGACGGAGGTGAGAGTGGGACAAGGTTGCGGGACCGACAAGGCGACTTGGAGTTCGTGACTTTGTGCCATAATTGGAAATCACGGGTCGTCACGCCCTCTTAGCATACTCTCGCTTCATGACTGCAACCAAACTGCAACCGCAGCTATTAGTATTCATCAACCAAAGAATTATGCAGTCGTGGCCTACTTATCTACAAGCCTAAAATATGTAAACTTGGTAGCAAAATCTTCCGACCAACCTGAGATTCGAACTCAGAATCTTCAGCTAACTAAGGGAATCCCCGGAAACTGACGCCTTAACCATTAGGCCAGCCGGCCGATATGCGCTTGGAGGAGACAACATTATTTTAGCGGTTTTGGCCGATGATCTACGGAAGGACCTTGCTTACCTGAACGATCTCGACCTCGACTCCCTCTGAATGCCGAAAAGGCGAAAAGGTCATCGAGTGTGGGTGACAGTAAAAACTCGTGAACCATATCGCTGAGGGTGGTAAACAGAATTTAAATGACGACCACGAGCATCATTCTGAACTCATTGGGGTTGAAGTTGTGTCGGATGCGGTGGTATGTACGAATTCGATAAGGCAACCAAATCAGCTTAAATGGTAGGGCGGACGAAACAACCATCGAAGTTGCCATGTTGAGCGTTGAACGTCGGGCAGAGCAAAATCAAGCGGGGCAAGTGAGAAGGCGATGTATATGCACATTCGTTCACCCTTTTACAACCCTATTCTCCGCACACCATTCAAATGATGGCTAATGCTAGTCGCGGAGACCTACGACCTTCTCCCTCCGAGTCGGGACGTCGAAGACCTGACATATAACCCCCAAGCGGACGCCTATGTAGACAGTGAGGTGTTCCAGGAGGGCACCGAGCCTGATATCCAACCTGTAGATGCTCGTAAGTAGTGCAGAGAACCTGCCCACGTACCGTGACTACGGAAAGGAGGATTTGCAGACGGCGCGTTTGGACGACACAGGTTGTATCTCTAGAGGTGAGGCACCCGAAGTCCATGTAGAGCCGTTCATGAGAGTCTAACCGACATGGAGAAGAAGCGAAGGACGTCTTGCCAACCACCACCACCGAGGAGAAGTTTGCCTCAGGTTACACGCGTGGCAAGCGCGGCGATGCCTACAGGCAGGTGCGCAATGTTGACCGCACTGGGGACGAATCTGGTACCTCCACCGCTGAGCAGGACGTCAAGATCGGCGCTGCCACTGGATATTAGGTATGGGGACAAACCAGGATGTGTTTGCTTGCCATTGTGGATGACTTGAGGACACTATGTACGTTAGTGACGGACTCTTCGTGTGCCGGCGTTGTTCCGTGCTGTCAATATGTCAACTAGAAACAGAGCCATGAGGTTGTGTAGTGGCGAACACCGGTTCCGCGAGCAGCCAGTTCGGAGTCACCTAATAACAAACGAAATTGGCCTTGTGGCTGCAGCTTCTTGTGGTCAGTCGCACACCGCTTGCAGTCGCGCGAGAAGATATCTGTTGATTGAACCACATGTCGCTGTCGGCCTGCATGACAATCCTAAGAACGGTGAGAAAGTGCGGGGCCAAGGCGTGAGAGCAAGTTCGGAACATACGCATGGTCACGAGAGGGCTCCTTGCCACGAAATACGACGATCGGTCGATACATGGAAGGCGAAGCATGCGTCCTGAGTGTGATCAGAGATGAACACCTGCAATTGCGTGGCTGTAAAGAATCACGGGCTATAGGGGATACCATGCCTCACAAACATTACCGGGACATACGGGTGTGCAGAATGAAAGGTTCGGGGGGTCATGGAGTCAATTATTATGTTGCAGATTTGCGAGGAACCGAAGACGACGTCGTCCATTCGAAGCGGTTGCCCTAAGTTATTCGATCTAGGTGGGCGAAATTGGCGTGCTGTCATTGGGGGACGGCGTTGCGAGTATCGACTCCTAAGGCGAGTCGGAGCCTGCAAAACGTTCAAGATCGTGGTTTCATTCGAAGGCGCAGTGCTGTATGTCGCGAAGTGAAAACGAGGACAGCGCATGACTGCATCGTGTGGAAGGAGAAGGCATATAAAATGACGGCATACACAGATAGGAATCCGAACAGGGCTCGGTGTTGTGGCCTCGGTAATAGAAGGAGTAATGAAAGTGGGAGTAAGTCGGTGTATGCGGAAGGGTAAGCCGCGCGTTATAATTTTAAAGGCGATAAACGGACGTTGGAAGGCGCTGCCGACCCGACCGGCGCGCCACCGCGTGCTCGAAAGCGAACTGGGCCCAACCCCTCTGCCAGCCTCCCTCTCTCTTCCACGACGTCCCGCCTCCCCCGCTACCCCGCGCATCCTCGCTCCGTCCCCTTCGTCATCGCCCCTCGCCCGTGCGATGACGGCGTTCCTACCGCTGGATGCGGCTGCGTCCTTTCCATCTTCGCCAGCGTTTCTTATGCCCTCGCCCAACCCAGCCGGCCATGTCAAGCGGGTCGTTAAGGCTGTCCTTAAGGCACGCCGCATCGCTGTCGTGTGCGGTGAGTGACAATAGGTTTCCCTTACCACAGGCGCATACTAACAGACGTGCGCAATGTCTGTAATGGTTTTGTGGATATAGGTGCGGGCATCTCCGTGCAGGCAGGGATTCCTGATTTCAGATCGTCGGAGGGGCTGTTTCAGTCCTTGAAGAAGGACCACCCGACGCTTAGCTCAGGCAAGGACCTGTTTGATGCATCGGTTTTCAGCGTGAGTAGTCCTTTACTGCGATGTGGAGGTTTGGTAGAGCGTGGGGTGGGGTGAGGGACTGTCGTCAGGGTCCCTGCAGGGCATATGCCGCGACTACGTCGCGCGGTCTGCCGCATGGTATAGGGTCTCATGCGGACGACATTGTCACCGAAGGTTCATCGGCAGAAAAACGCCCTTCGCCACGAGTGTAATGTCCGAAGAAGATTTCGCTCAGTGCGCTAAGGGGTGCACTCGGTGGCGATACCGATGCCGCAGTTGCTCGACCAGTGGTCACGAACATGTCGCGATCTCTTCTCTGGCTTGCAGTCGACCCACCGTTCCCGAGGGGACTGTTTAATACGTCGGACTTGCTCGGTCATGGCACAATACAGTCACGGCGGGATTGCGTATATTCGGTCGAGTCACCGAACCTCAATGGTGCTCCTCTTTGCTGCCCCAATGATCGATAAATGTGTAGCACTCTTTCTGGACTTCACTTTGCGCCTCGCCAGTCCATTGCCGAATCATGGTCGCTCACCCAACGCACACAGTCTGAAGACACGACATCACTCTTCTGCCAAATGATTGCACAACTGTCGCAACTGTCAGAGGCGGCTGAACCGACAGCATTCCATCAATTCCTCCGAGTCCTCGACGACCGCCGCCGTCTCCTCCGAGTCTACACACAAAACATCGACGCGCTCGAGGAGAAGTCAGGTCTCACGTTTGGAGTCCCTGAGCTGGATGTAAAGCGGACTAAACCTCGCTCTAGCAAAGGGAAACCTCCTGCCCCTGATACGCCTCCAGTGGAGGCACCTCCTGCTGATATGGCCCAACCCGATGAGCCTTCGACCAGCCGACTTCCATCGCCGCCCGCGGAGACCCCCAAGTGCATCCCACTTCATGGCACCCTGCAGCTGATGCATTGCTTGACATGCACGCATTCGTTTCCTCTACGTGATTACATCGACTCTCTGGTCTCTGGGACACCCCCTCCATGTCCGCAGTGCACCGCTCTTGAGGAGACGCGACAGCTCATCGGGAAGCGGTCCCGTGGTGTCGGGAAGCTACGACCGAGCGTCGTGCTCTACAACGAAGACCACAAGGACGGAGAAGAGGTAGGCAACGTTGTCCGGAAGGACCTGATGGGAAGCTCGAAAGGGAAAGGTCGCGCCGGAGCGGACCTGCTCCTCGTCGTGGGTACGAGCCTCCGCGTCCCTGGAACGAAGCGCATCGTGCGGGAGTTTTCGAAGGCCGTGCGATCCCGACACGCCGCGATGAACGCACCCCCTACAGACGAGCCGACGATATCTGCCCACGGTCTTGTGACGCCGACACCTTCTCCGCGTCGCTCCCCGGCGGAGGACGAGGAGCCCCCTATACGGACGATTTACTTGAACTTAGACTTTCCGGTGCCGACGAGGGAGTGGGAGGGAGTGTTTGATGTGTGGATACGGGGAGACGCGCAGGCGTTTGCGAGGATGGTTCATGAAGAGCTGGAGAAGGAGGAGCAGGCGAAGGAAGCGGCGAAGGGACGCAAGCGGAGGAGGGAGGAGGCGGCTGCAGAGAATGCGAGGTTGGCGGAGGAACGCGAGCGGGAAGGGGAGGAAGCGGGTGTCCAGTCCGACATAACGTCGCTGCAGAAGAAGGGGAAGAAGAGGAAAGAACAGACGCACTCGGAGAACGACGCGGACGGAGAGGGACAACCTAAGCCGGCGAAGAAGCGGAAAACGGGCAATCCACCGCTTTCTCCGGTCTCCCCGCCCTCGAAGACGGAGCGGAAAAAAGAGAAGGGTAAGAAGCCGACCTCATCGAACGCGCGGAAACAAGAGTCGACGCTTCGTACCCCACCTTCATCCCGTGACGACCCGAAACGGCTCACGATTCGGGTTCCTGCTCGTGCAAATCGTGCAAAGCTAGTTCCAGAGGTAGTCATACCGACGGGCCGGAAGGTCAACAGCCCAGTCCATGAGCGCGGTCCCTTCTCATCCCCACTGTCACCTTATCCAGTCTCAACGTGCGACTCCCCGTCGAGGCTCTCGAAGACAGACAGTTTGATGACAGAAGGGTCCTCTCGCTTGTCGACCCCACCTCTTTCATGCCATGCCGACCCCGCTTCGCCGTACGACATGTCGCGGCTGAGCAGCACTCTATCGCAGATCGGTCCTTCCCCGCCCTCGACCCCTTCCAAGTCCCCTCATTTGTCGACACCTCGTAGACCCAAGAAGACCGCTAGCAAGGCGATAGACTGTTTTTCCTCTTCTCCACTGTCCTCTGTCCCTCCTTCGCCGCCGCCTCCTTCTCAAGAGTTCTCACCTCCGCCGTCCCCCTCGCCTTCTCCGTACAAGAAACGGAAGGTGTCGAAAAGCCCTGTGAACCCTGCAGGTCTTTACTTGGGCTATCGCCCAGGTATGAGAGCGAACTTCAAGTACAACAGTTGGCGATGCGGCAATGAGGACAAGCATATGGAAGGTTTTCGCGATCATGAGGCAGATTCGCCGCCTTCCGAGAGCCGTCTGCCAGAGTCATTCGAGAGGTCGACTCGTGAGATCGCAGCGTAAACGACGAACACTTACTCGCGCCCGCACTCCCCCCCTCCACCGTCCCTACCAATCACGCCGTACATATTCAACACCACACACCTACACGCACCGCGTTACGTCGCACCCATTCACTAACAGGACCGTGATTGGACTTGTTGAGTCATGCATTGACCGGTGTTACTTATGTTTATTTCGTACCAGTTCCAACCACGTCCGTCATCCCGTCCCAATCATCGTCCACAGTATGTATCGCGCATACGTATTTGTACTATCGTGTACTACTCATCGAACTCTTTACTTGTACGACATCGTCTTCCCTAATCTATTTAATCCGAGCTTCCACCAGACTCGCCTCGATATCAGTCCATCGTATGTCCTCGGAAGGTTTTGACACAAGTCGTAAGTCATAACAGCCATAAGTATGAAAGCGGAACTTCCGGAGTGCAAGTGCACAGTACTCCTCGTGACCAAACGGATCTACGAGGGTAGCGATGGCTTACCAACGTACTTCCCCCACAGAGGGCAACGGACACTGGGAATCTTCGCCTCAGTGACGCGGGATCGGTGGCAAAGGCAAGCAGCCATCAAGTCTTCACTCCCGTCCGTCTTCGCCCCATATGCCAGCCCTGGTGCGGTTCCTGCCTTGCTGTCCGGGACATTGATAATCCTCGGAGGGCTGCATCTTTCGGGATCTGGTAAATTAAATCATCTTGCCATTGACGTCCTTACACTCCCTGTAAATGACCAAGTACAGTGTAAGCGTCTCCGATAAATTGTGGCCGGCCCATATCGAGCCGATATATCTCGGAAAACTTAAGTAACCGGTGAATAGCTGCGCGAGCGCGACATGGAATGCCGGAATGCGTGATCAATGTGGCGCACGTACATCTGGAGCGTAATTGAGTGAGCTCATCGTAGCCCATTGAATATTGAAGGTTTGCGCTGGCATTGGTGTGCTTCTCCACGGAGCTTGCGCTGGACGTCCGGCTTCTCGGTAAGGGGAGCAAGAATGGGCGACAGCGCGTTCGAGGTGCTGTCCATCATGGCCATAATCAAAACACTGCATGAATTTGCATCCAAGGTCGGTGTCCGTTAGACTGAGCAAGAATCATATACGTACTTCGTTTGAGCCATCAGCTCTGCCTCCGGCATCTTGTCCTCCGCGGACTCGCAGGCCGGCAAGTTCGCCCGCACTATATGCGCGAAATGGGCTTCTCAGTATCCCCACGCATTCACGAGGAAACCATACGTACACACCAACACGATGTCTTCGCTTGAACTTCACCGACTTGTCGGGCGATGGCTTCGTCGCCGTGAGCGAGCGCGCGCCTTTTCTTCTCTTCCCAGAATGCGTCGAGCCTTTTGCGAAAATGAGACAGTTAGACGAGCCGCTCCGCACGCTTAAGGGCGTTCGGGACAGCGCAGCAGCTTCGCGCCCAAGCCGAACCAGCGGACGGCCGGAAGGTACGTATGACGCCAGCCAGCCAGCTGCAGACCGCGTTCGGGGATGCTGGTGTGACGACATGTCAATTCAGCGTACGACGGCAGCGTGAGATGACGCTGACCTAAACAACTTCATGACGTTGGCGTCGTATCGCAGACCAAGGGTTCGAACGAGCACCCGAGACGGGTCCGCCTGATGCCGGTCATTCATTCGTTCATTCGGCGATGTCGAGCTTCATGGGCTCGTCTGGGTCCACTATACGAGACTCGATGGCCGTGACGAGCAGCCCTGAATATCGCCGGGCATGATCACTCCGGCGGGAAGTCCGGATTGAGCAAATTGCGCTGCGGCGGTGGTCGGCTTCCCGGGTTGTCAGGTCGTGAGGATGCGAATGCAGACCATAAGGGACTGAGCGCATATACCTAGTGTCAATGTGCCGGTCATGCCGTCCGCAAACTTGGACGATGACGATTCAGCCTGTACTGACCGTCAGCCTGATGCATTCTGTGTCGCGTACTTCAATGCCAGGCGCACCAAATGTAGCTAGAAGTGGCGCACCCCTTCGTGGATATCGTGATTCTGTCTAGGATGTTGTGCAATCCAATTGGATGAAAGCAGCTTGGACTGGATCACGCCTCCAGTTACTTGCGAACCACATACTTACATAGGTGGCGAAGTAGCAGAAATGGCTATTCCTCACCTGGATGACCGCCAGACCAATTGTGCACCGTGTTGAGTTCCATCCGCGTTCTTGAGTGCATGAACTACGAGTCAGGAACTGAGGAGGCTGCGAAGGTCGGACGATGGTATGTAGGCGCCCGGACGCGTCGGTGTTTCCCGCGCAATGACGCGTCCCAGACAGCCAACCCCGTCCACGCGTCCAAGTGCTTTGCACTTGCGTCTGACCACCATGTCTACCTCCGCCGCATCCACTTCTCAGCCTGTTCAGAGCACCTCTGCCGCAGTAGAGCACACCAAAGACGACGACGTCCCTCATCTCGGCGTTCTCGAGGAGGACGATGAGTTCGAGGAGTTCGCAGTAGCTGGTACGTCTTCTTCAAGCTTTATCTTTAACATGACACGGGGGTTGGGAGCTCTCCGACATGCCATATTGGTTTTCGTAGTGTATGTTAACTGAGTTCCGGTTTAGACTGGGACGACTCGCACACCGATCTCGCACACTTGGGCGGCACGGCACCAGGCGCAGCCAAGTCGGGCGGGGATAAGCTGTGGGAGGATAACTGGGACGATGACGATATCGAGGATGATTTCAGTGTACAGCTAAGGTACGCCCGCGCATACTTAATATATCTATCTCATCCCCTATCTCATGCTCATGCATCGCAGAAACGAGTTGGCGAAGAAAAAGGGCAATGGTGGCGGCCCAGAGCCAATGCAGCACTGAAGCGCGAACATCGTTCTTCTGTACCCGACGATGTTACTCTGGACCCTATCCTTGTATCGATGGATTCTCCAATTTCCGCTACCTTGCAACTACCTACTCCTCGTACCGCATGGCGTAGAGCACGCTCCATGCACCCTCATGGGAAAAGATAACTTTGTCTGCCGGTTCCATGGCGGATATGGTTCGTCCTGTCAAACTCTTCTGCCTCCTTCCTCACATCGTGACCGGAGCCAGTCTATACACGTCCCTTTTGTCATTCAATCTGGCAATACCCCTGCCGGAAGATGTTCCTCCGATTCAGAACCTGCGGACGTGGTGGAGCATGACCACAGTTCTGTCACTTGCTATCCTTCCGCAGCATTGTGCTCGGATCCTGGTGCACTGCAAGTTTCTCCCTCAAAGTTGATGAACGTGAAACGATCATATGTCCTCGATGAGCGTGCGCAGGCCCGGATCGGAACTGCGAAATCGTGGAGGCATGCATGGATATCCTAACCCGATGGCCAGTGGCCACCTGCTGTGGCCACCCCGTATTCGGTTCGTTCAAACAACAGACAAACGGGACGTTGAGCTGATGGTGATACTTATTGATCTCCCTCTTCCTTGACATCGACCAAGGAGAGGAAGATATGTTGCCATGCTCGTGCATATATATAGCCACAACTAGCACTGATATCGCATGATGCCACAGACATCGGGAAATGGACGCGGTGAACGTTTGTCGGTTCCTGGAAATAGAATGGCGGCAGCGAGCTTCTGCCGTGGCCGTTGCGGCTCTGATGGTTGGATCGCCCAGGGAGAAAAAGATGGAGTGTCGCAGAGCATCGCGCGCAAGGCGCAGGCGCGAATCAGTGTCGGGTGGGTTTTTGTGTCGCCACAACGTTGCCACCACGTCAGAAAACATCCAAGACCGAAAAGAGCTTCGAACCTTCTCGATTGTGGCGCGTTGAACGCGAACCCGAGACCCACACTAAGGTTTCAGCAGTAGACGAGAGGCATCCGAATTCGTGTCTGACAGCGTAGGACACGCACAGGACGAGAAGAACGCCAGACCGAACGTCTCGGGAAGGGCCCGCCCACTTGGGCCCGGGGGAGCGAGTGGGGAGGACGAGCGGTGGACGAACGTGCGTAGTACAGTACGGCTGGATATGGTAGGTTCAGATCAGGGCAACGGACGCATGCGAAGAGCAGATCAGGATCAAAGTGTCATCCGGGAAAGCGGCATCTTACTTACCCTCCTCGCCTCGCCCGAACACTTATATACCCCCTCCGTGGCCACATGCTCGTGCTTTCGCCCCCCTTGCCCTCCTTCCTCGCGCCCAACGTCCGCGCCCTATTGTACTAGGCGACGATGAGCAACCCGGGGTACAGGAAGCCCGGCCTCTCCCAGGTCTCCCTTATCTTTGCGTGAGTACCGTTCGACCTATCATCTTGGCTCGTTTGTTAACCGGTAGGTTTGGATAGCTGTGGAACCGCTCTTTTCTCTGACGGTGAGTCCCAAGTCGTGGAGCCTTTTGGACGCTGTTCTGACTGCAAGCGCCAGGTTATGCCAATGGTGTCATCGGAAGTGGTGCGTCTCATTCACCACAGATCCATGAATTCAACTATTGACCAGGCGCATATTGTCTTCAGTGAACACGCGTTCGTGTCTTATCCGTTGATCCGACGCGCACCATCGTCCGGAGGACTCATATCTTTCCTTCCGATAGTCCTCAAGCGCATCTATGGACCTCAAATTAGTGCCAACTACAGCACGACGCTGTCCAGTCTGACATTCGCCGGCACCGTATTTGGCATGCTCGTTTTCGGCTACCTCTCTGACAAAATGGGCCGCAAATTCGGAATGGTGAGCAGCCCCGCCTTCATTCGCGGTCTAACTGTGGACAGATCTGAGCGCTGGGCGACGTCATGCGTAGATGCTCGCCACCGGAATCGTCGCCCTTTTCTCAGGACTGTCAGCGGCCTCCTCGGGCGCGCACCACAGCGTCGGGGGCTTGGTGGCCATGCTCGGCGCATGTCGGTGAGTGCACTCTACGCGCGATTGGGTATTATATCGTCCTGAGTCCGATCCGACAGTTTCCTCCTGGGTATCGGTGTTGGTGCGGAGTATCCCTGCGGGTCCGTCGCCGCCTCGGAGCAGTCAGAAGAGCCTGGTATCAACAAGAACGCGCAGCACCGGTGGTTTGCACTTGCGACTAGTACGTTTCGCGTCTCCTCATTGTTTACGTTACAGCCCCGTCGCTGACAGGGCGGGCATGAACAGACTCCATGATTGATACTGGCTTCGTAATTGCCGCGTTCGTTCCCCTTGTCCTCTTCTGGATCTTTGGCGAGAACCACCTGCGTGCGGTTTGGCGTCTCTCCCTCGGACTGGGGGTCATTCCCGCCCTCGCTGTGCTCATCTGGCGTCTCCGCATGGAGGAACCAACGCGTTTCAAGAAGGATTCTATGGCCAACGCCAAGGTCCCTTACTTATTGATCATTCGCCGGTACTGGGTCAGCCTTGCGGCGATCTCGGTCACTTGGTTCATCTACGACTTTATCACGTAAGTTGGTCTATTTGGCATCTTGGAAGGGTGTAACTTACTCAACCCAACGCATACAGGTACCCCGTAAGCTGTACCGAGTATGCTTAAGATGATATTTTACTCAATCTCGTCTGTTGGCAGTTCGGCCTCTACTCATCGACCGTGACGGACACGTGCGTGGCCTATGCGCCCTTCACATATACCCTAAAACTGACAATCATCCAGTATCACGGGTAAAAACGCATCTTTGTCCGTCGTATTTGGATGGTCCGTTGTTATCAAGTGAGTACAGGGACGTCTTTACCTGCGTTGTCGCTAACACACCATGCGCAGCTTGTTCTATATGCCCGGCACTCTTATCGGAGCTTTTGTCGTCGACATCCTCGGGCCTAAGTACACGATGGTGTGTCTCGCATCAATATGTTTTGCACTCCTGCTGAACCTGAAGGGATGGCTCGCAGATTCTTGGTCTGCTCTGTCAGGCCGTTATTGGCTTCATCATGAGCGGTCTTTACAAGCAGCTGACTGAGCACATCGCCGCTTTCGCTGTAAGTGACTTCACGGGGCACTGTAAAGTAGATGTCTGAATGCCTCTGTAGGTTGTCTACGGCATCTTCCTGAGCTTCGGTGAACTCGGTGCGTCCATCGTTATCTGTTGATGCAGGTATGTTCCTGACCTGTTCGTTGACTTGCTAGGCCCTGGTAACTGTCTCGGTATGCTCGCCGCAAAGTCCGGCCCTACTGCCGTTCGCGGACGGTTCTATGGCATTGCGGCTGCTGTTGGCAAAGTTGGCGCGTTTGCCGGTACCTGGGGTGAGTATTCTCTAGCTATGCGAAGAAGACTAAACCTAATAGCGGTTCATTAGCGTGGGAGCAGATCGTCATAGATTTCCAGAAGTTGCACCCCAACGACCCGAACATCGGCCAGACTGGTCCTTTCTGGATTGGGAGTGGTATGTCCTGGACGCTCGCCCTTATCGTGGAGCCCCTCGTTCATTCCCAATTGTGCAGCTCTTGCGATCCTCAGCGCGATCATCACGTACTTCTTCATCCGCCCCCTCTCGCACGACGGCATGGAAGAAGAAGACCGCAAGTTCCGCGAATACCTCGAGCAGAACGGCTACGACACCAGCCAGATGGGTCTCACGGAAGCTGATATTGATACCTCGTCTGCGGACTACGAAGAAAAGAAGACGTGATGGTTACCACGGCATAGATCTCCGGTATTTGTGGCATATAGGACTGCCGGAATACCTGGGTGAGGCTTCAAGAATCGACTTCTTGCGACTGCTCGTTCATGGACATGGCGCAGTATGCACAACGTTTCGAATTTGACATTGCGCACGTCACCACATACCTCCCTCCCACCCTTATGCCTCTCACCTAATACGCAGTCTCCGGGTGTTGTTGTACCACCCTGTGTTTTGTTGCGATGCTGTGACACGAATTCGACCCATCGGCTTTGTGCTTACGGTTCATCTCGGTCTGGCTGCTCACTTTCGATGGTATTGATGTTTCCTCGTGCTATCGAGTGCATGTGCTTTGTTGATGATATGTTTGTACCCTTCTTGTCAATAGCAACAATAATCCGGTGTTGTACGTTTGGTGGTTGGATTTGAACCGCATGCGAACTTTTGCGATATCCTACTCGTATTGGATGGGCACCAGCTATTGGCAGGGACCTTTCTGATGCCTGAGCCCTATTCTGGATGCCTTGCTCTCCTGACTCGCTTTTCTAGTTGAGGCTCACATGATGTCGCGACAACTTTCTCAGGACAGCGGAAATCGACTTACGGGAAGGCGAGCATTCGCCCTGGCTCAATCCGAGCAGCATTCCAGTGAGTAATTATCCCCATGGAAGTCACTAAATAAGGAGTACGCTCCAGAATAACTGACTCCAAATGAAGGGCCGGTACTGCAGTGGCGTGCACAGATGATCCGTGGGGCTCGAACTACCCGTGCGGGCTCCTGGGTCTCGTCATCGTCTCGTCGAGCCACACTGGCCGTCGGATATCCGTTCGAGTCGTGTTGTCCACCTACTCCGGGGGAAGATAGGGCCGACCCATTGCGATGTCACCCACATAACCTCTATCCCCCGATGCAACCGCAAATGCACTCTACAACTGCCATAATTCGCTGCACAGGTGCCCCGGGCGGGATCCTCGACGATCCTAACCTCGAAGACAGTTCCCTTTCGAGCACATTGCATGCCTCTCGTGTCCTTCCCTTCCTGCGCCACGGTGCGACTGATGTAATCCTCTCCGAATCCTTTCTGCAGTCTTTCTGAAGGTTCGGAACCTTAACTTGTCATATACTTACACCGGCGCCACCGCGTGGGCGTGAGGCCTCAGACTCCTCGTGCAGCCACCGTCGTTCATCGCACTCTGCAGATCCCGGATCTGGCCCATTCCATGCACTCTGTCAGCATCGTCGATGTTGATTCGGATATGCAAGGTAAGTTCGCGGCGGCCCGAGTGCGCCATCATTTGCATCTCTGTCATTTCCCGGCGCGGACTCGGGCTCGGAGGAACGTCTAAGCACTCAGCCGCGGTCGCTGCGAGTGGTACGCACGCGTACTAGCCGCCGGCTCGATCGACGATGCCGAGGGCTTCGGAGTCTGCAAAGTCGCTTGAAAGAGCGCGTCAAAGAGTGCGATGATGGGGTTCAGCATTGTGACGGCGATCATCCGTAAGTCCGCTCGTCTCTCACTGCTCAGCGGGGGTTGTTCGGGTCCGAGCTAGCGTCATGGTATTGAACGTGAAACATGAGGCAAAGGAGAAGTTGTAGGATCCATACGCTGGCGATATAATTGACTGATATCGTTATGTGAGTCGGATGAGCTGTGTAAGGGTCCTCATGCGCACGGACCGCGAGGCCTCAGTACCGAATTGACATCGCTAGGCGGGGTGCTAAGAGGCCGATTGCTCGCATGGGTATGTGGGGTGGAAAGCGTAATGCAAGTTTGTTTTTCCACACACGCGCATCGTGCGGTCTTTTCAGCGTAGATCGATCACCGTTCCATAGCATCTCCCGCGCGTCCGCAACCCCGAGTCGGCGGAGCGAAAGGAAACCAATGCAACTGTCGCTTACACAGGAGAATCAACGCGTTGCGGGAAGTCTATCCTATACTTGATCTGGCTCGCGCATGCGATTACCGAAGGGTTTGAGATTTCCGGATGGGTTCCGCCACCCCTCATCGGTCTCTAGATCTGGGTGGTCATAGTTGCTGACGTAAAAGGCTGGTGTTTGTAGAATACAAATTCGTTGTCGTTGATTTCGATTAATGAGACTTGCTCTTGGATGATCGGAGGGAACTGAAGTGCAGCCCAGGCAATGTACACGTGTCTCTACTCACATCATACTAGTCGTTAGCATGCGACATTGGATTGAATGACAATACCCAGAATGAGTCAGATCGAGCCGCATGCGATGCCTGCGGAATGGAAAGGACCCTGTCGTCGGTAGTCCATCAGTATAGAAAACCAGCCTGACGAGCACATCATGATGATGGCAGACGACCACGAGCGAAGCGCCTGACGAAGAACTAGCGCCGGGAGGTGAATACCATTATTACTATATTTGGGTCTTCCAAATCTGACGTGGTAATGATGATCGTGGGGAGCATAATCCATCCTCCGACTCTTCTTGCCGCTCGACCGCGAGGCTATGCGAGACCCTCGTTTGCCGCCCGTGTAGTCTCCAAGGGTTCAACGATGCCACCAGGAAGAAGACAGCGTAAGCTTTCCGGTTGTCAAGCAAAACAGAATCCGTTTCATCCACCGTTTGTGTTTGGTCTATGACCAGCTGTCCGGCAGGCCCAGAATCCGAGCGGGCCACTCGACCCGGAAGTCATCGCCAAGCGCACAAGAAGGCACCTTGACGAGCTTGAGGTGAGCGATGGCGCTCCTACCCGTCCGCGGGGCGCGCCGCCGGGTTCTCATGAACAATCTGCGTGCTAATTTTTCACACCATTCTCTCTCAATTGTGCAGCGCTCCAATTACTCCGAGCCTGCCGGCGGTGGTGCAGGCGCAGACGGCGGGCAAGAGGACGACGACGAAGGCGCGGCGCCCGGGGGCCGCACGACCAAAGCCCGTGCACGCCAGGCGACGATATCGGACAAACGGCAGTGGGAGCAAGCCGGCGGGAGTAGGAGGCCCAAGAAGTCCACGATGAACGTCCGGACCGCCATCCTGTACAAGAAGAACTTTACGGTCCTGCTGGAAGAATCCGTGAGTATCTCTCCCACTCGCCCACCCCCATCGGCCCTAGCGCGGCTGCCATGTGCTCACGGTCCTCCCCGGTCGACTATCCTCATCTTGGGTTGCTCACCTTGGCTCCTTGCGCTCTGGTCAGGGCATCGAACACATGCCCTCTGGGGTTCCAACGTACCTGAGGGCTGTGGCATCTCCTCCACTGGAGCCGCCACGGCTTCTGTGCTCTGTTTGCGGTTACTGGGCGAAATACAAATGCAAGCGGTGCGCCATGCCGTATTGCGATCTCAATTGCGAAGGCGTGCATAATGAAACGCGCTGCGAGCGAAGGGTCATCTAATTGAATCAAGTCGTAGATCTTGTACAATCTTGTGTTAGGGGCTTCCGGGGGAGGCTGGATTGTTCTACGACTCGTATAAATCATTATCAAACTTCCGTACAACACGCACATTGACGGGACTGGGTATAAGTGGCTACGTCACTGTGGCGTGAAGTTATATTTCTTTGCCGCGAAATGCTCGATAATGGAAGGAGTAATCCAGTAAAAGAGATGCGCAAAACGGCCGAATGCCCACGGCATGAAGACGAATTTTTCGCCTCGGTCCACCGCCTGGATAGTCCTCTTGGCAACGGTGGTCCGCTTGAGGCCGTGCTTGTTCGGGTCTGCTTCGCGAACCTTGCCGCCATCCACTGCAGACGCTCGAAAATCGCCCTCTACGGTGCTCGGAATGACGAATGTGAACTTGATGGAAGGATGCTCTATAGCAAGCGCTTGGTAGAGCACGAGCGACGAGGCCTTGGTGGAAGCGTATAGGGTGCGTGTGGGGGGAGGTATCACGGCGCCCAAGGATGAAATGAGCGCGATTGATGGAGCCGCCGAAGTTGATGACAAAAGAGGTATCTGTGAGTGCAACCCCCGTGGCGGACAAAGTTAGATGGGTTTTCGCGAAGACGCCGAAGACCTTACGAAGGTGACAGCACATACGAGCGGGCCGATGTAGTTGCCACGGATGGCAGCATTCGCGACGTCCACGGTGCGTTGCACCCCTTCCGCACTACACTGGGGAGGTGAAAAATTTCCGTCTTTCCTCTCCAGACCAGCAATCTCGAGGAGTGGCCGTAACGCAGATACGCCTGCGCAAACCACTAGTGTGTCGAGACCGCTCCACCCTAGACCACGGAAACCATTCGAGGGTTGGTTAGTGCCAACCTTAAAGCTCCGAATAGCAGCGGCGTGAGACCTACTTTCTTCCAGTTTCTTCCTCAGCGCTACCATGTCCTCCGCCTCGGTGAAGTCGGCCACCACGGCGAAGGTATCGCCGCTTCCACGCTCACCGTCCGCCCCGCTGACGGCTGCTCTCGGGAGGAGGCTTGCGCATTCGTCCGCGACTGCATTCAGTTCGCGGTCCCGGCGTCCCACGACGCACACACGAGCACCCGCTGTAGCGTACTCGTGGGCAATTGAGCGTCCGATACCGCCAGAGGCACCGATGACCAGGACGCGTTCCTGGGACCGGGGTACAGTGCGGGAACGACGCTGTCGCAAACGCCATAAACGATGAGCGACGTAGAGAACGGTTAGGCTGATGGCGATAGGGTAGGTCCGTTGCGCCGAGACCTCCATGGTCGGAGTTACTGCTATGCGGTTGTTTTTGATATAGAAGAGCCGGATCCGGGGAGCTGAGGTTCACTGGTACACTCGAACAGGGTCCGAGGGGATGGCAGCTGGTAAGTAGCAGCTGGACTGTCGTTGCACATCGTGATTCGTGAGTTGGTCAATGTGGATGGCCTAATCGGGCGGCAACGTAGCGCCCAATGTCTGCGTGGGACCGGACTTGGATCTGAGCTCGAACAGACTGCTCCGACTTGCAAACTCAGTCCGGTATCCTCCCTCTCAAACACCGGCCTCCAGCAGCTGACTCCCCTTCGCAACCTTTTCCACACAACGGCGCAATAAGTAGACGGCTTCAGCCTGGGGGTCTTTGGCCGCCCCGTCTCTGCCTTGCTCTTTCAGTGCCGTCTACCATGTCCGTTTACACCCAACTGCTAGAGCAGAACATCTATCACGTACCTTCGTTTACTCTAGAGTCCGGGCGCGTCTTGAAACATGTTCCCATCGCCTACAAGACATGGGGACAGCTGAACGATGCCCAGGATAACGTCATGATAATATGCCATGCCTTCACTGGCAGCTCTGATGTTGAAGATTGGTACGTCGAGTTTGTTTTTCCCGACGCAGCCGATCATTGCTAATGCGCTAATGTTTTCCTCAGGTGGGGTCCTCTCGTGGGGCACGGCAAGGCCTTTGACGCCAGCCGTTTCTTCATCTTCTGCGCCAATGTCCTCGGCTCACCCTATGGGTCGGCATCCTCCGTGACGCTGATCCCAGAAACTGGGAAGCCCTATGGCCCGGAGTTCCCACTTACGACGATCCGAGACGATGTCCTGTATGTCTCTGACTATTGTTCACCCGAAACCCAGGGTCGCCTAACCAAGCTTGCAATTCGCATAGAATCCATAAGCTTGTTCTCGACCACCTCTGCGTGAGATCTGTGGCGGTCGTCATTGGCGGCTCCATGGGAGGCATGGCAGTCCTGGAATGGCCCCTGTGCACCCCGCCAGGTTACGTGAAGCGCATAATACCTATGGCGACTTCTGCCCGTCACTCTGCCTGGTGTATCAGCTGGGGAGAAGCGCAGCGCCAGAGCATCTACAGCGATCCGACCTATCAAGACGGATACTACGAAGCTCAACCAGCGTCCGGCCTCGCCGCAGCGCGCATGGCGGCGCTGCTCACGTACCGCTCCCGAGACTCGTTTGAACGCCGCTTCGGACGCAAACCGCAGAAATCAACAGCGACGTCCGACGACGGCGTCCTTACCCCTCCCCAGTCGCCGGCGCTCCCATCCGCGGACCATACCCTCGCAGCGCACAACGATGGTTTGCGCAGCTCCCAATCGCGCCCGTCTACCCCTGGCTCGGGGACGGCCCTCCGGTCAGCCGAACGCGCCCGCTCAGGGAAGGCTGAGGACCGTTCCCCGCCACGCCCCCCCATCTTTTCCGCGCAGTCATACCTCCGATATCAGGGGGACAAATTCACCTCCAGGTTCGACGCCAACTGCTACATCCACATTACCCGCAAGCTCGACACGCACGACGTCACACGCGGAAGGCTGTCCCGGCCGGACGAGGACGAGAACGTCGCGCTCTTCCGCGTCCTAGGGACGGAGCCGGCGCGCGCACTAGTCATTGGAATACAATCGGATGGGCTGTTCCAGCCTGCAGAGCAGCACGAGATATCAGAGGGCATCCCTGAGGCGCAGCTGGTCATGATACCCTCGCCGGAGGGGCACGACGGGTTTCTGCTCGAGTTCGAGCTAATCAACAAATACATTTTGGGGTACCTGAAAACTGAATTCCCCGAATATTACAGGACGGAGCCTGGCGGAGTGGTGGCGGACGTCCCTGTCGACGACTTTTCGGTTAAGAAAACGAGTATGTTTGGCGAGGCCGAGGTGGATATCACGAGATGGTAACGGGGTGAAGGACTCCGTAGTTATTCTTGGGCATTCGTCGACATAGAGACCGTTTACCATGTAGCGTTACATCCAACTGTACTTTGCGATGCTTTGTAGGACTTGTTCAATGCACCGGCTGTTCAACTCGGTCAGATGCGCACAGAGAAATGTTTAGCATCAATATAATTCTCTATTAGATAGGGGATACAAGCAGGATCGCACTGGTACGATACGATGTGAAATACAGTATGTGCACTAAGTTTTAGTAAAAGCCATAAGTGGAAGGGCCGTCAGGGTCGTAAGTATGATACAAAAAGCGAATAAAAAGATATAGATATCAGAGAGAAGACCATGGTAAACGTTTCAAATATCTGGGCGCGAGCTCATATATAGTGCATAGTTATCGTCAGCGTGGAACAGATTAGCCAAGATTACGATTGGGGACGAGTCGCTGCGTATTCCTGTCGGCAGAGAAGTCAGCGCTCAGCGACTAGTGGCGCACAAGCAAAGGAAGTTAGCACAAACCTTAGTCCTCCTCGTCAGACGCCTCCTCCTCCACGCGGCGAGGGTAGAGATGCACGACGCGTGTGCGCTTGATCTCTTGGCGGGCGTGACCAAAGTAGCGTTGGGTCTCAAATGACCAGTTGAGGTTGCCGATGACCCAGTTCTCCATCGCCATGGCGTACTGGGCGACCTCATCGTCGATCTTGGGGCTCCAGCTGGGGAGGGTGCGCTTGGCCTTGAGGAAGGCATCGATGAGACCCTTGAAGTGGACGCCGACGTAGTCGGCAGCGCCCTGGAGGTCGAGGCCTTTGTGGCGCATGAGGACGGTCATCACGTTGTTGGTAGTATGGCCCATGGCCTGTTCCATATTGTATGAGTACAGGTCCTACAGGCGGCGTAGCAGGTGGGCAGAACCGATTAGACGGGAGGCGCCAAGGATTTAGCATGTCAGCGAATTGGTATTGAATCTGAGGCTCGGATCTGGGACTCACGTTGGACCAGCAGACCATATCGACGGTGGATAGATGCATAGCCATGAACGCGGGGTGCTCGACCACCTCGTCGGGCAGATCGATGCCGAGCGCGTAGCCCGCGAGTCCGAAGCAGAAGCGGACGGCGCTGTTCTCGCGACGGAGGGTGATGTAGGAGTCGAGGTCAAGGACGGTGCCGTTCATGCGGAGATCGGCCTCGTAGGCCACGGCTTCGATGTAGTCCTTGCAGTGCTTGACGAAACGGCGGTAAGTCATCGGACCGCAACGCCTCAAAAGGCGCGTGGTAAACCTGATGTGCAAGAAGACGGGTCAGAACTGGAGGTTGCTTTGAGGTCACCGCACGGTACATACTCTTTGGTCATTTTGCAGAGCGTCGTGCCGTCGTCGAAGCTGAGGTCGCGCATGGAGTTGTAGAACGTGAGGCCGGTCTCGTGGGCACCCTTGCCGTCCTGGTCGTCGCTGATCTCGTCGACGGTGAAGAGGAGGTTGACGAAGTCGCAGGTCGTCCTGAATTGTTCGTAGCCGGCGTACGGGTAGGCATGTGCGCAGAGAAGCTCGCTACCTCCCTGGAGAAAGAAGGCACGCTTCTTGTCAGAGAGGACGCGGTACGAGTTGATCCATTCGGAGGACTCTGCTGCGGCTTCGGGGTAGTTGGGGTTGAAAGATCCCTTGAAGGGGGTGACCGCGTGGAGGTCGGGAAGGACGAAGGAAGGGTTGGGAGCAGACATGGTAACTGAAGGCACGGTGAAAGGATGCGGTGGAGTGGTAGAGATAGACGAGGCTGGAGACTGCGGGACAGAAGACAGAGGAGACAGATGTGTTGGAAGGGATGGTGTTGGTGCTCAACCATCGCTGAACCTGCTCCCTTTTATCCCAATGGACAGGCCTCCATATCCACAACTTCGGATTCCCCACAACCTTGGATACGGTGCTAAGCCGCACGGCGTACCTCCCGCGGCTCTCCCCAGATTCGAGCGGCTCAGATCCCAAGCCTTGCGTCAGGCGTTCCGATCAAAGCCGTTCGTCGCCAAAGCCAACAGTGCCACGGCGCGAGTGCGAGTGGGCAATACCTGCGTGCCTTGCGTCAGCTCCAAACGGACGAGTTTCATAATTTAGGAACATCGGAACCGCAGGTTAAGGCTTCGAGGGTTGATTGTCAGGGCCGATAAACTCCGGATGTCGACCGGGCGGGAGACTGGGCATCGGGAGATCAGCGAATATCCCGGTATGCACTGGTACGACGGATGCTACGCCCGCCACGCCGACGGGACGCTGAAGACGCCCATAAGTATTCTGACGACGCGCGTATGCGAACCGCGCGCTGCCATGCCCGAATGGAGAAAAAGATAGTGTGTGAAACTTTTCCTGATTTCTGGCGACAAAGTACCAATAATCAATAAGTTTATTTTGTCGCAATGCAGCAATAATATGAATAGCACACCTCTATGAATAAGATGCAGCCGATGCAGGAGAGGGCACAGTCAATGCACGGACGTCCGAAGCGCTGACGACCAGCGCGTCTGCGGACTTCCGACGCAATCGGGATGATTTTCGGAGCGTAAATGTGGTCCGCGTTTGGTATTTGAAAGGCGACTCAACGACCTGGAGTCATCAATCAATTGAGGGGTGTTATTCAAGCTTGTCTTCGATGGAAAGCGAATTGACTGGTGGCATGGCCGACAGATTCAACACTGTCGAGGGACGTCACTGCGATTGCCAACATATACCCTATGACAGGTTATCCTGTGCAATGCGATGACGAGACGTTAGCCAGTCCGTTCCCGGAGCAGAACGTTTCTGATGGGTTTTGGCGAGCCACCACAGTACTTTCTATCCGTCTAGGACTAGGATTCCGCGACTTCAATATCTCCGTGGTCTTCGTGGAACCTCAATCGAGGGACCCAAATCCATCTCAGCATATCGATTGGAATAATCTGAGGGTGTTCAGAGGTTGAGATGCAGCTCAACCATCCCTTCGATCGCATGTAGATCTGCCACCTACACGTCAGAGTATGAACTAGCTTTGAATAACATGCAATCAACCTACGAGGACATGTGGATATCGGAACGGATAACAATACTTGTGGCGGTCCTTGTGGCGCACATTCCCCCCAAGTGAAATGTGAAACCCGCTAGGTCGTCAACAAGTGCTTTCCCGACTGCATGGGCCACAAGAACGATGTGGTACTCCGACGTGCCTCCTCAAATCACATTAAGCATGGTAGATTGGCTTGCGGCCAATTGAGATAGACACTGACGCAAGAGCTGTACCCAAGATGCTTGCTGCGACTGTCGCGGGCGATGGCATAAGAGAGGCTCCGTGCCTAGGAATCCCCGGTGGTTGCATAGTTCCATACCCCGCATGAAGCCACCTCGAGAATAGCAGCACTCGCCGAGTCGGAGAAATGGAATGGAGGATGCTGGGACCTGGATGATACTCGACTTGAGCATGTGCAACATTCGGAACTTCCCGAGCCCTAACCCTAACAGCCCTCTATTCGAATTCGCATCTCTACAGCCTCCCTTGACCGCTTTCACTCCCTCATGGCGGCCTACGACTAGATTTGTCTCCGACATAGACACATGTGTTTTGTCGTTCACGCCTCACAACAGTCAGGCTCACGCACGATCTCCAGCTGATCAACTCGCGGTGTCCCACGACTCGTGCGAGCTACGGTCCGTCCTTCACGAAGGTTACTGTGAGCCCTCGATATTATCCCTGTCGCCCATTCATCTGACCATGCCGCTAGATCCGCGGTGCATGGCTACATGACCACTGACTCTGCCCCTCCTCGTGTCTCATCGTTCGATATGTGGACTGGCGGCCGTTGCATCTAGCCCGGCGAGGGTGCATCCCTCGTTTTCTTTACGATGCAACCAGATGACCTGTATTCACACCCGACGTTACCATGCTCCCTACCACACTGGACGTGGTGAGTGGCTGGCTGGCTAGATATCACAACCAGTTCAAAGTGCGCTACTAGCTGGTCTGATTGTATGACGTTGCCCAGTCTACAATCTAACTCGTTGAGTATTTCCCCTTAAAGTTATCTTTTGCCACCACTGATAGTACATTCTTAGAGCCGTTTACGATCATCATGGTTCCTCCCTTTCATGGTCCGGTGGTGTTCAAGCAAGTGCTAGCCCGAGTCGGACCGTCATTCTCTCAGCAAAATGTCGCTGTCAACTGTTTCACCTTCCATGCGGAGGAATCAAACAAAATATCGCTATTGTGGAATTATGACCACAGTTATGGTTGGTGCATGCCATGAGGTTGGATGTGAGCCGCCTGACGGCCTAACATCGCAACATATTAAGTGCATACCCAGCGAATAAATGACTGTTAACCTTTGGGGATGGATGACATTTCCGGGATCTATCTCACCCTAGGAAAGCATTCGATAAACGCGCCTGATCATGGGTTGTCCGATGGCGGACGAAATCAAAGACATCGACAGCTTTCCTGGCGCAGGAATTGCCCTTCCCTAAATCTGTCTTGCGTTGCAGAAATTTGTGCGGAAATGGCCATTCCAGAAGCCCACACCGCACCCCTCCCCACCCCCACCCCGAGGAGATGGTTCCTTGCAGTGATATTGACAGCGGCTTTTTCGGTGACAATGTTCTCGAAATGGAAAGTCCCGCGTTGCGATAGCGCTTGCATTACTACTAGAAGAAATCTTCTCTCTGGTCGCAGGGTAAGTGTCTATTCGTAACTGCGGCGTCGGATCTCACTGCCCAGTCTCAAGCGTTTCGTGGACTGAAGCACGCGTCAGCATGTGGTATAGGTATGACTTCCTTTATCAGCGCCTCCACCGCCGTCTGATTTGGCGCTATCATGATCTTATGAGGTCCCTGGACAACACATCTATATTCCGACTCCGAGTACAAGGCGATGTTCCTTCCGGTGGACAATCATAATCGTCAGAACGCCTACGCATGGGAGTCCCGGCCACCAATTGCCCGAGGACGAGCAACCATGGCTCGGCATCCGCAACGAAAAGCCGAAATCCGCCGTTAGACGGCTGCGCAGGCTGACGTCGGTCGCGTATGCTCCCAGTCGAGCGGTTGGTCGAGCGCCACCGGAGCGCCCTTAACAATGTTCTTTTCACTATGCTCGACAGGAGGCTGGTTAGGGTTGGAAGTCGCTATTTGAAGCGAAGTCACCTTTGGTGGCAGCGAACTTGCACAGCCGCGTAACTCTTAAGTTTTCTCGCGGAGCTGGAAAGCGTGACTAACCATACCGCAAAAAGCAGTGAAGCAATGATAAACATAGGCTGCCAAAGTCTCGGGACCATTGCGACCAAGCACGTGTATCGGCCCTCAGGTCCGCAGGAAAAACGGTCATCCTGGGACTAACGGAACTCGGCCTGGGGGGAGAATGAGTAAAGTCATACGAAGGGAAGATATCCGAGGGGCGGGGCTGCCTGTGGTTCCCATACTCTACTAATGGGCAAGATCCAGTCGCCACAGGACCGCAGTGGGGGGGCAGCGGCTTTACATACGGTAAGATCTCCGGGGCCGCAGCCGGCCATTGCGGTCTGAGAAACTTCTGGGTCAAACCAATCATGCAAGAAATCTATTGGATACAATATTACTAGCGCGCCAAGTGTAGGATACCCATACGTCACGGTAACGATACAGAGGATCTAAATCTCGGAGCCGTAAAGCGCACGAAAGATACGACGTAAGATGTGAAACGATCCGGGCACAGCGGCGCGAGCGCGCACAATGCACGTCGCTCTATGAGCTTAGCCCTGCATGTGCCACTCGTCAGCTCGAGACCGGGCGCGGGGATCCGTGAACGCACCGTACCTTATTGCGTTGACGGGAGCTCTTCTCCGTCGCCGTGTTCACGTGGAAGCAGTAGCACGACAAGGGTCTCCTTCACCCGCGTGTGTTCCGCACCAAAGTACCGGTTGGTCTTGAAGCTCCATTCTAGGTTTCCGATGACCCAGTGCTCCATCGCAGCGACGTATTGGGAGACCGCATCATCCACCGCGGCGCCGCCGAAGGACGGGAGTTGGGCTTTCGTCTCCACAAATCGGTCCATCAGCGTCTCGAAGTGCTGTCCGATGAGGTCCGACGCCGCCTGGAGGTCGATGTTCTTCTCCTGCATGAGCACGGAGACGATGTTGTTGCCAGCAATCCCCCGGGCGTGCTCCATGCTGTACGAGTAGACGTCCTGCGGATGGGTCGTTAGCTCCGGTAAGGCACGGACCACGAGTGATGTTAATTATGCTTACGTTAGACCAGCAAACCATGTCGGCCGCGGCCCAGTACAACGTCATGAACTTTTCGTCGCGGAAGACGAAATCTGGGAGATCGCATCCGAGCGCGAACTCAAAGAGGCCAAAGCACAGTCGAACAGCGCTATTTTCCCTCCGTAAGGTCTGGAACGCGTCAAGGTCGAGGACCCGGCCCTCCTCCCTAAGTTCGGCCTCCTGTGCCACGGCGTTGACATAGTCAGCACAGTGTACGAGGAACCGACGGTAAGAGTTCGGGCCGGCGTATTCCAAGAGTCGCTGTTTGAACCTAAAGTTGTAGAATGATGAGCACCGTCCAATGCAAGCGCACGACACATAATAATTTTCCGGAAGGACTTACTCGCGAGTCATTTGGGCGAGTGCGGAACCGTCGTCCCAGTCAGGGTAGCGCATGGCATTGAGGAAGACCTGCCCGGTGGCGCGAGCTCCCTGACCGTCCTGCTCGTCGCTGACTTCGTCAACGACAAACAGGAGGTTCACGAAGTCGCAGCAAGTTCGGAATTGGTCGTACTCGGCGTATGGGTAGGTGTGGGATACAAGAAGCTCATTACTTCCGCTAAGGAAGTACTGGAGCTTCTTGCCCTGGAAGAGGTGGTACTGGTTGACCCAAGCACGAGATTCCAGCGCAGCCTTCTCGTAGTGGGGGTTGGTCGAGCCCTGCAAGGGGCAAACAGCGAGAAGGTCGGGAAGGCTGAAGCGCGTCGCGGACATTGCGATCTTGTGAGGTTAAATGAAGGGGAGGAATAGGATGATATCGTAGCCATTCACACACCCGCTCTTTATAATGTCCTTCGCCAAGATCCCAATACCGCAGTAGATCTGACCAGCTTGACCACGACATACCGCTAACCTAACAAAATGCCCAGGGGTGTTTCAAATCCGATGTCGAGGTTAGGCGTTGGGAATGAGGAGATCCGGGATGCGACGCAATCGGTTTCCCACCGGCCAGGGTGCGTTGTCGTCTAAAAAACTCGCCACCGTCGCTACGGACATGCCGTGACACACGCAAATGTCAACCATTTGTCATTTATTTGAGCGGATCACGAATGTAGATACCTGCGAGATCTTTGGCCACGATGTCAAGCCGCACGGTCGTTAGGTACGTCCGGCGGTTCAGCCGGGGTTCAGCATTCGCTTTCGCTAGTCGTCGAAGCCAGCGAGACCGGGTGAGTCGGACGTCGCCTAGGCAAACACCGGTATCTGGACGTCCACAAAAGTATACTGTGGCTGACTAGGCAAGAACGGCGTCACCCTGGACACCAGTCGGAGGATGTAAGCCACCTTTGCATCGGGCGCAGCCACGCGAGCGCTGCGGGAAGGGGATCTTCAAACAGGAACGCGCCAATCAATGTACAGCAACGGAGATTTCGTTTAGATACGCAGGGATTAGGTGGAACGACCGCTGCAAAGGGGAAGACGTACTCGTGGCAGACGACCAGCACGGGATCGAGCTCCATGGTATGTTGAGATGCGGCTCCGCGCCCACGAGGTATATCGGCACCTCCCACTAGGAGTTGTCATGTCAAAGCCTGCAGCGACTCGGAGTAGAGGAGAGCTGTTCACTCACTCTTTCGAGGATATTTTCACCGTCATGATACACCCATCGTGCTACGAGCGCTCATCTCCACGTTACGGGTCCACGTTACGGTCGCATGTTCATACGGTTGCTCCTGGACCCGCCTAGCGGGCATTCGACCCTGACGGCGGCCCGAGACTTGGGCTGTAAGCGCCGCTCGGAACCCGCTGCCCAGCGACACGCCCCCTCCGAGATATTACTGCGTCTAACCTGACGTGTTTCACAAGGCTGAGACTTTTGGGAGCGGCGCCATAAGTTCAGAAGGGATCGGAGCGCCCTATTGTAAGAAAGTTTGGCTGAGCAATAGCCTCATCCACGTCTGCATTGTGCAAGTGAACGTACAGACGAAAACGTAGCTTGCGGCGGCGCCATCTTGACAGGCGGGATTGAAAATGCCAAGGCTGGGGATGTTCTTCCATCAATGGCCGGGGTGACAAATGATGCATGATGAGCATCAACCATTACACCGTGACGTACTGCCACACTACGCTTCGTAGAGAGGATCTCTAGAGCATGAAGGATTGTCGAAAAGTCATCTTACGATGTCTTGTTCCTGGCGAGGTTTTCGCTATGTAGAACATCGCCATATCCAGAATACGCGGCTTCGCCTATAGTTGCAGCCGCAAAACACAAAAACATCGCAGGCCATTTTTAGCTACGGCTGTTCAGACATGCTCTGCAAAAATCCGTTAGATGCAGGGACTGTTGCGAGAGCAACCCACCAGTGCCGGATTCTGGGCCATCGCCATATCACAAGGGATGAATCACTCAAACGCCATTGGCCACCGTTGTAGAGGATATGTTTATCCTATTCGATACCGATGAGGTTCCATGCTCGACAGAAACTGCTCACGTCGTGGGAGCGTGTCCTCTAACGATAGCAGGAGCGAACAGTGGCTGGAAAGCTGTTGGCCGACTTCATGGGTGGTTAACAGGCAACATGAGCATCATAGCACGGGCAGGCTCACATCGACATAGTCTGCATTTCTGGTTCTTCATGGGAACTCTTTATCCGGCGGCGTCCAGGGTCAAACCGGCGGGAGAACGTGCCACAATCTTGACTCGGCACAATGCTCGGCTGGGGATCGCAAACGCGGATGCTCGGTTACGTGTTATCCGCTGCCCGAAACCTAGGCAACCTACTACGCTAAGACAATCTCAGCGTTCACCTGCGTTCACTTTATTCAGATAATGAAAGGACAGCCACCTTAAGATTGCCTGGCAAGCCTACGTCGCGCGGAACGGACGCGGCCCTTGAAAATGTGCGACCTATCAGCCTCGCCGGGGTTGCAACGTTGAGCCACCGGAATCAAATCTAGAGTGTCTGGGAAGACAGTGAACAGGGTACTACTCTGGGAAAGCGTAGAGTCGACGGCAACGATGAGGGTGCCATGCCAAGGAACAAATCCATCAATGTTTCAAACCAAGACACTCTGCACATCCGCAACCTTCTGGCCGTCGCCACGACCCGCGAGTTCTCGATGCGAGCGATGCTTCGGACAGGTTCTTGGGGGACCACCGACCTGCTCGTTCACCAGGATGACAATCGGAAGACGACCGTCTGTCCAGAAGTGCCGGGAAGAAACCACCTGTCGAAGGCTATTCCGAACAACCTGTGTGGTTCTTTTCCGCCTTCCCTCAGGAGGAAGTTATCACCAGAGTGCACCCTGCCGGAATCACAACACGTCAGCCCTTTACAGACTGAGATGATGTGACCTTCGATAACGACTCACTTGTACCCAACGGAGACTTCAAGAAGCGGCAGTGAAAGGCGCAGACGGTCATAGACGGGGAATAGACGGCGCCCCAGCCTCGAACGATTCTTGACCACAAGTGATAGCGTTGTTTCGGGGAACCAATGTACAATGCAGAGGATGGGCGACAAGATGAAGAAAATAGCTACATATCAGGCAACGATCGACGACAGAATGATGCTAGACGGACGACCACATTCAAGACTCCTAGTGCGCACGACGATAGCCAATGGGAACAACAGGGAAGCGGACGGCGAACGATGGGCGATGAACACGGACCAATAATGATATGTAGAGAGCCCTAGAAGCAGATGCGATAGCTGGCGTAACGTCCTGACGTCTCACTTGGCCGCGTGATTTTAACGACGTTGCCCCGCTTAAGACCATAGTAGCGCGCGACCGGATCGGCGAGTTGGATGCGAGGGAGTTGCGTCTCCTTCAGTCGGCTTCAAGGCGGAGTGAGCAGACTGCTACCAAAACGCTGGATGGCGGGGAAGAGTGGATACGCACTAGGTCTCCAGCAATTCCTTTTTCTGCTCTGGAGTGAGAAGCTCGTGCCTTGGCACGAGCGTGTGGTGGGTGATGTTGACTAGCAAGTCCGACTCCGAGAACTCTTCGAGCTTGTATTGCGATGCCATAGCCACAATGACCTGTGGATATAGGCATCAGCGTGCACAGAAGGCGGAACCTTGACCGCGAACCACTCACTTTACGTGCAGAAGGGGTCATGTTACCTGGAAACACAATGATGCCTTGCTGAATGTTCTTCTCTTCCAGAATTCCGAGTAGTCTGATTCAACCGGGGATGAGGAACCCTGCAGATACGGGCCATGGAGAGCCGGAAACTCACTTTCGCATTGTCTTCACTCCCACGCTCTTCTCGTCGGTGAAGAAGATGAAGATCTGAAGCATCGGGTTGTCCCGGTGGTTCGTGAAGAAGTTGAGTTGACTGCGGCTGCAAGGTCGTCAGTATCTCTACGCACATCGCGGCTATATTCACGGAAATGAGTCGCGGGCACGCGTGGATGCACAGTGGCGGGTAGAAACAACATCCGGACATTTGAGCCGTGAAAGCGTGCCCCCTGCGACACAACCACAGAAACACGATGCTGCCAAGGGCCGAAATACGCAGCACTGTCGTAAATCTTGCTCGCACGTGAATATCGACTCATTACGACGGAGGTCAGCCCAAGGTACACATCGCGCAAGGCTTACGACCCTAGCATGAGCAAATGCATCCGTGCAATTGCCTCCCGACGCAGAGCTTGCCCGGACTTCCGTGGATGATGTAAAACCACTCACTCTACTGTCCCAGTCTGGCCAGCGTAATGCGACCGAAACGTGGCCAAATCCATGTTGATTTCATCGTCGGAAACCTGGAACCCCTAGGGAGTGTTCCGCGTTCAAACCAGTCCAGTAGCGTGACGCAACTTGTCACTCACCCTGTCCTTGACCAATTCATGTATTGTCCTGTTGACTTTCCACAGTCGCGCGGACTCCTCCTGATCGCCGATAGTGGCCATCGTAGACAGAGTGGTGGTCGAAGCAGAAGCGGGGTAAAGCGCGGAGACGCTCGAAATTTCTGCCCAATTCGTCGCCGACGTCGAGGCTTGGGCGTCTGAGACGACGCGTTGTACCATGCCTCCGCCACCCACGACGACGACGAGGAACAATGATGCCCCCACCGCTCTCCCTCTGTCTATTGCTCTCATGGTATTTGGCTGTTCATCTGTGTGGTTCCCGCAGTGCCTAAGCGACTATGTTAGAGCAAACTGAAGCCTGCGAAGGTGTTCAAGACCGCGGTCGAGCCTCTTGCACCACCTTCCCCCAGCCAAGGGTCACGTTCGCCACAGGCTCAGCAAGGCCCACGACATATTACGGGGTTGAGCTTTGATGATAGGGGGGACCAAGTCATCACGGCAGGAGAGGATGAGACATTCCGACTATACAGCTGCAAATCCGGCAAGCGAGTTCCTTCAATCTTGCGAACCTACTGGCGTGAACTGACGACACTCCCTGTCTTGCGCTCAGCAGACAGGTGAAGATACTCTATTCCAAAAAGTACGGAGTGGACCTCCCCCGTTTCACCCACAAGAACACTGCTATTCTCCACGCCTCCACAAAAGAAGACGATACCGTCCGATACCACTCCTTGCACGACAACAAGTACCTACAGTATTTCAAGGGCCACAAAGGACGCGTCATCTCCTTGGAGATGTCTCCAGTTGACGACGGATTCATGTCCGGGTCACTAGACAAGACTGTACGTCTCTGGGACCTCCGCTCACCGAACTGTCGCGGGCTGCTCAACCTTCCCGCGTCACCTGTGGTCGCATACGATGCGTCAGGGCTCGTCTTCGCCGTCGGTATAAATCAATACTCCCGCATCCTCCTCTACGACCAAGCCAACTTCGACAAGGCGCCCTTCCTCACGATCACGCTCGAGGATTCCTCCCTCTCCAAAGTCACCTTCCCTCCGCGCGCAATCTACATGGCATCCCTCGCGTTCTCGACAAACGGCAAGTATCTCCTCGTCGGATGTTCCGGAGACGCGCATTACCTCATGGACGCGTTCGAAGGGCACTTGCTCGCAAAGCTCGTCGGCCATACCGGACTCGAGCGCCGTCGCCCGGACATGCCGGTGTCCATCGAGCCCCAACGCGGCTGTAGTGGGGAGGAGGTATCGTGGACCCCCGACAGCAAGTACGTGGTGAGCGGCAGTGTGGATGGGAAGATCTTCCTGTGGGACGTTTCGAACATGCCGGCGAAACAAGGCCCGGTGAACTTGAAGGCGGAGCCGCGCGTGATGCCGCCCACGGCGGCACTCGAAGGACATCCCGGACCTTCAAGATGCGTGAAGTTCAATCCGCGGTTGGCGATGATGGCTTCGGCGGGGGCAGAGCTTGTGAGTGATGCTTCTTGTGGATATGTTCGTCGGGCGCAGGATCTGAGTATCTCGGCGATGTAGGCATTCTGGTTACCGGACCAGGCCGGAGACCCTGACGAGCTGGCGAAGGAACTCTTGAAGAAGAAGTGACGGCTAATGAGTTGGTTTCTGTGGGACGATGTTTACATATGACCCCTGGTTGACTTCTGGTCCCTTTTATCGTAGGTTCGAGTTCTATTGTAAGATGCGCTAATACATTGTTTTCCAATTCAGCGCTACCTCTAAGTGGCACAGAAGGTGCTCCAGGCGCGCTTTCGATCCTGACCGTTGTCAGTGTGAATGCATCCCAATGGTTCGTAATTTCCGGGTAGGAGGTCAAGCTCCCAACATGCATACAACTACTGTGTCCCTGCTGGTGGGATTGCAGCCCTTCGGTCTGCTGTTGCAGTTGTGCATCACTAACACGATCAGAGCGATGGCTGGAGTCATAGAGTACACAGTGGTTGCATCGTTACTTGTCGTCCATCCCTCATTGCACACGACTCCTAGAACTACCCATGGCTGGCACAGTGTTAACGTTGGTGAGTCGCATTTGTGGCGGGGGAAGTAAGTAATGTAGCGAATCAATGGTGCGTGGCAAGTTCAACGGTTTTACATAGGGCCCGCCTCGTAAACTTTAGAGTTGAAACCTATTGACTGATCTGCTGTAGTCTGCTGTTTGCATTCATTGCGACACCCTTCTCCTCGCAACAAGGAACAGGGTCGGAGGTACGTCGTCCCCGTGGCAGCTTGGACGATCTTGGTCTGAGACTAATACTGCGCACAGTTTATGAGATCGTCCAGCGATTCACCAATTTTCATTTTCACAAAACGTTCCACTTTCTCGAGGCGGGAGATTCACGTGTCCGACATTTTCAAAATGAAACCTCCTTGGTACACTGCGGCGGACCTGGTACATGCCCGAATGTCTCGGACGGAGCCATCTGCGATAGTTTTACCGTTGTGTGTGATCGTGCAATCAGATCTCAGACGCAGTTCGGGGAAGACCTAGCGTTTCAGAGGCCTCCTTCGAGCTCGCGCACGGTGGGTGTTGTGATGGCTTGCTATGAATGGGTACGGCTCAATTTTTGTATGCCAGGACATGGGTATCAACATCGCTAGGGAATATCGGGGGAAGGTCCTGAAGCGCCCTTCGCCAATGTGGCGGAACTCACATTCGTTGCGAAGAGCGTATTGTACAACGGCCAAACTCTCGTTCTAGAGTCTGAACGCCGCTATGGTACGCGGTTCCACATCTGACTGAGGTATTATTTGTGTATACTGATGTCGACCATTCCTGCTAGATATACCGAACATACTCAGTGTGGAAAAGTATCCTAGTATACATCCTACCTACGTTCGCGTCGTGTGGTCGCTCACACCTCCACCGACGACCTTAACCAGCCGCATTCAGCTAGCACAACCGGCCTAAACATCGCGCTTACGATGGTCTCACCCCGGGGGAGACCAGTGCCCGTCGACTCAGATCGGCCGATGGGTTGCCTCCACATCATGACTCTCACGGCCAATATGTTGTCAACAGGTGCGCAACGTGCCTTCTAGTTGTCGGTTCACTGACGTCCTTGACAATCGCGTTGACGTACCACCCTTAAGCTTGCAGCTTTCCTTGTGTTCAAGATGCGGATTGTGTCGCGCAACTCTAGGAAGTACCGCACATGCAACATTCATGCCCGTGATCCGAGACATCATCGAGAGCGTGACGCTGTACTCGCCGACGATCGCCGCCGCGCTCGGAGTGTACGTCCTACTCGATATGGGAAGCTCCCCATTCGGCCCCGAGTTTGTGGCATCCCGCTCAACACAATCCCGTTGTTCTCCCGTGCCCCGCCAACCGCACTCCCGCCTCGCGCACGGATGATCTCCCCTGACCTCTCGGCAGATCTCGCCCGTCATCTCGATTGCGTTTAACATACCTTCATCCCCCTCGGCTCCGCCAACCATAACAGCTTCGGGATGAGCACAGAGCAGCACGAACAACGGGCGCCCCTCCCCAGCACAGCAGTGCGGCGTCGGGCAGACGAGGGGGGCATTCGAGATGAGCGGTCTCGGGGCCGAGGTCACGCAGGTCACCGAGAACGACGCCGAATACGGGCACGAGCTCGTCGCGGAGAACGGCGCGCACCTCGATGACGAGCGGCTGGGCTTGCAAGCGGCAAGGAACAGGAAGAGAGGAGGACCTTCCTAGTAACACGCGGAAATGGACGTTCATCGCCTTTCCCGTCCTCTTCGCCAAGCTTTCGGGTTGGTGTTCAGCTTCACGAGCAAGTACTTGGAGGAACCTATACCTGGAGGTCCAACCTTCGTCGATCCAGTACTAGGAGGCCACTGTCGCTCATCCCATGCTTCTCGCGAAACACAAGTGGTCGTATAGCACATTTTTCTCTCCCAGTTTATTAAACTAGTCAAACTATACATTCTCTGTCAGGGCCGTCTATAAGGTCTCAGTAGTAGTCGGCTACTGTTGGACTTGGTCGAGGGACGGCGGGCCGATATTAGGCGCGCGACGCGGTTTGGATGCGGGACCGCGTGCGGCTGCCCAATAAGGCAAGCGGACGTGGCAAGGAGGCAAGTGCAGCTCCACGCGCTCCTGTTTCTCCTCCAACCCTCTTCTTTTCTGGTACTTGGCATGCGTCTCTTCAACTTTGTTGGTTTCTTCGTCGGCACTCTCGCCCTTCTGCAGAATGTCGTAGCTTGTGCGTAACACCCTCGTGTTGCCCCGACCTCATCGAGGACGCTGAATTTAACCCGTTCCTCCGTCTTCCTCTGTCCTCCGCGCAGCTACTCCGTCCGGCGAGCCGGTGGTCCTGGCGATTGCTCAGTTCCCGGAAAACAATGCGTTTAGTCGTGCGTCCCAGCTGTCCTCTCTACCGCGCCTCCACCGAGCTGAACCTCATTCCCTCCGTCATCCTGCAGATGTCGTGAATGGCGAGCGGAACGTCATTTCAGTCTCGATCGAGAGCAAGGAGGGCGAACGTAATGTCACGCTCAAGCACATTGCCGGGTCGCTTCACAACGCACAGACGAACAAGCTGGTCAAGAACGTATGTGGATGTCATGCCTCCCTCCCTGTTGCTCCTGTCCTCATGCGCCATTCATGAACTGCAGTTCACGAAGACGGACTACCCCATCCCTCTCATTGAAGGCGCTCCCCTCCAACTTCCTTACACGTTCCACAGCGAGTGAGTGCCCATCGTCATGTTCTCTTGTCGCTTTAGGTTCTTACGTTCGGTCTGCTAGGTTTAAGGTATGAGATATTGCGTCATGATGGCCCCTAGGCATGTCCTAACAGAAGGTTGCAGCCCGGCGAGTACAAGTTGAACGTTTGGATCGAGCACGCTGTCGACGTATGTTCTCTTTTCGTCACATCTCCATCGCATTCTCACAGCGCTCGCAGGGCAAAACTTACCGTGTCACCGCATACGACTCCACCATCACGGTCGTCGAGCCCGAGTCTTCCTTCTTCGACTTGAAGCTGTAGGTGTCTCAGCTTTCCCTTCCCCCTTACACTCCCCACTGACCAGTCCGTTCGTGCCGTAGCCTCTCTACGTACCTCGTTGTCGCTGGTCTCCTCAGCGGTCTTGGCTACTACACCTACCTCACGCTTGCTCCCCCGCCCAAGAAGCGCAAGACCCGCTCCGAGGTTTCCGCACCCGTCGGCACCGTCACCGCGACTAGCGCCGGTGGCTACGAGGAGGAGTGGATCCCCGAGCACCACCTCAAGAAGTCCAAGAAGTCGAAGGCTTCCGGCGCCGCTACCAGCGGCGACGAGACGAGTGGGGTGGAGAGCGGCGCCGAGGTCAGAAGGCGCAAGGCCAAGAAGTAACCTACGTATTGCTGGCTGGGCATGTATGGGAACCGGGCACGTCGGGGATAGCTACCGTACGGAACACGGACACGAACGCAAAAGTGGCACAGTGTACGAGCCGTACGTGCCATACTATTGGGTTGCATTATATCTAATATACAATACATTTCTACTTCTGGTGAGCTTGTTTTGTGGAGAAATCACCCATGGATCCTTGCGGTTGGTTGGATGTTCATTTTGAGTGCATGTGGCAATGGGCGGTATGTTCGTCCCACAGCATGAAGGCGGACATGTCTTAGAGCACAATATCGGAGCTCACACAGCGATGTGATAGCGAGACAAGAAGGACAATAGCATTGGGTGTACATCTATAGGTCGATGCTCTTGTAGCCCTTGACCTACGAAATTGGCGAATGTCAATACACCACGCAGGCGGACAGTACTCAGCAGTACTCACCCTGTTATCCCTCAACATGTCAATATACCGCTCCCGGAGGTCCTTGCAGCTCTCCAGGTGGTTCACGCCTTCGGACTCGTAGCAGCGGTCGAGCTTGTCGCGGACGAGCTTCGCCTCCATGGTGCGCACCCAAGACTCGCGCAGCGTTTGCTCGCGCTCAGCAAGGCGTGCTGTCACATATCTCAGCCCACGTTCGCACGAATGCAAAACAAAACGGGGGCGCACCTTTGAATTCTGCCACACGGGCTTCGTCTATGGACATGGCCGTGGATATAAGAATGTTGTGTCGCCGGAGGACGGGTGAGGACAACCTGCCCAGACGTCACGGTGCAAACGCCAGAACCAGACAAGCGCTCGTTTCATTATGTAGGTCACGTGTGACCAAGCTTCGTGCCCCCAGAACTTAAGTACATCGTCGCTAGTCTCCACGAGGCTGGCTAGGACGGCATGCATTGGGACTAACTTAGCCAGCTTGGGTTTCTCCGGCCCTTGCTCCGAGCTGGCACGATTCGTTAACTAATATTCACTGGCACTTCGGAACGGAACGGAACGACACACCAGCTTCAAGTTACTGATCGCATGTCCCTCTTAATCCAGACATATGCCGAGCTCAAAGATAGTCACTTGACAACGACAACTCCTACGGGTGCATAGGAAATCTTTCTTTCTCTTCTCTCGAGCCGTCACCTCCGACAAGCAGCGGCCTTGTATTGCGCCTGTGCGTACGCCCGTCTACCTATGTAGCACCCCCAAGAGCTCACTGACATTATTTCCGGCCTCATTCTCGCCCACGCAGCTAGAGGACCGCTATTGCTCTAGATGTTTGCTTATCGCGAGCTGAGCGCTGAGCGCTGATCTTCTACGCAGGCCGCGCCCGTGGAGCGAGCGCCGTGCCGTACGAATGCTTCTTCATTCATACGACCGTGACAGTCCCTGGCGTAAGCTTCTATTCTGCCGATGACCGCGCAGCGCGGCGAATCGCTGCCCACATGTCCTGCACGAGAAGCTTGAGCGGCCCAACTCTGCCCGACCCAGGAGGGGGCCGGGGGAGAATCCGCCCACGCCTTATGGAGGGAGGCTCGTCCGCTCAGCTGCAGCTCACCCCCAACTTGGCGTGCTCTCGTGTAAACCTCTAGCGGGAACTTACTGGGCAGCTAGCTTGGAGCGATGGCGTTCTCAGCGGCTGAAGTGCGTCCTTCTAGATTTGTGGACTCGCATGTGCCGCAACCACCAGGAGGCTGATTGTGTATGAATTTTCAACCAGTCGAAGTTGGTGTCGATCTTCGTCCAGTCTGTTCTATATGGTGAGCTGATATGTGGTCTGGTATTCGGAAAATGAAGGCTTATATTCCATTGCTTGCAGGCATCTACACGACGCTCTTCTTCAATACGACCTATGCTCTCTTGTGGAGCCGACCGCGGGAGCTTCCCCTTCGCCGGGGTATGCTATGGGTGTCCCTGCTGATGTTCGTTGTCGCCACGATGGTGCGCCGCAACTCTCTTTTCTGCGTTCTGCCAATGTTAAGTCCTGATTCTTCCCCGCCTCAGCATGTTGCCACCAACTTCTCGCGCATAATCCTCGCGTTCGTCGTCCATGCTAACGATGCCGGCGGCCCAGCCGCATTCTTCAACCAGCTGTCGAACTTTACGCAGATGTTCGGCAGCACGCTATACGTTATCCAGACGCTTCTGGGAGATGCCATGGTGGTGAGCTCCTCTTGGTCCGCCTCGCATGCACCAGATCCCTGAGCCCCGGTGTCTTCCCACTTGAAAGCTGTATCGCTGCTATCTCGTTTGGGAACGGAAAATATGGGTCATCGCGTTCCCTATCGTCCTGCTCCTGGGCAGCACAGGTGCGTCCTCTCAGCCCACCCATGACGTCTATGCAGGCAACCGGCTCATGTCCCCCCTCCCTTCTGTCCTGTGTAGCAACCGGCGTCGGCATCCTCTACTCGTTCGACAAGGTCGTGCCACAGGCGTCCATCTTCGTCGTCCAACTCAACCACTGGATAACTGCCTTCTTCTCCATGACGTTCGCCACGAACGTGATCTGCACCGGTGCGTCCCCGCCCCTCTAGCTCAGCTCAGCGCAATATCGTCTGACGCGCTCGACGGGACACGCTCAAGCCCTGGTCGCGTACCGCATCTGGACGATCAACCGGAGCCACCTCGCCTTCCGCCATCGCAAGCTGCGCCCCGCCATGCTCCTCATCGTCGAGTCCGGCGCCGTCTACTCCGCGACGCTCCTCGCGCTCCTCATCCTCTACAACGTCGACTCGTGGTTCCAGTACGTCGTGCTCGACGCCGTCTCGCCTACTGTCGTGAGTGCAGTCTTTGAATCCCCCTACGAGATGGGCATGACGGTTGGTGCTCATCGGTATGTCACAAGGGAATCGTCTTCTCCGTCATCATGCTGCGCATCGCGACGGGCGTGTCCAGCGAAGAGGGCGAGACGGCGCTCATCGACGACGACCAGAACGCCGCCGTCGCAACCGGGATCCAGCTCTCTCGCGTCTCCTCGCGCGGCGGGCGCAAGTCCGAGCCGTCGGTGGAGACGGCGTGAAACGATTGTGATGAATTTATGTATGTCCATTATGTAGGGTAGGGTGTAGGGTACTGGTGTACAAACAGGGTATATATATATAAACTGTACAGTTCGTGCGATACATTTATACACTCCATAGCGGGTCACAGCGAGTCATAGCATCGATATCATCGACGGAGTCCAACGGCCCAGAAGGGCGAAACGAGTTAAAAGCGTACATGTGGGGTATAGCGCTGCAGGTGAGGGATCCAGGATTGTGATCGGTCGTGGGCATCAGTCAGTTAGTCATTGAGCGAGATGACGCCAGGTATATCTCCACTGGTGGCGGTCCCTTTCTGCACCATGGCCCGGTAGCATGAGCTCGTGCATAACTTGACTAAGATTGAGACGGGCTGCCCCCCCCCACTTACCGATTGTCGTTTCGCCAGCACTTCCTCACTGCGTGAGGAGTCGTCCCGGAGATTGAGATCGTGCAGAGCGAACTCAGCGTCCGGCAGGTCGGAGACGTGCGAAGGGGGCGCGAACTGCAGTCGGATGCGCTGGAACGCGGACTTGCTCGTGATGCCGACCTGGCGGTCGCGGTCGCGTCCGGACCCCGCCGTGCGGGAGACGGGGTCAGAGACGTTGTACGCAGAGGTCCCGTTCATGGACGTGATGCCGAGGCCGATGCGGACTATGATCATGGAGAAGACCAGGCCGACGATGGGGGATATCTGTTGGCACAGGCTCATCAATACCAAGTTCCATCGCCGACTGTAAAGAAAGGGAACATACTGCGTCCAGTAAGACGTACTGGAACCAAGACCCGGTTTTGTAGAGGATGAGAAGCGTCATAAGTGTGGCGGAGTAGACCATCCCGGACTCCAGCACGAGAAAGATGATGGGGCGGTAACTGTGGTCTACGAAGTTCATGATTGCCCGATTCATGTGCCAGATCCGCAGTGCGACAAGCCCTAGGAGCAAGGTGTTTCGAGTCAGCTTGGACGGCCTAACCAAAAGCGCATATAGTGAAGCCCACCAGTACAAATGATGTTCGTTGCCAGCGTGAGAGAGAAGAACGAAAGGATCCAGTTCTGGAGCTCGTTGACGAATATCTCCGCTTCTGGCACGACCTTGGCAAACGAGTACAAAATTCCGACGCCGGAGGCTGAGAAAGGCACGGTCAGTCATCACAACGTCCCACCCACGCCGGCATGAAATAATATCATACCTGTACTTCCGAGCAGGAGGATGAATGGCACGATGACAACATACAAGCTACCCCACACTAGGTAACATCTATATAACTATCGGGCCCGTCAGTCGGGCGGCCTTTGTGTGGGAGATTGGTCACAGACGTACCACAACGCTGTCTCCGATGAGTGTCTGGGCGACGTAGACCGTGCTTCCGAAGATCTGCGTGAACTCGGAAAGCTGGTTAAAGAAGGCGGCGGGCCCGCCGGGAGCGTTTCGGTATATTATGAATGCCTTGATTATGCGTGTGTAATTTATGCCGATATGCTGCGCCGGTCGGAGGTAACGGTTAGGTAATAGTAGCGCAGCACAAGGTGGTGGCAAGCACGAACCAGCGTGGCCATGACGAACATGAGGACGGTGATCCATAGCATGGGGTCGTGGACGGGTTGTCGCTGGGGACGCTTGGAAAGCAGTACCCATACTGTGAGGATGAAGACGACGGCATATGCACCTAGGAATGAAGACATACTCAATCAACCGAGGGCTCGACGTGCCAGCTGTCCACTGAGGCTCACTCACCGTACAGTAACGTCTGGATGAATATGGAGACGAGCTTGGCCTACATTTTGAGCACACGTCAGCGAGAGCTGGGCAGGGAACTTCGTAGGCCTGGCTGCTAACCTCGTCAGGGGGAAAGGCCATATCGCATTGGCGAGGCGGGGATTGGTGCGAGGAGACCGGGATCAAGATTCATACATAGGCGACGTTAGGCGCAGGAGGGGGGGATCTTATAGGCAATACGCCAGGTGGAGGTTCAACTTACTTCGGGCGCTGTCAGGCCAGTTCGGACACACGAGGACGAGAAATCTACAGAGAAGACACATGTTCAACTACTTAGCTCGGCGTCAGGACCCCGGGCTCGCCCACGGCAAGTGGCCACGCCATGGGACTATTCCTTCACGGAGCGCCGTACGTGAGCAGCCGAGTGGGGCTTACCTCTTGCGGGACGTTGCTATACAACGAAGCTTTGGAAGCGAGCAAGGTGACTGAAGCTTGAACGTTTGAACGCGTACGTGAGGTACAGCCAGGGCCGTGCCCATTCCCCCTCAGCGCAGTCTCCGTTCTCGTTCCTGCAGCGCGTTGGCCCCAAATGCATAACATCATGCGCTTTGGCGACACGATGAGCTCGAGGGTTTCAGAGCTCGAGAAGCATCGCTGGTGATATATCGACGCGCCACGAAGCCATCGGCTCCGATGATGATGCCTCCAACCAGTCTCCAACCAAGTTGTCCAAGGGGCTTACATATATGCAATGACAGCGTGAGCCCAATGGATATCGATCAGCAGTCCAAACTCTTCCGCAAGAACCGCCTGGCCCCACGGCAAAGTCCGGGACGCCTATTGAGTTCGGGCTTGGACGTAACGCGGCATCCGTCCTTCTCGCATTCACCTCTTCTGCCCGACTCATGGCTCCACGCAGCGTCAAGTCTTTTCAACTCAACACCAAGGCAGCCATCCCAGCTGTGGGCCTTGGGTATGTATCTTCTGCCCCGTTGTGCATCATGCTGACTCCATCGAATTTCAGGTGCTTCATGGGTCCGACGGCTGTCGGCGAGAGCGAAGATGTAACTGCCATGGTCAAGACCGCACTTGACTTGGGCTATCGCCACATTGACACGGTGGATGATGCTTTGTGCACGAAAGACACAGCCGAGAGCTGATTCAACGGCCTATCACTCCAGGCTGCGAATTACGGTAAGAAAACGTTCAATATATCGAACCAAAACTGGCTAGTGACTTGCCACAGGAAATGAACTATCCGTCGGCAGAGCCCTCAAGGAAACTTCTGTGCCCCGGAGCGAGATCTTCCTGACGACGAAGCTTGAGTCGGTATCCCAGTCACACCGCCGTCAGTCATATCGTGCTCACTCACCCCAAGCCAGAAGGACCATCATCGAGTCAAGGAGGCGCTGCATACGAGCCTTGCGAAGCTGGGCGTAAGTTACGTCGATTTGTACTTGATGCACTGGCCTATTGCATACGACGAATCAGGTTCGTGAACCATCTGCACAGCCAGCCCCATACACTCACCACGAGGCCGCAGGGAGGACGCTTCAGCCTGACGAGAGCCCGACTTTCGTGGAGACGTGGAAGAACATGGAGAAGCTCGTCGCTGCAGGTGTGTGTGAACACGATGTCCGATTATAGGCCGCTTCGCGCAGATTTCAGACGGCGGTCGTCATTAGGCACGGCAAGGGCGATTGGGGTTTCCAACTTCAGTGTCAAGACCTTGACCGAACTGCTCGCGCACGCCGAGGTAGTTCCCGCCGTCAATCAGGTCGAGCTCCATCCGTCGCTCCCGCAGCACGAACTACTCGCCTTCTGCCGTGCGCGCGGGATCCTCCTCACAGCCTATTCGCCGGTCGGGAAGTTCAAGTTTGCGAACGATCCCGCGATCGTGGCGATCGCGGAGTGTTGCCACTCCAGTTGCGCGCAGGTGCTGTTGAGTTGGGGCGTCCAAAGGGGCACAGTGGTCATTCCGAAAACAGTGCACGCCGCCCGGCTGCGAGAGAACCTACAGGTGAGAGATATTGTGGATGCCCGGTGAAACGCATCGTGCAAAAGCCGTTCATGCTCACCCTCGGTCCGCGCAGCTTGTGGATCTTTCCGAGGAAGATATGGCGGCGCTAGATGTGTTCCACAAGAAGCCTGGGATGCACCGAAGCGTATGCGGCTTTCACTCGGCCGAGCTGGGCGGGTCGTGTTGGGGTTGGACGTACGAGCAGCTCGGGTGGCAGATGACCACAGGCGGCGTCCATCTGTAGATAACTATATCTGTAGGAGTTAGCTTCACTATATGTCAAGCCCGCGACCATATATTATATCTCCGTCCACCGGCGCAGAACGTCGCGTCATCCTTGAGCAGACCGCACCCCGCATCGCCTCTCTCTCAAACCACCATCATGTCTGCCAACGGCAACGCCACAAAGCCCCCCACGATCCTCGAAAAGATCTACGCCCAGCGCCAGAAGGACGTCGATGCCGCGAAGGCGACGCCAGGTACCCGTCCAGAGGAGCTCGACGCGTACCTGCAGATGGGCCTCGCCCCGCCCCTCATCCCCCTCGTCCCACGGCTCAAGACGAACCCCTCCATCTCGACCGCGAGCCCGTCCCTCAGCCTCATGGCCGAGATCAAGCGCGCCTCCCCCTCCAAAGGCGACATCGCGCTGACCGTCAACCCCGCGCGCCAAGCCCTCCTCTACGCGCAGGCGGGCGCGTCCGTGATCTCGGTGCTCACCGAGCCAACGTGGTTCAAGGGCTCGCTGCTCGACATGCGCCTCGTGCGGCAGGCGATCGAGCCGCTCGGTGCCGCGCGCCCCGCGGTCCTCCGGAAGGAGTTCATCTTCGCCGAGTACCAGATCGCGGAGGCGCGCCTGCACGGCGCGGACACGGTGCTGCTCATCGTCGCGATGCTCACGCAGGAGCAGCTTGCGCGGCTGTACAAGTACTCGCTGTCGCTGGGCATGGAGCCGCTGGTGGAGGTGAACAACGCGGGGGAGATGGCGCGTGCGCTCGAGGTGGGCGCGAAGGTCGTCGGGGTCAACAACCGGAACCTGCACGACTTCAGCGTGGACATGGGCACGACGAGCGGGCTGGTGGACATGGTGCGCGAGCGGGACGTGCTGCTGTGCGCGCTGAGCGGGATACAGGGGCCGGAGGACGTGAAGGTGTACAAGGCGCAGGGCGTGAACGCGGTGTTGGTGGGGGAGAGCTTGATGCGCGCGAAGGACACGACGGCGTTCATAAAGGAGTTGTTGGCCTGGCCGGATGCCTGAGCTTGTCCGTGGGCATGTCCTTGGAGTGAAGTGGGGAGAATAAGGGAGGAAGCAAAATGGCTGCGTATTTCGTCGAGATGGACGGATGTAAAGATGCAATCTCGCGTAGAGGTGCTCCGAGGACATATCAAGATTCGTGTTGGTTCCCTCTCGCTTACTGCCCCCTGCAGCCTGAGCTGGGCTGTATTGTAGTCGTTCGTCCATCCATAGCCTCTCGTATACAATATTAACCCAAATGTGCGCTGCGACCTTACAGAAGCCGTTGTTCAGCTCGATGCAGTTTCCCCCGTACGCGTACACCTGGCCAGATCTAGCGCTCGCCTCTTCTTCTCGACCCTCACCTCCCTTAGCCCCCTCTTCCTACACGCTCCTTCAATTTAACTTCATTCCCGCACCTCACCGACACGATCCCCTCAACTCGGTAGTATGTTGGTTCCTGGTGCACCGTGTCCCTTCTCGTTCAATCGAGAGCTCAAGAAAGGCAGTGCGGTACAACAAACACGTGAACGGCTCAGCCGGTAGGAGAGCACCAGAGAGGCCGGTTCAGTACGTGCTAGGTACGTGCGCTGCTATCCCTCGGCCACCTCCTCGGGTTCCATGACTAACTAGTCCCCAGCAAGTCCCCAGTGCGTTCATAAGCTTTTTCGTTGCAGCGCAGTACACACGCGCACACGTTCACAGTTGAACAATCCGCCACAGGATACCACCAACCGAGCATGTCGTACCCCGTCAGCTTCCCCGCCAGCAACCCCCTTGTCACCGTCACCCACCGTACGTGCAGCATGCCCTGCCTTGTTTTCTCCTGTCAAGGAACCTCGCTCACCCGCGCCGAGCCACGCGCTCCCAGCTTCGACGACCGTATGGGTGGTCGAGATGCACAACGGTGCTGATAACCGTCTGACGGAGATATTCCTCACGCAAGCAATGAAGCCCGCTCTGGACGCGGTCGAGCGGCACTGGCGCGAGAACTGGCGCGCGGGCGTCGCGAGCAAGGACGAGAAGCTCACCCCCGGGGCCGTGATCCTCGTCGGGAACACGAAGCAGGACAAGTTCTTCAGCAACGGTGCGCCTCGCCCGTCTCGTTTTGCTGGGTCTCCCAGGGGTGTGGGACCGTGGACGCGGATGGCTAACGCAGCTCGGTTTCGGTTTCGGTTTCGCGGGCAGGCCTGGATTTGGAGAACTCACAGAAGGACCCGGCCTTCAAGACGAACTTCTTCCCATGTGCGTATTTGTTTCGCTCCTTAAATAACCTCGCTTCTCGTGTTCGTCGCCTCCGCTTATTGCTAACGCGACCGTCCGTGCAGTGAGCTTCAACCCCGTTCTTCACCGCCTCGTCACCTTCCCCAGTAAGCCACATCGTCACTTCTGTGGTCCCGTTCCCATCTGACCGCGATCTGTCCCCTGTCGCTTGACAGTCCCGGTCATCGCTGCTGTCAATGGCCACTGTTTCGCCGGCGGCATGGCCCTCGCCATGGCGTGTGACTACCGCGTCATGACGGACGCGAGCAAGCGCAACGCCTGGATGTGCATGAACGAAGTGCGCATGTCTCTCTCCCCTTGTGGTCTTGCGGACCGAGAATGGCGAGTATGGCTAACACTCCTGCATGCGCGCGGACGGCACCACCAGATCCATTTCGGGGCCCAGATTCCCCTGTTTCTCATGGCGGTTCTGCGCGCCAAAGCGTCCAACGCGCAGGTCGTGCGCAAGATCGTTCTCGAGGGGCACCGTTTCACGCCGAAAGAAGCCCTCGCTGCGGGACTCGTCGATCACGTCGGTGGGGAGAACACGGTCGGCGTGTTGTCCGCGGCGCAAGCACTCGCGGAGAAGGTTGGTCCGATTGCGAAGACCGGTGCATGGGGCGTGAACAAGGTTCGTCCGTCTTCATGTTTGAACCCCCTTACGTCCAGGCGTCTACTATCGTACTATGACCGTACTTGGAGGCTTTATGCGATAGGGCCGGATTTCTCGGTGTGGGATCTGAACAGTTGTTCGCGGGGATGCGTTGATGGGGCATCCTGATGTTTACCGATGCTGACACTGGTTCTCTGTGATTATTACAGCGCGAACTCAATAGAGAAGTCATCGAAGCACTGGCGCGAGATGTACAGATATTGGATGTGGTCGCTGACGACAAGGCGGCGAAGGCGCGGTTGTGAAGGACCAGCATGTACGTCGCATGTAGGAGCGGCTGCTCAATATGGGCCTATTGACGTTTGTATTTCATGAGCTCGTTCGAAGTGGTTTGCACGTTGAAGCTTGGAAGGTTGACCCGCACGGAGTCCGCACGGAGAACGGTTTAGGGGGGAGAGGCAAAATAAGCGATCGAACGACATTGGGCAGTATAATATCTGGCGTAGTGGTTGCCAAGGTTATGCGCGACGGACGAGCGTCGAGAGTCGAGACCATGGTGTTGTCAAATGATCGATGGGGCCTTCTTTCGTCCAACAGAAGGCGCTCATCCGCTGCGGACGCGCTCTTCGGACAACAACACAGTTCCTGTGCTATTCTATTCATAGAGGGCCCTGCTGCAAGTCTAATAATGCTTGGTCTGCGAGGATAGAGCACGGTGAGAGCTTTGTGTTTTGGCTGGAGGAAAGCTGACAGTTGGGGGATCGCGTCAGGAAACGGCGTTCTTGATTGGGTCGTCGCCATGCTGGGACAAGGGATGGAAGGCTCTACTTATTTGGACAGTCGCTCCAACGCTCGCAAAGCCTTTCCCGAGCTTGTGCCTCGTTGACAACAACAATCATCATGCTCCACTATAAATCGCACCCCATCCAGCGCCGACCTATCTCATCCACCCCCTTCCCCCTCCCTCTCAACTGCAAGGCCCGGCCCTTGTCCTTTCCTTCCTTCCTTTTCAACTTTCTTCTGTCAGGTTACAGCCCCGGCCGGTCCCAAGTGTCATCATGCAGCTCGCTCTTTCCTTCTCCACCCTCCTGGCCAGCGTCCTCGTCGTCCTTTCCGCCACCGACAGTGGCGTCCAGGCCGCCCCCGCAAAGCGTGCTCGGACGATCACGCTCCCGCTGACGCGCCTCCACCAGAACCGTGGTGATGTCCATCCCCAAGTGGTGCGTCCTTTGCTGCCATTGTTCAGCTAAAAATATATGCTAATTGTCGCGGATGCTTTTCGTCTCGTCTGGATGGATGTTGTATTATACAGCTCCTGCAGCAGCACATCAACCGTAGCCAGCGACGCATCGCGCGCATGAAGGGCGTCGCGCCCCCGAGCAAGCGCGACCTGGAGCACAACCTCGCCAAGCGCCTGTTCATCCCGCCCGGCGGTCGCCCTGGCACGGTACCATTCGAGAAACGGTTCAACCGCCAGGGTGCCAAGGGCTCCGTTTCCCTCGTCGAGGATGACGATGCTCCTGAGCCGGAGTCGTTCGCTCAGCACGGTGGCAAGGCGACCAAAGCTGCTGCCGCCGCCGCCAAGAAGGGCAAAGGCAAGGGCGCTGCTGCCGGCAACGCCAATAGTACTGCCACTGCGGGTGCTGCCGCGTCCGCGTCCAACCTCACGCCGGCCGAACAGCCGACTGCGAGCAACTCGCTCGGCCTCGCAATTGAGTGCGTAGCTGGTTTCCCACGTAACGGTTGGCAGCAATAGAGATGAGGTTCTAACGCGTTTCGCTTCCCAGGGCGCAGGATGTCGGCTACATCGCGACCATCCAGATGGGAACGCCCGCGCGCGACTTCAACATTCTCATGGACTCGGGCTCTGCGGATCTCTGGGTCGGTGCCGAGAACTGCCAGTCCGAGTCGGGTGGCGACTGTGTACGTCTCTCATCTGATCAGAAGTCCTGTAGCTTGTTCCGCTCGACCGCTTGACTAACTGCACACTTCGCGCGTCTCTAGGGCAACCACAACTTCCTCGGCACCCAGAGCTCGTCGTCCTTCAAGGACTTGGGTACGCAGTTCCAGGTCACGTACGGGACGGGCAACGTCCAGGGCGACATCATCCAGGACGACATCAGCGTCGCCGGCCTTGCCCTCCCCGCGCACACGTTCGGTGTCGCGACCGCAGAGTCGGTTGACTTCTCGGACGACAGCGTGCCGTTCGATGGCCTCATGGGCCTCGCACAGTCGGTACGTGTGCGCCCCGTTCATTATCCGCACCCGTCCATATTGCGTGTAAGCCAGTCGCTGATCGTCTTCCCACCCAGACGCTCTCGGAGCAGGGCGTCCCCACGCCCGTCGAGGCGCTCTCCACGGCAGGCCTGATCGGCGACGCCATCACGTCCTTCAAGATCTCCCGTCTCGCGGACGACAAGAACGACGGGGAGATCACGTTCGGTGGGCTTGACGACACCAAGTTCGACTCGCAGACGCTCGTCACCTTCGACAACGTCGCGACGAACGGCTTCTGGGAGGGCGCCATGGACGCCGTCACCGTCGACGGGCAGGACACCGGCCTCTCGGGCCGTAGTGCGATCCTCGACACCGGCACCACGCTCATCGTCGCGCCGCCCGCGGACGCCACCGCCGTGCACCAGCTCATCGACGGCGCGCAGGACGACGGCCAGGGCGGCTTCACCATCCCATGCAACACCAACGCGTCCGTCGCGCTCACGTTCAGCGGCCAGCAGTTCGCGATCGACACGCGCGACCTCGTCTTCGCGCAGGCGGACAACACTGGCACCACCTGCGTGTCCGGCATCTCGTCCGGCCAGATCGTCGATGACACAACGTGGCTGGTGAGTCTTTCTCTCTGCGGCGGCGGCTTCTGTCCATTGTACGCTTGGCTGACATGGGGCTCGCGCGCCCGTGTGCGTAGGTCGGTGATGTGTTCTTGAAGAACGCGTACTTTTCGACAGACGTGACGAAGAACCAGATCTCGCTCGCGAAGCTCGTTTGAAAGCTTGAACTCGCTTGCTGCCCTGTGCCTCTCTGCGCGCGTTGGGGATCCGCATTGCTATCCCGGACATGGACTTGCTTGCTGCATGATATCATCGGCTCTTTGCTACTTCACTGTTTTGCTGCATGTACCAGCGTCGTGCGCATTGTATGCGCGTAACTTGCACAATGGAAACAAAATCACAAACCTACATACTTAGTGGGATTCCCGGGGGACCGGAGCGGATACAGTCAGCTTCCTTCCCCCGGCTACGCGCACTCTCCCGCGGTGGCGGCGGTGTTTAGGAGACTATTTGTCTTCCGCTGCTCGTAAGGAAGCGGCGCACTGTGGGACCAACTTGAGCCTCTAAATTGCATACGTATGTTGTCAGGTACGCGAGCCCCGGCCGTCCACGAGTTGTCCTGGGGTAACCGCATGTGCAGTCATTCTGCAAGCCATTCCAGAGGATCAAAGCCTTCCGTGAGGGTGACTCAGAGGCGGGTCCAGCGTTCGGAGCTGGCCTCAGCTGGCCCTGCAGGACGAACGCACAGGCCCTCGCCCGTCCCACGCCATACGAATCCTCGGGGCCTCGCTCGGTCACAAGGTACGCCTTCTTCCGGGGTCTTTGCGGTGGGTGACGAGCGTCCTGAAGCACGCTCTTCGCTCGGCAAGGTCCCTCTCGCGTGGGGAGGGGACGTCTAGAGGAAGGTAGCCCCGGAGAGGTGGTAACGCTGGGTTGGATGGCAAGGCGGCACGCCACTCGGGGCGGACGGACAGGCAGATAGTTTGCATAGTTGCCATTTTCGGATGGACGATGCTGGAGTCAGCAAGGCCGATCCGGTCACGGTCCATGGCCAAGTGCTGAGTCTGCAAATACTGCACGGTAGGGTCGTGCGGAGCTAGCCGTTGAACGAGGCCCATAGACGGACGGATCTGTTGCAGCAAGGCGGAAGCAGTCCATGATACAGGATAAATCTGTGGGCGAATGGGCGAGGACTCACCTCAGCTGGCGCCGTCGTGCGATTCCGCGAAGATGCTGCACGGAATGGCCTGGGCACGGAGGCGCTTGGCGTGCAGATCCGGGCTGCGGAGACCGGGAGGTGCGGGGCGGATCCATGCCGGGACCATCACCATTCTGACCCTCAACGTAAGGCTCGAGGAGCTGCCGCTGTGAGGCTTTCCGCGCACGGACCAGCTCAGGGTGACCGCCAATGCGCGCGCATCCTCCCGAAGCGATTTGCGGAGGGTTCGAGGTGCTGTTGAATACGCACGTTTCTCGGCACGGAGGCGGAGGTTTTCTGTCTTCCATGTCGACAACGAGTCGTCGCGGGCGGGGACCAACGCGCTGGCGCCGGGGAGGAGAGATGTTGCTTCTATGTATACTCTTACTTAGTAGACGAACAAGAGACCGACACCAGAGCCTAGGAATAGATACAAGATGAGGCAGTGAGTGGATGACACAAGTGGAGGTCTGGCAGAGAAACAATAAGCAGTCGGATGGGTGTCGCGGTCAACGTCGGCAAGTGATGACGGATGTCGGTGGTAGAGGGTTGCGAAGCGAAACGAGTGTAGATGGGGGCTCGGGGACGAAGTAGGACGAGGCTTGGAAGAGGAGAACGTTGCTCGACGGGGGTTGGTGGGGAAGGGTAAAGGCCGATAATGGGGAGGAGGGGTCAAGGGAGGAGACCGTCACCCAAGCGGAGAAACGGTGAAAGCCTAAGGGAATATCTCCACACTATTGCATGTTGTACATGGGGGATGTCGACCTCCGAAAAATGTAAACGGCAAAAACTCCGACTAGTAGCGGACGGGATAGCGACCATGCGACGGCGATAGCAATACTGTATGTAGACGAGCGCGAGAGTATACAATGGCAGCATGGGCCAGTCCATATCGTACCGAACCGAGATTGAGATGTAGAGAAGCAGACGAGATCGTTTAGTATTCGTTAGGAATTTGTAGCGTGAAGTAGGGGTGGTTGAGGGCCTCCTTGACCGTGGTTCGTTGTGCCGGGTCAAACGTGAGCAACCTCTTAACGAGGTCCAGGAAGTGGCGGTTGACAGGGTCGTTGGCAGGAATGATTTCCTGGGAAGATATAGTCAGGCCAGGGGCATATAGACGAGACTGGGGAAACTCGCCTGTAAACTCCGGCATGCTCGTACTTCCTTCTTGCTCTGACGCGATGCCTTCGGCTTCGGCCAGTCGAGTTTGCTCCCCTCCTTGAAATATTCTGGCTTGGCTCGTGCACCGGACCGCGCAAACCTCTCTGGCATCTTGCCCATGACTTGCTCCATCATGGCCAGGTGCTCCAGGTTGTCGTGAGTCTGGAATAATGCGACTCCGGTGTAGAATTCGACGAGAATGCAACCGAGAGAGAAGACATCGCAAGGGTATGACCAACCAAGTCCTGTCAGAGACACACGATAAGGAAGAAATCGTTCACGACAGAGGACATGTCGTACCAAGGATGATCTCAGGAGCACGATAATGCCGTGTTGATACAACACTTGAATGGTATTCGTCTTCGAATGTGGCTGATCCGAAGTCGATGAGCCGGATATCGGTTGAGTGAAGGATTCGCTTGCTCCTTGTTGGCGCACCGCGCTAGGAAGACCAATGGTGGTTAACTCTATCCGTATCCCATACACGTCCGTGGTCTCACCTTCGACGACGTCGGTACTTGGACAATCTGATAATCATTGTTTACCAATAAGATATTTTCGGGCTTCAGGTCGGTATGGATTAGATGAAGTTCGTGAAGGACTGACATAGAATATCATCAGCTCAGCTCATGAGGTGTGGTTGGACGAAGATAAGGAGGCGTACATGCTACGCTGCCAAGAAGTTGCCTTGCGAATGATTGGATGTGTTGACGTGGGAAGGGAGCGAAGTCGTTCTCCTTGAGGAAGTCGTATACGCACATGCCGAGCAGCTCGGACACCAAGCAAATGTGATTCCGGTGGTCGAACCATGTAAGCAAGTGGATGCATTTGCTGAAGCGTGCGTCAACAACCTAGATTCTCAAGCGACGGTAGGCAAGATTCTCACTGTCGATTGAGAGGGTCCCGTTCCTTTAGCTTCTGCAGGACCCGAACCTCAATTTTGCTTGCGTCGCGGTACTTGGGGATGGCTCGAATGATCTTGATTGCTACCCGCTTGTTAGTTTCAGTGTCTACGGCCTCGACCACCTTTCCAAAAGTTCCTTGCCCAAGGAGACGAACAGTCCGGTCTATAGCCGCGCAAGTCAATCAGGGCGAACCTTGACATTCGGGAGGATGCCACTTACAACGTCTATATATCATATCATCCGGAACGATGATATAGTGTCCCTCTTTGTCGTCGCATGGGACTTGCGCCTTTGACGCCTGATACACACGATAGACAGATCAGCATTGCCCCAAGAGGAGAACGGAGTACGCACATCCTCTGCAACGACACCGCTGGCACCTGCGTACGACTTGTTCGCTGCGATGGCGTTTGAAATAGCCCCGTTCGTAATCACCTTCTTGGTGATAGTGCCAACATCGTCTGCGGGGTCCCGTTTACGCTTCTTGGGGGCGGGGGCAACAGTAATTCCAGAAGAAGTGCTGGCGGAAAGAGCCTGTGCTTCGGCGGCGGCCCTGGCCCGTGTACGGATCGGTGCGGAGTAGACGGGGGGCTGATAGGACGCAGAGTACATGGCGGTGTGGGTAGTCGCAGGGGAGACGGTTGAGGGCGGGGGCGTGTCGTCGATGACGATGACCTCGCGGACCTTGCCTGAGCTATCGACCTCCTGGACCTCGCTGTACGTGACTGTGAACTGCTGCCGTTTGCGCTTGCGAGCCGTCACGGGGGGAGTGGGCATGGCGCCGATGTTGCTGGGTGGTGGAGGGCGATGGGACAGGTGGGAGTACTGGGGGAGCATCTGGGGAGCCAGAGCGTGCACTGCGGCCTGCATGTGGGGCGTATGTGCAGGAGGAGGTGGTGGTTTGGGAGAGAGGGAGGGAAGGAGCTATCAAACTGATATAGCGCAGAGCAGTTTCGAGTGAGAGTGTCTCTGCCTACGGCATCCTTATTTGTTGTTTGGTTCTGGAGAGCCACGCCCTTCAGCCACTCTTACGCAAACCGCCTTTTCTCCCCCGTCCCCGGCCCTTTTCTCCCCCTTCCGCCCCAATTCCTCCCCTCGCTCTCCCTTCCTCTCCTTGCGAGCCTCCCTCGCAACTTTCCTGGCGAATCCCCCCTTTTTTCTGTCGTCCACAGCCCGCAGGCTGAGTGCCCGAGGCTTGGGCGCCCATGCTATCACCCTGAGTGTTCCCGGAAAGCCCTTGCAGACAGCCTTCACTCGTCGTGGCACCGACTCCATAGTTACACGTTCGTCACACGTGCAGCGACCATGCTCCTACACGAGTGTGATAATACAGCTACTCGCGCTTCGCCTCGACTCGAGTTGCAGCTGAAGCTGCAGTGGCTCAGTAAGCCCATGGCGCTTAGACTTGCAGGCCAGTTCAAGACCCCGGAACTCCCCGCCGCACACTTATGTAAGCTAGGCCTAAGTGGTTGTTGCGAGCGAAGCGAGCTTACTTGACCAGGGGGCCTCCAGAAACACTTGCCCGGAACAAACATGAACAAACTTCACGTCGTTTCCTTTTTTGGACGGAATTCCGGAACTTCGCCTCTGCTTCTTCTAATTCTCGCTATATCGTCATATAAAGTATACATACGCACGTAAATCTTTACAATACATCATCATGGAAAGTCTAGAGGCTGATGGAAGCTGCACCGACGAGTTATAACGCGTTAAGTGTTCCCGGGTGGCTGGGTGACGTAGACGCCGCCTCTCCAATTCTGATACATACGGACCGGGAAAAGGAAAACGTCCACAGTCGGGAACAAGAGTACAGCCTTTGCAGAAAATTTCGCCCATGTACGTGGTCCGAGGGCCGAAACATAGAAAGCTGTTCCGAAAACCTTTAACATGTTCTCGACCGTCGCGCTTCCTAGGGCGCTTAACACCATCTCAGCGAACTTGAACCATAAGCTGCTTCCACCCCCCTGCTTTCGCAATCGCGAAGGTTTGAAAGGACCCTGTACATACTCGAAGTGAGCCTCCTGCCTCCGACCGATCGATGTTAAGAGGTGTTCAGACATGGGTAATGTATCTACTGTATGTACTTATAAACTACTCATCAAACCAAAAGGCCAGGTGGCCGGCTTGAAAGCATACGGTAATGGACATTTTAGAACCACCCACGATGAACCACTAGTTCTAGAGTCCTCGTCGTTATGATGGTTAGTACAGGTTAGTACCCTGTGCTTATGCTTTCCCTGGTGGAACCATGCACGCATGCCACCAGAGTCGACGTCCATACTGGTGAAGTATTAACATATTGAAGATAAGTTGACGGGGGATCATGCAGAGTCAACGCACAAATTGTTGAGAACCCGCCTATACATTGATGCTGTCTCTTCCTAGTCGGAACGCCCCGCAAAGCAAGGGACGACTTCAGTGTGGACGGCTTCGTCGAAGCGAAGTGAGGACCTCTGCAAGATCGGGGAGGCGAGGAGGCACAGACCCACTAGGACCCCGAAAACTCTGTCAAGGAGAATAGGGTCAGGGTTTGCTTGTCGGTAGCCCAAGCACTGAACACACCCTGTTCACCGCATATGGTCCCATTAACTCTGGTCGGTAGTGCACGCTGAACGAGTGGCGGCATCGCGGTCCAGGAGAGAGGAACGACGTCGGGACAGACAGCGAATTCAGGGGGTTTCCGCGCCATCTTCAGTTTCGCCCTAGTTATCGCCAAATAAAGCGATACCGTAAACAACTTGTCCACTGTCGACGACGGCGACCTCCTCTATCCTCGCGGTCTGCACCTCCCCTCCTCCCCCACTGTCTCCTGTCGCTCGCCATGGTGGGCTTGCCATTCCCCAACAGCGGGACAAGCAACCGCGAGCAATCGTGGGACAATGGCACGCCGTTCAGCAGCAGTGGCGACATCCCGATAGACCCAGCACTCAGCGAAACCCCAGTCGACCCGGCACTGTTGGCAGAGGAAGGAATAACTAGGAGTACCGAGGTGCGTTTCATTGATTTGGAACGGCGCGGCGCGGGAGTGGAGGAACGCGTCGCGTCGCGGTGTTGTTGATATCCCTCGCGTGGAGACTGCAGACTCACTGTCGTCGCAGACACCCCAGCCGCCTCCGCTCTACCCGCCCTATCAGTCATCACGCGTCGATTCGTACCCTCAAGGCCCGCAGGGCGATCCCTTTGCCCAACCGCCCCCTGTGTATATTCCCATCGAAGAGCCGGTGCCCCTGCCGGCCAAACCGGTCAAGAAGAGGAAACGCCCAGTCGCGCGGGAGGAGGAGTGCGGGTTCTGTAGTGGAAACGATTCGCAAAACAAAGACGGACAACCTGAGCTAATGGTCAGCTGTGTGGATTGTGGCCGCAGTGGTATGTTCCTTCCGTCCAGTCCATGTCGACGCGTGTATGCTCATCGTGCATTCCGCCGTACGTGTGCTCATAATCTACGCAGGTCATCCTTCCTGCATGGATCTGGACAATATGGGAGACGCGATGCGGAGTTACGAATGGCAATGTGCTACGTGCAAAAGTTGCAATGTGTGCCGTCGGAAGGGAAACGAGGTAAGAGCCGGCCTTTCGTGGACGACTTGCGGCTGGTCTGAATTGCTCCGCAGGCTTCAATGCTCATGTGCGACTTCTGTGATCGAGGTACGTGCGGTCGTCCATGTATGCGTGACTTGGTGCTGAAAGATTGCAGGTTGGCACATGTCGTGCTTCAACCCCCCGTTCCGCGAGCCGCCGGAGGGCCGTTGGCTTTGCCCATGCTGCCGTCTGGTAGGATCAGAAGACCTCATGGTAGATGGAATTCAGCCCGAACAGTCCCCGGAGATTCAGGACATGCTACCTTCATTTCCGCCCGAACGGGAGCTCTCTGTCGCCTCCTCATCCCACCATCTTCCCCCTTCTTCCGACATCCAGCAAGTCCCAGATCAGGAGCTCACTCCCGACGCGTCCGAAGTTGAAGCCGACACTGGAGGGCGGACGCCACGCAAGAGGACGAAGGGGAGAAAGAGCCGGAAGGGAAAGGAGGTCGCGAGAGATGGGGAAGACGACCAAGAGCCACCTACCACAACCCCTATGCCCACCATCAGGAAGGTTCGCATCCGCGTTAACTCTCCTCCACCCCCTGCTGTCGAGAACGAGACGCCGACTATTAGGCTGCGCGTGCCCGCTCGAGGGAAAGGGAAGGCTCGCGAAGACGCAGTGGAAGAGCCCTTTGAGAGGGGCCTCTTCGACGACATCTTGAGTATCGATGATCGCGACATTCGAGACACCACGATCAAAGACGGGGATGTGCTGAGGTTTGATCGAAGTCGCGCAACAGCTGAGGTGCGTTCTTTGTTTCGCATACACATTCCCCAGTGCTGACCATTGTGTAGGACAAATTGGTTCCTCGACTGCTGCCTCCGGATCCCCCGGAAACGCCGATTGCTGGACCTTCTACTCGTCCTCTACGTTCTCATACAACACCAATCACCCCACACGTCCCAAGTTCCTCTATGTCTCCCGCCCCTTCCGCAGCCACGCCTGGTCCCCATGCAATGTTTGCTCCCAACGGTCTGCGTATACGCAAAATCCGCTTCGGCGAGTTCGATATCGACACCTGGTACGACGCCCCATTTCCCGAAGAATACGCTGCCATACCCGATGGCCGCCTGTGGATGTGCGAGTATTGCTTGAAATACATGAAGAGCCGGTTCAGTGCTACTCGGCACCAGGTGCGTCATGTCGACCGTTGCCAAGCAGTCTCCGCCTGATATCTCTCAGCTGAAATGCAAGGTGCGGCATCCACCGGGCGACGAGATCTATCGCGACGGGAAGACATCCATCTTCGAAGTCGATGGCCGAAAGAATAAGATCTATTGCCAGAACCTCTGCCTTCTCTCGAAGATGTTCCTAGACCACAAGTCACTCTTCTATGACGTCGAGCCGTTCCTATTTTACGTGATGACGGAAACGAACGAAGACGGGGCGCACTTCGTGGGGTACTTCTCCAAGGAGAAGCTCAGTCCGAAGAACTACAACGTTAGCTGTATCATGACCTTGCCCGTGCGACAGCGGCAGGGTTGGGGAAACTTACTTATTGACTTCAGTACGTCTGCTCCATTGGACTTCTACCAGGTACTGATGCCTCGCAGGTTATCTCTTGTCGAAGAAAGAGCAGAGAGCTGGTTCTCCGGAGAAGCCGCTCTCTGCGCTTGGGGCTCTAGGTTACAGAAATTATTGGACTCTCTCCTTAATGCGCTATCTACAAACTGCTCCACCTAATCCTCAGTTAGAAGGTACGTCTCGTGAATCCTCATCGTCGCCAACATCCAGTCATTTATTCCCTGCTGCAGACATCAGCGCAGCTACCTCGATGACTCCGGAAGACATACATTCCACTCTTGTTCACCTCAACATGATCTCCGTTCTCGACAATCCACAAGCAGCTAAGCCACTACCAGGTCAGACTATCAAGTTCCCTAAGGGTCGGAAGAATGGCATAGCGCGGAAACACCTACAGCGCACCTCCACGCATGACGAGGAGAAGGCAAAGGGACCTTTCGTCCCGCCCACCCGGTATAAGGTGCGATGGGACGCCGACCAAGTCGAGGAATACCTCGTACGCTGGGAGGCGAAGGGTTACTTGAAACTTCGGCCCGAGAAGTTGAAGTGGAGTCCCTTCATCCTGTCGCGTGCGCACAAGACCCAATCCTCGGAGGCTGATGGAGAGATCGGGAAGGATGATGCGGAGATTCCACCCTCGGAGAGCAACGGGATCACGATGAACGGCGTGGAGGTCGCCAAGATGCGCTCTCCTGCGTTTGCGTTGTTCGATGACGACAATGTAGAAGTTGTTCGAGCGAGCGCATCTCGAGACCCTGTTCCGTCCGAGACCACGGATGCTGACCGCAGCCGTGCGCGGAACCCAAGCGCGGAACCCGTCGAGAGAGCGCGCCCGAAGCGGAACAGAACGAGAGACGTCGATGATACGCCTTCTGTCCGGCGCTTGCGCTCGCGGGACTCTGTCAACGAGTCCACACCCGTGGGACGCCGGCCGCGTACGCCTCGCGGAGAAGCTTCGTCGCGATCGGAGAGGCGGAAGAACCCCACGCGCTCCCGGCTCGACATCAGCTCTACCCCTGGATCACATTCCGACCTCAACGGCAATGGCACGGTACCGCCCTCCCTCGATGACGATGCTGCGTACGCCGCCAGGCTTGCGAAGGAGCTGGACAACCCGTGTCGTCAGCTGCGGAACCGGCGATTGAGCACAGACCAGTCGGCTCAAACACCTCCACATATTGTTTCATCCCCGCGTTCCTCTTCCCCAAGGAAACGTCGGCGTGTCGATTCATCGCCAGAGGTCGAAACCACCCCTGCCCCGCGCGCCTCCACTACGCGACGTACCTCGCGTCGTGTTGTGGACACATTGCTTCCTTATCCCAAACCGACCACTAGCACCCCTTCAGAGAAGTCGCAGAAAATGACCAATGGTCGCCCCACCCGAACCTCGAAAGCGAGGCCTTCGAGGTCTGCCATCATCGCCCTTCGTCAAGAAGAGGAAGAAGATGAGGACGAGCAACTCCCTGCCAACGGCGCGTATGCCTTGGAAGGCCATCTCGCCAACGGTTACGCTGCTGCAGAGCAAGGGGTCGACGATGCGAGATACGACGACGCAGACACCCCGGCGACAGGCGTTACAGCGGCGAGCAGACACAGCGTCCCGAGCGACGACACCATGATCGGCGGTGACCCTATAGGATTGAAGGCGTCGACTCCGTTTGGGCTCGTCCCTTCGCCGGCCCTCGATGCCCTCAGTGTCCTAGCTCAGGTGGCTGTGGAAGATGCGCACAAATACATCGTGGACTTCGGCTCCATCACAAGAGTTCCTAACGTTCAGAACGTTGCAGACGAAGACGCCGAGGGCGAGGAGGACGAAGATGCGGAGGGAGAACCAGATGACGATGCAAACATGTGACTTTCCTTGGTGTGTGTACTACGTTATGTTCTACGTACTGAAGGACGACGCTGTAGGAATATGTATCATATGCTGCATTATTCACTTTAGGTTGGCGTCATCGGGTGTCCATATCGGGTGTTCCGTACAACGGGATTGATCAATTCCATACAGTTTGGGTTACGACAGCATCTTGGACACTGTGAGACGCAACACGCGACTACTACATGGCCCCGGTCATCCACTGGTCAGGCTCAACATCATTGCATGGCACAAGAGCTCGTAAACGTGGCAATCCCTCCTTAACGCCGGTACACAGTTGTTGGGACGGGGTTTGTCCCCTTCGCGGTTGTCATCCTCAACAGTTTCTCACCTTAGTTAGTGCCTTGTCTCAGGGCTGCTTCCCATCCACCGCAAGCGAATAATGCCTCTCGTATGGCCCCGTGAGTTCCTTTCAGTGGTTCGTGGTGAACGCATAGTGACACTGGCTTTCCTCCAGGGCTCCTTGGGGTATCAGATGACTCGGATTCGGAGGCTTCTTGATTCGGACAGACGCCTCTGAGCAGGGTGAAGTATCTATATATACCGCTTCTTGTCCGTCCACAACACCCGCGACCTCAACCCCTAGGTTCCAGCCTTGTGCTTCATGGCCCGTGTACTGCTCTGCTTCGTGTTGCTCGGTCTTCCGTTGTGTCTCCTTGCCGGCGAACAACTGGACACAACCCAGCCTTCTAGTCCGCATTTCCGCCCCGAGTCTCGTGCGACGAAGGAGCGATTTCGTCGTCAAGACTACCGTCATCAACACTGGAACGCATACTCTCTGGCTCCTCAAGCACCCAGACGGAGTGCTTCGACCGAGTCGGTCGGATACCTTCGTCATCAAAGGTCCTGAAGGAAGATCCCCGAGGTTCATTGGCGTCAAGGAAAGTTCTTCCCAATTTTTTTTCCAGTTTTCAACGATACTGATACAAGGTTACATACAGGTAAAATACACTCCTGAGTCCGCGGCAGCTCGTAACGATGGTCCGTAATACTCGCGTTTCTCTTGCGCCTGGTGAGAAAGTGACCGTGAGTCGTCTACTCTCTACTTCAAGGCTTCTGATCTTTAACCTTGTCATACAGTTATCCCTGCTTACAACGTCGCACCCCTTGGCCCTGGGCAATATGATTTCAAGTTGTGAGACGTCGGAGGTACCTTTTACGTAGTCGACCCTCAGACCCGCCAGGTCACGCTCACGAAGGCGACCGTCGCACACGAGAACCCCACAGCCAACGTTTCCGGAGACTTCGTCGCCGCCCCCAACCATGCCAAAGTGGCGTTTCGTCACCCCCTAGCCCCACGAGAGCTCCTGGCACGATGCACTATCGCGCATATCAACGTTGTTCAAGCCACTGTTCCGATCACGGTGAACTATATCAATGCCGCCCAGCAGTTCATGCGGAACACGGGCGGACAGGGGCACCTTTACTCAAAATGGTTCAGGACTTATGATCTCGCCAGCGAGTCTATCATCGCGACGACATTCGAGCACATGTCGGACAACCAGTTCAATACTTTCACCTACAATTGCGGTGCATCCGCTCCCGACTGTATTGACCCCGACGACGTTGCATATGTCGAACCCGAAGTGTGAGTATTTTGTATGCGCCGAGCAGAATGACATATGGGCTAATGGACCTGCATGCTAGCTTCGGAGTCGTCAATCTGTGCCCTCGTTTCTTCTCTCGCAGCATGCCGCTGGCTGGGTATAACTCGCGGGCATCTACACTCGTGCACGAGGTGATTCTGTTCCGAAATCTTCCACGACTTCTGTTGATGCATTCTTCGCGACAGGCCAGCTACTTCGCCTACAATGGGGCCTCGGATACTATCGCGTATGGAGTGCAAGAAAGCCTCACACTGGCCCTGCGGAATCCTGGCGGCCCAGTCTCGAATGCGTGCAACTACGAGTACTTTTCCGTTGATGCCTTCAACGGGCCACCTCAAGCGTATTCCGGCGACGAGCTTCCGGCGCAGGAGGTCCTTGGATGATCTCGCTTGCTATAATGCTAATGCCTATGTACAATAAAACGACACGGATCCTGGGCTGAATCATTGTATCTTGTATGTGCTCCATAAATTGAAACGGTGCCTGTCCGCTATTCTTTCGCATCCCGCCAGGTCCTCAACTCACTCAAACCGTGCACGCTTCGTGCGTCGCTGCCCCGCCCCAGGAACATGCGTGCCCTTCTCGCATCCCTTGCGCGTCCCGTCGCGGTCGCAGCACGTCCAAACAAACTTCTCCGGGTGAGACCTTCGGCTCGCATTCGTGTCCGCGAGGACGCACACGACATCTGACATATTTTCATTCACTTCGAGGATCCCTGTACGCGTTTACCGAGGTGAGCCGAGCTCGATAGATGCGCGCGGGGAATAATGATAATGAATTGGGGCTGAGGACGTACCAGAATGATACTCGCACTCGCCGTGGAGCCGCTCCCTCGTCGCGTCGTACTCCGCCCTGCAATTCGCGCAGATGTCCCAGCGAGTTCCCGCGGGGAGTGCCCTCGTCGATGGACCACTGGCTGCTGGCGCTCGGGATGCCTGGAGTAGTGTTGCTGCTGGTGTTGGTGCATGCATTCGCGCTCCGGGAACGGGCCCGGCGGGTCCTACCACTAGACGCGGTGGGATAAACGCAGCGCGCGAAGGGTCGGGTGCATGAGGTAATGCTGCCAGTGGCACCGGAGATGCGTAGACCGGCGCATAACCCCGCTCAACGCCTCGCGTCGTGGCATAGCGGCCATAAAAGTGTCCGGTGAGCGAATAATCTGAGCCCGCGACGTCTCGTGTCGCATAGCCCAGTCGTGGCGCGCCTTGCGCCACATCTTCATAGGGCGCCCGTGCTGGTGGGCCCATCGAGTAATATGGGAAGTTGACGGCTCCGAGCGCACCGTGACGTCCCAGCGCGGGGTGATGTGGAGGGTGCTGTTGAGGCACATGGGGTAGGCGTTGGGGGTGGGGTGGGTACTCCCACAGCCTAGGGTGGGGATGCGGTTCCACCTGATAAGCCGGGCGCGCATAGGGTGCAGCGCGAGGTAAATCTCGGTGTGGTTCCGGGCGAGCACCGAAATACGCTTGGGGTCCAGGGTTGTGAGGCCCCTGGTGGACCCTGGCATGCGTCGCACCTGGAACAGGAACAGCAGCGACTTGGTGTTGATGGTGGTTATGGCTGTCGCCTGTGCGTTGTGGTTGAGCCACTGCTTCCTGCCGCACCTGCGGTTCACCAGCATTTCCCGTCGAACTCCGCTTGACTGGGACAAGCATCCGGAAGATACCCTCTGGGATGTCATCGACGCTCGATGCCAGCGCCTCGAACGCCCGGCGGAGACGATTCTCTGGGGTGCGATCGATGGCGAGCAGGAGCTGCTCGCGGGACTCCGGGTCGAGGATGTGAGGGGTCCCGAGTGGTTCTTCGGCGTCGATGGGGTAGAGTCCATCTTCCTCGTCGGTGGAGTACCCCTCGGACTCGGAGCTGGAACCATCGGAGGATGGGTCTGTGGCCATGTGGTGATAGTCTTCCTCTCGTGGGGTTGTGGCGGGGTCGTTTTTGTCACCAAGCTGGGAATCTTCTGCCTCAGCGTCGCTGTGGCCGCGATGGGAAAGGAGGTCGATGTCGAGCTCGTGGATGGGTGACATGCTGGAGGGGTTGAAGACGGGAGGGATGTCGGGTTTGCGAACGGGTCGTCATTTAAAAGGGATTGTGCTTTGTTCAAGCGGGTACACTCGCGCCACAGAGCTTCGAGAACCAGCTGAGGACCTGCAAGCTACGACAACAATTAAAGGTCAGCCCATAAAGATGTGTCACGCTTGCGCTTTGGGGGACGGACAATTGTATCTTACACTTTGTTCAGGTTCCACGGGCCGCAAGGACCGGCAAGGCTCTATAAGCGCAGTCGCAGCCAGTGCCTCCCTCTTTGCACAACCTCTACCACCGTCCCACCCGACCCACTCGAACCTCCACCCGCCGCCACCATGTCCTCGCGCACCAACCAGGAGACGGGCCAGGCCGCTCCCTCTCCAGGGCACAATAGCTCCAACGGTGTCCGCGAGTCGGGTTGGGTGGATTCGAGTTCCAACCACCTCACCACAGGTGCGACAGAGACGCAGACCCCCGGCGCGCTATACGGAAAGACCACCACGCTCTCCGACGACGGCGACGAAGGAATAGACGATATCCTCTGCGTGGCCATCGGCATTTACGAGCTGCCCTCCCCGCTGGACACCGAGGCCCTAGCCCAGCTCCAGCGGGCCATCGCGACGTTGCCCGCACCACAGCTCCGGCAGGTATTCATCGCGCTGGTGGACGCTCTTCCCGAGGTGCCGGACCAGGTGATGCGGGTGTGGCCTCCCGACACCGAGGCCGGTACTGGGGCCAAGGGAGAAGGATCCGGACGGAGGTTGTGCACACGCTGTTTCTATACGCCCACCCCTCACCACCACCCTTGGGAGTAACGAGGCACGATATGGCAAGGACGCTGTTGTTGTACAACGAGTGGCAAATATTGCTTGGGACGTTTCAAATCCTGATCCAACTTCGCTCAAGTTGTATCCTCGATGTTTCTGCACGCACTCGATAGTTCCACCCCCTCAGAATATGCTCTATAGTATTGAACGCACCTACTCCGTCTCATTCCCCACATGTTTCTCCGCACTGAACGGCCTGTCGTCACTCTTGTCTTGTATACCAATATAGGTTCAATGCGTATTTTATCTAGGATAAGCAAAGGGCGGACATACCCTTCCTCCCTGGTGAGTTCGAGTAAAAGTTCGCTCTCGTTCTTGTGTCCCGACCATTTCGGAACACCGTCTGGGACGTCCATGATGCGTTGGCTATAAAATATGTGGGCAGTGGGCTGAAAGCTGGCAGGGACCTTAGGGCTTGGGAACTTGAAAGCGGAAGGGTATGCAAGAACGGTGTTGCGCCCTTCGTCGAAGATCGGTGAGCGACATGCATTGCAAGATACCTGGACATCCGTGTAGACGTCAAATTCTTGTCTTTATCATGAGGGCGAGCGACAACGTACCTTGCACGGCACATCGTGCACACCCTGGCCACGCTGGGTCGATAAGAAGTGTAGGCTGTCATCCTTGTTCGCTATCATACGCACAGATGCCTACATTCATGCGCATATAGTGAGTATGTCAATATAGAAACGGGTAAGGGTTAACAGCCTATCAGGAAAACGCTCAGTCTCCGGGTGGAGCGGGATTTTCCGTCGCTCCGGCCCGCCGTGGCTGGAGCAAGGTGATCTAGCCGATGCCCGATGGAGACGCTGTCTCTGTGCGGAGAACGTGTCTCCATCCAGAACGGTTTGTCTCCATCGAAGAAAGACTTCTCTTGATTCTCAAAATTCCTGTGCTGATATTATCTCCCATCTATATACTATGCACCTTCCAATCAGATTTTGCCCGCCCGCCCGAACAAGCTCTCTCCGGCTGGTCCAATACTCAGGTCCGCTACCCGCCGGGTTTCGGACATGCCATGCACAGGTAAGACTAATAGATCTAGGGTATCCTTGCGAATAATGCATGAAATCCCGCTTCATTTAGTGTAGGCTGTACGAGACCCACCGCCGGAAGCCTTCAAGCCTGAGGATCTCGGTAGGATGCAATGCATTACTTACTCGCACCGTTGGTAAGCGCCCATCCGGAGTAGGCAAGGAATCCTTAAAAATGTCCCCACTTGTACTCCTATGGAAATCAAGAGTTAGGTAAAGATCGGGCGATGCTTGTGGCATCCAGGCTTTTGCATTGAACGGCCTATACCACTCACGCGATCTCAGTTCCTAGCGCGGCGCATCTGGTCCCACCGCCCGCTAAATGTATCTAAATTTCCCGGCTTGTAGGCCAAGCCCGTTAAAATTTTTACAGCAGTTCGATAGAGTTAAATGTTGTGAACACATATACCCTTTTTTCAAGCTCATAGCTGTGTGCGACCCTCCGATGGAGACAGGACCGCTGATGGAGACAGGCGCCTCCACCTGGAGCACGGCGAGTCCATCCGGCCCGGGACGGAGCAGGCTGTCTCTATCAATTTGGGGGGCGTCTCCAGGGCTCCATCGCTCCGGCCGGCGCCGACTGGTAGCGATGTATCTTTAGCGTTTTCCTGATTGGCAGGTTTACCTTGGGGAATATGACAGCCCACTGGAACGGAGCGCCGTGTAGATGTTGGCATTGCTTGCAGTGACAATACTTAGCACCAACGGGGTCCCCATGAAATTGGAATTCGACATTCCCACACCAGCATCGTCTGCCACATAGGGATATGATTCAAATGCAAAAAGTACCAGTACTCGAAAACGGTGAAGACCGGATGCTCACGAGTAATGCTTCCGTTCGAAATTGACGCTGTTCCACGAGTAGGGCGGCTTGTTCATAAAACCTGGCTCAGAGTCTCCTCCACTTTGGCTGGGGATTGGACCCGTCCAGCCTGTGTCTAGGATGGACGTGTTTGAGCCACCTGTCTTGGCAGGATCGTCCTCGGGAGGTGCCAGATGGTGACCGTGTATGTCAGAAAGACATCCGTCTGAATTGATTTTTCGGAACTGTGGATGAACGTTGGGGTGACCACGGCCATCGTCGGAAGGCATGTTTCTGGGCAGGTGAGTGATGAGATCGATGAGAGTTCGATAAAACCAGCGTCCGCTGAGATTCGCCTCCGACTGACGTCACCCATACCTGCCCAGCGCACGTGACCGTGTCAGCAACATGGATGACGCGGAGTCCTAAGGTACTTCTCTTGGTCTGCGACCACGACGGACTCTTTTCTTCCTCAAGTACCTCGAACCGAACCCTCGCCGTCACTATGCCCACATTCTCAAAGCTCCTACCAGTCGCTCTCTCCGCCTATGGGCTGCAGTCAGGTAGGCCATCGTTAGTCCAGGCTTCACGGCGGGAGAGGCACTGACTGCATGCGGAAATAGTTCTGGCCGCCATTTTTGTTCCTCAAGCAAACGAGATGTTTTATGACATGGGAGGCTGTCTCGGATTCATCTCCTCTGTTTTCGTCTCCCTCTATTATCCCCACCTCAAGGCCAGATACTGGGACCGTATTCCCACCGCTACAGTTCCCCCTATAACCTCTTTTGCGCCAAGGCAGATATTATTAAATGCAGCTCTCGTTGCTTGGTCCACGAGGCTCGGTTCTTTCCTATTTTCGGTAAGATCATCTACACAATCAGCGATTGCCTACCCACGTCAATGACTCTGTCGTAAAGCGAGCCTTAAAAGCCGGCGGTGACTCACGGTTCGATGAGGTGAAGCATCAGCCCGCCAGATTTACGTTTTTCTGGATGGCCCAGGGTACATTTTTGTCGTCTGCACCCCAGAGCTTAGCTGACAGGCGGCATACAGCAACATGGGTCATGATTGTCGGTCTACCCGTCTACCTGGTAAGCAGTTCACCGCGCATATACGGGGTCCTCATAATGTCAGGCATCATGACATGCGAGATCAAAGTGCTTCAAGAAATTGGCATCTGACTTGGCACCTATTGACATGCCCGTCGATGTTTCTGTCTAGGTTAACACCCTATCCCCGGCACATCATCCCAAACTTGGTCCACTTGACTATTTCTCGGTTGCCTTGTGGGCAGGATCCTGGCTGTTCGAAATCGGTACGTAAACACGACGTCGATTCCGAACGCTCACCGAGAAACATGTCCGGCCCTCGCGGGGCTCTCAGTCGCCGACCACCAAAAGACCGCCTGGCGCCGTGCGAAGGACAGCAAGGAGCATGATGAGAAGTTCATCTCCAAGGGCTTGTGGGGTATCAGCCGCCACCCAAAGTACGTACACGGTCCCCCATCAATGTCTGCCCTTGTCCTCAGAATGGTTTAATCACATCGATTGCCTTGCAGTTACGTCGGCGAAGTTGGCTTATGGACCGGACTGTGGCTGCTCTCCGGCGGGTCTCTACGGTCGCCGTTCTCCCCGAGGGGCGCGTGGTTGATTGCGGGTGCGAGCCCGCTTCTGACCTGGTTCTTGCTCACACGTGTTTCGGGCATTCCGCCTCTCGAGGTGAGTACTGGTGCCACACTGCCATACATATCTTGGCGTCGGCGAATGGAATGCTCGCCGCTAACTGGTTGCCTATCTGCTGATTGACTTCCTATCTAGAGCGCGGGGGACAAGAAGTACGGTGACGATCCAAAATGGCAAGAATACAAGCGGTGCGTTTTCCCACTTCCCCAATGACGCGGGTCGCGGACGTTCGAACATTTGAGAAACATCCCATGGTGTCATGCGGCGACGTACGCGTCTAGTGCGGTGTCGCGCTACAGGGCCGCACTTAGCTCCGATGCAGACACCCAATATCGGAACCCAAGATAAGCCCCGGTGTCCGCACAGAAGCCCAGTGACGCTGTATGCGGCGTGTTGAATCTATTCATCAATTATTGTGACAAGAAGGTTGCCGCATTTTCACTCGGACATTCGCTCATCTCATTAAACATTTACAATCCGTGCTAACGCTGTCGACTGCTGTCGATCGCGGTCTGTGGCTGACGCTGACGACGTCCCGGCCTGATCTCTATTTGCAGGACCGTGCCTGTTTTGTGGCCGTGGTTGCGACCAACCGTCACGGATGACAACAGCAGCACGCGCCGGGGACCACAGTGAAGGCCGGTCGGCAGGACTAGGCAGACACGATTTCCCTACCAGTTAATGCAAGCGTTTGAAGTGCGAAAGGTGAGTGCTGCTAGGAGAGCCAAGCGAGTTTTGTCTGCGATTGATGCCAATTTGGGTCAGGCACTATGTAGTTTTAGATGGTGTGGGCTCTACTTACAATATGGTGGTATCATCCAGGTCGTATGTGTTTCCACGTTCTCGGATCTTGGTGGCGTCGCTTGGGATGGGACTCGGACGTTGTGCAGCTTTCTTGGATGGGCCCAAGCCCAGTTGTGTGATTTTATATGCATGTTGATACTGTTGTATTGTAGGACATTTCAGACTCGGTGGTCACAAAATTAATCCTTGTTACCTGCTGGTCGCAAACCGGACTTCTCGGGAGGGTGGTGAGTTATCAGATAATGTTCTGGAGCTGAAGCGCTGACGATAAGTTAGTTATCTAATAATAGCAAGGCAATAATTCTCATATATAAAGGATGGGCGCCTCCGGACCACGTCGCTTTCTTCGCTTTCGAGAAATTCGACTTTATGTTGGGCCCAGGTAGGGCCTACAATTTGAATCGAGCTCTTGACACAACTACACTTCAGTCTGCTGCTAACTTCTTTACAGCGCCTTGCGAAACGATAGCTCGCGCTCCGCAAGTTTGCTCAGGAAACTTCGAGCACCGTACGTGCTCCACCGCGCCCGACGGCCCGCTCTCCGTTTACCATAGACGTGTCCGCCGTAGGTACGGGTATCCATGTGTTCTACCACCGAGCTTCCACTGTGCGACCCTGAGAGGTGTGACTAGCAGTTGCTTGTCCTCGAGAGTGTCGTTAAAGCGAAAATGTCGCATACTTACGCTCGGGCGCCTAAGGGCGTCGCACCTAGAAAATTCCTGAGCAAGGTTGTGGAGCGCGAGCTATCGTTTTGCAAGGCGGTGTGATTGCAGTGAGGATCCGACCCCCACCGGAACAAGGGGTCCGAGATTACGGGGGAAAGTGAACGGTTTAACACGCGGCAGGGGCGCCGAGGAGTTCTAACTTCTAGCAGGATTGATTGATTAACGGGCTGAACCTGCGACCTGGCCTGAGTTGACTAAGTCGTGCCTCTGCAGATCGAGCAAACAGAATTCCAGCCATTCTTGGTACGGCATCAATGTTAATGAAACTTTGGCCATCCTCTCAACTCCCAAGGGCTCATTTAGGCATGTCCACTATGCTGCATGGCCGTTGGCCACCATATACATACTTACCCTCCACCGCCCGAGGAACGGTGCCCTCCCCCTCACGCGTCCCGGCTCTCCGCAGCGTAAACTCAATGAACGCTGCCTTCCAGCCTACATCCGTCCAGCACCGTCTGACAGCTTCTCGCTCCTGACAGCGTCAAGCATTCGGTGAGTGTCGGCTATATATGCCACTGTGGCTCCCTCTCAACTTTGCCTGACTGCTAGACTCTCCGCCGGAAAACGATTCAACGCACGCGTCACATCCAGCTTAGACTCTCCAGCCTTGGGCCCCTCTCAGCGTATCATTATCAAAACCCGCTCCACGAGATAACCAGGCATGGCGTATCCTACTCTTGCTCTCGGCCCGGAGACTCCGGAAGAGGCCGCAGCGAAGCTCGACTTTCGGACGAGTATCTGGTCTGTCTTCCAAGAGCTGTATGAGGACAAATGGGATTCAGGTGAGTCAACGCGGCGCGTCGTGTTCCATCTGCTCAACCGTTCGCTGACCATATGTTGCGCAGCTCGCTGGAACGCCGCCGTCGGTGAGTGGATCGTCGATCCTCCCTGTTTGGAGGACGGGGCAGAAACCTTGGCGACCCCTCTACCTTGGCTTCCCACTATGTCTTCAGCGTAGCTTACTTGCTGACACGGTGGTCACGCAGTACAATTTGAGGTAACGCACGATCCCGCGGTCGTGCAACGCTTCTGGACCAGAGCCAAGCTTCCCGCGTGGGAGGCGCTCGAAGCGCAGTTCAAGAAGGGCCCGCCTCCGTTCCTGCGCCCCGGGTGGACGAGTCCGCTGCTGGGCAAGAAAGTTGACCTGCGCTGGATCGACGCGGGCCCGTTCGAGCAAGTGAAGGGCTCCCTGGACGGCTGGCGGGACGCGAAGCTGCTCGTGATCGAGTTCTGGGCATCGTACGTACCCTTCCGCCTCTTCCCGCCCCTTGTTCCTGGTTTGTGCGGAATTGCAGCTTCGTGCAGCTTCGTTCGAGCTGGAAGCTGGAAGCTGCACGCCGCGAGCTCGAGCAGGGCCAACCCGGCACTCAGGAAGCGCTTTGCGTCACGCAGTGCACGGTGCATCCGCGCGTGAATCAATTGCGAGGCATCTGTCCGTCATGATGTGGCCAAATCCTGCAGAGTTACGCTCAAGCTCGAGCTCGTGGTATTGTTCCCAGGTCCCCGCGCCATGCCGCGCATCTGTCCTTTTCCGTGTTGTGTATTAGGACGATTACTGACACCGAGATCTCTCCTCCCGCACTCTGCCCTTCTGGCGCCGCAGCTGGTGTAGGGTACGTGCGAGAACGGGAACAAACACGGCTTAATTACCGTGGACTAACGCGCCGTTCTTTTCCCACCCCCTAGCCCTGCGTCGCTGTATTCCGGGACCTGTCGGCTCTTGTGCAGAGGCACCCAGAGATCAAGGTCGTCACGTTCAACTCTGAGGGTATCTTCACGAATGCGCCGATCGACGTTGCCGGGGTCAAGGCCTTCGTCGCGTCGCGTGACGATATGAACTACCCGATCCTCATCGATACTCACCGGGTCGCAGTCAATTGTACGTGTCTCATTGTTCGTGGACTTTCTTTTTGCGTCTTCTGTCTCCCTTTTATACGGCCTGCTGCCCCATCTGTCGCGCGTCCCAAGATGTGGGTGTGTCTCTCGGTTCGTCTTCTTCTATTGTTACCTGAATCCCCAATTCTGAAAGGCGAGGATAAGGAAGGGGGTATCAGAAGACGGCTGACCAATCGTTCTCTTCTGTGTCGCAGCGATCTTCCAACCGGGCCAAAATCTGTCCGTCCCACTAGGTACGTACGTGGTTCTCGAGCCTAATGAAACTCTCGTTGTTTCCGACAATGGTTTTCGCGCTGATACTGATATCACCCCTTGCTCTCGCACCCTCCACAGCGTTTATCATCACTCCAAAAGACGGCACAGTCCGTTGGATCGGGAATCCCGAAGAAATGGCTGCACCCCTTGAGAACGCACTCAGGGCCGCGTAGGCACGCTGCAACGCGGGACCAGTCGCCTTCAATGCATCCCACAGCGCCGCTCCGCATGAGCATTCAAAGTCTCGCCACACATCGCGCCGCCCACTCCGACTTCGAGAATGCGGGGGGGCGCCGTAATCAAAATGCGACATGTCCTCGTCATCGCTCTTGCTTAATTGTCCCGTGCATGTACCAGTTTGTATAAACTTTCGCTTCTCCTCTTTAGCTCCTGTCTCTCAGCTTGCTCGACGGTAACCTGGGGTCGGCATTCAATCATTCGACGGACCTGTCTTCCGGTAGATAGCAGGGCACATTGTCACCTGGACAGTACGCAGCTCTCGGCCGTTGGCTACTATCGCAATTATGAGGCATCCGCTTGAGACTGTCCCCCGGACCCGTCCTGCGTTATGGTTTCCAACATCCAGGCTCCGGGTGGCGGCACGCCCCTCGTAAGCTTTAACTTGACGTGCTCCGCGGGACAGTCGTCTGTGCCATCGGTTCTAGTTCCCGTGGCACGTCAGACACGTATATCTTGACGGCCGGGGTGGTCTCTCTTCGCACCAACTTCGCACCCTAAAGACGCAAGCATAATCGATTGATCCTGGCTTTCTAACGCCAGACACAACTGACATCTCGCGCATCTCATCTTGATGTAATTCAGGGCTCCCGAAGACCCATTCTGGGCCGCTAAATCGACGTCCCATTGAGTGTGGGCTGGACGGCAGTGAAGCAGTCCACGTACTTTCTGGAAGGGGGTTTTGCCAGCTTGGGGCCATAGTGATCGCAAACCACGGCGCCCGCGAGGCCGCTGGGTGAGTAGATGGCACTTGTGGTGTCCCAATGGATAACTCCATTCTGGGCCGCAAAGACGGCATGCCCCCAACTGCATCTCTGACGAAAGACACGAAGGGTAGGTATGGCGAGAATGAGACGATAAGAATCCCGGGTACAGTGCGGCGCTCAATGCCCTGGCCAAAACACCGGGACCGTGACGGCGTTGTGCAATTCCTCGCCGAGAAGCAAAGGCGCATAGAGTGGCGGAGATTACCTTCTACACGCGGCTCAGTCAGCTGAACTGGATCGTCCCGAGGGCACAGATGAAGCCTGCATGGCGCTCTACCAGCCGCTTAGCCAAACGCTGACGTTGGTGGGCAGGGTTGCAGACGATTGTACACGGCGTCAGGCGCATTGTCTCGGGTAAATGAGGCGGGAATTGAAGGATTGTTTAGGACCTGTTCAGAAGTCACCGCGAGCACCCGAACGCGCTGAGGGTTTGACGTACCTGTTTCCCAAGACGTTTAGAATCGGACATTTTTTGCGCCATGAACATGTCTGCAAGCGGGGAGAATTTCGGGACGTTTGTGCGACCTCCGTGAATGATGCAGAGACTGCCAGTCACTACCAACGAGACGTTACATAACTTGGATAACGTTGCCCGGCGCGAACAGCGAATGAAACCATCCACCGTTCTCGATGCTGCCTACGTACCCACTGACAGCGTTCCGAGCCAGTTGGTTCAGAAGACTATTGCTATTTGAGGGGCTACTTACCGACAACTAGGCGTAAAGAAATACCGGTGGTGGAGGTGTTTCGGGCCAGCGTGGTGAAAAGGAAGAACCAAAGCCCCGTCAACGAGCACCGATGCTTGGAACCCACTGAGCGTGGGATATCAGTCACCGGCTTCCCTAGACACCCTCCTGAATTGAAGGGACGTCACTAGGACATCTGCTCATGACAATTGCTCTTGGTGCCAGGGCGTGCTTGGAGCGGAGAGTACTGAGCAACTCACCTGCGATGCACAACAGCGTCATCCCGAAATAAGGACTGGAACTGCGTTTCCCTCCCAGCAGCCGGTGTCATTGCGGTTTCGTCGACACGGCGCCGTCAAGGTGATGCAGTAGTTTTCGGGGCGTGTGGTGATGCCAGTGGCTGGTTCGGGGAGGTGAGCCTCCTTCTAGAGAGCCCGATGTCCCACCCTCCACGCCACTGAACGGGGCCGCTTTCTTCCCGACCAGCAGGCACGAAGACTGGCGCGGCGGTCTGACAGAGCCTTGGGATATCCCGAGAACTTGGTAGGTGAAAGGGAAAATGAGAAGCGAGCGTCTTGCTGCACCGGCACGTCGCGGGAGCATTTCCCGGAACGATCCTACGAAAACGCCAGCACGTTGACATTGACAAGCCGGGAAGCAAGTGCACGAGGACGGATGTCAAGGAGGATACTTGACCAAATGTTGAATAGGACCCCGGACCCAGATTAGCATGTGCGTGACGGGGAAGGAGTGAATATGCGCAAGCGAAGGACGTGATATCTCATGCCTGCCTCGTCCCTTGCCGTCATACTGTGTGGACGTATGTATTTGCCGATGGGTCGACCAGGTGGTAGTTTTTGGAAGTCTAGGGGGTCTATCAGCGACGTGGCCCCAATTGAAGCTGGAAGCATGCACCTAAGAAGCAAAGGCAGCACGCGTTGTTTGCACGTTGTGTGATATTTCGCGATAGGAATGGTGGTGTTCGCGATAGAACCATGAGCCCGCGTTCGCGTCCTATCCGTGACTGAATGGGTCTGGAAATTGATTTTCTGCAGCATCGTCGCCGCAACAATTTGGCAGCTTGAATTGAAGTGTTGACAGGATGAGAAACGGCCATGAGGCACCCGCGTCCGCCGGTAGATAAAACGATCCGAGTGAAGGTTACACAATACGAGTCTCAAGTGTAAGCGCATTTTTCATCGAAGTGAGCTTTGAAGGCAGATGTCCGGATCCACGGTTGGCGATGATCGGCCGATGAGTGCCAATTCGGAATAACCAGACAATGATACATGCGCACCTGATCGAACCCTGCGACTTATTCGACCCTCGTCCTGTCGACAAAGGTCGAAATCACATTCCCGTAGCATACATGCCGATGCGGCCAAGGGGAAATTAGAGGAGTTCGCCGCTGGCGGGGGGAAGAAACGGAACGTTTGAGTACCGACGACGTCGAATGAAGCTGGAGAGCTCACCTAATGTAAATGATTGGTGTGCTTTGCGCCAAGGGTGAGCATATCATTCTAGGTACTTAATGAGTAATCGGCGAGATTTGGATTGTGCACCACACGGCGCTGTCAAGTAGCTCGTCATGTTTCCACCCATCAGGTTCAAGCTGTATGTATACGGTAGGCGGCAGATCGGTTGGGGAGTCGCGAATCCGATAGACTTGACAAATTCAAGCATCGACGGAGTATAGACTCGAGGCCGACATTGTCACGGTCGAGAGCCGAGAGCAACCAACCAGCTGCCTAACCGTCCGATCAAACACGTGGAATCAACCCCTCGGGTAACCTCACCCAGGCTGGCTCTGGGCTGGCTCATCCAACTGTCCACCCCTTCGATGCATACGTCGAAAGGCATTCGCACAACCAGACGACGTCAATAACATTGCCAGAGACGGAGTTGGCATCCAATCAGTATATTACACTTAATTACAGTTATTCGAACACACATCAGAACATCCGGTACAGTTCATCGCACAATGAGTAGCTTCACAAAAGGACGCATGTATTCCATCCTGCTCCCAATAAAGTGTTCCGCTATTCGACGAACGACACGAGACGCGCGCGGGGGGTTCCTCACGGGCAGAAGGTGATGGTGTAATCGGCCCCGTAGCTCCCCGGGCAGGTGAAGAGAGCAGTGCCGCTCGGCTCGTCGTACGCGTACGCGTACGAACGGGGGCAGTGACCCTTGAAGTACGAGTAGTAGTCAACGCCGGACGACGGGCACGTCGCAGCTGTGCCGTGTGAGCCCGTGCAGCAGTCGTGGTTGTCGGCTGTGGAGAGACGCGGAGAGACGTCAGACGAACTCTGCGCCGGTCGCTGGATATGAACACGAGAGTAACTCACAGATGGGACCGCCGAGGCCAGCAAGGCAGGCGGACTTGCAGCCGACGGGGAAGCCGGACTTGTCGATGGGGCCCTTGAGGGGCGCGGGGCCTGTGTTCATCGGACGAGAAAAGTTCAGGAACCCGTGCCAGGAACGAGCTGACAAGACTTACAGTTGGGGCCGAGGTCAACCGGGCAGTCGGCAACGGGGCAGCCCTTGTTGTTGCTGATCCTCACGGGCAAGTTGTAGCCATCGACCAGGGACACTGCGAGGACTTCGTGTCAAAAAGTGAGAAATGATCCAGGCAAGACGTTTCGCGCACCATCGTAGTTATCCGCGCCTCCGTTAATGCCGAGAGTGAACTCGGCGACAGTCGCAGGCGGAACGCCCTGCAGACATAGAAGAGTTTAGAAACTTGCTCGGCTCGGCGAAAATCAGTTTTTACGCACAGTGCCGCTGTGTAGGTCGCAGACAAGACCACCGTTGCAACCTCCATCCAAGCAAGAGTTGGGGCCCTGGGTCTGGCTGAAGTCGCATTCGCGACGAGCCTGTATGTCATGAAATGGTGAGCGGGTTGACGTATTTGCATACGGAAGTGAGGCCTCGTACGAACCCAGATACGACCAGCCACCCAGTTGTTGGGCACGTTGAACGAGACGGACTTGTACGCAGCCTGGGACCAGCTGTGAGGCGAGTGAGCTGTACTGTGAGATACGCGACAGGAAACAAAATATCTCACCCAGTCGTGTGGCTGGGCCTCGCAGTGCCGGCTTTGAGGTCGGTGAAGATCTACGGGAGAATTCAGTACCGCTAACAAACGGCACTACCGCATGGCAGGACTTACAGCAGGCCTGCAAAACGTTGGTCAGCTCATGTCACCAATGTCTAATTCAGTGGGAGACCATACCAGATAGTGAATGGGCAGTGGTTGTACACCGTGAACGTACGCGCCGACGCGGTCGCAGCGATGGCGAGCGTAACGACGGCACAGAGGACCTTCATGTTTGGAGAGCTCTGGAAGACAAGGGAAGAGGAGGGAGTTTGGACGACACCTTTTGTAGTTTGAGGTGAGGTGAGGTGTGAAGCTTGTGAAGCTGCGCTATCCCATGTGCATCATAACAAGCGAACAGGGACAGATGGGCGAGCACTTGGCAACGTCCATATGGACCGTCAGTCAGTCGACCAGAAGAGGAGACAGCACATGTCCGCACTAAGCAGGCTAGCGGGATCGTGGCGCTCTTGACCGACGACCGATGGTAGGCCCACATCTTGGACGCATCATTATTGTCTACCATGCCAGATGTCCTGTTGAGCTGTGAGTCGAATCGCGTTATGGAATCTGAAGCCGGGAAATTATTATCGTCTTGAGCAACCTGCATTAGCTTACCGTGGCCGCCGAGACACACTCACGTGGGTCTATTGGCAACAACACGGTCTCACAGTGACTGGCAACGGCCAGCAAGCGCCGTGGGGCGTACAAGTTCCGTTCCTGGCACGCGGCGTAAGTTACCTGTGACACTCCGGAACGGGGCTCGAGATCTCGAAGCACGGCCCTAATCATAATCATTATCGGGTTGTCGCTGATCGTGTATGGCTCTGGTTAGGGATAAGGATGCTTATAGAACGAGGGAGTGACTGATTGGCCTGGCCAGTGTGGAGGATGATAATAGAGAGAAGAGAAGTCCAAAACCCGCCACCGTCTCAACTGAACTGACGCTCTTGCCCTCGTATGCGAAGCCAGAAAATTGTGCTCGGTAAAGAATACTAGACGATACTCCGCGTGTGCGATCGGCCCTGGTTGATCTTCGTTGCGGTGCTTGAACCGAGTGTCGACCTGTGTCGACGGTGTCGGTTTACTTATCCCGCAGAGCGACTTTGTCAGACTTTCTGCGACAAGGAACCTCTTCGGATCTCGTACGTTTAATTGAGGCCGGCATAATGTTCCGTTCGCCAAGGGCTCTGGACCAGCTCTGGACGTTAACGCTCGCGCGCGTTTTCCATAAGGATCATCATGAAAGTCGCGGTAATGCACACATCCCGCAAGGATAAGTTGGTAACGGAGGTGATAGCGCATGGCTGAAAATTGAAATACAGTAAGAGTGATGTGATGTACAATTTACTACAGGATGGGAGCATCGCGTGCAGCCCGTATACTAAGTATAGCGTCCTATAATGCTTCCGAAATTATGACCAGGAGCTCCACCGACCAATAAAAACCCGTATGAAATAGAAGACCGGTGAGAAATCCGACGCATGAGAATCGAGATCGAGTGATGTCACGACTACCGGGTTTTCGTCCACCAGAAACGGCTGATGTCGCGTCGGCGTGCGAGCCTGCCACTCGCACCTCCGTAAGTAACGACGAGGTTCCCTCGGCCGCGAGAATGCGAAGAGGGCCGTGAATGCTGGGGGGAGGAGCTTACGTGTCGCGTCCCACCATTTCCCAGTCATCCTGGGGCATATCCACCCACGAGGCGTCCATCGCCACATCTGACATGTCCCAGTCGCACTGCGCAGCAACGAGGCTTTCGAGGGCTTCCGTGGCGGAGAAAATGGACATCGCTATCCGCGGGCCCATGTTCAGGATGTTACGGCCGGCCGGCGACAAGCGCATGCGCGTCTCGATCGCCGTGCGGTAGAGGTCCGGCTCCCTCTTCTTGGTGCATGGTAGAGAGGGCCGCTCCGGCATGGGATGCTGCACTGGGGCAAGGGGCGAAGAGCGGCGCGGGCGAGAAGGATTGCGCCGGGATGAGGATAGGTGGACATGGGGTGGTGGAGAAGGGTGATGTTGGGTGGACGCGGGTGTCGCGTGTACGATCGGCGTACGGCAGGGTGGTGTCCGCCGCTTGCGCATGCGGGTGTCGTAGTGGCCGATGACAAGACTGTCAACGGCGGTATAGGTCTTGGTTGGTCCATCTCGTCCGTAGAGTGGCGCGTAATCCGCGGCTTGCATGTCGGCTAAGGAAAGGTAGGAGCCGGTGCGGCGAAGGGGAGTACGCACGGCTTTGTAGTAGGCCGGAGTGGAGAACGACATGGTGCGTTTCCGAGGACCGAAAGAGAGCGATTCTGCCAGCGGAGGAAGGAGGACGGCGCAAGACATGTAGAAGATACGGGGCAGAAGGTGCGAGGGAGAGACGAAGGCGGAGACGGAGACGGACAAAGGGTGCACCGTTCCGTCGAGGCGGGGTATAATATCGCGGGCAGCGCCACGCCACGTGAGAACGCACCCTAAAATGTATCTCCCGGAAAATGCCGGGCGCCTCGACGACGAGTCAATGAAGGCTGCTCCACCGCCACGCTCCCTCCAGCAAGCCTGTCCATCCTCGGCATGTCGAGCAGTGCACGACAGAATGCCGGAGCTGTATGACTCGTCAGCAGTCGCAAGCAACCAAGGGCAGCTGTGCGAGCTTCCGACGTGTTTGCAAAGCCTTCTTTCCATCCTCAACTGTTCATCATGATATACATCCAACGGCGTTGCCACCGCTGGTGACACGTCGCGCAAATATTCAGAGCATCCCAAACCCGGAAACACGGGAATACGGAGATGTGCGAGACAAGAATGCATGTTCGTGTGAGAGAAATCGGGGATCATGCAGGCTCGCACAATTAGCTGGATAGACTCGAGTATGACTTACAGTGTAAGGTTGCCCTTGGTTTCGCCCACAATAAACGATCTAGCCCTTAGCCAGACCTCCTCCCTATCCACCCCCGAACCATAATCCTCGATACCAACTTCATAACGAGCTTGACAGCATGACGAACGTTATGTGTACCACGTCCGTCCTGCCTTGATGGATGCTGGACAGTTTTGAGTTCGATCGGTCGGGTCAAGCCGAAGGAGGGTCGAACTTGGGTCCACCCGACCAAATATCTAGGAAAACCAGGTTCAGACAGAGCAGCAGAATGGCAGCGGAGAGAGTCATAGTGCGAATGATACAGGAGATGGGACGAGGAGACGAGAGTGGTGGACTGTGGTCTTCAACCGAGGTTCGTCGTGGGGAGCGCCGCCTCGAGGCATCAACTCAGTCTGAGTCCAATCAGTCGCTTGCCTTATCTCAGCTCTTCTGCTCTCTTATCTCCTCGATGCTGGCGGGCGAGAAACCGGCTAAATCCCAATTATTCCGCATGTCTTCAGGAATACACCTCGCCTCGTCCACTTTGTGGAAGACGACGCCAGTTCTTCAAACGCCGCCCACGCTTGGGTCCTTCATCCCGTGAAATACTCCTAATTCGCGTTAGCCTCACCTCGCGCGGAAACCATGCGAATCTCTCCTAGAGAGGAGGCGAAGCTACTCGTTCATCAGGTACGTTATCTTCCCTGTGAAGTGTCTTGGGACCCGGTTTGACAAGTATATGGGGCCAGGCTGGGTTTCTCGCCCAAAAGCGCCTTGCGCGCGGCCTCCAGCTCAATCAAACAGAGGCCGTAGCCCTCATCGCGTCGCAGCTTCAAGAATGCATAAGGGATGGCAAGCATTCCGTCGCAGAGTTAATGCAGCATGGGAAGACTATGCTCGGGCGCAGGCACGTCTTGCCTGGTGTTTCTGCGCTTCTGCATGAGATTCAAGTCGAAGGCACCTTTGTCGACGGGTAAGTCCGTTGCGTCATTGAGTGTGTATGTACACTGAGCGTGTATCCCTGGCGTTGTCCCCGGACTCGGACTCGAAACTCCATCAGTGTGTTCCTTGTCACTGTGCACGATCCCATCTGCACTGAAGACGGCGACCTCGACGCAGCGCTGTACGGCTCCTTCCTGCCCATCCCCTCGAACGACGTCTTCCCCGTCGTCAGCGCAGCCGAGTACTCGCGCGAAAACGCCCCGGGCGCAATCGTCGTCAAGCAAGACAGGATTCGCATAAACCGGGGGCGGGAGCGCGTCAGGTTGCGCGTCACGAACAACGGCGACCGCCCAATCCAAGTTGGCTCCCACTACCATTTCATAGAGACCAATTCCGCGCTGTCCTTCGACCGCGGGAGGGCCTACGGCAAGCGTCTCGACATCGCTGCCGGGACCGCGGTTCGGTTCGAGCCCGGGGACACGAAGACGGTGACGCTCTGTGCGATCGCGGGGGCAAAGATAATCACTGGGGGGAATCGTTTGGCCACGGGGGTTGTTAACTGGTCGCGGACGGATGAGATCGTGCAGAGCCTCGTTCAGAAGGGGTTTGGTCACCTCCCCGAGCCCGGCGCGCTGGAGGTATCCGAGGATACGGATATTGGCCGGGATGCGTACGTCGCGATGTTTGGTCCAACTGTCGGCGACAGGGTGCGCCTTGGTGATACTGCACTCTGGATAGAGGTTGAACGCGACGAGGTGAGTCGTGGACGGTTCATTGTCATATGCAACACCCTAATGTCATATATCACAGACCGTCTACGGAGATGAGGTGAAGTTTGGGGGAGGTGAGTGCCTGGTCCGCTAGCTCATGGAAGTCCTGAACAAGTCATCAGGCAAGACCATCCGCGAGGGTATGGGCCAGGCAACAGGCCGGTCCGCTGCCGATACACTCGACTTGGTGATCACAAACGCCCTTATTGTGGATTGGTCCGGCATCTACAAGGTATGTTGACAGATTGACTGCATATATGCGCCACGAGGACGTTGCTGACGCCTCAACAGGCCGACATCGGAGTCAAAGACGGCAAGGTCAAGGGTATCGGGAAGGCTGGAAACCCTGATATCATGGCTGGCGTTCATCCGGACCTGGTCGTCGGCTCTGCGACGGAGGCGATCGCAGGCGAGAAGCTCATTGTCACCGCCGGTGCCATCGACGCCCATTGCCATTACATCTGCCCCCAGCAGGTCACAGAGGCACTCGCGTCGGGCACGACCACAATGATAGGGGGCGGCACGGGTCCCAGTTCCGGCACGAACGCCACAACGTGCACCCCCAGCCCATTCTACATGCGCCACATGCTCGCCGCGACGGACGGGCTTTCGATGAACTTCGCGTTCACCGGCAAGGGCAACGACACTGGCGTTGATGCGCTGGAGGATATCGTCAGAGCAGGCGCCGCCGGGCTCAAGTTGCATGAGGATTGGGGCACGACGCCATCGGCGATTGTGAGCGCCCTTGACGTCGGCGACAAGTACGACGTGCAAGTGAACATTCACACGGACACATTGAACGAAAGCGGATTCGTCGAGAGTCGGTCTATTTTCTTCCTGGTTACGTGCGCCCCAACTTATACGGAGACGTTTACAGGTACAATCGCTGCGTTCGGGGGCCGTACTATACATACATATCACACTGAAGGCGCTGGTACGTCTTGTACGCATGATGCCGGCCTCGGTTGATCGGTTGATCGGTTGACCCCTTGTGCAGGTGGAGGACATGCTCCCGACATCATCGTCGTCTGCGGTTTGGACAACGTCCTTCCGTCTTCAACCAACCCCACCCGGCCATATACCGGTAACACGTTGGACGAGCATCTAGACGTAGGGTTCTTATGAGTCTTCATGCATATATCCTCACGCTGACGTGGCATTTGACAGATGCTTATGGTGTGCCACCACCTGGACAAGTCTATACCCGAGGACCTTGCCTTCGCTGAGTCGCGGATCCGCGCGGAGACCGTGGCAGCGGAAGATGTGCTGCATGACACTGGCGCCATCTCCATGATTAGCTCCGACTCGCAGGCCATGGGCCGCGTCGGCGAAGTGATCAGCAGGACCTGGCGGACTGCCAGCAAGATGCGCGAATTCCGTGGGCCCTTCACCGCCTTGGGAGACCAAGAAGGGCATGACAACGGCAGGGTCAAACGCTATATTTCCAAGTACACCATCAACCCGTAAGTGACCGTGACCTCGACCTCCTGATAGAGCTTGCGTTCCTTTCTGGTGCTCGTTGACTCACGGTGTGCACGTCCAGCGCGATTACCCACGGTATCAGCCACCTCGTCGGACAGGTCGCTGTCGACATGCTCGCCGACCTCGTCCTGTGGAAGCCGGAGAACTTTGGCGCCAAGCCGGAGATGGTCATCAAGTCGGGCGTCATTGCCTGGGCACAGGTTCGTCCCAGTCTTCCTTTCGAGGCATTTACCGCGACCACCTTCCTTTGACGTCCCGACTCTCGCTGACTCTGACTCTCTCCCGCTTTTCCCCACGCTCTCCGAATGTGTGTAGATGGGCGATGCAAACGCGTCCATCCCGACGGTACAGCCCTTCATCGGACGCCCGATGTGGGGCGCGTTCGCTGCGTCTGCGGCCCTGAACTCGGTGTCGTTCGTGTCGGAAGTGTCCATCTCGTCCGGCACCGTCGCGTCGTACGGCCTCAAGAAGCGCTTCGAGGCGGTCAAGGGCTGCCGCAAGGTGACGAAGAAGGACATGAAGTGGAACGACGCGACCCCGGCGATGAAGGTCGACCCCGAAAGCTACGAAGTGCGCGCCGACGGCGAGCTGATGGACATCGAGCCTGCGACGAAACTCCCTCTTGCGCGGTATTACAACATATTCTGAAACCAAAGGCCAGTGATGACTTGCATGCCGATGATGCGAAGATGGTCGTTCCCCATTCATTCTGCTCCTTCCCAAACTCCTTCCTGGTCACGCATCTTTTTTCACCGCCCTCCTCCATCGCAATGACGACACATAGCGTCCGAGACCCTACCCCTACGGCAACCAACCATCGACTTCCTGCGCACACCACTCTCGCCAATGCAGGTCCGGTAGCGACTACACCATGATAATCCGATCCTACCTCTTCCAGGGAGAACGCGGCCCCGCATGCTCCACAGGTCACCAGGTTACGTTCTTTGAGCACCATGAGCTCAAACTGAGATCAGTACAATATTTCGATATTGACGATGACCGCATGTATGTGATGAGACATAAGCGAGGAGTGTTTGTGTTAGGGGTATGCGATTATGTGCCGAATAGATAACTTGATACAGTACGGTCCCAGCTGATTCGAAGAAGCCCTTGACCGAATATTTTGAACGTCTAGTGGTCTAGTGTCACAATCATGAAGCAGCGAGCAACGCGACGCAGTGGGGTGATATCGACAGCATTAGGTTGAAGGGGACAGCATCGAAGGTACGGATCATTGAGGGCGGCATTCAGGCTCCATGCCGTCGTCGTCGTCGTCTTCGTCATCCTCCCACTCGGCTTCGTCGCCCTCGCCGAACTGGAAACCAGAAGCGTGATCAAAGAAGTTTGAGCCAGCGGGGAAAGGCGTTTCACGCACGTCGACGATGTCGCTCTCTTCGAACGGCACCTCGTCCACGACCGCAGGCTTGGGGTCCATCTCTGGCTTCTTTGGTGGCAGGAGGACTGCGAGAGCCTAGAAAACCGATTTCGGAGGTCAGCTGCATATACTAATGGCAACAGGAGGGCCACGTACCTGCAAGTCAATTGTTTCCAGCCAGCTTTCGTCTGGCATGTCGATCTCGAGCATGACATAAAGGCTGCCTTTGTGATCCGGGGTCTTGTACTGAGGCATGCCCTCCCCTCGAAGGATAATGCTATCGCCAGGCTTGATGATCTTGCCAGGTGGACTGGTAACATGGACACCACGGCCATCCAAGTGGGTGACGAGAATCCGAGAGAATCCGAGGAGCGCTTCGGAGAGCGTGATGTGAATCGTCGTAAGCAAGTCGTTACCCGACCGTTCAAAGGACTCATGCGAGCGGGTCTTCAACGTGAAGATCACATCTCCTGGAGGAATGCCCGGCTGATATGGATGTCAGTGGGGGCCACCGGAAAACGCCAGACTAGAACTAACCTCCTCGTCACCTGCACCCGCAAGCACGATTCGTTGCCGATCCACCATACCGCGCTCAATGTAGATTTCTTGGCGCGTCTTCTCTTTGACGGTCTTGGTGCCTTTACACTTTTTACACCTATATGTCCCACTCGATGATTTAGGCTGAAGATTGGACGCGTAGATAGGGGCACGTACCGGTCCTTCTCGCGTAGTTTCTCGCCGTGCCCTTGACACTCTGTGCACATTGCTCTCTGGGTACCAAGTCGCTGCGCGCCGAGCTAGGGAGAACGGTCACGAGATGCCAGATAAAGTGCGTACTACTTACCGCTGTTGTGACCATGGTCCAGCCCTTGCCATCGCACTTGACACAGGGCTTGGGTTTCGCGCTCCCTTTCGCGCCGGAACTTCACGTGGAGGATAAGACGAGGACAAGGAACGAAAGGCGCATGGGAAATTACGACACTCACCCTTTGCAAACCCCGCATACAACCTCTTTCTCCATATTCATCTTGACGGTCTTGCCGTTGTAGAGGTCTTCCAGTGTGACTTCGTAAGGGATGTGCGAATCTTGGCCCTTCGTTCGCTTTGGTCCGCGCGACCCTGGCCCGCCGAAATCGAAACCGAAGTTCATGCTCGCACCGAATAATTCTGTGAAGATGTCTGCGGGGTCCATCCCAGGGCCGAATCCGGGCCCTCCTCCTCCAGCCATGCCCTCCATCCCATAGCGATCATAAGCCTCCCTGGTTTCTTCTTGGCTGAGGATCTCATAGCTACAGTCATCATGAGCAGGATTGACTAACGGGTAGAGACCATGTGGAGTACGCACGCTGCAGCCATTTCTTGGAATTTTTGGCCAGCTTCTGGATTATCAGGGTTCTAGGCTTTGTTCAGCAGGGCGAAACAGTAATCGGGGCACGGACGCCAACATACCTTATCCTACACCGGTACCCTTGGAGTTCAATCATGTGCAGACGCACTAAAAATGAGCACATACCGGATGGTGTTCCCTAGCCTGTGTACTTATCAGCAAGACGCGACGTAACAGGGTTCATTGCACTCGCACCTTTTTCCTGTATGCCTTCTTGATGTCATCTGAAACAAACGAGCACCTCAGTCTTGCATCCTCTCTAACGTACGATCGGGAATATATGAACCTTCGGTGGCAGTAGGTGACACTCCAAGAATGTCATACAGCGCCGTTTCCACAGGCACTAAGTATAAGGTTAGCGTGCTTCCAAACAATTGAACTAATCTACACATGCTCTTTGAACGGTCGCTTGGCCAAGGCGCGGGAGGAGGAATGGTGGATGAAGGCAAGAGTGACGCGGCAGGTCCTGCAGGATGCGGGGCACCCTAAGCACTTGCAGCCGAGTAGGCGCCCGCCAACAGTACATGGACACGCGCTTCGCATCAAATTTCTTGACCTCCACCGTCTCTTCCGACCTCGTCGTTCAACATCCTCCGTCCCGTTGTCGCGCGACCCAGCCTCCTGTGTATGAGATAGGTACGTGTTCATGCTTCTAGTCACTTTTACATGATGTTTTCTACAAATTCTTATCTACATTGTCGGAATGGGTCTCCCCATGCATGACGCACATATTACTCCTGACCTTCATTCGGGCCCTTCTTTGCGTAGCTCATACTAATTCATCCTCCAGGACTGCAAAAATCGTTTGTTATTGAGGTAGGAGACGAAGGGAAACGGGAGACACTGGCCGCACGGGAGACTGAAGGGCGGATGGCTTGGACTATTCATAACAGCACGTGTCGTTGCGTCTCCTCCGTACATTGGGGCTCACGTCTCATACATTGCCGTAGCACACCTATCATTATGAATTTCTACTTCGAAGCTGTTGGCGTGCTTGATAAGTTGGACGCGAAGAAAGGATCCATCAAGGGCGTCCTTGCGTCCGTCCCCGAGAAGAACAGGAAACGGACAGCTGCCCTGGTCATCGAAACGCTGAAATGTGAGACGACGATAGACGATTGTCAGTGCGTTTTTGGTCAGACCTAAAGCTCCTGATACTCGCAGACAAGCAGGTGCTCAACGAGGTCATCGACGCTGCGCAACTTATCAAGCAAGAGAAGAAAATCAACTCCCGTAACCTCGCACTCGTTCTGGTTCACGACCTCCTACTGGCCAAAGGCATCCAGGCAGGAGACGGTCCAATCAAACAAGCCGTCCTCAGACATCGCACGAGACTCAACAGCGAATTTCAGAGGATCAAAATCAAACGAGGGGCAAAGTCAACTGACGAACTGACACAAACGGACGATACGCGAGCAGGTAAGTTGGTCACCTCAGATTCCGCCAGTTGTGCGTACCGACTCAGGAAACAGCATCCATCCCTCGTTATGTACGTATCAACCAGACGTGTTGGACACTCGAGGAGGCCCTGGAAACCTTCCAGGCACGAGGGTACCATGAAGGAGACCCGCTATCTTCCCCGTAAGTCCCTCCACCACACCACCAGCGACAACCTCTAGCTCATCCTTGCGCGCATATAGCCAGGCATTTCAACGAGATCAACACGTACCCGACCTCTTCGCCTTCCACCCCAGTACACGCTTCACGGAGGATTCTCTCTACCTCTCTGGGACGATCATCCTGCAAGACAAGGCGTCGTGTTTCCCGGCGCACATCCTCGCGCCTCCTTCCCGGGACGATACGGTCGTGATAGACGCGACCGCCGCACCGGGAAACAAGACGTCACACCTATGCGCGATCATGCAGAACAAGGGCAAGGTGCGTCCTTCGCTGCACTTCATTCTTCTATGAGGTTAAGCTCGGATGTGAAGCTCTACGCGTTCGAGCGCGACCGGAAGCGCTTTTCGACGCTGAAGAGCATGTTGTCCAAGGCCCGTTGCAACAACGTCGAGGCAATCAACTCTGACTTCCTGACCATCTCCCCCGACGATCCGAAGTATGGTCGCGCCACACACATGTAAGCTGCCCTCTCCCCTCTCCTGAGCTCCGTATATTGATATGTCCGCAGATTGTTAGACCCTTCGTGTAGTGGGTCAGGAATCGTCAACCGCATGGATTATTTACTTGACAACGGTCTGTCGGTCTGTTCTTCCGGAGATGCCTGGCTCCATTGACTCAGCGCTCACTCGTAGAGGAAGAAAGCGACGGAGAGCGGCTCAACAAACTTGCAGCGTTTCAGCTCAAGATGATCCGACATGCCATGACTTGTGAGAGTGTTCACTATCAGCTTCCAAGCACGCGTTCTGAATATCCCAATATTGCAGTCCCTTCCGTGCATAGAATCGTCTACTCCACGTGCAGCGTGCACGCTATCGAGAACGAACACGTCGTGCGCCAGGCGCTGAACTCGGAGGAAGCGATCAACGGGCAGTTCAAGCTCGCGTCGAAGCAGAACGTTTTGCCCACGTGGCATCGTCGGGGCATACCAGAGGAGATGGACAATGCAGGTGTGTTGAACTTTGCCTGAGTCTTACTACCGAAACTTACCTTTGTTCCCTTACAGCCGACGCCGAGTCGCTCGTTCGCTGTTCTCCGGGCGAAGATCGAACGAACGGTTTCTTCGTGAGTTTGTTCATGCGCACGCGTGACAAAGAGGACGAGTGGACGGGCGTCGTCACCGACACGAAGAAGCGAAAGACGGTGGCAGATGAGGATTCAGAACAACCGGCGACGAAGCGGAAACGCAAGAAGAAAAAGCACAAGAACAAGCCGGTTCCTACATCGTCCTCATAGATCGTTGGGCTGTATTTCTCGCTCCCGGATTTACTACACATCACACGCTGGATTTATTCAAATCTGTTCGGATACAACAACGCGCGATTAGAAACCTAGTGAGTTACAACGCAAAACTGAATGTCCTCGTGCTACGACTGGTTAGGAGGCGGAGGCGATGAGTACGAACCCAAACCTATCGACACCTGGGAAGGCGACAGACTGCTGGGCCAGGAACCGAACGCTGTGACGTCTGTCAGATGTTAGGAAGACGAGATGAGAACCAAGGCTGGACGTGCGAGGTGGATCTGCATGAGGGGGAGGCGTAGGGGGAAAGTTAGGGGAGAATGTGAATGGTAGGAGAGGGAAACCGCCGTCGTCGAGTTAGTGGGAGGGAGTGCTGATCTGCTGCTGAGAGTACTGGTTCTGGTAGTACTGCGCATATCCTGCGCCGTAGTCCTGTGATTGTTGCTGCTGAGGGTAGTAGCCCGAGCCGCCCTGTGATCCGTAACCTTGCTGGCCGTAACCAGAGCCGCCTCCACCGTACCCATCGCCGCCCGCACCTCCGTAGCCGTTGAACTGGCCTTGAGGCCGACCGAAGCCACCCTGCGGGTTGGGGTTAGGTGCGCTGCTCTGCCAGACCTCGGGGCGCCGCCACGGAGGAATGCTCGAGCCCCCTGCGGTGATATCGTGCCCAGCCCCTCCAGACCACGGCGCCCTGCCACCATCTCCGCTGGACCCTGCCCCCGTCTCCCCCAACTCGGCCATCAGGCTCGCGTACTCGGAGTCGAAGCCACCCTTCATCATGCTGGGGTTAGGACCACCACCGCCACCACCCCCGCCGCCACCGTGTCCCGCGTTCGGGTCCCTGTTGACGGTGCAGTCGCGAGCCATGTGTCCGGCGCTACCGCAAACACGGCATATGATGTTCGCTGTAAAGTTACGTTGTTGGGGACAGTCGTATTTGCGATGGCCCACGCCACCGCAGTTTTGGCAAATCTGGTTCTCGTCATCGCGGAGAGTGCCGTTGAGCGCTGCTAGCTCTCGCAGTTGGTTCCGCTTGTGGTCGTTCTGGCCCTCGGGCGTGGAGGCAGCCTGCATCGCTGTGGTCAATGACTATGCAAGAACATAACCGATCCCATACTCACCGTCTCGATGACCTTGTTGATCAGCCTAACGCAAAGAGCGACTTTCTCATCAGATTCAGCAGTGACAAGACAGTGAAGGTCTTCTTCGGCATCTTCGGCGTATTGTTCTGGCCTAGCTTTCCCCTCCTTGACACTGCCCTTGCCACGAATGCTGATCTTTGCTCCACTGTCGCGTTCCATCTTCTTCAAACTGTTGCCACGAGGGCCGACGAGGAGACCGAAGAAGTTGATCTCGGGGAACTCCTTGACAGGGATATAGACCTTCTCGGAGGGGCGCTGCGACCTCTTCATCTGGTGATATTCGACTGGGGGACGGAAGTTGGGGTCGTTCTTCATGGCACGGTCCACGAGCCTGATACGCTCGTCCTCGAGCTTTTTGCGATAGCGGACCTCGCGGGTGTTAGTACGACGACCATGGGAATCGTACGTAGGAGGAGGCGAAGGAGAGCTAGAAATTTTTGATGAGATGAGCTGAGGGCATAAAGCTAGAGACGAATCGAATGCTTACCGCTCCCGCTCGGGAGGAACGAAGTCGTTGAGACGCAACTTCCGATTAATTTCCTCCAATCGAAGATGAATAGCGTAGTTATCCAGGTGAGCCTGAGAAACACCAGTGGCGTTGATAGCCGTAGGCAGACCAGGGATCTCGGTCTTCGCATCTCCCCAACGGCTGCGTCGCTTGCGGGGAGCATTAGGGTCAGTAGCTAAAGTAAGACGATGAATCATAGGTTAGTAACAAGTCGGTGTCAGTCATTCAACGCAGAAACGACGTCAGCAGCAAACAACAGCATCACCAGACAGTCAGCGCTGAAGGGCCAGAACAGGACATGATGAGTCCGCCACAAACGTCTTCGTACTTACCAGCACCATTTGCAGGAGGTGTCTCACGATCGGACCGCGAGCTTTCTCTATCATTTTGGGGTTGAGGGCGAGGATAGGCGGACGGCGAAACTTGGGCCAGCTGAGGGGGTGCAGCCTCTTCAACAGGTGCTGGACCGAACCTCCGACGGTTGCCCAACGGCGCTGGAGGCGGGTTAAACGGGTTTGCAGAGATAGGGAAGGAAGCACTTACTCTCGTTAGTGCCCGTAACTTCGCGAGTTGCTGGTCTCCACATTCTGAGAAGGGGGAATAGCAGGAGATGGAGGATGTGGTGGAAGAGACGACCCCCGTCGGTGGGCAAGGGTCATCAATTTTGAGCTCCGACCCAAAGCTGACTAATCGAGCACTGCTGTGGCCCAAGTCCCGCTCCGGTCCCCTCTGCTGACTGTTTCCTTCAACCACCACCTGCTGCTACTGTTTTCTGGCCCCTCTCTTGGATTGTATCAGTGTTGTCGGTGTTGCTCAAGCAGAGGCGGAAGGCATGTCAAGTAAACGGGCGGCAGAAGGTTCGTAGCCTACTCTTGTCTTCTTTCTATTTACCAAGTCCAATCGTCCCATCCTCTCCAGGTTCAGCAGACTTTTCGCATCCCGTCAAGCGGGCAAAGAAGGGGAAGGACAACGACGACTACATCGACGTCGACAATTTCGAAGCTGTCGAGTTAGAGTCCCCGCCCGATACGCCGCTCATTCCTCGTGGCGCCACTATCAACTTCACTGCACTCACTCGAAAGCTAGCTGATGCGAGCCACGAGCGAGATGGCGGAGAGGGACAGGATGGGTCAAGTCTGAGTGTTCATAGGCGACAACAGGATAAGCTTGTCTCGCATATCTTCCAGGAGCAGGACTTTGCTTGGCTCCATCTCAAACCTGACCACGCTTCGCGTCCGCTCTGGATCAGCCCCGAAGACGGCCATATCATCTTAGAGGCGTTCTCACCCATAGCGGAGCAAGCTCAAGATTTCCTTGTCGCCATTGCTGAACCTGTCAGCAGGTATGCATGTCCTACTAGGAGTAGTTACGAAACGCTACAGCTTGTCACAGACCCGCGTTCATTCACGAATACAAGCTCACTTCCTACTCGCTCTACGCCGCTGTCTCTGTGGGATTGCAAACGGAGGACATCATAGAAGTCCGTGCGCCCATGCATTCATTGGTGTGTAAACTTACTGACACGAGGATCCGAAGGTTTTGAATCGTCTGTCGAAGGTATACAAATAACGACCTCGTTGTTAGTAATGCGATACTGACTGTAACAGGTTCCTGTGCCCAAAAGCATTGTCGACTTCATTCGGGAGAGGACGTTGTCGTATGGCAAGGTCAAGCTTGTCTTGAAGCACAACAGGTACTACGTCGAGTCAAGCCACCCGGAGACGCTCCAGTTCCTGCTCAAAGACTCAGTCATTCGCGATGCCCGTGTCCACTCTGCTCCCGTGGATAACAGCATTCGAGCCGCTACCTTCACCACTTCCAAGGCCCCTGTCAAAGGCAATCTCGTCATCCCTGGCACCAAGGAGGCGGAGAAGAAGAAAGAGGAGCTTGCGAACGGCAAGACGACCGGTGCAAAGACCGACGCAGAATTGTTCACGTCCGTTGTTGGTGTCGAGCATGGTGCGTACCGGTGTGTTCGATCGCTTGAACGTTCAATCGAACGATGGCCATCCAGATGAGGTCGAGGAAGATGACGACAACGTTCACGCCTTCGAGATCGACGATGCCAAAATAGATGTATGAGCCACTTACACAATCGTTTCTTCTTCTCGTCACTCACGAAACATTGTAGGACATCAAGAAACGTTGCAACGAGTTGGAATATCCCATGCTGGAGGAATATGATTTCCGCAACGACACTACCAATGCCAACCTGGAGATCGACCTCAAACCTTCGACCGTCATTCGTCCATACCAGGAGACTAGTCTCAGTAAGATGTTTGGAAACGGGTGAGTTTCATGGTGCCGTATCACGGGTCAGACACTTACACGTGTGAAGCCGCGCGCGGTCAGGAATTATCGTTCTCCCTTGTGGTGCTGGCAAGACCCTCGTCGGAATCACCGCAGCGTGTACTATCAAGAAGTCGTGCCTGGTGCTCTGCACATCTTCGTGAGCACAAAGACCACTCTCCCTGGTATTGCTCGCTAGGCTCACCGTAGGGTCTGCAGGGTGTCCGTCATGCAGTGGCGCCAGCAGTTTATTCAGTGGTCCAATATCACGGACAAACAGATTGCGGTCTTCACGGCCGATCAGAAGGAAAAGGTTCGTCTTGCATCTGATTATGGTTAGGTGGCCACCCTGACCGCTATTCAGTTCGCCGGAGAGAGTGGCATCGTCGTCTCTACGTACTCGATGGTGGCGAACACCGGAAACCGTTCCCATGAGTCAAAGAAGATGATGGAGTTCTTAACATCGCGCGAGTGGGGTTTCATCCTCCTAGACGAGGTGCACGTCGTGCCGGCTCTCATGTTTCGGCGGGTGGTTACGACGATCAAGGCGCACTCCAAACTTGGGTTGACAGGTGAGGCTTGATGATGCCCTTATTCGGGGCTTCTAGCGGCTGTGACACTCACTGCCTTTGCCCAGCGACCCTCGTCCGTGAGGACGACAAGATCGCCGACTTGAACTACATGATTGGGCCGAAGCTTTACGAGGCGAATTGGATGGAGCTCGCGGCGAAGGGGCACATCGCCAATGTCCAGGTGAGCTTAGTCCGTGACCTTTTGCAAATTGTGTGGTTTTGATCAGGTTACGTGAAGTGCGCGGAGGTCTGGTGTCCTATGACCCCTGAATTCTACCGTGAATACCTACGGGAGCAGTCGCGCAAGCGAATGCTTCTGTATTGTATGAACCCTAAGAAATTCCAAGCGTGCCAGTTCCTCATCAAGTACCATGAGGACCGAGGCGACAAAATTATTGTGTTTTCGGATAATGTGTATGCTCTCGAGGTGCGTGGCCCTTGCAGCTTCACAGCGGACCATAGCATTCTCATCTCCACCCTCAACCCCTTCACGCATTGATTGATGTCTCAGGCGTACGCGAAGAAGCTCGGGAAGCTATACATCCATGGCGGTACGGGACAGACCGAGCGGATGCGAATCCTCCAGTGGTTCCAGCACAGCCCCGAGGTGAACACGATCTTCCTATCAAAGGTAAGCTTCACCGATCGGCGGATCCCCTCGACTCCCCCGCTGGCTGTCAGCTGAGCGCGAACCGGTGTTTTCAGGTCGGCGACACCTCCATCGACCTGCCCGAGGCGACCTGTCTCATTCAAATCTCGTCACACTTCGGGTCCCGGCGCCAAGAGGCGCAGCGGCTAGGTGAGTCGCACCGTCAATTGCACGCGTCGACACGCATTCCCACCGTGGAGTGGTGGCTGACACGATCAATCGCAGGGCGCATCCTGCGTGCGAAAAGGCGTAACGACGAGGGCTTCAACGCCTTCTTCTATTCGCTCGTCTCCAATGACACCCAGGAGATGTTCTACAGCACGAAGCGGCAGCAGTTCCTCATCGACCAGGGGTACGCCTTCAAGGTGATCACCCACCTCGACGGGCTCGACGACCTGTCCGGGCTCGTCTACAAGTCGCGCGACGAGCAGATCGAGCTGCTGTCCTCGGTGCTCCTCGCCAACGAGAGCGAGGGGGAGCCGGGAACGGACGTCACTGCGAGCGAGGGCGACCTCAAGGGCACGGTCACGTCCAAGGACTTCGGCACGCCGTCGAAGATGCCGCACGTGCAGCGGACGACCGGCTCGCTCACCGCGCTCAGCGGCGCGCAGCACATGTCGTACGTGGAGCAGAACAAGTCGGCGAACAAGAAGTTCGCCCGGGAGGCTCCCGTACGCCACAAGCTGTTCTCGAAACGCGACAAGGACGTGGCTGCGGCGCGGAAGGAGGCGAGAGCGGCCGCGAAGGGCTGATCGATTATTCCTTCCGCGTTGAAGAGCTGTCGGCGATTAGCCGCGAGCTAATAGCTATAAGCCGCCGCCTGGTGGGGCATTTGTCCGGCGTGCACGGACGTGGTGTGCTCGATGACTCACTGTAGTGTACATCCGCGTTAATGCTCCGGACCGTTGTTCGTTAATCCATGGCCATGCATGGGGTGCAGTTCAAGCAAGTCTTTCCAAGAGGACATATCTGCATTAACGCTCAACCATACCACCGGAGAATACCACTGACCATACATGACCGGTCAGTGACGTAGAAGACCCAGTGAGCAGTAGGCGGTGTCGTAGTCAGTATTTGTACCTTCTGCTCCGAGCACAACCTAGTATAGCTTCTTCCATCTGACGTTCTGTCTCTCCTTACATTGATCATGAAGCAAGGTCGGACCTTGTCAGACGGTGTAACCTCTCGCCTTCGTAAGACAGCTGATGAAGTTGTAGGTCCACGACAACCATCACTGTGCTTAGACTCTGAGTGCAGCGGTACCCGGACGTCCCCTCGGTCACCGGTCGTCGTCGTACGCGTCTCCGACTTGCTGACGAACCCATCACGTACGGTCGGTACTGTGTGACCAGAGTACGCCAGTACTAGTCGTGCGTGTCAGCCCTAGGCTTCATCGCCTTCCGGCATTTCGAGCCCTGCACACGGTCGACGTGCCTTTCGCCAAGCTCGGGACTCGGCGTAACTTAGCACCATAACGAGACGATACCGCACACAGACAGTACTGTAAAGTTCACCCTCGCCGCCCAGTTTCCATCACCGTGGTACAGTATCGTGTTGGGAGCATTCCCCGAGCGGCGGTCGGACTCTGGACCCTGGTGCAACGGTGGCGCAACGGCACCAATTGGTGCTTTCCCGCCAGCGGGGTTTGTGCTAATAGCCGGGCGCTGATTCTGATCATAGCGGCGCCATCATATGGCATCATACGCCGGAGGCAGAAAGAGCGGTCGATCGTCGATGCTTTGGCGGGCCGCACGAGGGCGCACGAGCGCATCGATGGGGTGAGTTGTGAACGAATGGCGGCGAGGAAGGAGACATCTCGTCGGCGAGGCTGATGGCGGCGTGTCCCTCCATTCCCCCAATTTTGAAATGTACGCCTCGGCGAGGCATGGTACTACAGTAGTCACGGTATCACCGAGTACTTCACCTTCTTGTGGAACGGAACGTCGTGCCTACCTGCAGGCTGTGGGAGCCTTAAGTACAGGGGGATCCTGTCAGCTTTATCCACGCGAATTGGACATCATTTTCAAGTTCTCACCGACGGACCACCAACTGGACCCGCTGGCCCCGGCGGTTTCCTTCGCCGAGCAGCATATCAACGGTTAGGGTAAGTGTACGCGTAGTGTCTCCTCGAATACTTAGTTTGAAATACTTACTTGATCGCTATCGCATCCCGCCCCGATGGTGATCTCGAGCTGCTGCAGTTGGTCGACCGCGGCCCCAGCTTGCACGGCGAGCGATCTCGCATACGAATCTCTGATCGTCGGCTGCTCTCATTTTCAAATAAGTATGCGACTTTCGTAGAGCACAGGAATTGCAGTGCTAATTGCTATTGCTTGTAGCCCCACGAGGGAGCACGGACTTGACGGTACAAGTCGCTCGGAAGAAAGGGCAGCTGAGATGCGCCGGCATTTGTACGCCATGTGGTTAATGGCGCCGATTTCAGCTCTAGTAAGGTCGTCGTCATTGCGTTGGCAATTGGCTAGTGAGGAGAGAATATGCAATACTCACGAGCACTGACCGAACTTGCTCGGAAGGGACCGCATGTATATGCATTGTGGTGAACCCGACTCAAGGCACGAAAATTCGCACTGAACATCTTGCTTGCAAGCGGCTGTGAATTCCCCGAGTCGTTGTGTAGAAAGGCAACGCTCGTACCTTTGCTGCACCGGTAGCCAATATGTCCTTTGAGGATTGGCCGGTGTGATGGGGACGTGACCCCGAACTGCTTCGGCATCAAGGCGTGATTGCTCCAGGTTACATCGGATCGATTAACAGCGGAGAGTCAGGATGCGTACCTCTCCGCCTGCCTTCTCTAAGGGTATCTCCCGCACAGTTCGGGTTACGTTCTTGCGGTCGACGTCGAAAGCTCGCCGAGTACATTGAGCGGGAATGCTGAGGGATGTAGCGATTTCTGAACCGACAAGACACGGAGTGAAGCCTCGTAACGCCCGTTGACATTGGCGCGGTGTATCATGGAAGCCGCAGGAAGCGGGGCGCTGTCGAAATATGATTTGCATTTTGCCGTTGCGGTCGATCGTCGACTTGTCCCTTGAGCGTGTAGGTGTGCTCCTTTGGTAGTGAAATTCACATTCACGGTTGCTGGCTATGAGCGCCAGGGGTCAAAAAAAATCGCCAGAGGGGTCGTACATTGTCAGTAGGTACGTCGCCTCAATAGAGCACAGCTATAGGAGACATAACAACCGAAGCCGCGAGACCCGACGATTGACCAGGATGATGTTAGCGTCACCATCGCAGAGCAGCGATGCATCACTTACACCTTCTCTGAACAGTCACGAAAGCTCGAAGTCGATCGAGCGAACTTGGCCGATTCCGTGCGTAAGGCTAACTGACTGTTTTGAGAACATCTTGCTGTGGCAATGGCGCGGTACCGTGCTGGTGTAAATGCCAAGAACATCGGTAAGAATGCTCTGGAGGAAGTGTTGGGCTGGACTGCCGGGATGTGATAGGGCGTGAGCGTCAAAAGGATGAGCAGTGAGCACAGCACGTGTGTAGATTGAATGATGCAAGGGGAAGCGAGATTGCTATTTGCGGGAGGCGGAGATGGAAGAAAAACCGGTGGCAGAGGATGCCGAAGGGTAGAAAGCCGTGTTGCCCGGAAAGAAGTGCGTGAGATGGAGATCAAAGTTTGGGCTCGGGTTAGTGGGCGCGTTCTTGCGCGCTCACAGCCAGATCACAGTGCCTCCAGCGGAGAAGCAGCGCATCGACTGCGTGCGGTCTGAAGATCACAATCATGTGCCCGGAGCCCGAAGTCGGCAGGCTGTCTGCGTGGTTTGCGGCATCAACGCGCGCGCAGTCGCAAGGTGCACAGCGGCCGCAGGAGTTTGGGCAGGATTCAGACGCGTCCCCGGGGGGTTCGAAGCGGGATGCGGCGTGGGACAGAAGAGAACGCTGGGAGACGAGAGAGCGGGGAGACAATCAGTGGATAGAACTTTCGAAGCGGCCAAAGCGTTTCAGTCCCAGTGCAGCTGCAGCGTGCCTGGCAATTCGCGAGACCAGCCGCCGGGTCGTACATTGTCGGCGACGCGTTGATGCGGCCCATCTCCTGGATCGCGCACGGCGTGCCCGGACAGGACGCTCTCCGCGCTGATGTGCCTGGGCGTACGAGGGTCGGTGGACGACAATGGGGAGCAATGGGGCTGGGAGGTGGGAGAGATGTGGGCGTTGGGAGGAGGACCTTGATCGACGCGCGGGGCACTGCCATCAAAATGGAGTAACGCCGCGGGCGAGGGTTGGGTGAGCGTCCAAACAACCATCTCCTCAGACGCGGCGCTTACATCCTCTGTCTTAAACACCGTCCTCCTCGCCGACGGCCTCCCGTTTCCACTCCCATCCTTCCCTGCTCTCCCCGCCTCCTCCCTCCCATCGCCCCTGCCACATCCCATGTCTTCCAAGCGCGGACGCAAACGCAACGACAACCTTCCCCCAAACCGCGCTAGGGACGTCCAGAGAGCGTTCCGCGCCAGACGAGCTGCTCACCTTGAGGTCCGTATTGCAAATCCCGTCGATCACCAATCTCCACTGATCGTCCCTCCAGGCTCTCGAATCTAGAGTCACAGAACTCGAAGAGGAGAATAACGCCCTTCGCGCAGCCCTCAACCTTCCTCCCGCCAATCGTCTCCCGCTCGGCAAGGGTCCGACGGGCAAGGACAAACCCAAGCCTGGCGCATCCAAACATGCCGATGGCTCCAACGTCTCTACTCTCATATCTTCACTCGCCTCAAACAGTGGCTCCGGGGCCCCACTCAGTCGAACCGAGTCACCGTTGTCCACCGGTTCCGCCAGTGGTCACTCCATGTCGCCCGACCCCATCGGCTCAGGTCCAGGTCTGTCCGTCCCACCACAAACTTCTACCCCTGCCCTCGATCCTTCAGGCTGGAGTGATAACATGTTCGGCGACAAAGACTCGGACCAGTCGATATCATCAAACTTCTCCATCCCCTCTTCCTCTCATCCATCTCACAACTCGCCTTTCCCCCAAATCCCCCGTTCGGTTCCCAACGACATCTTCCCGTCCACTCAAGCCTTTCCCCCCTCGGATGAAAAGTCGTTCGGGTACCTGCCCTCTGACCAGCGACGATCATACAACTACTCGCATCCGCTTCTGTCGGGCCACCCGTCGGCGCTATCGTCCAACACTGGCGACGCGAACGACCTCGCACCATTCCTCCAGCGACGCGCTCTTACAGAGCCCGACGGGTTTCGGACGCTACTCAATCAAATGTCCCACGTCCAGACGTCGCAAAACGGCCTCCAGACGCCTGCTCCGCGCATGTCGCAGGCCGCGCTTCTCAATGTGGTCAACGCGCCTCTCACGGAATACGACCTGCCGGGGGGCGCAGAGCGGAGATACCCTCGGTTGCACTAGCGGCACTAGCAGCGCGTCATGCCCCTGGACAGCCGGACGTCGTGACCTGCCCAGACGGAGGAGGCGTCTTCTCCTCCAACGCTTTTTCCCATGGACGTCGTAGATACTTCTCACTTTTGGGATCACCTGGAGCTTTTGTCTGTATCCTATGTATCGCTATTCCAGCCTGGTCCATCTAGCCCCACCCACCTCGTTCCCCGCCAACTGCGCGTCTCGCCCATCCTCCCCCTCTCGAACCCACGCTCACCGGTTCCACCCTTCCCCCAACGCTAAACTCTCCATCCAATCTACCCTCGCAATCGCATCGATCTCGCTGCATGTCCACGTTGCTGTACGGTTATCCTTGCTGCATTTTACACATACATTTATTATCTCTATCTCTCCACTTACTTACCCACCATTTACGAATCCCACCCCACACCAAGCCCGCTAATGCGTGCGCAGACATGACTATTTAGTACATACGCACGCGGTCCAGGATCAACGTCATTTGGGAGTACCCAATGTATTTTAAAGAGTTCCAACACCCAATACGTGAGCATCGTGCCACCCTCTTTGTGCTTTTTGCTCGTCATCGTCGTTCCGGTCGACGGTCGGCGGGTGCGGATAGCAATCTCATGACGACCACTGTACTTTATCGAGGTTCTTTGATCGCGATAGTTTTTTTCTATGGGTCGCGTGGCCTGTTCCTTTGTCCCTGGGATCAGGCCCTCGCCGAAGAAGCTTCTCCCGTCGTCCCACCGTCAATGGGACATCTGAATCCGAGTCGGAGTCATCGACGACCTGCAGCGATGGCTCGCACACCACACGCGCTGGCGAAGTCGCGTCGTCACCGAGCAACGTTAACTTCAGAAGGCGACTGGAGCCAGGCACCATCCGGTCGGCCTCGCCCGCCCCGAACAAGTTGGTCAGCCTGGCGCAGCGTCGCCCCGTCCCATTGAAACGGCAGTGTGCGAAGGGCTACAGTATAGCTAACTGATCACCGCGCCCAACCGCGCCCTCGTCCGCTCCCATCATTATCATCGGAATTCGGGAACCGGATCATCGTGGAGGACCGCGCACGGTCACGGTGGAGCACGCCAGATCCATCATCGCCGTCCAGCCCTGCCTGGGCAGGCAAAGGCAGGCAACCGCCCACCTTGCTTGACGGATTCAGAAGATCTGACGTGCGGGCCCTCCCCCCCGCCTCCGCGGTGCCGCACGCCCTGCAACCGACTCGGGCTGCAATAACGCATCAGGTAGTCCAGCATGTGGAAGCAGCAGCCATTGGCTGATGGGTGCCAAGAGATGGCAGATGACAGAGAAGCTGGTGTTGAAGGTGACAACGTCAACGAGCAACCGCCAAAGCCAACCCCGACTCGAAAGCGTGCCCGAGTCCAACCCGAGTCGGAGAGGAGCACAGTGGCGGGCCCCGGGCACTGGCCGATCAGGACTCAGATGCGCGATGCTTCTGGGTACTAAGTACGCGGTGCGATGCACCGGCTTGCTGTCAGACACACATCTGTCGGACGCCACGATGCGTACGCGTAGCCATAAGTGGGTATGTACTTACGTTCCGCGGTACAGTGCGGTCCTGGATCCGGTACAGCGCGGTGCGGACGTCTCCGGGGGATTGATCTGGACGGCGGGGTCAGCATTCGGGGCTGATTCGGGGTGACAGCCGCGGGAGAACACAGTACGTATATACGTATATTGCGATGATTGGACGAGACGAGAGGAGACTCCTGAACGGCAACATATCCGGGTCCCGAGGGAGGGTGTGTCGGTAAGGATCTCGGTGTGATCCTGTAATGTCCGACTCGAAATCGGAGTGATGAGCGTTGCGACGCAGCACGGCGAAAGACCGGAGAGTGTCTTGTCGAGTGGAGTGGATAAACCATGGTGCAGACATGCCAATGCGTACGCTAGATCTGAGGACAAGGCGACGGGGATAGATGTTGACATGGTGGCGAGGGAGGGGGAGACGTCGGAGTTTGCGTATGTACACACTGTATTGTAAGAATTACTGAGAAACTGTGGTCAATATCAAGTCGAAGTTGGGAATTTCGGCGGGATAACGTGTCCGGGTTGTTCGCTATCGATATTTATCTAAGGGTAGTGGCACATAACTCATCGTAGTCTGTGAAGCGGACGGCTATAAAGGTGGGAGAAAGATTGAACTAGCGGACGGATCGTCGTCCCGCGAGTACGGTATAGCTCTGGTATAGCCGCGCATACTATGCAAGCCGTAGGCAAGTCGCCGTCCATGGTCCAACGCGCGATGGGCCGATATTAACAAAAATGTACATGTTGGAGGACGCACCCCGTGGGATGCGGATCACCGCCCTCGGTGGACTTGGGGACCATTCGTGTTTTGAGTGACGGGATGTGGTTGAGGGTGGTGTGGACACGCATCAGAAACAGTCATGCGGGCGCAAGGGACAACAGGGATGGTGGCCGTTTCCGGGATTCCGGAAGTGCTGGGTGCGGACCACTTCAGTCCATCTGAAGAACAAACGAGTCAGCGGAGCCTAATTGACAAGCTTCAGTGCAGTAGTGCGCGCCCATCCTGACAGGATCGTGCCTACCATAGATCAAGAAGCTCACCAATGTACAAGTCGTATCGACCATCAAAGCTAAGCTCGCTCGCCCTTTCGGTGCGCTCAGAGCTTAGTCCAGTCGACACAGCCATCTGGTCCGTACTTCTCTTCAAGCCAGTCATTGGCTTTCTTGAAGTGTCCGTTGCCCAAGAAGCCACGATGCGCGCTCAGCGGTGACGGGTGCTAAGATTGCCGCCGCAACAATATTGATTATCATCACCCGTGTTCGGGGTTCGCGAGCGGAGGGGAAGTCAATGTCCTCGTTGAGCTCAGGGTTTCAACGTAGATTTAGTAAGCGAGGGTACCCACAACGCTAGTCAAAATGAGGTGCTTCTTCTGTCGAGCGCGAATACGGACGGGATCCGACAACATCGTGAGATACTTCGTAGCCGGAAGGCAAGAAGAGGCGTGCACCGACCTTGTCGAGCTTCGCGACGACCTTTGCTGCATGTGCACCCCAAGCGAGGAACACGATACCGCGACCGCGACCAGCATTGGAACTGCTTTTGTCGCCGAGGTTTGCACCACCGAAGCGGTCAACGACGTCGACAACCTTTGCGGTGAATTCTTCCCATCCTTTCTTCGAATGGGATGCGGCATTATGGGCCCTGACCGTCAGGGCTGTATTCAGCAACAGGACCCCGTTCTCGGCCCATGCCGTCAAGTCCCTGCAGAAGACAGGCACGAAAGATGAGCATCCAAATTTACGCGTGTGGAGTCGCTTGATTTACCCATGCTTTGGGGGTTCGAACGAGGGGTATTCAGCCTTGATCTCGGCATAAATCTGTAGGTGGTAAGGTAAACAACCTACGCCTCAGGAGTCCACAAGCATTGGTTTACTCACGTTCCGCAGGGAAGGGGGGACGGCCACGCCCTGAGGGACCGAGAAGCATAAACCTTCGTTCGAGTGCGTCAGCATGCGTTGGGAAAACCATTGACGGAAGATAGATAGCCAAACGGCAAACACAGAAAAGGACGTGATGGAGCCGACGGATCGCTGGTTTACGTGATAGATTCCATGCTAACGACAGAGCGATGCGTGGCTTGTGAAAACGGTCTCGGGGAGTTGTCACCGTCCAGGCATGACAATGGCAGCCCCCACGTCGCGCTGTGCCCCCAAGATAATGGGAGCAATAATTGCGCGTGGGGCACCCGCGCTGGCACCCGACCCAGTTCACGAAGAAGATCTGCAGTCAAGGCAAAGCCTGCTGCTGAGCGGGTCGGGACTTGAACCATGACGAGCAGGCGAGGTCCAGTGCTGCTGCAAAAAACTATGGCGGTGAGAAATCACAACTTACCATGAGCTTGTCCTGGGCCGTGATACGGATCCTGTCCAATGATCACGACTTTGACTCGGCCGAGGGGGGTCATGTTGGACCATGAATAGATGTTTTTAGCTGAGAGATGGACGATACGTCATCGACATCACCAAGACTTGTGCATACTCGACTTACGGGCCGGATACACCTTAAGGTTAGGCGCACTGTCATCAAGACCCTTTACGCCCTCCCCGGCCAAGAATCTCTTCAGAGCAAGGAAATACGGCTTCTTGATCTCGTCCTTCAGTAGCTTCAACCTGGGGTGCGTCAATGAGTCTGCGTCGCGATGATGGTGAAAGCATTGCACACTGACCAGCTCTTGCCGAGCGTCTCGCACTCGAGGGTAAGCAGGGTCTTCTCTTCTGTAGATAGCGTATCCTGGTATTCCTTGAGAGAAAAGGGTATAGAATTGAGGGTCGGAGTGTCGGTCCTCGCCTTCTTCTGGACAGGACCAAGACGGGTACTGGAAGAGGAAGATGAGGATGAGGACTTCTTGGTGAACATGTCGGTGATGGATTTTTGCCGCTTCGTGGCACCTGTGGCGGTCTTCTTCTCCGTGACTGTGGTCGAAACAGAAACATGGGCCTCCACTACAGTCGCGCCATCGGTAGTCTGTTCGGCGACTGTGACTGATACGGTCTCCTTTGTCGCACTGCCGTCCGCGGGTTTAGGCTCGAGATCCTCGAGGTACACGACGCGTTTATCGGAAGTCTTCATGCCTCTGCTCGCAACTGAACGAGAAGAAGCCGTCGAACAAGATCTGGTAAGACGCGAGGAGATGAGCGAGAGACGGGTCGCCGTGGCTGAGGACGTGGAGCTGGAGTGAGTGTGAGGTGGTTGAGTCCAAGGCGCGTCGACGCGGTGGTGGCTGCAACCGATCGCTTCGGCCGTTCCCGAGACAGATGCCGATCACTGGCCACGGCCGAGGGGCAAGCTCAAGCCTGGCTGCTCACCTCCAGTGTGCAACATTGAACACTGTGCATACACTCCCCTCAGGCCTCTCTTCCTGACCCGCCGCCTTTTGCGGCGCCGTGTCCGTCAAACTGCCCAGATCACCGTCCTCGCCCTCGCCACCCGCACGGAGGCCACCCGGACGCTCCGAGAGGGTGCGCGTCCACTCCCGAGCACGACGGCCGTCCCACTCCTCCGGAGCCCTTCTCCCCTCCGGTGCGCCTCCTCCAAAGAAGCAGCAGGGATGGAGCACGAGCTATCAGGCCGGGTCCTCTAGGTATGTGGCAAGTTCACTCGAGTCCACTTCAAGAGAGTGCGGGCATGAGCGTTCCTTCGTCTCCCCATCGCTGAGGCGGGTTGCTTCCATCTCCGCGGTCCAAACCCACGGCTGTGAGTTGGTGGCGACCGAACATTCAGACCTCGCTATGACGTGTCTGCCCATGCACACATGTTTCAGGGGAGCGGGCATCTGTGAAACACTGGTTCATTCAATGGGGCGGGGTGCATCAGGACCGGGGGTAGCGCGGTCAGGCAAGGAATAAGCGAGAGCTCCACGGACGTCTGTCATAAGCTTGGATAGGTTTAGCATGGTAATTGACTCCCACTCACTAAGTTTGTTTCGTCTGATGCGGTCCTGGTGACCTTTTAGTTCATCCAGGGCCCACCACAGGCAGAGAGCAGGGGCACAGGGGCAGACCACAGTATGTCACGCTCACATGCAAGGTTGGGCTCGTTCATGGCCACCCCCTGCCACGTGGAGTCTAACTACAATTCACGGCCTCCCTCGACAAAACGGCTTAAAACAAGTTGTTCTATTTGAACATACACAGACTTTGTTACAAGCACTTTTTGGAAAAGGGAGGTGTATGAGTTGTAGAGTTTCTCGACTCCATGTGGCAGGGGGTGGCCGTGAATGAGCCACAACCTTAACATATGACTCTTTGCTCTTTTCGTGTGCTTGATGTGTAGATGGGGCATGCCTGCTTCTTCCTGTACAGACAATGCCAATTTCGCCCTCACGCTCGAGGTAGTTTGAGCCTGTATTTTTTTTCAACTCTTCAATGCATTGCCGGCTTATTTGTTTCCCAAGCACTCATATTCACGATATTGTCGCAGCTCGGAATCGGATGACCTCACGACCGAGGACGACGAAACAGATGTTTGTTGTGCTCAGAACCAGGACCCCCGTGGGCGGCAGACTACGCAACGACAAATTAGTTCGCAGTCGACGAGGAATATCAGGGGCAACGGCGCATTCTTGACGCGACAGGGTAGCGGGCAGTCGCTCTCGGGCAGCTCGAGGAAAAGTAGCCCCTCCAGGCTATACGAGCGGCGGACTTTCACCAGATCTCGCTCTCCTGCGGTCAAGCCACCCTCTGACGGCGCGACAAACGGCATGAACCGTCCAGCATCTCCATCATTGTTCTCGAGGAGCAAACACAACCCCGTCGTGGCCATACGTTCTCTGTTCCCCAGTACGACATGTTTTCAAGTCCGGCTACCTTGGTTGATCGTCAAGGTATCATTCGACACACGACAGGCTTTCGAAAACATCCTACTGCTATGTTCCGTTGGATACTCTGCCGTTAAAATAGGGGCGTTCGCCAAAGGGCCTTTTGATCCAGACATGTGGATATCAATAGGTGGCGTCTCCAATGGTCTTTTCTGGAACATTGTTGCTTACTGCTCCCATGAAGAACTCGCCTTATTGGTTATAGCATCCATAATATACTGTACATGGACCCGAGCCTCGTGGATTCGAGTATCCCCCAGCCTCCCCGAACGCCCCGCGACGCCACCGTCCCGTCCCGAATCACCATCAACCCGCCTATTGGAAGGGCGGGATGGTAGGCGCCACCCTATTGCACAACTACTAAACGCCGATGCTCCTCGGAGTCGTGACACAGGCTATGTTTGGATGACCGTTCCCAAGAATTATAGGTATGATGTAGCCAGCTGAATGTCCGTTGCGCCACAACACTCACCGTACATCTCAGAAACTCACAAGACGATGGACTCTTGACTGGACTTCTCGGCGGGCCCCTCGTCGCTGCAGCAGTCTTGTACATTTCTCTCACAATGTCTGCAGCGAACCCACCTGGCGACCCCATGCCCACCGGCTGGCTGGTTGAGTCTCCCATGACCCTTCCAAACCCTTCGAATCCAGTCACGCCCTTGGAGGCGCTTCTACTGTCTAGGCGCTACCTCGTCAGCCAGGCCACCTTCTGCGCTACCATCCTCCTGGTGCATGTATCCGCGTCTTGGGTGACCGAGGCCAAACATCGGAGGAAGCTTGTCGTTCCCGAGGGCGAGGTCAGCTCCGTGCCGCGGAAGGAGGTCCTCAGGACGTACCTGTATGTTCTGTTCGCCGTCAGCGTAACCTTGTGGATTTTGTGCGTGCGTATCGCCCTGAAGGAGGCCAAACTCGGCATCTGGCAAAGTGCGTCTGTTTGCGCGGCTCGATCGTGATCCGAGATACTAATCATGCTGACCGGTTGCTCAGGCATGTCGTACTTCGAGGTGATTGCGAGCGCGATGTTCTTTCAATTCTCGCTGTATGCCTGCGTGCGGGTGGCTCATCGCGGCTTCACGTTCGGTGAGCTCGGGCTGGTCGCGTTTGGTGCGACGGTGCTGTTCATGGAGTTAGTCAATTTGACCAGGGCAAAGGTGCGTACTCGAAGTTCTGTATGTCACAATGAAATCGCACTTCGATGCTTTGGGGATGATCATGAGTACTTGCAATCACCCGTTATCAGACTTGTCCGTGTTCCGGGGCGTTTTAGGTCTGTGGCGCATTAGCCATAAGATCAGAGTTCGGTGTCAAAACCTGACCTTCAAGGTCCGAGTCTCTTGTTTCCTATTTTATGTCCATACGCGCTCTTCGTGTTCGCCCATTTACTCACTACATCATTGCAGTTATGGCCCTTGACGACCCCGTACATCAAGACGTTCCGACTGCCGACTCCACTACTCATCTTCCAGATTGCCCTGATCCCAGGGTCACTGTTAACCGGCTTCCTCCTTTCCCCACTGCTATATCTCTCGCGACATATTGCGCAGCGACCTGTACGGCGGCTGCGTTACCCACAGGAAAAGCAGAAACACCGTCGACTACTTGCCCTCGGCTTCTACTCCGGGACGTTACTGATCGTCGCTGGCCTCATTGGATTGTGGGCGCGCTGGTGCCTGGGCGGACGAGATCCGTGGGTCTACATCGTCTTCTGGATGCTCGAGGGCAAGAACAAATGGACTCGACCTGCACTGGTAGCGTACTGGGCCCTCCTCATTAGTATCAGTGTCGCGGGCTGGACCAGGCAGCTCGCCCGGAGCAAACGGCGGAGACAGTGGAACGTGCGCGGGAGCATACAGGTCACTAACGGGGCGATGGCGGAGATGCTTGCTGCTCCAAATAGCCCGAGGTATAGCATGATGCCGGGGCCATCCAGCTATGGCGCGACAGCCCAGCCCGCGCCTCAACAGAACGTCACTGTGGGCCCAGGCGGCGGCACGGCAGGCCCCGCGGAGCTGAGCGACCCAACCGCGGCGGCGCCTGGAGAAGGGAGTTACGGCATCAGGTTGCCTAACTTGCCGAACTTGCCTAACCTCCCGGATATTCCGAACGCGAACTTGGCCAATGTCGCGACGGACCTTCTGGACGCGGCAGATAAGCATGTTCCTACCCTCAGCGTGAACGCGCGCCGCAAGTTCTTCCACGCCCTCGCAGTGGTCATGTTCGTGCCAGGAATCGCCGTGGACGTGCGTGCATTCGTTTCGGGATCAGTTCGCTTGTTATTATGGATGACCTCATTGATGGTCTCGACTGATGTTCCGTTCTCCCTTCTATAGGCGGCTTTCACACATCTCGCGTTCAGCGGCGCCTTCGCGTTGTTCACGTTCACAGAATACGTCCGGTACTTCGCCCTGTACCCCTTCGGCGCCGCGGTCCATCTGTTCATGAACGAGTTCTTGGACCCCAAGGACGGCGGCACTGCGATTCTCAGCCATTTCTATCTGTTGACCGGCTGCGCGAATTCGGTATGGTTTGAAGGGTACGTCGTGTTCGCTTCCGGCAAGGTTTAAAGTTCGATGGTTTCAACCGAATCGTCATGTTACGGCATGGTCTCCCCAAATCGGTCTGCCTCTGCCCTGATTTATGGTACAGGACGGCGAATCACGACATGAGGCAGACGCCACTCTGCACCTTCCGGCGCAGGTGACATGACTTCGGCCGTGGGGGGATGCCATGCATAACATTGACTATTTGGCGTGGAAAGATCGAGCATTAAACGCTTAGCCGACGTGACCGGTAACGGGAAAGCTGAATGAAGACAACAGGCCCTCGAGATTACCCCAATTCACAGGAACGTTGGTTTTGGGCGTGGGGGACGCCTTGGTGAGTGCTACAAACCTCGAATTCCTTTATCACCCATGCTCATCTGAAACCTCACGCGCTCCGATACGCATCATAGGCATCGATCGTGGGGAAACGATTTGGCAGACACCGTTGGTTCGCTGCAAATCCCAAGACGATCGAGGGGAGCGCTGGGTTCGTGGTGTCGGTCTGTGCTTGTGCATGGCTATTACGGATGGTCGGAACAGTCGAAGATTTCTCGGTGCGTATGAGTGGAGACCGGCGCGATCTTGGGACTGACGTGGATTGTTTAACCTGCAGGCTCCTCGGTTCATGATAGTGGCTGGCATGGCGGGAGGTCTGGAGGCGTTCAGCGTGCAGAACGACAACTTGACGTTGCCGCTGTATATGTGGGCGATGGTTGTTCTGCTAGATGTTGTAGACCAGAGGGGGAGCGGGGCGTGAGAGGTGCTGTCTGGATAGATGCAATAGAGGGTCGCCTGAGGGCCGCTGGAGATGAAAGTAGGACGAAGCGCCTGATGACGTCGACACCACGTGTTCTCGCCCCTGCTGTCGGCTAACCAGGCGCTGGCCGGGGATCAACTCTGCGACAAGTTGGCTCCAGCGTGGCTCAAGCCTCAGCCTGCCCCACCCCGCCCGTCCTCTTCTCTCCGCCGTGCACTCTCCGGCCTCTGGATGCGGTTCCTCTATGCTCATGTTGCCTTCCCAATCATTAGCCTCAAATAACTGCCCTGCCTCCATTAACCCGCTCTGGTTCGCCGGGCCTCCTCCACCATGGACAACCGACCACAGCCAAGCAGCCTCCGATCTGAGCAGATTGTCGCAGAGCTACCGCCCATCCAATCTACAGACGACCTTCCCTATTCCCTAGCCGTTACAAATTCCCCCACCATTTTAATCTCGACGATATCTCGTCTCGCCCCGCCGCTGAAGGTACCTCGCTCCAAGCGACGCCCGTCCACCGCTTCCTCTGCCAAGGACAAGCATGATTTACTGCCTCCGGCCCCATCAGTGGGCGAGTCATCGTCTTCAGCCCACTTGTCGGCATCAGACGTCGTAGGAGGGAATAAGGCCGGGTCGTCCGACCCCAAGGAGCACAGATCTGCCACCTACGAGGGCCCCACCCTCGAGGAGATGAATCGGACAGCCCATGCTGCCGTAGCGGGTCTGCGAGCAGAGGCGTCTCGCTTAGCAGGCATAGGTGTGTCCCCATTCGCCACACCTCCTTACATGCCGCGTGGTTGATGGAGTCATGCCGTCCAGAGGTCCTTCCGTCACCGTTTGACTCGTCTCCCAATGAACTAGACCAGCTGTCCACCGTACGCGACACGGACGTGGTCGAGCCCGACTACGACTGGGCGACTTTCATTCACGCCTATTCGGTGGGGAGATGGGACCCATTAAAAACCCCCCTTCCGCCCCAATCACATCTCCATGCTCCGAGCCTGTCTCGCCTAGCTCCACTGGAAACCTCCGTCGACGGCATCTGTTCGGACATCGTGTTCGACTCGCCACAGCTCGATTCCGTACCAGAAGGGAGGCCTGCCGAGACACCGTTCGAAGCTCCATCTTCACGGTTAGCGCTTCCCGGAGACTTCGACTCCCTGGCCTCGAGTCTCCTGGAGCGACGAAGGGGTCAACCTTCCTCAGAGCCCCACGGTGTCTCTTCCCACCCTTCCTCGACAGCTCAACCTTCGTCGCCTTGGCTTGTTCTGACAGAGGCCACTGTTGTCCCCAGTAAACCCTTAAAGTCACCTAGCATACCGCTGAATTTGGGACCTCTTTCGCATCGACTGCGCAATTCATTCGCAGACATGCGAACAACCTTAGTATACCAACCACAGTCTCAACTGGAGCATTCGCGCCATCCTATTACCCCTGCCGATGCTACCGCGACTGCGGCAGCCATACGTCTAGCTGCTGCGCGTGTGTCCGTCGCGCCTCTCGCACTGCCGTCCCCGGAGCACGAACTCACAGATCCTTTGCGAGGCGTTACTGCCACAATCCCCGGATCCCATCCGGACGTCTTTGCTCACGCTGAGCGTTCACCCCTCGTGTCGCCAAACACCCTGCGGAAAACTCGGCTGAGTAGCTTCTGGCAAGGTACGCAGGATGTGGACGAGAGTGTTGCGCTCTCAAATTCTCCCAGCCAAACATGGCAAGAATCCGCCACCAATCACGCGCACGCTCGTACCGACCCCGAACTCCCAGCTCTTGACGACATGATCAACGGCGTGGTCGACGGTGGTCCCCCCGCGCAAGATGAGGATCCCCTCGAACCTCAATCTGGATCGCGTCGCAGTTCCGGGAGTCGTTCATTCAGGGTCACTTTGACACCCGCAACAGCCCCCGCAATCACGGCGCCCGAACCGCCAGACGAGGACTATTTCAGCAGCACTGAGTCCTCACCATATAGTGGGTCCTCCCTCCAACCCGACCGTCCAGCGCTCCCTCCCGTCCCGCGACTGGTGGCCGACATGTCACGACAAGCATCTGCGCCCCCATTCGATGCCGCTCCACAAAGTGTTCCGGCATTACCCCGGAGGATATGCTTAACGCGCCAAACGAGCGCGCCTCTTCCGACAGGGTCGCTGTACGAGCGCCGGTCGCGAACGGCGCGCCCTGCGAGTGAAAGCCAAGTGAACAGCTTAGCAGGTCGTGCAGCGAAGGAAGAGCAAATGTTCTCGGAGCTGGGGTACCTCGCTCCGCCGAACCCTCCCAACGAGCTGGAGCGTAGAAGGGCGCTGTACAAGTACAATATCTGGGGCACTGGTCCGGACCCGAACTTCGACCGGATCGCGCACCTTGTGAAGCTTGTGTTCAATACCCGCATCGTGATCATGAGTTTGATTGATGGGACGGAGCAGTGAGTGCGGCACCTTGAAAGTTGCTCTCGTGCGAGTGTGCTGAATTCATATTGGTGTTGTGCAGGTTCTTGAAGTCGGAATGTAAGTCAATCGTTATGATGTCGAACGACCAGGAAACCTTACTTGCAATGTAGCTGGCATGGGCTGCCTCAGCATGCCAAGGACGAGTTCATTATGTGCTCACGCCATTCTGCAGCGGTGAGGCCAATCAATCAGTATTACTTCGCATGTGTTGCTTACACTGTGTAGGGATGACGAGCCAATGGTGGTTTTAGATGCACAGGAGGACTGGCGGTTCTCCCGAAACGTATAGTCATGTTTTTCCGGCGTCTTTGACATACTCAGCTAATGCTCATGTCTAGCCGCTGGTTATTGGCCACCCACACGTTCGCTTCTATGCAGGTTGCCCGTTAAGAACGCAGGAGGGTTTCAACATCGGGACGTAAGTAACCAGGGCGTCTGATACACTGGGCCCATCTCACCGCTTATCTCCGCGCGCAGTCTTGCAGTCATGGATGACACACCCCGTCGCGAATTTAGCCCACGCCAGAGGCATACGCTCAAAGAGTTTGCAGTACGTTTGCCAGAGGTGGTCAATATGCGTGTGACGCTCATGGCAGCCCATAGCAAGTCGCGATGCGTGAACTGGAGTTGTGGAAGGACAAGATCCAGCTTCGTATACGAGACCGTATACAAAGTTCGATGGAACATTTCACGCGGGAGTGCCTAGAGGTCGACAAGCATGCGAACGAGGAGAAACCAGAGATGCGCCAGCCAGGGTCAACATCGATGGAGCAGATCTACATACGTGCTGCCAAGCTCGTCAAGCGTACACTTGACGTGGAGGGGGCGATTGTCATGGATGTCTCTCATGTCGATGTCCTCGAGACGGTTGGCGCGGAATCGGCGATGTCGCTCACCTTACATGATGCCGATGGGGGCTCTGAGTCCCAAAGCCGGAGCTTGAGTAAGGAGCAGCACCGCAAGCTTGCGGAGTTCTTCGAGAGCTATCCGGAAGGCAAGGTTTGCGAGGGCATTGTGCATGCGAGCCTGCGACCTTTCTTGCCGGCGAGAATACAATATGTGCTAGGTGAGTGGATGCGAGTCAAGATGATCTCGAGAGCAACGATTGATTGACCACGATGACAGCTGTGCCGATATACAATATCGACAAGCGCCCCTTCGCACTTCTGTGCGCATATAGTACGGGCGAGCGGACAACCCCTTTCGTAAGTGCTTCGCGTACCTCGGACCCTATTTGTATTGATGTCGCACAAGCTCGAGGGACACGAGCTTTCGTATTTGCGTGCAATTGGTGAGTGTGGCTTCTTCGGGATTTCATGCGAACAGGAGCTCATACTCTGACAGGGGTGATCATACTGTCGGCCGTACTCAAGCGTCGCATGATTCTTGCGGATAAAGCTAAAAGCTTGTTCATCTCGAAGTAGGCGTTAATATTCCTGTGTTCGCATGGAGTGGCGACATTAACGGATGTTCAATCTAGCATCTCGCACGAGCTCCGGACACCTCTCCACGGCGTGCGTTGCCGACGTTCCTATGGCGTGATCGTTCCGTTACATCTGACGTCTTTCACAGATCCTTGCGTCGGCCGAATTGCTCGCAGAGACATCACTCAATCACAGCCAAGCGTCGTTCTTGCAGACCGTCCAAGCATGTGGGACATCCCTTGTAGAAACCGTCAACCATGTACTGGACTTCACGAAACTCAGCGGGAACGCCAAAGCCGGGGGTGTGGAGAATGTCATACATCTCAGCAGGTCTGTACACACGTTACATCCGTGATCAACGCGACGATTGACTGACAGATTACCGGGTAATTATTCAGAGTAAACCTCATGCAACTGATCGAGGAAGCAACCGAGGGCTGTTGGATAGGCCATCGCGCTAGGATGTTCACAAGTGAGATCGGCAGCGTGTACTCTCCACCGAGACACCAGCATACCACCAGCTTACCGAACCGCAACAAACATGTGGAGACGGTCATCGATATCGGTCATTGCGAGAGTGTATGTTTCATTTTGGAATCTGTTGACGTGGACGCCGACCACTCATCCCCGTCTGCCAGGGCTGGACATTGCGGTGTGAGAAGGGCGGAATCCGTCGCGTCCTGATGAACTTGTTCGGAAACAGTCTGAAGTTTACATCGGTAAGTTGACGCTGCCCCACGAGATCGAGTGGGCAAACTGACAGCTTCGTTGAATACAGGACGGATATGTTCACGTCATGTTACGACAGCTGTCTAACTCCGGGGACACGCCACCAGGAAAGGTCAAGATAGAACTTTCCGTTGTTGACACGGGAAAGGTACAAGATCATGATTAAGTTTTATGGGGTGGTGAAAATTGAATTGTTCTCTGTAGGGCATCAGCCAGCACTTCCTGAAGGTAAGCGCTCATCGACAACACACATCTTTACACGAGCTGACGCCGCTCATCTGATCCACTAGAACCAACTGTTCCACCCCTTTTCGCAGGAGAACCCCTTACAGACAGGAACGGGATTGGGTCTTGCTATCGTCAACAGCATTGTCCGATCACCCAGTGTTGGGGGGAAAGTGGACGTCGGGAGTGCCGAAGGCGTGGGCACCGAGATCAAGGTTACCTTCACCGCTGAAGCAGTCGAAAACGCCAACGAACCCTCGTCACCAAGCTCCTATTTTGCGAAACTATTCAGCCACGCGTGTAGGCCGACGATCTCTTTCCTAAGTTTCGATGACACAGTCCGCGGCGTCGAGCTTCTTCGGAAGGTGCTAACGCAGTACCTCGTGACCGATTGGCAGTTCCCCCTGGCCGAGGGACACGAGATAGGGGACATCGTCGTAGTGAATGAAGATCCCACACCGGTCACACTAGCCATTGAAAGCAAGAACGCATCCCGGCCATTCATCATTCTTTCTTCGGCACGTGGGGACCCCCGGCTGATGGCGATTGTAAACGAGTACGAGCACATTGGCGGCTTCTGCAGGATAGTGTATAAGCCCGTCGGCCCATGCCGTCTCATCGCTGCTCTCAAGTTGTCCCTGCACGCCCTGAACATCGGCAAGGGCTCACATTCGATTACCTCCTCAGGCGACGTTGTCCGCCCTGGCTCTCCTTCGCGGCCGAGTTCGATCGATCACTCAGACCCGATATCCTCTGTCTTGTCCAGGAGGAACTCTGGGGACACCGCCGGAGAGCGTCCCCCGAAGTCGTTGCCGCACAGGCCATTGTTGGGTCCACGCGCTGTAACAGCACACCCACTGACCAGCTGGTCGCACCTGCCGTCAACTACTGAGCAGGAAGAGCAAGAATCCGATTCGCAACCGAGCTCGCCGCAGATATCCCAAATGCCCTCAAGTCCGAATCCGACTGTCTCGGTTGGGACGGGTGGCACGTTGCTCAAGTCGTCAATTGGGACAGTGGAGCCCCAGGGACCGCTGCGAGTGCTTGTTGTGGAGGACAACAGTATCTTGCGGAACTTGCTGTGAGTCTGCTCCTGTCCTGCTTGCATAACTAGCATGCTAATCATAGTTCTCGACCAACAGCGTCAAGTGGTTGCAGAATATGGTATGTCATGGTGGCTGTCTAGGAATAGGTCGATTCTTGATCATAGAACTTTGTTAGGGCTACGAGTATCGCGAAGCAGTGGATGGTCAGGAGGGCGTCCAAACCTTCGAGACAGGCGGACACTTCGAGTAAGGAGAACCTTTACTTGAGGTCGAGATAACCACTGACTATAACCTGTTCAGTGTTGTGCTTCTCGATTTATCGATGCCTGTCTTGGACGGTGTCGCCGCCACGGCACGAATGCGGGAGATCGAATCGAAGCGGAGGCTAGAAACTCGGTTCGGAACCCAACCTGCCCGTATCCTGGCCCTCACCGGCATGTCATCGCTCGAAGACAAGCGACGAGCGTTTGAGGCGGGCGTTGATGGATAGTAAGTCCAGTCAAGAAGTCTTCGAAACGTATGCTGAGAGTCTGGCAGCCTTGTCAAACCTGTTGCGTTCAAGACCCTCGACTCTATGTTCCAGAAACTGGGGGTGTCATGACGCCCACTGCCTCGAGGAACGCCCCCGCGCATCCTGAAAGCATACCTTGTACACCATCGCATCTTCGTTCCATCCATGTCTGTCCGTTGTCTACGTTGCCGTATCCTCATACTACCGCATCGTACAGTCCCTCGCACTGTGGATATGTCATGAGCCGATCATTCCCCCCAACAATCCCTCGTCATTCATTGTCAGCCCGAACGGATTCCCCAACAGCCTCATCTCTCTTGCACAGCATACCATTTTGGCGTCGCTTAGCGCTCACACGCACATTATACCTGGCCTGTCGCTAATGCTCTCAAGCCCGTGGCCTCACATCGTACTCTCTTGGTTGCAGCTTACCACGATCTCGCACTACTGTAGCCTCATAGTCTCCTCTCCCTCTCTAGCTTCCCTCTCTCACAGGGTTTATTGCTACGGACTCATTCCATATAGACACAGCTAATTGTATTTCTCCTCGTTGCCTCCACACGTTGTATGTCCATCCCTGAGCCGGATCCGTCATCCGCAGGTGGCGGGTGCATAGTACTTCCCGAAGTTTCAACGTCAAGGTTTAACGGGCGATGGTGACGATACAACCGCACCACTGCCCATGGCCAGTACAAGCCCAAGTTGGGCGCCTAGGAGCATGGCGCGATCGTTGCATGTCGTGCTACACGTGACGTAGGGATATTGTGAATGGCCCGACTCGTTGAGGCTTGCCAACAGCCAAAAGCTCGCCCGACGTCGTCCGCGCTCGTCTGGCTGGCATACATATAGGCTCTCCTCCATTCCGTCGCTCCTCCACCCTCTTGTTTTCTTTAGACGATGGCCGCGACCAGCTCTGCGAAGCAGGCGCCCGCCTACGATCTCCCTACTCCCGAGCCCGATTCCCCCGCCCTGACTCGATCCAGGCAACCCTATCGCTTCTCGACCCTCTGTGCCACTGTAGACTCTCCGGATGGGGACCACAAGGACCAACATGGCAGCTCTAGCGTGCCCATCTACCAGACCGCGACGTTCAAAGGTGTCGGAAACCAGTATGACTACACTCGCAGCGGGAATCCCACTAGGACCCACCTAGGTAAGTCGTTGATTCTGTTCTGCGCCAGAACGGATGTTCGAGCGCTGTTTTGCATTTTGGCTTTGCGCAACGGGGCATCGACATGGCGTCAGATGCGTCAAAATGCGTCTGGTACTTCGGGCCACATTATCTCCACCATGTTCTATTCAGATCGGGATTAAGCTCCCCGCGAAGGCACCGGTCGAAGCCTCACGCTGGTCGTAATAGCAATATTAATTGTCTATATACAGAGCACCACATAGCGAAGATATCCTCCGCCGCACATGCCTTCGCTGTGTCGAGTGGAATGGCCGCCCTCGATGTCATCACCCGACTGCTCAAGCCTGGCTCCGAAGTCATCGCTGGCGACGACCTTTATGGCGGAACGAATCGCTTGCTTGCGTACCTCCGCGCGCACATGGGCGTCACAGTCCACCATGTTGATACAACTGTCGCCGAGTCCGTGATTCCGGTCCTCAACCCGGGAAAGACTGCTATGGTCCTCCTCGAGTCTCCCACCAACCCCCTCCTCAAGATTGTGGACATCGCGCGAATCAGCGCGTTGGTCAAGGAGAGATGCGAGGACGCAGTGATCGTAGTCGACAACACGATGATGAGCCCCTACCTGCAACGGCCACTGGAGCACGGCGCGGATATTGTCTACGACAGCGCGACCAAATACCTCAGCGGACACCATGATCTGATGGCCGGCGTCATCACTTGCAACCGTGACGACCTTGCCAAGGTAAGCAGCTAGCTGGTCTCGATTCGTGCAGGGTTGGTGACGTTGCGTGAAGGAAATTGCGTTCGTGATCAACGCGGTCGGAAACGCACTCACTCCTTTCGACTCTTTCCTCCTCCTCCGAGGAACCAAGACGCTGGCCATCCGTATGGACCGTCAGCAGTCCACCGCCATGCTCGTTGCGCAAATGCTGTCAAAGCTCGGTTTCGTCACTCATTACCCTGGATTGCCGAGTCATCCCGGCAAGGAAATTCACGACCGGATTTCCGACGGTAGGTTGACCCAGTTGCAATTCTGCCCCTGCTTGCTGACGAAGTTCCCCGACGCTGCAGGCTACGGCGCCGTCCTTTCCTTCGAAACGGGCGACAAGGAATTGAGTGAACGTCTTGTCGCTGCCACTCGCCTCTGGGGCATCAGCGTCAGCTTCGGCTGCGTGAACAGCTTGATCAGCATGCCTTGCGTGATGTCGTGAGTATCATTCAAATTCAAATCCAGCCACCGGTCGTTTGGTCAAGCAATCGTTGACGGCTATTCCAGGCACGCCTCCATTGACCCCGCCACCCGGGCTGCTCGCGGTCTTCCCGAGGATTTGATCCGCCTTTGCGTTGGCATCGAAGACCCAGCGGATCTACTGGACGATCTCCGCCATGCCCTTATAGAAGCCGGTGCGATTACCTTCGCCGCAAACGACTACATCCGTATTCCCAACCCTATTAGTCGGGCGGTGGAGAAGCTCGCGCTTGGCGAAGCTCGTACTGCGCGCCCACAGGACCGTCGGGAATGGTTCATCAGCGCTCCGGGCAAGGTCATCTTGTTTGGAGAGCACGCTGTCGTACATGGTGTTGTAAGTATATGTGTGTTGCTGTTGTTGTTCTGCCCTTCTCACACTCTTCCCAAGACTGCCGTAGCGGCTTCGCTAGATCTACGTTGTTACGGTCTTACCTCGCCGCGATACGACGGCAAGGTGTCGGTGCATTTCGCGGATATCAGCAACTACAAGCACGAGTGGGACATAGAGGAACTACCTTGGGAGGCAGCCGTCCCCATACCCAAAGGCAACGATCACCCTGATGCGCTAGACCAGCGTGTCGTTGATGCAATCAAGGCCAGGGCTCTCCCTCCAGAGATGCCTCCGAAGAGCCAGGCGGCGGCGGTTGCCTTTTTATACCTCTACATGATGATGACCTCCGGAGGGGACAGGTTAGTTCACTCAAACAGCTTTTCGTGATATCGTATATAACCTTCGTCACAGACCATCCTTCCACATCGTCGTCCGCTCCACACTCCCCATTGGTGCTGGCCTCGGATCCTCCGCATCTTTCTCCGTCTGCATTGCGACCGCGCTCCTCATCCTGCACGGCCGTATCGACCTTCCCGCCGTCCCTCCCCCGGCCCGCGAGCCCGCTGCGCCAGGCGACCCGGGCCACTTCCACGTCCCGCATGGCGGTCGACGCGCCATCCCTCCAGAGATCGCCGAGGAGACGAACCGATGGGCGTTCGTCGCAGAGCAGGTCCTCCACGGGAACCCGTCGGGCGTCGACAACTCCGTCGCCGTCTACGGCGGTGCGCTCGCCTACGTGCGCCCCGGGTTCGGGAAGCGCAGCGGCATGGACCAGATCCAGGGATTCAAGAGCCTCAAGTTCCTGCTCGTCGACTCCAAGGTACCACGGGACACCAAGGCACTCGTCGCTGGCGTCACGCGCAAGAAGGCGGCCGAGCCGGAGGCGGTGGGCAAGCTGCTGGACGCCATCCAGGCGATCAGCAACGAGGCGCGGCGCGCGCTCGCGGATCCGGACGTCCCCCGCGACGTCCTCCTATCCGGGCTTTCTGTACGTTATTGCCATGGCTTGTACCTGGGGACGTCTTGGGGTTGCTGATCAGATGCCCCCCACAGGCCCTCATTGACGAGAATCACGCACACCTGGTTCAGCTCGGCGTGTCACACCCCTCGCTCGAGGCTATCCGCTCGAAGACCACCGCCGCTCCGTATGCTCTGAGTACGAAGCTCACCGGCGCTGGCGGCGGCGGCTGCGCTGTTACGCTCGTTCCAGATGGTGGGTTCACATTCAGACGTGGTCAAATTAATATGTGCTTACTAAAACCCTTTCTACCCCAGATTTCCAAGACGAGAGGCTCCAGGCGCTCATCTCCGCCCTCCTCACGGATGGCTTCCAGCCCTACATAACCGCCGTTGGTGGCTCCGGTCTCGGTATCCTCTCGCCGTACGACCACATCGCGGCCGACGAGGACGCCGACTCGCCGCCTCTCTCCCCACCTGCAACGCCCGACCCGAACAGAGAGGATGGCCCAGATGGCGCGCCGCAGCCATCCATTCGGAAGGGTTTCGAAACCATCACTACTCTCGAGCTGCCGCAGTGGGCGTCAGGACGCGGGAAATGGCTGTACGTATAACATGCCCGTGTGTATGCTGAGATCTGAGCTGTACTATATAATACATGCCTATGCATGGGATGCTGTTGACGTGCCCTGCATTGAGAATGCGTACGACTGCCTTGCGGTCGACGCACGAACGTCTGTTATCCTAGCAACCTCTCTATGCACCCCACAGCGCCCACCATACTTCCCCGGCACCCTCTGGGCCCTTTCCTTCTATGACCTCCACTCGAATTTCGTTCCCTGGCGGGACGAACACGACGCCGCCCTCATCTAGTTCCAAACAGTCTCTTCCCTTGCTCGAGCTCACTGAGACTTTCACCATTCCCCGGGTGACAATGCCGATGGTCGGACCCTCGACGGGATCCAGGACCTCCTCTTTGGCCTTGAGCGCGCTGAGGAATGTCCCGATAACAATGAACTCCTCGAGGGGCGGCTCATACTTGACTGTACGATGGTCTCGGCCTTTCTGATAACGTTGTGCCGGGAGAGCCCAATGGGATGCCGGGCGGGAAGTGCAAGTAAGCATATTGGTGAAGGTGTCGACCTGCGGGGCAAGCGACGGGGGAGAGTCGAATGCGGCATTGACGACGTTGTCAGAAACCGCCATACACTCAATGATGTCTGGCGAGCGCATGCGCATCAGTACGCGTGTCTGCCAAATCAAAGGACCACGCACCTCCTTCCATGTAGGCATGCACCTCATCCGCGCCGATGTAAAGTGCCTCGCCTTTCCTGAGCTTCACGAAGTTCATGAAAAACGTGGTGGCCAGCACCCCTGCCTCTCCGGGATACTGCGCGTTCACCTTCACGAAGAGCCTAAAGAGAAACTCGCTCTCTCTCGAGCCGAGGACATACGCGCCGTTCTGCATCATCCGCGCCTGAAGCTTGCTCACAGCGGCAGCGACCTGCTCCCGTGCCTCGACTCCGCGCTTCAAGAGCTTCGCATGAACCTGCTTGAGGAGCTCCTTCGATGGGCTCCGGGTGAATTCGATGACGAGTTCAGGGTCCTCGACGGCGGCGACCAACTCGGGGATCTTCTCGAGGAAGGCCTTGATCTCCCCCAGGGGCCGAAATCCGACGAACCCCATGAACGCGGTGTCGGGGTCGTCGACCTCCGCATGTCCGACGGTCGTCCTCCCTTCTCCACCTCCACCGTACTTCGATCTTGTGATGTGGAGCGGTTCCCCGATCGCGATTGCAATTTCGGGCTTGTGGTTAGCGTCGACGAAGTTGTCGGGATCCGACTGGTGGAGCTGCTCTGCCAGTCCCTTGTCGGGATGCGCCTGGAGAGGGAGTGCTTTCCGAATTGACAGGACCTTGAAGAGGTAAGGAATGTGTATCGTCGAGGGCGATGTGGTCAGAAGCTTCTCTCCCAAGTAGAATTTCGGATCGGTGCGGATGAGGTCCAGCAATGACCGCGAGGGAGAGTCGAAGAGGTGGGCAGCGCCGTTTTGATGCGTCCCCATCCAGATCTGCGCGCTTGTCAAGCACCCGCAGGGGCGGACAGCAGAGACGCGCACGTACCTCTGCATAGCACTTTCCCTCGTCCGGCTGGAAGCCGTGACCGATCGCGTTTGGGCCAAGGCGAGCCGCGAGAGACGAGCTGCCCTGTCTGCCCCACTCGTACTCTTGCTTCGCAGCTTGGAGACGGATGAGATGTTTGTGGTCAGACATGTACAGGAGAGGGAGGTTGGATGTGGTTGTAGCCAGGAATGCGAGGATAAAATGACGACGCCCATGACATCATCACTCGGTCTCACCGAAACGGGCAATCGGCCTGCCATCTCGAGTCTCAATGCTTCTCTGTGAAGAGAAGAGAACACCTGAGAAGTCGCAAGGTTCTGTTTCCAGCTCACATGTGTCATTTGTAGGACACCGTGGATGTTGTCCGCTTCCCGTTTCGGTCGTCGTATACATCGGGACACGAAGGACTGCTAACGCAGAAAATATCAAACTGGTTGACATGTGTGATTGGAGTGAACCATCCCAACCTACAAAGGAATAATAGATCCCGAGCACATCATTCTCCGTGGAACAACCAACATCCAGGCCAGTCGCCCGGCATTGACAATAACATAGGCGCAACGCGACCAGGCCCGACCACCCTACAACTCCCACAAACAAGCCACAACAGACATCCACAGGGCGATCCGCAGGCATTCCAACACTGTGCAGTTTGTAGTCTGCGGTTAATCGTCGGGGGTGCCAGGAAGAGAGCCCGACGCGTCACCACCGTCGTTCGCAGACTCCGAGGCACTGACCGTGCCCTCGCGCTCAGCCCTGCGCTTGCCCGACGACGACGTCGACTGTCTCGGCCGCCGCTGCCCGATCGGCGAGCGGATGCGCTGCGTCTTGTCCGCGCCCCGCCGCTTGGGCGGGCCAGACGGGTACGCGCACTGAACGGCGGCGGCGCCGCGGCCGCCCTTCGTGCAGCGGATCTTGTCCGCCGCGCGCTGGCAGTTGTAGCACGTCGGCTGGGCGCCGTCGCATCGCAGCTTTCGTACACGGCTAGTATCCGGCAAACGTAATTGGGTTAGCACGCGGCAGGCCGTTCGGCGGAGGAGGCGCTGTGAGGCTGGTATGGGGGTGGAGCTTGCTTACCATCGCTCGCAGGCGGCGTAGACACGCTCCCGCGGCTTGCCGTCGACCCGCGGGGGCTGCGTGGGGTCCAGCGCGATCGCGGGGCGCGTGCGATGCATCTTCAGGTCCAGGTTATTCGCGGAGTCGCCGTCCGCGCCGGGGCGCGGCGACGACGGGGCGGAGGAGTAGAATTCGACGTCGTAGGAGCGATCGCCGATCGGCGTCCCGCCGCGGCTGGCGAACCACGGGCCGGTATTTTGGTGGTGGGGGAAGGGGTCGTGCAGCAGGATGCTGCTGGAGGAGTGTGTCCCAGGCGGGAGCTCATCTATTTCGCGGCCGGGCGCTGGGGCTAACGTTCCTGGACCTTCTTCCGTATCCATTGGAGGTATGGGCACGAGGGTCGCATTGCGGCATTGATCATCGGGCAGGGGGTATGGTGTCGAGGAGCCCGACGGTAGAGGATCCGAATATATTCGCGGGTCCCATCCATGGCCTTGTGCCACGAGTGCGTCAGCCCAGGAGATGACAATATAGCGTGGTGTCGGTGGTGACTGGTTGGAAAGAGCATCTGTAAACGAAAGACTGTCGAGGTCCAGCTCCAACAGCGAGCGGTTGCGTTCAGGCTGAGTGGGGGGAAATGGCATAAGGACTCCTAGATGGTTTGCGTACTTAAGGCGAATGTTCGAACGCAAGAAGTAAAATATGAGCCTCCTCGCGTGTCCACCGCGGCAACCGATGCCTACCCACTTACAGTTCAAGTTTGCCACTAGTGTCACCTGCCGTATGTTGTCGTTGGGTGGTGCGAGGTTTCCGGCAAGCGAAATGGCGGTATACCAATAACGAAGACAAAGACATCTGGAAGGTCATGGAGCATGTTCTACGGGAAACTGGAACGAGGGGTATCCTGTAATGTGCATGGCTGTGAAGGATCGGAGCGTTAGCCTGAACGAGGTCCGGACGACCTGACCCAACTGTCATCTCACCAACACGGATGTTATACGATGGTGGGAACTTTCGAAGTCCGGCGATACAACTATCGGTTTTTGAGGACGGGAGACGGGCCAGGAGCCTTAACTCTTTTCTTGGGCGGGATGCGATCGGCCAGTCGTCTGCCTACTAAAAGGACGACACAGTTGAGTGCCCGATACGAGTGTGTGTAGTACACAAGCTTCGTACTTGCGATGACGGGAGACGCCCGAACTTCTCGCAAGCGATCAACGGAGGGCGTAACGGTGGAGTTGCTGAGTCGCTCGCCTATGGCTTGAAGCTTGACGCCTCGAGGCGTGCCGCGTAGGTCCGCCTCTCGGGCGCGATCGCAGCGTTGGTCAAAATGACAAATTGCAATGCAATGGACCTGCGCCGTGAAGTTTGAAGTCACGCTGGGCAACAGGATGGGATTTTCGAAGATGATCGACACGTACCGGCAGCGTACCGGACAATAAACGACCGGAGGATCAGGCTGAGCTTTAAGTCGAGATCGGGAAGCCCCACTGTGGCATGAGCGGTGTTGCCGCGCTCCAGGGCACGGCGCATTCCCATCGAGAAGTGCAGGTCCGGAGTTCGCAGGTATAGGGTACTGTATACGTACATCTCGATAGTCCCAGCACACCTCAACCACTGGATAATCCATATTGGCGCAGTGTCGAAGATATGATAAGTTAGTAAGTACAGCCCTAGTGAGGGCCATCAGTCAGACATCAGCTCACACTGTTGCTTCGCATGAGCCACGTTGTCATTCGCCGGCTGAAGCTGAAGACTCAGAGAACATTGGGGTCAGAGACATCCGGCCGTGAAGCGCGCTGCTCTCAGTTTGGGGTATTGCCAAGCATCGGAAGGTGCGGACGGGGGACGTCGCCATAGAGGAGAGTGCATGTGATCAAGGAATAACATGGCGTGTTGATAGCGTTAACTGGACGGCGGGCGGAAATTAATGACGGCTGGACCTCCGAAGGCCGCAGGACTCAGCGCAAGGCCACAGTGATGACGTCCAGTCATCTCGTCCGGCGGAGGCCGTTTCCAGGTGGGGCCGGGTGAGGGTGGAAATTCAGAGCCAGCTAGTCAACGTACAGGTCAAAGTCACGGGTTACCTGGCAGAGCTGGCAGGCGAGACGCGTCGTGTCACAGGGCGTGACGGACGCGTCCGAACGTAGCGCCTGGCCACGGGCAGCTGGTGCCTGTGTCGTCTGCGAGTATCCACCCGTCCTCTCCGCCCATTCATCCTCAGCGCACATAATTAATGTCTCTCTGGGTTGACAAGGTATGTGCCACACGCTTCTTCCCTTGCTCTCCCACTCTCATCTGGCAATTCCCTCAGCACCGGCCTCGTTCTCTCGACGGACTCCACTACCACCCTCAGCTCACGGCACGACTGAAAGCTCTTGTAGGCTCTCCCCTCACTTATCCTCGCAAGGCCACCATGTCTCACATGAACGCAGGCTGCCTCAGGAGACTTTCCTCATATGTTATTCTATGGACCCTCCGGTGCGGGCAAGAAGACACGGATAGCGGGGACGTTGCTGGAGCTGTTCGGAAAGGGGGTGGAGAGGGTATGCTTTCATATACCCACAACCATGATTTAGGCCTTAAGCAAGCTGCTCTGGCTTGCCTTGTTCCTCTAGCTCAAAATCGACCAACGTGTCTTCCTCACACCCACAAAACGCAAGCTGGACGTCAACATCGTCCAAAGTAACTACCACATCGAGATCACCCCGAGGTGAGTCCTCCCGCCGTCCTATCTCTTCGTGCTGTCGGTCAAGCGTGGAACCACAACTAGCGAAGTGGGCAACTATGACCGGGTCGTCATTCAGGAGATCTTGAAGGAGATCGCACAAACACAGCAGGTCGACCTCAGCGCGAAGCAGAAGTTCAAGCGTGCGTTCTTGTTCAACTTATCCCACTAGCGGACCCCTCATCCTTTCTCTCGCTGTGCATCGCAGTCGTCGTTATCCACGAGGCGGACTCCCTCACACGCGACGCACAAGCCGCCCTGCGTCGGACCATGGAGAAGTACATGTCCAACATGCGCCTCATCCTCTGCGCCAACAGCACCAGCAAGCTCATCGCCCCCATCCGCTCGCGTTGTCTGCTCATCCGCGTAGCCGCGCCGAACGCAAACGAGGTGTGTCCCCACATTTCCCATCACCTCTCGTGTGTCATGTGTTGCCGCCCCGTTTCCGTTTCTTCCTCGCGGACTGCTTCCGAGCACCCAGGGCCCAACCGTCCCCCCGGGCTGGCATATCGCCGGGCGGTAGCTGACGCTGGGGTCCGGAACAGATGCAGACCGTGCTCGAACACGTCGCACACCAAGAAGGCTTCTCGATTCCGGACGACACCATCAAGCTCATTGCCGAGGACGCCAACGGCAACGTGCGCAAGGCCATCCTCGTCCTCGAGGCCCTCAAGATGCAAAAGTGCGTCCGCTCCCTCCCCTCCCCCTCGCTAGCCAGTGCGCATCCCTGACCAGGAAACCGCTCGCGTTGGCAGCACGGACCTCTCCTCGAGCGCGCTGAGCATCGCGAAGCCCGACTGGGAGACGTACTGCCACAAGGTCGCGGACATGATCATCCAGGAGCAGAGCCCGGCGCGCGTGATGGAGGTCCGCGCGAAGCTCTACGAGCTCCTCAGCCACTGCATCCCCCCGTCCATCATCATCAAGGTACGCCCTCTTCCCTTCTCCCCCTCTGCTCTTCTCCCGACCTGTCGCCGATAGCTGACGGGCGGACGCGGCCACAGACGATCGCGGACAAAGTCGTCGACCAGGTCGACGAGGCGCTCAAGGCGGACATCATGCATTGGGCAGCCATCTACGTACGTCGTATTCCCTGTTGTCCCTCTCTCCCCACCTTTCCCCTTGCCCTTGCCACGCTCGCAGGAGGTGTTTCGAAATCGCCAGGCTGACACTGTTGCACCTTCCCTTTACTCGGTGACGCAGGAGGCACGCATGCGCGTGGGCAACAAGAAGATCTTCCACCTCGAGGCGTGGGTGGTCAAGGTCATGAGCCTCTACAAGGTGCGCACCATCCGGGTGTTCCGCTGCGTGAACTGACGACGTCGACCGATTTTCTCGCAGCACTTCTTCTTTGGTTTCGACATGGAGGCCGGATTTGACGACATTTGATTCTGAAGTCGATTAGGCATTCCTGGAGGGTGCGATTAACGTTTGTTTGTTGTCCACAGTTCAGTCGCGTACATATAGAGCCGTGCGGCGTGTTGTATTGATATCCCTTGGTATATATTGTATAGTAGTTTACACATAAATCACGTTTGGCCTGCAGCCCCTACCATGCGGACATCAACGTTTACGACTGCGTCGGGGTAGAGAGACCCGGTCGACCACCATCAGCACTGCACGAACCTAAGCATGCAATCTCGTAAGACTCGTAAGTGGCACGAGCAAGCAACCGAATGTGCGCTGAACGCTGAGCAGTGGTATCAAATGTCCTCGTCCACAAATCCGCCCGTGCCTCCGGCTTCACATATGTCGCCGGCGCATTAAGGCAATATCCTACAACCTTCAGGCACATGCGGCTCATGTTTATCAGCCCTCGTCCTCGCTTCCCCCATCATCACCTCCGAGGTCCGCAATGTCGAGGTCCATGCCCCCGTTCCATTCGCGCTCCCATAAGGGCACGCCGGTCGGATCCAGGTGCCCCAGCTCGACCGGTAGAGCTGGATGCCCGAGCGGAAGCATGTTCTGGGCAAGCTCCAACCGTTGCTGCAGCGCACTGCGATCGGCGATGAGCCCAGTGATGTAGTCGATCGCTGACGAGAAAAAAGCGGCATGAGCAAAACAACTCCTCAAAACCAACGTAAAACATGTGGGAAGGAAAGAAAAGGCCAAAAAGAGGGCGGAGGCAACAACGCAAAAAAAGCACAAGCAAAATCAAAGAGGATAACAAGCAACTCAAACGCACTCTTCTGCAGCACAACGTTCTCGCTCCTCGGCCCCGCCCGCCCGTCTGCCTTGTCCCCCTCCCCCCTCCCCTTCTTCTTCTTCCCCTTCTCTGCACCCCCTCCCCGCGTCCTGCTGCCCTTCCCGTCCGCCAACGACGCCTCCTCCTCGAGCGTATCAAGGTCCCTCTCGCAACCCTTCGCCCGTTCGCGCTCCTCCTCCGCGCGGATCGCCTCCCGCAGCGCCGGCACGACCTCGCACAGCGCCTCGTACCCCCGCCGGATGTTCGCCCGCCGCTTCTGCTCGCTCTGGATGTGGTTCGCGCGCTTCTGCGAGGGCGACAGCAGCGTCCCCTTGCCGTTCGCCCCTCCGCCCGAGCTGCTGTTGGCCGCACTGCTCCCGCTCGCAGCGTGGGGCACGGCCGAGGTGCCCTTGCCCTGGGACGGGACGCTTCGGCGAGGCCGCGCCGCCGCGCCGCGCCCGGGCCCCGAGGGCGAGTCGGCGTCAGGGGCCGACGGAAAGGCGGCCGAAGCGGTCGACGACGATGGGGACGAGCGGACACGTTTTGAGGAGCTGGGGTCCGTCGCGGGCTGAGACGAGGTCGGGAGGGGGCGTTTCGCCGACGTTGACAATGAGGGCGCGGAGGCCGACGAGGGGCGCGCCTGCGCGCTGCCGCCGTCGGGCACTTTCACCCCGTGGAAGCCGGCGACGGGCATGGGAGGGAGCGTGAAGCCTGAGCCTGGACCTGGGCCGGAGGACGAGGGGTCGAAGTTGCGCAGAGGGGGGACTTGGACATGTGGAGGATGTGAGGGGTTGCCGTCGGCGGCGAAGATGGTCCTGAACGAGCGGTCGGACGAGGGTGGCCTTTCTGGTGGGCGGTCTGTCGATCGCGAGGCGTCAGCAAGGAGATCACTAGTAGAGGATGCTGATTGTAGGGAGGAGAGGACCGGCGGCTGCTTGATGTCCTCAAGGACTCACCGACAGACGCTGACGGACGATATGTCCCTGACTCGGCTCCAGGTATGCTCGGCCAGTAGCTAGGATTATTCGGGGGAAGATATGAGAGATGAGTCGGATGTGGTACATGTAGTGGATTGTGGTGGTGGCCAGATGAGACAGGGATGTCTAAAGACATGAGGTCCTTGGTCGCTTTTGCGAGGGCTTCTCTGCCCTGGAGCTGGGGAACACGGTCTGCGACGCCGGGGTCGATTGAGCCATCGGGGCTGATGGAGGAGTCGAGGTCGACGGCGGAGAGGAAGGTGGTGATGTAGACAGATTCTGAGGGCGAGAAGAGAGCCATGGAGGGTTACCGTAAGAGTGTTTCTACCCCGCACCGAACTCAAGAGGCTTGTGATATTTTCCCCGCCTTGCACTCGGCATCCCCCGCCCACCGCCACAGCATTCCTGGGGACCTCCCTCATCGTTTCTCCTCTTTGCCTCAAGAACCCTCGATAATCACACCAGAAGGACTCGGCTCTGTTGAGAACGTACCCATACTTGGCATCCTTCCGCTGAATATGCGGGATCGTCAGTGCCGCTCCATGTGCTCATGTCGAGCTTCCGACGACCGTGTCCGACTGGCAAGCTCATCTGCCCATCGCTTCCCGGTGACAACAAGGGCGTCCTTAACACTTGTGTCTGGTCAAGCTTCTAGTAAATTCAAAAAAAGTCCAGACTTCACGCGGCCGGATATACTAGATCTGAGGATGCGCGTGAAGAAGACCCCGTGGACTCGCCATACGTGAACGTTTGAACCCTTGTGCCCCAGACATTTGACATACATATGAAAGCCTCAGAAAATTTGATTGACACATAGAGATGGAGCTTCTCCCGTTATCTCCGGCCAGACCACCCAGCCCGTACGGCGTACTCTCTCTTGCGCACTGATTGTCATAAGTAAGGCGAATCGGGGACACTGCACCGATAATTATGGTTAGTTCACATCACCCAAGTTCGCCCACTCGCTGACCCTCTTTCGATACCTCTGCTACAGTAAGCAGTTCCAAGGTACTTAGTTCCTAAAGCTGGATATTCATGCCCCTTCTCTCGTATAATGTACATGTCATGATCACAGCATCGAACACAACAGAATCAACCTAAGCATCAGCATGATTCTCAGCCTCCGCGAAAGTGTCCTCCCAAATCTTGTCCATACTCCAGGCAGCAGATAAGTGACCGCCCTCGTACTCCACCAACTTCGTCCGCTTGTAGCTCTGGATCAGAAACCTAGACATGTTGAACATGCTCGTGTCGCCCCGCCCGACCGCGACCACGACCAACTTGCGCTGGTAGTCCTCATCCAGCTCCCTGATCTGGAACCCCCAGTCCGAATGCAAAGCGTCCGCTGTCCCCAGGAAGCCGTCCCACGTCTTGCTCACGCTCTTCACCATCCCCTCCGCCATCCTGCTCTCGAACTCGCCCTCGCGCGTGCCCTGCCGCTCGCGCCACTCCGCGAACCGCGCCTTCTCCTCCTCGTCCATGTTGTCGAAGTACATCCCGCGGAGCAACTTCTCCGCGGCGGATGCGTCCTTGAGCTTCGACTGGATCGCCATCTTCGCGGAGCGGAGGACGAGGTTGAACGGCACGACGCGCGACGGCGCCCCGACGCTGAACCAGTCCTGCCACCGCAGCGACTTGTTGTAGTTCTCGTCCTCGCGCGGGGGGCTCATCGGCGCCAGGAGCATCACCGCGACGACGTGCCTGCCGAACGGGAACTTGTCGTAGGGCGCCCCGAAGATGACTTGGGCGGAGCACGTCCCAAACGAGCCGCCCGCGACGTAAATGCGCATGGTAGAGGTCGCGGTGTCGTGCGCGGGGTAGAGGTGCTCGAGGATCGCGCGTGTGTCGGCGACGACAGTCTCTGGGAAGGAGGTGCCGTGGGCCAAGGACGAGGTGTTTCCCCACCCGGGGAGGGTCGGCGCGATGCAGCGTGCGTTCCGCGCACGGATGGGTTGGGATGGGTTGGACGCGTCGCCCACGCTGAAGAGGCCGTGGTACCAGAGAACGACGATTTGGCTATCGTGCGGTCCCGAATGCGAGTAGGCAACGGTGCGTCCGTCGGGAAGCGCGAGGGTATCTTCCTGAGCAGTCCATCGGGGGTCCTGGTCGGTACTATTGACTGCCTCAGCGACAGTAGAATGCTCCATGACGGGGCTCGAAGACATCGAATGTGTATGCCAAGTCGGATAAGCAAATATGGGGGAGTTAAAGATGTCAGTTCGTGAACGCACCTTTATCTCGAGTTGCTAGCTGCGGGTTGGGAATATGTACTTGTCCAGCACAGAGACTGCACAGTAAGTACCCGCAGCCCGTACTAGGCTGGGCGATCGGCGCTCGATGTTTGACGTCTGTCAAATATGTCGGAATACAGTATAGGGTGCATGTGGCCGAGCACACAAGGCCGTCGATTCTTGTGGCGCAGCACTTCTCATCGTTGAATGGATGTGTACACGTATACGCAGGGTCTGGCCGTCTGCGCGTGCAGAGGAAGCGGGAAACGGTGAGCGGCGACGACTCAACAGCCCACCAAATAACCGGAAGGCAGCGTTCAAGTGCTGCGAACAGGTCAAATTAGGGGAGGTCAGAGTAGACGATTCTGCTCGTTTTTTGTCGATTCTGCTTTCGATTCTGGGATTCGCTTTTTGCGAGAATCGAGGTCGGATTTATTCGGGAATCGGGCGCTAAGACAGAATCGACCCAGAAACGCCGTTTTTGCAGAAGCGACTCTGGAGTCGCTTCTGCAGCCAGAATCGCCGTTTTTTGCCTCCTCGATTCTCTGCCGGCGTCTGGCCAGTCTCAAACGCTCGTTGCAGCGGGTTTTAGCCCTCTGGATTAATCGTTGCAAAAGCGGGGCGGTCAAACTTGGCCTGATTCTGGGACGATTCACGTTTTCGATTTTTCAGAAAATCACTCGAGCAGCGACCAAAAAGCGGCCGGAGAAACGCCTACTCTGACCGCCCCTATTACTAGTGTATTCAGCAAGGACAGTAGATGCAAGTCTGGAGCGCAAGTTGCTCAGAACGATGCGTTTGGTGATCTACGATATAAGGAAGGTAAGTGTATGTGTAAGTTAATCACCACCGGGTATTTTAACCAGCGTACTCCCTCCACCAAACCAAACGGGAAACCCCCTCCTCAGTTCCCGCAGGTGGCGTTCCAACGTGCGTCACCCCACGAGTGCTGCGCGCTGTCCGCGTTCGACGCGACAAAGTCGTCGAGCGAGCACGACCCATAGCGCCTGTCCACCTTCTTGCACATCGCGAGCGGGAGCGGCGCCTCGTTGAGCACGAGCCGCACCTGCGGGCCGTCGAACGACTTGGTGCACGAGAACTTCTCCCACACCATCTGCGCCGCGAACGGCACCTGGCGCGTCGTCCGGAACTTGCGGTTATGGGGCACGGGGCCCTTCGCGGAGAGCGGCGGCGTGTCCTTCGCGAGCCCGAGCGCGGTGAGGGCGAGGTCGATCGTTGTGTCGTGCCCGAACTCGAGGTAAAGCGCCTTCGCGTCGCCGGTCGAGTTCGTGAAGCGCTCGACGACCTTCTCCACGAAGAGGCCGCCGAGGACCTGACCCATGGGCGTGGGGAGGTTGTGGCCGAACGCGCCGTCCATGAGGAGGTCGAGCTCGTACTCGAAGTCCTCGATCTCGCTCTTGGTGAACGCGTCGCACCAGGGGGAGACGCCGTGGGCGGCGAGGTCGTACGCACAGGCGTACAGCGCGCCGTGCACGTTGTCGTTGGTCAGGTTGACACCAGGGAGCAGCTTGTTAAGACGCTTCGCGATCGGGGGTAAGTAGATCGAACCCCACTGGATCGTGGCCTGCAACCCCCCAAGGATCCTTCAGCATTGCTTCATAAGGGAAGGCGTGGGCACGCACGTTGTTACCATAGGCATACTGCCAGTTTTTGCAGGTGCTCATGGGGGTGATCCATGAAGGCGTCGTCGAGTTCTCCGCGATCGTCGAGAACTCGGTCGCGTTGAGCGTCGCCCAGCTCCTGCCGAAATAGCCCTGCGCGAACCACTGCGCCGATTCGATAACACGGTCCTGGTTCCCCGCGAGGATGCTATCCGCCTGCAAGTTGGGGTAGTTCAGGCGGAAGCTGCCGAGCGTTCGCAACGGGGAGCACGAAGAAGCACGGTCGCGAAGGCGTCAATGACGACGAAGAAAGACGACATGACACGCGGCAGGTGAGAACAGAGAAGCAGGGTGTTAGCAAACCAGCATCGTTGCGTTTTCCATCGCATGAATACGCACTTGACACCATGCTCGAACAGCTGCAGCCGGCCGGGAGCGGTGAGGTCATCGTGACCCAACGTAGAGGTGTAGCCGTCCTTCAGGAACTGCAGGTTTTCGGGAAGGTGCGCCTTCTGAATCTCCGCGGACGAGTTTCCGAGCGTTGCGACAAGGTTGGTGACGAACACGAGCTCGGACGCGAGGGGGTACCGGGATCCGTGCCTGTGCATCTACACGTCCGCGTACAAATCGACGGCGACAGCGATATTGGGCGCAGCGCACGCACGTTCATCGTCAGCGAACCGTCGGCGGAAAGTTCGAAATAAGTGGCAGACAGTGGGAAGCGGCGTTATGGTGGGGAATACGGGAAACCCCAGGCCGCATGCGAACACGCAAATGAAAAAGAAGTGGAGACGGAACACGTACAAGCATGACCTGCTCGACCTTGCAGTCCTCTGGAAGCGTCTCCTGGATTCCGTTCGGCACAGGAGCCTTCAGATACGGCGACAGGTTGCCCAGGTGCGCCGCGTAGTCGAACGAGTAGTACTCCGACGGCCTCGCCGCGGACACGGACGCGAGCGCGACGAGAGCCGCAGAGAGATCCAAAAGCGAGACCTTCATCTTTAAGGTTGCAAAACGCGCCTTTCTTGGGTGCCTGAGCTACGTTCGGTGCGGGACGGTCCTTGACAGAGCCTAGTGGCGGATAATGATAATCCACGGGGAGGGTTGACTCTCGAGGCAAGGTGCACAAGACGCGGCGATACGCACAACGTCCTCCTTCGCGAAACGCGGGTGGGAATCCCAGGCAGGTTGCGGGCGGGGCTTGGACTCGGAGGAGACGGTGGGCGCGCCCCGCGTCTTCGTCCATTTTATACTTGGACTCCGGAGCTCCCTTTACCCATATCAGCTCGGACGAACGCAACGCCGAGGGATGCCACACTGCACGCTACAACGTTCGTGGGCGCCCCAGGGTGGAAATAAAAAGACACAGCGGTGGCCGGGTTTGGGAGTCGGAGGGACATGCGGGCGTGGATGGTGATGTCTGATGTTCTGCCACCGCGCTCCTTGACAGCCTGATGGCTCCGTGCCACAATCGCCTACGCGTCAGGCACTCCCATTCCGATTCGGCATCCCGACGACTCCCGAGCGGCACGCCGAGAAAATCGCGGGTGCATATTCAGACACGGCGACACGCTGCCGACCGCCAGGGAGGTACTGTAAGTAATATGGGAGCGCCTCCTTTGTGGACATCTGGCGTCTACATACTTCGGCCGTCCGAGCGCGTCGCCAGTGGGTTGTCGGTGCCATGGGCCCATGGGGGGCCGACGAACGTGGATGAGGGACAGGGCGGCAGATGCGGGCGTTCAGTGCCTTCATGATGTCGTGTGGCTTGTCGTGTGGCCATGCTGGTGATGGCACCGTCCCGACTTTCCATTGCCAAGCTAAGTATTCTCCAGGCACCGATATGGAGCCTGCAACTTGTATAAAGTGCCTGCTTTATCAATGCCGATACCAGTGAGCGATACGAAAGACACAGTAGAAACGTGGAAACGACGGAGACCTCACCGAATTACCATGACTGTATCCAAACCAACGGAGATACCAGTCACTGCCAGTCTGCCACCAAGTGTGCTGTCATAACAGGGCGCATATCCAACCATACGACTGCCTCTTATCTATACTATAGCAAAACCATTATGGAGGGGATCTCCCGACGCGAAGGACTAATGTACAAAGACACGCTCTCAGCGCGAGCCAATCTCGTCTACGCTTGATTATGACAGTAAAGCGAGTGCGATGTGTGATGTTGAGCGGCGCGGCGCGGGGAGTGGGGTTGAGCGTGAGGTATATGTATGCATTAGACGCGTCGGTGGGTACGGTAGGAAGATGGTCCTCGGGATGATGTGGACTGTTGGGATGAGATGGAATGGGATGGACGGGAACGAAGAGCAAGAGCATACTGTAGCGGGACAAATTTGAGGCAACTCTACATTGTGGGACATGCGAAGATATGTGTACTGGTCGATAACAATCGGTGACTTGAGCTGGTCAGTGTCTGTCAAAATGCGTGGCAGGTGGTCGTCGCAGATGGGTGTATGAGATCATGGACGGTCGCGAGGGCATTGACTGGCCGTGGTGAATGCAGGCGTGGAGAATTTCCCGATGGTAAGGTATTTTTGGCATGCGGAACTTGGGGCGGTCGGGTTCCTCCTGCCTCTGAACGCGCAACAAGTCGTCTTCGGAGGGTATTTTAGACTCTGGCACAATTCAAACGGCCACTGTGTGCTCACCTGCGCGGTCACCGTTTAGGCGCGAGCGTAGACAGGGAGAGCCCTTGTGCGAGCTCCGCTTTCCACGACAGCCTCCTGACCGCCTCTGCATAATCAACCCACTCTCGTCTTCTCTCTTTGCTCTCTAGCCAGTCAGCATCGAGGTCTGCCACGTCAAGCTCGTAGAAGTGGTACGTCGATGACGCAGACGGGATCGTCGTCACGAAACGCGTGATTTTGCCACGTACGCCCGCTGCAGGAGGGAAGGAAGAGCGCGTTTACGAGGGCGTAACGCATGGCGAGGTGGGAACGCGGTTGTGCGAGCACGCGGCAACGCGGCGTCGCAGCGGTTGTGGGAGCGGAGCAAAGCGAATGGTCAGGAATGGGGACGGTAGACGGATGGACAAAGGGTGAGACCTTCTTCCAAGGCTTCCCGCGAGGCTGCTGCTTCTAGCACCCCGTCCGACGGCTCCCATCCTCCTTTGGGCACTTGAGTTGTCGAGGGACCAGATTTCGCGAGGTACCAGGGTTAAAAAGTCAGCATACATGCGCCACGCACACAGGGGCTTTACAGCCCAAGGAGAGGAGTTAGATGACGAGGTACTCACAGACCCAGTGATTTGGCCGTTTGCGACTTGTGATGACGAGGACCTTGCCAGCTGAGCGGGCAATGGGTATCGCGCAACAGACGACGCGTGGCGTTGACCGGCCCTTATTGCTCATGGCGGCGAGGGTAGAGGTCGGGTGCGTGGGTAGATGGAGGTGGTAAGGTACGCGGGATGGAGGTTAGGAGTGCGGGTGAGATGACAGCTTGAGGTGCAACTGGAGAAGGGAATGACCGGAACCGAGGCGTCGTGAACACGCTTGGCTGAGTCTGCGGATGGGGTTTAAGCGTTGGTCGCGCAGCCACGATGCGAGGACACGTAATCGGCGAACGGAGGTGGTGATCGACGACCGGAGAGGCAAGTGGGGTGTAAGTAAGTTGGGAGGAGTGAGGGAGGGAAGCGTGTGCAGGCGGAGGTTTTGCGGTGGAGGGAAGGAGTAGGATGCGACAGATGCGCAGTCGTCGGACGTGTCAGACTGGAAATGAGATCAGGACAGCTGCAAGTGGAAGGGGGAGGGCAGTGTAAGGCTGGTGGAGAGTCGAAAAGTTGGTGTGCTTACATATGCGAAAAAGCAGCGGGTGCGCACGCCTAAGTCCGACGCCGGCCAAGCCGTGGCTGCGGGGGAGACTGGTTGGCAGGAGGGTGGGACGAGTACTTTGCGGGTGCACACGGCAGAGGAACAAGGACGGGGAGGGGCAGTGGAGTGTGCACACGACCGGTGCAGCGATGAGGGGAAAGGGGGGCAGGGGAAAATAGGCTACGTTTATGATAGAACGGAATGAGCGGCGTCTGGATGGACACGACGAGCTGGAGGAGACAGCAGATGGGGTCCGAGGTCAGATCGAGGAGAGTCTGCCGCCAACGGAGGGAGGGAGAGAAGGGGCTGCGGAACCCGCCAATGACTTCACGCACGTTCGCCGGACCAAACGCCCCCCGCCATTCCGGCTGCTCCAGTCTCACCCTCAAGCTCCCATCAGCCACCCGTCCAGCCGCCCCACGTCTGCTCGGGCTCTCCGCGAAATAACCATGGATTGAGTAGGACAGTGTGCGAGGACCAGGTACGGCATGCGCCGCAAGGCTGAGGTTCAGAGTTCGGGACAACTGCATGCGCCCCAGGCGAATTCTACGCAGTCTCTTCCCAGGCCCTTCTCGTCTTCTCAATCTCGATGTCCCCAGATTGACACTCAGCAAAAGTAGCGCAGATCCTGCCTCGCTCTCCAATAAAGTTAACCTAGTTTAATCTTACGCGCCCCTCTAATCCCTCCCCTCGTCTACTCTCTCCCTATTCCGGCACCATCTGCGACAACCCTGTCGCTTACAACCACACCGCCCGGACCATCCACACGAGATGCTCAGACCCATGACCTCCATCGTCATCCTTAGAGCCCTGGACCCGCTCGCCGCTCCCACACTTCCCCGGCGCGCACTCTGCAGCTACTCGTTCCACCTGTGCAACGAAACATAACATTCAGACGGTGTCAGACTCGTGGCCATAGTCCCAGCCGCACTGCACTTACGCAACCAGGAACATGCACGCCACCCCAAAGAACATTGCGGCGAACTGCACAGGGAGCGCAACGTGAGTACGAAACACGGAACAAGAGCAATAGTCTGACGGGGGCACGCTCACCTCGCGTAACGCTTGCTTGCCGCTTTTGCTGTCCTCAAGCAATCTGCCCCGCATCATGCATCAGTACATCAGTCCAGAGGCAACGAGACAATTGTAGGACGCTGGACGTACGTGGGCAAGACCGCCACTGCTCCGATGTACATGAACCCTCCTGCGACGAATGGAATCACCTGGGAGGGTTCACACGTCAACTGCCTACCCAACTCGGGAGCCAAAGTGCTGGTGCCTTACCAAATCTGCCAGCTGGATAGTAGTGCCAAGGATGCCGACAGCAGTTTGGCGCAGCGCATCCGCGAAGTTGGTGACCTCGCTCTCTAGTTCCGCAGCTGCCGAGAGGTTGCGGATCCCGATGCCCATAAACGTCCTGCGAGTCATGAGATGCATCATTAGTATCTGGCGACCGACCCAGAAGAGATGTCCCGTACCCAACCTGGTCATGATATCAGCCACGTTCGACGAAGTCAGTATCGGCGCCGCAGGCGGGAGCACGGCGCAGGATCAAACGGGTCACCGGCAACCCGACGGTGCCGCAGAATGGACGAAACGAGGAGACGATGACGTACGAAGGCGCCGATGGCTGTCAGGAATTGCGATTGCATGGCCTGCTTCTTCGTAAATCCACTGCGCACGAGGATCGAGTAGTCGGCAATCTCGTGCGGAATTTCGTGCGCGAAGCAAGCGAGCGTCGTCGTCGCTCCGATGAGGGGCGATGAATAGAAAGACGCGGCCATGCTGCAGGCGAGCGTGAGACGGGTCCACTGAGCGGCGCGAACGTGCGACGCCGGAAGCTCAAGAACGAGACGTACGCGAGCCCATCAGTTCTGCAGCGAAAGTTTTAGCGGCACACGAAGCAAGTGAGCGATGGAGAAGATGGCCCAGAAAGGCACCGACGGACTCACATATTGTGTACAAAGTCGCCGAAGAGATTGAGGTACGCAGAGAGCTTCGATGTCTGTTTTGGGGCGCCATGCGCCTCGCCGTTCCCATCGGACTTAGGCGTATCTGGCTTTTCGCCAGACCGAGACTTCAAACCATTTGAAGAGGGCGCGGCCAACGCGGTAGAGTGACCGTTGGTGTGTTCGGCCGAACCATTTGTGTGCGAATGGGAATGACTGTGCGAATGACCGGCCTCCTCTTCATCACCGCCCAGGACTCGCAGTGTCTTTTCCATGATGAAAAACGACGCGAAACCAATGAATATACCCAACCTGAGAAGTCGGCGGATATGTGAGTCATCGGTGACAATTCAAAGAAAGAATATAGATCGTACCCGATGAGAATGTTGCGCTTTTCCTCCACCATGACGAAATGCACACCACCGTCTTGGTGTTCCCCCATGAATGAGTGAGGCACAAGATGCAAGAATACATCAGAGAGCAGTCCGCCAGTCTAAAGAACAGTTCGTAAAAGTGGACGTCAGTTTCATGACTTGGCGACGGTGTTCCAAAAAACCCATAGTGTTACACAATATCAGTTTGCAGACCGTAATGCGCGGTTAAATTCAAAAGAAGCCCTGCACATATAATCTTGTGAAGCGTCTGGCAGGAGTCACATAAACAAGGACCTTTCAGTGGGGATCGCGACTCCCGAGATAATGATAATGCCGGGAGTCATCCTTGCATAGACCACGACTACAGGCAATTAGATAATCGAACACGCATATCCGGGCTTGCTAGATTCGTGTATGCTGCTAATCGACAATGAACAACGCCATTGTAGATCTGAAGAGTGGGTCCAGCCAATAAGGACTGCAGGAAGGTCTAATCTGGGAGGACCACCATGAAAGCAAGTGAGAAAAGGCCACTGCCTGTCTACCCCACTTTCTGCCGCGTTGCATGTCCAACTAGAAGGCTTACGAAAGCGGCGCGGGCCAGGCACACCAAACCTCCATAACCCTTCACGTTGGTATAGCAGAAGGTATTAAAGTGTGTGAAATGGCCGCATAAAGACTGCGGCAGAACACTCTTGCCATTCAAAGCCCCTAAATCTACTCCGTGCTCTGCGTTGCTGCTGATTTGGTAGCCGTTCGATGATTGCCACCTACGGGGTTACCGAGTTGTGCCGCTGGGGTTCTGCTTTTCTGAGGAACTTCACGACTTCGGAGATTTTCCCCACAATCTCCCTGTTCTTCGTGCTTGCCAAAGCCGGGAGTGTGATCGGATGCACGATAGAAAAGGCAGAAAGGAATCTACGATGATAGATGCACTCACTGCGAATGCTGTCATGGTGTTGAGGGTATTGGGATTGATTTGCGCGGGGATGAACGCAAGGATAAAGTTCGGCACCCTGGAAGCGGCACGGGAGGGATCGAAACGACCACATCAGTCCAAAGAAACGCAGACTAGAGAGGATGCGCGCGGTACGGACGAGGAGATGTAGAACGTTCCAAGGACTGCCAAAAGCGAGGGCGTCAGTAGAGGCAACGCGGGGAGTGCGGGGTGCACGAGACAGAGCACGTTCGTCTGAGGTTGAAAGCGAGTGCAACCTTAGCAAAAGGAGACGTAACGTACCCGAATTCCATCCTGGACCGAAGGGGAAGAGCCACGAGAAGACGGTCCTCATGATGGGCGACTGCGCAGCTTCAAGTTCCTCCTTGAGTGCGCTCAATTGCTGCACGGGGGCGCATGCTTGGATATCCGCATGCTGGAGGAACGTCCGGAGCCAGTTGAGGTGAAGGTTGAGATCGAACAGGGAAAACGGTGAGTCAATATGGACGTATTTGTGGTGCATTGGCGTTCGCACAGTGCGAATTCAGCCGCCTCGGAAAGGACACGCACCGAGACAACCAAGGGAGTCTTCGCTGTTTCCGACACAAGGGACGTTCCCACAGCGAGACTTGCGAGCGCGACGAGGAGGAGTGTCCGGCGGGTAGAATGTAGGCAGGGCATGGTTCAAGGAGCTGGTTGGAGACGGTGGTAAGGTGCAGTGCTGTGACGGTGTCAGGCGAAACGGTGATCGGCCTCTTCCTTGCCAGCTTGACGCCCGCGACCATGCAGAGAGAATTCGAAGCTGCAGCTGGTTTGGCAGACGTCTTGCTGACCACACCCGCCACTGGCGGCAATCCATTCTTTTTCACCTCCAACCACCATGACTGCCACGTATCCGACCCAGCAGGAGGCTGCCCTTGTCGCTGCCGCGGAAAAGCTCATGGTGGAGACCATGGCAAGATACGACCCGTCTCACGACGCGTACCACGGTCTGTGCCACTGTCCTGTCTGTCCCTCCGACACGGTCAAATTCACCCTACGTTCAACATCGCGCAGTTCAGCGCGTCAGGAAGACCGCGTTGCAGCTTGCGCGCACCGTGTCTGCCGGCCTGCCTCAAGAAAACCAGCCCGATTTCCTCACCATCGAACTCGCGGCCCTCCTGCACGACGTCCTCGACAAGAAATACGTGTCGGCGGAGCAGGCAGCCGATCCTTACGCGTTTTTCGTCCCCTTCTTTGAGACGGCCGCATCGGAAAGCGGTTTGGACCTCATCGAGGACGGTCGTGCTCGCATCATCGCGCGCATAATCGACAATGTCTCATGGACTACTGAGAAGAAGAGGCTTGCAGCTGGTCAGATCGAAGACTGGCACAGACAATGTGTCGAGCTCCACTGCGTGCAAGATGCTGATCGTCTGGATGCGATTGGCGCATTTGGTAAGTAATTTTCGTAGACCACCCGCACAACGGAAGGTTGATGCGTTCGTCAACGGCAGGAATTCTGCGGTGTGCGGCCTTCAGTGCGGCGACAAATCGGTGAGTCTCAACCATCGTTGCGCTGGCGCTCTCCGTGTCCCTCATCGAGTCACGTCACAGAACATTACACGCTCCTAAGGAGGATTCAACTTACGATGCAACCGCCATCGCGCATTTCTACGACAAGCTGCTGCATATCCGCGAACGGCTGAAGACTGCGCCGGGAAAGCAGCTCGCTGAAAAGAGACATCAGCTCGTAAGTTCACCGTTCGCCACCGGTGCCATCGTGTTTGTGTTCACGATTTACTGGAAGATGTTGGATTTCCTGCATGCGGTTGATGAAGAATATGATGTGCAAGCCTGAACGTTTAGACTCCGGAGACAAGACAAGCGTGATAGAAGAATTGTATAAATCCCTGTCTCCATTTCAAGGTTCGAGGAAATATAATGCTTTTGGGACTATTACTTTCCTCCATCACAGTGGAACCTCTGTTGCAGTGGCCGGGCGCAAGTTAAGACGGGTGGGTACGGGACATGCTTTAACAGGAAGACGGGAAGACTCGATCGATTGTCCAAGGCGAACCCAGGAGCCACTCTTGAGCAGTGTTAACACCCAAAACATTGAACTGGAGGCGGTTGGGACCTGTCATTTGGCGAGCCGGGGATAAACCGAGGCAAATGTATTCAAGATGCTGGGAGACAAATCGTAGCGTTCTATGTAGCCATCGTGTCGAGATACAGGGCAAAATACAAATGATCCTCATGGGTATATGGGTATCAACTTGTCCCGGATATGCAGGTCATGACGTTCGTGGAGTGGGAAGAGCTGAGTCCACAAAAGAACAGATGATGATGGACGTATCGTCAATATGCAAGCTAGGGCACGCAGTCCGATCAGCCAGAAGATCCTGGTCCATGACCATCTGCAATATCCGTGTGTTGGTGCCCCCGATGAGGTTCCCCAGGACGTCCAGCGCCTTGTTCCTGAGGGTGCCGCTCCATCGGGGCTCGACATGATATCCGAGGAGTCCCTCGACAGTATCGTCTATTTCGTCCTGTAACAGCACCGCGACGGCGCTGGAAGGCTCTATGGTATCCGCTGGCCTACTGAGAGGATTGAAATAATACCGGGATTTGTTGAGGAGCTTGTCGACGCCGTCTGTGAAGAGCATGAGGACCGGGCTCTGGCCCCAGACCGCATCGAGGTCGACAAACCGCACGAACGGGTCAGCCGTGACATACGGTGGAGACCGTATGCGTTCCACGATGCTGCTCCTCAACGTCTGAGTGCCGAAGTCGGTGGACAGGAAGCGGAATAAATGACTAGAATATGCCGCCGGTAACTTGAAGGCAAAATCCCCAATGGCTATAGGCGGAATCCTCTTTACTAAAGACCCAACGCCAACGAGAAGCCGTCGCACTCACCTCGAGTGACTGCGAGCGAACCCAGCACACGACCATGCTGTATTACAGCCTCGCCAGGGTGGCCCCCAAAGGCACTGTCGCACTCCGGTGAGTGTCGAGAGCATAGCTCATGAGCTAATCGCTTGCCGTCAATATCCGCTGTGGACAACGCTACCAGTAGGTTCAGCTTTCCAACACGACGGAGATAAGAGATGTGGCGCACTGACCGACCGTCGAGTCCCCCACGTTAATCGTCCACATGAACCTATGCCGTAGATTCACGACCGCAGCAGCTATGGTTGTACCGGCACAGGCCCGCTGCAAGGCATCTGAGTACTCCCAGACGATGCGGCGGGCTTGCTTCGCAGATATATCACTGGGCCCGGGGCAGATGGTCTCCACCACATGGCCCAGCTCACGATCGAAGTCCGTTATACATCGGCCAAGCTCTGACGAGATGAAGTCCGCCTTCTCGAAGAGGTTCTTCCTATCCAGCCGGCCTTGGAGGTCAGTGTCTATGACGTGTTCAAGCGTGGCCCGAATGCGACCGGGCAGGTGGGATGCGGTGTATCTGGCGGTGGCGGCTCCACCATGGCCTACCGCATACAGGCCACAGTCAGCAAGCCGAATGGGTATGTAGGGTTGCGGGCAACTCACCGTCGCAAACCGCTAGGAACAACCACTCCTGCCCGCATATGTTCAACTGGTGCATTACCAGACGATCCTGATTACTTCTCCGACGAAGCGGCTGGAAAGTAACGGTGTGGACTTCTGCCCCGAGGCCAGTGTCGACTGTCTTCGCCGAGTAGAACTGCGCTAGTCTCCTTCGGAGTTCCTTGAAGGTGGGCATGAGAGGTGGGGGTACGCGAGAGAGTTGCAGAGACAGTCCATCTCTGGTCGCCACAAAATATGGAGGTCGAGGAAACGATGGCACACCGCTGTTAGAACGTTAACGTTCACCGCCGAGCGTTACAGCGATGGCGAAGTTCGCAGGTACTCCTGGGCGCTAGTCAGCATCCACTCTAAACGCTGATTCTTCCTTGCTCTGCCATCTGCCTCGGACAGCATCTGGACACCGCCTCATAACAGCACGACTTCCTGCGCATCGGCTGGAATAGAAATGTCTGAAGCAAAAAGGAAGAGTGACGGAAGAGATAAGGCCAGGCGGAGGTTCAGAACTGTGAGTGATCAGTCTTCTGTACGGTGGCATCTTGTCGTTCTCACATACCTCGCCAATATGTAGGACGGGACTCCAATTTGGGGTCAGAGGAACATCGATGGGCCAGGAGTCTGGGTGACATGTGTCAAAGGCAAGGAAAAGCAGACAGTCGGCGAGCTGTACGATGTCTTCGAGGCGGTGAGTCGGGGGACGCAAACCGTTGGGGCCCTGCGTCGCTAATTCTTGTGGTGGGGTTTTAGCTAGCCAATCAGCTATGGCCCATGGAATCTGTCACAGCGTGTGATGCACCACAAGGCTCCGATGGCGACGACGACGAAGGGGCCGATGATATTGAGAAGCAGATCGCCAAGGAGGTTGCGTCCATGAAGCGACCCAGGAAAGAAACAAGGTTCGGTATGTCCCCTCACCGGCGGACCTGCGGCGCGGCTGACTCTCTGCACAGCTAACTGCCAGACGAATACACCGTGTGGTAGGCAGCGGTCATCATCGCGCGACGTTTGATTCTCATACCGCTGGACTAGTTGTCTTCATCTCGTGCAAACCACCGATCGATCCCGTTAAGCTCGTAGTAACGCACGTACAAAATATTGCGGATACTGGAGTCACTCACACACGGTAAGCCCTCACCTAACTGTCTGGAGAAGTCCAGCCTTATATTCTCCTAGGTTTTCGCAACGTCTCACTCCGGTAGCGGGAAGTTGCGTTGCGAACATCCCAGAGATCCAGTCTATGTGCACGCGTATCGTCAGGACCGCTTTCTCCGAACAGCCGGAGAAGAAGTTCAAGGTGAATTGTCCTTGATTATTGCATGCATCTGGCTTTAACAGTGTTGCAGTACAAGATCGAGTTGCGAATGCGTAACCACAACACGCTGACTCGGGACAAGCTAATACCAGAACTCGCGAAATGCGTACCGGAAGGCCACATCGTGTCCTTGAATGATCCGGAGCTTTTTATTCTCGTCGAAATATTCAAGGTATGCACGCTTCCTCTTGCAACCAGACCAATCGCCTCAAGTATCCTATCCAGAGTGTGTGCGGCATCAGTGTAGTAAAAGACTACTACAATCTACAGAAGTTCAACGTTGTGGAAATCGCAAACGCGAAAAATCTGAAGGATGGGAATGCTGCGGGTCGCATTTCGGGGAAGGAAAAGGGGGATGCGGGCCCCTCCATCGTGCCCACAAGCACCGAAACGGAGGCGGATGTTTAAGAATAAAGAATGTGGGTGTATGACCTAGACAGAATATCCATGTGTAGCCTATCGCATATCTCGATGCCTAGTGGGTGGGCTCGTTCGTGGGCGCTTCCCTTGACAAGCCTGAATGTCGACTTGTTAATTTGAGCTCTGTACTTGGTCGGAATCCTCCAACTGCGTTCACCTCCTCTCTTCTTGAACCATCAGATTCCCCGCCGACTATCGTACAGAGTGTATCGTCACGGCCCGACACTCTGATCCGGCGCGAGACATCCGCCGGCTTGCCCATCCCGCTCGCTACCACAGCTCCGCTCCGAACTACATACCGCCAATCTCATTCCCCCACCCAACCTCATCTGCTGTGCTCTTTGACGTTCCACGAACATGGGTGACCTCGTCGATTCGATGCTCGATCTCATGCGGCGTCTGCCGCCAACGCACGTCGAGGAGAACGTCGCCTCGCTAGTGGCGATGTGCCCCGACTACGCAGACGACCTCTTGGGCAGTGTCGACCAGCCGCTGAAGGTGTTGACGGATCGCGCGACAGGGAAGGAGTACCTTGCATGCGACTACAACAGAGATGGGGACAGCTATCGGTGCGTAGCCATTCGACCGTAGAAGTAGTAACAGGCGGTGCACTTTACCGCACGCCGTCGGTGAAAGACGCGGACAACGGGAAGGACGCCTATGCTCACTCCCGTAACCATCGTACAGGTCGCCGTGGTCAAATGAGTACGACCCGCCCTTGGAAGACGGCACTGTCCCGTCTCCGAAGCTGCGCAAGCTGGAGATCACGGCGAACGAGGCGTTCGACACCTACCGCGAGATGTGAGTCGTATTCACCCTCTCTGAGACCAGATTTTTGCGCATATGCTGTGAGCAGACATTGATTTTGTGCGTATAGGTACTACGAGGGCGGTGTGTCATCCGTCTTCCTTTGGGACCTGGATGACGGCGGATTCGCCGGCGTGGTCTTGCTCAAGAAGAGTATGTACCTCTTGCATTGCCGTCGCCCCGGCTAATCTTGGGCTACTCGACGCTCGCTACCACAGTACTGAGCCCACAATCTCCTGGGGAGCCCTCCGGTTCTTGGGACTCTATCCACGTCTTCGAAGCAGCAGAACGCGGCCGGCAAGCACACTACAAGCTCACTTCCACGATCATGCTGCAGATGGTCGACCGATCAGCATCGACCAGGGGCAGCAAGGAGGAGTCGGCGGTGGCCAAGGGCGGCCGGCTCGTCTCCGAGAAGGCTGAGCCAGACAATGCGAAGCGGGACGGGGAGGTGTCGCTGAGCGGGAGCATGACACGCCAGTCGGAGCAGGACTACCCACTGCAGGACCAGGCGTCGCATATCACGAACACCGGCAAGATGATTGAGGAGATGGAGATCAAGATGCGCAATCTGCTGCAGGAGGTGCGTCCCTTCCCGCTGCCGCCTCTCTCCCCCAGCTCTCCACGCTCGTTTGCGATTGCGCACGTCATGTATCTGACAGCTATGCTCCGCATGTGTAGGTCTACTTTGGAAAGACTCGGGACGTTGTCTTCGACCTTCGGTCTCTCGACGACCTCGAGAAGGCAAGGAGGCAGCGAGAGTTGCAGAAGGAGCTTGTGGGCTTTATCAAGCGGTGATATACCAGTGCTTGGGGATGGACTCTAGAAGAAATCAATAGGAACTGTGCGAACCCAAGCATTATTAGGACGGCTAGCAGATTCTAGAGTGTGACGTGTTGCTGCCTCGATGTGGACATGTCACGGTCACATGACGCGTGCAGAGAGTTCGCGCGCGCGACGCCACTTAGTCACGTCGCGTCCACAGTCTTGGTGGCCGGCAGCTTCCCATTGTTCTCTCTCTTGTGGCAACCGACCACACACCATACGACATATTCTCCTCTGAGCTTCACAGAATACCCAAATTCACCGAGCGAATATCCCGCCACCAAGCTCCAGCCTCGTCATGACACTGTACCTCGATTCCCTTCAGCCACTCCTCCCAGATGACATTCGAAAGCAGCTCGACCACGGCCTCCTCCCAGAAATCAAGACCATTGTCGAGACCCTTTTACGTCTCGCAGTTGGTGCGGAAGCACCGAAGGTTGGGGCATTACCAGACTGGGCCGAGCTCCAGCCTCGTGCCTCCAAGATCGTAGACGACCTGAAACGTAGCGAATACACCCGCCCTGGCCAGAAACGTCCCAGAGACGACGATTCTACCATGTCGTCTAAACGTGCGAGGACGGACGATGCTCCCCCGCCCGCTGCGGATGACGACGACAGCCGTGTGTACTCCCTCCATGGCATCTCCGTATCGACGCCCATCCGCAAGAAAGTCAACATTGACATCCATCGCTCTTCTATCCGCCTCACGAACCCCGCGTCCCACAAGGAAGAATACCCTCCCATCCCCCTCTCCACCCTCCGGCGCGCCTTCCTGCTCCCCACGCGTGGGAAGTCCAAACCACACTGGTCCGTCGTCCTCCTCTCCTCCGACGTCCCCACCCCTCTGCCCAAGGGCGCGGCGGCGGCGAAGGACAAGGACACGACATCCCCCCAGCTCGTGTTCGGGCTCGATGCGACGCTGACGGCCGTCCTGACGACGTCCACCGCCGACTCGATCGCGACACACCCCAAGGGCCAGCCCTCGCTCCCCGCGCTCCGCACCTTCCTTTCGCACCTCCCCGTCCCCACGCACGAGCCTTCGACCGCCGTCTTCCGCAGCGCCGCCGGGAGCCAGGAGGGCAGCGGGGTCGCGGGCGTCGAGGCGTATCGCGGCGCGAAGGAGGGCACGCTGTGGTTCCTCGACGACGGCGTCCTGTGGGACGGCAAGCCGTGCGAGTTCTTTGCGCTCCAGCACCTCGCGCCCGCGTCGAAGGGCCAGGGCGGGGACCAGGTCTTCGACGGCGTGCGCACGCTCACCGCCACCGGCCGGACGTGCTCTGTAATCCTCCGGCGCATAGGCAGCGGTGGCTCGCCCGCGAACGGGCAGGCAACTGCGGTTGATGGCAAGGCTAAGGGAAAGAAGGCGGATGCGATGGACGAGGACGCGGACGAAGTGAGCGGTGATGAGAAGGACGAAGCGGTCGACGTCGATTTTGGCATGGTCGACGGGCGGGAGCAGGAGCCTATCGGACGGTGGATCAAGGCGCGGCGGAATCGCTTCGGGCGCGTGACAGACCCCTCGGCGACGGCGGACGGAGATGCCGCGGGCCCTTCGTCAGACGCGAAGGGCAAGGGCAAGGCCGTCGCGCGCGAGGCTGATCCCCGGAACGAGGACACGGATGACGAGGAGGACGATGACTTCGAGGTCACCGGCACGGACGTGTCGGATGAGGACAGCGGTACCGAGTCGGAGTCGGATGCGAGCGAAGACGAAGGCGAGGGCGACGAGGCAAACGCAAGCGACGAGGCTACCGGGGACGAGATGGATGCTGAAGAGGAGGAACTAGACCCGAAACACCACCCGCTCCTGCGCCCCGGCGCGATGCCACGCATGTCGCGCGCGGCCGTCGAAGCGGTCGTTGGCATGGTCGAACAGGACATGATGGGTGGCGGGCGACGTGGGGGAGGGGCCGCGGGGGACAGCGATGAGGATGAGGACGAGGAGGATGAGCTTGACGATTGAATCAGTCCTGTACGTCTACTACATGGTACGCGCAATAGATGAGGTTATGATGCAATTCTTCCTCCAACTTGTCAAGAAAGATTACCTTACAGCTGATCCCGAAATGGATGAGACGGCCGATTTTCTTCACACCTCTGGCACCTATCGAACCTTCCGCGCCCACCCAAGGTGATCCCAAACACTGCGATATTCCTAAATTTGAGGAGTCCCCCCTCAGCGCGAGGCTGGCGCGAGCTCCGCGCGAGTGATGTTAACTTGTTTAGCAAGGTCACGGCGCGCACTCGCACACCGCGGCCCGTCACCACATGGATAATGAGGCGCCGCGTACAGTAAACTGCAATGGCGAGTAGACTCGAGTAGAGCTGAAAGGCTGCGCGGTGCAATTATCGCATTTCGGTACAGTGAGTATCCGGTACGTACCGAGAGCATTGCACCACGGTAACGTTCAGTCGCGGTGGTACGATGAGGCGCCCCTGCTCGCGCGACTCCTCGCACTTGTCTGATGGTTTGACTGGAACTCTTGAACACCTCGCGCTTGTGTCAGGGTAAGTTTAGCTATACCGACCTGAACAGTTCTTCAATTGTAGGTCGCTCCACTTGTCTTCGTTGGAGAGGACGGGCGTCTAGTTCGGAAGATAAGTAGGTGGATTCAGAAGGATCGGTCGGGAAGATAATTATGGCCGGATGATCGGTTTTGACAGGCCGGATGATCGGTTTTGACAGGCCGGATGATCGGTTTTGACAGGCCAAAACATTGGACTCCTCATCCATGATTATGCGCATTAAGTAATGTTGCGAACCGGCCGGGGAGCAGACATGTCGACACCCAAACAGGGTTCTTGCCTGGATCTTGCTGTCTCCGCGGTGGCGAGTCAGTGGCGTTAACTGCTTAGCTCTGCTTAGCCATATAGACATCCAGCGTGCCTGACAGTTTCCCCACCCCGCGCAGGCGGCGTGACGCAATGGGACCAACCAGCTTGCACAATTTAGTGACCGTTCGCATCGGCTATGCGGGTGGTTAAAGTCTTCCACTCAAAGAAAGGATAGTCTTGCTGAAAACTTCGCACTCGGCGAGTGGTTAGTTATGGGCCCGCTGATCACCTACGCATTGCTTGCATTCATCCGATTCGGAGATCACATAGGTCGAGATATCACATGCGAGCGACGGTACTCGTAATCCATGAAAAGAGTGACCAACGGCGTGGAGGTCCAGCCAAGTATTACAGCTGTGGCGACGACAGCTTTTTACAGACCAGTATAGGTACAACGATAGCGACAGAGACAGGAATAATACTAAATGATCAGGAGAAAAAGTCCCGAACAAAATATTATGATGTGGGCAATCGCACCGTCCAGGGCGTTGCGTGGTAAGGGGGATCTATGGGTAGAATACACAATCCGGGCATTATGGGAGAGGATGGGACAAGGATCGAAAAGATGGAGGATGAGCCAATGCAATGATAGGGGACAAACAACAGCTGTGGTAACCCGGAGTGGTAACAAGAGCCGCGGTTGGTGGGTGAGAGAGAGGAGTCGTAGAAAGCGTGGACCAAAGCCGTGAACGAACGTGATGGTACATAGTCGATAGCCCATGCATGTGTGCAACGACTATACGTAGACGTGAGACAGGAAAATAAGGTTATTATGGGAGAGAGCATGTGCGTGACAACCGGATCTTTAGACGAGAGCGGCGGACTTGAGGTACCCGCGGAATATTGAATCGCGGACGTCGGTGATGATGCTCTGCATCGCTTTCGTATCCTGGAAGGCATGTGAGCTAGTCGTAAAACATGGGGTGGCGATAGAGGGCGCACCACAACGCTGGTAAGATGAGAGAACAGTACACGGTTGCTCTCGTTATTCCGGCGGTGGACCTGAGCGAAGTGGGCTTTGAAGTAGGCGACAACCGCATCATACTCGTTCGCTCGATCGCCATAGGATGTGATGCTATAGACCGTTTAGCTTTGACATGGCAATTGTTGGCGCATATACTCACAACTTGTTGACCTTGACGCCAGTCGCCAGCTTCGCTCTCAGAATATCAGTCTTGTCTGTAGAAGACACCGTCATTGAAGTTCAGATGTCATGGGGGAAGAGATGCGCACTCAAGAACAGGACTAGATGCGCTCGTTTGAGCAACTGGTTCGAGCAGATCTGCTTGAACAACTGAAGCGAATCGTCCACCCGGTTCATTTTCGGGTCCTCGTCTAGGTACTGCACACAAACGCCGCATATTGTCAGTTCATTCCTGGGTAAATGAGTAGAAGCCGACTCACCTGATCGAAGGCGCTGACAGGAGCCAAGAATATGATAGCATTGCTGAACAATAGCTGTCAGAATATGGGGTCCTCGGTGGCAATAAGGGCCACGTACGCATCGTCAAAGTAAGGAATCCAGGAATGCCGCTGACCGCGGGCGCCGCCAACGTCGAACAGATGCCACCGGACGGTGCGGCCATGCACAGACATATCAAAGACGTGCTCAGCAACGCCCATCGTCTGAATGCGTGCGTGCAGGATATCGTCTGCGATCACATGGTGAGATCTCACCTCAGATTACGGCGGGGAAGCGGCGTACCGGTGGTGGGAATGTAACCGGCATTCGAGACTCGTGCGAGATTGTCCAAGAAACTATCACGGAACAATCAGCAACAGCTTGATATGTCGCCTACAGCATCAAGATCGTAAAGGACTCACTAATCCGCCCATTCTTCCAGCTTGAGACGTCTGCGATCACGAAGACGCTTCACCGCAGGCATCTCCCATAGCTCCCTGATGTCCGCCTCACACGAGTTGAGGATTGAGGCGACTTCGAGGATGAGTTTGTCCTCCTCCGAGTCGGATTGCCGCGCCTGGAGCTCCACTTCGTTGCCTCTCTGGTTGTCAATGGAACCGCGGGCGCCAGTGAAGCTGAAACGGCCGCTGCTCGTGGCTCGCTCTCGCCCCTTGCCGAATGGAAGACTGAGGCTGCGCGACTGCCACCCGGTACGAACGAAGACGCTGCCCTTGCCAGATCCAGAGACATTGATGCCGCCCGAAAGACGATCTGCCAGCTGGGCTTCGGCAGCGAGGAGAGGAGATAAACGAGTGCGGAGGAGGGCGACCTGTTTGTCGAGACTCGACTGCGAAGAGGGGGACAAAGACGCGTCGTCCCTAGTGGAAGGCAAGCCAGTCGGCGCGGCCGGCACACCGAAAGATGCCTCAGAGAAGTCGTCGTCGTCGTCCCCTTCCGGTGTCGTTTCGAGTGCCTCGATTATGCGGCGGACCGGGCGGGCGATGTTAAAGTAAATGACGGACCTCCAGGAAAGCTGCTCGGCTTCCAGTGCGCCGGGGTCGTAAAGCAGCTGAAACTGCTTCTGGAGGGTGGACTTGCCTGACTCGGCCTGACCGAGCAGCAGCAGCTAGAACATATCAGGTTAGAAACCGTTCTAACTGCACATATATGCCTACAGGACAACCCATGTACGCCGCCTTTCAGCCCTTCTGGGTAGCGCACGGATAAAATGCATAACTCAAGCAGAGCTACACATGTCGCGAAGTGGAGGGGGAAACCAGAAGGGGGGGGGGCGAAACTCACCCGGATGTCCTGCTTGCTCTTCCGCATTCGCTCCCTGTCTGCCTTGATCTCCTCATCGATGCTATCGCTGACGCGCTTGGCGTCGGCTTCCCTATGCAGCCTGTCTACGCGCTCATGCTCGGTTTCGGTGGTCGGGGGCCTGAGAAAGGCGGTAAAGGGGTCGGCATCAGTGCTGGTAGAGTGGACGGATGGCGGCCTCGGAGTGGTGATCATCGCGGGGGGTGGTGGTGGGGGACGGGCGGGTGGTGGGTCGCGGGGGCCCTGTGAAGTAGACGTCGTCGTGCGGGACGGAGGGAAAGGGAGGGACGGGAAGCAGCGAAGACGGATTTATAGAGTTCATCGGTCGGACGCGCCCTAAGGCAGTACTCCAACAGACTCCAACGCCCACAGCCACCTGCCGGGCTAACCTCCGTCCCGCCGACCGCGCGGCCGCCCGATCCCGGCGTAGCTCACTAGTACTGTCCTCCTCGGACGTCATCAGCCTCATCCACCGCCCCCTCTTTTGCTCCGCGCTACTCCTCGGCCTGTCTGCGCTGTGTTTTTGACGACTTGGGAACAAGAAGTAGGATCGCCATGGTGCGCACACCTCCTTCCCGTGCAACCCCGTGATCGGTCGCATCATCCTGATGTTCTTCAGTCAGTCACGCTGCACACCACCCACGGCGACATCAAAGTATTCATCTTCCACCACACCTAATGTTCGACCCTGACGCCGCTTCCCACCTTGTTCAGGTAGAGATATTCTGCGAAGCAGTCCCAAAAACAGCAGAGGTGCCCCACCATTCCAGTATCTCCCACCACTCCCATTTTCTGACATTAGCTCCCCCTCATCATGCATATCCATCACTCACAAGAACTTCCTCGCCCTCTGCGCATCGGGCTACTATGATAACACCCTCTGGCATCGCAATATCAAAGGCTTCATGATACAAACCGGCGACCCAAGTGGTTCTGGGAAAGGCGGCCAAAGCATATGGGGCAAACCTTTCCCTGATGAGGTTCGCTCCACTCTCAAGGTACGTGTGTTTCTCCGATATGCTCGCCACAGATCACCAATGTCGTCGCATCCGTCTTTTCTTCAAGTTCAACAACCGCGGCATCCTAGCCATGGCGAACTCAGGCCCAGACACGAACAAATCCCAGTTCTTCATCACCTACGCTAAGCAGCTGCACCTTGACGGCAAGTACACGATTTTCGGAAAGGTATGCTCTAGCACGAACACATGCACCCCTTCGTTCTGAAGTTGACTGATTTTATGCGTCTCCCGCATCGGCGCAAAATAGGTCATTGACGGCGCGGACTCGACGCTGGAGGCGATGGAGCGAGCGCCCGTGAACGCGAAAAACAGGCCATTGAATGAGATCCGGACGACCCACGTATGTCCTAGTAAAATCCTGATATTCCCGAACAGAACCCATAATCCTGGCCGCTGTTGCGTGCATCCCATGCGTCGATCCCCATGTGCTCTCTAGCAGGGTCATCGCACTCTCGCACACACAGTCTGAGCCATCGTTTCGATGAGAAGGCTGATTTTGATCTTACACGGTCATGAACATGATTCGCTGACCAGTTCCGTATGTTTTCATGCATTGCAGGTGACGATACACGCAAATCCCATCGCAGACGCGGAGCTCGCCGGGCGATGAACACAATCATACGACCGTTACCCGATATCTTATGTTTATCTGCGGGTGCACCGTTTAATGGCGTCCGTCAGGGAGCTCTACGCCGCCGCCCTGCAAGCTTCCGCAAGCCGGACCAGTCCCGGCCTGGGAGGATCGGAGACACGGAAGCAGGAAGGTTCGTTCTCAGCAGTCATGTTGTCCACATCCTCCGCATCGCCTGTCCCTCGTTTCATCGTCGGCCTGACCTCCCGCGCGAAGAATCCCGTTGTATTTGTACACATACATGTAACTGTCCCACCCTCGAATGTCTGTGCTGTCTTCTTCCACCCTGGCATGAACCGCTTCCGCGCGAACAATGGGGCATTTCCCGGAGCGGTGCGCGTGTCCTGCAATCGTTGCCTAACTCGTCTCTCGGTCGTCCGCACTTGGGCCCCCCGCTTCACCCACCATTCCCCACGCCTGTCGCTTATCCTGGTCTGCGGTCTGCGAACGAGGGGCCCGGAGCACCGACCGGAGCAACACCATGCCAGCGTCCATGCAAAGAAGCTCCAGATGCTGTGGCCGGGGACACGAATTCCGTTCCGCCGTGGACATCGTGAATCACAGCGAATCATCCTGCGTGGATGCAATCACCGCCCGTGTGGTTCTGCAGCCTTCTGCGCCCTGGCTTCCTCGTCGTCTCCGGATTGCCAAGAAGCGGAGTCCGGCATGGTCATATGGACGACCTACGGTGCAGCGACAAGGCTCCTAGCAAGCGTTGCACAGTGCTGTCGCACTGGTCGCCGATCGCTGGTCATTGGTCCGAGAGAGTTCCCTTCGTGAGCTGTGCACGGTGGCGGGCATGGAACCTGGTCTAAAGCCTCTGAGGTTTCCCTCCGAGAGAAGTCCAAGAAGAGTAAGTTTCGGTGCAGAAGCAGATGTGCGAGCCATCTGTCGGGATGCCGTCAGTCGCAGCATATGGCCTCTACATGCATCCGCCGCCGCCGCCATTCGCTTACAGAAAGCATGTAAACACTGGGCGCTCCAACGTTACGCACGTAGATGAGGACGCAAGCACCGTGTTTACCAAAAGGCATGCGTCCCTCCTTCGCTTCCTCGGACGTGGCGGTATCATCGGTGGATATGGCATGCGCACCTCCGCAATATCTGAGGCTCCTCAGAGCAAACTTGGCAGTGCTTCCAATTTCGGACGTCCCGTAACTCCTTCACATAGACTGCCGAGAGCCGAGGTGCATCGTATCGTCCTCGCCAAGTCCTCGCCATGTAATTCCGGCTCCGATCCGATATGGAGCTCGTGCATTCCAGCTTCGCGCGTCCTCTGTCTGATACCCCAAAGTTGGGAACAGTGTGGCGGAATTAAACAAAGCCACACTTACTTAAGCTTCACTATCACGACCACCGGTCGATGAAACGCAGCGCTACTGTAGGGACTCCACTGCGACAAGCTGCGCCCCCATCCAGCCCAGCCTCGGGAAGATTTACATGCTGCAGATCTGAGCGTCTTGGACTCGTCTCGTGGCAGAAGCAGCGCAACCCCGCTGAGGATCTGTCCATTCCCGCTGACTGCAAAAACATTTGGCCCGCACGAGCGGGCGTGCCATGATTGGCCACCTTCCCCGAAATAGTAGGCATAGGGGCTCAATATTCGGGCACACACTACTTAGTCTCCGTTGCTGACCTTTATCCGGATGAAACGATGATAGTCGATCGTTTCTGATAAAGGCACACACTGACGTCCAGGTCAAGGCGCGGGTCGTTATTTTGGCTTTACAATTTTATCAACTCAAACCCCTCCCGGACATGGACGAGGGAGTTGAACGTGCGGTTGAACAGAGAACAGATTGCATAGAATCGACTACGCTACAGAAAATAGCTCAGGTACACTGAAACGGTCCACGGAACACCCAGAAACCTAGCGCTTAGTACACATCCCTTCGCGACAAACGGCGAGGTCCTGCGACAAGGCCCTCGCCTCGGCCTACCATTTCAGGCGGTGGCCAAACATGCCACGCCCGCTCGCGCGGGCCAGGTCGATCTAAGTATGTTGTTGCAGTTAGCTGTCAATTTCAGCCGCCACGACAGAGCGAATATGTCGTTTAGCTTTGGAGCGATTCGCCCAGCGAGACAGAGTTGAGCGATGACGGTGTTAGGTGACTGAGATTGGCGACGTGAGGGCCGAGCCAGTTCGCCACCGCTTGGTGCAACGACAAAAATCAACTGGGACGTACGTCGCTCCAGAATTGTCGTCTTGGTTGGCGGCGGGGTCGCGAGGGGTGGGTCACTGGTGACTGAGCCGCCTTGGTGCGCAGAGGATCGGCGTCAACATGCGCGACGTTGCAGCGCGTCTGGGAGAAATTGGAGGCGGGCGACCGTACGTGGCGTCCCTGCGAGGTACCGGCGCGACGTAATGAACCTTGTGCCACAACTGCCATGGCGACGTTCTGCGTGATCGAATGACTTTGCGGGGCCTCGTGCGGATCGTGGAAGGGAAGCATCGTGTGACGTACTTAGATAGAACATACCATTACCCTAAACGACGACAGAGGGATGAAACGATAGCGTCAGTGACAGTGTGGGACGAACTCAGATACAGGTCGTACATTGAATTACCCTCTGGGGCACTGGCATCTGTATGGCGATTAGCTTCGTCTTCGCTCAGGTGCCAGGGGCTTTCGGGCGGAGGCGAACTCCACTTGGAGCTCTTCCCGCAGAAGGCGTCGGCGCGCCTATATGCGTTGCCACAGGGAAAGCGCCTTCAAATTCGGGGTCTCTCAATGTCCAGATCTTCACTGCGGTGCAGAGAATCTTCCGAGGTACCTGCCTCAGACTGTCCGTGAGGATGAGGCCCAATACGATCTGCGCGCAAGCGCGAAAGGTCAGTTCCGCGTCCTTGCACAAGGACACTCCAAGGAGAAGAAAGACTCACGCAGGGAGGTCAACGATCCTTTGAGTCGATGGGTCAAGCGGTATGGACGACTCGATGCCAGAGCCAATGGTGATCGGCATGCATAGGCGGAGGGCATTTGCAGACCCGGAGAATTCGACACGCAGGAATAGCGTGTACTGTAGGACAAGTCGCGAAAAGAGTGAACGACGAACGTGTGATAGAGCTCTGCGCGGACAACGCACCTTGACCTTGACCTCCTCCGTGACGAACGTAGGCGTGTACCGCAGGTTCATGCTTGAGCTGAACGTTGCCTCCTGCCGTCATCGCCCGCGGTCCCCGCGTTCCTCCTCCGGTATCCAGATATGCTCGCCGATCTCGACCTTGACCGGGGGTATTGGTGCGCGAGCCTTGGAGATGATGTCGACGACGTGCTCTTCAGGATTTGAGGGCTGATATGGCGTTTCCATTTCGATGAAGCGACGCATCTCGAAGTCGATCTCGGACGCAGAACGCGGGATCTGCAGGAACAGGCTCTTGTCTGGACCCGCATTGTCCTTCCGTCTGGTCGGAGCGGAGAGGGTGGTAATGACGATGGTGTAGGGGATGTCGGTGAAGAGTGGAAACGTGTCAACGTGCGGTATGAGAAACTGCAAGGTGAACACGCTCGTGCGTCAGAGATACGGGCGAGGATCAAACGGCCAAAGAAAACATCCACACCTCCATCCTAACATGTGAGTATTCTCCCCAAGGGTACTTCCGAACTTTATCCTCGATCTTCAGCCTGTCCCATGCATTCGGCCAGCCGAGCTTAAGCTGCGCTCGTGTCCCATTGCAGACCGGGTCGTTTGGGACGACGACGACGGGGAATTTGGTCCTGCTGTTGACCGCGAAAGTAGCGGACCCGACGCCAACGACCTCGACGGCATACCGCACATGCGCGTTGTTCATATAGCTCTCGAACCCGAAGGACGGCGGTGCGTCTTCGGGAAGCTTGAGTTCAAAAGGGATATTCATAACGTCTCCAGATGCAGCGCGCTCGCGTACCCACAAGGTGACGGTTTCCCGGAGGAACTCGTTCGCGATCACCTGGAACTGGTCCGACCCGGCCGCCATCCGATTCTTCCTGCGTACGTGTTCATCAAGTGGGGTGACGTACAGGAGATACGTTGCCGCGCGCCGGGGGAGCAAAGAAGGCATTCCGGGAACTTTAGCGACGCCAAAAATATGAGATGAAGTGGAAAGCTTACGTTAAGATTGTCCCTTGCAGCTCGGCGTATATGTGCTCCATGTCGTCCTCCCGGAGGCGGTTGACATCGAGCTCGAGCTCCCCGCAGACCGTCCACCCAGAGACGTAGAGTGCAGGCTGGATATAAACGGTGAATGCGGGCTTCTTCAGGGCTTGCGAGTACGTCGAGAGGGAGTTCACGGACATTTCGTCCCAATCCAGCAGATATGACCTAAACCGAAACCACACGAGAGGCAGTTGGCCAGTGATGGGACTAGGACCAAGACGACAGATGACCCAAAGCCCAAGCGATTGCGGAGGATAATAGGCCTAGGGAGGTGGGAACGAGGATGAGTGGGACTCAACTTGAGGGATCCTACTTATCAGAAAAGAAAATAGTCTTTGTGAGAAGCAAGCCGTCTGTCGCCGAGCCTCCGTCAGTATTACAGTCCGCAATGGACATTACCCGCTCCCGTCGGTCGGTCGGCCGCAGGCGGTTCGCAAGCATGAGGACTGTGCCGGCGACGGGAACTAGGGGAAAACTGAGCAGCTTGTATACCGAAAGCGTGCTGAATTCGACTGAAAACGCGAAGATGACACATTTTTATCCCCCGTTACAGCACACTGCCAGCACAAGAGGTGGAAGGGAGCAGGGACTGGCGAGCAGGTGAATGCTGGGCTGACGACGTCGTTATTAATATTACTTCAAGTGCCAGCGCGGGCCGCAAATTGCACGGGGATCTCGAGATCCGGCATTCCGGAATCCCAGTTAGCCGACATGGAACAGCTGTCTCTCCATCATCCCCAGAAGGCGCATCAATTTCAAGTCCTTGTCGATTAGTGGTTAGATCATCACGTTGTGGAAACGCAAAGCCGTGAAGACGGAGGCTCGAATCCTCCCTGGGACAAACAGAAATTGGTGGATAGTGTTTTTTTTTCCTTTCCGCAATCCCTAACTTGCCAGCAGCCACTGGCAAAGAATGAACGGTTCGAGGTTGACGGACCTCAGGCAGTGTACTGTGTAGCGTTTGTTTTTTATGATTTACTAAAGTCCATTAACGACCACACGACGACGCGGCTATCCTGTCCCCCAGACACAAGCCAACGTGCCCTCTCCTCCTTCTCTGCCTTACTTATGTCGTCCTCGTCCTCCTCTTCGCCGCCTTCTGTATCCATGGCTGCCCCAGGCAAACGCGCCTCTGACTGAGACCGCGCGAACGCCACGGACTGGCAGTTCTTCTTGTGGTACACCAGCGAACCGAGAGACTTCAACGTCTTCGTAGAATACAACCGCACTCTGCGGACGACACAGATTGAGTGCCCTCACGGTCAAGCGAACGATGGTTGACCACGAACCTTCCGTCCCAACCGCCCACTGCGCACACCCGCCCGTCGTCTCGGATACTGACGGAGCCGTTCCCGGGGTGCGTCGTCCTGTGCATGGTGCACGCGGAGGCCAGCGACTCCGGCTTTTCAGCTTCCTGCAAGAGAGAAGAAGCTTCAGTACGCAATCCCCGAAACGGGCGAGCGTACTCGCACTCACAGCGAGGTTATACCGCCCCACGAGATGGTCGGCCGAGACGGACAACGCGAATGCGCCGTCTCTGGACACTGTCATAGCCATAACTGTTCCGCCGGCTGGTAAGCCCCTGCAGCACGCGGACACGTCCAGCGCGACGTGAACGTACCTGATTCTACATGGAGCCTGACGGACCACAGGACGTCCCATCCTCGGCCCTCGATGGACGTCTCCTTCCCGTCACTGTGCTCCCGCATCGTCACGCTCCCGTTCTCGTACCCACACAGCAGCCGCAGGCGAGTGCGGCCCGCGGCGTGGGGGTGCGGCGCCGTCGAGAGGTGCATGGACATGATGATTCCTGCAGCGAAGCGAGACGAAACGTCGTCGTAGACATAAAGTTCGGCATCAGCATCCATCAACGTCAGCAAGGGGTGGAGTGGCTGGTAGGGAAAGTAAAAGGACAAGCGAGACGCACCGACAGGGTTGCGCACATCGCGACCATCGAACGCTGCCTGTTCCTGGCCTGCTTTCCCGATAGCCGCATGGAGGCGCTGCTTTCCGGGCAGCGTCCACACGTCTGCCTACGTACGTCCGGGCAGGCGTAAGGGATCACGTCAAATGTTGTATCCATCTCGCACGACACGCACATGAGCAGATTCCACCAGGTTAGGGACCGCTATGAGCGCGCGCCGGTCCTCCGTGCGCGCATCTTCCGGGAGCGGGAGCAAGGAGAACCGACAGTAATTGAGCGCGTTCACGTCCATCGAGTAGCAGAGCTCCGGGGCCTGCAACCCCGGCAACGACGCGGAGCCCCCGAGGACGCGCGAGGGCTCCTTCACCACCTTCCACACGTGTAGCTTGTTATCTCGTCCATGCCTAGTGCACGCACGCGATGCTTGAGGATGAGGATGTAATTAGGAGGCGAGGGATGCAGGAACGGACGTGATGATCTGCTCTTCCCACTCCTGGAGCCCGAGCAAGCCGTCCGTATGCGCCTTCCACGTCGCGCTCGCGCGCAGGCTCCGCGTCGAGGTCACGACGACGGTGCCGTCGGCGTCGCCGGAGTATATGCGCTCGTTGTCGCCCGAGAAGCAGACCACGTTCACTTGGCTGTTGTGGCTGCGAATGAGATGTTTTGGTGTAGGTGGTGGGGGTGCTGTCATGCTGGCAGAAAACGTGGATTTCACGAGAGCAAGCCCAGGTTAGATGTACCTGCCGCCGTCCGAAGGGTGGTGGTCTGGCGGAGAGATTGAACCCGAGATCGGGGGGCGAGCCTATCCCACGTGGTTATTCAACGCGTAACCCGATACTGATCTCGGACTCAACTTCCTCATATTTGACCTCCCTGATCTCCAGATTGCGACCAACCTCTGCCCTGATTTACATATTTAACCCTTGTTTAACCTCGGTGTGTCCCATGTATGGAGGAGTGCACATTGCAATAGAAGAAAGCAGCGAACGTTTGAACCGTCATATGCATACACGTAACACGGTTTACCTGAACCTCTGTCGATATGCGGTGTACTACTACGATAAACATGACGTATGTATACTTTCCAAGTGTGCGGCGACCAAGCGGTGGGTGTATGCAAGAGCGGGCGAGGGAGGATGCAGGGCGGGCGAGTGCGAGAGCGACGTGGAATGGAAGCGATCCAAACACAAATTTCGGAATGCAATGGCGGGTTCAGAGCAAGAAAAGGCAGAGCGATATCCTACACAAACATGGAGGCCGGGGCGCACACTCGCACTTCTAAAATAACAAAGCCGCGAGTCGAGCGATAAACATCTAGGATACAGCTGCGCCCAGGCTGCGAATTCCTCTAGGGAGCATCTACCGAGGAGATGCGTGGAAGAAACAGTTGCGCGCCACGGGCGCAGAGGGCGGGGAGAGAGGGAAGGCAAATCCGCTGGTGGTATCATGTTACGAGGGTCTAGGGGGGATGGTGATACTGCGAGGGAGTTGCAGTAACTAAAAGTTGGACCACGACATGACGTTGTCGCGGGGGCCCATGGATGGGGCGGCGCCTAGGTCGACGGTGACACCAAGACTGGATACGCGCATGGGCCGCTCGGCGCGGAGACCTTTCACGGGCTTGACGAAGCACCAGGCAGGGACCGTGCCGAGTTCAACGTCCCCGGGCTTGAACATACTGTCGCGGCCTACGATGCACCAACCGTCGTCGAACGATTGGACAACCGTCAAGGTCTCCCCGAGTGAGACCACAAATTCGTCGGGGAGGACAGGGTCGAAGAGTTGGCGGACCTTCTTCTGCGTGGCGCCGCTCGCCGCAGAGAAGACGGAGGATGCCGTTGACATGGCGGACATGCGGCGCGAGTCCCTGCTACCGCCCAGGGACAAAGAAGGGGGGATCCAGGACGCGCCCGATGCCGGACGGCTGGGGGAAGGTAGACCGGGTTCGTTGGTGAAATCCGCGGACGGTCGGGCTTGGAAGGGCGCGAAAGGCCGTGGAAGGTTACCTTGGGATGCGTAGTGCTCTAGGATATCTTCGCGCGTCGCGCCAGGTCGGAGAATGACGCGTTCGGGCATGACGACGTTGGAGTTCAACTGGTCGCGCGAGAAGGTGCCTTTCACCTGCAAGCCGGTGCTCGCGCTACGTTACACGACAAATTCTAAGCGACACCGGACAGAAGGTAGAATGATGGCGTACCTTGGAAACGATGACTTCTCGCTGCTAGTACTCGCGTTGTTGAAGCCCCTGAAATTAACGAAGGCGGACCCGCGCCGGGCGTTGCGCTTCGCAGCGGCGCGCTGTCTGAACCACCGGATAGCGAGCCACATAGCAAGACCAGCTGCAATGACTGCGGCGACAATGATGCCTGCGATGATAATGGGGTTGAGGGTTGACTGGTCGCCGGTCGCGTCGTCACGCGTGGTGAGGCGAATGATGGAAACGTGAGGGGCCATTTCGTCTGGAAGAATATTCTGAAATGGGGAGGAATGTTGGACTTGAAGTGGTTGAGGTCGGGCCGTCGTGCGTAGCGAATGTAGGTCGGTTAAAAGAATGACTTGGGTGTAAGGAATGACAGTCGTTCCAGTGGCATCCAGACACGGTTCGTAACCCTGTGCAGCTCCAGGAAAAAGGACGAGCCTCGCAGGTCGCAGGTTGGCTGCGTATATGCACCTGGAGACGAGGCGAGCGGACAAGGGAGCGGGGGAGGAAGAGAGGAAGAGGGGGCTGATAAGGGAGGGCTATATGGGGTTCATCTGTTGTCTTGCAAATAAGTATCGCGCAAAACTGAGACTACCGAGGCGCGTTAAGCCGTTACCATGCTGGGTCTGTTCGGGATCGCGCCGCACGCTCCAGCCGATGATGCGCCGTGCTTCTCTCTCTGGTCCACGTCGCGTCGGACCTCCTCCTCTGCCATTCACCCTCCCGTCCATGAAGCGCACCAGCCTCTAGATCCGGGTCCTGTGCTGCGGTTCTTCTTCCAGTGTCCTGCCTGGTAGGCTGTGGTCAGGCGAGCTCCATGTCAACACATAATTTTGCCACCACCGCCGGAATAACTCCGCGGGCCTCTGCGATCAAGTAATCCCACCGCTCAACGTGTCGATATGGTTCACGACGTGCCTTCTCACGAAGATTCGGAAGCACCGCGGGAAGCCGGGATGAGCCTCACCGGCCAATCGTGAGTTCGATCCTGACTGAGTATGGCACCCGTCGTTCATGCTCTCGCGCCCCTCTTCGCAACGAGGATTGCATATAACTGTCGCGATCCACGTGAGTACGTGGTGTGCAGCCCGATATCAAGCCTCAACGTTACAACGCCTGCGGTCTGTCCGAGGCGGAGATGATTTATGTACCCCAGCATTTGACGTGGTTTTCTGTCGTTCATTAACGTACGTAACCTCAGTTTTCCGTGTCGCCTTCAGACCACGCCCCTCGCTATGTGGACCAATATTCTCTAGAACATACGTGCGCGACGTAACCATCTATGAAACTTCGGACATGTGCTGTGGTGAGCTCGAGAACGATGACGTATGATTTCAACGTCATAATGGCAATAACGTATAGTGCGACCTAGGCTAAGAACGCTCTGAAGGAGTCTCACCGGTGCGTCGCACATCATGCATCATGGCCATGGTCCCTTGCATCGAGACGTGTAGTAACTTTTAGTGTTCGCCATCTGCGCTGATGCGAAGAACTGCAATGTACGCTTGGGCGTCTGTCCAATTCCCGGGTGGGTCGTGGACGCTTCTTCATGCAAGCATCACACAATCATGCAAGCATCACACAATAACGGGTGGGCAACCTCGAAGCTTACAGGGTATTCCGCAAGTTCTACCCTTCTGATAAACTCATTGGGGGCGATGAATAGATGAGATAGGACTTACAACATCCGGCAGAACATTCGGCTCCATCTGTCGCCTTCTTCCTCGCAGACATCCGATCCTGGATTAGAACGCGAGCGAGAGCTACTAGAAGGCAAGGCGAAACGGCGAACTGGTGGGTGTTCTGGCTTTCATCGATCATCCCTGTACATCTTCCCCGACGCGACTGCACTCATGTCAGTTTGTGGTCTGTAGGAAGCCCGTCGCATGTCCTCGCCACAGAAGAGGCTAGCGAGTTCAGCTAAATGTCCCGGATGATCACTTCAGACAAGGTAACTTCTATGCCTTGGCCTTCAAAGCTCTACGGGCGACCCCCGCGGACACTGACATCCATCCACTGTGTCCGCGGACAAAGCGTTAGCAGCATGCGCAACCAGGCACGACAAGTTAGCCACCAAACTCACAGTGTTGGAGGTACCACGGATCCAGCGCGCGGTCGGTCCACAGCCAGACTCGAGCCTGACGCGGCTACACACAAATTCAATCGTGATCCACCTCATCAGCCTCGGCCCTCAGACATACCCACATCTACATCACCCCTCTCGTCATCTCGGAACGCCATCTCACGGCGTTCTGCCCGACGGGCTCAACCGCGATCCAGGGTCCACCATCTTTCCTGATATGCAGCTGGGCCCTGTAGCATACCGATATCAGTATGTAAGCGAGATCTTCCGCATGGTATTTTCGTTCGTAAACCAACGCATCCCAGGGTCGAGCGGTATACAGGTTGTGACTTCAGCCGGGCGATGCTAACGCGAACATTACGATATGCGACATTCGCACAAAAGTCTGGTGAGACATATGATCCAGTGGGCGCTACGGTGGATGGAAAGACAGCGGAAGAGATGATGGCGTCGACGACGACGACGACGGGCGGGAGGAAGGATAAATAAATCAGGTGATGTAGTACACTAAGAGGATAAGGCGCAAACATGGGTACATGGTAGGAGGGCAAGGGGGAGAACGTAACGAAAGCAAGCCCTCTGGTGGGTAACAAAAAAGCGACAAAGATGATGACGGGAGGACGGGGGGGGGAGGGAAGTACGGAGGGAGGTGGGCAGCAAGACGAGTGGAGGTAGAGACCGGGAGGACGAAGGAGGGGGAGAGAAAGTGAGGCGAGAGGGATGAGGCATATCTTGCGTGAGGCAGAGGCAGGGGGGTTTGACGGCAAGGGGGGACCGTGGCTTGGAACAGGAGTTCCGTCGTCCAGTCGTGACGTGCGAAAGGAATAACCAGCGGGGACAAGCGTCGGCGAATCATGCCACACGTATCACGTACATCAAGGGGTAAACAAGGCGGTTATGGCGAAGGGGAAAAGATGATGATTCAGATGATGAGTGTATCCAGACTCGAGAGTACTACGAAGAGAGTAAAGGCGTTGCTGTCAAGCACGGGGCGAACAAGGAGAGGACGTTGGCGCACGCGCTCAGCTTTAGCACGCGGATAGCGCAGGTTCCGCGTCGCATAACGACGGGTGGGGGAAGAAAGATATCAAGACAAGTGTGTGGTGCCCGGGGGGAGAGGGAACTCGCGCATGGTTGCAATGTCCGAGTCGTCGTTCGAGTAGGCGGACATCACAGAGCCTTGCATCGAGACGACCCGTAGGCGTTCCTCTGCGGCATCCTTCGTGAGATCCAGAGCGGCGATGAGGGATGCCATCGCATGCTCGCTTCCGAGCATCTGAATCGAGGCGCCGGTGGGAAGGGGGGGCGAGTGCAGGATCGAGTTTGGTGAGGGCATCTGTATCGCAGAAAAGGGGACGGCTTCATGCGAATCGAGGAAGGGGTTCGTGCTCGAATTGACGGTACCGAGAGTGTCAGAGCGGACAAGGCTGTGGGCGCGGCTGGTACGGCTGGTACGACTGTTGCTGCGACTACGCCCGGCGCGACTTCTACGGTGCATGTCCTGGGCGTTGAAGAACGGGTTCGTACCTCGTGACCGCTGCTCCTCCGCCATCTCGGCGAAGGGATTCTTCGACTGGGGGACCAAGGATTTATCCTCCTCCTCAATGTGCAGCACCTCCGCGGACTCCCACCTATGCAGAGCGGATGCTGTCGCGGGAGGGGTCATCTTGGCCATAACCATCGTGGGCGACATGGTACCGGACTCGACCCGAGCGGAACGCATGGAAAGGAACGAATCGTCGCCGAGCGTTTCGCCGTCCCACGAAACGCCACTGTTTTCGCGCGCAGCGGAAGCGAAGGGTTTCTGGGGGATATCGAGCGAGAGCTCCTGCGCGAGGTTCGGGTGATACTTGGTGAACTCGAGCTGGGGGAGATCGAAGTGGTTCCCATCGTCTGAGCCTGTCTTGTGAGTGTATGCGGACCGGACACTTGGAGATTTCTTGAACATGGAAAAATTCTTCTCGTCCAACTCCTGCTGCGCCCGGACGTTGGATGAAGTCGGGGAGACATCGCCCTGGATGCTCTCCGAGTCGTCGAGCTGCTGGAATTGTCTGGCCTGTTGACGCTGTTGCTCCGCCTTTCCCTCAGCGTTCCGCCTCCCCGTAGCCGATAGCTTCTTCTCGGTTGAGCGCTTGTGCCAAGCGTAGAAGATGAACATGAGCACCACGATACCGATGAACACACCGATGCCTGCGCCGACGATGGTTCCAAGAGGGACCTGCGAGCGGCCAGAGGATGATACAGCCGACTGCCCCAGGGACGTGTCTGAGGGCGGGGATGAGGAAGAAGTGGAGGACGGGGTGGTAGTGGTGAGGACAATGCTCGAGTCGGACACGAGCGGTGGGGCGGATGTTACGCCGCCCGTCGGGGCAGCGGTGTTGAACTGCAGAGGGCCGGTACCCGTTGCCGCCGCAACAGTGAACCCGCCGTTCGTGATACCGTTCGTGATACCATCGCCTTGGCGGGCCCTGTGTAGCGGAGAAATGTGCATGGAGAGGGGGTGAAAGGAGACAGTTTGTTGGCAGGGTGTGAGGTAAAGAGCGACGGGGGGTGAGCTCGCTGGAAGCCGAGCGATGATTAGAGATTGTAATATGAGAACTGGCGCCGCAGACGCAATTAGATACGGGAGGTTGAGAAAGGTCAGGAAGGGGTATGGGCTCACCGGCGGAGGGATGGGACGAAGAGACAATCCGCGGAGGCGAGGGTGCGCCTGGGATCTCTCTACGTCGTCTTGGTCGACGAGGACGAAGAGGCGGGTGGTGGGAGGGGGTAAATGCGGGGCCAGTGACCGGCCTTGCTTTGAATTGGTAACTGCCGCGGCCGGCATCCCATCCCACGATGGCAACACGACCGCTCGGACGGCCCGTGCCGCCCACCGCCCACCGCGCCGCCGCCCGCTGAGATCTGAGACTCCAGTCCCTAAGTATGATTCCACCAGCTGCAGGACCGTTCAGAATTTCAGATTACCTGCAAGTTGCAACGTTCCCTTGTCATCTTCGGTAGAAAGCCTTCGAAACGTTGTACACGCTTCAGGACTCCTAAAACCTCCTTGTCAGCATTCTTTCTCATGCCCCCGGGCCCGCCGCCCGTAGCCACGGGCGCAGACACTTCCACACTACTTCCATTTGCTCCGCCTGTTGATGATTATCACGAATTGGATGCACGTGGGTTCTTGCTGTCGAAATGAAGACTTCCCGAGACTTTTTTCAGTAACTCAGAACTAACTTTCCCTATAGCTAGCTTGTCCTGCGCAGCAGTCAGACCAAAGTGGGACTGCAACTGTTCATTAGCCATCGACGCAATTCATGATCAATGGTTCGCTCCTCGCATGCATCCGGTTCTAGGGCCTTCACAGAGCACTACAGTAAGTAATAAGTACTATGTACATCAATCGGCGCTGTGTATGTGGCCTGATGCTGACATTCCGTTCAGCACTGCCCTGCCCGTATCATGTTTACCCATGGCCAGGGCCGAGACGTCCTGGATCAGTCTCGATTCCATCCTTGGGTAAGGGCTTTGGTGCCTCTTGATCAACAAAACCTGTTGTTTGAGGCGTACGGTAACGTCCTCCGCGCCAGGCTAAGGTGGGAAGACTGTAGGTAGGCGATTTTCAGTACCCATCTTCCCGCGACGGCGCTGAATGCTGAGCATGGCCAGCTGCAGCATTTTTAGCGACGGCGGGTGTGTAAGTATATGCCAACGGTGGTTGGTCGGGGGGTGGGGGCAGTGGGTAAGCAGTGAATGCAACTTGAGTGTCCTTACATCCTTTCTCGCCGTCGGTGCTCTGGGTTGCAAGATGACTGCCGGGAGTTATTAGCTGCTGCCGGCGGCCTTCGTAGATCCGTCGTGTGTGCGTCTGGGCCTGCATCTGATTCACGAACTGTTATCAGGCCGAGAGAACGACGTCAGTACAAAATTGACTGCCTAGTGGCAAAACTGAGCGCTGAGCATTGTACGTGTCAAGCTGGGATTTGGCAGGACTGATAGTTAACCACCGTTGGATTGAAAGTACCCCGCATGGTCGATTGCGCTTGGGAAGAGCCGGTGGCCGGAGACAGGTGACGTCATTGTGCTTCCCAACGATACCAAAGGAAGGGCACCGCACAGAACAACATATGTCGTATTTGGTTTGTGGGGCCCACCTATGGGCGATTCCCAATCAAACTAGTGAGAACCCTGCCGCCAAGTAGCCCTACTTCAAGTTGCCCGGAGTCTTTCCATCGGGTTTTACTTACTTATCCTAGTCCCCGCACCGCTTGACTGCGGTCTACTGTACTACGGTTGACTGCGAGAGGCTTGCCATAACGACGCATCTCTCGCTTCATTAGTTAGAAGCAGGAACAAGTTCGCGGACGTCGATCAGTGGAAGGCGGTTATGATCCCAATCTCCGCTGCATGCAGGCGTTTAATCGTTTTCCCGGCTTAAGTCTACTTACTTGATGCTGATTACATCGTACCCTCCATCTCGTCCTTCCCTCGTCCCGTCCTCATCATCCCCACCCTCTGCTACAAAACAACCAGTACTGGGGCCATTCTCATCGCTTGTCGTTCTCTTCTCAGGTGGTTGTCTGTCTCGTCGGCCCTCACCGGAACTCACCTCTGAAAGCTGAAGCCATTCTGCGCCATCTCAGCAAAATACGCCTATTAGATTACTACTAGTGGCACGACCTACTGTCTCCCCACCTCGCTTTACTGCACGCGGGACGAGCGTCTACCCTTTATCGGAATCATTTACGCTGGAGGACGCGACGGTCCCCACTCGAAACTCCCCCCAAGGTACTTATGCGTATGTCGGTATCCCCTCTCCACATGTTCACTCACCGCATTTGGTATTGTTTTTGATCACTCGTGTTGTATTGTTCGCACGTCTCGGTTGTTTGAAGAGGTAAGCCAGGGCCGCTGTCGGCTTCGTCCCATTTGGGCCCATCTCATTATATTGCAGAGTAGACGCTACATAGCTCCCTTCTCTACCTTTCCATCCCTACCTCCTCACCATGGCTGCACATCCAAATCATCCCCCACACCCACAATTCTTGGACGTCGATTGGCCTCGTAGCCACGATCAAATCCCGTCCCAGCCGCTCCAGCTTGAGAACGAGTACGACATCGATCCCTCGCGGTACGACATCCTCCAAGGCGAACTCCAGCCCCCGCCTCACATGGATCGCCGCCGCCATCACCACCACCAGAGCGCAGACTTCGTGATGAACAACTTCGGCGGCCGGCCTCAGCAGTTCGGGGGCAGCGGCGAGTACGTCTTCACCTTCCCCGACACCCCATCGCAGCCGCAGCAGCAGTTCAGCCAGGTCTACGGCGGCAACGGCGGGCAGTTCTATCCAGATACGCCTTACTCCGGGGTCTCGACCCAGTCCATGCCCAGCTCGCCGTACTACCCGGACGACGTCTCGGCCTACACATTCGGGCAGGGTGCTGGCATGGGCATGGGCCACGCCCGCTCGAACTCTAATCCAAATCCAGGCGTGACCCCGACCATCCGGTCATTCCAGGGAGACGTTACGCGCACACCGGTCTATTCCAACGTTCCCTCTCCGATGACGCCCAACTTCGTTTCCTCGCAAAATTATGGGATGGCCATGCAGGCTGGCATGCCGTTCCGGGGAGATCAAGGGTCGGGAGCGCCCCATGCATCAAAGCGAATGCGAGCGCTGGACGACGGCGAAGGGGAGGTGTCCTCCGTGGACGGGGATGGTCATGAGGAGAGCGGAGTGCGGACGGAGGAGAGTGCAAAGCCCCCGAAACCGTGAGTCTCGAGATCCGGATGGGCACATGATGGATGGAGACACTAACAGTATGCGTAGTCTCGGCGCTTGCGCGAGGTGCAAGGGATTGAAGGTACGTGCGTCCTTATGCACTCACACATTGCCCGTGCCTGACCGTCGTGCCAACGACAGGTCAAGTGCGAGTTCAAGACCGATCCCGACATCTGTAAGCGCTGTCTCAACGGTGGGCATGAATGCGTAATTCCCGGCAGGAAAAAGCGTCGCGCACCTCCGTAAGCATAAACAATGCGGCCTCATCCGTGATATCCATCGCTCACTTATCGGTGATGCGCATACAGGCGGCGTGATTTGCTCCTGGGTCAGATTCGCGAGCAAGCGACTAAGATCGAGGAGCTTATGAAGCAGCTCGAAGGTGCGAACCAACGCGCGAGCCAGAAGGGGTCTGGGGAGGGCAACAAGGAGCCGTCTCCCTCGGTGGATTCCGCGTCCAACACCGACAAGGATACCTCCAACATGTCGGCCTCCGCGAGCGAATTAACCGCGTCTGACATCGGCACACCGGAGCAGATCACAGAGCAGATCACGAAACCGGACGTCCTGGACTGGATCGCGAAGGCGCGAGAGTCGATCGAGGCGTTTGGAGGGTACATCAACATGGGCGGCCCGAGTGTCACGCAGGACTTGGTGGGGGAGGACGTGTTGGGTTGGAAGGACGGCAGCGACGACTCGTACGACGAGTTCAGTGGGGATGAAGGAGGCGAGGACTGGGAGGATGCGAAGAGTGACTTTCACGTCGAGGTCGAGGACGTCGACGCGAAGGGGGACGAGCCTCAGCGAGGGCGCGCACGTCCGGGGGAGCTCGCTGCTGAGGCAAAGGATGACGACCGGAGCAGTGTCACTCGGAGTTCGCGCCGCAAGAAGAGCAGAGGCGGACTCACACGGGAGAAGCTCGCCATCCTGCCGAATGAGGCCGCACCGATCGGGATGCTCGCCAACCTGAGCCTGAGGAAGTCACGCAGTAGGAAGTCCAGCCGAAGCCCGAGCGTCAGCACGGTGGACTCGAACGAGTATGGTCTGGCAAACGATGACTATTTCCGCGCGACCAGTACGTCTCCGTTCTCTACGTCGACCTGTCATCTTGGCGCTAAACAATTCTGTCCAGGTCCAGGTCCAGATCGTCCCATCATGTACGCGCAACATCAAACACCCTATATCCTTCGTAGCGGTTTGGTGAGCCCCGCAGAAGTAGAGAAGCTGTTCAAGATGTGTGTCCCTTGTTTCAGTTCTGCGGATGTTGTCGCTGACTTCATTGATAGATATTTTGAGTTCATGAGTCCATCCCTTTCACTCTTAGACCCAATACTCTATACCTCTCAGAAGACATACTGGAGAAGTCCATTCCTGTTCACCGTTAGTGAGTATCTACAGGTTCTCCATCGTTGGTTGGTATTAAAGAGCATCCTGACGCTGCCACAGTCTGTGGAATTGCATCGAAGTTCTACGCCGATCGCCCAGAGCTGTACCAGCAAGCCATGAACTGCGCTCGCTTAGCTGCGGGATCGACCCTGATCGGCGGACAGAAGAGCGTCGAAACTGTCCATGCCTACATTCTACTCAGCCAGTACCCTGTTCCAGCGAGAAAATGGGAGGAGTCTAGATGTTGGGTATACGTGGGTCTCGCGATGCGGTGTGTGTTTCATTCTACCGATAACCGTCTCCAAGCAACAACTTACGATATGCTCCCTTTCAAAGCATTGCTACCGACCTCAACCTGCACCTTCCAAACACAGCGGAGCCTCGGAACGAATATCATGCCAGAGAAATGCTCAACCGGACACGTGTCTGGCTTAACTGCTTCATGCTAGATCGGGTGCTGGCGTCGCAATACGGCAAGGCACCAATCATCAGCAACACAGATTACGTCGCCAACCACGCGGAGTCGTGGTACAACAGCTCTCCATGTAGTATTCCCGGTTACGACATCCATCTATGCGCCTACAACGCGGAGTTGAAGGTCCTTGCGGACTTCCGGCTCACGATTTTCAGTGATCCTAACCATCCCGTGGGCTTGAACAGCGTGAGTAAATCGCTCTTTCGTTCGCTACGTGCACTCATATTCTCTGTAGAAGCTCGACTTCACCGTTGAAGCTAGTAAGACAGATGACCATCTTGCACGCCTTTGGGAGACTTGGATTGCGCGCATCCGCGAGGAAGGTTGCCACACGCCTGCTACCGAGTACCGCACGAGTACATTGAAGCTGGTGTACAGTTATGCCCGCATGACTGTGCTGAGCTTCGCTTTCCAGCACACGCATGCACGGGAAACATCCCAAGGCTTCGACGACGTGTTTTTCTGGAGAGTGAGTTGACTCGATTCCATATGTCTTATTTAGGAGTCTAATCTCCTCCTAGTGTCTCCGAGCGTCGAAAGACCTGATCAGGACGCTGCTGGACGAGCTTTCTGCCCCGCATCAAAGTACGTCGTCCCTTCCATCGGCATCGAAGGTCACTGCTGATATCTGGCGATTCAGGGGTTTTCCTACGACACGGCCCGGATGCGCAATGCGTCTTCGTAGCTTTTACGTGCGCCTTCCTTATCAAGGTATGCGTCTCTTTGATGAATTGATCACGTGTATTGAAGTACTTTCGGTACAGTTGCTGCACCCGAGGTTTGTCGCCCACATTCCACGAGAGACTCGAGTGGAAATCCGCGGCCTGGTCGAAGACGTCGCAAACTTCCTTGGTTCACCAGGGGTCGCCATCGACGAACGCCACGGACCGTTGATGTATTCACGCTTCTTGCACGGCCTTCTTGAGACTCCTCTTGCCAGTGTGGATCACTCCCCTGCGGCGCTGAAGCGCGCTGCGAGATTGCTCTCCCCACAACCGCCTCCTCCCCACGACCATATAAGCGACCACCAGCCCTCACAGGCGTCCTCCTCTACAGTAACGCCTACTTCCAATACCCACAACCAATCTGCCACCACCCCGACGCACGACCCGCATGTGTACGGTAGCCTCGGAATGCAGTTCAGCAGTGAATCTACTCAGCCCGCGGACGCCTCGGAGATGTACGCGGCCCCATTGCCTTTCGACAACGATTTGCTGCAATCTATGCAAACGCTCACGGACTCCAACTGGTCGAACATGATCTTACCAGGCGAGGCTTACTCTCAATTCCTCGTTAAGAGTTGGTTCTTACTCATGTCGATCATAGGCTTCAACTGGATGGATGCCATGCAGCAAGACAACGACGTGCAGATGAGGTACAACCCAGATATCAGTGTGTCATCTTCCCACTACTAGGTAATGAACGCCGTATATTTCTTGCAACCTTACTGTTATCTTCTTTCTCCAATCTCACCCCATCTTACCTTGTATCGGATGTATCATCCTGGCTGCCGTGATATAGGCTTGTGAAACCTGCTGTTGTGTACCAAGTGTAATGTCTACAATGTAGCGCTCTAATGTTTATGTGTCTCAATCTATGCAACTGCCCATATTTTTATCTATGCACTCACACTACTCTAATGATATAGGTCACCGATCGAACAGGGACGGGATCGGGCGAGGGAGCTACTATGTGCTACAACCTAACGACGCATGTCAATGAGCAGAAGAGGCTGTGATATACGTACGGCAATCAGTAAGGAGAGTGTGAATGTAGCTATGCGAGTGCATACTCAGGCGGATGAACGACTGAGGAAAGGAAAGGAACGAGCGTGGGCGCGGTCCACGCTCGCGTAACCGTACAGAAAGGTAAATGAGTGTATCATATAACTTCCGATACGCCTCTACGCCATCTTGGACCGGATGCGTTCGATCTCATCGAGCGTGATGCCACTACGCTCGCACATACCGCGGAAGATGCTGTTGGGCACGTTGAAGAGGTTTCGGGGACTGTCGAACTCCTGGAAGAGAAATGAGGGGATTTTGAGAGTTGTAGAAAATAGCAAGGTGCTTACTGCAATCTTCCCGGAATCCAAGACGAGGATACGGTCGTAGGAAATGATCGTGCGCAGGCGATCTACAAGACAGTGAGGGAAATGGGACCCGATATCATGTAGAGAGATACGCACGAGCTATGCACAGAAGGGTCTTGTGCCGGAACTGCGTTTGGATGGTATGTTGGATCTTCGCGTCGGTCTCTAGGTCTACGGATGCGCTGAACGGGAGGGATTAGGATGGAAGCACTCCAAGACGTGTTTGTTCACTTACGTAGCTTCGTCGAGTACTATTCAATAGATCAGCCGGGAGGAAGCATATGGATAGGTAATCGATACTTACCAACAACCTGGCTATCTTTGACAAGAGCACGGGCGAGACTAAGTAAGCTTCGCTCGCCGACGCTCAAATTGGAACCTTCGCTATCGATCACAGTGTCGAGGTTGAAACGGGAAGTTGGGGTGTGAATTCCGTCCGCGGCTGCCTTGGGAGACTCGACCAGGAAGGATCGGTGAAGAGCGTCCCATAGCTCTGCGTCAGCCTGCCGCGATATGAATACAAACAGCTGGATGAAAGGTGAACCTGACAGACGTACGTAGAGGTTGAAAGGGTCGAGATTGGAACGGATTGTTCCGCTGAAAAGCAATGGCTATGGTGCTGATCTCAGCAAGGGAAAAAGAAACGTGTCCTATCAATATACATACGTCTTGCGGAATTATAGAGATTTTGCTACGAAGGTCCTTCAAGCCAATCTTCGAAATGTCAACACTGCGAACAAGACGTCAATGCTATAGCGGTGATGATGAGATTGGGTGGGGCTTACCCATCAACCTTGATAGAACCGGACGCAAGCTCGACAATACGGAACAGAGCCAGCATCAACGTCGACTTCCCGGCACCGGTCCTGGGAGCGCATGGTTAGCTCAAATGTGGTCTGCGCGCAAGCGAGGAAGTAGTTGGAATTACCTTCCAACGACGCCTATCTTCTCGCCTCCATGAATCTGCATTGACAGGCCCCTGAGCACGAGTGGCAGCCCAGGTCGGTATCGCATGTGGATATCATTGAATTCGATCGCGCCCTTGGCTGGCCACTCCGGAACAGGTTTGTGTCCAGGGATCTCGTGCGGGGCTTCTTGCACAATCACATCCTCCCGACTGTATTGCAGTACTATCCCAAAACTGATTAAAGGAATCGCAATGCAGGAGACGAACAGTTACACGTACTGCGTTCTACGGAACTCATGTAATTCTGTGGACCAGGTGAGACAGGAATATTCATGGCCATAAATTAGGCACGCATACCTCTACCTCGGCAGACTGCCGAGTGACCACTGCACAGAGTTGGGTGAGCGAGGCTGGTACAGGTAGATTAGCTATAGATGTCTTCAACAGAACCGTGGGATCACTTGCTAGTGTAGGTCAACACGAGACCGATTTGCGCGGCATTGATGCCTGTCGCGTTGGATACAGCAAGAACGGCGACCTAGTCGAGCATGTTAGCTCCATACATTCCTCTGTCAAAAATTTGCTCACAATGAATGTCATGATGCCCCCGAGGAAGTCCAGTCGAATAGCAAGCCACCTAAGACGACAAATATTGGTAAAGTCGAAGGATAATTATCCAGGGCAGACGAACCTTTGATTGGTAATCGTCAAGTAAGCTGCTCTGTCCTCGAGGTCGATATAGTACTCGTTGTCTCGGACGAAACGGTCAACTTCGCCGTAACTGCGGATAGTGGACAGACCGGACAGGGACTCGGAGAAGTGTGCGTAGAGAAGGGAGCGGAGAATGTTGTCTAAACAATTAGATCAGGTTGACAAGTAGTTAGAGCCCACCAATAGTGGAACTCACCCAGTCGCTTCAACTCCCGTGCACTGGCCCTGTAGAAACCAGCGAAGTAGCTGTAGCCAAGTGCGAGAACGGCGGCGGCGATGACTGCATAACGTGAGCAACACGCCCATTTTGACACATCAAGAATAGCCTACTGAAATAGTGCTCCACTACCGTGATCAGCACGACACTCCCGACAACGTTGGAAATGGTTAATACGACTACAGCAAAAATGAGCGCTACGCCGAGCCACATCGCATGAGGGGAACTTAAAAACTGACATAGACGCATGGAGACTGTGGATTGGATCGATGCACTGGTCAGCTTAGACTTGGTGCGATGCATTGAAACCTACCGGGCAGCTGGTTATCGATGTCTGTGTTACAAAATTGGGCTGAGTATCATTGAGCCTTGAAAAACCATCGACGTACTCTCAATATCCTTTCCAAACACGCTGAGTATTCTTCCCATGGGCTAAGTAAAGTGTTAGTAGCGTGCTGAAGTCGTGCTGCTATAACGTACAGTCGTGTCGAAAAATGACATTGGCGCGTAGAAGATATTCCGTATCGAGTGGTGGTGAAGGTTTTGAGACACAAAGAAGCCCATTTCGTCCATGGCAGAGCCCCTAGAAAAGCTAGAGTTAGCACGGACGACGTGAATTTGCAGCCAACACACGGATACTCACACTCCAAAGGTGAACAACGATTGACCAACACCCAGACAACCATATAGAATCTGGTAGAACGAGTTGGGCCGATTCCATGTGCTACAGACCAGAAGTCAGCGTGATCGGAGTAGGAAACAGGGTGTTAGCACCCACTTTTCTTGCCACCACACAAGCGTGTAGCTGTTCATGATGCTGCTCCCCTGCATTGCGACCATGCACAACACAAGGAGTGGACCAGTCCAATACGCGTTCGCGGCCTTGAGGTAGTCCCCGTAGACTGCGGAAGTCGCGTTTAGCATCCCCTCTTCTCGACCACCACCGCCAGCGCAGAACACCGCGCTACTCACCTGCCCAACTCACAGAGCCGGTAGTGCGTTTCTCCTTGACCATCAGACGTCCCTCAAGCTTCCCCGTTCCGGCACCCTTCCGCTGCACGGCCTCTGCCTTATTCTTCGCGATGTCGAGCTGGGCAGGGGCCACCTGCTTCGCCGCCTCCGTGACGTCCGCCTCTTCCTCCGCCTCTTCCTCCTCGTCCTTGGACTCGCCACCGTACTCAGACATGAGCCGCGCGAACTCCTTGCCGTTGGCCACGAGCTCGACGTACGTTCCTTGCTCTTCGATGCGTCCATTCTACAGTGTAAAGTCGTTAGAAAGGGTTGATTAGCGTAGCGGAATGGCGACATCACCTTCAGTGTGTAGATGTAGTCGCACTGAGAGAGGAAATGCAGGGCGTGTGTGACGAGCATGACCGTCTTGCCGTTGTTGCGGAGGGCACCGATGATGGCGTCGGCAAAGAGCGCCTTTCCGACATGAGCATCGACTATATGCGTGGCCCAAGTCAATAGAAGGACATTTTTTTTTCCTGTAAGGACATTCGCACCTGCGGACAGCGGGTCATCGAAGATGACGACGTCGGCGTTGTAATAGAGCGCTCGGGCGATGTTCACACGTTGCTTCTGACCGCCGCTCAAGTTGATACCCTTCTCACCAATCTACGCAAAGAAATGAGAGAACGAATGCCGGCAGGAAGGCGAAGCATACCTCGGTCAGGTCGCCATCCGCCAACAACTGCAAGTCCGGGAGAAGAGCCGCTTGTTCGACAGCTTTCCAGTACTGTGCGTAGCTAATAAGAGCGAGGCCCTGATCAAAAGGATAAGAGTCACGGTACCCGATCCTCATCATACTCCTGGCCGAACAGGATGTTCTCGCGCTGTGAACATAGTTTTAGCTGATGTAAAGGAGAGACATGAGCCGCTGACGGCGTACCAACGTCGCGTTCTGAATCCAAGCGGTCTGTGAACAGTACGCGACGCGACCGCCGAAAGATACGTGCCCCTTGACCTTGCGCATCTCGCCGATAAGTCCTTGGAGCAAACTCGACTATACAACCATTAGACAGTACATAGTCAATGTAGACAGTCAACAGTACCTTCCCGCTGCCGACCGAGCCCACGATAGCCACGAGCGTGCCCCTCGAAACAGCCATCGTTACGTTCTTGATTTGAAACGGCGCGCTCGCGTTGGGAGTAGGGGGCGCCGACGCCTTGTCCTTGTCCTTGTCTTTGTCCTTCTTCTCGCCCTTCGTCGGGGCGGAGAGCAAGTCGACGACGTCCTTGCTCTCCTCCCACTCGAACGTCGCGTCCCTCACGTCGACCGCGAACTTCTGATCAGGATCTACGGCGAACACGTCCTCGGGGGTGCGCACTTCCGCGTGGAAGACCTTCACGAGGCGGACGAGCGCGTTCTGCGCGTCCGTCGTCGCGGACAGCGCGCGAGGGAGGAACATGAGCGGCTGGCGGAGGAGCTGGAAGAGCGAGAGTGAAGCAAAGATGATCGCGACGTCGAAGCCATGCGCTGTCGCAGTGTACGTCACGAAGGAGATCGTCGCGGCGAGCACCGGCACGGAGAACGCGGCGGCGATGCTGAGGAGCAAGGCGTTAGTCCGGGGTCGTAGGAAAATTTACCCAAGCGTTGCTCACTTGGCAGAACGAGCGATCTGTATCTTCCGAGTTCCCTTGAGCTCATTGTGGCGCACTTCGAAGATGCCTGAATATGGCCTTGAGAGTTCTGCCCCACGGACCTCGATACAAAATATGGCTTACGTTTCAAGAACGGCTGCTCGTAGCAGAAGTACTTCACAACACGCATTGCACCTGCGCCACACTCGTGTCAGTACGAGATCCGCAACCAGCGCGGTTGGCTCGGGCATGTCAGGACTAACCGAGGACTTCGAGAATGATCTTCGCCCGCTGATCCGTCCATCGGAGCGCCTTCTTGCCCGTCCGGAACTGGAAGCTCATAACGCGCTCCTGAAGCGGTATAATTATCAGGAACAAGGCGAAACCGGCGAGAGCAGACGGGCCAAGCTGGGGGGGATATCGAATAAACGCTTAGTGCAGGCGCTATGGTTACGTTACCGAGCGGCCACAAGGACGCACCTGGACCAGCAGAATGATGAGACATATCGTCACTTGGATCGGGGCCGTCCACACTGTGTGAGCGATGGGGGTTAGGGCGTTTCGGACGTGCAAAATCCTTCTTCGGGGGAGACGGAGTACATACCCGCATGCTGTTTAGGGTTTCGGGCGTTCGGCCGATCAGCGATATTTCCCAATCCGGCATCAAAGTAAGATCGGACTCACAAACCACTGCGCGCATGCGTCCACTCGGCTGACCTGCATATTTCACATTAAGTTAGGACACGAGGCGACGCTTGCGGAGGTTTTTTTGAGAGGGACTCACGTCGGTCGAGATGTGGGTCACAAGAGTGGCGTTGGGGAGCGTCGTGCGAGCTTTGCCGGTAAGAGATACGCCACGTTTGTAGATCGAGGAGGTGAGGGCTGCGCGTGCAAGCAGACCAGTAGTCATCGACCGCCAGAAGAACTGATGTTGGCACACGCTCGTTGTGACAGTCGTGCAGAAGAGCCCGATAGCCATGCCAATGCCACGCCCGATGGGTGGCGGCGTGCGCCCTTCCGCCGCGGCCGCCGCGTGTTCCTTGCCGAAGTTGATGATAGCCTTGACCAACAGGGGACCCATAAGCTGAGCAGTGTCGCCGATGACCTTGAACGCGCCTCCGGACCAGAAGTCCCTCCCAAAGACGTCGTTGAGGGTCCATGCGAGGCTAGCCTCCTTCCTGCCGTCGACCTGACGCCAATGCCCTTCAAGCGCGGCACGGCGTTCGCCATAGGTACCCTTGCCCTGCAGAGCCCGAATTGACCACTTGATACGTTTGAAGATGCCTGGCCGTATCTGGCCATCCTCGAGGCGAACATTCCATTCCTTGGCCGCTTGGACGCGTCGGGCCCATGCCTCGTCGAGCTGTGCTCCCAGATTGCCGGATTCACGACTGTGATCCATTTTCCAGAGGTCGGTCGCCTGTAGAGTACGCTGGTAGCCAAGCATCTGCAAAGGAGGATGCGTTAACGGATCGGGTACATGCGGAACAGAACCTGCAACACTTACCATTATAGGGTTAATCCATGTGTAGGACAGAATGGCGAAGATAGTTGAAGTGACAAGCGGAATAACGGACGCGTCGTCTAAGGAAGCAGGAGGAGGAGGCGGGGGGTCCTTGGGTAGCCTGCATGCATTGAAGGTCAGCTACGAAGGGAGCTCGGAAGCATGCACGCCGACCAGATTTGCCACCAATGATGGCGAAAGCGGACGTGTTCCTCGCCCGTATCGAAGTCGAATTTACGGGAAGGAAGAGCAGTTTTCTGGGTGTCTTTCCCAGCCACATCCTGGCCTGCCTCGACGTCGGTGTCATTGGAGTCGACCTTGGAGAGCTTCTCGTCCGCCATGACGCGATGCGAAGGACGTAGGTGAGCCCGGAAGCAAAGCGAGTAGGTGCAGGAGAGGTTGCGACCTGGGGAGCAGACAAGTCGAAGGCGAGTGCGGACGACGCTCGTGAGCCCAGTACATACCCAGTATTTATTCGACTTCCTTCAAGCCTCCGGATGAGGGTGCGAAATAGTGATAACAATTTGTCCGAAGCGAAGCGGCAAGACTCCGCCAGGGCGTGTACATGCGTGGGCTAATGATAGCGCTCTTCGGCATCCGCCCTCGTAGGTACAAATCGGATGTCTGTCCGCACGCCGCATGGGCGGTGGATGCGGTTCGCAGCGGGTGTACGAGCGGTGAGAGACTGAGAGAGACGGGAAGTGGTCGGTTGACACAGTCAAGTTTACGCTCAACTTGCCGAGCTGCTCCGAGCAACCCGCGAAGCGCCACACCACCAGAACGCTGTGCACTCGCTGTGCTGGCCTGGGCCAACGGGACCACCAGAGAACCGGAGATGGCATTCAAATTCGAGCCTACAAGGCTTAGCAAGTGCTAGTGACTCTTCAAAAACATACCCGCCGCCCTGTTCCTGGATAGAAAGAGGTTTGCCGTTATAACATAGGCATCGTCCTCAACAACAGACGACTCATGTCTCGGGGAGTGCACCATGCACCTGCTCAGGCTACGGGTAGTTTCGAACATTAATATTGACTCATGATATCCTATATAAATGTCATTGTGAGCAGTGCCAACGAACGGAGGGCAGTGTCCTATCAGCCACGCGGCCTGCGTTCATGCAGACAGGACAGTGCAGATCTCAGCAAGGGACCCAGCCACGCCGGCTGTGCCCAATGAGCTGCCAAGTCACTCCTGCGGATCCCAGCTCTCCTGTGCACCATTGTCCAGATATACATATGTAACGCCACCATGGCTATCCCGCACCATCTTCTGCTTCTGACATCTCCAACCAGTCACTCAACTTTCGTGGCCAGCCGACTTTCGCCTTCGACGTGCTCTTTCTTGAGCCGCACCCTGCGATCTGGTGTTGGATATTCCCTCGCGCCAACCTCGCCCAGTTACAAGATCACTGAGAACCCAGCGACAGACGCCCTCAGACCTCGAGCTCTTCTATCATAGTTACTGTGACTACATCGTGCGTCTCCTTTATCGAGCCTTCTCTCCGCAATGAGGGCCTGTGCCAACCTTCTTCAACAGGATGAGCAAGGAAATCGGCACCTTGGTTGTCGTCGTCCTCAAAGGCCGCAATCTACGCGACAAGCATACCATCACCAAGCAAGATGTCTACACCCAAGCGTCCCTAAACAAGGTAGAGAAGAAGACCGCCACCGACGTCAAGGGCGGCCAACACCCTGTATGGGATGAGGAGCTGCGCTTTCCGATTGTGAAGGCGGCAAATGACGAGACCAGGAAGCTCGAGGTCGCCATCTACTCCAAGGAGCCAAGGCAGGATGATCTGGTTGGGAAAGGTTCAGTCGATGTCTCGGAGACGTTGAAGACAGGGGAATTCGATGGTGCGCAATCAAGGTGTTTCGTGCAAGGATTCCGGTGATTGATTGATCCTCCCGCCCTCAGACTGGGTAGAGCTGTTTCTCGAGGATGGCTCACAGCGAGGAGAAATCTTCTTGGAAATGACCTTCTATGCCAATGCTCCCCCAATTCAGCGTCGTGCGTCTAAGTGGAAACCGGTCGATCGACTCAAGCGTGGTCCGAATGGTCTCGCCACAGCTGCCGCACACAAGCTCAACGCGCTCCCCCCACTTCCAGAAGATCCTGCTGCCCTTCCTCTTCCTGGTACTGCATCCCCTCCCAAGGTTCCCTCCAGCCTTCTCCCAGGTGGCGGTGGCCCGAAGCGTGCAAGCCCTAAGGCTGATGTGAGTCTCCTTCCGTCAGAGCACCCCATCCACGCACAAGCTCTTCGCGACCCCTCCCCACCAGCTTCTGTCCGGAACGGGCGCCAGTCTCTTGACAACATACCAGCGCATTTGCGTCCGGGAGGAGGCGCTGCACGCCCGACCCACTCGTCTATCACCCCTATACCCGAGGCCCAAGCCCGACGGCCCTCCTATGATTCGATACTATACATGCAGCCCGGAGGTGGCCCATCACATGCCCCCTCGGAATCTGTCCCGCCGTATTTGCAGCCCGGCGTCGGGGGATCCCCAGGGCGCCATCACTCGCCCCCGCGCAGCTCCGCCGTCCCCGAGCCGCATATACCTGCCCCAAAGATCCCATCCTATGGCGTGCCTTCCCAGTCAATACCGTATGGCGGCAATTACGGTACCTCCCCCTACCCTCCACAATCGTCGTACACCGACTACCCTGCTCACCGGTCACAATCGCCGCCTACCCACTTCGGAGGCGGGATAAGCTCGCCTCCGCCCCAACAACAGTACCCCGCATACGGCTCGCCCCCTCGCGCCGCCTACCAGCCACTGGGCGGGCCTCCACCTCCACAGGACCCTTACCCGCCACTCGGTGCTCCTCCACAGGAGCCGTACGGGGGGTACGGCGCACCGGCACCCCAAACCTATGGCGCACCAGCACCCCAGGCATATGGCGCACCGGTACCCCAATCGTACCCGCCCTACGGAAGTGCACCCCCGCCCTCCCACCTGCCACAAACCCACGCTGGCCCACAATCGTATCCCACATACGGGGCATACCCTACGCCCGGACCTAGCGAGCCCGCGTCGGGCCTCAACCTCCCAGACCCGTACCTCGAGAAGCGATACAAGTCCCCCCTGCCGCTCCCCGACGGGTCGCTCCGACGCACGCCCGCCCCGTCGCACCCGCACCCGCAGTCGAAGCCGATCGTCCCTACGCCCGCGCCCGTCGCGCATACCCCGACACCCAAACCCCCAACTCAGGCGGCACCGAAGCAGAAGCCGAAGGGCCCGAGCAGGGAGGAGCAGGATAGGATCATCGCGCTCGAGCTGGAGAAGCAGGAGGAGGAGCGCAAGCGGCAGCTGCACGAACAGGAGGAGCGGGACTTGGAGCTCGCGCGGCAGCTCGACTTGGAGCTCAACCTCGAGGGCGAGAACGGTGGCGGGAGATGACCGTGCGAGATCAGGACGACGTGCTCATTCATAGAAACGCGGCTTACGGGACCTCGGATCGACGACGACTATGTACGAGTAAACTCTATATCATTATTGTCACGTATACACGGATCTAGTTATGTAGGCGAAATGGATCTATGGAATGCCGCGGCCGCCTTCCGGTGTCTGTTGCTGCTGCTTACTACTTCGACATGCAGAGAAAATCCAGTTCGAATTGAAAATCGATTGGCTCCCCGATGGTGTACAAATACATTGAGACAGCTTGTCACAGCAGGATTGGCCATGGAGACAGCAGATACGACATACGTAGTGGCAGCAAACGAGAGGCGAACCGAGGAGGGAGTAAACGAGGGGAAGATGATGAAGCATGCGCGGACGGGACATTATTCTACTCCAGCCGAGAATGCATGACGGGGATTTATAACTAACGGGTAAAGGGAAAGGATGAAACTGAAGCCTGGTGGGTACTCAGACATAAGTGAAGGGATTAAACAAGACAGGTATGGAGAAGTAGTAGGTCATAACGGTCATGATTAGGTCGGATGCGGGTGCGGGTGCGGGTGCGGGTGCGGGTGCGGGTGCTTGGGAGCTCGATGCGTGATGCGTGGGCTTGCAGGTGATATGATGTCGCCAGAAGGGAGAGTATGGGTCATGGAGGGCATCGCAGTGAGGAAATCGATGAGGTGGAGATGGGGAATGGAAGGGAAGCATATGTGCACAGAAGCATAGGCAGACGCAGAGATCGTCCTCTCCCCCTCTCCACAGCCAAACAGCCTGTGCCGACTCGCACGTCCACACTTACTCCCCTTCGGGATACGGCAGCGGGACTTCTCCAACCCTCTCTCCGTGCACGCGCAAGCGGTACAGGCAGGTGAACTCGTCCTTGCCCCAGTTGCTCTTCACCATGAGGACAACAACGCCGAAGTCGATGCCCAGCTCCCGCATCTCATCCCGGACAGGGAAGGTTTGGATGTGCTGGGCAGCGTGGATGTCATACGTGAAGTTGGCGACGCGGATGTACTCGGGATACTTCGGGAGCGAGCGAGGGTAGGCGACATCGTCCGCCAGGTCCGGAGGGACGGGCTGCCTAGCATCTTCGAAGGCCTGGCGTTGAGTAGCACGTCGCTCGCGCCAACTATGAACCTTCTCCATATTGTCGTTGCCCTCGACAAGGCCCCACAATTCCATCTGGCGCGGCGCGGAGCGCATGTCCATTGCGACCTCCTTGGCGACATGGTCGATGGTGACGTCGGTGATGTACACGGGAGCCGCAAGCGCGACGGCGAGCTGACCTTGAGTGCCTCCGAACGGCCAGCAGTGTCCCGTATGAGTTTCGTGGTGCAGCGCAGTGACTGGTGGACGACCAATGGCATATCCATTGCCACCAGTGACGAGACCCACGATCTGATTACGGAGACCGGAAGGTCGGACTTCGAGGGTGTCACTCGTGAGCGAGGGGATGATGCGTGCACCTCCAGAGTGAAGCGCGAAGTCAACGCGTGCGAGCGTGTCTTTCGAGGTGCGCATGACCGCGTTGTCCACGAGCTGGTTGACGAGCAAGGTGACATCCTGGCCGTCCGAAGACTTGATGATGACGCCCTTCGTCTTGCCCGTAGCCAAACCATTCCACCACTGCGCTACAGACCCAGAAATCGCGCCCGCCTTGGCGGCGTTCTTGCCGATCTCCAACGCATCCTTGACGCCGCCTTCGACTGATCCGACCCGCTCCTCCAGAGCCTTGAGCTTCGCGCGAGCCTCCTCGTCGCTCCCAACCGACGGCCGCCGTGCCTCAGCATCTCGAAGGGTTTGTAGCTGTGAGGACAGGTGGGACACCTCTTTCTTGACAGCGTTGATGTTGTCGCTAGCGACGGCACGGAACTTGCTCTCCGCATCCTGAGCACGGGTGCTCTCCTTCTGGATGCGCGACTCGAGACTTCCCAAGCGGCCTGCGACGTCAGCGCGATGTTTCGAGTCGCCGTCGATGTACGCCCGCGAGCGCTCCGTATCCAAGGATAGACTCGCAAATGCCTTCTCCAGAGTCTGGAGGCGGTCAGACAAAGCGGCAAGGTCGGCAGCGGGAATTTCGGGGGGCTGGTAGGGATATGAAGGACCTTTAGGGAACGGTATGGAGCGCAAGTCAAGTAGGCCGCTGTGGAGGGCATACCACGCTAACCACACTGTCGCACCCACAACTGCATACTTCAGGAGCAGGGGATGCACGAGCGTCTGGCCCACCAAGGCAACAGCACCCAGAATGGCCCGTACAATCCACAAACCTGCGCTAGTCAACTCATGCACCAATCGCCCCAGTGTCGCACCAACAGAGAAACCGGCTTTGGAGGGAGGGAATGCGCCGTCGACCTGTGGTGGAAACTCATCGAGTTCAGATATCGCAGGCAGTTGCCCTTCAATATCGATGGAGTTATCCAGACCACTCGAATCATAATTTCGAGGGACAGAAGGCTGTCGAGGAGGAACGGAAGCCCGGGCTATTGAGGGGGCTCTTGCCACTGGCGTAGTCCCGCGCTGGGATCGCTGTCGAGAGCTGAGCCACAACCCCATCCTTCTCGGGAAGGAAAGACGCACCTGTTCGCTAACCTGCTCTTCCTCCCCCGTGCTCTCTTCGTCTCCTTCTCCTTCTCCTGCAGCTCCGTTCTCCTTGCCGCCCTTCTTCCTCTTCTTCCTCTTGTCGTAGGCCGCGACGGGTAGTGTGGTTAGAGGACCGCCGGCCGGACCGCCTTTCTTCTTCTTCCGCTTGGTCCTCTTTCCGTCCTCCTCAAAGTCCTCATCGGACTCCTCCAAGTCCGACATCGACGGGCGGTATGCCTTGTTGTCCACAGACATCCGGCCTTTGCGGTGGGCAGCAACCGTCTTCCGTGAGGCAGGCTTCTGCGACTGCTGGTACTCACGCTCTTCAGCGGAGTAGTCATAGCTTGACTGATCGCGCACGCTCTCGTTGCCGTTGGGAACGGAGAGATACGAGTTGTCCGGCTCTTGCGAGCGTTCGCGGAGAAGGAAAGTCGCGGGGACGAGGCGCTTGACGATATCGATGCCGGCTTCGAGAGGAGTCCTCGCGCGGCCGTTGTTGGGCGGCACATCATCCTCTTCCTCGGAGTCGGGGACATGGCGGAGGGATGCGGATTTGGAGACTGGTCGTGCGACCCGCGCTTGTTGCAGTCGGTTGGGGGGAGGGGCGAGTCGACGATTGACAGTGGATTGGGTCTCTTTCTCGTATTCGACTGATGTGCTTCTGGGAACCATGGGCTGCTTCCGTACGCCGGAGGCCCAGGCCTCGTTGGGGTTCATGCTGGTGTTGCTGCCGCTGCTGGTGTTGGCGACGCTGGTATCGAAGGATGTGGATGTCGCGGCCTGGTGGAATGCGCTGACGATGTTCACAGAGGTATCGCGGACACTCCACGTCTCGGGCTGAGGTGGATTAATGGTGGGGGGACCCACGGAGCGAGATGGTTGCGCCTGAGAAGACTGTTGGGCCTGTTCGCGCTGTTTGAGACGTGCGAAGCGGACGAGAGCCGGTTCCTCCGTGTCGTCTTCTTGCGGGAGTGGGGCTCTATCTGGCTTGGGGGGTGATCGCGAACCGACTGTGGGTGCACTGTGCTGCTATCAGCACGCGCACGGATATATATGCGCGTGAAAGACGCACCCGTATGAGTATGAAGTCGGTATCGCACGACGGATGGGTGCGTTTGGGTTGTTCTTGTTGAGAAATGTGTGGTGATCTAGACGTCTGCCTTGACCAAGAGGTGTGCTCGAGAAGGACATGTACCTCGCGTTTTCACGATGGCAGGACGCGCAGTGAGATATGGAAAGTTTTTGGGGGCAGAAGTGGGGAACGTGGGGAGAGTGCGTGGATGACGGAGGGGAAGGGCATGCAGGCAGTGTGTCTGTCGCGTGTCGTGGTTGAAGTCGACCACCGCGACCACACGCGACCGCTTGTCTCCTTCGGGCGCTTCCCCGCCTCTCTTTGTCTCTATTTGGCCGCCTCGCTGCCTTGTTGTTGTCATGCTCTTTGACGCCGGCCACCATGGTCTCGAACGACAATACCGCCTCGACAATTCCTCTTGTCCCCTTTGGCCCTGCTTAATGCTCAGTATGAATGGGCTGTTGGCCGGTCCATCGTAGCGACCATTCTAATGTACACCCATCCCGGACCCTTCGCCCTATGGCCAACGCCACAATGTACGACCATACCACATGTCTGCCACGTTCCTCTGCGTTTGGGGTGTGCACGCAGACCGGATTGGGCCCACCACGTGGAGGAAGAAACAGCGAATGGCGGGTTCCTTCTAGGCTCGGCAGTCGCGGTGGTCCTCCTTTAAGAACTTGTCAAGAACCACTCAGGCTGAGTAGCTCCGACTTAGGACTAGTTTCTCGTATTTGCATAATCATCAGTACCGCAGTAAGTAGGCGGTGATGCGTCGACGATTCATGACTTGGTGTGTTCGATACATACACGAAGCTATGCTTTGACCAGCTGAGGTCATATTGCTATGCTGGTACAACTTTAGTACTTATCTCGCATTCTCACCCGGGTGGTCCGTGCATGCATCTTTTCTGCATAGGATCGGGTATCAATGCGTAAGCGGAGGATAAGAGGACAGAAGACGCGAAATGGTTGGTAGGTTACTAACGGCAGTCATCAAGCCGAGTTTCCAACGACGGACCCACGGAAGCCTACGGACCGACGTTCTAACATCGGGATTTGGTCATCCAAGCGTGCACTACGGTCTGGCATCTGGGACCCGACGACAGGCACGCTGTGTGACGCGTTGGTGACGCGGGATATAAAATGCGACAAGAAGTTCGACACCGATGCCTAGTAGTATTCACCTACCTAGCCTCTTGGTGCACGCCCCCGCAAACACACCAACATTTCTGGACGATCCCGCCAACAATTGCTCGCGTGGATCCAGTCATCGGACTTGCAGGGAGCGCGACCCCACAGTAGAAAGTTCTGGGGTGGCCCGGAGAAGATAGAATCACCGACAAACGCACGGCGAAAGGTGAGGTAAGAGTGGCCATAATGGCAAGAGGGCTCGGCATGTTTCTGGTCCGGAAGCAGCGAATTCGAAAGCAGGAGTTCGCAAACGGCACGGAGACGGATGATAAGCCAGAAGCTCAAGCTCAACGGCGCTACGGACACACGTGCGACGGCGAGCAGATCCGTGGACACCCACCCAGGCGATGTGCGGGGGACCATATGCGGCGAGACGGGGTGGATTGGGACGACGATCAGCCAGAAGAGGGCAGGGGATGAAGACGATTCGGAAGAGATATCCGCGGACGAGGGAACCACGCCACGGCAAAAGCTCGGGAACAGCCGGGGGCCAATGGGAAGGGGCGCGTCTGGCCAAGGGGATGATGTCACATGAATCATCGATGAGGAGTACAAGAGCTAAACACCATCCTCCTCCTCCCGACATTTCTTCTACCCCATCTCCAGGCCGCCCCCGTCGACCGCGGCAGCGACCTACTATCCCTCACCATGTCGCCCACCGTCGCCGATACCTCCCTGTCCACCCCCGACCTCTCCATTCCCGGAGACGCCGAGCAGCGTCATCTCATCGTCGTCTCCAACCGTCTCCCCGTCACCATGAACAAGGATGCCTCAGGCGAGTACCACTTCAAGATGTCCTCTGGTGGTCTCGTTTCCGCCCTCTCCGGCTGCAAAAAGTCCATGTCCTTCACCTGGATTGGCTGGCCCGGCTTCTTCATACCTCCCAAGGACCGACCCCTTGTCGACCGACGACTCCAGGAGGAGTTTTCCTGTCAGGCGGTCTACCTTGACGACGAAATCGCTGACCGTCATTACAATGGCTTTTCCAACTCTATCCTCTGGCCCCTCTTCCACTACCACCCCGGCGAGATGAACTTCGAGGACGAAAACTGGCTCGCGTACCGGCAGGCGAACATGGCCTTCGCTGAGGTGATCATGTCCCAGCTCAAACCTGACTCCATGGTTTGGGTGCAGGACTACCATCTCATGCTTCTCCCCCTGCTCCTCCGCACGCTCATTGACGGTCCCCAAAACGTCGGAGACTTAACTGCAACCGAGGTTGACCGAATCCTCGAAGGAGTGGACTGTGAGGAGATTGCCCCCCCGCGGTACGAGAACGTGAAGATTGGTTTCTTCTTGCACACCCCGTTCCCTTCGAGCGAGATCTACAGGTGAGCCCCTTCTCGCCCTCTCTTGGAGCTTTGCTTTTTGGCTTTCACTGTGCTCTCGACGCTTCCGCTCCCCTCGCATTCATTTCCGGACGCTCCAGCGCGCCAGTTTTCCCCCGGTCCGTCCGCGCGTCCGTCTTCTGACCGCGGATCCTACCGATGCCCTTCTTACGGCTGTGCCTGGACCCTCCCAACCGGGCTCCCGCGAAGCTATAGCTCAGCATGAGGTTTCCTTCTGTTTTCCATGGGCACTTCCCTCCTGCGGTTTCCATATGTCGCAGTTGCGGTCCCTATGCTAATCCCGACATACAGGATCCTCCCGGTCCGGCGCGAGATCCTCCTTGGCATCCTCTACTCTGATCTTATCGGCTTCCACACGTACGACTATGCCCGCCACTTCCTCTCGTCATGTACCCGTATTCTCGGCCTTCCGACCATGCCGAACGGTGTTGAGTTCGAGGGCCGGCTCGCGCATGTTGGCATGTTCCCCATTGGTATCGACCCTTCCTCCTTCATCGAAAACCTTGGGAAGGACGCCGTCAAGAAGCGTATCGCTCAACTCGAGCAGCGTTTCAGCGGATGCAAGGTCATCGTCGGTGTCGACCGTCTCGACTACATCAAGGGTGTCCCCCAGAAACTCCACGCGCTCGAGCTTTTCCTCTCGCAACACCCTGAATGGATCGGGAAAGTCGTCCTTGCGCAGCTCGCGGTCCCTTCACGGCAGGATGTCGAGGAATATCAGAACTTGCGTGCGACGGTGAACGAGCTCGTTGGCCGCATCAACGGCCGCTTCGGAACCGTAGACTTCATGCCCATCCACTTCATGCACAAGAGCTTGCCGTTCGATGAGCTCTGCGCCCTCTACGCCGTCAGCGATGTTTGCTTGGTGTCTAGCACCCGTGACGGGATGAACTTGGTACGTGGCGTCTGCGGAACTTGGAAACCTCAGAGAATTGACATTATTGTCTAGGTGTCGTACGAGTATATCGCATGCCAGCAAGAACGGCAAGGCGTAATGATCCTTTCCGAGTTCGCCGGCGCGGCCCAGAGCTTGAACGGCAGCATCGTTGTTAACCCCTGGGACTCGCAACAAGTCGCCGACGCGATCTTCGAGGCTGTCACCATGGATGCTGAGACACGAGCGGAGAATCACCGGAAGCTGTTTAAGGTGCGTGTCGAGCTCTTTCAGACGCTTTTCAGCACCCGAGGTGACGTCTTCTGTTTTGTACACAGTACGTCAACAAGTACTCAGCAGCGTACTGGGGTACTTCCTTCGTCCGTGAGATGACCCGGATCGAGCTCCCGAACAGCGAGCCGAAGCCGGTCGCCGAATCCCCTGCGGAATCAACACCCGACTCTCCCGTCAAGACAAATGGTACGCTCCCACATCCCAGCCTGAAAGAGCTCAAGGGTGGCCAGGCGGAGCTCCAGCCGAGGAAGGACGAACTTCGAGGCAGCGTTTTACTCGAGAACGGGACCGTTCCGCCCACCCCGGCACAGAACGCCCTAGCACCCCATAACTCAGCATGAGTCTGGGCATGGTCTCTTGGGTCTCGTGCGCTTGCGCGCGAGTCGTGTCTTTCGTAGATGCGGTTATGGACATTGGGTTTCTCTACTCGTGCTTTGCTCGGCCGGGTAGCGAATGGGGGCGAGCACACATAGACGGATATCTGGAACACACGCAATATCGATATCACACGCATGAGCAAGGTCTATTGGCTAAAGGGGCAGCAAGCAAACACAATCTACTTGTAATAGTGTATCTGCATCGTTTTCTGTCGTTTGTACGACGTACTTATACCTTGCTTTATACCATTGCACGCGTCGCATGGTCATCTCTCGTCTTCAGATCTTCGCGATCGGCCCTGACGACGCCGAAGTTCACAGCGGTAATCTGCTCGCTTTCGTGTTAGCGTTGTTCATTGTTCCATAATCCAGAATACTGCTCCAGTCTCAAGGTTGAGGGGTCAAACCGCCGGGAAAGCGGCCTATCGTCGGGACATTCGGGACATCGACGATCTTCCACAAATCTTCAAGAACCCCTCGAATGTAAGTACACCCATATCGACACCTCATATGTGCGCAATCCCGTCTCACGGAGGATCGTCTCGTCGAATGTGCAGATTCGGGCCGTACTTTAATTTGACGATCCCGAAGGCGGCGTGCGCAGAGCCCTAGGCCTAGAGGTTCTGGGTAAGTATCCGACAACGTCCCGCCTTCCTGGGTTTACTCTTCCGCCATACTCAAACAGTCGGCGTGGACTCTAGGACGATTTTCACGCCTTCCTTCCAATTGCAAGGTCAACGGTGTTTTACGTCACCAGGCTAGTAGCTGTACAGGTTATGGCGGCACTGGGCCCAAGTCTCGCCGTTCGTAGACTCAAGGACGAATTGACCTGCCGTAGTGACGGCTTCTATTCATTACTGCTGTACTGCAGCAGTGCCGCCGCGTAAGTACGTGCGAAAGTGTCAGTGTCAGCGTCTTCACTGATGATATCGCCCAGATATCTGATAAACAGGAGGTGACTGTCGACCATCGACCTTAACCCCCTCCAGGACACTTCCCTCGTGCAGTATACTCAATCCTATGGAGTTTGACCGAAGCGCGACAAACAATAGTGGAGAGCATGAGGGAGGAGAGTGGAAAGTTACATTTCGTGAACCGAAGGTATGAAGTATTGTATCTCACTTCGCCATCCATCGTCATGGTAGCCTCACCCAAACTATGTGGCTTCAGGTGGTGGAGGAGGAACTCTTGCAAGAGATCTCTGATGAAGCAAAGACGAAGGTCTGGAACGAAGCTGCAGAGACTGTTAAGACCTACCACGACGAGCTCGTACAGCGCTGGCAAGTAGCGATCGACTCGCTGTTAGTTTTTGTGGGTCATCGTATGCTTCTCGTCGCCGTGCTCCAGCCATACTAACGTACGCACCAGGCAGGTCTATTCTCGGCCGTGTTAACTGCCTTCAACGTCCAGTCTTATCAACTCCTCCAGCCAGCGGCTACGGGCCCAATGCTGGCCACCCTGCAGCAGATCTCCGCTCAGCTGAACAGCTTCTCCGTCAGCTCCACTTTTATTAACTCCACCCAACCCGGTCAGTCGTCAGACGAGACTGAAGCCCCGTTCCGCGCGCCACCATCGGCTGTCTGGATCAACACCCTGTGGTTCGCCAGTCTCGTCTGTAGTCTCGCTTCCGCGTCCATCGCACTCATCGTGAAACAGTGGCTCTACGAGGTTTCAAGCGGGCTGTCAGGCACCTCTCGCGATACTGCGCGTGTCCGGCAGTACCGACTTAACAGCCTGATGAAGTGGCATGTCGGAGCCATCGTCCTCATCCCTTCGGTCCTCTTGCAGGTCGCGTTGGTCCTTTTACTCGCAGGCCTGCTGATCCTCCTCTGGACGCTCCACGGTACCGTTGCCGCTGTGACTACTGCGCTGGTCGCCGCTCTCTTTAGCTTCTTCATCACGGTCACGATCCTTCCTGTTTTCCGATGGGACTGCTGCTACCGCTCACCGCAGGCTCTTGGCGCGTTTCTGCTTGTGCGGGCGTTCTGGAACGGTTCGATCACGTTCGTGTTCAGGGCCGTCCAGAAGCTGTACATTCCAATCCACTACAGCCAGAGGGTTGAGCGATCGACTCTCTTGCGTTGGGTCTCTAGAACGCTGTCGTCGCTCTTACGCATGGTCAAGAAGATGCCGCGGATGCCGACGTGGTACGGTGCTGAGCAAAGCGAAGTGGTCCGCGACGCAGGAGTGCTTGACCGCTATATCGCTACGACAGCGTACACCGTCACCTTCGCAACCCGACACCTGGAGAACATGCCTCGCCGAAATTCCAGCGGAACAAGTCGCCTTGTGTTTCGCCGACGTCTACGAGGCGTGGTCCAAGTTGTGGGGTGGCAGATTGGAGGTTGCGGCCCGCTCGGAGAAACTAAAAGAGATACTTTTCGCAAGGCCGCTCCTGTATGGCCTGCGAAGACTACTCGCCGTCGACGAGGACAGCGAGGAAGCGCCTCGGTAAAGACTGGTCGAAGATTGGGGAATACTTCCTGTGCGGCCCGGAAGGGAAGGGCGGCTATCTGCCGCGGACGGACGAATGCGTGTCCACCCTTGCGCTTCTCGCGGCAGGAAACTCCCCATTCCTCGCCTGGCGAGCCTTAGTGCTCATGAATTGCATGGGGCAGAGTCCCGAGCTGGACTTGCGTCTCTCGTACCGCACTCTGAAAAATGGTATGTGCAAAGCGGCTCTCTTCGGAATTCGTAGCCGGCTAATATATACAGTACTCAGTGCTCGTCATGTGTCAGCGGCGCGCCAGACGTTCGACCGTTGTGGACGATGAAGCGGAGCTTCTGTGCCTAGTCGGTGTCGCTCGACTTATCTTGGGGTGTGTCCAGCAGGCACTGATGGACAACACTTCCAAACCACTGGCTTCAGAGCAAGAAGAGCGGATATTCAAAGAGACGCGAGACTACCTCGCTTCTCTTGCGCAGCTCTTGGCCATGGTTCCTGGACGGGGCTGGAGTCCTGTGGATTTGTCAGACTTGAACAAGTCGCTGAAAGTCGACCTTATCCAACCTCTTACCCTCTTGTGCGCGCACGTTCGGGGAGGCGCCGAGCTCATCCCCGAGGGGTTTGTTGAGGCAGTGGACCGGTTTCGGTTGTGGACGTTGGACCGCTACGAGTGGGGGCTAGAATGGGAGACCAACGGATACATCGGGACCTTGCAACTCGCCCTCAAGAGGCGGATGTACGACAAACCCCGAGTTGTATGTTCCCTGATCTGTTTGACGGTTTACCTGAGCTCAATATCCTCTCTGCAGATCCCTCAGGCTTGCCTTTCGTCCCAACAACGTCCCATTATATTATTCTAATCCTCCGCCATCATACACACAGAGGTATCGCGAAATTGAACGACTTGTATTCCCTGCGTCAATCCTTGCCTTAGCGCATTGTGTATGGGTACGTAGATTCTCTGGTAAGGGGTGTATCGTCTGAACGCATTGCTCGATCCCCGGAAACCTTCCAAACCATCAATTCGAACCGCGTAAGTTGTGCTTCATCCAGGAAGAGCTTCCCCCTCCCAAAATCCGACCATCTTACATGTATTAATGGACCGCGGTATCGCGGAAGTGCGGACCAAGCCTGTGGTGACGAAGGTGGGTTATCGCATCCTGACCGCTAGACACCAGCTTTATGACCAGTTGGGTGGGGAATGTGACAACGGCACGTCCTTCGCCGGAAACAGTTTCGAGGTCGAGCAGGATGTAATGAATATTGTAGAGTGTCGGGCACTGGCTAGTAGAAGCCCTCGGTGCTGGGTACGGCGGAGCGTCCACCAGGAACTGTAGCGCGTCTTCTATGTCTCGCTTCGTTACGCTCTCGTGCCTGACGGTGGCGACTTTATGTGCGCATAGTCAGCTAGGATATATTCAAGGGATAATCTAGTGAACCATTTTCGTATGCTTACTACTGACGACCTTTGAAAATATAGCTTCGGAGTTTTTGGTGGCCCATTCCCAGATGTTTGGACGATTGAACTGTCGAAGCCTGTTTTGGCGGGCCGTGTCATTGTGCGCTGTACAGTGAAGCCATCAAGTACCAGGACTGCCCAATGCTTGATCTCCTGCGTCCGGCTGATTAGGGCACCTCCTACCCTCATAGCTACGAGCAGGCCAACTTGAAGTCAGCGACGAGTATAAGGGAAGTGATGAAGCATGTGCTCACATTCATCGTCGTGTACCATATCGATGACGATGTCAACTTCAACGGGGATCTCGCCTTCCTCGGCCTCTTCAGGCGCAAACACACTGCCTAGCCTATTGATGGCCTTCATCGCAAGTATGCGATTATGTGGCGTCGGGTCGCAAGCGAAGACCTCTGCACCACAGTGTTTGGCGATCTGTAAGGCCAGGATACCAGGGCCTTCTGCTCCATAGACGAGGACCTTGAGTTCACGGCTTGACATGTTCTCTTTGGTGTCGTTGCCGGTATTCTTATGTGCCGCATCATTCTGCGGAGGTTTGAGCTGCATGTTCGCCAGATGAGCGTTCTGATTGGGGCTGGAAGTGCATCTTGACTCGCCTTGGCCCCGGAATGCACCCCATGGCATATCATGGCCAGCCAGTCAGCGGCCAGGCTAGCAAGTCGCGGTTCGACGCCTTCAGGCTGGTATTGGAATCTCGAAGTAAGCCGCACTAGATGTAGGCCCACTGGACATGTTACGTACCACAGGAACGAGAACGTCAACGTTGACCACCATGAGCACCGTCAGTCCAACGAACTGTCCATGGTCGGTCCGCCTCCGCTGAGCCTGCCGCGGGGGGTGGGGCTGTCCTTCGGTAATGACCAACATGGTTCGAGGAGTCCAATCGGCCACCACGTAGAGACAATCGCTCTTGATATCCGGAACCCGCTTACGGCCAGTTCTATGCAGCTTCAGCAAACTTTGTACGTATGCAGCGAAGGAGAGCCCGATATTCATACGCACTGCAACATTCGCCCCACGGCGTAATACCCGAGGACACCTCTCCGTTGTCCAACTGGCGTGGCGGGAATGGCGGTGGCGGGGTCTACAAACAACGCATCCATTGTTGTATCCGCCTGGTCCACCCCCGCAGCGAGCACTTTGCGCAACACTTGGTTTGATTTGAGGAATACCCTGGACAGGTCCACCCCAGTGATGCCCACCGTACGCGTGGCGTCGTCGTCCGCTGCTCGTTCGCTCTCCAGGTGCTTGCGTTTCTGCTCCTCGAGATTGTCGGTCTTACTCAAGGATGCGCTCACTAGCATAGTGGGGACTGTCTGTGTCGGTGTCATGGCGTGAGGCGATTAAGGGGAAGTATGGATTGAGTTCTGAATGGAGAGAGGAAATGACGGTGCTGGCGCCCATCCTGTCTCTTCAAAGCCGTCAAGGGTCGCGCATGGCAGAATGATGATTCCGTTCAGGAGCACTACCCACGTAACCAGTGGCAAGAGTGGCAGCTGGAATGAGCGTTTCGTGTCTTTTTAATAATGGTATGGTGGACCAGAGTCAAAGCGTCGACGTACCATTTCTACTATGCGGCTGCAGCCTGTGTGGCGGAATCGAGTGTGATTAGATATCTTCACGAACGCTGATGCACTCATGTCTGACCGGGTCCGGGACTGTAGCCCGGATAGCCACTGTATCTGGATACTATTTGGTTGGGATCTATTGCATGGTAAGAGGAATATTGGTTTGTGGTGGACTCGGACGCCATTTGTGATGGCCATGGTCGCTTGGGTGGAATTCGTAGGAACATGACACTTGAACGACCTAACCGTAGGCTCGATCATGGAGGCCGGATCCGCGGACGAGTTCGGGGCCCAGCCATCTCGCCGCCATGGATGTATGAGCTTGGTTCGACCGCGGCCGGGTGCGGGTGCTTGGCACTTCGGCACAGCCTCTCGAAGGCGCCTGTGTATGTCAGAAGCTGAAATTCCGAACTGACAACGTTACAGGCATTCGAAGACATAGGACTCATCAGGTGAGATGCTACAAGTATGGCAGTACATCATATAATTCAAGGACATGTGCCAACGTTAACACCGTCATGCCAACCTCGTGGAGTGTGAGCCGGGCTCCGACGTTGAATATGCCCAACACGGTGGCCTGGGTCGCATTTACGGTCACGTCGAACTCGCCCGAGATGATAACGACTCCGTAATGGGGTGCTTGAAGGCGTGGATCCAGTCGGGGTTGAACTTGGCATCGACGGTGGTGCCGGGGTCACCGAGGTACTTCGCGTCAGCCTCCTGGCCACTGGTGAAGGCGGCGTCGCCAATCTCATCATGAATTCCCAGTTACACGGCATGTCAATGCTGGTGACTACATAGCCCAACGATCGTTGGATCCCCATTGTGAAGCATCAGCGCCATAGAACAAAAGGGACCGGAATGCGACCTAGAGGATATCGCCCTGGACGTTGGCGACGTCAAGGGGTGCTACGGTGGAAGCCATGTCAAGTGACGTGCAGTCTGCCACGAAAGAATCAAGGTCAGAAAGGGAATGGTCACGGTGTGGATCTGGGAGAGGTGACACCCTCTCACATCCCTCTTATATGTCCTGTGTATGAGCCATATTGATCGTCAAACTCATTTAACCCACCACGCCAGCAATGACCGGTGAGATTAGAACTGGTAGACGGCACATACAGTAACACTTGCGTCCAGGCCGCATCGTAGCGACGGCATGTAGAGTTAACTACCCGGTACCGGTGCGGGGTTCGGATGGCAAGTACGCGCCGGGTGGGTCAGTGGGTGTGAACATGCGTTTCCCCACAACAGAACTGAATTCACCGATGTAAGTGAATCGACTGGAATGCAGAGTATGCGGACTTACCGGAGTCCTTAAGAATCGACTGATCGTGTACTGTGAAGGGAAGTCAGCTTAGATGTTGGGCCCACGGAGAGCAGTACTGATGTACGAGTAAGATATTATAAATTACACCTGTGAAAGCACCGATTACACATACAACGCTGATCTGGCCAAGATGCGAAAAGGCGGTGGTCCCAAACCGGAGAAGGGGATAAAGGAACCCACAGGAAGAAGAGACGGAAAGGAATGTACGGTATAATGAGGAGGAAATGACGAAGCTGATGGCGCAGCAGCAGCGAGAACGACGATAAGTGCGTATAAATCTTGGTATATCACCACTTTTTCTTCCCCCACCCGCGCTCGAGAGCACGCCCGCTCGTCCACCAAGGCCGGAAGCAAAAATACCAATACATACAACAAAACCGTTTAAAGCCACGTCAACAGACCACAGCGCCAGATCCAGACGCGCCACCTCCCGAGCGGGTGCCGCTACAGAAGCCCTGCTGCTTGCAGCGTACGCGTCAGCCGCAGCTCAGCCTCGGAGAGCTCCTCCGGAGACTCGCGCCGCTGCTGCGGGCCGACGTCGTTGACGTTCGTGAAGCCGAACGCGATCTCGATGTTGCGCCGGACCTGCTCGTCGTGCGCGCGCTCCTCTTCCGTGACAGGTTCTTCCGGCATCGACGCCGCTCTGATAGATGACTCCCAGCGCTTCACGCGGTAGAATCCCACACAGGACGAGAGGAGGAGGAACCAGCCTATGGGGCGTCGCGCATTCAGACGAAGAGAATGCGGAAGAACACGGGGAGGCTATACGTACCGAGCGTCATCAGGATCAGCGCGATCCAGTCGCGGGACGTGATCGCGAACTGCATGTCGAGGTCCAGCATGGGGTTGTTGGGGTCCGTCGCGTTGTACGCAGAGAAGTCGGTCACGTTGAGCGGCGTGTCGGCCGGTATCGTGTGGTGGTGATGTCTCGTCGAGTTCCATCTCATGATCTCCTCTACCAACGTCGTCGGCTGGTCGTCCACGCCAGCGCTGTTGTTTGCCTTGAGGCCGTTGCCGTACTGGAGAAGCCCATATTGGATGAGGGTGATGCCGAGGCCTGCGCGGGAGCCGTACTTGGCGGCATGGGTCGTGTGCAGAAGATAGGTGAGGACGAAGCCGGCAAACTGGAAGAAGTAGGAGACGAAGGCAGTCATGAGGAAGGAGAAGACCGGGCCCGAAGGAAGGTCGTCAACGATCATGTACGCATTCGGGTCCAACGCGGCTGCGGGGGCGTGGACGGTGGTCTCCCAGTACGGCGGAACAGCATCTGCCTGAGCCTCGGCATACGACTGTGGATGGCGAACCGTCAGCGATAGTGAGCATCAGACTTGTCACGGCTATTAGATGGCAGTACATAGCAGCAGCGATATCGTGCACATAGCAGAGGCAAAAGTGGGCACAGAATATGAGAACGGGGACACGTACAGGCGGCGTCTCCTTCTGGACCTCCTCGGGGACGATATGAACCTCGCCATTAGAATCGACGACCTCAATGCCTCTCGACGGCTTTGCGCTGACGTTGGCGAACACTCCGTCGTTGTCCGTTCCGCCACCGATCACCCTTGGTGGTGCAGATGGCTCCGCATCCTCGGTCGGCACACGCACGTAATGCTGGGGCAAGAGTGCGCCGACCGCTCTCCTCCAGAACGAAAGCCTCGGCGCGGCTGGTCGTGATGGGCGCCACGCAGGTGAAGTGGGGACGAGTCCGTTCGAGTTGCCGATTTCGTTGGGAAGCGCACTGGCAGATGGGCTTGGAGGCGAGCCGGGCGGGGGATAATCGTAATCGCGGTCCCGTTCAAAGTCGTATGTGCCCGGCGGCACGGTCTGCGGGGTCGGAAGTGGGGAAGGGAAGTCCGCGTCTAGGGGAGCATGGTGAGAGTCCGTCCGTGGAGGCAACATTCTTGCTGTTTGTGTCGTGCGGGTGAGGGGGGTGTGCTCGGAAGAGTCGTGGCCCTCGTCATCGGAGTCGAACGCATCCTCAAGCTCCCGCTGAGCATCCTCAGGAGCATAGCGGGGGTTGGGGAGGGGCGCGTAGGAGGTGGGCATTAGGAAAACGGACGATGGTGAAGAAGAAGAAGAAGAGAAAGAGAACTGCCGCGGACGCGGACTGGTAGCTGGCGGGGCTGGACGAGTCGGACGACGGATAAGTATCAGACGGCGGTCATGATGAGTGGCACTGAGGCCGCTGTCTCTGCCAGTCCCTCTTCCGCCAGGGGCGATCCAGTCTCCACCAAACAGGCGCCCCGCGGCAGTGCTCCAATCAGGTTTCTCTCGAGTCGATTGCCGCCCCAAACGAGGTCATCCCGGCCAAGATATATCCACTGGACGAAGCATCATCTGGATCCGTGCAGAATCTGTACCTCTGGATGATCTTCGAGGACCGTACTTGGTATGGTATCGGGTTGTCTTCTTCCGGGGAGACACTTGAAGCTTGAGCTCTCGCAGTCATCCAATTGGTCAATGGCTTTGAGTGCTCGAATGATAAGTGAGACATAGCCCTATGGTAAGATATGATGTGCCCAAACTTATAAGAGCAAGAGGTGCAGTTGGCAACGCAAATACAGATGTATGTGATACGGATGGGGGATTAGGTGCACGCAATTGACATATGAGAAATACAACCAAGTCCCGATGCAAAGTCCAATGTTCATCAAGCCAGCAGACCCTTGACGTACTTCAACAAATCCTTCCCCTGGTGAGTGTCAAGTGACCGGTCAGCACCACGCATCCACGTCCCTTGAGCAAGATGGAAAGCGACATACCCCACGGCTCTTCACTCCAGCGACCATCGCCTCGATCGAGTTCGCCTCCTCCTCCATATCCTCGGTCGCCCCTTCCTCACGCCCGTTCGCCCCACGGCTCAGACCGAGTCGCTGCCTTTGCACGTTCCCATATCGAGACACGACCGCCATGATCGCCCGCCAGCCCTCAATCGCCGTGGACTGCGCGTTCACCTGGCTCGTCGAGCTGTTCACGCTCGCCATCGACGCAACCGACGTCGACCGACGATGATCGGCTCGTTGTTGGGTAGCGGTCAATGACGGGGCAGAAAACGAGGGGAGGACGGTCGAGCGAACGACATATGGGCAATACGGACGGTGTTCGCGCAGGATGTCGAGCTGACGTTGCGGTTGGGCCTTCGCCTTGGCGTCGCCGGCGGTGTTCGTAGGGGAGTCGCCGGTCATTGGATCGCCCTCTTCCGTCGGTTTGGGCAGAAACGCCCAAAGCCCGACTCGCCTCTGACAGAGCGGGCAGTGGAGGAGCGTAGCATCAGGCAGAGCCACACCACTCCCCACCGAGTGCTGCGAGAGTAGTGAGTTCGAGGTCGTGACGCGCATAGATGACCGGGTCGAGCGCGGTGATGGGGTGCCTTCTCGGGGTACTACCGACGATGCAATACGACGTGACGGGGTTGTAGGCACAGGGGTTCCCGTGCGTGAAAACGACGATGGGCCCTTGGTGGGTTCTGGCGGTGTTGGTGGGAGAATGGACCATCCGAAGAGAGCCGTCAATATTGACGTCTCCGAAGGCTCGACCCGGAGAGGCATGGCCCTTGACGCGGACTCCTCCACGGGTGAGGTGGGCTCCTCATCAGGGACAGATGAAGTTGGCAACGACACGGAGCCAACGATTGAGACCGATGATTGTACTTGAGCGGAAATCTGAATGAACCGGTTTAGGGTATGTTAGAGGCCTTTCAAAGATATGGACGCACAAGAGGGTGTTTGATCTCCACGCCTTTCATGACCATCTCGAGCAGCATAGCACGAGACTTGATTTCGCGAATAGTGGGCAGAGGAGCTTGTAACGGAATGTGGTAGATAGAATCTATAATGGGCAATTGAGCAGGTCACCCGACGCCGATGGCAAAGAACGTACCATCACATTGGCGAGTCTTCCACGGACAACCATCTTTGTGCGCATCTACCAGTTGAACACGTTGCTTCTCGACCAGAGCATTTGCTGTATCCGATCTGTTGTTAGTAGCGACCTACCTATTTCGAGTATCCCAACATACCAGCGTCGCGAGTCATGCCGTCTCTCCCGGCAACAACCCACGAGACGCCACAAAGCCCACATACCAAGCGGTCCTTCCCATCATTAACCCATCCACATTTCGCCGCGGCGACGGCATCGATGGCAGGCGGTTTGTTGCCGTACGTGGTGAGCTTATATGTGGATAGGCGCGCGAGGAACGAGGATGTGGACGACGGGCGATAGTCACTTGTGGACGGGGCAGAGGGCGGGCCGCACTTTCCCAGAAAGTTGGATTTGAATGGGAGGGCCTTTCGGGTACGATTGGCAGTGCGAGAAAGGATGGCGAATAGGTGCGGTGCAGTCTTGGACAAACCGTCCAGGTTGTCTGACGGGGTTGCCCTAGGTAGGGTGGCATAGGTTGAGAATAATGCACTCGCCGACTTCGTCGAAAGGTCCACGTACGGTTTGGGGTCCTTCTGGGTGCCGTACTTGGCCAGCATGGCGTAAATTGAACGCGACGTGCGGAGTCGCTTGAGTGGAGGTCGGCTGATGGCGGTGGAGGGGACAGCGGAAGGGCCGACGGCCTCGTCGAGGATGTGTATAACATCTTCGGCTTTGCGCTACGTCTTCGTGTCAGTCCACGTCGGCGTGAAAGTTGGAAGGGCGGAGACAGACTTTGAGAGACTTGTCAGACGAAGAGTGCTTCACAGCAGTGGGTGTGGGAGCGACAATCGTGGAGCCCGCTTGCTCAGCCATACTCAGCGTGCAGATAGCAGCAAGAGAGAAGTAAACAGTGAAAACGGAAGACAAAAAAATGGGCGAGAGGGGGCCGATGTCTAAGCGGTGGCCCGAAGGTGGTGGCTGAGAACAAGGACGAGTACGAGGACGCAGCTGTGGCGAACGCGCCTACGTGGGCGGCGGCGCCTACAGGGCGCAGCACGGGCCGACGGTGGAACGCTGTGCGTGCCCAGTGGCGGTTAGGGTACGGGGAATTAGGTCCGGGACCTGATTAACAGGGTAATTAACAGGCGGTCATGAACAGGGGTCAGATTTACGGGGTCAATTACAGTAAATTACAGGTGAGGTAAATGACAGTAATTTACGGTAATTTACGAGCAACAGAACGTAAATGACATATGGTCCACGCAGTCAGAACTCATCCCAGTTTGCGGTCGAGGCAGCTGTCTTTGAGTGCGCTCCCGTGGACGACATTCCTGCCTGCATCGACCCAGACCGAGCCGGACCTTTCGACTGTGCATCGGCATCAGACTCGTCCGCAAGGAGCCCACGGAGGAAGGGTGACTGCAGTGTGTCGCTGATGCTTATCATAATATGTTTACTCACAGAGACACCGGCGTCCTCGTAGACATTCTCGGCTGCCCGGCATGCATCTGCCACCCACTTGGAGAGAAGAACGTCGCCCGGATGTTCAGCGACGTATGTTCGGAGCACATCAACGAGTGCCGTAAGTCCCGGACCGCGCTCCTTGATCTGAAAAGTGTCTCGCCGACTAGTGCGATAACCGGGCGATAACCGAGCCGAGCTTCGAGCTCTCGGTTCACAGCTCCCACCACACCCACATCGGAAATCCACTCGTCATCAGGGGCGAACAGGTGAAAAGCGTAGCAAGACTTCTCTGCTGGGCGGTGAGGGAGAGTCGGTGGTAGTTGGACTAGAAGCCGGTGAAGGTATTCCAAGCTGGGGGTGTTGCTCATATTCAAGTGGAGGGTTGGGGTCTCGAGGGAGCAAATATGGAGCAGCGACAGGAGTCAAGCTCTGCCGTGGAATTGATCACTATTTCCTCATGCCACTGATCCTCGATTGGTGTCAGTGATGCGGACGCGACTCAAACCGGGTCTGGCGCCCAGCGTTCGGTAGCAGGCGTCTTGTGCTAATTAGCCCTGCTTTTTCCGCCCATTCCGGTTCCCCAGTAAAGTACATGTAAATTACGGTTGCTAATTAGCCGGAGTTAATAACAGTCTTCTAATGCCCCGTACCCTAGTGGCGGTGGGCAGCACAGTGCACGTCGCGCTGCACCGTCTGCGAGAAACAGCAGCAATCCGCCTTTTCACAGGACACCAGCTTCGTGTTCATCCCACTTTCTTCCACGCCGCCCTCTCCGCACATTCCTGTAACCCCCCCGCATGTCGCTCCCGCCACAACTGATGCATACCCTCGAGAGTATCAAGTACCAGGTCAAGGACGCGTTCTGGGCTCTTTCGTCATGTGTGTGCCAGCAATCAGCCAAAGTCAAGATTAATGGGAGAACATGTGAGTCCCAGCCGTCTCTAGCCGTGAAGTTTGGTCCTGAGGTTGGGCTTCCTAGTCAAAATCATCCGGGTGCTCGGAGAAGGAGGATTCTCCTTCGTCTACCTTGCTCAGGACGAGCACAGCGGGGTGCGCAATCGTTGCGCTCGACAGACGTACACAATCTTGCTCAAATGCTCTGCAGAGACAATTCGCACTCAAGAAGATTCGTTGCCCTAGCGGTCAGGAGGACGTCAGGCAAGCGATGCGCGAAGTCGAAGCCTACAGGCGTTTTAAGTGAGTTTAAAGCACTCCACCACGCGCTCGCAGTGTTCTCATCGGAACCCATGAAGGCATCCCAACATCATTCGAATACTTGTGAGTTTCATGGCCTTCCTCAACTAGCTCGTCGCCTCACCGCATTCCAAAACGTTAAGGATTCAGCAGTGGTCCAAGACCCCAACGGCGACGGCCAAGTCGTCTACCTTTTCCTCCCCCTCTACAAAGTAAGCAGCCTCCTTGCCACACTCCACCCAAGCCTCCATCTCAGACCGCGTATCCCGCTCCCTAGCGCGGCAACCTCCAAGACGCAATCAACGCCAACTCGATCAACAACACCCACTTCTCCGAATCCGAAATGCTGCGCTACTTCAAGGGCACCTGCGAAGCCATACGTGCCATGCACGCCTACCGTGCACCCGTGAGCTCCAAAAACGATGCGTTTGCCCCGCGTGCAAATCAATCCCGACACGCGCCCTCCGTACCCAGCTCCCCTCGCAATTCGCTGTCTGGCGACGACGACGACCAGATGTTTCCCCAGCCGGAAGGAGATGCCGATGGCGGCTACTCGTATCATGGAGCAGGCAGCAGCGGCTCGAAGGTCCCGCTTATGTCGAAAGACAGGCCGCAGGGCAGTGATGAGGAGCATGAGCCGATCTTCGATGAGGACGAGGAGTTGGACAGGATAAAGCATGAGGGTGGGAACGGGCACGCCGGGGAGTCCGAGCTCGTGCCATACGCACACCGCGATCTGAAGCCAGGGTACGCATCTTCCATCCAACCGTCTCACGCGGGACCCCCGAGTCGCTGACCGTGACCGGCGGCGTCGCAGAAATGTCATGATCTCGGATGAGGGCCAGCCCATCCTCATGGACTTCGGCAGCGCGATGAAGGCGCGCGTCAAGGTCGAGAACCGCTCGCAGGCCCTCCTCCAGCAGGACATCGCCGCGGAGCAGAGCACGATGGCGTACCGCGCGCCGGAGCTGTTCGACGTCAAGACGGGCGTGACCCTCGACGAGAAGGTCGACATCTGGTCGCTGGGCTGCACGCTCTTCGCGCTCGCGTACTCGCACTCGCCTTTCGAGAACACGCAGACGACGGAGCAGGGCGGCTCGATAGCGATGGCCGTCATGGGCGCGCAGTACAAGCATCCTGCTTCGGCGTACTCGCAGGGTCTAAGGGACTTGATCGACTGTATGCTGAAAGTCAAGCCAGACGACCGTCCAGATATCCACGAAGTACGTGGTTTGACGCCGACAAGGCTCCGCGTTCATTGCTCATCAATCCGTTACGTTGCAGGTAATCCGGAGGACCGACCAGGTTCTGCAGAGTCTACGGTGATAACCACCCCTTTTGCGCAGACTACCATCCATTCGTATGTCACTCGTTTCGTTGGTGTTCATCTGCTACCTTTGCTGCGTCTGCGCACCTGTCGCTCCTTATCTCTTCTTTACTTATGCACGTATCTCCATGGACCCTGGTATCTCATATATAGAATACACATAATATTCATCAAGTCCCTCAGGCTATAACCACACGGCTTCATGACGCCGCGTCAATGCGTTTCCGCTTCTTCAACAACTTCGCGTCCTTCGAGACCGCAACCTTTAGGGGAGAAGTGGTAGGTTTTGCTAATGGTTTTTGTTTCGATTTTGCAGTTGGTTTCTCTGAGCGTTTTGACGGGGTATCGTCTGTTGACTTCTTCGGTGGTTTGGCAGCTTTCGTGGAGGCTAGTGTAGCTCTTGACGACTTCGGATCCGGCTTGCCTTTGGGGGGCTTTTGCTTCTTCGGAGAAGCAGCGGCCTTGGATGCACGGTCCTCGTCATCCGCGTCCCTATCCACCTTTCGCTTCTTCGGAGCAGGAGGCTTCGCGGGGCTCGCGTCGGTTCCATCTTCTGACTCGGAGGATGCTGCCTCGTTCTCAGCAGCAGCCTTCTCCTTAGCTTCTTTCTTCGCCCTATACTTCGCCTTCATGTCTTTCTGCTTCGCGCGTTTCGCTTTGATGGCACCCAGTTTCGCTTTCTGCGTGATGTTTCAAGAATAAATACGGATGTGTGGACAACGCGAGAGGGTTACACACGCACCTTCTTCTCCGCGCGTTTTGACAGTTGGCCCTCAACAGGCTTCTCCTGCTGGCTGGCGAGGCGTTGTACGCGCACGAGGTCGCGCACGTCTGTCTCCGGGTCGACGTTCATTGCCGCCTCCCTAAGCTTTGTAAACCTCCGCTTGTGTGCCTGGGTCGAGACATGTTCAGCATGCGGAGAACGCTACATGCTCGGTGAAGCAGCAACTCACGCCCGACTTCATGTGCACGTCGATCATGACGGGGTTCTTCAAGAGCTTGCCAGGGCAGGCGGCGCACGCCTTCACCTCCGGCTCCAAAGATACGTGCCATAGTGGATTTTGTAGGGCCTCAGAGACGGACATGGGTGCTTCGTCTTCTTCATCTTCGTCCTCGTCCTCCGACCCCACGTCACTTTCCTCCTCGTCCTCTCTCACGGCATCGTCCTCCGCATCACTCGTACCCTCGTCCTCCCCCAGCCCCGGTTCCTTTTCCTCATCCTCTGAGTCACCCTCTGAGTCCGACGAAGAGTCCGACTCGTCCGAGTCGGTGTCCGCCGCGTTGAGACCCAGCATCTCCTTCGTTTCCTCGTCTAGACCGAGTTCTTCCTCCGTCTCCTTCTTGCGTATCCTCCGTTCTACGCGTTTGAACATGCTGAGGTTGCGTGCGGTGCAGGCAGATGCGGGAAATGAAGCAGGATGGATGTGCAACAGGACCAGTGGGCACTCGGGACAACTTTTGTGATCGGACAGAGATCCAATCGGGCCATGCAAGCGCTGGGTTTTTGGGTGTACGTGCCAATAAGTACGTTGCAGTTGCTGAGCGCTGAGCTTTCAGCTCGTGCTTGGTTGTCTCTCCCTCTCTCTCGCCTCTTGCTCGGTTGTTTCGCTCTTGCTCTGCGGTGTACGACACACCTATAATCTTTTCTGCCCTCCACTCCTATCCTCCTTCTCGCGATGCACAAACGCGCGGTCCAGCACATCCCCGAGCTCTCATCCGGGTTCCGACATACCTTCCGCCGCCATCGAAGCGGGCCAGGTCAAGGGAACAACCGGTCGTCTACGCGTCTCGTGGATGCGCCATTCGACCAGCGCGACCGTAGACGTGGCAAAGTGTCGGTTGCGGAGGAGCTCAGGAAGGTCTTGTCACCGGAGGCGTGTGGATGGCTCGAAGGCAAGCCGTTCAACAGCAGAGTCGATGCGAAGGGGAAGAGTCCCGCGAGGGAGCTCCTGCTACCAAGCAGAAACATGCCCCCGTCTCAGGAACAGCAGCAGTTTGCTGCCATGCAGAGACCCGGGACGACTACCATCCTGGCGGACGGCGAAGTGGACGCGTCCACCGACGCTGCGCGCCGCATCCCTGCTGGTACGCTGGTAGAGCTGCGGAGGTAAGTGACGTTGGGCTGCTGCTATCTCTCATCTTGAGCTGACGCGAAGGCCAAAAGATCCGGATTGGCCCTATACGGCACTGTGCTCTACAGCATGTTGCACAACCGGAAGTGGGTCTTGCACGTCCTCACCAACTCCGGCGAGGTGTGGCAATGTTTCGAACACGATGTCACCTTCCAGATCCCCGACTTCATCAGCAAAAAGCTGGCCGAGCTGTGTGGGCTCTTCGCCGATGCCAGGTCAGAAGCGGAGGGCGACGCCCGAGTACAAGTCCTTGACAAGCTACGGTCGTTCGAGAAGTGGTTCGAGTACGACCTCCACACCATTCCCGAGCTCGCGCGCTCAGGTTCCTTCTACGACCAGGTCGTGCACCCCGATCCGACGACCTGGGCTCACATAACTACGCGGGAAGCAGCGGTGAAGCTTTTTGGGCAAGAAACTACGTTGACAACTCAGGATCTCTTCGCCGTGCAGTCGTTCCTGTTCGCCAATGGGGACCTGTACGTTGCCGAAACCAGGAGGTTCCTTCAAAAGCAACTCTTCTGGGTCCGACCGCGGCAGGAGGTTGCGGACATCCAGGCTGTCACGGACATGGTTCTTCGTGGATCCCCAACGTTGGATTCCTTCGCGGAGAAGGCGCGCAGGGTTATCGCCGAGTCAAGACAGAGGACCGCGGATTCTTGGGGTGAGCCTCCGTCGCGTCGGCCCATGGATGACCTGGAGTGGACCGATGACGAGCAGACCATCTTTCGCTTCTTCCTTGCGTCCATGAAGTCTCGACGATTCATCCAACAGGACCCGTTCTTGGTCCCTATTACATACATCATGAAGAGGGTCGGGATGCATCATCCCGATGCTTATGACCCTGCTTCCGCCCACACGTTCATCATAGAATTGGGGCTTGTCGCTCCATGGGAGGAACTGAACACTCGGGAGACCCTCGGGCGTGAGGAAACTGATACTGTTGACCTGGCTCCCACTGTCTCCACGCCGATACTCCCTAGCTCTCATGGCCCGACAGACTTGTACTCCCAGGACGTGGTTGAGTCTCTGCGACATGACTTCGGTGACATGCCAGTGTTCGTCATCGACGATTGGGGCGCTGAGGAACTTGACGACGGCATCTCTGTCGAAAGAATTCCCTCCGACCCAGAGCATACATGGCTACATGTCCACGTCGCGGATCCCACCACGCTACTCCCTCCAACCCACGACATCGCCCGGCAAGCTATGCAACTTGCCACCGCCCACTACTACGTGGACCGCACCATACCCATGCTTCCTCGCGACGCGGGCTTCCATCGTTTCAGTCTTGGCGGTACACCAGGGCAGCCGGATGTCGTACTGACGTTCAGCGTCAAGGTGAACTCGAATGGTGAGATTGTGGATTACAAGGTTCGGCCAGCCATCGTCCGGAACGTCCGTACCATCAAGTACGACGAGGTCGACGCGTTGCTCGGGAATGAACCCGTAGTCACCCATTTTCCCTTCGGCGACAGGCCCCAGCCACCTCAATTCAGCCTCTCCACCATCGGTCCTAATGTCGTGGACGATCTACGACTCATCAACGAAGTCGCACGACGACTGTGCGACTGGCGGTTTAGAAACAACGCGTTTTTCTTCACCCTCCCTTCGTTTTCTATGGCCGTCGAGCCGCGCCCTCTCCCAAACGATATCATGGGCTCCGGCGTCCCCTCGCAATTCCGCGGCTTTCCGAAGCTGACCTACAGTATCACGCACCAGAACGAGGCGGGCTCCCGCGGGATGATCTCGGAGTGCATGAAGACCGCCGGCCGCGTCGCGTCGCTCTTCTTCCGGGATCGGGGCATCCCCGCCATCCGTCGCACAGTCGGCCCCGCCCAGACGGAGCTGCGCGGCAAGATCGAGGAGCTGATGGCGAGCAGGGCCCCAGGGGGCATCATCGACGTCTACCAGGCGCTCGCCGCGCGCGTCACCGTCCCCGCCGGCCAGAACGTCGTCACCCCTGCGATGCACTCCCTCCTCGGCATCCCCGAGGGCGAAGGCTACACGAAGGTCACGTCCCCCCTCCGGCGGTTCGGGGACATGATCGCGCACTGGCAGATCAAGCACGCGCTCCTCGCCGAGAAGGGCGAGCGCGCCGCGCCGTCGCTGTTCGACGCGGACTGGCTGCTCCGGGCGGCGGAGGACATCTCGATGCGCGAGCTCGTCGCACAGCGGGTGGAGAAAGACCAGCAGTCGTTCTGGGCGCACTCGTTCCTGCTCCGGTGGATGGGCGACCCGCGCCGCGCGGAGAGGGAGCGCGACCCGCTCAGAACCCTCACAGCGCGCCTCACGGAACCGCCAACGTTATACGAAAGCTTGGGCGAGGTGAACTGCGGGGTGTACGTGCCGCAGCTCGGGCTGAGTGCGCGTGTGATTGGGTTGCCGCTCGGGACGGGCTCTGAGCTCACTCTAGGAGACGAGATTGGCGTGGATATCCACCAGGTCCATCTCGGGCCACGGCCGATGTTGGACATGAAACGTCGCTGAAGAAGCTGGTCATGTTCCCCGGTAAAGTTAGATGCAAGTGGTTTACGTTAGATCCGTATACCTAAGTACTCAACCGCACGCAAGTGTATCATAGCTCACGGATAGCCTAATCATAATCTCCACTCTGCTAGTCGTAGCTGCTGTTGAAGCGGGCTGGGCCAGTGCCAGTGGGGCCACGTCCGAGATTCGAACTCTATACGGGTTCCGCATGCTCCCTCGCATTTTCGCTAGGTGTCATAGCTATAGGTTTCCTTCGATGCACGCGCGCAAGTGTTCAACGTTCAACGTTCAAACCAAAGATGAGTTGATATACTACTCCATGTCGTCCATTGGTGACTCCACCGGAGAAACGCTATGCACTTCGGAATCGATCCGTTTGCCGCTGCCTTGTGCACACTGATATTGACATTCACCCAACTTCCGCCGGCAAGTAGATAGTACAAGATGAATCTATGAACTCCGGACGACATACATACACGTAAGGCGTTCTCGATCTTCATACAGTTCCATCCATAACAGACCCGCCGAAACGTCACATAATAACATCCACCATCAAGTCCTTGGAGACGCAGACCATGGTCAGAGCGTCAACAAAGCGCACGCGCACACCATGCCGTCCCAGCGTGCTCGTCGAGAATACGAAGTCCACCAGGTATCCGCTCGTAGGCGCATTTGAGTCCTTCGGGTGAATCAAGGGTCGGTGGAATACGATCCCGTTGTCCTGGCATGCAGCACCGGCAGCACATATCTCCCTTTCCACGGAAAACGAAACCGTGAACTCGGTGTACACGCCCTTGACTTGAACGACACCTGGGGTACTAGCATCGCCAGAGCTGGCTAGGGCCGCCCTACTGGTGACCGAGGGAAAGGCCAGGGAGGGCTCTCCGTTGCGACGGACGGTGTACTCGAGAAGCTTGCGGGCCACATTTCGCAGAGCGGCGTTCGTCATCCCAGAACTCGTGAACTTCACGACTGCGTTGGCAGCAACGACAACGACACACCGCTCACTCCAGTCCTTTGTGTCCGAGTCGGGGGGGGATTGGAGGGAATAATCCCCCAAATCGTCAAGTTCTCCACGTACCCAGAGGTCCCTCGTCGGGTTGATATCTCCATAGAGGACGTGCATCACGACGGCGTCTTCGGTTGCCTTGACAGAGGCCTCGAAATCGAACGAACCGTCGGATGCAACGCCCGACTGGACCATAACTTCCACCCTGATCCGTTCGTCCGTCCCGGCCGAGGTCGCGAGGCTCCACAGCGCGGTTGCGTTGCAGTCCAAGGCGAGGAATTGGCCAGACTCCTCCAGTTCCCAACTGTCTCCGAGGACAACGTTCAGCCACCTCGGGACGTTTGCCCAATCGACGTGCCTGACCATGCACCGCGCTGGATTAACTCCTTCAGGGACGAGTTCGGCGAGAAACTGCTTGCAGTCGATGGAGATTGGCGGGCCAAAGCCCCAGGTCACTGGGCCTCCTGATCCTGCGACGATGAAGTGAGCAACACTCAGAATAAGTATGTCACCAATCAATGTCCATGCATGGTAAGAAAGGGCATGATGACAGAACTCACCGAGCTCCATGATGTATCCGTAGTTAGAGGTAGAGATGATGAGAGGGCTCGAAGAAATCCGAGCCTCGTGAGATACCATGACCGTGACTACAGTCTGAGTAATCACTGGAAGTCAGTGGCCGAGTACGTAAGCAATTTCCTCAAGTACTGTGTTCTAGTCGTGCGACGGCACCCGAGGCCGAGCTGGCTGGTAGGCACAAGGGCAAGGCAAGGGGGGGTTCTCCTGCGGCGCACAGTGTGCTCGAGAAGTTTGCGAGCCACGTTTCGCAGAGCGGCGTTCGTCATCATGTAACTGCTGATCTCCACGAAACCATTCACGGCGACGACGATGACACGCCCAGGCCCGTTTGAGTCGTCCGCGGGGTTGGAATACTGGAGAAAGTAATCCCCCATATCGTCAAAGTCTTTACGAACCTAGACATCCCTTGGGTCACGGTCTCCATCCAGGACGTTCTCTGCAACGGAGTATTAATATTGAATCCCTGCGGCCGAGGCCGCCACTGCAGGTCGAACGGACCGTCGGATGCGGCAACATACGACTTGACCGTGACCGCGACTCGCACCGGGATCAGTTCATCGGCCCCACTGGCAGCCTGAGCGGAGTTCACGGCTGAGGCTCCAAAGCGCGAAAGTAGTGCTCTCCATGGCGAGGACTCACGATTGCCCAGTCAACGTGCTTCACAATGCTCTGTGCTGGATTAACTCCTCCGAGTCCAAGGACGAGTTCGGTGAGCAATTGCAGGCAGTGGGTCGGGAATGGTATGCCCGCGATCGACAGCATCATAGGCTAGACTCTAATTCAAAGTCGCTAAAGTGAGAAAGACGTAGAAGACCTGATAAATATTCAGCTCGGCTGTTACACAGACGGATATGATGACAGAACTCGCCGTACACCCTGTCGCATTTGTTGGAACTAGGGGATCGGGGAATCGAGGGAGGGAGTGGCGAAGCGAGTGAGGTCAGCAGTCATAAAGCTGAGGAGAGCTCTCCTGCCGTTTTCGCCGTCCGCTCCGGTATTTAGGCAATCCGAAATCTATCCCACCTTCCCCCCCCGGTGTCCGACAAGGCGGCGTCCCCTTTTTTGCGCAGCGCCCTGACCACGCCGCCAAGAGCCCAACGACAACACGGAAAAGACTGAATATCAGAAGAAGGATATGTGAGTAAGTCGATACTACTGGCTTAGACCTTGTAATGAATCTGGCTGCCCTTTGAGTGCCACAGTTGACGCCTCAGATAAACATTTCGCGCCATCATATGACGCATCCCATGACCTCTTCATCAACCAACCACTACTCGACAGCACTAGTAGAATATGTTACAAACGACACAGATACAAGTGACTCGGAGGTTAAGAGTAGAAGTACACAACACACATAACTAGAATAGTCAAAGCTTGAGCACCAATGGTACAGAGGGACTCATCTTCGACCACAACCTCGGAAATACAGAGAGGGGTACGTAAGGGTGGCAAGCATGGCACTATACACACGATATCATCACCAAAAAGCGCGAGATACAAGTACAACAGACGTAAACGAAACACATGCAATAAAACTGATTCTAAAGACTCCATGCAGGTACGTCCCCGCGGGAAACAGTTCTCCAGAGCATCACATGCTGGAGACTGGAGCTGCTCCCCACGCAAAGACGGACCTGCCTCTGCCTCGTCCATCAGCGATATGAGAGCCCTCACCAATGAATTGGTCACCAAAACGAGCGATCAGCATGCGAGCTGAGCGCTCGTGCGGGGCAACAAATTCGAGAGATTCCATATTGCTGCTGTGCGCGACGATGCCTGCAAACGTTCAAAAACCAGCTCAGCAACCGGATCAGGGAACAGTGAACTGACAATAAACCGGCGAGGCAAAGGAATCCACCATGTACGTACCGTGAATCACACCCCCTGCACGACCTACTGGTGCCTGTCCTTCAAGTTCTTGATGGACTTCCGGCCCTTCACAGTCTTGCCATACTGGTTGGCTGTTTTCCGCGGTGACCCCAGTTTGGTATGCGCGGACTGGTAGTGGCGGTCAAGATCATGTTTGCGGCTAAATGCACGCTTGCACCCAGGCGCCTTGCAGCCGTGGATACGCTCCTGGAGGTGGACACTCCTAATGTGCACCTTCAGGTTGAACGTCCGTGCGAACACTCAAGTGGTATCATTCATCAGTAATGGTGTATGATAAGTGTGGAGGAAGGGGGAAGAGTATACATACTTGAATCGCAGTCTGGTTCAGGACACGCGAATCGCTTCGTCGTATTCTGCTTGCGCTGCTTCCTCTTCTTGGGCACGTCATTGTTGCCTGCCGAGTTGTCCTCGGAGACGTCGCGACAGCGCTTTGTGCGCGTCGCGGGGATGGACTTCTCCTCCTCGCTGACGACGAGGGTGTCCTGCTGGTGCTCAGCGGAAGGGGGTGAAAGACAAGGTGACGCGGGGCCCATAGAGATGAGCGTGAACGAGTCCGTATTAATCTCCACACCCGTCATAAGGCCGGCCACAACAACGCGCGCAACACCGACCCCGTGCTGCGAGGGCAGTTGCTCAGGCGAATACTGACTGTAGTCCTGGTAGTCATGATTCCCCTGGGACATGGAGGTAATGGAGGTATACATGTCCAAAGGCGGAGTAGTGGCCGAGGGCTGGCACTGAAATGTGAAATCAAATTCTGGGTAGAGCGAGGGGGGAGACGCGAGCTGGTGGTCGACCAGTGCGTCTTCGGGAGGGGGCAGTTTTAATTCTGGCAGCATGGACGCAGTGGGGGAGCTGACGAGGGTGCTGTCGGAGACGGGAGACAGCGTTTCGTTGAATGTGTCCGCGGTGGACGACATGTCGTCTGCGAAGGGATCGAGGGTCGGTGCAAACGGGAGTGCAACGTACGCCGGTTCCCAATCGGTAGTCATGCTCGGTTGGCAGAGGAAGTGCGTTTGGTTCATCCCGTCGAAGAGCATATCATCGATCTCTCGTTCGAAGGCGCAGACGGATCCTGACGCGTCGTCCAGACTCAGCGGGGCCTGATCGGACGCGTAAGGGCTCCCTGGGACGCCCACCCAATCGGGAAAGGCGACGGTGGACGTCTCGGGGGTGTATTCGTGCGTCTGATTATAATTCATGGCACGGTAGCGGAGGAGAAATGATGGTGGTGCGACTGTGGTCGTGGAGGTAGGAGATTGCAAGGAGAGTCGGGGAGACGAACGCGTCGAATGTGGGCACTTACTATCTACCCCAAGCACTGCCCTATTGCTGCAGCAAGCAGCTTCTTTCCTTCTTTCGCGCCTCAAATGGTCCCCCTCGAGGCTGGTCCTGGGATAGAATGAGGATATATCGAGCCTCAAAGCCCTTGGAGACAGCCTGCGCTGCTGATCCTCAACGGAACGTGTACTGCGGGTACAGGAACCGACAGTGGAGAGGGCTGTATGCACAAGAAGAATAAGTATGGATAGTGTGTAGCTGCGAAGGGGATGGTGAACAGCAGGGACGACTCGAATTGCTGGACGTCGTGAGCAAATGCCACAACGTGGACTACGCCGGGTCGATCTTGTGTCGATTGGCGACGAGCTGCGGCTAGCACGCATGGACGCATTTGGAAACACCTCCAACTCCGAATCTTCCTCTTCCTCAGGCCACATTTTTGTCTAACGCTACAGTAATAGGTAACGAGCGTACTTAGGTGCCAGAACAAGGGAGACATCGGGCATCCGCCATTTACCGGCGGTACACGACAGCTACGGATGCGCGATATCTCCATTACTCATCTAGGCAAGGCTGGAATCTGTATGTAAGTCGTTTACGGTGTCGTCCGCTAGACTGCGAGCTTGCGATTGACGACATTTCAACATCCTCAGTCCTGGTTGGTCTGCCAGGACCCATTTATGTAGGTGTCGACGTCGTGATCAGATTTTAATGGCGCAATGTGTGACGTGATCACTCTCGGTTGGGCCGCCAGAGCCTAAGCAGCGTTCCAAGAACCGTTTACGTACTATTGTATATGGCGTCGAGACTCAAGACCCTTCGGCTGCTCAACCAGGACCTTTTCCGCTGCCCAACCTGCCGGACATGGATCGAGTTGGCGGCGAGGGCGATGCGGTATAGTGTATCCTAACTGGCAATACCGCTCCTGGACTCTGGAGTCTTGCGCCTCACGTCTCTCAGCGACTGCGATTATCTCAACTGGACCCTTCCGATGTAGGCTTTTTAACCGTCATGACGCTGCTGCCTTCCCTCCCTTCCCTCCCGCCCCTGCCCCCGTCCTGTGCGTCCTCCTTGCGCGAGTGTGTAGTCGGGATACACCTCCTGCCCGAACACCTTCTGTCCTGTGAAATTGCCTGGTGTGTTCGCGTTTCGGTCGGCAAGATGTCTACGTTCGTACAAGGAATGTGAGTGAACCTGTCCTCCCAGGCCTTTTGGCAGGTTTTGTTGATCACTCGATCGTGTATGGCTGCAGCTATGGCCCGATGTTCATCGGCGTGACATTCAACGTCATGCTGTATGGGGTCATGGTCACTCAGACGTACCTGTACTTCAGCATGTACAAAGAGTGAGTGTCCGTTGTTGTACGCTATTTGGATCATATGTGCTGACGGAGCGGGGGGCAGTGACCGTACCTGGTTGAAAGTTTTCGTGAGTGTCAATCATGATCCTGTCTGTTCGATGCAGAGGATGGGGCTCGACGGCTCGACGAACAGGTGTTCGTCTTGTTCTTGTGCGACACCGTCAATACTGGCTTCGACATCGCGTTCGTGTATGATCCGCTGGTCAACAACTTCGGTGTGTGTGGTTCACGAGCTCAAATATGTTATATGCTGAACAATGTGCATGCTGACAGGGAACGTAGAGGCGCTTACCGAGGCCACCTGGAGTAAGTCTGAACATCCTTCGCCTTTTCTTTGTCTCATTGTAACGATATCGGTTCCCCAGTGTTCTCAACAGGTATGCGAAGATGTTACTAATGTTAAATGCATCCGCTAAGTCGAGTGTCCCTCCTTCCTCAAGACCCGGCGATGACGGTGAGATAGTTTTGTGGCTATACATCTTCTCGTTTCCTGAAGCTTTACCTAGGCGGTCATTGCTGCCCTTGTGCAGTTCTTCTTTGCGTGGCGAGTGAAGGTGTTGACATCGAATCGCTTGATAGTCGGCGCCATCGTGCTCTGCGCCACCACACAGTTGTGTACGTCGGCTTTCTGTCGTTGGCAATCCGAGAGCTGATCGCATATGCGCCTTTCAGTAGGCGGGATAGGTTGTACCATCGCCCTCGGGATGGTCCCCCAGTTCTACAAATTTAGAAAGTTCCAGGTCATTGGCATCATCTGGCTCGTGGCGGCAGCCCTCGCCGATGTTTTAATAACCGCTGTACTCGTCTGGCATCTGGTACGTTCAGCTACAGCTACTTGTCCTGGGACTTTCTGTGCTGACTAGCCTTGCTTCACGCTCGCAGCGGAAACACAAAACAGGGATGTCAGTCACGGACGACTTGATCAACAAAATTATTCACCGTGAGTGGCAGGAACTGTTTGTTCCGGTTCTGTGGCACGTCGGTTCGGTAACAGACAACCTCTGACCCCGTTCATTGTCTTGTTATCGATACAGTTACCGTCCAGACGGGTTTCATCACAGCTCTTTTCGCGATGATTAATCTCGCTCTCTACTTAGCCATAGTAAGTGCGCTCGCCCGCACTGACTTTCGTCCTCTGACTCCATCGGAACTTTGGATACTGATATTGTTGTCTGCTCCTTTGCCAGCCTTCTGGGTACGACTTGATATTCAACATGCCTCTAGCAAAGCTGTACACGAACTCGCTCATGTCAACCTTGAACTCCCGGCGCATGTGGAAGGCCGATGCTAGCCACGGCAGTGAGTCCCTGGGACACAGCGCACAGAGGTCAAGGGTCAACGTGAATGTCCTCCGCGGCGAGGGAGGTGGGCGAAAGAGCACCCGGGTTCGTGCTTACTAGCTGTTCTCTTCCCCTCCTCCCCCCACCTTTCCTTCGCTCTCTTTCCTTGTGCATATATGGTCCTGAGGTACTGACCCACATTCAATGTGACAGGTGTCGGAGCGGATCGTCCTCGGCGTCGAGTCGCACCAGATGACCGACTTCGCGGACGTGAAGGACGACCATTACCCACCGATCGCGGCATCGTTCGTCCCCGACCAGAAAACCGTGTCGCCCGCTGAGACAGTGTGACCGAGGACGAGCTCGGACTAGTCCTCACACAAGTTGGGATAGCTCGTCAGGAATTTCACCCGCCCTCCTTTTTTCCGTCATTTTGCGTCTTACATGCGCCCTCCTTATCCTACCATCCTACAGTATACTCTTTTTTGTCTTACTGCCGGTACTCCTGAAAGTCGCGTGAGATTAATATTGATCCCTGCAATGAATAGATCGATGGCTGACACCTTTACTGGATTCTGACGGCATCCAGATGCTGACGGAGGAGAGTCGGTGTCGGAGCCGACGAACTGGTAAGCTGGAGGTCGAATGTATCGAGCCTTCAAACACGGCTGACAGTTCTCCGTTGTCTGCCTCTACCTTACGGAGTTGTCTGCCTCTCGCGGAGCACGCGGTGCTAGAGGCTGACTCTCACAACGATGAGTATAATATGCCAATCGGAATGGTCAACTTATTAGTGCATCCTAATCCCTTCCTCCGTCGAAGGTAGCCCATTCGTTTTGCTTTCCCTACTTCGTTTTCGTTGGCTGTCGACATCGCTATGCTGTCGATTATCGCTCTCGTCATGCACTTCCGAAGGCTTTGCGCTTTGGACTCCGTCAGGAGTCAAGTCCTCCAACTCACCTCCGCATCTGCGAGCCATTCCCCCTTTCTAGTGGTGCTCCTAATTGGCCTGATGTTCAACTCCTTCGCTCTCACCCTCGGTCTGGCCATCCTCGATCCGGAGACGAAAGTAACCGCCGACAGCATCATCCTTCACATCTTCGCCCGCGCACCCTTCACACTCGACTCCCGCCTCATGTGGCAGCTGGCTTGCCTCAGCTGGAGACTGCGAAGCTTTCTCTTCGAGCTGTGCAGAGTGTACCTTGTCTTCTTCCGTTGGGTCCTGGCTGCCCGACACATCCTATGGTCCGCATATCCGGGTTTCTGTGCCATCTACCCCGTCGTGCTCGCCTTCAACCGCTTCGTCCTGGCCTACGTCCGGGTTGCCCTGGCCGCGTACCGCATGGTGTCAGCCGCATGCAACCTCAAATCAGCGACGTCCCGCTACGCCGCGTTCGTCCTGGTGCTCGCCGCCGCGCGCGTCCTCAGCGAGGAGGCCGTCCAAATGGTCTGTCACTTCGTCCGTTTCGTCTTCGTCGGGACCACACTCTCGAGGAAGACATACAAATTGCTTCTCGCCTGCGGGACGTCGCTCGTCATCCTCTCATGGCCCCGCATCAAGTCCGCCATCTACTACAGGATGTACAGCTTGTACGAAGCCCTCTGGGCTTTCGTGATCCTCCACGCTGTTCGTATGCGCACACGAGCCATACTGCTCTGCCGCCTTCCCCTCAGCGCTGTGGGGCTTCGGTCCCGCCCCGGACACGCACCTGGAACACAGAAGGCGATTGTGAAGGAGAGGAGAGTTCGGGCGTGACGAGATCGAAGCACCCTCCGGACCCTCACTTTTCGATGCCTTCATGCCGCATGCGCTTCTTGGGATCACCTGTCTGCCGTGCCACGAAGAGCACGGAGGACGACGCTTCAAGCAACGTTGCCCACGTTTCGTCAGGAAACATGGGCACGCTACCCCACGAAGGCGACAGCAGGAGCAGCCCACTCGCGCTTGCACCCGGGCGAGGTTGTCGGGTCGCATGGTTGACTCGCGGATTTTCCTACGTTTACGATTTTGATGTGGATGCTTTCTTACTGACTAGGACGCTGTCACGGACGCTTCAGGGACGCTTTCTTGGTTGCTTTTGAATTTATGGACGCTCTTTCCAAACATGCTTTACTAGATCTCAAGCACGCTCATTTACGGATTCTCATCTCGAACAGTCGATCATTGGACGGTGTACATCGGAATGCTATTCTGTAGCGCATCTATTTATTCGTCGAGTCGTGTACTATTGCATAACGTGTTCCAGGAGTGAAGACTGGAAGTTGCGGGGCCCGGTGAAACGCCTGTGCTCGGTGCCACGAGGCCAGCGCTAGCAGCATATGTTGGCTGCCATCATGAGAGCAAGCGGCAAGGGTGACTGCTGTAGGGACTCGGAAAGTCTGACGATTTCTGGGGTGCAATGCGAACTAATATCGAGAAGCAGGCCTGGGCGGAGTGCCAGCTCAGAGGGGGAGGACTAGAGAGACCGAGAACTAAATGAGGAGAAGCGAGGACCTGATTCGGCAGGTGGGAATGGTTCGATGGGCGGGGCCCGGAATATTAAACAAATTGTATATCATCGGCCGCTCACTCGTCGCCTCCGTCCGCTGTTCCTCCCTTCGTTTGTCTCGACATTTCTTACCTTCTGGGCGACTCCCTCAAGCTCGCTGGTAAACATGTCGGCCAACGCGACGTTCGCCGAGCCTTGGACTGGTACTCTCACCCAGCTCGAGTGGCCTGCCACCCCCAGGCTGCTCTTGCTCGCCCTCATCAACGTGCCCCTGCTGTCGATTGCTCTTAATGTCTTGTGGCAATTGGTGAGTTCTAGCTCGCTTTGGAACTCTCCGAGCATTGTCCAAATGGCGTATAAAGATACCCGGTCCAAAATCCCAACCTCCAATGGTCTGGCACTGGATACCCTTCCTTGGCTCCGCTCCAGCGTACGGTCGTGACCCCATCGGTTTCTTCAGGGAATGCAGGGAGAAGGTACGTCGGCCAGCCGTCCTCCCTACGTACTCTCCAAATAACCCGCGGATAGTACGGCAACTGCTTTACCTTCATCCTCCTTGGCAAACGTGTTACCGTCACCCTTGGTACCCACGGTAATGACTATGTCCTCGGTGGCAAGCACACCCAGCTCGCTGCGGAAGATGTCTATTCGGTATGTTCAACACATGCATGCACGTGTCTAAAGCCGTTGTTCACGTCTGTTTTCTAGCCCTTGACCACGCCGATTTTCGGAAAGGATGTCGTGTACGACTGCCCGAACGAGAAGCTCATGGAGCAGAAGAGGTTTGTCAAGGTCTCGCTGACGATTGACAAGTTCCGCACCTACGTTGGCATGATCGAGGATGAGATGAACGACTACTTCAATACCGAGCCGTCCTTCCGCCCCTACCAGATGAACGACATTAACGAATGGGGCGCGTTCCCCGTCCTCAAGACGTTCTCGGAGATCACTATTCTCACCGCGTCGCGCACCCTCCAAGGCCGGGAAATCCGGGAGCGCTTGACCAAGGACTACGCGCAGGTCTACTCTGACCTCGACCATGGTTTCACTCCTCTCCACTGGATGATCCCCGGCCTGCCGCTTCCCAGTTACTGGAAGAGGGACGCAGCGCACCTGAAGATGAGCAACTTCTACCAAAGCCTTATCCGCGCGCGTCGTTCTGCGCCAGAACATGTAAGTCCAATTCAGATGGCGCTCGATGTATCCAAGCTCACAACTGCACAGGAACACGAGGATGATGTCATGAACTCCCTCATGCAGCAGAAGTACCGTGATGGCACTCCTCTCCCCGACCACGAGATTGCCCATATTTTGATCGCGCTCCTCATGGCTGGCCAGCACACGAGTTCCTCCTCGCTTGCGTGGACCATGCTTCACATCGCTGACCGTCAGGACATCCAGTATGTGTCAGTTTCGAGTCGCTGATGAAATCGCTAACCATGGTATTCTGCTTCGTAGGGAAGCGCTCTACAAGGAGCAGGTCGAGTACTTCGGCACTCCTGACGGTGGTCTTCGCGACGTGCGCTACGAAGATATCCGCGAGCTTAGGGTCCTCGACGCCGTCGTCCGCGAGACCCTCCGCCTCCACCCGCCAATCCACAGCATCATGCGCATGGCCCACACCGACATCCCCGTGCCTGCCACGCTCGCGTCCCCCTCCGAGGACGTCACGTTCGTCGTGCCCAAGGGCGACATCGTGCTCGCGTCGCCCATCGTCAGCCAGCTCGACCCCACCGTCTGGGACGACTCGGACACGTGGGAGCCGCTCCGGTGGTACGACGAGAAGGGCGTCGCGGCACAGGCGCACAAGGAGTACAACGAGGGCGAGAAGGTCGACTTCGGGTTCGGGCTCGTGTCCAAGGGCACGGTCTCACCATACCTGCCGTTCGGCGCGGGCAGGCATCGGTGCATCGGCGAGCAGTTCGCGTATCTGCAGATCAGCACGGTGATCATTGCGCTCGTCCGCCGCATGGAGTTACGTATCGAGGGCGAGTTCCCCAAGTCCGACTATACGGTGGGTTCCGGTTTTGACTCTGTCCCTCCTGAATGCGCGCTGACGAACGTGGCTGTGTCTGTAGTCGATGATGGTGCAGCCAATGCCGTGTCAGATCATGTACCGTCGCAGGAAGTTCGACTGAGTGGGGGTGTTTGGGCTGTTTGGGTAGCAGTTAGACGTTTCATGACGACCACGAAGTACTTTAATCTATTACGCACTACATAATGCATGGTTATTGGGATAAGTTTAACAGCCGTCTCCCTGGGCGACGACGCGCGCGACTTCAACCGATTTGAATGGGCTGCCGCCGCCCACGTCCTCGCGCTCGTTCGAGAACTGATAGGTTACGCCGCACCCTGCTCAGGGAAGCCCGCCTCACCCTGCGCAATGATATACTTCTACCATGTGTTCAGTTAGGATGGCAGGTCAGAAACCGAGGGACTTACTGAGACCATTTCGGAGTATTTCGTTTCTTCGATGGTGACCGCCCCAGTGAATCCGAATGCATATCGTGGCCCACAGGCGAGGCGTTGCTGGACGAAGAATGTTTTGGACAGAAATACCGTCATCATACACAGTGTCAGTATAGGTAAGGACAGACAATACAGGTGAGGACAGACATGTGGTCGCCGGGTCGCTAGTAGCAGTACAGGTGAGGACAGACAGGTCGCCGGTACAGGTAAGGACAGAGGCAGGTCGCCGGGTCGCTAGTAGTAGTACAGGTAAGAACGGACGGGTCGCCGGTATGGCAGGCAAGGACAAACATATGGCAAGATGGTAAACAAGGTAGGGAGTCTGGGAACAGATGTACGGAATGAGGGTGTACGAAACGGGCAATAGGAGACGCAGTGATACGCATCGAGACGAGTTGCCCGCGGCCGGGGAAAAAGGGAGCCCAACCCTAAGTAAAAGCAATGTAGGAAGCACCAGCCGAATACAAGATCGTGTCATACCAGCTGTCAATATGCCAGTTCAGGCCGTCCTTGGACACCGAGTCCGCCCCCAGCTTCAGACGCAGGTTGTGGCAGGCATCGACATCCATACTGTTGAACGCGAGTAGGACTGTCGGGGCCCGCTGGAACGCACCGCACGGGAAGTCCACCCGCCCGTTGTTGGCTAGCTGCGGCTTGTTCCACGGCCGGAGGTCCTGCGTGTTGTACGAGCCGCTGACCACGCCGGCTTTGTCGCTCGGGTACGCGATCCAAGCGGCAGTGGCGGAGTAGATCTCCGTGTTCGACCAGGAGTCGAGGTGGAGGGTGAAGCCCGTTGCCGTCACGCCCGTCGCCGTGGCCACGACGCGCCAGTTCTTGCCCCGGACCATGTCCAGCTCGTTCAGCCAGATGACCACCTTGGGCGGTGAGGCGTAGGCGCGCTCGAACGCGATCCAGCGCGACGTCTTGGGCTGCGGACTCTGCCAGGGGTGGTCCTCCATCGTGCAGAACTGCCCGACCTGGAAGTCTGGGTCGTTGACGGCAGCACCACTCGGGAACCAGGTGCAGCCGGCGGAGTAGAGCGTTGTGTCTGACCACGTATTGATATGGATGTTCGTCGAGGAAGTGGTTATGTTGTCGGCGAAGGCCTTGACGCGGATATTGGCGCCGTTGCTGACGTCGAGCCAGTTGAGACCGACAGCAAGCTTGGGTGGGTGGTTGTAGGCGGTGGGGAAGAGCTCTAGTTTGACAGCGTCCGTCGCTGGGTGGTCCCACGCGCGCACTTCCATCGTGTTGAAGGAGGCGATGTAGAGTTCCTCGGCGTCCCGAGGGTATGCGCTGGCGATGAAGCTCTTGTCCGTCTCAGAGAGCTGTGTGTTCCACTCGACGGCAAAACCGTTGGTCGTCAGCGAAGCGGAGATGGGGTATAGCATGATGGAGGTCGTGTCAAACTCGGAATACTGCGTGATCGTCGAGGAGTAGAGCTGGAAGAGGTTTCGGTGGACGTCCTCCTGGCTCCAGCCCACAGTGGTCGCGTGATACTCATACGCGGCCTCCCTGTTCCACGCGACGCCAGCGGCGGGGGACTGGTGCTCGTGAATGCAGCCCAGTGCGTGGCCAAACTCGTGGAGGATGACACGGGAGAACTCGGTCTCGGGGGACGAGTCCGTCAGCCCGCCGAAGTTCATCGTAGGCTGTGTTTGGGGGATAGACAGGTTGTCCGTGCCCACGTAGGACCACGAGGCGTGGCTCGAGTCGATGTTGACACGAATCTCAGCGTCGCCGGAATCAACGAAGTCGAAGGTGATATTGGCGTGTTCGGTCCAGAGGTTGGCATACTGGCGAACCTTGTCCTTCACGGTGTCGGTTCCGTTGACGATTCTGACACGGAGGACGCGGCCGTTTCGCCATTTCAATCCAACAGGAAGAGCGCGGACTGGAGCATCTCCGCAGCCTTGGATGATGCCTCCAGTCGTGATCTGGTGGCCATTGGCAGGGTTCTCCTTGACGGCGAGTATAGCCGCCTTCGACTGGAGCTCGGTAGGAATGCGCATCTGAGTGCAGGTGTGATGATCAGCCATGGTGGGGGAAGAAGAGGAACGTGTAGAAGAAGTTGAGAGGGCTTGTGGAGCGATGAATCGAGAGTCTGAGAGGTGTAGACACACGGGTAGCAAGCGAGAGAGTGTCTCCTTTGGCTAGAGAGAGAGACAATAAAGCGGGGGTATGCTCGTCGAGGAGGACTATATACGAAACCCGTACGAACCGGTATCGATCGCAGGGAGGACCGAGAGAAACCACTCACTTCGCATCCAAAAGTTCACAAGAGGCAAGGGGCGTGCTTCCCAGAGAGATCCTTACTGGTAGTGACACAACTGTATTTGAACTTCTATCAAACCTTCTCGATCTTGTCCTCTCCCTCGCTCAGCATCCAACTCCACGCAGTGGTAACGAATGTGAGGGTCTCTGGGCAACCGCAATCCTTGCACTTGTTCTGCAGGAGCTCGTTGATGACGGGGAATTGACCAGGGTCGATGAGCATGGCCTTTGACAAAAGTAAAGCAGAACGTCAGCCTCCGCACCCTTGCGAAGCCTCACAAGATGAATTGCGGACAGGCATAGTTTCCCATTCATCCCGTCCGGCTCGACCTCCTCTTCTCTCTCCAGCACCTTCTCCCCGACCCTCTCCGCATCGCCCTTCGGCACATTGCACCCCAACACCGGTGCCTTAGCGTTCTTGCCCTGGTTCACGCTGAAGCCGGCCTCGATCATGGCTTCGTCGATCACGCGACGGGTAGGATCGTAATAGAGGGAGTCGGCGCACTCCTCAGCGACGAGCTCCGCGATCTTGCGCCGGACGGAGAAGTCATGTTCGCGCTCCTTTTCGCCCACCTGGATCGCCTTTTTGGAGGAACTGCACCCTGCCTGTCAGCACTTCGGTCCCTCAGCACCGTAGATCGAACAAGATGGGATGTAGATATGTCAGGTGGATGGGGTAGGGCGAGCCTGGGGAACACTTGCAGGGAAGGGACACGCACCTGCTTGATGATGATGTTCGTGTCGGTGGTGTTGGCCGCCTTCTCGAGCCCATGGGTGAGCTCGGCCCCTTGGAGACGTTCACGAACATGTTCTCGATTTGGAGGACGCCATCGATGTCGATCTCAGCGCCGCTCCGCCATTCCTGCACCTTGTTCCTGTAGCAGTTGCGCTATGCCCGGGAGGATGGGGTCATCGTCCGCAACACCTCGAAGCGCTTTCCACCTTTCTTGAGTCTGACGATGGAAATGGAAACGTTCGTAAGCCTGAAATGGATTGGTGAACGGGTTAGGCATCCACGGAGATGGAGCGGCTTCGGTAGTACGTACTCCTGACAACGATCTTTGCGACGTGTGCTACGAATGTCGACCTACTTATGACTATGCGGCGTGCGGGGTGTGTTGCTCCCGGCCCTGCACGAGCTGGCGAACGTGGCTTGTAGTCGATATCTGAAGAAGTTTGACTGAGTGAGCGTGTTTGACCTGTTTGAGGAGTAGTTACATAGACGTACGGACGACTACGAAGGATGTAAATGCATGGATATCGGAGTAGCGCGGAGATTGGGGAGGCGTTCAGCTTCACGGCCCGAAACAGAGGCGCCCACAAGGCGCCCAATGAGGTCGAGAACTACGCAGCGTCGAGCTTCAAGTTCCACCGTCCACGCCATGTCATCCTCGCTGCCCACACTCTTTATCTTGGCTATTGTCCTCGGCCTTATGGCTGCAACGTGGTTTGCAACCCCCAAGGGTCCCAACCAGACGTACGTTTTTACTGGCGGCTTGTGCGGGGTTCTTTACTGAACCCACTGTTCATTCTTGCGCAGGCTAATCCGAACGAGTGTCCTCCTCACCCTTACGTGCTGTTACCTAATGTGGACCGTCACTTATCTTGCGCAGGTGCACCCCTTGGAGCGTGAGTTGACTTTGGAAGCGTTTGCGGAGTATCCGAAAGGAGGTTTAACGAATCGGTGTAGGCCCAAGACGGTCCCTCGTGGGGGAGTGAACGTAGCAAGGGAGTGTCATAGGAGAGCTCGCGTGGAGGGTATCGTTTTTGGTGCGTTTCTCTTCAAGTTGGCTCGATGCTTGGCCGGCTGAAGTGAGTGTGCATCCCAAGGACTTCTATTGTAACCTACAGCACACATCGAGCCCACACTCGTGCTCGTGCTTATATCCTATTCATGCATTCCTGGACAATGTTCCGCATATCAACAATGGAAAGCTCTAACCCATCAAAGTGTTGTTCTCAGATGTAAGGTCAGTGGTTGTAGTCGTTCTCAGCTCTATGTGCCTCCTGCGTTGTCCTCTAACGCTCCCCACTCCGACACCCTCGCGCCATCTCCATCATCCTTTCCCCACTCCCAGTTTACTTCTGCCTCTCCCCAAGGTGCACTCGCGTTCCCCTCGCCCCAACTCCCCCAGCCTTCTTGGCTCGACACCAAGTCGACATCCCTGACGACTAGATTGCCATCTTCGCCCCAGCTCGAACCGTCATATGCGTCCTCTGGGTCTACCAATTCCTCTGTATCCGGAGGCGAAGGCCATATCTCGTCCCGTGTCACCGACGGCGGAATGAGGTGATGGAGCGTGACGTCGAGATCAACGGTCCACTCCGGGTCGATACGTGACGCAAGCACGGTCTTCCGCAGGGCGAGGCCGGGATGTTCCTGGATAGCACGGACGAGCCAATCGACCCAGCCTCCACACGCCAGCTCGACCTCTCGCTCAACCCATACGTCGTTCAGGGTCATGGACGTCTCTCGGTAATAGAGCATCCTAGACACCACGAGTTCCCCCACGACGTCCAATGGCTTGGGGCCGCGGGCGGCCTCATGAACCGGGTGCTGGTGGCTGGCGTACAATGTGTGGGCTCCCGGTGAGTTTGATGTCGGTTGCCAACCTTCTGAGGCCTTCCACAGATCCGCCCTCTTCTTCGCCCACTCCTCGCCTTCGACTCTGGTGAACGCCGCCACCTGGCTGGCCCAGCCGAGCGCGTCGTCCCGTCCCCACTCGTCGATCTCCCGGGCCTTGCCCACCCCGCCCATCTCCACCGTGTATCCCCAGTCGCTCGCCACCGCGTTGCACCATTGCTCGAACTCCTCGACCGTCCATTCGAACTTGTGGTCGTGGTGACGGAAGATGCGATCGGTCCGTCCCGTGGGATCGAGCCACCCCGAGCGAGCCTCGTACGGAGCGTCAGGCGCGGTGAAGCGGGCGTTGAACGTGAAGGAGGGTGTAGTGACGAGGACGACGCGAGGGTGGTACGTCCCGAACACGACCGGCGCGAAGCGGTCCAATACGTCCTCATGCAAGTGCTCGATCCTGTGACCGCGTCAGTCCTCGCGAGGATACGGCGAGAGAGCGGACGTACACTTCGGTCGCGACGGCGCACTCGACGCCCACGAACGCGGGATTGACGTGCGTCAGGCTGCCCTCCCATATCTCCACCTCCAGCGGCTCCCAGCGCACCTGCGTGCTGTGCCACAGGACGACGTCCTTCTCCTCCGGGGCGGATGGCTTCGTGATGCGTGCCGCGCACTCAAGATCCGTCCTGCATATATCCAGCCCCGCGATCCTCCTTGGGTGCAGCAGGTCTTGATGGAGCTCGTCGAGGGCATCGGTGGTTTCTGGGGAGGGATGTGGTGGAAGGATGTTGGGTGGCGGTGGCGCAAGCCACCGTGCTGGGTTGCAGAGACACGACAGCAGCTCGCCCTCGCCACATCCAATGTCGAGCACCTGCTTGCGAAATGTGCGTCGATCGCGAGCTGGATGGTCAGATCTGTCGTGTGCGGGGGATGAACGCTGCTGGTACGTACCTCTCTGATGTTCTCGCGCCGCATGACATCAAGAACCCATCCCCGCCTCTGCAGATACAGTGCGGGATGGAACGTTACCGGTAGTTCTTGCACTGGGCTCCCGTTGTCAGACATTGTGGAATCATGAGAAGGAAGGGCATGAGGCGGCATCGTGGGCCTTACTTATGCCATCTGGCGCAGGCCATTGCGTAGGCACGGAGGGGCTGGGAGGGTGTGAATAATGAGATTGCCAAAGACGCAAAGGGGGTTGATCAATTCCCTGAGCGTCGTTGTGTGCTTCCTTCTAAGCTCATGGTCTGCCGCAGCACTTCTTTGGGACGTCACACAAAGATAGGAGGGAAAGGGCTTGTGATGATGCATCGGGGATCATGAGTGCTAACAACACAGTAGAGATACAAATTGACAGCATCGTAGAGTAACTTTTGGCAAGGCCATGAAACGATACATCATCAACGGGACACTCGTCAGCGGAGCGTTTAGTCGAAGAGACCGAAACCCTGAGAGCAATGCATGAGACTGAGATATCTCTGTAAATAACAAGGCAACGCACCATGTCGTCGTCGGACTCTTCCTTCTCCTCTTCCTTCTCCTCGGCGGCCGCAGCAGCGGGAGCTGCCTCGGCAGCTGCAGGAGCAGCAACGACGAACGCGTCGGGGTTGGCAAGGAACTCCTTAGCCTAAGGGGGAGGGGGGCGAGTTAGCAATGGCGAATTGAGAGAAAGAGGAATTAAGACGGGGCCTCAGACAATAAGCGGATAAAAACAGCATAGATCCGTCAGACCCTCAGCATTTTCAGTGTTTTGGAGCGTTCATAGGCCGTGAACAACAAGTTCTGGAAGAAAAACTACACACCTTCTCAGCGCCCTCGAAGCTGTACTCGGTGGCAAGAGCAACGGCGAGGAGGTTCTTGTAAGAGTTGACGAGGGAGTGCATAACCGAGACGATGGTCGGGTACTTGAGTGCAAGCGAGATGGCCGCAATGGTAGTGACACCCGACAAGAAGCGGTCGAGGAGTTCCTTGTCCGAAACGTCGAGGACATCCGGGGTGAAGATGTTGCCCTGGTCGAAGATCTGAACGACGGTCATACCGTAGGTGAACGGCGAGATGTTCAACATGTTCAGGAGCGTCGCCTCGGACGGGCCGACACGGGTACCAGCAGTGACGACCTGAACGTCAGACACGATTTCAATGGTACCACGAGCGATCTTGGTGGGGATACCGAGGGCCTGGAAGAAGGAGGTCTTGCCGGGTTCCATACCGGTGTTACCAGCGGGGATAGTGACATCCTTGGGGGCGAGGGCACCAGCACGAGCGGGGGCAGCGACCTTGTTGGCGGTGATGATGTCACGGATTTCCTTGAGGTCGCCGCTGGTGAAGACGAAACCGATGTTGCCCTTGACATGGGGGAGGAGACGCTCGAACTGGGGGTACTCCGTGAGTATGGAACGGAGTGCACGGCGGACCATGGTGTTCTTGCCCATGACGACGACACCCTTTCCGCGAAGAGCGACACGGATTTGGTGCATCTGGTTGGAACCGACGTTGTCGACATTGACGATGAAAATAGAGGCTGGATCCCGGGTCACAACCTATAGAGCGTGAGGGCAGGAATCGGGGCAGACTCACGGAACTTGGCCACAAGCTCCTTGAGCTTCTGGAAGTAGAGTTCCTTCTGCGCACGAGTGGCACCCATTGCGATGATGTAGAGCTAGGGAAAGGATCAACACAGTGTCCGCATTACATCCTGTACGAAGGTGAGCTCCTCACTTGACTTTTGAGAAGTTGGTGGATGATCAGTGCCTCCCAATTGACCTCTGCGACATTGTTTAAGCGAAAAACACAAATGAGAGCTGTACAGCGATGCCCACCTTGCGTGCCAACGGATTTTTCAAGGCAGCTAGTCGAGATATGCAATAGCGGTGGATAATGGACTTTCCGCGTACGGCCCTGTATTGTGGCGTACAGTTGCTCAGATAAGGTTTGCGGAGGTCCCACGGGTACGGAAGGGGACATCCGGATTGACCGGGTACAGTAAGGGTCTAATGCGAACTTCCAAGCCACAGGCGCCCTTCGGTCACTGTCACACGAGGGTCACGAGACGGGTCACGGACGTGTGTGACTGGTCTGCGTTGGTGCACGTGGGCGAGGTTCGGAGTCGAGAGGTTGGTGCAGTCTCTCACGTCCGTTCCTCTGGCTGGCCTTCTACTCCGGTGACGCACTCTGCAGGCCACTCATACGTGCTGGGTGGTGGACAAGGTCCCATCACTGCCGTTACAGCGCGTCGGGGACGACATCTCACATGCAATGGAATGTTGCGAGGCGTGTTGCAGACCGTCCGAATTGCGGGCGGCTGCGATAGTCTCTCAAAGCTCAGGTGTGTATTGTGTTCATTGCGGAGATTTCAAGCTCATCGCTGTTTCTGTTTCTAGCCATGCTGCTCGTTCATCCTATTGGCATAACGCTGTGGTGCCAGCAAGACGCCCTTTGAATCCCTCCTTACACGCGGTGACACGTACTACGAACCGGAGCATCTTCCTCCGTCACGATGGAGTCAACGTTGGGTCTTTGCCAGAAGAGTCGTTGAAACGCAACGAACCCTCCGTGGACGCTATTCCGGCCACTTTAGACCTGAACGTGGACTCCACGGCCGTCCCCCTCCTGGCCCTCTATGATGGACCTCATGTACGCTCCATGGCAAAGCTCCGCGCCTTCCTTTCCGAAGAGCGAGACATACCTCATTCCTACACTATCCGCGATATCCGCCACAGATATGTCCTCTGGAAGTCCAATGGCGCCCTTCACAATCTTAGCCCCACGGACATGAGTTCACTAATACGTCTCCTCGGTACGCTTTCCATCCCACCCTCTACAACGCCTCTCGGCTTGTTTCACACCCATCCTCGCGCATCCCATATGCCTCCGTCCGTTCCCCACTGGCGTTTTCTTGCGACTGTCTTCCGTGATAAGCGCTACTCCTTGCGGTATCCCTTACTGCCCTCAGACCGGTACTGGATGATGCGCGCCCATCTCGCTGGATTCTTCGAGCGAGTGCAAAGTGGTCAGTATATTTTATATACCTGGTTCCAAGACCAAATAACATAACCTCCTCCTAGATCCTTGTGAAGCTGAAGGATCCCTTTTGAAGGCAGGAAAGCTCTATGCGACTCTTTCCGCGCATTCCCATCCCGACATTCACGTGCCTTACCTACAAGCCTTACTCGCTTCCTCATCAGCGGAATCGGCGCAAGTCCTGACAGAGAGCTTTGTGTCGCTTCTTTCCCGCCGCCGGTGTCACCCGGCAGTCGTCGACATATTGTTCCATGCGATCCTACGTTCGCGGTTTTGGTCTGCGGGTTCGCCGAGGCAGGATATTCTCCACGCCCTTGCAAAAGGCATTGAAGCTCGAGCTAACGGACATCCTTGGATTGGCGACTCGAACGCGTCACCGCGTACCAGTGTCGAGAACACCAGTGTACCCTCGATACGTCGCCCAAGTATCGGCAGGTTGGCGATGTCTTTGTCGGGCGCGGCTTTCAGCTCCGGACTAGCCAGTGGGCGGAGTGCAGGGGACAGTCGTATTTTTGATTGGGCCAAGACCGTGGCGACTCGCGTGTTCACTACGAGCCCCGTCTCTCAGGAGACAGTTGATCTCCGGTGGAATTGTCTTGTGCTTCTCGCACTTGCCCTTACACGCTCGACCGACGCGGTGGGCAAGAACGCGGTCAAGTCGCGGGACTCAAAGCAGCAGGCCGCGGTCGTGGAGTGGCAAACTATTTGCATCCTCGCGGCTTTGGACAATGTCCTACAACCATGCAAAGAATCCGGTGCGGCACCTTTCGACGATGACGTCCTGCGGGGCCTAGTGCAGGTGGTCCGGAACCTTTGGCGCGATTGGACCACAGTCCCCCCTTCTGTCGCCCCTCCCAGGTCTCTCTTCGTCACCCGCCTCATCTGCGCGTCCTTCTTCAAGATCGCCGGCCAGCTTAAGGACAAGGCACTCGTGGACGCCTGCCGCGAGTACACGGTAGTCGCCGAGCTTTGGACCATGGACCTGACCAAGCCCAATACGGAGGACGGTCTACAGGAGATGGCTGCCGAACAGCTCTACACATCCTTGATATGTGGGACGTTCTTCGAACGCGCCCTTGTCGACCTCGTGGTGTACGCGTCACATGTGCGCACCATCCGAGGTGCGATTGACGAAGCGATCCTCCGATATGCGCGTACAGATCCCGAGCACGCTCAGGAGCTCATCGCGTGGTCGAGCAACCGCAACGTTGCGCCCACGCCTGTGGTCGTCGCCACCGTGGGGGTGGCATTGGCACGACGCGGCATAGGAGACTTCCTAGATCGATACCTCAATGACGCCCGGCTCCCTCCCGAGTTGCGCGCGAAGGTGCTGTTGGCCCATATCCGGACGTACGTTCGCCACGGCCGACACTTCATGGACCCACGCCAGGTTGCGGATGCCATTGGTCGCGCATTTGCCTTGATCTCTCAGCTAGACAGTCCGATACGTCTTTCCACTGGGCTGCAGTCCGCTCTGCTTGTCTTGATCCATCACCAGTACTCCAAGTCTGCCGTCAGGCTTGTGGAGGACGCCACAGCTCAACATCCATCGCTCTTCACGTCGACGTTCTACACTCGCCTACTTCGCACCCTCTTACAACACCGACAGTACGCGCTCGCACGCCGTGCCCTGACCCACGCCATGCAGAGGTACCCGAACATGGCTTCTCGCTGGACGTCACTGGTCCTCTTCCGTTTACACCGCGAAGGAGCGCACCGACTCGCATCCAGACTTGCAAGCCGCGCCCGGATCGAGCAGACCCCGTCCTTCGCAATGATCGGTGCCTTATCTCGCAGCCTGCACTCCCGACGGAGACCGGATCTCTTAGCCGCGTCGACCCTCACTTCAGCAATCTCGTCCGCCGACGATCCCCACGCATGGATTTACACAGTCAACGCGCTCGCTCGCGCCGGCCGGATCCGCGCCGCGAAACGGCTCGTCTACGCCGTCCGTGAACGAGCGACCCCGGCCATCCGCACGTCCCTCTGCAACGCGATCCTCCATGGGTACCTGTTGCACACAGGCTCGTCGAACAGGCAGCGACTCCTGTCGGTCGTGACGACGTATGGCGAGTTCGCCGATGAGTACGGCTTCGCCCCGGACCACGTCACCGTCAACATCCTCTTGAAGGCACAGCTGCGTCTGCACACCGAGGTCGACGACGCGGGGGTGCGCCGGTTGTTCGACGCGCTTGTCAGGCGGGGCTACCCTACCGGACAGCCAGGAGGGGACGTCTCCATCTCTCCGTTCGGAACGAGCGCGAGTGCGAATGGGATGCCGCGCATACTTGTTGGTGGCCTCGAGGTACCGCGCGTCGACGCGCCGCTCTCATTCAAGCGGCACGTTGAGCCGATGTACAAGATGTTCGTGAAGGCGTTTTACCTGAGGCACGACGTGGCGGCAGCGAGGAAGGTCATTGGGATACTAAAGATGCTGGACGCTCAGGATCGTAACTGATCGCTCTTTCTGTGCGCATGAAAGGGGTTTTAGGATCTGGCTGGTGTTCCTCTTGTATATGTTGATAGTGCTCCACCATGGGTACGTGTTACCCATGTATCGTATGCAAGGCAGACTACTTTCGCACAATGAGTACATCCCACATGACATTCAATGCCAATGCCTGCGTTGAGAGACAATAGCCGAAAACCAGTCTGAGGTCGATAGCTATAGAGCGATCGGAAACGTGGAGACGGAAGTGAAAGATAAACAAACAGGACCCGAAATTTAAACACAGAGATGGAACAGGAAGCTTGAATTGACACGAGAAGCGGGGCGGACAGACGATATATATATGCTGATAGGGGGGACCCGAGCGTTCTACGGCAGCAGCTGGTATGCACGAGTAAAGGACGACGACGGCATCATTCACGTTGCAGTGTACGCAGTGAGTAGATGGCCCGCAGCACCGACTGCTCCACGCAACGCGAGGATAGGAGAGTCGAAACGTGCTCTAAACAGAGGAAGGGAGCGGGGTAAACGGGACAAGGATGTGTGGGAGAACGGAAAACGGGAGTGTGAACGAGTGGCGGTGTCCTTTGGGGCCGGAACCAGAGCTTGACGAGAGTTTGCTTGCGAGGCGGTATAGGTATGATGGCAGTATAAAAGATTCGAGAGACGGGGACACAAGCGGAGACTGCTGGGAGGATGCAATATTACGAGGCGCCGACCCTGAGATAGCAATAGCGAATATACACGGGCGAGTGAACGGGGTATGCGGGTGGTCAATGTGTGCTGGATTGCGGTGGTTGTATGTGGACGTCATCGCGGGTCGTGAGAGTTGGCCGTCTTGATGCGGATAGCGAGAGCAGTTTGCCTTAGAGGAGACGGTAAGTTATGGTCGTTGTCGGGGTCGTTAGAGCTGTCACAGGTGGAAGAGACTTGCAAACCTATTATACAGGAAGGCCGATTAGCTAGAGGGTGCACAGATGCAAGGCAGACGTACAAGGTGATCCGCGCAGCCCGTGCGCGTCGAGGGAATGCATGATATCCTTATCCCCGACAGCAGAACGCAGCCCAGAAACCCTTCTTCCTTCCCATTCCGTGCTCGTCCTGCTCCCCTACACGCGCCATCTGCTCTCGATCGTACACGCCCATCCTCGCCTGGCTGTTCATTCCCTCCTGCCTCGTACCGGCGGTCGTCGTCCCTTCCCGGCTCGTGGTGGCAGGCTTGCCTGGGCCTTGTCCATACATGAACGACTCCGAGTTGTTCGGGTGCTGCTGCAACGCACCAGATCCGTTCACTCCTGGCGCGCCGTTGGGCGGAATAGGAGACTGCCTGCCGTACGCGTTCGTACGGTAACCGCCTGCGCTCCCAGGCGCTGCATAGGGGTGCGGCGCAACCAGCCCGCTGTCACGTTCGGCGCGGGCCTGCGCCTGGCTCTGGCGTCGGCTTTGAGGCGCCAAAGGTTGGACGCTAACGTGCTCGCGCGAACCACCGCGCGAGGCATCGTGTGGACGACGAGTGCTCTTGACGTGCGCAGGCGTTGGGGCCAAAACAAGCGGGGAAGATGGTGAGGCACCATCCTGAAGCTGGTTCCGTGAGGACCTGTGCGCCCGCTCGCGATCCCGGTGGCGATCCCTGGGAGTATGGGGAGTGCCACCATGCGCGGAAGCCAGAAGGGCGGAGGTCTACAGAAGCACTCAGTACGGCCATTGTATGCATTAACATAAGGACGTACGTGGCTCGCTTCCCAGCCTTTACCACCGTTGAGAAGCATCCAGTCGAAAACGCCATCCTCGGGCTCGCCCAGGGTCTTGAGAACCTTGCTGAACAGCTCCCGAAGGAAGTCGTAGTCCGGCGTCTCCTCGAAGCCAAGCTTGCGGACATAATTCATGTAGATGGCAAATTCCTCTGGAGAGCGTGGAGTAATTAAGCGGCTATGAGCCGCGAGAGGAAGCGGTTGACTAACCTGGGAAACCCTCGCAGAGCTCCTCGATCGGCGTGCTCTGCTTCTTCTCGCCGATCTTTTCGTATTTCTGCTTGTTCGTGGCAGCACGGAGACCCTGCCATGGCAGTCCACCGCGCAGGAAATACATGAAGACGTGGCCCAAAGATTCAAGGTCATCACGACGAGATTGCTCGCGACCCAAGTGCGTGTTGATGGACATGTAACGAGCAGTGCCAGACAAAGACTTCCGCTCACGGTACGGGATGTGCACTTTCGTCTTCGGATCGCGGTAGTGCTTAGCCATACCAAAGTCTGCAGGATAACTACGTCAGTTCGCCGTGATTCGTTACTCTGCGGTGAGGTAAGATCAAAGTATCAATAAACGGTAAGCGAAGCATGGAACACAACCGTTTCACGCGTTTGAAGATGAAAGCTGCGAAGGTCAGAACCCCAAATCCTGAGAACAGGCGGAAACCCCGACAAGGGGGGAACGCAAGACGCATGGAATGGAACACATACCGATGATATGAATGGTATTAGCGGTCTTGGTGCCCGGTACACCAATCAAGAAGTTGTCAGGCTTGATGTCACGATAGATGAGGGACTTCTCGTGAATGGACTGTACGCGGGTCACCTACATTGCGAACATTCGTCAGTGATCTGGATAACACGGGCATGCAATGCAAGGACGTTAATAACGCCAGCACGGTTGGAGAGCGGGACCGCCCACACAGCCATGCAACATTCTTTGGAATGCGTGTCATCCTCGCTGGCTGTCGCCTCGACGCCCTCGAGGCGCTGCACGTCGGCTATGGCAGCAGCCTAAGCGCTAAGCGCCGATTGTTGACTGATATGTAGGGGTGAAACACAAGGGAGGCACGCTGAGAACGGGCATAGGGTATGCAGGTCGCCCCACCACCACCTGTCTACCGTCCGCGGGCTGCGGCAGCTTCACGAGCGAGAAGGACGGACTCACCATCTGCTTCGCAGCCATACAGACGGTCTTGATGGAAAACTTGCGGCCGCACATGTCGAACAGGTCCTCAAGGTTGGGACCAAGCAGGTCGATGACGAGGACATTGTGGAGACCCTCCTGACCGAAGTAGTGGACCTGGGGCACACCCGCTATTGGGAGAGACAAATTTTGTGAGCGGGACACCAGGCCACTGTTGATGGGGATCCCAAAGAGACATACGGGTGCCATTCAATGTCCTGTACGACCTGTACTCATCACGTAACTGGGGAGCCTCGGACTTGCGTGGTTCCTGGAGACAAGTGTGGGGTCAATGTTGGCACGGCATGTCGTGTGGGCAGCGACACGTACAAACTTGATGGCGACAGGCTGGTTGTTGAGCATGTTAGTTCCTGCGAATAGCATCGCAAGGTTATTCTCCAGCGTCCTGAGTGATCCGACATAGATGGGCCAGCGCACCCTCGAAAACGACACCAAAAGAGCCCTCCCCAATCTTCTTTCCGACCCGGAAGTGATTGCCCACGACGCCATTGGAAGTAGCAGACTGCGAGGAATGGTGTGCCGAAGAGGATGCTATTACATGAGGAGTTGTCATGCTGGCGGATAGGGCACGCAGCCGAGAGGGGAGAAGCGGGAAAGAGGCAGGCGGAAAGGAGAAGGAGGAGGATGAGGAGGAGAAGGAGAGGATCAGGCAACCGTGCCTTGGCAGCGGAGTCTCAACTTCCCTCTGGCCAACCGCCCCAGCGCCAGTCTCACTGCCGGGCGCCTTCATGCATATGCCTCTCCGTGCTCCGTCACAACCCTCAGGCTCCACCGCCCAAGTGACGGCTGTAGTACTCGTACTCGCTGCACGGTCTGACGGCCACAAATTGGACTGATACCGTTCTCTTTTCCGAGTTTCCGCTCTCCTCGGTCCGTCCTCTGCGAGCTAGTGTCCCTTGTGTCTTCGACTCGCCACACGCCACAAGAACGAACGGACGGCTCGGACGCCGTTTCCATCGAGATCAAAGCCGTCGACCTCACAAACTACGTCAGTCACTTATCATCTTGCCAGTGCCGGGGTTCGGCACTCACAGCTCCTTGTAGGCCAATTGTAGGCTGTCTGGACCGAGTTCAAGACGTTTGTTTGTCATGAGCGACGTACCCGTGAGATACTTTCACCCGAGGTCTCCGACACCCGACCCGAGCGACGTCCTCTGTGGCGCACTAAGGCCGCAAGCTAGCTCTGGCTTAACCAAGCCGAGCGGGTGCTTGTGTAGTCCCTCTTCCCATACATTGTTTTCAGAACTGAAGACCACGGCGGACCTGTCACTCGGCATGGTTAACTAGTGATAAAATTACCCAGGTATGTCAACTTGGGTGGTGAAGGTGTGACTAAAAGTGGCAGCGTTGCAGTGAGAGCCAGACAGGCGAAGTCAGACCAAACTCGAGGTGAACGAATGCCTAATTCCAGAACTCTGTAATTGGTCGGTCTCGAGCTGCGCTGACTTGCTACTTTGCTTCCGAAAGTGCAACCATAGGATTCTCGATCATGCGACTGCGCACCACATCGTCCTTCAAATTTTCAAACCCCGTATATGCTATGTTGCACACCGTGTACCCGCCAACAGGTATAGCCGCCAAATCGAACAGCCCAGAGCCTATACAAAGTCGGCTTCGGAAACCGCCAAGTGCAATCTTGTGTCCGAAAAGGCGACAAACGCTACCGTGCAGCAAACATTCCCAACTATTACATTCACACTATGGATACTGCGCGCCCAGGTGGGCACGCTGCCATGTCATATGGTCTAGCGCAAAATTGGAACTATGTGGAGTACAAACTTTGGTTGCGGTATTGGTATTGGTCATCCACCACCTGCACAGACACCCGAGCTAATAGTAAGATGTTGGTCCGCTCTAGAAAATACGTTGCGCAATGTCGATCGAGCTGCCGCGCTCCATCGTGGCAACTCTGAAAGAGTTCGACCCCTCGAATGTCAAATGGCCAACACCGAACATAACCTTCTGGCCCCAGAGGTCTGGTCATGACACCGGACGACAATCTGAATAGAACGATACCGGCAGGGGAGCGCGAACAGACGCGAGAGCTCCTGCGGAGTGGAGGTCAGCGGATGGCACTCGACTTCTTTCGGAGAACATGTCTTCCACCGACAGCGGAAGCTGTCTAAGAAGACGGCACACGAGGTCGAGGCAAGCGTCATGCATCAGTAAACACGCACCTCCATCCAGCCGGTTTCATGCCTCAATGCGCCATGTCTAACCAGCGGCCCTAACCTCGAGCCCTTGCTGACCATCTTCTCGTGACGGATGGAAGCAGAGGATCCGAGGACGACAAGTTTCACAAGAATACAGGGAATGCACGTGGTCGCCCTTCGAAAGCGACCGGTCCCCATTCGCGGGAAGTGCCTGTGGCTTGTCAGCATCCATTGGAGGCGCCGCACAGAACAGGCTTGTCCATTGATGGGCTCTCACGAGTTGTAGCCGCCGTGACAGATACGTATCAATTTCAAGCTTGTTTCCGACGAGGCGTATGTACCCTAGTTCGTACGATGCTAGTTCGTTAACCACAGTGGAATCAAGCAAGTGGGGGAGACCGCGTCGCCGGCTGCTCGGATGCACGAAGTTGCGTGTGCCATCGTGTTCCCTAAGTTGCAGGAGCCGCGAAAGAAGTTGAGGCGGGCGTAGGGTGGCCAGATGTGGCAAGGAAGAGCCGGAAGCATACACACTGCTCCCGAGTGGCGCCACGAAGGAGCATGGAGGTGTTGTGAGATACATGGTCCCGATCATACGAGGAACGCGACAGCCCCAGCACTTGCCAGTCCTCTGCACATGCACAGGGCAGCGAGTGACCAACTGGCGGGGAGGCAAGACATCTGGGTGTGAGGCGTGACAGTGGGCCGTGGCGGGGTCACGGGGAGGGGTGACATGGTGTGACTGGAGGACTGAGTAAGAAGATCTCCGAAAGGCATCTGAGATGGGTCTTGCTCACCAATCGACCCTCGCACTATTTGTAACAGCGCCCTCCTCGACCTCATACTTATACGCCCCAGCGCTCGCCCCGTGCCCTTGATTGCCTTCGACTGTCTTCAAGTTCCCGCCCAAATCTTCGCTCTCAGCACTCTACTCTCACTCCCGCGCTTCCCACCACACACACCCCGGTCCAGGGCAAACAAACACTCACCCCCGGAATCACGCACACGCCTGCCTACCGAAGAGCTCGTCGCTTCGAGGACAAGCCACGGCGCGCACTCCCGCACCATGCACCCAACCGTCGCCCAACTTGTGGTCATCTCGGACATCGTAAGTGCCCCCTTTCCTCCCTTTGGACTTCCCGCCGGAGCTGGGTCCCTGCGCTCCTTCTGCCACGCGCCGGACGGACAGATACTGACTCGTGCGGCTCTTGTGCGCGCGCTGCGCCGCTATTGACAGACGTGCCCATGGTGTTACATCGGGCTGCGCGAGCTCCAGAACGCCATCAAGGAGAGCGCCTCCGAGCTCCAGCTGACGATCAAGGTCGAACACCGCCCATTCCTCCTCCAGCCCTCCATGCCCGAGGAGAAGGTCTGCGACAAACTGGAATGGTACTTGGAGAAGTTTGGTGCGGAAAAGCTCGAAGAGGTGAAGGCGATGGTAACCGGCCGGGCCAAGGACGTTGGCGTCGAAGTGTGAGTGTTCCGTTGGATGGTTGCTCTCGGGGACAGGGGTCGGCGTGCAGCTATCTCGGTCGCGACGCATACTTATCGCTGACCCTACCCAGTGTTTTCAACGGTATCCTCACTCAAACCATTCGCGCACATCGCCTAAGCCGTAAAGCGTATGTACTCGGTGGACAGGAACTCCAGGAGAAGTTCCTGGACGTCATCTTCCGTTCCTACTTCACGGAGGGAAAGAATATCGGCGATTTTAACGTCCTTGGTGACCTCGCCGAGGAAGTCGGGGTGATGTCCAAGGACAAGGTGCGTGGCCTAATCCTTCCAAAAGGTTAGAACAGCATTGACATGACTGTCTTCCGGCGCCCCTCACAGGCAATCGAGTTCTTGACGTCAAACGAATGTCAGGCTGAAGTCGAGTCAATGGCGGCGGAAGCGCGCAATAAGGGAGTTACCGGTGTCCCTTTCACGATCATCAACGGTCGCTGGGCAGTGAGCGGCGGTCAGACCGCAGAGGTCTACAGTCAAGTAGGTAGCCGCGGCCCCTTTGATCGCCTTCGCGCTGACCTTTTTTGCACCAGATCTTCCGCAAGTTGGCGGGCAAGGGTCCCCTTCATGTCATCCCCAACGCCCCGAGCTGCTCCTCTGGTCCTATCTGTCCAGGAGCTGCCGCTGCCGCCGTTAAATCATGACATGTGCCACTCTCATTCGTCATCCTCCATCCAATGATTCCAATCCCACGATCCATCGGTCGTCAGCACCCCACCCTCTAATCTTTCGACTTCTAACCGATATCGATACCGTCGCTCGTTTTGGCTTCCTCGCTCTTGTCGTCTTGTTCTTGTTGTACTGTATCTCCTTTGCAAGGTCGGTATGGAGCCGCGGACCTTTTCCTATATTATCGTACGTCGTGTTGTCGCTGTGCATGGCAATGTCGTGATTCTCTGCAACATCAGACTGGGCTAAGGAACCGACCACTGGCAGGAACACGCATGAGGATATCGGGCTAGAGTTTATGCAAAGGTGATCGATGGGAAACGGGATGAGGGAGCGTGGCTGGAGCGTCAGACTGATTATGCTGTTCAGACTGGACTGAATTGATGCCGATCGCGTGTGCCGACAAGCCACTCAGACGTGCCTTGGACTGACGTCATCTCGTGAACATGGAGCCCAAGCAGACCCGGGTGAGGAGCAACTTAGCAAGCGGTCGAGTCCGTTGCATCCATAAGTATGTGCCGCCCAGCCACCCTCGCCAGCCACCTCGCTCATACGCAACTCGTGGACCCTCTTCGTCAGTCCTGTCAGCCCTAGATCCTTAGTCTTGCGACGCCAGTTCCAGCTTCTAGACTACTTCGCCCGTTGGAGACTTTACAGCGACTGCGTTCAACAAAGATGCGCTGGGGGCAACACAACCATTGGATGTACGCATGGATTCCGCTCTTTGGAGCCCTGGTGTGGTTTTGTCAGTGCTGCCTTCCGTTTTCAAATCGCTTCAAACGCTCACTTCCTTCGAACCTCGCACCAGTCATGCTATGGGCCATGCTCATCCTGTGGCTCGCCCAAGGACAGCCGAGGTATCCCACCATGACGGACAGCATCGCATATATATCCGACATTGGCGCAGACATCCTGAAGCCTCTCTTCATCACCGGCTGCTCAATTACCGCCGCATGCTTTGTCATGTCCCTGGTTGTCCAGAGGTGGCTACGTTACCGAGGCCGGTACGTCGCGTCTGTTTGTCATGGTGTTACGTCGCTTGAAATTTCGGCTGGTGACATAGATTGGTGCCGACGATGCGCCGGAGAGAGCGCGTATTGTCGACGCTCGCAATACTGGGCTCTGTCATTGGCGGCGCAGGCCTCCTCCTGCTGTCGATCTTCGACACAAAACGGCACCATAGTGCGCATCGTATCCTACTTTTGGTGTTCATCGTCGGGGTGGCCTTGAGCGCGATATTCACCATCGCTGAGGTACGTGGTCGGTTCATGGCGTCCCTCAGCCTTGCTTATGCGTCATAAATAACTGACGTCCGTCATCGATCGTCTGAAGTTCCATTTCATAAGTCGCGACTATGTGGAGATACGCAAGCTCAAGTGGGCGTACATTTTGAAGGGAGTGATCGTCGCCATCCTCATTCTACTGGCAATCGCGTTTGCTGTCGCGCTGTTTACGGCCGGCAACGTCGGAGGTGAGCAATGCAGTTCTGTTGCCGACCCCGCTCATGCTTACGACGGTGCTCTTAGCGGTCCTCGAGTGGACCATCGCCTTCGGGTTCACATTTTACCTCCTCACGTTCATCTGGGACATGCGTATGGCGAAAGGCGTGCAAGCTGGCGAGCTCAGGCGTGAGCAGCTTCTCGCCATACGAGAGGAAGGTCAAGGCGGTGAAGTGATGCGCGAAGCCAGCGTCGCAGCTCGCGGGGTTATGTCCAAACTTCTTCGAGAGAAGCCACCCAACAACGCGGCCGGCTCTGAAGGCTACGTGCCGACGGCTAACGGCGACGCGCAGGAGCCCTCAGGCTCGGTGGACGGCGGTCAGGCTGGTGGGGTTGCTTTCCCGCAACCCACTTATATGCCTCCATGTCATACTTAGAGCTCAACACAAGAAAGCTATATTTATTTTTTGTGAGAGGCTACCCCTAGTTTCGCTGCCTTGCGCTGGGCGTAGATGGAACTTAGATACACGTTTCTGTAGCTATCATATAGGAAACCGTCCTGTGTCACTGCCTAATGGAATAGTACATGTCGTGGACTCGGAGCCCATAGTAATAGTAGTGCATACTTACTGTATCGATATAACCTTATTGTGCCTTCTTTCCATGCATGTGCGTCTCCCATCACCACTTACTTAATAGTTCAGACAGATCTAGAGGCGTTCAGTATCAGTTCGCCGAATGTGGCAAAGTTGATGGCAAGGTTTAGTGGCGTCGCGTAATTAGTATTCCCATTTCCACTCATCCGGTATGGGCTGGTATGGGCGCTTTCGAGCAATTAGTACTGCTTCCTCCACATCCCACCCTTGTGCTCGTTCAGCAACGGTCGCCTCTGACAGAGCAAGTGACACCAAAAGCATGTCTCTCGCCCCGGGAAGCCCCCCGCGGCCGCCCCACACGCCACCTTACACCCCGAACGGCTCCCACACGCCCCTCAGCCCGCCGCACACCCCGCGCACGCCCACTCGCCACGCCTCCATCCCCCGCCCGCCCGTATCTCCGCTCCGCCGTCCGGCGTCGCAAGCGTCGCTGCCCAACGTATCTTTGATGTCCACCACTGCTGGGGTCGCCGCGCGACGTGCGTCGGGGCACGGGCTGCCTGGCTCGGCGCCGGGGTCCGTGGTGGGGCTGGGGCTTGACACAGGCGTGCGACAGGCCGGGTCGGGGGGGTCGGGGTCGGGGACACCGCAGAAGACTCGGGCGCGGGACCTGCTGAGGAAGCACTATGGCTTGGGACTGGGGCCGCCTCCGCCGCTGGGCGGGGCGAAGAGCAGCCAGGACCCGATGGACTTTGGTGAGTTCCGGTTCGGGTTTGAGATAAAGTGTTATGCGAGAATATGGGAGGATAATCCATTGCTGACTGTGCGGTATATGTGTGGGTTGGGCTTGTTTGCAGACTCAGCCGTGTTCGACGCGCGGGCGTATTACGAGCAGTTGATCACGACGTCGTCCTTGCCGACGCTGCTGAAGACGGAGAACGACTTGCTCACCGGTGCGTCCTGACATGTATCTCGTCGTGGAGCGACTAATGTGTCTGTGAATTCCAGAGATCAGGCAACTGGACAGTGAACGCCAGAGTCTCGTGTATAATCATCACCATGAACTCATTGCCGCCAGCGACACCATTGCTGCTGTAAGCTGCGAGCCTCGCCTGACCGAGCTTCGGCACGCTTACCCACATGTTTACAGATGAAGTCCCGAGCAGAGAACCTGGACGCAGACCTCGATTTACTCCGTGCAGCCTTTTCCGAGATATCTCGTTTATCCGCCGAGATCGCAGTCGAATCCCCGACAGAACAGCGGTCATCCCAGCCTTCTGCACCCGGGCCACCGTGATACCGGAGTGCAAGCCTCGACTTATAGCATCTTCTTACGATATCCTTCCTTGAACCGTCATCTGCATCCTCAATCTCCGCATCCAAATCGCACTGTCATGCCATGTATTGCTATCGCAAACTGCTCACTTATTCCATACAATCGCATTCCATTAGAAGGAGCATATGATAAAGGTATGTGCCTGTGCCTAGTGCTGTCCATGTCTGCGTTATCCTCGTATATCCCGCAAGTCCCATAGGTCAAGAATAATGTGAGGCTACCACGGAAGCTAGATAGAACGCCCCCGCAGAACGCAAACGGCAAGTGCTATGATACAACGGTCTCTTGTACCCAGCGTCCCTACTCGGATAGTCCTTCCTCAGGCCGCACTCAGACCGGAACGACGGCGCTGGCGCGCTTGCTCGCCCATGGGCTTTCCGGGCGGGGTTGGAGGATGCCGTCGAGGTAGATGTCGACCTTCTCGTTGTAGAAAGCGACACAGCCCCTCATCTCGGCGCATTCGAGTTGCGGAGTGCGGTAATACCAGACGAGATCCTCCAGGACGTCGCCCGAGGGGTGGTTGACGTGGTAGTAGCTCGCGACGCCCTGCAATCGGATACGATCATGCCATCTCCTGACGCGCGAACAACACGGGGACGCACCTTGTACGGGCATTGGGTACTATTCTCGGATGGAGCGAGCAGTTCGAGCTTGCAGTCCGGCGTCGGGATGTAGTACCGCACAGGCAAGCCCGTCTCGAACAGGAGGCGCGGCCGGGTCGAGTTTGCGACCTCGACGCCATTTATCTCCACCCTAATGTGCCTTGACGACTGCAAGACATCCACTCTCTGCGGACGACCGTGACGTTGAGCTGGAGCGTCTGTGCCTGAGCTCGATCACGAGTGTTTGCAGTAACGCACCTTGTAGGGATCCTTGGGGTGCACGTAGATCTGCTGGTCCTCCTCGAACCAGGCGTCCATCTCGCTGAACTCGATCTGGATGAGCCCGTCAAGCGAATCGTCGTCATGGTAGACGGTCGCAGCGGCCTCCGCGCGCCGGTTCCCAACGACAATGTCGTAGATGTGGTGCTTCTGGGACTGGAAGGCGTCGACGAGGTACTTGTCGGGGACGTCCTTCGTCTTGAAGAAGTAATAGGGGTAGTTTGGCTTGAGCCAGCTGCACGGGCCCGGGGCCGGAGGTCAGACGGAGCCGGAGCACAGCAGCAGGCGCGGGTGCGGAAGACTCACACGAGGAGGGCGTCGGTGGTGTCGACGATGTACTCGCCTCCGAAGAAGACGCGGACCCGCTTGGGGGTCGACTCGACGTGCGGGAGATGAGTGAAGGGGAACTTCAAGTTGGTGATGGGCATCATGGCTGGGGGCGCGGTGGTCGACGGACTTGAGGGGAACGTCGACGACGTGAGAGGGAGCGTCGAGAGAGAGGGTGTGCTGACAAGCTAGTGCAGGCAAGGCTGACGGACGCGGGCGTCGCTGTCCTGAGCCGAGTTCCATGACGGCGGGCCACTCTACTCCCGACGCACGCACGCCTCCATAGACGCGATCACGTGGGCCGTCGGACGCGAGACACGTGTGGCGTGTAACCACAGACTCACCCACGCACCCTAAGCGCCCATCGCCTCTCTCGCTCTCCCCACCGCTTCTCTCTTGCTTCACATCGACTAACCTCCTCAAACACCTCGGCTGAGGGATACTACGCAACGCGGGATGCGGAAATCGACGTTCGATGACGGATACGTGGAAGATAGCGAGGGCGAAGGAGACATGACGGTCGACCTGCCACCCGCAATGCGTAATGCCGTCGGTGGATTGCCTCCACCTCCTCAACTACAACTTCCGGTACGGCCGATGGATACAACAGGTGCGCTTGTGCATCTCGTGCATCTCTCTCAGCTCGTCATTGTGCCAACTATGGCCGGTCCACCATAGTATCCACTATCCAAACCCCCAACTTCACCGCCTTGCCAACCGGGCTGAACCGCCCTCCTCAATCACCGACAAACCTCCATAATACGACAGGTGCGTCGTGTTGCTGTTATCTTGGCCCATGTATGCGAGCGATCTGCCACCTCCAGTGTCCACTATCCAATCCGCGAACTTTACGACGGACCGCTTAGCGGTCTCCGACATCTCTTCCTTTTCATCGATCGGCGCAGCCCACTCTAGCATACAAACAGCTCAGACGGGGAGTGCCTCGACTGGAACCTCTATCTCCACGTCCACGTCTGCTCCTGCTCCTGCGGGCCCCAGAGGCAAGCCTCGACCGCGACCGGTGTTCAAGAAGAATGACCCGACAGCTGCAGCATTGGCTGCAGACCCATCCATCTCTTCCGGTGCCCCTTCTAGTATCGTTGCATCGTCAGCAAATATCTTCCCATCCTCATCTCGTGCTATGCCCCCGCCGCTTCCACCAATGCAAGTCTCCATGTCACCTACCCATACCGCAACAACCGTCCTCACAACCCAGCCCGTCTCCGACAGTGGTGTGGAGATGATGGACGTCGAGATGATGGACATAGCGGAACGTGCAAAGCTACGATCCCGAGCACGGCCCCAAGCCAAGGGCAAGCAGCCGATAACATACGACGAGGTCATCGAGCTCTCGTCTTCAGATGACGACCTGTCTTCTCTCCCCAAGTCGAAGCCAAAGCCAAAGCCAAAGCCAAAGACCAAGAAGCCGGCAGCGTCGAAGGCGGCTGGTTCGGCGAAGGGCAAGTCGAAAGGCAAGTCTAGAGATCCGTCGAAGCCGTCCCCTTCCAAGCGCCCCAAGACGACGCACGTCCCAGATGGCTTCGAGTCCGACGTGAACACCATCCCGATGGCCACGTCTGACTTCACTATCCCTCTTCAGCACCCTCCACACCCACTCCCACCGCACATGCGCCATCTAAGCTCCCAGCTTCCTCCCTCTGATCCTCCACCACCACCGTCGACGTCGGGCTCATCCGCACCCCGCACATCTCAGGACGCGCAATCCAACGCGAACGGAGATAGATTCCGAGACGAGTCCCCGCTATCTTCTCCATCGCCGCCTATGCCACGCAAACGCAAGCGGCCGCCGCCACCCGCGCGCATCCCCGGTCTGGACGATGAGGACGAGTCCTACATGGGCGCAGATGAGGACAGCGTCTTGGCGGGGCCGGCGCCAGGTGGCATGGTCCCCGTCGTCGAGATCACGACGGCCCCGAAGAAGAGCCGGAGCAAGGGATCGGACCCGCCACCACCCCCAGCATCGCTTGGCATCGTCCCCGAGACACAGCTGGTTGACCCCCCGGCAAAGGATAAGCCTGCCGCCCAGAAGAAGAAGCGCAAGAGCGCTGAGGAGGACATGGAGGAGTGGGACGCGGGCCTGGACGAGGAGCTAATGGTGCAGGCCGTGAAGAGCAAGAGCAAGAAGCGGTCGCGCGTGGATGAGGAGGACGAGGAGGAATACGGGGCGTCGTCGTCCAAGGCGAAGGCTAAGAAGGACAAGGAGAAGCCCGCGAAGAAGGCCGCTGCGAAAGGAAAGGAGAAGGCTGCAAAGGGCAAAGCCAGCGCGAAAGGCAAGGCGCCCAGCAGCAAGGACGTTGTGGAGGACTCGGATGGCGAGGCGGAGCCGAGCATCAGCAGGGATAAGGACCGGGATGCAATGCCGCCTCCTGCGATTCCCGAGCCTCCATCGAAGCGCAAGGAGAAGGACCGGCCTTCTTCCAGCAAAGGTGCCTCAGACGGTCCTGAGGCACCCGTTGATGCCTCTGCCCTGAAGCGGGGCAAAGGCAAGCAGCGCGCCCTTATCCTCTCCGATGACGAGGACGACGGCGCACACGCAGCTGACGTTTCCACGAACGCGGCCAACACTAGTCTCGATGTCGACTCGCCCCCTCCCGCGCCCTCGAAGAAAGGCGGCCGGAAATCCACCGGAGGAGAACAGGGCTCGAAGGTGAGTCCTCGGGTATCTTTCGGTCCACGTACGAACTTCGCTCAATACCACGCCTCCGCGTGCTACAGGAGAACGAGGCCCCCATTCCTCCACCTCCCTCCCCGTCCCCTCCCGCCTCCAACTCTCGTGCCGCCGCATCAACGCCAGCGCGGCCGGTCACCGTGACCCCGCAGTCCGCGCGATCGAGCTTCGCACACGCGAACCGCGCATACACCATCTCGTCCAAGAAGAACAAATCCACGCCCATGTCCGAGCTCATCCGGCGCGTCTCCTCGCTCCCCGGCTCGCCCTTCCCCGCGACGTCGCGCCCCGCGTACTCCCCACTCGCCAAGGCGTCGAAGAGCGCGCTCCGCCGCATCGCGCCGCTGCACCCGAACCGGCGGACGCCCCCACCGCCGCCGCCGCGCCCCCCTCCTCCGAAGAAGAGCAAGAAGATGCTCGAGCTCGAGGAGAAATGGGAGATGGAGCTCGAGGACAGCGTCGAGGGCTGGTACGCGATGCCCGAGGAGGAGCGCGCGGCGCTGCGGCGGGGGAAGCGCGACCGCGAGCTCGGCTTCGAGGACTGAGGTGCTATCGTGCGGGTTCGAGGATCGGTTTGCACTGGCAGTTAGTTGCTCAGGGCATGGACGCAAGGCACGGACGCCTGGGGGAGCCTCGCTGCTTTGTGGACCGACCCTTATCTTCTCCTCAAGTTGGCATGCCGCATACCCTGCTGATTGAGTTCTGCTACTTATTCATACGGTCTGTATTGGTTGATATTGGGGTGCATTCAGATAGCAGCCCGACTGACGGATTCAATGCATGCAGTTTGGGTACTAGTACCCTCATGGTCTGCCTCGTGCTGCTGGAGGACGAACTCTGTTCCAAGACAGCCTGGGTGTCCGTACGGACCGTACGCAATCCCTCGTCTCTAATTTCGATTCCATATAATATGTATCGGAGACGTCTACAGAGATTTCGCCGATAGTGTTTAGACATGGCTATCCGACTGAAGACCGAGACAATGAGGAGGCATGTGTCGGCAATGCGAGCCGGCCTAAAGGGCGCGACTGGGGTTAGAGTGACGTTATGTCAAGTCGCGCGGTATGTCGCGTCGCAATGTGCAACGTCCAGCTTTGTACAAACATCCTTGTCGTCTATCCCAAACTCACCTCATCCCGCAGCGGGGCTCTCGCACACGGGGGACTAGGGGACATTTACAGTATATGTATTACGGACACTATACGAATGCAAACGACAAGGCATGCATATGGTGAATGCTGCCCAAGGATACTCCTACTCGTACAACGACCTCGATGCATGCCGGAAACCCGGAGATATACAGTACACAAAGCTGCCTTGACTGCACTAGCGCGAGCGAACCTGCGATTATACGAAACGTCCTTTCCCATCGACTCCTTCCGATTTTCACCAGTTGCCAAGTCTACCAAAAATCCGAGTTCCCAGTTCCAATTCCCATGATCCCACCGCGTCACCGTGATGACAATTGCCACCGACCGAAGACGGAGAGCGGCCGCGCCGAGCCGAGCTCACTTGCGCTCCTTCCAGGCGTTGTCGACGCCCGCCTTCGAGAACCGCTCCGCGTTCTCAAACAGGGGGGGCAGGTTCACGTCCGGGAGCTCGCCTCCGGGCCCCTTCTGCGTGCCCGCGGGGTCGGCCAAGCCCTTGCCGCCGTAGCTCCCGCCGCGGGCGTGCATCTCCCCGGGGGCGTCGCGGAAGCGGATCGCCGCCGACTCGCGCACGCCCGACTCGTTCCGGGGCACCCTGTTCGTGAGGGGGTGCGCGAAGCCGGTGCTCGTCGACGCGAACTGCGCACCGGAGGGGACGGGGGCCTCCGTGCGGGTGTAGTTCTGGTAGGGCGCGGAGGTGGGGTACGCGCCGGAGGGGACCTCGTAGGGGGTGTTGGCGGGGTCGGGCGTGGAGACGACGTAGGTGCGGTGACCGGCGCCGGACACGAAGGGCTCAGCGTCGTACTGGATGTTCCTCTCGTAGATGCCGGCGGCGGTCGACGTCGGCGCGGGGGTTTTGGTCAGCGGCGACTCGCTCTTCGTGAGCATGGCGAAGGGGGAGTGGAATGCGCGGGCCTGGTATTGACGTGCGCTGGGGAGAGCGACGTGGGATGGAGCGGAGAGAGAGCGGGCGTGCTTGGAGAGGGTACGGAGGGCGGACGACATGGTGTTTGTGAACGGCGTGAATCGACGGGGGACGGTAGGAGTTGGTGGGGGTTTGGGAGGGGCCGTTTAGCTTTGGCTTTAGCTTTAGGAAGGGCCGGGGGACTGGTGGGAACGTAGAGCGGTCATCGGTGGGGTTTTTGGGGATGCGCACGCGCCAGCTGCCGGCCAATTAGGGATGCTCGACTGAGTGGGGTCATCGCGTCGGCAAATACCCAAACACTTCACTCTCGTACCATTTCTTGCCGAGATCTGACACTTGCGGGGTCAACAGAATCAACGCAGGTGTTTGAGAAGACATATCCTCCTCGAAGACTCGGACATGGACGGCCGGGTATGGAGGATGTCGTGGGTGTTGTCGAGGGACACATGACGCAACTCGTCGATCAACTTGAAGTTGAGAAGCTTCCGCTCTAGGATCCCCTCGGCATTCTCCGAGCCCATCTCTGTTCCTGGCTTGAAAGCCTCGGAGGCTCGGACTGTAAGTAGATGGTCACTTTCTCAGTTGGGTACGCGCTCGAGCTTGTCCTTTGCATTGGTAGCTACTGTATACCTTGCAGCTGGTCCATATGCACGAAGCTTCGAATTGAACTTATACCAAGGGGGATCGATCACTGCCAAGCCAGGGCCCCGAGGGTGAGAGGCGGGTTAGATATGCTCAGTTAGCTACGACACATTCTACTGTTACAATATGATACTTGAACGAAGATCGAGAACGGGAGACAAATATCCAAAGCTCAGCACAGTTGCGACGACTAGCGGAAACGAGTGTGGAGTAGTTCGTACTTCTAATTACCGTGGCACGGCGTCGTGTCCGAATGTAAGATGCTGGTACCCCCCTCCAGCAACACCTCCTCTCGGTAGTCGTAGATGAAACCCCGCAACGAACGATAGAGAGATGGGGATAGTGTATGGGTATACGGGGCCCGCGAGAACATTCATGGCCGCTGACGCTTCTCAGCCTGCACGCGCTGCTGCTCCCGCTCTCGATCTCGCGCTTCCCGTGCCGCCCGCCGCATCTGCTCCCACCGCTCAAGCTCGGACTTGAGCTTGTCGACGCGGAGCTCGTGCACGGGGTGCGTCTCGCCCATGATCCTCCGCGCCATCCTCGCTGCCGTGCTGGGCTCCTCCACGACGGCCGCCTCGGCACGAGTAGGCGAGCACTCCGCCGTCTGGGCGTTGTGGCTTCTGCTCTCCCAGAACCGTACGGCCTCGCGAGGGTCAAAGCCTGCGTGTGCTAGTAGCCTACCAGGAAAGCGTGAGTAACAATGTTGCTCGAACAGAACAGTTATGACAAGGGCTGAATGAAGAGCTTACGTACCTGATAGAGACCACGTCAGCCTCGACCTCCTGTTTCTGACTCGTGCAGAATTCCTGCAACTGCGAGAACTCCCCGGCGCCTGCCTTCCACATTCCAGCCAGCGCGTCGTTGATGAACGGGCCGACTGCACATATCACGACCAAGCCGAAAAGAACGCTGTCAGCGCCACTTTCACGGACAGATAAGGTAGCAAACGGTATGTCACTCACACAACATCGTCACAGGGAAGATGAACGCGCGGATCGCGTCGGTCACGATCGACAGCACGCTCGGCCACACGATCGAGCCCGACGACAGCGTCTCGATGTGGTGGCTCAGCACCAGATGCGCCAGCTCATGCGCGAGCAGCGTCGCCAGCTCCGCCGTCTGCTCCTCTGTCGGCACTGGGTACCGCGGGGCGCGGGGCGCGAGCCCGAATAACTGCGACAGGAACGACTGCGCCGGCGGTTCCGCCGGCGGACACGGGTGCCGCGCGAGCACCTCGTCGACGAACCCCGAGAACACGACGATGCCCCCGCCGCCGTCCGGCCCGAACCCGTACGAGAACGCGTTCGACGCGTCCGGGCGGTCTACCAGGAGCAGCGAGTACGGCGGTCCCGCGATCGCGTGCGGCGCGGGGGCGCGACGCGCGCGCAGCTCAGCTCCGCCCACCGTCGGAGGGTCTCAGACCCGCGCGGGCGGGGGCGCAGCGGGTACTCGGCGGGCGGGGGGAGGGGTATGTCGTCCGGCCCGCAGTCCATCCAGTCCGGGCAGACCTCCTCCTCCTCTTGGAGGGTCGGGATCGCGCTCTCGAGCCGGCGGAGGGTGTCCCGCACCCAGAGGAGGCGCCAGTCCGAGGGCGGGATGATGCTGGGGGACCCTCCGTCTGCGGAGAGGATCTCGCCCACGGCGCGGTACCACCCCGGGCCCGCGAGCTGCGCGGCGATCTCCTCCTCTTCTTCTGGGGACAGAAGGATGACTCGCCATCTGGGAGAAGTAGCGCGGACACGTCAGTGAATACATTCGGTACCGGGGGCGTGTGTGGTAGACGGGCTGCGGACGATAAATGACGCCGATAGGGAAAGAAGTTGGGGGAAGGCAAGGGTGAGTGAGAAGAAGCGCGGCATACCTTCCTGTCAGTGGAGTGCGTTCCAGACTGGCGATGATGGTCGCCCAGTAGAGGACGAGGGGGATGAAGACGAGGATGTGGAATAGGATAGTGCGTTGCCTCATCCCGCGCAGGATGTCCTCTCTCTTCTGCTCCAGCTTTGGATGTCCGCTCTCCTCCGCGCGCTGCAGCCACTTCTTGGACCTCATGTTGCGAAGCAGAATTAATGGGACGAATGTGAGCCCGACGCGCGCCGTCATGCGGGCAAACTCCAAAGCGGTCGATGACTAGGAGGTCAATGTGGCCGACACAAGGTCAGTACAGATGTCCTGGATCAGCGCTGGAACACGTCGCGCTACACTCACTTTCAGCAGCAGTCCGAGGAAGGGTAAGGGGCTTATTTGATTGCGGGGTGTTGAGTGGAAGGCGCGAACATTGCTAGGTGAGAGGTAGACGGGGCGAGTCGCATTCCGGCGCGTGGATATCGAGCTGCCCCCAGATACGAGAACATGGCTCCTAAAGCTACGTAATGATCCAAGAGAAGACGCAGACGGCAGAGTAGACGGACCAGGCTCGCTGAAAGTGGGGGAAAGTGCAACAGCAGTATATTCAGCCTTCGGGACAAGCCACAAGAGGTTTCTCCGCGGGTGCGAGTGGAGACCCGATGCGGTCGGAAAGCGGAAAGGATTAATGCCAGGAGAGGGAGAGCGGTTGAGCACCGACCGCAACATGGCACATTGTATTGTGCAAACGGGGTTGCAGCCAGAAGAGTGAAGATGGGCGGAGGAGGCAGGGATGTGGAGGGGCTGGATATGATCAGACGGGACGCCCGCGTAATAGCACAGAGATTCGCAGGCGCTGCCGCGCTCAGACTGCAAGCGGCGTCCGCAACCGCAGGACATACGCGTCACCCCGATGCCGATCGTCCCGGCCTCATCGAGCCACCATCGACGCTCTCAGTCAATCCACAGTGCGCCCGCGACATAGACTCCTCCACATTCGATGCCTCGGAATCGTGCATGGGGAGGAGGTACGCATAGCGTACAACGTCGATTGTACTTACGGTCTTTGCACGGCGTGTGCGAGAACCCTGTCACAATGATTGTGCGGACCCGATTGCGATTTGTAATTTGAAGTGACTCCGGCCGTTCTCCGTTTCGTATTCGCTGAGGCTTGATAGGCAGCAGCCGCAGCACCTCAGGCTCAACGGCGTATACGTACGTAGTGCTTATACTGCACCCGAGTGCTACGACTCACGAACCATACAACACATACCTCAGTCAAGCCTCAAGCCTGTCAAGGAGCAGCAGGGAGCAACATACCCGAGGGTTGTCTCACAGCATGTGCATCATCCTGATCCGCCTTCCAAAATGCACAGCGTTGCTGTGCTACTCGGTTTCCGTTGCTAACAATCATCGGGACAAAACGATGATAGTCGATCGTTTACTACTAAGTAAGTATGCGAAGACTCGGAGATTGTTCAGTTGTACGTATCAAGTACGTATGCATACGACCCGAGAACAGCCACGAGTAGCAGCGGCTTCCAGTATATCGCACAGGAGTCGTCGATCCACGTACAGCAACTCCATCACAGGCACGAAACTTAATTAATCTTACGCGACTTCTGGGAAGAACAGTAGTACCGTAGTGAAACGGGCGCCCGTAACACAAAAGACGCCTCTGACGCGGGAGGTCTCGTAGGACGAAAAAGGGCGGACTTCCCTGATAAAGCATCCCGACTTCCTAGTCGACTCATTTGAGCTCGTTCTCGGTCACACCTCCTCAATGGGCGACAATGTTTTCTCGTCGGGGATGAAAGACATCGCGTTCGGCGCGTAATGGTCGTCCTTCACGTCCGTGAAGTCGGTCATCTGGTGCGACTCGGCGCCGATGACGATCCGCTCGGACACCTGCCGCGTTGAACGTGGGTCAGTACCTCAATACCCTACATGTGCGTGCAAGGAAAGAGGGCGAACGAATTTCGGGGGGAAAAGCGGGGAAGGGGGACGAATGCAGAGGTAAGCACGAACCCGGTGGCTCTTCCGTCTACCTTCCTCGCCGCGGAGGACGTTCACGTTGACCCCGGACCTTGGTCCGCTGTGTCCCAGGGACTCGGGACTCGGTGCGGTCGTTAATAGTAGCCACCCATATGCCTGGGAGTTCAAACGTTCGAGGTTGACATGAGTGAATTCGAGTACAGTTTCGCTACGGGCATGTTGAATATAAAGTCCCAGCCAGTTGACTAGAAAAAACAGACAATACTATCAGTTATCGAAAGCTTCGATGAAGACAGGGGGCGACGCCGGTTTCGGGAGAGTGCACTCACATCGGCTGGGTAAAGGACGAGACATATCACCGCGAAAAGAGCCGTGATCAGACCGGTCTGGACGGTAACTATATCGAGAACAAGACAATGACCGGGGTCAGCGATTGCGTGTGAGCGAAACGACGTTCCGCAGAACCGGAACAAACAGTTCCTGCCACTCATGGCGAATAATTTTGTTGATCAAGTCGTCCGTAGCTAACATCCCCGTCTTGTGTGTCCGCTGCAAGCGTAAAGCGAAGACTCGTCAGCGAAAAAAGTATCAGTACGAGTGGCTTTAGCTTAACGTACCAGATGCCAGAGGAGTGCAGTAGTTATTAAAACGTCGGCGAGTGCGAACACTGTAGAACAACATATCGTTGCAACAGAAAGAGAAGACGAAGGAACGTTGAGACTTGCTCCATGACGCCGTGGCGCCTCCATCTGCCCTGCCAGCGTGGACTTCGCTCAGCGGGCAATGCAGTGATCGAGATCGTGAACCACACTCACCGAACTTGTTGACAAGCGGATCGTACATTATCGCAATGTCGAAGCCCGGGTTGAGAGTGTCGCACAAGAACAAGAAGAGATCGCGAAGCCGTCGAGTCCCACCCTCTGTATTGAGGAGACCAAGTTATGATTGACACTCACGAAAACCCGTACAGTATGATGTTGAACATCACGCCGATGAACATCGGGCCATATCTGCAACCATACGGTCGATAATCAACAAAGCCAGTTCAAAGACCTGGGAGAATAAGCACTCACGTTTCTTGTACGGGCGTAAGCATCTTGCCGACCAAAACGCGGACGCACTAGTAAAAGCAATTCCAGGGCAATTCCACGGGATAGATGATGTTCTGGCAGCAGGCGTATCCCTGGTCCCGATCACACACTCGCCCAAGAAGGATGCACAGGACAGAGGAAAGGGCGGGAGGCAAGGCGGCGAGAAAGCAAGAGAGTCGTGACGGTTGAATTTTAAAAAAGCGTCGACAGGGTCCAGTCGCGAGATTCGAGGTCGCCAAGGGAGACGGGAGGCGCATTGTGGCGCATTGGCAAGGCTCCAGAGTCCAGGGCCGCTAAGCTCCATAAGTAAGTAAGTCCTGGGTGACCAACAGCAGGTCACCGTCAGCCGCAGGTGGTCGAGATCTCCATATGCACTCGCCGACCGCATGTTGCAACCAGTACTTACCTGGCCGTCAACTTGAACGCGGCAGAGGTGATTTGGACGTCAGTCAGTCCAAAACAAGAAGCAGTCAACAACCTCGACTGGGAGAAGGGTATAATATTTTCCAAAGTATGAAACTCCAGAGACATGACCACTGAACGAGCAGGGAGGATGGAGAGCAGCTGAGCAAGATAAGATATGAGTCGCCACCAACGCTGGCAGGCATACCCAAATGCGGCCACCCGGGCCGATCATCTTCGCAGCCTGAGCTACTGCGACCAGCAGCACAGTGATAGTCTCCCGGACGCTCACACAGCACAAACGATGTTCAAATTCAACTTCCACATCGACGACCCGGAAGGCAACGGACTCAGTCCTATTATCGGACCTTACGCTCCCCCGGCGCAGACCGAACAGACCCAAGATGCCGTCGTAGACCACAGCTCGAGAGAGGTTTCCCTAGAAGACTCGGTGAAAATTTCGTTCTTAGGATGTCACCGACCTTCCCGTTCGCTAACGGCCCCTACTTACGCCTGTAGCTCTCCTCGCTGCCTCACACGATCTCCTTTTCTCCGCTGAATATATCGCTTCCTTCGGGCCACGATGTTGTGTTGTCGCGAAGAGACCTCTTCGACGCCAGGTTCCAATTAATCTCCGCCGACGATACCACCGAGACGGAAACTGGCCATGGCCGCTCCGAGATCGAGTTTATTGACGCACCTTCCGACCTCGTCCCCGGAGTTTACGAGGGCGGCCTGAAGACTTGGGAGTGTAGCCTGGATCTCGTTGCATGCCTCTCCTCCATCTATGGCCCTGGGATCTCAAATGCTCTCAAGCAAAAGCGGATATTAGAGGTATGGCATTCACCACTGTTTAAGGCAAGCATGCTCATCGAGTGGGCCACGAGATGCTCTCCAGCTAGGATGCGGCACTGCAGTACCATCACTGTACCTCATTCATTCGATATTCTCTGCCGAGTCTAGCGCGAATGCTGGCGTCCACGTCCATCTGCAGGACTACAACGAGCTGGTCTTCAGGCTTGTCACAATCCCGAATATCATCCTAGCCTGGTGTGAGTAGTTGCCGTCTTTCTGGCATAAATCTGCCTCCTCTGCCTCATCTCATCTTGTTCGATCTTGAGCCGTGGATACCGATAGGTATACTCCTGAATACCCGCAAACTGGCACCGGGTCCTTCTATGTTTTTTCCACCGTCTTACTCATCTTATTTCTGGCACTATTTTTCTCGGAATGCGTGCTAATTTTCACACCCAGACATGTCTCCTGCCTCGTCGACATACCGCGCAAGCGCACCGACCGAAGACTCCGAGCGGCATGCCCTCGCAGACGAAGACGACAACCCGATCCCGCTCCCGCCCGCGGATCCCTCGCAGCCCGGGGAGCTCCCCCTCACCCCCGGACTGAAAACGGCCTTCCTAGAATCACTGAAGGCTTACGGGATCCGCCTGAAGCTCCTCTCCGGCTCGTGGACCACCTTCGACATAGAGCGGGCCGGCGGGCCATACGACGTGCTCCTCACCTCGGAGACGATCTACCGCACCGCGAGCTTGAACGCCCTCGTCGACCTCATGCGCCGCGCAACTGCGATTGTGGGTCAAAGCGCAACTGCGGCAATCCTGGAAGACGCGGCGTCCAGGCTGTCTTTGTCCGGCTCGAAGGGGCTGGAGGCTTTGGCGGGCGCGCCGTACCTTTGCCTCGTTGCGGCGAAACTGGTCTACTTCGGTGTTGGGGGTGGCGTGAACGAGTTCGTTCAGGCTGTGGAGAACTCGTCTTCGGGCCTGGATGCGGGAGGCGAGCTCTCCAGGAGCAGTGTGCAGACGATCTGGGAGACGAGCAAGGGTGTGAAGAGAAGTATTATGAGAGTGGTCTGGTAGGACCATGCGCATCTGAGTAGATGGTGGGGGTGCAGCTTGAGTAGGTGCGTAATAACGACTACTTTCATGCCCGCAATAGCTCAATTATTGTCAGGTACGCCGTGGTTTATACGTCTATAGGAAACCGATTGTTGTTTTTGCCTGATCGTGTATCGAACGCCAGGCAACGGGCCCACATGTGAATACTTCTGTCCAGCTTATGCGCCCAAAGCATGGGCAAGAACACTGCGGATAATGGGCACGGGATGGGCTCGCAATGCGTATATCGTGGTATAGACAACCATTCGCAGCCTGCTGTTCATATATGCATAGCTAACATCGATAATCCAGCCGCACAAGCCGCTGCGCGCTCGCAGTCGGAACTCGCTGCCGGAGCAGCGCCTCCACTTTCACGCCTCCGCACTTGGAGGTGGCTTTCGTGCCGTCGATGTCGAAGATACGGGAGCGTATGCCGCTGAGCGCGTTCTGTGCCAGGACGACATCCAACCCCTGCAGCAGGTTGAGGCGCTCGAGATACCTCGCTCAGGCGCGGAGAGCGGACCTTGGAGAGGAGGATAAGGACCCACGACAGGGAGCGGCTCGAGGGCTCTGTGCGACTGCGCGAGCATGGAATGCTGAGGGACTGTAAGCCTGTGCACGTGGAGAGGTCGAGTTGGGTGGGTTCGAGGTTCGCTGATTAACAGGCAGGAGCACGTCAGTGGATCTCGTTGGCACGGATGGGCGAAGCAAACCGGACGTACCTGTGGGGTCGCGGGCTTCGATCAACGTGATGGATAAATGGTCCAGCAAAGTACCGGAAGCGTTCAGGAAGGTGCGTATTGCCGTCGCGCTCAGGCGTGTGGCAATGGAGCAATTCAGGCGTCGTATGATCTCGTGTGCAGATACCTTCAGAAGCCAATCTACGAGCGGCTCGACGTGTATGTCCTGCGAGATGTCCAAGGTGGTCAGGTTCGCAAGCGAACCGCGCGTGGTATCCGGAAGGGCGCGTTCTGGTCTGTGCGGCAGCCATTCAACCGCCAGCAAGCGCAACGTGCGCAGGCGGGGAAAGGCTTGGAACAACCTAGTCAGACCGGCAAATCAAGGTGTGTATCTTGGGTAGGTTGAGCAGAGCAGGACCACCGCCGTGTGCACAACTTTAAGGAAGCTATGTCCATGAGTAAATATGCTAGGACGCTTGTCGATGGGAATGAGCCAAAAGGGGCTGCGACTCAGGCAGGCGACTGAGGGACCTGGCAGCCATGGGTGCCAACGACCAAGAGTCCTCATTGCTCAAGAATGCAAGGGCGCCGGCGTATCTGACGAAGCGCAAACCTTACGATGCCGAATATGTCAGGGCTATTACGTGACGGGCCGCACGACTCGAGGACGCGCCGACTCGGCGTAAGTACGCGTAAGGACTGGCGACACCCGCTCGAGTTCCTCGGGCAGGCAGACCCCTTTCCTCCCACATTGTTTCCTCAACGACCACCATGTTTTCCTCCATTTTCTCGTGAGTTGCTCCCCACGCTTTCGATGATGTGCCTCAGATGAGCTCCTAGCACCTCTCCCCCGGTCGATCCGAACGCGCCCAACTTCCACCCTGTCTCCTCGGCGTTCCAGCCTTCGGAACTCTATGGCGCCCTCCAGCCCAAGGACACCGAGTGGGCATGCCCCGGCGGATTTGCAGTTGAGACCCAGATTTTCTACAACTTTCTGGAGGATGGGACGTCCTTGATGTGTCAGGTTATCCACTCAGCAGTCGGGTGCGTCCTATCCTTGTCCATCCAAGTCCCAGCCTTACCTCTCACGCCGCGCGATCTCTCTCTACGCCCCATGTCGGCCCCCTGTTTGCTCCCCCGCGTGCAGGGTGTGGTACCCGACTATCCAGTTCACATGCAAGATCTCCAACCCGAACACGAAAAAGAAGATCTGGAAGTCGGTGAACGTCACCAACTTCGTCACTCCCCCACCTGGGCTCGACAAGCGGTCCTCCAAGGCGGATCAATTCTCAATCACGTACAAGTACAACCCCGGCTCTGACGAGCCCGAGGGCTACATCCTCAAGGCCAACCTCGACGACGACCTCCAGATCAGCCTCGACATCACGCGCCCCGCCTCCGTGCCCGGCTTCAAGGTCGGCGGCGGCCCCAACGGCGGCTTCTCGTACTTCGGGCACGACCCGAAGCACGCCGATGGGTACGTCATCCACCGCTTCTGGCCGCGTCAGCGCGCGACCGGCATGCTCGTGCACAAGGGCCAGGCGAGCCCGATTGCCGGCCCCGGCATGTTCGTGCACGCCATCCAGGGCATGCGCGTGAACCTCGTCGCTTCCCGCTGGAACTTCGCGCACTTCCAGTCCGCCGCGCACGGCGGCATGTCCGCGATCCAGATGGAGTTCACAACCACCAACGACCACGGCCGCAAGGGCTCCGGCTCCGGCTTCGTCACCGTCAACGTCGGCGCGCTCGTGCTTGGGGGCAAGCTCGCCACCGTCACGGCGGAGACCAAGTGGCCGGGCGAGGAGCAGTCCCCGAACGCTCCCGTCATCTCGCGCGCAGCGCACACGAAGAAGGCGCACGATCCGGATACCGGGTACGATGCCCCGACGGAGCTTACATTCCGCTGGGCGGGGCCGTCGATCGTCGCAGATGCGCAAGGGCATGTAGATGCTACGACCGTTGTGGATGTTGGTAGTCCAAATGCGTACAAGGGCTTGATTGAGAAGGTGGACGTCCTTGCGGAGATCCCCTACGTGATCAAGACGATGGTCAACTACGTTGCTGGGACGAAACCTTACATCTACCAGGTGAGTCCCTCTCGTGTGCCCCCCTCACTCATTTCTTCGTAAACCAATCTTGTGCATCTTAGTGGATAAACCCGGCCAAGCTCAGTGTGAGCCTGCCCGCGGGGTTGATCGAAGGGGTTTCGGACAAGGTGGAGGTTGAGGGCACTCTCTACGTGGAGGCAACGTTCATTTCGTAATCTGTACTTGGATATCAACATGCTACATGCTCAGATGAAACTGTATAATACGTTGGTGTAGAAGAAGTGGTCGCTTCACTTGAATGCCTGCACGTCCTTGTATCTGTGGAGGTATGTAGTCGTTACATGTCAACGCGTCATCAATAGTCCACAACAACATGACCCAAAGCCAAACAAGTTCTATGATACACGACATGGATCCCCTTTGAATCCTACACCGAAACTAAGCCCCCAACGTTCAACATCGAGACTAGCCAGGGTATGCTTCGTCTCCGTGTGATCGCGGGGATGACCCGAGGTCCGATTCTGGCTCGCCAGAGCTCCCGCCGCTCGGGCTATTCAGCTTGGAAGATATGCCGCTTCGAAGCCCGACGAATTGACTCCGCGACGTCGTCGGGGACTGCGAGTGGTAGCGGTAGGGCCGGCAGTGGGTGTCGTGCTCGTGGCCGGATTCGGAGCGCTCCTCGAAGTTGACGGTCGTGTCGCGATGGATCGCGACGACGATCTCCTTCGAGGGGACCTGGGGCAACCCTTCGTGAGCCACGGGACTGACGGAGCTAGGGGGAAGATCGGATATAATATACCATTGCCTCCACGACCGCGCGCACACTGCGCCTGGAGACGCTGTTCGACGTCTGAGTCGTGAGCCCACGCAGCGATCCCTGGCCAAGAAGTTCTGCGTGCAGCCCTTCGCGGGCGTTGAGCGTGGCGAGCAGCGATACGGTGTACACTGCCCGGAAGGGAAGACGTGAGAGGCTGTGACCGCCCCAAGGAAAGCCAGAAGGAACGCACTGCGAGAGCCGATGTAATAGCACATGACATAGACGGCTGCTTCAGGGAGGACCAGGACCTGCGAAACGGAGCAGAATCAATCACTAGGCTTGCGGAGACGCATATACAGGGTGCCATACGGTGATGAGCGACGCGACGGAGCAAACGCTACAGTTGCTACGTTAAAATGAGGCACGACTTCGAGACACTGGCAGGGGGGACGCGCCTGGTGACCAAGCCGGTATAGATTGTGTAAAACAGCTGCCAGTTCGTCAGCCATGCGGGTCGAGGTTACCGTGCGTGGGCCACCCACCAATCTGTTTATCAAGCGATCCGCACTTATACACAATTGTTAGCAATTGCACGGGCGTTGGCGATGGCACTTGATGACGCACCCAACGGAACCCGTCCGGGACGTGCCGAGAAGGGTGACGAGGGCACCGCACAACAAGACGTCTGTCGCAGTTGTGATGGTGCTCAAGGCTATGTCGAAAGGCTGGAGGGGAGTCAGACATGAACGGGGGACAACATCATGATGGAGCAAGCCTCACGATGAGCGAGAGGTGATCTTCGAGGGAAGGCGCGGTAACGCTGTAGACAAGGCAAAGTTAAGCTATGCTCAGATTCGGTGTGACGCGAGGTCGGGAAGGAAAGGGTACGAACCTTTTCACGAAAAGAACTACGGATGAATGTCAGGGATAATGGACTTTTCCAGAGCATCTCAACGCCACTCACGGAGGCCGAGACCTGGAGAGCAGAGGCATTAGTTACTCCAGGTGGTCTTTCAGAGGATCAAGAGGATCAACGATGTACCGAGGTCTGCCAGCACAAAGATAATCTGCAAGCACGGGTATGAGTGAAAGTCAGATTATAGACAAGGGTGGCTCAGATGTACGACGATTATGGTCAAAGGTTTGTAGTTGGTCACTGGAAAGAGCCCGCTTAGTCCATCTGCGTATCGAGATAGAGGGATGACTGACACGTCCATATTCGGTACGTGTAGAACCTTTATGCCCTATTAGCACCGTCAAAATTATACCATGAACAAAGCAACGCACGACTGGATGATGCCAATGGCGACAGCCTAACCAGGGCACCCGCGGTCAGCATGTATCCACTTAGTCAACGGATAAATACTCACGTTAACCACAATTTGAGCCTGAATAAGAGCAGAGTGAGCACTTGCAGCTTACAACCAACCTCGAGTCGCTTACATTCGACATCCTGCGTTGGATTCCATCAATTTGGGGGATATAAACGAGCTCTGAACAATGAACTCACCAAGGCAAGGTTTGATTACCGAAGGTTAGCTGTTATGGAGTGGCACCTTAGCCCTGGGCAATGTGGAGTAATGGTTCAATAGGAGAACGCTTACTGGTGGCAGAAAACAGGAAGAGGTTGATGGCATCGAGAGTCCAGACAGTAAATACCTGTCGAGAGTAATAACAGTGAGTAAAGCTCTGAACTGAGCAGTAGCAACATACCAGGATGCGGAGGAATGTCCTATCGCGAGGATAGTGCACGCAGTACCATAGCGTTTGGGAAGAGGACACTGCGGGCAGTACAGTGAGCTACCACTGGCATCGGACGGATTACTACGGATCAACTCGGTTTCACATGCACACCTCCAAATAAACTTCGAGCAGGGTCCGCGAAGGTGAGCGTCCGGACTGGCAAGTTAAATGGACGTAGTCCAACTTACCTGGCAGTGACGGCTAAGCCTATTAGGATCACACCGAGGCTGAACGAGCGGTCAGTACGCATAATCTGCAACATTTCCAGAAAATTCAAAACGCACGTTAAATCGAGCCCGGACTCTGGGACGGTCATGGGCTGGGTCCGCACAGCGCCAGTTGACGGCACCCTTCGTCGGTACAGTTGCAAAACGGGGGATGAGGGATTGGTGGGAAGAGGCCCTTGGGCGGATGGAAAGCGGCGGTCCGCCCCGACGCTACCTTAAGTGCCCCACGACGAGTTGGCCGTATTGATGGCGACGGTGCCAATGTCCGGACTCCTTCCAGAATAGAACGTTCGGAAACGCGCTAACATGTGAGTCGGTTGGTCCCAAATTCATCCAAAGGTTCCGCGGTCTCGTGTCGGGTGACGACGAGCTTTTCCCAGAGTCGTGCCCCGGCCGTTGGGCAACGGCCTTGCTCTTCAAACCGACCTTGCCAAGTATGCCAGTGCATACTGTGGTATTCGTTAGGCGGTTGTTCCCGGTTCTGCCTCGGTTGTAGCCCTAGAATCGGCGATGGTAAGACGTTTAAACAGTTGTATGCCAACAGCGTGCCATGGCTGCGAACCAAGAAGGGGAAGACAGCTACGCACAATTGGTGGTTCCTTCCATGTCGCGCCGCGACGACAAAAGCATACGCTTTACCTCCTGAGGAATACAAACGCGAGTACCACTTGGTCAGCGTTGCAAGGGTCCTGTGAGCGTCCACCGGATGTTCACCTTCAATTCTCGAGCATCGTTACACGCAGAGTCCGCCTGGAGTCCGCTGAATACGAAGAAGGCCCTCCGCAGCGAGCGGGCGTGGAGAGTCGCCGAAATCTGCCCAAGGACAGCGGCCGCTGCCGGGAGTCGTGAGGTGCGTCATCCCTCGAATCGGCTGTCGGCACCCTGAGCTGTGGAGAAAAGCTTCTTTCAAGGCCAATGTGGGACGGTCAAGAGCCTCGACGCGCAGCAGAACGGAGGTTGCGAGCACAGGAAGGCAACGTCTATATGTAACCGTGGGAAGCCTAGGCCGCGGATCGGACTTGGATCCTTGAAGAACTTCACAACGGGTGTGTCCTGGGTGCACGTGTGTCGCCCGCGCATATGCATGGAGCTGATGCAAGCATCGTGACAGTCACACCAACCCGCGACCGCGCACAGAATGGATTTGCGATTGACCCTTTTACAAAAGTCGGAAACTGCACCTTTCAAGACTCAACCCGTTCGCGGGGTGCAACTTTAATTGGCAACTTGAACTTGTCCTTTCCCCCGGTATCCGCCGGCGCCACCCGGTGGCCGCCTAGGCACAACGACCTCCACAGCGGCCGAGGTTCCAGAGTTGTTACGTCCAGTTTTTCGTTTCGTCCACACTCACACAAAGGATCAGGGAAGGAAGGGTATGCTCTTTTCCGGGTCTAGACCAAAGAATGTCAAATACAAGTGTCGAGCAGTGGTGCATCCAGTACGTTCTACAATGCGAGAAAGGAACGGCAAGTGTAATGTAGTACGGTAACAACCCATACGGCGAAAGGCCGTTGGTGTCGGTGTGTATGGCCGTGAATCCAGTAACCCTCGGCAAGTCTCGCTGCCGACCACTGACCAGTAATAATGATAGCTCTCAAAGCCGATGAGGGGGACAACACGTTCCCGGGCCAGGACTGCCCTCGTTGCGCCGCAAGAGGACGCCCAACACCATGGACACGGCGCGACGTCTAGTGAGCGGCGTCGCACTGCGTCTGCTGGTCGCCACACGCAGTGACGGTGAGGTCGCCCTTGTTGCCCGACGCGTTGGCCGCGTTCGCGCACTGGTTGTGCTGGACGTCGCACGAGCGCGTGAGGGCGTCGCTGACGTCCTGGAATGCGGAGTTCCCGTTGACCTGGAACTGGCCGTCCGCGATCTGGGTGACGGCGGGAGGCGTGACACCACCGAGCGCGCCCGTGAACGTCTGGAGGTTCTGGCCGGACGCGGCAGCGGCAGTGGTGGTTGCAGCAGCAGCAGCAGCAGTTGACGACGTCGTCTTGGTTGCAGCGGCTTTGGTGGTTGCAGCGGCCTTGGTGGTTGCAGCGGCCTTGGTGGTTGCAGCGGCCTTGGTGGTTGCAGCAGCCGTGGTGGTTGCGGCAGCTGCAGCGGTCCCGGTGCTGCCCGCGATCACGTTGCCCTGGTCATCGACTGCAGCGACGCTAGCGAAGTTAGTGGTGATCCCAAAGACGGCGTTGAAGAGGTCGGCCTGGGCACCTGTCTTCGCAGCACCGGTGTCAGCAGCAGCACTCGCCGTCTGGCAGGTAGCCTTCGCCGTCGCGTCGGCACCGCACGAGTTCGTCAGGGTGTCGCAGATGAACTGCGTGATGATGTCGATACCCTGGGCAGAACCGTGGTTGTACGACGTGAGGTCGGTGGGCTCGAATGCGGTCTCCTTGCGGCCGTCGAGACCGACAGCGAAGGTGATCTGTGGGACAGTGCAGCTGCCGAAGTCGCCGATGCCGCTGGAGCTGGCGCCGGCCGCTGCGCTCGTGGTGGCGGCCGCGGCAGCAGCGGCAGTGGTCGTAGCAGCAGCGTTCGTTGTGGCCGCAGCGGCAGCGGTAGCGGACCCGGTGCTGCCCGCGATCACGTTGCCCTGGTCATCGACTGCAGCGACGCTGGCGAAGTTGGTGGTAATGCCGAAGACAGCGTTGAAGAGATCCGCCTGGACACCCGTCTTCGCAGCACCAGTGTCAGCGGCGGTGCTCGCACGCTGGCAGGTGGCCTTGGCAGTCGCATCGGCATCGCAAGAGTTCGTGAGCGTATCGCAAATGAACTGGGTGATGATGTCGATGCCCTGGGCAGAACCGTGGTTATACGACGTGAGGTCGGTGGGCTCGAATGCGGTCTCCTTGCGGCCGTCGAGACCCACAGCGAAGGTGATCTGGGGGACAGTGCAGCTGCCGAAGTCGCCGATGCCGCCGGAGCCGCTCGAGATCGCGTTCTGGTTGGCCACGGAGCCGGTCCCGGGGATCGCGTTGCCCTGGTCGTCGATCGCGACAACATCCGCGAAGTTGGTCGTGATGCCGAAGGCCGCGTTGAAGAGGTCAGCCTGCTCGCCGGTCTTCGCAGTGCCGGTGTCAGCAGCAGCACTCGCCGTCTGGCAAGTAGCCTTCGCCGTCGCGTCGGCATCGCAAGAGTTCGTGAGCGTATCGCAAATGAACTGCGTGATGATGTCGATGCCCTGGGCAGAACCGTGGTTATACGACGTGAGGTCGGTGGGCTCGAATGCGGTCTCCTTGCGGCCGTCGAGACCGACAGCGAAGGTGATCTGGGGAACGGAGCAGCTGCCGAAATCACCAATGTTTCCCGTGGCAGCAGCAGACGCCGCCAGCTGAGTCGCGGAGGCAGTGGTGGAAGCAGCATCGGTAGCGGTCGCGGTGACAGTGACGGTGACCACAGTATCGCAATCCGAGGACGCGGTCGCTGAGGCGGCAGCGGACGTGGCGGCCGCGACGAGGACTTGGGAAGAGGTCGTCGCGGTCGCGTTCGAGTCACCAGAACCGGATGTGCCGAAGGGGAAGGTGTTGGCCTGAGAGCCCTTCTCGACCGACTTCTGAGTGGCGGGGTCGAAGAAGAGGTCAGGGTCATTAACGGGGTCCTGCGCCTGGACAAGGCCGTTCAGCTGCGAGTTCTTGGGTGCCGTCTGGCAGAAGACCGAGTTACGGTTGGTCGCGGGGTTCGTGGTGAAGTCCTATCACAAAACCTATCAGACACGTTGCGGTGCATGATCAATCCCGCTCTACTCACAGGAGGCGTGTTCTTCTCCACCTGACGGTACTCGACGGCCAAAGCGATCATGTTCGCCTTGGTTGTGTCATCGAACTGCTGGGCAGCATCTAGACACATGTTTTAGATCGGCCTCTTAGCGTCAAGAGGGTGATTTACGAACCAATGATCGCGTCGGCCATGTCTTGCTGCGAGCACTCAGGCTGTGCAGCAAGAAGGGGAGTAATGGCCTGACCGGAGAGCACACCGCAAACCTGACCCTCACATGCCGCGCTGAGTTTGTCGATGACGGCGGGGTGCTCCTGACCGAAACGACGGGGGTTGAGGAACACCGGACGATTGTCCCTCTCCAACCACCTCACGCGGGCGAATGCCTGCTGGGAGGAGGCGAGGACCGAAAGAACCACGAGCGCAGCTTGAGACTTGGAGAACGCCATTTCGGACTAGGTAAAATGAAAGAAGGCAGCCGGAATGACGTGCGCAGGAGTGTGAGAAGGAACCGGAGTTGCACTGGACGGCACCGACGGGAAAGCGAAATGACACCTGGTCTTGGAAAGGCGAGAAAACGGCCGTTCAACGAACCAGCGAAGGTCTTGAAGGGAAAGAGCAAGGAGAGGGAGGGATGTCGACCTCCGATGGGCAAACTCGCCCTTATATCGTCTCTAGCGTGTCGTCAGCGCGCGGCCGTCCATGTGTTTCGAATAGCAGCCGCATTTGTTCCGAGAGAGATGCCGGAAAATTAATGTTGAGCGAATCGAGGATAACGGAAGCACAGATGAGGCCCTGGAAGTGAGGAAGACACCCAAGGGGGAAGGTGTGTAGGTTCGGAGGGTGGTTGCCAGGTTACTCGTGGTCGCTCTCACCAGAGCCGGACGACGCTCAACGAGGTTCCTGAGGCCTGATCCCTCCGTCCTATCGGCAACCTCGTGTGCAATCACCCGGACGATCGCCTCCGCCACGACTATGGGAGGATTGGAGATGGTCGCGCTTGTGGGGACGTTTCTCTCAGAACATGGAGACGTCAGCTGAGCGCCCACGTTTTCGTCGTCTTCCCTCATTGTAAGGGGAAGTACATGGCGAGTACAATGCTCTCCCCTCGAGGCAGACCGGCAGCATGATCTATCTTCTGAAGCGTCTGAGAAGTTTGGTTTTTTTTCAGAACGAACCGTATGATTACCCACATATAGTTTCGGGCCAGGGCCATCATGATGCTGGTCAAGGAGAACGCGAGAATTGTCGCAACGGAATGCGCTATGGAATTCCATCCGCTCCGCGCCGCGGCTGGCCGCTTTTCCAGAGAACAGCTTCGACGACGGTTTCATGGTAACGACCGCCCATCCACCTGGGTTTTGTGTGTAAGTAGTCCTCGCAGTGACATATCCCGGGCGTGCAACAGACACAATCGACGATCCAAGCGACCTGTGGGACAGAATTGGTCATCCCCAACCTTCGTAAAAGCTCGGATCCTCCGACGAAACTCCGGGTTGGAGACGCAGTCAACTTCGTTACTTCGTGAGACCACCCACAACACCATGCCCTTGCAACGTGCGGACAGCGTGGAATCGCGGCCCGCCTTAACGAGGGCCTCGCCGTAACGGCACGGCGATATGGGCTGCAATATTAGTGACGAGAGACGTAAATGGATCCCGTCGCCTCGGTCCAGTACGTGTGAAGCCTGAAGCATGCAGACGTAAGACTTTGCTGGACGGGTGAGATTCAGAAGTTAATATATGACATGACCCGATTCATGTTTCCCGTGAGTCATTGAGTTTCGTGTCGGAGAGGCTGGCATCTGTGTCGGCACCGATGACATTAATGCCGCGGAGACTTTCGAGGGAGAAGTTCAGAAGTAACTGCTCGAATCCTCACATTCACTGGTCGCATATCCGGGGAAAGTTGCCTGGTGGCCCCCTTAATCTTCTTGTTTGTGCCACGGATGATGTAGGATACGTGTGCAAAGAAGACGGTTTAAAGCAACCGATGATATTTTAAAATTCTGATAGCTTGTGCACCGGGCATGTTTCCCAAGTCCTGTAGCGAAGGAGAGTGTTGAGCAAGCGCCTGAAGAGATGGGAAGAAGCATAAAAGCACAACCATAATGAAGATACTGTGTTCCGGGAAGCTACTTGGTCTGCTTCTCGTCCGACGGAGACAGTTGCTGCAGTAGGTATCCTCGATCAATCTGGTTGAAGGCCAAACACAAGTCAGCGTATGATTGTCGTGGCTCCAGCGACCTCCCAATACTCAATCCCATAGGGTGACGAGAGCTCAGCAGCAAAGAAAACGTCGCCCGTGGTGCCAGGTGGTGCCTAATACACCAATCCACTACTATTGGTGGACGGCTGATGAGCGCTGAACGCTTGAGCACCTATTCAATCTGCCGCGCGTCACGGAACCGTAACGTCGGGACGACTCGGAAACACCAAACAACTTGTGATCAACTCGGGCAACGTCAAGAGCACCTTCGAGCTGCAAGTTGTCAAGTTGTCTGCAGAGCCTGTCTATGATTACTTACTGCTCCACAGGTCATCGCTGAAATATTCCTCCTACATCCATAATGACCGGGTTTCTTGAGGCATGACTGATTGGTGGAAGCGGATGACAACAGAGAAGCAATGCAAGAGCAACACACCTCACGCGAGACCGCCCAAGCAAGCGAAGTCAAGATGTACGCGGAGGCCATCCAGAGTGCTCGGGGCACGAGTACCTGGGTATGCCTGGATGTTGGGCGCGTCCGGTTCGGCAGGTCTCGACCGGGGCTGGACCGGTTTGACGAAGCCGGGGCAGGCAATGGGTACGGGCGGACTGGCAACACCGGTAGATTCCGCGCAATTTGTTGAAATCATACGATGGGCTACAGTAGGTCTAGGAGAAGATGGATCCATTCGCACGACAGCATGTTCGCAGTACAGAGCAACGGAACGCGCAGAGGTACGTTTAGTGGTGCGCGTGAGCGTGCTCAGAGCCCTGGAAGTCGAGGGTGTAGACTGCGGAAGAACAAAAAAGGAATCAAGAAGAGAAATTGGATAAGAGGTTACGATCACATACCAGAGCCGCACTCGGGGCAGCGACGGTTCTTCTCACGGGTGAGGTTCATCCAAAGGAGCTCGTGAGAGTCGGCGGGGGAACCGGTACAGCCAATGGTACGCTCGGGTTCCTATGGGACGAACGCAGCGCGTGCATCTCTGAGGACAGGAGTGGGTCGGGGGATATATGTAGTGAGCTTACCGTGGAGAAGACCTTGACGGGGTCAGCGAGGGTACCGATGCGGGACGAGTCGAGAGGCTTGAGGTCGAAAACTTCGACACCCTCGATGGCACCAAGGACTTGAAGACGCTCGAGACCAGTGGCCTGGTTCTCGTCGGTGGGGACCTGACCCGCCTTCGCACCCTCACCAAAGATTTGAGGAGTGGGGACGTCGGAGCGACGCGCAGCGGTGGAAGAGATGGCACGCGCAGCGGCCGTGCGAGCGGGCCTGAGGGCGACGCGAGCAGCGAAGGAGGCGGGACGGAGGGCGGCGGCGAACATGGTTTTTGGAAAGGATGGACTCGGAGTCTCGGACTGGTGCAAAGGTCGCAATCGTGTCCGCCCGCCAGATGATCCCGACGTGACAGCCTAGTCACAAAGTAACACCTTCCGATGCCACCCGTCACCGGGCGTCACATTTTCCTCCATCACCCGGATGGCGCCGGTGGATGACGTACCGGAGTGTAGCGTCCGTATCGGGCAGCTATAGTTGGAATCGAAGCTGCCGGCAAAATTAACGACAGGTTTGTCGACGCTTCTCGCTTGCTTCTCGCTGCGGCGGGGACGGCAAACCTTGGGCTTGACAGCCCGCCAATTAATGCTCTGTGGAGATGCAGACGCGTTTCAGGTTAGAGAATGCGCCCCCCAGCTTACCCTCGTTGAACCACAGACCTGGCCATCGGTCGCCCCCACATTCTTTTCCCCTCAAGTCGTCGCCCGACCATCCTCTTACTTCAGACCGACACCACAGACTATGCTCACCCATTCATCAACCAGAGACCCGCTAGCACCCTTTAATCTCGACGCTGCCTTATCGCCGTCACCCTCGGACGACAAATGCTCTACCCATCTCAGGCCCCTTCCATTCCCTGTCATGTCGCGTCCACCCACCCGAGCATCCACTGCATCCTACAGCTCAACCATGCCCCTCAACAGTGACCACAAACCCATCAATCAGCCCAGGTCCTTCGTTCAGAGACTCTTCGGGTTGAAGCCGAACGCTAAGACTCCCTTCGATCGTGAGGCCCAACATCTTGGCTATCCTCCGTACGACAAGGGAGGTGGTACTGGCAACACCCCTCGAGTTGGATTCTGGCATGGCTGGCGACTCATCCTCCTTGATTCATGTGCGTGCAACTCCCTAGTCCTTCTCTCCCGCTGCATTGACCAGGCTGCATACAGGGCTTAATCTCTTGATATTGCTGCTCCCCGTTACGGTACGCACACCTCCATGGGCATTCAAATCCTCACGATCTCAATGACGGGTCTATACAGGGGATCCTCAAGATGACAACGGCATCAGAGACGCTCATATTCGTAGGTGGGCATCTTTCGCCGGCTCCAACCTTGATAGCGATATTCTTAACTTGAAACATAAAAACAGCGTGTTTGCTCGCTATGATACCTCTCATCAAGGTTCGTCCCGACACTCCAGATGAGCGCCCCCGATTTTCGTAAAACATAGCCGCGTCCGGTCTCATATGAATGCTTCGTACTAATTCTGACTATCTAGCTCCACGATCTTGCCACTGGTATCGTGTCTCGGAGGATCGGGGGTAGCAAGACTGGCCTACTCAATTCAAGTTTGGTAAGTACGGCTGCCCATCGTCCTAGTGCTCACCGTTTTGACTTGTCCACCAGAGTAACATGTAGGTTCGCCCAGGCTTTAGAAGTGTGACTGCTACTCGGTTGAATGCTGACAAACATCTGAATCCTCCATCAGTGTGGAGCTTGTTATCGCCGTGAGTTGCCCATGTTTCGTTTACAAGTATGTTATGGCTAATTCTACACCAGACAACTGCCTTGCACAAATGTGAACTTCGTGTCGTGCAATCATCGCGTGTGTGCCATGTTAATATATTTCGAGGAATAGAACTGACTAGCTTGCAGTGATCGGATCAATGCTCAGCAAACTGCGTAAGTTCTGTCGCCGCCAGGATCCCGCACTTTAGCTGATCGCAACACAACGACCATTGTAGTCCTTGTCCTCGGCATGTGCTTCTTTGCTGGTGGACTGAGGTTCTCGGAGCAAGACTTCGACTCAAGTAAGTGCTGACGGTGTCTTTTTGAATAAATTCTGACGTCAACGGAATGGTAGCGGCGACTCAGATTCATTCTTCTCTGCTGAGCATCAGTGTGGGGGCCGTTCTCCTCCCAGCAGCCTTTCACTTCGCCCTATCATATAGCAGCCGTGACAAGGGTGAAACGGAGACCACTCTTCAACAGCAGAAAGCAGACATTTTACGCATGAGCCACGGTGTGAGTGGATACGGTACATGATGAGTCTCCACCGTGTTGACAACAGGTATCGTAGGTTGCGATTGTACTTTTGTTCAGTAAGCGATGAACACCACTATTCGCGTTCCGACCCGTGTACTGAACTGGGGAACCATTTATTCAGTTTACATTTCCTACCTCATCTTCCAGCTCTGGTCACACACGCATTTGTACCAAGACCACACCGAACCCAGCGCCAAGCTGCCCGTCGCGGCCTCTGTTCGCTCCGCGACCGCACGAGTACGGGAGAAAAGCTCCAGCATCTACGGTCGTGTCGCGAACGCGCGTTCCCTCGAGAACTTCCGTCGAGCTTCTTTTCAGACAATTCGAACCTTGGGGCACCACGCCAAGTCTCCTCCGAGCTCACGAGCGTCATCCCCAGGACCGTCGAATTTGAAGCTGAGCAGCCCTGTGGAGATCCCAGAGACGGCCACCGATCTGGGCGAACCTCCGACGGGTGGTCCCGGATCCGTTCTGCGCTCACATGCATATACAGGTTCCAATCGGTCCCTCAACGGCAGCGACGGCAGGTTGTCACCTTTCACTTCATCGAGCCAGGTCACGCTATCCAACCCGATCGCCCTCCCCGGGGAGTCTACCGTACGACTGGTGTCTAAGCAGGGGCAGTTCGTCATTCGAAGGGAATCATCCTCGGACTCGGACAACAGCACCCAAGATGCTCCTGTTTCCCGTACAGTAAGCGATGCCTTCGAGTGGGACGAGGAGCCAGCACGGGAACAGTACGCACGCGGGAGATCGCGGACGCCTATCAGCGATGTGCTCTCTGCGTACTACTCGGAGAGCCTCAAGGGAGCCTCGGACGACACCGGCAGGCGCATGAGTCCGATCAACCTCACGCCGGATCCGGCATGGCACGAGAGGAGGGTCTTCGAGAGCCCAACCGAGTACTCGTCTTCTTCCCCGATCGTCCCAGGCCCCCGGGGGCAGCAGCAGCCGGAGATGAGCTGGCCACTGACGCTCTTCCTGTTGACTACCGTGACTGTGGTGCGTCACCCGCCTTCGTGTATGCGTGCGAGACGACGGGTGTTGAGTATATGGGCACATGCAGCTTGTTGCAGTGAACGCGGAGTGGTTGGTGGATAGCATGGACCATCTGTCTCCTTTGATCAGCAAGGAGTGGATCGGGCTGATTCTGCTGCCCACCGTGAGCGTCATGGCCGGTAAGTGCAGGCTTTCAGATATTTTGGATGATTCTCACGAGGATACCTTTTTTGACAGAATGCGTCACGGCTGTCAACGTCGCCGCACAGGACCAGCTGACGCTGAGCATCAGCGTGGCCGTTGGTTCGACGATCGTGAGTACCTTTTCCACCTCCGGAGCGTGTGGATTGACGAATCCTTCGTCTAGCAAACGGCTCTGTTTGTCATCCCGTCGATGGTCATCCTGGGTTGGATCCTCGACAAGCCACTGGCTCTGCTCTTCGACCCCTTCGAATCCGTCGTAAGTTACCGACATCCCTTAGTACTCCTAGCACGTCTCTGTATTCACTTCACCATCTTTGCCAGGTTCTGTACATCTCTGTGAACACGATGGGCTACGTAGTCGCTGATGGCAAGTCAAATTGGCTCGAAGGGGTGATCCTCATGTGTAAGTCGATCTCGTGCCCTTGTCACCAATGCCCTCCTGCTGAAATGGAAACATAGGTCTCTACATCGTCATCGCGGTCACCTTCTGGTTCTATCCAGGTAAGCATGCCTTCGCACTGCCAGGAGCACAGTGGGGGCGTCTGAAGCCTTGCTTTCTACTAGGGTCCAACTTCTCCTCTAATCTAGCGGTGTGCACGACCACCCAGTTCTCCCTCCACGTGTGAGGATCATCCCGGCGTTCAGTTCGACGTCGCAACAGCCTCCGTTTGCGCTGCAGCGTCACATATTTTTGGTCCTCCTAGCAAGCCCTTCCCCACGTCTTCGACGGACTTGGATCTTAAGCCACGTTTCACTCTTTCTATCCCTCCAGACCAACACTCAATATTTGCCTAATTCCACGCTCCTTCCGTAGATCTTAGACACCATTTATTCATTCACGACCACGGATTACGGACCGACCGCTCCTCTTTTCTGCCCCCCTCAGGCCCCATCACGCGTAGACCGTCGACTTGACTCGATTTTAGATCTTGTAGCATTTCTGTAACACCGGCTCCCGGACGGACTGCGCGCACCACATAGACACGTATATAGCTCCGCTTCGGATTGTATCTAATTATCCCCGTACCTCCCCCTACCCGCCGCCTTTGTAAGATGGTTGGAGTAATACATCGATTTGCCTTAAGTATGTCTGTGGGCGTTGACCGACAAGGCGAGTAAAGATACACAGCGTTCCGCTCCAGTTCACAGCACGGTGGACATCGCCTCTTGCGCTAGTCCTCGAGGAGGAACTCGTCCACGATGCCCTTCATCTCATCCTGCCCCATCTTCCTCTCCCGCACAACCTCCTCGTCACTCGACTCGACCGCCGCGCTGGTAGCTGACAAACGAGCCTCCGCCCATATCGGAAGGCTGAGCAATGAGGGCTGGGTGGTGGCGGTGGGCCAAGGCGAAGGTACCGGCCGAGCGCTCCTACTCGTCAGTGTCGTGTGGCAAGGGTAGCAGAGGTAGGGCGTCAGCGATGCACGGGCGGGAGGTTCTTCGACGATGGGGACTGGTGGCGGTGTGCCTGAGGTGCCGTCTGCGGGAGGCGGCGGGGGTGGCTGGGTGCGGATGGATATTCGTGCCTTCCACTCTTGAATACCGCGCTGTGAGGGGCTAAGGTAGGCAGTTGAACACGGAGTGGTTTATAAAAAGAGAGAAGAGGGACGTACCGTCCACAAAGGATGCATTTGCCGTCGACCTCGCCTTTGGGCTGGAGTTTGGCGCAGGTCCGGACGATCGTGGACACCGTGGACGGGTAGTCTTGCTCGAGGCCGAGGATGAAGTCTGCAATACCAACGCACAGTAAGAACACGATTAGTTGATCAGGTGCAGGAACAATGACAAACACGGGAGGGCTCGCACCTTTAGTGAGAGTACCGATCCCCGGCTTCGCGCCGGGCCACAACCACTTCTCCTTCCCTACGACGGGTGTACGTGACCACCACGCCCACGCAGCGCACTCCTTCATGCCAATGTCCCGCAGAGGTCGCACTGTGCGCACTGTGCGCTTGAGCTTCTTGGGCTTCTTTCCGTCCTCCAGCCAGTGCTCTGGGACTTCGGTGCCTCCAGGATCGGGGGACCATTCCTCCAGCATCTCTTCGCGCACGATGAAGCCCGAGCCTTGGGCGACGCCGGAGATCAGGGAGACGGCGAGGCTCGTGAGGGATGTGCCGAGGACTAGGTGGGAGGAGTCCGTGTGGAGGGCGGTGTAAAGGAGTAGCACGCGTGTGAGGGTTTGGATGGAAGTGTGGACGGCGGTAGGGGTGGGGAGGGAAGAGAGGTATGTGTGGAGTGCCACGAGCGGATCTGGATGGGAATGGGAGAGTGACTCCATGAAAAGTGCTGGGTACGGTTGAGCGAGACAGGCTTGGCGTAGAGAAGAGAATGCACACACCTTCATCGGCCAGGGACACCCCGATCTCTGAGAAAGACGGCTTTCCTCGGACCTTCTCCCACCACGAGGGATCGAACGCGTCTCGTATTCGAAGGGTCACGAGCTCGAGCTCGTCATATCGGGATACAAATTCTGCAGCAGCCTCCGTCTTGTCCGTCATCTATTTCGCGATGGTCAGAACCGGGAAGCGCATATGAGCTATTGGAAGCACTCACCCCCGGGAACGCATCGCAGACTTCGACATAGCAGACTGTGATCTTCTTCCACACACGCTCGTGCCGAGGATGATCTCGCCCTCCCTCGGCCGGCATAGTAGACTTGTCGAGGGCGATGTAACAGCGGTGCACAAGGTCCACGAGCACGGATGATCCCAGACCACCAGAGAAACCGACGAGTAGGTGGCCCGACGGCTTGAGCGCAGTCTTCCGAGGTCCGTCTGGCTTTTGGTTTACATTCGGTTCGAGCGCCCGACGGAATTTGTGGATGGTCAACGGGAAGAAGCAGTCCCTGCGAAACACAATCGACGTGAGCAGAACAGTAGGCAGCCACCCGAAGGTTCGACAAACTTGCAGTAGACGGCATGTCTTATCACAATGTTCCCAATAGTATTCTTGCACCGAACGCAATTTCTTGTTTTATCGTACTTTTTCCTGCCTATGAAGCAGTTAGAGTCCATTTGCCAGGTATATGTCTCTGTTACTCACGTTGCATTAAAGCATCAGGCTCCGTCTGAGGATTTTCGCAAGACATGGTGGACGACGGAAGAGAACCGGTGAGACGCGGCTGAGTGCCAGATCTTGATCTAAGGGCGTCTGTTCAATTGATCGTCTAGCGCCCATGGTCGCTCACTGACCCACGCCGAAAACACGACTGCAACAAGCTGCAACACCCATCCTGCTTCCCAATCCCCTCTCTCTGTCACCCTGTATGCTATAGTCGGATCCCATGTCTATGCCTGCGGAACGAAGTGGGGAGACGGACCAGGTCAAGTTGCTCGAGCCTAGTCGACCACCTATGTCCAGGACCGTCACCAATACCCTTAGTCCCGGCTGTCGTTCCGACGTCTTGCTCCAGGCAAAAAAGAACACCATTCTCAAGTCCCATGGACGGCCACCATGGTACTTTCCTTTCAATCTGCTCACCAGACGTGCTTTCTGACGTCACCAGGTATGATGAAGATGGGCATGCTATTCATGACGCTTTTGTGATAGGCATTGCTGGTGCGTCGTTCTATTCGCTGTTTCAGTGCTTGGACACCAACGGACGGGGTTGCAGGCGGGTCTGCTAGTGGAAAGGTCGTCAAGCTTGTCCTCGTACCAGCAATTGCTTCTCACCCGGACTGGATAATGCAACCAGACCTATGTTGCTCGTTGCATCGTACAGGCGCTCGGTTCAATCCCAACAATTGTGATATTATCTCAGGTAAGCTCATTAATCAGAGCTCCATCGGAATGTACTGAGTATTTCATAGGATAGCTTCTACAAGAAGCATGGGCCAGAAGACTTGAAACTTGCCTTCCAAAATCGCTACGACTTCGATCACCCAGGTCTGTTCGATCTTCGCCTCAGGTCTTTAAACTGCAGGATGCTGACATGGAACGTAGATGCAATTGACATGCCGTTGTTTGCTGCGGTGGGTCCTCGTTTCTGCAGCCTATGTAGCGTCATCTTGGACCGCATGCGAGCTGAGGAGCCTTGTCACGCAACAACTAGTGCCTCGCTGACCTCAAAGCTGGTCGACAATCCAACATACCCATCTACTCGTTCAAGGATCATAACCGTTTAGACGAGACGAAATATCTGTATGGTGCCGCCATCATTATCGGTGAGGACCTTTCGCGGTTTGCTATATTCTGCCGGTTCCCGATGATAGTCCAGTCGAGGGTATTCTTGCATTACACGACTCTGACCTACGAGACCTTTACGACTTAAAGGTAAGCAGTTGAGCAAATTCACGTCGTTCGAGATTGTTGATAGCGTGGAAGATTTTCGTCCAATGCGATTCCGATCTCATGCTCGCACGACGTATCCGGAGAGATGTCACCCAACGTGGTCGGAGCGTAGATGGTATACTGGAGCAGTAAGCTACTTCCTTATCTTCTCCGGACTTCTTTTTAAGTCGGTATAGGTATTTGCGATATGTCAAGCCAGCATACGACAACTTTGTGCAACCGACATCTCGATATGCGAACATAGTGAAGCCTGTCGCACTCATGATACTGCGAAACGGCGTTCATACTTCATCTAGATCGTTCCGGGTTCAGACAACACTGTCGCCATAGAACTTATTGCCACGCACGTGCGTCGGAAGATTGAGGATCGATCACGAAACCTGCGACAATATTTGGCACGAATGGGGCCCATGGACTTGAATCTCAACGATCCAGTCGACCGGTGTTTCCCCAATCTGACGCTGTTACGGCAAACACCTCAATTACGGGCAAGTCGATCGTAGACATTTCTATCACTTCCTTTTCACAATTATCTGTCCGCAGGGAATCTTCAGCATTCTCCGCGATCGGAATGCTCGTCGAGAGGATTTCATTTTCTTCACCGATAGGCTGTCAACCTTTCTCAGCGAAAAGGCTATGGAGTTCCTTCCGTACAAGCCCAAAACTGTGACAACTCCGGTAGGGTCGACATACATTGGCAAGCAACTCGCAGTGCAGGTAGGGGCATAATTCCTGTGCCCTCTCGAACTAATGTATTGACCTCAAATTTTCCGTAGCACGTCTGTGGGGTGTCAATCTTGCGCTCGTAAGTTCCCTATAACCATCTCATCTTTCCATCGCTGATCACGGGCATACCAGCGGCGGGCCCATCGAACGCGGTCTCCGCCGCGTGATCCAAGACATCCGCATCGGCTCACTCCTCATCCAGTCTGAGGACAGCACGGGCGAGCCGCTCCTGCTCCACCTCATGCTCCCCACCTGCATCCGCCAGCGGCACCTGGCCCAAAGCTCGTTCGTCTTCCTCCTCGACGCGCAGATCGGCACGGGCGCCGCCGCGTTCATGGCGATCCGCGTGCTGCTCGACCACGGCGTGCCGCAGGAGAACATCATCTTCGTTACGTTCGTCGTCGCCGCGTGCGGCGGCGTGCGGGTGCTGCAGCGCGCGTTCCCGAAGGTCCGCATCGTGTGCGGGGCGCTCGATCCTGTGCTGAGGGAGTCGTGGGCGCTGTGGGACACCACGCCGCAGAGTCAGGGTCAGGGCCAAAGCGAGATGGCGGACTTGGAGGCGGGCATGCCCACGGCGAAGACTAGGGTGGAGGCGGAGTCGGAGGGGAGGAAGGTGTGGGTGGTCGAACCGGGTATCGGACACATCGGTGAGTGCCCGTGGTTGTTTGTTTCTTCTGTGCAGCTGCTGGGTACTGAAGTGGTGATATCCCAGGCGATCGGTACTACTTGTAGTGTCTACAGACGCCATACGTATATGGCACTTCTTATGGCGACATACATGGGCATGTTCGGGAGATTGATGACGGTGAGTCGACCGGGACCTTTCATGGTTGGCATCGGGGCTCTTTACATAACACATTTGTGCGCATGGGGTCACCTGCTCTGGAGGCATGCAGCAGCCGGGCGGTGAAGGTGGCGATAAATAGAAGTGACTCGTCCACCAGGTACACATCTGCCACCCCGCAGGGCCGCAGGGTTGTACAAGTCGTCGCGAAACGGTTAGCATGAAGAACTTGACGTCCCACAAGTCGTATGCCAGGAAAGCGCTGAGGCATGTACTTACGGAACAATCAATTAGCGAGTTCGCAGACAGTTCGAGTCATGCGCGTGGTACTTACGGATCATGCATCTGTGAGTCAGCTGGATGGTGATGTACTGGACGGAGAGTAAGCATGGATGTAGAGGTACAAATAGCGGATGGCCCGCTCTGAGTCGCGTCCGCAACGCGTCGCTAGGATTTACTTAGACTCAGGCCGTGTAGGTACCAGCCTCATTTGGTAGTGCACACGGTTGTGGACACATACTTACTAGTCAACGTTTGAACTCTCCCGCGATCCTCCTAGGTTCAACGATTCCATCGATCACCTTAAACTCTCCAGCTATCAGTACTGGTGAACGGACGAGGTCAGCACGACTCCATTCCTCTCATTACAGGTCGAGTGGGTTGGCTGATCGACGACGATGGCGCTCCGATTGCTGTTTATGGCATTGCGTTCTATACCCAGCATATCCCCAATCCTCGAGACGCTTGATCAGTATGCCGATCCCGAAGCTCACACCCGCTCCGAATGAAACCTACGACACCAACCAGAAGCCACCACCGTTCGGGCACCTCCTCAAGGCGTACTTCGCGCTCGACGACGATTATGTCAACCTGAACCACGGTATGACACTCTCATTGCTAAATGCTGGCAGTGCTGATATGTCTGAATACCATTTAAAATGGTTTGAATACGCCGCAGGATCGTACGGGACGATTCCTCTCCCGCTCATCTTCAAGATCAACCAATGGAGTTACGAGATTGAGCGGAACCCAGATCTGTTCCACCGGTTCACCTACATTCCTTTACTCGCCAAATCTCGGTGAGTTCGCGTAGAGGCTGACTGTCAACCATCCTGTTGGCTGACGATGTTATCTGCGGTACAGGGAGGCACTCGCCAAACTTATCGGCGCAGAGGCCGACGAGGTCGTCCTCGTCCCCAACGCCACGCACGCGCTGAACACAGTCCTCCGGAACTTCGAATGGCGCGACGGCGACGTGCTTATCGGAGGTCAGTCCGTCCCCCCAGCCATATCACCACACGACCCCCCACCGCGGTTCGGATGCTGACTCACCCTCTCCTCCCGCATAGCGAACACAACCTACCCCGCCGTCGCGAATACGCTCACGTACCTCGCCGACCGCTCCGAGAGCCCGCACCCGGACGTGGTCGACGTCCAGTTCGACTTCCCACTCACGCATGCGCAGATCGTCGACATCTTCCGCGCGAAGCTGCGCGAGGCGAAGCAACAGCGCCCGAACTCGCAGTTCACCGACGTCCCGTCGCTCTCGCCGGGGTACGCGGACTCGGATGACCCGGCGGGGACGCAGAAGGGGAACAAGATCGTCGCGGTGATCGACTCGATCGTGTCAAACCCGGGGGTGCTCCTGCCGTGGCAGGAGATGGTGCGCGTGGCGCACGAGGAGGGCGTGTGGATCGCCATCGACGCGGCGCACAGCGTCGGGCAGGAGGTGCGTCTCGGGTGTGCCTTCTGCTTCTGCCACTGGGGCGTCGGTGAGTTGACTTTGGGGGGGGGGGGGGGATCTCGCAGCCTAACATCAACTTGTCCGAGGCCAAGCCCGATTTCTGGGTGTCCAATGCACACAAGTGGTTGTACGCGAAGCGCGGATGCGCCATTTTGTACACGCCACGGCGGTGAGGAGCAGTGTGGCGTCTGGATCGCGGTCGTGGATCAAGGCTGACTATTAGCGTCTCTTGCTCGTCGCAGGAACCAGCACATCATCAAGTCGTCCATCCCTACGTCCCATCAGTACATCTCTCCCAAGAACCCTCAATTCGAGATCAAGGGCACGAACTACGTTGGCCAGCACGAATGTACGGAATGACCGTTCTAAGCTCGACCAGTATTCTCGAGTCTGAGAGCTGGCTTTACTGATTGTTTGTAGGGACCGGGACCCAGGACTGGGCGCCGTTCATCACCGTGCCGGAGGGTGTGTCCCTCATTTCGCACACGGAGGACCTGTTTGGTGTTTCTGACGCAAATTCGTTTACGATCAGCCATTGCATTCCGCGAGTGGCTAGGTGGAGAGAAGGTTATCTACGACTACTGCCACCAGCTCGCCGTTGACGGCGCGAAGAGGCTCGCGGAGGTCCTGGGTGGCACGCGTGTTCTCGACTCGCACGGCGAGCTCACTGCGACGATGGTCCGTGACCCTTTTGCTTTTGAGTTTGTTTATGCCTACTTAACCTAGTAGCTGATGCGGGAATGTAGAGCAATGTCCAACTGCCGCTGCCCACCAAGGACGAGAAGACGATTAATCTGGACATATACCGTGAGGTCGATGCGTACTTGAAGGACAAGCTGCTCTTCAAGCGGAAGGTATATGCGGCGCACTTCTATCACAACGGGGCGTGGTGGGTGCGGTGCAGTGCCCAGGTGTACAACGAGGTATGTGTTGCCGTACAACTCAGTTCTACTAAGTACCCAGAACTGATCGACCTGACATAGATCTCGGACTTTGAACGTCTGGGCGAGGCGCTCAACGAGGTGTGCAAAGATATCAAGGATACCATCCTGTCGAAGTATTAGAGTTCCAACATGTGGACTGGGGTGTAGAAGGTATGTCTTCCTCTCCTTATGTTGTGTAGCCTACTAGGTGGAGGGCTCACCAGTGCATTCGGATAGGCTGCAAGAAGTGACAAATTGATGTACATTGCAAATTACTGATATCCGACCTCTGGATACCTGGGAAACGTATACCTCGATCTGCCTGCGAATGGCGTGCTTGCCAAGTTGCTTGCCATTTGTGCGATGAAGTGCGGGGTCACGACTGCGAGGATACCCATTGTGTGGACCTCGGCATGGCGTCGTCATCATTCCCCCACAGCAGCCCACAGCCAAACAATGTGAGGCTCCGACTCACTGTGTACATGACAGGTAGCGCAAGCTCCCAGAGTGGCGGAATATACCAGCATGGTCGCTTCTCATTCACACGAGTCTCAGTGCATGCGATTCCAGTTGACGACCCAGAGCGCACTTGACTGAGTTTATTCTCTCCAAGTCTCTGACATGTGTATCTCAAATGGCGAAGGGACATGCGGCCCAGCAGAGAAGCCGCCGCCGTTCGGACACGCCCTCAAGAAGTCCTTCGCGCTCGATCCCGGCCACGTCAACCTGAACAACGGTACGCCCTTCCATTTCTATTCCGAAGTCCGTGAACCTATTGCATGACACAGGATCGTACGGCTCGGTCCCTTGTTCGTTTCTCTATGCGACAATCCAGCAACAGATCGAGGTCGAGTGGAATTCGAATCCGGACAGGTTCCATCGCCTCGCCATGCGCCCTCGCCTACGACAAGCCAGGTTCGTCCCGCCTGCCTGATTACATCTGGATACATCGTGAACTGATCCACTACACTCCCCCAGGGCGCTGCTCGCGCCGCTCGTCGGCGCGGACGTCGACGAGATAGTCTTCGTGCCGAACGTCATGGCCGCGATCAACCACGTCCTCCGAACTTCGACTGGCAGAAAGGCGATGTCATCATCAAAGTTTCGCGTTACGTCCTCGTCCCCCCTGCAGTCAGCAGTGCACCAACGCTCACTTGAACATTTGACGTTTCACAGCCACGACGATATACGAGAACGTCCTGAAGGGCTCCAGTACCTCGCGGACCGTCCCGAGCACATCCGCCCGCACGTCGAGACTATCGAGCTCGCGTTCCCCACCTCACACGCTCGCGTCCTGCACACTTTCCGCGCACGCGTGAAGGGGACCAAGGCCGCACACGCCGCACGCCGCACGCCGTTTCCGCACGCCCCACTCGCAGGACCCGAGCACGACGCGGGCAACAGGATCGTGGCCCTCATCGACGCGATCTCGTCCAACCCGGGCGTGCGCATGCCGTGGAAGGAGATGGTGCGCATTGTCGCGAGGAGGGCGTATGGAGCGTCGTCGACGCCGCGCACAGCCTGGGGCAGGAGCCCGACATCGACCTCAGCGAGGCGCGGCCGGACTTCTGGGTGTCCAACTGCCACAAGTGGTTGTACGCGAAGCGCGTGTGCGCGATCCCCTACGTGCCCACAGCCTAGTAAGTACGTCTAAATCCGACGGGCAACGCGCATGACGCGGGGGGTCCGGAGTCAGCCACGCTATGCGCACCAACGTTCTTATGATGGGAACCAGTACATATCGAGTCGGCGATCCCGACGTTCTCGATGTACGTCTCGCCGTCCAGCCCCTCGGAGGCGAAGGACATCGGGACGAACTTTGTCCTCCAGCATGAATGTGCGTCGCCCTTTCCTCCCCAAATCTTACGTGTCCGTATCTCTAACACCCGGGCACACTGACTCGCGTAATGCAGCCACAGGGACAGGCGCGATGGACGTGACGCCCTACCTCTCCGTGGTCCCTGCACTCGCCTTCCGGACCTGGCTCGGCGGCGAGCGCGCGATCAGCGGCTACTGCCACGCGCTCGCGCTCGCAGGGGGGCGGCAACTCGCATCCCTGCTCGGGACCTGCGTGATGGACGACGAGCTCGTGCTGAACATGGTCGACGTGCAGCTCCCACTCCCGGTGAAGCGCGTCCCGACGGAAGTCTACAGCCGCGCGCTGAACAGGAAGATGCATCTTTCCACGCGGGCGGGTGGTGGACGCGCTGCAGTGCGCAGGTGTTCAATGAGGTGCGCGCTTTGGTCATGGTGCAGTTGTGTGGATGAGGTGAACTTGAAAGGCGTGAGGATGGAGACACATGCACACTATGTAGCATGTAGGCATACTACAACGGAGAATACATACAGGACGGCGAATAAAATGCTACACTAGATAGATATGTGCGTATGAAGGAGCAGTTGCGCTATATACCTAGGGATACACAATACATACAGAGGCGAGCACTGATGGACACACTGGACACGATAGCGAGGAGCGAAAATGAAGCACGAGCAAGAACACGCGTAGAATGGTACCGATACGGTAGGATGGCGGACGATAGCAAATATGTACATAACTTATATCCATAACCCAGACACGATGAAGCACAGCCGGCAGTCCTCCCACACCGCACAGGAACCGATACGGGACCGATACCTCTTTAACAAAAGCCCTGGTCCCTCTTCTCGAAAAGTAACAGCCTCCCCAGCCCCCTCGCCGTGAACGCGTCCCCCACCGCGGTCTCCATCTCCGCAAAGTCGAAGCTGGGCCCCCCGCGGTGCGGGAAGCTCGCGCCAGGCGCGACGCCATCATCGTCCTTCTCCTTCGCGCAGACGACCACGCGCTCGAGCGCCGGCGTCGTACGCGCGACGATCGCGGTCGCCGCGGCCATGCGCGGCCACAACTCGCCGAGCGCGCTGTCGTACTCGCCGCACTTGATCGTGAACGTCAAGGTCCGGAGTGCGGGCATCGGGAGGTGCACGAGCAGGAGGAGCGTGAATGGCACCACCGCAATCCGGCCGGTCTGGATGTCCAGTGTGACGGTAGTGAGCGCGGAGAGAGGGCTGAAGATGTGCTGCGTCCAGCTTGCGCTCGGGAGGTCGTCCAACGCGGAGGCGTTGTCCCCAAAGCCGACTTTGAGGGTGCGCAGGGTGGGCGCGAGCACCCCCAGGACGTTCCGGAGGACGCAGATGCTCGACCATGGCACGCGCAAACAGTAGAAGGTGTGGATCGCGGTGTGGAGGTTGTGCGCGATGAGCCATTGGAGGACCTTGAAGTTGTCACAGCAGCTGGTAAGGTCGACGACCTCGATGTGCGGAAGCACTGCCCCCTCTGGTACGGGCGCAAGTCGGCGCGGGTTCGTCTCCCACTCTTGGGTGAATGCGATGCTGAGGCGTTTGAGCGCGCGGAAGCTGGCGAAAAGCTCGACGAAGACATCGAAGGACGTGAGTGCGCAAGCCCAGAGGGTGAGGTGGGAGATACCAGAGAGACGACCAAAGAAGCGACGAACGAGTTCGGCGTCGATAGTGATCAGCGCGAGCTCGAGCTTGGTGAGGTTGCTGAGCTGAGGTGGGAAGGTAGGGGAGATGGATCGGAGCCATGCATCAAGGGTTGCACCGTGAAGGCGGTCCATGGAGAAGATGCCAAACGCGCCTTCGATCTCTAATGTTGCGATGCGGGCTCCTAGCTCCGGATTTGAGGAGAGGAGGCGAGTAAAGGCATAGCAATTGGACCAATCGATGTAGATGGAGCGGAAGAGATGATGCCGAGCGCGGGGGAGCCATTTGCGAGTTACGAGAGCGCAATTGCGGAGGATTGGCCTGTCGTCTGAAAGACAGTCGAGGATGCAGTCGTACAGCTCCGGGGGTAGCTCTAGGGCTGATGTCATCGCTAACGGTTCCAAAAAGTGTTTGCGGTCAGCTCACAGCACACGCGAGGCAAAAACAGGAGGATAACTAGATCTAGGGAGGGTGGACCTTGCCCGTCCAGGGATACGTGAAGCCGCTAGCTAACTAGGCAGCTGAATGCCGTCCCAGGATCCCTCATGGCTTTGCAAATGCGTTCCCTCCCGCCCCTGGTCGCAAGACTGAGAGTACGATGCTCACCTTGGCGGGGGATTACACTGGAGATCAGGGCGGAATGGAGAAAGAGGCTGGACTGGGAGTCGTCGTGGGAGGGGAAGAAGGAGAGGGACGATGATGTGAGACGAGCACGTCGATGTCGACACTATGTCGACTGGACACAGCCCGTCCTCTGAGCGCCTGAGCTGCCAGATGTCAGCGCCCAAAAAAGGAAGTAGCTCTCACGGTCACCTACCCGGAGACGAGCGCTTGACCGTGTCTGGTCCATACTCTCGATGGCGCACTGCAGCTTTCTTTTGTCCAGCCAACGACTCTCGGTGCCTGCCTGCTATTGTCTCTTGCTGGTTTGTGGTTGCCATGGACAACAGTCCACAACAGTTCAGGTCGTACGAGGATCAGAAAGTCTTCTCATCACGATTCACCGCATCTCCCGTACAATCGAAGTTCAACATATGTCCAGAACCAAGGCAGCTTTCAGCCTGCTTTGTGTCCATATCCAGTCCGCCGTGCTCCATATACAGACAGAAGCCTGGAGATTACCGCACCGGGCTCGTATAAGGTCTCCTCGACCATGATCCTGAAGGACTTCAACGCCCTTCGTCTCCCCAGCCAGTCAAGACTCAGGATGTCCTGCTCTCTTTGCCGGCTACCCTTCACTCCGAGCCCGAGCTCCATATCGCCGCGATGGCCGCCTGATGGGGTGCTTTCCGACAAGCAGCTGCAGTACATGAAACATGCGGTTGGCATGGGCCAATACCTAGCCGGCCTTGTCGTCAATCTCGTGCATCTAGGCAAGTCTCTACCGTCCCCCCATGATCGACAACCAATATTAACCACCCCCCCATGCATACACAGACAACAACATGTTCACAATCAACAACAGCCCCGTTCTTGTTACGGTAGTTTGGGAGACTGGCAATAAGACTGTATGCGCTTTACAAACGCCCTTATAGCTCACTACTAACATCTGCATCCCGTGTTAGTTCATCGCGCTGCACACACACTGCGCTATGTTCCTCCGACACAATCTCGGATTCGCATCCGACTGCCCTGGTTCCCTGATCGAGTGCTCCTTACTAGACACCATCATCGGTCCCACCCAGAGCGGCGCACGCGCAGGGAGACTGAACGATGTCGACTACGAAGGCGTCCTCGGCCAAGGCTCCAAACGCGTCGATATCGAGCCTCTCTGGTCTAAGGGGCCGAGCGACGGTAACGCCAACTTCGATTGGCAAGAGTGGAAGCGACGCGGGCTCGAGTGGACTGCCGTCCGGCCCGACGTGTAAGTCAAGTCCATGTCAGTGGTCTGTCGTCCCGGACCCTGTCCTTGAAGAAAATCGCGCATATATTGACTTGGGTATTGGTTGTCGGTTTACGGTCAGGTTCCCGCGCTTCCGCCCGACGGTCCTCGATGCCCGCCTGTCCTCCCTCGGAGAACGTGTCGCTACAACAGACATCATTACGACGCAGTCCCTCGACATCCTGCATATCCTCCTGCCGTATCTTTCCAACGAGTCTTATGTGAACCTCACGGCAACGTGTCGCACTCTGCGCTACCACGCACTCACGACTTTCCAGCCCCACGCGCGAGAGCGCGTGGTCAGCCTGCGATGGGCTGTCCCGCTGGAGAGCGAGTATGTCAGCTACGTCCACCGCGTACACCCCCACCTCGACATCGCCGAATCTCAACCAGGGAATGAGACGGGACATCATCCCTCGACCCAATCCCCGCCGCCATCCCCGGCTGACGGGACCTCGCCCGGCTACGATACGAGTATCGAAGCCAGACTTGGCGCAATGTCGTTGGGATCTTCGGACGGAACGAGTACCAAGTCGGACTCGAGTACAAGCCACAACGATATCGAAAGCAGCAGCAGCCGAAACTGCGAAGCGATCCTCGCGCAGCTCGAGATGGCGCACGCGACACACTCGCCTGTCGACGCGGACTGGCTGCACTACCTCTCGCAGGTGCACCGGACGCCAGCGATGCGCGCGCGGCGCTGGGTCTGGGCACTAGCTGAGGAGGTCGCGCGCGTATACCGCCGCAAGAGGGCGGAGGGGCCGTTCGCCGACCTCGAGCCCGCCGAGGTCGACGATGATGAGGGAGCGGGAGTGGACAAGCAACTAAGAGAGAAGTGGGGCAAAATCCCGAGGAAGAGCGACGCGTGGAACGCATACTCGAAAAGTGTGATGCAGCAGCTGGTGATGAGGCAGCTGGTGCAGGGAGCCGGCGCAAGGAACGGGAAAGGGCCACGATTTACGTGGTGAAGGGGTACGGGGAGGTGCGACGGTCAACGGGGGAGTGGTGGTGTTCGAGGGCCGGCGGTGGTTTGATGCACGAAGCACAATTCTTCGGTTTCGTTTCGTTGTTCATCCGGATGTACTGGTGACTTGCATTGGTATTTCGCCGTTTTCACGGCCGCAGAATCGAAGGGGTTTGACGTCACGAGCACGTTGCTGATGCATGATGATCGATGATGATGGAAGAACAAGGGGCCGACGGAGAACCCACTCTTTGTCGGTTCAGAGGCTAATTCAAGTCTGGCCTCGGCGTGTCATCCTCGACCGGTCGCAGTGAATGCCCCTCTCAGGAGGACGAGAATAGAAACCTACACTCGCATTCGTTCTTGGGAGGCGAATGCCCAATGATGCTAATCGTCGGGGGCCCACCGAAACACCTGACGGAAGTATGAAGTTCGCTTCATGTGCCCAGGTACGCTTTGCGCTCATAGAGTGGGCCTCGCTGGCTTTTGTCAGAGATCAGGCCTCAGACGCGTTCTCACACAGTGAATGGGGACGTACCCAGCGACCCAATGCCGTCGCGGTACCATGTCGAACGACGGCGAGAACATCCTGTGCTCCGTCGGCGAATGCGGCAGTTTTCCGGTCCCAGCCTCCTCGGAGTCCGACAGGCGAGAGGGATGTGCACTGCCGAGTTCGTAAGGCGGGATCCCCACGATGTTCTCTTGCACGGCCGCTGATCTTTACGTTCCGACGACAGTGTGTGGTCTCGGATGGGGATGTATTGTTGTGGAGGATGTATCGGCGGGGCATGCTGGTGGGCATTGCATTTAGAGTTTGGGTTTGGTGAGCCGCCGGTACGATTGTGAAATGTGAGCAATGCGGATAAGTTACAGCGTGGAGGTATGAGAAGTGTGTGTACCGAACTACGAAGGGATCCAGGTTCGCTTTAAGATAACGCGTCAGGTGTCTTGACACATACCCATGACTGAGCAGTGAGTCGGCCTCAGTGACCATGGGTCTTGGAAACTGCACACCAGCATGAGAAAAGGGCGAGCATGTCGGGAAAAATCTGCTGAGAGGCAAACGTGTGATGGAGGAAGCGGTTGCCTAGCACGTAGCGTGAAAGGACCGGATGTCCATCTCCGCGCAACATACTACATTCCGGGCCCTGCTCGCCGTGATGCGCCGTCCGCATGCATATGGGTGCCTCTCGGGCAGAAGCGCGATTGCAACGTCAAGCCCGCGGCTTGCCCTCCGGTATCGCACCGTCGAAATCTCCGCATGGAAGCACCTACCACAACACCAGTCAGTCTTTCCAGAAGCGATGGCACACGGGGCGACGGCGCATACCGCATTCACGTATGTATAGCATCTCCTCCTGACCCCGCCAGTGCCTGAGGCTCCCGCCGGGGCAACTCTGCCCACCGGCTATATGCGGTCACAATGCCCCCTATTGGTGACAGATGCCACCTGCCTAACAAATAGCAATCTGCCGTAGATCCACGAGTTGGTGACGGCGAAATTGACTGGGTTACGGCAATACCGTAACGAACATTCAGCGGGTAGAGCACTCTAGAGTTGCGGGACGTACCTGCGCAAACGCCGAAAATCCGGTGTGACCCCGCAATCCCCCTTGTCAGAGGTGACAAAACCTTCGTGCCATGAGCATGGTGGCGGATAATCGAAACCTTGAAGGAAGTTTTGGGGCCCGACTCGGGGACTTCTCGCACGAAGACTCTAAGGACGGATTTGATGACAGCCATCGGTTAGGCTACGAAGGAATTCGTAATGGATGAACTTACGCCCATATAGGAAGCGAACGCGAACGTGCCGTTGGGCCAGCCGGACGGTTCGTTGATTCATCGAATCATCTTGAGTGCTATCCGAGCGTACGAATATGCGGCGGCCGAGTGAGGAACCTTGGGCAGCGGAGATAATGAGGGGGAAGAAGTGAGTTGAAGGAGAAGTGGGAGAATGAGAAGATCGGTATGTTGCGCGACGCATGAGCGCTGAGAGTGCAGAATAACTTGGTCGAGAACATTCGGTCTCTCTCATGGTCGCAGTTTCTCCGCGCCGCTCTACGCACGCAAAGTTGATTTTATCACTGCCGCTTTAGTGGTCTTCACCTTGCACGCTGCGGCCAGCAGTAGACAAATGTTTGACAGGGGTCATAGAGAGAGACGGGTGCTGATGTTGCCAACCTGTTTGAGGCGGACTTTAATTACAAGCATTCCACCTTGTGAAAAGTCAGGGGAGAAAGTTCACCTTGCATGGATTCGCATTAACATTTTTCCAATCACAGTATCTCAGGTGATCTAGCAAGATCGCTTCTGTATAGCTCTCCTACACCGATGGAATGGTGAACGACATTTCGTGTGGTGCTTCTCTCACTGAAAGCGTCGCTCAAGGCCTCTATGACCTCATGAGACCACGGATGCTATGTTTCCTTTCGAAGGATCGCTTTGTGTCATTTTCAGATCATCTAGAACTGGAAAGGAGAGGGACGGACTACTGAACGGGGGCCGTCCTTGTGGTTGACAACGTGAGCATGCGCAGGCTCTATTGGAGATGTGAATGATGTGCGCACATCGGATGAGCTGGGAGTTTGTCCTTCCAGTGATGAAAGTGCACTCACACGCATCATATCGGAGAGCTAGCGGAAGGACGGGATTTGGTATTCATAGACTTGAAGGCTGATTTCGCGCATTCGTGGACATGCAATTGAAGTTGACGGAATCGAGTGTTTTCCTTTCTCTCGGCAGGCTAACTTGCATCCAGAAGGCCCTGTTCAACTTGCGTTTCGCGTGACAGTCGACTATGAATTATTCGGAACATCACAAACCCGGATACTGTGGCGCGCCATCCGGAGGTGACAATACTAAGAAGACGTACCTTCTGCTCGCCTCGGGGGTAATTATGCTCCCATTCGAGTGAATGTGTGGTGAGAAGGCTATACGACAATAAGTTCTCCCGAGCGTCGGAGAACAAGGTTCTGTCAAATGAGCTCACCATAGGTGTGACGCAAGTCCACTTGATGTTCGGCGGCAATGCATCCGAGTCCAATGGATGCCAGAGGACGCAAAGCAAGCAGGCACGATGACGCATATGAAGCGGCCAGAAATACTCGCATGGCCTTCCGACGAGTATAAAAGTCAGCATGGATGGAGGAGTCCAGCAGCAACAGCACACCGCTCAGCTCTCAGTTCACAACTTCTAGCACCTTCAACGACAAGCAACAGTGAGCTCCCGCCCGACCCACTCGACTGTCACGCCCACTAACCTTGTCGCCCCAAGAGTCATCATGCGCTTCACCGCTCTCTCCACCATCGTGCTCGCCGCCGCCCAAGTCAGCCTCGTCAACGGCGCCGCTCTCGAAGAACGCCAGATCCTCGGCTTGTGCACCAGCACCACCCTCCCTCTTCCGCTCTGCGGCAGCCTTTTCGGGTCCTGCGGCAGCGGGTGTTCCTGCGTCAACCTGGTGAACAGCATCCCCATAGTCGGCAGCGTCCTCGGCGGCCTTCTCGGCGGCCTTTTGGGCAGCCTTCTCCCGCTCCCAGGAGTGAGTTCTTGAGCTGAATCAGTGCGCCTCATCTTGATTCTGACTATATGCGTTTTCGCAGATCTGCAGCTCCAGCGGCAGCCTTCCTTTGGGCTTGAACGAGTGCGTTGAGCTCGGCTGCACGACCGATGCCGATTGCACTGCCTGCTCGGGTGCTGTGTGCACTGCGCTCTCAGGCGTTCAGGCCGACACAAACGCTTCGGTAAGTCGTGGAGTGTAGCGATTTTGCTATATTCTCACCTAATCACCGCGCGACAAAACAGGTTTGCCTCCCTCCTGACTTCGACCCCAGCTTGCTCTGAAATTCAAGTTGGAACAATCACCCCAAGTCAGTCGCGAGGTGACAGAGTATCTGACGGAGGTCGAGCAGAGGTGCCGTGGTCTGATTATATTGGTTTCTGATATGTGGTCGAGATGTATGAGTACCAATGCCAGTGTACATGTTGATATGTGAACTCACCCTCGGATCGCGGGCTAGAATTTCCACGCATTGCGCCTTGAGTTGAAATAACGAGTCAACAAAGTGATACACATTGAGTAGGGGTAGATTGGGGCGCAAATGAAAAGCCAATTTCTTCTCAACAAACGAGCCAAACCGTCGTGACGCAAAGTTGGAGCAAATTTAAAGCGAACTGCCAGCGTTGCGATAGAAGGCCACGTGTCATTGGCGCTTAGGTTACCATAAGGATCGAGATATCCAGTGGCGTCCCAGTCATACCCTGTGCAGTGTGCACCGATATTTTGACCATGGTCCACCAGGCTGCATCAACAAGGGATAGCCGCTTACTATGCACCAAAAGCCAACAACAGCAACATCCCACAACTACACACGCAGGCTGGCAGCACACTGTGATAGTGGTGTCCGAACGAGGTTCTTCGCGGAACTACAAATACAGAACTCGGGCGCGAAACCGGCGAAACAATGTACAGGCCATCATGGCATGCAGTGATCAAAAACGCGAACACGTCTCAGGGCTGAGGGACAGTCCCAAGGGGCGGCCGACCGGCAGCTTTGAGATCCTCGTTGATCTGCTGGATGTGGTTCACGAACTGGCCCTTCAGGTCGTCCCACATCTTCGGCTCGTGCTCTACGAATAGAAGCGGTCAGCGGAAGCTTCCTCCCCAGTCAAAGTAGAAGGGATTCTCACCATGAAGTTTGCCCGTGCGCTTCATGGCGTAATCGGTGAGGGTGACCTGCATGCTCGTCTCGAACATGAATGCTGTGTCGAGAAGGAGTCAATTCGAAGTGGAACTCTATTGTATGCGCGCAAACTCACCCAATGTGCCTTCGTGGATCCTCACGGGCTTAAGTTCCGTCTCTGTCGCCTTCTTGAATTCGTCATACGAAACTGAAATGACGTGAGCGATCGCGTATATCATAATTGGGAGCATCTCACCTCCGTGCGGGCAGAAACTGTTCTCGAAGCTGAAGCCACCGGGGGCGAACTCGTCGCTCCGTCCTCCGTAGTCGCCATAAATAAGGCCCATCATCTCGCTGGCACAGTTTCTGTGATAGAACTTCATCCCAATACGTCAATGCTTCTGGCAATGTTTTCTAAGAGTCAGATACCGAGGATGACTTACCGGAGGTCGGAAGGTACCCGTCGCAACATCCCACCTTCCGCTGAAGATGAGGAAGTCCGCGAGGGGCGCACCGGGCGTCTTCGACTTCGCCGTCAGGACACAGAAGATTGAGGGGTCGATATGGTCCTTCTGAATGCTACCGATGTGCACAAACTTCTCCATCGCGTACTTGTAAGGCACGTAGCTGATTCAAACATAGTTCGGACCCTCTTCGTGACGTCAGCCAAGGAAATAAACTCACTTGCCGTTCCAAGCCACCACATCGAATGGAGTGTGCTCCTGGTGACACGCGAAGAGCTTTCCTCCAACCCTGCAGAAAGTTAGCACCAAAATGACGATGCGTTCATTTTTCGGCCTACTTGTAGACAACTGCAAGGCGTCAGCGTGAGGACACGAAATACAACTGTGATCTTAACGCACCTTCCCAAGGAGACTGATCGATATCGAAACTCGCGACTGGATGCTCGAAGTCCCTGGGGTTGGCGAGGCCATGCGTACCAATGGGTCCCAGGTCCGGGAGGTCATAGTGAGAACCGAATATCTCGAGGACATCTAAGGACTGTTACACGTCTGGCATGCAAGAGCATAGCACGAGCACTTACATCCACGTGAGGGGCCGTCCGGGAAGTCGACCTGGCCAGAAGCGATCACTTAACGCTATTCCAACCGACCTCGAACTTCGCGTACCTTATACTTCATACCGCGCTGAATAACGGCAAATTCCCCGGGCCGGACCATCAACCTGGTCACGGATATCAGCAAGCAATGCAGGGAATCCTCAGGGTGTGTCCTCACTTTCCGAGCTCGGTCTGAATGTCGAGCCGTCCCTGCTGCGGAACGATGAGGAAATCACCGTCGCTGTTGCAGAGCGCCCGCTTCCCCATCGACTCGTTCCCCGCAAAGATGTGCACTGCAAGCCCTTCACGCATAGTAGGGTCACCGTTTCCGCCGATGGTCTTCAAGCCCTCGACGAAATCGACCTTGCTGCTACCGGTGGGGATGTCGAATGGGTGCCATGCCAGCTGGGTTGGACTGAAATGAACCTTGGGATTGAGCGGCAAGAAGCACGCTTCGAGCTATCGTCATGAGTGAGCATTGAAATCCATACGGTCCCTTCAAGCAACCTACATCAGGATTATCGGGAAGGGAAGTGTACCCCTTGTGGGAAACCGAAGGACGAATGCGGTAGAAAAAGCTATGCCATGCATCAGCGAGGCGTCGACATACGCTAGTAACCAACCAAGAAGGTCATACACAGATTGGTTCTCGCGCCTAGGAGTGACAAACGGCGAGCCGTTCAACTAAATACTACATCAGCTTGCTGTAGGGAGGCTGCCTTATAGCTCCTCATTACTTACGGCCTCGATGTACAAATCGTACTTCACCTTCTGGGGCATGTTTTGCCCATGAGGCAAGGTGTCGGGTCTGCAAACGCGTCAGCGCGTTCGCGACTCTCCAGAGCTGAGTATACGCACATGGCCTCGGATGCAAAGCGATTACCGAAACCGACTTGATATTGGTAGGGATCGCGCTCCGTTGGAGGGACGGAGAAAGCGCCCTGGGCACTTGCGCCAAAGGTAGACTGAGTTGAATGACATGAGATTGGGTATGTCCAAGGAAGGTCGGCGTTCATACCATCGTTGCAGATATTTTGACTTCAGGGATGTGGAGACAGGGAAGAGGGGCTGGAGATGTCGGATGAGCGTATCACGGCGTTTATATCATGTTCGTGGCTTGCGCGGTGCCGTATCTGCTAGAATACATCATGCAAAACCAAACATCCCATCAAGGGTGCTGGACTCAGTAGCGAGCATGGTGCATTCAGTTCAGCGCTGTGTGCGGCGCACCACCGTCTCTTCTAGGATGGATGTTCTCATACGGCTTCCGTATCGACCTGTCCGAGAGGGGACTTGGCAAAGGCTTATTACTCCTGCAAGATAACGCCGACGATCGCGCACAAAGAAGCCAATGACGTGCCAGGACGTGGCGGTCTGCATGTCTTTAGAAGGTCATGGCCGCCGTCGTTTATGCTCTAGTTAGTCACCAAAACGTTTGCCCACATTCCTGTGGCGGCATTTCAGGCTGCGGCCCGCGGGACGGAACCTGAAAAGGAGGAATCTTCTCAGTATGCATGATCGTGCCGACGCTGAGAGGAAGAGAAAGACGTTACGTCGGCCTCCAGAGCCCCAACCCCCGGTCAGCTGAATGATCACAGCCCATCGTGGACGCATTTTCTCAGACGTGGCGTCCTCTGACCCAACCTCTTCTGTCGGCCGTATGGGCGAAGTAGTTGGGCTTAGATAGCCGCACTATCGAGGAAGATGCATGGACGAGATTCTAAGATATCCTCCTGCATGGCCGTATCGTCGTGTGGTAGAAGACAAGATCCGCTTTGGACCCACCTCCCGGGCCGAGGACGCTGACCGCGGCATTTCCGTGACAGACCGACTCGGCCATTTCCGGCCCTTCCGGAAACTGCCGTAACCAAGGTTAGACGCTGCTCTGAGCGCTTGCCACGAGACCATCCCCCAACCTACGTGTCTACATCTCCCTACCTCCAAGTACGATGGCACAAAGCGATAATTCAAGAATTAATCTATGAGATTTGAGCAACACATACTGGCGGCGACGTGACTACTTCAGATCCCAGTCATATGGTCCGTATGGCCTTGTGCGGCGCTCCTTGGCACCCTTTAACTACAACTTGTACAAGCCGGGAACGATCACGGCGCGGAAGCGTGCAGACGAGCGATGGTCGTACGCCTCCGGTGCCTTGTCGAGGGGGAACTTCTCCACCATGACCTTGACGTCGTGGGCTTTGGCGAAGGTAAGCATGTCCTCGCTGTCGCCCGCATGCCCACAAACCCAACCCCTGATCGACAGCCGCGATGCAACCATAGACACTGGAACGTTCAAGCGCGTGAGCGCGATGAAAGTAGGTATTTGCTTTGACGACTTACTCGGTGAGATCGTGATTGGGGTCTCCTCTAGAGCGAGGAGGAGCAAGGTGCCGTCCACAGCCAGACCAGGGAGGAGGTTCTCGATCACCTTCGCGTTCGGCGCGGTGCACATGATGACCTTGGCGCCGCCGAGCTTCTTGAGGGCCGCCGCTTGGTCCACCTTCGAGCCGTCAATGTACTCGTGAGCACCGAGTTGGTGGGCAAGCTCTTTCTTCGATTCTCCAGAAGACAGCGCCACAGCACGGAAGCCCATTCCACGCGCGACCTGGAGAGCGATATGCCCGAGGCCCCTGATAACGGAGTTACTTAGCGTCTGGCGTAGTATATGCAAATCAGTCGTGTCTAATCTTACCCGATACCTTGGACGGCGACGACATCTGGTGGCAGAACATCCATATGGCGGAGGGAGTCTGGGACACACGTATAGGTCAGCATCCTAATGCAAAGGCTAGCGGGAGAAACTCACTGAACACCGTAATGCCAGCACACAGAAGGGGTGCGGCCTCGGAGGGATCGATGTCTTTTGGAACCGACACCACCGCCTCGGTCCGCAACGTCGCATACTCGGCATACCCTCCGTCCCTCAAAATACCTGAACAGAACCCGTGTCAGTACGCACGGTATGTCGGTCAGGATCATACCGTCCTCCCTCACCGTTAATGTCCTCATTCTCGCATGTCATGAAGTCTCCCACCCGACACCGCGAACAGCTGTGGCAGTGACCACCATGCCACCCGCCGCCAACGCGGTCGCCGAGCTTCCACCTCGTCTCGGAGGGGGGAATCGCAACGACGTCGCCGACAATCTCGTGTCCGGGGATGCGTGGGTATTGCACGGGGTACACCCCATTCGGGACTTGCTCGTCGCTGTCCGGCGAACCGCGATATCGTCAACAACGGGCATGCGCGACTCTGTACATTCGACTTACCTGCCGCAGACACCGCACGCGATGACCTTCACGACGACTTGGCCGGCTTTCGGGTCCCTCCATGGGACGGTGATTTTAGTGAGCGCACCGCCTCTCTCAGTGAAGGCATATGCGGTGTAGAAGTCGGGGTGACTCTGCGAAGGTGCCTGGAGCTCTTCGATGCGATCGGTCATTGTTGGACTGGCAGATTTGAGAGTGGTCGAGAGGGTAGGGGACTGGAGAATGTGATGATGTTTAGCATGGGTCGAGGATGGGCCCAGCTTATATACGCCATGGTGTGTCCTTTTCGCCTCGAGTTCAGTGGAGTCGGAGCAGCTCAGTTCGAATCGATGTATGTCCTCCGACCTTACGCAAGTGAGCAGAGCCCACGTCTGATAGAGATTTCGGTCATTCAACGGAAGCGCTTCGACGCGACTAATGCGCCTGTGTTCACTCTCATTATTGGAAGTTGTGACGAATATATACGTCAGCGAAGTTCGGTGCGAGTCATCGTACCTCGGGGGAGAAGTCAAAATACCTCCGAGCCGCGTAACACACAGCCATCTCTGCTGTGAGCGATCGCCAGTACACACAGGGATTTCTGGCTTGTACCCTCTCCTGCCCGTATCGGAGCGCCTGAGCTGACGAATTTCTGGCCACATCAGTGCTGAGTACTGTGCTGCGTCTGTAGAGACTGTATTGGACGTCAGAGTTGTGCCGGAACGCCAAGGGATCACTGAGACAAACAGGATGAGCGAATGCGCGTTGAATCCACAACCACCGCATGTAGTCCGTGAGCCGCAACTTAAAAAGAGTCACATTGCTCCACTTGAATGATTGGGTAGTATTTGCGAATCTAGCAGACCTTCGGATAGGATAAACGAAATTGTCGATGACTTGATACGCCGCGACAAAGGTGGGCTTCAGCGGCAATGTGCTTCGAATTCTATCCAGCGGAATTACCGCCGTCTAGAAGGTTGTCGTCAGTGGGTGTTCCTCGTCCAACTATAGCTAAACTTCCGGTCGCTTACCGCATTGTCCGACCGGACCCAGACCGGTCGGCAGTCGGGTGCGCAAGGAAACTCACCATCTCCGAGTCATGAAGCTACTATACTGTCAGCACAGACGGGGCCGGCGGATACTCAATCGGCCCCGGTAGCGGGTGAAGCTTCAAGCCGGATACAGCCGTCTTGCATTCTTTTTGTCGTCTAAATGGATACAGCGGATTGGTACAATTTTCGTCTTACTTCTTCCTGAACCCATGGTACACTGGCGCGAGCGAGGGGAAGCCAAGAGCCTCTTTCTCATCTACTGCGAAAGCTCCCGAATCCGTTTGATGATTGCTGCAAGCCCGAACAGTAAACACCAATACCCCTTGAAGGTGAGGGTAGTGAAGATGACATACATTGAGGATCGAGCCCTTGGTGGGGAATCTGCTCGGTCAGACCACCGCAGCCTTGCAAATCCGTCAGTATCAATATTTGCGAGATCTTGCCTCCTTTGCACATAGAAGTACTCACCCTCCTTGACGGTACCCATATAGCCATATCGGGGAGTGAGGCCACGCTCGAGGAGCCAAGTACCGAACTTAGAGCCAAGCTGCGAGGCAAACATATGAGAATCACATTTTCCCGGACGCTTGTTGTAGCACTTACGCCAGTCTTCTGGTTCAACGACTCGACAACAAGGACAAAGTGGCTGGAGCCGGCCTTGCGGATCGACTGCTCGTCGACCAGGTTGAGCGTCGGCTTGTTGATCAGACCAATGTTCAGTCCTTCCTGCCTGCAGCGGAGGACGGCATCCCAAGAACGATAGAGCATATCACCGTAGGAGACGACGTAACCGGCGGTGCCTTCGGCGATGACCTCGTCCTTGCCGGGGACGAACTCGTAGCTCTCGTCGAAGTACTTCGAGCCGTCCTCCTTGAGGATCCATGGCACCTTCGCGCGAGTGGAAAACACGAATCGAATTCCCTTGTCGAAGAACACGCGCTGGATGATCGCGGTCATTTGCGCAGGATCCGCAGGGAAGTATAGCCACGACTGGGTATCCGCGAGACCATTGTCAGCAAAGAACGAGTTGATACCGAAGTGGCAGGTGTTGTCCGCCATTTCGTCAACTGAAAATAAAAATGAAAAGAAGTTTTATATACGCGCAGCGTTACTCACCTCCAGAGTGAGAGAAGTGGCAGAGGACGTTGCAGAAGTTGAGGCGGGCCATTGTGACCTCAGAGACGACCATCTCCAAAAACGCGGAGAATGTCGAAAACACGCCGTACTTGTTCGCGTCGAAACCGAAACCAGCGGCGGCGCTAAAGTTCCCGCGCTCCATGATGCCGGAGGGAACGAATACTTCGGGGTGCTTCTGGTGGATGACCTTCAAACCGGTCGAACCCTCGAGATCGCCTCAAAGTAACGTCAGTCCGCAGACTTTCGCGCGTAGGAGAAAATGCCTACTGTCGATGACCACGACCTTCTTTGCAGCCTCTTCCTTCGACAATTTATCGAGTACCAGGTTGACTGCGTCACCGAACACCACCCGGTTCGCCCCGAGTTCCTTGCTCGAGCCAATGTACAGGTATGGGAACGCGTACGGCTTGATGTTGTTGAGGATACCCGCGAATGGCTCCTCAGGGTAGCCGCGCTTCTGGAAGTACTTGAGCGCGCTCTTCACAGGAATGACATCATGACCGTGTGCGCTGCCCTCGATGTCAGGCACACCAGGGGCCATTTTACGCTTGCAAATGACTACAAATAGAGTGTGAAATTGAAACCTCATTTTCAGGAGATCCAGGGCTTACCTGCAGCGGGACCAGTGTGCTGGATAACCTGCACAAGACCGGCCCACAGCTCCTCAATATTCTCCCCGTCGACTGTGACGACCTTGAGACCATGACCAGCAAGGGTCTTGGCAATGTCGTAGCCCTTCAGATACTGGGATGGGTGGCCGGCGATAGTCACATCATTGTCGTCGATGATGAGCTTCACGTTCAGGTTCTGCGCGACGGCAAAGCGGGCCGCCTCAGCATCGTTCCCTTCCTATTCAGTCGCATATATGCATATGAGAACGTGCGTGCGAGAGAAAGTTGGGTCGAGGCGTACCTGCTGGGAGCCATCGGACCCAAGAATGAACACGGTCTTGTCGCGATTGGCTAGGGCAACGCCGTTCACGAACGGCCAGATGTGTCCAAGGCGGCCGGACGAGAACTTCACACCGGGAGTTAGGCCGAGCTCAGGGTGTCCGGGAAGCTTCGAGTTCGCCTCACGGTAGTGGAGGAGGTGCTCCCAAGGGAGACTGCCCTCGAGGGCTGAGGCGAGATACTGGGTTGCAACACGGTGTCCTGTAAGAGTAATGGTACGAGATAGAACGACATTTAGTCAGACCGCAGTCTAGATTAACACAAAAAATGACTCACCGGCCTCGTCGAAGAGGATGGGGACATACTTTTCCGAAGTGTTGAACAGTGCTAGGAGCATGTTGACCTCGGGGACAGTATCATACGCACCACCTGAAGCCCGGCGAGGTCAGAGGCGTGCCCAGGAACAGCGACAAGAAAGCATGTATGCGCACCGGTATGGCCGCTCACGCCACGCGCGGCACCAGTCGAGGTGAACATGACGATAGCATCGCGCATCAGCTGAATGTTGTTCTGCAATGCCGACTTTTGCTCCGCGGTCAGCTTGCTGGACGATGGGTCAAGCTGCAGCCTGGGAGTTCGGGTTTCGTTGATTGACGGTTAGCTAGGTAAGCCATACGGGAGCATATTTTGCAGCGTCCACCCACTTCTGCAGCTTGCTCATGTCAATGGGGAATTGGGCATTTGAAAGCGACATTTTGCTGGACTTCAAGCTCGTGGATGTTTGGGATGGGAGAAGGAGAGTACAGCCGGGGGGACTGATTCTCGACCAGATAACTCCGAGTCGGCCAGCGCCTACCCCCGGGTCACCCACTCAGGCTTCCGCTTGCGCGCCTCCGGAAGGCCTTGTCCAGTTTTCGACCACCGGTCATTCTAGTTGCTGTTCTACTTATCGCGACGCTGCTATGCTTTGAATAATCCACGGTCACTTCTCCTTTCAGTGCAAATGAAACGAGACCACCCAAACCCGTTCGTTGACACCGCGGCGATAAGTACGGCTGCCAGGATGTACTGAGGGTCTACGACTCTGCCTCAAGGTCTGCGTACCGAAACCGTTGGGCGTGGATTGTCTCACCCAAGACCCCGAATTCCAGGGCGAGCTTGTAATGCCCAAAGCTCAAGGCTCAATTGCGGCGTGGATAGAGGTGTGTTCTCTAGCGGATTCTCCCATTTGACTTTCGTATGCCCGCTGCTCCCTGCCGAGTCGGAGTATCACGGTCGAGTCCTATACGCGACGGCAGGCCCAACAGTTAGCTCCTCGCATCTCCCTTTTTCTCGCAAGGCCTCTTCCGAGGAGCACTTTATGTCGACGACCGGCTCCGCGGTGCAAGCATTGGCTACGAGGCACCCAGATGACAGGCATCGGTGCGTCTACTAATTGGTGTCAGCCCCAGTTTGACAACTGTCAGCAACATGAAGGCGACGAGTGACTGTCGGTTGAGAGCAAAATGTCTCTAATACCGATCCGCCCTTTGACTTCTTGCCTTCGCAGCTCACCCTCTTGCTTCCCGACTTGCTCCCGCCTCTCTCCCTCGACCGCCACAAGCCGCTTCCACATGCCTAGCTCTACATCTAGCAAGCTCGCCTACAAAATGCTCCCAGCGCTCCTGTTTTTTCTTCTCTTCGCAGGCCCGTCCCGGCCAGTACAGGGTTCTCCTACGCCTCCCGCTCAACGTGCCCCATTCTGGTCTACTGTCCCGTATGCTAGTGACAACCCCAATAATCAACTCTGGGAGCCCGACTCGCACATCGAACCTGAGGCCATACGCGGAGCCCTGGGTGCCAATGTCATCGGCCCGGAGAATATCCCTTTGCAGCTTCAGAATGCCGACCTCTTCGCGCCTCCGACTACGGACCATGGTGATGTGTGAGCAGCTTCTCCTGGTCGTCTCTTCTATTCCATGCTCACAGGGTTCCGAGAATAGCAACAACGCGAAGTGGTCCTTCGATCTGAGCCACAACCGCTTAGAGAGAGGTGGCTGGGCCCGTCAACAGAACCTCAAGGAGATGTCAATCGCGAAGAGCATTGCTGGCGTCGACATGCGTCTCAAGAAGGGTGCTATCCGGTGAGCTTCTAGCGCGTCATCCGCCACCCATTACAGGGGCCATTGACGACTGATGTCCCGTAGCGAGCTGCACTGGCACAAGACTGCCGAATGGGCATACGTCTTGAAGGGTACGGCCCAGATCTCCACCGTTAACGCGGATGGGCAGAACTACGTGAAGAACGTGGTACGTCTGCGGTCCCAGGCTTGGGTTGGCAATGTCCGATGTTCAAATCCCAATAGGCCAAAGGTTCGCTATGGTACTTCCCTGCCGGACAGCCGCATTCTATCCAAGCCACAGACGATGACGACGATGGTGTCGAGTTCCTTCTGGTAAGCATGCCATCCTCGTGTCCATCAACTTGAACTAAGGTTCGGTCTCTACAGGTGTTCGATGACGGCAATTTCAGCGAGGACGACACATTCTTGGTGAGTCCCGTATGCCCCTCTGTTTAGTTGCTGAGCTAATTCATCATCTGCAGTTAACAGACTGGCTAGCACATACGCCCAAGGAAGTCATCGCGAAGAACTTCCACACCAAACAATCTGACTTCGATCACATCCCCGGCCAAGAACTGTACATCTTCCCAGGCAGTGCGTTTTGTTTCACCTTTCCGTGGTCACGCTCACACTGAGACTCCTCCTCCTCTGCTAGCTCCACCTGCAAATGACGAAGCTCCGGAAGATCCTTATGGAGAGCCACCCGAGCCGTACTCGTTCGATTTCGCCAACGTCGTTCCGACGCGGTACGCCGGAGGGACGGTGAAAATCGCCGATTCGCGCACCTTCAAAGTCGCCAAGGAGATCGCCGTGGCTGAAGTCTCAATAGAACCCAACTCGATGCGCGAGTTACACGTGAGAGGCTGCAAAAGTTTGACCCGGACGTTGGGGATAGGGCTAACAACTAGTCCTGCGCGCAGTGGCACCCTACTGAAGACGAGTGGACCTACATCTTGTAAGTATCTGGGCTATCCATGATGAACGACATGCACCTCACTGACGCAATGCGTGCAGGGAGGGGACTGCACGCATAACGCTGTTCGCTGCGAGTGGGAATGCAAGAACGTTCGACTACCAGGCCGGTGACATCGCATACATCCCGTCTTCTTTTGGTAGCTACTTCAATGATGTCCGTCGGCTAAAGCGGGGTCTGATGGAACGGGTTCAGGGCATTACATCGAGAACACCGGGCCGGGCGAGCTGCGTCTCCTCGAGATTCTCAACACAGGTAAGCTTCTCGCCGCCGGTTCGTTCTGCGCCGGCCTAAATTGTTTTTGTTTTCTTCAGACGTTTTCAGGGACATAAGCTTGAATCAGGTGCGGCTTTTCCGAGCTTGCGTCCGGTTGACACTGTGAATTGATGTTGTCGAACGCTCATCTAGTGGCTAGCGCTAACGCCGCCAGAGATTGTGAAGGCACACCTTGGGTTGTCAGATGAGACCATCGCGCACCTTAGTAAGGAAAAGCCGGTGATTGTTGCTCCCCAGCCTTGAAGTATCTCTTCTATCGGAACGTTGTATTTGGTTCGGAGGTTGTACGGAGCAATGGCTTAGCATTAATATTTCGTTGTGATTCCTGTGAGCTGTCACCGTTGCTGTGCCATGCACGTTCGGGTAGATTATCTACGAGGACTATGATTGGTCGCTGAGGCCCCTGAGCACCCGAAAAGGGATACTTACGGGACGGAAGGTGTCGTCAGCGACTGATCGGCTGAGGTGGATCAGGCGAGCAGGGTCAATGCGTACAGCGACGTTCATTCATGCCCTCAGCACTATATGACGCCACCCCGGGCTCTCTCCTGGTCCATAGACCCTCTCCCCTCCCCTTTGCCCCAAACCTACACTCCCTAGCCCCCTCTCAGCCCCCTCTGTAGACCGTTCCGTACAAGATGTACGGCCGGGCGCCGACGCGACCCCCAGCGACGAGCTCGCTCGTCGTTTCTCTCTTTGTGGTCGCCGTCCTGGTCCTCGCATATCTCAACGAACCCTTTCTGCTCTCTAGAGCACAACAATACACGTTTGCACCCTTCGCACAGCAGAAGGGGAAACCCAAGTTTCGTGAGTATCCCTGCCCTGTCCGCGGCGAGTCGCCACTGAGCACCTCGTCCACCGCAGCCTTCCCGGACTTCAACAAGTACATCCACACACATACACTCTCCGCTGAGGCTTTCGGTCTCGGTGCGTGCCTCGCAATCGCTGTTCCTGCGGTCGAAGTCAACCCCGGCTCTGACAACGTTGTCCTCACGATGCAGGGACACACGATGAGCGGGTCATAGTCATCGGCGACACACATGGGATGAACCAGTCACTGCAGTGAGTACTCGTAATCCATGCATGCTGCACGTTCGTCGGAGGAACATACGAGCGCTCCGCTGGCGTGAGTTCCGCGAAGCGTAACATTCCCCGTTGGGACTCTCGAGTACCCCCGCAGTCATGCCTTCCCCAGCCTCCCACTTCCCTCCCACATGAGCAGACTGGGCACGCGTGCATGCCTCACCTCCTTCCCGACTGTCATGCTAACTTGCCGCATTCTCTCAGCAATCTACTCACGGCGGTCGAGTACAACCCACGCAAAGACACCATTTTTATGTCAGGGGACATCCTCGCCAAGTCAACAGAGGCCGGGTCCCTTGCGATCCTCGACTTCATCGTGCGACAGAAGCAAGGTCTCTGCGCGAAAGGCGCCGACGGCGCGTCCGGGCTCTCAAGATCCTCGCCAAGTGATTCGCAGGGCAAGACCCCCCCTTGTAAACCCATCTACGCCGTACGAGGCAACCACGACCAGATGGTCATTCAATGGCGTGCGTGGCGAGATTGGTTCGAAGAGCTCCAGATCACCTCCCCTCCGGCACGCCTGCGTCCGTCGCGGCGTCTTCCCCTCCCCTCTTCCCTATCGGTACTCGCTTCGTCACTCGCCGGTACTGCCTCATATGACGCCGGACCGGCCGTGGGTACAGGGTCGGAGTTTCTCGCGCTCATCGAGGCGGAATGGCTACGGGATCGGAAGAAGGACCCGAATGGCGCCGGGTCAGACGTGGAAGAGTGGATCGATGTTGCACGTAAACGGGCCCAAGGGACGTGGCGCGCGGAGTGGTGGAAACGCATCCCGCGGCCGGGCAAGGGTCGGGCGAAGAAGGAGTGGATCATGTTCGGAGACCATTACAACATCGCTAGGTGAGCTACATCTGTGCGCGCGGTGCGCGGTGCTCATCGTCGCATCCCGCTTTCGGTATCGAGTGTTGAGTGGTTTTTGCTGACACCGCGCTGTAATGGTTGCACAGAGACATGACGCGGGAACATGCCCAGTTCCTCTACTCGCTCCCGCTCGTGATCCACGTCCCTTCCGAGCATTTCTTCGTCGCCCACGCTGGCCTTCTCCCATACGATCCGCGCAAGGCGTCCGATAACAAGCACCAACCGCTCGCGCACACGCCCTCGTCTGATGAAGAACACCAGGAGGACGACGATGATTATGAGTATCCCACGGTAGACGTCGGACCGTCGCAGCAAGGCCGCCTTCACACGGGCCGGGACGACGGAGTCGATGAGCTCCGCGTCCTGCAGGAACACGCCCTCCTCGAGGACATCCCCCACAACCGCGACCCGTGGGTCATCCTGAACATCCGCAGCATCCGGAACGATGGGACGGTCACCCGGAAGAGCGGCAAGGGAAGCCCGTGGGCGAAGGTCTGGAACGGGCAGATGAAGCGCTGCGCCGGGTTCATCGGCGCCGACGTCGCCAGTGCCAACGCCTCTTCCGCTGATCCCTTCGCATTCGGAGACAAGGAGGACCCGGAGAGGGAGAAGGAGCTTCCGTGCTACCCGTCGACCGTCGTCTATGGGCACGCTGCCGGGCGTGACCTGGACGTCCGGCGCTGGACCCTCGGGCTCGACACCGGTTGTCTATATGGCCGGCGTTTGACAGCGCTCGTTCTTACGAGCTCGCAGGGGAAGCATGCGTGGGGCACGATGCGGGTCTCCCCCGCTGATGACGACGACGACGGTTCAGATGACGACGAGGAGGAGTCGAGCGACGAAGAGGAGGATGAGCTAGACGAGACTGTGTTGGGTGGTACGTTCCAGGGCGTGAACTCGCGGTTCGCCCGCGTCGAGGGCGGGTCAGCGATCTCGCGCTCGAGGGCGAGGGCGAAGCGGCCGAAGACGTGGACGAGGACTATCAAGTTCGGAGACAAGAACTCGGACCTGGGGGCGAAGCTCGTGAGCGTCAAGTGTCCCAAGGTCGGGGACCTGGCGTGAATGACCAACGTTCGCGGGACATACCTTTCTCTTCAATCCTTTGGGATATTTGTGCTCGATCTGGCTACTACGGTCGCATTCAAGCCTGGGTCGACAAATATATATAATTCGGTAGAGGCTCTTCTCTTCTTCTGCGCTGCTTTGTAACTCTAGTTTTGGGATTTTCAGTCGCATAGTCTCCAGCCTTGCATTAGTAGGATATAGTGTGTACACCATTGCTTAATTATAGCATCTCGCGTTTTGTAGCACTTCGTCTCGTCGTCAGCAGCATGTACTCTAGATACCTACATCGTCCTTATCAGTTCCGAATCGCTTTTTACATAGTCAACCTAAACGCCATTCGGTCGTTGGCTATGTATGCGGGTTTCAGCTCCAGGATCGGACGCTTGAGCTACAGGACGTACTTTGGACTCTGACAACGCTGCCTGAAAACCGCTCCCATCATCCGTTGCAAACTACATCCCCTCGCGATGAACGATGTGCTATGTAGACCTTACTAATGATCTCCACTTTGAACGCGAGAAATTCGGTTGAAATTCAGGGCCGGGAAAATCACAAGCGGCATGTCGGGGATACTTCGTACGCCCCCATGGCTTCGAACGAGAGATAATTATGCAAACACTCAATACTGTACGACACCACATAACGTAACTGGATCAACCTGCAAGGTGGGAGCAATAAGTGGTGACACAACACTACAAGACGCTTCGACGTACGGCGATGCTCTGCGGCTAGGCCCTGCATCACGCTCTCCATCTATTCATCTTCAGCGTACGTGAGCACTCGCCATGCGGCTATACTCCTCGGGTCTTTTCCGCCCTGCTTGACGGCGCCGCTGCTCCCACTGCTCCACATGCGCCCTCCCGTGATGGCTCTCGATGTGCGCGCGCTCCCCGCGTTGGATCAAGTCGTTGTAATACGCCTTGATCGCTCCGTCATTGAACATGCTGGTAAGCCCTTCGGCGATGTTGCCTGGTCCGAACGACGCGTCGAGGGCAGCATCGAGGACAGTAGGGTCGTCGCCGCCGGTGCACGGGGAACGGAGAGGAAGCGCGAAGCCAAAGAGGTTGGCCAGGGCCAGGACGTCCTTATCGATGCCCGCGGTCCTGCCGTCCCCGACGCGGAATTGGAGGTGGAGGAGGACAAAGTCGCCGGGATACAACTCGACGATGCCGCGCGAGGCGCTGTGTATGGCGGGCGGGAGAGTGCTGTCCGGGTGTAGCTGGCCGATGGTGTCAGCTAAGGACCACAATCGCGAGCGGACGACTCTGACCTCCGTGCCATTGAAGTTCTTAATATACAACCGGGGGGTTTCGTCCCATGGATCATGCGCAACACCAATGGCGGCGACCTCCATCTTGGGGCTTGTGAGAGTGCTGTAGATAAGAGGCACCTCAGGGCCGTTAGTGACATATGACAAAACCCATTTAACGGAGAACCTACAGGGAGACCTTGAACTTGGCGATACGCTCCACGTCATCGCCCGGGCTGCCTCTATAAACGGCTTCCATAGGTTTGGCGAGAGTGATGACCTGGCTGAGAGCTCCGAAAATAATGGCCGGCAGGCCGTCTTTGCGCCTGTTCTGCACGAGCAGCTGAAGGGTCAGGAGGTTGCTCGTGTGCGCTTTGTACTTCAACGCCGTCCCCCGGTCCGTCTCCGCTCTACGCAGTCGACGCCGGATCTCCGCCTCGTCGTTCTGTGGGCGCAACGGATATACGAGTGCTGATAGCCTAGGAACACGCCCGATACAGGGCGAGCAAAATCGTCGTGGACGGCCGCATAAAAAGGAAGTTCAGATACATACGTGCAGTCAATTGAGCTGCTGACGGATATCCAGGTGCCAATCCCATCGCGCTCACCCCGGCCGAAGAGGGGGTCTACAGCGTAGCGCGCGTCGCCGATCGGGTTCGTCAAGAATGCAGCCGTGAACGGCGGGTCGCAGAAGCCAATGCAGTCGAGGCGATGATCCTTGAGGTAATCCGCTCTCTGGCACTTCGTGTTGCAGTACCGGGCTGACCTGAGGTTACCAAATGGACATAATCAGTGGAAAGCCTACTAGTACATGCTGGAATAAGAGCAGGGAAAGAACGAATTCTGACTGACTTGCAAAGCGAGCACTGGGGGAGATTGCGCAGCCCCGTCTTCCCGCAGTAGCTGCATTGCCGAAGGACGAGTCGCTTGTGTTGGCTCAGTTGGGCGACTTCAGGCCGTGCTTGATATTGGCCAAAACGCCACGGAGCAGGCTGTAAAGGCGGTATGTCCTGTCGATGGGCAGGATTCTGGCGGTGGTCGGGATCAGGCATCCCAGGAAAGGCTACTTACTGATGACCGACAAAGTTGAGCTCCTGCGTCGGCAAAGACGCCGCTCTAGCGCCCATCAAACCAGTTAGATAACGGCCCAATGCTAAATAACATCCTCCTAACAGCAGCGCGTAGCCACGACCTCTCACTGTGTTCTGTAGCATCTCAAGTCTTACGTAGTGCGAGAACGCGTGTACTCTTGCACTGCAGTTGATGACACCATTAACTCACTGTACAGTGTGTTGTTTCACCTGGTTGACCTCCGGTCGTACTTGATACTCGCCAAAAGGCCATGGCGCCGACTCCAGGGACGGTATCTCGTATCGCGGTATGTTTTGTCGATGGATGACGGCGGCGATTGGGGGTAGGCGGCATCCTTACACTAAGTTATGTAAGTCGACCGTTCCTCTCTCGGCAAACGGCGAACGCACGGCAAGGATGCCAAACGGCTACTCGCTCCGGCGTCGGGCCGGTCACGGGCTGTTCCTACGTAACTACGGAGTACAGTACGCGGCTGACCTTCTTATGGCCAAGAACTGGACGCGCTGTTGGCACTTGCCTCTGAGATATCCTTCAGGTCTCTGTCCAACATGGATGGGTTTTTCTTCGGGAGGGTTTATGATTCCGACAATATATGTAATGCAAGTCGTAAACTACATTACTGGCTAGAAACTAATGTGAATGTTGGGGGATACGTACTAACGTACTGACGACTTGAACATGAGGATTAGGATATACAGTATGCATCAAAGGCTTACTACAATGATTAGCAATATAGACATCCTTTCACCACCCATCGCTCGAATACCCGCCGCCTTCCTCCTGCACCTCGAGCTTCAGCGCGCACTTCATCCCGTTCTTGGAATAGTTGACTTCAATGTGCGTGATCTCGACGTCGCATTGCCCGAGCTTCTGAGACTTGGTAAAGAACGGGGCCCCGCCGCGGCTCCAGCGGAAGCCCTTGAGCGCCTTGAGGTCGTCGCCGAAGAGCGCATTGATCTGCTCGCGCGAGCGCTGACGGGACGGGACCATCGCCGGCGGTCAACCGGTCAAGACGCGCTCGCAAGGAAAGCTGCAGGACTGGGAGACGTACGTATTCGATGATGGTCACGGTGCTCTTCGGCTTGTTCGTCGGCGTGGGCTGGACGAGGACGCCCTTGCCCATGAAGATCGCCTCGAACTCGGGGTACTCCATGATCTCCTCGATGCGGATGCTCTTCGATCCGCCCTGGAACTTGCACTTCTCGGTCTTGCACTCCTTCTTCAGACTACACGGACGACGACGCGTCGCGACGCGTGTTTTAGCGACGAGACACGCCGGGAAGCGAGCGAACGGAGTGGACATACCGGTCACAGATCTTCTTCAACTGGGCCTTGCGCTTCTTCTCGTCGGCCTTTGTTGACGCGCCACTGCCACTCGCCTGTGGCGCCTCTGTCGCAGCCGCGGAGGTACGAGCGCGTTTGGCAGGAGGGGGCTTAGCGGCGAGCTGATCCTCGAGCTGGAAAACACGCGCATGTCAGTAACTCATATGATGACAGGTAACCCGAAGGGGCGACGCGCCTCGATGATCCTCTGCTTCATGGCTTCGACGACCTGAGCCACAGACGCGTGAGTCTCCGCTAGCGAGCTTCATTACAACGCGCTTTACCTCAGGCGCCACGTTCTGCGCGTCCAAGTTCTGGAGGTCGACTTCACCTGAAAACGCGTTGCAGCGTTGTCGTCAGAAAACGCGCTGAGAAGGGACGCGACGCGTACTCACGTCCGCCACCGAGAGTAAGCTTGCGCTTGCGCGTGCTCGCGGGCACGTTCATCATGGACTCGAGAGTTGAAGACATTGCGCGTCGGTCCGAAGTGTTGGCAGAGGTTGCAAGGATAGCAGGCAACGGACGTTGGGGGAAGAGGCAGAGTCTCGTCTGTGCCTCGCCCGCCGTGCCATAAGTACGCGTCGCGTAATCTGAAACAGCCAGATCCGCGTTTCCTGTTTAGGAAGGCCACCTACCTGTTTAGGCAAAGCACAAAGCAATGTCAACGGGCGTCGAGTGGCAACGACAAAGTGACGCACCTGAATATCCCAAGACCTTCCTCATGCATCCTTCTTGGTGACAGTCGTGTCGGTCTTGCTGCTCAGACGGCAGAATGTGGTGTTAAGTACAGATATCTGGCGTCTTTAGTACATTCGGTGTGCGTCATGCACCAGTCTTCGTATCCTACAATGTAAGTACAGTATTGAACATCGAACGTTGAATCGCTGTGGTGGAGGCGATTAAATGATCGAGGGTCAAAAACAATGGCTAGGACTTCGTTCCCGTAAATCAGAATTGGGCATGGATGTAATGAAAAACTGCGAGCTACAAAATGGTCAAGTCGATATTTCTAGGTCACGATGAGGAAGGTTCGTAAATGTACAACGAGAAGGGAGGAGAAATACATATCAAGACAGAGGGGAGAGAGGATAAATACGAGAGGAGAAGGAAGAATGGAGAAACCGTAGAGACCTCTTTTGCGGTCTCGTCGAAGATGTTGCTGGGGACCGTTCGTCTGGCGAAGGTCGACCAAGTCTTGAGAAAGTCATACGGTGGCCCGTCGGGGACGCCAAGTCGCAGGCGTGAAGACGTTATCGCCAGGGTTCGCGGGCGGGTTGCGGAACGTGCATCGTTTCTTGTGCTCCGCGTCCCTCGGCTGCGAGAGCTGGCGTGCGTGACGGATCGCGTCCCAGAACCGACGGTCGATTTGCGCATGAGTGTATATGCCGTGGATCCTGAGGACTTGCCGTTCGACTGCATTGCTGGGGTCCTTGACACAATCCACTTGATACAGTAGACGTGTGTCGCCCGTCATCTTCGCCTCGTAGACCGGGACGTCCAACGGAATGGCGGCGATCAACCGTTTCTGGTTGTCCTCGGAGAAGTGGCCGTTGGAGAGCTCCTTGATCTTCTTGACGAAGATATTGAACAGCTTCCCATCCCTCGCCTGTCGAATGTCCCGGATGGCGCGCGGAGTGAAGAAGACGCGCCATTCTCCGAAACCCTCTGCAGTGTCGAACAGCCGGGCCGCCTTCTTCGGATATACTACAGAGGACGCCAATGGATCCACGGCGTCCTCCTCCGAGTCTTCATCGGACGAGTTGCTTTCCTGCTTCACCATTTCGTCTGCTGGAATGTCTTCTGGCGACCGTAAGAAAGTGCTCTTGATAGAAGCCCCAATTTCTGGCCGTCTGAACACATCTAAATATTCCTTCAATGCGCTGCGCTGGGCATCGCAAATACTGCTCGTCAGTGATCGTACTTCTGCTGGTGTCTGAGGAACACTCGCGCCATACCTAGTAAACACCTCCTGGTCAACAGCTGGTATGGTCTTCTCGCGCCGCGCACGTTTCCGCTCGCCCTGTGATTTGCTGTGCTTCATGCCAAACGGTAGGAAGTCACCGTTATCATCGCTCGGCTCACGATATACATGCGCCTCGCTCATAAAGGACAGCTTCGAAAGTTCTTGTAGGACCGCGGTACCGGCCTCTGCATCCTTCCAGCGCAACGTATCTGTCGCGTCTAACGTATTCGCCGTCGCAGAGGGACACACGTCCGGCAAGAACCAATGGCAGAGTGCGAAGCGACTCAACAGTCTAGGTGCCGGGGAGGACAATAAGTCCGTCAGACCCCGCTGGTACCCCTCGAGTATGGCGGTGACGAGGACTTGATACGCGTCGTGGCTGGCAGCGCACAACACGAGCTCCAAGACACGCGCGGGAGCTTTCGAATGAAGCTCGACCACGGCCTTCTCAAGAGGGGTCTTTGGATCGACGAGATGGCAACTGATGGCGCCGATGGCTGCCTGTATGGCGCTCTCGTCCTTCAGCATCGTCATGTCGAACAATGCTGGCACAACGTCGGCGACGCAATCGTCGCGACGACCTCCCAGAGGGAAGGATTTCACATGCGCGGGCATCTCCTTTGCCATAGATAATCCGGCTTGGGTCCAGCAGCAACTTCTGGAGGGGGTAGTGCGCGACGTGGCAAATCGGATATAAATCTCGCGATCGTGGAGGTACCGTTTCCCGAGAACGTTACTCGTTCGTAACGACGAACGGACTTGGTAAACGTAAACACACTGAGTGTTCGGGATAGGAGCGGCTGGAGGGGGGGCTCGATTGTAGGAGTGGCGTAGCGGGGTGGAGAGTGATGTGGATGCTTAAGACTCCGAAAAACCGGAATCGAGAGAACACACGGATGTGGGATGAGGGGGAAATGTTTGGATTCGGAAATAGACTGGAGAGGATGGGTGATGTTGGTGGTGGTGGAAACTTGAAAGGGAAAGAGAATGGAGCGCAGGCTTGTGGAGCGCCAAGGACTTTTATCGGTCTGCGACTGCGGGGGTGCGAGAACGTTCCGGATCGTATGAGCATCCTTCACTTGCTCATCCCGCTTTGGCTCCTCTGGCCGACTTATCCCACCCATAACAGACGCAAACATCATACATGCCAAGAATCGGAGACGATGAGCACAGTGCATTCAAACACACCTAAGGAGCATTGCACGAGAGCCTGACGCCGGGATATAAATTACATGTGAGTGGTACCTATCTTGTGCTGTCGTTGTGCTGCCCTCCAATAACCTCCGGGCCCCTCTCCCTTCGCACCGTGTGTCAGTGACATGAGTGGTATTCTGTCACCGTCGAGAGTGCCCGCTACAAGTTCATGGTCAGCTAGGGTTAGAATCTGGGCAATGTGACAGAACACATACGTCAATGTCTGGTATCGACCTCAGGCTCTCCGGCTGTCGCTCCTCGTCCCCATCCATGCGGACACATTTCCAGTTCGGCAAGGTCAACGTCAACCTCTGGCTATCTCTCGATGCGCGGACCTCCTCAAACTGCTCCGTGGGCCTTGGTCAGCACGGTGCAAAACGAACTCTGTCCCAGCGGCCTGCTCGCTCACCTTTGTTCCCTCCGGCAGCGGGATCGCATGGCTATACCTCCTTACCTCCCTCTCCCGCACCACGCCATCCTCCTCCTGCTTCTCCGTCGTCCGCTCCACCTTCCAGCTCACAATCAGTCGGTTCGTCCGGTAGCTGACGTGCATGTCCTGCTTCTTCACCCCCGTCATATCGAACGTCACCATCATCTGCAAGGACGCCCCACGAGGCACGCATGTCCGTGTCCATGATCAGCCCCGCTCTCGACCCACGCCGGACGGCAGGAAGGAAGGGACCGCGCCCTGGGCTCACGTTTCTCCCGTCGGGGGACTCCAGGAAGTTCACGCTGAGGCAACGATGCAAACGGCCGTTCCAGCCTCCGACAGACGCACGGCAGGGTGGCAGAAGCGTAGCACACACCTCGATCGTCGCTTCGCCACCCGCTTCCTCCCTGGGGGGGGCTGCTGCCGCTCTCCCGACCCCGGCCCCGGCCTCCCCGCCGCCGTGGCGGACTGCGACGACCCGAGCGACATCGTCGCGCCCTCGAGCGACTTGACCTTGGACGGCGACGACTCGAGCTCGACCTCCTTCGCCTGCCGCACCTCGTCCCACAACGAGTCCAGCGAGTTGTCGTGCGCGTCGATCGGGAACTCCGTCTCCATCGGCGAGTAGAATTGCGTCTTGGGCGACGGCGGCCTGATGTCACGGTCGTCCATCAGCGTGAGCGGGGCCAAGCTCATGGGAGGTGTCTCCCGGGGCGCGAACGCGCGCTCGAAGAGCCTGTCGAACGCCTCGAGCGACTGGCGGGGTTTCCTGAACGGGGTCGACGGCATATCGTTCTTCGGGAAATGGGCGCTTGCGACAGGTGGCAGGGACTAGGATGGAGGGGATAATCTGAAGCAGTGGGCACTGGGTGGAGGAGGAGAAAGCTATTCAGCAGGGCTTGGGGGGTGCATGGACGGGGCCAATATATTCCAGCAGGTATTCTGACGTGATTGGAGCGTGTTGTGCCTCGCTTGCCGGCCAACGCCTAAGACTTACTTACTCTAGCCAACAGGAATGCGAACGATCGGCCGAGCCTGAGCGTGCCTCCTGCCAGTGCGCGAACGCGGCGCGTGGATAGCTCATCTGCCGCCGCGTAGATACTGAGGTCTCGGGGCTGGAAAGAAGCGACTCGACGTCCGTTTCGGGTAGGTTAAAACGCAGCTCCCACTGCCCGGATCGGCATCCTGCCCTGCTGAAACAATTATCGCGGCTCGTTGCCTGAGAAGGAGCAGCAGATAATCATCGCAGTCTCGTCAGATGCTGGCCACAAGGACGACGTAGCCTTGCCATCATCACGCCTCGCCGATGCCATGAGGCAGGGCCGTGCGAGGACGCATTGGTCACACCCTCGTGCAGGCCTGTCGTTTTCCGGAGGTTGTTGGTCCAACCAACACGTGTATCGCATGCAAAGAAACTCGAGGGCGAAGGTGTATGATAGCTACGGTACATCTAAATACACGATGATGATCCGAGAGGCAGACGTCATTACAGTGCGCGAAAACATGTAGCAATCCAGAAAGTGCGGATCAGCAATACCAAAGTCCGAGTGCCGAGACCATGCGGATGCACGCAGTTGCGGAGCATCGTCATGGGCCGTTGGGCATAAGCGACTTGAACTTCTTGTTCGAGTAGCCCCCCGTCGCACGCCCCATTCCAAGCCGCCGCTTTACGGTCGCGGACTTGGCCGGAGGATCATCGTCCAGTGCATCCACATCAATTATTTCTGGAGGACCTGTGGGAGGCGAGCTGTTGCTCGACGCAGAGCGCGATGGAGCTAGAGAGCGACCCGAAGAGAACGGCGACGGAGTGGGCGAAGGCTTGACGGAGATTGTTTGCACGCGAGTTGCACTTTGACCAAGACGGGTGGAGGAGCCTGGGGGACGTGCGAGAGAGCCTGGCGCCACCTTCACGGGAACGGCTCGTCTTGCAGATAATATCGTGTCTGTTCTCTCAGACTTGATGAGCACAGGCTCTGCTTTCTCCGTCTTGACGCGTGCAGGAAGCACTCGTTGTGTCACACCTAGAGGCGGCTCTTCTGGAGAGGACTCTCGCTTGGGTCGAGAGAGCGTAGGCTCAGTACGCTCCGTCTTGATCAGAGCTAGCTCGACCTGCTCCCTCTTCACGCGAGCGCCATTTGCAGTTAAACCCGGAGGACGCACAGGTACCTTTGAGACAGACACTGTTGTAACCTGGGCAGGTTTCGTCCCTGGGTAAGGTCCAGTTGCCTTGGCCTTCGAGGAGACGTTTGAGCTCGGGGAGCCCCCGCTATCCCGCCGTCCAAACCAGTTGCGAATGTTGCCGGCGGATGATTGACCTGTCGGAGAGTTTGCGGTGTTGACAACGCGACTGCTCGAGGAAGCCAGTGGCGCCGAGGAACTTGTGCCTGCCTTCCTACTGCCGGAGGCCGACGGGGGAGGACGGGCCGCCATGCTTGGCGATGCTACCACGGGCTGCTGTGCATTCTGAACACCGCCGCTGCGACGTGCATCGTTAAAATGGAGGAGGCTGCTCGCCTTGAATATTGTAGGTTCTGCATGTGCGTAAGACTGCAGTACTGCGGGACCACAATTCCTGAAACATTCTCGCTCACCGTGCACGCCATCGGGGTCTGGTTTGACGAGTCCAGGGATTCCGTCAGGATCAGGCTTGATGATAGATCCAGGAACCCCTCCCAGCCGCTGACCACCGCCACCCCAGTGTTGTGTGGCCTGTCCGCCAGGCTGTCCGGGATACCGCACTGGCATTGCATACCCATTGTGTTTTACACCTGGCAAGTCCCGGAACGGCGCGTTGATACCCCATATAGGATGCCGACCTATTTGTTCACTGTGCAAACTTCGTCAATATATGCGCTGTTTCGTCCACGGAGGGGAACGTACAACTCCGCCACCCGTCGCTTTACCTCAGTCTCGTCTGGGAGCGGACGGTTGATCACCTTGCAGATGGTCGTTCGGTCTTGTGGTGTCAGCGCAGGGAGCGCGTCCGAAAACACGCCCTTTGTCTACCAACGAGCGACGTAACGACGTCACTTGGCCTGCGATTACATCCACAGATGTATGGGTACCCACCTTGGAGTCGCTCCGCACGGCCGCAATGAACGGAGACAGATCCGCCGGCTTCTGCTCTCCGGCAACCATCCGCGACGTCGTGTGAGAAAGGTACAAGAGACCTTGTGCACGCGTGCACGCGACATACAATAACCGCCTACAAGAGTAATAAGTCAGTCTCGTAGGGATGCAGGAAACATGTGCACGTGGCGCACTAACCGTTCTTCCTCCGTGTCTTCTGAACGGGAGGAAGGGAAGACGCCGGCCTCGACTGCACCAGACTCAAACATGAGCTCCTCAAGTCAAGGTTTAACCTCGCTATTCCCAGGTACGTACCAGCAGGAATCATGACAACAGCCCACTCGAGACCCTTCGCCGAATGGCATGTTGATATGGTGACCTTCTGTTTGGGCTGTCAGCAGCATGGTCGGTGTAGAACTTTACGACCAACGACTCACATCCTTGCTCTTCTCGTCTTCAGGTGTCTCGGTATCCGTAGACAGCATCGACGCCTGCAAAAAGTACCTCAACGGCGTCTCGCTGGCCAGTACCATAGTCAGCGCGCACCCACGGCGTTCACATTCATACGCAAACGCACCCATCAACGTCGTCGACCTGGTCCGCGTCCCACTCGCCGAGCCCATCGCCCCACAGCTCCTCATGCGCGCGCTCCTCTGCGTCCAGCATCCTTTTCCCCGCCTTCGCCGGCATCCCGTTCTCGACCTCGCTCGCGAAGCTGATCAGCTCCTGCACGTTCGCCCACCTGCTGTCGGAGTCCGGCTGCGTCTTGCGGAGGTGCTCCCCGTACGCGATGAGGTCGACGAGCGCGGTGATGAGCTTCGTCGGCGACATGCCCTCGTTCGCGAACCGGCGGAGGTCGCGGACGGCGTCGACGAACGACGCGAGCTTCTTCTTCACCGGCGGCTTGATGTCCGGAATCTTCCCGTCGATGATGCGTTCTACGACGGTGAGAGGGGGCACTTTGAGCTGCTCGGCGCGGTGGAGGAGCTCGGCGATGGTCTGTTGTTATGCCGTCAGGTTGTGGGTGCGGAGGGTAAGCCGACTGCTCAACCTTTTCTCCAACTGTCCGAGATGGAATGTTCACGATTCTCGTGAAGGCGGGCACGAACGCTGGGTTGTCGATGAGTTGTAGGTACGCAAGGATGTCCTTGACCTGCGGTCATGTGATTTCAGTCAGCTTTGGCAGGACCGATGGGTGGTAGGGAGAGGGAAGACCGACCTCCATACGCTCGAAAAACTTATGTCCAGCGAGGACCCTGTTCGGTATTCCCTCCTTCTGAAGCGCAGCTTCGATGACTCGCGAGTGCGCATTGTATCGCAGCAGGACGACGAAGTCGCTCCAAGTCAGCATACCTCCGGTGAAGGCGATGAGCCTCTTGATCTCCGCCGCGATGAACCCTGCCTCAACTTGTTCCATGGGGAAGGCATGGAGGACTGGGATGGGGCCTCTGGGGTGCGAGGTGTTCAAAGTCTTCTGTATTCGCGTCTTATCTGCCAGACGGGTGAGGACGTGGTTGCAATCGTCACAGAAGCTGCCAACGGCTCACCTTGCGAGATGATGGCCATGCTAGCGTCGAGAATGGAAGCAGTGGAACGGTAGTTCGTCTCCAAGTAGATCTGCTGCGTAGTTGGAAAATCTGGGCAACGACGGGAAGGGGGTGTGAGACAATGGTCGGACGCATGGGTATATGCGTCTGCTTACCTCTCCGCATGTTAGCCAGGTTGGTAATCTCTGCGGAACGCCATCCGTAGACTAACGTATTGGTTAGAATATACGAGAAGTTAGGGAGCTGTTCCTCACTCGACTGATCAGGGTCTCCCACTATGGTCACACATTTGCATGTCTGTGCAATATAGCGCATAAGTTCATACTGGGTCGTGTTGGTGTCCTGACTATAGCACGCGGTTAGAACCCATGCATTTAGAAGAAGTCGACGCTCACTATTCATCCACCAGGACATGTTGACACCACGTCGACGCCTTCTTGTGTCCCGCAAACATCTTGACGCCAAACAGCAGCAGGTCGTCGAAGTCCAAACTGTTCGCCTCCCGAAGCGTCTTCTCGTAGTCCTTGTACACGGTCGCAATGATCTCTCCAAGATCACCCTCCAAAATGTCACCCTTCCCTCCATTCTCGAGTATTCTCCTCATTCGTTCTTCTTTGGGAAGCGCGTTGGTCTCGGCGACCATCTTCAGAGCGTCGTCCGCGGTGAGGCCCTTGGCCTTGAGCTTCGAGACGACGGAAAGCACTGTGCCTTCCTTCACGGTGAGATTACGTTCTTTCAACCACTCTTGATGTGGTTTCAAGAGCTTCGCCATGATCTTCTTGCTGAAAACCGCGCATATGTTCGTCGGAAACGCATCCTTGCCCCATAGCCACCGGTAACGACATACCTCTCGTCCGCGTCGCACACCGTAAAGTTCCCCTCGATCCCCACATACTTCGCATACCTCCTCAGGAACTTGCAGCAGAGCGCGTGAAAGGTGCCCATCTTGATCTGCGCGGTGTTCTCCTTGCCGATGAGCTTGACGAGCCGCTCGCGCATCTCGTTCGCGGCCTTGTTCGTGAAGGTGACGGCGCAGATGGACCACGGGGGGAGGTAGCAGTTTGTGATTAGATGCGCGATGCGCATGGTGAGTACCTTGGTCTTCCCGCTTCCCGGGCCTGCGAGAATTTGGAGAGGAATCTGCAGTGGATGCTGGACAGCTGTGCCGGTGGTACTATGACTCAGTCGACGCAAGTGGATAAACGTGGAATGGTAAAAGCTCACCCAGCAGCTGAGCCGGATTCAGGTCCCTGAGAAGCTCGTTGATGTTGGTCATCGCAGGTCCGGAGCCAAGAGACGGTGCATGCAGCCGAGGAGGTCGTTGCCGGCAAAGCCACCACCGCTCAGCGCCGTTCCCGCGCTGCGCGTCGACGCGTCGTATCACGCTCACGTGAATCAACGTCACGGGTGCACCCCTCGGATTCCGTCTGAGTCGGACTCCGACGTCGACTGGGGCTCGGAGCTACTGTAGCTTGGAAAATCTTTCCCTCCCCCTTCCCTCAATCGTCTACCTAAAGGAGACCGCATGCACACCCTCAACTTGTTGTCCAGTCAGGCTCAGTCCGAGTCTTGGACATTAGAGGCGTCAGATAAACCAGCTACAAATACACGGATATTAATACAACTAGCAGCACTACTAGTATCGAACGTTATTGAGATCATATTGAGGCCAGTGTCGCCCACAATCCGCGACACCTTATAGCTTCGATGTCGTGATAAAGGTTCATCGAGGGGGACGGTTGGTTTTCCTCGAAGCTTCACGCTTTCTCGACGAGATCCGAGTCCCTCTTCTCCGACGACGCGCGGTTCGGGTCCGCGTGGCTGTACGCGTCGAGCCCGATGCGCCGTTCGATCTCCTCCAGCCGCGCTTGCTCGCCCGCCGCGAGGCCAGCAGAGCCGAAGATCTCGTCCATCTCCTCGAGCGTCAGGCCCTTAGTCTCAGGCACAAAGAACATGATGAAGAGACCGCCCAGGAACGAGAACGCCTGTGATGTGCCGTAATGGTCAGCATTCAGCTGCGTAACGTAAAGTCGTGCGCGACGGGATTGCTCACTCCGAAAAAGACGAATGTCCCGAAGCCGATTTTGCTGATCATAGTTGGGGTAACCTGTCCAACTACGCGCGCAATTCCCATGAGTCATTATTCCACCTTACCCGAGGAAAAGAAAAACATGTAAGGGGCTGGGCTTACCGATGAAGTTGTTCATCCAATTGGACGACGCGGCAATGGACACGCCCTTGCCTCGGACAGACAACGGCCATATCTCAGCAGCAACAATCCAGCCGCACGGGCCCCACGAGTAGCCGAACGCCATGGCAAAGATCCAGACGAACGCGCATGCGGCCCAACCAGCCGCGCGGTGGGTGTCCCAGGAATCGTGGAACAGGCCAATGAGGACGGCGACAATGATATGAGATCCAGCCATGATGAACGCCCCGGAGATGAGGACAGGCTTGCGACCAGCCTGATCGACCCAGATGACAGCGGGGATGGTGGCGAGGAACATCCTGGGGGGATTCAGTTAGGACAATATAGATGCGCAAAAAAGCACATAAAACGTACGCAATACCGACAACCCCAGTAGCGAGAAGAGAGTTGGTGCTGCCTGTGAGACCGAGCTCCTGGAAGATGGTAGGTGCATAGTAGAGGATCGCGTTCACACCCGTCCATTGCTGGAAGAACATCGTCAACGTTCCGACGGCTACGCGGTAGAGGAGCGCTGCATCGCAAAATAGAAGCGATTAGTGCTTTCGCGCCTATGCAAAGGCTGTGTTGTGTACGTACGCTTGTAGCGGAGAAGGCTGAGATAGTCATAGAAGCCGAGCTTAAAGCCGGACAACCACGAGCCGTCTTGGAGATCGGGATACTTGAGCGCGGCCGTCTCCTGCTCGAAGAGATATTGAGCCTTGATCTCCAAGAATTCGATCTGGACGAGGTCCGAGTCGGGAGCCTGGCGGCGGGCCCGGCTGAGCACATGCAGTGCCTCGTCATCGCGGCCGTTGTTCACAAGCCATCTAGAAACACGACAAGGTCCCGACGGTCAACAACGTGCCACTTCCATAACGATTCAAAGGAACCCATACCTTGGCGAGAATGGCATGAACAAGATACCAACGCAGAGGATGATAGCGGGTACAAGCTGAAGGGCAAGGGCAATCCGCCATGATGCCTCGCTCTGGGTCACACCAGTGCCGCCAATGTAATTCGTGCCGAAGTCGATCCAGAAGGAGACCATGATACCGAACGCAATCGCGAGCTGCTGCAGAGCGACTAGACTTCCGCGCACCTCTGGAGGGGCGAGTTCCGCACTGACGAACTCATGTCAGCCTCCAATGCCACCGGGACGGAACTTGGAACTCCAAAAATCGGACACACTTGTACAGTGGAACCGCCATACTGAGCGAACCAACGCCCAAACCGGTTATGAAACGCCCTGTGGATGTATGTGTCAGACGACTCGGTTTGAAGCTCGACAAGTTTCTCACCTGCAAAAATAGAGTCTGGGTGGAACGCAGTGGTCTGCACAATGACGCCAATACAGAAGATAACAGTGGCTACCCCGTTGTAATCATGGAGTGCGATCAAAGGCCCCAACCACCAAAGTCAAAGTAAGCGATCTGACCATCACGGGAATTCCCCATAAGGCGGGAGCATAAGGAAAAACAGACATACCAAGGACGATCGTATACTTGCGAGAGAGCTTATCCGCGAGGTACCCAGAGCAGAGCACGCCGAACCACGCGCCGAGCTCGAGGATGGCGACGAACCAGCCCTTCTTGCCGGTATCGTTCACGACGGACGCCATCCGCTGGTCGAACGAGTACATGCCGAGCACGCCGGAGAACACGCCCTGTAAGTTAGAATGTCGTCAGCGTCCCGAAGTATCAGCGGACTGCGCTCCGGCCGTGGGATCGCCTATCGCACGCACCTGGTTGTACCCTGCGAGCCATTGCATCCGACGGCGGCTCGGTCAGCAAACCCAAATGAAGGTCCTATCGTAACACGGATCCCGCTCACCATACAGCCTGGAAGACAATGGTATGAGCATGCGAAGTCGTCGCTTCACAAGAGGCATGGGACACTCACATACCACCTAGCGAGGCGAAGACTGCGATGGCAAAGACCCTAGCGTTCGCAAGAAGCCCGGCCTAGGACGAAATGTGACCTTAGCGCATGGAGGCTTTCATGGAAAGGGGGGAACAAAGGAAAACGGAGGCCATACCCAACCAGACGGGCCCGCCAGGTTCTTGCGGCGGTTCGACGCCGCGGCAACAATGGCACCTCCAGCCATTAGGATGACGTTGATGTCGGCACTGGGAGAGAGGTCGCGTTTTTCTGACGGAATGCACCGAGTCGCAGATTCGCGCAGCGAGCACAGGCGCGAGAGGACGGTGGTTGGAGAGGCGAATCGAGGATCGGAGGACAAGGATAGGGTTTCTATCTGTGGCCGGCTCCTTGTATTTATTACCTAGACCGTAGAGCCAAGCGCACGCCTGGGTGGTGTCTCGGCCAGGGATGTGAACTGCGGCATACGATGGTCATGGGGCGTACGGTTTGCCCAGGAGAAGCGAGCCTCGGTCGATTGAAGCCCAATCAGCCACTGGGTGCTAAAGATCTTCGACGGCGATTAGTGGGCTCGCTCCCGGTGCAAAGGCGTAAAACATCATCCGCAAGACTTACCTCGTTGCCTTCAGCGCGTCACGATCCGAGAGTCGGCGCATTCTGGTGCTCTGTCTGATTCCAACAGACGATGGCTTGGAGGACTTTTGCGAGCCTAGCCGAACGAGATGAGCATTAGACTGTTTCGAAAGCGACCCCCTGTGTCGAATCCTCTTAGTACGCACTGCAGAGATAGTACGACGTAAGCAAAAGATGAGAAGAAACGCCAACATGATCCCAAAAGCTTTCCCCGCAACCGCGATCTGCGCGCTCCGGCCCCGCCCGGACCGCTCGTACGCCGCGGCCGCCGCTCTGCAACATGTTTCTCCGCTGGAGGGCCGAGGCGACATGTCAAGGAACTTGCAGATCATATTGTGTAGCTTTGCAAAAGGCTCCGAGGACTGGTATCGTGAGGTCGAAAATTTCACAGCCGACGCACGACGATCAACTCGAAGCTCCGAGTCTTCGATACATCGTCGAAGTCTCTTTCAGGTGGCGATCTCACAGAGAAAAGATGTCCCGCCCACCTCGGAGCGGAAAGCCGAACTGCCGCAGCGCAGAATGATAACTTGACACATGTTAGCCATCCACGCCACTCGTGGACCTCGCGGGCCAAAGCTAGGCATAAGGAGTGGTTGATTCATTTCTTTCCGTGTGTTATCATCCTTCACGCTGAGTGAGGGACATTTAGAATTGCCTCCGACGCACTCAGTACAATCAAGGCACGGCTGTTGACATCAGGCTGACGTCTCGTTCTGCCGCCAGAAGCATGCCTTCCCCGCGTCTCCAAAAACACGAGGATTCGACAACGACATCGATAGAGATAACGTACAGCTGGAAGTTTACAAAACAAGACAAGACGGAACGGAACGTACAACAGTCTCATAAAAGTTCCCTGATCGTCGACGACCGGCCAACATATCAGCAAATGAATAACAAGTTTACGTCCTGTGGAACCGCACGTCAGCATCGTCGAGACAGAAGAACGCCACCATCACATGCGCGATACTGACCATGGGATGAGAACTCGAGAGCTGGGGCTTCTGACTGTACTTCTGCTTCAAGATAGCCCTGAAGTATGTGATCGTCAGATCTGCATCACGTAATGGCTGAAGAAACCCTGGATAGGGTTGCGTACCGAATGTTCTGAAGCAATTGTTGGTAGCTCTGCTGCTTGTTCTGGCCTGTATGCCACGATGAGCGGAGAGATTAGATAGAATGGGGCACATAAACTTACGTAGACACGTCATGAAAGCCTGTACACGATCTATGAGTGGAAGAGAGCGATATCGCGAATAGATCGACGCACATAGCTCATCGCGCCTGTCGACTGCCCAGCTTCAAAGGTATCGGCGCTTGTCTGAGAGTCCTTGCAACCACTCCATGAGATCTGTTTACGCCGTCGTAAGGATGGGATGAATAAGACAATGTGCGACGACGGTACGCACGACATCGGCAGGTGAAGTCTTGGTCTCGCGTGTTTTCTTTTCCGCACGTTGGGTGCTGCCGGTTGCTGTTTTGAGGAGACCGCTCACTGATGAGAACACCCCGCCCTACAATCCGTGAGTAACAGCACGCAGCATGGACGGTGCCCGAGCCTCACCATGTCACCGCGAGCGTATGATGTCACAGCAGAGAGTACACCTTGACCGGCTTCGGCGGCTAGGTTGGGTTCCTTGATCTTACCCTCGGTCGAGTAGATGTAAGGGAGATCTACAAGGAGGGGCGACGTCAGCTGTGACACGGCAACACGGAGATTTCGAGCTCACCAAGCACGGAGCCTGAGTGGCATGACTGCGAGAACCAGGCTGTCAATGAGCAATCTCAGCACCGTGCGCGAGGGAGAGCGTACATCGAAGATCGCAGTGAGGCGGCAACCGGGGGGCAGGGGCTTCACCATGATATCATGCATTATCTGCATCCGGAATGTCAGGAAACACAGATTACAACTGGGATCACAGATAACCAAACAGCTCACGTCGTCGACGATATGACCAGCCCTCTCGAAGTCAGCGGGGTAAATGACTTCGTCAAACCCGTCTGCTTCGTCACCATCGAGGTCCTTTGTTTGGCCACCGTGTCCTGAGTCTATCATTCGGTCAGACACGAAACCATCGAAAAAGGCGTGATAACTCACAGTGGAAGAACAGTGAATCATTGGGCTGTGCGTTGCGGACGAGCCACTGCATAGCTTGAATCTGAGGTCACACGATAAATCATCATTCAACGAGGGTGCGAGGCGTAGACCCACAATATTGTCCCTCGTAGGGGTCTGGCGAGGATTTTGGGAGTCATCCGTCAACATGACTATGTCGTCCTCCCGATAGCCCCAAAGCTCTAGATACATTCGTTAGCATCCCACATGCCCGAGCCAACGAAACAACAACTCACCTTTGAGAAAGCGTTGGACGTTGCGGGCGTCGTTGATACACCCCTTGAGCTCCGCCGACTGGCCGAAGTAGTTTATACCAATCTAAGTAAAATGATCGTTAGTAATTCCCCAAGACAGCCCATCCTCAAGTAAACGCATACACAGAGAGCCTTCTTCTTCCCGTTACATTGCGAGTACTGGTAGAAAAGCTGGTGCTGTCGGTTGTCTTGACCCATAAACGTCGGGCCATAACTTTGCTGGCTACTGGGAGGCGGAGGGGGCGGTCCAGCTTGAAAGACCTGTGAGTCCACATCTCAGGAATGTGAAGATGTTACATACGCGGAGGCTGGTAGCCGCCGTACGGCGAAGGAGACGCCCCTGGAGGAGGGCCGGGCGGAGGAGCATATCGGTTTCCGTCGGGCCGTCCACTAGGAATTGGAGGAGGGGCTCCGCCGTAACCCGGAGGAGGTCCCGACGGAGGGCCGTAACCGCCTCCTTGGTGGTGTTGGTGTTGGTGTTGCTGGTGCTGGTGCTGGTGCTGACCGCCGGGTGGTGGAAGGCCAGAGGGAGGAGGGTAACTAGAGCAACTACGTTACCTCTCGATATGAAGTTTTTCCAACGAGTATTCACGTACCCAGCAGGAGCCCCATAGGATGGCGCGTATCCGGGGTTGTAGCCCGGGGTCGGCGATGGCATGTTGCTTCGAAGCCCACGGGCTTATCTCAGTAACGGGCAACAGTACTCGTGCGATAGAACTCACGGAGTAGGAAAGCCAAAACTGCATCATTCGACAGAGAGCGTGAATACTCATCAAGGAGAGATCGGACGTTAGCGGTACTCACCCACCAGGCGGGGCAGGAGGGCCGGATCGATAGCCACCTTGGTCTCCGGGATAGTTGTTCCACATATTGCGGTGTGCTCGCTTGCAATCGGTATCTTTAGGGGTGCTGTTATGGAGGATGATGGGAATGAGGTCGACGGAGATGAAGGGAGACTTAGGGAGGAGGAAGCTTGTTGGCTTCAGGCGCTAATTGCGCGGGACGTTCTTCACTGGTCTCGCACGTGCGGTACGTCATAGCCGCATCGCTTGGGGTCTGCCAGTGCGCCGCTCGTTCGTGAACGCCAGATCGGACAGCTCGCTAGCATAATCATCTATCTAGACATCGGGATACAGCAAGGATACAGTTGGTATACAGTACACCAACGACATAGATAGAAGCGGATTTTCGCGATTGCGTGGACGACTAGTACAAGTTATTATCACCCTCAGAATCATCAGCACCCATCCTACTAGAGCATGGCAGGGCATTCCAGCCTGGCAAAGGACTCGATGGCAATAGGATGGCCTTGCCCTGGTACGACCGGAGGATGGCTGCCACGTCCACTCGGTCCGTGCGCGGGGGAACATCTGCGCTGTCTCCAGCGCCACCACAAGCGTCCCGGGGAAAATTTAAAGCCGGAGCATCGTCACCGATGCTGCCTCCCTCCGGGGAATGTTGAATGAAGAAGGATTTTGGAGAAACGTCCACTTGTGCTTGTCCGATCTGCGATCGGACAGAACGAGCAACAGGCAATGGTTGCGCAGTCGAAGGGCGTGAACGGGCAGATCGATAAACCGAACGGATGGGATCGCTTTTCTCCTTGGAAGCGGTATCCGGCCGCAGACGCATCGACCGGCGAGCTTGAGATGCGGCAGCCATCTGTGTCGCGTTGCGTGCAATTTCGCGGAAACCGTCCAGAAGTGATCCCAGAGACTTCAGGGGCTTCAGAGCTGCAGGTCGTGGCGGCTTGAAGGCAATCAGTGGATCGTGTGGGGATGGCGGCCTTTCTGAACCACATGAGGGCAAAACTTCATCCAAATGGTGATTGGGAGTGAGAAGCGAAGGGGCGTGCGAGGGTGAAACGACAACCGGGACAGGAAGGACGTTGGCGGAGGAGGAAAGAGTAAAGTCACCGACACCACTTGAGTCACAACATTCGCCGTTGCCTCTTTCAAGAAGCACGAGGCTAGCCGTAGGCACAGAAGGAGCATGGAGAGCAGGCGAAGCAGGCCGCGATGAGTTGGGAGCGAAGAAAGAACTTCTCCGCATATGGGGACCATTGGGAGCTATCGGCAAATTTGCCAGAATCGAACGAGACCGGGAGGATTCAACTTGTGGGAGACCTCGTTCGCGGCGTTGGGTTTCATTCTTCCGTCTATTGGGGACGAGACCGCTCCGGCTGATAATAGTAGTGCACCTGAAAGCATTATTGAACGAAACTTGCAGGAAGCGCTTGAGGCTTCAGAGAGACTCACCTCGCTCGGTAGGCTGAGTGTGGATGCGTCGACGAGACCAGAGTCAACGGCCGAGTCGCAAAGTGGTCCACAGGTCCGAAGGCGTCCTTCCCGAAGCTCGACCCCGACCGTAACCCGAGGACGACGTGATCTTTCGGCTCCCAAGCAGTGATAGGCCTCCGCTGCTTGACCTTCTTTACAGAGGCGTCCTCGGCGTTTCGTGCGAACTGCGAAACAGCGCGATCGACTTTTTGAGGATCGACGAATTGTCGACGACGAGACTTCGCAACGTCGACGGGGGAGGGTGCACGGCCTCCAGGGCTCATCGGGAGTGGGCGTACTGTGGATATATGCGCCTTCGGCGGGTCAGGGAAAAGCAACCCTCCAACGACATCAACTCCCGTTACTACAGCGGCTGCGAGAAGCCGAGCAGACAAAGATTGAGTCTTCTTCTTTCGGCGTTGGCGTTTCCTGGCTGGTTTCTCGGGCACATACTCCTCCTCGTCACTGGTCCACCCGACCTGCTCTTTCTGGCGTTTGCGTGGTTGAGGCCCAAAATTGCCGGATCCGTCATGATCTGTTAACTTCTGAAACGGAGCAGACAAGGTTCGTTTCACATACTTCCCCCGTCACATTCCGTCCACTCCGCCGGTAACTATAGTGTTTGGTGGTGGCAGCGCTTCTCAAGAAACCCTCCACGGTTAGTGTGGTTTCAAAGCCTCGAGGGATACGTTTAGGATCAGGTGCCCCAGCCAAATTGACAACGTTTGCGGCGGCTTGTGTACGGTCGATGACTGGGTGGTGGACATCATCGACCAAATCTAACTGTTCGAGAGCGCAATGCGTACGGTTTTGACTGGATGTATGCGCCATTTCTTCTGCGTAGGAGGATATCATGGTGGTCGGGAGGGGGTCCGGACACGTGGGTAGAGAGGAGGGCTGCGAGGCATCCTTTGGAGACGAGGACGGCGCTGGATAGAACCCAAGACAGGGATCAACCGCCTGAAGACGCGATCGCTTACGCTTTTTCGCGATCTATGTACGAAGCGGACATGCGACTTAGCGGGAGAGTGGAGTCGCGCAGACTACTCACGATGAAGTCCGGTAGATATGTATGCGCCATTACTGACGTTCGTTGTACAGGTCAAGTAGACACAAGAGGTTCGTGAAGAGTTTGGAGTGAGAGAGCATGGGTGGTAGAGAAGGACTCGGACTGAGAGTCGAGACCGCAGGCTGGTCGCAAGCATTGTTTGCGGTTATTAGTAATCGAAGCCTCCAACTTCCTTTCCAGGACAGGGCGAGCAGTACTATGAGAAGACACAACGGCCCAGACACCATCCAGTTCAACAGACAGTCCTTGGTCGTGGAGGTGGACGAGAATGCCAACATACCTCCATGCGATGCGAGCCGCGTTTGAATAACCCGGCGCTGTCACTGAAGCTCTTGACGGACCCTGGTCTGGGCTCTGTCTGATAGCGGGTATCAGCACAACACATGGACGTATCGAAGGGATCCAATCCTACCTCCGCACATACGACAAGCACACATCCTCTCGCGAAACGGAGTATACCCGAATCTAGGCTGGTCAAACTATGCAGGGCATACAGTAATGTTAAGGGGCATCACGGGCCTCGGACTGAGTACGAGTACTACAGGAAAAGGGAGCTGGAGGCGGGTCCGCAAGGTCTGGTGTCCAAAGTGAACCGTAGTCTCCATCTGGCACGACGTAACATCGGCCGCTCTCACAATGGACGCGAGGTGGCTCCGGTGTGGGTGCCGAACTGCTGGACTCACCGCCCGCAGTCGTCACCGTCCCAGTTACGCCGGAGTCGCGACAAGGCCTCGTCACGACGGCGTCGGGGATATCGGGTCTACGAAGCTGAAGGAATTCAGGGTTAGACTCAGGGTTCACCTGGAGAACGATGGCAACAATGACACCTACCGCAGTCGCCTGCAACGACTTCTTGTTTGTGAGCCGCTGCAGTGCGGTGACTTCGATCTCGGGTAGAGGCCGCTCCCCCATTCGCTCTGCTTGTATCCGGAGGTCAATGCGAGCATTGAGCATCGCTAGCAAGGAGACGTTATACACTGCTCTCCCGTGTTAGCCAAAGATAGCCAGGACACTGATGGATACTCACGTCGAGTACCGATGTAGTAGAATAAGACGAACAGAGAGGTCCCCGGCTTGGTCAGAACCTGCGCCCACGAAGTATCAGTGAGGGGAGGAATCCACGTTGAGAGGGTGACCTGTACCATGATAACCGTCATGACGGCAGAAACACTAGGAACCATTAGCTAACAGCAAGAAAGGAGCGCCGTGTGACTGACCCAGTCAGTAAACCCGTATTGACGACAAGAATGAGCTACATGGACGTGAGCGATGAATGTTCCTACGTCTGGAGGTGTCACTGACCAGCCTATTGATTAGACGATCCGCGCTGAAAAGTTGAGGGTCAGGCTTCCGCACATTATAGCCGTAGGACCGACCACCTACCCCTGGGTGTCCTTGCGGAACGTCCACAGCAAGATTATCAACGCGCCGCTCAGGAACGTATCCGTCGACGCGCTCATAACACTCATGGCGATATCGTAAGGCTGTGGGTCGTTCATCAGATAATGAATGTAAATCACAATCATGGCAGCTTGACGCACAGCCAGTAGAACGTATTCCGCTAAGGTGTTCGCCATTACGCTGATGAGGGGTATCGGTGAGACAGACACGCTTGTGAAGGTACAAGGACATACGTCTTGACAAAGAGCACTACCGAAGAGGGTCAAAGATCGTACTGGGACGCTCTGTGAACGACACTTGCTTACCGATTGAGACGGCTGCAAATTCATGAGCGAAGTGAAGTGGAATACTCCCAATAAATCCCGAGAACTCACCCCATGTCGTTGATATCAATACCACCATGATGGCCAGCAGTAACCTGCGTCTGCTGACTGGGACGTATCAGGACCCTTGAACGAAACCGATTGAAGCCTGAAACATACGTTGCCAAATGCGAGATGCATAAAACCTGAAGTTGAGATGGTCAGTACGAATAAAGAGTAGGCATTCATAACGCGCATACTCACGACTGAACAATACAAATGGCACACGCCTATGGAAGTGGGTCAACGGGGTTTAGCAATAGCAATCGCACAGAATTTGGGGGAGGCGTACATTGACAAGCAGCTGCGCCTGTTACCGGTTACTTAGTCCCCAGCCAGCGTTCTTCAGTGTAAAAAGACTCACATTCGACGACCTGGAGCATACTCGGTGAATATACGAAGTAAAATGCAATCGTGAGCAAACACTTACAATGGAAGGGGCTGCTCGCTGAAACATATACCCTTCTTCTTGACGAGAGAGACATACACTAGATAGAGACCTTCAGCAACGTCACTGATGCATGTGGCATAGGGTCGTGAGACGAACTTGTGGCGAAGTAGAGACCGAGATGTGTTGCATCGAGAAGCCAGACAATGAGAACCTAAGGAACCTCGCGCAGATCATGCATCACGTCTTGATTCGTAGCGAGCGACGACATACCAAGACCTTCAACAGCTGTCGGTCTTGACGGTAGTGCGCAAAATACCACCCGAATTGGGCAGTCGTGACTGGCGAAACGATGGTCAACTCGCCGAGATTACAGAGAGACAGAAGAACGAACCTCCAAACAAGCTACTTGGGCGTCCCAAATCAGCAGCTATCCTTCCGTGGGGAACCATGCATAACCTGAACGCACCCTCCCGTCGCTAAGAAACCCACAAAAGTGAGACCCACGCTGTACGAGCAACATCAGCGAGCGGGTTCCTGAGCTCCAGTGGATGTAGGAGCCCCACGTCAAGTCTATACTAGGGCCAACTGTATCGGCCATGGCTCCATCGGGAGGGCGGGAGAGCGGAAGGGGCAACTCGGCGAGAAAATAAAGATCAAGAGGGACCTGTGCAGCGAGTCGTATGGCGGACGTCCGCGTTCATGAGGATGGAGCTATATGAGGCAGGCTCGGATATCGATAGTGTCACCGGTCATTGTCAAAGGGGAACTTGAAGCGAGGTCTCGCGGAGGTGCGAATCTGCCCACGGCGCAACGCTGCGACTTTCCCGCCGGGTAACACCGGCACAGTGACGCCGTACGTAAAGACGGTCTAACGTATTTCAGGCTCTCGCTTTAAGTACGCCACGCCTTCTCCAAACATGAGAAGGCCCGCTGGTGACCGGTGACTGCTGCCTCGCATTGCGCCGTATTCCGGGCATAGCTGATTCAGTGAGCAGTCCCAGAAAGAAATCCTGAGGCACATCCACGATTTAGGTGGATTGTTCGGAGTGCGCGGATCCGCCTGCAATGCACCCGCTTAGCCCTGTGCCTTAGTCCCTCCAAAGTGGGTGCATGAGGTCTGGACAAGGGGAACACGGGGAAGAGCTAAGCTGCACGCCGTGACATCGTGTGGGTACGGAAGCTCGACGGAAGCTTCAACTTAGCTAGGGACGTAGTCGTCGCGCATGTTGCCTACTGTGCGATATGCGGCCTTGCCGACAATCCATGGCCTCCATTGATACATTACTGGCGATTTCATAAATCAGAAAAGTCTCCATTCACTTGGAAAGTTGGATAAGCTCCCCGGTTGCAATTGTGTGCAAAAGTCCCCTCAAGGAAGCGAACTCCATGAGGAAGGTGGATGAAGAAGGGAAGAGATGGAAGCATCCTGCAGGCTGAGAAAAGACTACGTACCGTGAGGCTCACAGAGCAGAAAGGCGGACTCGCGGACGAATCGATGACGGCCGCGGGATGACTTCATGACGACTGCGTACTGACTGCGTCGACTCGCTCCCACAGATCCAGAGGTTGATAACGTTGATATTTTGTCTCCACGGCATTGTCTCGGCATTGTCTAAGCGACGTTCGATTATTTGTCCTTGTTACGCATTAGTAATTCGCAGCCGTCTGCCAAATCGGGCTCCGTAACCCGACCGCGAGAACCACCCGCACCTGGTCCGTGCGCAACCAGCCCACCCTATAAAAACTCTGATCTGACAATTGCGACTCCTTACCACTCTGGCCTTTTGGCTTAGATCAAGTGTAGTATCTGTTCTTAATAGTTTAACCACTATTATGAAGGCACCGCCTTCATTTTTGGTTATCTAATTTTTGCCGCCCTTGTTCCTCGTGCACTGCTTGCAACGCGAGGACACGATGACCTTGCCACTGCACTATCGGCTTGCGTCGTCGGGGGTTCACCCTTCCTTTTTCTGAGGCACGCTTGGGACCGGTCACTTGATTGGAAGCTCGCTGTATCAGATGAATGAAGTTGGTGTTGGTTTATCGTACGATTTCCCTTTTAATATGAAGGAGGCTAATATCAGTCGGGACTGGGCAATGTACATGTCGGAATTCTTGATCCCTTGTGTAAGTACCTATACCTGGTGCTCATAATGTTCAGGTTGCAGAACACTTGCGTTTAAGTAACACCACCCTTTCATCTCGTCGCGGCGTGATGCCCGAGTTCACGTCTTCGTAACACAGCTGTAAATGAAGTGAACTGCACGACCATGTCATTAACCAACGTGTGGCGGAGGTCGCTGTACAGTACGGAACGCGGTATCCCGCAATGGGCGGGGTCGAAGAGCAGGGATCGGAGTTGGTGGAGGGCGGTGAAGCGCTTCGCGTGGTCGAGTAGCGTGCAGCGGAAGAACTGTACCTCTTCGTCGGGTTGCGGGGCGCGTTGAGCTCGCCGTTGACTTGCATGGGGCCATCGGTGGACACGCAGGAGAAGCGAAGGTGGCAGCAGGAGCGGTTCGTGGCGAGCAGATCTGCGCGGGTGAGGGAGACGAAGTTTTCGTCGCCGTATGCGACCTGTACAGTCTAGAGGTCGAACCAGACGGAGCGGTTGTCGGTCTACAAGAATTTCGCGAACATTTGTGCGACTCTGGCTAGGGTAGTATTTAGGGCAAGTAGATCGGAAACTACAATATCAATGACAGACCTTCACGGATGACGGCGGTCGTCGACATACGCGCCGACTCCTCGAGAACGTCTTGACCGAGTTCGTTCAATGCGCATCCAGATCCGTGTATGCTAAGTGTCAGAAGAACGGACAATTGTAGGAGCGGCAAGTTGAGCACAAGCATGGTAAAACGATACGGAAGGCGGTCAGTCGTGACCTCGAAACAAAGACACGGACGGGCGTATCAACGTATTCAAAAGTGCAAGGGTAGTACGAAGGGTGTGAATGGCAGGGGTGTGGAAGATGCAATACACAAACTTCGCATGCTTGCCGAGGGCATCGTCGTAGCCTTAGTTAATGATTGAGGTCATCAGCGACCCAAGCACGGCACGGGGCACACCAATGTGTTCCGCGGAGAGGGGGTATGGAGCACGGGAGTGATATATCGCATGGAAAAACAAGACGTAGAAAGCATTCATAGAGTGAATGGGTGGAGAATATGGTATAGATGGATGGTGAAAGCCATGGTCGTAAATCTCACCGTGCGATGGGCAAGCAGCAATCGATGAGCCGAGGCAAACTCCACGACCGGTCGCGGGGAGCTTCGGCCGTTCTGTACGAGGCTCAGGTAGGATGCTTTGGGGGAACGAAAATAGAAGCGACCGCAAGACTCCCGTGGTTGAATGTGGGCGGCCGAGCTACGATGCACGCCTCTTCAGAAGACGACGAGAACGGTGGCGATCGCGGGAGGAGGAAAGGGGAAGCAAGAGGCTCGTCGAGCACCACGGATGGAATCCTGAGGGTAGGCGGGCATAGTCCAAGAGGTCAGTGCATATGCGCAAGGCCGTGTCGGAGAAAGAGGGAGGAAAAGGGCAGGTGATGCTGTGCAGCGAATCGAACGCCACGTTATTCTGAGAGGATTTGCCAGTGCAGGCCGGAACGCCTGAGCCCCTGATGCCTGTTCTTTTCCACCATTCTCCATCTGCAACGCTCGGTTGTCCTGGTATGTCAAATGGCCCAGTGATGCACAGACCGTCAACAATCCACGTAACTAGCCTGAAACATGGGTGCTATGCTCCTTCTCGGTCAGAGAGTGCTCTGGCTTTTTGCCCTGATTCCACGGTACTGAAACATCGGCGCGTAGCGCAGATACGACCTCACCGCGCTGTAGGTCGCGGAATACAGTCGTAAAACATAACAATGTTGGTTCCTATGTTTCAAAGACCATGGTTAAGGCGTTCAATGAACGTGCGATAACCTGCGACAGCGGAGGTGCGTGGTATTCGCGGTTCATGGTCTGCACTCTTGCTCCAAACACTCAAAGCAGAAGTTTATCGCGCACGGGGCAGTTATAAGATGCATGTATGCGCTGCGCCAATAAACTCCTGCTTTGGAAGTGTTTGGGGTGAGAGTGTCGGCCGTCGTTTCGTGACGAGAGCAAATAGTGACGTTTTGGGACACTTGCCTTATTCGGATAGGTGTTCAGCGAGACATGCACGCAAGTGCAGTCCTTGTCGGACTCGTATGGAGAGGACATCTGGCGCAACAAATGCACCTCACACACCATTGCATGCGGCGGAATCAAACACGCTTTGCAGGCACATTGTCGATCGACTAGCCGAGGATAAAGGACGTCCGGGAGGCACCGAGTGGCACAGTGATGGAGGCCGAGGGCGGGGTGCGTCTGAACGTCAGCGCACCCTCCTTTCTTTCCGCCCACTAGAAGAAGTGCATCGAAGGGAGGAAGATGATGTAGACGACGGTAAGCACCCTCTCCGGCCACGCTGTCAGTGGTGCCCAGGGAGCACCCACGGACGCCCACAGATTTACTCGGTGTTTGCTGCTCAGCCAGTTCTGACTGCATTAGACAGGTGATTCGCACACACCGTCCCTCTCTTTTTCGCCGAAACGGGCGTACTACATTCCGCGTCTATACCCAAGTACTGGCTCTCACGTTGACCAGCACCCGCGATTTCCCGTATCCGGCCATTACCAAACATGGACACAAACGCTTCCCCGGGGCGCTTCTATCCGTTCACCGCAAACACTTCTTCGACATTGCCGTCCTCTGCGTACTCCCAGAACCCCCAAATTCGTCGTGGGGGTTCTGGCTCAGACTCTCCCTCTGACGACGATGGCAGCGGTTCGCAACGCTCTTATCCCCTTGGCCAGCCTCTACCGGCCTTGGGCGTCTCCCGCCCACCGTATGGGGTCCAAAACCCGCCCTCTTTCGTTCCCCCTCGCGTCGAATCTGCGCCCGCCACTGTTTACGTGGACGACTCGCCGTATGTTCCACCTGGCTTTTCCAATACCACCCGAGCCTCCACCTTCTTCGAATCCGGACCCGATGTGCCCTTCAACCCTGCCATTCAGCACTACGACGCCAATATTCATATGTCGATGGCCTCGACGACGTTGCACACAGTACGCACTCTACCCTTATCTGATGCATGAATTTCGTTATCTGATGCACATCGTAGACCACTTTCCGGCGACACAGCGGGGAGAACAGCCCTACAGGATCCATTGGGAGCGTACGTAGTGACCAGAGCGGTGGAGGGAGTGGCAGCAGCCAGAGGAGCGCGTCGAGTGGCGTCGTAAGTAACGGTTCGCCTCCCCAGCATCCTGCCTTCCAAACGCACGACGTGTTTCCGCCTCGCCAGCGCGTTGGGCCCCCTCCCGGTTACAATCCTGAGCACTACCCTGCCTATGACGGACAGTTCCGCAGGGTTGGTATGGAGCACGCACGCTTCGGCACAGACCCCGGCATACCAGACCAAGTATACTACCGCCCACGAACGCACACATATCCCCCTGTGGGTGCAGCCCCGGTTCCACTGGGAATGCCATCGCCTGAGCCGGCTCATTTGTCAAATTTCCCTTCACCCGAGCTTCACCTGCTCCCCATGCAGTCAGATGAGCCTTCCTTTGACCGGGATATGCGTCAGGACCACGTTGTCCCCGGACAGACACGTATCTACCTCCCGTCCCCAGCCGCGCCACAAAACCAAGATACGCGGACCTACGCCAGTACCTCGAGCTCCCCCCTTCGTTCTGGCGACGACTCCTACATACCCACTTCTGATGCGGACATTCGGAGGATTCTTGGGCTCAGTCCCGATCAGGAACTGAGTCTAAACGCCCTCGCGGACCCCCCTCTCGGTCAACGTCCTGGCCAATCCATCCCTACTCTCTCTCAGCTCGCCATCCTTGGCAGCCCGAACAAGCGGTTGACTCTCCAAGAAATTTACCAGGCACTCGAGGACAGATTTGAGTGGTTCGCTGAAAATAAAGATGATAAGTCGTGGCAGGTGCGTGATCATTGTCGGCGTATGTGTGCACCCGCCACACATTGACCCACATCAACCCGCAGAACTCCATTCGGCACAACCTTTCCCTCTACAAATGCTTCAGGAGAATCCAGAAGCCCATCACCGAGCCGGGCAAGGGGAGTTACTGGGTCGTGGACTACTCCGACGGCTCAGGCACGAAGCGTCCCCGTAAGCGCAACAAGCGTCCGACGAAGGCGCAGTTGCGTGCTCAAGCTGAGGCCGAGGCGCAGGGGTTGCAGGCGCAGGCACAGGACGATATCGAGAGCTCTCCGGAGGAAGATGAAGGCTTTCCCTCGCCTGCCCAGTCCGCTCAGGACATGCTCATCGACCCCATGCTCCAAGAGCACGGGCACCAAGTTGGGCAAGGCCGTACGTCTCGCCCGGCGACGCGCATGGCTAGGCGTGGCAACTCCCCCTACTCGCAGGGCGCACCAGTCCCAGCGCAAGGGAGATACATGCGCCAGCAAGGTACCAACGCTCCCGCCCCGGCGACCCACACCGCTTTCCCCGGCCCACGCCAGCTCTCCGCGACCTTCAATCAGCCGTCGTTTGGCCAGCCGTCGCTGGGCCATCCCGCACCCGGAGCTGCCGTGTTTGGTCATCCTTCCATCGCCGCCCCGCGCCCGACTGCTTCTGGCTGGCAGCCCGGCGCGAACCAACCTTACCCCAGTGGGCAGGCTTACTTGCCGCCGCCCCACCCGCGAAGCATGGGCGGCAACACAGGGCTCACGGCAGCCGACCCCAGGACCACACTCTCACGCGCCCACACTCTGCCTGTCCCTTCGGGAATGCAGCACGACGCCCGTACCGCCCCGCCCTTCCATCCGCTGCCCCCAATCCATGGTTTTGAGCAGTCCCGCGATGCTAGCGGCCGGTTCGTGTCGGGCAGGGAGGTTGGTCCTTATGCCTTCCAGCCGGTCGAGGGACCGTCCTCCCAGCAGCAACAGTTCGTGCAGGGCTCGTCTCGCAGCGGTCGCCGCACCAGCTCGTCGTCGGAGTCGTCTCGCTCCAGGGGCTGAAAAATCTGCCGTCGGATTGACGACACGCCCCGCCCCCTGTGCTCTGCCCTGGACGAGAAGGTGCTAGAGCAGAGCTGAGGGAGCCTGGGAGTAGAACCGGAACGTGCCGTCGAACTGCAGCGCGCTGCACACGTAACCCCCTCATGACCTCATAAACGACAACCTATGACCGTATTTCCCCTTCTTATCTCGTTCTCGAAGTTACTGTTTTCGTCGTTAAAGTCTCGCTCGGGCGCCCCAAGCTGTCCGTCGCTTTTCCTCTCTGTTTCCTTGCTATCTATCTCGATCTCCCCGTGTTTAGTCAAAATATTGACCCGCATCTACCGCTAGTCTGTAGCTGATCTACGTGCCATCGTCCCCGCTGTCACGACCCTAACGCTATCAACTGAGTGCTCTGTCTTGCTTGTTCCTTTGTTCTCCAAGTCGCCTCCTGTCCTGCCGCCTTTTTGTTACATATGTTTTCCATCAAGTTCTCCCCCATACAAGTACGAAATAACGTTGTCTGTCCGTTGTATATGTTCTCTTGTGGTTTTCCTTTGTCCTGCTCTCCACGTTTGTTCTAGTTTTCCTGCTCTTGTGTTCTGTCTGTCTGTACGAGTACGACGTCGATGGCTTGCTTATGTAGCGTGATCAAACTATGGGCGCACCCGTACATACATGGATCCACACCCTCTTAATATATGAGACTCGTACAATATTTAAATTTTTTGATGGACCGCGGCGGGGAGTACACCCCCTGGCACACAACGACATATCGACGCCACCATCGCCACATGGATAGCACCCATCCATTGTCCCAAGCATGCGCCGTCTCCTATCTGCACTCTAGGTAGCCCACACGGCCGCACTCTATGCAACACAAATATCTCTGCGGACCATCGATCGCATCCAGCTAATGGACCTTGCAGCTCCACCGCTGTCATCAGACCCGAGGGTTGCTCGCGCCGGTGTCGACGACCTCGGTCTTCAGGGTATCGCCGTTCATCTCGCGCCGCCTGTCCACCTCGGCGTAGTTATCATCCAGGGCGCCGCGCCCGATCCACTTCCATGCGTTCTCACGCACGAAGTCCTCGTACGACCAGAGCTCTGGGGTCAGATCGTCCAAAGGCCCCACATAAATGTATGTCTCGGCGGGGAGCGGTGGCGAGAGCGAGTCGAGCGGAGGGAGCTCCGGCGCCGTCAACGGCACAGTGTAGGCGTCGGTGGCGGACTGAGTTGATGGGGCAAGAGGGGCGCCAACGGATGGGATGGTTGACCGAGGGACGGGAGTGGACGAGAGGGCCGAGAACGGCCCGAGAGGGTGGACGAGCACGTTCTCGCGGGTGTATTCCTGAGGAAGATGGACAGCACCAATCAGATTCCCCGAGGAGCATCATGATCAGGAGCGCCGTGTACGTACGTCGCCTTCGAAGAGGTCCAGTCGGGCGATATCTTTGTCGTCGAGCCCGGTCACGAGGGTTCCTCTGACGTTTCGTTCGTCTGCTGGAGGTTCTGCGTGCCCAGCTCCTGAGAAAAGCTCACGGCTCCTTTCGTAAGGCAGCACGGCCGGATAGTCTGCAAACTGGTTCAGGATAAGTGATGAGTTTAGAATAGGGGTAGGGCTGGCTGACTTCTATTTTGTGACGGGTATGTTCCTGGGTAGTAACGAATATCATCAGTATGCTGTAGAACGGATTGCAAAAAAGCAGGCAATCGCGCCCGGGGGATTGACGATGCCCTCCTCGGGTAACAATCCCATCATTTAACCACATCGGATGCTTGAAACAACTGCTCACCAAAAGGAGTGCCGGACATATCTCCAAGCCGCTGCCTGCATGGCCAATGACACGGCGGAGGATCGATGGGTGGAGGAGGGTTCCATAGAAAAAGGCCGACATCTTCAATACACCTTCCGTCGTGAGTACTTGAGTCGTGACCTTTAAAGAACAGATAGGTGACAGTACGAAACAGTGAGTCACTTGCAGCTAGCCGAAGGCCCGAAACTATAGCATCCGCCGCAGCTGGGGACCGACTCCCAATGTAACTGTTCCTTCGGATCCGGAGAGATTAGATAAGGTTCAATGGTGCCGCGATTACGCCGACTTTGACAATGTCCTGTCCGCGACAAGTCACCCACAACGCGCAATTTCCATGGGGGAATTATGTCGCGGTTAAGTCAGAGGAAAGGATGAGCTGGGCCATCATGTAGCCGCCATACGGTAGCCGATGGGAGGACTCGGAGGCTGTGGCGATGATAGCACGCACGTGGCCAGATCGAGTCAGGCGACGGATAGATCTCAGACTCTTTTGCTTGCCACTGTTCTCTGTGCAATCCTCTTGTAGACTCACTCCGATCCCCCACACTCTCTTGACCTCTTTCTCGCTCTCTGGGTACTCCTGGGACACGTAGAGGGTATAGAAGAAAATGGAACAGAAGATCCGCGACGCGGAGGGAGTCCTACGCGCGATACCCAAACCCGGAGAAACCATGTACGAGCGCGTTCCGCTGCCTTTCGTCGTCGACGCCATCTTCACAATTCATTCTACAGCCTCCCCGTCCCAGGAGAGAAGAACATCCTGATCACTTCTGCCCTGCCGTACTGCAACAATGTCCCCCACCTTGGTATGTCTGCAGGTACCCTTTGATGCGAGAAGTCCATGCGAGCCTTGTGTAGGGAACATCATCGGGAGTACGCTTAGCGCGGATGTCTTCGCCCGGTGCGTACCAGCACATCTATGCGACCATCTTCGGCTACTGAATCATCTTCCACAACAGTTATAGCCGTAAGTCCTTCCAACGCGCGATCGATTGCTTGCTTAGACTAGCGACTAGGCACTCGCAATCGGAAGACGCTTTACGTTTGTGGTACCGACGAATACGGCACCGCGACGGAGACCCAAGCTCTCAAGGAGGGCCTCACCCCTAGAGCGCTGTGCGACAAGTACAACGCCGTCCATGTAGAGACGTACAAGTGGTTTGAGTTGAGGTATGGCCCGACCTACGACTGGTATGGCGCTAGGCTTATCGCTTCGATCGCAGTTTCGACATTTTCAGCCGCACATCAACACAGAAACATACCGAGTAAGGCTTCGTGCCACCCATCGCCTTCCTCGAGTTCACGGTGCCTTCCAGGATTTGCCAAGAGATCTACTTGAACCTGGCCAAGAACAACTTCTTGGAGAGGGCGGAGAAGGAGCAGACGTTCTGCGAGGGATGCAACAAGTGCGCAGATCACCCATTTCCTGAGGAACTTGACTTACAAAACTTCAGATTCCTAGCAGATCGCTTCGTGGAGGGGACATGCCCTCACTGTGGCGCAGACGTGAGTTCCGATGCTTCCCGTTACGTGCATATCCGTTTAAACGATGCCCACTAGGACGCACGGGGCGATCAATGTGATGTTTGCGGTCGGACGCTCGATGCTATTGAGCTCATCAATCCCCGTTGTCTCGTCGACAAGACACACAAAGTTACGACGCGCACAACCGCGCACATGTACCTTCGTCTGAATGAACTCCAGCCGCGTACAGAAGAGTGGATCAAGAGGTCGTGGAAGGAAGGCCACTGGTCACCAAATGCCGTCATCAACGGGGACGGAGAACTCATCGACGCGCGACTAAAGGGCGGTTTACGGCCAACTCCCGTCACTCGAGATCTCACTTGGGGTGTTCCTGTTCCACACGTTGACAACAAGGACCACGAAGGCATGGAGAGCAAGGTTTTCTGTACGTGTTTATCGACGTCATTTATTTCTATGTATTGACCACGTTGTAGATGTTTGGGTAAGGCCTGGCCTGTCTTTCACTGGACCCGTTGGGAGGAAACTCATTTGTCTGTCAGTTCGATGCATGCATAGGCTACCCGAGTATCACAGCAAACTACACTCCGGAATGGAAGAAGTGGTGGTTCGATAACAAGAACGTCAACCTATACCAGTTCATGGGCAAGGACAATGTCTACTTCCATGTCATCTACTTTCCCTCTGTCCAGCTCGGCGACGGTCGCGATTGGACTATGCTCCACCATCTCTCAACAACAGGTGAGGGGATTGTATGCGTGATAGTTCAGCGCAACTGACACACGCCACAAGAGTTCCTCAACTATGAGGGTGGCAAGTTCTCCAAGAGCCATAACCGTGGCGTCTTCGGCCCTGCGGCGAGAGAGACAGGTATCCCGCCATCAGTGTGGAGATACTACTTGATCTCGACTCGGCCGGAAACTGCGGACGCTATGTTCTCCTGGGCAGACTGCGTAAGTGACAGCGCGTTAGGCACCTTGGCTTGACTCGTATCTGACGTCTTTCGCAGATCGCGGCGAACAACAACGTTCTCTTGAACAAGTGCGGCCTCTAACTTGGACCTGTACCTTGCTGTATGCACTGACTATTCCGGTAGCTTCGGGAATTTCGTCAATCGCGCCCTCAAGTTTGTTGCTTCTCAGTATGGGAGCACGATACCCGACTGCGGCGACACACCCGGCCCCTACTCCCCTAATGACGAGCACGACACAGAGTTCTTCACGGAGATCAACAACTTGGTCAAAGAGTACATCGACAATATGGACGCCGTCAAGCTCCGTGCCGGCCTGCACACCGTCATGGCGATCTCCGCGCGCGGCAACCTCTACCTCCAGTCCTCCGGCCTGAACAAGCAGCTGATCACCGAGAACCCGAAGCGCTGCGCCCAGGTCGTCTCCCGCACGCTCAACCTCATCTACCTTCTCTCCGCCCTCGTCCACCCCTTCATGCCCTCCACGGAAGCCGCAATCCTCACCCAGCTCAACGCGCCCGCCCGCGCCGTGCCCACGGTGCTCTCGAACGACCTCCTCGCAGGACACACCATCGGCACACCCGAGCACCTCTTCAAGCGCATCGACGAGAAGATGGCCGACGTCTGGCGGGACAAGTTCGGCGGGATCAAGCCCAAGGACGCCACACCGCTCTCGGAGGCCGCGGACGCGACGCACGTCGCCCCAGGCATGTCGAAGCGCAAGGCGGCCGCGGCGAAGAAGGCCGCGGACAAGGCGGCCACGGCGAACGCCACTGCCACCGCGGGCCCGAAGTCGGCGGAGGTCCTCGCGTGGGAGCAGAAGGTCGCGGAGCAGGGCCAGGTTGTGCGCGAACTCAAGGCGAAGCCGAAGACGGAGGAGAGCGAGAAGGAGATCGCGACGGCGGTGGAGGAGCTGAAGCGGTTCAAGGCGGAGCTGGCTGAGCTGAGCAGGAAGTCGCAGACCCCCGAGGCATGAGCGTGCGTGCTCGGGGTGGGCGGTGGAGGATGGTGCCGCCGCTCGCGTCCTCAACGCCGACGTCGAGGAGGGCCACTCAACGCTGGCCGGACGCGCTACGTCGCTCAACGCTGACAGCGTGAGGTGCAGGTGTAAGAGATGGAAGAAGTTAGTCTGGTAGTAGCTCACAAATATTTGTTGTATCAGTCATCCGTCGGCGGCGTGAAGATATCCGGGCCCGTGCCTAATTTTGCGGTCTTATCATCGGAGCAGGGTGCTAATAGACTGGTGCCAGTGGGTTGTGGCCACAAGCACTACTGTAAGTAGTACAGCCCGGCATCCGAGAACATTGCTCAGGAACCTGCGCTGTGCGCATGCTCCCACCTTCCCATCCCGTTCACTTTCACGAGGATCATCATTCACATGCCAGCGTTGGATGCGCGTCGCGGCCCACGTTGATCTGGCTTAGGTAGTGCCAAGTGGCTGGGAGGACATTGCCGGGTACCTGGGTCCTCTTGCCGCCCAGAAACTCCTCGTTGCGCTGATGTGAATTCCCCCATAAGTACCCCTACTGTCCGCCTGTCGGCGCAAATCGCCACCAAAGCCAAACCACAGCTCAACGCTCGAACGTTCCAACTCGAAAACCGGCGCTATACCCCGACGCGCCCATCGCCCACAAAAGGTATGTCTGGACTCGCGGTGGCGCTTGACATTCCCGTGGCGGACTACTTCACGAAGCTCAACCAGTGAGACTTGCCCGCTCACGATTGCGTTGTAGGACGACCCATACACCCGGTTTTCAAGCTAACGGCCACGGCCCACTGCTCACCCAGCTTATAATCACCTCACTGGCAGCCCGCTATGTCCTCGACCGAGAGCTTTGAAAAGACCGACATCAAAATCCCGTCCAAGACCGCTGGATGGGACCTCGATGCGTGGAAGTACCTTCCGAAGGCTGCAGGCGTGCAGCCGAAGGGGCTACCCGTCATCGTCATGTAAGATGCTTTCCGTCACCCCTGACCATCCGTATGATCATATGTGCTCACTCGTTTGGGTTGCAGGGCACACGGTATATCCACGAACAAGCTGATGGGCCTCGCCGAGTACGCCGCCGAGTTCGCGGGCCTCGGGTACGGAGTCGTCGTGTTCGACTACCGACGATGGGGTGCTTCTGGTAAGGTTCCGCTCCACATGTGGTTTCCTTTACACGAGGGCTCACTTGTCATGACGCAGCCGGCACCCCTCGCCATGTTGTCTATGTTTCCGAGCAGCTGGACGACTACAGGACTGTCGTCAAGTATGTTCGGCAGCAGCCCGAGTTCGACCCCCAGCGCGTCATCCTGTGGGGCACCAGCTTTTCAGGTTCGCTGCCACAGTCGCCGTCGACGGTGGTAGAAGCTCACCGTATGTCTTTCAACAGGGGGTCATGTCGTGACACTGGCTAGCGAGGTGCGGCGTCTCCGCGAGAAGTGGCCGCGCGGAGTGACAAGCTTACAGACGTTTTCAGAGAAACCTCAACATTTCCGCAGTCGTCTCTCAGTGCCCATACCTGGGCAACTCCCCTTCCCCGCCATTTAACATGGGCTTCTTCAAGAGCGTGTTTGCAGCGATATTGGACGTCGTGCGCCAGGCGGTCGGACTCGGTCCCAAATACATTCCCGCAGTCGCCCATCCCGGCGAAGTGGGTCTTATGACAGCGCCGGGTCACTATGAAGGCATGTACGGCATTGTCAAGCCTGAGAGGTGAGCCTAAGGCGGAGCCACCTCTGTCATCGACGCGCTAACGTTCCGGTTTCCCCTCTAGCGAATACCCCAACGAAGTAAGTGTACCGAAACGGACGTCGACGTATGACTAACCACTTTCCTGCAGGTCTCCGCGTCGACTCTCTTCGACTTCATCGTCTATAATCCCTCTTCCTCGGCTTCGCTGATCGCCTTCCCTACTTTAATCATTGGCTCGGACCAAGATAGCCTTTGCCCCATATCCGAGGCGAAGAAGGTCCAGCGCGCCTCAGACAAGGTCGAGCTTGTCACGCTGCCGTGTGGTGAGTTCCGGTCCTCGCTTCCCAATGTTAGGGAAGATCTCTGAGGATCAAATCGGCTGCACAGATCACTTCGACGTATACCCTGGGACGACGCCCGCGTACGATGACTCGTTGAAGGCGATGAAGGAGTTTTTGCTCAAACAGGTCCCGCCGGCCGGGTCTTCCTAAGAACCCTTGAACTCGCGGACGTTAGGCAAACACGTCTGATATCCTCTACTATACTTAGGTATTTGACTTCCAATTGTATGTGCACCGAGTAGTGTCCCCCTTGCTTTTGAGGCCCGACGGTCCACCCCTTTAAGCTGGCAGCAATCGTCCATAACTCAGTATGCATACAGCGCTACAAGACATTAATTAGGCCCCCCTATGACCTGCTGCATATCGACGTGCCTCGACACCCTCAGCAGACCGAGGCTGAGCGGCGATATCAGCCAGCGTCATCTCTCCATGGTGCCAGTGCGCGGGCGCGTCATCTCCCAGCGTCATCTCCACCAAGTGGGCAAAGCGGACATCGCGAAGGGTGATGCCGGGCTGGACCCGCTCTTTCCGCCGCTCTCCCGGGTGCGACGCTGGGCGCAGCCCCGAGTGGGTGTGCACCCTGATGGCGATCGACGGGAAGTCGGCGGACTCCTCGAGGACGGCGTGGTGCTGAAAGGCCTCTTAAGCACTCTATTATAATGGACACGAGCGCGGGGCTGATATATAGAGGAGGACTCACGTTCTCGCTGCGAGTGATGTCCCCGACCCTTTGCAAGAACTCGTCGAGTTCTTGGGTTGTCGAGAAGGCGAAGGTTTTGACGAGTTCAGGAGCGGTCTTGTTTTTGTCCCCGGGATTGGACGGTTGGACGGTCCAACCCCAGGCGTACAACGGTGTGAGGTATGTTTGTATTTCCTCGTCCGTTAAAAACGGACATGGATAAGGCGGGGCTTTGGGAAGCACGGAACCGTGACGGTGGGGATCTGCAAGTGCCATCCAAGTGTCAGTGAAAGATCGCATATTTCCACAGGCATCGCAGGATGTATCAAAGGAGGGATGTCTATGATGCGCGGTTTGTATGACTACGTACAGATGGGAACAGGTGAGATTGTGGATGAACGTGAGATGATCTCTCACCTCCAGGATGGTTTAAATCACTCATGCGGCGTGCTGGGCCGCCCGATAGGGTGTTGCGCGACGAAGACAGAACACCTCCAAGTCGGTGGTGGTGAGGCAACGGTACGACATGGTCCCTTCCAAGGCTCAGGGTGCGCCTACGAAAGTTGGCATGCGAAGCAGGAAGAAGTTGAAGCCCTCCTGTTGAATGCGCTGTAAGCCTTGTTGTATGCTGAAGAGGGGTCAGACGAGACCCAGAGGTGAACAGAGCTCTATGGCCGATGCTGTACATCGAGGCAGGTGGGCAGCCGGTCTTAATAGAGTCTAACCGCAGATTCAGGTGGGGTAAGGACCTCAGTCGCGCGAAACAAGAGAGCCGCCATGACAGCCACAGGAGGTCACACGCACGTGAACCCTGTCACAAACACTAACACTTCGATGGGTGTAAGATTGGGCTCATCCACGAGCCTCCACTTCGCTTAGCTGGTGACGCGGCGTGACCCCCGCCAAAGCCGTCGTCACGTCTGAAGGGCGGTAAGCTATCTAGTCCCCCAAATCTTCTCCTTTCGCAAAAATCCAACCTATTATCGATAGAGAATTCCTCTCCCTACAGATAATAGGAAACCGATTTGAGGAAACTGCCTTCGTCGAGGAGGAGAAAGCTAAGCGGCTTCTGGTCACGCTTATCTAAGCGAAGTGGAGGCTCGTGGATGAGCCCAATCTTACGTACTCACGATGCGCTTCTATCTCTCTCTACCAAGCGGCCTCGCACGGCCTTGCATTATAAGCAGTGTAAGTATTAGTAGCACTAAAGTATGTAGTAAACAACGATTTGATGAGACCCGCACCACCGTTTCGGACCCGCCTGCCGAAACCACCACACCAAAAGGCAGGATAACCGGCGGCGCTCTACCATCACCTGGGTATGTGTGCACATCCGGGTCTGTGCGGCCAAGGACCCCTGCCGCCCTGATACCCGTCGTCAAGACGCATCCTGCACAGACTCCTGGCCCTTCCCATGCGCCGCCCCCCAGTCCCTCTCCTGCTTCCTCACAGTCGTGAAATCGCCCACCAACTCTGCGACCTCATTCCACCTGGCCACGATATCCCTCCTCCTCCCGACGTATCTTTCCAAGTCCGCATTCATGTCCTCCTCCTTAACGCCTCTCCACGCAGTCCGTACCCCCTGGAGCCCAGGGAACAGGTCCGACAGGAACGCCGCGACGGGCACGGGGTCGTGCACGACCGACAGCCCGACGTCCAGGAACATCTCGCTCAGGGCCTTGCCGCGCCCGGGACGCGTCTCGAGCTGTTCCAGCACGTAAGGGACGCGCGACAGGTCCGTGTTGACCGGGAGCCCGATCCACTGCAGCTCGGGGCACCACAGCGCGAACGAGTCGAGGTCGAGGAGCGTCGCTGCTGGATAGAACGCGGCCGCCGGGTCCAGCTGGGAGAGGGGTGAGGGCGCGCGCGCGACGCAGAGCGAGATCCGGGTGAGTTTGCGCCAGATGAAAGCCATGTAGGCGATGAGCTCGCCGTCGATGGCGATCGGGTGCGCGATGTCGATGTCGACGACGGAGAGGTGGGGGAGCATGAGAAGGGGCTTGAACGTCGTGCTGTCGAAGCGTGGGCCGGTGACCGGCGAGTTGACGGAGATGATGTTGCAAGTGAGGGCGGTGTGGCGACTGAGTTCGAGGCATAGCTCGGAGACATCTTCGGAGGTGCAGTTGAAGCCCGATTCCTTGCAGGTTGAGAACGTGACCTCGTCGAGGTCGGAAGAGGAAACGAGCTTGAGGAGCGATGTGCACAGCGAGAGGAAACGATGCGTGAGCCATATCTCCTGGAGGCTCGGGAAGTAGACTTGTATGCTGGTTGATGTTGAAGCCAAAGATTGAACATCGGCCTGTGTAACTTCGTCAAAAAGGTAGGCGTGAAGAGTGTTGAGGTTTTGAAGCCTTGCGAGGTGCGAGATGGCTGGGAAGTCCAATGCGATGCGATTGACAAGGACGTGGGTAAGATCCTGGAAGCTGGGAATGATGTCGGGCACGACAGTGATGAGTGGAAGTTTTGGTTCGGGGTTTATACGGACATTAAGCGCGGATAGGCCGGGACACATGCGAGGAAGTGCTCGTATGCAGTCGAAAATGTTTTCTGCATCGGCACGTTCTACGTCCATTTGGCACGGCGCCGAGCAAATGAGATAAATGCTACGCAGCTTGGGTCCGAAGAGTACTGGCAGGGATTTATTGGGGTCGGATTGGGGAGATGTAAGATAACGATAGACGAGGGTGCGGATGTTGGGGAACAGCGTGCCAGCAGTGAAGTGAATTGCAAGAGCACTTAAGATGTCAGGTGGAATCAAGCGAGTGTTCGGATACGTGATGTGTCTTATGAGGGGTGCATAGTGCTTCAATCTAGCGAAGTCTGACTGAACTGGCGGTCTCTGGAAGGACTTGCCATGGGCTAAGTTAGCTGAATGGACATATATGTAAGTAACCTTGAACGTACCAGTCGCCTTCTAAAGAAGCGGTAGAGGTTGTCATCCCCAGCGATCTTGACATGGGTTTCTTGCCACAGGTCTTGTGGAAGTGTGTAGATAATAACTGAAATGTTGGGGATCGTTTTCCAGATGGCACCGACGGCTGGGTCATGGAGGAGTCGACAGGTCCTTGCCAAGGACGTGAGGGTCTCGAGTCCTTCACCCCAGTGTGGACGCAGGATAGCACGACAGACCCTGTTGAGGACTTCGCGTGGAAGGGAGCTCAGAGTAGCGTACATGAAGGCAAGCGGCAGCCACCTCAGTGCACATGGGCAGAAGCGACTTCAAGTTCAAGTTCAAGTTCAAGTTCAAGGAGGCAGTACTTAGCTTGACGCTTGACGATCACCTCCGTCCGGCTCCCGGGCCGGGATCGCGCCAGCCGAAACTCACTTTGAAATTGAATTTACGGAATCAACCCACTCGACCCAACTGATGGATACAATATGCTGCTTTTGCAGTTGACCTGTAATGGGTCTCATTGAACCTGCGGGTAAGTATATCGTTACGGCGTCTTTGTCCTTGGGAGAGCATCCATTTTTGCCATATTACAGTTACATGGGCTCAAAACGAATTTGACTGCTAAATTTGCCAATGGCCCGGAAGCACATCGGGCAGCGAGCTTGCAACGGAGTGGTACTTAGTGTCATGTAAGGGTTATGTAGTGCGCTTGAGGGCGAGGAGGGAGGGCGTGATTACTTGCGATGTATGAATAGGATGAAATGACGGCAGCGGGTGGGGAAGCGCCGGGATTACTCTAAATGATGTTGGCATTTTGAAGGTGGCCCACTCCTTGGAAAGCTGCATACGGCCGGGGACGAGGACCCCGCTTCGCATGGAGCAAAAAAGTGACCCCTCAAAGTCGTGGTATTCGGCAGAGTCTCAGAACTACATCGAGGGACCCCTCAAATTCCAGGCGGAAGGCCAAAATGCTCAGGCCGGTGGTCCCAGTACAGCCTGAGTACAACAAACCATGCCTGTTCCTCCCAATTGAGAGACCAACTAACCATGACATACTCGCCTGATGACACAATACTCCCAATGCGGTGGGCTTGGACATCGATGTGTTCCGTCGGATGAACCGATAAAGTTTTGAACAGGTCAATCGGCAAGTAGATTCGGCCGAGAGTTCCAAAACTCGTCGCCAATGATGTCACAATGGTGTAGCTCGACGGTGGTGCGCACTCGAACCTTCATCTTCTTCTTCGGGGTTGACTGCGGCGTGGTTGGAGGCACAGCTCCTTCCAGGACTGATGTCGCGTCCGCCCCATCCACACCTTCGGCGTCCGTCGAAACCTAATGGGAAGTTAGCGAACCGGTCGGGACCAGGTGATCGCCACGAACCTCCTCCCGAACCAATATACTTCCTTTTCTGAATCTGGCTGGCAGATCGTTGTAATTGACTCCGAAGCGGGAGAAGAGCATCTCATGCTTCTGAGAAGACACAGTCCCCTATGAGCGTAGCGTTAAGTGTCTAACAAGCTCCCGTCCACGGTCCGGACACACCCTAAGTGTGGCGTGCGCCTCAGTCGTGGTCTGATCACCCTTGAGGACGAGGGCCCAGAACACGGTATTGTACAGGTTGTTGATGTGTGCTGAGAGTCGTGAGCGATCGATTGCTTCATCACGGTCCGAGCAAGTGCGACATACTGTCGGTCTGTCGCCAGGAGAAGTAGTCGCGGACGACGGTTGCTGAAGGGTAGAGCACTATTCGACCATCGAAGGAGGGACAATACTTGAGGGGCGTATCGGTCAAGTACTTGGGCCAGTTGAAGACGTATGACGACGTGAAGAGAGAGGTGATCGTTGTGAGTATCTTGGCTTCGCGCCGATTGTACAGTGCCGCACTTTTGCGAAACAAGAAGCTGTGTATGACGCAGTAAATGTAGGACAGATCACTTCGGATCTGCGGAAGCGGTTACCTATACTCATCCGATTCGCCGAACGCGAGGACGATGTCTTTGAATTCATTCATGACATCACGGGCGGCATGGTCCATGAGCTGCAAGGCCCTTTCATCGTTGGGCTTCGTAAAGCCGTGCTCCTCTGACAACCTGCGACACCGTTAGAAAGGAAGTCATGCATGTTCCACGTTGAACTGACCGGTGAAAGGCATGCCCATCGATGCGGAGAACCATGAAGGTACCAGGAAGGAGAGTGTCTGGTAACTCAAAATTCCTAACGTATGCGAACTTGCTTCCGGCCATGGCGCAGTCTGAGTGGCAACTCCGACGTGGGAGGCGATCCGTGCGATGGCAGGCAGGGAGTGGCAGGCCCGGGGGTTGCGAGAAGCCTCGAGGGCGGGCGGGACGTGTTGGACAACGGCTGGTAGCGGCGTGGCGGAGGGGAGGCATTGCCTTATCGGGGCTGCTGTGACTCGGTCGCCAACAGCAGCCCTGCGCCCCGTCACAACGCATCACATCGCCGCGCCTCCGAGTGACTCCGCTCTCGAAAGTTGCTCTCCGACCACGACCATCGCCCCATCGATATCCCCCGCCTATATAGCCCCGACGACCCCACACCGCCAACTCGACCCTAAGCACACTCATCCAGCCATGAGCACCGACTCCGCTTACCCTGACTTCTTCCGCCGCCGTCCCATCGGCCGGGCGCCCTCGCCCCCTACGTGGGCATGCTACGAGCAGATCCCGTACGGGGACGACTACAGCGACAGTGCGTCTGACAACGACTCGTGTTCCGAAGACGAAGACGACTATGAGCACGCCCGCTCCGACCCCGAGCGGCCCGTCTCCGCCGGCGACGCGCGATCTCCCCAGATCGACGGCGACATGGAAATCGACGAGGGCGACGAGCCCATGTCCTCGGAGAAGATCGTGGAGATGAAGAAGAAGGACGTCAAGGGCAAGCAGCGCGCAGTTGAGCACTTTGAGAGCCCCAAGCGAGAGCACCGCAAGAAGCAACGCCAGCAGCCGGTCTTCACCCTCCGGCCCATTCTGACCATCCAGAAGAGCCAGGGCTTCGTCTGGAACCAGGTGAGCCCCCGGAAGCTCGTCGTCGCCGCATGCGATACTTACTCGACGCATGATGTCATCCAGGACCTATTCATTCCACCATACATCAAAGACCGATGTTCGTTCACTTTCTCTGCCTCCCTTCCTCGTTAGCTCACATGAGTCTTGATCGTGCCGTGCGTGTCGTGTCGTTCAGATGTCGCGTCAACGTCTCCCTCAAATTCCCGTGGCTTCGTGTCCTCTTCCGTGTCTTCGACGAACTCGTCCATGATGGACTACGAGGTTGAGGTTGTAGAGATCCGGGTCCGGGAGGGAGAGTTGAATGACATCATCCCCTGAACGATGCGCTCAGCGAGCAACCATCCCAACGTCGTCCTGTAGCTTTCTCCGTTAATCCATTGCTCGTTGTATGATCTAGTGCTAGACTCCACACACGCTGCCCCTATCCCCAATTCGCTTTCGTATACCAGTCCATCATGTACGTACTCACGACTCCCCTACGACCCCTCGCGTTCTCGTCGCGTTTTGTACATCATGAACTTTGTACAGGTACTGTCCTAGAACCCTGTTCCCGGATTATTATCATACAACGTCGTAAAGCCCCATTTGAAGCACAGTCCGAGTCGGACATACAGTGCTGCGGTCCGGAGATTCATATCGCAGCGAGAAGCGCATCCTCGACTTCCCTCATCCGGGCCGCCTCCTTCTCTCGCTCCCTCTCCTTCTCCTTCACGGCCTCCTGTTCGCGTGTCACGACGTACGACGGCGTGACATTGGGCTTGTAGTCGAGATGTCTCTTGACGTAAAAGCACATGTACGCCTGCGAATTGAGGCAGGCACCGAGCGTCGAATGTGTCACCCTGTGCGAACAGAGAAGCGGCGAAACGATGAGCGAGAGACACCCGGGGAGTCAGCACGTCGACAGGTCGAGCACGCACTTGTCGTCGTCATATCGGTACCACTGTTGCGCCGGGATGCGTGGGTGACCGGCAGAAGTGCAGGCGCACCGGTGGCGAGCGGTGAGAACATGAGTGAGTTCGAGGGCGAGAGCAGAGAGCGAGTGAGAACGGGGCAGAACGACTGAGGTGGAGGGAGACGGGAGACGGGAGGGGACGCACCTCGTCGTGCGAGCGCGCGAAGCACGTATAGTGCCCGTTGTCGATCTGGCCCTCGTGGCAGACGACGGCGAAGAGGTCGTAGTCGTACAGGGCTTCGGGCCCGAGGTTCCTGTCCCTAAGCGAATGCGAACGCGGGGTGGAGTGCTCGTTAGCACTGCGGGGCTCCAGCATTCAACGGCACTCGGGGGCGGCGTGGAGCCAGGCCGCCGTGCGATGCGGCATGGGAGATGAACCATCCGAGCACCAGCCCGACCTGGCACGCGGAGGCGAGTCTGGAGGGGAGGAAGGGGAAGGGAATTCGGGGAGGCGAAATGAGGTCTGCTTACGGTACGAGGGTCGCAGGGGTGGCGGCCTCCTTGAACTGCTCCTGCTTGTGCATGACCAGGGTCGTGTATGGCGCCATGTTTAGCGAAGCTGGGAAACGGATGCGAGCCTCGATCTTGCGTGCGGCGGACTTGTCCAGAGTCCTCTGCTCGAAGCGCTGCGTGTGGTGTGAGTGGGAACGGCGATGCGAACATAAATGGGCACGGAAACAGGGGCGGGATGCGGAAGTGTGGGTGGGCGGCGTTGGGAACGCGAGCCACGGAGCCGGCGAGGGGCAGGGGCGATGGTGAGATAGTCGCGACGCGGATGGCGACGAACGATGTTAAAGCAAAGTTGGAAGGGCATGACCGAAACCCAGTGTGAGCGGGCGGAGAGGCATGCCGCAAACAGGCATAATGCTCTCACCTTGAATTGAAAGCTGAGGACCGGAGGGAGCTTCCGGATACTCAGACGCTTGCTAGCCTGCGCGAAAGTGGGGGTATGATTAGAAATGTACGAGGTCGAGACTGGGGAGTGAACGCCTGGGATCGGCATGGCTAGTCATGGAAGGAGACGTGGACGAACATGAGAGGCCTTGCCACACTTTTCGCAGCTATACTCGTTGGGCCCGAGCTTCTCCGGATAAGTGAACCTGACGTCAACATGGACGAAGTTAGGGCGTGGACGGAGGACGGAAGAATGACAACGCGGGGCGATCGTAAGAAGGGGAACTTGCCTGCGAAGACACGACGCCAATGTCAAATTCTGCTCGTTTCCGCTTTCGCCCTTCAACTCCAAGCTGATGTCGAGCATCGGATCGGTCTTGTCCGCCACCTTTCCACATCGCTCGCACTTGACATCGCTCTGCAGCAAGCCCGCGAACGTTGAGTGGATAATGCAAATACACTGCAGCGAAGTCGAGCCTCTCGACGTGGCGTGTATCTGATTCAAGGCGGTGATGAAGAACTCGTGGGCATCCTGTTGGGAATATCCGGATAGTTCGGATGATACTCTCCATGTCTTCGCGAGGAGGTCAATAGGGCCATATGCCGTAAAATTCTCGGAGTATACCTGTTCGGCTCAGTGTCAAATTCCCCACGGACGTTCAGCAAGATTGAAAGGAACGCTACCTCCGAATATAGCTTGTCCATTTCACAGGATGTGCAGTCCTTGACCTTACATAGCTTGCTGTTATGCTTATCGCTGAGGTAATAGTTGCGGAGGAGGGGGTTGGCAATGAACGACTGCAGTATGACGTTCATAAAACACGTCTGGCCAAGGTTAAGGAGACCGCGGCGGCCTGGTGTCGCACACGAGATGAGTCAACGTAGATAAGTTAGTACGAGAAACGGACCTTGACATGGAGAAGGCAGTGTGTTATCGAGCGCAGCGACTTCTTGTGCGATCGGTCCCCAGGGGACGAACGGTTCTCGTCCCCATTTAGATTTATCTGCCCAAAGACATGAATGATCTAGTAGAAGCAATCATAGCGTCTCACGAACCCTGAAACCTGGTGGCGCGTTCTTGCACAGAGAGGTTTATTGATGCGTAGATGCGCGTCAGGGTGCTATCATAGACGAAATCTCCACATTCTAAGCAGAACACATGGCCGGTTTTGACGTCGACACCTACACGGAGGATGGGTAAGCGACTATTTCAAGCATCGGAATGAAAACAGTGCGGGGTGTCCGGTAGAGCCTCACAATTAACGAGGGGGGACCGGACGGTGCCCGACTGAACGGGGTCAAGATCACCCACAGAAATTATGCCCCGTGTCCTGAAGGTGATGGTGGATATGTTTATCTTGCCAGCATCCCGCAAAGGGACAGTACAAGCAGGCGTAGGGCCGTGACAGTGAGAGTTGGCAAATCCCGCACTCTGGGGGAGCTATCTGTGGTATGACGTTAGCCGGATTCCGGAGGAGACATTGTGAGCGTACTCGCCTTGCGACGCTTGGCAGGGTACGCAACTTCGTGCGTGTGGTGCGCGTGCCACTGCACGACGGTGTTATATCTGCGGAGGAGTGCCGCACTGTCGGATTCATCGCTCAAGATCGCGGCGATGTGTGGGCATTTGCCACTCTGTGGATCTGCCTCGGACGACATGGCCGACAGAGTGGAAAAACACCGAAATGACAGACCCTATTGAGCAACGGGTGCGACTGTGTACCGGCGTGTGGGGGGTGAGGCGGACACAAAGACGGTTGAGACCAGGGATGGGTTGAACCACTCGACACTGCCGCGGAGACAGAACTCGATCTCAGGTGGCGCCCACGTGTCGTGTTGGCGCCCATGCACGGAGTCGCTGGCACTGTTGGCATTCACCCTCCTTGCTCCCCACCATCGTCCAGCTTGCCAGCGGTGTGGTTGCTTTCTGTCTTTTACCCTACCTTCGCCCCCCCTCTCCTCGTGTATCCGCCTAATATCTTCCTCACGACCTCTTAACGACCTCTTTCATCCCTTCCTTCGTTCTCTGGCCCGGACTCGGAATGCACTTGGACACACCCTGCACATCCAGCATCATAGATGATTTATCCTGCCACAAATCTCAACGAACGCGCTCGAAACTACGCTCCATCATCAGGAGGATATTCGCTCCCCCAAGAACAAGGAATGCCCCGAAAGTAATAGATGATGTAGACGAACAGTCAGTTCTCTATCCAGACGCGTCACCACATCCATTTTGTATCTTCTGCGGTGCATCCAAGGAGAAGGGGTTTAACATTGTTTGGGAGGTATGTCAACCAGCTTTGGCGCGTTTGCCTATGGCTGATAAGTCTCGGTAGAATGACGGATATGCAGTATTCACAGACATCAACCCCTCCGCGGAACATCATCTGCAAATCATCCCCAAACGACACATAGGTATCCTCAGTCTACCTTGCTGTTGCATTAAACCTGTCTGAACCTATCATCTCAGAAAGCGTGAAGGGGTTGCACCCCTCCGACGCTGTGATGGGTAATCCTTTTCAACTTCTATACGGGGCGCACACTGATTTCTCTCCCTTCAGTCAGGGAAATGATAGAGCTCGGTCACAAAGTTTTGGATACCCTCGACACGCCTTCTCATCTCCGGCGGTAGGTACTTGTTTGGTATTGCGATTGTGCGCTGACAACTCAATGCTTTACAGCCTTGGATTCCATATACCCCCTTATATATCCATCCCACATCTACACATGCATGTGCAAGCACTACCTTATCGCTCTCTATTACGGCGGCTCAAGTATCCAGTTGTCACCGGCCGGAAAGGTTACGAAAAGGGGTTCAGTTGGTTTGCTGACGCCGAACAGACTGCACGCCTTTTGGAGAAAGGCGTTCAGGTCCGCATTTTACCCTGTTGAGCGGGACCCCCTGGCCACTGCTCGGCCGGGACGTTCATATATTAATAAATGTCCTATTTACGACGCTCTCCTTGATCCCGCCTGACATCGGTATACCACAAGCGGCGCACACCCGTGGATCCTCTTCTCATGCAAGCGCATCGCGCATCATGCGGGTTGGCAAGATTTTCTCTCTCCCAGCAAGTCCTTGAGGTAGCTCTCCCACCGGACCAACGCTACCTCCTTCGTGAGCTCCCGCCATCGCCGACGGCGCAATGCTAGTGAGTGGGTTTTAAGTGGACACTGTTCGTAAGATGACATTTTCGGCTCAGGACTCCCCGCTGCCTGTCCTTCGAAGCCGAGTCTGAGATCTGAGGCCCGACCCACGCACAATGTTGAGTATTGCCCTGACGAGGCTAATTTTACCATGATCGTGCCGTGGGTGAGAGCCTCTGAGCCACTGTTTTTGTACCCTCCGTTATTGGAAGGTCGACGACATGGGAAGCCGTCGGAAGGGACACCTTATTGGCGGTTCCCTCACGTAACCCTTTGCAAGTACCCATCGGGGATTCCGCGATCCTATTCATCGAGTTCACTTAGTAAAGTTCAACCTGAGTGGCACCTAAAACGGCGAGCTAGCAGGGTCATTTCCCCTTCTAGCTTGCGAAGAACGCGGTATGTGGACCCATTAAATCCTCGACGATAGACAATAATGTATTAACTACTGACTCAACCCAGTTCATCTGATTGTTTGCACCCTCTGACGGATGTCGAGCGTCAGTTGATTACGAGGGAACCAGGAAGTGCATGCAGCCAGTAAGCCACGGCGTCCGAGAGTGTTACCCAGCATTCGGTGCGGTAGCATTTCCATGTGCTGTCACATGAAGGGAACGAGTGGAGTCACGCCGACCGTCCGGAATCCTGGAGTTTTGGTGCGTTATGCAGTGTTTTAGATAACTCTTTGCGCCCCTCGGCTGACCTTGAGTCAGCCTTGAGTTGTCCGCCCGCTGCGATAACGTCCGCTCGGGTGGGCAAAATCGTCTCGGTGCGGTCTCGTACCGCGGCCGGGTGCATGTGATCTCTTTCGTCTCAACATGTGCCAAAAAGGAATCTCGGACAAGCATGTATGTGGGTTTTTCGAAGACACGCCACGTCGTTGGGTATACCAAAATCCCGTTTCGCTGACGATGTCGAACAGCGCTCGGTCAAGGGACAAAACGTCCCACCCGTCTCAGGCGGGCCGTCAATCTAAAATGTGCGACTGGCTCCGTGACTACTGCACTCGCGAGGCTGAGCCGGGAAGACATCTCCCGCGGCGCTGGTCACATCTGTCTTCGGATGCCCTTGCGAGTGCTCTGTCCATCTCCACGCAATCACGCGGACCTCGGTCAGCAGCCGGGTTCGCGATGCCGCTCCACCCTCAATCTTTGTATCCTATCATATCCTGAGGATTACTGACAGACGCGACATCTCGAGATCCACGGTCCATGGTTCTTCGGTGGCGCACGAAGTTTCGTCCCAATGTGGCTAACTGAACGTAGCCAGCCCAACTATAACCCACACTGGCACTTTGCAAACACTATACGCCGTGTCTCGATGATGCAATCCCAATAATGGAACCGAGCGACATGTGGCATGCGCGGGCACTCAGCTTGCAAACGCTCAGGTGAGTTCCGCCGATGGCCAAGGCATAAAGAGCCTCTGCTAAAATGCAATCTCTCTCTACCGCCAGGCTTCATCAGCAGTCGCTATCTCTGCAATGGCCCGCGCACTCCTCCTCGTCTTCGCCTCGTCGCTGCTCTGCGGGACTGCGCTAGCTGCACCGGCAGCCAGCGTATCCCCAGGTGCCAAAGTCTCCCCGTCTGCGACCCTGGCGATCCCGCCGCCAGACGCGACGACCCCGATCGCGAGCGACGACCCGAACAACGTCATATTCTCCCCCGGTAGCAACATCATCCCAGAGCCCATCCGTGGACAGCTGGGGACGGTAGAAATTGGTGCGCCGAACGTCCCCGTCGAGCTACAGAACCCGGACTTGCTCGCACCGCCAACGACAGACCACGGGGAACTGTAAGTGCCTCTTTTTGACGCGTGCCTGGACCCTGGACGCTGACCCCTCTCGCGAATATAGCCAGAACGCTAAGTGGCCATTCGCTCTGAGCCACAACCGTCTCCAGACGGGAGGCTGGGCCCGCGTGCAAAACCGTACGTGTCGAACTCGTTCCTGCTCGGGCGTGGGCGTACGCGCCGCACCTGGCAAGCGTCTTTTCCTGACCGCTAACGACGTGCTTTAGAGGGCGTCATGCCTATTGCGACTTGTGAGTAATAGTTGTCACGTCTAACAATAGGCAGGAAGCTCAAGTCCCATGCAGCAATCGCTGGTGTGAACATGCGCCTTGCGGCTGGTGCGATTCGGTGAGCGTTTGCACTTCGAGAAGCCTGGATGTATTGCACGAACTCACAAGGGGAAACTAGGGAGCTCCATTGGCACAAGTCTTCTGAGGTACCGTGCAGAGTCTATTCGTGACCACCGACAAAGCCGAAGATGCTGACGAATGTCGTCTCCCAAAGTGGGCGTATATTTTGAAGGTGTGTACCGTTTACCACGACCGAGGAAATACCGACCAACGCTGGAGGTAGGGGTCTGTTCAAGTTACAGCCATCAATTCGGACGGCCAGAACTTTATTGGCCACGTGGTATGTTTCGTTCAACTCGCCGCAACTAAATAGACAGTCGCTCATCAATAATTTTCTAAGAATCCGGGTGACCTATGGTACTTCCCAGCTGGAATGCCTCACAGCCTCCAAGCAACGGGCGAGAGCGAAGACGGCGCAGAGTTCGTGCTTGTGAGTGAGCCATACTCGGAGGAGGTTCCTCCTCCTGATCATGACGTCATCCAGGTATTCCCCGACGGGTCCTTCAGCGATGAGTCGACGTTTTCGGTCAGTCCCTGTTAGGAAGTGCACACCTGTAATCCTAACCCACTGACACCGACAACGGCGCAGCTGACCGATTGGCTGTCGCACGTTCCCAAGGAAGTTGTCGCCAAAAACTTCCAGACCAATATCTCGGCCTTCAACAATGTTCCCAGCCAGGAGCTATACATATTCCCGAGCAGTACGTATCTAATATTACCATCTACTGTCTCCTTCCATTTGCTGAAAGTATCTTTGGCGCAACAGCCCCCCCTCCTCTCAACCAGCAGCCTCCTAGTGACCCTCAAGGAAGACTCCCGAGTCCCTTTACATTCGCACTATCGCAAGTCAAAGCCAAGCAAGTGGCAGGCGGAACCGTTAAGACTGTTGATGAGACCACGTTCCCGGTCGCAACCGAGCTCTCTGCATTGGAAGTGACTGTCGAGCCCGGTGCTATGAGGTGTGTGCTTTTGCCTTTATGTTCTACCCTCTACCGCCCGCACTAACGCCGCACACAGGGAACTCCATGTAAGTTCGCAGATATGACACGTGAATGAATTACTCACAGGCGTGCAATACATAGTGGCATCCCACTCAAGACGAGTGGACCTTCTTTATGTGCGTGTCTTCTCCGTTTCCTCGGATTATGACTGCGTCCTTACTGACGAGAACTCTTCCCCAATGCAGAAACGGCACGGGTCGTATCACGATCTTCGCGGGATCGGCCACGGCTAGGACGTTCGACTACCAGGTACGCGCGCGTCCCCTGACCTACCTCTCCGATCTGGTGGTTCTAAGTGCCCCACAGGCCGGTGATACCGGATTTGTCCCAGCGTCGATGGGTAAGTGACGGCTATTCCTGAGAATGATTGATTTTCACCATCTTTGCGTCGTCTTTCCCCAGGACACTACATAGAAAACACCGGAAACGACACGCTCCACTTCCTGGAGATCTTGAACTCCGGTACGTCTACATTACTAGCCATTGCTGGGCTTCTGTCGATTTGCTCACGACAAATTATGTTCAGGTCGCTTCCAGGATGTCAGCTTGAGACAAGTGAGTGGCTGTTAGCGTCTTTTGGGTGCATGTGCTTACTCGTCGCTGTCTGCAGTGGCTGGCTTTGACTCCTCCCGAGTTGGTCCAGGTGCAGCTGGGCCTCGATGATGCGACCACGAACCAGCTTACCACCTTCAAGACGAAGGAGTTCGTCGTTGGCCCGTCTCATTAATTGTTCCATTGCCGCATCGAACAGGTTCCTCGGATATGTTAAAGCGACCCTATGCGCTCCCAATGTACTATATACCACCACATCCCCTGCAACACAACTAAAATCTCGACTATCGTTGCTAACGATTGTGCGTCCTTCCGGAAGATTGTGTTCGGTGCCGCCAAAGTCTCACGTTCACCACTACTCGTTGATCAGGAAGATGCCCAGCTACACCATGCCCAACGTCGACGGTGATACAGCTTCTAGATGCCAGGAACATTGAAATGGATAGGTTTCGCTAACAGAGGTGGCTGACAATTCAAGCATAAGTTGTATAGTACTATGGTACGAAGAGATATACATGTGTACAAGGAATTTTATAACTACACAGAAGAGGGTATCGCGGACTGGTACTAGGTAGTGTAGGCATGATACAACATACGGCATAAATGATAAAGTGAAGATACAGCATCGAAACGTCCAGGGAGAGGATACATGCAATTACCGACCACCCCTGCCCTTCTTGCCCTTCCTCTTCTTTGATTTCGACTGTACAAGACCCTGTGAGAGATGATTGCGTGAGTACAGTGATGCGAAACCGCAAGGCGGAAGACACATGGAACTGACTCCTACAATAGGGCTCTCGCCAGCGGGCGAGCCAACCTCGTCAGCTTCGTTAGACAGGCCAGATGTCTGAAGTTTCGGCCCCATGTGCCGACCAGGCTGCTCCTCCGTATCCGATGTAAGTGCGCTAGACACAGAGTCCCCAGTCATCTGGCGAACGCGCTCCACCTGGAGGTTGAGGGGCATATTGTCATCCTCGTCCTCATCGGCGTCCACGTCTCCCTGGGGCTGTGATCCGGACACCGCCTCCTTGTCGGCGTCAGCGACGTCATCAGCAGTGACCTCAACCAGGTCTTCATCTTCAGCGCCCTTGGTCTCGTCCTTGCCTCCTGCACTACCCGCATCCGGCGAACCTCCTTCGGATGAAGCGCCAGCCTGAACCGGAGGCGCCTGGCTACACTCCGCGTTTCGCACCGGCTCGCCGTTTCCAGCACTGGGCGTCCCAGAATCAACGAGCACACTGTCCAACAGCACGTCCGCCGGCTCCTCCGCCTGTGGATTGGTCTCCTGGATCGCAGATCCTTCGGGAGGCGATGGGTCGGACGGTGACGCTGGTGTTGGAACGCTAGCCTTGGTGTTGGTGTCGGTTTCGGTGGGAGGCGACGCTCGAGCTAGGCTGACACTGGCCGACGGCGCCACGGCAGGTGCAGGTGGTGACTTCAACTTCGATGTTAGGCTCGAAGTCGACCAGTTCTTGTTTTGACCCCATGGGCCTTGTTTAGTTCCAGGAAGCTGCCGAGCGGGAGGGGGGGCGGGGGAAGCAGGTGTTCGTGGGCCGGGTGCCTCCCTCTCCTGAGAAGAGTCGCGCGTGCTGGGTTCTGATTGCGGGACGAACAATGATGACACAGAGGATAATAATCCCCTCCCCCAGGATCCAGTACCCTTGGGAGTAGGAGATTGAGCTGACCCCCATGTAACGGCTGTCGCGGCAGCAGGCGACAATGCCGACCCCAATGCTGAAGGATGCTGCCAAGCGGAGTTGCCGGTGCGCGGATTAGCGGATGGTCTGGCGGAGCGCGACGGCCCGGACAAGGATTCAAATGCAGTCTTGATCGGCTCCAGAGGCGCAAGTACCTTCTTCTCGGTGGTGTTGGCGGATGAGACGGAGTCCGTGGACGACGACAGGATGCGGACACGTGAAGCAGGCGGGGGCGGTTTCTCGGCCTTGGTCTCAGCGGGAGGGCTGGCCTGGCGCGACTCGCTCGGACTGGGCGACGCGTTTGGCGGGGTGTCGCTCGGACTCGCGGAAGGCGTCTGTTCAGTGGACTCAGGATCCCGGAAGAGTAGCTGTGCCTCGATGCCTGATCTAAGCATGATAGTGGGCGAGGGCGGGACGTCGGATACTGCTGTCTCCGTCATTGTCGTCGTCGTCGCGGCCGGCGAGTGCAAAGGGGTTCTCTCGATGACCGGAGCATCCAGCCGGACTGAGGGCGTCTCCGGCGCGTTCTCGCTTTGCGCCGGCGATGAGGAATCCCCTTCAGCCTCCGCCTGCACTGACGGCGCCTCTGTTGTGGAGGGCTGTTCGTTGACCTGAGTACTAGACGCTTCACCCTTGGACGACTCTTCGGCTGCAGGAGATGTGTCGACAATATCAGTGGTGGCGACGGGCGGTGCAGTTGTCTCAGCGGGCTTCGTCGTCGCAGTCGGTGGAACGGTCGCCTCCTCGCCCTCGCCAACTTTGCCGACGGCCTCCTGGCCGAGAAGATGACCAGACTCACGGTCCTCTACGGTTTCCGGAGACCGCTCTGATGCCGGGATGCTAGATGACGACGTCTGTACAGGAGGGAGAAGATCCTCAGGCTGGGTGTCCTTCCAGTCGTCCGGGCCGACATCCGCCGTCTCCTCACGTTCCATATCCGCTGGAGAGTCGTGTTCCTCCTGGGCCTGTGTAGTCTCTTCAGGCGGAGAGGGGACGGTGTTGATGGCGGGAGGTGGGGACTGAGCGGGGTCAGTGGTGGCAGGTGGGGGCTGAGCGGGTTCAGTGGCGGGAGGTAGGGTCTGGACGGGTTCCTCGGAGGGCGCCGGCACTGAGTTCTCCTGTTGCTCCTCCTCGCGAGTCGGCGCGTCATCGCCAGAGCTCGTGGTCTCGCCGGACTCTCCTCCATCGGGAATCTCAGCGGGGGGAGACGCCTCAGCGGGGAGAGACGTCTCAGTGGGGAGAGACGCCTCAGCGGGGAGAGACGCCTCAGCGGGGAGAGACGTCTCGGCGGTAGACTGCTCCTCGTCACCAGACATCGCAGGTCCGTCCCGCTGTTGAGGAGGAGACGGTTCAGGTTCCTGTTCCACGGGAGGAGTCTCCCGTCGCTCGCCCTCATCGCCATGGGTGCTATTGGCGTCATGGTAATCAGACGTAGGTGTGGCCGTGCGCGCCGGATCTGCAGCAGGAGGTGGCGGAAGCGAGGTTTCAAAGGCTGCCGAAGGAATCTCGAGATCGTCGTCCTCGATGGGCGAGGCGAAAGTATTAGAGCCAGCGCCAGGATCGGCGGGCATGCCAGCGCCAACATCCCGGGAAGCAGAAGGCTCGTCTGGGGGAGCAGGGGGATCTGCGTGATGCGTGGCGGCAGCTGGCTTCTCCTCGGTGACATTTGGCACGTGGGCGTCCGTCGACGCGCTTTGCGAAGAGGTCGGCTCTTCCACTGGAGGATCATCGGTTGCATCTATGTCGGTACGGGTCGCGTGTGGCTCGGGGGCTTCCTCTTGGGGCACTGTTGGCTGTGGGTCGTCCTCGAGGTTGATGAGATCTTCGGTGCCCATAGGAATAGGCTGTGGTTGGGGCGTGGTGGCGGCGTCCAGGTGTGGTTCGCCGGTGTGAAGACCCAATCCCTCGAGTGGTGGTTCGGGCTGTGCAGCAGAGGCAACGAGGCCGCCGAGATCATCGATGGCGGGTGTTGGGCTGTGGTCGTCATCCAAGTCTTCGTCAAGCGCCCAGTCACTGACGATACTCTCGGCGACATCGTCATCTTCCTCCAGCTCCGGTTCCTCGGGGGTTGGAGGCGTCGGTGGAGGAGGAGGCGGCGGCGGCGGAGGTCGTTCGAGGTCTTCCGACAGCCTCCTCACATGGCGAACACGGGGAGTAGTTGGAGATACAGAAGGTTTCAGAGAGAGGGCAAGGCCTAGCAGTGTGTCTCGTAGAGATTCTTCCTCGGCAATGCTAGCAGCAAGCGTGTGAGGCGGGAATCATGCGGATGCAAAGTCTAGAACTCACGCGAGGAGCCGCTCAGGTTCAGTCTGGAGGTACCATAGAGCCCTGGGAGTCAGTCGATCCCTCTCGATGACGGTGAACAAGGGCTCTGCCTCGACCGGGGAGTAGTTGTATTGAACGTAGGATAACAGGTCCTTGTCCACCCAATCTGACGGATCGCGCTGAAGTACGAGTAACGTTGAGCTATTGGAATGAGAAGCATATGTCTCCACTCACTGGGAGGTCGGTGTCTCGCCTGGAAGATGTCTGGATCCGTGGTACTCGGCTCATTGGGGCTAGTACAAGCCGTGGACTGCAGGCGTTGGCGTCGGTCGGCTTCAGCGTGTCTGAACGAGATGTATGACACACTGACCTGAAGTTCACCCGCGGGGAGAATGCGTCAGGGGGCGACCGGTGGTATGGATAAGGTGGAGAGCGTAGTGGAAGAAACGCCGTTACACTCATGACTTCGGGGGACAATGACCAAGGTTAGCGGCCATGAACTCTATCGCACAAAGACGCGGGTGAGAACGTACTCAAGAGGAGGTGGATGTGGGAGCAGAGAGGTTATCAAAGGAAGGGCGCACGATCCGAGACGGAGGCAAGAGATTGGGGCTTTTGAGGAGATAGCTCACGCTGCCGCAGTGCATCTAAGCTCTGGAGGAGAGCATGGAGGCCACGCTCACTGCAGGCGTGGAGCATGAGAACCGCGGACGACCAAAGAGGGAACTTCATTTAATGCAGTCATGTTCTGGACAAGAAGACCGTTCATTCGCACCTTGCGATCCACCGATGGCCATGAACGATGAGCTTTGGTCAGAGATGCGCCGGCATTGGCCATCCATCCCAGCCAAACCCTCAGTCCTCCCCTTCATCCCCAGCAGCGCCCTTCCTCCCGCTCATCCCTCCACGTCCAGACGCTGACCGCCGCAGAATCCTTATCAAGGACCACGTACAGGCGGTGCTTTGGTGGAGAATCGTCCTGCCCTGTAGGGCTATGGGCTGGAATGCCGGAAACGCGTGTCTTCGTGCATATCGCTCCAGAGACGCTCTTGTCTAGACCTGGCGCGGCGAGAGCTGAGGCAAAGCAACGCAGTGGCCGCGTCGTACAGTTTAAACAGCAACGAGAGGCCCGAGGACAGAGATGCTGGCAGAAGAGGATCAACAAGCTCTTTACGTGAAGCTAAGCGGCGTGCTGCCCTGAGGCTGATGTTGCCTCGTGAATCGAGGCCGCCTGCAGGCGGAAGCCGTCGCTGGGCCGGCCGACTTCTGACCTGACCATGATCTACTTACCCGATCCCTTTCTCCGCAGGCGAGTTCAATGTTCGACGTCCGATAAATAGCACGCTGACTGAGTTCACACCCCGTTCTTGGTGCGAAATATATCCAGGATATCCAACGCGTCTGCCAAGAGATGGCGTCTACGCACCTGATGCACATCCATCGACTCAGGCATCGCAGTTCCACGACACTCAGCAAGCCTGCCTCAATACTCGCTCTAGAACGAAGACATCCGTCTGGATGACAGGGACGTGTCGATATTCTTTGGGTGTGGTGACTGACGTGTCGTCCAGTCTAGATCGCAAGTCAGCTACTGTCATCCTCGCAAATATATTTGTCTCAAGATGCGGCATATCGCAACGCTTCTTCCATTGCACATCATAGCTCAGTCGCCACCATGTCAAGCGTTCTTTCTACCTTTGCACAGAAACTGAATATCAGCTCTCCCAAGTCACATCGACCCCGTACAAGTCGGAAGGCTAGTTTGACAATTCTCGCAAAGTCTGACGGTGAGCTGCCCCACTTACTTGAGTCTATATACCTTGTCAGCCACCTCACGGAATGTTATTCGTAGGCATCGAATCCCACTCTCTTGAAACATCTCTGCAAGCCGTCGATCCACCATCTGAGCTGCGTTCCAGTAACATCCCTGAAGGCTCGTCTCCAGGTTCCCCCCCACAGTTCGTTGACCGTGGCAGCGCATCTCCCAGCATTGTTTACTCTTCCGCGAGTTGCCCATCTCTAACCGACTTGTCCACCCCCAACTTCTCTCCGTTGACGAATCGTAATGGCTCTTCTCTCTCTGGAACAAGTGATGGCTTTCTATCATTTTCGCCCAACGCATTCACTCTCTTTGATAACTCTTCGCCGTCTCCCTCACCTGATTTCGCAGCAGAGGAAGTTACACTTGCCCAGCGTCGAGGTGTTATGAGGCTCTTTAGCCTCCGTTCCAACCACAATCCGAATGCCACAGACCGACTGAGCCCGCCAAGACTCAAATCCCCCTTCTCATCGCTTTCTCCTCTGTCGCCACGCTTCGCTTTCAATCTCCTCCGTCGCTCCGACCTCGATTCTACCGATGACAAGTCTCGAACAGACTGCAACGAAGATGTTTTCGATCCCTTTTCGCGCATCACCTTCTGTATTCCGCAGCGACGGCGGCAAACCCTCTCACGAACCAATCGTCAATTTTCGGCTATCCCGCCTGGAAAGTTCCTTCGAAACAGATGACCCCGAGATCCAGGCCCGGTCCCCGCTCAACGACCTCTCCGTGTATCTTTATCGCCCGCCTCAGGCCCACGCCGACACGCCTTCCAAAGTGAAATCACGCCTTCACATCTGGGTCTCCGGCATCGAACCTCAGTCGCCCACCACTGGTATCAAACTGGCCGCTCAGACCGCCGCCCAACCTCGAATCCCTCCTCGCGGCCCACGGCGCAAGAACCGGAGACCCAAGCTGCGTCCTCTCGTCCTCCCAAACCAGGCCGCGCTACGCGAGATCGTCAACCCGCAGCAAGAGTCGATCGTGTCCTCCGCATGTCCATCCGCCGTGCCGCAGCAGGAGATACCGCACCGCGCCTCGCACCAGACCGCATCGTCCGACACAGTGTCAGCAGACACGGCACTTGGCTCTGAACACGGGCGGCCGATCGCTTCAACTCTCCCGCCGCCGGAGCTCGTCACGTCGACGGACGTGTTCCCGGTCGCGCTTGGATCGGAGCACGCGCGGAGATTCTCACGCGAATCCATTTCGGAACCCGTTATTGTGCGCGGCGATGGCGATGGGAACGTGGTCGTCGCGCCACAGCAGACCGAGGGACTTTCGCAGCCGCAGTGCCACTATCAGGAAGAACCACCTCAGCTGAAACACGAGGGCGCGACCGGACAGGTGGCGCTGCAGCATCGACGGAACTGCGACAAGCCGCTGCCCGAAGAACCTCTGGACAAGCCGCTGCCCCGGGACCCGCTGGACAAGCCGCTGCCGCAGGTCCCACCGGAGGCTCGGCTCGATGGGCTCATTTCGCTGCTTCACCAGGCTGGGGTTATCGCCGACAGCGCGCAATCTCTTCGTGCTCTCGCTCTGGCATGTGGTTCTGGTCACGTTGCTTGTTCTTCTATTTATCCGACGATGCTGCTGAAGGGCTCCGCCTCGACGGATCTTCGTCGCGCTTTGCTGGAGGCTGTGAACGACAAGGCTGGCCAGGATCACTTTGCTGGGAGGTCTTCGTCCTTATGGAGTATAGCGACTCAGTGGGCTTATGCATTGTAATCGGTATACGCGTCTTGCTATATTGTCTAGGTTGTACTGGTCTAATGTTGGGGTACGGTTCGTGTGCGTAGTATATGGGTCACTGGTAGTATATGCTCGGTGTCATTGATATGGGGTGTGGCATGCTCTATATGCGGATGATTCCATTGCTATAATCAATTGCTCTTGATAAAATCTGAGACCAGGGTCTTGAACTCGTTGGGCCTGGGTCAAGCGTCTGTGAGCGATAGAAGTCAAGAACCAGCGAGAAAACACATGCCGTTCCGAATGTACTGGGTGCCGCCATGATAAAATCAGCTGCGAGGCCAGTAGATAACACACGATCGACGGACTCACCCCAATGTCCAGCGTCCAACTCCTCGAGGATCATATTTGGGAAGAATGCTTTCGCAGTGTCGACGTTATGCCTGTTGATGTATCTGCGGCAGCAAGACTCAGCACTCCTTCTAGAGCTCGAGAACCCTTCGATCGCGACACCTACTTGCTCTTCGTTCCCTTGATAAACAACGCCGGACCGTCAAAGGTCCTCTCGCCAGGCGACCAAGGAAACCCTCCGATCTCCGGTATTGAATCGCCGAGTAATCCAACGGGCACGCGGAACTTGAGCGGGCGCTGGTGATGAGCTGTCGGATGGTCGAGGTTCATGAGCAGGAATGCGCGCGTCATAGGGTTCTGGCATGGGTCGTTAGAATCTCTCGCACTCCGGGCCAGACCCATTTCCGCCGGGGCGCGCGTGCGGGTGCCGCTGGCGGTATGTATGGGTGGGTGTGGGACAGTACCTGCTCGTACGGCTGGAGCACGCGGTCCGCCTCCTGGCGCGTCTTGACCTCGCTCGCTTCTATCCTCTTCATCGCTTCGATGTAGCCTTGAAACTCGGGGGAGAGGGGGCCCCGCGCCGGTGCGATATCCGCGACAATCAAGTGCGTGAGTAGTGCGGGTGGCAGCTCCGGGTCGAGGGCGACAGCCATTGCAACTTTGCCGCCCCTAACGTAATGCGGAAGAACACGTGGGGTACGCGTGAGGTGGGTTTTATAGGGTGGGCGTGGCAGCTCACCATGCTTACATTGAATGGCCGAGCAGAGAGACGTTTGACAGATTGTGGGCTTTGAAGAAGTGGAGGACGTCCGTGGCCATCGCGGGGTATGAGTGGGGCTCCGCGTGTGGGGACGTGCCATGGTTGCGCAGGTCCTACTTGGCGCGTGAGGAAGGGTCGTGCGCGCGATCTGGACGACAACGCACCAAGGTATACACCGGCCGATCGAGATCCTTCGCGAACGCCTTCGAAAGCGACCCGAAGTTCCGTTTTGACCCACTACGATAGCGATCGCATCAGCGTAATTCCAGGGAAGCAGGATCAAGCACGTACAATAGCCCATGAAGGATGACTAGTGGTCGGTCAGTCGCATTCCCGTCTGGCGGAATAACCTTGTCGTAGTGCAACTCGATTGGCTTCATGACGGAAGACGCAGCCCGTGTCTGTTGGCGACATGCCCAAGCGAACATCGGAGGGGCCGCTTGGTGGCAGAAAGTAAGTCTAGTCAAAGCAGACCGAGGTATCATGGTCGTTGGTGAGAGGAGGGAGGAAAGCGTTCGGCCGAGGTGTTGAGGGCCGTGCCATCGGCGCTGGAGATCATTGCTGTTGTCTGATAAGATGCCACTGCCCAGAGCGTCTATGTCGGAACCGGGTCACGGGCTCCTGGGAAGAAGACCTGCCCTAAACTTGCACCCTGAAAAATTGTGCGTCGAATTTTGTTGTCAACGTCCGCTCGTCCACGGCGACGGGCACAGTTTTCCTGGTGAGTGATGTCTCCTTCCATGTTCTGCTTGCATTCGACGAGATGATACCTTTTGTTTACCTCGAGTGGTGCTGCTCTACCAAGTGGCATTCACGATGTGTTGATTTTTTTGTCATAGTTACACTGATCGGTCTTCTTCCTGTATCGCTTACAGCTTTGCTGACTTATTTCTTTCCATAGGTCGAGAATGAATTCGGATGTGATCTCGGGGGTGCATTCAGGCATCGACGGCGCACAATAGGATATGGGGTAAGGTGAGTCAATAGGTCTGCTCTGCTTTTGCCATCGCGCGCGTTCGTCGTGTCACGACATGATGAGTCAAACCTTTTCAAACTAGAGTATCTGAGAGCCACCAGGCTCGATGCTTTACTTTATCTGTCAATCCCCTGATCTTCGCTTTACACTTTGCGCTCGCCTTTTCGTTGACATGAAATGCTGACAGACGTTGTGTACTTCATAGGTCGCTTGTACTGAGGCTAACTCTGCAAGTCCTATGATTTTCGTTGAACAGTGAGTGCACCCTTCCATTCATACCGCAGCGACGATGTTACAAATGGAGTTACCGCCTGACCGTATGTTACGACGTACGGCTTTATGACGACAATTCCAAGGCTGTTATTTCTTTCTGAGTTTCCTTCAATGATACCTGTGCGCAGTTATGCAGAGGCTAATTTTTTTTCCTTTTCAGGTTCCGTTGCCGATGGTTTGCCAGTAGAGTGTTAGGCACCTTGGGAAGCTATTGGCACCCTGTGCACGGGGATATGGTGAGTATTTTATCCCTGCCCCCTCGATATGATGCTTTTATCACGACGGTCTTCGTACTATTACTGCCGAAAATGCCCGCCACAGCTCAATCGTTCGGGCAACCCCTTCTGATCGTTTGTGCAACAACATCCATAGAGTCCATGCTGACCATCGTTCTTTAGGTCAGCTGCGTGCACCTTATTTTTCTCGCCATTGAAGTGTGGGACGATAGGATACTCGGTGAGTGAGTTTTCGACGCTTATACACGTTGGCGTTTGTCTCCTGTGGTACAGATGAGACTCTTTAAAAATATCAACTAGAAGCTGTTTCTGAGCTTCGGCATTGATTGAAAACTTCGTTTTCTGAACCTTCCTTCCCTTCCGACTTGACGACATTTACTAACTCAAGTTCCTCCTTTGTAGAGCACGCTAATGTACATTGGCCCTCGTAAATCCCGATGCTCCCGATGCCTCTCACCTTATGTTGTCAGGTATCGTTGGTCATGTTGTGTATGTAGTTCGTCTAATAATAGAGTTTCCGTTCAATTGTCAACATACCTTCAATGCCGGACGTTGAAGGCATAGCGGGCTTACGGCTGCCACCACCTGCGCTTTTGGCAATACCTCATTGTCTTCGGACCAAGGAGTACATCATTCCGGGCGCATCCAGACTGGATGTTCGTAACCACGGCCGCAGAATACCGTCATGGCACTGGTCACTCATCCAGACCTTATTTATGAGCCTTGGCTGACCTTAGCCTTCATCAATCATCACCCCACCACGATACCCGACTACCAATCCTCATGCAAGTTGCTGATATTCGTCATCGTGCATGTGTGAAACTGCAATGGAATCTGGTTCACAAGTGACCGTCTGTAAGGCAGTACGCGGGCGCCGTCATGACAAGTGTTTGAACGCCACTTGCCGCTAGTTCTTGGTAATTACATCATTTATCTCTGTTTTGACGACGGGGAAGTGCTCACTCCACCGCTGCTCAAGTTCAACTGGCCTCCCGAGGCATAGATGTGTTGGAAACGCTTTCGCACAGAATATCCTCCGTCCTCATTTCGGCCTTCTCTGCCGTCAGAAATACGGCACGCCGTCCATATAGGTATTCCAATCGATGTGTCCAATTGGTCATCACATGGTGGAACGCTATCAAGATATGGCTGCCTCTGGCGACGCACGGCATCCACGGCGGAGTTACACCGCCGGAGGATCATTGGGTTCAAGGCTAGCTTGGGCGCTTGAACCCCAGGCTGATCCGGAATTTCAGCCCGCCGCTGAATGGGGTTCACCTGTGGCTGGCCCACCGTTCTTTCGCTCGACGTCGACACAGGTTGTCAACTTGTTGCCCACTCATCCGCTGGTTAACTCTGGGCTCGTCATCATTTCCTGTGCTCCATGCACCGAGTCATCGATAATCAATCCATCAAGGCCTCATATAAATTTCGTCTCACCCTGGATTCCTCCTGTTCCCCGCTCCTTCCGTTCACCACTCTAGACACCTTGTGCATCTCGCTCAGATTTTCTTTTACATCCGGAGGCTCTTCGCTCTCGCCTGTTCCCAGTGCCCACCTGCTTTACAGTTTCCGAGGGCACTGGCAAGAATGGTGTGGGCGGGCGGTGTAGTTCACCATGAGTACGTGCTCGTGGCCTTATTTCACTTCGTCTCTCCCACCTGCACCCTCTCGTTCGCTTTTAAGGTGAGTTTCCTCCGTAGCCACTCCACTTATGAGGTGAGTGTCTTCTGAGTTGCATTGCGTGGATGGTAAGTTTATTTGCCGGGCAGTTCTGGAGTCTGGAAAGCCGGTGAGTCTGTCAGTCAAGCTTCAAGTCCGGGCGAAGGTGCGTCGGACCAGCATCATCAACTGCCATGCTTCAGGTGAGTGTCCACATTTTGTTATCTCCCTCTAGCATATCCTCATTCCGCAGTCCAAGTCAAACTGACACCGAGCCTCATGTGGTTGCGAGTGCGGATCGCGCACGCTAGGTCGCGCTTGGCAGACGCTGTACTCTTTGTACTACCATTTGTATAATCAATGAATACATCATACATTTTCTGCTCTCACTGTAAAGTATGTACTGGAACCGATGGAACGACGATGAGCCTCAACGAATAGCACTAGCGACAACGGCGCAAAACGCGCCTATAAGGCCAGTGCGGCGTGTACATGTGATGGCTGTGGCGGGTCAGCTTGGGGCTAATCTCGTTCAGCCCCAGCCCAAACGACGGCCGGTCAGCGCCAAGGCAGCTAGCACATTGCTCGCAAAAAACGCAACGAGGTCAGTCCAGCGTCAGGCCCCATCAAAGCCAGCTTTAGACTGACGAGTCTCCCGGCGGTGTACACTTTGCCTGGTCTCGGGGAAGACGACACATCACACGCCGCGGTATTAACTTCCGTACATACAAGCTCCTTACGCTCTTTACCTCATGCCGGCCCGCGCCCAACCGCCCTTATGAGTGTTGTGCTGCCTTTTCTATCCAGCTTCTATCATTGCCAATTTGGCGAGGAGTCTTACCAGGGGTAAACGAGCGGGTCTTGGGCCCGAGAGGTGAATTTTCGAACCCACGTGATGGTGTCTGACCGCCAGTCCGTCCAACCTTAAAAGACCACCTGTTCCGTTATGAACGCCGTGCGTCCGCCATTTCTTGCTTCGGAATGCTCTCGACCTCCTCCCCTTACCTCTCCCTTTTAGGCCTGGTAGCGGGGGTCGCTATTGCGGGAGGCTCCAGGTCTGCTTGCTCCAGCTTCAAACCCACCGACATCCCTAATGTCGAGCTCACCAACCCGCCGACCTACTTCGCCGCGAATGCAGTTGTGGAGATTTCGAACAGCTACTCGAGCATCAACGAGTCGACCCTCCCAGCATTCTGTCGCGTCGAGCTGACGATTACCACCGACGCGGCCGCGAAGTCAACCGCCCTCGCCGAGGTGTGGCTCCCCGACGACTGGAACGGGCGGATGCTCACAGTCGGCAACGGCGGCATATCTGGCGGAGGTAAGTGGATCCTCGGTGTGATGGCGTCAGCACTTCACTGACGGCTCGATCGTCCGCTTTTCTTCACCGCCGTTCCTTCAACGCGGACGTATTTAGTCACGGTCACGGAGCTCGGTCACGTTGCGGTGCCACAAGGATGTAAGTCGTTTCACATCTGGGACGTCAACGTTTCAACTTCCGGGGTGAAGTACTCATCTAGCCGTCTTCCTGTGTTTGCAGTCGCTGGTGTGTCCACGAACACTGGTCACAACGGTACGACCAACGATGGCGCCTGGGCCGGGCCGGGCAACGATGTGGGTCATTCATTTGGTTCCGGTGACCTCTCCGCCGACTCGGAGTTGCTGATGAATTGTCCGCATGACAGAATGCGATCGTGGACTGGGGATGGCGCGCGATGCACATGAGCGTCATCGCTGGGAAGGAGGTCGTCAACCAGTACTACTCGACACCTGCGAAGAAGTCATACTACCTCGGCTGCTCAAACGGTACGTTCGCGATCATGCCTCATAGTTTCATTCGAGAGATGCCCAGTAACACGTCCATTTGCCGCACCTGCATGGTAGGTGGAAGACAAGGGTACGTCTTCGACGGAATCGTCAGACGTAGCAGGAGCTAACTTTAGTTGCTCGCAGGTTGAAGGAGGTTCAAGAATTCCCTGAAGACTTCGACGGTGTGGTACGTCCTTCTACCGCTTTTGGTGCGCAGGGTGCCTGAACCAGGGTCCTATCTCCAGGTGGTCGGGTCTCCAGCAAACTGGTGGACACACGTTCAGTCATGGTCGATCCACATGAACTTGAATGTGCAGCCTTCGACGTCCCCGCACTTCATGACGGAAGACATGTGGACGAATCTCATTGCTCCTGAGGTCTTGAAGCAATGTGATGCGTTGGATGGCGTGCGTCCCTCAGTCGTTCGTCGGCAGGCATTCCCTCTCAACTTCTTTCTTCCAGCTCGCCGACGGAATCGTCAGCGACCCGAGGAATTGCGAGTCAGTGTTGCTGATCACTTCCTGGGACGCGGCACTGACTCTCGACCATGTCCCCAGTTTCCGTCCTGAAACATTGATGTGTAGCTCTGGCCAGAACACGTCGACATGTCTGACTGCGGATCAAATCAGCGCGTTGCACCGCATATATTCGGACTACTACGAGGGGGACGAGTATGTCTTCGCTGGCTACTATCCAGGAGGAGAGGCCGACTACTACCACGGCTTGGTCGGAAAGACGCAATTCAAGATCGGACGTTCGTTCTTCCGCTACATGGTGGCAAAGTGAGCATATTCTGACCTCCCCACGGGTAACCGCCCAGTACTGATATGCAATCCCGCATAGCGATACGAACTGGAAAATACACGACTATAACGCCGACGTGCTAGCGCTCGTTGACGAGATCAATCCCGGCCAAGCTAACGTGAGTTCAGTCTCTTGAGTCTCCTCTCCGTTTCAGTCTCGATGCTAAGTCCATCGGCGGTAGGCTGTTAACCCGAACATCACCGCCTTTGTAGGTCCAGACCGCAAGGGGAAGCTCATACATTATGTCGGATTTGCAGATCAGCTCATCAGCCCCGGAAATTCGATCCATTACTACGAGAGTGTACGGAACTGGACTCGTACGAACACGAAGATGCACGTCGACGATTGGTACCGATTCTTCACGGTGCAGGGGATGAGACACTGGTAAGCGATCTAGTGCATGTCGCGTCCAGCGAGTCTAAGTATTCTGACCCATCGTGCCTCTTAGTCATGTAGGGTTCTATGGTTCAGAGAGTTCATCCAAACTTGTGACTAACATACTACGCAGGGCGGGTTTGGCGCTAACGCATTTGGTGCGGTAGAGCAGGCGTCAAGCAACAGTCCCCCGCTTTCCAACGACCCGCAGCACAATGTTTTGTCTGCCATCGTCCGATGGGTTGAGGAAGGCATCGCGCCTGAGAATTTTACCGCGGCGTACTACAACGACAACAACGTCGCCAACGGCATTGGTTTCACTCGTCCCCTATGCAAGGTGAGGATACCCGTCTTTTCTCTTTCGTGAGAGCAGCACACTGATGCGATGGACAGTACCCGTCCACTCTCAGGTACAAGGGTGGAGATCCTAGCAGTGCCGACAGCTTTGAATGCGTACGTGACTAGTGAGGGGCAACCCTCTCTAGTCCACAATAGATATAATACTGCAACGAACAACCTATGAGAGCGTTTACTTATCTTACACATAGTTTATGTAGCGAAGTCGATACAGCATGGGACATTCCTATTTTATTTGCCACACGCTCGCTCCAGTTCCTCTCATCACAACATCACGACCACAATGTTGCATTATGTATAGCTCTTCTCCAGCTAGGACATGGACGTCGACCAGACCGCGTTCACCTGCGATCCTTGGGGCTTTCCATCATTATCGTGTCGAACAAAAGTGAGATACAAGCTATCAGCCACAGGAGATTAATATGATATACAGCGTCCACCACACGAGCCCGGGATTGCACGTTTGGTAGCACGATTGCAGTGAGCACGTCACGAAGCATATCGCACAGTGGACCCGCCCTATCTACTTCAAACAATATGACGGTGACACGTCCGCTTTTCAGCCAACAGCCAATTATGATACCTCCACGTCTGCGATAACTAAACGGGACTCTCGTTGCCGCCCAGCCTCTCAACAGGCGGGTCATCAGCCCTCGGTGCGACAACGGCCCCGGTTACAGGCCTCACGACGAACTTATGCCCCTCCGCGCCATGGCCGTGCTCCGAGTTTGAAGGGGAGCCACCCCCTACGGCCGTCTCATCCCTACTTTCCACTTGCGATCGGCGCGAGGGAGCGACTGAGATGAGGTTTTGCACAGGTTGGCCCCCACGCGCCTCAGGGTAATCCATCGTTTCCGAGTCCTGGCCGGGGTTAAGCCGCCAGTACCTCATCCTGTGCGGGCGAGCGTGAGTTTGTGAGGACGCGCACGAACTGAAGCAGAGGAGTTGGTACGTACATGCGGAGGAGCTCGTAGAAGGCGGTGCTGAGGAGCGAGCCGAGGAACGGACCCAACCAGTACTGCGTGTGTCGCGCACATATCAGCATCCGACCGGGAGTAGGATGAAACGGGGTTGGAGGGAGGCCACGTACAATCCACTGAGTGCTGTAAGGGAAGCCTGTGACGACGGCTGGTCCGAAGGACCGAGCCGCGTTCATCCCGGCGCCCGTGTAGAACACCGCCCACCTGAAGCACAATAAGGCACCCAAAGTTAATCATGGTTCGATGATCGTCAGGAGGGGAGGGCGGTGTAAGGAACGGAAGACGCACAAGTGACACACGAAGACTGTCAGGCCGATTCCAATCTATGTTGTGATATCATGAATGGAGATGTCGTCTCCCTAAAACATATCCGACTCACTGGAGCGAACGGTGTTGTAACATGCTTCTCTTTTGCAAGCATGAGAACAGTGAGCACGAGGAAGCTCGTGATGAACATCTCGATGAAGACCGCCTGCGCCTTGTTGACACCAGGCCCAGGAAAGGTGCTATGGCCATATGAATCCGGAGATACCGATGAAACGGAGCGGTGGCTACTCACTTGAAGGCAACTGGTCCAGGAGTCAAAGCGCGGACGATTGCAGCAGCAGTAATACCGCCGACGAGCTGCGCCAGACAATACGACACAAATCGCACAAACCCGATAGTTCCGGTGAGGAAGAGGGCAAGGCTAATATCAGGATTGAAGAGGCCGCCGGTGACTCGATAGAACAACCAGACGGTGATGAGGAGACTGAGACCGAAGCCGGTAGCGATGTATAGGATGCGCTCGACCTGCGAGAGGGGCGGGCTTGCGATGCCTTCACTTTGCGTAGCTTGAACGGAACCGAAAGCTAGCATCAAAAATATGGTGGTGCCGACATACTCTAGGAAGGCAGCCTCGAGGTCATATCTGACCTGAGCGAAAAGGTCGCGCCGCGTTGCGAACCGCATAATCAAGAGATGATGGGGCGAGCAGATTGTATGTCCCTCCCGGGAAACAGACTTGACCTATGTACATGTCCAGGGGCATGGTCGATCACGTCGACCGTAAATCTTGGCGTCGGGGATCAATCGCTGTCGAATGTTCGCGCTGCGTCACTGTGGAATGGTGGAGAGTGAACTAACCGTGGTTGGTTAGTTAGTCCCATTCGCCTCGGCGAGAACGACTACGCTTCACGTCCGTGCGTTTGTCCTTCTCCAGTCGCCGGCGCGCTTTCTCGGATTTCTCGAGCTGACGAACACGTTCCCTCTGCTCTTTCGAAGGTTCATTTATCAAGCCTGCAGAGGCCGCAGAAACGACAAGGGCGTGTAACTTTTCAACCAGGGTAAGGAGGCATTACATCAGGGATGGAGTAGAAAGGGGCACGCACCTTGGCCAGACAGTCTTGAACATTCTGGGCCTGGGATCGGAATACGGTCGATGTCAGAAGTATCGACTGAGATGACGATGCATATGCGGGCTACATCGAACAGGTTCAGGAACGGCGACATCGCGGAATGCAAAGCACTCACCGTCTTCTTTATATGATCGCGTGCCCACTGAGGTATCCAAGGTGCATCGATTGGACAACGTAGGGTGGCCTTTGTGTTGACCTTGTTTACATTCTGTGCCGTATTGGACGGTATGCATCATCGAATGACAAGACGATAGTCGTGTGTCCCATACCTGCCCGCCGGGCCCTGAACTCCGCGAATATGTGAACTCGACAACAGTCTTGGGTATCTCTCGAGTTTTAAACTTTTCAATCCATGACCTCGCTTCGGCGCTCTCCGCAGCGCTTTCGAGAGCAGGTATCCGGGGAGGAGTAGGAAGTACGTCTTGACCAGAGTGTAGGCTTCTCCCAGGCCCTTTGTGCAGAGATGTATTGGTCCGTAACGGTGGTCTGGCTAGTTGAAGGAATCGCCGAGGGAAGAACGATGTGATAGTGGATGCATAGAGCATGAGTCTGCAATGGTGTGCTAGAGATTGCCAATGGGTGGGAGCAGAGCTTGTGGTCGCTAGTAATATCTAAGTATACGATGCCCATTCCGAGAATGTCGGGAAGATATGTCTTGGAACATACCATATAAGGAAGGAGCGCGGGACTGGGTACTACGTCAAGTTCTCGTCGACGCGGCTTGCTCACATCCTCAGCTGCACCATACGGACGCGTCTGCCACTCCCCAGCCATCCTCTTTGACCCACATCATGGTCTCCGTGCAGCTCTCGGTCGCTCAGAAAACGCCTATTACTCGCAACATCCCAACTTCTGTCACTTTAGACAAACCATATGACGAGCTCACCGTCCTTGACGTGAAGAAAGCCATTGCGGCTAAAAGCCCCAAGGTATCCCTGAGTTAGATCTTGTATGCGTGTTTGCTCACATACCCCCCATAGTTCTATGCCGCACGCCAGAAGCTCATGCTCAAAGGAGAGAACAAGGCGTTTTCAGACGAGGCAACCTTGAAAGATGCGGGTATAGCGGACGGTGCGGAGGTGTCGGTGAAGGACCTCGGTCCCCAAGTTAGCTGGAGAACCGTGTTCCTCGTTGAATACGTAAGTAACATAAACATATGCATATGTTCTAGCGCAAAGCTCCACCCATTCACGCGTCTTGTATCTACGTACTCCACAGGTCGGTCCACTCATCATCCACCCCCTCTTCTATCACTTCCCCAAGATCCTCTTTGGCGGACCAGTTCAGCATAGCGTGCTGCAGAAGTGAGCGACCGAACCATGCGCATCCATGAAAGCCTGCGCTGACCTGCGTCCTCCACGCAGGTACGTGTATGCAGCCGTACTTGCACACTTCGTTAAGCGGGAGCTCGAGACCGTCTTCGTTCACCGTTTCTCACATGGCACCATGCCGTTACGCAACATCTTCAAGAAGTAAGTCTCCCGCTCGACTTGCCCGCCGTGGAGCGCGTTTGACGCGTCGTTCCCGTCAGCTCCGCGCACTACCACCTCCTCTCTGGCGTCCTCCTCGCGTGGTCCATCTACAGCCCCACGTTCGCGGCTAATTCGCCTTGGATCCGGGGCACCATCCGGGAGGACCCGACGTTCCTCTGGTCTTGCCTCGCGGCCTTCGTGGTGCGTACTTGGTCCTCATTCTGAGCTTCGAAATCAATATTTGACCGGCGATATTGGCAGTTCGCCGAGCTTTCCAACCTGCGCACCCACGTCACGCTTCGCAATCTGCGCCCAGAAGGTACCACCAAGCGAGCGATACCGAGAGGCTACGGCTTCAGCCTCGTATCGTGCCCGAACTATTTCTTTGAAACATTGGCGTGGACTGCCATCACCGTCATGACCGGTAGCTATGCCGGTGAGTTCACCCCTCAGCCTCCATCGACTCGACGCCGAGATAATAGCTGATGGTGGCTTTAGCTGGCATATTCTTAGTCGTGTCTGCTTCCCAGATGACTGCATGGGCACTCAAAAAGCACAGGAACTACAAAAAGGAATTCGGCAAGGAGTATCCGCGGAACAGGAAGGCCATGTTCCCCTTCATTCTTTAGCCTTGCGCATCACAATTGCCAGCGCGCGCTATGATATATATCGCTCGATCGCAATTGCGCTTTCATTCCGGCGTTTAATACCCCACAGTCCTGTCTCCCAAGCTCATCGTATTGTACCAAAAATGCACGTCTTTGTGAAAGCCTGATGAGTCATGACAGTACTGTTCACGGTATACTGTACGCCAGCCACATCTCACCGGCGGCCTTGTCATCTCCGCCGAGTCCCATGCCCACCCACCCGCTGACAAGGTTCGCGACCGCCGTCTTGACCAGCCACCCCGCGAGGACGATCATCGTGGTGAAAACGGGATGGCAGTCGAGGGCCACTGTGTCAAGAGTCAAAGGGTCCGCCGTCAGCACCACAATCAGAATAATCCGGATTCCAGAACCCAAAAGCACGCGAGGGCGCTGCGCCGCCGGCGATTAAACCGGGGCATGGATTATGGATATGCGGATGCGGGGAAGTTGCGAAAGGAGATGGTGGTCACGTACCTCGAAGACCGAACCCAGCGGCCATCCCACCGAGAACGTTCCGGACGACCCATTCGCGATCGAGCGTGTCTTCGTCGAGGAGCCCGAGCGCGCGGACGACGAGGGCGTGTGGGAACGCCGTCGCGCTCGGATGAAGGGGTGCCAGCGGGGCGCGGTGCGTCGCGGCGGCGTCCGGGCGCCAGATGGACAGGCAGAAGAGGAGGAAGAGCTTGGTGAGAGACGAGTAGAAGAGCGTCAGCGGGATGTGGGAGAACCTGTCCGGACGAGGGGGCGCCGACGACGACGTGCGTGTTGCATGTGGACAAGGACGCCACCGTTTCGGACCACGGGGCGTCCCGAGAGAGGAGAGAGAAAGTGGTGGTCAGTAACGGGACAACGCGAGGGCGCACGGCGTACGATGGGGAGGCCAAATTTGGAATTCGAAGTCGGATAACCTCCGCTCAGAAGGGCAGAAGGGGGTTTTGAGTTTGACGACCGGCCCTTGCGAGACGCCGGGCTCTCATGCGTCTCGGTGGTTCGAAGACGTATTGTGGACATTGGGGTTTAATATTCCAATTCCGGAATCGAGGAGGACTCAGGCCGGCGGTGGAAGGTGCCACGGGGCACGGGAGAAGGCAGAAGAACAACGAAGACGACCGGGTATCCTCGCCACACGTACCTGAACTGTTCTCGAATTCCAGATACTGGGGCGGAGGGCGCTGGCGACGGAAGCAGCCTGAGGACCAGATAGCAGGCGAGCACGACGCCCGCATGGAATGCGGCAGTTTCTGCAGCGGCATTGACCTCGGTCAGATGTGTGCCTTAATTCCCGGTCGAGAGGAGAACGGCGGGGACACTAAAAGTACCGGGACATACCAAAGAGACAGCCCACGAGAATATGGACGAACCCCTCGAGGGCTGCTTGGTTCCAGGTGGAGATCTGGGACCGGTCGCCAGGCTGACTGGAGCCTGGGGATCGCGCCTGTCAGCTTGCGGAACGAAAGATCAGGGTTTGCAGCGCTGGGACGCCGGTGCGTACTGATGTGTGTCCAACGGATGACTGCGTAAGGAACAACAGGGGAGTCCCGTGAGCGTGCTGGCATGTGGTTGAACAGAGAAGCTGGACGTACACGCATCGACGCAGATCAGGGCGAACCCGAGCTTTACGATCAGCCACCAGCGCACCTGGGGACAAAGCTGACTTTCATGGTAAAAACGCCGTCCAACGTGCGAGACGCACCGACTGGTCATGGTGCTGTACTGGTGAGGGGGCGCGGGGAGTTCCGGTGTTGTTCGCTGTCGACCTTCCTCCCGCCTTGCGGGCGCCAAGCCCGCGATTGTAGAGAAGGTGACGGTACACGTCCCGCTTAAGCAATATTAAGTCCAGGAGGAGAGTGAGGGTATCATGCTCAACGTAAGGGTCTGCGAAGGCGCGACAAGACGTCTACGTAAGATAAGGGAAGGATTCAAATTAGCATCAGCGTTCGGATGCTAGAATAACAAGACCGAGATAACCGGGGAACACTGACGCACTGTTCCAGGCGAAAATTGTACGCCGAATCGTAAACTGTGTAGAGATAAGGCGTCGGTGCGGCACAAGACGTGCAGATGGGCATTATAGCCTTCAAGACGTCCCGGGTGTGGTCGAGGGGTGAAACAAGAGCTTCGGGGATTCTGATTTCAGGGGAGGTATTGGGACGGAAATTTGTGCCTGTAATTCTGGAAAGATGATGGTAACGGATCCAGGCAGGTTGGGAACTGTGCGATGGAATCCTTGAGTCTTGTTTCCACTTTCCAGGGTGGTGCTGATGATTTCAAACCTTGACAGGGTCAAGATCTGGTTACGACGTATCGAAAATGCCGCTATGTTCGATAGTCAGAATCTCTGACGTCCTGTCGCGGCGGTGGGTCGGAGGCTTGTGTTGACGCAAGGTCTCGGTCGGGGTGAACGTTAACTTAACCGCCAGGCGCTCTACGCTGACGTCGGGCGCCTGTCTGGTCGATCTGATCGGGACCGGGCCCCCAAGCGCGCTGTGTCTGGCATCGCCGACGACGAGCCTGCGCTCTCCAGATCCCACCGCCGACGCGGTAATCTTGTACGACAAACGACACTGTCTATCTCCCTTTGTCTCATCCTAGCCTGGTCTGACACGTTGATCTCACTTTGTCACTCGTCGCAATCGTAACAATGCCACCGGCCAGAGCGACGTCTTCCTCGCGAGCACTAGAAGCGATCCTGCCTCTCATCGCCTCTGGCCAACCCTACGAAGCGCATCAGAAGGCCCGCACGTTCGCTTCCAGATACAACAAGTCCGCTCAGTACGACACCGCCATAGATGTCCTCTTCCAGTCCGCCCGAGAGCTTCTCAAGCGCGGGCAGCAGGGCAGCGGTACAGACCTCGCGACTTTCCTCGTGGATGTGTATGAGAACAAGAGCGAGATGGTTAGCGATGAGAGCCGGGGTAAGTAAATTCCGCGTGTGCCTTTCATCTGTCCATCCTCGTCTTTCATGAGCTTCTCGCTTCCCTACTGAACACCGAACTGCAGGCCGCCTCACCCAGCTAATTGCTCTCGCTGGTTCGTCGGGCTCGTGGCGCAAAACCATCATTGACAAGTCTATCGCGTAAGCTTCTCGAGTTGATTCGCCAGAAGCGCCTCCCCATGACCGTCTCCAGATGGTCCGCCAAAGCTGGCCCCCACCCGGGTGGCGATCCTGACCTTCGCCATTACGTCGGCGAACTTCTCTACAAAGGTACGCCACGTGCACGCTTGTACTCCACCTTCCCTGGTCTCATGAGACTTGGCGGTTATCCCGTATCGGCACGCAGAGGGCAGCTTTGATGCCGCAGAACCATACCTGCTCGTCGCTGGAAAACGCGATAGTGCTCGTTTGCTCGCCGAGGAATTCGTCCAGTGGGCCGGGCCAGAAGGACCTGCTGGCGCGTTCGCGTTGCGCGGAACGTTACCGTGAGGCTTCTATTGCGCTCTTCTCATCGCAATCGCCGACATTAGATATCACCCATGGTGCCGTACCACGCCGACATACAGGTATCTGCAAAACGGAAACATCCTTGCCGCCCGGACGTTCATCGTCCACTTCGTCTCTCAGATGACTTCCCGCCGGCCGTCATTGCTCTCTTCCTATCAGCCGACTCCAATCCCGGTGGGAAAGCCAGTGGACGGCGAGCAGGACGAGATCACGTTCACGACCGACCCTGCTGTCAACTTCGCGCAGCTCGCTGTCCGTGCGTGCCAGCGCGCACAGGGCGAAAAGAACAAGGCTCTGCGCGAGGCGTGGGTCCGGCTTTGCGGGACGTACCAGAGCAGAGGGGGCGTCGTCGCGAACACGGAAGTCAGGAAGGTGAGTGATTTCGGCTCGTCGTCTCGCGTTTCATCACACACCTCAGGGTCAAGGGGTGCAGTCCTGCTTTCGCAACCTGGCTGTACTCGTTAATTGCGATCTGTCCGGCTCCCTCGTCCTTCTGTGGATGGATCTTCATGACGGCTCCCAGCCAGCATCCTCTGCCCCTGTCGTGGGTCATCTGATAAACGAGCCTGGCCACCCGCCACCCGCATGCAACGTGCGACGATGCGTGCAGCATGCGCAGCCGACGGCGGGCGGACGGGCCTCGTATTTTGTCTGTATGCCAGGGCCCCGTCACTTTCCCCGTCTTCTCTTCTCTTCTTTCACTCCTGTCCTCGCTACATCCCGCGCCATCTATCTACATCTGACACTCCCTGTCCCATGCTCCAGGCACTCGTCGAGATTGCAGAACTCTATTTCGCGATCCCCCCGCCGCGCGCCCAGCAGGCGAATCCGTTCGGGGACGTGATCTCCGCCATGTTCGGGGGAGGCCAGCCCGCCGCCGCGCCTGCGCGCCGCACGCTCACCCCGGCCGCGCCGACATCGACCCCGGGATTGGACTGATCGAGAAGATCGCGCATGGAAGGGACCCTGGTCGGCGCACGAGATACCCACGCGGCGTCTGGTGGGGTTCCGGCGGGAAACACAAGTCGGTTGCGGCGAAGGGCTCGAGTTCGGGAGACACGCGCCTTCCACCTCCGTGCGTAAGTATCAGCTTGGCATTGCAAGTCCACGACCACGACCACGACCACGACCACGACCACGACCGGGATTCGAAAAGGGGGAGAGGGACGGACTCGGACTTGATTATGCGTATCCATAGTGCGAACTGTGTAGGTTTTCATATTGGGTTGGGGCGCAGTTTGCAATCGTATGCCCAGAGCGTTCATGGATCGTCACCGCAGCTCCGAGCTTCAGATACGCAGCCCGAGTCGGGAGTCGGGACTCACGTGGATCGACATCCGGGTGTGGCGAGCCCGCCGCGTACAGTAATGCTGGACTATGTAGGACCAGGATCCGGTCTAAGTGCGGGGTGGCGCCCCTGACAGCGGTATGCGTCGGCAAGGCGTCGGTCACCTTCCATTTCAGGCCCACACGCCAAAGCGTAGCGCAAGTTGTCGGTCAATTGACTCCTCCTAGTAAGTACCACGCCATAGGAGGACACTAGTGGCCCCGGTGGCAGCTGCTCCGAAAGCATGCGCAAGATCCGGAGACAAACTGAAAAAGAGGCGACAATCATGAAGTCATGGACAATGAGTGGGGGAAGAGACCGCCGAAGGTCACTGCGTAGTAGTATGGTCGAGGGACCTCGAGCTCGTAGAAAGTAGGAATGTAGGTGCTCCGGAGAGCCGCTTAGTCGCACTGATGACTTCACGGTGCGGCTACGGTTCGCGCATGGGTACCTGTGAGGTCAAAGAATTCGAGCGTCGAACCGCTGCAGAGCTCAGACGAACCGCCGGCTCCCGTCCACGATTCGCGTGTCAGTTTGGCTATTAATGCGTGCACAGTCCATCCCCGGGTGCACGGTCGACGTCTGAGGATGCACGGAGCCCGCCCTCCAGTCGGGGATGGCCCACCTTTGAGCTTAGGTCCTGGGTCGAGTCGGAGTGGGGCTAAGCATGTACACGCACATGAGTTGGCCCAAACGCTCACGAGTAAGTGCTTACTTACTTAATCCTGAGCTCGAGGACAATCAGAACTAGAACTTCGAACTTCGAAGTGCCAGCTGCGGCGGTGACGAGGCGTCCTGCCACGCCCAATCATGGTTAGCAAAGGGTCCCCCCCCCTCGCGCTGCTCAGGCCAAGCCTTAGCTTCCGAGCAGACGTCTGTCTACCCGCCCGCCTTGTCCGCGAGCGCACGGATCTCGCGCACAATCGTTCGACCGTCTCGACCGTGACGCAAGGCTGGGCGACCCGTGACGGTTGTGTGTGCCACACGACAAGTCTCATTAACTGGGGCAACCGAAGAGGGCGCCGCCCGGAACGGACAGCAGAGGGAACGTGTGAACGTCCATGGACGCTGGATGTCTGCGGCGTGCGCTTGGCAGCACCACGCCCGTTCCGAACAGACGATCCCTGGCAGACCCTGCGCGCGATGGCTTCGATAAGTGGGAGATAAAATTCCCCTTCCGGGTGGATATGAAGTGGAGGGGGGGGGGGCGGGACCGTCGCACATGTACACACGGCATGATGCAGCCAGGACGACGCGCCTCGCGAGAACCTCGCGGCCAGGGTCGATGAGCTCGACGTCGGCTGCTCGTTGTTCTGGCGCGGGGCAAGCGCTACCGCTGCCGGCATGCCTCAGCCTCGGCGATAACGAGAGGCTGGCGGCTGCTGACGAGGAATATTAATATGCAGACGGGCACGCTATACTGTACCGACCTCGAACACCAAGTCTTAGGTTGAGGGGACATGGAACGGCGCGAGAAGCGACGCATCTCCGGTGGCAGCGCACGGGCTCTCGTCCAGAACCCATGGGCGCGATGGCGTCTGTGGTGAAGTGCCACTGCTGACTGGAACGTTCAGGCATTTCGCGCGTGGGAGGGCTCGCTGCTCGCGCATGGGGTCCGGCTCGTGGGAGTGCGCCAGATGGGCGGGGCATGTTCGGTGCCGGGAACGCACCGCAAGGTGCGCGCTGCTGACGTTCCGCGGGGACATGGGGCGGCCCTCGGGGCCCGGTCTTGTGGCAAATGCAGGGAAAACATATGGGTATATGATAGGACTGGGATTCGATACATACAACTTTGCGGATAATGTATGACGGCAATCTGTCAATGGACGGCCGCTCTAACCGCTCGCAGTGCTCTTCCTCTGCGAGAAGAGAGGAGACTGTGGGAGGCTGGGAGGCAGTGGCGGAGGGGGAGCATCGCTGCTGATGATATCTTGTATGGAAGCCTCCAGGGCGTCGACACGGCTTGACATCTGTGTCACTGGGAGGAACGGCATGCATAGATTAACAAGAGATCTTCCTAGGGCGCAGATGAGCACAGGATATGGACGTACTGCGGTCGAGAATCTGGCTGGACATGTCGTCGAACTTCTGGTCAAGCTCTTCGAGGAGAGATTCGACCTAGGAGACCGGCGCAGAGGGGGGGGCAGCCGGGAGGCCGTCGAGACACGTAGCGGACTAATCAGCAGGGCGAGAGGAGTAATGGAGAGATTACCGCTGCGTACAAACGCCGTTAATTCGTGAGGGGACGATATGTCTTGAGCATGGGGATTTGGTGGAGGTTTGGCAGCGCCGACTGTAGTGGAGGAGGCGGTAGAGAGGGTCGATTGGGATGTCTGGGGCCGAGATCCGGGAGCGACATTGAGGGGAAGAGCGGGAGAAGATTGCGTTGGAGGCAGCATGAGGAGAGTTGCGGATGGTCGGATGGGATGGGATTGGAGTGTGATTGTTCTCCCAGGCGATACTTAGTAGAGAGAGAATAGCGTTTGGCTGCAATAAGCGTAGCGAGATGAGATAGAGAGTGGATACAAGAGCGGATCTCTGGCTGTCGCAACGGTGCTCAGGGGGCAGGGCCGCGGTGGCGTCAGACTGCGTGGACAAGGAGGACTCGGAGCAGGATCCATTGGATGCGGAGGCAGAGGCTCGCGGAGTGGACAGCCATGCGGAGCCCGGCGGAGCCTGTATTCAAGCGGGCGGCTCGGGGGCGGAGTTTGGGCGGTGTGTCACTGTGAGTGGATGGACGTTGAATGTTGTCGGTGTCTGTCGCCTGCTGATGATTGCGCTCAGTCCTCTCTGAAACACGTCGAGCCCTCCGCGTATTGTCTCCGACGACCCTTGATGCTTCGCTTTCATCTCGCCATGAACTGTGATATCGCCATCCTGTCAATCCTCAACATTTCCGAAATTGCCTCTAGCATCCTTTGGGCTGGAGCACCTTCCCCGTCCCAGCCTTACGTGTTCGGCACTCCTCTTTTGTTCGTTCGACTCCGAGTCACCGCTCAAAATAGCAGTCTTCCGCACATCCTCCAACATCTGTGGCCGTCGGCCGTGAGTAGTAGCCAAAACAATTGCCTCCTTTGCTAGCGCTCATTTAGTTTGGGCTTGCAACGTGTCTTCGTTTGCAAGTCGGCTTCAACATCACTAGCCGAATCTTGTGTTCGAGCACCGAATGTCTTGTCCCGAATGAATTCACACCACAAAAACACTCCGCCTTCATGTCTCACCATCAAGGGTTGCCGCATTGCTTGATTATTGTTTCTCCATTCCCGTCCCAACTCGTGGCCTCCGTCAGGGTAGGCCTCCTTCCCGAACCCATGGCGCATGGGAAACTTCGAGCCGCTCCGTTCCTTTCGCACTCGCGTCCCCCAGTCTCGCCTGCTCCTATCCCTGGTGTTGTCGGTCTTGCGCCTCCCGCCCTCTCCCCCAAAATGCACCAAGCTCGGAGAACGCAGCCGCTTTGTGCGTGTTTCGAATTCAAGACGGGTAAGTTGCCGGTGTTACGCTTATCCCTAAGCGCATTCGTTACGCTGTGACCTGGGCGACGCCCGTGCTGCGCTGGCGGGGCGCGCAGCGTCCCGACGCCCAGCCTAACGTCAACTTTAATTTCTTTAACACGTCGACATTGATACCCGGCTATTGCCCCTGTGTGTATTGACAAATATGGATCATCATCCATCCTCGCTTGACAGATTCGTCATCGCTCATTCACGAAACAATACGGCGAGTTTCCCTGCCTTCCGGTCGCTCCGCATCAGCCCGCAATCGTATATAAGGGACGGCCGACGGACTTCTCTCGACGGTCCGACACGTCCTTCCTTCTTGCTCTGCTTGTGTTCTTGTACACCTCCCCCCACCCACTCTACCCCACTACTATACTGTACAACCATGGCCGTAACTGCTGCCTCCGCCAACGCTTCTTCGGACTCCGCCAAGGAGATCATCCTCAAGTTCCCCGACTTCATCTCCCCCGTCCCTTACCCTCTCCGGTGTCACGCCCAGGAGCGTGAAGTGTCTCGCGAATCAGAGCAGTGGCTTCTCAGCATGGCCAACTTCTCCGAGGAGCAGCGCGCCAAGTTCCTCACGCTCAACGCCGGTCTCCTTAGCGGTTGGTGCTACATCGACTGCACGTTCGACGAGCTCCGTGTCTGCACGGACTTCATGAACTTCCTCTTCACCCTCGACGACTGGACGGACGAGTTCGACACGACTGGCACGCGTGGCCTTGCCGAGTGTGTCATGAACACGCTCTACTTCCCCGACATCTATCAGTCCGACACCGCCGCATACCGGCTGACCAAGTCGTAAGTTTTCTTTTCTTTGTCCCTTTTCTTGTGCGCCCGTGTTTCCCAGGGCTTGTCTTGTCGTCCGCTTAGGTACAAAGTCGTGGCACTCACGTGTTTTTGCTTTTTGTTTTTCGCTAGGTTCTGGACGCGCATGCGCACGACCGCCGGCCCTGGGTGCCAGCAGCGCCTCAAGTCGACGCTCGACACGTACTTCCAGGCGATCATGCAGCAGGCGGCGGACCGCGGCTCACGCAACGTCCCCGACTTGGAGGAGTACATCCTGCTCCGTCGGGACACGAGCGGCTGCAAGACTGGATTCGCATTCATCGAGTACGCGGCGAACATCGACCTCCCTGACGAGGTCATGGAGCACCCGATCATCAAGACCTTGTCCGACTCCACGAATGACCTCGTTTCGTGGGCGAACGTGAGTGTTCTTGACGTGCTTCACTGCAATCTGTACATCTGCTTACGGGATCTCCGATCGCCACAGGACGTCCTCTCGTACAATGCGGAACAGTCGCGTGGAGACGTGAGTGTCTATCATCCGCAATACCCTCTTGTTGACTTGTTGCACGTACTGACGGGCGGCCCTGATAGACGCACAACCTCGTCTGCGTTCTCATGCATCAAAACGGCGTCGACCGCCAAGAGGCGATCGAGCAGGCCGGGGCGCTCTGGGAGAAGACCCTCAACTGGTACTTTGAGTGCCGCAAGGCGGTCCCGTCATGGGGCCCCGAGATCGACCGCGCCGTCGCGCTCTACATCCAGGGCCTCGACGACTGGATCATCGCCAACGCCGAGTGGTCCTTCGAGACGGAGCGCTACTTCGGCAAGGAGGGCCACACCGTCAAGAAGACGCGCCAGATCGCGCTCCTACCCCAGCGCGCCCGTGCCTAGACGAGAGGCGCGGCCGCTGCGATCGCACCCGGTGCTGCGGCGGAAGGTGAGCACAGATCCCGCTCATTAAGAAAATTGCGAGGCGGTGCAGGGCTGACAGACATCGTGTGTTCTGTTCAGGCGGCCTCACGGCCTGTTCGTCGGGCGGACCGAGGTGGTGTAGAGACGCCGCGCGCGGCGAAAACCGCACGACCATCACGACAACTCGTCTTGTTCTTGACTGTGGCCCTTGTCGCCATGGGCTCCCGGGGCGCGGCGTGCGGCGTGCACCGGGGCCGACGCTAGGGTAGTAGACCATTGCGGTATGCAGTAATAGAAACCTACAGCCTCGTTAACTTCGTTCCGACTCACGAACCTATTCGTTCTTTTATTCGCGTCTTCCTGTCACTTATTCCTTTCGTTTTCGTCGATCATTCGTCCTCCGCACATCCTTTTTCCTACACCTCCTTTGAGAGAGTACTTACGCCTCCGTTTAGTAACTTCTCACGAGTGTAGCACCACCGTCTCACCATGCTGTAGACTATGCGCCTCGCCATCCACCGCCGCATGCGCGATTGACATGCTCTTGCTCCGCTATGAAGTGCATCCATGGCTGAAGTGTGCTGCTTTCGACTGCTTGGAGCCCTCAAAGTCCCTTGATGACCGTGCGATGACCTAAGACTTGCGTCCGTGCGGGACTTTGACGACTTCGCGGACTCTCGGAGACAGACCGGACGTCTTGTCTCGATTATGGGAGTCCGGATGGCATGAAATCTGAAATGAAGGGTGTTCCCTGACTGCATGGGCAGCCGAGGCCGCGAAGTTCATCTGGGCAACTCGCCTTGTCGCATGCCCGCCGCGTTCTTGAGGCGGCTCGGCCCCACCTCGACCGGCTGGTTGCCAATATCGCCTTCTTCGGGCAAGTGAACGCACCAGGGCGGAAGGGGAGATTGGGCTGACTGCTTTGGCGGGTGTGGGAGCGCACGAAGCAACTGGAGTCATATCTAGTTCGCTCCTCCACGCACCAAATCCTTCCAGAGAGGCGTCGTCCCATGGCCGCCGCTCTTCCCGGACCGATGCAGCCGGACTTATCGAGCGCCGGGACCCGGAGACTCCCGGTGGGGCTTGGACCTTGCTTGGACCCCAGGAGTCCAGGACCGCTCTCAAAGTCAAACCTGCATTCATCGGCTCAAGGTTAAACATCCTGTCAATCTGTGTAGTCCTATCAGCAGGGCCAGTCGCAGGCATGAGAAGCACCCTTTGCGCTCAGCGAACGTGCCAATCACCAGCCGCGACGCTTTCGCCCGATCCTCGCTGGAGCGAAGTTTCGGCTTTCGAAGTTCGAACCCACCCAGGGCCCAAGTCCCCCCAGCGCTGCGCCGCCGTGGGCCAATATATTGTGAGTCAGTGGTCTTGTCCTCTTGCTAGCTATGCATTATCCCGTCTAATTTGGACCTCTCAGCAGTGTGCGACAGCGTCTGTGTCGTGCCAGTTAGAACTCGCCCAGGGCACTGACGTACGTCCGACCACTCCAACAAGGGGCAGCATGGCCAGCCAGCCACCTTCTTTCGAAACTGGTATCTCGGAACTTCCAGCTCGACGCGACGGCCGGAATATTCCCGCCTACGTGGCCTGTCACCCGAAACCCGACGATCGGTCAGTGGCGACGTCTCCCGGAGGGCTACCACTGCTCGCCCGACGCAACCACTTACACCATATGCACACGGGACCCCTCCTCAAGCGCCTCCAAACCCGACCTCTTCTTACGCACGGTGAGCCGGCACCTCGGGTTTGGGGCGATGGGGGGTACCCCTTCCACCCGAGTCAACTGGGGCCGGTGCGAAGACCCGGAACATGGAAATGGCGCGCCCCCTCTCTGGCTCTGTGGCTGCGGCCCCCCAAGCCAGACTTTCACGGGGCGCTTCGCGCAGTGTGCAGCTGTTTGCTCTTCCAGAAGGGTCCCAGGAGGAGGAAGAGGGCGAGTGACTCTGTCTATGGGTATTCCGAGTGTCTATGGGTATTCCGAGAGCCCACCATCCGTCACCCGGCTCACGGTACAGGCCGCCCCTACTATGCGGTCGCGATCGCTGCCGCTGCTCGCTAGGTTCGTCCTCTTCCTTCCCATTTTCGCCAACTCTCCGCGCTGAGGGTGACTTCGCGTTGCGCAGCCGCCACCTACTGCCTTCTCGGTTGTGTCTCGACCATGCTTCGCAGATCTTGACCTCAATGTAGCCTTGCATCGCGGCGGAGTGTGACCGGTGTCTTCCACGCTGTTAATCCACGATAAGATGCCGGTCGATCGCGGGTTGGCAAATGGATGCGTCGGGCAGGGGTGTGCCCTCATCGAGGGGTAGCTGTCTAAGGTGAGTTTCATTTGCCCTCCGTACCATATGTGCTGGCCCTCCGAAAGAGGCATAACACGAGTCGCCGAGGTTTCTGCTTCGTGCAATCTTTCAATGTTCCTAAACATTGACAACGCGCGACGAACTCTCCCCTGGAATCCCCTGGAATGCATCACCTGAGTTTGAAACTGTTCTTCGACGTCTCCGCTGATTCACTCAATAGGCAAAACAACGGTTCAAGAATGTGTTGCTTCCCTTCCCGCGACCGTACGAGGCCTTTAGCACACCAAGACCGTATGTCCGCCGTGCCCACGGGGCCGTGATACCCGTCCGAGAGCCTCCCCCCCCTTTCCGTACGCTCCCCCTGTCGCGTATCGGCATGCCTGCCGCTGAAGATCGACCACCGCTCAAAGCCGCCTCGGTGAGTGCCGCCATGACTTCTCCACAATGGCCCCCATGCTCGTTCGCGGCAGGATGTATTTATGCGCTCCCGCGGTTCGGGGGTCGCCCGTCGGCCACAATTACGAAACGGTGCGGTAGCCCCCCATATCGGCACCATCGATCGGGGTGTGCGCGACACACGTGTCCGAACCACGACGCGGTCCTTTCACTGCGTCGCATCTGCTCCAAGTCGGAATGAGGGTGGCTCGACCTGGCTTGCTCTCTCTTGCCAGTCGCAGCGCTACAGAATGGTACGTCACTGTCGCTGCTTCTCCCGCGACCTAGCCACGGACCGAGGGAAATCTGCGATCGATGGGTGACGCCGCACCCGAACGCACACGGCTCGTCCTTCGAGCCTATCTCGCACGGCCGATCTCCTGCTCGGGCGTCGCGCACGCCCGCCTGGCGCGCGCGAGGGTCAGGGCGAGGAACGACTCGAAATCGCGATCCCCGAACACAGAATATTCTCTGCCCTACGGATACGGTGACAACCTCGGTTTGTTGACAAGCCGTGTATGCGCCAGGAGGCGGCGGACGCGAACGTGTAAGCCTGACGCTCGCATGTCGCCGTCGCCCAGGCATTACCTAAAAGCTTTGCAACGCATTACTCAATGTGTACTTACCGTTCCTAAGGCCGTTGTGGCGTTTCTGCTTTAGGCTTGAGAGTCCGCTGCCTTCCTCCCGGCTGTCCACGGAAGACCCCTAGCCGTGCATGGAGAGAGAGAGCCGTTCGGTGGAGAGACGGAGCTAGGGAGAAGAACAACGGCATGGCACCCGAAGCACGCAGCCGTGCCGCCTGCAGGCTACTGGGCTTCGAGCTACTGCTGTACCTTTTTGGGCCGCGTTCCGTGCTTCCATTGGGAATCGCAGTTCCTACTCATGGCTCGCGGGTTCACACCCTAGTCCGGGAATCATGGGTTCGTGCTGTGGATTCCCGCCGGCATTCCCGCGAAGCGTTGTTCTAGACATGACAGGAATGAGATTAATGCCGGCTGCTGCACACAAGTCTCTGTCGTGCTGCCAGATAGCTATGTCCTGCATCACTCTCAAATGGCCGGCAAAGTGCACTCATCTGCGCAACGCGCGTGCTCGTCAGAAGCCTCGCAGAGTGTTGCTTGTCCACGCCAATCTGCTTGGCAGTGACCGGTGGGAATGTGCAACGGTGATATCGCCGTTTCGGGCTCTGGTGCTGCATCCTTTATAAGTTGATATGCATGTACCAACGCTGACCCCCAGCGGGCAAGATTGAGGAGAGACGATGGGCAGTGGCTGACAGATCCAAGTGCCAGTGCCACTGTCGACCTACGGATCAAACCTTAATACAAGGTTCGCCCTTGTGGGTTGTGGTTCGGCGGGCTCAAAAACAGTCTTGCCTGCCGCGTTCGAGTCTCAGTATTCCCGCCAGAGTGGATGTTTTCGAGGGCCAGCGGATGTACGTACAGCAAGGCTTCTTGCGTTCTTCTTTCCGTCCATTCTCAGGTTCTCGGCGTTGCACGGGGCCCAATCGCGAAGAAGACCTCCAAGGCGATCGGGAGATGAGGCAAAGTGAGTGTGTCAGCGTACAGCGCGGGAAGATGGAGACTATGGGGAGCACGGATTGATTCCGCGAACCGATAGGTTCACAAAGAAGTCGGGTCCACCGGCGAATTTGTAGCAGAACGGCCTTCAGACAGAGTCCAGACGCTATCGTAGAGCACCCGCAGCTCTCCCAAGTCAAATCTATCTCTTCCCCTTGACGGTGGCGCATGCTCTCGCCTTCTTATGAGGTCTAGGCTGTCGCACCGATCCGGCTACCAAGCCGTTCGCGCCACAAGAATAACTGGGCATTAACGCATCTACTGCACTGTACCGACGTCGGACAGCGTCCGTCGGAACGGATGCGATGTTTCCGGACAGCTGCGGGGATAGAGGTTGTCCTTGTTTCCTTTCCAGCCCCTTCCCTGTCTCCTTTGGTGAGGCTCCCCCGACATCCCCAGGCCTAGAAGATGCAGGGCGTACCTGGTTCTCTGGCGGACTGGCCTTCTGGCAGGTATGGGCATACGTTTCACTCAATGCCACCGATGCATCGCCCTTGCATGTTACGACCGGACTGCTGAGAACCTTTCATTGTTGCTTCCAATTAGATGCGAGCCTCGTGATGGTGCCTGCATGAGTTGCGAGAGTGCTATCTCGGAGGCAGCACAACGAGGAAAGTGGAGTAGGTTATAGTGAAAGCAGAACCTTTCGTGAGTCCCTGTCTGTGAGGCGCTCGAACAGTGCTGATCGGCGTGCAGCTATCTTGGGAAAGAAGGCATAGTCCTCGACGGTGGCAGTTGACGAGGTGAGTAATGGAGTAGCCTAGGGACTGGTGCGCTCGAGTGTCGTTCACCTGCAAGCCGATAGATGGCGGGAACGAGCAGGATAGGTACCGGTGTCCGGTGTTCAAGCTGAGAAGGATGCGAAGGCCTCATAGACGTCCTCCTGAGTTCAAGGGCATTCGCGGACTTTGAACTATGCTCCTACGGAAATGATTCCAGAGGGGAATGCCCGATTACGTCGATGGACTCTATGGAGATCCACTTCAGGAAAAGGCGCGAACCAGCGGCGGGGGTGCGCGGGGCCCTTGGGACTCGCAGGCGGCGAAAAGGGCATGGGTAAGCAGGATCCGGAAGGCAAGTAAGGTTTCTCTGTTATCAATGGATCGATGAGACGTACCGATCGAAAAACTGTCAGTGCGGGGTGAGGACTGGATGCAAGTGGTAACGATGGTTCTATACTTCCGCCTGCTCGCATTCTTGACACAAGGTCGGACATTCGGGGGCTTATTGATCCTGGACCAGTGCCAGCGCCCCGCGCCCCGCGTCCTCGCCCGCCGGTTGTAAATATTACTGTATTGAGAGAAGCTTGCAATGCGGGAAAGTCCAAATTACGGGACGCAAACCCGCTTCTCTTCGGCAATTGTCATGCGAGAGAAGGACACCGCGCGTCTTACGGCAACGCATGAGTTGGTCCTGTCCAGTGAGAACGTGGCCTAGCCTGAGCTGCTGTCGCTTGCCACCACCCAGGTGGGCCGTCCGAGAGACCGGGCGGACGTAGGCTATCTTCACTCTGCCCGTATTGGTCGCTGCCACGCGTTCGACGTCCTGCGCTTCTCATCATAAATGGTGTATGTGACCACCAGGCCATTCTGAGCCAGTTGGACGTTGGCAGCAGCCCACGCCATTGACGGGCGCAATCTGCATTGAAGCCCAAGGATCGCAGGTACCACGTTACAACTGGAGCTCGATGGCAAGGTAGCGCCGCGGAGCGAGAATGATGGGTAGCGGTTTGCACGGGGCGTCGAGATGCATCGGCGTTCAGAGCCGTGGGGGCAAAAGGGTTCATGGTGCGACGGCAAGCGCCTTCCGCCATGTACCTCAGCCCAGACACCCGGTCCTGCACAATGCCACACCCAGCCGGATTGTGTAACATGGTTCGGTGCGTGGCGAATTCGTTACACTCTCTTCTCGTTGTCACTTCCGAAGAAGAACGCTTCGTGACTGGGACCGGCCCTTCCTATAACTAGGGTTCGCCTCTCCGGAGGCTGGCTCTCCAACTCCCCTCATTCCCCACCAACACTCCCTTCTCGACTACGCGGGCATCACCACTGCAATGGCCATGTCTACAGACGTCCCATTATTCGAAGGCTTTGTCGACACGACCATGGACGCACTACGCCTCATCGAGGTTCGTTCCTTCCCCGTCCTTGTCGGTCAAAGTATCGGCAAGACTGACCGTAATACCTCCGACCACGTCTGTCCCTTTGGGTTTATGCTGCTCCCTAGGCTGCGCGCAGAGGTCTCATCCCCAGAGTCACCCGTCGCCTGAATGACTTCGAGCGGCGCACCATGGTGAAGAGTGGTGCTGTGTTCATCTTCAGCGTCGAGGAAAGCGGCATCAAGCGATGGACGGAAGGCCTAGCCTGGTCGCAATCCCGTATTTCTGGAAACTTTCTCGTAGGCATCCTTCTTCTCCCTCGACCCTGGGATACTTCTGACAATACCACCAGCTCTATCGGGAGGTCGCGGATCGGAGTGCTCGTACTGTCCAGCAACTCGCGGACATCCCAATCTACCCACACCGGGGGCACCTTCCGGAACCGCAGCTGAGCTACAAGCCCCGCGGTCTTGTAAAGAAGGTAATGCGAATGCCTGTTTTCAAAGTCGCCGCCCGATGCTAATGGTCAGCAGACTATCACTGTCAAGATCGACGGGTCCGACTACCACCTCATTTCATATTACACCCAGGAGGACTTGGCGACCGGGCTTTTGCGACGGCCAACAAGTCACCCAGATCTCATGGCGATCGAAATCCCCCCGGAGCTCACGCGGTCGACAAACTTTCGGTATCCTCCAAACCTCGAGGAAGCACACGAGACAGCGGGTTCCCATAGGTGAGCGGTTCGCGCAGATCCCAAGCTAGACGACCTCTTCTGACAGTTAACGTTCGTGGCGACGCTCAGCAATGACAGAGATGCGATTGATAATCATTCCGTTCATGCACCTGGTCTTTCTCCACCCTCGCCAGGAATGTCCGGGAGTCTCCCCTCTTCGCCCATCGGCGAGAACCCCTCGGGCATCCCGCATGGCGCCTTTGCCCGCCATGCCGGCGACGCCTCGGGATACTACTACCACGGACAAACTCGGCTATCTTCGCTCGACACGGCGATGACGAACGCTTCCGGCCAGGGGCATTCTTCGCTAACGGGGATTCCCACCAGTCCGCGCGCCCACCCGTACGCAAGGAGAAACACTGGCACCTCTCCGTCTTCCTGGCAGCCCTCCGTCCACGGAGCATACGACTCGCTGACTGCGCCGCCGTCGACCGCGGCGGCGATGTATTCTAGCCCCACTTATTCCAACCATACGCACACGCACCTCACCTCCGCTTACGATCAGCGCCGCGACAGCTGGGCTTCGCACACGGCGCTGCAGCACGAGCCCCATCGGGGAGTGGCAGACGGAGGTTCCGATGGGAGCAGTCCCGCGGTGTTGTCATGGTCTCCCACAGGCTCCCCCATTGCTGGCCAATCGCTCGCATCGGCACCCGCCGTCACTTTCTCCGCCGCGGCGAACTTGCCGGCGGGCAGGGCGCGCGACCATTTCCGCGTCCGCTCGTTCCCCTCAATGCAGTGGCCGTACGAACAGGCAAGTGTCCTTCCGCATTCATCACAGATGCACCACCACCCTCTGCCATATGCCCTGGAACGAGGCGCAGCTGCCGCGAACGCGGGAGGATTCCACCGATACGGCGGCGGAGAAGCGGCACACGCCGACCGCTAGTCGTGCCGGCGAACGTAAGCGGGTTGGAGACTCGGACACGCACCGGAACTGGATTTCTAGGTTTCTCGCGCGGGCTTTGAGAGTATTTGCTGTAATGGCGCTCGTAACACTATCCACCTTGTATTGGTTACGGTTACTTATATCTAGACAATTCCCAGGACTTGAGCCTTGAGGGCACAGACGTCTAGGCCGAGCGGGGGCCTTCACCACAATGTGATCTTCCCTGAGAAACATGTGGCGCCTGTGATGCGTCAATGCAAAACGTGCAACGTAGAGAAGCCAGGCAGCAGACGTCACGTCTAAGCGTTCCCCGCAGACCGTCGCTCGATGTACCCTCGGATGTTCGTGTGCCCTTCGACGCTGCCGAAGAAGGACCGTCTCGCGGGGTTCTCCCATAACACGACGCCCAGTTTCTTTGCGTAGTCGAGGACCCATTCGTAGTCGGCATGTGAAGCAAAGGCGGTATACAAGTACCCTGCCGATGGTCAGAAGGTCAGCCCTCGTGTATGGACATGACGTCGTTGAGCTAAAATGACATGATAGTGACCTTCCTGGGACTTTACACGGTTTTTCTCAAGCTCCCAGAGCCGGATTTGATCTTGCACAGTGACTGGAAGAAGGGGTTTCTGGAACAGGAGTGACGCGTTGAAGCACCGGCCCAGCGGTAGTCGTGAGAGGAGCGGACTTACGTTCTTGCGCATTTGAGGGTGAGCATGGGTGATGAGGTAGCTGATGATCTTGAAGGCCGTCGGCAACAATGCACCGAGGATGTGATATCCGGGAAACATACCTGCTCGGCAGAGATCCCGTTCGCGAGTGCTTTCTTAACGCTCTCCCGGGTAATTTGGCCGACCACCAGGTTGGGGAATCGAGACTTGAGCGTCACGAATAGGTTCAAGACAGCAATTTGTAGTGGGTTATCTGTAATTCGGGTGACATCCAACGCCGTTGAGTCCGTCGCCATCCAAACTTACCCGTGTACGCATATAGCCGATAGTTGGTCTCGAGCACAATGAACCCCTGAGCTTGGGCTCCGTCCCCCTTGCCGGTGGACGTGGGAAGGGGCGGTGATGACGACGTCAGTGTCGTGGCTAGGCGGGTCGGACTAAACTTCCTCGAAGTCGCCTGCAGTGAGAAAGAGGCCCCCATAGACGGGGTGTCCATGATGTCAACACAGCCCGGCTGAGAAAATGTCAACGGTACTGACCGTGCGCTGTTTGATCATCCCATAGTCCCGAAGATCTTCGAGCATGGCTTTCTGAGTGGCGCTTAGACTTTCGGTGGAATAGCTCTGAGCATACAATTAAGCTTGAGTGACTGGCAAAATGAATGCGTTGCACTAAGCGGTCTGACCTTCCCAAGTTCTGTAGTGGACAGCATCAAGAGAAAGCTGAGGACCTCGACGAGATCCATCTGTCTTTCCTAAGGGACATAATGCGTCCAGCGTGTCGTAAGCGCCTGGAATAAAAGGAGATACCTCTGCCATTTGAAGATACTGCAACAATAATTCCCATAGTTGCTCGTGTGGGGGGTGGAGGAGGAATTGAAACCCCGCGGACGTGATTTGTAAAGTAGTACCGCTGGGAATGATAAGTTCCGGTGCCAAGTCGCGTCGTAATGCCACTCACTGCACGGTGGACATGAGACCGCTGCGCTGTAGCAGGTACAACACGCCTTGTGACGGCTTAGCGGGGAATTGCCCTGTACCCGAAGAGACCATGTAGTATAGAATGGTCTAAATCCGACATATCAGCCATCTGTCACCGGCATGGCGAGCAAAAGAAGAAGAACCTCCCAGCGTTCGAGCGCATATGCATCGAGTGCCTCTATATCCGGGTGCGCGTGTTTCTCATCGGTCTCAGCGATGATACCAAAACTGCCGCTTGTTCCGCTGTTACGAGAATCGATTAACGGAGATCACAGAAACCACCTGTATGGCCCACCCTCCCGTGATGGCTTGTCGCAAGCTCGCTTTGAAGGTGGGATTAAGATTGTGTTTCACAGGTTGCGGGGGTCCTTGCCTTGTTGACGGCTGGGGTAGGATATGGAGACTTTGGAGAGTGGATAATGCATCCTGATATGGCCTGCGGAGGTTGAACATGGATGAGATAGGTCCGGTCGTCTCGGGGCTCACCTCTTCCCTTCTCGAGTGACCCAGGCTGCCATGGTTGACCCCGGAATTGGGGTTTCTAGCCATAGCAGGTTCATGACCACTTGTCGTTCTAGAGGCTGGAGCAATCTAGAATTGGGCGACATAGTTAGAGACGGACGCCACGTAAGGAACAGGAGGAGGAATTGACCGAAAAATTGACAGACAGGAGGAAGGCTTTTGGTACAGCCTGTTCATGGTAGACTGCGGCTGGGACAGCAGGAAGCCGATCAGACGATGGGACGTCTCGCCTCCATCGGTCGCCGAACTTTTGGAGGATTCCCCTGGAGGCTTGATGCGAATAACGGGGCCAACCATTCTTCGCTGGACCGAGGGGCGTCAAGCTATGGATGAAGGAGTTGTTTGAACGGTCCACTCGAAGTGTTCGACTCGGAGTGTCTTACTGCAGCTTGTGGTGGTGACGAACCACGTCCGAGAAACAAACAAGCGATGTCACGACTCACGGTGGCTGGGAGGCGCCTGTTCGGCGTCTTGCCGCGGCACATGCGTGGGAACGTTACAGTGCATACACCCGCGTACGTTGGCGCCGGCAAGTACGCGTACCATGGCGTAAGCCCCGTCTTGTTCAGTAACTACATCCTTCCTTCCTCCTTGCTTTTCACAAAGCGTGTTGATAGAACATGGCTGGTTTATCTGTGCATAATGCTGCTCTGAATAGTGAGATACTCTCTCTCGGGTAGCCATTATCTGTACTAACTCGAATGTCATCCTCTACTAATAGGGCAGTTCGGCCTAGTGCGATCTTTGGTTTCGCAGGACCACAAACTTGTTGAAGCTGTGGACGATGTATCTCCATTCATCGGCATCCAAGTTACACTTCAACTGAATCCGAGTCCAGGATGGGCGGACGCCTCTGCATTGGGCTGCTTCTTCTGGCTCCGTGGATATAGTCCGCTACCTCATTGACCAGAAAGCCGACGTCAACCGCGGCGACACTGGCGGATGGACGCCGCTGCACATCGCATGTACGTGATATTGTGTATGTTTTCATCGATTATCTCCTGATTTCTTTCGGCTGTTGTCCTGCAGCCAGCGGCGGTTTCGACGACGTTGTCCGGGAATTGCTCGGCGCAGGTGCGGAAGTAAACCGAACAAACGACAAAGGCATCACCCCACTGTGAGCTTATTTCCTTTATCGAGGAGATCTCCAACGAATCTGATCATTCAGGCATTACGCGGCTTCGAAATCTCGAGTCGAGGTATCTAGATTACCTTCAGTACTCAAATTCCCAACTCACCGCCACACAGATTGGCAAGCTACTGATCGCGCGAGGGGCCGATGTATGCACACCAGTCATCCATTGCTTCGTATCCTTCGCTCACGCCCAGCCTGCAGATCAATGCCCGAGATAGGGCCAATCAGACCCCGCTGTTCGTCTCTGATTCCCAAGCCCTGCATATGACGTCTTGACTGAGAGCCAATGGTTGCGGTGCAATATAGCCACAGAGCAGCGACGACAGGTTCGACAGGCTTCATCGGTCTTCTTCTCAAGCCACCTGAGAGCTCGCCCAAGACCCGCCTCAACACCGCAGACCGCGTTGGTACGTCGGTTTCGTCCTCCTTATACCCCCCCCCCTTATCCGTAATTCCTGACTTTGCCCCACGAATAGGTAATACGCCACTGCACCTCGCGATGGAGTCCGCACACGCAGAAGCAGCATGCCTGCTGATTGAGGCGGGTGCGGATCGTGAGCGGGTGCGTTGGATCCACCTGTCGCGTGCAGTCGGTTCTCCTATTCTGACTGCTGCCGCAGGAGAACCTTGATGGCGAGATGCCAGAAGATCTCGAAGGTGTGGGCGGACAAGAACAGCGGCGGGCGAAGGCGTACGTCATCGAGAGATGTGGCAAACGGTGACCAGCGACAGCGGATCGACCATCTACGATCCATCGTCTACCGTCCACGCGCGCGATCCGACAACGGAGCGTCCACCCCCAGCGTCGACTCTCAAAGAGGCTCATCGTCAAGTAACCGGAGGAAGTCGTTCGATCCCTGTAACGTTAATGCTAATTGTACCCGACGCCGCGGACTCTGCGAGCGATACCTTCGGAATCGACACGTCGAACAAGCAACCGCCGCGGCACTTCTGCGACTTTATTATAATCCGCGCGATAAATGTTTGTACATCAGATCTAGACGAACGGTTCTGGGAAGAGCACAGCTTTGGATATCCGGGTCTACAGTACTAGTGTCCTCGAGCTTTCCCGGGCGACGAGCCATCATAAGTCATAAGCATAAGAAGTACAGTATAGGCGACTGTGAGAGAAGCGGGCATTAGTGGGTGTCCGTATGTATCATAAATAGGGTGTCATGCATGTCGTGGAGTCCCCAGACGAAAGACGAGGCGATCCGGACGCGAGGTCCCCTCTGCCTGTTTTGTCCTGGCGTTTGCAGGCTACGCGTCCTTTCGCGCACGATCGCGAGAGCTTGATGGGCAGCAGCCCCCGGGGCGGCGTCCACGCGCTGGAATGCAGGCGCACCTCATCAGGAAATTGGACCACCCGTTCCGGGGTGCGAGCTCGCCATTGGGCAGGTCGTGCTCCACGGTCCCGGTGGGCCGCGGGCGCAGGATCACGATGCGGCTCTGCTTCACCAGGGCTCCGTCGCTGCCGAAATAGCGTGCAGAGTCACTGAAGCTCCAATGCAGTGCGCCGACCATCCAGTCCTGGAGACCCTGGACGTACAGCGCCACGTCCCTGTCGATCTTCTCGCCCCACGAGGGGAGGTTCCGTCGATCCTGTTCGAAGCGGAGGATTGACGAGTTGGTGAGGTCGCCGACGTAGTCGACGGCGGCTTGGAGTGGGAGGTTATGCCGGTGCATGACCACTTGGACCATGTTGTGGGTGTCGCCTCGCGCTTGTTCGACATTATATGAGAAGAGGTCCTACGCGCGAGGAACTCGTTGTGAGACTGGGGTCAGGCACGGAGCAGGCAGAACAACACGTACATTGGACCACGAGATGTGTGCATTGGCCGCGTCCTCGAGCGCGCGGATGACGGGGTGCGCCACAACCTCGTCGGGAAGGTCGATCCCCGCGGCGTACTCGATGAGCGCGAAGCACGGTTTGCACCCGCTCGTGTCCGCGCGGAGGGCGATGTACTCCTCCAGGGAAGGCACGTCCCCACGTGCCCGGTCCCGGGCCTGCTGTGCGACCGCCCGGAAGAAGAGGTCCATCGTCTCGATAAACCGGCGGGTGCACCCAGGGCCTGCGGTGCGCCGGAACCGACCAAAGAAGCTGCATGGTTCTTCGTAAGCGCGGGCTCACAGGCGGATCCACATCCACAAACGCGAGCAACGAGGCGGGCCCGACGCACCTCTTTGCCAGCTTCCCTGCTGCTTTCTCCGCCTTGAAACCTTCCGGGTCCCTGAACGCGCCGATGACGCACCCCGCGAGACCGACTGTGTCCTTATCGGTGAACTCGTCTGACCAGTCGTCGAGGGTGAACAGGAAGTTGAGGAAGTCGTTGACGTCCCGCAAGCGCGTGGCGTCCGTGTCCGGGTAACAGATCGCGGTGAGCTTTCCGGCATTGAGGCGGCGAAATGAAGATCGGCGCTTGGCGTTGAATTTGGCTTCTGAGAGAAGCCAGTCTTCCGATGCGCGTGAGACGGAAGCACAGTGGACGTTCATTCCGAGAGGATATTGGCAATAGGCAAAGAGATCAGGGAGAAGGAACGATCGAGGAGAGCGTTCCATGTCGCACAGAGGTAGCGTGGTGGGGAATAGGGGGATAGGATGGTGGATCGAGGATCCCAAATGGTAGCAGTGAGTCGGACACCTTCGCAGACACCGCCTTTATAGCTTGGTCGGGCGCGACTGCCTGCCGCCGCGAGTCACGAAGAAGCCAGCATATCATCAAGCATCCAGGCTTTTGGCTTTCCACGCCACACGTGTTGCCAACCAGATTTAACGGAGGTAGAGCGTGAGCCGATGGTGAGAGAAGCGTTGCCAATGCCACGAATTACGCACATTAATACACCAGTCCTCGGTACTGATATGCGAGATTTCTATGTTGTTGCGTCGCATGGGGGAGCTGGCAAAATGCCAGTTGGCCCGAGGACCTACGACGGCCCGAGGAGCAGCATATTACCATAGGGCGCTCAGTTGACGAGAAGACTTGCATCGTGGATCAAGCGCCAACGGGGTTCGACTGCGCTGAATAAGGCTGCATTATGTGAATAGCAAGCATACTTACCGTCAGAGACCGTCAGCCGCCGAAGTAGCCGAGAGCGGTCACGTTGACGTAGTCATTGACGAAGCAGGCAAGCGGAGTAGCCACAACGGATGCAGTGACTTCCCCGCTAGACTGCTGGAGACGCGGCCAACGAATGGAAAAGGGAGCATCGGGTTTTCCGGATGTTAGGAAAAGGTGTATACCCAAGCTTTGTCGCAGCGGTTGTAAAGTTGATGCAATGTTGATGAGCCAATCGATCCCCAGACTTTCCCAGGATCGCAAAAACGCCGAGACTCCTTTGTGTTGGAACATGTGTAGACAGCGAGGTGGCGACGAACCTAACAATTTCCCCATCACTTCGCCGAGGTAGTAGTCACCGACCACGCGCCGACTGCGCCACATGCGGGAATAATAATAATCTGTTCCATGTTCAGTAAGTGTCATACCAAACATGAATGAACACGGCAGCAGAAAAGGGGTGGTGTATATGGCATCAGTGGAATTTAGAACTACGTCCTTACACACAGCGTCGCAACTCAATCCGATAGGACACATGATAACCGGTCGGCCAGGGCGACCGCCCGGATAAGAAACCTTTCGCGACCCTAGCTGCCCGTTGTCCAACCGGACGAGTACGGCATGTCTTCTAGCGGGAACATATGTATATCCCAGGCATGAGACACACAATAGCATGCAATGGGGATGAATGGCGACGTCTCACCGCGCTGGAAGCCCGGGCTGAACTCCCGGCGAGCCGCTCCATAGTATACACCGGGATAGAAGAAGAGCAGAAGCCGCGTGGCTAACGGCCCAAAAAGCGCTGTACGTTACAACATCCTGGACGTCCATCGCCACTTGGATGTGCATTCTTTTTTTAACGTCGGCTTGGAATGGCGGTCAGATCTCATTGAAGAGCAGACCTAACTGCGCATCCAGGGCTAGCAGCTTCATTGGAGGGGAAGACAAGAGGTGCGGCGGTCTACCCCAAAACAACGTGGAAGGCTATGAAGACCTTCAAGTCTGTCAGGCCAGCGCCGCTTCCATACCTTGACTTTCGTTGTGCGCGCGCGACGCCGCAGGGACACGTGCTGAACCGGCGGTGGCCTTTCTGTACTCGCCTTCGTGGTGCTCCCCTTCTGCGCAAAACAGACACAGGCCTCAGTCTCGCAGAGCCGAGTAGTCCGAGTAGAATAATGCAACATTGCACACTTACGGGAATGCCGACGCGAACCTATGGGATCATGATCTTGAATATACTAGTGGATCGGCGGTGGAGCTTCTGACGATTGGCAGCTGCATTCAGAAGCCTTTTTGGACCCTTGTTTAATGAAAAGCAAACCTTGCATGAAGAAGGGAGGAGGGGTGGCTAGAAGCATCCGGTGAGGGTCCAAGGAGAGTGCGAAGAACCCAGTCGATGATGGTGGTGAGCGCCAGCGTCAAATGCGCCGTTGCTGCGGCCAGTGAACAACCTGAACGCACTAAACCATCTCTTCGACTTGCCCTCATCTCGAGTCCCGGCTGCGGTCCTCATTACTCTTCGCTACTAGTGCGAAGAATGAATACCTCCGTTGCGCTCGTGAGTTGACGCTCCTTTCAAGTGTGCCTCTACCTGACTAGTCCAGTCAGCGGATCGGAACGTGCGACTCGGACGCATTTCGACGCATTGAGAACGCAAGCTTTCGCGCGACGCTCAGCTCGAAGTCACGACGTTACCCTCAGCCATACTCGACCGCCAAGGCCCACGAGTATGAGAACAAATGGCTATGCCCCCTTCCTATCCTTTAGGCTCTGTAGCCGCATCCCAACTTGACATATCACAACCTCTGCCCGACTACGCTCGCCCGGTCAGCGCCGAGTGGGATGTCCCCGCTGCAGATCGACTGCATCGCTTCCACCTCACCAGGAAGACGGGCGAACAGTGGCTGACGTTGACCATGACCAGTCGTGCTACAACTGCGGACGCCGCACCGACGTTCTTCCAGGGCGGGAATGTTACTGGGTCCTTGAAGCTGCAGATGGAGAAGGAGGAGCTAGTTGACGAGATTTCAATCGACGTGAGTGTAGTCATACTGCATGTATGGTTATGTCCCATCTTCAGCTATCCATCGAACGCTTCTCGAAACCCTGCTTCAAGGCTCTGTTTGACTGTCCGAACTATCAAGCTCACCCCCGTCATAGTTATACGGACGGCTCGCGATTTTCTCACACTCTACGTCCCACTTCCTCCACATGTCCCAGACCATTTACTCAGCCGCCGACAAACCCCCGGAAAGCTCAGAATCCTCGTTAGCCATCACTAGGAGGAGGGGAAGGCTGAAGGGTCGCTATGACTGGCCATATTCATTCAGGCTCCCCAAAGGCGTCAGCATCCTGTCGTCAATCACGCCAGGCGGGGAAACGGAGCGGCAGAGTTACCCTCTGCCTCCTAGTTTTCGCGACGAGCAATCAAGTGTCGACGTCCAATATTCTCTCGTCGTCCGGGTGAATAGGGGCGGATTCCACAAAGGCAGAAAGTACGATTTAACCTCACGCCCACTGACATGCCGCTGAGGGAAGAGCAGGCTCGTTGTCTCCTTTGACTATGTTCCTCTCGCGCGACCGAGCCCCCCCACCATTCTGCGCCAGCTCGCGTATCAGCAAGACACAGCAATCGTTGGACCGGACGGCGACCCTGAAGGCTGGAAGACGCTTGAGCCTATGAAGCTAAACGGCCGTCTCTTCAAAAAGATACCAGTGGAGGCACTATGTACGGTTCGTGGCTCGATATCTTGCCCGTCATTATGTACACTAATTGAACCTCACATAGCTGTCCATCACCCGTCCTGTAAGCAGCGACATGCTTCTGTCACCCTTACCCGTCGTTGAGATGTCTCCATGTAGCTCACTTATGCCCGAGGCGTCCCTCTACATCTTATGATGTCCATAGGCAGCAACAACGAGCAATTTCTTGACCTTGTCACGGCGCAGTCCATATCTTTTGCGCTTGTCCAGCGCACTACATTCGGCGACGACAATCGCCTGCGTTTTTCACGACGGCTTTCTTCCCAGGTGACGATGAAAACTCAAATCAGAGCAACCGCCAAGTGGTGGAAAATTAGCACCGCAGGTACACCAACTTCCGTACGAACGTTGATAGACCTAATCACTCTATGAGTGCGCGGTCCGAAGGTGCGATGGTCCGGCGAGGTGCACAAGGGGAGTGAGGGAAAAGGGAGTGGAAGATGGTGGAATGAGTGTGGTGGTGGTGGTAGCGGACCGGGTACGGCCGATGTACGTAGGCCGAGGGCGTGACGAGTCGCGGAGCGAACGAGAGAGAATACAAAAGACGAAAGACGCGGTCGAAAGAGACGAAGGTCGAGGTCGAGAGTCGAGAGTCGAGGAACAGAGTCACAAACCAAAGAATGTTGCTGATCGTGGGGACGCAGTCGGTGTCGCGCAGTCAGACAGATCGTGGTCGAGAGAGAGGGCAAAGCTGAGTATTAGGGTGCCAACATGGCCGCGGTAGTCGAAGTACGAGCGAGGATGTAGAGGTAAGAGTATGAGATGTATATGTGTGTACGAGGAAAACTGTCCGGCCAGGTGCGGAGATATCCGAGACACGATCACGGGAGCGCGCGGACGATCGTAAGTACGCGATGAGGACTCGGGAGCCACAGTATCTACTGCTACTACTAACATACTACTCTAGATGTCAACTGGTACGTGGTATGCTGGAAGAAGAAGAGAGAAAGGGAGGGGGAGGATCGGCATGCTCGCTCGCGCGGGAGGTCGTCGGACGGAGGTCGCGCGGTCTGGTTCTCGGTGGCTAACGCACGGTTTCCCGCTCAGCCGTGTACCACACCCATCATCTCCTCCTCACTTAAATCTGGACCGTCCTCGGTCCAAACTCGTCGTGGGAGAGTGGTGGTATAGGCACGGGCGGCGCAGATGGGGCGAAATCGGAGGACGTGGGATAGCGGTGCAAGGGACGTGGAGGTGGTAGGGACACGAAGACGCAGGTGAGGCATCGTGGACGCAAGCGGGAGAGGGAGGCACGGAGTCGCAAAAGGGAGAGGAGTGATGGTGGATCGAGTGCAGGCAAAACGGACATGCCACGCGGGACAGACTCGGAAGCGGGGTGGACGCGGGCAAGTAATCGGCTTTGGGGTCGCAAAAGGGAGAGGAGAGTGGTGCTGGTGAGGTGCGTACCTCCTCCTCACTTGGATCTCGACGTGCGTCCTCAAATGTGGCCGGCTTCTCCGGGTCGCGAAGGGGCGTAGGACGAGGGAGAGCGGTCGCGATACGCGATGGCTGGACTTCGCTTCGGCGGTGTTGCGAGTACGGATGAGCTGGGCGCGTGGGACGTCGTACCGGTCTCGGGTGGTCGCGGAGTGATGCACCTGCTTGAGCTCGCGGGCTTGTGGACGTTTGGATGGATACACGCAGGACCTGCTTGCAGACAAGGGGCACGCAGGCGGCGAGGAATGAGAGACTGGGAGTGCGACAGGCGATGGCAAAGGGCGCGGAGGGCGAGAAACCGGGGAGACGACGAGGTGCGGTGATGCACGAGATGTAACACATGGCGGGGAACAGCTGTGGTACTGGTGCACGATGTCACGTCCCTGCTGGAGTATGTTGAGTCGCCGCGCGAGACCGATGTGGAGTTGACCGGGAGCCGTGGGTACTGCGAGACGCGAGAGACGAATGTCCAAGGAGGAAAAATGCGCTAAACCTGTGGCATGCCAATGGGAAAGGGTGAAAGTGTCATGCGCGAGTGAAGGGGGACGGATGAAAGAGAAAAGGAAATCAAAACTATCTAAGCGACGTAGATTATCGAATATTTGTATGGTATTAGCAGGCAGGATAGAGACGGGACGAGGATTGGACGAGACAGGAGAGACGGCAAAACGAGATGACGAGGGTGGATGAGAAACAGCGGGAGAAAGCGAGAGGTTGGCGTTGACATTGTTGTGAGGGTCTGGAGATGGCGGAGATGGCGGGGAAGCGGGAGGGTTTGGAGTTGGGAGAGATGGTGTCGGGACATCGGAAGGAGACCTTGAGACGAGTGTCGGATGCGTGGCGATGGAACGGGGATTTTGAGAAGGGGGAGCGGGTAACGGAGGGAGTGAGACAGAAGAGGGTTGAGACGGCGGCGCAGACGAGAGGAAAGAGGAACGAGACTGGGGCGGGGATGAAACGGGTGTGGAATGGTGATAGACAGGACAGGGAACGAGAATTGTAGGCATGTATTGGGGATGGAGCTGGGGAACAGAGCGAGACGAGGGCGGCGATGGAATCGGGACAGACGGGTGGTATACGGGAGGCGGGATGATGGTCGTGGCGGCGGGCTGCTTCGTCGTAATCAAGGACCGGGATGGGAGGGCTCTGGAGACGCAATCTTGTGGCGAGGACGTGGGCATATTGCGGATGTCTGCGTGTGGAAGCTCGGGCGGGACGTCGAATGACACGACTCGCTCTTGCACCGTCGAGGACGTCGCAGTCGATGGTGAAGGCGCGCTGAGCTCGATTTTGGCTGCTGAGGTCGCAGAGGTCGTCGTGATGTTTACCGTCGGAAGCTTGAAGCGTGAATACTGAGCCGCCGGTTTGGACGCAGTTGTCGGGTAGTCTTCGTCGGGCTCGGATCGCATCGACACAGATGTTGCTTGATGATCTGCTGGGTGCTGCGCAATACGCTGCGCTGCACGCTGTGACTTGAATGCTGCAAGCTGTCGCTGCATCTCCGCGAGACGCTCTTCGTAGTCGAAGCTGGGGACGAAACTGCTGTATGATGGAGCTGGTTCCGGAGGCCGAGGATGAGTTGCTGCGGGGCGAGTCGGGACTGTGAGCGTCGGGGATGCTGAGACGCGTGAGACGGGCTGGTGGAAAAGCTGCTGGACACCTGGCGGCGTTGGCGTGGTCGTTGGAAGCTGTTGCGTGGCGTAACCGAGGGCAAGCGGAACCTGCTGTTGGAGCTGAGCGAAGGCCGTAGTCGCCGCCTTGAGGGCTTGTGTAATGTCGACGAGCTCGGACTGCTGGTGGACGAATGGCGTGCCTGCGACAGGGATGACTGAATCGAGGACATGGTGCGCTGCTGCCGTAACCTGCTCGATCGAGTATTGCTGCCTGGGATAGAGAACCGCGGGGTGAGTAATGCGCAAACGTCGAACTACTTCTTGGCGAAGGCTGTCTTCAACGCCGTGCACAAACAGATGCTTGCGCTCATGGTCGCGGAGGTAGCCGTTCGAGACGAGGGACGCCGCGATGTCGCGAAACTTGCGCGAGTACTCGCTGAATGCCTTGATGGACGTGATGCTGGTCTTCGCAGTGGCTTCGACGAGCGAGGTGAGGTCGTGAATCGAGAAGAGGGAGCCGCCAATGTAGTCCTTGAGGATCGCCTTCTTGAATGCGTCGTAGTCGCCGCCGGCGGTCGCGAACTCGGGGAATGCGCGCCAGATGGTCTTCTCTGAATCGGGAGCATAGCGAACCGCATGCCTCTTCTTCTCGCTGTTGTCTTGCACACCAGCCGCGACGAAACAATACTCGAGGTCGTCGAAAAAGCCGAGGAGCGAACGGACATTGTCTGGGTCGAATACGGGAGCACCTGGGGCGCCGCGCGGAGGCATGTAAAACGTCGACATGGCGCCGCGCTACAGCCAGAGGCGACACCGACGAGGATACTGTGGACGCGATGGAAAGCGCGAGGGGCGAGATGGGATAATACGAAGTGCGCGGAACAGAGAAATGCGATGGCGCGATACAAACAAGGTGAATGGGCGCGTTCGATATCCTGTGGAATCTCGGGCTGTGCGGAAATAGGATGGATGGCGCACGATATGGCGGTTTGGGAATGAAGTCGAGGCCAGGGTCCGCAGGGATTGGGGTAGAGGCAGGATGGGGATAGTGAAAGAAAAAGACTCGCCAGGTACAGAGACTCGACTGGACCCTCGCGGTGGGCTCCAAAATGATAGACCTAATCACTCTATGAGTGCGCGGTCCGAAGGTGCGATGGTCCGGCGAGGTGCACAAGGGGAGTGAGGGAAAAGGGAGTGGAAGATGGTGGAATGAGTGTGGTGGTGGTGGTAGCGGACCGGGTACGGCCGATGTACGTAGGCCGAGGGCGTGACGAGTCGCGGAGCGAACGAGAGAGAATACAAAAGACGAAAGACGCGGTCGAAAGAGACGAAGGTCGAGGTCGAGAGTCGAGAGTCGAGGAACAGAGTCACAAACCAAAGAATGTTGCTGATCGTGGGGACGCAGTCGGTGTCGCGCAGTCAGACAGATCGTGGTCGAGAGAGAGGGCAAAGCTGAGTATTAGGGTGCCAACATGGCCGCGGTAGTCGAAGTACGAGCGAGGATGTAGAGGTAAGAGTATGAGATGTATATGTGTGTACGAGGAAAACTGTCCGGCCAGGTGCGGAGATATCCGAGACACGATCACGGGAGCGCGCGGACGATCGTAAGTACGCGATGAGGACTCGGGAGCCACAGTATCTACTGCTACTACTAACATACTACTCTAGATGTCAACTGGTACGTGGTATGCTGGAAGAAGAAGAGAGAAAGGGAGGGGGAGGATCGGCATGCTCGCTCGCGCGGGAGGTCGTCGGACGGAGGTCGCGCGGTCTGGTTCTCGGTGGCTAACGCACGGTTTCCCGCTCAGCCGTGTACCACACCCATCAACGTTCGCGGGCGAATTGCTTGTGCCAGAGGATCTTGCTCCCGCTTGCCAGATCCTCCACTACGGTCATGAGGTATGCTGCTGTCCTTTTTTTGCGGTAGTCTTTCAATTTAAAATTGTCACCCTGCAAGTACGAGTTGGCATTCACATCGTTCAGCGCGGTAGGATTCGCGCCGACAGTACCGTCCAAGAATGCGTTTCTCACAGAACCGATCAATATCGTCACCTCTTTCTCTCCAGGAGCTCGCCCACGATCCTATATCCCGCCCGAGTACAACATTAGCTGACACGTTTATCGCATCTTGTCTTGTAGTGCTATGTATACCCTTGATAAAATCTTGGTCCAGCAATTTTGTCGATCCCAATTTGACCATTCACGGCTCGTTAACGGGATCCCAATCGGTGACCAGATCTAAAGAAGAACCGTTAGACGCGTTACATAAGAGGAGAGAAACGCACATTCGTCCAATGCATCCAGCTCGGTGATTTCTTCTCCGGTGAGTTCGAAATCAAACACGCTCAGGTTGGACTCAATGCGACTCTTCTTCGCAGACTTCGGAATGGCAATGAACCCCTGCATGCAAAAGGCCGTCAATTTAGCTCAGCGAACGCGACAGGCACGATATCACGCGCCTTCTGGAAAGACCACCGCAACAAAACGTGTGCGGGGTCTTTCTTGTACTTTTCCGCGAGAGCGACGATCTTTGAATGGCGGAACCGAAGACCGCGCACTAGGGGCGCCCACGCCTGCAGCACGCGCACAACTATGTCAGAAACCGATGCGCGCGGTTCTGACGCGGCACAGACCGTACCTCCAAGGCGATGCCATGTTTGCGGCAGAACGCGACAATTTCCGTCCTCGTCATGAAAGGGTGCAGGTCAATCTGCCCGCGCGTTCTCAGCCCGGTTCGACGTTCAACTGCAGGGGTTTCACAGACCTGGTTGACCGTGGGCACCTCGAGACCGGCGTCGATGATCTCCGAGAGGTGGCGAATGGAGAAGCAGCTCACGCCGATGCTTCGGAAGAGGCCCTCCTTCTTGCTGTCGATCGCGGCTTTCCAGCTCTCCAGACGCATCTCGGGGCCACCGATCGGCCCGTGGAGGAGATAGAGGTCGATGTAACCCAATCCGCAGTCCTCTAGCGATTTCTTCATCGCTGCCCTTGCGTTTGCATAGCCGCTGTTGTACTTGAGCTTGGTGGTGTAGAAGATCGCCTCGCGGGGCATACTGGTCTCTTTGCACCAGTCTAGGATGGCACGTCCGACCTCTTTCTCGTTCTCATACCACTCTGCGGAATCCTGCATGGGAAAAAACCCCGCATTGCGGAACGGCCATGGACAACGTCAGTGGTACCCTGACAATAGCGAGTCCAAGCGGCGGCAGTGCTCGTGAGCTGAAAGTACGTACGATGTGGCGATATCCCGCCTGTCACAGAAGAAATAACCGAGTGAATGGGTCAGCGTCGCCGTCCGCCACGTTGTGCGCAAACCCTTGTCAAACAGGGTATTACAACGCACCTCGAGGGCCCACCGGACTGCATTGTAGACTTCTTCGCCTTCCATCTCGTAAGTACCTGCACAGAAGCCCGTGTTCATGTTAAATGAACGGAGACCAGCCACCGCAGCGGAGGTGGATCACGCACCGAAGCCGATGGCGGGGACCTCATTTCCGTCGTGCAGCTGGTGCGTGTGGAGGGCATGTGCTTTTGGTCAGTGCACGCGGCGACCCCCCAGACGACGAGCTGGGGCTGCGGGCCATCGATATCTTTAAGCCTCACCTTTACCTTCGGCTGTGCCGTTCTTGGTGCCGTTAGAGCCATGTTGACGGTAAGTGAAGAGAGTAGCTCGCGATCGAGTTCACGTTGATCTGATTCTTAGAGGCATACGTACATCCACTAACGCCGATAATGTCGACTGTGCGGAAAATTTGCAGAGGCCGCGACGACTAGTACTGTCAAGTTGTGTCAACGTGCTGTTGGTTGTAAGGTGATGTCCACAACACCAGGTCAACCACCAACTGCCTCCTTTTTTCGGCTGCGATCGTGTCAGAACAATGGCTCAGTGTACTCGATCTTTTGACTCAATGCAGGATCCGGAGTCATCGCGCAGTCTCAGCCTGAGGCCCAGAATTACATGTTCGGAGTCTTTGACACGATCCGATAAAAGTATCGGTGCTCTTTCCTGCCCAGATGGAACAAGCGGTGAGAAATTGTGACTCAACCAAGCCGAGTGAGGCGAGGAGCATCGTGGAACAAACATGATTTAGTGCCAACTTGGGCGGATGTTGCGGTGTGCGTTACGTAATCACGCTGGAGAATGCCCAAACAAAGCGATTTGTCATCATTCGACGCTGCAGTGCTGTGGGTCGTTCTCCTGACTGTCTTGCCCGTCTCTGCAACTCTACTCTCGCTTTTTCACATCTTCGACCCCCTCATTGAGCCACCAACACACACCCCAGCTTGCCATGTCAGCCACACAGACTATGGTGGCCCCGTTGCCACTACCCACCCTCAGCCAGGAGGTGATCGATGTCGACGCTCTGGAAGACGACGGTAGCGACAGCATTGTTTGTTCAGGCTTCCGTCGAGCGGCGAATCAAGGCTCTCCCAGAAGACTAGCGGACAGGTTGGCTGAAGATGGTCTTGCGTATATGGGGTTTCGAGCGTCGTCTACCTCGTCCACTGGCGGGAGGCGCTCACACACAAGCGGTGGCGCCCAGGCAGGTCCTTCTTCTCGGGCAATATCCGACGATATCATCATTCTTGAAAGCGACGATGAAGGAGGCCCTTCATCCTCTTCGAGCCGCGCGCCGCGCTCTAACAGTGAGTCGTCATTTTTGTCTGCTTTGTCAACGCGCCATGGTACTGAGGTGGTTGCAGTGACACGCTCCCGCCTCGTCTCTCCACCACCACCACGCACTCAGAGAGGCAATACCCCTGCTGTTCCCGCTTTACCTCCACACCTAGCCTCCCAGTCATCCTTTCCCAGACGACGTCAGAGACCAGCTTATCAGGCCCCCAACCCACCCCCAAGCATTCGCCCTCGCGCGGATCCTCTTCCCTTCGAGGCTCGTATTCTTCCCCAACTCCCCCCTCGGCATGCGTTCGGAGCTGCCCCGAGGTCCCACCACCAGCCTGCAATGGGCTTCGGCGGCGCCATCCTCGCCCTCAACCGCCAGAGCGCTCTGGAGGAGGCGAATCGCCGAGAACGGGACGCCCGCAGCAACGCATTCAACCTGCCTTCATTCACGGAGATGTTCCGCCGCATGACAAGTGGTCTCGCAGATTCTGGCGCGCCAGAAAGCGCCGCTGGGTCCGGGTCCGGGAGGACGCGTTGGCAGCGGTTGTGGCCGTGGGCATTCGACGAGCCCGACGCGGAGATTGGCCGCAATCTGTCGCCCGCGAGCGACGACGATATGCTGTTTGACCTGCTTCCCCCGCTTGGGAACCTCCACCGGAGCATGCTCGAGAAGCCTATCCATTGGAAGCCCGAGTACACCCATCCAAACAAAGCGGGGCCCGGCTTCACACACGACTTTGCCCCGTCGGAGGGGGAACAGTCGTCGGCGTTTGGATCGCCATCCCCAATTATCGTCCTCGACGAGGATGAGGCGGGACCGAGCCATGCTGGGAGCTCGTCATCCAGCGCGACCGCTGTCGAAACGACGCTCGTTTGCGCTCGTTGTCTTGATCCACTGATACTCGGTGCGCCACACGGTGCTACGGAGGATGAGCGCAAGAAGTGCCGCGTGTGGGCGCTTCGCTGCGGGCATATGCTGGATGGCAAGTGTATCGCAGAGCTCTATGCTCCGCCATCGTTTCCGCTCGCTGCTATTGAGGAGGAGCCCGTCAAAGGCAAAGGCAAGGCCCGCGCCGATCCCGACTTGGACACGGACGCGTCCCAGGCGAAGCCGCGTTCTGACGTTCAGCCAGACGAGCCCGCGGTCCCCATCGCGGACAGGAAGGGCAAACGTAAAGCTGTGGAGCCTCTCGAGCCAGAGTCGCCGTCCAAGCGAGCGCGCATTGCAGAGCCCGCTTTGGAGGGCAACTCGATACGGTCGCGCTTGCGCTCACACGCCCGCCTCGCGGCGGCGGCGGACGCAGCGACATACCCTCACCCCTCGCCGACGCGGAGGAGTCAGCGCTATGCCCATGCGGCCCCCTCGGGTTCAGCCTCAGGATCAGGATCAGGATCAGGATCAGGATCAGGTACGGGTTCGGGAGCAGGACGCGGGAAGGGGAAAGGTAAGGGGAAGGCGAGGGTTGGGACGAAGCCCGTCATCGAGGCGGAGCACGAGTGGAAGTGTCCCGTCGCTGGGTGCGGGCGGGTGCACTACGGGGTGCGCGTGCAGGGCGAGTGGAAGAACGACGAGGGGCGCGGCGCGATCGCGCTCTTCGTCTGAGCCGCTGGGTTTGGCATTCATGATTCACGATGGGAGATCTTGCATGGAGATACCCGGACCCTCTGGCGTGGGGGCATCCTGACGATTGGTTGCAGAGGGTTTCGATGGTGGGGTACGAGTTTGGTTTGCGCACAGACATTGCGCTGCGTTGCGCCGACTGCACTATGCATCGTTATTCAGTAATACTATTGCCTGCGTTTACTCTCACCCTTTGGGGTCGGTGTGGTAAGATCCAGCGACATGTCAGCTCGCTTCGACGAGTCGAATGCTGCCAATTCCTTTGCACGTGCAGACGGCCATCTTACTTTCACGAACCGTGTTAGCGAAGGTGGATCAGCTTCAAGACGTAGAGCTTCAACTCGCTCCCGACATTCGCCGGATGACTCCATGATGGACACGATTACAATAGGATACGGTGAGTGTATGCCTGGTGCTCGCCGTCCGGTTGGTTAACTGATGCACTTACAGTTACTTGGATCAGCACGAAGCTATCCTGTCCTGCGGGACGAGAGACATAGTTCGAAGGCAGCGACGGCACCCCGACGGACCCGTCCTTCCTCCATGCGGCAGGGAGCGAGGATCCTGGCTCCCTCGCCACCCCGCGAACTTGAACGCCGGGCGCGGTACGCGATTCCGGATCGTCTTACCTTCATACGGTCGATGGGTTCGATGCCTGGATGCTCTTCTAGCTCAAAGTTCCGACTGCGCGCTACACGCTCTGGGCAGTCCGCGAGCATTAGAAGAACGTTGGTGCTGCCCTGAGCCTCTGCAAGTGCGACGTCGCGGGGTGCTGGGAGCGCCAACTCTGAGCTTACTGTACGCATTCGCAGGCTTACATTCGACCCGCCGGCTGCCAACTGCTTCCATTGTGGGCGGCCTTAGTTGACGTTACGACGTCCACCATCGACGTCGTAAAACTCGCTTGGCCCTTCCTAACGCCTTCACTGGAGCGGCTCAACACGTTCGACGCATACCGGCGGAAGCCTTTAGTGGAGCTCCTTGTAGTTGGGCCCCAAAATTGGGTCCTCGTCGGGTTCGCTATGCGTCACACCTCGGGTCTTCTATGCTTCGGGTCAGTGCAGGACTCAACGAAGCGTACTTGACTTATTCGTCGTCAGATCTGGCGGTAAGGCTCTCGACCTGGTGGCTTGTGGTCGCATCCCCTCGTTCCTGGAGACCTCGTCGAAAGGATGTGGATGTTTGGGGCTCTATGTGACACTTCTTTGGGCGGACTTTGAACGGGATACTGGCAAAGTGCTCGTTCGAGGACTAATGATCGCCTTCGGCGAAGGGATGTGCGGTAGGAGGAATGTGCGGCATTGTGCGCAGGGGGCATGCTCCGAGTCGGTTCGGCGAGGGTTCCGATAACCCGGCGCCGATCTTGCAGAGGAGCGCAAGGTAAGAAGACACATAGAGCACCCGGGCGTATAGAATATGTATAGGCGTTCGGATGGATGCCAGTACCACGCGAGTCGATCGAAGTTCTTGAAACGTTCATCCGTGAACGTTGAACGTTTGAACGAGCTCGCTGCGGAACTTCCTTTTTATTACTTGGGGAACATTGCGAATGCATTTATTCAATGTGGGCTATGCGGTCCGAGAAACGTTTCACATGAGGTCTCTTGTCCACTGGGCAGGATTGATTCAGAAGAGTCCCTTTCAATGTGCCGCACCGAAGAGAGTTTCACAGCATCCTCTTCGAATAGCACAATCTTCCTTCATTTTGGTCAGGAGGAACTGCGGCTACTATTGAGGAATAATGAGCTTTTTCATGATGCAGTATGTTTGTAGATCTATTTGACGACATGCTCACACCAATGAGACGAAAGTCGACGTTGTTAAACTTGGGGATGGTTCGAATTTGGCATGGCCGTCGGGAGGCACAGGGACCGAGCTAATTTTCTTGCGGAGGCTCGTTCCTCCGATTAAAAAAATGCCTGTAAAAATGATTGTATATGCGGTCGTCTGACACTTGAATGGGGTTACTTGTTGGTGTAGGGTCTGTTGGTGGCATCGACAGGTACGAGGAGACACAGCCACTCGGCGATGAGCGTGATTTGGAAACCGGCGCGGATGCCGAGGGTGCGATATTCAAGGTTCCATTTGGGAGAGGAATGCAGCATGGACTGCACGAGTCTCTCTGAAACCGGAGCTCATGGCTCTCTCATGGACCGACTCTGCCCAGCCATCCCTCGCCCCCTTGTACAGTAGTTTGTCCTGGCCTCCCTTCAAGTCAGACCCCCGTCGCCAACCTGCCCTCAAATATCATCCAGCTACCAACGCGACAGCCACCCCCACCTTCCTCGCGACTCGGATCTGCTTCACCGTTCCCGACCCAGACAGGGGCCCATTTGCCGACGCCAACAGTCTCCATCGCTCACCCGCAGCTCTTATCCTCTTTTATCGTCTTCACAACCCCTATGCTTGTCGTATGCTCTAGATACTGAGAACCGCCATCTACGCCTTTACGACTCTCACGATCTACGAACTTTACGACCCCCACACGCTGCATGATGCCCTGTACCGCCAGCCAAGAACCAGGCCGGGCTCGGATCTTGTTGAGGGAGTTCAGGAAAAGGAGACAGGTGCGCTTCCATTCACCATGCTCGTCCATTATCACCGCTGCGTGAGACTCACCATATCGCCCTTCAGCCCAAGAGGTGCGACTCCCTCCCATGCCTCCAGATAGTCCCAGCGAGCCGGCAGCTGTACGTTTGCCACCACTGCAGTTTCACCAACACGATGTGCAAGATTTGTCCATGGTGCCTTTCCACGTGCGACGTGGCCGCGCAGGTCGCGGTCTCTCTCGTCCGCCGACGTCTCAGCTCGCCTATGCTCCTCAACGACGCCCAGAAGATGCAGCTTGCTAAAATCGAGCGCGCCACAAACGCCGGACCCAATGCTCGCGTATCTATATTATTATCAAGAGCCGTCGGCTCTGGCCCTTCGCATGCACGCGGCGGGGGCGCGATACCACATGAGGCAGGGACGCCATCGTCAACACCACCACGTTCTACACAGGGCCTACCCGACCGCGCCCCTGTCGCCGAGGCGGGCGAAGCTTTGCGACGCCGACATCGCAACGCCGCTCTTTACTCTGCTACCGATGTCGTTGCCACCGCGACTGAGGTAAGTCGCACTTTTCTTCGTGCTGTTTTCGCGCTTGCTTTAGTCCATCATCTCTGACTATCCCCTGCAAATTTCCTGTGTGCTTTTGTATTTTCAAGGACCCGACTTTGCAACCGTTCTTGGATCAAATTGCTGCAGCACGCTCGGAGGGCAGGTCAGTCACCACGCCAGAACCTCTTGTCACGATCCCACCGCTGTCGGTACGAACATCACGGGACGCACCCTCTCAATCGTCACGAAGTTCAACTCCTGGACCACCCTTGTCACCTATACCCCGCGGACGGATGTTAAATGGAGATGCTCCCATAATGCACACCAGTGAGCGTCCGCCTTCCGACCTCTCTGCCTCCTGTGCTCCCATTTCCCACTCCTCGACGCCATGTCTCCGCCACAAGCGCCGCATGCCAGCTCTTCGACAGCGCTCGTCATGTCACCTGCGCCGACGCTCCAACTCCAGCGTGTCGAGCTGCCGCCGTGAGACTGCGACCCTCACGTCTCCACCATCTTCACCGCGTTCGAAGACCGCCACGACCGCCCCCTCCTTGCCGGGATCTCGTCAGCCCAAGACGGTGCGGAGCATCCGTTTCGACAGCCCTTCCCCTGGGCCAGCACCAGTTCCTGACGAGATCCCGCTCGGGCACCCGCAACGCCCCTTATACACGGCCATTCGGAAGAACATGTCCCGGCCCGAGTCGCCGACGCCTTCTACCTCCGCGAGCTTCGACTTCCACTGCCAGACGCTGGTGTACGAGCGCGGCACGCGCTCGCTCGACATCGATGCGCCGCGCTACGGCTCCCTGACGCGCGCGTCGCAGCTCGCGATCGCGTACACCGCGCGGCCCGCTTTATTTACGTCGGCGAGCGCGGGCGGGGCGGGGTTCTCCGTGAGCGGGGAGACGGAGATGCGGATGGACCTGGCGCGGAGCCGCTCGATGGACGGCGTGCCGGGCGACTTTGCGTTCCGGGAGGGGAAGAAGAGCCAGGATTGGACGTCGATGAAGGCGAAGGTCAAGAGCCTCGGGAAGACGCTGAAAGGGCTTTTGCGCGTTAAGAACTAAACGTTCAACACAATCTTCACGTTGGTCTCCCAACTCGGACCCTGGAATCGTGGTCTCCCGTCTCATGATCACGTTTTCGATCGGTCGGCGCGGGCGGCCTGCGCCGCTGCTGTCTTTGGGTCACTGTGTTGGTCTATCATCCGCTGCTGTACGTGTTCTGTTTCGCGTCGTGTTGTACGAATTGAACGGGCTTAGAACTGCGGACTGCCAGTGCGATGCTGGCGCACGCACACATATATACATACATCTCTTTCGACATCTACACTTTGATACCACCACATGCTCATATGCTTTATGCCTCATACCCCATCCCATGCTCACGACTATCACGATCTTCGTTCGGTTGCTCGTTGTTCAGTTTGAATAGACGTTACCCCGCCTCTAATGGCATTGCTTTTAATGGGTTATTGCGCTTCGACCTAATGCTACTCTCTCAGTAGGCATTTCCTCTTCATTTCCACTTTGAATGCCGAGAGGCACCCCCCTATAGATTAACACACCTTCCAGATCTGCTTGACATCTCCTTCGCATATATTCAAGTCTTGGTTACTTCTGCCATCCCGCGCAATGCAGTGGAGGCATACTTGTCATTTCTTTGTCTTCATAATTAATCCGCTCTCGATCGGTGGCTGACTACGTTTTTCTGTAAACACTAATTCCGGCCGCTTATGCATCAGATCTAGAGCCCCGTCTATACAACTGGGAATGTCAGACTGTCTCTTTTTACTCCTATACAGTCTCCTTGCAAGCAAAGTCAAGCAAGTCTGGTCCCGACCTCTGGAACTGTGGCCGAAGTGTGGCCTACTAGTACTAGTGCGGCTTTACGTGAAGGCGGTCGAATTCCTTCGACATATCATATGGTACATCCAATTACTCTGGATCTAGCCCAGAATCACGGATTGAGTCCGACGACGTAAGGGTCAGTCTGAAGACCATCGGCTTCCCGAAGTTCGAACTTCAGTCGTTTGAGGCTAGCTCGGAGGACGGGCATGCGCAGATAACGCGTACGAGGGGGTGGTGGACTGGGGAGTGCACCGGAACACCCGAAGTCTGCATGCGAATTCAGCGGAAGTCTGTAGCTAGGTATGGCTAGCTATAGGATCCATACGATATCACGGCTGGGATCCATGCAACGTTCGCATCTGGCACGAGGTGTCTTCAGCCTGAGACGAACTCGTGCGGAATGCACTCCCAGAGACTATCGTTCCCGAAGTTAAGCTCTTCAAGCGGTTCATAAAAACAAACGAATGAAAGGGCGGCAGCAGCATCATGACGAAGAGGCATCATGAGTACGCTGACAAACTTCAAGTACGGAAGACGTTGTTTCAACAAACAACGCATGTAAAGGCGACCGTCACTGGCGGGCCGGCCCATGCTGGTACCTCCGCGGATGGGTACGGGTACACGGGTATACTAAATGCCTGGCCTACGCAACCTGTAACAAGGGGATGAAGTTTCGTTCTCGGGACGTAGATCCATTCCAGACAGGGGCTGTGACTGAGGATAATTTTGGCAATGTAGCGAGCACGGAGCCCACATGATGCCTAGTTACTATAGGTAAGGGCCCATTGGCTGTCAGTCTTGGGCTTGGGCTATTAGATATATCGTCGTCCCAAATATTTTACATACCACAGGACATTCAAGTTGTACCAGCAGCGTACTAGACGTTCTCTTGGTGCTTGAGCCTGAGTCCATCCTGGCTTCCTTACCTTCTGGAAAAACGTGCTTCCTCCTTCCACCAGGGCGACAAAAGCAGGGGCATCCAACAATTCTATAGCCATTCAAAGGGTCAACATGTGTTTCTCTGGTTTTGTTTTTGCGGAGATCTCGAAGCGCGTCACGTACATGTAGCTTCGGTCCGACTGTCGGACGTAAAGGTACTATGCATGGTATACGGCCACGAGCGTAAACACATCCCGGACCTCACTGCCATGGAAGCGGCGGCGCCCTTGGTCGAGCCCGACGTCTCGATGTGTGTTCCGCTCCGATGTTTCTACGTCGCTCAGGGAGTTGGGCCCCCGGCACACAGGTCCCGTCCTGGGGCCGTGGGCCGTGACGCGCTCCGCGGGTTTCGCGTTGCGCCTTTTCCGCGGAAGTTACCCCTTCGGGCGGCTTCGCGCGCGTGCATTGCCAGGGCCTTGAGGCGGCCTGGGTCAGTAGAAACGGTTTTCGCGAGCCTGGCTGCGTACGCACCACTGAGTGTCCCTCGAGATGGGGTCGAGTGGGGCCCGTCCATCATGCCATGAGCACATTGTGCGGAGCGGAGATCGTGCGGCGGGTTCCTGTCTCCGTCGTCCGTGAGGGGATCGACGCGATCTCAACCCTAACGGGACTTACCTGTTGCATTGCTGCGCAGAAAGACAACACGCAACGTTTATGCGTGCGCAGGCGCAATGTAATATACCTTCCGAATTTGTGACCGCCTTCCCCATGATCGGAGGGCAGTACGTACGGCAGTCAGTCACTTAGAGTATGGGCCTTTGAAAGCACAGGTTGAACAGATGAACCAGATTCCGTCGGAGACGACCACTAAAGAGTCGCAGTTAGGCGTGGTGCGGTTTCTGCTGAGAATTCCAGACTATACTCGGCATGCCCGACGGTCGTGTTCGCGTTGGGAATGTCGAGAACCACAAGTCATGTTTGGATTCACAATTCAGCTCCCGTAGCTAGACTCTGAAGCGGAAGAAGACGGGAACGTCGACATTTGTCAATTCAAAGACATAGACAACAATGAACATGGTCATGACAGCCAGCGTTCGGAGATGATGACAACCGTGTATAACGCCGATGTCTCGCACCCTGAAAATAAAGTAGAGGCGACTCGGAGTCCCCCAAGGAAAGATTTGCCCTGCGTTCACGCAGTGGTTTCCTGACTCCAGGAATAGCGATCTGCTGACGCAGGGTGTCTTTAAATTGCCTGCCAGTGACACATCGTCCTGGGGGCTTACCGAGGCTTACGGATGCCTCTGGCACTTCCCGAGCTTTCCGAGTCGCGACCAGCGGTGATCACCTCACCGCTACCAGCCATCTAAACACGTTGCAAGCGGGGACGGCGTATGATCGAACCGAATTCCCAAAACCTGCTGGAAAATGACGCACCGTCGGCCAATCAGGCGGCGCTGTTCTCCTCTCCCGCAGCGCTCGTGAGTAGCTTGGAAATTCAGGTGTACTTTCCTGGCCAAAAATTCGCAACGATGACATGCTTCGAACAGAAAGCGCATGCGGTTTTGGAGTCCAGAGGGTCTGGAAAACATGGGCGGCCGCCAAGATCCTTGAAGAGCGGAGGTTGGTAAGGGCCTCGACGAGAGTGGATTCGAGACGAGTTTTGCATACGCTTCCACCGAGGAAGCATGGGTCACCTGTGAGACTGCATATGCAACACAAGAAAGTTCAGAGAAGAGAACGAAAGGAGACGTTCCACTGACGTGTGCGATGATGATCAGCAGCGCTAGCGCATGCAGATAAGGAACTCTTGGAAGAGAGCCGCTTAAGCACCACTTCCAAGCAGGCTGTATGTTCTTGATGCGTTAGGCCCTCGTTTCGTCGGCGCAAGCACATGCCTACATCACAACGATAATCAGCAATGCTCGGTCGAAGTGCTTAGTGAGCTTGCGGTCAAGGCGGACAGATGCGCTGAAATTACTCTGATTCCTCGGAATATACAATCGGGCGCGACATGGAGTAGAGAAAACCAGAACAGGGCGCCGGAGTGGACCGTGACCAACAACTAAGTGTACTTCTCGAAGCGCAGGATATGCGTGAAAATCCTCGGTTATATTTCGCCCGCCAGATGCATTGAAACGATCCAAACCTAATGCGCCGGCCAGGGACCGGTGTCGTCAGTAGGACTGCATCGTGATAGCTGCCCACTCATGTGGCTCGTCTGGAAGACGGCATTGCCGCGCATGGGGTAAGCTGTAGAGCTGCCTCCGGCGACGAGCCGCTAGAGCGAAACGCTAAACGTGGGATGACTTGTGCACGAAAAGGGAAGACATGCAAGCATGAATAACTCAAAATGCGACAGGCGCTGGTGACCGTCAATCGGGCAGGCCTGTTGGGCTAGAAGAGCTACCGAACAGGTGTGCCATATGACGAGTGCGAAGAAGCCGGGAGAGGGAGACGTATAAAAGGGTGGGGCAACAAACGGGGAAAGGCAGGTCTAGCTCGAACAAGCTCGCCATCCAAGCTTCCGCTTCAGTGCTCTCCTTACCTGCACCTACACCTGCACCAACCCCCGCTCCGTTGCACACCGTTAAGATGCAGTTCACGACGATTCTGACCTTCGCCGCCGTCGCCATCTCCACGACGCTCGGTGTCGTCGCCCAGGTAAGTTCTCCGCCTCTGGGTCAGAATCGGTACAGCTCCATGGCATGTCACTCACCAGTGCTGTGATCCTACAGGACGCCACCACGCTGTGGGTCCCGATGGCCACCATGACAGAGGTGCAGACGTTCACTGGGACGCGCGTGGAAGAGGTCTGGACGGACGTCGCGCCGTACGAGTGGCTCACCACCTTCCCCATCACCTGGACGGCGACGGAGACCCAGACCCAGTTCAGGCCCATCGTCACCACGATACCCGCCGCAGAACGTCGCCACGCTCGCGACTTCCAGTAGGCACGATCTGGTTTACGGTGAGCCTCGGCATATGTTCGACTGCACATCGGAGAACGGAAAGACTGACCGATTCCCCGCGCTGGCAGCCGACTATCCTCCATTTTGGTTCACTGTTATGACTTTTAAGGGTCACGATTTGGCACGACTTGTATCCTGGATTATGTTCTGCTTTGGATGTTGCAGGCTGTACGGCCTGTGCCAGGGGCGTTGGGAAGAGTTGTATTGGATGCTTGTTGATTAGACAGCGATACACTAATTGAAAACGGTTGGAAACTCTGACATAGGCGCAAGAGCACTCCCTGGATGAACGGCAACCTTTTCAATGCGACTTTGATCGAGTATTGTGCTTGGGGCGGAGAGGGGTAGAGGATCTTCGTTGCGCCTGTCCGCCGTCCGATGGTCGGAAACATGAGTCGCAGAAATGGCGCACTAGTTGGCCTGATCAGCGCCGAAAAGGATTAGCGGTGCGACTCACGGAATACATGTACAAGGTCGGGGAGCCATGTGCACTGGCGATGTCTTCTTGAGGTCATCAGTCTGGGTGTAATGGATCGAACTGTGCTCGAATTAGTATAGCAGGTGAAACCCTCATGAATGTGATTCATGAGAAGGAATCATCGAGACGATGCAGCAGTAAGCAGCAGCGCAGAGACGAGCTCGAGCTCGTGCGGAGGATGGTCGTCGTCGGCAAAGATGAGAGCGCGCTTGCCACTTTGAATGAGACGCGACTCCGTTCCGCTGCACCGTCGCGCACGTGAGACGCGTGTTTTGATCAGTGGACGAGTCACCAGAGCAGATGAAGTCGAGTCGGATGCTCCTCCGCGGCTTGCGCCCATATCTCCATCGACATCGATTCTCCTCTCCTCGCCCCCTCGCAAGGATGGGCTCCTCGCAGGCCCCCCACTTGACCTCCGCCCAGGTGCGCGAGCAGTTCTTCAACTTCTTCAAGAGCAAGAACCACCCCTACGTCCCCTCTTCCGCCACTATCCCGTATGAGGACCCCACCCTCCTCTTCGCCAATGCTGGCATGAACCAGGTGCGTCATGGCATTTGCGATCGATAGCGTGCTTGCTTGCTAACGCCCCACACAGTTCAAGGCGATCTTCCTCGGCACAGTCGACCCTCAGTCTGAGCTCGCGCGACTCAAACGTGCCTTCAACTCGCAGAAGTGTATACGTGCGGGAGGGAAGCACAATGGTACGTCAGACCATCCGGGATATGCGCTCCGTGTATGAACTCGCGGGCAGACTTGGAGGATGTCGGAAAGGACTCGTATCACCATACGTTCTTCGAGATGCTGGGCAACTGGTCCTTTGGTGACTACTTCAAGGTGCGTATGTTATTTCGTCGTGAGGGACGAGCTTCTTATGTGACGGACACAGAAAGAAGCCATTACTTACTCCTGGGAGCTCTTGACGGAGGTCTACAAGCTTCCCAAAGACCATCTCTACGTAACGTACTTCGAGGGAGATCTCAAGAATGGCCTGGAGCCCGATCTGGAGGCAAAGCAATACTGGTTGGACGCTGGTGTCGAGGAGGACCATATCATCCCTGGAAATGCCAAGGACAACTTCTGGGGTGAGTGCTTACAGTCCCTCCTCCAGGCTTGTACTTACGGACACGTAGAGATGGGTGCGACGGGCCCTTGCGGACCATGCAGGTAAACATGATTCATCCCCATTCCACGACTCACATTGTCCTCATAACTCGACAGTGAGATCCACTTCGACCGCATAGGCGGCCGCAACGCTGCGCATCTCGTGAACCAGGACGACCCCGACGTGCTTGAGATCTGGAACAACGTGTTCATCCAGTTCAACCGAGAAGAGGACGGCTCCCTGAAGGGTCTTCCCGCGAAGCATGTCGACACAGGCATGGGTTTTGAACGTCTCGTCTCTGTTGTACAGAACAAGCGTTCAAATTACGACACGGACGTGTTTGCACCTCTCTTCACCAAGATCCAAGAGCTCACCGGGGTCCGCCCATACGCGGGCAAGTTCGGCGACCAGGACCCGGATGGCATTGACACTGCGTACCGTGTTATCGCTGACCACGTTCGTACGCTGACCTTCGCGCTGAGCGACGGTGGTGTGCCGAACAACGTCGGTCGTGGATACGTCCTGAGGCGAATCCTCAGGAGAGGTGCGCGCTTCGCGAGGAAAAAGCTGGGCGTGCCCATCGGCTCGTTCTTCTCGTCATTAGTCCCTGTCGTCGTCGAGCAGATGGTACGATCCCACAGCCCTGTTATCTACATACCCCACATCTCATCACTTCACAGGGCTCGGTCTTCCCTGAGATCACCCAGAAGTACGACGAGATCAAGGAGATCCTCGATGAGGAAGAGGAGTCCTTCTCGCGGACGCTCGACCGCGGCGAGAAGCTCTTCGAGCAGTACGCGAAGAAGGCGCTCGACGCTGGCCAGAAGGAGCTCAACGGCAAGGACGTCTGGCGACTATACGACACGTACGGTTTCCCCGTCGACCTCACCCGTCTCATGGCAGAGGAGCTCGGCTTGGGAGTGAACGAGGCCGAATTCGAAGCCGCTCAGGCAGCGTCGAAGGAGGCGAGCAAGGCGGGCGTGAAGAAGGGTCCGGGAGAGGCCGTTGCGCTTGACGTGCACGACATTGCTGCACTCGAGAAGAACGCGGACGTCTCCAAGACGAACGACTCGTTCAAGTTCCGTAAGTCCTTGGATTTGTGTCGAAAACTCTGACAAAATTGAACGCTATCTCCATCACAGAGCGTGGTAGTATCACCGCGAACGTTGTTGCTATTTACAACAAGAAGGCGTTCCTGCGGAACACCGAGGAGGTTCCCGAAGATACCACGTTTGGCCTGATCCTCGATCGCACGAGCTTCTATGCAGAGGCTGGTGGTCAGGAGTACGATACCGGCAGCATCATCATCGACGGCGTGGCGGAGTTCGAAGTCACGAATGTTCAGGTGTTCAACGGTTACGTTCTCCACATCGGTCACATGAAGTACGGCAAGCTGAACGTCAGCGATGAGGTCGTCTCTTCATATGACGAGGTACGTCAAGTCCCCCGTTTTCCACAGCGCTTCCTCTGTGCTTCGCGCATTCTAACTGCGGAGAATTAGCTCCGCCGCTGGCCACTCCGCAACAACCACACCGCCACGCACATCCTCAACTACGCCCTGCGGGACGTCCTCGGCGACCACATCGACCAGAAGGGCTCGCTCGTCGCGCCCACGAAGCTCCGGTTCGACTTCTCGCACAAGGCGCAGGTCACGACGGCTGAGCTCGCGAAGATCGAGTCCCTCAGTCAGGACTGGGTCCGCCGGAACGTCGGCGTGTACGCGAAGGAGGTCGTGCTGCCCGTGGCGCAGAAGATCTACTCCTTGCGAGCCGTGTTCGGCGAGTCGTACCCCGACCCCGTGCGCGTTGTCTCGCTCGAGTACGACGTGGAGGAGATCGCGAAGGATCTCGAGAACCCGAAGTGGAGGAAGACGAGCATCGAGCTCTGTGGTGGAACGTACGTTATCCCCACTCCACCTTTGTGTGGGGTGTGCGGCAGCTGACTGGTGTATTTGTGTCGCCCGCTCTACAGGCACGTCGCGAAGACCGGCGAGATCAAGGACTTCATCGTGACGGAGGAGTCTGGTATCGCCAAGGGCATCCGCCGTGTGGTCGCCGTCACCGGGCACGAAGCTGCAGAGGCGCGCCGGCAGGGCGAGTCGCTCACCGTGCAGCTCAACCGCATCGAGACGATGCCTGACGCCGAGAAGGACGCGGCGCTGAAGGCGTACACGGTCGTGAGTTTCTTCTTCCATTCCGTGCGCAACCCCATTGGCTCCGCAGGCTGATCGAGCGCTCGCGGTACACAGCAAATTGGGCAGGCAGACATATCGCTACTCAAGAAGAACGAGCTTCGGGACCGTCTGGGAGCGATGCGGAAGGCGTTTGACAAGTATCTCAAGGACAAGGAGGCCGCCGCGAACAAGGCCGTGAGTCTATCTGTGTTTTATCTTCCCCCGCTATCGTGTGTGAAGTGCTTAATGCAATCCACTTCGTGACGCCCAGGCGGGCGAAGCGCTGCAGCAGTACTTCAAGGAAAAGCCTGACGAGCCCGTGTACTTCGCCGTCATCGACGTCAACGCGAACGCGAAGGTCCTCCAGAGCGTCGTCCTCCAGGCGAAGAAGCTCGGGAAGTCTATCTACATCTTTAGCGCGGACGCTGCGAACGGGAAGGTGGCGCACGTCAATGCCGTCTCAGACGCTGCCAAGGCGAAGGGGCTGGACGGCAAGGAGTGGGCGTCCACGGTCGTTGAGATTCTCGGCGGCAAGGTGAGTTGGGGTTCATGACCTCGATTGTTATCTATGCTCCATCTCCACCTCCATCTGTCACACAGGCGGGCGGCAAGCCCGATGGCGCGCAAGGTGTCGGCACGGAGGTGTCGAAGGTGCAAGACGCGCTGGCGGCCGCACGGAAGTACTTCGAGACGAAGGTGTCCAGCTGAGCTGCTGCGGGTTCTGTGTGGCATCGTGATCTCGTGGGCGCGACGGCGTTTACGCTGCGCGACCGCTGGTGGTGGTGGTCGGGAGCAGTTTCACGTAAATGTGTATAATATAGCGGGGCGCATAGAGTGCAAGGGAACTAGACTTTTCAGTGTCACTGTCAACTATCCACCGACCTTGATTGTTGTGCGCGAATTCGGGCTTCGGGCCAGGTGCGAGGTCAGCAGGACGCGCTAGGCTGCGTTGTAAGTACGTACTGATACTCGCACTGGTGTGATCGCTGGTCTCAACCGGCGACTAGTTGACTGGTGACCCTGTCTGACGTTTCTTGCGAAAAAGGCTGCAGCCTGAGGGACTGATCATGGTTTCCGGTCCGAGCTCCCGTAGGCGCTTGTAAGTGGGCGGCAAATGGGCGGTTGAAACGAGACAGGCTGAGTGAGGCCATTATTCCATCCTTCATCCTTCTCGCATTTTACTCTATTACCATGGACCCAATCGATTCGATGCAACAAAATCTAAAGCCCTAACTGACCTGTGAGGCTCTCTTTGGGGTCCTCAATGGGCCTTTACGGCTTCTGCATCCTCATGTTTCGACCAAGTACTGCTGACGATCGAAGAGGCTGGGACAAGAGAAGCAACAGGAAATGCCAAGCGGCGGCGGCTTTAAAGCCTCGCAACTTCATCAAGAATTGCGGGCGTATTGCTAGCGAGGTCAAAGTCCGACTCCTCGGTAGTGAAGCCGCCTTAGGCTGCCTCAGGTGAAGTGAGCACGCATTCGGAGCACCGTTTGTCGCTGACCTGGCCATGTTCAGATGACAGCTGACAGTGGCCTCTAGCAGAACGTATTTACGACGGAACATCCGGCAGCCATTGGCCGTCTTCTCCCCGTGCCGTTCATCGATAGATATCGATTGTACGCTTGGATCGTCGGGATGCGATAGGACTCGGATGATAGGACTCGACGGCTTCGACCAATGATACGAATTTTACGTGTCGCCCGCGCACTATGTCGTGTATCTGAGTCGGGGCCTGCCTCACGATCGTGTGAGCGCCGCAGAGGAGGCTCGCAGGTTGGTCGTCGCCTATCCTTCCATGACACTCCTAATCGTCTATGCCCTGCTTCCAGATGTTTCCGCATATCAGCATGAGGAAGAGTCTGGAAGACTTCGACCTCAGCAGACCTTTCCACTACGCGCGCCCCCGGTGATAAAGCACGGGGGCGGGCGGGGCAGAATTTCTCCTTCATCTTCGTTCCCCGTCGCCGTCTCTCCTCTGCCACGCTGGAATGCATTGCGTACAGGATGATTGCCTCCAGCAACCCGATGAGGAGACCGCTCTTCTGGCGTCGGCGGAGCGGAAGGTGTTGAAGGCCCCGACGCCGCTGCCGCGCCTGCAGATATTCATCCTGCTGCTCATGCAGCTCGCGGAGCCTATCACCTCCAACTGTATATACCCCTTCATTAACCAGGTAAGCCCACCTATTGTGCGCTTGGTTGACCCATACTTACACTCTCCGTTTCCAGCTCGTCAGTGAACTCGGTATTACGGGTGGCGACGAGAAAAAGGTTGGATATTACGCAGGGTTGATCGTAAGCTCTTCATCACGTAGCTCGGATTCTGACCATACGCTGAGGCTCGCGCTTTCCAGGAATCTCTGTTCTTTGCCACAGAGGCAATGTTCATCATGCAGTGGGCCCGGATATCCGACCGCATTGGTCGTAAACCCGTATTGCTTACGGGGGTTGGAGGCCTCTGCATATCTATGTTGTGTTTTGGTCTCTCGAAAACTTTCACGGGTCTCGTGGTCAGGTAAGCAGAGCAGCTCATGCATGTGATTCGCAATGCTTACCATGTTCCGTTCGAATATTGCAGCCGATGTTTAGTCGGCATGCTCAATGGCAACATCGGCGTTATCAAAAGCATGATTGCAGGTACGAGGCTTTTTCCTGTGCTTGTCTCATCAGGTGTAACATCCAAGTTACGACAGATTTGACCGATCCATCGAATATGGCTCAGGGCTTCGCCATGATGCCCGTCATGTGGTCTGTAGGAGGCACTATTGGGTGCGTGAGCTCTGTGTCGTTCACTGCTTGAGCATATAGATACTAAACGGCACCTCATAGACCCCTCATTGGAGGCCAGCTGGCGAGGCCTCACGATCGGTGGCCTGACGTTTTTTCAAATCCTTTTTGGCAGTACTATCCTTATTTCCTTCCTTGCGCCGCGTCGGCGCTTTTCTCCTTAGCGATTTTCATGATCGCTGCCACATTTTTGCGTGAGGTGTGTGCTGTCATGACGTATTTCCTGGTATAAACTACTCACTCCTCGTCTAGACTGTTCCAACCAAGTTCTTACGCAAGAAAGTGGTCCGGTTCGCCTCCGACGATACTATCATCAACCCCGACTCCTCTGATGCCTCCGCGAATGTTCCTTTCCGCGAGCTACTTACGAAACCGGTCCTCTGGTCGGTCGCCAACTACGCCTCTTTGGCTCTGTTGGAGATTGCCTACCGCGCTGTTCAGCCTCTGTTCCTGTCGACACCTATCGTGCTTGGTGGTCTCGGCCTCCCCCCGCCGACCATTGGAATCATCCTTGGTTCTTTCGGCATCTTCAACGGCACAGTCCAAGCACTCTTCTTCGCGAAGCTTGTTGACCGTTATGGCCCCAAACGCATCTTCCAGTTCGGAATGTCCATGTTCATTCCTCTCTGGATCTTGTATCCAGTCATAAGCGTTCTGGCAAAAATCGAAGGGATCACGACGACCGTCTGGGCCCTCGTGTTCTTCCAGCTCGCGCTTTCCGTTCTCATGGATATGGCGTACGGTGCGTACCTGGCCGGTCTACCTCCCTCCAAGTTATTTTGAGTTCTGAACAAAGTTGTCAGGGTGCATCTTCATCTTCGTCACAGGGGCCGCGCCTAACAAGAGCTCGGTTGGGGCCACTAACGGCATCGCGCAGCTGGCGGCTTCGATTGTGCGCGCGATCGGTCCCGCAGGCGCCACGTCGCTTTTCGCGATATCGCTGGATCGCAATTGGGTCAACGGGTACGGTGTATACGCCATTTTCGCGGTGCTGTCCTGCGCGTTCATGTTCGTCAGCATCCCGCTCCCTCATCGGGGTTGGTCTGCTTCGGAGGGTCGGTAGTGCCTTGTGTCGCTTGCTGTCTGTACTGGGTCCGCGAGTGCTGATGTCGTGTTGACTTCGGTTCCTATCATAGGATGACATTCGCGACGACGACATTCATGACTCAGTGCGCTTCGCCCCCTCTCTTCCCTCCTTCAGTGTTTTCGTTGTCGGGAGGCTATTGGATGAATGCAAATGCATTTCATTATCTGTTACGTACTCGATGCTGCTAAGGGAGTTGGGTTACCTGTACAACATTCCGCATTCTCTATGGTGCAAGGCGCTTAGTCACCGCTACTTTTGTACAGCGGCCAATTTGACCTCGAGGTCAACCTAACTTAAGCGCCTTCAAAAGCGCCCAGCTGACCAGTCATCTCGCCGAGAACTAGTCACTTTTCAGAGAGGATATACATATACTACTGTACTAATACCTTGATATATTTCGAGAGGATGCACTTGTAACCCATTTCCCGTCACTTTAGACAAGATTAGGAGAACAGAGAACAGATTGGATAGAACCGACTACGCTACAGAAAATAGCTCAGGTACACTAATACCTCGCCGGCCCAATAGGATCGTGAGAATCGGAACGGATCGGAGCGGTAACATAACTTGGAGTGCTGGAGCCATACACACCGGCGTCTACACTGCTGTATATGGTAGGAGTTACTATATATGGAAGTTAATTCCCATCACTGGCCAATTTGGCGACCTGCCAAATTTGTAACTCCGTCAGTTTTTCGAATTTCGAAAAACGCCTTGACAGATTTGTTCCTCTCCTCAAACGGAGTCGATTGGTCAAAAAATCTAAGAAATCTGGGCAAATCTGGGGGACCAGTTACCCTTGTACAAAAGTAGCGGTGACTAGCCGCCTTGCACCATACATGATGATCATCTGCTGCTTACCCGGCCGTGACTGTGCCGAGGAATGGATCGTCCCGGGTTCCTGCGAGGAAAGCTAGCGCGCTAGGAATCACTAGTGCGATTCTCTATTCAGAGAACAGTGCCAGAGAAGGCCTATACCCACGCGGTTCGCCAACGTGATCGGGATATCTCACCGGGTGCGGACATATGTCGGGACCGATTTGACGCATCGGTTGCTTTCAATAACGAGGTCCAGAACATTGTGCTCTTATTTCCCATTCCGCGCAATCATGATATAGGATACACTTCCCTTCCCAACATTCCGAATCCTCCCATGCAAATTATGTCGTACATGGATTCGAAGCTAGCGAACCGGTAAGGGTGCACACCGCGCTGGAGTCGAAGGTTCATCTCGGAGGGACTCGGGTAGGTTCTTTTGTCGACATGCTCTCAGTCTACTGGATTGGAAGGGCTGGACAGATGCGTAGTAGGGAATTGCTCAGGCGACAGGCAGCTGCTGCCAGTGGTACTACGTACGCCAGCAAATGGGCAAGCGCCGCATCATGACAGTTGCTGCCCAGTCGAGGCATCACGACGCATAGACAACTGACTTTTGCTATGCAATTCAATCTCGCAGGGAAGAAGATATCTGGACTCAATGCTTTTTAGATCGTTCCAAGTTGCTGGAGGCGGTCAATGATACACTGCATGCCGTACAGGCGCGAAGTGCTTGGCATGTCACCGGGGGAACCTCCTACTGGTCATCGCTTACGGGCTTCTCCTCTGTACACAAGGCAACTGCAAACACACAGTGCCTGCCAAGTGTGCTTGGCTACTTTACACGGAAAGTATAGTGGTTATCGAGCGGTTATCCGAGTCCACCGTCTGACGCCTAGGCGCGCCAGCGTTGGACGCTGGTCCGTCTCTTTCTCCTGTACCACCACCACCGCCACCGCCACCACTGCCAGAACCCAACTACGGGCCATATCGGAGGGTGTGAATCGATCCGACTACGGATTCCCGTGCAAGTGTGGAAGGCGTGGTCCACCTTTCATGTAAGGTTGGCTCTAATCGAGCCCTACACATGTACCGCTGCTGATTCTGCGACATCCAACAGCGGGACACTCAGGCTGCACACCGTTCTTTTCCGAGTCGCATCCATAACCTCCATTATATTCCTGTACAATGGAACAAGTCGGAATCGCCACGACACCGTATGGGTGGTTTGCGGTTCTTCGTGAGTGCTGCTCCCGGTCCTCGCCAAAACTCCCATGTGTGTCGGATACGACTTGTTCCGTCCTCTACCTTTCCTTCAATCGCGATGGGTCTGGTGATCCTGTTCGGAAGAGACCGCCATAGTGCTCACACACCGCCAGTACGTGTATCGACTCGATTCTTGTTACGGTTTTTGCATAACCATTTTCGGTCGGCAAGGCGTGAATTTCGTCTTCGAAATCATTCTACAGGCTGCGCCACAATCCCACGATCCGAATCAACCACTTGGCCTCGCGCTCCGTGGCAGAAGCTTTTGGAGCCTCGGACGTACTATATGCAAAGCAATGACTGCGAGCAAGTCGAATGTAAGTTGTCGAGTTTTTCCTTGTCACCTTCCGCGCGTGTTCCGGCGTAGACAGAAGAGAGAGTGTGTTGCAGCGAGATGTCTCACGTCACTCACTTTGGTGATAGAACCGAGCCGCTCTTTCGACGCATCAGATATCGCACTATACACAGCTCTAGGCCATCGGGAGGCTCATACGTGGCGTTTATGGAGGCCTTTCCACCGCCCGATCCTTCTGCACGATTCAAGAATTCTTACTCGAGCAGAAGACCGACATACCGAGTATCGTGGAATCGATGGAAACCATAGGAGCTATAAATGGGTCATCTTGACCGTGAGCTCGTTTGTTTTTTGAATCTTCTATCTCATAAACATATCTAGTAACACCACGCGTAGAATCTTATTTTAGCACCGGGGATACTGATTCGGTGGTCCCTGCCCGTCCCACAGGCAACAGCCCAGAATATGTGGACCCTTCTACTAGCAGCAATCCGACGAAACGGCCGTTATCAGGATTGGTCTTTATTCCTCGCACCGCGTGCGCTACACCCACGAGGTAGCCGACCTTGTTCGCCACGTTACGAAATACGGCCTCAAGTTCCCTCATTCCCGCTACAATTTCGTTCTTCTGCCGAGCTAGACGCCGTCGCGGCACGCGCCGTCTGAGGATGAAGATCGCCCTTACACTGGCCGAGCCCTTCGGAACGTCCGGCCACCGCTGCACGTACAACCAAGCTTGATTCTCGGTGTTTATGCCTGGCACTATCCGCCTGGCCTAGACAATCATTGAGCAGGTCGCATTCCTGCCTTGGACAGGCCTGGAAACTTATGTGTCGGACAAGCCATTCCTGCAGGCGTTCGGTGTCATGAGCCATTGTCGATTGGTTGTAGAGGTCGCAGAATCCTCGCACCGCGTACGACCACATCATCCCACCGTCATTGCCGCTCACGGCGCCTTGCGGCGTTCGCGGTGACGACTGTATTGGGTCGGAATAGGCGGACAACCCCATAATCTCCTGGCGCCACTTTGCAAACGCGTCGGCCTTGATCTCCCCTTCCGCGATACAGTACCCGGATTCTTGGTTCTACCCTAGATATCCCTTAGCCGACTTCTCGCGACGAGGGTCAGCTCAGCTGTTACGGAAGGAACGGGGCGGAAGAACACGGGCGTTGGTGACTTCGGTTCGCTGTCGTGTCGGGTATGCTAGCAGACTTCTTGTGCGCCTTTTGCTGTTCGTTACCCCAGGGTTTCGCGTATATAACGGCCAAGAGGATGGACCTGGATCCCTCAGCTCGCTCAGCTCCCATCGACCTGGCAAGACACGCAATGCTCGCCTTCAACAAGGTCCTTTGCGCCATCCTCCTCGCCGGTTACGCTTTGGCTGCGCCGGCTGCTAGTGGCAGCGTCCTGCATCGAAGTACCTCTGTGACCTCCCGGTCGGCGAGTGCAACGTCCTCCAGCGCAGCGGCCTCGTCGAGCAGTCTCCCTTCGGGAACGGCGTCGGCCCTCCCTGCGTCGGAGACGGTGCCTTTCGCCAGCGATGACCCGAACGGCGTCCTGTGGTCCGAGGATTCGACTACCAACCCCCAGCCTATCCGCGAGGGCCTGGGTGCGACCATCATGGGGCCGCAAAACGTCCCAATCGCCCTTCAGAACCCAGACCTGTTGGCGCCGCCCTCGACGGACTCCGGGAACATGTGAGTAGCGCGTCCATTGATGACCATCTGACAACCAGTAGACTCACACACTGCACAGTCAGAACGCGAAGTGGCCTCTCGCGCTCAGCCACAACCGCATGCAAACGGGTGGATGGGCCCGCCAGCAGAACAGTAAGTGCCAAATGGACGTTAGAACGGAGGCAGTACTGATCCCATTGCAGCGGATGTGATGCCTATTGCGAAGTGTAAGTTTCCGTGAATAACGTTTGGGGTGTCCAGAACCTGATCCAGGAACCATAGCGATGGCTGGCGTCAACATGCGGCTTGAAGCTGGCGCGATTCGGTGCGTTCATTGCTCATCTTGCCGCCCAATTTCAGCTAAACGGTTGTTGACGTGTGGCGTATAGCGAGCTCCACTGGCACAAGACCGCAGAGGTGAGGTCATCATCCTTCAGGTCGTGGCAATGGACAGTTGCCTAACCGTCGATGTCCTAGTGGTCTTATGTATTCAAGGTCGGTCCCCTTCCGCGGCGACTCCGATGCAAATATTCTGGAGTTCGCGGAGGTTGCTGACCTGTGATGGTGGCCCGCTGCTACAGGGCTCCGTTCAGGTGACGGCTATCAACAGCGACGGCCAGAATTATATCGGCACCGCGGTACGCGTTCATCCGCAGCTATTCTAGGCTCCCTCTCACGAGAACCGTGCTGTTTATAACGTAACAGAGCGCTGGGGATCTTTGGTACTTCCCACCTGGCATCCCACATTCCCTCCAGGCCACCGATGATGACCCAGACGGGGTTGAGTTCCTCCTTGTACGTTTGTTCTAAACCTGTTTTCCCCTCGGACATGAACTTACAGCCATGCGGTTAGGTCTTCGATGATGGCGCTTTCAGCGAGGATTCGACGTTCTTGGTACGTACTCGCCAGCGAATTCGCATTCCGCAGCTCTAATTATATTCTCAACGATTGCTCGCATGCTTACGTCGCTCGTTGGTTTTATTCACACTTCTCCGGACATCGGGCGGTCATCCTAGCTCACCGATTGGCTCGCGCACGTTCCCAAGGAGGTGCTCGCGAAGAACTTTAAGGCGAACATATCGGCATTCGACCATATTCCTGCAGAGCAACTGTACATCTTCCCCAGTGGTGAGTGCAATGACTACCCCTGCGTCCGAGTGACGAGGCCGGAACGCAGTCTTTCTGACCGAGCGCATTACATATGTCCAGCGCCTCCTCCGTCCGATAGTCAGAACCAAGTCTCGGATCCCCAGGGCCAGGTCCCAAGCCCGTTCATCTTCAAGCTCTCCCAGGTGAACGCCACAAAACTCGACGGTGGTTCGGTCAAGGTCGTCGATTCGACTACCTTCCCTGTCTCGACGGCGATCGCGGTCGCCGAAGTCACCGTCGAGCCCGGCGCGATGCGCGAACTCCACGTGAGTAGAGATTCTCCGTCCCATAGATTGTGGCAGGGTCAGCAGATAACTGACACGGGGTCCAGTGGCATCCCACTCAGGACGAATGGGCGTACTATTTGTGAGTTCAACGTTCAGGCACGGACGTCCGTCGTCCCCGTATCACACTGCTCACTCATCTCACAGGGGAGGCACTGGCCGCGCGACCCTCTTTGGTTCGAGTTCGAACGCACGCACCTTCAACTTCCAAGTGAGCGTCGTCCCCCCGCATGGGTGCTTGTGAGGCACCGCGAGGACTGACAAGCTATTCATAGGCTGGCGACGTCGGCTTCGTGCCCGCCTCGTTTGGACACTATGTCGAGAACACCGGCAACACGACGCTGCACTTCCTCGAGATCTTTAACACCGACCGCTTCCAGGACATCAGCTTGAATCAGGTCCGTCTGTGGGCCGGACATCCCCGATTTCCCCATGCTAACGTCCTTGTAAAACATTGCAGTGGCTCGCCCTGACCCCGCCCGACCTGGTCAAGGCGCATCTGGATCTCGACGACGCGACCATCGCTCTTCTAAGCAAGACCAAGTACACGGTCGTCGGCGGAACGACGTCCTCCTGAAGAGGCCGTCGCTCGATTGCGGGCAGAACTCCCCTTTCTTCCCACAGACCACTCACTTGTTTCGGTCCGCTCTCCCTTTCTCGGTCGAAAAGAAACACGTGGTGCACTTACGGTCTTGATCTTCTCTTGCGGTGGAAGGGAATGTGGCAATGTAGCTGACGTGTCGGGCGGCGGTGCGCTATTCTTGTCTCTTTACGATCTGTCACGAAATACGATTCTTGGATGAACTATGCATTCCATGTCGGCCTTAAGTTTAGGTTTTCCCGCGTGGAAGGTATTCGTTACTGCTCGATTTCTGTGACGAACAGATCGAACCATCCAGCGGTCCATCAATGGGGTCCAGGTGCCAGCCAGCCTTAGACTCAGAGGATGGTGATTTATTATCTCCGGCTCCATTAGTGCCAGTGGCATGCTCATGGGCCACGGCCAATCGATCACTCCCATCTTCATCTTGGTGGGTCACAAGCCAGTTAAGTTCGTTTGGTAGGCACGTCCACGTGATAGGCTGCGTTCAGTGACACTGATACCCTCCCGTTTGCTGAATCATGTGAATGGGAAACAAACAACAACGGCCACAATAGCTGATTTGGACCGGCCGGAACGTGCGGGAACGTACGGCTACGGTATGACTATGCACCGATACCCTGGCCTCCCGCAATCCATGCGCACGTCCTACTATCTCATTGTAAGGGATTACTCCAACCGGACAATTAATACTGTGACGTACCGTAGTGGTTGACCCATGCAAGATACCGTGACCAGCAGGAAAATCAGCTGGCAACTCCAACATGCTTGCCTGATTAGCGTCAGGCAGGATTGAAGAGGTCGAGTTATTCATGGAGGACAAGAGTCTAGGTTTGGGCATGCCACACCCCTAATAGGACAAAATATGAGATTAGCTACCTGCTGTAACACGATCGCCCATATGCATGCTGTGTAAACTGGATCATTCCATGGTGTTTACGCTACAAAGGCCACCTGTGGCGTAGCGTATGATATGGCTACAGTTGGTCAGCCGCCATGCCAGCGTGAGCCAGCGATGGTTAACGAACAGATGTGACCTCACAAATGAACTCTGATTCTACCAAAGCCATACGTAACTTGAAAAGATCGTAGAGGCTCGGATTGGTATAGTACAGCCGCATCGACTGTAGGTATAACCAATATTTGACACATACCGGAACTACCGACACCAGGAAAAAGCATTTCCTATGTAGTCACCACTCAGAGCGATGTAGATCTTGTACGCTTTGGAACGCCGGGTATAAACTCTGTAGTTTCCTGTAGTGACATGTACAGTCAGTAAACCAAGCAGAAGTGACCAGTCGTTCCAATCCTCAAATACTAGGATTGCCGGAGTGCAGCAGCGGTTGGAAGACAACTGGAAGAACACATGGCGATCAGTGGGCGCAATGACGATAGGAACGCACAACAGGTGACTCATTGTGGAGGTAGGGCGGGACCACTGCACCGTACGGAGTCCAACCGCGACGCGCCAGTTGGGAAAAGTCGGATATCAGGAGCCGCAGTGTCCATGACCAATGGTTAATGGCAAGCCTCGATCGTCGATCTATTGCCTCTGTCGGTCATCCAAAAGCAAATCAAACATAGACCGTGGAAAAGGGCCACTTGTGGATCCGTGTGTATGGTTCAATCTCGGTTCGAACTGGTGGCTGGACCGTTTATTGGAGAAGGACCATTGCCAGAATCGAAGCGCGCTTACCGTACTGTGGCGCGCCGGGGAGGACCTTATTTGCCTGTTGAAGGTAGGTCGCATCGAACCAGTCGTCGGTGCCTCTTGTTCGACCTATCGACATCTCACGATCAGAGTCTCGACGGGCCGCCGCCGCATACTGTCCTGAACTGTTTGTCGCTTGTCCTGGCATGCCGATGATGCCCGTCAGTGTTGCCACGGATCAAATGGACACTCTTGGATGCACAACTGGAAGGGAAACTCCAGGTCTTGACCCGGTACAACACAACCCCGGGCGTCGATGACGTCGTCGGTGAACATAGTGATGCCTGTCGAAGAATGGCTACCCCACAAGGGGCCTGACCGACACTTTCAATAGATGCGGATGGCTTGGAGGTATGTTGGGTTTCCGGGACGCCGATTTTCTGAGGCAGTAGTCCTGTGAGAGAAGGAAGCCTTGCAATACTTGAAAGAAAGACACGATGAACGGGAGAACAGGTCCGGCAATTATCGAGGCGTGAATAAGTCAGGGGCGGGGCGCCGAGCGTTGTGAACGAGGAGATTGGGGCTTGGCAGCCGGGTGAGCCCCGACAGCGCCACGCAGCGGAAGCAGTCCGGCGATCAGTACCACTGCCATATCGGGGGCGGGTGATTTACGTCACCCGCGTCTGAGTCCGACATTGCGGCGACATCCTCATAAGCACTTCAGAGGCTGACTCCCTCTTCCATCCCGTCTCCACGTTCGCGGCCGCATCGACTGCACCCCCCTCGACAGCCTATTCATCGCGCTGTCCATCCTAGAGGCGGTCTCTCTCGTGCCCGAGCAGCCAACTGGAGCCGATGCCGACTGTTCCCCCAACCTGCGTCCCTGTCGACCCGCTTGCGTCCATTCCCTTACCTGAGTCAGGCTTCTTTTCCGGCAACGGGTCGGTCACTGGTCCCACACCGGACCCCGACAACGACGATGTGATGCTTGTTCAGTCAGACAGCGGCATGGTCTCTCAGGTGAGTTGCACCACTTTCAAAGCGCCCCACAAGGGGCACTGATACTTTTCTTGGTAGGACACACCTTCCCAGTGTCCTCCGCAGACCATCGCAAAACCTCACCATGTCGAACCTGGCTCGCTCATCCTCCATTCGCCCTCATCCATCATAGGCACGCCCTTCGACCTGTCCCCACGCTTCGAGTATCCATTCCCTCCCGCAGCGGCCCCGGCCGACGTCATTCAGGACCTCGAACCCATCGTACCGTCTTTCCATCTCGTCACGCCCCATTTTGCATTCCCTTCAGTCGTACCACCCCTCGCGGTTCCTGTCTCACTTCCCCTCTCGACATCCACGCTCCCTTCAGTCAAAGCCCGAGTCGACACCCGCAACTTCTCCCCTACGCACCTAAAGCTCCAGGCCCGCGACCCCCCGGTTCCCCCTGGCTTGAAGCACAAGATCAACCAGAACGGCACCGGTAACTCTGCCACGATCAAAATTTACGGCTTCGACCTCGCCAGCCTAACGCTGCCCAAGCAGCCGAGTGTCGGTCGCGCGCGGGGCGTGAGCTTGAGCAACCTCACCGACAAGAGTGAGCCGCTCGGCGAAGTACGGAATAGTCGCTCGGAGGTCGCGTCTGTGACGAAGATCGGGGGGATCGGCGAGAAGCAGGCGTGCGTGGTAAACAAATGGAAGCGACATACCCTGGCGCGGTGCGAGCGCGATCGGGAATCTGTCGTTGACAGCGCTGCCAAGTGCGACTCCGGGTGCAGCTCCGTCGCTGACATTTTGAGTGGCAAGTCGAGGGTGCCCACGAGGTCGCCGATCCCATACATCCCGCCGACCGCCGCGCTCCCACATCGTCCCTCATGATCATCCAATGGAGGTGTCCCTCTTCCTTTGTCACGCCCACTTCCCCAATTGGACTTGCCTGCACATCTCGCCGCCCACCAGCTTCAAGCACTATACACGCGTGTCGTTGTTGCTGCCCCGGCGTCAGGCTGCTGGTCAGTCTGGGTACACGGCCACCCTCCAGCCACTTCATCCACCGTTGACGCGTTCCCTGACGAGGACCCCGCCGCTCGGTTCGCCTTACCGGCGGATCGAGGGAAATATGCAGACGTACGAGCGAATTCGCTTGCAATTTTTTATTCCTTTCGTCTTTCCGAAGCGGAGCAACTACTTCGTTTGCGGTCCATTGCATTGTATCACCCCCCACCGCCTGTCCCATTACTACTCCTGCAGTCTTGCTTAAGCCGTACAACACCTGGCTTCACTCTCGATTTTCTTTTAGATATCCCTTCCCTCTCCATCATAGCATGCGTATCGATCCCCTTCCTGGTGATTCGGTGATACCCTGTCAGCCATCGCCGTTGCTACCCCGTCCCCAAGCTGTCACACATGCACTTCCTCACACGCTTTCGAAATGCTCTCACCGCCACTTCGACCCATTTCATGCATATACACTGTACGATCGCTCTCAAAACATTCTTCTCCATGCTCCCTACATGATATCACCTTCCCTGACTCGCTGTTCCGTGCATGCGGGTCTCTTCCCCTTTGAAGTTCGAGCTCCTGATCTAGCGATCAAACTCGCTTTTACATGGTGCTGGAACATTACAAAACGTGCTTTCCAAAGGACATACGTACTTACCGTACTCATACATGCAGGTTACGGTCGGACACGTCGCTGTTGTAGAACATATATTACACATTGTATCATCATCATATGATTCTGCTGCTTCGCAGGCTATGGTTCTCGCCTACCTTTTGTCCTGTGAACGATGGCTCCCATGATCGCGACGCCGACAAAATGAAGGTTACCTAGTAGGACGAGCATTGATTGTGAGCTACAATGTTGGGCCCGGACGTGAGTCGCTTAATAGCGGTGCGAATGGGGCCCAACAAACACGAACAACGCTTCACCTGCGATGGCGACCCAGAGCATAGTGTTCTCGCAGATGACTCTTGAAGCTTGGACCGTTGGAGGGACGTGACGAGTCGACGCCGTAAACGTTGGCGGGGACGTTGACATTTCTTGTGACGACGCTGAAGCTGAGTCTTGCACAGCGATGAGTTGGGTAGTGAATAGACAGCCATTGTATGTGCCGAGTCCCGTACGCAGTGGGCACACAATTATGTTAGCTTTCGGTATGGCACAGAATACAATATTCCAAATCACCTCACCCCGAATGTCACGGCCGCCTTCTGACGGTGTGCCACACATCGTCCTGCACACAGGAATTCACCTTCCCCTCCGCTGTCTCCCGATCGATCTCCATCCCCCTCATCCTCCCCACCATCCGCCTCCTCGCCGCCATCTGCAGATGTGCTCCTGGCTGAACGCACACACACCGCGTACCGACCTCGGTACCATTGGGGTTCTTGATAAGTAAAGCAGCGAGGCTGTTTGCGAATGCATCGCGGGCGACGCCTATGCAAGAGGGTGGGTTTCGCTGTGAAAAAGATCGCATAATCGTGAAGGTTTGGCATGCGCCCCAACGTTTCAACGCTCACGCCGACGTACCCTCCCGCCCGTGACTTGTCGGAAGTGACAAGGTTATCAACCTCTCCTAGACTTCCTTGCATGACGCGCTCGTAGTAGTATAGGTACTAAGTACTACTAGCACTAGCTGAGTGCTTGGATGTGGCCCCCGAAAACGAGCGCCGATTGTTTGTCCTTGCGCCTGTTCTGCACCAGCACCCGAAACGTGAGGAGGTTGCTCGTGTACGCCCGATACTTGATCGCCGTCTCTTCGTCTTCGTCTCCCATACACTGGCGCTCCCTGACGACCCGCGGGTCCATCCGTGTGCGCGACATCGGCGCAACTAGTACTGCTTGCAGCTTGGTCCGTAGTCCGCCGCAGTCAGCAAAGGGCGATTCTCGTGCAAGCAAACCAGGGCAGTGCTTACTTCGTGTTCACAATTCCAGGCACGGAAACCCACACGCTATGGTCCCGAGGCGAAGATCGGGTCCGCCGCGTCTGTTGGTCGTCGAGAGGCTTGGTTAGGAATGCGGTGGTGAAAAGGAGCCTGGGGGTGCCCGGAATTCGTGCGCTCGTTCTTGTGGCAGCGCTTGTAGACTGTAGTCTGACATTACAAGGCCTTGTCGCAGTACCGCGCCGATCTAGAAAGTCAGGAAAATATCTGATAAGTTTCAGGCCCAAGCGGATATGTTAGCGCTCACACGCCAGCCTTGGCCACTCGTCATAGGCTATAGCGTAGTCGGTTCTATACAATCTGTTCTCTGTTCTCAGCGTGATCGAAACGGTCTTGCCTAATGCGTAGGTCTAAAGGTTCTTTCCGTGCACATTGCCACAATACGTGCACTAGTGCTGGATGTTCGGCCGGTTTCGCATTTCCTGAACGTGGTGTCGCTGCTGGTATTGAATAGTACTATTGAGGGACCAAGCCTTTCGAAAAAGCCCTGTCTTTGGCGAGAGGCGTGTATCCGGAAGACCTGGGGATAATGTGAGGGCTTATGGACAGAGCGATACACAAAACATAAACAGGTGCGCGTGGCTCCGAGTCAACTTGCAAAAGTCAAGCTTTCCTGAAGGCGCGCCTCCGGCAATTAGTGACACGAGGCACGTGCATGTGACACCGCGTGCCTATGCTGGTCAAGTACTGGTACCCGCCATGGTCGATGAAAATTCCTCTCGTTCATCCGACAAAGTGTTCTGTTTGACGTATCGAATATCCTTGAACGGCGGCGCGAGATCCACCCTCGGAGCTTGATTCAACCTAGCTTCACTAGCTGATACCTCAATGCGTTGAGGTTGTCTCCCGCAAGCACGTGTCATATCTGAAGAGGGATAAAGAAGCAAAGCCATAGAAAGAGAAGAAGGGGGCCCGGTTGTCTCCTCTGTCGACGTCGTCGAGGACTTGAAGTCAGCGACGCCGCAAAAACAAGGCGAAGCTCGCAGGCGCCTAAGAGAACAACGTGGCTGTACCCGTGGGAACCCCCGATTTGGCAAGGATCGCGTTGTACTCTCGACTTGGCTTGTGTTTATAACGTCCCCCATGTCCGTCGGCAACATGAGTTCTCAGACTGACAGTACAACATGCGCCAAAATGAGCCGTCCTGTAGAACACGTAAACGGAGCTGTGAGCTGGTCGTCGTTCTTAGCTTCTCCCACCTTTCCCCCAACGTCCATCACTACCTCTCTTGCTCGCCCTCCAACTGACCACCCCCCGCCGTTCAAGCATGAGCCTTCTGCCTGGGCTCTTCAGTATTGCTAGCAGATTTTTCGGGAGATCCATTAGGAAAGACTGTTTGGACAGGTTTCCGAACGACCTACTGGTGGACGTCGTATTCACCTATTTGGATGCCTTCGATATCATCCGCATGCGGAGGGTAAGTGCTTCGATCTTCCTGCTCACCCGCCAGTCTCTCTGAATTTCATGAATAGGTCAGCAAGCTCTACTACGAGCTAACCCATCACGCCGCTGTCTGGAAACGCCTCCTGCGCCGCACTTGCGTCCCGCTCCCTCCCGCTCCCCTTAATCCAAAACGCCCACTATCCAAGATATCGGGACTTGAGGCTGAACGCCTCGTAACACGTGCATACTCCCTTGACCAAAACTGGCGACAGCACAATCCAAAAGCCCTTCGGGAGTGGTCCTTCGACGCCCAACGGCGCGTCGTAGCTATGGCTCTTCTGCCGGGTGGAGACTACCTAGTGGCGTCGACGGCTAACCGTGCCCATGACAGGTACAACCTCGTCGTGTTCTCAATGAACACTGCTGGCGCGCCGCGGGCGATCGCGGCCATAGACACAACGACGAAGGCGTATGCGATCCAGGCGAAGTACATGACGATCAAGAAGCAGCGTACAATCGTCATCGCATACCTCCGGAGGGACTATCGTAACCGGAAGGACAGAGGCAAAGCGTGAGGACTTCTCGTTTTACTACTTCTTTTGACACTTCTAATCATACGATCAGCGCTCGAGGACGCATCCCCGACGTGTCCCAGTACAGCACCGAATACGACATCTCGGGCGTACCGTTCAAGTACGAGTGCGTGGTGCTGCACCTACCCCTTCAAAACCTCGAAGCACTCGCCTCCATTCCATACCCTGCCGACTCACGCGAGTTCCAATACGTCGCATCAGCACTTCCTAAGCCTTTTATGAACCTTTTCTCCCTATCTTCAAAACGCCCCCTCACTTCGCCCGTGCTCGCCGAGATGCACGACGCCGCATACCTTGCTTTGGTCCGAGGCGATAACGACATTGTGTTCAAGCGATTAGAGGGAGGCTCTGCAGCTACCTTGACGTGTATGGAACAGCCCGTCGTCGCTCAGCGGGTACGATCTTCCATATTTTTGTCCATCGCACGAGGAGCTGACGACGCCGTTAGCCACAAGCCATTAAGGCTATCCAACTGCTTCCGCAGGAACACGCAGTTTTCGTCGTCCGTGAAATCGGCCCGCTCCCGAACACTCAGCACACATGTCCTGCCTACGCGTTCGAAACATACCCTGCTCTCAGATCCGACGACACGCCCGTCGAGAAGCTGCTCGCCGCAGAGCAATGCATCATCGCATGGGAGCTCGGCCACCTCACACATATCTACCTCCCCGAATTCCCCTCGTTCTCGCGCCCAGAAGACCTCATCGCCGAGGAGAAGCGCAGCCCTCTTACCCCCCGCCACCCGGCCCGCCAGCCCGCCGGTGCCCGTCCACCGCCGTCCTCCAGACCGACCCCCTCACAAGTCCCGCCCCCGCCCCCGATCTGCATGCTCGCGCGCCGCGCGCCGCGCTGCGGCAGAGAAGAGGCGCTCGTGCGCATGCTCTTCCTCGCGCAGCTGTTCGAGGTCGAGCTCCCCCCAACACCCCCCTCCGCGGGCGGCTCCCTGGCGCGGTACGACCGCGAGGGGAACCTGATCCGACGTACACAGCACATCTACCGGACGACGCTCGAGCGGAACCAGACGTGGGTGCGGCCCGCGCGCGACTACAACGTCAGCCTGCGCATCGTGCCCGCGGTGACGCGCCCGCTCATGTACACGATCCCGTGGGACGACACGACGGACGCGCCGCGCGTGCTCGACGTGCGGCCCGTCATCGACCGCGGGTGGGAGGAGGGGCCGCGGCTCGAGGATGGGGTCGTGCGGCACGCGGAAAAGTGGGCGGGGTGCCCGCCGTTCGAGGGCGGACCGCATGGGCTGGACGCGAACGTGACGGCGTTTGCGTGGGACGAGACGATCGGGAGGCTGCTGGTCGCGGAGGAGGACTCGAGCGAGATCCTGGTTCATGACTTTGCCGCCGCGCCGCGCCAAGGTGGGATACTATCTCTTCTGGTTCGTGGTGGTGGTGGATTGATGTTCTTGCTGACCTTCTTTCTTTCTGTGGTTGTTGCAGACCTCGAACAGAGGAGGTGTCCGATTCCGCTTCGAGATATCCCAAACCCAGACGTCATTATGGACCCCCACGAGTCTCCTTCAGTCGTCGTCGTCTAAAAGATTTGGTGCAGGAGCAAAATTTTGTGTATTTGTATGGACTTCTCGTCTTGTCAACCATGTTATGATGTATTTGTCTGCACTGATCACGGGGCAGCGTCAAGAATATCGTCGAACGAGCAAAACACGAGCCACGACTTCTACAAGCGACTCAAGGAACAAGGATCCTGGGACTGACTTGCGTAAACGCGCACGTCCGAAGATCCTTTTCGTGCACCTCGCCGCAGAGTGCGTGCTGGACGTTCCATCTGTGCCGCGTCTCGGCCGGGGTGTCGCCGTTGGTATTGAGGCCTATATTGAGGCGCTAGCCTTGGGCAAATGACTTGTCCTTGCAGGGTGCGTCGGAAGATCCAAGCACTGTAGTACAGCGCTTGGAAATAATACACGAATTGTGCATAGGTGCATGTGCCTCTTGAGTCTTCCATCTTCCAGCTTTCAAGCTTCAAGGTAGTACGGTGGGGAGCGAGCGGGGTCGCACGTCCAAGCTAAGTCCTCAACTTGACTCCCAGTGCTCGCCTCATTCATCTGTTCCGCTACAGATTTGTCACATCGCCGGAGGACAATGCAAGGCTGGCTCCCATCTTCCATGCCTCTGGCTCTTCTAATGAGGCATATATGTGCAATCCTGGACAGGATAGTGGCGGATTTCGCCGGATTCGCCGGATACTACGTATCGAAGGAAGCCTCGTACTATCTGACCTCCAACTTCTTAGATCACTCGATAAGTTTCCTCGACTTAGGCTTTCACTCCGACCCTTTCCTGACGTGATGTCTGGCGATTTCGCGTCAAGGCATTCCATGGGCGCGGCAGAGTTACCGCGAGGGTGCAAAGTCCAGCTGGTAGATGACCGAGTCAACATGATGATTTTCGAATATGCTGCGTGCTGTTGCGATCACCAAAGTCCATGGGGAGATTCGAGTGCTTCAGAGGGTTTCTTTTGTGATGTAAGTAGTAGTACGTACGGTTACTGTAGCCCTAAGTTAGAGTTACTGGGAATGTTCAAGTTTATGACATACAACACCCGATGGGATCTTATGGGCGCCAAATTGCTTCTTACACGCCGCCAGCCAACTCAGCGTCATACAGTGATCATGACATTTCTGTCGACGCCTCCCACTGGCGAGGCAGAGCTGGTGAGTCTACCTCATCCGATGAAAGCAAAAGGTCTTAACCTACCTGCAGGTTAGACGTTGCTATATCGAATCTGTAAACCTGAGGTCCCCAGCCAGTCGGCCTTGTCTCTGGGTACAAAACGTCTGGGTATGTATGGCGGTTATTTTGAAACACTGTATCCGATTTGGTTCATGTTCCAAGTTATCGTTAGCATCGCCCTCCCCACACAAGCCTCCTCCCCTCACGATGTTAGCCACGGATGTCAATAGCACCCCGTTGTGAGCATTCCCTCGTACAGGTGTTCTTCCGCGGCCGTTGCTAATCGCAAATCGACTAGTAGGGTCGTGCCACCAGACATGGAAAATGCACGCAAGCCGCTCGAAGAAGAGATCAAGGAGCATCTGAAAGCAATCATCATGCTCAAGCGCCGTCTCAACACCATAACAACAATCTCCCGTCTCCCCGGCGAGCTTCTGTCGGAGATCTTCGTCTGCATTCCCCAGGACTACTTCCGAAGCTATACCGACCGCATGAGACATGATACCTCACCCTACGGCTCTCATCGTAGCAACACCGACTGGATTCGGGTGGCCCATGTTTGCCATGTTTGGAGAGAGATTGCGCTCAGCACACCTCGCTTATGGAGCTTCATCCCTGTCGCCCGGCGATCCATGGCAGAACAACTACTCGCACGCTCGAAGAAAGCTCCCCTCTCGGTCGCCATAAGTTACCTCGAGTACAATGACGACCAGAAAACATTTCTCGAGACGACGTTATCTGGCCAGACGTCCCGCTTGACGGAGGTATCCATCAATGGCTCCTCTTCTAACATATATGAACTATGCGATAGGCTCACGGAACCGGCCAGTATCCTGCACACTCTTGCTTTATCCGACAACTTGCACAGACCGGTTGGCCCCGATCGCATCCCGCATAATCTCTTCGCCGGACAAACGCCGCGGCTTCGGAGCCTCGAGATCCGCGGTCTTGTGATACGCTGGGACAATCCACTGTTGTGCTCGACCCTCACGAGCCTAGTCATTACAATAAACTGCGATCTGAACACCGTGGGCACCTTTGAACAGCTCCTCTCGACGCTCGAAGCCATGACAGGTCTGCATACCCTCGACCTCACCAATGCTATCCCAGAGGCCCAAGATGTTTCGGTTTTGTCGCCTCCTTCTCGTGTCCTAACATTTCCGCACCTGTGTAATATCCGCCTCAAAGGACGTGCCCTCTATTCCGCTCTCTTCCTTCATCACATCTCCCTAGATCACATCTCCCTAGCTATCAATGTTCCACCCCAGCTCGGTTCGGAACCATTAGTTTTCGACCTCATTTTCGCCATCAACACCCATCTCGCTCGCTCAAAACCCTTGCGCGTCCTGCAACTTACGCGAGAGTATTCACGGCTAATCCTGCATGCATGGAATACGCATATCACCTTCTCCAACACTTTCACCATGGCGGACCCAGCCTCTTTTATTTTCGAAATATATGTTTGCGAAACGGTGCGGGCCACTGTTCACCGGGACCTCTTCCAGCGGTCTGCTATGTTCACCAATATCCAAACCCTCGTGATAGAGACGGCTGTGGATTGGGAATGGACCGCGATCTTCTCCGGAATGCCAAGCCTCCGCGAGATCGTCATCCGGCACCGAGGTCCGAAGTCGATGCTCGTGGCTCTGTCCTCCGAGTCTCCTAGTACACCCCGCGGACATACTTCACCGCCCCTGCTTCCACTCCTTGAGGCGCTCAAGTTCTACGACGTTCGCCTTGCCAGCCCGGTCTATGGCGGGCAAGACGAGTATTTCGACCAGCTCATCGACTGCCTGATCTTCCGCTGCAACTACAACTGCCCCGTTCAGGAGGTACATATTACCCAATGCCAAAGTATCGTTGACGAGGATATGGTTCCTCTGCGGGAGATCGTGCCGGAGGTGGTGTGGGATGGGGTGGAGGACATCGAAGACGTGACAGAAGAGGAGGACGAAGACGAAGACGAGGACGAGGAGGATGAGGAGGACCAGGAGGACCAGGAGGATGAGGAGGATGAGGAGGACCAGGAGGACCAGGAGGATGAAGATGAGTATACAGATGACGAAGACGACCACCCGTCCGATGAGGATATGGACTCTGATTCCGACGACGATGATGTCTAGGGGATGTGGTGATGTGAGCTAAGTCACGGCAGCTTGGTGCGGCATCCTGGCATCCTGGATATCGTTTAGTTGAGCTGACGCTATGATTCTTGCTTCACATTGCCAGTTATCACGGGGCGGAAATATCTGAACATCCACTGACATCAGATATCGTACAGAGCGGCCGGTACTCTCTACGCTGCACGTACAATTATGCGTTCTCTGTATATGAAACCGTAAACGGGGTATGACAGTCCGACGAGAGTCCAAACTGGTACATACATATATGGAACCCAAATGCTTCACACAACACATTCAGACGAGTCGCTACTGACATCCTTCGCACGGCCAGAGAGTCGTCTCAGCGGCAATGTGCTCAAGAGTATCGCACCGGCGAGGAGCGCAATCGTACAGATCATCACAAACGCGCAAAACCCCACGGCACCCGCAGCGCTCGCGCTCAGCGCGTCCTTCCAGGTGAACGGGACGTCGGGTACGACGCTCCTTGGGAATGTAGCGATGCCGATCGGGAGCGCGAACACGCTCCCGAGCGCGCACGGCGGTAGGATGACACTGGGTGGCGCATTTACGATGGCATTGGGGGTGTTCATCCCAAGGAGGAATAGGGCGAACGCGAAGATCGAGCCCAGGATGGCGCTGCCGATCGCCACAGCGGCGAGGCTGTACGGCCAGGTGAGGAGCGTAAGGAACTCGTCACGGTGGTTCCAGGAGAGAAGGTGGGCGCCGATGTCTGTGAGGGTAGTGCTGAAGAGGAATATGAAGATGGTGCAGACGAGCGTGACGAACGCCAGTGAGATGAATAGGGACCAGGTGTCGGTGAGGAGGTTACCACAGGAGTACCGTGGTCGCATGGTGACCTGCTTGCCAGTCGCTTTGGGACTGATGCCCGGTTCGAGGTCGTCCGAGACGTCTGAGGCGTATCTGGGGGTGGAGGATGGTGATGGCGAGGCAACAGGTGTGTGCGGTAGGTCTATGTGTCCGTGGGTGGCGAATTGGAGTTGGGAGGCTGGAGGCATCGTAATCGATGGCAACTGCAACGGTGGTGGGGCCGCTATCGACGAAGACGAGGACTGGGCGAGGGAGGACATTTGAGTCATCTATTTTGATTCACATGCCGTCAGACAACTAATAGGTAACAAACAGTCATCATTCACTCACATTCTCAGGAGCAAAAGACGAGTGGAGAAGTGAGTAGGACTACTAAGGAGACTACTCCGTCTGTGGCGCGCGTTTTATAGCTCAGAGGCAACGCGGTGCGGTACGGTGCACATAGCGGGTAGATATACAGGCGGCTTTTTCAACAGAACCGTGTCTGCCGATACTCGCTACTAGCTCTCTCAAGAGGAGGTGCGCATTGGGGTGTGGTCCTATGGCTGGTGCCACTGCACAGCCCGATGTACTGGCGCGCTTGCTGACAAGTAACTCGAGGCATGCTTGAGTACTGGGGGTTGGTTCTGAGAAGAAGTTGGTATGCATCCAAAGACTTCGAATGGCAAGGACTTGGTGAGGCTGTGGGAGTCGGGAGGCTGTACATGACGCACTGCAATTGGTGAAGAACGCGGCCAGTGCCATAACTCTCCCCTCTTAGGGCAGTGTACTACATCCCTAGAAGGACTTGGATCAGATAAAGCGTGAATGTATGGAACTCAACTTACTGTTGGCGAGCTGTGTTTGACTGCGTCGAGATATTGGGGAAGAATGCACTGACTCGGAAGCAGGGCGTCGTACTCGTAGGCGCACATATGGGAAGCTTATATAATGAGAGACGTCCGAGATTGGAATCGGGTGGTGTCTTGCCACGTCTCTCTCAGGCTGACGGTCTCTCATTTGTCCGACGACTCGGAGTTGTACCGGCACCTGCACCCCGAGTCTCTCTCGTATAGCTACGCAGTCCTTAGGGTATCCTAAAATGCCAGACAATCTAGACTCTTGGTTCCGTGAACATCACTTCCGACATCGACTTCTTGCTCGCGAAAGGCGAGACAGACACCCTCTCCGTCACCAGTGCAGTTACTGTGGCAAAGTTAGCGAGCTAAACTTGCAGCATTGTTCTCTCTGCAAGTTCGTGCAAACATTCCCCTTTATTTTTATGCTTGCTGATCTCCCTGTAGGTCTGTACGCTATTGTGGCAAAAGATGCCAAATAAACCACTACAGAAACGGCCACAAGCAAGACTGCCGGGACTTTAAGCAGCCCCCGATTACCGCATTTTTCCTGACAGAACCGCTTCGCGATAAAAAGTATGCACCACACCCCATCTTCGGACATGTCCACAACGAAGGTCTCGGCATGTGGGTGTCTGTCGATGGACCGATCGACTGCGAGTGAGCGACCGTGCAGTTGCAATGCCGATACCCGCTGTCAGCTGATGCTCTTACCATGGCAGACTTCGACCGCTAGCGCTCCCATTGCGGCCGCCAACAAGTGCTCATGACATTGAAGACCGTCGAAAGAAGTGCCAGGAGGATCCGGGCACCGCATCCCACTACAAAGCGGACGCCAACCACCTTCTGACCCTGCATATCCTTGTGCAGAATCGCAGTAAGGCCCCGGAACCTGTGATGGTCTTTGGTGCTTTCACGGTCGTCCGCTCCCTCGTGGAGCAGACGGGCAAGATGATGGGCGGATATCTGGGAACTATGGCCCGGGACGATTGCCTAGTTAACGAGCGGTGCGCCTCCCCACGCTTTGGACGGGTCCTACGTCGATTTTACTCTCTAATTCATGGCTCGTTTACGGCAGTGGTATCGCGAGGTGCGGCCCCGCGCACGACCCATTCACCGAGCATCCACGGTTGTTCATCAAAAACTTCAACGGCCACGAAGTGCGTATGTCTCCTCTCTTTCCGAACCCGACCATGAATCCCCATCATACACAGATCAGAGACAACGCATATGTGCCTTCCGCTGTCGTCAGCGCCGAGATGGGTATCTTCCTGCTCCACCGAGGCGACTTCGCAGTCCTGCAGATACAGTTCCGCCTTGGGGACGGCGCCCTGTTCCGGCGGGAGTTTGAGGCGCTCTCCTTCATTGACAATGTCTCCATCCCCATTGCGCCTGATATAAAGCCGTCCTGGGTGGAGAATCCGGACTCGTTGAGGTACCTCGCCACGAAGCTCAGCGCTGAGCTTTCGACAACGTTTTGTGCTGGGCACCGGGTACCACAGGGGCTTTGCGCCCTTATCGATCACGAGGCGGTCAGCATGTACTATCTCGACTATCTCAATCATGGCACGACCTACCGAGATGGTCCGGGCAAGCGGGCATTCGCTCGCAGCCACTACGGGCAAGAACAGGCGGAACGATGGGAGCAGCTCTGTCGGAATGCGGAGACAAGTCGTCTTGACGATCGGCGGACGTCTACGAGACAAGCTTGAGGCCGCAACAGAGGAACGGCTACGGCCGGGTGAGGCATGATGAAGCAAAGCTGCGTTATACAGAGAGGTGTGTCCGATCGTTTAACCTCGGACGTTGCAAACCGAAGTCCCAAGCCTTATTGAACCGTATGTTCGTTGTTGTTTGTTTAGGCTGCCAAACGGATACGAACTGTGTAGATGTAATTGATACAATCCCTCGATGCAGATGTTGTGCACCTGCTTTCGGTTCCGAGTCGCCAGACAATCCCTCTTCGCGGGAGGTCCGATTGCGCACAGATGGTCCATGCTGACGCGCTGACGGCCAGTGCAAGACTGTGTAATCAGCTGTTACAGCAAGTATTCCACAACGGTTATATGACCGGTGTCCTCTTTCCCTACAGAAAGGTCCGAATCGTCTACCAGGGAGACCCGAGAGACAACTCCATAGGTACCCGATGATAAGCCACCAATTGTTATGTCCCGCCTTGTCTTGTCACCCCCGGACTAATCATCTTCCAGGCGTCCAATAAGTCATGCCATCATCGTGAACTTCGACGCGCAAAACGTCCCTAATATAGAAAAGATGGTAATAGGGACCAGTGCACTCGGTGGCCTCTGGGTGGTCCTCAAATTGTGCGTCTTGCCGCTCAGTTCCAAGCCGAGAAGCGAACTAGAATCATTAACAGGACCTACTATTGTTTTTCGGATCTCGAGTTCTTGCTGATACAATGCGCGATCAAGTCGTCGTCTATGCCACTTTCCAGCTTGACCATTCGCACGAGCCACGTACAGAAGGCAGAGATGTACAGTAAAAGCAATGGCCAAAACGCCCCTGTCCAGATTCTGATCCAGACCGGTAAGCCAGCCGCAGTAGGAGATGTCAGGGGTTCCGGCTTTACAAGAGGAGACGCACGAGGCTTTGTTCTTCCACATCCCTACATAACGGAGACATCTTGTCGCGCCTTTCTGTGGTTCCACATTCCTGGGTTGACAGAGCTCCAGTGCGTACTTCCCTTGAGTGTCCGCCACATTCAGCTACTCACCCCTGCACTGGCAGGCTGAACCAGTCCCCCCCACTTTGCCACCACCATGTTCCCTCACGATGCCAGGTTAAACACTCCCCCAAGCACCCCTGCCCCTCAGGCTCCATCAAGCACCGAGAATGCTGTTGGCACTTCCCGAAACCCCGTTCGCTTTCTCGCCACGTCCTTGCAGCGTACCGGATCTATGTACTCCGGTATGCTACCACGCACCTCGCCCCTTGCAGACGAGGAGAAGGCCACCAAGACTCGTGGCAAGGGCAAGAAGACGCGCCCAGCCACTGCTGGCCCCAGCGCTGGCTCGGATCCGGAGGGTGCAGCTCCGCCGACGCCGGAGGAGAACAAGGACCGCAGCTGTCCCCTCCTGTTCCTCTTCGCAGTGCCCTGGGTGCTCGTCGCGTTCGTCTTTTTCTCCATCGCTGCGATCGCCGCGATCGCCTCGACGAGCCTCCTGCTCTCGTTCGTCGGCGTCACCCTCCTCGGGCTCGCGAAGACCTCCGGCGGCGTCTACACGAACCTCACCGTCGTGTCCCTCATCGTGGCGACGGTCTGCGGCGCGGCGGTCATCACCGCGGCAGGTGCGGCGCTGATGCTCGCATTCCTGCCTGTGTCGATGTGCTGTGGCGACGACTCGGACGTGGTGGTCGAGCTGGCTTGCGCGGTTGCGCTCGTTGGTGTCATCGGCGCAACCTTCTTTGCGCCTGCCATCGGGATTGCGGTTACGAGTGGCCATATCATCGGCCTCAGTCAGGGGTTCAGGGCCACGGAGGCGATGAGGATGAACGGGGTGGGTCTCGGTGGCGTGCTCGCCTGTGTGCTGGCGGAGCTCATACTTAGTGGGATCATTGCGTGCCTCGAAACTCCTATGATGCGGTGAACATGGCCACAAGGGAGGATGAGCTGGGGGATAAAGGACTGTTGACGATGTATGTTATAGTCGACACGCATATCATGATTCGAATGACTTCTATTTCTCCATGCGATAGCACACATACGTTCGCCACAATCCACGGGTCATCATGACACGACCAAAGCAACGCCCACATGATGGATAGCATCGCCTTCCTCCAGCAGAGTATTTAAGTCTGCGGTCTTCTGTGGCATATTCATCTCTGGGTCCTATTATCCCATTATAAGGTCGAACTAACGGTGTTGTACTCCCTAGCCTGCGACGCTGCTGCCCATTTTGCAACACACACCCGCCACACCCCTCCCCTTCAACGAGATTCCATTCCGGAGCACAACCGCAACCATGTCGTCATCCTACGTTGAAAACAACCGCACCACTCAGCGCATCGTATGGATATACGGCCCAGCTTCAATCGCGTTCGCGGAGGTCTCCTCGCGTGTGCACGCACCGCTGCAGCGCGTCGCCACATCCGTGCGCACCCTCGGCACACCATCCCGCGAGTCGACGCTACTCGACATCGAAAGCGGACCGGGAGGACACGGCGCGGCTGCTGACGAGGCCAAGGGCAATAACAAGACAAGCACCAGCGCCGATGTCGTCAGGGACAGCGAGACAGCGACCTCGATCCCGCCAGTGAACCGACACGGTGCCGCAGAGGAGTCGGGGAAAGATCGCGACAACGGCTCACGAGGAAAGACTCAGACTTGGTGGGACCAAGTCTGCGATTTCTTCCACGGGTTCCCTGAGCACCTCGCCACAGTCGTCTGGCGGACCATAGGTGTGGTTTTCCGAAAAGCCTTCCTCACCAGCCTTGCCAATACCCTCTGTGGCCTCTTCATCCTCGGGCTCGCAAAGGGACCCGACGGAGTGTACGCCAACGTTTCGGCCCTGTCCCTCGTGGTCGCCTGCGTCTGTGGTAGTGGCGTAGTCGCCGGAGGGTGTGCTGCACTCATGTTCGTTTTCGGCACGGGAAAGGGCATGACGGAGACGATAGAGGAAGTCGTGCAGCTTTCCTGCGTGTTCATACCTACTATAGCGGTAGGCGTCACGCGTGGGCACATCCGCGGATTGAGCCCTGCCTTTACGGCGGTCGACGCGCTGAAAGTCGGCGGAGTGGGACTGGGAGGACTCCTGGCTTGTTCTTTTCTGTATATGTGTTGTGTCGAGATAGAGGCGACGCTCAAGACCATGAAGACGGCTGAGGTCGATTCTTGATTTTTTTCCCCATTTACGTATTTGGGACCTGTAGATGACCTTCACGACACTACCCATGTATGTCACGAGATAACGCCCCTACATCCAATCAAACAATACAATATTGTCAACTGAGAACTAAAAACATCAACATCGAAATCAATTGGCAATGTTCCGGACCACGTACCATCTACGAGACTTTTCTGGCTCTACACGAGCTTGAGATCGCCATCCGCAACCTCCTTATCATGATGTGACGATTTCTCGCTCTCCGTGTTCTGGTCTACGTTCTTGACCACATCTTCACTACTCGTGATCGCCTCGGGGATATACGTCTCCTTCGCTGGGAAACCCAGGGATAATGTCGAATACACTACCGATGCAACGAAAAACTACAGAAACCGACAGTGAGCTTATGATGCCTCACTGCAGCAGGGAATAGACTTACGCCAAACAACCAGGCGAAGTCGAATATCTTGGTCGCACCGCCGACGTCGATCTTCGTGTTGATCGAAGCGATGAGACCGGGCAAATTGGGAGGCACCGAGAGCAGGATGGCCACGACAGCCCGCCAATTCTGCAGCACGAAAGAGCGGTCAGTCACATCAGCAATCGCTCACATGGATAAGACGGCTGACAAATCCGTATGTATATCTGTACCGCCCATGAGGCCGGTACATCGAAGGCACGTCGATCTTGCCCTTGTGGACGATCCAGTACTGCGCCCCGCCGCTTTCGTCAGCAACCACATAAAACAACAAACCCAGACAGCACACAGCATATACTGACATCCGCAACCATGATGCCCGCGATTGGCCCCAAGAACACCGTGTACCCGTTCATGAACGACAGGAACCCCTGCGCGCTCGCGAGGATCTCCCAGGGACATAGCGCCCACCCGCCGAGGACTGCGCAGATGACCTGCCCGCGGCGGATGTTGATGTACCGCGGGAAAAGCACGGTCATGTCGTTCGCAGCGGAAAGCGAGTTCGCAGAGATGTTCGTGCCGAGGGTGGCGAGCACGAAGGAGAAGGACGCGAAGAACGCCGCGGCGCGGTTATCCCAGCGATCGATGAGCCGGAGCGGGTCCCAGAAGACGTCGCCGTACAGCACGACGCCGGCGGAGGTCACGGCGATGCCCATGAACGCGACAAGGGTGAAGACGATGGGAATGATGAGGAGCTGGACGCGTTGAGCTTGTTCGTTCTTTGCGTAACGCTATGACCTCGCAGATCAGAATGTTTCGACCCAAGGACTTCACAGCATGAGAACTGCTTACCGTGAAGTCGGGGATGTTAACCGCGAGGGTGCCATAAATGCCCAACGCGCTGTTCAGCGCACTCAGCCACGCGTACGACAGAGCGCTGCCCGAGAGCGCGCTATGCTGGTCGAACAAGCCTTCCTTCGGCGGCACCTTGACCAAGGACCAAATGAGCATAGCGAGCCACGCGGGTGGGACAACGAACGCCTTGATCATGAAGAGCCAGCGGATCTTCTGCGGGGAGACGAGCATGAAGGGGAATTGTATTAGCCAGTAAAGGAAGTAGCACATCATTCCTGCAGGCGAATATATCAGCTTTGGTAAGAGTACCATAACACCTCGGGTAAGACAAACCTGATGTCGTTATATTCGCGCCCGGGGAGAGTCCATTATGCAAGTGCGCCAGAGACGGCCAGATGGCCTTCAGCATCTGGTACACGCACTCAGATCCGGTGTACGTCTGCACGCCGAACCAGAACATAGCCAGCACACAGCGCGAGATGACGCTGAAGTAGCTGAACCAAAACCCGAACGAGGAGCGGTTGAGCACGGGGAAGCCGACGTGCAGTCGCGCGCCCACTGTCCCGTTCAGAACCATCACGACCGAGATGATGACTTGCCCCACAGCGATTGCGGGCAGAGCTTGACGCCTGAAAGGACCGAGGTTAACGTTCCATCCATACGCATACGAGAGGAGGCACGGGCGGCATGAAACTCCGGTTCCGGGAAGAGGTTGAGTACAAGCAGCAGTTAAAATGTGTACGCACCACGACAGCCCGATAGCAAGCATACTCGACGCGAGCTCCCACACCGCGACGGTGAACGCATCCGATATCCAATACGCGATGTAGTTCGACGTCGTCCATGTTCTCTACCACACCGCACCGCACGATCCGCATCAGTAAACACTTGCGGACGGCGGAGATCGCAGAGAATGGGAAATGCTCACCTGCTTCAGAGGGACCGGGTCCATATCCTTGTTCGACCACCTGCTGTCCGGCGCGAACGTCGACGGCTCCGGCTCGAGGACCCACGCCTCCGGACGCGCATACGCGGATATCTTCTCTGCAAGGGACGGCATCTCGTCTTCCGGAACTACGCCCTATTGACACGGAGCGGGGAGTTGTCGACTCGGAAGAGGGGGGAAAGGCGCGGATCTGGTCAGAGGGACCCGGCCATAGAGGGGCGTCCTAACGCAGGGTCAGCATATATAACGGATGCAATGGGCCGGCATTTTTCCAAGTCGTTATCGCCTAAAGGATAGTTCATGCAGGGGACGGCCAGCGGCGGTAGGTGCCATGGTGCCAGGGTGCAGGGAGATTGACTGTGCATGGAATCGCTGCCAGTGCGGTGGGAGACACGGTCGACGCAGGCGCGCGCGCGATAGGAAACTCGTTATAGGCGAGATAACCAGGAGATAAGGGGAGATAAACGGGAGATAAGTTGCAAACTTGCCGCCCCGTCACTTCTTTCAGCTTGCAAAGTTCAAGCGGAAGCCCGTTCGGATTAGGTCAAGTGGGCACTGCTCGAACTTGGAACCTCACGAAAACCAATGTTATACAATGTACAAGCCTACAGTAGATCATCCATGTAGACACAGTCTCTTGCGTACCAATCTTACACAACCAGATACAGCATACGACAAACCCGAGCGCAGGCACGCCGGCCTCGCTCCCGTCCAGCCCGAGGAAACACGGTGTGGAGGCGAGGAGACCCTCAAACGTCCATGGTCGGGGTCTTCATGATTTCATAGGGACGCACCACCGCAGCTCTTGATAGTCTGGCCTGTAATGTATTCGCCCTCGTCCGAGACGAGGAACGAAACGAGCTTCGCGACATCCTCGGGCTCCTGGATACGGCCTAACTTGATGTCGCGCTTCACCCGGATAGCCTTCGCCTCGCCAACCGAGACACCCTCCTGAAGAAATGGTTAAAACATCGCTCTACGACGCGGTGGGAAGATGCTCACGATCTTCGCCAGCTCGCGGTCGATGTGGTCCCACATCGGCGTGTCGACGATACCAGGTCCGTACGCTGAGGAATACAGTAAGCACCCATCTCGTAGTTTGCCGCCCGGATGAGAAAGGGCGCACCGTTAACACGGATGTCGTACTGCGCCCACTCCTTCGCAGCAACCTCTGTGAAGCCACGCACGGCAAACTTGGTACCACCGTAGGGTCCAAGGTTCTCCGCAGTACGGTAGGACGCGATGGAACCCGCGCCGACAATTCGTCCGCCGAAGCCTTGCTTGACCATCTGCTTCGCGGCGAAGATGTGGGTGTTCATGAGGCCGAGGAGATTGATGCGTACTTCGTTCTCGATGAACCTGTCCGGCAGCACGTGAGTCGGATGGGAAGATGTAATCACGGAGCTCGGATTGCACTTACTCGGGCGTGCACTCGAGCAGGGGCCGCACTTGTGTCACGCCGGCGTTGGCGACACTCACGAACAGCCTGGGGCCGAGGTGCTCGACAGTCTGTGCAATCGCAGACTCGATCTGTGTCGGTTCTCTAACATCTGCCAACGCATCGGGGTTAGCGAGGGAAGAGAGTTGAGTCAAGACTGGCAAGGAACTCGCCTGCGTGGACGCTGATCGCCTGGCGGCCATATGACTTGATCTCTTCAATGACACCGTCGACCTTGGGTTGAGCCTGTGGAATGTCGGCGATGGAGATATCGTAGCCGTCGCGCGCAAGACGAGTGGCGATTGCACGACCGATACCCTGGGCGCCGCCGGTGATGAATGCGATGCGGTTCAAGGATGCCTTGACAGGAGACGCAAACGACATTTTCGGTGGATGGGGAGGGGAGTTGAAGACGGTGGATCGGAACTTTCTTGAAGAATGGTGGGGTGCTCAAGGACAGGTCGAGCACGCACCTTGTGTGCTTTTGAGAGCGGGGTTGGAAGTCGCTAGGATGGACCGGACCGCGAGCATGAGAAAGGACAGTGCAAGCGACATACCTCGCAGACGATCCGCCAGGAAAAGGGTGGGAGGGTCATGGGATGGCAGCTCTGTGCAGTGCTGAGTGTACGCGATGAAGAGGTCACCGACGACCGCCGGCGTGAGGGCACGACCCGGGCCGGGGTAAAGCACGCTGGGAAACACCGGTCCGGTCACTCCCACGACGCGTCACCCCCACGTGCAGGCACGCGTGCGCGGACTGTCACGCATTGTCAAATTCGGCCTTGCCCGCAACGAGGGTCTGCTTCGATTTGGCTTGGATCTGCCTCCCTCTGCCCTCTCCGAGTCTCTTATAAACAAGGTTCTCTCCCGTCCACGTCATCCACTCCCACCACCATGGCAAACTCGAGCAGGAGCAAGCGCAGCCATATCCACCCCTCCAGCCCTCTGGGTACCTTCGAGTCTTCCAGCGAAGCCGGCCTCAAGAGCATCGAAGCCAGGCTGAACAAATCCAAGGAAGCAGAGAGAATGCAACAAAGCAGGTGCACGAACTGCGGAAAAGACGGCGGAGATTCCCTCAGGAGCTGCTCTCGCTGCAAGTACGCCATCCCAACTCCCTTTTTATGACTTCGACGCCGACATCTTGAGGGCCTTCCCAGGGCAGCGCGGTACTGCGACCAGACCTGCCAGCTCGCCGACTTCAAGGCCCGTCACAAGCGCGAGTGTCCAAATTTCGTCCACCCCCCGACTACTAGCGTATTCTTTACGGAGCCAGTCCCCGGAGAGCGCTTCCCCCAGCAACCGGTGTTCGCGCACGCGCACGAGCACGGCGTCGGGTGCTGGGTCAGCATTGCAGGCCGTATCGACTGCGAGTAAGTGACTGTGCATATACCCCTTGTGCCTATGCCGATCGATATCTCCCGCCTATGCTGGGAATAGCCTGCAAGTTCTGACCGAGATGGTCAGCCCCGGGGGGCACGGCGAGAAATCATTTGAAAACCGACAATACCAGATACTAAACAGCAGTCCCGAAGATGGACGGGATATCATCCGCAGGTACAAGGCGGCCGCGCATAGCCTCCTCGGCCTCTCCGTCCTCGTACAGAACCGGCGCAAGGAGAAGGGTGCCATATTGGTGTTTGCGTCGCGCGCGCAGGTCGTGAGCTACCCCTCGACGATCGCGGCCGTCCATGCTGGAACGGCGGAGGGCGACAACATCGTGAAATTTACTCGCGATCGGTGCGTTCTTTTGATGTCCTATATTGCCCAAAGTAATTCTTAATTCTTGGTTTCGCTCATCTCAGTGTCGAGTACGCCGCCGCGGGCGTGGCCATTGATCCATGGGACAAAACCCCGCGCCTCGAGATCGCCTACTTCAACGGACAAGAGGTCAGTTCTCGCACTCCTTCGGCAAATCTGCATTTTCTCATCTTGAGCAGGTCAAACACAAGACACCCTCTCAGCTCCCGCCTGCAGTCAAGGGCGCCAAAGAAGGCATCATCGCGCTCAACCCCGGAGAATACGTCATCCTCCACCTCCAGTTCCGTGTCGGGGACGGCGACAGGATCTCGAAAGACTGGGAAGCCATGGGTGTATGCGAGACCATCCGCACGCCATCTGGGACGGCACCGCCGCGCCCGCGTCCCTCGTCCCCTCCCTCCCGCTCGCCCAGACCCCCGTCCCCGTCCCCAGCGACGGCCCAGGGAGGTCGCTTCGTGCGCCCTTTAACCAACGCGACGTGAAGGCGCACTACGCGGACTTCATTGAACGCGGGGAGGAGGCATACATCCGTGCGCACTTCGGGGACGAGCGCGCGGACATGGTGCGGAGCGGGGAGAAGATGATAGAGATGATGGGCGAGATGCTGTTGGGGCAGGTCGCGCAGGCGGGCGGGATGGACGTGTTTGCACAGCGTCTGCGGGATATGGGCATGGGCGACATCGCGGACAAGCTCGGGGCAAGAGGTCGGTAACTTGAATCAACGTTGGTCTTGATGGTGGGGTTGTGGAAGTCGATGCGTGATCTCTTGCTCCTGGGACGCACTGGCAGCTAAGGAGTCGTTTGTACAATGTATGGCGTGCTATGCCAATTACTTACTGGTTCTTCCTGCAACTATGAAGACTGGTTTCAACCGAGCCGAAGCTTGTGGATGGTATTCCGGCCATCCCGGAGCGTAACTTAGGCCTGGCTGGCTCAACACAGTCACGAAAGCAATCATTTGTGATGAATTGTGACGTGGATGTGACCGACGCGTGCCGTGACTCTGTAGGCCCGCCGCGAATGGCCCGCAATCGCTTGCTAGTGGAAGCTAAGTGGGACTGGTCGCCAGCTTCCGTCCCCAGCTTGCTTTGTCGTGCCGCTGTTATATACCCACCATACGAGGCCGTTTCCTGCACCCCCGTCTGCTTCTTATCCCTCATACGGCCTTCGAACATGCCGCGCTCGGCCGATGCTTCAACCCAGATTGCCCGCGATTTCATGTCCGATTACGACAGCAATCTCTTGGCCATCTCAGCAGTCGCAGCCTACGAGGAAATCCAAATCAACGAGGACAAGCGCGTTACGAGCCGGACCTGCACATACTGCAAGAAAGAGAGCCCAGTAAACCTCCAGAGCTGCCCGCGTTGCAAGTGAGTGTTTCCCCTTCTCCGGCTCCAGTTTGCACAACCTGGCATGCCTAATACCAATATTGTTGGCAGGGCGGCGCGCTATTGCGACGAGGAGTGCCAACGTGCGGACTACAAAGGCAATCACCGGCGAGAGTGCACCGAATTTGTGCACCCCCCGCGGACGCGCGCGTTCCGGACGCACCTCATTGGCGACTCGGAGCGATATCCACACTCGCCCATCTTCGCGCACGGCCACGATGACGGGATCGGGTGCTGGATCAGCACGGGCAACAAGGTCGACTGCGAGTCAGTGTGTCGCGTGCCTTTCTCGAGCCCTACCAAAAACGCTGACTTTGGGCACATCTTAATCGCTATGATAGGATGAGCCAGCTTTCCCGGAGGCTGGTCCCGGACATCAAAGAAGGTGACCCGCGATACACGGCGCGCTTGGACCGAATGCTCGATCAGCCGCGGAAGCTCGCTCCAGCTGCGAAGCAGAACCTCACGACGCTCCACGTCCTTGTTCAGAATCGGCGCAACGACGGCGTTCCCGTCCTGCTGTTTGGGGGGCACGCCCAGGTGATTACCAAAGCGTCTGGGACCAAGGACGCGCTCCGGGGGCGGATGGGCGCGGACGACGATGTCACGATGTTCACTCGGAACGGGTCAGTTCTTCGAGTTTGCTCTTATGTCAAACAGTATCGTGGATTGAAGCGGTCCTTCCGATAGCAAAAAGCATGCTGCGATCGGCGTTGTCAGAGACCCTTGGGACAATGAGCTACGAGTGCACGTAGCCCACATAAACGCCGACGCGGTAAGTCGACAACCGTCTCCCTAAAGAAAGAGCCTGACGCGTCGAACTCAGGTTGACCTCCCTCCATACCCAACAGTACTGGAAGACGCGTCCCAGGCTATCGTCTCGCTCTCCCGGGGAGACTACGCAGTCATGTCCCTCCAGTTCCGGACTGGAGACGGGAAGACGATCAACAGGGATTGGCAAGCCTTCCGCCTCCTCGATCACGTCGTCATCCCCTTCATGGTCTGGGACAGCAACGCCCGCGCGACGACGCTCGCCTCCACGCTCCCTCCCGCATATACGCTCCCGACCACTCCATCATCTTCGTCCTCCGCCGTGAAGCACCTCCGGCTCGCGTTCGACCAAGGGGCGATCACGAGGTTCTACAGGGACGCGATTGCGCGCGGGGACAGCGAGTTCCTCCGCACGCACCACGGGGACATACACGCTGCGATGAACATCAGCATGAACAAGGCGACGATGGTGTTGACCGAGGCGACGCTACGTCTCGCTGAGCTCCCCGACTCGCAGAGGCCGGTGGGATGGCGCGATTCGATGAAGATGTCGATAGTCGGGCTGCTGTGACCAGTCAAAACTTACTTACCCCTTGCCCTTTCTGCCAGCTTCCGCTCTGCGGACGCGTCGTGAACGATTGTCAATGTCTGTAGTAGTTACTGCTGATGGATGGGGGTGTACCTGTATGATGATTTTGCGTAATGTACTTACTTGTGACGGCTGCCACTATATATATATATATACTCAGTCTATGCTTCCGCATCCACCGAGGCGGACTGTCCTTATGGCTCGCTGCCACCTGACGAATTTCGAAGATAGCAACAGAAGAAGAGTGCATAGCAGGCTTCAGTTTTTGTGCACTCACTTGTCACTGGCCTTACGCGAAGCTTATAGTACTCACCAGTGTCAGGAGGAAACCATGTACATATGACCATATGCGCTTTTACAGGAGACCCTCACTCGCCTTCCACGCGTTGTAGTAGATGTCGAGGTGGTCAATCAAGCCGGCCTTGCGTGGACGCCACCCCAGGAGAGTGCGGGCGAGGTACGGCCGCAAAATGGTCGTCGTGTTCAGCGTCGCCTCAAACACTGTTGGTCCGGCCCCCTGTCAGTCACCTCATAGGAAATGTACGTTACCTCAGCGGGGACTTCACTCACAATTCGTGGGCTTGAGGTACTCGTACGGCCCTTGCGCCCCAGACACCTCGACGAGCCGCTCCAAGAACGCGTCCGTGCTCTCGTTCACGTCGTTCGACGCGTCGAAGATCCGCCCGCCCGCGAGCGCTGCCCTCTCCGCCGCGAGCACGTACGCCTCCGCGAGGTCGTCGCAGTGCACCAGCGCGAGTCGCCCCCCCGGCTCCCCGTGCCACGTCACCCTCCCCTCGTGCGCCCTCCGGAAGAGCGGGGCGAGCAGCGAGCCCGCGCGGCCGTACAGCAGCGACGGGCGGATGACGATCCCGTTCACGTACGGGTTCGTCACGACGCGCTGCTCCTGTGCAGGCCGCCACGCGACGAGCTCGGCGGGGCTCGTTACGGGCGTCGTGTCGCAGACAACAGCGGTGCGATTCTCGCCGTGCGCCCACGTGCCGGACGTGTAGATGTACGCAAGCCTGGGCGCGGTGGGGTGCCGGAGTGTCGAGGCGGCGATGGCGACGGTGCTGAGGAGGGCCTCGCCGGTCGCCTTGATGTCCGTGCCGCCCATCGCGTCGATGAGGGCATCGAGGGTGGGGATGAGGGCCATGTACTTGTTCACGTCGGTGGGTCCGCATACGACTGGGATGACTGGACAAGTACGGGACATGTTAAGAAATTGAAGGATGGGTATACGAACGTGGTACGCACTCTCTTCAGCAACAGGCTGCTTCGCCTTCTCCTCGGAGCGCGTCTGGCCGTACACGACATGTCCAGCACGGACGAAAGCCTGTGCGATTGGGAGGCCAATGAATCCGGTTGCGCTGTTGATGAACGAGGCCGTCAGCCACGTAACCCTGGAATACTGCTGCATCTGGGGCTCACCCAAGAATGAGAACCTTCATCGTGCTGTTGTACTGTCTGAATTATCAGCGATGGTTTGCTGTTTGTACTGTCTGTGGGGGAGAAGTCGAGTAGATGAACTTGGGTGGCTCCCATGTATGTAAGGCTTTTTATACGCATCCTATCAATACCATTCACTCCCAATCCGACCGCCTCCCCCGAGGTTCTGTCACATCCTCCAGGGAAACACGTTCCGAAACGAGTGGGTCAAATGAATGGCGCGACTCCTAGAAAGGAAGCCGCGCGCAAATAACTCATGCAAGGTTCGACGCTCCGCCCCACTGTTCTCTCCGACTGGTGGTCCACACATGACCTCGGAGCAGAAGCGGGGCAAGCTGGGTCGTGGCGAGACGCCTATTGATGTTCAAGGCCTTGAGATTAATTGTATTTTAACGCTCGGAGAACATGAAGGGAGAGTGCGGAGGGGCGTGACCGATGCGGAGGAGTGGGTGGGTTACATAGCAGTGGATTTCCTGCATCCGCGGAGCGCCCCATTCTGATCGTGAGCTTTCGGTCGTCCACCTGGAACCAGATACCGTTCGTTAGTGGCCTGATGGTGGTTTCGTAATAGAAAGATGCGAACTTACATCTTATGTGGATGGCAAACAGTGTCACCACCCAACACATTGCGAATAGTGTACTTACTAATGAATAGCTTCAGAGCCCACACAAATCGACTTCGAGTTCAACCCAAAAGTTGGAAGACAGCTACAGCAGCAGCAGAAGACAACAATCCACAGCGCAGACGTATGCACAGGATTCTTCACATTATTGCTAACGAAACTGGCTAGCAAGCCGTGCTACGACGGCTGTGTGTAGAGGGGCAGAGAGACGAAAGCGTACGAGCAGTGCAGCACGCCGACGCCGCGAACCGAGCGCGACGCCCCATGAGGCGTGCACTGAACTATGCGATCCAGCATGGTAACAGGTGTGGTAATCACTAGGACTATGATGCAGGGGCAAGAGTAAGACCAGGAGGAGACGGACGAGCGACCGGAAGAGCAAGAAAGAGATACAATGACAGCGAAAGGCATGTGGGCCGACAGAGCGTCAAGCCTGTTGGTCCCTCTGAAGGTGCAAGTGCGGGTATCGTTTATGGCTACAAGTGAGCGAACGATTGTTGAGGGAGGTCGGCTCAGTGGTGGAGGCCGGACAAATGACGGGCGTAGAGGCGCTTCGCGTTCTCGGCGGCCCTCTTCTGCTTGCTTTTGCGCTTGCTGGAGACGCGGACACAGCATACACGGGGTCAGAGTGTTACAGCGGACCCGAAAAGACTGCAGACTTACCACTTCCCGGTCGAGCCCGAGGAGGCCGAGGTCGAAGTTGAGGAGTGCGTTTCTGGCGTTGGAGCTGCCTCAGCCGTTGAAGTCGCGCTTGTGGTGGGTGCGGCCTTCGAGGTCGAAGGAGCTGCACCTGTTGTGTGTGCATGTTCTGAAGTCGAAGAAGCCGCGCTTGTCGTCGGCTTAGCCACCGAGGTTGAAGAAGCAGCGCTCGTCGTGGGTTTAGCTTCCGAGGTCGGGGTTGCAGTCGAAGAGGGAGCAGCAATAGAGCTAGACGACTTGTGGGTGGTCGGCGCCACCGACAAAATGCTGGAGACGTGTGATCCAATAGCACTGGTCGCCGAAGCAACACTGCCCGCAAGGGAAGAAATCACGCCGTCTTGGAAGACGTCCTCTTGAGCGCCGTCGTGCCAGCCGTAGAGGTCGTTGTAGTACGGCGCCTCGTAGGTGCCTTCGAACATCTGTCGTAGGGAAGGAAATGGAGGTTGAGTGCCGATTCAAGCCACTTGACAGAGAACGACTAACGTTGTTGCGCTCCTTCTGGTACCAGTACATGGGCCACTTGGCACCGATGGTGCAGTTGCCCGGAGTAGCGGTGGAGTGGCCGTTGTCAGGGTCGGCACCGCAGCGGCGGGCAAGAGCGGGTTTGCCCAGGGCCTGGGTGCCAACGTCTCCAGCTACTTTGCACTTGAAAGCATTCATGTACACTGAGACACCATGGACGTCAGCAATCTGAACGGAGTTCATGAAACAGAATTGCGGCCATACTTTGTTCGGAACCGCTGTCAATCTGAAACGAAGGACGGTCAGATAAGTTATCGGGAATACTGGCACAAACGCTGATGCCTACGGAGTGGATCCAGAACCAGGCACAGTGGCAACCGCCTTCGGGGCATGCGGGGAGCTTCGGGACCTCAAATTCGGTGTTAAGGTACCAGACACAGGTCTGGTTGACAGAGAAGATAGTGAAATCCTCGGGCTGAAGAGCATTCACGTCGGACTGGTACGCGATAGCGAGCGCGCAGCCCTTCACATCACTCTCGCCAGTCGTATGGAAGGCAGAGAGAGGGGCGCCAGGGCAGGGGGAGTTGCTGCCATAACCGACGTCGCCGCTAACAGCGAACATGTGAGACTGGGGAGGAGATGGACGGATACGGCGCGCGCTCACCCTTGCGAAGAGTTGTACCAGGAAGTAGCACCCTTGTCGCAGGACAACTCAGAGTTGATCTTGCCCCCGGCAGGGAGCTCGAAGAAGTCGCCATCATGCGGTGGATAGTCTTTGTGTCCGTGCTAACGACGTGCTCAGCAGGTTGGAAAGCTGGTGCTGATAGAGGGCGCGATGAATAAGAAAATACTCACCAGCCACCACTGGTCGAAAGTCATGCCATAGAGAGGAACCTGAGGTCGGTTGTCGTAGGAAAAGGTCTTGTCGGTCACGTTGAACCCGTACATAGAGTTGTGCCAGAAGGCTATATGCGCTCTCAAAACAGCTCATCTGGGGAGGAAACAGGTATGAACTCACCAATATGAGCGGACGCGACGGACGCAAATCCGGCGAGCGCGAGGTAGACTGGCACCGTAGAAAGCATTGTGACCACGTCTGAAGGAGCGTCGTGGGCTAAAGAGTGTCGGGGCCCGCGTAGGGCAGGAGAGGGGAGGGAGGGGTGACGGAGGAGGACGGAAGGGGACGAACGATGGCGAGGTGAGGTGAGGGGATGAAAAAGCGAAGGGAAGGCATGATATATGTATAGGGAGTGTTCACTGTGATGGCGCAGAATCAAGCGCAGAACAGCCGACGCGGCATGAAGACTAGGATAAGTAAACGATCTGTAGTGCCTGCGGTGACGACAGCGGACAAGCAACGTCGATGCGCGCGTCGTTTCCAAGTGAACCAAGGTGTCAAAATTTGGCGCGTTAATGACGACCATATGGTGGTGGTTTCACGACCACCGTCTACCACCGTTCGTGTCCATCCGTGGCACCTGCACCGAGACCGGAACGAGACTCGCGACGCGACCAGACTCCTGGCCGGACGGACGCGAATCGCGCCCAGCTCGCGCTGCGCCTCTAGCACCACTAAGCGACGTTGGCGAAGAGCGCATCCACCGCTTGGTGGCCAGGTTGCCCACAAAAATGGAAATACGCGAGGCGGCGACAAACAGGGCCCTTGTTTGCCGACGTACGGCTCCACCACGGGTACTTGTGTCGCTAAGATATCGATGACTGGAAACGAAGTCAAGACCAAGATAACGGGGAATGAATTGAGAAGCGGCGGTCTTCCGAGTGGTTTTCCAGCGATTAAAGCCCTCTTGAAAGATGTCGCTCGGGTCCTGCCATTGAATCCTGGCAAAACAAACACAAAGTGCAAGGCAAGCTAAGGAATCTCAGAATAGAATAAAGTCGAGTGACAACAAGTTCAACTGCAGCGCCACGACCAGCACTCGTTTCCTCAGGCACCAGGTAAGTATCCAACGTCATCGCATGTGAAGCATAGGCGCCCAATTAATCCCAGTCCGGCGTCTATAGAACCCTTTCTTGTCAATCCTTGCAATTGGCCGTCTGTAAGTGTTCTGTACAGTAAAGTTGTGTGTATGATCTGTGCATTGCCGTATGTTCAGCCATCTTCTGAGCCATTGCAATTTAGGCGCTTACAACTTAAGGCTTACTGCGTCGGATAATTGCAGAGATTTCTCTCCAGATAGTTACCAGTTATTACGCTGCTTGTCGAGCATATCCTGTATATAACCGGCCCGCTCACGACAATCAGGATTGTGAATCGTGCACCGGCCCATTATATACAGGCTTGATTTCAGTGTGCTTCTTGTGTCCCATGCACTTTAAAACCTCTAAGGCTCTACCTCTTGTTCCGATGTGAGTGACAGCCAATAGGAACACAATGCAATAATCTGAGTCAGGAAATCGATCCGGATCAGTCCGCACGCTAAGGGGATTACCTCACAAATAAGTGGGGCTATTCGAAAGAGGGCTATCCGGCTCCTCCCATGGTCAACTCTTCTTCCCTCTCGATATTTTACCTCCACAAATTCATCCCTCCCCCGCCCAGATATCCTCGGTTCTGGTGAGCTAAATTCACAATTATCTCCCTCTTTCGCCCGCAACGTCTTCCCCCCGCTCGCCAACGACAATGCCGACCGAAGCTGACTACCAGGCGCAGACCGCTCAGCGTGGACGATGGACGACGCGAACCCGATGCACAGTCTCACTAGCACCCTCGCGACCCAGCCGCTGAGCACACAAAGCTCGCCTGAACAACAACACGCACACGTCCAACACCAACAGCACCCACAGCATCCCCAGCACATGCCCAATCCCACCGACCTCCAGAACCACGCTGGCATGCAGATGGCGATGGCCCCTCCGCCTCCCCAACAGCCTCCGGTCGACGGCGCGAACCCAGAACAGCCAGTGAAGCGCAAACCCGGCAGACCCAAGGGCAGCGGCAAAAAGCCTGTAGATCCGAACGCGCCCCCGAAAGTCAAGCGGCCCGTTGGACGTCCGCGGAAAGATGGCCTCCCCGCTGGCTCTGTTGGCCCCAGACGACCTAGTCGCCCTCGAAAACGTCCGCCCGGCACATTCGCGAGTGGATCTCAGCCACCATCTGGCGTGTGTTCCTATGGGGTGAGCACCGTCCCGTTTCGTCTTTGTTTCCCGTCCCCCCTGGTATCCCCTTCCCCTTGTGCTAGTCTCCATCGCGGAGATGGCAATGTCGCGCGAGAGGCGACAGCAGAACAAAGGCCATGTTCGCGACCTGCGATTGCTGCCGCCTCCGCTTCTGTCGCAGTTAGTATTGTATACATCGTTTCGCGTTGGCTGCTGCATCTGCACATTCTTTGTCCTGGTTGAAACGACATCTCTATGGATGCACCTGTGCTGATGTTGTGCTTCCCCATAGACACCTTTCGTCGGTGATCCTGCCTGGGCCTCGGCGTCCGCCCCGCCGATGGGTATTCGCACTGGCCGCCCACCTGTGTTCCCTATTGACCCCAGCCTTGATGCAGATGACTGGGGCGACATGTCGCGCAGTCGCCCTGACAGATTCCTTCACGCTCTCGTCGCCGCGCTCGACGCCCCTCATCCTATTTCCGGCGGGGGCCCGACCGTCGAGGAGGCGTTCAAGTCGCACCTCGTCTCGCTCGCCCCGAACAGCAAAAACGCAGCGCCGACGATCCCCTCGCTCTACTCCATCCTCAAGACGTTCTGGCTGCCCTCGTCCCCCGTCTACTTCTCCCTGACAGCGTCGGCGTCCACTGCCCGCACCCCGTCCGAGCATCGGTTCCTGTACTGGGACCCGCAACCGCTTGTGTTCAACGGCATCTCGTGCCCGGCGTGTTCGGCGCCGCTGGCCAACCGGGGCCGCATCAGCTCCGGGCCCATCAAGGTATACGACCTGGGGAAGCCGTTCTTCGTCATCGGCTGCGAGTACGTCTGCACGAGCCACATTTGCCTGGGCACCGTCGGCCCGCAGGGGCGCAAGTTCGCGAGCACGGACGCGTCGATCCTGCGCGCGCTCCCGGCCAAGCTCAAGGACGAGTTCCCTGGGCTCCTGCTGCAGGGGAGCCCGGATCTGGGCACGGGCCCCGAGATATGGAGCTGGCATGGGATGGGCGTCTCCACCTCACTGTGGAACATGGTCCGTGCGAGCTTGCGCGCGGGGTTGCGCAAGGAGGAGATCTTGGACATCATCCGTGCTATCCAGCACGACACGCCGGACTTCGACTACACCGCGTACAAGCACGAGGAGGAGGAGGGCGGTGATCAGGGTGGCGAAGAAGACGAGGAAGAGGAGACGAATGACGCTCAGCAGGTTGAGGACGGCCTTGCCGACAAGGATGTGAACGTGAGTGGTTCCCCAGTTGAGTGTATTTCCCAACCGACCCTGTTCGTCGCCAAAACAGAAGTCGACGGAGGAGTACCAGGAAGCATGGAACGCCAACAGTGGGGCGACGGACGCGAACGGCGCGCCGCAACAGGCACAGCCTATGCAACAGGAGCCTCCTCAAGCAGGCCCGAGCAACACGCAGGACCACGCCGCGACGAACGGGCATCAGCAGAGCGCGAGCACAGGCCCGCAAGGGCAGCCCCAGCAGCAAGCGCCCCCAGCCCCACCGTACTACGCCTACGCGCCGCCCCCAGCCCCGTACCAGGCGTACCCTGCGTACCCGTACTGGAACCAGGCGCCGGAGCCGCCGCCGCCTGCGTCGCTGAAGCGGACGTTCTCGATCGTGGAGGGGGCGCCGGAGCCGGGGATGACGGAGCCGATGCACAAGCGGATCCGGCACTGTTGCAAGTGCGGGTCGAACGAGTGCAAGGGCAAGGGCGGGCGTGCGTTCTGCAATAACCCCTGCCAGGACTGCGGAAAGCAGGATTGCAAGGGGCGGAACAGCAAACGCCCCGACAGGACGTGCGCAGACGCGTGGCCGTGAAGGTTGTACACATTTTACTAAGGAACAGGTTGGAGCTGTGCTGGACTGGAGACGGAACATGGACATGGGGGTTCGAACTCGATCGTTTGGAGGGCCGTAGAGCATGCTCGGTCGGCGGCTGTATGTCGCCGTGGAAGGGTATTTATCGTTTCTTTACCATAACGTTGACAGACTACTTCTCTGGGTTTAAGGCACCGGATGTTGTATTATGGCGTTTTGGAGATGATTAACTTTGTGTTTTTACGGTGGTGGACAATATTTATAAATCCGCAATAGCCTGCGGCAAATGATCGTCCAGTCAGCTGCGGGGGAAAAGACAAGACGCGAGCGCCGGCTGTGCTGGGTGTGGAGAGTTCTGTCATGACGTCAGCACCACGGTGTTCCACCGCGTCCGCGCTTCCACTCAAAAGCACTGAGAACGCCCGCCGTCCTCCACATTCCATTCCCCACTCGCCACCGCTGCTATGGACGCGTTCGCGCAAAAGGCAGGCCGTAAGATTTTCCAGCGCAACCTCAAGCAGTATGAGGCCAAGGATCCTCTCTACGAGGTGTACGTCGACGACCGAGGTCGGCAGCACAGGCGGAAGGTGCGTGGGCAGGTGTGGCGCGCATGCACGGTACTGAAGCTTCCCTTTCTGCAGCGCGAGACGCCTCCTGGGCTCTCCAAGCGCGACGTACAGGTCTTGAGGTCTGTCCAGCGGCGCGCGCACTATCTAGACAAGGGCTTCCGCATTTTCGGGATGCGGTTCGGGTGGACGTTCGTCATCGGTGCGTACGCCTTCTTCCTGTGGCGCGATGATACGTTCTGACTTCTAGAGTGCTGTAGGCATTATACCTGGCGCTGGAGACGCCGCCGACGCCGTTCTCAACTACGTACTCGTCGTGCGCAAAGCGAAGCAGGCCGAGTACGTCGCACGCCGCCCCAGAATCGAGGACGCTCACTCAGAAAACATGACAATCCCACAGGATACCCGGATGGCTCCTCAGCAGGATGCTCCTCAACAACGCCATCTCCGCCGGGGTCGGCTTCATCCCCATCGTCGGCGATATCGTCCTCGCGATGTACAAGGCGAACTCGCGCAACGCCGCGCTCCTCGAGGAGTACCTCCGCGTGCGCGGTGAGGAGTTCCTCAAGCCCGAGGACGAGCGCAAGCAGGCCAAGGACGTCAAGCCCGGCGCAGGCCGCAAGCCGACCGAGGTCATCCCAATTCCAGGGGAGGAGTCGCTGAAGCCGTCGCGCACCGCGACGGCGCTCGGCACTGCGAGTGGCTGGTTCCGGCGCGGGGGCAAGAAGGACAAGAAGAAGGCGGAGACGGGCGGAGGAGAGCCGAAGACCATCGTTGGGATGCCGGTGCTTGCGGTCTCGCCGTCGTCCGACAGAGGGCGATTCGTCGAGGACGTGCCGCCGACGACCACTGAAACCAACAAGCTGAAGTCCAAGTGAACCATGGTTAGATTAAAGGTAGCGCGTTATATGCCCTGTGAAAGACATTCTCAGGCTTGGGACACTTATGGAATTTTGACCAACTTCTACTCATATACCCGTTGTGGCACTGATCCGGACGATCTGACTGTAGCCTTGGATTTTGCTGGTGTGTGCTGTGCACCTTACGCTTACAGACTTACTTATCTTACACATACACGGGTCACGATTCACATTGACCGGAATATAAAAACGTTGATCATTGTTCTACGATTCTACCGAACGGATTGTACACTACCAGAGGTACATACTACTTAGAACAAAAAGAAAAGAGTCCGATGCTCGAGTCCGAGAGTCAAGTCCGTAATGGAGAATAAAATGTCCGCGATCAATCGTGGCACTGGTGGTCGAAACACCTGTTCGTCGAAACACACCTATCAGCAATCGCGACCAAGACGGAGTAAGTAGAAGAGAAGACACTCACTCAATAGATAGTAAGGATGCATCGCTCGATCCGGCCCTCCTCCCCACAGTCGACCCCGGTAATACCGAGGCCGACGACAGGCTTGGTGGTGGTGGTCCTCCGACGGACGTCAGTCGGGACCGTAATCCCAAGCCCGACGGCGGCGGTGGGGCGGGGAGTGGAGGTCGAGGTCGAGGTCGCGATCGCGGTCGGCTGCTCCGCGGTCGGCTGCTCCGCGGCCGGAATCTCGAGCAGGCCGGGAGGCAGGTGGAAGTAGCTCACACCGCTGCTCGCTCCGTTCTCGCCCAACTGAGTGGCGGTGGCCCCCGGGGTGCGGCGCATGTTGTCGGGGAAGACGTGGTTGGGGGTCAGGATGGGGTCTTCCCCAATAAGATTGAGGAGGCGCGAGCCACTGGGGCGCGGGAGGGGCGCTGCGCGTGAGCGGCGGGTGGGGAGGAGTGGGCGTGTCTCTGGAAGTGGCTCAGGGGTCTCGGGGGGAGTGGGGAGCGGGCCGAGCTTGGGGGCGTTGGGGATGGAGAGCGGTGAAGGGCGGATGGCGGTGGGGGCGAGGATGGCGAAGCCGCTGGTGGTGGTAATGGTCGGGAGGTTTCGGGGGATGGAGCTCGCCACGGCGCGGGTAGGCTTGTTGGCGGAGGGGAGGTCTTGTCCAGTAACAGATTGGCGGAGGCGGCGTACTTGAGCCCGGACTTGGGCGTGGAAGAGGAGCGCTTCGAGCTCGGCCTTGTTGGGACGGTGGGGGGTTGGTAACTTAGTCTTGGGAGAGACGGTGGGTGTAGCAGTGGTGGTGGAGAAGACTGGACCAGCCAGCGTGGACGCGGAACGGGCGAAAGAAGTAGAAGTGTTCGCAGCCATGATAATAAATGCTCTAGATTCACTCCTAGATTGAGCGATGACCCTTAGTTGACGCGGTTATGATTAACTCACCAGCTATATGCGAGTGTGATACAAATGACTGTGCAGGAGGGGATGCGTGTTCGTGATGTTGGGGGCTTTACGGCGAGAAACGGGCCCTTTTTATACCTGCGGCGGGAGGAAGGAAGTCCTCAGGGAACGGCCAGTAGAATTCGAGACTTAGAATTTTCGAGCCGATGTCTTCAAAAGCCTGTGGGCCATCCCTAGACCGTGAAACGACTCGGACATGCTTGAAGCCCTCGGCTCGAAGGATCGGGTCTTGAAGGTGTACCCGCTTCTCCCTGATAGAGGATTGACTACAACGCACCTCATACAACAGTTCCGATGCGGAATACATAGATCTGAAAAGCGGCTGGTCCCTTTCAGAACAACATCCGCGGCGCCGAACGCGTCAATATCAATTGAGGTCGATGCGATCCGGAAAACACACCTGTTCGATTTTTCCAAGTTTGATAATAGCAACCTCTCCAGGTACTACAAATAAGTTGGTTTGCGAGTTTCTGCACGGCGCACTAAGCAGAGAACCGATAAACAAATTAGTAGCAACACGATTCAAAGTGGACAGTGGCGTACCACGTAACGTTCATACTTGCGTATTTTCTGCGGAAGGCGGTTTATATCCGCTCTTGTACTTTACTTGCTAGCCCTACATGGTCTCGTCGGCATGTGAAGAGAGTAGTTGGTGGTAGAACCACAGGAGCGATACGCTCGGCGCTTAATGATGAATCCCGGTTGTGGTTCTCGTCTGAGCGTCTAACTACGGCGGTCTCAATTTCAGTTTGGACGTCGCAGTCCGCCCTCAGCGGGCCCTGTCACAAAGAGTCCTGATCGATGCTGGGACCAATTGGGACATCTAAAATATCCTAAGAGGGCGGATTTTGTTGTAGCTTACTACCGGCAAACAGCAGAGAAGGGCTTGGCATGAGCTGCTCATCACGATCAGCATTCTTTGCCAGTAGCCCCGCTCAGAATTGGCGCATTTTCGTAGGCGCGCGTATTGAACCACACCCTCCCGCGATTCTTGAGGATCCTCCTTTTTAACCCCTGCACATACCTCACGCCCAGACACGGAAAATGTGAAGGGAGATAAGTATCTGAGCACCCACTGATCCGCGCAGAGTCTGCTGTCCGGTTCTGACGTGACAAGCTTCTTCTGATCATGAAATTCTCGCTCGTGAGTCGTAAGTATTCCTAAGTCGTAAACAGCTACTCCGGATCGTACAGATAAATTACACGGATGTTACAGTTATAGATAGTATGTACAGTCCAGGATCCGCGATTCATTAGGTATATGTACCTCAATAGCATGCGAACTTCCGAACCGAAACATCCGAACACACGAACGCACCGCAGCGACGTGCATGAGGCGTGCACGGCAGCGTGAATAATACATATGCAGGCTTACAGCAAATGCATAGCATCATAATCGACGCACCAAAAGTATGGCATCACATCCGAGGCTCTCCTGGTATATACCACCCGATCCGGATTTCCCATCGGTCGTGTGGCGAAACGCCTCCCCTCCTCTATCTTGGTATCCGACTTGTTTGGGCCGACATCCCGAGTCCCGCAGTCGCAGTCCGGTTCGTCATCCGCGCTCTATCACGTCCATCGCCGAATCCAACAGGACCTTGGGCTGCAGCAGCAGCCTGTTCTCGAACAGGTCCGCCTCCGCGCCGCCCTCCGGGTACCCACTGGCGCTCTTCAGGTCCCGCCGCGTCACGCATCGCAGCCCGAGCTCCGTCGTGCAAAGCACCCGTCCCGAGTCCTGCGCACCATTCCCGTTCAAGTCTCCGTCGGCGTTGACGAGCATACCGTTGCCGTTCAGGCTGAGGCCGACGTCGGCGATCTGCGAGCCGTGTTCCTCCGCGTCGTGCTCGCCCTCGCGCATCTTGTTCAGCATCTGCCCGGCCTCGAAGGGCGTCCCGCTGTCGACGATGAGCACGTCGAACGAGGTGGAGAGGATGTCCTCGCGGGCGACGCGCGCGAGCTTGTAGACTGCCTCCGCGATCCGGCGCAGCTGGGCGTGCAGCGACGCGTCCGAGGCCGTCGGCGCGTTTGCTGAGCCGCAGAGCGTAAAGACGGCGCCGGACCACCGAAGCATCGTCGTCACGAGCTCCGTCACGGCGTACTCTTCTAGCCCGGGGTATAGCATGCTGATTGAACGGTGGGTGAGGGCACGCCAGCGGGCCGACGTCGCTTGGGGCTCTGCAGACGCCGAAGCAGCTCAAGATCGGCCCCCTCAAGGGAAGAGAGGCAAGGACGCACCAGTTGTTTGCATGTGAGCGAGAATACGCGAAAGAAGAGCGTCGAGTTTTGAAGGGAAGCCGACGCAGAATAATGATAATGAGCGAGCACAGCAGGTAACGATGCTTGCCTGGAGAGCAAGCTGAACGAGAATGGGGTCTTGGGTATGATCGCGGAATGCGAGAATGCGAGAAAAGGCGGGTCCGAGCCAAGGGGTGCAGTTCTCTTGAATTGGAGTAAGCGCAAGTGGGTCCTTCGTCTTCACCCGTGTTGCAAACGAACAGGATTCGGTAGCGGCAGCAGCGAACTGGTTGATCTCCGCGTTCAGGTCGTCGACGGCCTGGATGATTTGCGCCCCGGACCAGCTGTCCGTCTTGGTGAGGAAGACGTCCATGCTCCGGAGCCGCGCAAACTGCTCCGCGTCGACTGACATCGGCGTGCCCAGCGGCAGCGGCGGGGCCTCCTCCTGCCGGCGCGCCATGCGCCTGCTCCTGCTTCGGTCGCGATGCCGCTGATTCCTCCCGCTGCCATTGCCCGACATGGTGCTGCAATCGTCCGCGATCCCGACCTGGGACCGCTCCCGGCTGACGCTCCTGCTCTTCGCCCGGGCCTCGTCGCGCTCGGCGAGCAGCCGATCGCGCTCAGCGCGGAGCATCTCGATCTCCCGGTCCTTCATCCGGAGCGCATCCTGCATCTCGCGGAGCGTCTTCTCCAACGCCCGATGCCGCTCCGCGAGCTTCATCACATCGCCCTGATGGTGCGTCCGGGTGCTGTTAAAGTCGCGGTGCGCCAGCACGCCGTCGGTTGTGAGGGGGAGGAAGCTGGAGTTGTAAGGGGGCGTGCGGGCCGAGGAAGGCGCGGTGCGGTACGCGTTGCGTTCACGACGCTCGGCGGTGGCCAACTTCAGACGGAGGGCGCTGCACTCACGGGTGAGCTTGGCGATGGGGTCTGCGACGGGAGAGAGTTGGACGGGATCGACTCGGAGACGGGGGCGGGGGTGGGTCGGCGGGACGAAGAGGGGGCCTTGGAGGGTGTAGAACTCAACGGTGCTGCCTTTGGAGCTTGTCTGGCGGCGCATGGTGAGTTAGAGGGGATCGCAGTGGCAAGATGGGGGTGTGACTTACGGGCGAGGTGCACAGTTAGGGCCTAATAAAGGGCAGACAAACGGAGGGTTGCAGAGGTCGTGGTAGGCGGTGTGCAGGCAACACGTTGCTCGCTCCAGTGGCGGTCAGCGTTCGGAGATCGTAGCCGAATGAGTCCACCCGGCGCTTGCAACTCTCCCTCTCCTTTCCACCAGACCTCGGTTGCTGCTTGAGACATACGCATACCTCGTTGACCAGACAGCGTCTCAACGCCCTCCGCGCTGTGTCCGACCATGCCTCTGTTTTTATAGACTGCCGCTGGCGTGGCCCAGTGATGTGGACGGCATGGCCCGGTGATTCGAAGCCTTCCACGAATATCCCCGCAAGAACTGGGTGAGAAGAGAAGGAACCGGTTCCGAGTCTGGGATTCAGGTGAGCTGCGATTATCAAGTCAGAGGTGGTGGTAGAACGATCCAGGCCAACAGATCGTCAGTTGCGCGGGCCGCGCGCTGCCTGCACAACAGACTACAGTTTCCTGAACAAGGGACCTCGCTTGTTTCTATCTCCTCCAGCGTGCTCGCAGCGCTTTACCGACGGTACGGGGGGCCACGACTCTAAGCGCATGCCTACCCTCAGGCTCCTAATACCACCCGCTCGTTCGTGTTCTCGTTCCCTTATCCTAGCGCGGGGGTTGACCTTATATACTGCGGAGCGGGGCGCTTGCTTAGTCATGTACGGGTACGCGAATTTCCTAATTTAGCGTGATTTGGGGAAGAGAACACGATAGAGCGGCTGGCCTTTTAGGTCGAGCGCCGGGAACAAGCGAGGGAAGCGCGCGACAAAACAAACCGCTGATAAGTCGACAGCTTTTGCTGGTAACCCTCTCGCTTATCTCCTGCAGCCTGCCCGCGACGAACTCCCGCAATGCGACGGAGCACGACAACGCGCTCAGACACCCACGCGTCAACGTCAATTACATGACTAAGCAAGCGCCCCGCTCCGCAGTATATAAGGTCAACCCCCGCGCTAGGATAAGGGAACGAGAACACGAACGAGCGGGTGGTATTAGGAGCCTGGCCTACCCTCCGCTTCCTCTATCGTTCTACGAGGAAAGCACGCGGCGTACTCGCGTGTGATGGCAACCTCGCGTGACTATGATCTTTTTGCTCTTCGCAAATGGCCCTTGCATGGCATGCAGGTTGGCTGCAGCAAGAAACAGGGCACGCTCTGACAGTTTAAATCGGCGCATAAAGGTTCACTGTAGGCACGTTCTTACTCGGGTTTTTGAACGTGGCCACGATGTTGTGCTCACGGTCGCTGAATGCAGGGGTATGGTTGGCGCATGACCACCCTTCACGGGACATTCGGAAGCACGGTCAACCTACATCCATCTTCTGGACGCGACTTCATACAAACTCTTCACCGCGCACCGGAGTCATGTGTATGCGTTTCTCATCGCAATCCTTTGTGACAGACTGAACACTCAGCTGCAGTCGAAGCCTGACTGGTGAGTGGTTTGATCATGGCGGATCTATCACAGTCTTTCCAGACTTAAACGTGAGCTATTTACCGCCTTCAGCCACAGCCCCTGCGTTGTATGAAGTTTCCCGGCTGTGTGGCTGCCGTCCTCGAGATTGAGGTTGATCTTGCAGCCCTGGAGCCGTAGGTACATCTGAGACGAGTGTGTACCTGCTCAAAACTTAAATATCAAGTCGACAAAGAAAACGCGAAGCCATTGTGCAGTCCTCTCTCTGCCTCGTGGCAGCCGGATCATTTCGTCTCATCTCCTTTTGCAGTTGGATCGCTGGGTGGGTTTCGGTAAGCATCTCGGTTGCCTACGCATGACGTTGTTGCCCCCATGACCAGGCCGATGAGGGGAAGGCTTCATAAGCTTCCTCTCTAACCAGACCGTGGCCACACGCTGTGCTTTCGCTGGCTTCCGATCGCAATTGCGGCTTGCTTGATACCAGACAGGGGGGAACCTACGGCTGTTTCTTCTTTCCTTTTACCCTCTCTATTTCCGACATCGGTGTTTGCGAGGCTACGAGCTGACCACCTGTCTCTGGAAGGTACACGTCGGTTCGCGAGTTGAGTCAGCTAGTTGTAAGTTCCGCAGCCACCTCACGTTCTCCTCGAGCCCGCTGTGCACTATATCGATAATCACTCCTGTGCTGCAGCATACGAATACAACAGTTGTTTGAATCGCCATGCTGTGCAAGCTCACGACGGGATTCGCACACGCCCACATCAATTTTATAGCTTGAGTAGCACTCTGCTGCGGTAAAGAATTTGTGAGCTTCACTCTGGACTGTGGGATCGATGGTCACTGGCTACGGCAATGGTTCTAGTGCATTTCTCCGAGCGTCAGGACTGTCAGTCTCAGCCCTGTGTGCCGGTGATCGAAGTCTGTATAGCTGGCTGTAAATGTATCAGAGTGATTCTCTTGAGGGTGGTTGTAGACCGGGCCCGGGATTCTTGCTGGAAGGCATACTTATAGCTACTTATACTGAAACTTTGCTGAAACGAGAGATCCTGAGGGCGAGGATGCTCCGACATTAAAGGCCGTCGGATGACGCAGTGCGTCCTGGTTGCCCGCCGTTTCTGAGCGAACTGGCAGCGGCGTGGCGGAGGAACTTGAACGTGCACGCCACAACCGCGTTGGCGAAGCGTGTTTCTTACATAAGCGCCAGAAGGGGATGAGCGCGTCCCAATTGGATGCCTGTGCTCGCGAAGCAAGGATCAGCTACGGGCCCTCGTGGTCTGCGCCTTCTCCCACTTTTCCTCCCGTCCCCCTCCGCGGCTCCCTTAAAATCGCCCCCACGTCCCCGGGGCTCCGTGCTATCTGTTATCTTCCTCTCTCCTCCCGGTCGCGATATCTCTCCCCCCGCGATCGCCCGCCATGAAGCCCGCCTCGGGTACCCGCAAGCCATACATCGGCACCACTCGCTCTCTCGTCCTCGCTCTCGATGTCGGCACAACCTTCAGTGGCGTCTCGTACGCCATCCTCGAGCCCAGCGAGGTTCCCAAGATTCACGGGGTCACTCGGTGAGTATCCCGGCCTGCCGGAGACATGGCTGGGAGTTGACTGGCGGACCATAGCTTCCCCGGCCAGGAACACGTCGCAGGCAACTCCAAGATTCCCTCCATAATGTACTACGACGCGGACGGCATCATGAAGGCCGCCGGCGCGGAAGCAGAGAGTGCTTCCATGGTCGCGCTCGCCGAGGACGAGGGCTGGATCAAGGCAGAACTGTGCGTCCCACACACCTCGCTATTGTCCCACCCGCTCGCGCAACTAACCCGTACACCGAAAATTAGGTTCAAGCTTCGGCTCCGGCCGAAGGCCATGAAGCTCAAGATGAACGGCATGCGCCTCGCGCCGCTCCCGACGGGCAAGACCGCCGTCGACGTCTTCGGCGACTTCCTGTCATACCTCTTCCACTGCACACGTTCGTTCATTATCGACACCCATGCGAACGGGCACGCGCTCTGGCGCGCGGTCGAGCACGACGTCCAGTTCGTCCTCAGCCACCCGAACGGATGGGAGGGCGCACAGCAGGCCAAGATGCGCAGGGCAGCCGTGTACGGTGGCCTCATCACCGACACCGACGAGGGCAAGGCGCGCATACGGTTCGTCACCGAGGGCGAGGCGAGTCTGCACGCGTGCGTGCTCAACGGTCTTGCGGCGGACGTACTGTCGGTGAGCAAAGTTTTTGAGTTTGTTCGGGCCCTTGTGCGGCGCCTCGTGCTGACTTCAGGCAGAATCCTTCCGGACACGGGTTCATCGTTGCCGACGCGGGCGGAGGAACGCTGGACATCAGTTCGTATGCAATTCGCGGGGCGTCACCGCTTGTCATTGAGGAGATCGCTCCACCCGACTGTGAGTATATACGCCTTAACATGACCATCTGACGGTGCTCAAAGGTGTCCACAGGTGTTTTCGCTGGTTCGGTTTTCGTCAGTCGGAGAGCGCGGGCGTTCCTCGAAGGTGTGCGGTGTCTTCCCATATTCTTAAAGACTCGCTCATGTCCCGGGCGCAGAGAAACTCAGGAGTTCAAAATACGGCACGCCGGATTCTCTTGATCATATCACGAAACGGTTCGACGAGACGACCAAGCGACTATTCCGCGACAGCAAGGAGCTGCAGTTCGTTCCCTTCGGTTCTCCTCTGGACAAGGATCTGTCTGTTGGTATTCGGGGCGGTCAGCTGAAACTTCATGGGTGTGTATCGTTGCCATATGGTCCGCATGCCTCAGACTCAGATCGTTTGTCACTAGGGTTGAGGTAGCTGCACTCTTCGAACCTTCAATAGAGGCAGCTGTGCTGTCCATCAAACAACAGATCGACTCGTCCGGTGGAACTGTGAAATCTGTCTGGCTTGTTGGAGGTTTCGCGGCGAGCCCGTGGCTATTCCTTCAGCTGCAAGATCGTCTCTCCAAATACCACGTCGTCGTGAGCCGACCAGATACCCAGACGTGAGTATACGTCGTATTATGTGTCCGTGCACCTTTCATCGGCTCAAATGAAAACAGGTCAAAAGCAGTAGCAGATGGTGCCATCGGCTTCTACTGCGACCACCACGTCTCTGCGCGCGTCTCGAAGTTTATGTACGGCGTCGAATACCTGCGCGAGTTCGACCCCAAGGACGAGGAGCACATCTCCCGCAAGCACCGTCTCTTCGAGATGCCTTCAGGTCCACGTCTACTGCCCGATGCATTCGACTGCATCCTCGCGCGTGGGGTCAAGGTCAAGGAGTCCAACGTGTTCAGCCGCAAGTACTGCACGGAGGTCACAAACCTGTCAACGCTCTCGGTGTTCGAGGTCGAGATCTGGTGCTTCCGTGGTGGCGACACTATCCCGAAATGGATCCACAGGTCGTCGGAGGTGTTCTCTACGCTTTGCTACGTGCGTGCGGACTTGTCGCCGTTGGCGGGTAGTGCGCAGGCCAAGCAGGGGAGAGGTGGGAAGATGTACTGGACAATCGTGTTCAGTATAGAGATTCACTTTGGGTTGACGGAGTTCAAGGCTCGCATCAAGTGGGTCGATAACGTGCGTCGCCTTTCTACACTCCACTTCCATATCATACTTACGGTGTTGTCAAATTCCAGGGCAAAACGAGGTATGGACCCGCTTCCATCGTCTACAACGAGGGTGGTACCCGCGCGGAGGAGGACGAACCCGACAGTTCGCCCGAGGACAACCTCACCGTCCTCTCATCGCCCTCAGATCGTGGACCTTCGCGGTCGATCTCCCAGCCACCTTCGCGCGACCCCAGCATGCGCAGCGGGCACCCGTCAGTGCAAGCTTCTCCTCGTTTGCCGACTCGCCCACCGGTCGAACCCCCCGTCACCTCGCGCGGTTTCGAGGTGGAACCCCAGCGCACGGCCTCGACATCCTCTCACGGTTCGCGAGCGGTCGAGCGCACACGCACCCCTTCCACGTCGTCTAGGGCGACTCGCGAGATCTACGCCCCCAGTGGTGGGCAGACGCCGCGTTCAGGACCGCCCCCGCCAGAACCCATGCGTGCTAGAGACCGCTCGATCAACATCTCCGGCGTCTCTGCTGAGTCTGGCAGGAGCGGAAGCACCCGCCTCGGAGAGGAGCTCAATGCGATCTGGGGACAGAGCACGCCGAGCGTGTCCTCGCCGCTCGCGGAGAACCCCCCGTACAATGCCCACTCCCGCCAGCCATCCCGTCGCGAGACGAAGCCTCCGACGCCCAAGGAACCCACGCCACCTGCGATGTCGAAGCAACCCACGCCTCCGACGATGTCGAGTCTGCAGACCCCCGTCATGACTCCACCACCTCTGGGCGAGGAGATACATGTTCCCCGGCCGCCCTCCGAACTCTCGTATGCGACGCCTGTCCCCTCGAAGCCACCATCTCCTCCACCGGTTCAGGCACCTGTGACGCCGACGAGGGCAACACCCGCGGCCTCGAAGATCCCAACGCCGGCTTCCGGGTCCACGGCCGCGACTCCTGCTTGGGGATCTAAAGCTGCGACCCCCACTTGGGGCTCCAAGGCCGCAACACCGGCTTGGGGCTCGAAGATCCCGACGCCCGCTACGCAGTCCAAGGCCGCGACGCCCGCTACGCAATCCAAGGCTGCGACGCCCCGTGCCATGTCGAAGGCCGCGACGCCCCGTGCCATGTCGAAGGCTGCCACGCCCAAGGCCGCCACTCCGCGCGCAATGACGCCTCCACCTGCAGAACCCGAACCGGAGCCTGCGCCCCCCGCCCTTGCAGAACCGGCTTGGGAGCCAGAACCAGAATCGACTTGGGAGCCAGCGCCGGAACAGGCGTGGGAGCCAGAATTAGCTCCTGTACACCTTCAAGAACCAGAGTTCGAGCCAGAGGTTGCGCCCGCGTTCCCTGCACCAGAGCCCGCACCCGTCTCCGCCCTATTCGGCGACGTCGCGCCGATCATCCACCCCACGGAGAACGGCGACGAGCACGGCTTCGTCCCGCCTTTCCCGGGCGGCGACGACGAGATGGGGATGCCGGGCAGCATGGGCGGCGACGGGCCGCATGACCCCGTCGGTGCGATGTCGCCGATGGCGGACCTCTGGACGACGCCGGTCCCGGAAACAGCGGCGCCGCAGACGAGCACGGGGATGTTCTCGGACTTCTTGTCGGGGCCGACGTGGAGCAACCCGGCATCGAAGCTCACGAGCGGGTTCGGGTTCGGGTCGTTCGGTGGCGGCGGGGGCGGCGGCAGCAGCAACCGTGCTTCTGGGGGAGGAGGCGGGTTCGGGGCCCTTGGTGGGTTTGGCTGGGGCGGCAGCGGCAACGACGCGGCTGCGGAAGAGGAGAAGCGGAAACAGGAGGAGGCGATTGAGCTGGAGCGGGTGCGCGCCGAGGCGGAGGAGACGGAGAGGAGGCGCGTAGAGGAGGAGCAGGAGGCTGCGCGCAAGGCCGCCGAGGAGGAGGCAGCGGCCAGGAAGAAGCCCGTGAAGAAAATGACGAAGCGTGAGCAGACGATGGCGAAGAAGGCGGAGGAGAAGGAGCGCAAGGCGAAGGAGGACGCTGAGGCAGCCGCGAAGAAGGCGGAGGAGGACGCCGAGGCGGCGAGGCAGGCAGCAGAGGAGGCAGAGGAGGCAGCAAGGAAAGCGGAAGAGGAGGCAGCAGATGCTGGGAAGAAGGCTGAGGAGGAGGCGGCGGAGGCGCAGAAGGCCGCTGAAGAGGCTGCTGTCGCTGCCGCTACCGCGACGACCCCCGAGGAGGCTGCTGTTGCTGCCGAGCTCGCAGAGGAGGCTCGGCATGCTCAGGCCGAGGCTGTCGAGGCCGCGCAGGACGCACAGGAGGCCGCAGTTGAGGCGGAGAAGAAGGAAGAGGCCGCGGAGCAGGCCGCTGAGGAGGTGAAGGAGGCTGAGGAAGCCGCTGAGCAGGCAGAGGAGGCCGCGGAACTGCCGCAGGCCGCGTCTGCAGAGGAGGAGTGGGGTTTCCCCGTTAAGGGCAAGAAGGGCAAGAAGAGCGCAATGGCCGCCCCCGACCCGCTCTCCCGACAGGCCTCAGAAGCTCCCGACGGGCTCACCGCTGGCGGCAAGAAGAAGAAGGGAAAGAAGAAGTAGACGAACGCTGCGGATGGCGACTGTACGGTTTACGATCTCATGGACATCTCGGTGTGCTTGGTCACGATCTACTGTTGTATCTCTGGGGTGGTTGGATCTGCACTGTTTGTACCCTTAGGATCTTGTTTTAGTAGCACGCTATCGTTATGTTGCTCTATCGCTGTACATACTGTAGAATGGCTGTTCTTCTCGTTCTCCTTGCTCGTTTTTTGAAGTTGCTGGCCGACATGTCAAGGTTACACGTGATCGAGTGTGAACGCGTCTCGCTGTGGCTCTGGGCCTCCCACGCGTCTTCCTCTGCATGTCTCCCTCCTTTCTCTCGACAATCTTAGTCTATCGATTCACATCCCACATCTCCACGTACTGCTGCTGTTAGCCCTAACTCGAAACGCCTCCCGAAGGCAGAATGATGCGCGACAGCCATGTCAATGGGACCCTCCGGTCCTCCTCCGACCCGAACGAGGCCATGGTCGCCAGCCAGCAGAAGCACATCGCCGACCTCGTGGCACGCAACAAGACCCTCGAGCACACAAACACCCGGCTCCGTGCCGCCGTCGCCCAGGAGCAGGAGCGCGCCGCCGACGCGGTCGCCCAGGTCCAGCAGCGCTGGGAGGCCGAGCGCAAGGAGTGGCGCGACGGCTGCGATTCGCTGCAGGCTGCACACCGTATCGCGCACCTGCGCACTGCGACGGAGGCCGACAGGGAGCACGCGGCGATACTCGAAGTGAAGGAGATGCTGAGGAGGGAGCGCGTCGGACGGGGGGTCCGCGACTACAAGATCGTGCTGTTCCAGGGGAAGGAGCTCGAGCTGGAGATGCGCGTTGCGCAGCTTGAGCGGGACTTGGAGGCGGCGAACGAGGCGCGGGAGGACGCCGTGTTGGACGTCGAGGAGGAGATGCAGGAGAAGGCGGCCGTGCTGGAGGCGCGGTGCACGGAGCTGGCGGAGCGGCTGAAGGCGGCGGCGGCGGAGCAGGCGAAGGCGGTCAGGGAGAAAGAGAAGGTGGAAGTACGTATGAGCTGCGTTCGTGTGTATCGTAGCTGTGGATCTGTGGTTTACGCTGCCTTGTCCTTGCACGCCTCTAGACAGACCTTGCTACTCTCCGTGGTGAGCTTACCTCCCTCAGGGTGGCGTCTGAGCGCGCCGCGAAGAACACGGAACGCACTGAGCTGCAGTTCGAAGCCCTCAAGACCTCCCATGCCGATCTCGAGAAGAAACACGCCGAGTCTGAGGCGAACGTCGCATCCTTGCGCCACCAAGTCGAGAAGTGGGCAGCGCTGGACAAACGGGAGAACGCCGACATGGAGAATCTCCGTAAGAGCCGTATCGACCTTGAGGTGAAGGTTAAGCAGATCGAGGCCGAGAAGGAGGAGAGGGAGAAGGAGCTGGGGGCGGAGACGGCCAAGATGGAGAAGCTGCAACGCAGGCTGGACAAGTACAAAGAAGCCTGGGAGGCACACCAGGTACGTTCGGAACTCTGCGGCGTTGAGTGGTGCTTCCTCGCGGTTTGTTTGGCTGATGCTCGAACAGAAAGAAACAGAAGATGCCCAGGAGGACGCCGAGCGGGTGCAACGTGACCTCAAAGCCGAGGAGGAGCGCACCAAGAAGCTCAAGGAGCAGCTGCAAGCCTATAAGCAGAAACTCGAGGAACTGGAGCAGCGAGGCACGGTAGAGAATGCACTACGACAATCCAATCCTGGCGGTCCCTCCAAGCCCAAGTCGTCCAAAGCGGTGCGCATTTTCATCATCCTTTCGATTGACCACCCACGCGGCTGACGTGCTATTCCCACAGTCAAAGGAACCCTCAAGACGCGCAGAACCTGAAGTTGTCGACGACGACATTGAGCTTGTCGATGAGCCAGCCACTAAGCAGCGACCTGCGCCTCGTCCGGCCGGGAAGGCGAGACATTCCTCCCCACCACCGGTGGATGAAGACGACGACATCATGGAGATCGACTCCCTACCGAGCACGAAGGAGAAGACCAAGTCTAAAGGCAAGGAGAAGGCACGACCGCCACCAGCTCAGGAAGAAGAGGAAGACAGCACCCCACCCGTGGTGAAACCCAAACCCAAACCGGTGAAAGACAAAGAGAAGGCAAAGCAGAAGGAGAAGGAGAAGAAAGAGCGCAAGAAGCCAGCCGCGGCAGACGACGACGATAGCGACATCCAGATCCTCGAGCCGAGCAAACCTGCTGCAGACAAGAAAGGCAAGCGGAAGGCGGACTCCGTCGAGGTCGGGGACGGTCCGCCGTCGAAGAAGAAGAAGAAGGGGAAGAAGGCGGCGGCAGACGAGGAGGACGAGGAGGAACCACCACAGCAGCCTGCACCGAAGAAACGGGGTCGTCCGCCGAAAGCTAAAACGGACGAGGCAGGGAAGGGGACCGCGGCGAAGGGCAAGGCGACGAAGACGACGAAGGCTTCAGACAGCGGCGGGGGGAGGAAGGGCAAAGACAAAGACGATGAAGAGGCGGAGGGTGATGAGAGGGCGGTGGTACCGAGAAAGAAGAAACGGATGATCAACGTGTTCCCGACGTCGCAGGACGTGACGTTCCAATGGAACAATACGGACGTATGTGTTTTCATGCATCTTGTTTTCGCAGACGATTCACTCCTTTGTCCGTTGCGTTTTCACGGTGTTCGCTTTAGGGCGACGGCGGACTCAACATCCCGACCGACTTGTCACCGGTGAAGGAAGGCGGCGTTATGCCACCGAGACAGAGCTTCTCTTCAGCCAATGGCTCATTTCGCCGACGATGATGCCATACGGTCTCGACTCTATTGTAAGTCAGCTCTTATCGAAGTTGCAGGCAAGAGGGCTGTTTACCATCGCTCACCGCAACCTCTGGCACAGTACTCCGCGTTGATCTTCACCTCGGACCAACTCGTTTGGATTATGTCTCCACCCGCGAGCTAGGAGCATGTCTTCGCTACGACCGAGTCGTTTGGATACTTGGGTATTCGCCACGACAAGCAGGGGCTAACATGTTCTCGTATCACGGATCGGGATATGGCAGCTGTCAGGATAAACATAAACATTGCATATATGCTTCATGGAGGATCCCGTCTCGCGTCACATTCCATCTCTATGTTGTATGCATCAGTGGAAAAAACAGTTTGGTCGAAGAAATTCGGCGAACATAAGAATTGACTGAACATTCCTTCTTGGAACCATCCCTTGACCAGGGGACGCACCGTCGTGTCAATGCCAATTGTATATTCAAGAGAAAGTGAAGTTATGCTGGGAGATTTAAAAGGACTGTATTACGATCGCCACGTAGTAGATACATATGTGCAAACTCGAAGTGTCGCCAAGGCATGAAACTCCGTTCGACGTGGATTCTATGTGAACGGAGCGATTAAGATGGCTGTGTCGCTCAGCACCACCACAGGACTTCAAGAAGTGCATCAGACCCACACCCCAATGTCGAGCGGAACGCAGACAGAAGGAGCAGAGATGCGTGGTGGTCGCAACGGTGAAGAAAAATTTTGGCTTGGGCGGGTATATGAGCTGAGCGCCTGTCGGAGTTTAGAACACTGGCATTCTCCGTAGGGCGCTCGCAACACCTCACCGCGTGTTTGCGACGCGCCCTCCACAGGCACAAGCACAACTGCGGCAGCGCGGCCATCTCGTCGACTACAGCCAACTATATGCGTGGATCTTTGTTCGAGAACTATCTGTGACAAGAAGCCCTCGACAATCATGATCGCGGAAACTCTTTGCAACGCCCTCATCCGGGTCTGGGAGTATCTCACCTTCTGGTGGTACTACCCACCTGCGCTCTCCAGCATGAGGTTGAAGGGCCCTGCGCGGGATGGAGATGAGAACGCGCTCATGGTGAGTGGTTATATGCTCATGCACATGCGTAGCAGCAATACGGACGGTGATGCGTTTCCGTGCAGGTCCAGTTCTTCACTTGGGAGGCCGAACATCCTCGAATGAGCTGGTGGAAACATTTCGAGACCGAGGTGCCCAATCTCGCTGCAATGGGTGTCAGTCAAGTGTGGCTTCCACCTCCAAACAAGGCCATGAGAAAGGTGTGCTCCATCACCGCTGGATGGACCGGGCTGCATGAATGACACGTAGGACGGTGCAGCAAGGGCAAGGCTACGACGCGTATGACTTGGTGCGTGGTGCGCCCGAGGCATTAAGTGACGGTGTTGATTTGCGTAGTGGGACCTGGGCGAGTTCTATCAAAAAGGCACCATCGCAACTCGGTGGGGAACCAAAGAAGAGCTGGTTCGAGCAGTGGCCACTGCCAACGCCCATGGTATAGACGTCCTTGTGGACGCCGTTCTCAATGTGAGCATTCACGACATCTCCCTGACCAACATTGCTCAGTATCGTAGCATAAACTGGGAGCGGACAGGCTACAGAAATTCAACGCTACGCCAGTCGATCCTAATGACCGTTTGCGCGATATCGGACCGACTAGAGAAATCGAAGTGGGGCTTACGCATTATATCAAGTGTCTTTAGCTTATATGTTTACAGGGATGGACTGGGTTCGACTTCAACGGTAGAGCTGAACAGGTAAGGCTAGTCTAGTCTATGTGGGTCACGACTTTGGTTGACGTACCCGTAGTATAGTAGCCTCAAATGGACCCCGGAACATTTCACGGGTAAGCCTTTCGCTTTGAAATACTCTGCTATAAGAAGGACCTATGCTTCTGTTCTGCAGGCGTGGATTGGGACCATAAGACGCGGACCAAAGGAATATGGCGCATCACCAGCGACAACCATAAAGGCTGGTCCGAGTGGGTAGACGGCGAAAATGGAAACTACGATTACCTTCTTGGCATAGATGTAAGCGGTACACCATGCTCATCGCCTATGCCATGCTCAACCAATATTGCGTAGATAGACCATAGACACCCAGATGTGCGGAAGGACTTGATGACATGGGGGAACTGGGTCTTGCAGGTCGGGAGGCTTGTCGGCCCGCTGATACTCCGCAGCACCGAGACTAACCACTTTCTCCATAGACTACCGGTGGCGCAGGTTTCCGACTTGACGCCATTAAGCATATGGACAGACGTTTCCTTCTGAGCTTCGTGCGTCTTGTGCTCGCCTTCTTCACGTTCCCTCTCTCTCACTGCCAACCTGCATAGCAGATTAAGCACGTCCGCGAGACCCTCGAAAGGCCAGATCTATTTTCCGTCGCCGAGTATTGGTCGGCCGAGTCAGTAATTCCGCTGTCAGCTGAACGTGATACTGAACGCTCGCCAAAGCCTCGAACAGATCAAGCCGTATATTCGGGTGTTCCAAGGGCTTGTGAGCGACTGTCCGTCATGGGTCGAAATGCACATAACTAAATGAAACCTCCCAGGTTACTTTCTTTGACGTTCCTTTGCACCATAATTTTCACCAAGCAAGCAAAGCTGGATCAAATTATGACTTGAGGAAGGTCCTAGACAACTCTATAATGAAGTTCAGACCGGGTGACGCGGTGACCTTCGTAGACAACCATGAGTAAGGATTCTTAAAGTCCCTTGCTCGATTGCTGCTGAGAATTCCCAATGTCCACAGCACGGTACCTTTCTGAACCTTTTGCCCACCCGCGTCATATGTGATTGACTTTGAATTGGTCTCCAGCAAATCGGACAAACGTTGGAAAGTTGGGTGAGTAGCCGTCCACGCAGATTGACATGCTCGGAGATCTCCTGACTAGCCTGCGACCCGCGACCCCAGGTCGGTGCCAATTTCAAGCTCCAGGCCTACGCTCTGGTCCTCCTCTATGGCGAAGGTCATCCGTGAGTGCATGGCTTCCTTCTCTCACGAGCCAATCACGCACCCTAAACATCTCCCAACTTCTCCGCCGACCGTGGTCTCTCGTCGCATCTCATCGTCCCTCCGCGCCTGATTGCGATCCCTAGATGCGTATTCTATGGGGACCTCTACACGAACGAGGAGTGCTATGACCCCTCGATCGCAGACGGCCTCAAACGCCTGATGGCAGCCCGGAAGAAGTTCGCATACGGCGCACGGACAGACTATTTCTCACATCCGAACTGCATCGGTTTTGTCCGCCAAGGCGACCCCGGATCCGGAACTGGGCATGGGGGCTGCGCGGTGCTTTTAAGCAACGCAGACGTCCCCGAAGAGCAGGAGAGGTGCGTCCTTCTGACGGGCTTCGCACTCCTCTACGCGAGCTCCCAATAACGAGGATGTTGCTCACACGACTTGTGAGAAGCGATGCTGCCGTGACGACGAGCGCGGTACCGGTGCATACACTTCGCATGAACGTCGGCTCGGTACGTTTTGTGGCGTTGAATCAGCCCTGCGCTTTCCCTGATTGAACTCTATTCTAATTACCGGGTTGTTATCGTCTTCATGCAGGAGAACGCGGGTGCGACGTACTGCGGATACCTCTCACTGGGAAACCTAGACGAGGTCGTGCGGATCGATGGGGATGGCTGGGGCGCGTTCACCTGTCCACTTGGCGGTCTGCAAGTTTGGGTTAGGGCTAATAGTAGTGACAACAGTACCCTGGAGTAGCGCGAGGCGATGCGGACTTGGATCTAGTGTTCGGTGTGGCTAGTAATACATGTATTTCTTGGGTAATGGTGATACCATGGACGGTAATAGGACAACAGGACGATGATCATATGAGCTGGTTCTGGCACAGTAGGGTGCTCGTGACGAGAGGGGCGTGGTATGAAAGTACGCTGGTATACCAAACGTCATGTGCGGAGAGGCATTATACTGTAACTAACAGCTGCAGGATGATCCAGTACATACAAGGCGGAGAAATCGAGACCGGCGAGCGATGTTCACATTGCCTCGAATATTGGTGTATGGGAGTGCGTCGAACGCACCTCCTCGTCGTATCTGTCTGTGCTGCTCGTCGCCATGCTCCGATCACTCGCGCGCTTCGGAGACGTGTCATGGAGGGCGACGACCTCCGCAACGGTGCCTTTCTCCTGCTCCGCCCAAACACTTGGCCCTGGCCCGCGAGGGGTACTAGTGACGTTGCGTGACATGGTCATTGTCGCTGCTTCCCCGCCCTGCTGCATGAGTACCTGGGGCTGCTCCTCGCCGTCGAAGAGCGCGGCGGTCTCCTCGAGGGTCCTGCCCTTCGTCTCGATGACGTAGCAGACGACGAAGACTAGCTCGATGATGAGCCAGCCGCAGTAGACAAGGTACTGAGAACCAGGCGATCAGCACGACACCATACACCGTACGGATGTTGAAGGCAACTCACATATCTCCACCCGAGGGCATCGAGAGCCCACGGGTTCACGAATTGGTTGAATGCCAGTGTTAGTGATACGGCGAGGTTCTGTACCGAGGCGGTAGAAAGGTCAGGGTGGATTCTGATGTAGAATACTGAATTCGGATAGTGACACCAACCATTACAGCGAACCCCTTTGCACGGATGTTGAATGGCAGGATCTCCAGGGTGTACGCGACTAGCATGGGTGTGTAGGCGATGTCATAGAAGAAGTAGAAGATGAAAATGAACGGGATGGTAGCTGCAATCTCGTTCAATAATGCGTTATGCCTTGCGTGACAGCCAGCCTACAGCCCACCTTTCGCTGCCGCCTTGTCATCCAGAGTGTTGAAAAGAGCATTGGTTAGCGTCCATACACCGAAGTCTGTTGTGCGTATCCGTCAGGTCACTCGTCTACAGACGTAGCCCCACGAATATTCATACCGATGAGCATGCCGACGTTGGAGATGATAAAGAGCGTTCTGCGGCCAAGTTTATCGACCAGCAACGCGCCGGACATAGCTGCTATTAGGTTCCATACTTGAAGTCCCCCGTTGATCGCCGCTTTGGTGCCGGCGTCCTTGATTCCGACACCCTCCAATACCAAGTTAATGTAGTAAGAAACGAGACCGTTCCCGCTGCGGGATGTACAAGCACGTCAGCTTTGTGCACGAGCCGCGGAGCTGCAACCACGGACCTCCATTGCGAGAATATTGCCAGGAAGATAATAATTGACATCCGCTTCCGGTTCCCAGGCGTCGCGAACAGAGTGGTGAACGACGTGTCCCGTGCCACCTCCTTCTCCAGCTTCAGAGCGTGCCGGATTTGGGCCATCTCGAACATGACCAGCGGGTCCCCCTCGTCCCCAGTGAGCGAGTGGTACTGCGCGAGCACGCTCGCGGCCTTCGATTCCTGCGTTCGATGCAGTCAGTTGCCGCAGTGGCTGAGGGGCGTTCTTCTGAGAAGCACGTACTCGGCCCTTGGCCACAAGGAAGCGAGGGGATTCTGGGACGGCCCTGCGTGGCGTGTGGCGCGTGAGCGGCGCTCCGCAACCCCCGTTCATGTCCGCGCAGAGAAGCGAAGCGCACCATATAAAGAGCACCTGGAGGACAGGCCCGATCGCCTGCACGAGCGTAGGGGCGCGCCATGACCACGTCGAGCGGCCCGCGCCTTCGTACGCACCGAAGCACGCCCACGCAGCTTTGGGTCCGTGACGCGGTCAGCTGATCCATACTGGGGCGCGGCAGCGGAGGAGGCGGGGGCACGTACAGATGATGCTACCAAAATACCACGACGCGTTGTACATCGAAGTGAGCTTGCCGCGCTATTGGATTACCCGGTGAGTGCGGCTGCGGGGAGCGGAGCACATGGGGTCCCGTACCTGTGTTGGGTAGGCGAGCTCGGTGATCAGCAGGGGAGCCGCACCGAGCACAAAGGTGAGTCCAAAGCCGACTGCGCCGAACGGTGAGTTTAGTACGAAGAGACGGAGGATGATAAGGAAGAACGCACTAAGGCCTCGTGCTCCGATGAACATGCTGATCTTCGTCGCCGACCACTGAAGGGCCACGCCGGCAAGCATGATGACAGCACCAATGAAGATCGTTGGCCGTCGGCCTAGAATGTCTGCCGAAAAGGGCGTGAACGGAAGGCCCTGTGGATTAGAGAGGACCCTGTGAGTACGGGCGAAGCGGACATGAGGCAGAGACTTGCGGCTATAGAACCGATGACCTGAGCGGCACAAATAAGGCCTGTCTGGATGCTTTAGAGGAGCGGGGAAGGGAGACGAGGGTGGCACGTACCCAAAGTCTTTCCGCTGGGATGATTGAAGTACTCCTGCCATGCAGGCAAGATCTGCAATCCTACATTCGGACCTCAGGTAAGGGTATATTGCAGCAGAAGGTCACTAACGTACCGTTCACCAGAGAGGAATCAAGTCCGTTGATGGAGGCGGTTAAGAGGGGAAGAAGTAGAAGCAGGTTGAGGACACGAATGCCTGGTCATACCGCGTCGCAATGAGGGGACGTCGTGCTAAAGATATATTGGAATACTCACTACGATTCCTCCACCATGCACCTCGGTGGATGAAGTTGATCACAGTCCATTCTGGAGGTGGGGGCATCCTCGCGGAGAGGAAATCGTGCGTTCACTCAGGACCTCGGGGAGCGGATGTCGGTACTTGAGTACTGAGCGGAAAGAGGGGACCATCGCGTGCACACGAGAACTAGCGAGACCCTCACTATATACTTACGCGAATGTCCGTTGGCAGGATCCGCCAGTGAGCGCGACAGCGTTCCCAGCTGCCGTTTCTGGACTAGCTCCGCGAGGAATCTGGAGAATATCTGGGGTATTGCAGGGTAAGTAATGCGGGGTAGCCGTGCGCAGGGCACACGGTCAGAGGCTGGCTTCTTGTGCGTTCTCACCACGCCCCGCGCAAGGATGCGGAAAAAGGCCGGGCCGTGGGTGAGCCGCTGAGCGCTGATGGGAAACGCATTTGGAGCTCATGGGTGGACCGGGTTAACCTCGTGAATTTGGTCGGCACCGTTCATTAACGGGTTGAGCTTCACCTTCCATGCATATCGACTACTGCGGATTTTAGCCAGCTGGGCAGCCGCGTACTGATGTCCCCCACGCCTCCACCGACGCGACCACGTTTGATGTGAGAGCCACTTGCTACGACCAGTCACATCGTATCCACTAACCGGTCATTAACATCTGACCGGCGTGCGACCAAAGAACATGGTCGGATTCGGGAGTCCAAGAGAGTTGCGCAGCTTGGTAGGCGCGCTACCATGGCCGTACTAGGGTGAACGATATAGTTCGAGAGACGAAAGGTCATCAGTTAGGGCCAAGAGCGCAGTGCACAAGAAGGCAGCTCATACCTTTTCAAAGAAATCCCTGCGCTTGAGGTGAGCCCCGTACTTCATCTCAGTGAACGCAGTGGCGTTTGTTGCCGGAACGTGGCGACCACGGACAGAACTCGAGGGACGATAGCGCTTTGGCTTGGAATATGTTTCATTCAAGACCTGCATCACAAGCGACGAATACTTGGGTAAACGCGATCGGGCCGACGGCCCTCGCGGGGCAACGAGGTGGCATACTTAGTGACAGGATTGAGTGGAAAGCCTCCGAAGGGTCCAAGAAGGGAGATCGAGGACTCACGGTATCAAAGTTCTGAGCTGCTGAATATTCTGGTGTTCGACGCATTACCTTGCTTGACAAGGTTTCTCGGACTGTCATAATTGAAGCCAGTTTCACCCAATATCGTAAACACGACCAAATAAAGGCCCTAATATGGTAACCAATCAAGCGCCGCCGAACGGGAATTCATGAATCATGTTGTGAGTCCCTCCGATACCCAGCCGCATCTTACAGAACGGCAGTACTACTTACTTGGGCATCTGCATGGAGCCACTGGAACAAATTTCCATTTTTAAATTGTTTTATTGCAGGATTCTTCAGCCGGGAGCCGCAGCGACCTCTGGGTGCGCCCACACCGGGAAGGGCGGATTTGCGCGTGCCATTCATCCGTACTCAGTTACATAACTGCTTCGCCTTCACGAAGATCGTCAAAGTCTCACAAGGAACAGAACAGGATCCCAACCGGCAGTACATGATGAGCAGAGTAATATCGGCGTGGTCTGAAAATAGTGGCAGGGACCATGGGTAAGTTAAGCAGAACAATTGAGAGGAAAATTGGAAAGTCAAGCAAGGTTTCCGCCGGCGCAGCCGGCACTTCCGAGTGATAGACCATCTGACAATGAAGAGCACCCAGGGCCAGTACTTCTGAGAGCGTCGGATTCGGAAGGTCCCCGTCCGCAGCCGGTCCCTCCCGATGTGGCTGCGGCATACGCCGATGCAGCAGATCCCGGCAGAGGCACGCGCAGATGCCACAGTCACTTTACAACCATCTTTGACTCTCAGATCTCGCGAATGGAGACGCAGCGGACCGGGGTAAGTAGATCGATACACATGCGCAGTCCGATGACTCACTTTAGGCCGTTAACCTCACCACGCTTTACATCAAAGTTCATGTTGGTGGAGGCGTTGAGCACCCCCCCCCCCGATGTACAGGTAAGGGTGCGGGAATTCGAGACAAAACATACAGTATACTACACGAATATCTAGCGAAAGTATGACGACAGCATAATGCTACACACTACGTGTTGGGAGTCTGGGACGAACCTTTTGGAGCCTTTTGGGTGTCGGACTGGGAAATTAGTATACAAGCAGTAACTTAGCAGTAAGTAACGAAACAGCAAATCCTAGTGAGACATATCAGAGTCATTGTCCTGCCGCAGCGCAATCGTGGTCTGAAGCCCATAGTGGTCGCTCGCCCACTGTCCGCGTTTTGTTTTCAGCCCCTTCCCGATGACCTTCACAGGCTGGACAACCAAGTCCGGGCAGGGCGTGTAGAATATGCGATCGAGTCTCCCGGGCGGGAAACGCGACGGCGGCTGGTATCCCCACGTATCTGACTCGGGTCCGTCGCTGCTCGCATCGTGCAGCCCGGCAGTGACGTGTATGTGCTGGTCGGCGGGGCCGATCATGTTCATGTCCCCACCGACGATCCCGGCGTGGATCCCCGGCTCCCGTAGCATGTCCGCGATCGCACAGAGCTGCGCTGGGCGGGCCCGCTCCCCGATGGGGAGCGACTCGAGGTGCGTGTTGGCGATGCGGACGACGTATCTCTCGCCAGCGTCCGCGGTCCGCAGCGACACGTCGACAAAGAGCGCGGCGCGGCCCATGACCGTGCGGCGGAACTGCAGCATCCGCGCGTTCTCGACGCGGGCGCGGCGCGAGACGAGCGTGGCGAGGCCGTAGCTGGCCGGCCAGCGCCGCGTGTTGGGGGCGTGACGGCGAAGTGCTCGCGCACCCAGCGGTGCTCGAGGAGCTGGGCGAAGCTCGCCTCGTCCAGCTCCTGCAGCAGGACCGCGGTCGGCTGCGGGTGTTTGGTGAGGACGGCCTTTTTGAGGTGGTCGAGGATGCAGGATACGCGGCTGGCGGTGTCGGCCGCCATGAAATCGACGTTCCAGGACACGATCCTCAGGTGGGGGACGGGTTGGGACCGCGTGTCGTATTTGGTGGTCCAGCGCGACTCTTCCGGGGAGAACGCCTTGATGCGGAGGTCACGAATGGTGTCGTTTTCCATGGCGTGTGTGCCGTAAGCGTCTTTATCTTCGTCGGAGTCAGAGCGGGAGGAATCGACACGGGATGGATCGGAGTCAGGCGAATGTGAGGAGTGCGAAGGGCTGCCTGGGGAACTTGGCTCAGACGATCCAGACTATATACACAGGTGTCAGGAGGAGCGCGGTGCAGTCACGACGGAAACTCAATGCACATTATCATCACCATCCAGCTTGGCCTTTGGCGGATCTTGGTCAGACTCGACCGCATTTATCGCCTGTGCGTCCTCGAGAGTCGTGGTAGGCTTATCACCAGCGGTGGCGTTCGAGGAGTCTGAAGAAGCGACACAGCGCCGGTGAGAAGTGTTTGGCCCAAAGAGCACCCGATAAAGTTCAGACCTGCTGAATTCTGGCTGGACATGGGCACTTTTGGTGCGAATACGCGGATCGACGGAGCGGCTAGAGCAAGCTTGGTGAAGGCACCGACAAAGGCCTTGAGATGGCGGTCCATCAACTTGAGGTCCAAGTGAAAGGGGAGGTTAGATGTCGACTTGCTCTCAGCTGGCAGCGCCGATTTGCACTGTTTTCAGAACACGTGTCAGTGGCGTGCGCCCAGACTGAAGAGAACAACTTGCGTCGTGTTTGCCTACCGTCGCGAGGTTCAATGGCTCTGCACTAGTCCTTTCACGTCGGGATACGTAGAGCTCGCTGAGAAATGGCTCCTGGAAGGTGTGTTGGCTCCTTGAAGACCAACGACAAGTCGTCTGAGAGACCACGGCTACGGTGCCACGATTCTCGGAAAATTTGACTAAAACGCCGCGACTGTCTGATTTGGTTTTCGTTGGAACAATGAGTAATGCTTCCAAGAAGACCATATCCTAGACGGTCACTGGCCACCAGTCTCCTCTCATGGAAGCAATAGCATAGACGATTGGACTCGAGAGCAATTCTGAGGCTCGCCCAAGAGAGAGGACCTCAACGCAGTGGTGCAGACACCAGATACACGTATTAACTTAAATCCGCTCAGAGACCAGGTCCTGCAAGAGCTTAAATTCGACTAGAGTGGGGTGCAAGTGGGGTGCAAGTTGCCAGTGCAACGATGAGAGTCCTATTCCGGAGGAGTCCAGCTTTGCCATCGGAGCGCCCAAACAACCATGAGTCACGTGTAGTACTCATTCTCGGCAACGCGACGCGAATGATTGTGCTGTCTTGAATGCCGGCGGTCCCGCAAGATTTTGTCATCACAAATTCTGCACCGTACGTTGACTCAGCCGTCTCGCACCTTCTAGTGTCCATTCACGCGTTATAACCCTCCCACTGCGGCTGCATCTTACACCCATTCTCCAAAGCACCTTTGCCTAGTCTCGTACAATGTCTGCCGAACGCATCGAGGAAGATCACTTCCAGGACGGAGGTGAAGACGGTCCACAAGACGATGAGTTCATGGACCCTAACGATGTCCTCGTCGAGGTCACGGACGATGGCGATCATCCCATGGACGAGGACGAGGACGTACAGGAAGGCGGGCTCCATCCAGAGGACGAGGTTGTCTGGGAGGACAACTCGGTGCAACACTTCCCCAATCACAAAGGCTCCGTCTTCGCCGTCTCCACGCATCCTACTGTGCAGCTTGCCGCCTCGGGCGGCGAGGACGATCTTGGCTACATCTGGGACCTCTTGACCGGAGACGAGATTGTCAAGCTTACTGGCCACACAGATAGTGTGACCTCGACCGCGTTCTCCTCGGATGGGGAACTTATCGCGACGGGCGGTATGGATGGCAAGGTTCGGGTATGGAGGAGAGTGGGGAAGGAGGATTGGAAGACATGGGAGTTCCTTACGGAGTTGACGGGTCCTGACGAAGTCATGGTGAGTCATTTGCGATTGTCTGGCGACCGAGGACATTTGCTTCTGCAGTCCAAGCATCAAGCAAGGAATCATCGTTCTATCAACATTTATGTCGTTAATTTTTGCACGATCATCATTAGACATTCCGGCCCCCCACGAAGTACCGGAATGGATGATTGACTCTTGCTCCTTTCAGTGGATACGATGGCATCCTAAAGGCGCGGTTTTGCTCGCTGGCTCAAACGACACCACGGTATGGCTCTGGCAACGTGAGCGACCCCCTTCATACCGCATTCGATAAGCCGTATTAACCTTCGAACCCAGTACCGTCCGGAAACACCATGCAAGTCTTCGCAGGCCACACAGCACCCGTGACCTGCGGAGACTTCACCCCCGACGGGAAGCGCATCATCACAGCCGACGCAGAAGGCACCCTCATCTTCTGGGATCCTCGCTCCCCAAGCTCGCTCTTCAAGCTCACACCGACAGACCAGCGCTTCGCCCTCGACGGCATCACCTCCCTCGCCGTCAACCCGGCCTCCACGCTCGCGGTCGTCGGCGGCGCGTCCGGGGGTGTCCGCGTGATCAGCCTGAGCAAGGGCGAGGTCGTCAGCGCGCTCGCAGGCCACCAGGACGGCGAGAGCGTGGAGGCGGTCGAGTTCGTCGACCTCGCGGCGGGCCCTGCCGCCGGCGCCGCTCCTGCGGCTGGGGGGGTCGTCGTGACCGGCGGCACCGACGGCAAGGCGTGCATATGGGACCTCGGCACGATGCGGCTGCGCGCGACGCTCGAGCACGGGGTGCGTCCAACCCGCATATCTCTGTTTTCTTTTACCCGTTCTGACCGTGAAATGGCTGCTGTGGCACAGGATGCCGTCACGTCGTTACACCACCTCCCAGCCCCGGGCAAAAGCCACCTTATCGTGTCTGCTTCGACGGATAAGGTCTTGCGGACGTGGGACGCGCGGACCGGGACGCTCGTGCGCGAACATAAGGGGCACAGCGGGCCTGTGTTAGACGCAGCACTGGGTTTGGCCGGTGGGGTGGTCGTCAGCGCTGGGGATGAGGGCGTTTGCTTGGTGTTCCAGACCGAATGAACGCCAGCGGAGGGGGAATGCAGAAGCAGACCTTGGCGAAGTACTCTCACATCGATCGCCATGTTTTGGGGAGATCGGCTGATCGATGGCTTAGATATGTAGCATGCCCATGATATCCTTATTATCTGTGTTGTAAAATATCTTCTGTGAGTTCGTACGCATTCCAAAGCGACGGTCTCTTATTCACCATACCGCGATGTTCGACTTCCCCAGGTGAGGCCGACAGAACGAATGACGAGACTTACCATATCTGGACCGGCATTTGATGGATGTGCAGAGTTGACGCGTGACGCTCGATGTGAACCTGCTTGCTCACGTACCACTACCGCAGCGTCCACGACTTCCCCGTGGTAGCACAACTGGAGGCTTCGCAATATACCTATGCAATGCTGCGGCACCTCGTTGTAAATCACAGCAGTCAAGAAGGACAGAAGACGGTTTCGGCTTCCTTTCTTTTACGTGGCACCAGCTGCTGCCAGCCGTAGCACCCTCATATAAGACAATCGTTCATCTAAAGCGCCACTCCATCCATCTCCCCAATCATCCCTCAGGCTTGTGTCACTTCACAATATGAATATCCAGGTCGAAGACATTCCTCAAAATGCCACGAAATGGGAAGTGAAACAGGCTTTCAGCCAAGTGCTCCATCACCACCCCGATTTTCACAATCCGGCCGGCCAACGTCTTATGTGAGTGATGATCGTAACATCCCGAGATAACCACTGACGAACGCCGATTTCGATCCCAGCAACTTCGAAATTACACTGGAGCCCAGCCACAACGGCCTCCCCAGCAACGGGCGCGGCACGCTCACTCTCCCCGACAATCACATCGGAGAAAGGTTCTTCAAATGGGCGCTCAGGGGCGGTAACCGGGTGTGCGTCAATGGTCGCAAGTTATACCTTTGCAAAAGTGAGGAAAGGGTAAAACGGGGTCTTGTTGAAGCCTTGAACAGGACACCCTACCTCGACCCCCGAGAGCAAGCGGAGCGGCTGGAAAAGCTTGAGCGAATACGGGGAATACGCATCATACTGGATGCCATTCAATTTGGCGTCTACTTCCATCACCCTGGCGACCCCACGACAGCACACAGGTACTTCTCGAACGAGTTCGAGATCCGAAGAGATGATACATTCTCGGGAGAATTACTCTTTGATTATAATCATAAGATCCTCCGGGTCGAGGTGCGAGTATTTCATTCAAAAAAACACGATGAACGGTGCTGAAATGTTTCGCAGATGGGAGATTGCGTCAGCGAGGACACTGTAGAGCACATTGTAATCGACCTCCCCAACATCAAGAAGAGTGCCTATGGATCTGATTCGAAAGGCCAGCATTGTGAGTAACGAGTCCCGTCGACGTTTGTCTTGTGTTGAGATGTGATGCCTCCACCCCAGATGTGTGCTTCGAGCTATGGCAACCGCCTCGCTTCGAGCGACAACCCAGGCTTCGGGCGTACTCGGGCGACAGGCGCAGCGATGCTCGGGACTTTCGCGAGCGGCTGCCTCACCTCGGGGGCGAGCATGAGTCTATCACTCCGTTCGCTTACCAGGTTCGACTCGTGTTGAACGATTCCGGTGCCCGTCGCGACGTCAGGCGGTTGTGCGAGGAGGCCGGCATTCGCACCCCGTCGAAAGTACAGATCAACGTCGACGAGCAGGGTTTCTTCAGTCCGGACAAGCTCAAGACCACCCGTCAGTGGATTCTCAGCTATGAATGGCCCGTCCGGTTCCAGCTGGAGGCCCTCCTTCGAACCGGACTCACACATACGGACGACTTGCTCGCTATATGCGACTCTGTCTCCACGTTGGTCCGTGTCGACGGGATGGAGTTCGCTGCAGATTTCTTGCGGCGGTTTTCGGAGAAGCTCCGTTCCAAGAGCAATGGGGAGACTGTTGCAGAGTGTTTCAAGACCGCCCTCAGGGTGGAGCGGGGCGACACAGTGGCTTCGATTACAGATGCAGAGGACTCTCCGCGCACAAAAGGTTCAGTTCAGTGTGCCCATGCGATTGTTACCCCCACACGGGTCCTTCTCGAGGGGCCCTACGACACGCAAAGCAACAGGGTGATCCGCAAATACTACGAATATCGCGAAAACTTCATCCGGGTCGAGTTCCGGGAGGAAAATCGCATGGCTTTTCGCTGGCCAATCGAGGTGCGTCACGCGTGCCATCGCCCTTCCTTTCATTCGCATGCAGTGCATTTATCCCCTGGACAAGGTGAACGGCCGTTCTCTCATCGAGCAACGCTTCGGCAAGATCTTGAAGCAGGGACTCGAGATCGCCGGGCGCACCTTCCGCTTCCTCGGCTACTCGACGTCCGGGCTGCGAGAACACACGACTTGGTTCATGTCCGATTTCGTGCACCGCGAAGAGGGTCTGGTGACTCCTGCAAAGATTCGCAGTGGCCTCGGGGACTTCAAGTCGTGCATCAACCACCCCTCGAAGTATGCGGCGAGGATCGCGCAGGCGTTCAGCGGTACGGACCCATCGTACAAGATTCAATTCGGACAGTGGACGGAGGGGGTTGAAGACCTTGGCAACGACCCGTACGAGTTCACAGATGGTCAAGGAACCATCTCTGTCGAGTTGCGGGACCGCATCTGGGACGTCCTCTGCGAGGCATGGCCCGACAAGAGAAAGCTTATCTTGAAGCCATCGGCCGTACGTACCTCAATGATCCTGCCTCGAGCTCTACCTGAAACTGAATAAACATCCCCACCGTCAGTTCCAGATCCGTTTCCTTGGTAGGAGTTAGCTGTCGTTCAGGCAAGTTTTTTGTTGAACTTTCCGCAGGCTGCAAGGGGATTGTCGTCGTCGACGAGCAGCTCGAGGGGATTCACATGAAACTGCGCAACTCCATGAAGAAGTTCGCGGTCGACAATGTGACTGAGGCCGAGATCGAGATTGCGAAGGCATTTATCAAACCCGGTCCCGCCAGGCTCTGTCGGTGGGTGTTGTTCGATTCGCAGTTAACAGAATCGATCCCATCACTAACGTCCCGCCCCTTCAGGCCTCTGATCGCTGTACTCGAAGACCGCAGTGTCTCCCAGGAAGCGTTCTTGAAGCTTCAACATATTGCCAAGGCCGCTGTCGTCACGGCGGAAGACACCCTCGCGAACACCATCGGGCTCCTCCGGAATCACGACCTCGGCAACGTCTACGGCCTCCGATGGATCCTCCAGCACCTCGCGGATGCGGGCATGGGGATGGGGAAGGAGAGTCCCCAGGCGAGGCACAAGATGGACAACAAGTTCATCCGGCGGCTCATCGAGTTTGCGCAGACGCACATTCTCTCCGAGATCAAGCATGACGCGCGGATTCCCATCCAGGATGCGTATCAGCTGGTGGGTTGTGCGGATGAAGGACCGGCGTATATCGCGGCCGGACATGACCCCGCGGACGTGCTTTGCCTGCAGAAAGGGGAAATTTTTGGTAAGTGCTAATATTGCTCCTCCTTGTCGGATGGTGACACATATTTGAATGCAGCATGCGTGCAGCAGCCGGACAAAGACGAGCCTCTCTATATCCAAGGTAGGCCTACTCGACATTTGAACGCGCAACCGCGACGCCGAGAAATGTTCTGAATTGCCTGTGCCAGGTCTCGTGTCCATCTCCCGTTCGCCGCATATTCATCCTGGAGACGGTAAGGATCTACTAGATCGCGCATATAGCTTGGGTTGGTTGCTACCTAAAGAGCTGCTGACTGTTTACGTAGTACAACGGGTGCGGGCTATCGGGAAGCCTCCTGAGAATGACAAGAGGCTGTGCTTCTTCCGCAACTTGAAGAATGTGGTCGTTATGCCCTCTGTCGGTGGGTAAACATGCCAAATAGTGCTTGCTCAGTTGACACTCAGACTCGCTTGCACAGGCGAACGATCCCTAGCATCCATGCTCGCTGGCGGAGACGTTGATGGGTAAGCGGATCCTGCCAGTGAATGCCTTACAATGTGACACTGAGCCTACTCCCCCGTCCTCAGCGATGAATTCCTCGTCATCAAAGACCCGACACTTCTTCCAACCAATATGGCAATTCCCGCGTCGTATGTGGGAGTCAAACCTCGACTTCTAGACCGCGAGAGCAACATCGACGATATCTGCAACTTCTTCATGGAGTATATGCAGTCCGACGTCGTGGTACGTTGTCGCATTCTAACTATTATTGCTTTATGGTGCTCACTGGTTCGACAGGGTCTCGTGGCGGACCTGCACCTGACGATCGCCGGTATGTCTTGTCCCATATTCTGACGAGGTACAACACGCTGAATGCGGATGTATGCGCCACTATCAGACCAGTCAAAGGTGAGGACTCAAATCTCGTCTGTCGCTAAGGCATCTCCTCATTCCAGTGCATAGGATGGTACCTTCGACAAGGATTGCATGCTCCTGGCAGGATTGTGCAGTCAGGCGGTGGATTATCCCAAAAACGGCGTGCCGGTGAACATCGAGAACATGCCGCACAAGTTAATCCACGCAAAGCCTGACTGGAAGAAGGTACGAACATGTCCATGCATGTTAGCATTTGACAAAGGAAATTGACACCGCGGCTCGTCCATTGCAGCCGGAAGATAACGACCATCGTCCGGCTGACTACTACGAGTCCACACGCGCGCTCGGGGCGCTGTTCAGGACAATCGAAATCCAGCCGATAACCGCACCCTCTTCGTCGTACCCCAACGGAACCCCCCTGGACCCTATCAACGAGCGACCCTTGTCGGACGCCATCTCCGCCGCCCTTCGTCCCGCCATACAGCGACACCTCGGACGGTTCAACAACTCGGTAGCGGGTGTGTCGGCGGTCGAGCCGCTGTTTCGGCACTACGCGCGCGAGCTAGGTTACATCTGCTTGACGCACGCGCCCTCGGAGAATACGGACGTGCGCCTCTGCGAGGAGGAGGTCGCGATCGGCGCGATCCTGGCCAAGTGCTCGCAGAGACGGTGGAAGAAGGACAGGATGCACCGGATGCGCGAGCATGCGGCGCAGCTCGTGCGCGACGTCAAGCACCGGCGGCGTGGGCTCGGCGCGCCGCTGCAGCGCGACAAGGACGAGGCGGCGTCGGACGAGGAGCTGCGCGCCGCGCTCGAGAAGGCGTGGGCCGCGTGGGACTTTGGGATGCGCAACAGGACGGCGTTTGGGGCGCAAAGCTTTGCCCTGATCGGGCTGGGCGTTGTCTGCGAAATGCTGGAGAAGCTGGAGAAGCAGAGCGCGGCGCACGCCTCCAGCGACGGGTCCGGGTCTGAGGCGTCGGGAGAGTGGTGAGCTCCTTATAAGTAGGCTTGGCTTTTGTGTCCGGAGTCCGGACGTCGACGTCTCGTTGCTGTAGTTCGTGAGATTCGCAGGGAGATATCGTTGGACTGTGAGAATGTGCACCTTGCCCTTGGACATCTATTACGCTGCGTTTGTACTTGTAGTAATCCCACTATCTTGTTCGTTGCATTGAGCAGCACCCAGAGAGCACATATGTACACCGGCGGATGGCACTGTGCCGACTTTCAAGTTTCCGGGCCGCAAGAGCAAGTGAGAACAGTACAAAGCAGCATTATTCGAGGTGTTACTTATCGAGAACTTTCCGAATCGAGAGGAATGGGCTGCGAAAGCGTGCCGTGAAAGATGACGTTATATTTAGCTGCGCAAGGATGACCCTTCGGCTGAGACTCTCCGCAGGTGTACAGCAACACGCAGGGTGAAATGACATTGAACATCTCGGGGAGGTGTGTGCGAACGCTGACCACAACGCTCCCTTAAATCTCCTGACATATGGAATGTTATGCCCCATTGTAGGCGCCGGATGTTACTCGAAGGCGTACATCCGCACCTCGGCAGACAAATGGTTCATGTTAATATGTGCATATGGGTTCGTAATTAGGAGGAATAACGCACCTGTCGTCAAAGTAACTCGGCCAAGGGACGGCGACGACGTGTTTTTCTCTCGGCATCGGCGCTAGAGCGACGGACAGAATCACGCAGCTCCGGCCGTCGGACATGGACGCCCATTTTCAGCGATTGACAGCGGTGCAATGTAGACAGTCAAGCTGTACTCAATGCGTCCGGTAATTGCAGAGAGTATAGGGTGCGGGCATAGGGGGCAGAGGAGGGTGCAGCCAGACGGGTAGCCAGCACGAGGACCAGGGCAAGTTAAGCACGCGAACACACCATCCCGAAAGCCTGCGGAGTACCAAATAAACTCCGGCCGACGCCGAGTCTATATATTCTAGCCCGCCGGCGACATGCAACCCTTCGCCCCCAGCTCGCCCCCGTCTCTCACCTCCCTCTCATCTGGCACGCACCCCTCGTCGTAAGCCCTCCCGCCGTCCACCATGCAGTCACTCTCTACCTGCCTCGTCGCCGCTGCCCTCCTCGTTGCCGTTGTGAACGCTCAGTTCCAGATCAACACCCCGTGAGTGTTCTCAACAGTTTAATAGCGCCTTCTGCGTCCTCTAACCCCCCGCCAGTGCAAGCGTTACCGAGTGCGTCCCCGTTCAGTTTACCTGGACTGGTGGTCAAGGTGAGTAATCCTCCTTTTCGAAGCACATGCCGCCGTGTCTAACGTGCCGCCAGAGCCCTACTTCCTGGTAAGCAGTCATCACAGTCAAGGAGATGCCCTGATTGGTGACGTAGAGGGGAATCTATCATGCATTTAGGCGTATGTGCTCCATGTTCCTTACCGGCAACAGGGCTTGCTCACCCTTATATGTTTTTCGTTTATCCTTGCAGTATCAACCCTGGTGGGGTTCCTGGAGCTACCGCTTTCCAGCAGTACTCTGGCGTAACTGGCACTTCCTTCACCTGGAGCGCCAACATCTCCTCGGGGACTTCCATTGGTCTCCAGCTCACTGATACCAACGGCCAGATCGCCCAATCTGCTCCCGTCACCATCCAGGCTGGTGGTGCGTTCACACCTTCCAACGCTTGCTTGTCTTCCTCTCAAACGTGCTTCTCTAGTCACCACCAGCTGCTTGACCAGTGACCAGTCCAGCGCCGCTTCTGGTTCCTCTACCCCTGCTACAGGTACTGTTGTTGGCACTTCCGCCGCCAACACTGCGAGTTCGACCGGCGCCCCCGCTACAACTACCAAGACCGGCGCCTCCTCCTCTGGCACCGGTGCTGGTACTGCCTCCGGGTCCAAGACCTCGGGCTCCGCTTCGTACGTCATCAGTGAATTCCACCAGTACCTTCCTGACCTTTTTCTGTTGGCTGCTTAGGTCGGCCTCCACGTCTGCCTCTGGTAGCTCCGGTGCGCTTTCGAACGTTGCGTCGGCAGGCGTCGTTGGTCTGGTCGGTGCCCTCGCCGCTGCGCTCCTTGCTTAAGCGCATGGTGGGTGTAAGCTCTCGTCTGCAGTCCGACCTGCGGGATCCAAAACGCGAGTAGATTACATGATTCATCACTTGTTCGGTGCTTCGAACTGCTGCCACAGAGACTTTGCCCACTATCGGCCGTTCTCGACCGTCACCTACCTTCCTTGTACCCGTACGCTACCTGTCATACCTTTGCACCCTCATACCGCTACCTCTATCTCCTCGCGCTTTGACGTTGTAGTGTTTCCTCGTCTTCGCCTTTTGTTGTATAGCCTGGCTTTTTTCGGCCTAAGCTACACGGACCGGGTTACCGTCTAGCGTGTTTAGTTTGCCTATTCCTTGTGTCGTCGGCTTGTGCGTTACCCCGATACTCAGGTAGTTTACTACTACTTGCTTCTAACCGTGTTTTTCTTCACTCACATGCTTGGCACGACTGTTGGCACGATTGGGACGGTGTTGTAGCGGAGGTAAGTTATGTACCACGTCTTGTATGGAAGCACCGACCCACTGTCGGAGCTTGGCAAGTTGCCCGTCATTCTTGTCTACTGGTCGGTCGTAAGTGTTGGATGTCCGCGTCGGCGCGAGACGACGCTCTCGTTATCAGCTCGTCATGGTGGCTTTGGACGTTTCCAGATCTGCCGCCACTTTGGCTGGCTGATGTTCAGATGCCAGTGAGCTGATATGGAAGGTTCGGGAGTCGGTAGTAGGGCGCACAATATCCGCTGCCAAGAGAAAGTTACAGATAGGGTCGTCAGCTGTAAACTGTAATAACTGGTGCATTGAGGGTGGAGATAGGTCACTACATAGCTGCCAGTAGCTGAAGGCCGCTGCGGCCGGAGGATGCGTGTCTGTCGTGCTCGCTCGCGTGGTCATCGCGTGGGCGGCCATATGTTCCATGCCGTCGCTCCCGCCCATGCAGGTTAACCCATTGGTTGAACGAGTCCTCCTCCTCGATCCTCCTGACACCTGACGCCTCGCTCAGCTCGTATACGTATATCACCATGTATCTCCCGTTTGCGCCTCGTTTGCATTCCCCGAGATGACTTTGGTGCGGAATTACAGTACATTTTCACGAACGGATGCGGTGCTGGCGCCGATACATACTAGCTCCAGCCCCCGAGTCCCTGACAGAATCTGCATCAACCGTCGATTCTCCTCGCCGTGCAGGTCTCGTGTGCGAGCGCAGGCGAATGCAACCGTCCGAGCTGCTTTCAGTCAGATGACCTCGCCGCCCATCTGGCATCTGCTGGCAAGCCGTAACTTAAGTACGCGGCTTGCACTCAGAGGCCGGAGACCGTACGTAGTATGCCCTGCTCGCTCACGGACTTGCTGCCATGTTCAAGTTTTATGTTCTGATGAGCTCCGACACGTGTTCGTTCGTGGCGCGACAAATCTAACAAATGGCGGTAAGCGTCATGGCCATGTTTTTTTTCGTCTCTGTGTTAAAGGCTTTTGAGAGCTCAGAAGACAGGGCACCCGTGCACTTCGCGGGAGACGATCTTGTAACCTCTGCTCGTTCGTTTGTGTAGGGCGCAAGTCATGAATTGGAACTTGAACCGAACACATCGTCCTCGGGATGATTACTTACGGCGTGTAGACTTAACTTCCAATCGAATCGAACTTTTTTCGATTGTTCACGTTCACCAACATAATTAACCGACGTATTGCAATTGCATGATTAATACCGATAGCAGCTAGGAGATAGGAACGTGTGACATTAGTGGGAGCCCGGATAGTGCTACAATAACGGACATTTCTGGATCATCACAGCTCGTCAAAATCGGCCCACTGGTGCTCCGATCGCACCTGGGACGCCCGCGAGCTCGAGTGCTGCAGCGGAGTGGTCTCAACGAGTTCGACGAGGATGTCGACGACGGAGGCGCGCTCCTCGCGGCCCCTCCATGCAATGAGCGTCGTGGCGTCGCGCTCGTCACCGAGGAGGCCGACGTCGATCTGGCGGATGTCGGTGCCCTCGATGACCTGCATGAGCTTGCCCGTCCGGACGGTACGGACCTCGATGAACTCGGACGAAAAGAGGATGATGTAGTCGCCACGGTGCGAGTACGACGTCGCCTTGATCTCCCAGCGGAGGTAACCGGACGACCGGGTAGGGACACCGCGCTGGTCTGTGTAGCATCCCAGATCTGCAGCAAGGTGGTAAGGACGATCGGCAGAATGCAAGAACCAGGGAAAATTTAGGGGCGCACCATCGTATATGACCAGAAACTCGTCCTTGTCGTCCCTGTCGTGTTTCGGACATTGGATCAGACCCAGCGGCACGGCGTTCTGGCAGCGTGACATGAGGTTAGCCATGGGCAAGTTCGGTTTCGCGTCGCCGAACTTCGGGAAAGAGATGGTTTGATAACGGCCACTTAGGTGCAGGCTGTGCACACGCATAGACCCACAGAGGAAGCAAGGTACAATGTCAGCAAGACGTCGTAGCGTAGGTGAAACGACGGGATATAGCAACGCACTTGGCAGGATCCGCAATTTGGACATCGTTCTTCGAGTAGATAGCGATGTGGTGGTGGTTGAAAACGGTGATGTTGTGAGTGTCCCTTGGAATCGATAATGGCTGTCGCACACATAGTACTCAGTTTCGAGTCGACCAACGTTGAGACTGCAGAGTCCTCACTTCGCCAAATGACCGAAAAGAATACAACCCGTTCATACTTCGCCTCGGCGATGCGTTGAGCTCCGCCTTGTTCACTGCCTCCAAGGCATGCAACTCTACTCCCAGGAACCTCTTCTCGGCATATAACACTAGGTCACACTCGGTGCATCAGCAGGCTTCTGGGTCGAGTAAATAGGCGGTACAACTCACCTATGATGCGGTTCGCTACCCGTCCGGCGCGGAAGAACAGAACGTCGGTGGCTAGGCGCTCTCGGGACGCCTCTATGCTCTGTGTGCTGGACATCCCAAGTGCGGCTCGTGCGACCAAGTCGAGGGAGTACGAGCATAACCCGTGGTCATGGAGCACGAAGAACTTGTTCACCTCTTTGATTGCGACGAGACATGTTGGGTTGCTGACATCTAGAACTTTGCGGAACGCTAGCGAAGACAGATCTAGATGAGCAAAGACAGGGCATATAATGCCCGAGGAACAAACCTGGCTCGTCATGCTGAGCGATATATACGCCAGAAAGACATGCCACGGCCTTGAACATGATACCATTGTTTTCTGCATAGCCATGGTTAGCTGAATGTGCATCCTACAGACTTATAAGTAACGAGTCGTACCTAGCTTGGTTGCAGCAGAAACGGGCCCTGTGGAACGCGAGCCCACCTTAAAGAACCCGTCGTTGAAGGTTAGTGGGTTGAAGAACTGATTCACAGGGGTGACATTGCGGCCGGTAAGCTCTCCGTTGTGACCTGGCTCGAATGCAGGTCAATACGCACCTTGTTCCCCTCTTGTCGGAACGCCCGTAGTTGCAGGGCCTGTGTCAGCATGTCGTACCACTTCGTCCGCTCGGACTCGCTCGAGGCGTACAGTGTGTATCTTCGTGTCATCGTGGCGGCGGCATGGTAGACCGTGAACGGGAACATCTGCCGATACCGTGGGCGGACGCGGTCCAAAAGCCCGAGGGTACCCTCTTCCGCCTTCTCCTTGCGGTTCTCAGGCGCTTCGTCGAACATGCCTAAGCGCAGGTAGTCCAGGGGGATAGGCTATGCAACCGAGTGTTTGGGATTCGGACGAGACAATAGAGTAAACAACCCGCTCACCCTTGAAACGACGATGTGCTTGAGGGATGCGTTAGGCCGTTGGTCCGGTTTCAGGAGTAGCACTATAGCTTTCAGTCATTCAAAGGTACGAGAGAGAAAATAGAAGCGCGTACAGTAGTTATCGAGCAATGCGAGGTGCAGGTCCGCCCAGTGAAAGTTCATCTCCGATCTATACCGTCTCGACACCGGACCTTGGTATGGCAAGGAACGCCCTTCGTCATACAAGTCCAGATCCTGGCGTCAACCGAATCCCATTCAACAGAGTCATCTCCAGGTCGGTGGGAGGGGGAAGGATCGAGTACGCACGATTATCTCGCCCTTCTGGAACGACAGGCTTTCGCACAGACTCCAGAAGCGCACCTTCTCCTCTGCCGCCTCGATGCCACGCTGAGTGCCCATAACGAAGTCTTTAAGGATGCCCAGCACCAAGGGAATAGCTTCGAAGTCGGGGTGATCCGGGTCCGTATACTTCTTAGCGTTCTCTAGCAGCAGCAGGAGTCGCGGAAGGCGCGTTACGGGACGCGAGATGAATGTGATGAGATCACGTTTCCGAACGCGAGGATCCTGCGTGCACTGCTGTAGGAGGTACTGGTACCGCTGGTTCCTCCGCATTTCGCTGCGGTGTCGCATCTCTGCGAGAGGGTAGTGCGCGATGTACTCCTCGTAATCTTGCCGGAACAAAAGGCTGTCTGGGAAAGACATAGGTTAATGTTTGGAGTCATCGAGACGACGCCTACATACTGTCGAGAATGATGTCCGTCAGGCTCTGTACCAGCGGGAATTGTTCCCGTTGTCGAGCAAAAAGAGCACCTAGCATTCGTTGGTGGTGTGCGAGAATCGTGTTGAGGTTGAAGAATGTCTCAGAGATGAAGGAGGTGATCCGTACGTCCGGACCACCCAAAACGTTTCGAATGGGATCTATGAACACCTACTCGAGTAATTGTCAGCATTACATGACTGAGTGAGTGTCCACTCAAGTCAGGCAGGTTCACCCGACAATTGAGAGCACTCGCAGGCATAATCCATTGGAGTGATCAGGGTCCTTCGGTTCATAATCCTTCGGATGTCTATCCGCTAGACAGCAGAAATCCGCAACAACAACTCACCTCCTGAACAAGCTCCAAATCTGATACATAGTCTTTCTCCGACTTGACGATCTCGAAGAGGATAGATTGACGCGTAACTTCCTTCTTGTCCAAAACATCTCGTGCTTCATTTGGCACTAAGCGGTACCAGTCTTCCTCGTTATCTGTTAATTGTCCTCTGTGAAACTTGAGGAGGGCTTCATCCGAGTCCAAGCTGTACCGAGTTAAATATGAGGTCGTAGTCATGCAGAGAAGGTGCACTCACGAAAGGTCGGAAAGCTCTGACGACAAATCCCTGGCAATGAACTGCAACCCTATGTTTAGCTTCCTTGGAGACAAAGCATAATGACACAACAAGGTACGCTGTGAAACATCATAGAGAGGAAACTCCTTTGAGATACCAATAGGTCCGGCGCAGGTAGTAAACAAAACATGTTGGAATCCTAAACCAGACTCCTCTCCATGCCCGAGGGGACGAATGCGACTCCTTGCACATTGTGGAAGGGACATACCTCTGGTGTATTCTCAAATGACGGTGGCCTCGACTCCCCAGTTTGAACGGAGTACTGCGTCGGGGTAATGAGACTATCCGAACTCAGGACGGACTCGCTCCTGGTGCTTCGGTGAGTGTATGGGGGGCCACTGGAGCGGTACGTCGATCTTTGGGAGGAGGAGCGGTAGAGTTGAGGTTCGGGAAAAGATATGCGGGTTGGCTCCTCGTATGCGCTTGAAGCCCTGCTAGGGGGGCGCCCAGGGACATCGAGAGAAATCCGTTGGCCGGGATAAGATGAGCTTGCAGTGGGAGTATAGGGGGTATATGAACGTCGGCGATCTGCCCAGAGGTTAATTGGGGAGAGGGCAGTTTCATGAACAGACGGAGATGAATTGGCGGCAGATGCAGCGCCAGGGGGGATGGTAACGTATGGATGGGGACGATGGGCCATGGATCCGCCGAGGACGAGAAAGGATAGAAGAGGTGCGAGTTCTTGGAAATTGGAATTCAGTCGAAGGATGAGTCGAGGCAGATGCCATGACGCACCTCTGCAATGCACCTGATAACGGTCCGGACTAACGATCACGCACCAATGACGAACGTCGAATGGACCCCTCCCAAGTGGCGATGGGATACGACTTCAGCGGGAAGGGCTCGCACGGATGGGCATTGGGAGGGTGTAATGAAGCCCGAAAGAGGTCACCCGCAACACTTGAACCTCAAGCTCGCGCTTTCGGAAACCCCGGAGGCTCACAAAAGGCAATCACACGCCGAGAGAAACCTTGAACCGACGCATATATTCGCAGGCAGGTCGTCGACACTTTAGACTAGACGGTTGAACCTGAAGACAGCTAAGATGAGGTAGGTCATTCTCAGGTGGTGGCCACAGGCTTCCCCCTCATCGAGGGCTTTCCAACGTCATGCGGCACATGGCGGAGTCTTGCGCTCCTTCAATTCGCACCCGATCCCCCGCGGCGCAGTTTCATCTTCCAGTGTCGGAGTCTATCGGTTCCTGAACATGTGCCCAGTTGCCGCCGGCGGAATCAGGATTGCTCAAGTTTTGCTCTCCCTCGGCTCTCCCACCACTTCAAGTTCAAGCTTGTTTTTCCTCGCATTCCCTTTGGCCTGTAAAGGTTCCTCGAGGTAGCGTTACATGGAAAACTCCTAACCGGCGATTTACTGATCCAGCAATTTCGAGCAGTATTCACAAACTGGACCTGTCCTCGCCTCATCCTCGCGGCTCTCAACGATCGATAGCACTCGGACGAGGTACTGCAAACCATTCCATCTCGACCTTTACCCCTCTAACCCTACCAACCTGCGGCCAGTGCTATGCCCGATACCCCTCCTTCAAACAACGAGTACGACGATGACGGCTCCCTCTTCGGTTCACCTCCACCATCGCCGTCGAGAGGTAGGTCACCATCACCGCTAGCCTTTCCTAGCGGCACAGCACAAAACGTGGGGACTCTTGCACTTCCTGGTTCCCACCTTGTCGCTGAACTGCCAGTCACTCCACCAGCGTCCTCATCGTTGAGTGTGAGCGCGACCGCTCCCTCTCATCAACTCGTATCCCACCTTCCCCCACCGCCGAGGCTCCCCTTGCAATCCGGAGTATCTTCCCGAAGGAATAGTTCGGGTCCTGCGCGCATACCGCGTCCCGAACCAACCACAAGGAAGTCAAGGAAGAGGAAGGAAAGAGAAAACTTGGGTACACCCCATCCTACACCGCCACCCATTCCCCTGCCATCGCCCGACGAGCCCCCTCCCCCGAACTTCTTGAGGAATCAGCAAGCGTTACTTGGCGTTGCAGGCATGGTAGGGGGAATCAACCCCGCCAACCTTGCAAAAACGCACCAGACGCGGGGCACAACAGTTGAGAACCCGATTGTTGTTGAAGACGAACCAATGCTGCCCCACCAGCCGTCAATCGGCAAGCGCCCCTCTCGTCCAGGTCCCTCAGATCCCTCCCAGCTGCCCCGGCCCACTAGTGAACAAATCCTGGGTACGCTTCTTCAGCAGAAAAACATATTTCCCGTCGTCGTCTCCCTCCTCCGTCTTCTTGTCCCCAGCGCTCCTTCCCTCGCGTCGATGTCACCCAGTTTTCCTCCCTATCCGTACCCTCACGTGCCGACCCCCGGTTTTCAAACACCTTATGCACACGCCCCTTCTTCCGCTTTCCGATCATGGACCCAGACTCGCAGTCAAAGCCCTCAGACTCCTGATAGTCGCCAGTCTCCTAGTCTCTCTGTCCCTCCTCTCAAGCGTCGCAAACTGAACTCGGTGCCTGCCGGGGCTGGCGACTGGGACGTACCCTACCCCTTCCAGGACGGCCATGGTCCCGATAACTATCGGACGAATTGGGAACGAGAGCGAGGCAAGCGACTCCTTGCGGACCTCGTGCAGCTCGTCCAAGGAGCAGCTCAAAAAGCGGCAACGAAAGCATGGTATCAGCAGCAGGCGCAACAGCGTGTGTTCCTCCAAGGATCCGGACGGGGAGGATCAGGAAACTGGTATGGACAATCTGGAACGACGAAGTACTATCGCCCTGCGACATTCTCCTACGGGCTGGAGAGGCCAAACGCGCAGTATCATGCGTCGCAAGTGCATCCACAAGCCTTCATAGCCCAGAATATCGGGTTGCGACCATCCATTGCCGTTAGCATAGCGACCACAGCTTCACAAAGCGCACCGTCTACCTTTTCTCCGGAGTCCGCCCAACCAGCTGCACAAACCGCGACCCAAACCAGCGCGAATGCCAGTGCCGCTGTGCCTGAGTTATCCTCCATTGCATTCGATCAACTTGTCGATTATCTCCTAGCAGCTCAACAGCAACAGCAACCATTGCCATCCTCAGACAGCACGAGTAGCTCGACATCTGATCCTGGGATGGATCTCGATTCGTCGTCGCTGCTGTCTGAGCAGTGCACGCAGGCCTTGTTCGATAACTGGTTGGAGATCCTTACCGCGTTTCCACCTGGCGATCCGAACGATGCAAGCGGAAGTGGCGCCGCCGGCTCGCGTACGCCTGCCACGTCCACACCTGCCATCACCGCGTACAGTGGCTCTTCCTCTCTAACCATCCAGGACGGGAACACTTCCTCGCAGATCTCAGACACCATGATCGATCCCGCGTTGTTGGACCTGACAGCGAGCGCATTAATGGGGACGGCGTCTCAGCCAGAGGTATCCACCTCGCACCCCAATCCTGGCGTGAACGCGACCGAGTCATCCTCAACCGCCCCGTCCCCTACCTCTACTGCGACCAGTCGTCAGGCCCCTGTGCACACGCCGTCGTTGGTCGGCTCACCTTCTGTTACTGCGACGTCGCTCACCGATCCCGGGGATCCTGGGCCTGCTACGCCGTCGTGGGACTGGGCGTTCGCTGATCTCGGGGATGTGGATGGCGCGAAGCTGCTGGACGAGTGGGCGGGGATGGACGTCGACGCCGTCATGGCTAACTGGGGAAGTGATCACACCCTGGCCGTTTCTGTCCCGGAGGCTGCGCCGCCGACCACTGTCGCCTCGAGTGCGTTGCCCTCTCCGCCGGAGGGACATGCCATGAGGACGGATATGGAGCAAGTAGCTGAGCAGGAGCAGGAGCAGGGTGCGCCTCATCCTAGCTCGGTGCCAGAGTCTATGGCGAGCGAGATCGCTCGACCAGCGACCGGCGCGGGAGCCGATCCGCGCCTCCCCGGCGATGCTGCCCATCCCTCTCTGGACATGGCTTTGACTTTGGGACTTTTGTCTGGTCCCGCACCGCCTTCGACGATGTTCTCGTTCTCCTGTACGCCGCCAGAGCTGCCTCCGTCATATCCGCCAGCTCCTCAGCCCCCAGCGGTACAGGAGCCGCTGTTCCTGTCTGGACGGGGTCCTGCTCCTGCCCTCGCCAACCCGTCCGCGCGCGCGAAGGGCAAGGCGAAGGCGATCCCGAGCACCGGGAACGGGGTGGGGGTCGGGCCGTCGTCGCTCGGGCTCGGGAAGCAGGACCGGAGGGCGGTCGTGGAAAAGGCGCGGGCGATGCGGGCGGCACTGGTAGCGGAGGTCGAGCGGGCGAAGGTGGCGCTCTGGGAGACGACACTGGAGCAGGGCGTGCTTGTTGGGCTGGGGCGGGAGTTGGAGAAGGAGAAGGGGCCGGGGTCTGGGTGATCGGGTTCAGGGTCGAGGAGGCTGGAGACGGGACGGGCAAAGTAAACGGTTTCGAAGTATGCGACTGGATCCCAAGTGGTCGTCGATGTTGTGTGGTGCGGTAGACTACTACAGCGTATGTTTCGGGACTTTAATGCGTGGCTTCATTGTTCAATGCAGAAACACATTCAATCTACAGGTCTCCTGGTTCAAAATCCATGGCAAGCACAATGGGACGAGGCATTCGATATGGACATCTCGGCCAGTCTCTTAGACCCCGAAAGTCCAGCTGCAGGATGAATGGTGAAGGAATGGGAGATGGTTAAGTAGCGCTTCTGACCAAACACGCACAGGCTTCTCGACAAATTGCCGCCGACGCAAGGCGGCGAGCGGCTCACGCTGTCAGACGCGTCATGCCATGAGCTGCGACCATCCGAGCTCGAAACAGATGGACATCTGCGGACCAAACGTTAACTGTATCCGCGTGAGGCACAAAGCCTAAAGTTGGGCAGACGGCAAGCACGTATCATCATCACGTCGTCGTTAGTCAGTCCACGGGCCTCGGCGAACGTTCTGCGGAGCGTTGAGACACGGACACAAGTACTCTTCCGGCGATCCTCTCCCGCACTTCACCCGGTCGACGCACTTGTTCCCTGTTCGTCGTGTCGCGATACAATGGCGATACGTCCGAGCTGAGATGGCCGAGCAATTGAGGCTATGACCATTCGCTAGTCGTTGGTCGGACTCTGATGATTAATAGTCCCGGAGGTGTGCGCGGAGTCGGCGGATGCTCGAGTGAATAGAGTGAGAATGGAGTCTGCGAGACTCGCGGACGCACAAGCGGGACTGGCGTGCACGGCTTTTCCCGGTAAGGTTGTTCGAAATTTGAGTCAGCGGCCGGCCGGAGGAGGTAAGGAAATTTAAAAGACGCGTCGCGCACATCGTCCTCGAAGCGGTGCTCGCTCCAAACCACTGGCACGCGTGCTTGGGACATGTTACGAGTCCGACCGGTGGACCGCGCAAGAAGCGTGGAGGTATCGTTCCAACTCGGCAAACGTGCTACCCTCGCAGTGCCATTCTGAGCGATGAGAGCTCGGAGGCGCGGACTAGAAGTCGTCCGCGAGCCTGCTGCTGCGGGGGCAAGCATCATCTGCGGCGGCGCCATAAGGTCTCCGAACATCGTCCTCCCGCACAGCGACGCAAGACTACCTGTACACGCCCTCGAGGAAAGGAGCGCGCGACGACGGCGCTGGTCGATGTACAGACGGTATGGACAACTGCGAGGGGGCCGCGGGCTGAGGGGACAGTTGCGATCCGGGCTGGGAGAGCCTTGCGACGGGTTCGAAGACGAGAAGAACAGGCAAAGTCTCGAATGGCAACACGCGCAGGGACCCCGGAAGCTGCCCTCCCGTATGAGATGGCACCGGGGCACGGACCACCCCGCGCACCCTGACCCTTGCGCAGACGTGCGGGAACATGAGGAGCACGATGGAACATGCTCGTAGACGTGCTAGATGGGGAGCTTGGATTGCCACGGAGGGATGGTGGGGAGAGGGAGGAATGGGTAGCGACTCAGAGATGGGGGAGTTCCGGGGTCCTGGGGTGGGATGGGTGTTAGAATTGGGTTGAGCGTCGACTCTTTCCTCGACTTGCCCTCTTGCCTGTGCTCCCCTCTCTCCGCCCACGCCCTTCCTCTCGTCCCCGTTCCCGATCGACGACAACCCTCCGCTGGGCACGCCGCAGACAATCCCGCCTGCACCACAGCAGCCCGACTAGTCTCTTCTCTCTGTTTCACTCATCCTCGAGCTTTCTTCCAGTGTTATCGCTCAGCACTCTCCCTCCGTTTCTCTTTCCGCACTTGCACCTTTCTGCTTCTCTGCTTTCTCTTCTTTCCTTCACTTCTACTTTTCTACCCCAGTCTTGCATATATATGGCCACCGCTGCGAGACAGTCCAAACCGCCCAGGAAGGGCCCCGAGCCTGCCCGGTCCGTCTTCTTCTCCTTTTCGCCTATGCGTTTTTCTCCCTCTCCTCCCAGAATCTAATCTGCGACGATGCTCCATGCCACAGCCGGACTAATGCCTGGACCGGCGCGCGGGCTTCCCCCACCTATTCTCCCTCGCCCACTCCCGCCAACGCACGCCTTCCCAACGGCAACCAGCAGGGACCCTCCGGCGCCTTTCCGCCCCTCGCGAATGGTGCCCGTCCCCCCGCCCCGTCCGCTGAGCACACTCGCGTTCTTGCCCAAATCTCGGGTCTGACTGTACGTCCGATCTTTCTCGTCCTACAATCAATTGCACACTTGTTGCGGTATGACGCAACGGCCGTGACTGGGTCCGGCTGATTTGAGATGTATCGACTGACTTTGGCTTTGCGCTGTTCATCCTTGCAGGGAACCACGGTGACGATCACGACCAAGAACAACTCGCGCTTTGAGGGTGTTGTCACCTCCACCAGTCCCGAGGGCGACACGACCGGTGTCACTCTTAAGGACGTCAAGGAGGTCAACAACCCCGGTGCACCCCTTCGGGAGACACAATTCATTGCTGCGACCAACATTCAGGAGTGGACGTCTGGTCCGGCCGACGCGAAGATTCCCAACGGTGCTGATTGTGCGTACTCCTTCCCTTCTGCGCGCCGGCTTTTGCGCGAAGCTGACGGCTGTGCTTCCTACTTCTTCGTTCTTGATTACTCGTACCGTCGTTTGCATCGCAAATTCGGCCACGCGGTTGGTGACGGATTGGAATACGATCAAATTCACATTGGTACAGCCTTCAAGACGGACACCGATATCTCCAACACTGGCGCCCGTCGCGAGCGAGAGCTGCAGGCCTGGCAGCCCGAGTCAGCTGATGCTAATGGAGCTCCCGCTCCTGCTTCTGGGCCGACGAATTCGCGCAATGTCGACGAGCTGACATTTGGTCCCGGCGCGTCGGGCGCGTCGTGGGATCAGTTCGCGGTGAACGAGAAGTTGTTCGGCGTGAAGGCGGGCTTCGACGAGGATCTCTACACCACAAAGTTGGACAGGAACGCTCCGGACTTCAAGGAGAAGGAGAAGAGGGCTCAGCAGTTGGCGAACGAGATCATGAGCGTGAGTCTTGCGTGCATTGTTCCTGATGAGGATGGCCGTCCGACTGACTCGTGATGCTCGGACCTCTCTTCTGGTGCGAATTTTGCTTAACTTCTGTTATACAACCTTAGTCCACCGTCAACAACGCCCATGTCGCTGAGGAGCGTGTCATGAACCTGACCAGCGATGGGTCTACCGCGAACGAGGAGGACAAGTGCGTAACTAGGCATCTCATACGTGGCTGTGCTAAACTTTTTGTAGGTATGGTGCCGTCGTCCGTGGTGCGAACGCGTATGTTCCTCCGGGTGCACGCAAAACAACTGGAAATCCCACTACCCCTCCCGCGAAGTCTGAGCTTCCAAAGGTTGCTGTCAACGCACCCGATGGCTCTGCCGTCTCCACAAGCACCACCACTGCGTCAACTCCCACGGCGAGCAAGGTCCCTTCGCCTGCTCCCAGTGCCGCCGCTGCCTCAAAGCAGCCCGCCGACGCGGTTCCGGCCTTCCGGAACTTCGTGTCGACAGAGAAAGACCGGCTTCTGAAGAAGAAGCAGGCCCTGATGAGGAGCGAGATGGACAAGCGTCTGTCGGACCTCGTCAGCTTCTCCAAGTCGTTCAAGCTTAACAAGCCTATCCCTGAAGACCTCGTTCCGATTCTTGCCAAGGACGAGGACAAACAGCGTGCGATCAAGGAGAAGTCGACGCGCGACGCAGAGGACACTAAAGCTCGCTCAATTGGGGTTTCCACTACCATCGCTACTGCTCCTGGCGTGCGCCCCATTCCTACCCAAGGCAAAGCTGGTGCGGATACTAGCCGTGCGGCCCCGGTCGCGAAGCCTCCTGGTGCCTCTTCCTCGGGAAGTTCGATGTCGAAGACTTCGACGGCTCCGAGCAAGCCTGGCGACGCTCCCAAGAAGATCAGCATGTTCATTCAGTCGATTCCACCCTTCAAGGGCAAGCGCACCTCAGCGGCATCGGCACCCGCTCCCGCACAGCTGCAGCCTGTCACGCCCTCGACGAATGGCGCTGCGAAGCCCGCCGGGAGTCCGCTGTCCCCCACTGCGCAGAACAGGCTGAATGTCAACGCGTCTTCGTTCAGGCCGAACGTCAAAGCGTCTGCATTCTCTCCCGTGAGTGTTACTATTGGGTCCACCTTCTTTGCTTTGAAATGTTTGCTTACGGCACGTTGTGTAGGGTGGTTCTTCGAGTCCGAATGCCAACGGTGCGACGTCTTCTACTTCGTCGAACGGCAAACAGGCGCAGTCAGAGAACGCCTCGCCTCAGGGTCCTCCGAACCCCTTCTTTGGCACGCGTGTGATCAAGAAGACGCCCCCGGTCCACGTCAAGGATGACTTCAACCCGTTCAAGCATCACAAGGTCATTGAGTCCGCTCAAGTTGGTGCGTGCTGCAGTCCTTCGCGTCCATCTTCCGTGCCTGCATGACTACCGCAGCGCGTCGAATACGTAAAAATGGACAGCTGACGATGACGCGTGTCGTTCTTGCTTCTTGCTTATATAGCGCCGACGTGGCCGTTCAACGGCAAGCGGTACATGCAGATGTTCCCCCCTATCCAGGTCCAGCCTCAGCAGCCCTCGCCGCCCATGGCGCCTCCTGGCCCACCACCCCCCATGCCTCCGGCGACGTATGACGAGGACCCCGCTGCGCAAGCGGCGCGTGGTGGGTACGTGTATGCGTACCCGCCATACTACCCTGGACAGGTGCGTTCATTCTGACAGGCTGGGTGGTTGCATTACCAGGGCTGACTTTTCGGGAGCAGATGATGCAGCCCATGATGCCTGGAATGGCCCCTCCACCCCCTGGATACATGCCTGGACCGTATATGCAGCCTATGCCTTACCCTATGCCCCCGCCGAACGGTGAGTAGTCGCACACATGGTGTGTTAATGCATTCTGACTGACGTTGACTTCGCTCTAGCCATGTACCCCTCGACACCTATGGGACAGATGCCTCGTATGTTCTCCGTTTCATTCACCCTTGTGTTGGTGATCGAAGCTGACTTTGGAATGCTACAGCTCCCCAAGCGTACGGCATGCCCCCACCTCCCCCACCTGGCGCGTACCCCCCGCCACCAAATGGCGCGCCCCGTCCCTCGATGCCGCCGACCCCGATCCCCTCGCACGCACACCCCTACTACCACCACCAAAGCCCTCAACGTACGCCAGTTCACTATCACTTGGTGCCAGCAGGACAGCATATGATGACTGACCCTCATTTCGCTGCAGTGCAACACGCCGTCCCCTACCCGATGATGATGCCCCCGCCCGGTTCGGTCCCTCATCCGTACGACCCCAACGGGCAACCGCCACCTGTCCCCATGGGCGGCGTGGGCCACGCATAGGCCGCTGGTTGCGGGTGTCGCGCGCGGAGTCGCATCGACGTTGTCGTCGTCTTGACTCTCGCCGCCCTTCTGTCGCAATGCATCTCACTGTTTGTCTCTGACCTCACTCGCGCCTGCACATCATCTTCGCCTCTCATCCTCCTCACCCTCACCCCCACTCTCACCCTCCACGCACACCCCTTCCGCACGTCATATGTAGTCCCTCATTGCCACTGCTGTGACGCGTGCGGGCGTCGCGCGCACGGCCTGCTCTACGCTCTTGAGTCGAGGAAGACCGCTCGCTGTCGAGCGCGCGCTCCTCGGTGTGAGCGGGGCTCGCCCTACGCGTGCACTGCGCCTGCATGTTGCCGCCGTCACCGTGACCCATGACCGCCCGCCGTCGTCGTCGTTCCTCTCGTCCATCCATCCGTCGTCATTGCCGCTCGATTCCCTTCCCTCCCTTTCGCCTTCCCCCCCACGCTGCCAGTGTTGTTTTGGTTTGTCCTGTGTTGTCAGTTGCAAATTGTTGTGATGCATTGTTTCGCAAAATCATGGCGCTTCTTTTTACCGCGGGTGGATTGTGGATAAATTGCGTTGTGGATCGTCGTTGGTTGTTGTCACACGTCACGGACGAACAGGACTTAATGGAATGCAATGGACTGGGCTGGTATTGGATCAGGAATGGAGTGCAATCAAATCATACAAGGTAATATAACCTGGGAGGATACAGTCGCTGGGTGCATATATGGAGACATCGACACAATGCCAGGGTGATTGTGGTAAGTATGATTGCGAATATGAGGATCATGGGGTTCGCCAGCGAAGGGTCTACGGTAACGGAATAGGGGCGGGCGGATGAGTCTCTAAGTGAACAAATGTGAGGAAAACACAAGGCTGCAGTCGGGCTTCACCGTCCATCCTTGCCGCCAAGGATAGCCAGACCAATCTTCTTCATGAGGCCCTTAAGGCTGTTGCTGGCGCGGTTGCAGTTCGCCTGCAGCCATGTCTCCATCTCCCGGCGCAGGGTGGCGAGCTCATCCGTGACCGGGAGCTTGCCGTCGGGGCGGACCAAGGTCGGGTTCAGCAGGGCGTCGAACAGCCTCGTCCAGAGGTCGCCCTGCCAGTACCTCTTGAACGGCGTTGACAGCTTGTAGTGCACTTTGCCGTCCTCGTTGGGAGCAGGGGACGGGATGACGGACGACGCCTCGATGTACTTGCCGTACAGCATGCAGTAGATGATGCCCGCGAGCCCGAAGTAGTCCGTCTGGAACGTCCACGGCCTGCCCTCGCGCACCTCGAAGCAGTCCCGCGCGTCTGTCGTCCACTCGGCGACGAAGCGCTGCCCGGAGGGGAAGAGTCGCGTATCGATGGTGCGGCCGAAGTCGATGAGCTTGATGCCCTTGTACGCCCATCCGCCCTCGCCGGACGGCTGGTACACGCTCTCCCAGGCGGACGCGGGCCCGGGGACGTCCTCGAGGCGGAGCAAGCAGTTGTCGATCTTCATGTCGCCGTGTATGAAGCCCGCGCGGTGCATGCCCTCGAGGAGGCGCATGAGCTCGATCGCGAAGAACATAACGAGCAGCTCGTCGAGGCATGCGCCTTGCTGCGTGATCCCTGCGGACGGGGCACGGTTGACGATGTCCAGGAGCGTGCCCTGCCTGCGGAGCTCGAGCACGAGGAAGCTCTCGTCGCGGAAGGCGTACAGTGCCTGCGGCGCGATGATGGACCGGCGAAGATTGGCAGGGAGCGTGGCATGGATCCGTCGGAGGACGTGGAACTCCCAAAGGTTCCGTGGCTTGACGACCTTGAGCGCAACCCTGTTCTTCTCGTCATCGTCGTCGTCCTCATCGTCGTCCTCATCGTCGGAGTTCTTTCCAACCAAGTCCATATCAATGGCCTCGAAGACAGCGCCGAAACCACCCTCTCCCAGCTTGTCTACGATGCCAAAGCGTCGGTCGTGCAGCTGAATCTCTAGTGTTTCGCCATCCAGCAACGATGTCCGGGTTGAGTTCCCACTGGCGCGCCGGGCCTTCTTCTTGGCAAACTTTTGTAACGCGTCCAACTGCCCGGCGTCGTTGCTTCGGAGGTCGTGGAACCCTGGATCCGGAGAAATGAGCTTGAGAAGTGTCGCTACGATCGGCGGGTCGAACGGGTTGCACGGGTTTGAAGGCTTGAACGAAGACGCCACGTCCAGTGCATCTGCCAGACTGAGCGTCCCGGTCCTCTCCTCAATGTTCACCACCTCTTCCTCTTCCCCATCCTCGTCTTCCCTTAACTCGGCAGCCAGCTGTTCCGCCGCCTCAACCGCGTCGGCATCGCGATGGATGGTGAAACCAGGAGTCCCATGACCGCGCGTGCTCATCGTGTACTCGAAGGTGCGCTCCGTGATCGGGGTCATGACGTCGAACTGGCCGAAACGGCCCCCCAGCGGGGCATGATACCCGTCCGTGTTCTCGCCATCGCCGTTGAGGTGACCGACCTCGCCTTCGTCGTCGAACATGCTGTCCTCGGCGCCATCCTCGATCGGAAGCGGCTCGTCGGCGCCATGCTGGTAGTCGATGTCGAAGTCGTCCACGTCCTCGGAGCTCTCACTCGTGAACGCGTCGCGCGAGTTGGCGCGCTCGAGCTCGAATTGAGAGTGAGCGTCCGCGTCTGACTCGGTCGTCGGCGTCTCGGGCTCCAGGTCCGGCTCATATCCTTCGGGCCCCTGGGTCTGCTCTTCCTCCACCGGCTCTTGCTCTTGCTCCGTTTGCGGCGGTGCGAAGACGGCATGAAGGGGTGTGCGTTCACCAAGAACAGGCCGACCGGAGGCTGATGGCAAGAGCGACTGCTTTGGAGCAGCCTTGTCCGTAAAGGGCGTGAACGCAGGGGTCGGAGCGTTCTCGCCCTTCGGCACAGGCCTGCTGAAGACCTTCGGGGCGTTCTCGTCCGAGAACGGCGTGAACTTGCTGGCGCCAGCAGAAGGCGGACGGAATATGCTCTCCCCGTTTCCTTTCGCCTCATCAGAGAAGATGTCTCGAGGCCGATCCCGGTACGTCGCAGACGCGGGAGTGAGCGTGAACACGGGCGAAGGTCTAGGTTGATCAGCGTCGATGTGTACGGAAAGCTTCGTTCTGACGCCTTGCGCGTTTTCGTCCGCCTTCACGCCTGGAGTGGGCGCTGAGGGATCCTTGATAGATAACGCAGGTCGATTGGGATTAGGCGTCACGGCCGGTCTGCCCGCATCGGGATCGACAAATGGCACAATCTATCCCATATGTGATGAACACGAACATTGTTTTCATTTGAGAAAATGAAATATTCACCTTGGAAGGTGCAGCAGGCGTCTTGTTCTCTCTGTGTGCGTTCTCGTCGACGAAAGGTTTAAATGCTACACTGTTGTCAGCTTACGTCCAAATTCATCCGTACAGTATCACGACTGACCTGGTGTCTTGGATCCGTCTGCGTTCTCGTTGCTTACAGACCGAAGCGGAGGTTGCAGCGACATTGGTGTTACCGGTTCGATCTTCCTCACAGGAGCGTGTTTACTTCCTGGAACTGGGCCAAAGCGCATAGACTTCTCGGGCGAGTTGAACATCCCAAACACGTCCGCCAGTGCCTCCTTCGTTGCAAGAGTGACGGTTGGCTCCGACCCAGCAGGGAACTTGCGTGTGGTGGACGTCTTCGCTGACTTGCTTGCATCGCCAGAGAATCCAACGCGACGGTCACGTTCCGGCGCAGGAGGTGGGCCCCATTTCTTGCCTAGAAGACCCATAGAACGAGCTCGCGCTTCTTGCATGCTGTATTCGGTGCCGTCCTCCGTGAAGAGTAGCGAGAGGTTGAATCGCAACCTCTCCTTTCGCTTTCCTGGCAATGGTGGAGCGAGCATGAGTGCATACGGGTGGTATGACTGTTCCACCGCAGTGGAAGCGGAAGATGAACGCGTGGATGCGGTTCGTGAAGAAGATGCACGGCTGTCTCTTGAGGAAGAAGGGACGGATGACGAAGGGTGGTTCTTTAATGGAGCACGACGGAGGGCGCGCGTTTCGGTGGATGCGTCTTGCCATGCTGTCGGTGGTTGCACGGGAGGCGGGGGGGATGTCCGCGACTTGAACTCTTCGTACCGTCGTTTAAGGGGGTCGAGTGGTCTCGCTCGGCGCTGGATGCCTTTCTGGTATATCGCATCGGCTTCTGGACGCCTACAGAAAACGCAGGATCAGCCTTTGACCGCCTGTCGAGACCGCACGCATGAAAGAGTCGTTCATTGAACAATATGGTAACTGCATAGATTGGAATGAGTTATCTTACATGCATGTCGGTCTGAAGGGATGTACAAGGCATATATGCGGAAGACAGACCTATACATACGGGTGCGACACCCAAGATGATTGAAATCGCAAGGAATCGGGGACCCATCGCAACTGATGCAAGGATATGCTTGGGAAAGAATTGGAACGGACCGTAGAATTAGACCCAACTGGGCCGTGACAAACGGGTGTATGTTACAATCTTGTTTATCTTATGCATCCCAAGACATGCCCAAGGAGGAAGCATCGCTTGGTCTTCATAGACTCCCCAATATTCTCGCATGAGGGAATGGCCGGATGTTTTGACCCATATACGATCTAGCACAAGAAACTCACCTTCCACGCCGTTCCAGCGCACCCGCGTACTCCCAATACGTCTGCGCATAGATCTTTCCGATGTTCTTCGACAGGATGAAGTCATATATCACTGTGGGATCTTCGACATGGCTCGCATACAGCAACCATAGCTTGAGGTACCGCAGGTCGCTCTTGTACGCATCGTCGTCCACGAAGTGCCGCGTGGCCTCCTCTAGAAGCTTGAGCAACCCAGATTGTGCGAGATGAGAGCCGTAGTTGTCCACAGTCCACTTCACGAACGCGTCGTACGCGGCTAGCGGGTCGGCGTCCTCCGTGAGCGCGGTCGTGAGTTGTGCTTTATACTGATCGCGTGTCCGGGCGAGCTTGCCGGCGAGGGTGGGGTCCATGCGGTTAGAGTCGGTGCGCGGGGAGTCGTATGTGTGAGAGGCCGTCGACTGCGACAGAGTCGCAGGGAATTGAACCACTCGCCCTCGGCGCGTGGCCGTCGCGCTCAACGCGTCGGTCACGTGACTGTGACGCGCTCTTCGGCGGGACGCGTCGCGTGGAGGAGCGCAATGGACGGCATGAAGAACAACAAGATGACATGAGCAATACCGACGCCGGACAGTACTAAGGTAGAACTACAATCAGGGAGAAATATAGTATACGCCCGCATGGGCTCATTCGTGGCCAACAGAAGCTCAGTCTCATCTCCGTCCAGTGAGGAGCCTCGACCGTGCCGTCGACTGGAATTTTGACGTCTCGCGCCGAAGCCGTCTGAAGATTGGCAACTCAGCACATTCTTGATACGAATACGAGACCAAACACGTACCGGCTTGCGCGCTCCTTCTCAAGCTCCCTCCTCTCGACCTCGTCCGCAGTGAGCACCTCGAACCGAGTCCGGAACTCCTCCGCCTCTGCCCAATCGCGCCATACGCTCCTCAGCGGCTTCGGCCCGCGCCCGTCCTTCGGGGCACGTCCCCAGCCAAGGCCCAAACCCGTCTTGTCCTTCATCAAGCTCAGCCCGCTCTTGTCCCGCGGCTTGTCCGCACCAGCGTCCTCTCCCGCATCGCGCGATTCTCCGCCAATGACGCCCCATTCGATCGCATCCCGTTTGTGCTTGACGATTTCTTCGTGAAGTGCGTGTGCAATGAGCGGTGCCGCTTCGCCCGTGAGTCCGAGCTCTTTGCAGAGTTTCACAGAGAACTCTTCCGGCGTGAGAGGGGAGAGTAGGTCCCATTCAATGTGGTCTAGCAGATGGTGCGTCGCAATTTGGACGTCAATCTACCGCCCCCGTAAATTGCAGAACCCTTGGGAAAGCGACGGTCACTTACACTGAGGATGACCCGACACTCGTTGACCCCGTCACCATGGCTCTCATCCTCTTCCTCCGACGTCTCCGCATCCGCACCGAGGTACATGGACGCCACACCTTCGTGGTCCTCAATTTGAGCACGTAGCTGGTTCGCGACGATTTCCACGTACGGCTGCAGTGGAAGGTCCAAGTCCGTGCAGAACGTCCGCGCGAAGATTTCAGGGGTGATAAGCTCCTCGTGCATATTCCACACGAAACAATCCCGTATCCTGTGCGAATCCGTTTCGAACTCGACACGTATAGGGATGAGGGCTGTCGGCTTTTCTGCCTGCGACTCCAACGCTGTCTGCGAGCTAAGAGATGCGCAAGACACTCGGACTGAGCGAAAGGAGGCATGAACAGGAATTGAGAATCACTCACTAGTACTCGAGCCGCGTAGGCAGCAGCGGTCGCGCAGTGATGAACCGCGCAGGCGGTATCTCCCCCAAATAACTCTTGTCCAGCTCGTTGCTCTGCTGTTGCACCGGCGTCGCGTAACCGCTCCCCCCGCCCCTCGCATCGAAGACCGAGCCGCCCGCCGGCGTACGACTCGAGAGCCGCGGTGCCCTTCCCCCCTGACGCGTCCCCCCGCCGCCTCCACCTCCGCCTCCACCGCCACCCACGAAGTCTGAGTCGTCCGAGTCGAGCGCGCCCGCGTCGGGGAACTCGTCGCCTGAACCAGGGTCCGCGTAGTTGACCACGCCGCCACGGCGCGTCGTGCGCGTCGTGACGGCCGCAATGGACGACGGCGCGAGGATGGGCTGCATCAACAGCGTCGTGCCCGTGCGGAGACGCGACGCGTACGTCGAGTGCATCGCCTGGGTCGCGGTTGGAAGCAGGTTCCGTGAGCCGTGTTGCGAATTCGAATTCGCCATGGCGGCTTGGACGTGCGGTGGTAGGGTAGGTTGCTGGTTCTGCGCTGGGGGAATGGAAGGCTGGCGGGTGACTGCAGTTGGTGTCTGTGTTTGGGGCGCAGGAGCAAGTGTGCTCGAGCGGAGAGGACGACTGCTGCTGGTGCCTTTCCGGGAGGGGTTTATCCGGCCGTTCGTTGGTGGAGGCGTGGCGGAATGAGACCATTGACGTATGTTGTTGTAATATGCTGCTTTTGACATGAATTCAAATGCCCCGTGTGGGTCATGATGCATGATGGCCATGGTACACACCTGCATGGGTCGGCTCCGGAGGCGCGGGCACGATGGGTTGGTGGCCACGGAGAAAAGTTGACGGTCCCGCAGTTGCATTTACTTCAGACATCCCAGAGTGTGTTTTCTATACCATAGGACCCAATACGGATGCCCAGCGAGTGGCAGAATGCGAAGAAGAGAGGAGTGTCGGTCAAGGCAGGCACGGTTCCCGGTGGTCGAGCTCAAAGTCGCGCGAAGCAATTTGGCTCTCGGAACGTGCCCAGGCAGACGCCCAGACACCTCCTTCAGCACACACCACCTCGCACCCGGACATGTCTCCCTCCACGAAACCTCAGCGCAACCTCAAAGTCAACGTTCCAAGACACAACTCTCAAAGAATAGGTCCATTACTAACGGCAAACGTGGAAGCTGTCGCCCGCGAGGACGGAACCCGCGTAGATGTCAGCCAAACAGCTTTTGAGCCGACCAGTGCTCTCGCGCAAGCTATCGTATGTGTTAATAACGTCCGCGCTCCTCACGCATCCAGGACTAATTAAACGCACTACGTTCACAGGAAAGTGCCTCCGAGTGGAACTCACTCCTCATGACTGCGCGCGCAGACCGTGGTCCACAATGGGACGTCGGGACACAACTGTAAGCTCTGCATTGTCCCTCCCCTGCACCGTCCATCCCTACACTCCCCCGTCCCCCCAGATTCCAAGTAGACGAGGGTTCAGAGCTCTACTACGACCCCACCCCCCTCACGGGCTACCTCAAAGACCAGCAGCACCCCGACGAGCCCCCCGCCGCGAACTCCGCCTCCCACCGCCAGCAGCAACTGCAACACGACGCGATCAACTCCCCCCGCATACACCGCACAAGCTCCATCCCGCAGGGCGGCATGACCCCCGCCCTGTCCCAAGCGCAGCTGTACGGCACCCCCCAGGCCATGGCGTCCCCCCGCCACTTCCCCGGAGCGCCTGGTGGCTTCGTCGGCGGCATGGGTGGGCCCATCCCCCCAGCGCAGTTCTACGGGACTGGCGGAGACGGCATGCCTGCGTCACCGATGCAGCGTGCGCCCGGTATGGGGATGAACCCCGCGATGGGCATGTCCCCGGGGATGGGCATGAACCCGGGAATGGGCATGATGGCGCCGGACGGCACGATGTCGCCCGAGGTACGGCGGCGGGTGACGCGGGGGATGAGCATGGACGAGTTTGGGAACATGCACGGGTGAGGGTGTGGTCAGCTGCGTACTGTCTTGTTTTGTGTTACTGCTTTGCTGTTCGCATTGTGTTGTAGAATATACCAGGTCCGAGATTATTCACCATGTACAACTTCAATGGAGGGCGTTGTCTCAACCTCCTCGACCCGAAGCTCTGCAACTTTAGTGCGAAAGCTCCAGAGTAAGATCTAACATGTTGTGGTTTTTGCGACGACGAAGAAAGCTCGTGTTCTGGAAGGTACTGTAGTGCTACACCCCCAACCCAAAGATTGCTGCCCGGAAGGTTTGCCGATCGAGCTTAGAAAGAGATTTCCGCGCGACATCAAATCGACCTTCAGTTTAACGCCTCAGGTACCTTTCCCGTCGCGAAATGTCATACAAATCATCCGGGCGAGCTGCCGACAACGTCCTGCCAACCGACCTCGCTCCAAGGTCCCACGTCCTGGGCGTCTCGTAGTTACCGGGCTGAGCCGAGCTGTGAACAAACAAAGCCAAGCCACGGCACGGACTTCCTGACGTTGACCGCTGGCACCCTCACTCTTCTCGTCTTCGTTCTCCAAGCTCCAAGTCCAACATCCGTCAAGTGTCGACCTCCCAGGGCCCTTCAACGTATCTTCCTCGGGCTGTGGACTCCTCTGTGCTGGCATCGCTTGGTCTGGGGCCGGGCCTTTGGGCTGTCCTGTGTGCTGGTTGTCTCTCCGCTGTCGACGTCGTGACGTGTCTTCGCGCCTGCTCTGTCTGAGACTGTCTCTCTGGTTCTTGGGTGCTCTGGCCCTCCTGTGCTGCCAGCTTTGGTTCCCGCTGTGATTGGTTCTCTTCAGCTGGTGCTCCTGTCGTTAACGTCGCTCTTGCTGGTCCCTCTATCACTGGCAACCGGGGTCTGTGTCCTGACCACATCATACTCCCCTTCCCCGCCCCGCGGTCACCACGCAATCGGGTAAGTTCCTTTTTCACCGTCATGCATGTATTTGTTGTCCTGTACGTTCCCATCCCACCACTCTCTCCCCTTCAGCGGCGTTAATAGTATTGCTGTATGTACGTACTGGCCTACTATATACGGTGTCATAGAGTATGTGTGGAATATATTTTGTCTCGCCTTTCATACACTTTAGTCGGATGTCGCCGGCGGTGGTGAGTAACTGGTAAACTGGAAAGCAAAGCAGCGCGCCCTGGCCCCTACCCGAGAAAACGTCTGGACAAGGTCTGCCAACATGTTAAAATGAGGTCAGACCGTTGAAAAACGGTTATTTAATTCCCTTCTCGATGCTTCAAATGATATGATTCCGTGATCAAATTGATGAAAGCGCCAACTGCTTCCCAAGCCTTCCGATCTGACCTTATGTCAACGTTTTCTCAGGTTGACGGTGTAGCGACCTCCAGGACGTCAGAATTCATTGGTAGTGATGTATAATATGGTGCCTCCAGTGTCCGTAGCCTTCGCGGATATCACGACTGCTGCACTACCGCCGAAAACATGTCCGACAGTTCGACATTCAGCTCCAGTTCGCGATGGTTATCCTGAGAACGAGCGAAGCTCAGTCTCATCGTCCGACCGGATCCCGCCTGGTCCTCTACCCTAAACACCGCCCACATGGTCCCATCCGACGCCGGAAAGCGCATCCCCTCCTGCAACGACTGTGGTTGAGCGACGCCGTCCGCGTAAGTTACCTTCCCGTCGTCCGCGTCCATGTCTGCTTCTGGGGCTCGGTAACGCACCCAGAGCATGACCGAATCTGTGCGGTAGTGCGTCCCGATGCATACCGTGATGCGCTCACGCGTCGCATCCGAGGACAACGTGACGACGTGGTCCTTGTGTCTGCGCGCCGCGTCCTCCCAAGTGTACTGCCGTTTGTCTCCCGCATATCCATAAAGGAACCCGGGAAACGGGGCACCGGACGAGTGCTCCGCGATGATGGCAGACTCGCGCTCGCTCTGCGACACAGCGAAGCCCTGCTGCGCCAGGACGGCGCGGCACCACCCAGGCAAGAGGACGCGCGCAAGCCCAGGCTCGTGCGAGAAGTGAACGGCATCGACAACCGCGACGACGAGGCTCTGCGGCTTGGGCCGCCGGAGGACGAGCATCTCCTCGAGGTTGATGTACGGCAGGCACACGGCGAGGTCGTCTTGGTCGAGCGCAAGGACGCGCCACGCGTAGCCGCGAATGCCGACGGCGAACTCGCTGTTGATCCCGCGGTAGAGGGGGAGGGCCAGGAGCCGTCCGGAGCCGTCTTCGCATTGGAGGAACGCCAGTCCGCTGTGGGTGAGTTGCAGGTCGTCCACGATGGCACGGACCTTCGCTGAGCCGGATACGCCAGCGTCCAGCTTGTGCGCGAATGGCTTCGGGAAGTGCTCGATGGAGATGAAGGGCAGACAGGTGCGGATGCCGGAGGGTGTCATGGTGTATTGTGAGGGTGGGATGTTCCGCCGCTTGATCGCGAGCCGGTGCAAGAACTGTCGGTGGGACACGACACGGACGTCTGCGCAGGTCGCAAAGGCGCTTGGAGACGAGGCCAACAAAACCTGAAGCTCCACGTGAGACGGGTGCTGGTACTCGTTGTTGAGCATCCGGAAGAACTTCGCCTGGCCGACACGTTGTATGCGGTGCGGGTCCGACGCGTTGCCATCGATGCGCAGAGCCCAGCTGAATATGCTTTGGTCCGGGACGACTTTGAGGATCTCCTCCTGTAGTCGCACGAATGCATGACGGCCTTCGCCATAGATCGTCGGCATATTGATGTCGAAGATGCCCATAAGACAGTACGCCTCGTCCTCGACCCGAGCCGTAACTCGTGCGGATGACCACCACATCCGGCGGGCGACGCTCACAGACTGGAGGGGCAGCTCGTGGTTGAGGATCGCACGATCAATGCCCGTGACCTCTTCGACGACAGTGGCCAGGGTGTTCTTGGTGCCCAACACTCGCCAGCCTTTGGAGTAGAATACGACATATCGAGGGGCGAGGAGCTCCTGCAAGGTCCAACCGCGTGTATGCCACCGCGCGCTGCGAAACTGGGAGTTGGGCGCGGAAGGAAGATCGTCGTCGTCAACGTCGGACAGGTAGACATAGCAGACCTTGGCATGCCGATACCAGTTGTACATAGAGTTGATAGCCTCGGAGAGCTCGGCACTGCTGGACTTGTCGATGCAGCATGAGTCTATCCAGATGAGCTCGTAGCCGTCTGCCCGAGCGACCGCACAAGCGCGTCGAACCTTTTCGGAGACGTCGGGGGACGAGAGAATGGACACTCGTACTGTCGGGGTATCCGTCTCCCGGTCAATACTGTGGCTCTTGGGGAGGATATCGAGAGTTGAGCGCGCCTCCAGAGTCGTGCGGATATTGACGACGTTGTGATGTGATTGTTCTGCTCCGTCCCATGTGTGCGAGAGGATGGCGTATGGCTTATCGAGAGGACTATCGATCCAGTGAAACTCTCCTACAGTCGTATTCAGCAACCGCATATTCGGTCGGTCACCTTGCCCCAGTAACTTGTTAGCCATCGTTAGTTGAATTTCAATGACCAAAGATACATACAGGTGGGGATCCGGAACGAAACGAAGGAGCATTATTTATCGCGATTCGTCGGACTGGCTTGAATGATGTAGCAAGCTCGCGCCTGTGGCCGTCGCCGCGTCTGCGCAAACAAGAGACAACAACGCGTCGCGTACTACGGTGACTACGGCTGCGACGGTGCCATCTGCGTCCACACCCCTCCAACTCTGCTTGAAACACTAACTATGAGCGACAATACACCGGAAGCCACTGCCAGTATCCCGTCTGTCCTAGACCCCTCAATTCCCCTCACCGACTCCTACACATACCATTCGCCAACCCCTACAGCCCCGGGCCCGTATTTTCTCGGAGTTGATGAAGCAGGCAGAGGTCCTGTACTAGGACCTTTGGTGTATGGAGTAGCATTCTGCCCCATCGCTTACAAGGAGCAGCTCGAAGGGCTTGGGTTCACCGGTGAGTTATCGCCTTACCGCAATGTCTTCCCCACAGTCTGCTGCCCCTCTTCCCATACTAACTTTCGGATTTTGTTCAGATTCAAAGACGCTGACCGCGCAGGTGCGCTCATCGCTCCTGGAGACCTTAGGTTCCGACCCGACCAACCTCGGTTGGTCTGTCCGTGTTTTGAGGTAAGTGCCTCCTCGCCTTCTCGCAGGACGGCTGGGTCGTATTGGCAGGCAACCCTGCACCCGCCACATCATCGAAATATATGGTGGCGTTCAACTCGAGATGCAGAGGCATAGGACTTGGTCCATATGGCGGTCTTGCAGCCAACAGCTCTTTCGGTTTTCCAGGTGCGATCCCCATAGGTGCACGCCCTAGGCCTGGTGTTACAGTGTTGCCAAGCCGGCCTTCAGGTTCGCAACATCTTCATAAAGAACGCAGTCCTGATTGATCTCCCATACAGCCCGAAAGCCATATCCGCCGGAATGCTCAAACGACCACCCACGAACCTCAATCAACAATCGCAGAACGCGACCGTGCTCCTCATCCGCGAGGTCCTCGCCAAGGGCATCCAGCTCTCCGAGGTCTACGTCGACGCGCTCGGCAAGACCACGACCTACGAGGCCTACCTCTCTTCCCTCTTCCCCGACATCTCCTTCACGGTCCAAACCAAGGCCGACCTCACCTTCAAGATCGTCGGCGCCGCCAGTGTCGCCGCCAAGGTCACGCGCGACGCGTGGATTGAAGGCTGGGTGTACGAGGAGACCATCCCCATGCACGAATTAGTCCAGTCCAAGTTCTTCTGCACACCGTCGTCAATATCGGCGGAGAAGGAGAAAGAGGCGGGCAAGAAGTCCGGGGCCCGGTGGATGGAGCAGACGGGCAGCGGATACCCGTCAGATCCCAAGACGCAGGCGTGGATCAAAGCCTCACTGGAGCCTACCTTTGGATACCCTTCGTTCGCCCGGTTCTCGTGGGCGACCATCAAGGTCGTGCTGGAAAAGGACGGGCACGAGGTGGAATGGTACGTTCGCCGGCCACACATTCCTCCATATATGTTTCTCATTCAGCATCTACACAGGCTCGACGACGGTCAAGCATCTCTAATGCAAGCTTTCGCCACCGCAACAGGACGCGACAAGGATCGCTGTGCGGTCACGAAGGACCTCAACCTCACCAGCGTGAGCACACTCTAGAGTCCGAGTTCGCATCGACGGCAATACCATTACATCAACTAGCAATCGTCCCCGTACTGTACATGCAATGTAACACACCATCATGTATTTCTAGGCCACTAGCGCATACGATATCTCATAGAATGCATAAACAACAGAAACAACACCGAGTCGTCCGAGTCATGACAGGGGGCATATAGCAAGGCCCAACTACCGCCTCTGCGACTTGGGCGGAGGCGTGCCCTGCGCGTCCCCATTGGCCTTGCGCTTCGTCCCCAGGCCAATGACGACTCTGGTCCTTTCCGCCGCAACGGGCGTGCCCTCCTTCGGCGTGTCGACCTCCGTCGTGACCGAAGCGATCCGCGAGAACCCAGGGCGTGGCGCGGGAGAGCCCCCGGCCGACGCGGCGGGGCTGCCATTGTTGGGGATGGGCGCAGGGAGCGTCATGAAGCCGGTCGAGTCGAGCTGCGGGATCGCGTCCTTGTCCGCGTGCTTCTTCTTGTTCTTCTTCTCCGTCTTGCCCTTCGTGAGCGGCTGGCTGTCGAGGAACTCCGCAGCCTGCGGGACGGCTCTGCAAACCAGTGTGCATATCAGCATCGAATTCTACACGAAACCACGACGAGAGGACGCACCCTCGGTTGCCGACGGAGAGCACGAAGTGCGCCTGGCCGGTCTTCTCCTGGCGGATCTGGAACGCCTGGTTCATGCTCAGCGGCGTGTCGCCGCTCGCCATGGCCTCCTTCTTGCGCTCCTCGGCGATCTTCTTGAGCCGCTTCTCCGTCTTCGCCTTGCCCGAGCCCTTGCCGTGGAACTTGTGCGAGAGCGCCTTCCACGCCTCCTTCGGCGTCAGCTCGCGCCCGAACTCGTCGTAGTACACGATGTTCACGTCTGGCTTGTAGTTCCGGTACAGGTCCAGGTTCTGCCGCGCCTCCTGCTGCTCCCGCACCCGGTTCTCGTACTCGCGCGTAGCCTGGTCCCTGTTGCCCCCACGCGTCTTCGTGCGCTCGAGCTCGCGCTGCGCGAGCATCCGCCGGTAGTCCGCGAGCCACAGGTCGCGCTGCAGCTGGACCCGCTCGCGCTCTGACTCGTCCGCTTTCGGCCGTGCGAGGACACCCTGCTGCCGGAGGATGCTGAGGGTGGCGGCCATGCCGGAGCCGAAGGACTGCTCGATGGACGTGCCGACTGAGGCGTCTGCTGGAGCAGTTTCTTCCACTTCCATCGCCTCCGTCTGCTTGATGGCGGTCTCGATGGCGTTGAGCATGGCTTCCTCGTCGTCTTCCTCCTTCACGACTACCTCGCCGGCCTCGATCTCCTCCATGGGATGGTCGACGTCCTCCGAGTCCATGTGAGGGGCTGTGGATGGAAGTCTCGAAGGCTCTCGAGATGCCTCGCGCTTGACAGAAGCCTCGACGGTCTCCTTCTTCACTGCGGTAGGGTCATAGGTGATGGCACGAACGAACTCTGAAGTGTCGTCGATCGTCAGCCCACCGTCCACATCCTCATCGCCATCTCCAACCACGATGACCTCCCTCGCCTCAGACTGCGCACGCTGGGCAGCGACTGCAATAAATGGAGTCAATGCACACATCGGTGGTCAAGCTGTACAGTCACGTACTTCGCTGTGCGATCTCCTCGGGTGATAACTTCTTCGGTTTCTGGAGCTTCGCACGCCGAGAACGTGCGAGAGCAGCTTGCAGCTCGTCATCATCTACGAAATTGGCATCCAAATTACGTGGGCGAGGGACAATGGGCTTCTCGTCTACCTGCATCTGGTCTTCGCTGTTCACAGGTGGAACCTCAGACTCTTCGACATTGACGCGACGTGTGGAACGCTTCTTCTTAGTCTGTGGTGAAGCTTGTCAAAACGCGGCCTCCCCACAAATGAAGGCAACAGGGAAACGCACCTTCAGCTTCTTGAAACCGACCTCACCAGGTTGCAGGTAGTCCACGGATTCAAGGTTCTCTGAACAGACCAATCAGTTCGATACATCTCACGGCATGAAACTGGACGTACTGGCGTAGTCTATTGACAACAATGACTTGTTGACTGACACGGCGCCTTCAGATTCCTCCTTCGGGCGGGCAGCAAAGGTTGAGCTGCCGAGCCGGAAGCCCTAGAGGCAGCACGTCAGACATCCGCAATCCACGATGTTGTCAACACTCACAGTCTCTTTCGGCCCCTCCAAGAACTCGTCATACTTGGAGAGTACGGCGCGTTTCATGCCGGCTGCACCAGCAGCAAACTCATCATCATCATAGCCAGTATAGTCTCGTCGTTTGATCGTAAGGTCCTTGTTCTTCTTCTCTCTTTCACGCTCTGCCATTTCGACGTTCTGCAGCTCATCCTCTGTAAAGATGCCATCAGAACGTCTTTTCAGCTATTAAGGATCGTTCATATATTCACCTTCGTTATCGAGGATGCGAGTATCCTTGAGCGTCAGGATGCGTGCTTCTCCTTCCTCCATACCCTCAAAGTCATGGCTAACTTTGAGACCCTCAAGGTCCTCTGTGATGGTGTACGTGAGAACGGTGAACGGAGGAGAGACAGTGCGCGGACATACTCTCGGTGTAATCATCGCCCAGAAAAACCTTGTCCATGTGCTCAAGCTCCTCCTGCCGCTTCTTCACCAGTGCCTTCTCCTTCTTTTTACTTCTTTTGATCCACTTGAGGGTATCGTCTACATCCTCTTCGACGTCACCAAGTGTCGCACCCTTGAGCTTTGTTTTGAGTTCCCGCTGATTCTTCGCTCTGAAGAGAAAACTTGATGAGTACCCTGACGCGGTAATGTATGAACCCTATCGTTGCTTCCAGCTACCCCAGCCCTTGAATCAAGTCTCACACAGGTACCCTTGCATAACAACTGCAAGTCTCGGGAAAGTCTCTCTACCCCGTGCTTCACCTTCCCCAATCCATGGAGGGTCGTGCAGAACGGGGGTTCTAAGAAAAGTGGTAGGATAGGAGACTATCGCAGGAGACCAATTGAATGTACCACAATAACTAGCATGATTGAGTGTCTTACCAGCTGGCTCACGAGTATCAGCTACGCGTTGACGGTATCGCCGCATCGGCCTGAGCAGTTGGACACAAGGTTGGGGCACCTTTGTGTCTTAGCCACGCCAACGCGGGCTCGAGCTGACCAAGGGAAGGTAGAAGCAACTGCAGGGCAACGGGAGAAGGAAACATCAACTCACTTCGCAATACGGTCTTGGATCACTCTGGAGAGAAACACGGACGGCGTGAGTCAGGTTGTAAACAAGTGCGATGATATACTCACTTCGACTGGCGGTCCTTCGACTCCAGCTCCCGCTTCTTAGCATAGTTGTCCTCCGCTTCCTTCTCCTTGTCGCCGGCAGGCCCCTTGTCGTCGGTGAGAGGCTTGAGGCCAAGGGATATACGGATCTTGTTGGTCTCCTCCAAGCTAATGCTCTCTTCCATAGACATGGTGGCGAAGGCCGTACCAGCAAGATGGAAGAATGAAGCAGAGTGGTGGGTGGCCGGTTCCGAAGGAGATGGGTGTGAGTGAGTAAGAGGGAGCGGACAAAAGCGCCCGTGCGTTGGTGCCAAATGATTCCGCGCGCCTGCAAGTGCCAAACCTGCCGTCCTCCCAACGTCCTCCATGCACGCTCGCAGCCACACAGGTCCGTCACTCCCTCAGTCCCTCCTTGAGGAGATCAACAGAGAAAAGAGTGCGTTTGTCACATTCGATTCTACATATCAAATCTCATGCTTGATTTCAAGACTCCGCACACAAGCACAAGCGCAAAGGAGGCCACCCGCCTTCTCGAAAAGAAGCTCGGAAACAAGTTAGAGAAACTCGCAAGCAACGCAAAGCGGAATACTTTTCGGGCGCACCTGTGAACAAGCTCCATAACTATGGAAAGAGACATGCAGACGCAGACCACGCCGACTCTCCTCAGCGCAAGAGAGTCAAGCTAGAGAGCACTCAAGAACAGGTCGCTCGTCCCACCCCCGCCGACACCGTCCGACAACCCAAAGGAGACGGTACAAAAACCCCCAGCGCGAAGATATCAAAGACGAAGACACCACTTGAGAAGCTGGCCGAGCGCGCGCTCGCACCGAAAGTTTCTAAACGGACCGCCAAACTGGCCTTCGACGCGATCCTTCGAACACCTCAGGAGAAGGAAGAGGATGCCTATATCGCCTACCTCGAGCGCAAGCTTGGTTGGGTCAAAGGAGGGAAACGCACCGCTCGATACGGGAAGGCAGAGGACGAGGATGGATTGGATGGTAAGCATGTTAACACGATTATATTCCGTTATAGTACCCCAAACCTAGGTTATAGATCTCCTCAATGGATTGGGGGATCTCGAGTCCTCTTTGCCAACGTTTGAGGTGAGTTTTCACGATATGCCGTCTGCGCCGATTTTCATACATGACTTTTGGTAAGGATGACGAGGACTCGGAGTCAGGTCCATCCGACGAGTCTAGCGACGATGGATCTCTGGTAGAGGGCGATGATGGTGACGAGGACACGGATGCAGTGATGGAGGACGACGAGGAAAACCACGAGGATCAAGAGTCAGAAGCAGAGGAGTGGCACGGCTTTGGAAATGGAAGCACTGAGGGGGATGCGGAGGAATCTGATGACAGGAGTTCAATAGCAGAGGATGAAAATAGTGTGGACATGATGAAGACATCTCAGCCCATGCCATCAGGTTTGTATCCCGCGGTCTCGTCATATTCTACGTTGACCATTGTGTAGGATCGAAGTACGTTCCTCCGCATATCCGCAAGAGCGCGGAAGCCGCGAATGGACCAGTTTCCGAAGCTCAACTGAAGCTCACGAGGCAACTCAAGGGTCTACTGAACCGGTGCGTAACTGTTCAACACCCCAAATGGTGGAGACTGATGGCCCATTGCAGTATGAGCGAACAGAACATCGCATCTATCGTGGACGGCATCGAGGAAGTTTACCGAAATAATCGGAGGCATGGTATGGTTTAAGCCTGCTCGACGACAATGGATTCCTCAAGCTGAAGTGTACGCAGACGTTACAGAAACCCTGACAAAACTTATCACCGACGGGATATCCTCGCACTCGATGCTCCTGGATCAATATGTCGTTCTGCATGCAGCATTTGTCTCTGCTCTCCACAAGCTAATCGGGATCGAGTTCGGTAGGCATCGTCCACTCACCTCAACACATCATTATCTGATTTGTGTGTTTGCAGCGGCTTTCTTCGTACAACATGTTGTTTCTTCCTACGATACCCACTTCGCTGCGTTGAACGACAAGCCCGACATCCCTGCAGATCCTTCTGCAGACGATGGGACTGTCGGCAAAGAGTGTTCCAACCTGGTCGTCCTCCTCTCCGAACTATACAACTTCCAGGTCATCTCTTGCGTGCTCATGTACGATGTGATCCGTGCATTGTTCGATGGAGACCTCACGGAGTTCAAGGTAGAACTCCTGCTGAAGGTCGCGAGGAGTAAGTGCGATTTCTACTCCCATGTGCGTGAGGATTCTGACCGACTGTTTGAAAGATTCTGGACATCAGTTAAGACAAGACGACCCAACTGCGCTCAAAAGCATCATCCAGATCGTCCACGAAAAGCTCCCTGAGGACACGACGGCGCTCAGCTCACGCACAAGGTTCATGGTCGAGACCCTCAGCAACCTGAAGAACAACAAGGTCAAGAAGGCTGCTGGTCAGATGGCGGGCGGCGAGGCCGTGGAACGCATGAAGAAGTTCCTGTCTGGGCTCAATAAGAAACGTCATGGTTCGGCACCTTTCCCGGCTGTCCTGCTTCTCCGCTAACATGAGGTCGCGATAGTGATATCGCACGAGCCTCTCCGCGTCTCGCTAGAGGACCTGCGGACTGCCGATAGCAAGGGGAAGTGGTGGCTCGTCGGTGCTGCGTGGGGCGGTGACCCACTTGTCGAACACCAACAGGAGGCCCAGAACCAAAATGCTGCTGCGGCAGCCCCGGACGCCCCCAGTGAGAACGCCCTCCTCAAGCTCGCGAAGAAGCAAGGCATGAACACGGACATCCGGAGAAGCATCTTCGTCGTGCTCATGAGTAGTGACGTACGTCGATCAGACCCATCCTCGACGAACTAAGGTCGCTCAGATCAGCCAACAGGACTACGTGGACGCGTGCGAGCGGCTGTCCCAGCTGAAGCTCACGGAGGTCCAGCAACGCGAGATCGTCCGTGTGATCCTGCACTGTTGTGGAAATGTGCATCTCATTTCGCTATTCTTCGCACCTTCGAATGCAGCTAAGGCGTTTTTGCTCAGGAAAAGCAGTATAATCCGTACTATGCCCTCGTCGGCCAACAGCTCTGCCGTCTCTCCCACTCGCACAGGATCACGCTCCAGTTCTGCCTCTGGGACTTCCTCCGCGAGATGGGCGAGACGACCGTCGGCGGCGCAGAGATCCTCAAGAACCTCGACGGCGACGACCGCGCAGGCTTCAACGTCAAGTCCATCTCGTCCGCACGCATGCGTAACGTCGCGCGTGCGTTCGGCTGGTGGATCGCCAAGGATTGCTGCACGCTCGCGATCCTCAAGCCCGTCGACTTCACGGTCCTCAAGACGCAGGCGCGGGGGTTCATGAAGGAGCTCTTCGTCCACGTACTCGCCAACACGCAGCTCGCGACGCCGCTGCTCCGTTCTGAGCGCGCGGAGGATCTCCCGAACACCAAGAACAAGGAACCGTTGGAACAGGTCTTCGTCAAAGGTTCAAAAATCCAGGCTGTCGCGTTGGGGCTCGTATACTTCCTTCGGGAGGGTTTTAGAGAGGAGGACGGGTTCTTGAGGTGGGCGAGCCAGGTCGCGCTGCAGACATTGAGGACGGGGATGGATGTCCTCCCTACAACGAGGTAGTCTCCTGTTTGTTGTCTCTGGGGTATCGCAGCTTCTATATACACATACATCGGCGTCGCTCAAGGCCTCTCTACATTATGAAGGTTTATGAAAAGCCACGCTGGAATATACGTTACCGCTGTGACCTCCGAACGAAAAGGTCGGCCACGGTATCCTAGAGCTGAACCAGACGATCAGCATCTTGATCATCTCGAATACACAAAGACATACTGGTACCGCAGTCCCGTGGCATCGTTGGCGAATTTTGCTTTCAGCTCCTCCTCGGTGAAGTTACATGCTGCGTAATAACGTGCAACTGAGCGTTGCGACGAACCAGCCTCAACACAGCGCAAACTCACAGGTGATAAGGAAAAATCCGCCCGGCTTGACGAGTCGACTAATCCGTGCAGGGTACCCATCTGGAGGAGCTCGGCCGCTCGCGTCTTTCTCCGCGAGGGCGATCGCGTCGAACGTCCCCTTGTCTAAGACCAAGTCCCATACCGCGACCGATCCCGCTTCCGCTGCCATACCCTCCAGCGGCACGACGTCATCTTGTAGGAAGTCGGATACCGAAAGAGTGATTTTATCTGCATCCCCGAGGGCGGGTGTAGCCCCCTCATCTTCGTCTTCATTCTCGTTCGGCTGTGGGGTTGACTTGTTCTTCGCGATGGCCTGCGCGAGCTTAATCGCGTCCGGGCTGTAGTCGACCCCAAGTATCTTGTGGGGATCGTAGCCCGCTTCGCAGAGTGCGAAAAGTAGGTTTCCATTGCCTGCTCCTACTTCGAGGATGAACGGCGATGAGTCGGAGGGGACGTTCTCCAAAACCCAGTCCACCATCTTCTCCACACTGTCTTCTCCGAACCTGGAGAAAAAGCGGACAAACAAATCGCCCTCACCATCGAAACGCGCACAAACCGGAACCTCTAGGATGAGAAGTACTCACCACACCTCGCCTTCATCGCCAATTTCCTCGAAGTTTGTTAGCTCGAAGGAGTATACATGGTCCCAACTACGCTCGCGATATGAGCACACATCTCAAGTATGTTTAGCAAACTTACTGTTCTTTTGTTCCAAGCTTGGATGGCTGGAGATCGGCCGAGGACATCGCGGCAGGTGGCAAGAAAAGTCCAGCTTAGTCAGCAAGAGGGAGGTGGTAAACGGGTACTATCATGCCGCCGGTTTTGCAAAATGTGATCATTTTGCAAAACCCCAGGTTCTCCCATCCCTCCCCGGAAAAATACTTTCATACCTGTAAGGCAGGTACTCGGAACCCCTGAAAGATATTCTATCAAGTTTCTATGAGGAAAACAGATGTAATGCTCTGTGGCGAGCGGGGGACATTTCGTTACACCCGGCGCTAGATGAAGCGCCGAGAGTGATATGCAGATCCTTCCTCTCCCTCGCACAGGTCCTTCAGAATATTCATTTGGGGTCAAGTATAAGCATGTTTTCGAAGTATGTACTGACTCCGATAGAGGCGACACCAGCAGAACGCTTGACAGAGCGCACTCGTTTTCGGCGCTTCACATTTTGCAAAACTAGCTCCAGTGACAGCTCGGAAACCCGGCTGCTCTGCGACACCTCCAGTTTTCCGCATTTCACCCTCATATTTTGTACAGACGTTGGAAACAGTGAGATAAACAATGCCTGAACGTTTGGTCAGAATCCAATAAATCCGAGGGGAGCTAGAGCTCCAACACTGAATTGCGTTGCAAAACTGGCGGCGTGATAGTATGAGGGTTGACTGCAGAGGATCAAGACTCTAGCACCGAATACAGCAAGTTTAAGCGTGAAGAGAACGGAGGTGGTATTATGTGAGACAGCAGGGTAGATCATTAAGCATGGATACAACATAGACCTAAACAGCAGAAAGCGACTGAGAACATCTTGAGTTAGGCTATGCGTAAGCATATGCTAACGGCTACGTACCATGCACAACCCAACGATCACCTTGACCTTCCCTCCTTCTCGAGCATATCCTTGGCCTCGTTGATTTTACTCGCGAGATACGGTGAACCGCCGCGGTCGGGATGGTTCGCGAGCATGATTTGTCGGTGTGCATCCTTCAGCTGTTTCTTAAGGGCAGGACCGTCCCTAGAAGACAGACTATAGTTGAGCAACAGTACAGCATGCATCCTGGGGGATATAGCAACTTACTTGAGGCCAAGGATGGCAATGGCTTCCTTCCGGTCCATCTTCGCCTTGAAACCGCCTTTGACCCACTGCTCGGCAGCGTTCTTCCCACCAAGTAAGCCTCTGCGGACGAGTGACCGGCCAGCAATTGCCGCGGCGATGGCACCAACACCGATGATGATTGGCGTAGACATGATATGGGACGGAGTGGGAGGAGCAAGAGTGGTGGGCCAAGTGCAAGCGCAGTTGCCTGGCGCTTCGTGAGCGCAGGTGAGCGCGTGAGCTTTCTCTCTCACCTCGTTGAATGTGTGACCCTCGTCATGATGCTCATGCTTTGTCTTTCACTTCGAATTCGGTCAACACGCATGTCGATGGACCTTATCTTTGCTGCTGCGGTAGCTGGCAACGGAGATGACCACGAAGTATGATCCATACGGAATCATTGAAGCCGAAACCTGGTCACGGCAAAAGCCTCACGAAGGAGGTTTAGGAGTGGGCTGCTGAAATGACAGTACGTTACTCATTGCTCTCACAATCCATCGATAACTCATTGTTTTGGATAGCGAGACTAGTGGCGTATTTTCGCAACCCTTCGGTCAATATCGCGGCAGCGGGCCGTTGTCCATGCATAGGTCCTCGATCTCCGGGGTCACCTTCCGTTCTGCCGCGCTCGTCCTTGGCTGCCTGTCCACCATCCAATACCCTTGGGTTACGTCGCCTCTGCTTCCCGCCGTCCAAGCACACCTACCTCCGCAGTTGTGGCGTTCCCTCTGGTCCAACGTTGAACAAACCGCGGCAGCGACGCTTTGGCCATGAGGCCTGAGGCTGAACTATTGTCACCTTTTCGCCGTGTATGGATCGGTGATCGATCTCCTGCAGGTTGGCGGAGGCACTTTCCTCGGATTGGTTTATCTACCCACCGTGTCGCATCGGTGCGCGGCATTCATATGTTCGATGCCAGCATCGTGTTTGTCCAGCCAGATCGGTCTGAACTGTGCAGATGGAATAGATCAAGTTTGACCACATGAGACGCGGATACCCTGCGATGCTGCCAAGATGCTGCGGTAGGGTGTGGTGCCGCGACACAAAAAGGTACGGAACGGGGTCCGTGCATATCAACGCCAATCGTTTAAGTAGCACGGGGCCAAAGGGAAGAGTGTGAATGCCCGTTTTGAGGCCCAAGATGCCGCTGCTTCCCGGGGCTTCCTGCCGACACGCCTTGTCCTCATTCCTGGGCCCGCTGCAGCAACCCTGTTCGTTTCCGCTATCTACCTCACCTCAATCACATTCGAGACGACTCCGAGTTCCCCCCAATCCCCCTCATCGGCCTACCCAAGAGCCTCCCATGCCTCCGAAATTACGCACCATCCAACAGACCCTGATTGACGACTACCACCCTGACATCCGAGTCCAGGATGAGGTCATCGAGTCTCAGTTGACGCAGGAGATGCTCGACGGCCTCTTCGACAACACCTCCACCCCTCGCCGCGTCGGCCTTGCACCAATCTACTCAAACTCGCACAAGGGCGGTCGTCTCACCCGCCTCGTCGTCGCCACCCCCACGAAGGCCATCATCGTCCAATTCCACGCCGAGGGAAAAGGCGCTAAAGCTTACCAAGGCCGCGAGCTGCTCACCGATACGATCCTCTGCAACGAAAACGTCACCCTCCTCGCCTTCGACTTCGCTAAACTCACCATCGCCCTCTTCGCCGACCAAGGCCTCCGCATCCTCAACGGCATCGACTTGCAGTCCGCGTTCGGTGTCAGCGGGCAGCCGGCGTTGGCAGCCATCCAGTTCGCCGCCGGGGATCGCGCCACGGTCTTGAAGGAGAACGTCGGGGCCGTCTTCGCCATCTCCGTCCACGACGAGAAACGCGTCGCCGCCGCCGCCGCCATTGCTTGCGTGCAGCAGGCCTGGGTGGCCCAGCTTGTAGTGACATATGATGGCATGGAGGAGAGGATACTGGGTGCACCGAAGATTAACACGAGAGACAAGAGCGAGACGGTATGTCTTCCGGAGTGATCAATACTATCCATCATCCTTATCTAATCTCGTTGCTCGTCAGCAACTCCGCGCTTTTGCGCGACTCGAGCGCGGAGAGCAACGTCTCACCCTCAGCCAACCGACCTCTGTCGTGCACGAATTCACCGCCGTCGGCACTCGCAACCAGACGGCGCAAGTCCGCGCTGAACGCTTCCAGACCCGGTTCATGAAGGATGGCGTACGTATTGCAGTTCAACCATCCGAGTCGTGCGTACTCTTCCGCTGATACACCGTGCACGCTCCATCTAGCTCCGAACTCAACGCGTCATGGTCCATGACCCCGACACTAACATGGACTTCGTCGTCGACGCCCAGCTCAAGACCGTCATCGGACGCAACGTCGTACTCACCGCCGGGAACTCGCTCGAAGGACGCGTCATCAAGTCCATCGTTACTGAAGGCGCCGACGGCCCTACCAACGCGCAGCGGCAGCGGTCGGACGCAGTGCTCCAGGCGCTCCAGGGGAAGATCGACCTCTTGCAGAACCCGTTTCTTCAATACATCTTTGAACCTTCCTCTGAGCTTACGTGGCCAGAGACATTTCCCATCATTGATACTGTCCCGCCCATTGTCACCACTCTTCCTCTGAATGACTCACAGCGCCGCGCTGTGGAACATATGCTCCTCAACACCAACAAAACCAGGATATCTATCATCCATGGCCCTCCTGGCACAGGTTTAACTCCAAATTAGTCTTCACTTTTGGGTGCATCACTAATATTTGGATATTAGGGAAGACCACTGTCATCGCAGCCTTTGTCTGCTCAGCCATTGCTGCTGGTGGATCTGGAATATGGCTAGTGGCCCAGTCCAACATTGCAGTCAAGAACATAGCTGAGAAGCTGGCTGTTGTTGGCTTCCTGAACTGGAGGCTCCTTGTCTCTGAGGACTTCCACTTTGGCTGGTATGTCTCTTCCCCTCTTGCTATTTTGGACACTGTTTGACTTGCATTCTAGGCACGAGCACATCTATGGCGATATCAAGAAGAACCTCATCCGATCTACGGAGTTCCGTACAGCCAGGCGTGACAAGTCTCTTCAAGGGGTCCCAGTTATCCTCTGCACACTTTCTATGCTATCTCATCCCAGGCTCTACACATTCACTACTCTGAACCCTATCAAGACTCTTGTTGTTGATGAGGCCAGTCAGATCGCTGTTGGGGACTACATCTCTCCTCTCCAGAAGTTTCCTTCCATCACTAAGATTTGTATGATTGGAGACCACAAGCAGTGTAAGTTCTTTTTAGCTTTGTTTTGCTTTTTTGGCACTGATTATATACACTGCTAGTGCCTCCTTATGGTGCTGATGGAGATGACAATATTCAGAGTGTCTTTGAAATCCCTCACCTCACAGATTTAGCAGTATTCCTTAGCATCCAGTGTAGGTGGACCTGTTTCCTTTAAATTTCTGAACTTACAAAACTCCTCCAGATCGCATGCCACCTCTCATTGGGGAGGTTGTCTCAGATGTCATGTATGAAGGCCAGCTTCAGTCCAACCCAGACCATCCAGTCCCATCTACCCAAACCAGTTGCTGGTTTGTTCATGCTCAAGACTCCAGGGAGTTGCAGCATGAGACCAGTTGGCATGTGAGCCCTCCTTTTATTTTATTTGCCACTTTTGACTCACAGGTTTGCTTCAGAACCCTGCTGAGCGAGCTACAGTTCTTAAAATTGCTGAGAAGCTCCAGGCAGAGGGCCAGGAGTACTGCATTATCACCCCCTATGATGCTCAGCGCAGTTTCCTAGAGAAGGACATGAAGTCTTCTGGGCTCATCTGGGAGGACAAGTGCTTCAATGTGGACTCCTTTCAAGGTGAGTTGTTTTTGTTCCTCATCCAAAAATATTTGGCTAAATTTATATATGGCAGGAAATGAGAAGGACTACATTGTAGTGTCTCTGGTCCGTTCTCATGGTCTTGGTTTCTTGGTTGACAAGAGGCGCACCAATGTCATGCTCACTCGCTGCAAGAGAGGCATGTACATTGTCACTTCTTGGGACTTTGTTTGGGAGAGGGCTCATGAGACCATGGTGGGGAGAATGGCAGCTGCCTGGGGTGATGAGGCCTGGGTGAACCCAGAGCACCTTACTGTACAAGCCTGATGTCAAAGTACAGGACAGCGGTTGATATTCTGGCATTTGTTGCAAATTGCCCATGTACTGCAGTGTCTGATGAATTTTCCATAGCAGGAATATATGTCTTGAACACTACTAATTTTTGATGAGCTGGAAGTGTGTCTATAAATTATAGGTGTGACTGTAATGTAGATGTACAGAGTGCTCTCATATCCTCTAATGAATTAGTGATAGCTGCCATGAACAGCTGAGTACTGGTATGTGGGCAGGAGTGCTTGGACTCAACACCAAACCTCAATCTATCAGAAGCAGGCATGTCTATCCAATGCCCAAACATCAGCAAGGAGTATGTCATTGAATCAGGCAACACACTTACAATTTACTCCATAGCCATCAGGATACGAAGTACCAAACCTGTCCCCACAACATCTTAGCCTCCCAACCAGACAGCAGTAACACTATGCAAGGAACTCACCCAGTCCCCCGGAACTGCTCACCAGCACTGAGCCCACTTGTGCTCAGCTTCCAGGTCTGGCTCTGCGAGAAGAGTGCATCCTCGAAGAGCGGATGCGACTCGCCCGCCTCCGGACGCAGCATGAGCTGCAGCCCAAGCAAGTGCCTGTCAACGCCGCGGCCAGTCGCCGCCCGACGCGTCGTGCCTGTATGCGTCTGCAATGCCTGTCGAAGCAGTTCGAGCCCCGTCGCGTCCTGCGCAAACTATGAGAACCCTGTATGGACACATGGCGGGATGAAGTGCAACGTACATGATAGTGCGGGTCCGCCATCGCGAGGACCCAGGCACGGCTGTCGGCGGAGAGCGTGCGGATCGTCTCGGTGCGGCCGTGCTTGAAGAGACGGGTGAGCGCGGTCTCGTACGTCCCGGTGAACTCGCCGCGCGTGCGGTGCCACGCGAGCTGCAGCGCCATTTGGACGTACCCATCCGGCGGGAGGCGCGCTACATTGTGTGGGTCGCATATGAGCATGAGGAGGTCGACAGAGTAATGACCGGGTTCGTACCTTCACTTTTGATCCAGTCGACGCCGTAAGCATCAAAAACGAGCTCGTCTACGTCCGAGTCGTCGACGATCGCCTTGGCACGCGCCGCTGCGCCCTCGTATTCCTTTATGATCACATCGTCGACGACCCAGTCTAGACGCTCCCACCCCTCCACGTTCGCCTGGTCTGCACCCGCAAATCCCCGCACATCTTCTTTAAGACGGCCGGGGAACGCGTCCTCATCGACACCCTGGACGATTGCGTAGTCAGCGACGACGCTCGGCACGAGCGCGTCGACGGATGAGTGCTCTCCAAGGACACCCGCGCGGGTATTCGACTCGACGATGAGCGTGAACGGCTTGTCGTACCACCTGTTGTGGCCCGGGCGGGCGCCGTGCCCAGAGCGGATGTTGTGAAGATGCGCCGCGAGGTCTGCGTCGGGACTCTTATGAGACGGGGGAAGGCTGTACGCGTAGTCATCGAGGCTGAGAGCGAAGACGGAGGCGGCGATGGTTTGGTGGACTGCATGATTCGACGGGGAGAGAGACAACAGACGTTCGAGGTTCTACAAGAAGACGTGATGGCGGATGAGAGAGGAGGTGAGACTCGTGTAAGAACGACACTCACCGCTGCCCATCGATCACGGTCATCTGTCGTGAGCACACTTATGGGTACGGCGCGCTCCCCCTTCGCAACTCGCACTCCCACGTCGCTCACAACCGCCCGTAGACTGCTTTCAATGACGTTCGGAGGGAAGGGACTTCCATCCAGGGCAACGACGTCCACGGCATAGATCCAGTCGGCGGCCATTACGAGGAGTTTGTGGGAGTTTGGGTCGGTTGGCGGCTGCACGACAGAAAAGCGATCGCATCCTCGTTGGGGTATACGACACTTGAAGAAGGACTGGAGAGCGGCGTGTCTGAACCAGAGGCCTAGTGCAGGTCGGTGCTCAGAACTGGGACTCGGGGACAGGCGAGGAACGTACCTGTCCGCGTTGTGTCCGGGTATATCTCTTGTCTGCGAATTGATGATTAGCAACAGTAGCATACACACCTCCCCCCGGATAAGGACTTACCGATCGAGCTGAGCCCTGAAGTCCAAGACCCGATGAACGAGCCAGGCTGCTCGGCGGACCTGCCAAGTGGTGAATCCAGGTGTCGGATGCGCAGGATACCTCACGATCGCTGGGATGGAGGGATCATCGGCAAGGGCGAGCCACCAGTTGGAGTTGACGATGAGGGGTGCTCTCCACTCGTGGTAAGCCTTCCGGAGCCATATGTTGTCGTCAAGCCAATTGTGCGGGGAGCTCTTATCGAGCTCTTCGACGCCCCCGATCCATGGATTCTAAGCTTTATGACGTGGAGAGAAGAAACAAGGAGACGTACCGAGCAGTCTCTGCTGGCATATCCTTCCTATATTGAGCTCGAAGTCCTGTATAAGCTTGAGGCGAGCCTCGTAGGCGGTCTTGAAGTCTTGGCCGCCGCGGGCCTCGTCCTCGAGGAGAAACGGTTCTAAGGAGGTCAGGTATCCTTTCAGGGTAGCAGGCAAGTCAGGGACAGGGAGACGTGGTAAGGAGGGTAGAGCGGAAGTTGTCCTCGTGGAGCTGGCTCGCCTTGTGGACGAACGGATGTGAGATTGCATAGGCAAGCGTCGTAAAGCGAAGAAACGATAAGGAGATGGAAGCATGGGTGTTATATGCCCGTTACGCCCGCGAACGGAAAAGAGCCGGAAGCATTACTGGGCGGCAGATGCGCCGCGCGAGATGGCAAGAACCGACGACGGCGACACGAGCAGGCTGCGACCGATGTCGTCTGCGCCCAAGCTAAGTACTTACGACTCCGACACTCCTGCGTCACATCATCACGTGGACTTGCGTCACGCGTCGTAGCGCGTCTTGCAGGGAACGCGTCCAGCGCGTCCTCTCTACCTCCTCCCTCCCTTGCCGTCCCCCAACCCCCCTTCTCCTTCTCGGAAACGTGCTCAACAAAGCCCCGTTTCTAACATTTCTGGAGCCTTTTTTCAGCGGTACCGTATTCATTTCTCATTACACATTGGCATCCAACACCATCAATCCCGCCTTCCTGGACTGGCCCCACATTCAATCGCTATTGAACAACGTTCAGAGTGAACTTTATATGTCAAAGCATTAATGTGAGTTGTCCCATGTCTGTTCTTGCCCACACGAAGCCGTTGACCTTCCCTGATCGCCTTGTGGACAATGCCGCTCTGCAACCCCCTGGCTAGCCTGAATCTGGCTGTACCTCGACTTGAATCATACCTTTACTCTATTACATCTCTTAAGAGTTCTTGACATTCTGTCATTTTGATATCAACCACCGGTGAGTGCAAACCCCGAATGATCCCTTCCACGAAGCCCTCCACGCGCATCAAAACGCCAACTCTACTCCTGATACAGTCTTCTTCTCCTTCCAACCATCCAATCATGCCACCGCCTCCACCTCAAGTCGCCCAATGGCTCAAGCGGACATACCCCCAACCCACCGTTGACCCTGTAAGTGACCCAGAACGCGAGGCGGCGCGTTCCATGGCTCACCCCATATTGCCCTGCAGGAATGGCTGGAGGGCTGCTACACGTGGATCCAGGAAGAGCTCCAACTTAACCCCGCCCACGACATGCCCGACATCCTCGAGAACGTCAACACCCAGCTTCTCGGCTCCGACCTCGCAGATAGCATGGTCGCCGGCACGGGCTTCCCCCAGAACGTCCTCGGGGCTAACCACGTCGTGCTCAAGGGCCCTGTTCTTGTCGAGGTCACGGAGATCATGGAAATAGGGCATAGCGCATATAGCCTGCTGCAAGTCCACGAGTCGCGCACGGAGTACCTGAAGCAGGCAGAGTTGCGGGACGCGAGCGGGGACGCGCAGGAACAGAAGCCCATGCCCAAGTACCCGAGGTCGATGCTCCAGTTCCAGCTGAGCGACGGCGCGTCCGTGCTTCCGGCCATCGAGTTCAAGCCCCTGCCGCAATTCGAGCTCGGGGAAACACCACTAGGCTACAAGGTAAGTCGGGCCCCGCTCCCCGCCATTCATACACGTTCTCTAACACATACAAAGTACAGATGATCATACGGGACATCACCATACGCCGCGGAACAGCGTTCCTCGAACCAAGATGTGTCGAACTCAAAGGCCACCAGACCGCGGATCGTGATGAGCGGCGTGAAGCGATTTTCCTGCGCGGCCTGACGCTGCGTCTAGGGTAAGTGCTTGATTTCCCGCCGTCCATACTACCCGCGTACCCACATCTTAACCTACCTTGCAGCGAGGAGGCACCAGAAGTCGAACCTCCAGCAGCGCAACCTCAACCCCAACCTGCACAAGTTCCCCCACCCCAACCTCCGCCTCAGGCTGCCCCCGCTCGTGCCCCAGCACCAGTAGCGGCCGCGCCCCGCGCTGCCTCACCCCCCCATCCCCGCCGCTCACCCACGCCAGCCTCCCGCTCACCGCTGCGCGAGATCTCGCCCCTGCCCGAGCCAAGAGCGGGCCCCTCCAACGTAGCCCCGATGAACATCCTCGAGCACGCCGACGACTTCGCCGAGCCCCGCCGACGCAAACGGCCCACCCGCGCAGGCCGCTCGCCCTCACCCGACCCTCCCCCGCGCGACGAGGTCCTGCAATGCTCGCGCTTCTTCGGCGCCGGGTCGCGCGGGAAGGGGAAGGAGAAGGAGAGACGAACGGAGAGTGCAGACAGGGATGGCGATGGCGATGGCGATGACGATGGGGAGGCGACTGTAACGCTAACGGGGCCCGGGTCGAGGGACGCCATGAAGGAGTTCGCGCGGACGATCGGGCTGTCGCCACCGCGCGCGACCGCGATCGAGATCCCCGACAGCGACGGGGAAGGTTCAGACGAGGACGCGTTCGTCTCCGCGCCCAAACCGATCAACGCGGCATCCCGACCGCTGGACGTCGCGAGGGCGAAGGCGAAGACGGCACAGAAGGCGCAAGACCACGACAAGGACAAGGACAAGGACAAAGGGAAGGAGGTGATCTTCGGCGCGGAGCCGAGCTCGGACGACTATGGGTTCGACTTCGAGATGGACGACAGCTTCCTCGAGTTCGTCTCGCGTGCCGAGGAGGAGGGGCTCCGGGGTGGGGCCGCAGGTGGCCCTGCGAACGTGAACGGGAAGAGCAGCACCACGACACGGACGCAAACCCAAACACAGACGCAAGTGGGGACACAGGCGCAGGCCAACGTGCAGGTGCCGGTGAACAGCCAAGCGACGAGTGCGACGCTCTTCAGCTTGGGCGGGGCGACAGCGATGTCGACGTCGAGCACTGTCCGCGGCCGTGTCGCGTCCAGGAAGAACACCCCGACGATTCCGGGCACCTCTGCGCCGGGGTCGCGCGCGACGTCTGTCCTGCACACGTCGTCGAGCCATTCGATCCCAATCGCGAAGCGGAACGCGGGGGCTGCGACGGGTTCGATGAACGTGATCGACATTAGCGATGATGAGGAGGAGATCGACAAGGAGAATGTGCCTGTCCCGACGCGGCATGTCCGGAGGCGTGTCGCGCGGCAGACGGACGCGGACGTTATCGAGCTGTCGGATTGAGTTGCACTGGAGTGATCGCGTCTTGTGTATTCCGGCCCATACTATAGGAGGCTGTATTTTCGGGGATGATGAGTTCATAACGTACGCGCAAATAATTCGCAGAGCCCGAGGTTGTTGTATGTATACTGTACTGAAGGAAGAGATGGAGTGATGATCTTCATGCGATGCTTCTTCACGAGCTTGATGTATGCGCAGGTTATTCGGACTTGCTGTCTCCACTGTTCCAATGAGCCATCTATTAAACTGTGGTGAAAAAAATACATGTCTGTGCAACGTGTCCGGGGACGGATGACAATCGCGTCGTTGGAATCATCTAAGAATACATACGTTGCCAGTCGACAGGCAGGCGTCGCCTTCATCCAAGAATGGCGACCTTCGTCTTTTTCTTCTTTTTCGAGGTGTTGGAAAAGTTTCTCCAGTTGCCAACCCTCTGCTCTCGATTGTCTGCATTCGGATAATGCAACGTAAGCGGTTGAAGGTTTACGAGGGATTGTGACGACCGACAGACCTTCCCACTGGGCTTCCTCCTCTGCTTTCCTCTTCTTTGCGTTCACCTCATCTTCCTTCTTGCGAGCCTCCAGACCCTCGTTCGCGAGGTTCATCTTGACGGCTCTAACGCCACGACATCAGCATTGTGTCCTAGCATATATGCGGGGACCACTCACTTTCGCCTTCGAACCTCCTCGTCTATGAGGAACTCCTTGGACTTGGCGAGGATCTGTTGCCTCCATAAAGGTGTCAAACCCTTCAGCTTCGGGTCGCCATCACGCGTTGTCGGAGGGAGCCCTAGGTTCTTCAGTAGCACGACACGGGCTTGATTGATGACGGCATCGAGCTCCTCCCGTTTCGTCTTGTCCGACAACTCAGACTCAGCCTGCCAATACAACAGCATCAGCACATACTTCTATGGATTCTGTTGAGGAGAGTGGCTGGTCGTGTGCGCGACAAGGCCAGGGGGAGCAGGCGGGTGGCGGAAGGTGGTACGGACCTTCTTGAGGAGATCAAATGCTTCTGGGGCGCGGGGGTGGGGGGTCTTGTCAGGATGGATGACTAGACGTCAGGAAACGTACGGTGGTAGTCAATAGTCAATTCAACACGAGGCTACGTCCCCATTCGCAGGGCCGCGGAGGTTTGATGGGATGCTCACAGAGCGAGAGCTGCCTGTATTTCTTCTTGATGTCTTCTGGGCTAGCCTCTTCGCCGAGATCCAGGATTTCGTAGGGGCTAGAGAAGATCCAAAAAGGTTCAGAGGAGCTGTCGGTGAGTATGTGGGTGAGAAGCTTGTAATGGGGACGTACTTGAGCTTAAAGGCCTTCAGAATACGCTCAACCTCCATCTCCCGTTGGAAGGCTGTCGCCTCTCTGTTCAGTAGCTTCTCAACATCATCCGCTGACGGCCCATTTAGCTTGGAGGAAGAGCCGGCCGTCGAGGACGAGGCTGCGGACATAACAGGCGACTCCAAGGGACAAAGTGAGATGCGTCTGTAGGACCACAGAGGGGATCGGGCAATGAACGGAGCCTTGCCACTGCCAGGGCCCGGAGCGTGGGGTAAGCGGCTGAAGGAAGGTGACGAGGCGCGCGGGCCACTGCCAGTCGAGAGTCGAGACGATGGTCGTAAGTCGGAAAGAGGCGGGACGACTGTAAGCGCCCTCCTCTCGCCATGAACCATCTCGGACTCCGCGCTGCCGCTCTCCTGCGACCAGCCTGTAGGGGGCCATGTCTGTCCTCATTCAACGCAGACGTCTCTAGTCCCATAGCTACAGCTCACGTACGTGCGCTATGCCGTCCCTTCTTGTGCTGTCTCAGTGATACCTGTAACACAGAATGGCATACACACGGTCTCGCGACATACATGGCGCACATCTTCACATCCACTCCCTCGCGGAAGACCGTCGACTGGCCGTGGGTCATGGAGAGCAGCATCAACAAATGCCGGACCGCCTTCCTCTGGGACGCCTCCTCCAGGATCTCGTCCACAGTTTAAGTCCCGGCAGGAGATGTATGCGGCGCGGAACCGTAGCCTGCTCATGTACACTACAGCCGTCGTACGTCCTGCTACCATCGCTCATCGTGCTCAAACTTTTGATACACCGCCTGTCAGATTGTCCTCGGTGTAGGTGTGACGTACGCCGCGGTCCCACTGTACCGCATGTTCTGTGCCGCAACAGGATTTGCAGGTACGCCTAAGGTTGGAATGGGCAAATACGAGGCGGAGCGACTTGTTCCCGTCGAAGATGCGAAGCGCATCAAGGTCCACTTCAATGCGGATACATCCGACGCGCTTCCGTGGTCCTTTATTCCGCAACAGAGGTTCGTGAGCGTGCTGCCTGGGGAAACTAGCCTTGCGTTCTACAAAGCCAAGAACACTTCGGACAAGGACATTATCGGTATTGCGACGTACAACGTTACCCCAGACAGGGTACGTAATCACTCATTATCCATGGGGCTTCCGAACTGACTGCAAGAGCGGGTAGATTGCACCATACTTTGCGAAGGTGGAATGCTTCTGTTTCGAGGAGCAGAGGCTACTTGCTGGAGAGGAAGTCGACATGCCGCTGCTGTTCTTTATCGACCGTGATGTCCTGGATGATCCAGCATGCAGGAATTTAGATGACATTGTTTTGTCATACACATTCTTCCGGCTAGTATTCCTATTTTTCCTGTTGCGACTTCACTGATACCTCATACTTCGTGTAGGGCTCGGCGAAACGAGCAGGGATATCTTGAACCTGATGCTCCCGACGACGTTGTGCAAGCATCCCAGGGATTTGCAGGTTACGAACTGGCACCGAAAGCGGAGGATCGCAACAAAACCAGTACTGCATAATTTACAATAATGTAACGTAGAGGACACTAATACCACTCCACTCCACGCACACACTCGCCCTCTTTTCGTAATCGGCCTGATGCATGACCGGACTCTTTGCTATGGACTGGTATCTCGAAGGTCTTCCATCGAACCATGTTACACCCACATCTCTTTCAGGTCATGATTGGCACAATGTTGCGATACACGGGCTCGCCGGCACACTTGAAGGCACTGCCATCCGTTCCGGACTGCATTTGCACTCGGTGAGCTCTGAATCGTTCTATGACACAGGAGGCATTGCATTCATATTCTCGAGGATGTTCGCTATATGTCCAGCAGACCAGTTGGTCGCACAGGATAGCCAGCCGATACCGGTGAGGCGTCTAGATTGTAAATATGAACGGAGAGGCGATGCTGGGTACACAGTTTCAATTCCTACAATCGCGGACGTGGTGAAGATTCTTCTGTCAATGTTGACGCTAAGGAGCTGTTCACGACACCACATGACGGCGGCCTGCGTGCCCGGACACGGACACGTTGTCCTTGGAAGCCTGATAGTATTGCAACCGCTCAACGCCCTGACTGCCCTTATAATTCATGAGACTGGCCTGTCGGTCTCCCCTGCTATTTCACGTTGGACGGCTTCGGTGAGTACTTGAGCTGCGCCAAGAATACTCCGCCAAAGACTCACAAACTGTTAGGGCCATTGGATCGTCGTCTACTCAATCCTTTCGACTGTCTGTCAAGCTTTCATGCAGCGTGCGTTGTCCGTACCATCGATAGTCGGCCCTATTGACCCAATACACAGCATAGAATAACGATGCGATTACTGGATACCACTAGTGGCGAGTTCCGTTGGATCAATAGTCCCCTGGATGCACCATACGCCATTCTCTCCCACACTTGGGTCCAGGATGGTGAGCAATCGTACCAGGACATTCTTGCCATCCAGACGGCCTTCCGGAAGCGGGGGAACACACCGCCTGAGACACCGAAACTTATCGAGGAATCGTCAAAGATGCACTCCCTGGGCCTTTAGGCAACAAGGACATGTATTTCCATGCTAGGCGCCATTTCCGTCGTTCTCTGGCTAGCAGCGCATCGCCGACATTCCTGCCCATCAATCCTCTGGAGAGTCTGCGATAACTACACGGTGCATTTGTCACCCCGCATCTCGACTGGTTGGAGCCTCTCCTTACATCAGTTCAGCGTACCCGCTCCCATGCTTTCGTTTCCAGTGCTTGCGATAACACTGGACCCTTCCAGGAGGAAATCTCATTATCCGAAGACCTCATTCCTCCATCCATCCTATCTTCCCCCGAAGTCTCAATGAAGCCCCGACGCGCTTGCGCTCTCGCTCGAGCAGATGGATACGAGCTCCTCTGGGTCGACTCCTGTTGCATCAACAAAACTAGCAGCGCAGAGCTCTCGGAAGCCATCAACTCGATGTTCGAATGGTACAGTCGCGCGAGCATCTGCTACGTCTACCTGGCAGACGTCGACGACGATGACGCTATAGATGACCCAGACTCTCAGTTCCGCCGCGCTCGATGGCACACACGCGGATGGACGCTGCAGGAGCTCATCGCCCCTCGTTATTTGGTTTTCTTCTCCCGTAACTGGAGACCTCTTGGGACGAAGAGCACTCTCTCCCGTGTCATCGAAAAGGTGACAGGTGTAGACCGCGCCATCCTGAACCAAGAGCAAGCCGTGTATACGGCGAGCGTCGCTCGTCGGATGTCGTGGGCGTCGAAGCGGGAGACCACCCGAGTCGAGGACCAGGCGTACTCGCTCCTAGGCATCTTCGGGCTCCATCTCACGACCAACTACGGAGAGGGTCGACACGCGTTTGTGCGCCTCCAGGAAGCTATCCTCGCCATCCCAGACCAGAGCATCTTCGCCTGGGGCGACTCTTGCGACGAATCGCTACCGTCCGTCTCCGATCTCCAGTCCCTCCTCGCGCCGTCACCGGCTGCATTCGCCTTCGCTGGTCAGGTGAAGCCGCTCTCCCACAAGCGGATCGCGGAACGGCTAGGGGCGACCACCCGCCTACCCCTTCCTGAGTACCAGATGACATCCTATGGCATTCGAACTCACTTCCCCATGATCCCCCTCAAGCAAAGCCCCTTCTCACGCAGCTCCCTCTCATTCTTCTTCGGCTCTGGGCAGCACGCAGTATGTGCTCCGTTGGAGCAACCCGTCCCGTTCGCCCCCACCCACTTCGCCATCCTCGAATGCGAAGACAGCTTCGGACGGCTTGTCGCGCTCCCGATCTCTCGTGCCGCTTCCACCGAGGATCAGCCCACAGACCAGGAGTCGAAGGTCGACGTAGGCTGGATAAGAGCGGGCACCGCCGGGGTGCTGACGGCTTTCCGCACCGTCTCGCTGTCGCCTGCAGACCTTGTCCAGGCCAACCTGTCCATCCAGTCGTTGGACGTGCTCATTCGCGGCCAACCCCTGCTCGAAGATGACGTCTCCCTCGTCGACTCCCTCAGTCCGTGGGCGATGCAGGATGAGAACAGCCTCCTCACGCGGCGCACCGTCCGCCTGTGCGACTGGAGCCGCAACTTGCTGGCGGGGCAGGGCTTCACCGTCACCCACGCGCCGAGGCTGGAGGGTATGTCCAAGGCGGTGAACGGGCCCTTTCCCAGGACAGGCCGCTTCCACCGCAAGGACGACATCTTTCTGCTGTCGTCAGCGGCCGATGGCGCGGAGGAGATCCTTATCCGCCTTGGGAGAAATCCCGAAGTGATGGAGGCCACTGTCCACTGCAAGACTCGGGCGGGTGACGCATGGCGGCTGGTGAAGGGGGGCGAGAGCATCTTCGCACTGCGGGCGGAGGCCGCGAACATAGCGTGGATGACGTTTGACTTCCCTGCTGGACTGTCGACGGCGCGTCGGGCTTTGCGAATGAGCCTGCACAACGTGACAAGATCGTTCCGGCAGAATGGTGCCATACGGGAGTACCTGTTCAACCTCACCATCGAGCTTTCTGACGGGTGTCCACTGCAAAACAACTCGGAGAAAGCTCTCTCGGGGAGCGAGGAAAGGGACGAGGGAGGCGATCATGACCAGGGAATCGAGGAGAGCGAAGGAGTGGAGACGGATGCGAACGGCTTGCTTTTGAGGCAGGAGAACACCCTCATAATACTTGGACAATCGTGGAATGGTATATGATCAATCCTCGACGCGCCTCCGCTTCGACGTCGAGATAGTGTCCGCATTGTCTGCCCGCGACGTTCCTGTAGGTTCGTCAACCTGCATCGTTGGGGTAGGGGACGGCCGTGTTGAATCACCCTGCTGGTTCACATTGGTGTCAGTGTCGGACACATAGTTTACGGAGGCGCTTGCATACCGTTGGAACTTGGCCGTAACTGGCTTGGTAACTAGCACAGTCGGTCCCCTCGGACAGCCAGTCCTCGAACATCGAATCCTCGCCGTCCCGTTCCGTTAACACCTCATCCACTTTGGCGTCCGTCTCCGGGGCTGATGCATCTTCCGAGCGGGAAAAGTACAGCTTGCCATCGCGGAGCAGGTCGAGTAGTAGCTTGTTTTGTGTAGAGGACAACATCGAGGGGTTTTGCACAGGGACGCTATCTGGCCAGCCGTTGATGCGGACTCTGTACACAACCAACTTGGAGTGGTTCGTCCATTTCATTTCCGCGTTTCGCACACCAGATACGGCCCTAGACGATAGTGTTTAGCCCATGTAATGTCCTCAGATCTGAGCGAAACTGACCTGAGTGCGTTCCGTATACCTGCATATAGTTCGTTCTTGACCTCCCTAGCGGGCCCCTTCTTTCGGGAAGCAGTGCTCTGAACGGTCGTCGGGACGGTGTGGGCAGATATGGTGCTTGGAAGTTGTGGGATAACGCGCATAGATTGGGCTTTGAACGCCTCTGCACCAGGCGCACCGCAACCACGATGGCCGCGCCAGAACTCGCGTCCTACGATTGTGCCACCCAAGAAGCCCTGGTCATCTGGGTCGTGAGGATTCACGACGAGGAAGAAGGATTGAATACCGGCTAACGTCTCGAGAGACTGAAGTTCTTGCGACACATTTTCGAGCACTCTTCTGACTGGACACAATTAAGCGACTCCGTCACTGGAGGATCATTGTCAAGAATCGGAGAACGACGTACTGCGCTCCTTATGGTCATCCACAGGAGGTTGGGAGATAGCACCGCCGAAGAGAAACTTGCAGTGCAGCTCGGCCATACGCCGCCTAACCTGCAGAACCTCATACTCAGGCTGCTCCTTGCTCTTCTGCCCCACCACTCGCACCTACCTCTTCGAACGGGCGACCTTCTCGGTCTGCGAATGTGCGGAGGTTTCCAAGACATTGCTCGAAAAGCATCTCGAGGCGTTCCGTGAAGAGTCCGTCATCAGTAGCCTTCTGTTTGCCTTTGGCATCCAACGCGTCCATTCCGCGATGACGAATAAACAGCAGAGGACGATGTATATGAGGTACGCGTGGCGTCTTGGTGGTTGGAGGACAAGATGAACGTGTCACGTCGCGCCTCCACCCGACCGAGCCTGGCTTGATCTAAGCGCCCAGTAATTGTTCTCCCTTTCGATCTCCCAAATCTCCATCTCCTCGCCATGGGACGCACTCGACCAAAAACCAGAAAGATCAAGCCCGTTCTTACAGAAAACACCTCAGATGGCCCTACGCCTGCGCCTTCAATATCTGCGCTGCTAGAAAAAGCTCAAACCCTCATCGTCCAATGCGACTATGAGCTCGCCGGCCGTTTTGCGCGACGGATGCTCGAGCATGAACCAGAGAATGTGGAGGCTAAGGAGATACTGGGCGTGACGCAACTTGAAACGGGCGAGATCCTTGCGGCGAAAGAGGTGAGTCTATACATAGTACATATCCAGGTACTGTCGCCGCACTGAAACTTTGCTTGCCTCGGTTCCAGACCTTCCAGTCGCTCGTCCCACCACATCCTGATGCCCCCGCTACTCCTCCCCCATCCGCATACCTCTACCTCGCACAGCTGAGCGACGACGATCCGCACCTCGCGTTGCGGTACTACCAGAGCGCGGTCGACCTTCTGTCAAATCAGCTGAAGGGCAAGGAGCGGGCCGTTGACTCCTCAAACGCGGACGACGACGAAGCGGAGAGAAGGCGAAATATTGTGCGGGCTTTGATTGGGATGGTGGAGATATGGATGGATCCTTCGTATGATCTTTGGTACGCCCATATAATCTGTCCAGCGCGCGGCGAGGTTAACGCTTCGGTTTTCGTGAAGTGATGACCCGGCTGCAGAGAAGACGTGCGAGGATCTCCTAAATCTCGCGCTACAAACCGACCCCGGGAATACTGAGGGACTTCAAACGCTCGCCTCCGTTCGGATGTCCCAGCAGAGACCAGACGACGCGAAGGTCTACTTAGAGCAGGCGTGGTCGCAATGGAAAGACCTCGATCTCGGTAAGACTCTCTCGTACGCACAACCCTTCCTTGCCATAACGTGAGGCACGTAGACGACCCACAACTACCGCCCATACCAGCCCGCCTGTCAATCGTGAAGCTCTTCCTGGAACTGTCTCTATATACCCCCGCGCTCCTCGTCCTACAAGGGATCATGGCTTCCGACGATCAAGAGGTTGAGGCGTGGTACCTCGAGGGCTGGTGTTTCTTCCTTATGGCGGAGCAAGCACAAGAGAACGGTGGCAAGGTTGATGAACTGACATGGGAGGAGCTCGCGCAGGATGGACGAGATTGTCTAGAGACCTGTCAAATGGTTCGTACAGCCGTAGTTATACACCAATTTTCTTTTTCTTGCCCTGACGCTGTCTATTCCTCAGCTGCATGTAAACCAGGAACACCCTGATGCGCCTCTGCTAGAACATACCCGGGAGCTCATCTCGAAGCTGGAGACATTAGGCATTCACCCGGCTCCAGAAAAAGACGGGGACGACGATGGAGAGGGCTGGGAGGACGTCGACGGGAGCGATGATGATGAGGATGTTGAGATGTCATAGACAATGCTCTTTGAAAGTACAATATTTCGTGCGTAAACGGCGCTCTGCGCGCATTTTCTGCGAACTAACCTGATCTGAATGGATTGATTGCGACCGATGCACGTTGTTTCGGATTCGCGTTTTAGGCGCCATGGTGGTTATTTGTCCCTCGAAGGTCGATCATCTACGACCTTCACAAATCAAACAGACCCCACTTAGGAAGGTCATTAGGTGGTCACCGGTCATTACCAGGTCATTATCAAATTCTAAGCTGAAGTCTCATCCGATGATCTGTACGACGAGGCTCTCCTCAGCGGTAAACCAGCCTAATTATTCGGTCAGTAGTATTCGGTGCTGCAGAAGGGCCACTGGATTTACCTTGACATAAACCCTCTCAATCGTTTCCAATTCCGAGACAGAATTGGCAGGCTCGCGCCAATTCGCAGGATCCCGACCGCGCACTTTGTCCACGAAAGCCTCGAGCTGGTACCGGTACCTGAGCCAACGTATTTCAGCGTTTGGGCGTCTTGTTCCGCCCAATGGATGGCTACAACACTCACGTTGACCACGACTTGTCCCCCCTCCCATCCTTGAACTTGTACACCTGCTCGAACCTCCCAAGCCCCTCCCTCGGCTTGACGCGGATGAAATGGAACGCGCTCGGCTTAACGAAGTTATAGACGAAGACCTCGCCGCCCTCGAGCTTGATGGTGATCTCCGTCCTCAGCATGTGCGGGAGGATCCCGAACGGGCCCCAGCCTGGCAGGGCAAAGTCGACGCATATCTCCGCGGTCGCGTCCGAACCCGGGAGGGCATACGTGACGTTCATGGCGCGGTCGATCCTCTCGGGGTCCTTTGGGTGGCCGATGGCCGTCGCGGACGTGACTTCAAGCGGGACAGTATCGGTCGAGGTCATGAAGCGGATCGCCGCGAGGGGGTATACTATTCGGTTCCGGTTTATCGTCAGAACACCGCATAACATCGAGAAGCATTCACCGGTTCACCTCCCATATCCGTCATGCAACCACCTCCGAGGTCGTAGCGGAACCGGGCGTCGTCCTTCTCAAAGAGCAGCGGCGAGATGAGAGTCGGGATCACGAACCGCGAGACGACGCACATGACCTTTCCCAGTTCGCCGCTAGCGACGACCTCGCGCACGCGGTGGTTCGCCGGATGGAAGCTGCAGATGGATTAGGAATGTATGGGCGGTAGATGCATCCAAACCCATCCCTGTGAAAGACGAGGGTTACTTACACAGAATGCAAAGCCTCGACGGCAACGAGACCTTTCTTCTCTGCGAGCGCAAAGATCTGCCGCGCTTCCTCCGTAGTGTTGGTTATAAGCTTCTCCACCAACACATGCTTTCCGGCTTCCAAGGCGCGTATCGCCCATTCAAAGTGCAGGCCATTTGGAAGCTGATACCCCACGGGCGTAAACCTCAGCAAACAACGTGGTGGCCATTCTGACGTACTGCAACATAAACTGCGTCGATGTCAGGATCCGTTGACTAGTTCTGTAGGCCGGCCAATGACGATGGTTAGTCCCGAGATATCGCAAAAACGCAGGACGACGCACCGTGATAAGCAACCAAACCGGAGAACGTCCTTGGGATGTTGTGCTTCCGCGCATATTTGTAACCGCGTTCCTTGTCCCTGCATGCGACGGCCGTGACGACCACGTCAGGATGTGTCTTCGCTGGCTTGAAAAGCGCGTCAGGGCCAATACGCGCAGCTCCGAGGATGCCAAAGCGCAAGGCGGATGCGTTTTTGGCCTCCCGTTTACCGTTTCCCTGGAAACCAACCAGACTGCCATGAGCAAAGAATGAACAATCGTGGGATTGATTCGTGTTTGAAGACGACGACGCACCATTGCAGCACGAACCGAATCTTAGCAATCCCCAATGCTTGAGCTCCGTTTTGCGGAGAACGAACGTGTACCTCCACCTCGTTCTGTATGCTATCGTCCAACGAGGACCAAGCGGTAGAGGGTAGGGGCCTGTTCAGCGAAAATGTGAGTGGAGGCAACGGTGCTTCATCACGTACCGTACGACAGGTGGAAATAGAGGTTAGTCCCATCAATCGTAACTTTAGCACCAACAGTACATACTTTTTACCGAACAGGCCCTTGCAAGATGCAACTCCGATCGCGAGAAGGAAAGCGTTCCTGTGGTATAAGTATACTTATCTGTAGTCGGCAAGCAAGATACCACGTGCGTCCGTTCTCGCGGTGTGTTCGCACCAGCTCTCGGAGTTTGTGAGATCACCGTCGCGGTGTGTCCGCAAGGCATGCAGCCAGCAGATCATCCCACCAGATCCACCATCATGACTGGGCCCGAGCACAAGTTGAAAGCGCAGCCCAAATGTATAATCAGGTGCCTTCTGAAGCTGGTGTGAAGATGAAGATCGCAAGAGGCCGATGCGTCAGTGCCTACACGAGTAAGGCTCCGTTCGGATACCGGTTTCTGAGCGAGAAACTGGTTTCTGCCAGTTTCTCCCCCGGATCTTCGGAGCTGTCATTTGGGGCGCCTAACGTCACCGTGCTGTTTATGGTAGTAACGGCGCTTGGACGCCTGTGTCTGGGCGCCAAAAACAGTATGTTCACGTCTCGCGTCCCACCATGCCTCCAGTCCCCAATTCGCGCCGTAGCAGGCATGTGATAGTCGCGTCTGGTGCTGCAAAGGTGCTCATGGAGCAGTGCGCGTAGCCATGGGAACATGAGACAAACGCGGGGAAAGCGCGAATGAATGGGCGGGAGGGGAGCAGGAACGGCGGTCAACGCGGTCGCGCGCGCGACGCGTCTGTAGGCAGTGACAGGCACGGAGTCACGCTCCGGTCACCCATCAGTCACGTAGACGCTTGATCGGAACTTTGGCATCAGAAACTGGCAGAAACCAGTTTCTCGCTCAGAAACTGGTATCCGAACGGAGCCTAATGGATGCAGGAGAACATACTGCAGGATCGCAGGAAAACGGACAAACAATGATGTTGCTCAGTCCATTTGTCTACAATGAGTCAGTGTGTTCAATTAATACGGTTGACCTGATAGGTGACCAAGTATACGAGAACATATGCTACATTTCTATAGGTTGGGAATAGTGGGTATGTGCAAAGGATCTAATTAGCAAGCAATAAGCTAACGAAAGCACGTCAATGCGCCACTTCATTTGCGGTAGAGTCGTCGACCTTCTCGTCTGTGCCGAACACCATGTGCCAGAGCTCAGGACCATCACGAATGAGACACTGTAGAAAGGTCAATTGGAGCATCGATGAATGGGAGAATCCACGTCACGTACGATGACAACCTCGACCGCGATGAGTGCAATGATGATTAGTTCCATACGGTGCGCAGACGTCTGCCAGCATAAGGAACAACATGAGCGGAGAAAATTTGGGGAACGTCCTATAAACGCACCTCTGTCAATAGCTCCCTCAAAACGGATTGCATCTGACCGTCATCTGTCAGCAAATTCAAACATTTATTTGACGATCATCGGTGCTCACCTCGGCCGCGTATGTGATCTTGTCGTTGACAGACCGAATACGAGCCCTCATGTCGAGCGCATTGCTCAGAGAGTTGAAGTATCCTGAGATTCGTCACCGGTGAGCAACGTGGCATGCTAGAGCTGTGTATGCAATTACCTTCCAGCACGGGCTCCGACCAGTAAAAGTCAGGTGTATCCGAGAAGTTTTCCCGGTTGAGGTTGAGGCCCTGTCGGAATCGCAAGAGCTCTCCCAGCTTCATGACAAGAGCCCTCCTTCCTAGACCTGGCTTGCCCGTCTTCTGCAGAGCTTGCGGGAGTAATGAGACCGACGAGAGGTAGCGTTCGAGCGAGGTCTCCAGCCCAGACAGCGCAGTGGACCTAGACAATGCCTGAGAGAACGCATACCGAGCCAGGAGGGTCTCCCGGGGAAGGCTGGAGGAAGGCAGGTCAATGGGCAACGACTCCTCGTTATTCAACGGCAGGGTACGACCCAAAATGATGAGGTCTCCTTGCAGCCGCGTGTCCCTGCCATCCCGATCCACATGAGCAAACGCGCGGGGTGCAACCCAGATGAAAGGAAGATCCGGAAGACTCACTCCTGCGGGTCCGTCACGAACTCGAGGTCCTCCGTCTCCAGCTCCTTCAGTCGCGCGACCTCCGCCGCAGAGCGCTCAATCACCTCCGCGAAGCGCGCTGCCTCGTCCTCGCCCAGGCCCCAGGACACGAAGCTCCCGTTCCCGAAGACGAACACTTCGCCCTCCAGCCCGCTCGTACGATCCGTCCAGTGGGGCACCCACCACGCGTCGTGCAGCAGCCTCGCGTCCTTGGGGAGCGCCCCACGCAGGTTCGGCATCAGGTACCGCTCTGCGGTGGCGTACGTGAAGATCGGGTGGATGTCGCTCCGGGTCGGAGTCGGGTTGGAACGGATGGGCAGCGACGCGGACGCGGCGCGACGGAGGGTGGTGGACGCTTTCGGCTTAGGCTTGGGGACCTCGTCTGGGGGAGGTGGACGATGGTTATCTGAGAAGGTGCGGCGAAAGGTTTGGATGGGACGCAAGGTCGCATTCGCTGTCAGTGACTGCCGCCATTGCCAGCAACGGGGCGTCGTGGTGAAGCTATGCCGGAGTTGGCGGTGGACGTGGGCGAGCGGATTCATCTTCCTCGCGGGTGAGTATCTGAGTATGAACTGGGGGAAGGAAAGCTGAGGACGTACGGTATGTGTGGGTGGAGATGGCGGCCAGGAGTACACAAGAGTGGTGGCCACTGGCAAGACACCGTGAGATGATCAAGTCCAAACTTTGAGGCGTTTACCAAGACCGGGCCGGACCACTGCCGGACCACGCGCCGAGAGCGCCTTCTCATGTCAGCCCCCTGAATCTTTTCTCTCCATCATCCCACCGTCGCTGTAACTCAAGAACATCTCACTATGCTTGAATATGTACACATGCTCTCAACAATCACACAGCGGACACTAGGTCTGGAAGTCGCGATCACAGCGCTCTCAATCAATTAAATAAGCCTTCAACCTCGTCCCCCGCAAGGCAGGATAAGTTTACAAATGCGAGCTCAGGCTAGCAGCTACAAAGCCCCGGACAACACCCAAATGGCCCAACACCGCACTACTCCTACAGTGAATACAGACCAGGTGAGCGAGCACATCCAATACCGCATGCTACAAGTACAACCCGAGAGCAGGGCGGAGATAAAATGGACCGATACCAAAGCACGTCGAATCCTCCAAGTTCGGAGGACCCATAAATACAAGTTTATAGGCTATCCATACCAGCCATGTGCAGCTACTGACCCTACTGACCCTACATCATCCAGGATCCCTCGCTTCCAGCAACATCGACCTCCAGCGCGAACCGCTCGACAGCTGGCCCGAGTGTAGCAGGTACCAGCCCAGTCGACCACCTTCATCGAACTGCGTTGTATGTCGCGCCTCGAGATAGGGGGGACTTAAGCAGTGGGAGAGGCGTCCGGAGTTGGGGAAGCCGGGGAACAGATAGGTGGGGATCCAGCCACGTTCGCCAACGTCGTCACTGGGCATCTCCAGAGCCTGAACGAAGATGTGGTGGCTACGCAGTGGGTAATCGTTTTCCGTCGAAGTTCGGGCCGCTAACTTTCACCGTCTAGGGACGGGGTTACGCCCACGATGAGCGGCTCCGGCGGCAGCGACGAGCTCGGCAGGGGGGAGCGGCCAGGCGGTCCCATCGTCGGCGACGAAGAACTCGGCCTCAAAGTCGCCCTCTTCGTCTGAGTCGCTACCATGTGCGCTGTCGACGTCGCTCCCGCTCCATGTGTCAGAGTCGTCGGAGTCCGATTCGGCGTACTCGGACTCGGACTCGGACCAATACCCGCCGCCCACCGACTCGGGCCCATCCTCAGACTCGGACTCTGACGCGACGTACGCGGCCTGCGACGCAAGGAATGGCGGGCTCGGCAGGCGCAGACTGGGCCCCAGGAACGGCGTCGGCGGGTAGACTGGCTTCGGGCGACCCTCGCCGATGACGCCCCAGCGCGGGTTACACTCGACCTTCGCCTTCCCGTTCGCCTTCCTCAGTGGTAGGAGGACGACGTCATCCGCTGGCGTGCGCGGCAGGAACGTCGCCGCGGTCGAGCATGAAAGCGTGCAGTGCTTGTCTTGAAGCTCGTTGCCTGCGGCGATAAACGGTGCGCCATCGACTTCCAAGCCGCCCAAGGCCCTAATAGGGGTCGTCCACTTGTCGCCGTCGAGCGTTAGCGCGGGGAGTACTCGGGGATGTGCGATGAGTGACGGCGATGATTCGGGCATGCACTCCGTTGGGGGTAGCGGCCACTCGGTGCCGTCACGCCCAATGAAGTGTCCGCAAGAAACAGTGCTCGCGATGGGAAGAGCGATGTTGAGGCCGAGGCTGAGCGTGGACGCGTGAGATGCCTTGCGACCCCAGTTCGGTGGGTTCGCGATGAGCTCCGGGGCGGGCGGCCATGCCGGAGCTTCGTTCGACTCTTCGTTCTCTACGCGGCGCCGACCTGCGACGAGTAAGATCTTCTCAATAATGCCTTTGCGGGCCGAGTTCTAGAGGGGGCGATGAGCACAAATGGAGTGTGGCGCCACGACGGGTACGGGCATGCGGGAGGGATTGCTCACTGTGTCGCTCTGTGGCGAGCACCTTTCGTTCTGGTCCTGCCAGTTGAGAATCCGATAGAGAGATGGCCGGGGTTGCGGTTTGGCGAATCTGTTTGGCGCGACGGACGTCACGTCGGTGAAGTGCTTGGGTGGCTTGGTCTCGGTGAGACCTAGAGCGGCGTTGATTCGCCCGACGTCGAGTAGATGTCTAACAAAGGGAGGCCCGGGAGGGCTCATTGACTCATCCCGTTCGAGGAGCTTCGCGTGCAGTGCGGCGGCGGTCTCTGTCAAACCAGAGTGGGGATACATTAGTAGATATCTGGATGGGTTGTGGCGAGGGCGAGGGGATCGAGGCGGAATGGATTGCTGGAGGGGCACAGAGCACGAAGATGATGGTGGTGGCGGTCTGAAAGATTGCCCCATCGGACGGCGTGCGGTTTTTATACGAGGTGGCGGAGGGCGAGTGTGGCCGCCGCTTTCGCCACTGAAAGCACGTGCACGTGACCGCGACAAAAGCGCAAGGCCAAAGCGGCCCTTTTGAACGCGCTTGGCAACGTCTGCTTTGTTGCTTCTTGACGTCCTTCCTTTCTTGTCCTTTCCGTGGCTGTGTGCGTTGCGTTGCGCTTTTGCTTGCGCGTTCGTTTGTTCGGACGTCTCGGGCTATGAGACGCCACTCAACTTTCAACTTCGACAATTGGCGAGTGGCCAGTGGCCAGTTGAAACTCGGAGCTCGTTGGTCTATGCCGACTTGAACACGTACAATATACTCATTTCTGCGGACAAATGCCAATGGATGGTGAATGTTTACATGGTTTTGTAAGCACGAGGGTGTGGCCCTGCCTACTCAACGCCTTCAATTTCGGTCGCATTCCGATGGCTGAGCCCTCGGTTCGGTCGCATTGGATTACATTTTTGGGGATCAGCCAATATCAACTTAGAGATTGAAGTACTATACATTTGGAGTGGTGTCCCTGGGCCACCATGAGCACGGCAGCGCCCGAGAGCCGCATACAACTCACGCACAACCTGCAGTTTCTATCGTAGATTATACAACGAGAAATGCATCCTGATGGAGGCAACTGCTCGACTTCTTGCCACCCTTTACTGTAAGCTTAAGTATGTAACAAGACAGCCCTTGAGGTCGACCTTGAGTCTGTCAGGCTAGTCCAGACTCCGCCAGATACTAGTCGGCAGAGCCAGCGCCGAGACTCTTTCCCTTTCAGGGATTTAAGCCACGTGGAGGAGCGTGGAGGACATACATAAGTAGACATAAGTAGGCGTTTGTTTGTTTGTGCGTGTGTGCGGCTGCGAAGCGGGGGAGCGCTGAGCCTGGCGCGCGTCGCTACTTACCCGCAATCCAATCGAGTGCTACGCGCGCCCACACATCGAATGGCCATCCAATTGCTCCATCCCGAAGCGCATATATACACTCCCAACCACCGCACTGCCGTCAACTCATCTGCTCACCACCACCGCTCTTGAGCACTCCGAGCCATCTGACGCTCCCATCCCTAACGTTACTTGACACGCACACCGCGCCAACCACTCCAGTAATGTCTGCTGCTATCGCGTCCTCGTCCACCTCGCGCCCCACCTTCTTCGGTCTCTTTGACCGCCCGACAACTCCTCCGCACGAAATCGACGTCGAGGCGCAACTCGCGCAACCCACCCCCGCCCTCACACACGCACCCCGTGCAACTCGCGTCTCCGTTGAGGAGACGACGGATGCGGTCGACGACTTTGTCGGTGGTTCGCCCTTTTCGAGCGCGCACCACACTCGCAATGCCAGCCCGACTGGAACGCGGGACAGCCGACATGACGAAATGCGGCTGTTTTCGTCTGTCGACGACGCGTCCGACTTGCTCCCTCCCCCATACGAGCACTCGATTTTGCCGCCGGCATACACGCAGGTCTCTGACCAGCCCACCCTCTCGATGTACCTCTTCAAGTTTGGTTTCCGTGAGTGGCCTTGTCTTCCGTGTATGCCCGGCGTCGATGCTGACCACCTCGCGCCGCAGTGTTCCCCCTCTTCTGGGTAGCAGGTGCCTTCATCCTCCTCTCGCCTCTGTCTGCGCCAGCGGACTGGGAGGCGTCGAAGCCCGCGCTGGAGCGTGAGGAGCTGATCGCGTCGATGCGGCGAGCGGAGGTGAAGTGGGCGCGGCGGTGTCTTGTTGCGCTCTCTGTCTTTTGCCTTCTTGTGCTTGCTCTCGTGCTGAGTGTCCTCTTCACCGTCCTCCGTTCATGAATGCACCCATACGTCAAAACACCCCGCCCGGTGCCCCTTCACCCACTCTTGTTTTCTATGTTTATCATTATCATGTATCGTTATGACCACTCTTTGTCGACTGTATCAGTAGCACGAACCGAATGACTACTTCACGCTCGTCCTCTTCCCTCGGGCCGAATAGGCGCCGATGACTTGTGTCCGCTTCCACCACCTCGAATCTCATGCATCATGTGTTTGCTTCATGCTTGTGCCTATGCGAACGAGAAGAAGGGCTAACTTCGACCTCTGTTTGTCTCATAACATCCAACCAGCGAAGCTCGGTCAATACTGTCCCCTGCAACGGCGTCGATGAGTAGGTGCGTTTCATTTGCCTCTCAGGTCCCTGTTTCGCGACAACCCGGGCCCAAGCATCTGCTGCAAGCTCAACATCCCTCAGTTAGCACGCCATGAACGCTCTCTTCATAGGACGGTGGTTCTCACCCTCGCTTAGCAACCGATGGCCTCTGGGAAATACCAGTCTCTCAACCTATCCACAAGCCGGCCGGATCCGTGTTATTGTTATCGGTTGTCGGGAGGGAGCAACAGCGCAGCCTGTATTCCCTATTGCATCTTTGAAGTATGTTGCTGATTCAGATTTGTTCCGCTTCCCGTGCTCTCATGCGACCCCCCAATCCCTCAGGCACCCTGTACTTTTATTCGTTCTGCATCCTACAATTATCCCCCCAAGGCTCGAGGTGCTGATCCTCCAAAGGCCACAAGCATCTCTGCTACGGTCTTTGCATTTACCTTCGGGGCGTTCGGCGATGTCGTTTCCGCCGCGAACCTTGCGCTTCGCGTATCGAAAGCTCTGAGCTCCAGCAGAGGCTCCACCTATGGCTATCAGTGCCTCATCCAAGAGCTGGATGCTCTCGCACACATCCTTCAGGTCGCGGAAGCGGCTACACGCACCGGCATACTCTAGCGTGCACCATCAACGCTCTCAATGCGGAGGTCCTGCGTTGCCGCAACGTCGTCGAACGTCTTTTGGGACCAGATCCGCAAGTACCAGAGGGCTCTTGGGCCAGGAACACGGCGAAGGGCGTGAGGCGTCGTGGCGGAAAATCGGGTGGGCACTGTTCAAGGCAGAGGATGTGCGGGAGACGAGGCGAAGCTAGCGACACACCGACTCAATCTCATCATGCTCATGACTGCATGTAACCAGTGCGTGCGTCGTCTCCTCGTATGTAAGTATATGCATGCTCAAGTACTCGTCTAGATCCCGCCTCGACAAGCTCTAGAGCAGGATATACAGCTCAGATCGTCCATGGAGGTGGTCACCACCCAAATGAACGAGCTCAAGACAGTCGTGCGCCAGCTCCCCGCCAAGCCTCTCGGCTACGCGCGCCCGAAAGCGATCACGATCCACGACCCGTTCAGGACCAACACGGTCCTCCCCATGTCCCTGTACGAGAACCCGCAGCAGCTCGACACCATTCTCACCCTGGTCACGTCCAAGTGGCCGACACTCATGCAGCAGACGGTCAAGGTCGGGAACTACATCGCGCTGTGCGAGGAGGCGAGGGCGCGGCTGGACAGCGACGACGAGACGCTGTGGGTGGCCAGTGTCGCCCCGGGGCGGACGATTCGCATATCGTACTTTGGGTACTGGGCTGAAGCGGGGCCGGGGGTCGGCGTTGAACAAGCTCTTGCAGTTTGCAGTTTGTCCGGACTGCGAGCGGGATGCAGGGTCTTTGTGAGTCGCTTGTAACTGCCGCCTTGAGTCGCAAATCTCACCCTTCAACCCTAGCCTTCCGCCGCCAATGGGTCAAACCCAAATGACGGTGATTGGTCATGCGTCGGAGGCCGCAGACTGGAGGGTCTTGCTGGAAGGTCCGTTGTCCACGTCTTTCAGTGTCTCCGAGTCATGCTTACCGTCTACCTGCGGCATACAGAAATCTGGGACACTCACTCGATCACTAGTACTCCTGTGTTGCGGTGTACGCTCCACCACCCGTCCTTCCCAGGGTGCAATGCGCAACATTCCCCATCTATGTGGCTACCACGCGTGTCCAAGAGATGCCGTCGGCGGGGGAGTTCTGCAACACTGTCCTGGGGTTCTTCATACAGCGCTTCGGTATCCGTGACACTCGCAAGTGTGATCATGCACACCCAAGCCGGACTCAGGTTCAAGTCTGACTTTCTTTACGCCCTCCTGTGCTTTCTATGCACATGTCATTCCTACCACTTGCCTTCGGCCTTGAAGATTTGGAGCGATCGCCGTCACATCATTTTCATCATGACTTGCCATGGGCATCCATGTTTGAACATATTCATTATCTATTGGGTCTTTTTATGACACTCTCTTCACTGGGGGTACCGGTGTGCGAATACGGCTGGAAACTCCAGTGTCAGGGATGCCAGGTTGCGTATAACCCATATTTGATGTCATTTTCTTCATTACAGTACTGCAGTCCTCTTGCATTGTATACCGAAGGCAACAAAAGTGAAGCTCATAGCGTTCGGTGAATAATTGGCACCTTGCATGAGCGCGAGCCTGACAGACGCCGGCGACTGGCGCGAGCAGGTGAATATTGCGAGATGGCGACGGGTGAAGGCAGCACGATGCAACCGGTCACGACAGCGTCCGTATGGTCCACGTCCTTAGCCTCGTCGGTGTTTTCCAGGGCACGGCCTCTCCTACATAAGCCGTGTCTCCGAGTCGCCCGTGCTGGAACCCCTCTCACACTCCGTCAGCGTCGTCCACTCTCCCACCAGTGTCTGGATTCCTTTCCGAAGTGTTCCTCACCCCTGCTGCCTGCTTCTTATCGTCCTTTCTCCACGACACCACTAGCCATGTCCGACGCCAGCTTCTACTCCCTCACGGCGACCGCTCCCGGAAACAAGACGTATGATTTCGAGCAGCTGAAGGGCAAGGTCGTTCTCATCGTGAATACCGCGTCCAAGTGGTAAGCGCCCCCTCCTGAAAATCCCCCGCGATTCTCTCTCACCATAAGCGTTTCGAATCAACGTATATAGCGGCTTTACGCCCCAGTACAAGGGTCTCGAGGGTCTGTACAAGAAGTACAAGGACCAGAACTTCGTCATCATCGGCTTCCCCTGCAACCAGGTGCGTGCTGCTCCCATACCTCTCCTCCTCTTCACTGATCGCAACCCTCCGTTCCCCATCCCGCGTTATCCGTTTACTCTATCCAATATACCGTGCTAATGCTTATCGACATCGCATTTCCGTCGAACACGAACACGCGCGGGCCGCCGCAATCATAATCGCGTCCTCTGAATCCCCCGACATGGACTGAGCAGTTCGGCGGCCAGGAGCCCGAGAACGACGACAAGATCGCCGAGTTCTGCGAGCTCAACCACGGCGTCAGCTTCCCGCTCATGGCCAAGTCGGACGTCAACGGCGACAGCACGAACGAGGTCTACAAGTGGCTCAAGTCCCAGAAGGCCGGCCTCCTCGGCCTCACCCGCATCAAGGTGCGTTCTGCTCTTACTAAAGTTGCACTCCCACCTCCTTCCCTCTCGCCCGACCTATTTGCATTTCTTCTTCCCCGAGACCCTGTATCTTTTCCGGCCTCGCACACTCTGCATTCAAACTAGACGCGCCATGCTAACGCACGTCCTCCCGAACCTCCAGTGGAACTTCGAGAAGTTCCTGATCGACCGCGAGGGCAAGGTCGTCCAGCGCTGGGCGTCGACGACCTCCCCGGAGGGCATCGACGCCGAGATCGCCAAGCTCTTGTGACCCCCGGACCCCGCGGGCAGGACGGGCTCGAAGTTATAGCGGTTGAAAAGAGTATCTGAGGGTGTAATTTTACGATGTATTTGCAGATGTGGAATGCGCATATGTATGTGTATGCCTTGCTCCTCGCCTCCCCCCTCAGCGGATGGATTCCCTCACTCGCGGCACTGCCATATGGTAAGTCTGTCGAACGAGGAATATCTGCATTCGTGTGTGTACAGTGTCAGCTATGCCTGCTTCAACTGGACCACCAGACTCGCGTCAGAAGGAACGTTACAGCTACCTATGTACACATGAACTTGAAGGGAAATTGCGGAAGGGACAGGCAACCATTATAAGTCTCTGTGTCACTTAGGAAGAAGGCGAATTCAACGAGCAAATATAAAATCCGTCCGAAAAAGTGATGAAATATCGACTACATAAGGTATACACGTATGCAAAGCTTCGAATAGCAACTCGAATCGTAGTAGAGAGAAGGGTAAGACGAAAAATCCATTGTCCACGGGTGTATATACGTAACATAAAAAAAGGCATCGTCGAAAGTTCCAGTTCCATGAAAATGCTAGTGTTACAAGAAAAGAGCGCACGCCAGAACCGCCCCGAGCAGCCCCGCGCCGACGCTCGCGCCGTTACGGTGCCGCCCAGTAGACAGCGCGCCGTTGGACAGGTCGGACGGCAGGCCGAGCGTGACCGACTTCTCGGACGCGGTCGACGTCGTCGTGACCGTGTGTCCGCTCGTGTCCGTCAGGATGAGCGTCAGGACGGTCGGCGAGAGCGTCAGCGTCCGGATGGCCGTAGCGTTCCGGTCGAGCGCATTGAGCACCGGGCTGTATGTGCTCGTCGCGAGGCCGGTCTTGACGATCTTTCCGGGCGTCGCGGAGGCGGCGAGGGACGCGTTGAACGTGTACGAGGGGGTGCTGTACGTGGGGGTGGAGATGAGGAAGTTCGGGAGCGTCGTGGGCACCGTCGCGGAGGCGGACGAGAGGAAGGAGAGGACTTGCTGCGGGGTCTCGGTCACGGTCATGGCGTTTGAGAGGGGGTAGAAGCCGATCATGGGGGGCTCTTTGGTGTTGATGCCGAAGCTGGGGACGGTACATACTCTGAGCACTCGAATGTATATACGACGAGTTATACGCACCTGTAAATCGAGTAGACTGTCCGCAAGAACGTAGAACCGATCTGCCAGTCAATACCATCGGAACTTGGTGGGAGGGCTCTAGGCCAGGAAAGACAGAGGTTGGGGTTGCCAGACGCAGGGCCAATGAGATAATCAGTGGGCTGCAATATGAAGTCCCTTCCACTACGAAACAAAATATGTCAGTTATTTAACTCGTCGAACACTCGAATAATGAGACACACGTACCCGAAGTTGAACGCCATTGTCTCCTGGGTGTCACACGGCATGACATATTGTCCGGTAGCTAATCGGACCATGTCAATCATACAACCTACTCCGCAAAAGAGAGGTCAATGCGTACTGTCGTCCACGAGGCGTGCACTGTCGATCTGGGAGAAGATCCGCGCAACCTGTGGTCCTCATGTTAGCCCTCTGTGGAGTTACAGACGCTCATAATCCAGAGCTCACGTCCTGGTACGGCCCAAAGATCCCGGCGGTTCCGCTATATCACCCATTAATGTGTCAATGCCGAAGAGTGGCTCTGATGGAGCCGACGTACACGTCGATCAGGGCTATAGATTTATTCAAGGTCTGAACTGGGTATGTCGGTTCCGGTGTAATCGCAGTCCCGTTAACCTGTGTTACGCAATAAAGAATGCCAACGTCGGTTGTGGGTCCCACATGAGTTACGTCCAAATTCTTTTCCGAATAACGGAACGAGGCATACCGAGATCCCTTCCAGGACGAGCGCCCACTGGAGGTAACTGGTGGAATTACTCCCCGAGCCCTGGAATGGAGCGAACGGCACGACTTCATTGAACTCAACGAGACTCCTGTTCACAACAACGGAGCCGTCGATCGCGCCTATACGAGTATCAGCCTTCATACCCGACAGAAAATTAGCTGGAGCTTAGAATGTACCGAAAGTCAAGCTGCCGCCGGTATCCCGCGTAAGGCTGAGCCCAAACACAGGATAGTCAAGACTGCCGGTTTGCGACAATGAGGCAAAGAACGGTGTCGCTGATTGGAAGTGAGCAATGCTCAATGCCAAATACAAGAACCGAGGCCATACCGTTAGCGACTGTGTTATAAATAGCAGACAGCCTGGGGAAGCCTAAACCAAGGACGCCGCTGACCTCGTCCTTGAAGGTTACGTTCGAAGTCATGGCAAGACCTGTGGGTACATGAGCCGTCAGCTTCTATACTGGACGACGATGACTTCATCTCTGCGATATACAAATGCAGGAGCGCTGCCCCGTCGCCCACTGCATAGGCTGATACTGCGATCTCCGGCGGTTGGGGTACAGTCGGTAGTGTACAAGCCGCAATACAGCCCCGGATGCGCCAGAAACCCGCCGAGGACAATGGACGTCACAGAGAACGTGATGGAAGCAATGGCCAAGAATAGTCCCACCGAGGATGTCCCCGCCGTATCGACGCAGAGTAGGCGCAGCAGAATGAGAGCGAAACAAGAGAGAGCTCTTGACAGACTCACCAATTGCTTGGTTTGGAACGGTCAAGTTCCCTATGGTCACAGACTCTCGTGCAATGAAGCCCGACGCGCCTTCAAATTTGGAAGTTGTGTAGACATTAATCAGGCGGGGGAGGAAGTATCGTGTGAGCTACAGGATTAAGCTCTACATAAAGCGATGAAAACGCACCTGTGTCGTCCGCATAACTTACGGTGAACTGTGACGTGTTGGCGTTTACAGAAACGAACGTGGGGCTCTCGTACGAGAGTGGGTATTGAGGGAGCTTGCATGCGGTTGAGGTGCAAGCCGAGGACACGGCCCAGAGGTCGGCGGACGCGGTGTCGAGCGCGAGTCGGAAACTGAGGTTCCCAATGCCGGCGAGGGCGTAGTACGTCCTGCGATGGGGAACAGGTTAAACCCGGCCCACCCATGATGCGCCATTGAACAATAGACTCCACTCACATCTTGTCCGAGGAGAACGCTACGGGGACAATGGTGGAATTGTCCATGGGAGTGTTGGTCGCGACGCCTTCCAGAGCATTGCGCGCATGCAGGCCGTTGTTCGGGTTGACGCTCGATCCTCTTGCGCGAAGGTCTGGCCGCCAGCGCAGAGCCGCGGGGGCGGCAGCATAGGAGCCATCGAGGAAGGCGAGGGTGGAGAGGACGAGGAAGAAGGGCAGCATGTCGTCGCCGGATGAGAGGCGGGAGTGCTGGGGACAAGACTGCACAGAGCGGCCAGCCTCAGTCGTTCAGCAGAGGAGCATCCGGGGGCGAGAGGCCTGGGGGGGTAATGAGGAGAAGGCAGCTGAGGAACGGGGCGAGAGTCGTGGTCGTTTTGAGTGTGGCCATTTCCCAGCTGCTCTCGCTTCTCCGCGTCTACCGTTGATGCATATTGGGCGCTTCGTTCATCTCTCCCTGCCTGGCTGACATAAGCCCATACCGATCTCATGTTGCCAAGCACCCGATCGCCAGCAGAACCCAAGCTTGGTCAACGCTGTGACTCTGGGCTCTTCACTGCAGTCGGCCACCACAATCGCATGCGCACAGAGGGGACTCTGATAGGCAGCTGCTCAACATGCCTCGTGCGGTCTCCGTTCTCGCAGTCCTTGTTCCAATCTTCGCAGTCCTCTATGCCTGTCGGTCCTTCATTCCGGTCTTGGATCTCGTAGCCAGCCTACCACTGACCTGGCCCCTTGCCGTGCACCCTGACTCGAAGAATGTGCAGCACGCTTATGACGACTCCTCCGAAACGCCGGGACAAAAAATCTTCGACACCATCCAGCAATCCGCTCCGCACCGAGGACACATTCCTTCCGCTGCTAACACTCAGGACCATGTTCACGGCCAGTTCACCAGGAAGATAGTTGCCGTCGGAGATCTTCATGGAGACCTACCCAATGCCCAACAGGTTCTGGAATTGGCAGGCGTTGTGGACCAGGACGGAAACTGGTCCGGAGAGGTTGACTTCTTCGTGCAAACCGGTGATATCATCGACAGGTGAGTGTATGCGCATATTTCCGCTCCGCTCTCTCATACAGACTGGCAGAGGAGATGACACCATAAAGCTGTACGACTGGATGGATAAGCTCCGTGATCAGGCGCAGGCTGTCGGCGGCACGGTCATGTCGCACTTGGGCAACCATGAGTGGATGAACGCCATCGGCGACTGGAGGTATGCCTAGATGTGAACCTACCCACTGCCCTGGTCTTGATCATTCCTGCATAGGTATGTCTACCCGTCCGAAATCAAGACCTTCGGTTCCGTCGCAGCACGCCAGAAGATGCTCTCGACCGGGAGGGTCGGCCGCACCTGGGCCGCGAATTACACCACCGCCTCTCGCCTCCCATTGCACTCGTCCCTTGGTCCCCCGAACACGGACTATCAACCGTCAGTGACCGCCTCTTCGCTTTCTCATGCGGCCATATCCTTCGTCCACGGCGGGTTGGCACCCAACTACCCTGAGCTGACACCGTTCCCCTCGCGGATCAACGAGCTCTCATCGTCTCTCTTGCACAAGTTGCAACACCGCGTCCAACCGCCACCGCACCCTCCGAACCCTTACCCCGGCTTGCCCCACGACGCTACCCAAGCAGAGCACCGCATGTATGACTCGGACGGCCCGGTGTGGTATCGGGGCTGGGCGCTGGACCCTGACCAGGAGGTCTGCATAAAGGTCGACGCTGTGCTGCAGAAAACTGGGACGCGGAGGATGGTCATGGGCCACACACCTGATTTCCAAGTACGTACCGCAGTTGATTATATCTGACGGTTGCGGATTCGAGCTGAGCCCGGTGCAGAAAATCGTCTCTAGGTGTGGGGGCAAAATCATCATCATCGACACCGGCATCTCGCACGCCTACGGGGGCGCGCTTTCCGCGCTGTCGGTCACGTATACGCTTACGCCCTTCACCGACGCTTCAGGCGAAAAGAAATGGCAGGAGAGAGAGGTCGTGAAGGCGCTGTACGTCGATCATGAGGTTCTGCTGGCGGACGATAAGAGGGAGGTCGGGGGGGATTTCGAGTAGACCGTGTTCTACCCGGGCAAGTAATTTATTGGTTTTTCTTTCGTTGCTCGTTGCGTGGAACTTTACGTTCTGTATCACACTGGAACGTCAACCTCACTTCTGATGACCGGGTCGCACGGGCTGGATTGACACGCGTTTGCGGTATGTCCGATGCATGAGGCGAAAATGAGTGTTCTGACACAGGAAATGTTCTAGGCTCTGACATTGCCGACACTTTCTCGACCTGTTCCGTTCACGGGCGTGCTGTTATCCGACCTTTCGAGCCAAGCCTTGTCGATCCGCGCTGAATCCGCGCGACCTGTGGCCAGATCTAAACGCCTCCGAAGCACCCCGTTACGTCAGTCACGTTTTAGGCAGGTGAGTTGCCTGATCCGGTGAAAGTCTACACCAGCGGATACGAGGAATATAGGATTTCCGGAGGACACGCTCCAATGACATACTGCCCCCGGCCAGCAGTTATAATCAGACCAATTTTCCCTCCAAGATTCCCCCACATCGAAACACCAACTCAATCTCTCGTGCTTCGCTACCCTCCCCCCCAACAAGACGCATACAAGCACCGTCACTCACACACACAATCCCAGCAAAGGCCCGACCCAAGCATGAACTTGGTACAAACCGCGTCGACAGTCATGGACTACGGCAACTCACCCGGCAGCGAGCCCAGTGTCTACTTCGACGCGCCGACCGTGAACTCCAACTCACGATTCACCGAAGGCCTCCCCGCTGCTGCTCACTCCGACCCCGATCTCCCCGGCGCGTTTGGCGACAATGATGATGGCGCAAACATCAAGCGCAAGGCCTCCCTCGGGGCAGTTTACGCCTCCGTCGCCCAGAGGGCGCCTGCAGGCGGCGACGAGAAGGAAGAAGCGCGAGAGCTCGAGCAGGACAGCTCTCATCGCCGCGCGCCCTCCGCCACCCTGACCGCCGACTCCGGATACGCATCAAATGGGAACGGAAAGGAACGACGTTCGCCGTCGCGCGCATCGGACGGTGATGGGAGCTTGGCGCCCATCCCGATCCTCTGGACCCACTCCTCGCACCGAGGCCAGGCGTCGCTCGTGGACTCGGAGGCGCACGATCGCTCATCGAAGGGCAGCCCTTTCCGGCGCGCTGCGTCGCTGCGCTCCTTCCGTGTGGGGCGGGGAGAGAAGGATGAGTACAGGGACAGGGAGGAGCGCGGGAGCGTCAAGACCGCTCCCAGCATCACGGGGGCGGCGGGGTTGCGGAGGCGGCGGACGAGCTTGGTGCAGGGGAGCTTCGCGAGCGGGCCGGGGATGGTGGGGCCCGCGTCGACGCCGGTGTTGGACAACGCGTTCCATGCGCGGAGCCGGAGCGCGGACCTGGGGCTGAGCGAGCGGCAGCGGGTGAAGCTGAGCAAGGGGCAGATCAAGGAGGGGAAGAAGGTCGCGAAGATCATCAAGGCGGAGGGGAAGGCGGAGCAGAAGGCGATCGACGAGGCGGTGAGGGAGCTTGGGGACCTGCAGAAGATGCAGAAGACTGCTGTGAAGGTGCGTGTCGTCCCTCTTTGCGTTGCGTGTGTGCGATCTTTATTCAATATCGCCCTAGGAGGAGGGCAAGGCATATGCTGCGTACTCGAAGACCCTTCGCGAGTTCCGGAAGGCAGAGCTGGAGTTTTTCGCGGTCCGCGCGAAGTATGAGCGTGCGCAGGCCGACTTGCAGGCGCAGGAGGATGCACGCGAGGCTTCGCGGGCACATGCTAGGGAGACCACAGAGATGCTCCAGGAGAAGAACCGTGAGGTGGAGTGGCTGAGAGCGCAGAAGGCCGTTGACGATGTGAGTAAATTTATATCTGTGGAGAACACCATTCTCATTAATGATCATTATAGCGAGAGAGAGAGGCTAAAGTCAGGGAGCTCACTGGCAAGTGACTTTGACTGTCTCGCCATACGTCATCTGTTTCGAGACTTGCGGATTTCATGCCGAACCATCTGTACTTAGAAATCGGATTTCCCTTTTTTCTACTCTACACATACCATGTTTACTCTGTTAGCTATGTTTCTCCTAGTTTACGCGCAATGTATCCTTTGTCTTGTAAACCTCATATTTAATCGAACGACTACGCCTTCCTGATATAGATGTTGGGAGAAGGTCTGTAGTCACCGGTCACCACTGGCAAGCCAGTGACATCGTTAACTTTCTCCCTCAGTCCTGAATTCTGGCGATGTCTTCGCTCTGACCTGGCCTGGAGATGTGCTATAGAACCACTGTGTTCAAGCTAACATTGTCGCGCCTTCCGCCAGCACAGCTGAAACGATGATGGTGTACTAGTACACATATGCCGTACAACCTAGTAGCTCCCAGCGGAAATTGCTCAATTCCTGCCCGAACAACGCCCGGCCCAACGCGCACACAACCCCATTTGGTGTTCGACGGAATCCTGGCATCGATACGCTCCCGGAGACATCATATGCTGGTAAGCCGTGTCGAGACTTCGTAGTTTCGTGATGTCTTAACGCGCTTGAACTCTTTGCGATGCGTGCCCCACAACAGGTCCACTCCGTATCAGTATAGGCGTGGCGCTGTGCTCATCAAGCCGCCATCTCGACCCCCTTTCTTCCTACGGTATGTGGGATTTTGATCAGTTACCCATGCTTCCTGTTGGGATGCTGTCCAGCGAGTCGGGTATCCCGGTTCCAGTCACATCTCGGCGGTGCATCCTGCATGTTCCTATTCCTATGGATCTCAAATGCCGATACTATATAACACGAATGGGATCTCTCCTCCCCGTAGTTCCATCCATCGTCCTGGGTGGTTTCGTTGCTGTTCGTTTCCGTCTCTCGATGGTTTTCCTTTCTTCCTTCAAGCTATTTATTGGCCTCGCGACTGCAGTGGCGGGTGTCGCCAGCACGTCAACGAGCCCTCTGCTTTCACGGCACATCCTCCACGAAAGCCGTCATACGGCCCCTCACGGATGGTCCCTTCACCGTCGCGCTGACCCGAATACAGTCATTCCCCTCAGCATCGCGCTGCGCCAATCCAACCTTCACAACCTCGACGATTACCTCCTCCAGATCGCTGACCCGACCTCCTCCAAGTATGGACAGCACTGGACCCCCGAACGTGTGGCGAAGACGTTCCAGCCCTCGAAGGAGTCCCTCGACGTCGTGCACACATGGCTGGTCAACGATGGCGTCGACCGCTCCCGCATCCGGTTCAGCAAGGACCGTGCATACGTTCAGCTCAACGTCACCGTGGCGGAGGCGGAGAGCCTTCTCGCGACGAAGTACTACGTGTATCAGCACGATGATAGCGGCGTCGAGCACGTCGCCTGCCACCATGGATACCATGTGCCCGAGCAAGTCTCGAGCCACATCGATTTGGTGTCGCCGACCATCGAATTCGGCGGCATCAAGCTCGGCGCGACGCTCACAAAGCGTGGTGGCGCTTCGCCGGCGAAGGGAAAGATGCATCGCCCACACGGGCCCCCCAAGACCCCAATAGCTGCCGAGGTGTGTAGCGTACCTCGACCCCCGGGAGGGTATCTGTCAAGGAAGATGATGCTCATTTCGATCTTTGTTGGACAGGCCCTTACCTCAGATACGGATCATTGTGACCAGTCGGTGACGCCGAACTGTTTGCGCGAATTGTACGGCTTCAACTACACCTTCGTCTCGACAGACAAGAACAAGGTCGGAGTAGGTGCATCTGCAGATTCGTCACTTGTCCGTTCCACTTGACTCACAGCTTCCAATGCAGTCGAACTTGCAGATCAGACGTATGATGCGAAGGACCTGGATATCTTCTTCCAGAAGTTCGCCCCCGACCTGGTCGGCGTCGAGCCCACCCTAATTGGCATCGATGGCGGCACCGTCAACTTCACAGAGATGGACCCCAGCCTGATCGGAGAGTCCAACCTTGACTTCCAGCTCATCATGCCCCTGCTCGGCAAGCAGCAAGAGGTGTCCCTCTACCAAGTCGGCGGCGACGGCTCCTTCAACCTCCTCCTCGACGGGCTCGACGGCGCGTACTGCACCTTCGACGGCGGCGACGACCCCACGCTCGACACCGTCGACCCGGGCGCCACTGTGCAGTGCGGCGGCGCCCCGCCCTCCTTCGTCTACTCCGTCTCGTACGCCGGCGCGGAGGACTTCGGCGTGCACTACACGCAGCGCCAGTGCACCGAGTTCGGCAAGCTCGCGCTGCTCGGCATGACCTTCCTCTTCGCGTCCGGCGACAACGGCGTCGCGTCGAACTCGCTCGGCCTCTGCCTCCTGCCCAACGGCACCGCCGCGCCCGTCACCGCCGCAGCCCCGGCGGACTTCCTCCCGAACTTCCCCGCGACGTGCCCGTACGTCACCGCCGTCGGCGCGACGCAGCTCCCCGCCGGCAGCGCCGTGACCGCCCCCGAGAGCGCGTCGTTCGACTTCCCCTCGGGCGGCGGCTTCTCGAACGTCTTCCCGCGCCCGATGTGGCAGAACCGCGCGGTGGGCAAGTATCTGAGCACCGTGGGGAACACGCTCGGGTACGGCGCGGATGTGTTCAACCGCTCGGGGAGGGGCGTGCCGGACGTCGCGGCGAACGGGGCGCCGACCGCGGTCGTGCTCGACGGGAACTTCACGCTGAGCGGGGGCACGAGCGCGTCGACGCCCATCTTCGCCGCGATGGTCGTCGCGGTGAATGACGCGCGCCTCGCGCTCGGCAAGGGGCCCGTCGGGTGGATCAACCCTGCGGTGAGTCGGTTCGAATGGTACTACTAGCTGAAGTGGTCGGACGCTGATCAACATATGTGGGGTTGGACTGGGACAGCTGTACTCGCACCTGTTCGCGGGGGTGTTCAACGACATCACGACCGGCTCGAACACCGGGTGCGGCACGGACGGGTTCCCCACCGCGCAGGGCTGGGATCCCGTCACGGGCCTGGGCACGCCCAAGTTCGAGCAGATGCTGCAGCGATTCCTGGTGCTTCCTTAATCGCACGACATTGTTGAAGGTCACTGTGCCCCCTGCAGCGGCCTGTTGGACTCTGATTGGACTTGCTTCTCTTCGCAACCTCTCGCGCTTGCGTTCATGCTGTCGACATCGCTGTGCACACTGAGCTCCTCTTCGCGGAGCAATACGGACCTAAGTTGTTATCATTGCTTACCGCTGACCTGCCAAGTAGACCACTTCATTGTATATTTCATACAGGGGATGATGTATCCACGAACCTTAATTGCAGTAATCTATAACAGAGTGGACACGATTGGCAGGGCATGACGGTGCATTCATGGTCGAAGGACGGGATTGTAACGACAAGCGTTCTATCATGACTGTTGGAAGCCATCGCACAACAGGAATTTTTGTGGCGGCTATGTACGTACAACAAGCTATCAGTACACAAGCAATTCTAAAGAGCACACGAGTATCGTCACGTATACAGGAGATCCACAATGTCCAACTGGAAATACATATTAAGTTAGACGTTTACCCAGATATCGTGAATGAATGTTGCGTGCCCGGTTAGGGGAATCCAGGTAAGGGGAATACGAGAAACTGGTACCGGAAAATGATCGTACGCCGTCGGATAAACAGGAGGGTTCAGAACATGAGGGGCTGCGGCCAATCCGGGAGGCTGGTGAGCGCGGCGTTGATCGCCTCGCGTACTCGCCGCTTGGAGGCGACGTCGCTGGACTGGCGGTAGCCCGCGAACACCTCCTGCATCTGGAACGAGGACGCCGCGATGGAGTCTGCGGGTTGGGGGCCAGGGAAGTAAGCAACTTTATTCGTTTCCGTGCGCGTTCGGCGAACATACCGATGTTTAATGTGGCTTCCTTGACCATCTGTCAGACGGGACCCGGTCATCAGCATCCGCAACTGAGAGACCAGAGGCTGGAGGAAAACGGACGGACATTTTCCACCTGTGAATACTGCTGTGCCGCGGGGTTGCCGCCGTACATCCCTCCATAGCCTCCGCCATTGAACAGGCCTGCACCGCCAAGTGCTCTTAGGTGCGGCTCGAGCTCGCTTTTGCGTGCCTCCCATGCTCGTTTTAGGTCGTCGAAACAGTTCTGCGCCTATATTCGCACCGATGAATGTAGCCTCAGCGACCGTTCCATGGTGAGAGTGCCCGGAACCACTCACCTGCTTCCATGAGTATGGGTCCCACGCCTCAAGCTCCGCCTTGTGGTGCTGGACGTACTCCCTGGGATGCTGGAACCCGGAAGAGGACGGCGGTGCGGCGGTCGCGCCAGGGGTCGGCGCAGAGTTCTGCTGCTGCATGGGCTGTGGGCCTTGGGCGTGCGGGTCGAACTCGGGGAAGTACTGCTGTTGCTGTTGCTGCCCTGGGTAGCCTTGCTGGTATCCCTGGCCGTACGATGGCGACTGTGCGTACCCAGAGTACTGTGGCTGCTGCTGTTGTTGCGGTTGCGGAGTGCCGTAGGCGCTGTTCACATGGGCATGGAGCTGCTGGCCAAAGGAGCTGGTCGGCTGGAAGGGCATCCCCGAGGGCGATTGGTGCTGCTGCATTTGAGAGGAAGGGTACTGGCCGTAGGACTGCTGTGGCTGCGAGAAGCCGGAACCTTGGCCCCATCCTGTGGCTTGTGGCTGAGACTGGTATCCGGGCGCGCCGCCGTAGCCTTGCGGGGACATGGGGTTCGGGTTTCCGTAAGGCCCAGAGACGTTGGTGGTCAAGGACGAGGTGGATGAACCGTTCATCCAAGAGGTGTACGGGGAGTTGGCGGGGTTGTCGGAGCCTGTGATGTCGGGGTAGCGGGTCATGGCATTCGCGGGGTGGTCGATAAAGGGGTTGTTGGAGAGCTCTGGTGGGGTGGATTCATAGGCATTGCGTGAGGAGTACATAGTTGTGAGGGAGATGAGAGAGAGGGAGAAGAGAGGACGACCGTCGAGACGATCGCACCCATCTCACACTCCAGACTCCTCCCACAGCCGTGACGCCTACGCGTAACGCTTTAGACACGTGACACGCGTCACTCGTACCCACCGTCACGCGTCTCTCCTCTATTACGTGGCGCCGGCCCGGGCCATCCGACGGCCTTGGACTAAGTTAGTAGTCCTGCATTGTCAGAGGACCCCTGAATATCCCCTTGGAGCTCATATGCCGGCCAGGCCCATTTTCGGTGGTGCCAAACGGGCCCAAATTCGGTTATTTTCCTCCAACTTCCAAAAATTCCTCTTGTTTTCGGGGCTCGTCGGCATGTAACATCACGGGCGCTTAACGAAATTAGTGCCCGAGATTTCCAGGTTGGGACTGCTTTCTGATCATGTTTTCTTGGTTAATGGGACTTTCTGATGTCCTCCGGAGCGAGTGGCTGGATTTTGCCCGACTGACCCCAATTAAAGCCCAACCCGGCCCCACCCCTCGCCCGACCCCCGACGGGGATCCTTTTCGGTGCTCACCGCATAATAGCCCACGGCCGGAGCCCTGTTTTCGGGCCTATGAGATTGGCCGTTCGGAGGGCTATTTTCGGTGATCGGCATATAACTTTTCGGGCCCTCCGGGCCCATTTTCGGTGATCCTGGCACATGAGCTCTGGGCGGTTATTCAGGGGTCCTATTGTCAGTTACACAATGTCTCCTCGCAATAAGTCGGCGACCAAACGAAAGGGTTCTTCTGGTAGGAAGGTTGGTCGCGAAGGCCTACGTATAGACCTCTGCTGACACCAGGTTGAAAGACGAACACGGTCCCTTACGACAGCAGTCAAAGGCCAAAAGCTCTCAATTGCAAAACAATCAAGAACGTGTCTGGTCCTCCCTTCGATTCGTCATGTTCGAAAGCCACAGCAAGTTAAGTAGTAACAGGACCTTCCCCTCCATCGACTCTCGGCGCATTGACTGCGTCCGCGTCCACGTCGTCGTCATATGCCCACCCCTAGGCCAGTCAGCTCCGGCTCCTCGGCTGCCTCCTCTGGCGGTACAATGCGAGAGTCCTTCCTCGAATCCCTAACAGGAAAGGTATCCCGATTTCGAACCTCGCAACGACTACGACATCGTGGTCACCCCTACTAGTGGTACATGTAGGCGACTGGGGCACCCTCATACGGGTGGCGATCTACGAAGCACCATGCGTCGATGCCCGTGTTTCAAAATGGCGAGTCTATCATACAACAGCGGAGGACGTGGGGAAGAAACAATGATACAAGGATGATACAGATGTGTTGGTACATGCGTCGGGTTCATGCCTAAAGAGCCTCCGTCAGCACCCGAAGCGCAACGGACGCAAGACACGACGTACCAAGTAATTATACGACTTGCGATCCTCACACCGCTCCAGGTACTCGCGCTGCGCAGGACGAGAACCTCAGCGCACAAGCAAAGCCGACAGATCACAGAAAACGCACCTCGATGAGACCCTCTATGCGCTTCTTGATGTTCATGGGATTGGGCTGGAAGCGGCTCGCCAGCTGGCGCGTCACTTCGTTGATCAGGTCGTTGTGCGTCATGTGTTTCCTGTCCTTCATGATACGCACGATGCACGCCTGCGACAACGATGGCATCAGCAACGGCAAGAACCCAGGGGGCGACAAGCCGAGGGCCCGACGCACCTCCGTCTGATGCCGCCGCTCCTCGTCGATGCGGTCCTTCGTCTCCTTGCGCTCCTCCGTGCTCTCGACGCGCGACGCGATGGTGCTGATCTTGATCTTCTGCAGATTCGCAGAGAAGTCGACATTGAAGGAGAACGAATCCGTCGCGTTGACGTCTCGGCCTGCCGGGTGCTTCTTTAAGATCTTGTACTTCGCACACGCGAGAGACTGTAGCTGCCGCTTCAGCTCGACTTCCTGGATCGAAGTCGCGACCCGTATTTCCTGCGATGATAGTCAACTATTAATAGCTCTGAATGTAATATAACGTATGTGATCTTACTTCGTAGGTAAGGAACTGGTCGTCCAAGATGTCCTCGAAGAGCAAGAGAATGGCGAGAGCGAACGTCGACACGTTCAAGTCGTGTTTCCTCGACCTGAAGGCCACGCGCACGTCTGCGTTTCCAAGCGAGGGCTGCCACATGAGGCGTCGGCCACTGTGCCGGGAGAGGTAGAAGCGTTCGAAAGACTTCGCGGCCTTGATGAGGTCTTCCGGGAATGTGCACGGCGCGGCAGTATGTGACATGGGCCAGAAGGTCGAGGTCATGACGATAACCGAGATATCGATGTCGTGGGCCTAACGTGTTATCAATAGGCGAAGAAAGGGCCGCACATATTGCACTATAGGCACTTACCACTGCGTTCTTCTCGAGGTGATCGCGATATGCCTGCATTGTATCTGAGGAGATCTTCATATCGTGGAACATACCCTCGAGCTTCTGGGTGAACTGGTATCCGCACTCCACCTTGAGCTTCCCAAGCATGCCACGTTCTGCGTCGTCGGACACGGAACGACCCAGTAGTAACCGCTTGGCGAGGTGACCCTTGTAATAACGCTCGAAGACGTCCTTGTCAGTGATGAAGCGGAAGACTGTGATGGTCTTATCCAGCACGATGTCGACCTCTGTTTCTGATTTCTGCAACGACAATCAGGTTAACGACGACGCATAAAGCTGCAGCACATACGCCTTTGAGACCTTTCTTGAGGTTCTCGTCGATGAAGAGGGAAATAAATTCCGGTGCTTTCTCGTTGAGATTGATGAACGTCTCGAACGCCTAAAGGGTGTCAGCCGCAGGCTCAAGCACGAGGAATAAGCCAGGATACCTCGTTCAGACTGCTCTCGAGGTCGCGATCACTCTGCAACGCCTTCGACCAGACTCTGTCGAACTTATCTTTGAGATCGAGCACGTCCTGGACCCATTTTAGAGCCAGAGACAAGGTTTGCGAGGCGGCATTTGGTGGTCGTGCTTTCGCCTTGCCCTTGCCCTTCGCAGAACCCTCCATCCCATCGTCCTCCCCAGAATCAGCGCCTTCCCCACCCGCAGTGCTGCTGGACTCGTTGATATCCTTTCCTCTCCGAATGATCGTTTCTCGTAGTGATTTCCTCATGCACGGAAGCCCTGCAGAGACCTTAGTGAAGAGACGATATAAACGTGCGAGGTCGTCTATTCTGTCCGAGTCGAGCATAGCGTCCAGACCAGAATTCGGCATGCTGATCACCGTCCATAGATGTGCCGAGACTAGATGCTGCTCGAGGATTCTTCGTAGAGGGAGTGTCGTCAGAGTTGAAAGAATGTGGTGTGTCCGGGACTCCTCTTCGTGGAAACGTGCCTCCACCTGCGGATGGTGAGTCTTTGTCCAAGGCGGGTTGCATAACAACACTCACCCGTCGCAGGTACTCCGGTGCATCGCACGTCTCGAGTAGGCGATCCCCCTCTTTCCTATAGAACACTTCGCTCTCCTTCAAAACCGCCGGCTCGATATCGCGTCGGTATATTGAGAACGCCTCTCTCGTCGAGAGATCTTGCAGCTGGAGGAAGACGTCGACGCATCCCTTGACGGACGAGCGATTGATCATATAGCCGTCACGCTCGGTTTGAATGAGGGTGAGGATGGCGGATATGACATGGCCCTCAATCGGGTTCCTAATGATATGCTTGATGAACAGGAGGAGACCCGCATCCCATATCTCGGGGACGTCCGCGTTCTTGGTGTACACCCGGTCCTGCGTCCCAAAAGCAAGCGCATATAGCATGACTCTTCCTCGCGTCGCCCCCAAAGACGAAAGACAGCGCACTCACCATGTACCTCAGCACGTCCCGCAGCTTCGACAGGCTCGACACATGGTCGTCCCAGACCTTTTTCAGCGCCTTGAGCAGCATCTCGCCCTCCTGGCTCTTCTGCATCGGGTCCTCCGTGACCCCCGTCGGGAACGCGGGGGTGATGTACTCCTTCGCGAGCTTGTCGAGGTTCTCCGCGACGAGTTGGGTGGAGCCCTTGTACAGCTTGTCGCCGTTCTTGTACAGGACCATGTTGTACGCATACCGGTGGTTCTCCTCAAACGACAGGTTCGCGGCGTTGTGATTCTGGATCTCGACGATGTTCCGGGATAGCTTCGTCCAGGTTTCGTCCATAGAGACGTCCGGCCCATGCTACGGTAACGGTAATGGTCGCGGGGGGCACGCGGCACACGTTCGCCCGTCAGAGAGCACGCAGCACGCTGAAGGCTGCAGAACACACCGTACCTTGCGCGCGGGTTTCTGTTACAGATTGTCAGACACGATCACCTTACTGTCATTGAGGATCGCCTCACAATTCGAGTCTTGCCTCCTCTCGTTCGCGAAACTTGAAAGCACGGTGTCGGATTGGATTCTTAAAACTTGGATTCTTAGAACGACATACCCGTAGACATGGCAGCAACCTTCGTGGGACAAAGGGAGGCACAGCGGGGAAGGAAGACAAAGTACAGTGGTCGAGTGGCTGAACTGACGCTGCGACGGTAAGACAGGATCACGCCAGCAAGCGCTCGTGTCAAGGACGCATGTTATTAGCGCCCATGGGATCTCGTCAGATCTATCATAGTCGAAGACAAAGTGACATGGAGACCGCCCACAGAAGATCAGGACGAGGCTCTCGAAGTCCAACAACTTCGCATGTTCCGTGCCTTTCTTCTAGCGAGCAACTATCACTAGCGATTACAGTATCAGGGAAGAATTTTGCATGGGTACAATGGCTTGGTGGTGGATACAGTGACATGATTACTGGGTGCAGCGGAAGGGGGGCGGAGAACAGCAGCAAATGCAATGACGTCGCAAAAGATTGTGAGGGTAGATGGGCGAGGGAACAAGTTCCGACGGGTAGTGCACTAGTTGACAGCAAGTGAGCGGTGCGTGTTGCGTAGCGTGAAGTGGACGCGAGACAGGCATGACATAAAGATACGTTGGATATCGGGTGGAGGAGGAAGAGGCAGGATCATGAGCCTGCCCGCGATGCGCGCACAATGTCGGTAAAGTATTTTCGGAACCCCTTCCCGTCGAGATCGCGCATCTTCGTCGCGAACTCCAGAGCGGTAGGCTGCGGCCAGTTCTGGGAGGGCAGAAAGACAGAGACAAAGAAGTCGAACACTTCTTGCCCGCGCGTCTTTGAGACAGTCTGGAGGAAGTTGGCGATCTCCTGGAGGACCTGCCAAGTGCTCGTCAGTCGACTTGGATCCGAAATAGGAACGAACTTGAGCGAGCTTACAACGACAATCTGTCCATCCTTGATATTGAACTGAGACAAGGAGAGGACGGCGAAGGCGGTGGGGATCACCCGCTCGTACACGAACCGCTCAAAACCGGGGACCACTTGTTGTGTGCCGGGTGTTTTTGGCGGCTCAGACCAGACAGCGACGCAACGACCGAGGAACTGGAACGCAGCCTTCTCGCTGGCAGGATCCGACGGATCTTCGGCTAGGCGCAGCATGCTCTCTAGCAAACCTTCCAACTGGCTCTTGTTGCCTTTGAGGCACAATCAGCAACTCGTTGCGAGAAAACTTTCAAACAGTATATTGACACTTACGATCGGATACGAACACCGTATGAAGCTTTGAGGAAAGGATGCTGATCAAGAGACTAAGATATGCGCGCTTGGTGTCGACATGAGTGACCTGGTCGTCGGTGCCAGTCACGGGCTGCACCAAGATACCGTTGATATGTGCGCTCAACGGACCGATGAGCTGGTCGAGGACGTCGAGCATGTCTTCCTGGAGCTTGTGAATGGATAGCCCGATGAAGTTCATGAAATCGATCAGCTCTGTCGGTTCAAAGTGCGCAAGAAGGTTCGTCATCAGCGCCGGGATGAGTTGCGCGACATTGGATCCTGTCGTGGCAAGAATCCGAGCAAACGCGAAGCGTGTCTGCAGCCTCATCTCAATACGGTAGTCACGTCAAATGAAGTTCATGTGTGCTCACCGCGTCGCGGACAACCCGGAATATGTTCATGGCCTCCAGACAGACGAGGATAGCTTGTCCCACCTCCCTGAACACGTCCAATGGCGGAGCAATGTACCCTTCCGGGACAGGGTTCGGGTATTCTGGGAAGCCCTTTGCGACATTGCCCAACGCCATGATGATATGGTGGATCCTCAGGATCGGCAACACGCTTTCCGGCCCCTTCACCGCCTGCAAGCTAGCGGACAAATCGTCCAGTAGTGGCCGGACGACCGTGAGGAGGAGCGCGGCTGCCTGATCAGGGGTCTTATGGAGCAGCGAGATGAGCGTCCCTGCTGCCTCGAAGAGATACAGTTGCGAGTCGAAGATCGTGGAAGCAGAGACAGCTTCCATGAGTAGATCTTGCGATTGTGGGTCGTCGAGTTCGGGGAGCTCGACGTGGATCGCGAGGAGGTCTCGGAACCCATCAAGAAGGGATACTGCAAGTTCTGGATGGATCTCGTTCCTGTCTTCTCGGATGAACCGGTAGAACAGGTAGAAGACGCGTGACTTGGTGCTCGTTTCTGGACTGTGCAGTCCCCTGTGTTCGCAACGGTGAAAACACGTCCTGCTCGCATATTAAAATGTGCTTACCTGACGTCGAGCATGGCCTGGAGGGTAGGCATGATGCACTCTTTCCGCACTTTGAAGAAATCCCCATAGCGCGCGACAGTCTCGAAAAACTGCATGTCCACCGTCTTGTGCGGGAAAGCGGAGATTCCAGACTGGACGAGCGCATATAGCATCTCGCCATGGCTAGTGAGCGGATACTCCGAGTAGTCGATGATCTCTTTTCGTTTGTCCCTATCTCGCGCCACGGGTGGTGCTTGGCAGAATGCTGCTCGCCCCTTGCCGCCGGCTTCATGGGATCAGATAAATGCAAGTCTGAAATGAAGAAGATAAAAACTCACTTTTGTTGATCTCGCCAAAGATGTACACGAGGTAGACAGCAAGCTCCGCGTCGTTCCACTTCAAAGCGACGCCGTTTCTATATGCCGTGAGGGTGTTTAGGGCTAGCGTCCGAATGGAATCCGTGACCAGTTCCGGATCTATGAGCAGTGTTGAGTCCATGAATGTTCTAAGTTCCTGCATACGAGAGTCAAATTGCGGTCCCAGCGCTGGTATGCACACGCCCACCTTGCGCAGCTCCTCGAACGCAGCCTTGTCGTCCTCATCCATATTTTCTGGATCTGCCTCCTCTTCCCACTTGAGCTTCTCCAGGACGACTGAGAGCAGGGAGGAGAGGAAGGATCGTTTTGAGGCATCTAGTGGTTCTGTGGAAGATTTTCGTTGTCGCTTATACTGTAGCGAACCGTTCAGTACTAAACTATAGGGCATAGAATGGCAGCACATACGCTCAGCAGAATCGTTTGTAGTAGTGGGAACACCGTCGAGCACGTATCGTCGTACTCGTCCGCCATGAACCGCAGCATGACAGGCAGCACCTGGTTGAAGAGCTGGTTCGCTTCCAAGCGCACACCCTCGTCGGGGCATTCCTGCATCACAATTTCAGTGAGCAGCGCAATCCAACAATATAGGGCCGCCTTGTGGCGTGGGGCGAAAGCACTCACGTCGGTCAACTTGCACAGTTCTAGGCCGAGGACGTTGAGCAGCTTACCGAGCGCCTCCCGATAGGACTCCTCGCCCTCGTCCGTATCGTCCCCGCGGCTTTTCTGCTCCGCGCGCGTCCGGTCCTCGAGCGCCTCGAGCACCTGCCCGAGCGACAGCACCTTAATCAGCTGCAGCTTGTCCGTCGGCTCCTTCAGGCCCTTCGCGACGATCCGCGTGAGCGCGAGCGCGGTGGCCAGGCGAATCGGCAGCGAGGTATCCGAGAGCAGCGTGAAGAGCAGCGGGACGGTGTCGCGGGTGACGGTGAGGTTGATGTCGATCCACCCGACGTACGACGCGAAGGTGCGCACGCCCCAGTCCACGACCTCGACTGCGGTGTCCAGCTCTCGTTCGGAGGCTGTTCCGGCGTGCTCGCCTTTGCGCAGTCGTCCCATGCGCTCGACACCGTCTGCGACGATGGTGAGAACCGCTTCGTTGATGCGCGCCGCGTCTCGGTCGCGTACGGCGTCGCGCACACGGGAGTCGCGTGCATGGCGATCGGCGTTGAACGAGCGTGCAGACTTGATCAGCTGATCTGCGACTTCACCCGAGATCTCGAGGACGATGTGGAAAAGGAGGAGGGAGACATGGGGGTTGAACGTCGCTTGCGAGGTCGACTCGGGCGGGTGGATTAGGGCAAAGAAGTCGGTGAAGAACGACGGCCACTTGTCGACGTAAGTGCACAGGAAGAAGAGGGTGAGGGTGTGCGCGAATTTGTTGCGCAGGACTGTGTCGGAGGTGGGGAAGAGATGAGGTCATGCGAGATGCGCATACGAGTCGAAGAATCACTCACACGAGGCGTCCGCTTCAGCAGACCCGAAGAGATACTCGGACTGAATGTAGTTCAGGAGGGATTGTCGGAGCGTCTGGAAGGTATCGTCGTCTATTGGCTCGAAACTTGGTGGGATCGACCATGGAGGTCAAGGCCGCGTTCGGCAAGACGAGGGTCGACATAGTGCTCACCGGTTGTCCAAATATTCATCCAGTACACGCAGAGCGAAGAACCGGACTTGTGGAGGATGCTTCCTGCCACCGTTCGGACCATCTTCCACAAACACTGCGAGGGCCAGTCGCCAAGCGGAAGCATTCTGCTGGAGGACGGAGAGGTACTCGAGGGCCTGTTGGTGGAGAGAGCTCTGCAACGGATCGGATGCAATCAGGATGGCCTGCACGAATTGGTTGAGTTCCTGCTCCATGGCGGGTGAGAAGGACGGTTGCGTCGTCAGACACTCGACGCGGGGAAGAGGTGGGGAGTAGGGAGGTATTGTCTCTCTGGCTTCTTGCGGGTCCTTGAGTTTAAGCACCAGGATTACGCCACAAACCGTCCGCAGAATCTAGTCGATTATCTCAATCTTTCACGGCCACGTGTTCTTGCAAGATCGACAAAGCTCAACAAGTTGGACTCGATGCTGGACGATGTTTACCACTGTAAGTGTCGGTGATTGCTGAAGAGACTGGCGCACGAAAGAGAGATGCGAGTTGGGAAAGAGGTCTGCGTTGGGATGGGCGATTTAGCGTTCTGTGTTCGAGTCAAATGCGGTCATAGGAAAATGCGCGCACGTGAGTCACGCGTCATTAATACAAAGGTCGTTTAGCGGACAACGTTGCATCCGTGGACCATGAGTGTGTGTGAGTAGCATTGAGTAGCAGGTAAGTAGCGAAGAACCCGGAAAAATAGAACGATAAATAGGTATATATCCGGTGAGATTCCAATGTCTATCCGTGAGCGAATATATCAAACAAAGTCTAGCAAATAGACGTTTCCATCGTACATCCCCAGACAAAGTCTACCGGTAACTTCATCGAAAGCCAGCGAGTGGCACATATTAGGCGAGAATGGCAGCTCGGGGTCCGGGGGAAGTAGCATCCCCACCTTGACAGTGCCGGTGACAGGGTCGTAGGCGAGCTTCATGACGCGATTCAGTTGCGTCTCCCAGTTATGCTCCAGCCAGACCGCTCGGAATCCAAGCGCACCGACCTGCGCGAGCTGCGGAGACGACTCGTTTCCGATTGGGAGGTCCTTAGAGGACATGTTATCCAACGTGACGGTTCCAGAGGAGATGTCGAATGCGAAACGGAGCAATTGCGCGCTGTGGGGGTTGCTGGAATGGTAAAACATGATCGCAGACAGGCTCGCCGCCGTCGTGGCGGGAGAGACTTGAGGGATATGATGCCTCGGGATGGCCATCGGTGTCGGACCAGCGAACCGCGCAAGAACAGGTCCAAGGTCGCTGTACGTGTAATCGTCTTCGTCTGAATCGTCGGGTACGGGCACTGCTGGGGGACTACCAGGAGGCGCCCAGGTACTGGGCGACGTCCCGACAAAGGGTCGCGGCATTGCGTATACCCGAACGACGAAGTCTTCACTGACTTGTCCAACGAGGAAGAGGTAGTCACCCCATACGCGTACCCACAGGAATGAGAAGGCCTGATTGGAGGTAAGCGGTATAGCTCGTGAGGCCTAATCCATGCGGCCCACCTGTGCGAACGATGGGTCAACCCACTTCGTCGCTCCTGTTTCCGGATTCACAAACAAGATTTGCAGCGACCCAGCACCACCTCCCGTATCAAGAGCAAATATGGTAACGATCAGCATGCTACCATAGGTAGCGATTTCATGGATGATCGGGCGGAGGTGGGGAGCACGAGGATGTGGTACGACATGGAGTTGTTTGGACTTGACTGGAGCGGGGGGTGGATAGATTGGGTAATTAGGGTAGAAGCCGTACTGGAGATTGGAAGCAGAGTGTTTCAGGGAGATAGAATGCATTTCGATGACTCTGTCGAAATAGTACTGTTCGGTGCCATATCCATGTTGATAGACAATTCAGAACTCACTCTCGCTGATCACATACCCCTACCACCAGCGTAGCGAAGTCGTCCTCGCCACTCTGCACGACCGTGCAGCTGCGGTATATCCCGGAGACCTCCGTCGACCAGACGCAACGCGGGTTCTCGACACCATCCAGGGACCACAAGCTCATGCGTGTGTAGGACGCCTCGCGTTTGAGGGTGCGCTGGGCGGTCCAGAGCCACTTGCCACCTGGAAGGAAGTGCATCTGGTCCACGTACTGTCCGCTCTTGTCATTCAGCAGTGCGCGCATGCCACGAACACGCGTCTTGAGCCGCCGCCAGTTCGCATCGAGACGAATGGCCTTGATGGCGCACCGCTGCAGCTCATCTCCTGGGAGCGCGGTCGGACGGGTGTTGAACGGGACATCGATGGGGAGTGGGAACGCCGCGATAAGTTTGTGCCATACGTAGTCATTTCCGCCAAACGTATGCAGTGTACGACATGTCTGCCAGCGAAACAGTGCTCGTTGTCAGCGATCACGCGATAAGTCGTGCGAGCATGCAGATGAACCTTCCTGAGGGTTAGGACATCCCGAACTTCGAGGTAGTGGATAACATCAAGTAGGACGTCTTCTGGGAGGTCTACGAGCATCCCCTGAAGACGTATGGGGTGGTCGAGAGGAAAGGAGTTGGGAGTTGCATCGTTGACTAGGAGTGTGGTCAGACTCGGGAACGTTCTCAGACCATGCTCTAGATTATCTGATAAGATGTTCCTACGTGCATAGATTAGATCACCGGCTATCATTGGCCAGTCAACCACGAACCCCTTCCCTCTCGCCTTGCAGCAGCACTGGCCATCGATGACTCGGAAGCTCTCCAACCACGTCCTGCACAGGTCTGCACCTCCACGTCGACGCTGCGCCTCCTTAGTGCCGTTTTGTCGTGTTCATCTCAACGTGGCGGTCGTCCAGACGGACACGGTTCTGAGAAATTGCGTGTCCTATCAGCAATATCAGGCACGAGGATATCGCCACTGGACCACGGGCCACCACAAGACGGCTTCCCGTCCTGCCCCAGGCTGACACAAATGGTGTATCGATGGCCTGAAAGACCGATAACGTGTAGAACACGACATTGGAAACGGGACCGTACTGTACCACGAGATGTCCAATAGACTTATCAGTGTGCTGATCAGGACCCAAGTCGTCGTGTACTAATCCATACCCGTATGCGTTCCGAGTCCGACTCGAGGCCACAATTCCACAGCCCTTAGACTCAATCGCTGCACGACCACAATGCTTGTGTCAATGACAAAACGTTCTTGAAACATCGAGACCGACTTTGGTCGTTTATCGACACTGGCAAGGAGGGAAGGGGTGCAAAGGAAATGCGAATGGAATGCTTGGCTGCGTGTGACAGATTAGATATGACGGCAAGCCATAAGGGGTAAATAGTCGTCAACTGCTCGGCACCGACTGCCGTATAATAGCCTGCGAGCGTCCCTGTACCCTCTCTCTCCTGACTGCACACTCCTCTCTACCCTTCCGTGCTAGTCCTGACTGCTCTCTTTCCGTCTGTTCTTCACCAATACTACTCCCATGGATCACCTCGATCCGAACAGTCTCTCAGAGGCCGAGAGTCTCTCAGACTCCGACTGGCTCGACATCAGCTCCCGAGCCTCCGAGGACAACGATTCCCTCGACGACAGCGATTGTGAGGATCTCGCTTCAGACTACAGACCTCCCTCGCGCAGGTCGCTCGCAAGTTTCGGTAGCTCCCCGGAGGGTGAGATTCAAGGCTGGGAGGGCATCATCGAGGACAGTTCCGACGAGGCACCTCTCACCGCCTCTCCTGACGGCCCCGAGGAGGATGCAGCGACACACGACCCCATCCTGCACCTGTCCCAGCAGTCTCTATCCTTCAGGGCAGCTGCGTTGTCCTCGGCCGCGGTAGCGCGCTCCACCGCACACGACGACCCAGAGGAGGACCGCAAGGTCAAGGACGGGCTCGACCAGAGCATGGTCAGCACCCTCAGTGCGTCTCGTTCGAATTCGCTCAATGCCTCCATCCAGACGTCCATCGTGCACTCCCGGGACCTCCGTCTCTCCTTCCCTGACCCCCTCTCGAGCTCCAGCCCTCGTACCCACCCACTCAGCCCGTCATACGAGGACATCTCCATCGACACCGGCGCTGACATAGCTCCGTCCGAGCAAGAGACGCAGACACAGGACTCCACAGACGTCGAGGCAGCGCCCACTGCGGCTCCGGTCTCAACCACCACTCCGCCTGCGGACGGACCGGTCGATGCGAGCGATCATATGGAGCTGCACTCCAGCGCCACAGTTGACTTCAGTATCATCCTCTACGGCGCATCCTCGGAGGCCAAACATCGTGTCGCCCAACGCATCCTTGAGAAACTCATGGCCGCAACGGAATGCGGCTTCTCGTCGCTTCCGCAGATCGATGTGCCTCAGAACATCCGCGCGCTGATCACTGCTGGTCGCTCGGCGCAGTCGCATTGCATTATCTCTATCGTCGATCGCACCGAGAACGTGCTGTCCAAGAGTGGGAAATGGGTAGGTTGGTTTGATCATCATTGTGGGAAGCTCACTTCATCGCAATACAGCCGAGTGCTCTTGTCCTTGCAGAGCGGCCGTCTTTGGCTATCGTATTCCTCCCGTCTGCGAACGTGACGGTCCCAGACCATACGCTGTACCTTCCGGTCCTCCATCAAGACGAGGTGGAAGAGGAAGATGACATCGACACCTTCACCCCAGTTGATCGCTTGCTCGACGCCGAACACCAATGGGACACACTGCGTGTAGCCAAGGGTAGACTCGTCTCACGCGCCTTCACGTCCAGCGGATCGGCGGTGGTTGAGGAAGAAGAGATTGAGAGGGCGTCGCCTGCCAAAGTCAGACGTGCTCTTCAGCCGCTCCTCCCCTGGACCAATCAATGGTCTAGTTACCACCTCACGTCCCGACCGCGACATGCAATCACTTTGTACGTATTATTTACTTTGTTCTCAGCCCTTTCACACTGACGTTTTATTCTTAGGTTCGCCATTCTGTCCATTGTACTTGGTTACCTCGTCAACGGATCGCTACCGCTGCCAGAACTGCGTCGTGCTTCCGCTACGGTCGGCATGGTCGCACGCCCCGCTCCAACCCCAGTCGCGAACGCGTCCCTTCCTACGCCCGCAGCCAGTCCCTCGAACGTAGGCCTCATCGCGTCTTCCCTCAAGGAGCTCGCGCTCGCTGCGGTCAGTCCTTACGCTGTGGCGTCAACGTCCTCCGTCGCCACCAAGTCTTCCCCTTCTACGACTGCTTCGCTCATCAAGGACGCTGGCCACACTGGGGCCCCATCCGAGTGTGCCTGCGGTTGCGGCCTCATCACCTGGCCGGAGATGTTCAAGCCCACCACGGACCTCGTACTCCGCCCGACGCCTCCCACTCCCGCACTCAGCAACCAGGCATCCTCGAAGGGCCCCGCGCTCGCCATCGTCGCGCCCCCGCCCACGTCGGGCAAGGGCAAAGGCAAGGCGCGCGCCATAGACACGGACGACGAATCGCTCTACGCGCTGAGCACGCGCCTCGCGGGCGCGCTGTCCGAGTACCTCGACCTCGACGTCTCGACGGTGCTCGCGCAGAAGCGGAACGACGCCCAGGAGATCCTCGACGCGCTCGACGAGCTCGCGCGCACGATTCACGAGCAGACGGGCAGCGTCTGGGAGCAGTCCAAGAGCACCGTCGAGGCCGCGAGGGAGGGCCTCCTGGCGCGGCACGAGCGCGCGAAGACGAGGGCGAAGGAGCTCAGGGCGGTCGGGGGGCGGCTGTTCGAGTCGGTCAGCGCGGAGGTGCGCGGGCGGGTGTCGATGGCGAAGGAGAACGCGCGGATTCTCAGGGAGAACGTGCGCGTCCGCAGGGAGGAGTCCTTCCGCGGTCGGCGGGACAGGCGGGAGGGCCGCTGGGAGCGGCGGATGGAGTGGAGGGCGGCGCGGGCGGAGAGACGGGCGAGCCGTGCGCAGCCTGTCGATTGAGGTGGTGTGGTTGTTAGTGGTCTGAGGAAGGGTGGGTCAGTATGTTTGCGGTGCGTTTGTGCTCGTTCATCTAATGCGCTATGGTTCTGGTTTCTGGCGTGGTTCTAATTTCTGGCGTTGGACACCGTTTGATATTCTGTTTTCATGTATTACATGCCTTTGCATTGTGCACATGGCTACTCGATTGTATGTCGTAAGAAGGAAGATGTACCATTAGCAATATGAGTTTGTCCCCTACAGCAAGCTACTGCAGTTACACATATCGGGGTCGGAAAAGCATGGATTCACGAGGTAAGGTCCGTACAGATGCACCATTTGGATGGCAAGACAGACAAGGGAAGTTGATAGCTAGTAAGTGGTGGAACGTTCTACAACGTCGTGAAGCCGGTGCATGTAAACCGTTCCGTCGTCACATGCATAGAAGACTGTCTCTGCCATGGCAGAAAATCCGACATAGAGTGTTACCCTAGGACACGCAGACAAAGTCGCAACACATGCTCCGTCGCGAACCCTCCATAGCTTCACCGCCCCGTCAAACGACGTCGACGCTACATACTTCCCGTCAGGCGAGAAGCACAGCCGGATTACTAGATCCACCGACCGGTAGAGTGCTCGAATCGCCTCACCCGTGGCTGCGTCCCATATCGTCAGGCGGTCGCCTGCAACAGACAGCACCGTTCGGCCATCCGGAGAAAATGAGACGTTCAAGCTTCCCATTGCCCCCAGTGGCCCCTTTCCGAACGACAGAAGCCGCACGCCAGCCTCCACGCCCCATATTTGGACCATAGCATTGCCGCCCCTTCCGGAGGTGGTGGCAATGCGCTTGCTGCTGGGATCGAACACGGTTGTCCGGATGTCGAGGCCGGGGTCCCTGAGGACGGTGTGCAGGGCACCGGTCGCGGTTTCCCAGACAAAGCAGGAACCACGCACGCCCTCTGCGGCGAGCCATCGGCCGTCCGGCGAGAACGTGAAGAAGTCTTTGGCACAAGCGAAGCCGTGGAAAGCGAGGGTGTAGCGATGCTGTAACGTGTGCGCATCCCATACATGAATCTTCCTTTCCTTCGGGAATGCGCACGCGACTAGAGACTCGCGCTCGCAGTGGGCGCGAGACCAAGCACAAGCTTCTGGAGGACTGCCGTGGCGGTCCCCCAGAGTCAATATCCTTTGCGCGCCCTGGGGTCGGCTAATGTCCCAAATGACGACGGCAGAGTCTCGGCCTCCGGATACTAGGCTTTGACCATCAGGAGAGAAGGCGAGACAGGTTACTTCTCCTCTATGGGCTACCCACTCATGGACGATGCGTCGCTGCTTGAGGAACCAGAGGATGATTGTTGTGTCTGTAGAACCACTAGCTATCCATTCATTGTCTTGGGAGACAGCGACCGCAGACACGACATTGTCGTATGAAGACACAAAATTGTCGTACCGAGGCCTGACATTGTCGTGTCCGATCGCGGTGACTGAAAACCGCATGAATTAGGATGCTTCAGGCCTGACGTCAACGAACTTACCTTGGTCAGTACGGACACCTACTAAGCCACGTTGGCGCAATTTTGGGAAATGGTGGCCAAGTTCGGCTATCCAGAAGTGTTCTCTATGTGCCCTCAGGCCACGGAAGCGGAATATCACACGCTGCAGCGGCGGGATACTGAAGAGTTGTTGCTCTAGAGCCTGGCATAATCGCGGAGCGTCTCCCACAGCGAGCTGGTGATTTAGACGAGAAGGGGATGAAATTGACATTTGGAGCATGAACTCGAATGCATTCCTGGAGGAGATGGGAGACTCGGCGAAGAGATTCAGGACTTGAGCGATCCGCGCGATGGAGCGGACCGCGTCTTCGTCACCAAGCTTGATCTCCAATGTCAGATGGCACAGTCTAGGCAATTGAGAGATGAATGTAACGAAACGTTCTGATGCACCGCAAAATCAATCGAGTAGAACCGAAAGAAATCACATTTAGAGGCTTACCAGCCTGGCTGACATCTAGTAACAGAGATTCCAAGGATGCGAGGCGAGAGCAGGATTCCAGGAGCACGGTGATTGCATCGTCCGCCAGCGGGCCAGCAATCTATACTCGCGTAGGTCGGCGATAGCCCGGGTATGGTTTCAAGATCCATATAGAGGTTCCTCACCTCCAAACTAGCCAGTTCTAACTTTCGGGGTGATCGAAAACCAGGTTGTGTAAGGGTCCTCAGCACGCCTTGCTGCTCGAACGTGATGCCTTGGCAGCATAGGCTTCGAAGGGAGGGAAAGGCTGAGAGGAAGCGCCAGAAGTCATCCCCGGTCAAGTATTCAATATCTTGCAAGCAAAGTACGCGGATCGTCGAGCCGCATTTCCCATATGAGGCTAGAGCACGAGCAGTGAAGGAAGCGGGCTTCGTAGTAGGAAGTATGAGTGTTGAGTCCCTGACAATGGACCATTGGGTGAGATAAGGTAGGGTGAGGAGGGTCGCTGGGACAATGTCCAGTAAGTTCGGTTTCTCCTCGGTATCCAACTCGGTATCCAACGCCAAGTTGGCACGAGCCACAATCTTGACCGAACGGATGAGAAGTCGGAGCCATGGGTGGGCAGCGAGCGTGTCGTAGAACAAGCAGAGTGCCTCCAGATCTGCACCCTCGATGCAGATGGAGGCAAACAGATGGTAGCGGCTCCGGGGAAGCAGCTGACGACACGTCAAGGTGAGCTGACGCAGCGTGTAGGAATTGTCAAGGCAGCAGTCGATAACGTGTTCGACGACTTCCGGGGGGAGTACGACGGATGACATGGTGGAAAAAGCTGAGCGTAGGCCACCGCAGGAAGACGACGGAATCGAGTTTCGATGGGAGGGCGGTACAGTAGAAAGAATACGTGGACGTCAACGAGCGATTTTTAAGGTTCAACGGAACGTGACTCTCACTGCGAGTTCCGGCAGGGCATGTGCAACCCTGCAATTATTCCTCTATTCCCTACGAACAGTGTTGCCAAATCGTTGCGGCGAGCGGGTCCGGAAACCCCCTTCCATTCAGATTTGTGTCGGTCATAAACAATCGTTGCCCCGCAACCCACAGGTTTGGTTCACCTGCTGCCCCCTCCGAGATCGCCGTATTCTCCTCGACTCGACAATTTCGAACTGCAACCACGGAGCGAATAAAATTAGTAAACGTAGTCTATCACCGAGTATACATTATAACCCGATTAGTCTATAGCTCGTCCGTTGGATGGTGTCCTGCACTTTCTGAGTGGAAAGCAGCACGTAGACCTGGTCATAGGGACAGTTTCAGACGTCATCCAGAATGGCAGCGGTTGGGATTATAAATAGAACGCACGTTTCTTCGTCTCAGAAGAAATCTCCGCAGGAAGGACGACGTTGTACTCGACATAGAGGTCGCCGTCGTCTGTTGGACTCTCGAATATTGGCAATCCCTCTCCTTTGATCGTCTGCACGTAACCTGAAAACATATTTAACATTCAATGCACGTCGGGGGCATGACATAGAGTGTCCTACCTGGTTGTGTTACGCCGTGGCGTTGCAACTCTATGATGTGGCCGTCTAGATGCGTGAGGTTACGTTCAAAGCCCAGAAGTGCCTATCCGAAGCGCATGAGAGTCAAGCTCGCTGGCAAATTGGCGGCGACGTACCTCTTCTACCGAGAGAGTCTCCCTCCAGTACAGCCCACTCTCTTTCCTCCGCCATCCACCGTGCTCCTTCTTGCTGCGGATCCTAATGACGACATCTCCGGGCTCCCAATCCGGACTCTCGTCTGCCTCGCCCTCAAACACGACCTCATGACCCTCCGGCACTCCCTTCGGAACCTCCAGGGTATAATGTTGCGTGTGGTCCATCACCTTGTTCCCATGGCAGTGCGGGCACTTTTTGCCAATGACGCTACCGCGCCCACCGCACTCGTTGCACGTAACCTGGGACTGGGTGAACATGCCGGGCATGATCTGCTGGCGCACGATGCGGACGCCCTGGCCGCCGCAAGCTGTACATTCGTGAATGTCGTCAGAGGAGGCGGCGCCGGTACCGCGGCAGTGGTCACAAAGGATGCGCTTCTTGACCATGAAGTCGATGCTCGCGCCGGTGTAAATGTCCGCGAGGGTGACCTCGAACTCGCTGATGGATGTGGGGCCTTTACGCACTTGGTGACCGGCGTGTCCACCACCGAAGAAGGTCTGGAACATATCGAAGGGGTTCGCATAATGTTCTTGCCCGCCTTCGTGTGCCTTGAGACCTTCTTCGCCATGACGGTCGTAGATCTGCCGTTTAGTGGAGTCGGAAAGGACCTCGTAGGCTATCATGGTTCTACGTTATGTGCTGAAGTACAATAGAGACGAGAACTCACCATGGGCGATCTCCACGAACTTCTCTTCGGCGCCAGGTTCTTTGTTCTTATCTGGGTGATACTTCCGGCTTCCGTAGCACGTTAGCGATGATCACAATAGAATAAAAAATGCTACGCACCTGAGTTTTTTGTATGCTTTCCGAATGTCCTGCTCCGAGGCAGACTTGGAGACTAGAAGAGTAGGTCAGTCAGAGACTTGTTTAGCCGAAGTACTGCGCGCCTTGGACTAACGCTCTAGGACTTTGTACAGGTCGGCTGCATGAGCGAGAAGAACCAGAGATAGGACCAGGAAGACCAATAGGGTAAGAGACCCCATGCCTTCAAGGGAGGGGGAGGGTGACGGGAGGAGGCAAAGAACACGTTTGGTGGCTGCGACCGTTCGCCCGTCCGCACTTGCCTTCCGGACACGTATATCCTCACGTGATCACAAGACCTACTCCTAACCCTAATCTAGGGCTCCAACTTCAGCGTTGGCATGCGCCGCATTGCACATCGCTCAGTCGCACACCGTCGTGCTCTCGACTGCTACTTCCTCCGCTCGTGCTTAGACTCCTATGCTGTCTTGTCGGGGACACGGAAGGACTACCATCAAGCAATGGATCCGACCTGGACTTTCGGGCCATAGGCCATATTCCAGCAAAGTCAGAGGTCATTCACCTCGGCCTTGGTTGCTCTGACATGTGGTCCTGACCCCTTCATTCACCGCCAGCCTTCCCTTTCGTGGTGTCTCCAGAGAAGGCGGCGGAGGAGCTCAGCTGGAACACCGCGATGTTCACCGGAGACAAGCTTTTTGGAACCTGGATACGGCGACAGTTCGGTCTGAACGTTCAGACATTACGACCCTCACGTGTGCAGCCCGTCTACTTGCCCACCTGGATAATCGATGCAGAGGTTACGGCGAATATGTGGTTCAAGAAGCAGCCCGATGATTCAGACACCAAAAACGTGCGTGTTTCGGCCATTCCCAATCGGTGGCATTGACATGGTCATTGTAGGAAACAGCGCATGTGCAATTCACTCATTCGTACGTCAACCACGTTTCTTGTATGATAAGGGACATTGCGTTTATCATGCACTCTTCGAAGAACCATGCCAGGTTAATGTTTCCTTCCGTTTGAAGTTGCTGTGGTGTGCTGAAGGTTCTCGCGACAGGCTACATCTTCCCTCCCCTCTCCGTAAAGAATTTGGTACCGCCTCATATGCTAGGCGTAGACCCAGTACCTTGGTCAGAGGAGCTGCGAAAGAATAGCGGGGAAGACGTTCTTTGTCTACCATTCAGTGTAACACCGTTTCCATTGATAGAAGCGGTCCGCTCGATATCGCTTGCGGACTCGAATATCGGCAACGTTCTCCGTTTTGAACCGTCCTCTGTGGAGAATTCTATGGTAAGTTCGGTGCCGATAGCTACATAGAGGGAATTGAAATATCGTGTTCTACAGATGGCGGCATACCCCGTCCTTTTGCCGGTATACATTGCACAATTCAACGTGAACACTGTTGTAAACGGTGAGATCACCCAAGTCACCGCTACTGCGTTCATGGAAGCCTCGTACAACTCTGAGGTGAGCACCTTCTCGCGGCGTCCGCTAGGTCCTCACGCAAGCGATATCCAGAACCCCCGGATCATGGTAGAAGTGACGCAGGGTGTCATCGACTTCTTCAAGCTGTTCGACCTTCCCGTGCCAGACATCATCATCCGTGGCCAGCACTCTAATTCGATGCGCCAATTCGCCGTCGTCCGCGGCCTCCTCGCGAGCCACGCGACGCTCAACCACAAACGGCGTCTCGAGCGGTGGATAGACCAGGCCGGGGCCTCGCTGGACAACCTGCCACTGTATCGTGAACGTTACTTCGGGAAGACTGAGCAAGAGGCGGCGCGTGCGGTCAACTGGAACGACATCCGGATACGGCCGTTCACGCGGGAGGAGCGCGAGGCGAACTGGCAGTACATGACCGCGGGGGAGGAGCTGTTCTTCGTGAAGCAGCTCGCACGGGCCCACGCGCGGAAGCGCGAGGTGAGTCACCACACACCCAGTACCTGCGGACTCGGAGGAGGCTGATTCATGTGGTTTATCCGGCTACAGATTGTGGAGTCTGCGGCCCAGGGTGACCCGGCGAGCACCGCCCCGCTCGACCCTGCCGAAGCAGAGAGCCTCCAGAACCACGCGGCGGCGGCGGAGAAGAGGCGGGAAGAGAAGAAACCGGAATGGCTAGCTCAGTACGAGATCCAGCAGCGGCTCTCCGCCGGCACGCCCGAGGTGGCGGCGACTTCTAGTGTAGCGGACGAATCTAATACAGGGGGTAAATCTAGTATCGGGGACACGTCCAGTACAGCTGGTGTGGAGCCATAGGCAATACTACTTGTCGTTACCGCTCCAAGGTTCCCATCGAAGCTCCGACATCTCCTCGTACTTACCCAGGACGTCCAAGTTTAAAGTCACAGTGGGGATAACTTTTCCTGTCAAAAGGGTATGATTCCGATGACGACCTGAACCGGCCTTATTGCGTTCCTCGAGACGACTGCAGGTGGTGGTCCCGTTTCATCGCCGTGGCCGTCTCCAAGCTTCTCCGAGTCGCAGACTGGCATGGACACGACACGACACCTGTCGTCGGGTTCTAATCTAAACGCCGATAATTTAGGACTAGATCAGTTGCACTGCCGTGCGCGTGTTTCTGTGGTTGAGGCCCTTTGAGGCCGGGGCCTTGCATATCAGGATATCCGGATCCACATACCTGTGTATGTATACCCCCACGGAGATTATCGCTTCCCCAAAATGTGTTAAAGTCGCTCGAGGCTACTAGCTTAGGTGTCAGGGTCGAGTGGACTCCTGATACCGTCGAGAATCTACGCTAGCGCTGTGGTCTATAGCTGCGGATGCTGTCCTGCAGCGCATGGGCGAGAGGTAATATAATACATGCATACAGAGTTCGTACAAGGTTAAATACGTCTATGGATTGGGTCTGATTTGCACCCGTCATTTAGACCTACAAGGTTGAAACCGCGCGAACGTCCGTTGTCCGGGAACGCGTGAACAAGTAGCTGTGGTCAGCCCGAGCCGGCGGTATGCTTCCAGAACTAAGAACCAGAACTAAGAACCAGAATTCGAACAGATGTCGGGGTACAGCCTGTCGGTCGGGTCTTGGGGGATCCAGCCCCCTTCCAACCCCTTCTGGTAGCTCCAATCGTCCGCGTTCTCGGCCTAGATATCGTGCGTCACGTATCAAGGGTCCGTGAGCATGGCGTACGGCATCCCTTCGTCGGATGTTTTGGTAGAACGGCCTCACCTTCCACGTCCAGAATATCCAGCCCTGAACCGCCTCGCCGATCGCGACCTGAGATTCGAAATACCTTCACATCGGCACGCAAGTCCGGACGAGATACCGCACCGCCTTGTTGTCAGTTCCTGGCTCCTAGTGAATTGGACAAAATGTAAATAATGCGCACTTTCTGAGGAACGTTTTGTAGTCATCGCTGAAGGTGGACATATTACCCGTCCACCCGTCGCAGCTTCCGAACGTAGGCTGATTGGGCTGCCAGGTACCATCCCACCGTGCGCCGACGCCTCGGCCGTTCAGCCACTTCGCGCAGTCGGTGACTGCGTTCGACCATTCGCCGCTCACGGTGTACAGGTTTGACTTTGCGTAGCTACTTAGGGTGTCGAGCACCTGGCAAGAGGACTGCAAAGCGGTGGCGCAGGTGCGGTCACCGGGCTTAGTCAACCGCAACGAAGGTCTCAATCGAACCGGCGGATTACTTACGTTGACGTGCTGATCTTGGGACATCTCTAGCTGGTCGTAGTTGAATACTTGATACTCGTGCTGTAAGGCGCTCCGTTGTGAGAACGACCCGGGACAGCGGACTCTATCCAATTTCGCCATACTTACGAAATCCATGAGAACGCCTTGCGCTTCGGGGTACGTCAGGAATCCGTCCCAAGTCTGAAGTCCCACGTCAGCGCCATCGTCAACAGCCGTTTCACTAGGCTGAGGAACCTACCCCGACGCCGAGGAACGCATCCCCGATCATGACTTTGAGCGATGCTCCCGCGGCCTCACGCACGGTGTTATACCCGTCCTTCCAGAACTGAGGGATGACGTTCGCGATGTCGCTCTGGAAGCCGCCCGGCTCGTTGAGCAGCTCCAGCACGTCAATCATCCCGCCGATCTTGGCCGCAATGAAGCGCACGAGGTCCAGCGTACGAGCGACGTTGTCGCCCTGCGCCCAGTTGGCCGAGCCCCGCCGCCCGGAGTTGTCGTACCCGTTCTGCGAGCCGGGTGCGCCGTGCAGATCGAGGATAACGTGAACGCCGTGCTCCTTCGCCCAGCCGAGCGCGCGGAGAAGGTAGGGCCACGCGCCGGGGATGTACGGGCTGACGGAGGTCGAGTAGTTGGTGTCGGCGGAAGTGATGGGGATGGACCAATAGCCGATCTGCATGCTAGCACGCAAATAAGGTGTCTGTCACCAGAAGCGAGAGGTCGTTTTATGGGGCGGGGAGGGGAAACACAGAGGTTGGGACGGAAGGACATACCGGACGTGGTTCAGCCCTGCTGCTTTGATCGCAGAGAAATCGTCCTCCGTGATCCACGTCTCCCAATGGTTCTGCAGCACATCCAAGGCCTGATTAGAGTCTTGCATTTGTCCGAACGTGTACTCGTCTATTATATTGGAATTATTTGTGTCCTCAAAGATGCTTGGAGTTATCCAGGGCTGAGCAATTGTCGGTTAGCGTGACTTGCATGCGTAACACACGTAATTTACCTCCAAGACAAACCATCCACCCCTTGCTCGAAATGCTTCAGGCGATGTTCGAGACAAGATGAAAGAAAGACTACTCACAGGTTAACACCTCGTATTATGTCTTGGCCATAGTTGAATGGCGTGACGGAGGGCATGGCGGAAGCCGTCTGAGATGGTTGCGAAGAGGAATCCTGCGTAGAAGCAGTAGGGTTGGCAGAGAGTGGGAGTTGAGGATGGTTGCCATCCAGCTGCACGTCTAGTTTCGGGACTAAGCGACATTGCTGACGAGCGTGGCTACTCGCAAGGACGAAGAAGATGACCAGCAACCGAAGGGCGAAGCATTCTGGACACATGGACGAAAAGCTGAAAGAGTCTTTTGGAGCGCAATGACGGCGCACCTGCAAGGCGCGAAATGACTGCACGAGGCAAGCCAAGGCGGGCAAAGACAAGGCTCGAGCACGCGGAGACATCGGCCACGCCAATCTCGCGTGGGACTTCGATAGCCGAGATCCAGGCTCATGGCTCCCACGATGCTCGCCTTCAACGCCGTCGCGTGTACTGTACTGGAGCGCACTGTTCAACTCGACCAGAACGCAGGATTGTGGGTGAGCGGGAAAGGGCGGGCCAATGCACTTCAAAACTTGCGTCGAAAGACCACGATCCATGGAATGGGGCGCCGTCTCCCATCAATCCTCCAGATTCCCGATCTACGAAACATTATAATACTTAGTCCCGATCACGATCGAGCCAACCCAACAGCCCACTCACGGGTCACTAACCTTCGAGTGCCCTCAAATTGAGCGCGTTGCATGTACACTAGGTATCACGACACAGCACTACTCCTGCCATACTACTAAGATCGCGCGCTAATGGCCCCCCGCCGGGGTTACGAGTTCGTCGTCAGGAAGGCAACGAGCAAGTCGACAAGCCATCCTACATAGGTCGTATTCCTGGGGTGGGATTCATGGATTAATTGATCAAAGGGTAATCATGATGTCAATCTGCGGTTGTGGTCTATCCGGATATCAAGGGGCCGAGCGTCCTGCCACATTGACGGCGTCTTTGGCAGACGATGTCGATTGGACGCCATTCTAGGCTTTTCGGGCGACTCCCCTATGGCAGTATTGATTCGCTCGCTTGGGGACGTATGATGGTGAAAATTGATTGTCGAGTGGATGGTAGCCATCGTCTAGGATAACCACCGATTACGCCTTTCGACCTACACCGTGATTGACAAAGGTCTTGATCCTTTCGCGTTGGAACCTCTTCAATGACTCCAGCATGAGCTCAGATACTGGAGTGATACGACAGGACTGAAAATCATATGAGAATTCGAATGCGTACACACACTTCAGTACAAAGTTTCGATCATTGGGTGCAGTTGACGAGAGGACGGGGAGTAGATATGAACAACACATTGAGTGATGCACCCTTTACTCGGGCGGCCTGACGTCCCGGGGGTAAAAGGACTCGCAACGGCGTGAGCCATCGGCAGCGACATATCGAATTTCGTAAAGAAGGCTCGCGGCGCGCTGACAATCGGAAACATTCAGAGCCAGCGCACTCGCAATCAGAGGTCACTTACTTCAGAATAGGCCATCTTGGTGACAACGCCGGGTACCCAAATGTACGTGCGTATTTGGACGTTGATGCGCTCTCCCTGGATTCGCAGAGAGGCGTCAGGCTCGGAGAACAGATCCGTGGCCAGTCCTCACATACCACATGCTATGCAGACGTCAGCTCGCGGGGCTATGAGGGGCAGTGCTTCGCACTCACAAATGATGGAGAGAACTGCTCTACATCGGTACGTCTCTGAGGGGGGGTGCTCTGGGAAGAAGACAAGATTATGAGCTGTCACAGCCAGTGGTGGTCTGATAGAGGGAGAACTTGCCGCATCTCCTGTAGGACGGGAACTGTTGGAGAACGCGGTAGGGTGAACATTTGGGGCCATGGTGGAAAGAGGGGATGGTGTGGGAGGAGGATAGGAGGAGGCAGTGAGCGGCAGAGCATCCTGCGACGTGCTTATAATGATTCCGGGGATAGTGTGTTACTGTATGTGCCTGCAACCAGGTAACGAGCCCGGAAGGAACGCAGGATCGGCACCTATCGGCAAGTGCACATAGATTAAACCACACAGTTACGAAACAAGCAGACACATACTTCGCAGATGCCCCATTCCGGGAGAAATTGGAAGACTCAGCGCCCGGACCCTTCCTGTCATATTGAACGTGTTCACCTATCCGAAGACGGCATCATAAACGGGCCCATGGGAATGAATCATGATAGGCCGACCCTCGTAAAGACGTCCGTAGAAAAACTGTTACGTGGACCGACAATTTGCCAACCCGCGACTTCGCTATGAACCCTGTGGTTGGCATGACGCCAATGAGTTATCGTTGGCATAGTTCTCAACCAACATTCTAGGCTTCGCCACTGGCCCGGCAGCCGGCGGGCCCGGGTATGGGGCGGCGATGTTTGCGTGTCAGCCCATGACGGCGTCGTGCCCGGGGCCAGGTTGGGGCTGTACCACTGCTACGCCACGAGACCAAAGGCGATGCATAGTCACAGTCGGTAACTTCGCGACCATTGGAGGGGTCAAGTTGTTCAGGCGTTGTAAGACACTGAGCCAACACTGGCCGCAGCGGTCACAAAACCTGCGGCAATTAGACCGATTGACCACGAAGAAAGCACTTTGATCCGTACAATTTTTCAGGCTACAGAAGAGACCCACGTCGTTGTCACCCGTTGGGCAAACCTACACAGCATCATGAATCATAGTTTCGTAATAAGTTGAGAAGAAGACTCACGATGCGCGCCGGACAAAGTGGCAGTTCACTGCCAGGTCATTACTTAGGTCAAGAGGGGGGCTCAGGCCGCAGGCTCGTCTTGATCAGTTAATGTTCATCACGAAGTCGAACAGCTCTTGAATATTATTTGACGGCCGTGTGATCGGATGCGAGAAGATATTCGAGAACGCTAAGAGCAACCACAGTAGATTCGGAGTGATGAGATGACCTCCTGCATAGTAGCGAGGCGCCCGTGCATTGATTTGGGGATCCTTGGCGCTTATTCCAAATCAACGGCTCGGCAACCGCGATAGCCGAGTGATACGCCTGCGCGCGATGGTCCCTGCCAGTGCTCCGGGTGCGCAGTGAACCCAACCTACTGGTACGAAGGGTACTGTAAAGGTAACCACCCCAGTATCAAATACTCTGCTAGTCATGGTGTTCTCCCTCTTGCAGCCACTAGTGACGCGCATTTTGACTTCATACTAGATTGAAGGTACGCGGGTTGCTCGAACTTGAACTTCTCATCATGAATGATGGAATCAGATGGACTGACCGGACTCGGACCACGGTCCACCGTCGTCGCACCTTAGGCCGAGGAGTTCTTCATCTCCTATCACACGCCGTCCACCCTTGAGTCTAGATCTCCACACGAGATAAGTACTAAGCCACGACTGTGATATCTTTTAAGCCGGCATGTGAATCTTGCCGGCGAGCTTGCACAAATCCCACTCTATTAACCACTATTTTATAACGCAGCGGATGGGTGCGCCGATGCGCCGACCGCTCAGAAACGTGGCCAGTTGGAGACGGTCATCATATTCTTTCGATTCATTGGGGCAACGTCTGTCCCGCACATGTCCACCGATCGCAGTCATAAACCATAGTGGAGGTCGGACTGAGGGCAGTAAATTCCGGGGGACTTATTTGTCGCTTTGCAAACTTCCATGCTACCTGACTTACCGGTACATGATGCGGCCCTCGAAACCAGAAGCCCAGTGAATTTGTGGTTGCTGGCGTGAATGAAATCATAACGTGGTTCTGACTCTTCGCCGTGGATGTTCGACGTGGTCGTGTTCCAACATAGGAACGTGTCTGAGCACTAGAATATTCCGCCATTCTCGCACGGAACTTCTCCCCAGACCGGCTGAGTTCATGATAACGTCAGGTCTGAGGCGTGGGGTCGTTGTTACTGCTTCTCACGGCTATGGAAGCGATGCCCACGAGGCCGTCCTGTGCGTTGGCGGTGTAGCTACGGGTATAAATATAAAATTCAATTGCGTTGCGGTACCCCGCTGCTGCCCTATACAGGGTAAACACGTTAAGTATCTCATTCCCAGGGAAACGGATCGCGCGCTGGTTTCCCGGCCCCACGGCAATGCCGAAGCCCCTCCCTGAGCTTGCGTGAGTACTCCATACTAGTCGGGCCAAACTTTACGTTACAAGCGGAGCTGCGTAGAAGCTCTTGTGCCAGACTGGTGTTTTGATCCGTTTCCTTCAGAGGCCAAACCCAGCTGGCTCCGCTCAATGTCTGAGGGTTGTGGGACGTGGGCACGGAGGCGGCGGCGCGAAGTCCAGTCAAAGACCCTGTCCGTCTCTGCGTACGATTGGAAAGCCCCACGGTGGGACATCGAGTGATTGTTCGGTGAGCTATAGTACATTCTTAATCAACACAAACTGCACGCTCTACGCCGACGTTACATCTGGAGACAGAGAGGGACAGACCAAGCCGTCAACCGCTGGCCGTCCTCTTCACTCGTGGGCTCTGACATCCTTCGGGAAGAAACCCTCGCGACGCCAGCAGCCATCGGCAGCGACGTACTGGATCTTGTACACGACGCTGGCGTACTGCTGATGTATGGCAAACGTCATCAGGGCTGGGACTGGGGGTTAGCTGACAGTGCCCTTACCGCATAATATTGGGCGCTGAGAATGGTTCCGGGAACCCAGATATACTCGCGGAGCTGGACTCCGACTTTCTGGCCCTAAAAGGACAGCGTCAGCAATGAGGGGGATCTGGCGGTGAGTCATGAACGGACCACATGCTGCGCGCACATCATCAGTCCCTCTATGCGGTGGGCATTGATGGACAGGTACTTACGAAAGCGGGGGTGGTCTGTGCGGTGGCGGGGAGGTGAACGGGATCGACGACGGGACGAGCCTGATGCGGGTGAGGACGCGTCAGCGACTACCGGGATACCGAGGAGAGGGTTACTTGCAGCATTATGCCTTCGGCCTCTGGTGGATGAGGCAACGGGGTAAACTGTGCGGGCCATGGAGAGTGTGGCGGACGGTATGGGGTGGACGTTCTGGGGTGAGAGGGTGAGGTGTGCGGCAACGCCCTCTGATCCCACTTATAACGACCTGGGACGAGTACCAGTGTTGTGCGTTGTGTGTGCACGGGTATCGTTACGTCGCTCTCGAGGAGTTCGGAAGGTCTAGTTTCCCGAACCGAGGGAGGAGAAGCGGATCTAGATTGACGAAGCCGACGCCACGTTTTAGTAGAAATCTTGGCGGGCTTGAAGAACTGATAAGCCCCGCGGCCTAGTTAAAAGGTCTGGGATTGAAAGATACAACCTATTTCGTGCATTTGACCGATGCACCGTCTGTTATCGACCCGGTGTTAGGGTGAAGGGGGTCGGCCTCGGGCATTGGAGAGCTGCAAATAGTGCACGGTATCGGGGAAATAAGGAAGATTCGACTAATATGGGGTAGCCGCCGTGGCACATTGAGGGCCGGGGCCATCCATGGCCTGTCGGTAACGAAATCTTGGAAGCTTCTCCCGTCTTCGTGGCGTCTTGGTGCCGTCTATATGATACCGTCCGAGGAAGCTGTCTAAATTGCCGCCGTACGCGTAAGAGGCCGCCGACTGCCGTGCGAACGATGACGGTATGAGGGTGGACACAGTGAGGCCTTGAGGCTTTAGGTTCTGGTTGCCCATCTTAAAAAGGATGCACTTGCGCCGTCAATACACGGCAAAACAAGAGGGAATGATGAACAGTCCGGTACCTGTACGCATGAAGATCCTTGGTCGGATGGGAGCCCTTCCCCACCCCAGTTACCCAAATGGCGTAATTATGAAAACCAACCGGCGAGCTTTGTCTTGGCGTGCTGGTCGACTGTTGAACCGTTCCTCACTTGAAATATGGGCAGGAGATGTCGACGGGCATAAGCCTCCATCCGATGAGCATGCCCAAAGTAAGTGAGTATAGAGATCTGTAGCCAAATGTTGCCAGTGACTAGTGATTCCTGAGGCCGCAGTGGCCGCTGCACCGTGCCAGCTGCTGCCTGGGAAACGTTTTCCCCCTCGCGTGACATGTGATGCCCATGTGGGGGAACGCGTGACGATGACGCTGGGACATACGTAGGCGCCCATGACTGCAGCGCGGCCTACCAAGGGAGAAAGTCGTTGCGTCCGTCCTCCACGCCTTTCTGTCCGACCACCCTCTAAACGGCTCGTACGCTTCACGACGTGTTCAGCGCTTTTCCTAGTGACTGCATAAAGCCTTGGTAGCTCAGCCCGATGCCTAATCAGCTGTCTATTCCCTTCAAGAGGACATATGTCGTACCCATTCGAGAGGCAACCCGAGAGTATATTCTCTCCCATTATACCGATACACATCCAGACGCATACAGATGGGACATTGCACAGTGGGAAAAACTCCGTGCTGAAGCCGTAGAAACCGTACTGCACGTAGATCGCGTCAACGCATTGATTAGGTATGACGTTTGTTCTACAGTCTGCGGTCTTGCGAGCTGCTCATTTTCTGAAGCTATCACGCACAGCTCGTCTTCATCTTGACGAAACTACCTGCTGATGTTTGTCATACTTTGCTTTCGCTGTCACTTTTTTCTGACGCAACTGCGTAGATCGGTCTTGAGATCCCGTACGCGCCCGTCTTCGACGGCGACGCCTTCCCGGAGACATTAAACAACCTGGTCTATGAGCGCGCTGGGGTTCTGTTCAACTTGGCCGCATTGTACTCACAACTTGGCGCGGCCGAAGACCGCATGACGCCACACGGCCTCAAGCAAGCGATCAAGTTCTATCAAGTAGGCCTTCGTCTTCCGGTGATTGTATCTTCGACCGTTTGACGCTTCTACAGAGCGGCGCTGGAGCACTGAATTATTTGAATGCATCGGTCTTACCGCAGCTACGGACGATTGTGCCGCCCGATGAGGCGCCACTCGAATTTACGGAGCCTTTCGTCCGCGGTTTAGAGTTCTTGATGCTCGCCCAAGCCCAAGAATGCGTCTGGCAACGAGCCGTGATGGGTGAGATTTTTTCTCGTCATAGACTATCAAATGGGCGGCGTGTAATGAGCGGGTATAGATCACTACAAGAATGGTCTTATTGCAAAGCTTTCCGCTAAAGTACGGGTCAATTACAGCCACCGTGCCACCGGACTCACTCAACTCAATGTTTTCCCAGGTATCGTCCTTGTATGCTTCTGCTGCCATCCATGTTAGGGATGTGTCTGTCAGGCACATTTTCCCTTCCGTAAGTCCTTGGACGTGTACTGAGTACTCGGTGAGCCTTGCGCTTATCGTCTCATCACAGTGGTGGATCGCCCATGTGGAAACGAAGTCTCTCCACTTCCAAGCCGCTGCTCAGTATCGGAAGAGCCTAGAGGATCTCGAGGTGCACAAGTACGCGTGCTTTGTATGATTCCTGCTGTCTGGCGCGTCTGATGTTATTTGCACAGGTATGGTCATGAAATCTCGCGGCTGACGGAGGCTCAGACCGTGGCGAAGAAGGGATACGACGTCGCCAGGCGTGGTGGCGCGGTGGCTCCCGTCCAGCAGGATATCAAGGTCATTATTCTGTGCTGGTATATCAAACTGATAATTAACGGTGTCTTGCGTACCTCGCGACCCGCAGTCCCTCCTTGATATAGTGCAAAAGAATATATCTCGCGCCGAACGCGACAATGACCTCATCTATCACCAAGACGTCCCTCCCACATCAGCGTTGCCCGCCATTCAAGAAGTCTCGATGGTTCAACCCCTCACCGAGCCTGGACTGCAGGACCCCAAGGCCGTGATCGGAACCGATGGCGTGATATTTGGGGAGCTGCTCGGGTGGGGCGCTCGGCTCGCCATTGGTACATGATCATTTTTATCCGTGTACCAGCCGCACCTGACCGACATATTGTAGATATCTACAACGACCGACGGCAGAATTGGATAGCGGAAGAGATTACAGAACGCGCGCGGCGCCTGGATGACGGATGCAGAAGGTGCTGTGCCCACTGCCGTGTCCGACATCATGCTCTCCACCCTAACGTCGCCCCATCATCGTCCATCACAGCGTACTTGATTCTCTGAACCTTCCAGCGGCATTGGAGGCCCTTGATCGGCCTATTGGCTTACCGCCCAGCCTGCTGAAGAAGGCTGAAGGGGTGCGGCTTGAGAACGGCCCCGACCGCATCGAAACATCCATCCGCGACGTTGAAACGCTTGCGAACCATAACTCTACTTTGCTTGATGAGGTACAGTCATGCATTGATACACGGATTGGCGGTCGGTCACTAAGGCTCTCTGGCAGGCGATGGAAATTCTAGACCAAGAAGCAGAGGAAGACGAAGCATTCCGCGAAACCCACCCCGTTTCAGAGCGACCGCCATCGCACCAAGCGAACACGGACCTTGTCGGGAAGGAGCAACGCTATCGGACCGTGCTGCAGCAAGCCCGAGATAGCGATGAGCTCGTCCGCCAAAAGTGGGAGCAGTGGGAAGAGAACATCAGTCAGTTGACCTTGAGCGAGGTCGGTCCCCGCAATCTATTGTTTCGACGCCATCATTGACCCTGTGTCCTGGGCACAGTCGGAGCTGGAGAGCTTTATCCCATCCTCCACCGTGTCGCATACGCAACCGCAGTCCGCAGGTCCGGTGCGCGCCCACGCGCGTGCCCTGCGCGTGCCCCTCGAGAAGCTTGATGACCTGTCAAAAGTCCGGGGCGAGCTGGTGGCGAAGGTGACCCGGCTTGCCGGCGCCGACGACATCACGCCCCGCATCCTCACGGCGGCGGCGGCGATGGAACAGTGGGTGAACGTGCAGCCGGCGATGTTCGAGGACATCCTGGACGAGGAGCTCGCGAAGTACGACAAATTCCGCGTCCGTCTGCAGGACGACGAGAAGCAGCAGTCCGAGCTGCTCGATGCGGTCAGGGTGAGCCCCTCCCGCTCCGATGCCGATATGGACTAGTCTGACCCACGTACTTCTCACTAATGCGAATGCTTCGCGGGGGGGATGCTCCGATCGCCACAGGAGCGCCAGGCAGAGTTTGTGCGCTCCCGGAAGGAGGACGGGTCGGTCAAAGATCGGGAGCTCGCGCTGCAGTCACTGGACCTTGCGTATCACAAGTACAGGGAAATCATTCGAAATCTGGACGAAGGCTTGAAGGCAAGCCTTTTTTTCTTTACTCGCTGTTTTGCTCGCTTATGTCTTGCGGCCGGCCCAGTTCTACAACGACCTTGCGGTGATCCTCTCCCAATTCAGGGATGGTTGCAAGGAGTGGGTGAGCCTACGCCGGAACGAGATCAGGTACGTGCCTCCATGTTACCCGTCAGAAGAAAACGATTTGGGTGGGCACGGCTGCGAGGAGACATCTTTCGCTGCGCGGAGCTCGATCTCTCGAAAACCTGGACAAAATATCCGTTGCCAGGGTATAACGGTTTGGAATTACGGATTCATTCCCAATTTTGACTGTTTTACTCCGTGTCCTGCCCTGAAACAATCTCTATCGTTTCTTCAGACGTCACTGACCTTCTGAACCTTATAGCACACTGACCCACGCTCTGGAGTCCCTGAACTTCTCGGATGCCGCGAAGCATGGACCAAACCCGATCCCCTCCGCCCATGAACCCGAACCGGTACCTGTGGCACCTGAGCCTCATGAGCCTGAAGCTGCTGCGCCTCCTCGCAAGCTCCCAGGGCACCGCGTACGTGGAGCTCTGGACTTGCCCCCGCCGGATTCAGACGAGTGGGAAACAATCGACATACCGCCGGCACCGAAGCCAGCCACTGGCAGGAGGGCAGTTGCGGGGCGATGAGGCTCTATTAACTATCGAGACGTCACCGTCAGAAGGTACTGTGGCACTGCGCTAGAAGCACGGCGGTCGGCTCGGCGGGGATAGGCAGCAGTACAGCGGGCACAGCTTGAAGTCACAGTTCAAAAGTCCAGGCCAAAGCAATGCAATGTATTGCATATTCTTAATGAGTAGTACGTACGCGCTTGAATAGGAGATAAATGACGCCACGTCCAAGAGCGAACTCGAATTCAAACACAAACGTGTTACATGAACTCGAGAGGTGCTCAGTTAGAGTCATCTCTGCGCTGCCCACCCACAGACTTCGAATAGTCTCTTAATGCAACAATTTGCCCTCCACAGCGGATATCTACGATTCGAGCCACAGTAATTCTATGAACGGTTACATGAGGGGGCGCGGCCACAGCAATCATGCACCGCCGTACGCGTAAGCGCTGCGTGGCTATAGAAGGAACCTCAGGCTGACCGACACCGCTTTCGGCTTGGGCGGCATATAAGCCCTGTACACTGACCACTGGCAACCTCTGCTACAACGCCATCGACCGGTAGTGCAACCAAGCCAAGAACCAGCATCAACACCCCTTCCATCTCCCAGCCAGGACACGCTTAATCCGTCTAGATCGCTCATAATGGGCCACAACCGCCGTCGCAGCCGCTCCTCCAGCTCCTCCTCATCTTCCTCCGACGAGGAGAAGAAGAAGTGGAAGAAGGACAAGCACGATAAGCACAATAGCAAACACGCATCACACCCCGTGCCCGCCCACGGCTTCCCGCAGCCCGCTGGCGTCGCGCACACGGGCCCAGGAGCTGGCTTCGCTCCGCCCCACGCCTTCCCGCAGGCGTCCGGAGCACATATGCCCCAGGTCGCCATGCCCGTCTTCCCGGGCAGCGAACACGGCGCAGGGCACGGCTTTGCGCCCTCGCGCGACGTCCAGGGTCATGCCGGCGCGGCCCCGCCCCCCTACTCCGCGCCCCAGCCGAGCGCGGCTCCGTCCTCGGGCTTCCGCATCCCGCTGAGCGATACCATGTCGTTCCCGACGCAGCAGGCAGGACAGCCCGTGACGTTCGACGCCGACGGGCACACCCCAGTCTTCATCGGGAGCGCGCTCTTCGAGCGCGCGGTGCACCCGTGCAAGATCATCCCGACGTTCCAGCCGCCTGCCCGTGTCGCGTGGGGCGGGGGCGAGCGGGAGCACCGTGGGCGGTACGACCTCCTGCCGTTTGACCCAAACGCGATGGAGTGGGTGCCGACGTCGCATGGCCAGCTCCCGCCCGGCCGGCGCCTCGTCGAGGGAGGATACGAGGAGAACGGGGAGAAGCTGTACCATGCGATGGCGGTCGTGCAGGGCGTGAGAGTGCCCGGCAAGACTGGGGCTCATCTGGTGAGTCGCTAGTGCTCGACTCGGGTGGATTATGGCGATATAGGTGCTCATCGTGACGACGGCGTACAGCGCGGCGCGAACGTGCCGTTCGGCGGCCAGGAACACTGTGTCGAGAAGTACGAAGTCCTGTGAGTGTTTGTGGCGGATCGTCCTTCATTTCCTCGCGCTTAACTGAATGCTTTCTGCAGGGTCTGGCGCTACTGAAGGCTAGAGATAGCTAGTCACCAAGGTTCGCTTAGCCTCTGGAAGCTTGTTCTATGACTTAAGAACACGGGGAACTGGAAACATCTCATTTTCTTTGTACGATTTACGATAGGATGTTCTGGAAATGGAATCATATTACTCGACCAATCTACTGGGAGGTCGCTGCTCACGAGTACCGCTATGTCCTGTCGTCGAGAGGCTGCGCACATACTATAGATACCAGCCTGGGGGATCGTCTCCGAGGTCCGAGGAGGCGTCCAGATAGACCCAACCTGCTGGTGCCCGTCATCCAGCGTTCATCCAGCGTTCCCCGCCCAGGTGGATTGCCCACGGGGCGTGGCACATGCGGAACATGCGAGGTGTTCAGGTTCATTCAGTCTATCAAGAAGCCGATCAGCATATATCCGAATATCCAGGGACCCCAAAATGAAAGAAACTTCGTGCTGGGGAGATGGAAGATGATGCGCAGCGTACGTACAAGGTGCAGATTTGACACGCCCAACAACGGTTTAACCCCGCTGTCCGTGACGACGAGGGCGCCGCCGTGGCAAGGGGTTTTGAATTTGGAATTGGAGGCGTCGGTGGCTTTCTGCACACGTCCCCGACGGGCCTCGAGGCTGCAGGGTCTCGCCGTTCTCTGTCAGAACCGCCGAGTCCTCGGGATTCGTTTGACCCGCTTTCTTCTTGAGCCAGTGCCCCGGAGAGCTTCTGCGGTTTGGTGGTCGGTGCTGGGGCACCGCCGTCCGAAGTTTGAAGCCAAGGCTCTAACCCAACTTGTATCTTGTCGGGGTTTGCATGGGAGGCCGCCGAGAACTCCTGCTTTTTACGGGAGGGTGGTATGGTTGAGCTTCCTGCAGCAGTGCCTCCCTTCGGAAGAAGCTGCACGTCGCACCCGCGTGGCGGGCCGTCTTCTTCGTCCGAAGACAACTCTATCACACCCAAATCTTGGCCCTCGTCTTCGGCTTTGTGCCGTGAGTGGCTAGATAGCTGAGTAGACGATGGCTTGGCCGGCAAGACCGAGTTGGACCCAGACCCAGACCCAGGAGCGACAGGGGGGAAGACGAAGTCGGAGGAATAGTCGCGTTGCCAGGCTTTCAGGCCGTCCAAGTCAGACTTCTCCGCAGCCCCCAGCATGGCGTGACGACGGTCCTGGTCCGTCTCTGCCACCCACTCGTAATCCGAGTCCTCCTCATTCTCGTCCTCCTCTTCGGAGGGCTCCTCGGTTGCCGGGGTATTGGTGCCTACAGAGCGACGCATTCAACGGCCATTGGTCACGTCAACCGCCGGATATCCGAGTACGGAGCACGTACTTTGACCCTGCAAAGCTAGTAGGCGGCGCTCCGCTGCGAGTGCCCGTTCTTCTCTTGCCCGTTTACTGTTAACCGGAGTCCATGCACACGCATGTATCAGCTTATGCCAGAAGAACGCATTGCGGTCTCAAGCTTCACATACCTGCCAGCCTGCTTCCGATAACCGGTACCAACCTTCTTCAGTTGCTCGTCTTTTATGTCCTCGTTCAGAGCATGGCCAGTACTGCCCGTGAACGCTCCCTTTGCCCGTACACGGGTACCTGGCTTCCGCTTTTTCATCGTCTGTGGTCCCGTGCGGTTTGACGGTCCTGCCGGCTGCCGGCGACGACGCTTCATGGAAGATGGGCGTGCGCGAGTTTGTGCTCCACCGCACTACAGGGGCCGTGGGTCGTCAGTAGTGTGCACACGTAGGGTGGTACTTCGAGACCACATACCATGTATTCTGGGAGGTCACCCGAGTCCAGCCCCTGGCCGCCCACCCTCGCGAAGTCGGCGAGACGGGTGCCCGACGACCAAAAGCCTGTGGGTTGCGAGTCAGGGATGTTCCACTCGGGAAATATGGGCTGGCGCGAACCATCTCCGTAGTACCCCTCGGTCTGCAACCGTCTAACATCAACGCGGAGCTTAGTCCACAGTGCTTGGAACGCGGGGCCGTGGTTCATGTGCTATTCGTGTTGCATGAGCGGAGGGTCGTCTCGGAGTAGGCGGTAGATTCTCACCTTGATGTGAGCCAACTAGCTCGCGATGAACGTGAGCATCGGGGGTTGCAACGCACCAGATGCTCCTACGGGACATACCCACCTCATGTAACAACGTGCTCAGAAGCCAGGACGTCGATAGAAAGCCTCCGTGTGCGCCGCGGAGGACAAGCTCTAGAATGGATGCGAGGCGCATTTCAGACGCACCCGTGGAGCCAAGTTGAGACGGGTTCTCACCTACGGTTTCGCCATTATTCCAATTGCGCCCGGCGAAGACTTGGTTATGCTCGTACTGACCGAACGCCATTCGATGACGGTGCGCCTCGACGTATTACTCGACGATGAGGTGCACTTACCTCTTCAAAGCTGTTCACCACAAACCCCTCTGCCTTCATGATGGGCCGGACTTGTGCAGCCAGAGCGCGAAGCAGCTGTCTCGCCTCCTCTTCTGCCTGGGGGTCCATCACCGTCAAGGGGGTAATGAAATTGATGTGCGGGTTCGGGCTCGTTTCCTTCTCATTGAGCCTCACATGGACCATGGTTCTAGTGCGATAGGTGTACGAGTGAGACGTCAAGCGCAGCGGTCGAGAGCGGTGGGCGTCGTGGTCGGTGGCAAAGAGGCGGCGGTGCTGTGGGAGTGATCGTGGACGCGAGATTGAGCTCGACGCGTCTGGTCACCGCAACGACGCGTGGGCGTGACCGGGCGCGCTCCGCAACTACATAAGTTAAAGTTATCGCTCGCAGATTGGCCCTGGATTGGCCCTGGCCAAGATCGGGCGAACCTGAGCACCATCTGCAACAGTCCCAAAACCGTTCCACTCTCGCCTTGGCTATCTGCGCTTCGCGCACGTTCGCTCCTTATATCTCACCATCTCGCAGGCTCCGCAACCATCAGTGCTTCCTCAAGTCGCCCCTCCTCATCCTACCGTGCTCACGGAAACACGCCTGGTATAGCTTGGACGCTGCTCTACGATGTCGAACGCGACAGTTGGGAAGAATATGAAGCTCGCGGTGCTCACGTCTGGGGGAGACAGTGCGGGCATGAACGCGGTCGTGCGCGCCGTGGTCAAGACCGCGATCATCAAGTGCGATCGTTTCTACTGAGTATATGCGCGTGTGGTCTGACACAGCGATCGTTCCACAGGGGCTGCGAGACTTGGATCGTCCGTGAGGGTTACGAGGGTCTCGTCCGTGGCAATGATTCCGGAAGCCATCGTTCAACTCACCCTCAAAGTGGTGTGGAAAAGGGTTCCAGCGGTTCGCGGGCCACAACCCCAGAGGCGGTCGAGGCGGAGAACTTCGCGCAGAACTTGCGTTATGGGGACGGGGACCTGCTGAGGGACGGCACGGGAGACCATCCGAGTGGGAGGTCCCTCAAGGGACGCTACATCGTGCGCGTGGGTTGGGACGATGTGCGCGGCTGGTTTTCCGAAGTAAGCTCCTTCAAGTCGAATCTTCCCAACTACCTAAACTCAAGGACAAGTCCTCGTGTGTAGGGTGGAACGCTCATTGGCACTGCTCGCTCGACGGCCTTCCGGACCCATGAAGGTCGTCTCGCCGCGACGCACAACATGATCAAGGAGGGCATCGATGCACTCGTCGTATGTGGCGGAGACGGGTCTCTCACCGGTGCAGACGTCTTCCGCGCTGAGTGGCCAGGGCTCGTGAGCGAGCTGCTCTCTACAGGCAAGATCACTCAGGAGCAGGCGAAAAATCACGCACATCTCAAGATCGTCGGTCTTGTCGGTTCCATTGATAACGATATGTCCATGACCGACCTTACTATCGGTGCGCCGACAGCCCTCCACCGCATTTGCGAGAGTATCGACAACATCAACTCAACCGCGTACTCGCACTCCCGCGCGTTCGTCTTGGAGGTCATGGGGCGGCACTGTGGTTGGCTTGCGCTCATGGCTGGCGTCAGGTATGGTGGACTGAGTTATTCGAGAGCGTGCTAGACTAACTTGAACGACTTTTAGCTCCGGTGCTGATATCATCTTCATTCCCGAGAGCCCACCAGACGCTGACCATTGGGCGGATGAGATGTGCAACATGATCCAAAACGTATGTCGTTCTTAATTTCCGTGGATATAGACCCTCAGCATACATCCAGCATCGAGAGATTGGGAAGCGCAAGACCATCGTTATCGTCGCCGAAGGTGCGATCGACAGCAAGCTTCAGCCCATCCGTGCCGACCACGTCAAGGACATCCTGTCAGAGCGTCTTGGGCTCGACACCCGTGTTACCACCCTCGGCCACACTCAACGTGGAGGCAGACCCTGTGCTACAGATCGGATTCTGGTGCGTCTTCAGAAATTATGCGGCATGTTGGGCTGTAACGACGAACACCGCTATGATAGCCGACCCTACAAGGGGTCGAAGCCGTAGAAGCCCTTCTGGAGTCGACCCCAGACACACCGTCGTACATGATTGGGATTCGCGAAAACAAGATTACACGCGTGCCCTTGATGGAGGCGGTGAAGCTGGTGCGTCGCGTATTCTGTTCTCATACGAGGTTAATCTGACGATCGAGATCTTGCGCCCACTTGCTTTCCAGACCCGTGAAGTAGCCCAAGCGATATCTGAGAAGGACTTTGAAAAGGCGATGTCCCTGCGCGATCCCGAGTTCCGAGAGACCATGGACGGATTCTATGCGACTTCCATACTAGAGAGCGAGCCCAAGCTACCTTACCACCTCGTAAGCGCTGCTGGCTTGTGGTTATATGCGTTACTTATGTTCACCTATAGCGTATGCGCGTTGGGATCATGCAGTAAGTTGATGTCAGCCGTTGACCATATCATTCTAACATCTGCGCAGTGTCGGCGCACCCGCCGGAGGCATGAACGCCGCCACTCGCGCCGCAGTGCGTTACTGCCTTCGCCAGGGCCACAAGCCATTTGCGATCAACAACGGGTTCGTCGGCCTCCTCGACGACAACGTCTTCCAGCTCTCCTGGCTCGGCGTCGATAACTGGATGACGCGCGGCGGGTCCGAGCTCGGCACGAACCGCAAGCTGCCCGACATCGACCTCGGCGCCATCGCGGCTAAGTTCCAGCAGTACAACTTCCACGGACTCATCATGATCGGTGGCTTCGAGGCTTTCAGCTCGCTGCAGATATTGGAGCAGGGCCGGAAGTACTACCCGGCATTCAACATCCCGATGGTGCACCTACCGGCGACGATCTCGAACAACGTGCCGCTGACAGAGTTCAGCCTGGGGAGCGACACGAGTTTGAACGCGCTCGTGGACGCATGCGACGCGATCAAGCAGAGTGCATCGGCTAGCCGGAATCGAGTGTTCGTGGTCGAGACGCAGGGCGGGAAGTGTGGGTACATCGCGACGATGGGCGCGCTTGCGGTGCGTTATCGTAGACCCTTTGACTTGCGGCTGGTTTGGCTGATACATTTTTGCGTTAGGTGGGTGCGTGTATCGTGTACACGCCTGAGCGTGGCATCGACCTTGATATGCTCCGGAACGACGTCAAGTTCCTCAAGCGGAGGTACGCGTTGGACGCAAAGGGTAGGAGCGAGGGTCGTCTTGTGATCAGGTGAATAACTCTCGCTGCTGGCATCCTGCGTCTCGACTCACAACTCGCATCCGCAGGAATGAAGTGTCTTCCGATGTGTACACTACGGACGTGATCACGAAGATGTTCAAGGAGGAGGGCGGCTCGCTCTTCGATTCGCGTTCGGCTGCGCTCGGCCACACGCTCCAGGGCGGCATCCCCTCTCCGATGGACCGTGCGCGTGCGGTCCGCCTCTCGCTGAAGTGCATGAGCTTCCTCGAGAAGCAACACGAACTACTGCTCAAGCAGCAGAGCCGGACGAAGCAAGCACCACCGGAAAGCGCAGCGATCATCACGATCCAGGGCACGTCCGTGCAGTGGGTGGGGGTGCAGGACATGGTCGAACACGCGGATATGAAGAACCGGAGAGGTAAGCAGGCGTGGTGGCAGAAGTACAACGAGCTCGTGGAGGCTCTTGTCGCGCGGCCGCAGATATTGGCCAAGGGCAAGCCGGTTCACTAAGTCGGTGTTGAAATGTCTCGGATAGACGCAGCAGGAATGGTAATAGACTGTACACTCTACTCAGTATCATACTTCACGGGTGTTCATAAATCAACTCTCTCGTGGATACTTGGGGGGGATCGAGGTTTCCTGGTTGACGGCTATAATAAGTAAATAATCGACAACGCCGCAATCCAAGCCAACAGCCTTGATGAGAACATCGATCATTCACGCAACTACCCCCGGGCCCGACGCCGGACGGGATACACTCTCAGAAGCGTGGTAGTGGCCAGATAACTAAAATAACAATAAAACGAATACAAGCTATGATCGCGAGGTACTACTTCTGTGTGCGCCGACCTGTAGATGCCACCTCGTCGCCTTCCAGGCCGTCAGACCCAAACCAATACCACGTATCGCCAGGCCAGATGCCGCCTCCCAATACCTTGTCCGCTTGATCGCCATAAATTGCCTCAAAGATCTTCTTGACATCCCCCACGACTCCACGACTGACGTCCTTCCATTGCGGTTCGCCCTTCTTCTGCTTGGCCACTCTGTCCATAGTGGTTATGCAAAACCTGTCCCCCGCCCAAGGTCCGCGTTCGACCCTCGTCGGGTTCCGCTCCAGCTCGGTGCAATCCTCGCTAGCCCAACAGATACGCGCAAGGAGTGCGTGACCAAGATCCGCCCTGCAGTACGGCAACCACGGCTGCACGTCGTCCGGGTGCTTAGAGAGCGTTGCCATGGCCGACGCCGTGACATACTCCATATTGGACAAGTTCAGGAGAACCCAGTCCTTGCGATGCGTCGGGAACATTTGGGCCATGACGAGGTGGAACCTCTCGAGGTCGCGGCCCTCAAGCCGTCCGTACCATCCGGAACCATTCTTGATGTAGTCAAAGGCCCCGCGCCAAAGCTCCGGCGAAACGCCCCAACAGAGGTGGTCGAGGCGACCCCAAGACCAGTCGTCGATGGATAGTTCGGTTTGGCCAGCCCGCTGCGCAGCGTCCAGCATGGGTCCTGCAAGCTCTATCCGGTACGGACCGTCGCTCCAGTAGGTTGGTCCCACAGGTTGCGTGAGATAGGCGGGGTCTTGAGGTGAAAGATCGATCGGTTGGAAGGGTGAGCCATACTTCTGGACTTGATATACTTGGTCGATGACACTTCTCTCGTGGCTCTCCAGCATGGCTGGCGGTAAGTCGCTGTACCGCGTCTTCTCGCTGACGCAAGCGATGCGTCCGCCAGCCCAGCGTGCAGCACACTCCACACGAGCAACGCCGATGGCTTTAGCCGAGACCGCGAAGAGCCGTCTGCAGGTGATGGCGAACGCGACCATGTCGGGAAGTGAAAAGTCCGGGTCGCCGACGATCTTGGCCAACGCTTCGTCTGGAAGAGACAAAAGTCCCTTGTGTGGTTTCAACGCCTTCCTTGCATCTTCGAGGAGACTGTCGATTCTAGGGCTGTGGTGGGTACGATTCGCGTGGTCAGTGGTGCAATAACTACCACCTTCGACGGAACTCTTACTGAGGAAACGGAACTGCGAGACTCCTGACTAGGAAGCACTGCTTGGACAGGAAAAACTCCTCGAACAAGGGGCCTCCGCGTAGCACTCCAACCTCTTCCTGACTAACGTTGAAGCTGTAGTTACGGATTAGTGGTTGGTGGTTAGAACCAGGTAAGATGCAACGACGTACATTTTCCATCCGACCATGATAGAACGCCTGCGTTCAAGAAGCAACGAGGCGAATGAGAGTGAGATGATAAGTAGAAGAGGATGCGAGGGTGAAGCTGGTGAAGCCTGGAGGGTTTTGAGGGCTGCGAAAGGACCAAAGCGTGGAGAATGGTGCTCCGGCCGGGCGCTTTACGGCCACAAAAGCCTTATGTTCAAAGGCTTCCCACTACTCAATTGTCCACTTTAAACGGTTAAAGCTTTGACCACATCCCAATGAAATCATAACGGCTTGCTTAGGACCATAGCACGTGGTACGTCTCTGTCATTCAACACCGTCAAAGCGATAGCGCTTTTGTGGTGACAGCCAGACGAGTCCCGGTGGCAACCATAGGAGGACCTAGGTGAAACATTGCAGTGAACATCGAACCTTTTTCTTACAAAAGGAACATCAGGGCAACGCTAAGAATGCGCCCAACAGGAGCGGAAAGTTGATTGTACCCAGTCCAGTAACAGGGTCCCAACCAGCAGCAGCAGGGAAGCCTTCCGTCTGGCATCCCGGGTTCGTGCCGTTCGTGACGTCGTTGAAGGCATGGGCGAAAGCCCTCGAGTACAGCTAGTGGTCCATCATTCGGTCAGTAATCGCCAGTATGTGACCGAGGGGTTGGACCAAAACGTACCGCAGGGTTGATCCAGCCCACAGTGCTCTTACCCGCGGCAATGCGGGCATCATTCACAGAAGCGACGATGGACGCGAAGATAGGCGCGGACGCGGACGTTCCGCCTGACAGACCGAATTTCCCGTTTTCAGCGACGACGATGGGCCACCTGAGGAACAGACCCCTCTATCATATGGTCGACACGACGAGAATATGGCATACACATACCCGTTGGCCGCAACGTCGGGGTAGGCCCGGCCGGACCGGTTGAAAATATCCCGGGCATAATCTGGCGCAAAATTGGCCAGGTAGTGGCTGACTTGAGCTTCTTGCCATTTCGGCCTGGCAAAGATGTTGGAGAAGCCCCCTCCCGAAGGGAAGTCAGTCGTCGCTTCCTCAGGGTCGTCGACCTGGGTGGGAACCACGGCAAGAAGGTCCGTTAGGCTGATGATCGCCTTGTAAATCCAGCTGTCTAGCTCACCGTGTTGCCCGGTGCCACTGAGGTTGCGCCTACAGCAGTGACATATGGACATGAGGCAGGTAGTTGCCCAACGAAGGATCCGACGGGGTTGCCGTTGACGAGAGTCCCATTGACCAAACAGCCGTGCTGGCCAGTTCCGTACGAGACACCACTGTCACCAGACGACGCCACAAACGTGATGCCAGTCAGACTGAGCTGCGAATGTGCTATCCGCTTGAGCACGGACTCCTCGCTGAGAACGATGGGGTCCACGAACCTTGCCGATTTCGGTACACTGCCTCGAGACGACAGGGGCGATACTGGGGTCGTTGAGGTCAGGATTGAAATGGTATGAGATCGATATCACGTTGGGCACAGGCTTGTCTCCGCAATCGACGAGTCCTGTGCGGTTTGTGAACATACACGCTCTACGGGATATTTACGTGAGGAAACATACCTTCATCCTTTACGCCTTTCAGGGTACAGAACGAAGCATCGAACGCTCCAAGTAACTCATCCACTGCCGCCACGGGTATGAGCGATCCGGGAAATGTGTAGATGTGATATTTGACGTACTGACGTCCTGAGTTGTCTCAATGGCCCCGACTGCATACTGCTTCACCTCCTGCGTGGCATCGAGGAGACCCATGACGAGGTCAAAGTCCAACGTAGCTTCGCCGAGGTCTCCGATAGAGTTGGTGCCTAAGGAAGCCGGAGCAGGTCAGCAGGGTGAAATGCAATTGACCGGCGATGTAAACCGACCGTTCTCAACGCTGATCAGAGTAGGCACTTGGCCAACCCTCGCAGGTGCATACTTGTTGAAGAAGACATCAAGGTCCGAAGCCAACACGATGTTCGAACCGAACTCAGCTGGTAGACGGGACGACGTTAATCGGTATACTCCTTATCATACTGCTCGAGTACATACCAACTCCGACGGTGTTTTTGTCAGCGGCAAGTGGCTTGTAGTCGAAGTGATACAGGTCACGGAGGCAGTCGATTGTAACTGCCTGGTCGCAACCCGACGCCTCAAGCTCCGCTTCCTGTCAGGACATAAGTTGTTGTCACGAACAGGACACGATCTGATTGATATACTCGCCGTGATCAGCTTCTTGGTCGCGCCAGACTCACGCTGGACACCCAACAAGCTGGATGTAGAACTGTCCCTCCGCGAGATCGCCGAGTTCCCAAAGTGCACCGTCGGCCAGACGATATCGACGTGTTTGGAGACGTGATCAGGAAGCGTGTATCCTTGGTGGCACCCGACGCGTTCGACACCCGTCTCGCCATGCCGATATACGTTGTACTCCGCACCGAGGATGCGTTCCGCCTCCGCGACGGTCACGTTGACGTGGAGCGCGTCTCCGTTGCGGCTGAGCTGGATGTCGTCCAAGCTGATCCCGTTGCCGACAGCGAGCCACGTATGCACGGCGTCGACGGCGGCCGGGGAGGGACGGAAGTTGTCAGCGACCTTAGCAGGCGACCAGTGCTTGCCGTAGTTTGAAGAGTGCGGGTCGGCAACGTCCAAGAGGTACGCGCCGAGGTTATGTATGTTCGACTGGACCAGGCTGAATTTGAGGGGAAGGAGCGCGTCAGGATCGGCGCGGCGGTGGAGCGACCATCCCTGGGGGACCGATCGCTGGTAGACAGCCCCCGAAGGAAGACTCGAGGCGGCGATGAGGGCGACGAGTGCAGCTAGGCGATAAACCTTTTGAGGGAAGGCCATCGCGGATGTAGAGGATAAGGATGGCACGGTAAAGTCTAGGAGAAGGCCTGCGGGTTGTCCAAGTTGCGGGGATCTTTATAACGACTGGAGTTGACGCGATTCGTGGCCGAGATGATTGGATTCTGCTCGGCGGAGACGGAGTAAGACAACTGATGCATTGATATTTGATGGGAAATAGGAGACGGAGGGCCGCACAGAGTTCGCAGGGTGGGGTTCTGGAAGACGATGCAAGCGTGAACAGGGTCGAGTACGGCCGGAGAAAGATCGGTGCGCGACACGGTGATCTCGATTCTCTACCTTTGCTCAGCTTCCACCTTCAGCGAAGCCATGCGGCAACGGATCCCGTCATGATCACGCTGTGCCATCTCCTCATGAGTTATGACAGCGTGTGGAGGCTGTGAATTGGTCATGTTGGAAGAGCTCAAGAAAGGTGGCTGGATATCCATGTACTGCACCGTCCGCAGAGCTCGCGCTGTGCATAACTGAGAAGATCGAGTTAGTCGATATGTAAAAAGACGAGGCAACAGTAGGACATCACGACATCACCTTCGTAGCATCACACAGGTACCGTACGAGGGATAGGACCGCCGCCACAATGCTGCAGGCTTACGACAAAGATCCCACGTAGCGCCACGGGACCTCTTCGCGGCCCGCACGCCCTAGTCGTAGGCCGTTATTTCCTCGTGAGCGGCAAGATTGAAGACATGGTAAGAGTTGCATTGCCAAGGCACGTCTGGGATATCGAGTAGTACCACCAGAAGTCGCTGCAATTGAAGCCCCAGCACGGAACGAGCACCGTTGCCCATCACCGTCCTGTCCTTAAACCCGAGGCCACATCTAACAAGAGCGCAGAAAAGGAAAGTTGGCGAGGGGAAAGGAAGTCGGCCAGCAAACGCTGAAAGTTCGGCGTGTCCAAAAGCATGCCGGGTTCCCGACAGGGTGCTGCCGGAAAGCCCTTTGTCGCGCAACTCGGCTTTGTGGCGTTCGTCGCGTTGCTCAGGATCCGACGAACCAGGGCGAGCAGAGCTGCGACCAGTCAATGAAGGTTTGTCGAACTAGATGAGATGCTGGGTATGAACGTGATAAATGCACACCGCGGAATTGATCCAGTCGACAGGTCGTTTACCTGTTGCAATATTACAGGCGTCGACGTTGTTGATAGTAGCAGCGATTAAAGAGGCGAAAAAAGGAGCCAAGGCGGACGGCTCCTCCGTTGTTACCAAAGGTCCCGTTCATTGGGATCACGGTGGACGACCTGTACCATCGGACGAGTCAGCGGGGGAACGGTCTTAGCACATTTATTTACTGACAAAAAAGCTCCGCACCCATTCACCGACAAACCCTCCTAGAATCCAAGCCCTGTTGCAAACATCGGAGCCATGATAAAAAAAGCGTGAAAGGGTTCTGAATCAGGTAGTGGGATTCTGCGACACCTTGGAACTATGGTATACTAAAGGTAATAGGCCTGGCAAGCCTCCGCCATACGGGAAGCGGGAAGTCTAAGCTTGCGGTACCGGTTTTAACATCGTAAACCTAGAAAAGACGGGTGCGCAACGTCACCAGACTGACATTCGTTTGCGTGCAAAGACAATCCACGTACTGTTTCCCGACGCTCACTTGCATTGTGCCGACGCCAGTAACATATAAGAGCAGGATGCTCTCCGGTCAGTTTGTGCTGGCACTTGTAGGGTTGTGTCATAAGAGACGGTGATTGGGGCGGGAGGTGCCGGGCGGAGATTGAAAGGGGGTCGGAGATGCGGGAGCGGGGGAGGTGGGCGTGTTTGGCTCTTGCCTCGACGCGCTGCCCTCGCGGATTCGAGATCGCGCTCTCCCCTCGCCCTCCTCGCTTGGCTCCTTCTCTCGCGCACCCTTCTCGCGATGCCAGCCACCGCGAAACACTTCGCTGTCCCAAAGCCCGGCGTCCCGCGCCCCCCGCTTCCTCTCGACCATGTAAACGCTCACCTCAGAACAAGTCCGTCTCATCTTCTTCATCTTCCCCATCGTCCCAAAACTCACCCCCTTCGCCAGTCGACGCGTCCAAACCGCCTGCTGTAAAGTTCCAGGAGATCGTAAGGGATGGCCAGGCCACTGTTGTACGTGTTTTCGCGCTTTCTCGACGCGCGCGCCCCTCATGTATCACTCCCAGGTCGGACGGGTTAAGATCCCCACTGTATGTCTTCCGCAATCCCTCATCGAGTCTCTGCACTTCCATGTCCTCGCTTACTAACTACCACCCAGCCCGGTGGCCACGCTTTTATCCTCCGCAGACTAGACACCGGCGCGATCTCCGTAACCACCATGTTCCGTGCCGCATTCCCCACCGCCAACGAAGATGCCGAGAAGGGGGAGACCACCTGGATCAAGCTCTCCTTCGACACCTCCGGTGCCAACAAGTCGGGCAAGGCTCGTTTCGCTGGCACTTGGGTCACCCCCGATGTCGCGCTTTATCTCGCAGATAGCTACGCCCTCGACGCCGTCATCCCCTCTCTCGCTAACGCCGTCCCCGACCCAAATACCACCTTCCGCCGCTCCAAGGGCCAACAGCAGCCCACCCCGACTGCGTCCCCTGCAGCCGAGCCCGGACCGGCACCTGCCAAGCGTCGTAGGGAAGCGTCGCCAGCCTCCCCTATCCCTGCCAACGCCCAGCCACCTGCCCCGGCCCCAGCACCCGCTGAAACGCCGGCCTCGCCCCCATCGCGTGTTGGGGGATCCCCTGCCCCGAGACGGTCAGCTCGCCTCCGGAGTCCGGGAGCGACAGCTGTGCCTCAGACCCAGCCGCTCGTACCACCAACAACAACGCCAAAGACACCACGGATACGACGGGCAGCCCGCGAGGAGCACTCAACGCCTGCGGGTTCGGACGAGACGGCGGTGGATGAGGACACGGAGGCCGCGAAGGTGGCGGAGCCGAACATCCAGGAGGACATCCAGGAGCAGAAGGAGCTGATTGCAAAGTTGAAAGCTGACCGGGCCGCAGCGAAGGCAAAGGAGGAGGCGGAGGCTGAGCCGGAAGCTGAGCCGGAGATGGAGGAGGCACCTAGCCCCAGTCAGCAAGAGGCGGAGGATGCTGCTTTGGGAGAGAAGCGACCGCGAGAGGAGGCGCCAACGGAGTACAGGTTTAACTTCAAAGAGCCAGGACAGGAAGAGGTTGGTGAGCGTGCGGTTGTGACGAACCGCAGGGTGCGCTTGCTTTCTCAGATGGCGCCAGAACGCAAGTCTTTGGCGTGGGGGACGCTCGCATTTGCTATCGGTCTCAGTGCAGTGTGAGTGTTCTATCGTTTCCACCAAAAGTGACGTGAGCCACTGACCGACAGGATGTGGTTTCCGTTCCTTCGACAGTACGTTCTTGCCCAGCCTACAGGCTATGTTCTGACGATGGCCCCGTGCTCTGAGGACCGCTCTGTTTATTCCCTCCCGGTATCCAATCCTCTTCCACGATAGCTTAGGTACGTACTCCTGGGTGTCTGGGTTGCCCGCAGTCCACATGACGCGTCGCCGTCTCACCCCTCACCCCTCCCTCTGCTTTTTCTCCCAATCCGAATCAGGCTCTGGTTCCCCTATTTCGCTGCTTTCCCACCTCTCCTCCCCGCGATACATTGTGTCCATAAGGAACTCAGTACCCAATCTCCCATCCCTGATTTGTCTCGACGTCGTCCTTTCCTGGATTGCTTTCCCATATATCGCTATATTCAGTCCCGTCCCTCTCGCCGCGTTTATTATGTGTTACGGCTTGTGTGTTACATATGTAGTCGTCCCCCATGAAATGTTCTTAATGACCCGACCCATCCGCCCGCCACCGTACGACCGACCCTGTCATCCCAGCAGCAGAGCAGCTCCGACCCCAGCATCTGCAAGACGCAAATTCGGTGTCAACCATTTCCATGCTTCCTGGGGACTATCGCGAAGCAGCAGGTTCGGTCCCGATAGCCTTTCTCATCCCGTCGCAGGTGGGTACGTCACGCCATATCCTTACATTCCCCCCCGCTAAAAGTGATGTGCCTGGCAAGGTGTAAACATTGGCCGCCTTGGGGGTTTCTGCGTGATATGGGGGAGAGGTGGGACATGGGATGTCTACACCGTCCGAGTTGCCGTAACCACGCTCGCGCGCGCGGCGGCCGTATCGTGGATGAAACCAAAACCGCTAGCGTGTCTAGCACCAAGTCAGCTGGACGGCTTTCGCTCTCTGGTCTCATACCAAGACCATGCGCGGGCCGCGTGTGCGACGGGTTTGGTACGAACCTTCCTCGCTCTCGTGTCCACGGAACATGCCAATTTCGGCCTACGACCGTGTTGCTCCATTCGGAGGCGCGGTCCCGCGCACGAAAAATTCTCCGATGCTCCCTGAGGAGCGTTGTAATTCGGGATCGCCACTTGGTGCGGTGCCAGCGCGGGGTACGGGGTGCGAACGAGAGTGGTGCGTTGGGTATTGTTAACTCGGGCTAAGCCAGATCTGCTGAAATTGCGTCTACCCGGCTCCAGGACGGCGGGACGAAATCTTAACTGGGTACGAGGTTTGCGAGATTTGGGACCCGGAGTTTGCATTGACATCGATCCGGTCCGTTTCCTAGGATGGTTATTTATGCACAGCACGAAGATAGCATGCGCAGAGCCCGAGTCCGCGGTGTCTGGCAAGTCGGGAGTTCGTGGTCGGCCCGCGCCCAAGAATACGTCTATATCCAGCTCAAAGCGTTGCGAGCGGGTACGCGACTAAAGTAGTCCCTACAACCGACGGCGTACTGAGTCGACTGTGCATGAGGTTCGTGAATATACGTTATCACCTCGCTGGCCTCTTCATCGGCGCTGATCTGATCCACATTTTGCCTTGCCAGGGATTGTTGCCTCCTCGTCATCTACGGGCTTTTTATATATGCCTCGAAGTAAACGACTTGCTTCGATCACTACAGGAGACGTCCCATGCCTAAGTTGTTTCCCTGTGACGATTGGACTCCTGGTTACGCAAGCCAGGTCAAATGGCTCGCTGCGAGCGAGTCCTGGCCCGCACTTGCCAGCGCGCCCCTCGGTTGTTGTTACTTGGAACCACGCTTCCGCCGTTCACTAGCCACTCCTCACTCGGGAGCTAAGAGCTTCGGAGAGTGCAAGCTAGGCGGTATACAGCTAAGAGGTGCGCGTTTCTCACTACCTTGGCACCATCGCGCACGACGGCGGACATTTTGCCCCCTTCAGTAGCGTTGTGCACGTGAATTGGGTAGCGGTTGCTAAGCACCGTCTCCGGGATTCCCACTCGCCCAATCGTCTGTTCCCGTAAGACATCCAAGGAAGATCTGAGCGGAAGATCTACATGCGCATCCGCTTGCGTCTTCTAAGTTCCCCAGGCACAGGCGCAGACATTCCCACCATCCAGTGTGGGATCACTAGCGTCTGCTATACAGCGGAGCAAGTGCCTTGGGAAGCCAGCCTCGAGCAGCACCGTCGTTCGCACCTTGCGCAGTGGACTCACGCCGAAATACTGTATTCGACGCGGGTGGCCGCTCCCAGAGGTCGCGACATAGGAGACTTTACAGGCCGTGGGTCGCAGGAAGATCCAGTCAGCGCGTCGGGCTCGGTGTATCTTGCATGCATCTCGCGAGTGGCGCTCCCGTTCGCGGCCGTGGGTGTGGGTGTGGGTGCACGAGCTCATGGTCGGATATATCTCGTACTTGGGCGAACTTGGAGACTGGTGATTTCTTGGCCCTTCCTCCCTTGCTTGCCGAACACCGACTGAACTGTTCGAACCTCCAGGTCTCCTTTCGGAATTAACTTTTGTCTGGCCTCGTTTGCTTGCAACCCGCCTTCGCCGCGGTCTTCCCGCCCTTGCTGTTCTCAATTAGTCTTTCTTCTATGCCGCTGCGCCATTATGATGACAACCTCGGTCAGTAGGCATCGAGACATTTCTGACATTTGCCGACAATCTTAACACGCTTTGCTCCACAGGAGCTCTTCTCATCGGGCAGATGATTTCAACCTTGTCCGTATTCATTCACTTTGGAGAAAAGGGGCTGATTCATTTCTGGCTTCCCAGTTTGTATGGTATCAGTACGCTGCAGGTAGAGGGACTTCTCCCGGAGTCTATGAATGCGGTGCTGAGATTGGCATGTATTGTGTAGGCATATGTGTACCTGATGCGGTTTCCGCGAGATGCTGCCGAGGTCAAGATTTGGGTGAGTCCCCCGCATGTTAGACGGCAGGAAGTCGTTAATTGTTCATGGCGGTCCCACAGGTCATGCTCGTGTGGTAAGTAATTCCTGCAACACCGTGTAACAGCCTCCCCTACACGCAGCGACTAGGGCTTTGGATTCCGCCAATGTCATCTTGGGTACGTTATCGTATTCTTTATTCAGCGTTCTGCACGCTCAATCTATAAATATCGTAAATGGCTGGTAGTGTGCCATGGCTTGTACTACTGGGCGGTCAGTGGATCGCTTCCGAGACATGTCCTCCGACTGAACAGAAACACAGTGGAGTCTGGTCTCTAGCAATCTAACGGCCGACATGAACACGCAACGTGTAGCCTTCGCCAAGCGGTAGGTCGGTGTCGAATCCACGGTTTCCCGTTGCTGACCACAACGGACACCAGGTCTTTTTCTGTAAGTGCTGTAGCCCTCAGAGTTCCAGCCGCTAACATGAGAATAGGCTTCGGCAGTGCTCAATGTACGTTGACCGTGATGTAGCGTGGTGTAATTCGAATCACCATGCGAACTCACCATTTCTGAAGCTCATTGTAGCCGCTGTGGTCCAGTGGTAGGCATTGCATTACCTCCTGACTTGTTTGTGGCTTATTTGTCTCAGCTTCTTCATAAAGCGAATCTATAAATGTCGGCCACCATTTGGTTCCACCTGCACATACAGCTGACACCACCCGGCGCAGTGTGCCAAACACGCTTTGCAAGGTTCTCATTGCCGACGATCATGGTAAGTGAACCAAACCATCTATTAAAGACGTCCTGACATGGCGTAGACCCTCCTTGTTCTCGCCCACTTAGTCCTTGGTGCCCGTTCGTATGATCGCCTTGTTAACGGTAGTGCAGTCATCGATTGTGTTTTTCCCGACATTCCCCGCAGAGACCATGGTTAAAGTCATAAGGACATTTAAAAGGCAAGCTTTTCATAACTTATGTATGTCGTGGTATAGGAAGCTGACATAAGACATGTCAGCTCTTCTCTGGATTCTTTAGCATCACTGGGGGTGCGTCGCGGCATCTCTCCGTGTACTGAATCGCCCAACGGCCACTAAGTACGGACGGAATACTCGCAGTCCTCGGATACGGTACCATATATGGTCCTTGCTGTCACGTCAGATCTCTTCCTTGCTGGTACTCTGACTTCGATGTCCCGAGGGCGAAGTCCAGAGTGGGATGGGTATGTATAACAGTCTCTCCGTCGTGTTTGTATACCTCAAGGCTCATATAACCTATCCATGCTCAGCAGGCGTCCCGGGTTGTGCTCCTTGCTCTATCAGGTCATAACACTGCTCATCAACCGCTGCATCCTTATTTCGTAAGTCCCCGCCCCCGTCATTGATACCAGCTGAAACTTATCTAGCATTCAGGGGGGCTGCGATAGCTCGGCTCGTCATCGTGCGTATCCTCGTTCCTACTTGACTTCCAAGCTATTCTCACGATCCATCTAGTTTACGATTTTGCCGTGGACGGCGTGGTTCATAATGGCAGATTTTATCATGGGAAAACGCATGTATATTGCTCGCCTCGTTCGGAGACAGGCACTGATAGGTTTCAAACAGTTTACGCCAACTCCTTCATGGCGTGCCTCAACGCCAGGTCCCTGTTTCCCGAGCATGAAGCATCCCAGTTCGACACTGCGATGTTTTCTTCCGTCCCTGATGTATCTGTTCAGTCCAATGGCTCCATACTTGCTGTCTCGTATACCCCAACGCCGCGGAATGGGAGTCATAGACCAGTTTCAGTTAGTCGACCCTCTTCTCATCACGTTCCCGGTGCCACCAGGCTGACATACGCACAGCGGCCCGCGAGTCTCCCGGACTTGGTCTTCTGCAAAGACACACACAAGGGCAGGATCATTGCAACAACTTCTCTCGCCCCTGAAGCCATTTGTCCCTGTATGCTAGCGACGCGACCGTGACGACATTCTCATTTACGTTTATGAACTTAGTACCCCTCCCGTAACTCTAAGTCCTATGGACGGAACCTTGTATTGTGCTACTTATACAAAGACAGCCCGATGCGGTACGTTCCTGACGTGATAGGTTATCGTTTAGGGGACTGTATGTAGTACCCCGCAATGCGAATTTGAACTTGAAGCCCAGCGAAGCCGTGCCGAGTCTAGTTAAGCACGCCGAGGGACCGTGAAGTCGTACTTCTCAACTCCGTATATAGTATTGTAGACACACGCAGCAGCTGCATGGATTCCACCAGTATTCCCGGATCGCTTCTCGGGCGTCACAATACAGCATTCGACGACCTGGCGGCACCAATGTGGGAGGCAACGCTACGAAACGAGGACAGGGCCACCAGAAGCCGTTTCCTTTTCCGCACCGTCGTCCCGCACAGACGTCAAGACCGAGTTCCGCGGGGAAGTCATGGCGAGATACATGGCATTGGACCCCGCGTAAGCAGATTGATGCGTGCGACCCGCCCCGGCAACGTGGACAGGTCGACGGGCGCGGCGAGTCCTGCGACATCCTCATGACCGGGCAGCGTAGCTAATCTGTTTTTACAATCAATGCATGAGCGTCAGTGTGCGATGCCCCGAAACATAGGATGAGGAAGCCGTCCCGGAACGCATCGTATGTCGAGCCTAGGTCGTCGAGGATAGAGCGGGTGTCTTCCGCGGCCAATGAATGCAGGAACGGTGAATTACTTCCCGCGATTCGGGCAACCTGCGAACTTGGCATTGTCCCCATTTTCCGACGCCATGGAAGGGCTCATCCACGAAGGTAGGCGGACACAACACCACAATGGCCTTGTGTTCACGAACCGCCAGTCCACCACAGAAAGCTGATTGAGACGTAGGGTCAAACCCATTAACCTCCGCCGACAAATATATACGTACGACATGGGTGTGGTTTTCTGGAGAGACATAGATGTTCTTCAGCCCTATCTCGTGGATATCCAACGAAAAGGGGGCCATCTCCGGGTCGTCCTCGTCTAGGCCTTGACAACGATTCGTCAGGTCGCACATGAGTCCGGTTATCCGCTCTACCATGAGCCGGGTGTCTTCGAATTGGTGCTGATACGACGCAGGTCCGTCTTGCGCAAAAACTGTTCTGGCTGAATCGAGTTCCCGTTGGGCACATGATCCGTAGTAAGCCTTTGCTGACTCGAACGGCCCGCGGTCCACCGTGAGTTTGAATCTCCCATCGGCGTAGAATTATTTCATGACCACGGGTCCTATTCGATTACCACCTGCGTCGTCGGAGCTAAGACTGCCGATCGCATTGAACCGACAGTCAGACAGATCGACCATCCACTTCGCAATCGTGGTGATGATTATGTTCTGTTGGAACGGCGTCATACTTTGGAAGACACTCTCGAGGCAGACACCTGACGGCTGCGAGCCGTTGAGTTGAAGCGGGTGGTACATACAATCGTGGCCGACGGACCTTCTGGAACAACGCATAGCACGGAGCGCCATGATCTCCACCCGTCTCACGGGTGTGAGCAAGGACTGGGGGAACGGGTATCGATGAGCGATCTGCGAGATACTTGACGGTAGCCACCTGCCCATTTGTCAGTGCATGCGATACCACAGTGAGCAATAGAACTCGCCTCAGCGTCTACAATCGGAACGTTACCACTAAAATTGGGCACCCGAAGCCTCAGAAGACTGAAGGGCCGAAGCAACACCTGGCGAGCATCCGCGAGGCCGATGTCGTATGTCTAGCCAAGGTCTAGCTGTACTGATGGGATATCGGCCACGCTGTCGGTCTGGGTTTACCCACCGCAGTGAACTCATCTGCCAATAGAAAGTCACCACGCTGTCGCGGACACGATGCTATCGACGCAAGTACCTTTTGCTACTAGTCTAATCTCCTAGATCTCTGAGCCCAAAGCGTTATTGGCGCTCTGTCGTATCTCTGCATTGAGTTTGGACATAGGGCCTACACCACTAGTGAGAAAATAGGGAGGAAAGTCTAAGTGAGGGTGAGAAGACAGGGAAAGGGTAGAAGCTGCTCACACGTGCGGTGGAGTGCCACGCCTTTTCCTCGAATTCCCACTGGCAGTCACGGTGCGGGGGCACGAACCCGCGATCCTGGGGACTAGAATTGCAGTGATATCTACCTATTTCTCCCCGCACAACGAGGGCGTCAGCCCTATCCTGATTGATATAGATATCTTGTAAAATCGCCGCGCGAGGCTGCAGTTCATTTAAAACGCGACCGTGTCGCCTGCCATTAGGTTATTCAGACCGGATATCCACAGGAAGTGCCGATCATCGGTTCTCACCTTTTAAGCCTGCAGTAAAATGCCATCCGGGTACATAAGTCTATGAGGGACTTGAATGGACATCATGGTTCGGTGGACAGCGTTGAGTAGCCGAGTTGCCCGTTATTGATCCAGCCACACCGCGATCGAGGATGGATCTCGGTTAGATATCCCTTGGATTCGTACCACCACCACGTCATGGCCACCACACCAGAAACACAATGGCACACCGTGTAAGACAGTTGTGCGTATCCCCTGTATGATACTCAGACATCGTTCAAAAGCACAATGCGTATCCCATTTGCCTCCGACAAGCACGCCAACATCGCCAAGCAGGTCATCGAGGTTGATCGGGAATTGCAGCCAGACGTGGTGAAGAGAACGCTATCGGTAGAAGGAACAGAGCTCGTCGCGTACGGAATACATATTTTTATTCTTGCGGTGACAAAATATTCACTGATATCTTACAGGACGTTCACGACATTGACCGTACGGCTGGCGCGGCTAACATCGAATGCCTTCCTCGAGAACGTCGACCTCGTTGTACGGACGATCGGAGAGTTCGGAGAGGATGCAGAACGCGTACCGGCGCCGCCCTTCACTTTGAGTTGACAAACACAAAGTCCTTTGATGCTACATGGTGCTACATGACGCATTTGTGATTCTGCTCCTCTTACACTACGCGCGCGCGACAAGACGACCCGGGGACGATCACTCTGCCTTGGCATCCTCGCCCTCCGTCTTTACCTTCTTCTTCGCCTTCTTGTTCTCGCGCAAGGGCTTCGTCAGGAGCTCCTTGAATTCTGCATCCTCCAGCGACTTCTCGGACTTCACGAGCTCAGGCTTGTACCATACCGGTGGAGAGGTGATCATCGTAGGACCACCGGGAAGGAGTGCGATCGTGAAGTGGAACGCAGCAACGAAAGTGTTTGCGGGGGTGAAGCTACCAAGCTTGGTGTGAGGAAGCGGCCAGGATTGGATCGGATCACGTAACTCACACAACTTCGTATGGCTTGACGAGGCTATGTTGTACCGCCTCCTGGAGACCGAGGCGTGCACGCTTCTCGTCCTCCAGAGAGCGGATGTTGAAGGGGAAGGCACCTGCCTTCTTTTGCACTTCGGAGAAGACCGCACGCGACGTCTTCATCTTGAGCTGATACGTTACGGTCGCCTCCTTCTGGTAGATCGTCGTTCTTGACTCCTCGAGACGAGCCTGATCGTGCACAAATTCAGGCTTAGTGAGAAACAAAACCAGGGCATCACGCACCTTGCCGTCCTCACTAGAGGAAACGAGAATATCGATACCCCACACCTCGTTCTCAGCAAACGTTACGGTCTCGAAGCCCTTCTTCTGCTCTTCAGACTAAACGGACGTCAACAGGAGCATATCCCCGTATGATCAACAGACATACAGGGTTCAGGATGATGCGCCTCTTGCCGTCGATCACATTCTGCGTCTGCTGGCACGAGAGCATGCCTATCACATCCCAAGCCAGTTCACGCTCAGATGTTCCTAGAGAGCAGTCAAATACGATCGATCGCTACGCACCCTCGACAGGCTTGCAGTCAAACGCAGCCGCGATCTTGTTGACCGCGTCAGTCACCGTCCAGTTCTTGTTGCCGACCTTGACGAGGCGCTGGACGACCTCGGCCGCGTGCCACGCCGCCTGGAGGACGTCCGCTTTCCGGCCGGTGACGGGGTCGTCGGGGGAGGCACCGACGACGAGCGTCTCGGCGCTCACGGCGGCATACCCGTCGATGTGCGCGCCGAGGTGGAGCTTGACGACGTCGCCCTTAGCGAGCACCTGGCCCGATGAGGGGTCGGACTCAAGCGGGGAGAAGTGCGAGACGGTGTTGTTGACGGAGACGCACGTCGGGAACGCGATGCCTGCGAGCGGGCGGGCAAGATGGGGCGACGTTCGTTTTGGTGCGAGACGGGTTCGGTGCGCGATGATGTCAGAGGTCCGTCGTTTCACGACGAGCATACGGATCGCGAATCGACATGGGCATGGGAACCATGGGACGGTCAGCCTGCGCACGAGAAATCGTGAACGCGAGAGAAGATGACGCACCCTTGCTGACCTTCACGCCCTTGACGGACTTGTTGTGCACCGCGCCAGTGCCCGCCTCGATGAGCTTGTCGCCTTCGACGCACAGGTCGAGCACCGTCGCGCCTTCCACGGCGAGGCCGACGAGCTTCTTCATCACATTGTTCGCGATCTCTGCCGCGGTCTGCCCGAGCAAGTACAAGTGCGCATGTCATCGGCTCCCGCCCTTCCTTGCCAGTGAAAATCTAAGCGGCCGCGCCTGCTCGGCGCGCGCCTCTGGACGTACCTTGTACTTTGTAAAGTCGGCGGCGGCGGTCGACTCCTCGGGCTTCGTGGCCGGGGCTGCCTCTGTCTTCGCTGGCTCGGACATCGTAAGTGGTCAGAAAGGGTGCAGGTAGGTGGTTATAGCGGAGAAGGGGAAAAAGGCAGAAAGGACGGGCTTGCGCGGCTTTGAGGCAAAGGCTTCTACGCCCAGATCAATCTAATCGACGTACGCCCCAAATCGGGCAGCATCTCATCTTGCTCTTGGAGCACGCGACACACAACACCCACTCCTCTGCGCGTTCAATTTCGTCGGGTATGGTACTTGGTGGGTGCACATGGTGTATCTACAGCAAGCGAGTATCTATGGGGTATTATCCAATGTACATGCTGCGTGTACGGTCCGCAGAAGATCCTGGTATCTTGCATCCGTGTATCGTGACCGTGAGTCCAAGTCTGCCGTGTTCTTTACGCCTTTCCGTCAAACCTTCCGCGCTACAAAGCCTCGCATCGCTCGACAGACGGGCGCGTTGTTGGGGTCGCTCTCCGCCTTCGCCGCGTCATAGCTCTTTCTGCTCCGCGAGCGCGACCGTCCCGAGCCGTACGACGCCGGGCGGACGCTGAGGTTGTCCGTGTCTCTCCAATGCAGACAATCCTGCAACCTGTCGCGAACACCCATCCGATCCTTCATGTCACTGTACAGACAGGCTTCGTCAGGAATGAAGTCAGCAGCAGTGTAAATGGCTACGGACGTACTCCTCCCAGTTCTCCCAGTCCCGCTCAAACTCTTCCCGCAGGTCGCCTCTTGGCGGATCGTCGGCGTCGAGCTCGTCCCCCTTCCCAGACCGCAGGTCCAGGAGGCGATACGCGTCATATATCGCCTCCTTGCATGCGGTGATCAAACGCACCTGCCTCCCGAGGTGCAGCGTGTTCCAGTTGGCCACCGTTGCGGCAGAGGGCCGTGCGCGGAGGGCCGACGAGCTCGCGCCCTTGGGGAGCTGGTCGCCGTTGATATGTACCGCGGATGAGCGCATATCGTCCAGCCATTGAGTGAGGTGATCGCCCTCCCAGTCGACCTCGCGCTCAGTCATGAGCGGGTCGCGCACACACGACGGTGCGGGGAGGATGATGTGCATTGTCGGGTGAACGTGGGCATTCGAGAAGGTGGAGGAGAGGTAGAAGGGGATCACAGTGAGCAGCTTGTGCGCGAGGAAGCGGCGCTCGAGCATCTCCTTCCACGCGTCCTTCAGCCGTGCGTGGTCCTGCAGGAACATATCCGGGCCAGAATCGAGTCGTAACGAGGACGAAGATGCACAGGTGTCGAGGCTGGTGCTATTACACGTATGTTCTGTCGTAAACATCAGGTCTGAACTTGAGGCTGAAGAGAGCGTCGAAAGTGTCGTGTGAGTCGTGTGCATCGTGTTTGTCGTAAGTGTCGTCAATTTGCTGGCCATGGAGTCGCTGCGTATTCGCTCGTTGGGAGGTCGGCGTATGCTAACACCGCTGACGGTGCTCGTCCTCTTTGGCGGCTGGACATCCTGCTTGCGTGTTCTTCCTGCGGGAAAGAGGAGGTCCTCTTCGATCATCTGCACACCCCACAAGCAAGTCAATAAGTAGGTATGAGAGAGCAGGCGGCGACTAACCTCCAAGGTTCCGCCACGACAGAGGACTCGCGAACACTCCTATGCATGGTAGGCATTGCCGGTGAGTGTGATGCAGCGATAGATTGACCGCACAAAAAAGGCTTGAGGCAAGCATGCTCCGTCCACGAATGGCACCGGCAGGGATCAATGTGGGGCTCGTACGTGAAGCTACCGATGCCAACCGTAGGCACTGCGCAGTATCTAACCATGTGCATCTTTGGAAAGGGCGGGTCGACGAAAGCGTTCGAGACATTGGTGTCGCGTACGAGGGTGGAGACGGCAGAGATAAGTATGAAAAGAAGCAAAGCATACCTCTAACAGCTCTTGCCACGAGTCTTCAGGGACCTCGAGGCCGATGCAACATATCCGAACGAGATCAAAGTGATTAGACTCGAACGGGAGCGGATCCAAACTAAAATGCTTTGTCAGAACCACGACGAAGCGACGCATATACTTATAAGAGGGTATGTACGCACAAGTCGCCGTGAACCCATCGGACTCGTTTGGAGAGGTCTTTGTACTCGATGCCAAGACTAATCTGTTTCAAGTCCGGCTGGATCTTCCGTTTGTCGAACCCGACGACGGTTGCCTCCTGGGTTGTTCCGTTGCGGTCTTAGAGAGGATGCTTCGCGCACATGCCCACAACTCGAACATGCACTGACCGGCCATTGTTTTGCAGCTTCGATGGCCCAGAGACCACTGCCGCACCCGATGTCGAGGACGGCCTTCGGGGGGACGTCATACTGGTGGATGGACACGCCCTGCGATATTCGATTGAGGAAGGCGGTCGTCCAGTCGTCGCTAAGTACCCGTTTGCGTAGTGCGCGGCGATCCGCGGTGGGACAAATTGAGCGGGCTGGGGCTCGGGGAGATCAAAGGCGTAATAAGCAGCACTCACCCGACCAAGAGGTCCTTGTGGAACTGGACAGGGCTGACGGGCCCGGCCTGGCGTCGCTTCTCCGCACGCTGCCTGACAAGCTCGTCGTGGACATCGCGGGTGACGCCGGTTGCGGCGGAGAGCTTGTTCTGGGCGACGGTCATCGTTAGGGGGGTGTTCTCGTGCGACGTGCGCAGCGCAGAAGGACGGTCGGGACGAAGGGGGCAGGAAGGCGGCGAACAGGCCCAAGTCGCGTGGGGCGCGCAATCGTCGATGGTCCAACTTGAACCTCACGGTGCCGGCCCTGGGCCATTCGTCCTTCCTCGACCCGAACGCGTGCTGCCTTCCCTGCCCGCCACCGACCCTCGCCTCGCCGCCCTGCCGCCGCCTGCCGCCTGCCGCCACCCGTCCCGTCCCGAGCCGGCGCGTTCCCATTCTCGGACAGGCACGCTTGGCACAACATCCGCGCAAACGCCTTCGCAGTCTTCTTGTATCTCACAATCGTATATGCATCGCAACGTTTGTCTCCCAAGGCAGACGATTAATATGACCTGTGTGCGGGGACAACGGAACCTAGGATCGTAACGACAGTCGGAGGCTAGATTTCATGGTGAGTAAACCCTCAGCGTCCTGGGAGCAGCTGTTTAACCCGCCGCGCTGCAGGGTATGTGTAGGATGTGGCTGCTTAGCACTGATCGTGCAGAACTCGAGTTCTTCCCGACCCCAGACAGTGTCCCCGCACCAGGGTACGCCATCCTCTCCCATGTCTGGAACCAGGATCAAAAGGACGAGCAGACGTTCCAGGAGACGAATCCCCTTCACCTCAGTTGCGCTTCCACCCGCGAGAACCCGCGCGAGCTCGCATCCGTGAAGATATCATGAAGCACACCGTGGACACACCAATCTTTGCTTGGGGCAGATACTCCAATGAGCGTGCGGAGACGGAGCCCATCCACGTTCCGCATGTTCGGCGAGGAAGTCACTGCCGAGTGGAAATCCATCTACCTCATCAACCGTGGACCACAAGCCTCAGCGTCAGTCCCGCCCCGCATCCCGATGAACCGCAGCGTGTCGACGCCCTTCTGCCTCGCTCGAACCCTCGTCGAGGAGCTGCAGCGGCACGCAGATGTGCTGCTCCTCCCGCATTCGATCCGGAGCGATGCGATGCTACAGTTCCCGTGGAGGGGGTCGCCCCCGGCGACGCTTCAGTTCAGCGTCCGGTTTGGTCTTCCATCTCCTGGCGGCGGACACTACCTCTTTGACCAGCCGCAGTTTCCCTACGCCAATCAGTTCCGCACCAAGCTGTAGGACCTTCGTAGCCGAGGAAGACGATTCCATGAACAGCGTGAGCTGCAAGGTCGTGGCAGGATCTAGCTTGAGATCCTTTACCACGGTATCGGATGGCAGGAAACTCCATGAGGAGATGTGCGCCGGATGGTCGAACGGGTGCGTCTGCGAGTCATCACTGTGCACCTCCATGAGGTCTCGCGTCCCGCTTGGGCTCTGGAACGACGCAGAGACGGCCAGCAGCCCGAGTCGGGCTCCAAAGGGGCACCTACACCGCCCGATCCGGACGTTGATCCTTTCGCCGCTCCTCGAGATCGCCACCCCGGCGTCGCTGGGGAGGAGACCGCGGCCGAGCTCGAGGCTGTGGAGGGGCGTATAACACTAGGACTCGGAAGTGCAAGCGGGGTGCGCGGCAAGAAATCTCCATTTCAACTCCTAAAAGTTCAAGTGGGACCCCGAGAGCACCTACCACCCACCCCTCCTCCCTCGTGACAAGATCTCGGAGCGGTTAATGTGCGATTGTCTGATCGCGAGTTCGAATCCCGGAGATGCGTTTGGTAGCAAGGACAGTCGCACGAGAGATGCGATTAATTACCCCACCCCATACGAGCACAATGTCTCCGAAAACCATTCATGTTACAGTATAATACGTTAACGAAGACGATTCATCAGCGGCAGCTGAGTCCCTCCCACGGTTGAAGCTTTGAAGTCCCAGACCGTTTTCTCGAGGACAGTGGACCCTCCGACTCGGTTTCCTCCTCTTGCCCCGCCTCCTTGGCTCGCTCTACGCCGGTGACCATTCTGACAAAATCATCCGACCCCGGCACGCTATGTTGGGAGAACCAGAACCGTGTGAAGCCCGCCCGTCTGGTACATGCTTCTTGATAGCGAGCACGTTCCCCTTGCACCGCGTCGATGTCGTAGGGACGACTCAGCATGAATTGAGGTCTTCGCGGGCCTGAGGTTGACCCATATTCCACAGGCAGCACAGAACATGTGTCGCGTCCCGCGGATGCTCATCTCCGCATGAGCATCCGCGCCATTCAGGGCCTGCGGAGGTCCATGCACAAGCTCCTGCCAGTGAGTCTGACCTTGGCCTGCACCTGTCGAGTTGAGAGCAGATGCGCGTCCTCTTCCTGCTGAGACGCTTTCCTAGTGGTCATCAGAATCCGAAGCGTTCAGGCCGATCGCGCACCGTAGAGAAGGATCGCTATAGAAGGAGCAAAGATTCAACATCCAAGCAGTAAGATCGGGTGCAGCGCGAGGTTCAGATGGGGTAGAAGCATAGCCTAGCCTGCTGCCTAGGTCATCGAACCCTGTGTAGGCCGGTCCATGGTGGCACTCATAGCTCAGCCTCACAACCCGAGCGCGAGCCAGGCGCGAGCACATCGTCTGCACCTGAGCGTCACCATATAACCCGCTTACTTAGCTACATCAACAGATCTGTATCACCTAGCTAACTAGCTAGGGCTTTCCCTCCGGCCTCCACCCAGCGGTTCACCCAGCACCCAGCAGTTAACTCGGGCGGCCCCCAAGTACCCTCCCGAACACCTCCGATAGGCTTCCGGCCTCCTCCCTGCCCGACAATTCCGGCGTTCCCGCCACCGCCTCGCACGATAGCGCGCCGCGCTCCCACGAGCCCATCATCACTCTACCTCGCTTCCCATCGCGTGGCGCACTGTTCCCGCTGTCGCCTACCCACGTCTGCTCGTCGTTGCCCACAGCGAGCACGCATATCTCCCCTTCCGTGCACCTTTTTCCCTCGTTCTTTTGTATTGCTACTAATGTATGTATCCCTAGTCTACTGGTAACAATATTACGATGTTTTTCCTCCTGGTTATGTGCTGGACTGTGTAGATCAAAGGTGGGATTGCAAGTTCAGATCTTTACCAAATTACATGTGACTTATTGCGTTTTGTTGGCGAGTTTTTGGCCGTTCCCCTTCATTGTTTTTGCATCTGGTACGTTTCACTAAGCATAGTAAGGGACATATATTCACGCTCTGCAGATATTTGGTGTAGTAGTATGGTTGATGGATTGATGGCCAGCCACTGGCACATTGCCCCCCTCATAGTATATGCATATATCATCCTATCACTATGATCTATACGTCGTTAGGGAGTACTCGATTGTAGCTTTCTAACGAGGTATAGATCATAAATTTCCGACGGCTGGAACCTTCGCACCAACTACCCTGTCCTGGTACCCCCCATGCCCAGGTAGGCGCTCCATATCTTCCTCAATCGGATGGCGCGTCGCGGCGGGTTTTTTGCGCTTGGTTACTATTAATCAATGCTTCATAATCATACCATTGATATCATTATCGCACTATAGGATATAATGTAGTATCACTATCAGTATGTCTGGTCGACTTTTCGACTGTACCTACTATAACGTCTGCGATAAGCAAATGAATAGCACGAGCAGGTATTCCTATTCAATGGCTTTCCTGCGCATCAAAAATCATAGGAAACGGATGAGTTTTGGAGAACGGTTACGTTTGGGCGTAGATTGCTACATAGCGGGCGTGTATTCATGTATCAGCGTAGCAGATTGATGGCCGAAGTTGTAACTGTGTTGTAACTGTTGCAAAATGTAACGGAATGTGTTACAACATGCAACTACGTAGTCGTGTATCAGGGCGTCAATTGCAACGTATGGTAAGCGCTTCTGTTGCCAATTGTATCTTTCCGTCCGTCATATACCCCCGTCTAGTTGGACCGTCCCCACCCCCACCGCCGCTAGAGCACCCGCTCTGCACGCTTCGGTTCACAGTCTTTACTCTATTCTGGGTTTCCCGCTGCGCTTTCCATCCCGGCACGTTGCTTGATCGCGCCTGCGTGACAATCTCGTCTTCTCGCTACCTGGCTGGTCCTTGACGCGTTCAGCGTACTACGGCCTTTGCATCCTCAGAGCTGGTATGTAGGCATGTGTTTGTTGACCGTTCAGTTTACACTAATGGTACACTTGATCAGACATTGACTTTATACCATCCCGGAGTTAAGGTGTTTATCGCATGCACCGTCGGTACGTCCAGTCCAAGGTTTCGAGTTGATTTGTGCTCTGACGTTTGTTGAGAATGCAGGACTGCATCACGCACGAAAGATGCTGACAAACCTTTATGCGCGAACGCTGGCCCATCGGGCAAGTGCAAACGAGGTCGAGGCCGAGCAACGGACCGGTGCCCAAGGGCAATGTGTCGGTGGTGCTGCGCTGAGCGGGGTGGATGTTCTGTCCCGGACCATCGCACCGTTGCATCCAAACAGTTAGTGAATCCGACGTCTACCCCCGTCTCCAATGCGTCTACCCTGTCCCAACCACCACCTCTGCCGACAATACCCATCGTACCTGCGCCATCCGGTGCACCTCACACCAACCCCCCGCCGCCGCCACCACCACTGCCATCGCCGCCGCCGTTCAGCCAACCTCCCACGTCCACTATCATTGGCGAGGTTCTGCCAGTGCCACCACCAACGGTCCCTCCACGCGTTGTCTCAGCCACGGTGACCACGGTCGTAAACGACGTTGTGTCCGTTTTCGCACCGATTGATCCGCGCATTGGCCAGCTGCGCGAGATGAAGGTAGCTCAACATTCGATGATGGAGGCTCAGATGCGGGATGAGTGCAAGGCACGCGAGGAGGAAGAGAGGACGGGTGTGGTGTGGCTCTGGACTCAGGTGCGTCCCCGTTTCAATTGATTGCCATGAACATCAAAGCGCTGATGTTAGTGATGATGTAGGCACACAAGGATCCACGAATCATCTGCATCGACGTCACCAATTGGCCCAACCTTCGTGTGGGGCAGCAAGAGGAGCTGCAACGCGCTCTGCCCCCAGGCACCACTGACGTCGAGATCTTCATGCCCGCATTCAGCGCCTGGGTGCAACACAGTCTCACGAAGATTTTCAAGATGCCAACTCGGAAGAGTAAAGATGAGCCCGCGCCCCCAGTCCTCATGCGTGTCCTTCCGAATGGCCCTCAAGGCGACTCGTTACACGAGGAGGAGCTGCCTGGACTTCCCGCTTATGCGAGGGCCAAGTCAGCTCATCCTCGCTCCGTGGATACTATCGATGAGCCACCCGCGAAGCGTGTGCGCCTTGCGGTCTCTGGGTCTGATCCGCCCGCCCGCCCTCTGGCCGTTATTGACGCCAACGTTCCCGGGCCTGCCGACTCGGACCCCATTCTCGCCCTCTCCCAGTCTCCAGCGCCTGCCACCCCATCTTCTGAGTCTACCCAACCTTCTCTCGACCATATCACGCCTAGTCTGGGCAAGCCTCTCCAGGGCCAATTCCCATCCATTTTCTTCTTCTGCTTTGTGTGGCACCTCTGCTATACAGTTGAAGCGCGTCGACGGGAGGCTCCAGCCACAATGTCTTGGGACAGGCTAATGGACGGGTTTGAGATCCCTGGCTGCCCATCTCTGAAACTGGCACATTCTACGTATAACAGAATGCTTTCAGACTTCCGGAAGGGCACTCCAGCGGTCTGGAAGCATTTCCTTCAACTTGGGCGCAATCCGGCGGCTACCATCAGCGAATACCGGAAGACGCTCAAGTCAAACACGCCGTCTACACCACTTCCATGGGAATCTGGGTCTCCTCTTGACGGTTCTGATTGTGAGTACTCCACTTATAGTTAGGCCTCGTTGTACCTCAATCAAGTTGATGTTGTATTCCAGATACATGTGTATGTCATTCTGTGAATGATGCTGGCGCACCTGTTGCCCTGGACACACCTGATGGTCCAGAGCCATCTGTTGCCCCGCCTGTCGTTTCGGAGTCATCTGTCGCTCCGGAATTGTCACTTATGGACATGAATTTACTACTAGCGCACCTCCTCCCTCCCGCTGTTGATTACGACTATAATGCTGTTGATGAATTTGCCTCCGTGGGCGATCTTTTCCTCGACACTGATGAACTTATACTCGCAGTTGAGAACTCTCATGACCCTCTTACACCACAGACACTATATGACATTAATGATTTCCTGAACATTTAATCCATTGCATAGTCGGTATCTACTGTCTTGTTTACTGTAGCGTATATTCTGATGGTAGTTAGTCAATATTGCACGTAATAAAGGTCATTCTCACTACTAACAACAAACTTGCATGAATTGCGTTGGACTTGGAAGGTTCTTCCTGATGCAAATTGCCTGAAATGAACAGTATCTTTGGATGCATCGCGCTGCGATGTTGAAATCCCTTCGTGATTGCGACCTTTTCGAGTACTGTGTACTTGTAGTTCGTAGTGTACACACGCAATGCAAAGTTCATGTTTGCTATATTCATTGATGACTACTGTACATGTCTGCCCTCCCCTCGCAGACCCCCTCTTGACGTCGTCGTCTAGTTTTCGAACCTCAAAATCAAACTCCAACTCCACCTCCACCTCGGACACGGAATGGCGCGACGCGCTCCACCTCCATTACCCCACCCTCACGTACCTCGAAGACTCCACCACCACACTTGAAGTGCGCGGCCACCTCCCTCTGCATGCACAGCAGCCCCCACACGCCCTTGATCTGTCCGCGCAGTTCTGGTGTATTCCAGTACGCGCCCTACATGGAAGCGCTGCTTCCCACCCGTCACTGACATCCTCATCACGCACGGCCCGCCCGCAGCCCACCTCGACTGGCGGTGCGGCGTTGGGTGCCCCGGCCTCCTCAAGGGCGTGTGGCACACCAGGCCATGCCTGCATGTCTGCGAGCATGTCCATGCCCGGCGCGCGGCTCCCGGAAAACGTCGGGGTGGGTGGTGAGGCCCGTCGGGTCGATGACCGACGCCGGCCAGGGGGTTCAGGGACTGTAGCCTTCAGGGTAGCTGAGAACGACCGCGATCCAGCCTTGGAGGCGGGCGGGGGGCGAGGCGCGTCGGAGGTGATGGTGTTTCCGTTCCTGGACTTGCTGCTATTACCACCATCATCCCGCTCCCACCACCAGCTGTTGCCGCTCTGTCTTGGCAGACTACAGGGGAATACTCTGCGCTGCACCCCGCGATACAGTTGGCTCACCAGGTGACGTCGCCCTGACCGCAATCTCCTGTGCTAAATGGCATGTCCTTTTTTGGGACATGACTTGGGCCTTGCACCTCTTATCTTCTCCACAGGACAACCTTGCCCTCACCCTCCTTGGTATCCTCTCATGAGTCCTAATTGACTCTGATGCCTATGTATGATGTAGTGGTCAATTATATTTTGCTGATTTATGACTACACTTGTTTCAATATGCATAATGGGCTGTTTGGATAATGCTGGCTGATGCACACAAACACTGGGGAGAACCCATATATAAATCTACAACTATTCTAGAAGCCATTCAGGAGGAACTACATAAGGATGGGCATCATCATGATCAAGTTTTTTCACAAGAAGTTGATTATGGATTCTAATCATTTCATCCAAGAAGAAATCATAGCGCTCAGCCCTCATCTCCCTCACAATAGCCTGAAACCCTCCAAACCATGCATTAGTAATCTCTGCAGCAGAGGAATTGAAGCGCCACTTGTTACCAACAACTAGATCTGGAAATCTAGCAGGGTTACAGTGTTGCCCACAAAAATTATCACTATCTCTGTGCTTGGTCTTCATGTGGAAAACATCCACAGGCATGACACAATCATCAAAGTAGTGGTCTGGTTCTTTTGGATTTTTGACATGCTTTAGAAAGCTGCAAGCATTGTCAAAAAAGAGAGGTCGTGGAAAGGACTTGGGTTTGGGGAAGACCTCCTTCACAAAGCCCTAGAGAAATATTGAGTATAAGAAATAACTAGGTAAAGTCAACACGCATACTTGACAATTAGTCACAGACTCAGATCCAAAAAAAGTCTTGCGAGCAATGACTATTCCACAACACAGCACAATAAGTTGCTCATTGTGGGTGCGCCGGCGTCCAAAATGTGCACGAATATGTGGACTTGGTTCCTGGCCATGTTTCACATTATATATGTATGCTAATATATACCATATATATATAGTACTCACCTTTGTCTGGTCCTTGTGTACTTCCTGCCATATTTCATATTTTAATCTCATTATATGTATACTAATATATATTAGATATGCTTACCTTTGTCTGGTTCTCCTGTATTTCTTGACCATCCTGATCCACCACTAGTAACTCCTCAGTCCTATGGCCATCAACATCAGGCTCAGGGACTTGAGAAGTTTTTAAGCGTTCAAGTCGCCTGCGGAGCTGGAACAAAGCTGATCTCCCATCCATATCCTCAAGCTTTCTATGAGAAGGCTGAGAACATGTACGAAATTGAGAGTCTGCAAGTTCCTGACAGTCATCCACCACACATTTTTGCTCTAGAGCAGCATGCTCTATACAATAGTGTGATTTTTGAGTGGGAAGATAGCCTTCACAGTCATGGACCTTGCAGCAAGGTCTACCAACTGTAACACCATCCATGACAGCTCCACGCATAGCAGCTGTATAGTCATTAATGATTAAATATGAAACCCTTCTATTATTGACTTACAAAGTTCACCATTGTCTTCTTTTTTTTGAATGGTGCAAATATCACAAACATGGTTCCAGTGCTCTCGTGTGGGTCCTTTCATCTGCATATTCCGTTCTGAAATAGCAGGGAGAAGGCGATTGGCCTGAAGACCTGAGAGAGATACAGATAGTGGATTGTTTGAATTGGTGCCAGTGCTGCGTTCTCGGAGTAGAGCGTGCAGGAAAAATGCATCATAAATGATAGATGTGGTGAGGTGAGGTGCAGCAGGGCTCCAACTGGCTGGAAAATGTGCTTGTACATCTTCATGTTCAAGATTATAGAGGCGTGCATTGTTGGATGCAGAGACCCTAGAGAAAATAAGGCTGCAATATATACATATATATCAAATCCTACTTACCAAGCACAAGCCATAGCATTTGCAAATCTCTCACAGAGAGATCTTTCAATGTAGGTGTGGAGGGTGGGATGGATAGCAGATGAGAGTTTGGAATAGTATGTCTGGGTGGGATTTGATCCATGGCCATGAGTATAGTAGGTGGGGTAATATCTTGTGTGGCACTCTATAAAATATTAAATCAAGGTTTGTAGAACCAATATTGAATTCTTACTTGGACAAAGTGCAGAATGTGATAATGCAGTCACAGGACCAAATTGTCTTGTAAAGTAGACCACATTAAGGGGTTCAGGCTTTCCAAGCATTTGCTGTTGACCATATTTAGGACCATGTAGTGTATAGACACAACTGGGGTTCAAGCAAGTGCGGTAAGGAGGATATAGATGAAAACAGCCTGTAAAGAACCCTATTGAGAAAGAGACATTTATTTGAGTAAATGTTTATGCTCACCAATTCCATGTTGTGGCCCAAACTTCATTACCACCTCCAAAACAGCTGCTGATATTTGATTTGAACTTGGTGCATACTCCCAAGCCTGTTTTCGAAGTAAGCTCCATAGCTTTTCAGTAATATGACTAGGGACCCCCAAGGCAGCTGAAAGGAAATTGAGAAGATTGGAAGGAAGCAGGTTGGGAGCGCCAGAATATGCAGGATCAACAGTCCAAGCTAGAGTGTCCCTGAAGTGATGGAGAAGATCCAAGAGGAGAGTAAAGGACTGAAGAGAGATGGCTTCTTGCACTTCTGGATTAGATGCCAGCATGTTCAGGACTTCATGAAGGGACATGGTGGATGAAAGGAAGGTGCATGTATTCATGATTGATCAAGGATTGATAACAAGTACTAGCATTCCCACAGTAATCCTCACAGCGCAAAGAGGAACCAGCCCACAGGTGCGCTTACAGGAAATACCAAAGAGTAAGGAGATTAAGTACAGAGTATGTAGACCATAGATTAGTGCCTCAAGAAAACCTGGGAGGTTTATACCAAGGACAAGATCAGCATCAAGACCATCCATAAAACCCCTCCAACAATCCACAGAACCCTCTGCACTCTTATGCAGCATAGACAACTAGACAACTAAGACATGAGGTGGTTGGGGAAGGGGGCTGCACCAACAACATGTTTGCCACCAGTGGGGATGATCAGAGCTTGCTGAATTCGACAAGCACAGCGTAGGTCGTGTTGAACGCAGTGTAGATCCCTTCACAGACCTGAACAGCCAGCGCCGAGACAAGGTCAGCATGCATGTATGTATCCAAACTTCACTCATGGCCATCTCCAGAAGGGTTCTGCGGAGACGACAAAGGGAATAGAAACGGCCTTCGTTGGCTTGATCATACGGTAGATTAGACCAGGGAATAGCTGAAAGAGGCTGACTCAGCAACAAAGTAACCCTAGTCCACGCAAGACAACGTACCTCAGGTTCGTAGGAGCTGAACTGCCCGTGGCTGTACGCAAGACCCTCGAGACGGATGGGGAACTTGACATCGCACGAGCTGATGATGTTCTGGATCATGAACTCGGAGAACTTAGCGTCGAACCCGAGCTTCTGGACGATGCGCGTACTTGTGCGACGCGAGGCGCGAATCGTCCTCAGACTTGGCGCCGGTCACGACCATCATGCCCGACGCGAAGATGAGCGCGGTCATCTTCGGGTCGCGGATACGCATGATGACAGCGGCGAAACACTGTAAACATAGCACGACAGAGGGAAGTGCGACAGCTACACGATGAGAAACATGGGATACGAACCTTGGGGTTGTACTCTGCATTCCTAGCGTGGAGCGCGATCGTCTTCAGGTCCAAGCGACAATCCAGGTTAACCGTCGCGACGATGTTCTGGAGCGTCAGTACGATGCCGTCGACCGCGGTGACGCGTTGCTGCTCGAGGGTGAGCGGCTCGGGTGTGGCAGGGATGGTGGACGGTGGTGATAAGGGACCAGCGACCGCGTTAGTCGGCTGGCGTTCAAGGTGGTGGGGGACTGGGACTGGGACTGGTGCGACTGACAGGCTGAACAGCTTGCGTGGGTTGCAGCTGGGAAGGATATACAGGAGCGGGACCGGGGAGGGCAAGACTCCTCGGTCCAGGAAGGTAGGGGCTGTGGGGAAGGAGAGGGTTGGCGCATGAGCATGGATGGCCGTTGAATGCCACGTGCAGATCTGATCTGGCCCCGTTGGACGAGTTGACCTCGTTGCTAGTCAGGGTCGTGCTGTTAGGGCTGATCGTGCGCGAAGTATCAATGGGCTGGTTGGGACGAGGCGGTGAGTGAGGTGCGGAGGTGGGCGACAAGTAGAGACGGGGGACTCACGGCGAACGAGCCCTGAGCCGCACACCTGTGCACTGGCATGCGAAAATGTCATCCGAAGGGTACGCGAGATTGCGGGCTTGTAGACTACACCAAGAGTCAATGATTTGCCATGGGGAGAATTAATCGCTAAAACCTGCGTACCCCAGTACAAACAAACGGGGAGAATCCCCCGCCAGAGATATTGAACGCCGTCGCTAGGTAGATCGGGTGATGGGGAGGCCGCTAGGAGCGTGGGTTGAGGAGGACGGGCACGGTGGTGGTGGTGGTGGTGGTGGTGGTGGTGGTGGTCGAGACGGAGGAGGACGGGCACGGCGTGGTTGAAGAGGAGGACTGGTCGATGGAGAGGGCGACGGGCATGGTGGTGGTCGACAATAAGCACAAGATGGCACGGGCGCGTATCGATCAGTTGAGCGCCGAGGAGGGAAGCAATCAGCGAGGCGCCGACTGAGACAGAACAAGGACGAGGTCGACGAGGAGGACCGTTGAAGCGATGAAGGCCCTCGTCCTCCCTCATATATACTCGCAGAGCTGGCGTGCGACCGGTGGCTAACACGCAGCTACGTAGCCACATATCCGATGGTTACGGCGCTACCTTTGCTGGTACGTTACTACGTAGCCGCGGATTTGACGACTCGGCGGCTACACGAATACGTGGCTCGTGATGTAACTTCACGAATGAAACGGCGACTATGTGAATACGCGCCTACATGGCCAGCTACGCCCAAGTGTAACCTTTCTGGAGTTTTGGGTGAGATATGGTTCAAACAGTTGGATGACTGCCATGAGCACAGCAATTGCACGAATATACAATCGAAAACTAGCGCAATACCAGTGCCCCGACCCAGTACCTCACGGTGTCCACCCCATAACTTGGCTCAACCTCCTCGGAATTTCATGATTCTGGGCTCGTTAGAAAGGTATAATCAAGCTGTGTTCCAGGGATGCAAGTTATACATTATCAGGGAGACTCAGGTGTCATGGGAGGACGAAGTGTTTCATGCATAGGGTGTAAGGCATTGGGTGTGCTGATAAAGGGATAGGATGTTCAGGTGGTCACCGATAACCTTAAAACTTGGGTATTATGTTGTAGTAATAGGCATACACCGAATGCAAAGACCCGCCGCGACGCGCCGCCCAATTGAGGAAGATATGGTGCATCTACCTGGGCAGGGGTAGGAGGAGAGGGTGGCTGGTGCGAAGGCTTCATCGGTCCTAAATTTACAATCAATATACCTTTAGAAAGCTACAGTTGAGTACATTCAAATGAGCCATAGATCATGGTGATAGGACCATAAATACATGCACTATGAAGGGTACAAAGCGCCAGTGGCTGACCATCAATCGCTCAACCACACCCCTACATTGGATATCTGTAGGGCGTAAATACATTTCCCTAACTACTGTTAGTCAACTATACAAGAGGCAAAAAGAACGAAGGGAAACGGCCAAAACCCCGTCTAGCTGCATCTACCCCTTACCTACCAGAGGGGGTATGCACCCGCAACAACCGCTGGACGGATTTTCGTGCTTGAGGGCTCGTTAGAAAGGCATTAACAACGCGAACAGAACGCGGCAAGTTGCATAGAAATTGGTTGATATTTGACCTGGTAATCCCACCATTGATCTGCCTAGTCCAGAACGTAAGCGTGAGGAAACACGCCATATTAGTGCTACCAGTAGATTAAGGATACATATATTAGTGGGGATACAAAAAGAACGACACTGAAAGCTGCACAGGAGGGGAGGTATGCGTGCTCGGCGTGGCGACGACGAGCAGACGGGCAGGCGATGGCGGCAACGAGGCGGCAAGCGGTGGGAAGCAAGGGCGGCAGGAGCGCGGGCGCGATCGTGCGTGGCGGGAACGCCGGAATTGTCGGGCAGGGAGGAGGCCGGAAGCCTATCGGAGGTGTTCGGGAGGGTACTTGGGGGCCGCCCGAGTTAACTGCTGGGTGCTGGGTGAACCGCTGGGTGGAGGCCGGAGGGAAAGCCCTAGCTAGTTAGCTAGGTGATACAGATCTGTTGATGTAGCTAAGTAAGCGGGTTATATGGTGACGCTCAGGTGATCGTCTGAAGGGCGCCGGCGGCGGTAGTGCCCGATTAGGAAGGTCCTAGTGAATGAGGATGGTCCGCGACTTGTTTTCTGAATTATTCACTCGATCATCACGTTCCAACTTAGAAATATTGATTTTTATGCATAGTAATACGAACAACATCATATGAGAGTGGTTACACGGTATTCCCGAGCCAAGGTCAAAGTTTTTGTCAAAAAGCTCCTAGTCGGACCCCGAACCGCTGGGGGTGGTGGGACTGTGGGGGTAGTCTAAAACGGGCGCCTAGCTTTTGCACCCCACTTGCGGAAGTGGCAGGTCGACCTGGCTTCCGCACCGCTCAGCTGGCCAGAGGGCGTGCGTTGAAAGACACAACAAGTACACGTGTGGGCATGATGATGACACCTGGGCGACACGCCGTCAGCGCGTCAGCGCTCAGCAGGCATCGATTCCGAACACTTGCTTCACTTACAATATGTATGAATAAATAATGCAGTTTCCACTTGTACAAGGGCCGAAGTTTAATCTGAATTTGTGTAAGTATCTGGATCCGGAGGGTGCAGAAGACGCCTCCCTGGGAAAAAATTGGTGGAAGACCTCCGTGATGTCTTCTTCTGAACAAGCGTACGTTACCAAGAAAGTGGGAGGCAGCCTTTGGAGGACACAGTTCAAGCTCAAGTACTATGTCACCAGCATCATGGCAAGCGCTAGCGTTGAGTCCGAGCTAGTCCGAGTGGCGTTTGGTAAGCGCTAAGCAATCATTTGTCCGGGCGCTTCCGATTCTTGCACACCATGGCCTCCTCCCTCGCCGTCGCTCGACGTGCAGCCCTCCAAGCGAGGGCCGCCGTCCGTATCAGGCACTACGCAAACATTGCAGCGGCAGAAACCCCCGTACCTACCACTCCTGCACCCCTGACGTCCACGTTGCACGAAGACGACGACCCCCAGCTGGCCGACTACCCTCGCCTACCCTTCGTGTCCAAACAGTTGCGCCCCCCGCGTGGATGGGAGGACCCACAGTTCAGGAGGAACTTCGGAGAGACGGTGCGTAACACCAGCAAATGGATGAAGGCGGCCGTATATTGATCGAATGGGCAGCTCCATGAACAAGAGGAGATCGTTTCCATGTGGGGTCCCGATGTCCCTGTTGTCCCCCCACAGACCGCGGCGCGTTGGTTCTCCATCGCCGTCCTTGGTTTCGTCGGCCTCGGAGTGATTGTCAACTACGCCCCCTTCGAAATTCCCGCCGTGCGCCGCGAGTACCCGTTCTCGGGATTGGTGTCGGAACTCGGTAGCCTAGAGGCGAACACGGTATGTTGCACACGTGTCGTGGTCCCAGGACCTGATTCTGACTCGTTTATAGGCAAGAGTGGAGCAGGATACTGAGGTCGACGAGTAGATTTGTACGTTCGACTGACCTGGCAATACTCAAGTCTTCTGCATTTACCCGAATCGTTACACGTGGACCACATTGTGTGAGACGAGAATGGCAAACTTGCTCCTCCAGAAGATCGCTCGGCGTTGCGCACACACCATTCGCGGAAGCCAATAACAATGGTGGTAATCAACTATAGCTACATAAAGGTACAGTAAATACACAAACATAACTTATATCCGTCACACTGCGGCATCGGCACCCGCTTCATCCTGCTCCCCAAAGCCCTCCGCAACAGCGACTTGAGGCTTAAAGACAGGACGCGGTTTTGGTCGAGGGCGCAGACCCAACTCCTCTCGACTTGGACCTGGCAAGTTAGTTGCCGGCGGTTGGTCAGTCACGAACTCCCCATCCTCGTCCGTCTCAGACGGAGACCTCTCCCGCTTTTTGGACGTCCGTTTTGCCCCACGTCCGCGCCCCCTGCCTCGACCTGACCCTCTGCCTCCCCGAGACGTGGATGACACGCCATCTTCGCCCTCGGTCATCTTTGCCTTCCCTCTGCCCCTTCCTTCCTTCGGTTTCGATCCATCGCTCTTCTTCCTCTTCTTCGCCGGGCGTGACGCCTCGGCGTTCGGTTCAGAGTCGCTCGCCTCGTCGTCATCGCCCAAGCTTGGGGTCGCGGAATTGCGCTGCCTCGTTTGCTGCTTGCGGAAGTCCGAGACGACCTGCTGGAGACGTTTGCTTGTGTACGCTTGTCGTTTCCGCGGGGCGGCATTCACCCCAACCGGAAGGTCAAAGTAGCCGGCCAAGTTCCCCTGTGCGTTTGTGGACGCGTTCTAAGGGCGAGAATACATGTCAGCCGCAGTATGGGAGGTAGTGAAATGGCCCGTGACGTGCCTGTGCCCGCTTGTTCATCTTGTGGATGATAGGCAGAAGTAGCTCATCTACCTTCGTCTGGTCCCAACCCAGCTCGGAATTGAAGAATCTGGATGATGGTCAGCAATATGTAGCACGAAATGTCGGCTGTTCGCATACCCTCGGAGTGCGTCGAGATCCGGAAAGCCCCACTTGAATGGCTCCGTCGATTCGTCCACTGTAGGGTGGTAGTACGCATCCCTCTGCAAGACGACAGTCAGCTCCCTGACGCAGACCATCAGCTCCAGCAACTTACTACAGCAGGATTCGGCCACTCCGCGGGCAGGTACAGCTCCTTAAACTTCTTCTTCTGTTTGACTCATCAGCTTTGAACACAGCGCATACACACACTGCACGACTACTCACGAAGCGCTTCCTGAACCGCGACGCGTTCTCCTCCGCCTTGTCCCGCCCGCTCTGTACCTTTATCCACCACTGCTTGAACTTGTGCAGCCCGTCGACGCCCGGGAATTCGCTCAGCAGCTCCATCGCGACGACCGGGCCGACCCCAGGCACGCCGTCGGTGTAGTCGCTCCCAAGGAGGTACGCGAGGCGGACGAGCTTGTCGCGGTCGAGCCCGAGCTCCCGCTCGAGGTCCGGGGCGAGATAGCACTCGACCGTCTTGGACTGGTTGAACATGTTCTTGAGGACCCGCCCGCCCCCGAAGAGGAAGACGTCCGAGTCGTCGGTGATGATGCCGTCGACGAGCCCGAGCGAGAGCAGCGCCGCGCACTGCGCCTCGGCCTCCATCGGCGCGGTGATGTACGGGATGCCGAAGAGGCGGAGCATGATCTGCAATCGTCAACGTTGTATGCCTCGATGTCAGCGTTACAAAGTCGGATGAAGTGTAGGAGGGACGAACCATGATCTGCGAGATCATCTGCTGGGTGATGTCCTCCGAGTCGCGCATCGCGTTCTTCTTCTGCTTGTTCAGCTCGCGGATCTCGTCGTCGATCTCCCGCCGGACGGAGTCGATGTCCTTGCCCTTCATCTGCGAGAGGAAGCGCGTGTACTCGTCCTCCTCCGCGTGCGGGTCCATCTCCTGCGCGGCGTCCCAGCCTTCCTCGTGCGCGTCCTTCGTCGCAGATGGGTTGGCCGAGGGGCTTGGGGAGCGCGACCACCGTGCTTGGTCGGGTTCCGCTTCTGAGTCTGATGAAGATTCGACTTCGTCGACCGCTGGGAATGCACGAGCAGGGACTGGAGCCGCCGCGTCGGAGGGCGTAGGAGCAAGAGGGAGCAAATCAGAAGCGGGTATGACAACGGGCGACTCGGGAACCACGTCGTTGGCAATTGAGCGGTTCATAGAAGGAGGAGTCGGGGATGCAGTGCGGCGAACCCCATCGTGTGTGATGAGAGAGGTCTGTGCGGCGTGGTCGGCCAAAGAAGAGTCGGTAGATACTCTTGGAGGCGATGGGTGTGCAGGCGGAGGAATTGCCACCTGCACTTGTTCCATATCATCATCATCATCATCATCATCAGAGTCGTCAGCGATCGGAACAGGCGGCGCAGAAACTTCCCAGTGAGCAGGAGCTTCTTGGACCGGAGAACGCGCAATAGGAGTAATAGGTGCAGGGAGACTCGCTTGCGTAGGAGCACGGGCCAGCTCCGGTTGACGGGAAGGGTCGGAGACAAAGGTGACTTCTTCCATGTCGTCCTCCCCAGAGTCAGATGGTATTAGCACAGGTTCCTTCGAAGGGGAGGGCTGGGGATGCTGCGGCAAAAGGAGACTAGGAACGCCAAAGACAGAAGAGGAGGGGAACGGTGTCGGCCCGCCGGACTTAGAGACAGGTGGTCGATGAGGTCCCGCGCCGGCGATCGACAGGGCGGTCTCCAGCCGTGTTGGGGAGGCATAGAGGTCTTCATCATCCGACTCGTCGCTCACTGCGTGGAATTGTTGCGACCGGTGCCGCTCAGGTGAAGCCTGAGTCCCTGAACTTTCGCCGTTCTTGACAGGAGCCAAGGATCTCTGCGCGGTCATCCTGGACTCTTCCATGGCTCGACGGAGGCTGGCTTCCTCCTCCAGTTCAATAGACTCCTGAATGGCACTGACCAGCCCCGGGTCGTCGGGGTCGTTTGGATTCTCCCCGAGCTGCGGGAGCTCATCCTCCTCCGGCTCGAACAACGGGGGAGCGTTGGGTTTCCTAGTTACCCTCGTAGCCAGCGGCGCGAGCTTCTTGGGTGAGTACCGATCAGCCAATGCAGCCAATGCTTGCTGCCGACGGTATTCCCGGAGGTCTGGATCATACGGTTCATTGGGGCCTGCAGCTGCAGCGCTATAACCGTTATTTAGCATATCATAAGTATATGCGCGAGTTGGTAGGGACGCATACATGGAGACATCTTCCATGTCATCGTCCTCATCATCACTGTCTACTTTGACTGGAGCGGGGTCAATCTCGATAGGTTTCATAGCCGTGCCGTCGTCCCGGATGCCAAGGACCCAGCCACCCACTTCGCTTTCGTTCTTGATGAGGACGTATTCCTTGTTCCGTTCGCTTGCAATTCGAACGGGAATAGCGATATGTGCTTTACCAACGCTGTCGGTAGTGACGAGCAATTGTTGCGTTAGGGCGTTCCGCTGCTTCAAGTTCTTGATCTGCTCCTTAGAAAAGTCGAGGGGAGTCTTCGCGATCCTCAGCATGCTCTGGAGGCGCTTGTACGATGTCTGTCTGGACTTCAAGCGTAAGTCGCCAATTATTTCGTATTGTACTTCCGTGGGGAGCTCTCGAAATGCAGATGACCCGACGTCGAAGTCTTCCGGTCGCATCTCCTCGATGAAGGCGCGCAGCTCATCCTCTGTAGCAAGCCTCGGGTCCGGCGCTGCTGTCGCAGTAGCCTTTGCCACTACTTCGTCCATGTTCACCTCTGGCAACTTGTACGGGTCGTGGTCGCGCCAACGAGCCTTCTTGGAGGACGAGGGCGGCGTAGACTGAGTGTCATCTTGAGCTGCAGGCTTTGCCGGAGTCTTGGGGGCTCCAGGGCCAGAACCGGCGATGTCTTCCAGATAGATAGTATTCTCGTCGATACGCGCAGGGCCTGAAGGTATCCGACCCTTGCTTTTGGAGCTAGACATCTGGTGAGACCCAAGATACAAGGATCGAGCATCCGCACCCACGGTTTCCCAGCAACGTTGTCCAAGGCTTCGCGACGCATCTGGGCGGCGAGTAGCCTCTCTGCGACCTTCGCGTGGCTGGCGGCAGCACCGCTCTTTTTCTTCTTGCGCTCGGCCTGATTTCGTGGGTGTTACAGGAGCTAACCGGTGCGACATGAGAGTGCACGTACGATCGTAGACATCTTTAATGTTGGGGCTCCACCATCGAAAACGAAGACGGGCTTAATGCCGTAGAACAGCAACTTGCATATCCTCCGGAGGAAACCAAGGACATGCGCGTTCATGAGACCGCGGCCTTCCTTGTCTCGCATAGTGGCTTGGAACTGGTATATCCATATGCTGGAATCAATCGCCATAGACTTCCCCTCCATGGTCTCCAGCCTGCCCACATGAGATCCGTCAGTGTAACCCATCTCAATCTCCTTGCTTCAATGCAGACGCGTACAGCACCGGTCGACCAACGGGGTCCAGGAGTTGCCATAGAGATTTGACACCCATGTTTCCGCCTAGCTTTTCCTTCTATGCACTAGCAGAGTGACCCAGACAGAGCAGCCGGGCAAGCCCATGGGAGTCGGAGTCAGAGTCGCAACCACGGCGGTCGTCACGGTCGTGCCGCAAGCGAGTGGGCGCCTGTCTCGGACGCGTCGCGCGTAATTAGTCACGTTTTCGGAGAAACCCTCGTATTACGTATTTTCCTTTCGGTTTTCAGACGCGGTAAGTCCCTTATGGATTGGTTGTTGATCCTAAACCTGACCACGACCTTGTGCCTTGTGGCGCTCAACTTCAGCACCTCCTACACTCGCATACTCATAATAGCTGTCCCTCATGTCGGAGGTTTGTTCTCCTCCGTGCAGTGCCTGGAAGCGGAGAACTCACCGCGGCTGCAGCATAAAGGCGAGGACCTGGCCGCGGCCATCTTCGGTCACTCCGACTCTGACCTCTCTTCGGACGAGGATGGTGCGTTTCCCTCTTCTGCGGATATTCCACAGGTTTACATATTCGCCGCTTGGGTAGACTTGGAGGTCCCGCAGCGCGTTGGTTCGCCCGCAGGTGAAGAGTCGTCCGGAGACTCCGCAGACGACTATGTGCAGCAAAAGAAGCGGGCACCCAAGCCCAAGAAGAGGACCAAGGGCAGACGAGACGAGGAGGATCACGAAGGGAGGGGCAGCTCGCAAAGGAAAAGGAAGAGGGCCTCGAAGAAGAAGGTTGTGGAGGAGGTCGACCTGAGCCAGTTGCCCCCCGAAGTCGGTCAGTCCTCACTCTCTTCGTTGTGCCCACGAGCGGGTGGAATTTTGACGGGTTATGAACAGCTGGCAAGATGAGGCTAGACATGCAAATTGAGGCTATCCTAAAGCCAAAGAAGGGTTCACGCTCCAAGCGAAAGAGGAAGGACGACGACGACGTCCTTGACCGATTCGCCGACGAAGAAGTGTCGCGGCTGCGTGAAGCAATGCTCGCTGCAGCAGCGGATGACGAGCAGGCAAATAAGGAGAAGTTGCCCGCTACCTCGAAGCTTCGCCTGTTGCCGCAAGTTATGGAGGTTCTCCGCAAGTGCGTCTATGCTCACGTTGCACCCACATTCGTTGTGGATCTGACCGCTTTCTAGAACTTCACTCGCCCAGTCGATTATGGATAACAACTTGCTCGAGGGCGTCCGGAAATGGCTCGAACCTCTACCCGACAAGTCCCTCCCTGCCCTCGACATACAAAAGGAGTTCTTCCCCATCCTAAAGAAGATGGAGTTCATCGACACGAGCGTCCTGAAAGAGTCAAAACTTGGCCCTGTCATCCTCTTCTACACGAAGTGCAAGCGTGTCACCCCCGATATCAAACGCGCGGCGAACGAGCTCGTCTCGATCTGGTCGCGCCCCATCATCAAGCGTTCTGCGTCCTACCGAGACCGTGTCATACCCGTTGCCCAGCTGGACGCAGAGGGCGGTGGTGCGCGGGGCGGGGAGCGCCTCAACGCCATCCTCGCGCGCGCCAGGGAGGACGACAAGAACCGTGTCAGGAAGAACGCTGTTATGATCCCGCAGCGCGAGCTGGGGAGTTACACCGTTGCTCCGCGCTCGAATGCCGGCCTGGCGAGGAACAACGCTCCTGTCGAGCTGGATATTCAGCGCAGGAAGCAGAATGCGGAGAGGCTGAAGAGTTTGACGAGGAAGCTGTCCACGAAGATGTGACCGGCTCAGGACTGCGGTTGTGGTTTTTCTTCATTCGCTCTTGTACTTCGACATCCGTGTTCACCTACTGTATACAGCCATCTTATTTGGATCTTCATGATAGCCCGCAATGTTAGGTGTACTTTAGCATGTTCTCCCTTGGTAGGTCGGAAAGATTGGCCGTGTACTTACGCGTAAGAGCTGGGAAGAATTGGTGTATGCTGACCAAACTCATGGTTGGCAATCTCTACCGCACGTAGACTATGTTGCGTCCAAGTTCCCTGTAACCCGCCTGCTTTCAGATACCAAGCTCCTTCGGAGGTTCCTCAATACAGACAAATGCCTAGGCTTCTCGTTACCAAGGGATGCAATTCATGCAACCCCACCACGCTGTATTAATTAATGGTTACCGCGTGGTCGATCCACTCTTGATCGACACCCTCGGTGCCGAGACCTTCCAATGTCGACACCGAGACGCATACTTAATAGTTCTCGGACTCACCCGCCCCAAGACTCGACGATCATTCACGTCACAGCAACATAAGCTTGTCCGTTTCCTCGACAAGTTCATGAAGCAGAGGGCGACTCCGAGTCTACTGTCTCTTCGGTAGACCCTACCGCTGCACCGTCGGAAACCAGTACTCGTGGTTTCTTCCGATCTCGGAACTGCGTTGTGTGCACTCGAACCAGAACAGTGCGCACACCACCAACGCTGTCAATTACCGCACAAGCAAAGTCGAGCAGAACAATAGATACAAATAATAATTGTTTTGCAACCGACGTGAGAGAGTGGTACATCATGGCGCACACAGATCCAACCAACCGCGAATATCGACCGACCCGCTTGTGCGCACACAGACAACACCGTCATGACCAGGAAGGAGCGAGAGCACGTGACAACGTAGGATGAAAGGAGGTGTGTGCAACATTAGAAAACAACAAGCATTCTTCATCCACCAGAGACAAACCAAACAACAAACACCCGCAGGAGGCGTCCTCTCGAGGGCCTCCAGATATCCAGGGGGATTGAAAAAACCAAGGGAAGATCCGGCGCCACGAGGGAGCCTTGACTAGCAGCTGCTGTGCATGGCGTGTGCTTCCCAATCAAGAAATGAAAACAAGAGGGAGGGGTATACTGCGCGCATCTCGGCGCAACGGGTTGGGTAATTTAGAAAGCAAGGGCGGCGACGGCGACGATGGCACCGAGGGCGACAGAGGGGGCAGAGAAGCGGACGGAGAAGGCGCTGTTGCTACCACCAAGGACACCCGAGTTCGCGGCACCGACAACAGTCGCACCACCGCTGGAGGAAGGAGCAGCAGGAGCGGTGGAGGGCCCGGCCGCGGGGTTGACAACAAGGCTAGCAAAAGGGAAGATGTTGAGCATCTTTCACGGACAGACACTAAAATGGCCTAGACTTACGTGGTGCCAATAGAGGCAGAGGCAGAGGCAGAGGCGGAAGCAGAAGCTGACGCCGAGCTCGAAGAGCTCGCCAGACAAGACGTATTGTCGCTCTTCTGAACGGTGATCTGAAAGGATATATGCCAAGAAGCGGCCAAGATCGTCAGAACGCCGCCCCCCAAATCCAGCTCAATACGGATAGAACTTACTGCGCCAGACCAGGCCTCGTTGTCGTTCGAGTCGAGGATGGAGAGCATCACCTGCTGGCCAGCAGGGATGTCCGCCGTCCAAGTGATGTGGTTGACGGTGTGGTCGCCGAGGTCGCGGCTGCGCCCCAGTCAGTGGATATACGCACGCATCCATCGGGAAGACCACTTACAGGACCTCATCGCACGGGTTCTCGACGGGAACGATGGCGACGTTGTAGGACTTTGCGCCAGTGCTATCCCACGTGAGCTGGACGGGCTCGCACTGTGAAGGGAGGATGGGGTAAGGAGAGGGCTTTCTAGTGGCGGATGAAGAGGAGGCCGTACCTGGGTGATGGCGGGGGTTTCGACGGTGAAGTCGGCGAGAGCTCCCTGGATGGCGAGCGCAGAGAAGAGAGCGACGGAAATGAGAGTGGAGTACATCGTGGGGTTGACGTGGAAGGAGTGGAGCAGGGAGCTCAGGCGGATGAAGAGGAGGGGGGGCGCGAGGGCGAGCGAGGCGGGGACGAGGATGGAGGAAGAGAGACAAGGGCGAAGAAAAGGGCCGGGGACGGAGGCACGGACTTCGCGTGTGCCCGGTAACGCGGTAACAGCGATGCACAAACATGCCCAAACACAGCATCACGGCACGCGTTGACGTTGAACGTTGATGTCCTGATCCGGCTGCCATCGTTCACCATGTCACCCTGCCGCTCACTCCCCGCAAGCGGCTCCAGCTCGCCGCGCAGGACGCCAAGTGCATCCCAAGCCAATTCTAGGTTCGGAGCAAGCCCCTTGCTCCGGCGCTTGCTTCGCAGCGCACCTTCGCCAGAAGGGGCTTGTTTCAAAGTCCGTCAAACGGGCAGGACGTTGTGCTGCCCCGCGTCCTTCCACTTTGCCTCCAATCTCTTAGCAACCAGTGTACGAATTGTAAATAATATGATGAGGAGTGCATTCGTATTTTTTGTTAATTTATTGTGCGTCATGTGGGGGAGATATGGAGCGTCTGGCTGGCGTCACGGCTAGCAGGCTTGAAACAATGACAAATGGGGGATAATGGGCAGACTGTCCCAATAATTTGCGAAAGGACACATGGATAGCTCTACGACATGCCTAGTAGATTTGTATTGTCCTTGCAATCCCCTCCTACTACATAGAAGTGAAGAGGGGAGGAGCGGATGACTCGTGACCTGAGGATAACGCGAGTGACGACCTGTGACATGCTCGTCCCGCCCGCCGACGAATATCGTCCAAGGCGGGATCAGGGCTCGAGAAGTGTTTCTGGAGGGAAGTCCGGTGACCCAGTGAGAGTAAAAGGCCTGGCGGGGTAGAGGGTGCCCCAGGGGGCATATGCTCGCACGAGCTGGGAGGAAGTTGGAGGAATTTGGCGCCCGGGCGAGGGCGAGCGCACACCTCGACCGCGGGACGCGCCACACTGCCGTCGCGCGATTGACGCGGCTCGCGCAGGCCCCGCGCGCACCTCGCGCGCTCGGCGCTTCCACGTTCTCCAACGACGGCGGAGGTTGCACACCTTGCAGATGGGGACTTGTACCTCTGAAGTTCGAAGTGGAAGCTCATTTTGCACCTTAAGACCCATCCATGTTGTTGTATTGGAGGGAGGATACACGTCGATTATCTTCTAGAATTATTCTACCTGAAGCGAATAGAGGTCGATTTGGCCTGATTTCGACACAATCTGGAACGACGTCCATTCAACGCGTAGGTCCTAAATTTTGTACAACTCTATTCTAGCATACAAACTGAAGGATGACCAAATTTTAGAGTGAACGGAAAAGATGAGGAGGACAGGGAGGGTCGCGAACGTCCTGACCGATTCCGGGATCTTGAAGCAAGCCCCTTCTCCGAAGGACGTGCGGAGCACGAAATTATGAGCGGAGAAGGCGGCTTGTTCCGAACCTAAGCCAATTCCAAGCTTCAAGATCGTCCCAGCTACATCTGCCCCAAATAAGTACATGACAACGGTCCGCGTACATACATGCCACTCCGTCCACTACCAGTCGCTCACAGCTTGCTCCTCTCCTTGAATGTAGCCAACATCGTCCGTTTCGTGATCCTGGTCGTCAACGACGCCAATAGACGTGTCAGCGTCAAAGTTGGATTAAGTTGGATGCGACATTGCGACCGCCACTCACCCTCCATGTTCGACCTTCGAAGGCGTCTGGCGCTGGCCTTCCACCGGAACACGCTCCTCTACCGGCATGTAATCCCGTTTCCCAGGCCCGACGTAAACCTGCGAGTTACGCGAATCAAATCGTCAAAACCCAACGACCGCAATCAGAATATCACCGTTGTCAGTCAATATGTATACCGGCCAGGGGCGGAGTGATTGCACGTACCTGCCGCGGCCGCCAGATCTTGACGCCGCCTTCCTGCAGCATCATCTGCCGCCAGTGCGCCAGCCAACCCACTACACGAGGGACAGCGAAAAGCACCGGGAAAAAGTCCAGTGGGAAGCCTACGGAACGCGCACACGGGCACAGGGCTTTGAGTTTGCACCCTCGGACGCAATCCACGCATGATCCACTCACCCATCGCACGGTAGATGAGACCGCTACCATTGGAGGTTGTGACGGTAAGCGCGCGCCGGAGCGCAGGTCGGAAAAAATGACTCACCTCCTGTGAAGGAACGTGGCGTCAGCGTCGTAGCGGAGGCAGATGAAAAGAACAACACACCAAAAGTCCACGTTCGGCGCGAGCTTCCGTTTGATAAAGTATTCGTCACGCATCGCGGCGTCGTGTAGGGCCATTGCCGTCTCCAGGAGCGCATCCTTCCCCGTACTAAATTTAGAGGTCTTGTCAGTATCGTCGTGACGTCGCAGTAAAAGCAGCGTGAGTCCTTACACCTTGAACACTTCGTCCGCGGTTTTCCGAACAATGAAGGACCGAGGGTCCGACTACGACGCTGTCAATGGTTGATAATGCGCTAACTACGAGCGCAAACTTACGGTCTTGTAAACGCTGTGAGCTGCGTGAGCGTGCGTCCAATGTCAAATAAGCGGTAGTCCTTACCGATGACCGAACCCAGACAGGGTCTTCTCGCGTCTCTTGACTGCTTCAATGAACGCTGGTACGTTCTCAGGGCTAAGAAGCATTGTGAGATGATATGACCTGCATCCCCAACATGCAACTGCACCTTCCGATAGAAATGAGCATGCGGATGACAGCCTCGTTTGCACCACCTGTAAGTCATTGTAAGTTAAGTAAGTGTTTCCCTCTCTGCAGCTCAACGCGAGCTGACCATGCAAAGGGCCACTGGGAAGCAAGGTTCGTCATTTTTACAGGAGGCATAAACGAGGTAGACACTCACTATAATGAGGCACACCCCGCTCTATGAATGGAACAGAGATCAGTAAGGCTTCTGTGACGACAAATTGAATACGCACGATATCGCCGAGTAAGGGTCCACCAGCGAACTGCCCGTCTGCAGCACAGTTGTACAGGACGCGTTCAGTTCATGGTCGGCATGGATGAGGAACAGCACATCAAGGGCCTTCTCGAGGACTGGGTTTGGAGTGTAATTCTCCTCGCCTAGGTGGTCCATTTGGTACAAGAAGGAGCCTGCGTAGCTCAAGCCGCTAGGCGGCCTGACGAAATTACGACCTTGGCGGACGCGGTAAGCCATCCTAACGACTAGTAAGTGTTCGCGCCATTGGATGAAGAAGCATAATCCTCACGCTGCAAGAGTGATTGCTTTACCAATAAGGCGGTAGATCTGCCTATCCATGGTCGCCAGCGACGCGGCATCGCCCTTGGTGTACAGACGTTGGCCTTTCAGCCCACTTTATTAGCGGACTGGTGCGTACATGACTGTCCGTTCAGTCTACCTTGCAAAGACGGGTTCGCTTCGCTGTAGTACGAGCCGAGCATGGCAAAGGCGCTCGTGAGCATGCTCATGGGATGGGCATCGTATCTGGTATGGAATGATTAGCACACGCGGTAAAAGCCTATCTCTTCTTAACGGTCCCACGAACCGGAAAGACCTGAAAAAGCCCTCGGCATCCGAGTGCATGACGGAATGACGCATCACTTCACTCTCGAAGAAGCGGTACTGTTCCTTGGTCGGCAAGGAGCCGTAAATGAGCAGGTACGCGGTTTCTAGGTGCGAGGACTTGAGCGCAAGCTGCTCGATCGGGTATCCCCTAGCCCTCCGTCAGTCCCGGACCGTCGTTTCCTGGATATTGCGTCCCTCACCTGTAACGAAGGACTGCGCAGAGCGGGTCCAGGTCAGCCAACGCGCACCAGAGCCCATAGCCTCGAACCACGTACCGCCTGCCTCGCCGTCGATGTAGGTGATCTCGCTGCGCATGACGGCGGTATTCAAGAAGCCCTTGTCCTGCACACGCAACCCCTTCGCTGTCTCGTTCTCTTCACGCTCTCCAGACTTGGGCGGCGCGGCGATGGCCTTGAACTCCGTTGCGGAGATTGCATTGTCCTCGATACTACCCCCAGGCTCTCTCTAAGTCCATCGCAACTCACGGAACTCGGGACGAGGGGCGACTCACGGAATGGTGTACACCTTTCCAGTCCGGTTGTCCCGAACGGTGAGACTGTCCTGGGGAGCACCTTCGGGTAGAGATGACGTCGTAGGGCGGCCCATGGTCGTCGTGAAACTCGAAGTGAAGCCGTATCGAAGGGGGAGTGCGTCTGAAGGCTGGAGCGTATATATGCGCTGGATTCCGAGTTCCGGCCCCCAAGGATGGACCTCAATAGCACGAGCTGCCGGGAGAGATGCACTGCTGGGGAGAGGGGGCAGCGTATCTGAGCCGGCTTATTCACATGTTCCCGCTATGTCGACGCGTTCATCACCGTCACGGGAGACGCGTTCTCCCGCGTCAACATGGGCGCTTGATGCATTAACACCTTGAAGTTCTGAGACGTCAGTCTCGACTCTCGATAACGATTGTCTCTGACTTCGGCACATCCACACCACCTATTCTATATATGCGACCTAGTATGCTGCAAACAGCTCGTTGCAGTCTACACTCCGGCTTTCCTGACAAAGGCCGTGGTTGGCCTTTGTCATGCTCGTTCGTCTGACCGGCCTTGCTCAACTGCCGAGCCGGTTTAGCCAGCGTTACGTATTAGGTGCGACCTGCAATATTTGAATGATGGTCTCAAACACCATTTCCTTTCCCCAGAACACCCGACCCGTCCAGTGAACTCAGAGACCACACCATGGCCCCCTCTACGTACCTTCAAATCACCCTCCAGGAGCGGCCCCCCGCCGAGATTACCCCAACCACGTTCAAGCAGGAGGTTGTGCCTTTCGACCTGAAGGCCGGCGCGGGTCAGATCCTCGTCAAAGTCATTTACCTCTCGCTGGATCCTGCGCTCCGCGGTGCCATGAAGGACCAGCGTAGCTACATGCCCCCCGTGAAGATTGGGGCGGTCATGCGTGGGAGTGCGTTTGGGGAGGTGATCGAGGCGGGTCCCGGAAGCAAGTTCAAAGTCGGGGACATTGTCGAGGGAACTTTCGGTGAGCACCATTCCACAGGCATGACCCGACTGTTGGGATGAACGAGGTTGTGGTAGGTTGGAGGGAGTATGGCGTGTTCGACGACAAGGTCGCTGCAAAACTCGAGTGAGTCTTGCCCGTATAATTGTTCTCTCCTGGTCTTACCTTAGCATGCATTGACCTCATCCGTAGGCTCTATCCAGGCATGGACATTCTTGACTATATGGGTCCACTTGGTACCACGGGTATGGTAACTTTTACTGGGAGATTTGTCACGTATACTCACCGTGCTGCCCAGGTTTAACGGCATACTTTGTGCGTTCTGTCGCACATTCCCAATATTAATGCGTGCATTCATATTAACGTCTGTTACAGGGCCTCCTCGACGTTGGTAAACTCAAGGCCGGCGAGACGCTGGTTGTCTCGGGCGCCGCGGGTGCGACAGGATCTGTCGTGTGTCAGATCGGTAAGAAGATGGGTGCCAAGGTTGTCGCGATTGCCGGATCCGACGAGAAGTGCCAATGGCTTGAGAAGGACCTCGGAGTTGACAAGGCGCTCAACTACAAGAGCCCGACCTTCTACAACGACTTCAAGAAGGAAGTCGGATATCTGGACGTTTTCTTCGACAATGTTGGCGGCGACATCCTGAACTTTGCACTCACGCGACTCAACCAGAGGGCGCGTATCGTGTTTTGCGGTATGTGGTAACTCTCTGGGTCGACCGCAGCTGACAGAATGGTGGGCGCAGGCGCTATCTCTGACTACAGTATGTTTCTATATTTACCGGCGACGAATGTTGCTAAATTTCCGGCTGTCGCCAGACACCACGAAGCCTACCGGCCTCACATCTTACATGAACTTGATCTCGCAACGTGCGAAGATCGAGGGCTTCCTTGTGTCAGTCATTCCTCCTTGGTGTATGTATTTCGTTACTGACGTAATGCGTACCTCCGTCAGCTTCGATTATGTACATCGTTATGCCGAAGCTCGTAAGGAGCTCTCCGAATGGCTAAAGGAGGGGAGCATCAAGCGCCGTTTCCACGTTGTCCAGGGTCTCCAAAATGCTCCTCAATCCTTGAACCTTCTCTTCAATGGAGGCAACACCGGAAAGCTGTACGTCCTGTGTGGGTTGTACCTCGGTTCTAAACTAACATGCCGCGCAGGGTCGTCCAGGTATCTGCAACAGCAGCAAAATTGTAATATGTATTTCATCTGTAATGGTATACCAAGCCGTGAAACCCTATCTTTATTGTACTACCAGCCAGCGGGCAAACCGATGTTACCATCTCGTTTGCCTTCGAGTACTCTGCAGTGCGCAGGCGTCGACCGTCCTCGAATTAGGTGCGACATTGACAATATCGGCGCCTCCATTGTGTTTATAGACTACTGGTTAGTCGGGAGAAAATAACAAATCATCGTTGTGCAGAGACCAAGTTTTACACTGGTATGTCGGTGCTTCTGTGGTGGTCACCACCGCGACGCGCCCTGCTGTATGCAATGCCCCATCACATTGCCTGAAAAGCATGCCTGGGCACTACTATTCTGTGAAGAACCAACGGAGAACATGAGCATCGTGAAGAGTAGGATGAACGTCGGCATTCTTGCTTGTCCATGCTGAGGCTTATCGTTAACCTTGGCCGACTTCCTGGTTATATATTTGATCATCTTCAACATTCATTATTAGTCTTTACACCCATCGCCTGGCCACCGTCACCCGACCCAGCCCTCCCGTATCGAGCGGTGTGAGCATCCCAGACTGCGAGAGCCAAACGAAACAAGATATGGATGACGTCAGCGGGTGTCGCGTGTTTGCATGGCCTCGCGGCTGTGCGGTGTATCACGTGATGAGAAAGGTGAGCGAATCGGGAAGGAGGAGCGGAAGCAGGCTCACCAGGACTAGCATCTCTCCTGGCACTCGTCCTATGTCTCCCCGTCTTCATCTTCCTCATCGCCTCGCTCTTCGATGACCACCGCTCCGCCACGACCCTCGCCAAGCCCCCGTTGGGATGGTCTCAACGAGGGCTTTGTGTCTCCTGCCCGTCTCCAGCAGTGGAAGCAGGAGCACGAGCGCGTACATTCCCTTGGCAGCCCGCTCGGACCCCCACAACAGGACCCTTCCGCTCACCGTCCCACTCCGGAGAGGCGCAATACCAGCACGGACTCCTACTCGAACAGCAATGGGAGCCCTTCGAAGCCGACGCACCGCGCTAGACCCTCTTTTGCATCGTTCTTTCGGAAATCAGCAGTCATGGACGACCCACCATTATCTTCTCCGCCGCAGGCGCAGGGCCCACCACCTGCCGGCGCATCGATGCAGCAACAACAGCAGCCTCTCGCTCCCCCTTCTTCGTTTCCTCCCCAGCGTGCGCACCTCAGAAAGCCAAGCTCAGCAAATCCGTCGCAGTTCATGCAACCACCGCCGCTGCAGCAGCCTCCCGCCCAACAGCCGCAACCATTGCAGGGTCCCCATCCTCCGGCTCAGGACCCGCCACCTACACAAGGCCCTGGGGGGGCTGGTGCACCACCGCAGGGGCCGCCGTTGCACTCGGAGATCAAGTCGGTTGTACAGCTCACGCTTGCCCACGCGCACAAGGTTTACTTTTCAGGTCCGCTTGTGCGGCGGATAGAACGCCAGCCCGATGGACAGAAGCCTACGAAGGACGAAGGGTGGAGGGAAGTGTGGGCACAGCTCGGTGGTACGACGCTCAGCGTGTGGGACATGAAGGAGATCCAGGAGGCGAGTAAGCAGGGCCGTCAGGTTCCCCCGACGTATATTAACGTCACTGACGCCGTAAGTCCCACCTTTAGAGACAACGCAGTGTCAGCGTGTGCGTGCTAACTGCAGCGTAGTTTGTGCACGTTTTGGGATCGATTACTCTTCCCCCAACTCCAGGAGCCCCTCAAAAGCGGTACACAAATGTACTCACCCTCAACACGGCAGGCTCGAACCTGTATCTATTCTCGTGCCCGTCGCCGGAGGCGTTGGTGCAGTGGACCGCTGCAATGCGCTTGTCAGCTTGGGAGAAGTCGCGGTTAGAGGAGATTTACACCGCCCATTTGATCCGTATCACTCTGAACGACGGTGAGTGCTAATTGATGGTTGCATGAGGTCCCCGCGGCGTTCATTCATATGGCAACGCAGGTCGCGGTACTCCTAGTACGCTTATGAATGGCCGTCTGGAGGGTTGGGTGCGCATCCGAATCGCGGGCCAGACGGACTGGAAACGAATGTGGATGGTTATCTCAGTGGGGAGCAACGCCGGGCATCCAGACCACGCCTCGATCGCGTCCCAGGGCAATGAGCGTTCTGAGTCGCCCAACGCGCCGCGAAGGCGGCGGATGTCCAACCTGTTCTCACGCGAGAAGAGCCCGGCCTCGAATCTCCCCGCGCACCCCATAATCCAGGCGTTCACTTCTCCCAAGCCGAAGGACAAGAGGAAGGCGCTGCTCACGATGCGCTCGGTGTCCCAGGCATTTGCCGTCTACCCGGAGCGGCCGGAGCTCATTAGCAGGAGCACGTTGATGAAGCTCGAAGGCCAGCTCGGAGAGGAGGAGGTGGCAGGCATCCTCAAGGGACGTGAGGCTTGGCTTCTCGTCATGCCGGAGCTCGAGGGCGCGAACACGCGCGCGTCGGAGATGCTGAGGTGGCTCATCGGTAAGGCATTAGGGGCGAGACGTGATGGTGTATTCTCACAACTGTGTTGCAGCGATTCACGATGCGTTTGAGCTTTATGGCCGGCCGAAGATATACAGTTGGGACCCGCGCGATACCCAGTCCATGATGTTTGCTTATCCTATTGGACCTCACAGAGACGTGCGTCCGCGTGCGTGGCATACTTGCGCGTGATTGTACTAATAATTGGTGATTTCACAGTCGCTCTTCCTGGATCGCGAGCTTGCAGAGACACTGGATCCTCGGGAAGACCGGACGTCAGCAATTCGCTCCCAGTTGCAGCGGATACTCCTCGACCGCATGAATGGCGTTAATGTTTCACAAGGAGCCCGGCTCGTTGCGCCTGCCGCTGGGCAGGGCCCTCCGACATTGCCTCCCCTTCCCAATGTCGGCCTTGGGGACAACCGCAGCCAGCAGTTACCTCAATCTACCCCGCAATCCCAGCCGCCCCTTGGGAACGGTCCTCTTTCTCTCCAACTTCCACCTCTAAACTTCGATTCGGATCTCATGAATGCCAATCCTCGAATAGGAGAAGACCGACGGGTTCTGTCGCCCATCACAGAACACAGTGCACTGCCCGAAGGACGCCCCATTTCTCGAGAGCAGTCTTCTGCGAGAGCTTTCGGGGAGAAACCGCTGCCCGTCGCAGTGGTTTCTCCTCCCCGCGCCATCCCAGAGGAACCTACTTCAATTCTGCAGCAGCCTCTCGTCACGAGCCCTATTGCGTCCAGCCCTCCACCAGACCTCAACATTGAACGAAGGAGTGTCGATTCGTATGCTCAGAAGTCACCGAACTCCCGTCCGGACTCGAAACTCAGTCCAGGGCCGTCTCAGATTGCCTATGCTCACTCACGTTCGAGCAGCAGTCATCCCAACTCTCCCGCGTTCCCGCCCGAGAATATCAGACAGGCTACCTCCCCAGAGCCCCGATCATCCACTCCTACGACGCCGCCCAGGTTCGCTGCTGCTCCTTCACATGTGTTTTCGGCTCCTCGCCCAGCGTCGCCTTTGCGCGCGACGTCCCCTGCTCGATCCGATATGCTTCCTATGCCCGACTATCCGCACACTCCATCTTCTATCCGGATGGTCCCCGACCGATCTATATCCCAGACTTCGATACCCACTTCCCTGCAAACGATCGCTACTCCCACAGTGCCAGCTATTCCTAGCCCCCGACCACTGCACTCGCCCATCTCGTCATCGCCTCCGCCGACCATCGCGCATGAAAAGAAGCCGAGTTTGACCGATGATATCCTTGGCGACGCAGGTGCAGCGCTGTTCTACATGCAGCACATGCATCAACAAGACAGCGGTGTGACCCCCATTTACAAACGTGGTCCACCTCCGACGTTACCTCCTGGCGATGACGACGAGGACGAGGATGAAGACTCTGAATCCGAGTCGGAACCATACACACCCCCTCCACGCATTGCGGCGACTTCACCCCTTCGTGCACAGAGGAGTCCACCGCCTTCCGCAAGTCCACAACCCCCGGCGGTGCCTGCAAAAACCCCTCCACCTGTGCCAGCAGCCGAGCGAACTTCGATACACGCGGTGGAAGCATCTGCTGCATCTAGGCCAAGCGGTCCATTACGTAACCGGCCTTATGGCGCACGTGCAGCGCCAGCTATGCGGATGTCAGCCTTGCTTCAAACCACGTCCGTCCAGCAGCTCTCTCCGACCCCATCCACGACGGCCTCCACGACCTCCACGACCTCCGGCGCCCACGACAAGAACAAGATGGTTGTTGTACATCCAGAGAACTACGAGGACCACAATGCAGACGCCCTCGCCGCGCTGTCGTTCCTCGCACAGGAAGATCGGCCTGCTCCCCCGCCCGAGTTATCTGCACCTGGTACAACGTCACCACCACTTCCCGAAGTCATCGAGACCCCAGCAAGCCCATCGCACGCGCGTTCTCTGCCCGCCGAGCCCAGGTCATCGTTCGCACCCACGAGGCTGGCAACCGAGCGTAAAGCGAAGTCTCAGGCACAGCAAGCCGCTCAGCTGGCCGCCGCTCACCGTCCAGGGAAGGCGAATGGGAGGAATAGGGTCAGGGCAAAGGATGCGGCTGCGTGGGGGGATAGCAGTGATGAAGAGGAGGAGGAGGAAGAAGAGGACGATGAGGACGATGAGGACATCGATTCGGACACCGAACCCCCACTGCGGGCGGGCGCCAGCGTGAGTGACCATGCTTCTGCATCCGGTGCTTCCGTCCGGTCTCCCTATGGCCAACCTGGCATCCCCTCGCCCGCTCGATCCATGCACGACGTCAATAATGGTCCTTTCACCTCCCCTCGCGGGCCACGCAATCTCCCTCAAGTTCCCGGCAGCCAAGGTGAGTATTGGTGAGTCAAGGATTGTTCGATTTGACTGACAGCATGTATGCAACGTATCCAGAAGAGTACCTCGGCGCTCAGCCCATGCCCCGCCGTTTCGTCTCGGACAGCTTCAACGATCCCGGCCGCAGGGGCCTCTATCCTGGCGATGGCAGCAGCAGAGGCGCTTCGCCACAATTCGGGCAGCCCACATCAATGCGCTTACCGTCTCAACTTCCACCCCAATTCCAACAGCAGCAGCAGACTCCGTCACGCCAGATCTGGAGTCAGGTTCTCGACCCCGAACGTAACGCCGAGCCAAACAATGGACGCGAGACCTTCATTCAGATGGAGGCCCCTGCGACGACAATGACGAAGGCCTTCACGCCCCACGGACTCCTCTCGGCGGGTATGCAGGACAAGCAGGATCGCTCGGCGAAGAAACAAGAGGAGCTCGCGAGGGAAACGGGCTCGTCGCTCATCAATGTGCCCCTCAAGCCGCCGCCGCCCCAGACTGGTCTCCTCGGCGCCGTCACCGCTCACGAACGAGAGCGCAAGCGCGAGGGCGGTCTCGGCGCAGCCCTCACCGAGCGCGAGCGCGAGAAGCGCATGGCGGAGGAGCGTCAGCGGAAGCTCGACGAGTTCCAGAGGCAACAGCTCGAGCAGATGCAGCAGGGCGGGATGTACGGCGGGCAGGGCATGATGGGGGGCCTCAACCCCATGATGGCGAATCCGATGATGATGGGCATGAACCCGATGATGACCGGGGGTTGGGGGGGCTACCCTGGCATGATGCCCGGCTTCGCCGCGAACACGCAACAGCTCTTCGCCGCTCAGCAGGCCGCCCAGCAGGCTTACCAGCAGGCGATGTACGCGTTCTCCGCCGCCGGCTCCCAGATCGGGGGCAACGACAACGGGCCCGCTCAGCCGATGAACCCGATGATGACCGGCAACGCGATGGGCATGGGTGGCTTTGACCCGCGCATGTCGATGATGAACATGAACATGATGGGCATGAACCCGATGGGCATGACTCCGACCGGCATGAGCGGGATGGGTGGAATGGGCCAGATGGGCGGTATGGGCTTCGACCCGCGGATGTCGATGATGAGCGGCGGGATGGGGATGCAGATGACGGGCGGCTCGCAGTTCGATCCGCGAATGTCCCCAGGATTGGACTCCCAACCCCAAGCTCAAGCCCCAGCCAAGCAGCAGCAAGCATTGAGTACTGCTGGCGCCCCGCCTGCATCGTCGGCAGCCTCTGGTGCTGCTGGTTCGGGCCCGCGTCCTGGCTCGAGCGACGGCTTTGGGCAGACCGGTCCTTCGTCTACTGCCCAGTGATTCGCATAGGTTACATTCGTCGCGGACTGTCTCGTTTTACTTGTCGCACTTGTCACCCTCATGCAAATGTTTTTGTTCTGACGCGTCCCCTGACTGCCCACACAACTCACAGCTTACCTCGTCTCTACTGTCCCATATCTGACCGTAGTGCCCTCACTCGTTTCCACTTTGTTTCGATTCCCCATTCCGTTCAACATGCATGCACGGTTCGACTCCCGCTCGTTCATCAGATTGCTTAGTTCGGATTCCTCTCCCTGGCATCTTGATCGTATATCATACCATACTAGCCACCTCGTTGGTTACGACGTAATGCCGAAGGACATTCGCAGATCGCACGAATCAATATATACGGATGCTGTGGCCAGCACCAGAACTCTCTCTTGCTTCCATTCTTTCCCCGCTTTGGCCTCCTGAGGATTCGGAAACTGGAGGGCTGCATGGCGTGCATTCCGTGCCGAGAATGCAAGCACTCGAACATTGGCGCATCTAATCTGATATTACTGGAATGAGTACTTGTACAGGTGAGAAATGCATGGTGCGATATCCAAGTTCCTGTGCTGCCCGGCGGTGCACGACCTCTCCGGGTGGGTGCTGGTGGGTGCTAGCGACACAGATCAGGGCTGGCAAAGACGCTGCGTTTCACAAGACGCACCTGCACGTCTCGAGCGCAAACCCGCGCCGAACTAGCCCTGCATCGGTTTGCCATGGTAGATTGCCCATGGGTGAAGGACGCGAGGTTCGCTCTTCCTGGAAGGAAGCCATGGAGCCCCGTTGACTCGGTCGGCAAACTCGTGGACTTCCACGACGCTGATAGGAGGGGAACCGTATACCGGGTGGTTCGAGAGGGGGTGGCCCGCGACGAGGGAGATTTGGAAGGCAAGGAAAAGAGCGAAAAGAGGGAGCGAGAGCACTGCGGATCGCATGGTGATAGTTGTGGTAGTCCTGTGGTAGATGGGGATTATGACAGTCGATAGGATACAGCGCAGCGGATGGCGATCCCCCTGGCCAGGGCGCAGGTCGGGCTCTTGGGGATAAGACGACCTGCGCAGGCTGAGATGACTATATATAACAGGAGTCAAAACGACAGCGACTCACCGAACGGGCCGACGGGGACGGCGATTGAATGGAAGGCAGCGATCCCAAAGGTGGTGTCCTGGGGAGGCCCAACAAGCTACGCCATTTACATATCAGCGCATATAGGGTGTAGATCAGCGCCAACACCACGGGGCGGCCACCGGCGAACATCGCCCCGCTGCATTTGCGTGGTACATTCCCGTTCGCAGCCACATACGTCAGCTGTGAGCATGCTGAGGCATGAAGGCGGCGGACAGTGGCTCAAGGCAGCTGGCAGCGGAGAAACTCGGCGGACGGTGCGGCGGGAGGCTCTTCCTACGCGTGTTTGAGCAGGAAGCCTGAGGAAGATGCGGCGTAGAGACCGCCAAGAGGTTATCCTGAGAGCCCGAGGTCCAGATTCACGCAGAGACGTCAGACAGACCGCCTCGAGACGCCTAAAAGAAACGTATCAGCCTGGGATATCTTCACAGCCAGCAATCCAAGCTGACACAAGACCAACGTTACCTAGACTCCGAGTCGCCAATACCCGCCAAGCTCGAGGCAATTGGTACCAATCCCAAGACAACACCTGGCTACCTCAGACTGAGCGAGTCTTGACGTACTCCTTGGTCGGTTTTGAGGGTACTTATGACTCTTCGACATCAGAGCGTCGTGAACAGTCTGAGGTGAAGCTACGCGGCGTGAGCGCGTGAGACTGCGGCTGCCAGCGTAGGTTTCGGCAAGATAAGATAAGATCTGTCGTCATCATCCTCGACTCAGCTTGTTTCTTCCGCCATCGACCCACCATGCCTCTCAGAGTCGGCTTTGGTAGGTATTGTCAGAGGAGATGCGCACCGCCGCTCGCTGACACGTATGTACATAGTCAGAGAACACTTTTCGTCGCCACTGCTTCAATTCGCGGAAGCCGACGGCGGGAAGACATTCACACTCATCGAGTGTCCAAGTGAGTACTTGACAAATTATGATCGGGTGCCATCTCACACATGAACCGTTCAGGCGGGACGGGCCAGCTAATCGGCCGTCTCGAGAAAGACGAGATCGATGTCGCGATGTGCGTAACAAGCCTCCGCGTCATCCCACCGCACGGTTCTTAACCCCAAGCGGTCTTGGGTCGCCGTCCAGCGCTCTCACGGACCCCCTAATTTCGGGGATAGCGAAGGGCTCTAAGGCCTACAAGCTCGTCGGGAGCTACGTCACGACGCCGCTCAACTGGCAAGTACTCATCTCCGTATCTCCACTAAACATTCTTTAATTCTGATCCTTTTAGGGCCGTTATCACGGGGAAGACCACACAGTACAACTCGATTGCTGACTTGAAGGGAACGACTATAGGCATCTCCCGCTATGGCAGGTATGCAAGCAATTTTCCAGGGTTGCAACGGGGCACCGTAAATCTGATACTTTGCACACCAACAGTGGAAGTCAGACCATGGCCTATGTCATGGCTCTGCAGCAAGGCTGGCCGACGGACGGTCTGCAGTTCAAAGGTTCGCGCTCCGTGGCGTACCACACCTTGAACTAATCACGGCCACACTAAGTGAACAACGACATCCGCGGGCTGATCGACTCCGTCAACGATGGCTCCACGAGCGCGTTCATGTGGGAGTGGTTCACGACCAAGCCGTTCGTCGACGCCGGCGAGGCGCGCTTCGTGCGATGATTATTTCATCCATCATCCGATAGAGTCATCTGCTAACCAACGGCGTACTGCTCGTCCACAGATCGGGTCAGTGCCTACGCCCTGGCCTTCGTGGCTCATCGCTGCGCACCCAGAGCGGGCTCCCGCCGACGCGCTCCGCCCGTTCCTCGGCACGCTCTCAACGTACGTCCACGACTTCAACTCCCAGGCGAAGCGTGCTGGCCCGAACGTCGAGTTCATCAAAGACAAGTTTGGTTACCCCGAGGAGGATATCCAGGCTCGTCCCTGCCGCTCGTATGCACTGTGCGGTCTATCGCTTCTAACCTCCGCGAACCCGACATGCAGGCCTGGCTCAAGACGGTCGGTTACCCAGAGGATTGTGCCGCGATCCCCCGCAAGGTCATCACGGAGACACTCGGGTATGCACTTCTTGACCGAACGAAGCGATTGAACTGGAGACTGATTTGCATCATGTAGCGTGCTCCAACAGGCGGGCTTCGTTCACGCCCCAGAAGGCGGCTTCCAGGTCGAGTCATTCGTCAACACCGACATTACTCACCTCACCTAGGTCATCATGGGTGTTATACAAGAAAGGCAGAAACCATTAAGAGAGGGAGATTCTAATGTATCAATACTTCAGTTACTCCTTGACCGCCATTGCTCGGGGTTGTATGTACATGTAGAGAAGCTGCAGTGTGTGGAGTAGGTTTCCAATAAATCAAACCACAGTAAACGACGTCAGCGAATGCGCCCCAGTGCAGGCGAGGCGTGTTAGATTGCGGCTGATAGGAATTTCAATGTGACGACAAATTGACCCATAGCAATACAGAAAAGGGACACAGAATAGCGTGGACAACGTTAACAACAGGGACAGTGGTGGAGGAGGTTGGGTACGTCAAGTTCAACGAGAGACGATCCGAGCTGCAGATGGACAGTAGTATTAAGTAGTTGGGGTTGCGCAGATTTTACCTAGACCTGAAACCAGAACGAGTGAACGATGGCGTACAGTAACATATGGTCAGAATGAGGATAGTAGAGGCGTGTAATTATGTGCAGAGATGAACGGATGCAGGTGACGAATTGATGAAAATGAGGCAAATGGACATTGGAGGCGACACAGGAACCCAGATTAGTGACAGTGACGAAAAAACCTTGAACGATAGTAAGCTCTTCCGGTGATGCGAAATAGCTACAATGAGAGATAGAATGGGTGGGGATATGTATGTGCGTGCGATGTGTGCAGATCGAGATGAAGCAAGCGTGAAGCGTCCTCTATGTAGTAGTGTTCGTAGCACCGAATAACCAAGCAAATAAGCAAGCGACCGTCCTATTGCTGTGTCCTTGTAGCAGGCGGGTTCATCAGATTCACATTCAACGGTACCGGTATCCGATCAGCGGGCTCAGGCGGGTGCACGAGGGTGTCGATATAGCCGTCCACGTTCGCGGCCAGCATCCTGCACAAGTGACAAACAACCATCTGTCAGTCAGGCTCAACGAACGACACACACTCACACAGACACGCATGGGTATTGGGTAAACCCCATCAGCGGCGGAAGCCCCAAAAGAAAACACTCACTTGAACCACACCCGCCCGCCCCCGCTCTTCTCCCTCACGATCTCCCACTGGTCCCTCCTCCTCAGCCCGTACGCGTTCGTCCTGCCCCGCGCCCCGAGCGCGTCGACGAGAGTCTGCCGGCCCTCGGGCGTTCCCTCCGCCTCGAGCACCCACTCTCCGCACCATCCCCGTCCAAGCTCCGCCCCCGCCTCCGTGCCGCTCCCCGGGCCGACCAACGGGATGCGCGCGCGCCACATGTACTTGCGCACGACCGCAAACCCGCCCGGGGAATGCGGGCTCGGCACACGCGCAGGCGCGCGCACGAGCTTCAGATCCACATCGCGATCATGCCCCACTTCCGGCTCGCAGATCGTCACCCGCCGCGCAGGCGAAGGCGAAGGCGAGTGCGAGTGCGAGTGTGTTGGGGTGAGCACCTGCGGGAGCGCGAGCACGAACACGGGGTTGACGAACGCAGGCAGGACGTGTGCGAAGTAGAACGGCGAGGGGAGCGTCAGCGGGCTCGCGAGCGGCGGCGCGCTCGGCGGCACGTATGGCACGAGGCAGTGCCCGTTGAACATCAGCCACTGCTGCCTGTGCCTCTCGTCCTCGTCCTCCTCCCCGCGCTCGTCTTCCCTTGAAGAATGCGGGGTCGCGATGGGCGGGACGAAGCCGAAGTTGCACACCACGTCGCCGTCGGAGAGATGCGCCCAGAGGCCCGCGCGCACGAGCTCATGCTCGCACGCGCCGATCGCGGCCTCGTCGAGCGCCGCGCACGGCACGAACACGCGCAGCACGGGCGCGCGTGTGCGCGACGTTGCCAGGAAGAGGTCGTGCGGAGATGTCCCCCGCGGGACGGCCACGCCGGTCGCGGTGCCGTTGCCGTTACTGCTCGAGCTGGTACTCGTACTCGTGCTGCTCGATTTCGGCCCAGGGCTCGTCACGCTTGGGCCCGCCTCTATCCCCGTCGAGGACGCGGTGCGGCGATGGCCTCTCTCGCCGCGCGGGGGCGAGCTCGCGTCCGACTCGGTGTTTGTGCGGGAGATGGAAGGCGGGCTCCAGAGCGAGGATTCGCTCGAGTAGCTCACGGAGGCGAATCGCCGCTGTGGGGGCTCTTTCAATTCTCCGTCGGAGGTCTGCCAGCCGTCCTCTGAGCCTTCCACGGCGAGCCCTGTAACCAGGAATGCGGAGGTAGGTCGTTTGGACGGTGGGGGGAGCGAGCGGCGCCAGCTGCCGGAATACAGCTTGAGCGCGAGTGGGTCTGCGGAGGGTGGTGGTGGGGGGACCCGGTTGGCGCGGAGAATAGACGAAATCCCGGAGGGGTTGCCTATGCGAGGGATCGTCTCCGCGACGGTCGGTGTGGCGCGTTGGGGGCTTAGGGAGCCCGTGCGGACGTGTCCGTTGTTCCGCGCGGCCGTAGGTTTGGTGGACGAGGAGCTGCGGATGGTGCCAGAACGCGTCAGGACGCGTCGCACAGCCGGCTTCTTCGCCTGCGGTGACCCTGGAGAGTTCGCGACTCGGAGCGGGGACTCGACAAGCGCACCATCTGCGGTGGCACTGACGCCGAGGGTTGAAAGTGGTGCGGGAAACACGAGTTCGCGGACGCCATACGACTGCGGTGTGCGCAGACTTGCCTGAGGTGAGGCGAAGAATTCGTCGTATTCTCCTGGATCAGACGATGGGGACGGGGATGCGCTGTGCACGAGGGACTGGAGGAGCAGGACAAAGCGCGAGTGCGCTAACGAGAGGGAAGATAACCTCAGGATTGCCTTGCGAATGGCTAACTCGTCCGCACCCTGGGCCAGCCTATTGAGCAGCACTATTGACTGCATGGGGTAGGTGTGGAGAGGGACATATTGCGAGATCACTAGGCAAGAGAAACGCGATCGGCTTTACTTCCAGCGAGCAGGAACAGTATGTACGTACTGAGCAGTGCGAAGTGATGGGCGTCGACTGGGACGTCCGACAATGGGTGAGGATTGCATAGCTCCAACGCATACTTGTAGCCGGGGATGAAATGCGCAAGAATGGTGTCCCTGCATTCCTCATTCGCCCAGAGATCGTGTCGGAACGCGCGGGAGACGTTCAAGAGAGCGTGAAAGTCATGCCAAGTAGTGGTGTGGAGGAAACACGCAAGGATTGAGGGTTGACTGACAGCCTGTAGAAGCATCTGTGGTGAACGGTGGGAAGGTTGGGGGTAGTGTTTTGAGGTAGAGGGAAGATCTCGGTCAGTTGCCACAGAGATGGAAGTGAGGGACTGGCGCGTTTGCGAATGCCGCCAAGCGGAAGGGACGGGAGGGAGTGGACGTTCCCTTGTTTTTGTGGCGACAGGCATGGTGGTAGGCACGAGAAGAGGGCAGGGCGTTCAAGATGACGGGGGGGGGAGGGTATAGATGTCCATGATGATGAGGATGGAGAATTAGACCTTAATTACTGGAATTACCTCATCATAATCCATTCCGCCCCTACACAGTGGCAGTGCTCCCCCGCCTTACCTTCTCCTTCCCTCGCTCCTCCCTCCACTTCCACGCAGCCCTGATGGCCTCCCATCGCCTCCCTATTGCCGCAAGCCTGCTCACCTCACCCCCGCAAACGGTCATCGCTCGCGTCCGCTCGTTGTTTCCTGTCTCAAGCCCAGGCACCGACAATACGAGCGGTCCGTCGAGCGTCTGTAGTGGGCTGCCCGAGCCGGAAATATGGGGCCCGGTTGCCAACCGAACGCAACGCTCCATTCGAGTCGGATCCGGAGTACTGGTATCCCATTGCGTTGTCCATGATGTCAAGGAGCGTATGCCGTCGAACAGGCGGCCGGCTTCAAGCCTGCGCTGTACTTCCACTTCACTTCTACTGCGCCGCACTTTCTGAAAAATTGAGGTTATTTGGCAGAGACACAACCTTCTCTCCCTGGGAGGCTCCTCACGGGCAACAACGTCGCAAAATATTAATATTGCTTCCCAGCCATGCTTCAGTCCGTTAGCCTTGATTGTTCATATGTTCGTAACTCGATACTTATGTAGACATTGCCGGCATCGGGCTATGATAGAGCGGAGTCTTACACATATGTAAGGTTTGCGCCAAGAAGGCGCAACTGATGTGGCCGGAAGTCTCGCACTATCTCCGTCATCTCTGATCCCGAGGTTGAGTGCCGTCATCCTCATTTTTCGATCTCGCCATTCAATCCGCCCATGGTCAGTTAACGCCTCCTCCGCGACAAGGAGGAGTAAGAGAGCTAGACGCTGTCGTTGCTGGAGGAGCCTCGCTCAAGAGAACAAACCGGTTGAACAAACGTTCCAGGCAAGTTCCAGGTGCCTCAGTCAGCCACGTCAACGTCCGATAACGTCGTCATCTACACAAGTAAGTCCAAAACAACCCGTGCTGCCAACGTGCGAGCAATTTTGCCAACAACGTCTTCGCCGCGTTTTAATCATCAGGGGAGGTTTCTCAGTGCCTCACCCGACGGCACGAGGTGCGCCCATCTGTCAAACCACGGAGCGATAATCGATTGTAGGCGTGCAACATGAGTGGCTAAGGCGGTGGTGGGCCCTGTCCCTGTGGCATCCCCCCGTTGGACTGTCGCTGCCCGCGAGCCCCATAAAGCCGAGATCTCTTGATCGGGTCGGATCGAGCCCAAAATCGGACAAAGACTTGCCAGTTGAACATCAGCCGCTCATCAGACACTCAAGACGCCATCGCATCCCACAGGCCTTGTCGCCCGGTCTCTTCTGCACCGAAATGAGTTCGTCTCCAGGCAAGGAACACAGCTGTTGTATAGTTTGACCACTGTCTGACCTCGGCATGTGTTTCTTCGGCGGTCGCGCTTTGACTCGAGCTCACTGGCATGCCGGACAGGTTCGCCGCGCGAGGCATATCGATCATGTCGGAACCGCTCGCTGGTACGTTTTTGTACTTGTGGCAGGTCCGCGTGCACCACCCACATACGTCTAAAAGAGAGCACTTGGCGTGCAAACTGTCAGCTGTGGTAGCCGACAACAGGAGCTCAGGAAACGCTTTCCATGCCAGATCCTCGAGTTCACGGCGGACCGGTCGTGTCAGATGTCTAGACATGCGCAACACGTAAGTACAATGAGAGGGAGGACGGAGGAGGCTTGAGCATCTTAAGTATATGTTAACCCACCGTTTGGGAGACTGTGGACTGACTTTGTAGGAGCCTGGACCCAGCCTGGACCTGTATCGATGATGGATGGACCCACCTGCCTTTGACCCCGAGCACCGGGACACCTGCCTCACTCACGGGAAGTTTGCCGTCCGGTGCTAGGACAACGTTGAACGCTGTTGAACATTGAATTATTGAACGCTGAAATGTTGATGACTATGTAAGTAATAGTCACTGGGACTCGAAGATGATCTGCATCGATCTATGCAGTGCAACCGGAGTGCAACACAACAGTTTGTAGTGGACTTGATACATATGGCACGTCGCAATTGTTACACGTAAAATCAACAAAGACAAGCACGCACACCTTCGACGTTACTTAACCTATGTAACCCGCACGTCGAGTCAGGTCAACGAAGCACGGTAACACATGGAATCCCCACCGTGGTTTTACGTAGCGGCATCCAATATTCGGGCCCTGCTGGAATCACTCGCCCGCCACCCATCCGCGCCTTCAAGGGAGGGCCAAGAACTGCTCGAGCAACCGCTCGAAGTTCAGCGTCCCCAGCCCCGTCACAGGATCCCAGCCTGGGGCCGTCTGGAAACCTGCCGTGCCGCAGCCAGGATTCGAGCCGTTCGTGACGTCATTGAAGACGCCTTTGAACTGGTCCGAGTACATCTACGGGCGGGCATATGAGCATACATATGAGCGGTTGTGTCTCAGCGCGAACGCCCTTCTTCGACCACAATGCTGTCCGACAGGGTCGGAATGAAAGCTCCTGGGCGGCGAGCGACGCGGAAGAAGCGTGGTATACGCGCCGAACCGAAGAAGCAAAGATCCGGATCCAAGAGAAGAGGGGGGGGAGGGCAAAACGAGGTGTCCACTCACCGCAGGGTTGATCCAGCCGACGGGCCCCTTTCCGCGCGCGATGCGCGCGTCGTTCACGGCGGCGATGAGCGAGGCGACGATCGGCGCCGACGCGCTCGTCCCGCCCCCCACCATGAAGTTGCCGGCTATGACGACCGCCGTCGGGTGCCTGTAGGATGTACCGCAAAGAGGATCAGCTCTCCGGAAATCGATTGGGGCAAGCTGAGATGACACCGACCCGTTCGCCGACACGTCTGGGTACGCCCGCCCGGAGCGGTTGAACACCCCTGGGGCGTACGCGGGCCCGTACTGGCTGAGGTAGTCCGCGACTTGCTTGTCCTGCCAGCTCGGGCGCGGGAAGACGTTCGAGAAGCCGCCCCCGGAGGCGAACGTGGTCGTCGCGACCTCGGGGTCGCGCACCGTGCTCCCGTTGGCGACCTGCGTCGCGCCGACGGTGGTGACGTACGGGCACGAGGCGGGGTACTGCGGCACGAAGCCGCCGCTCGGGGGGTTGCCGCCTTGGAGGGTGCCGTTGACGATACATTGCTCGTCTTTGGTCGTGCCGCCCGCAACGCCCTCGTCTCCGGAGGCTGCCACGAAGGTCAGTCCACGCAGGCCGAGCTGTTGTTGGGTATGTTACGGTCGGCGAACAAATTTGGGAGATAGCATACTACGAACCTTGCCGATCTCGGCGCACTGTCGCGCAAGGGCTGCAGCAATATGGGGGTCGTTGACGTCGGGACTGGTGGAGTATGAGAGGGAGAAGACGTGCGCGAGCGGCTTGTTCCCGCAGTCTGTGAGGTCTGCCGGACGCGCATGCAATTCAGTCGATCGGCATCAATATACTGTGTACAACTTACTGCGCTCCGGGACTTCCTGGCAATATGCACCGTCCAACGCTCCAAGTAGTTCGTCATCTGCACTCAGTTGTAAGTGATTGATATGTTCTGCGACCTCCGTACTGGCAAACAGAGAAACTGCCGACCTCCAATAGATTCGCTTGACTGCCCGACTTGATACAAGAGCACTTCCTGTAGTGGCAACAGACCCATAATGAGCTGGAAATCCATGTCGGACTCCCCAATCACCCCAATGTCGTTCGAAGTATCGTTTAATTGTCCTACACCAACGCCATTCCGACATCAATTGATCATATGAGAGGACATAGGCGACGAAAACTCACCACCTGCAATGCTGACGAATGTCGGCCGCCGACCGACTTGATTCGGGCTGAATACTTGGAAGAATAGATCTAGGTCCCTCCCCTTGTACGATTGCTCTCCGTACTCTCCTGGGATCCACGACGATGGTCGTGAGAACGGCGATGTCCAAAAATGTGGGCGGGTAGCACTCACCGACTGCGATGCTGTTCTTGTCCCTCGCGACGAGCGTGTAGTTGAAGTTGTACAGCTGCCGCAGACACTCGAGCGTCACCGCAGTGTCGCAGTGGCTTGCATCGTTATTGACAAGGACCAACCCCTGGGACCGAGACAAATCTCGGATCAGCATTATGATTATGCACGAGCCTTTCACTGGATGTATGCTCCTCACCTCATTGTCAGAAGCCGGAGTCCGACGCCGACGCACAGGGGCACCACTGAAGTGGAGGGTCGGCCAGACGAGGTCGACATGCTTCGAGACGTGCTCGGGGAGATGGTACGACTGGTGGACGCCGACCTGCTCCGTTCCGTCGGTGTGGCGGAAGACGTAGTACTCCGCCGCCAGGATGTCCTCTGCCTCTGCGACCGTCACGTCGAGATGTAGCGCGCCGCCGTCCTGCCCGAGCCTGACCCTCGCGGCATCGACCCCCTGATCGTCGACCAGCCAACTATACACGGTTTTGACCGACTCCGGCGAGGGGCGGAAGGTTTTGGTGACCTCCTCGTATGTCCAATGCTTGGCGTAGTTGGGGGAGACAGGGTCAGCGATGTCCAGAAGGTAGGCGTCGAGGTTGTTGAGGTTCGATTGAACAAGGGCGATCTTCAGAGGAATCGTAGCATCGAGGTCGGCGCGGCGATGGAGCGACCAGCCATGTGGAATGCTCGAGCCTTGGTGGACAACGAGGGGAGAAGCTAGCGTTGAAGCAGAGAGTGCGAGCACGGAGATAAGATGAAGGGAGTACCCTGATACCCACATGGTGGGAGGACCGAGGGAAGTGCTGCCCCGACGACGAGTACACAGGAGCCTTATAAGAATGCATCTCGCGAACGAAACAGGTCAGTTTGCTTCCGCAGCCGGTGGACCCGTTGCCACAATATCTGAGGGGTAAGCGGCAGGCTCTGAAACGATAGGGAGTTCTGTGAAAGGAAACGTTTCATGTTCAGCGAGGGAGAAAGGTGTTGGAAGTTGTTACTTACCTCACGCTGCCGGTCGATTGTACGCTGCCCTTCGGGACTACAGAAGGCAAAGGCATGAGAGAGAACAGACGATTTCGGCATGGTACTGGTGGACACGCTGTCCGCTACCGAATTCAGCGATAGCAGATATTGTAGCGACAAGAGGCATTGTACGAGTCTTTTCCGCAAGTCCGGGAGGGCTGTCGAAGAACAGGCGGACAATGCAACGAGAGATGAAGGTAGGGAGGTGTCGTCGCGGCTGGGATTAGATGATTAACTGTAGTAGGTAGTTTCGTCAGCGAACGCCCCAAGAGCATATCCTTGTTCATCAACCACTGACCACCCTGTCGGAAGGTAAGGTTGCCATTGGTGATGGCAGGACAGTAGCAGCGCTGTAGGAGACATGAGTCCTAATACGGTACAGGAGGGTTCGCCGTTGTGTTTTTCTTTAACATTTTGGAATCGCTCCTTGTGTAAAGGTTTATAACATGTTTGCACTATACAATGCGATAACCATGTCAGCGAAGAAACACGACAAGACACAATACACTGTACTACCTTCCGTGTTGAGCCACTCCCCATCGACCCTTTCGAAGTCCTGGGAGGAAACACGGGGCTGGAAGGTTCATGTATCTGAAGAATACGGCACGGGGCGACATCCATGCATGTCAAGGTGAGTATTCAGAATGTCAAGTAGAAGGTAGAAATGTGGACCACGGAAGTACCCTGAGCCCGCGTGCGACAGCTCCGCCACATGTCGCCAGTGCCCGACAGAGCTTTGACAGACCCTCACGTTTGTCGACGATAACCTCGAGTTGAACCAATTGTGCAGTCTAAAATGCCACGGGTGGCAGTCACCGACTTACGGACCTCTGACATGCGGTGAGTGGAAAGGCGAATTGTGGGTGAGACGTGGTGGCCAAACAGACGCAAAGTTCGGGCAAGCGGCTTGAGCTGGACAAAACGGGAGCGAAGATTATGTAATCCCCAATGATGGGTTCGGGACTTTGCGGTGATCACTGTTCCTGCCACAACCACTCACCAGCACCACTCTCTGTTCGACCCTCACCCCCACTCATCCTCAAATTCTGTGTACTTTTACGCTGAAAGCATGGCGACGGTGCGCTTGCTCACCACCACGCGATATGACGCGACTGACGCGTCCTGGCAGACGGGAACATATGGAAGAAACCGCCAGTCGATCGCCGACCTCGAACGGGAACTCTACGAAATATTCCAAGATCACCCCCTCTGCTCATACAACGACTCCGACGAGCCTGTCATCCCTGGAGACGCGCTCGTAGACGTCCTGCGGACATTCTCTGGTAACCACAATGCCGTAGAGCTGATGACGCGGGAGGAGGAGGAGCGACTCACATCCCTCATCTCAAGCAACCCTGGTATTCAAGTGACCCCTCAAGTCCTCATCCAATTCATTGCGATGACAACCACCACCGGAGACCACCACAGCCCAGATCCCTCTCCACCGAATTCTAGCGCAGATGACTTCGACGATCGTGGACGCTCGGAAGAACGGGACTATGACGGTTACAACTCTCGCTCATCCAGTCGCGACTCCACCGCTACATACTACAGGTCATCTTCACGAGGACCACCGACCACGCCTCACGAATCCGTCTTCGACTCTGGGAGAAGACAACGGACGACACCCTTGAACAACAACGCCCCTTCAAGCTGGGCGCGGCGACCCCCACCCTCGAGGAGGAAGAGCGACGCGGGCCAAGGCCACAACCGCGCGCTCAGTGATTCTGAGGTGCGCACTTTCATTCTCTATTCCGGTGCATGACGCGGAACGATGTTCCGTTCCGCGTTCGGGCCAATGCGTGCATGATGAGGGCCTGACCACAAACTCGCCCCCAGTCCACATCCTCATCTGCATACGCGCGAACGCCTAGTCGCTCGCGTGCTCCCTCAAATCCTACCAGCCCCACTTTCAGCTCCCCTCCCCTTGCAAAGTCCATCAGTTCACCCCCGTTTGGCCCAACGCCTGTCCGACCACATTCGCGCGCTCAGTCTCAGCCACAAGGACATTTTGCTTCCATGGACAGCTTTGCGAACGACTATTATGGCTCGTCGCCTGAGCGCGAATCCGACCCTCGACAACCTGGCCTCATGTCACCGCCCCCGTCAGACAATTCGTTTGACGATGAGCAATCCTTCCACGAGCAAATATCCTCGTTGGCTATGCCTCGCAAGGGTGAGGATTCGGACTCGGATTCCGAAGTCGAGGACGAGTTGCTTGGGCTGGTCATGGATAGATCGGCTGCGTCGTCGACGGTTTCGCTCGACATGGAACAACGGCTAGACGCGCTGCAGAGGTTGAACACAGACCTTGGTAGGAAGCTGTTGGAAGCCGAGCACACCCTGCAGAATCGGCTTGCGGAACACGAGCAGGAACTGGAGGACATGCAAATCAGGCTTGAGGAGGCTCGAAGCGAGTTGAGTGCAACGAAGCGTGAAGAAAAGGAACTCCGTTCAAAAGAGGTGCGCGTATTTCTCAACTATGATGTCGACTACTGTCCTCACTGGTACCCTCACGCAGCGCCAAAACACGACCCAAATTGCTGCGCTTGAGTCCGAGATTGCGAAGCTCCAAAAGAGCTTAGATAGCGCACGCTCGTCATATCAAAGTCTGCAGAAGCAGTATCAAGAGCAATGCGGTACGCCCACCTTTCGCTTTCAGTTTGTAGCACATCATTTATCGCTGCCGTCAGCCGAGTCCGAACGATATCGTAATGTGCTCCGCCGTCGTGACCAGGAAATCAAGGACCACCAAGAGGCGGCGCAACTGCATTCCGTCGAGGTAAACAAGTGGTTACGCGAGCAGGCGAACTACGATGAGCGGATCGCCACCGTCGAGGCCGAGCTCGTCATCGCACAGCAGGCTCAGACGCAGCTCGATGAGCAGAAGCAAGAGAACATGATGCTCAAGGAGACCATCGACCGGATGCGGTTCGACATGGATGAGCTCCGGAATAACGCTCATGGCATCGAGAAGGGAGGCTCTGGGACTGCCAGCGCTCATGGTAGTGTCAGCAAGTCCCTGGGCGCCGAGCTTCTGAGCAAGATGAAGGACGGCAAATGGGAGCTGGAGGACGACGACGACGACGAGGAACCCAATAGCCTCGAGCTCGAGATAACCCCCGAAGATGACGATACGGAGAGCGAGGATTATGTGCAGACGATCATTACACGCACAAAGAGGGTAGGTCAACGTGTTGCGTGGTTTGATTTAGTCTGACAATGTCTGTGACGATCTGCAGAAGGTAGCCAGTCGCGTCAAGAAGATTGAAACCTTCCGGATGGATGAAACGACGGAGTACTCGGACACTGGCACGCAACACGAGCCGGACGAGTTCACGTCTACCACGTCTGTGCAGACCGATCCTGCGCCCAAGATCCTCACTGCCTCGTTCAGCGTCCAAACAGATGCACAGTCGGTCTTCTCGATGTCCATCCAAACAGAACCGGAACCAATACCCATCCCTGTTGTCGTTATCACTGTCGAGCGAGAGATTCAGACTGACGATGTACAGCCTGAGCCCTCAACATCAGGGACGACATCGGAGGAGGAAGATGACGCGCTTGCATCGTCATCTTCCACTTTGATACCCCCTACACCCAAGGCCCATCAAGAGCACCTACATCCCGATCTTCCCCCAGCATACGACAAGGTCACCGGCGACGACCTTGCCGTCCGCGAATACCTCAAGACGTATCACCCTGGCCTCCCAGTACCCATCGTGGCGCTTCCTGACGGGATCTCGGAAGAGGCCATCGAGGACTACAAGGCGTTCAAGGAAGACACTGGCGTAAGCTGCGCCGCGATAGAGAAGCTCATCGAGGAGACTTCGCGCAACAGCCCACCGCGCCCCCGGGACAGCAAGAACTCGCGGCGCAAGAGCGGCCGCTTCTACAACATCTACAACACCTACGTGTACGGCGACCCCGACGGCGGCTCGGTCACCAAGAGCGGCCAGCTGCTCATCTGCGTTGGGGCGTCGGCCCTCGTCGCGTTCCTCATGGGCCAGGCGATGGCGCCGCAGTACTCGGTCCCCGGCGGCCCGACGTACTACGACCGCGCGGCGTGGTCGAGCTTCAATTCGATCCAGGCATCTGGCGAGGGCTTCTCTGGCGACAGCACCGCGGCCGTCTGGAGCTTCCTGGGCAAGCTAGGAGGCGACGCGGCGCGCACCCTCGGGGGCTGGTCGGCGACCTAGACGACGGCGAGTCTCGGCCTGTCCTCCATGCTAATGCGCTCTCCCCCGGTCCCCCCTTTCCCTTGCTATTCCACCACCCATGCCGACAACCACCCCCACTCTTCCATGACATGCCCCCTCGCCAAGTGTTCATATGTGCATCACTGGATATTTATCCATAGAGCGATTCATGCTAATCCTCTGCCCATTCGTTGCACACCTTCTACTCACCACGCTCATTGTCGCCAGTTCCCAGTTATGTTGGTACCTTGGCTTTCCTGCTCTTATCTCTTTTCAGTCTCCCGGGTCTCTGGACTCTGCAACTATGCTCTCTCTCCCAACGTTATCTCTTTTCCTCCACTCGCACATACACCGCACTCTTCCCTTCTTCTCGTTCCCGTTCTCGGCACACATTCTTGTTGTTTAACGACGTACGTGATGACTTGGAGCGGACGCGCGCGTCCGCTAGCGTAGAGTACATGGCATGTATAACAGGCACCGGATATACGAGCACTTGCGCTGCAGCTGCAGCGCAGGCTAATTCTATTCCTATCAACTCGATGCCGCATAATGGGGCGACAGCGACGAGGAAAGGGCTAGCGGATGGTGAGGTGAACTTGGAAGACGAAATGAAGATGCGAATGTACACGAAGGTACAAGGGGGAATCGGCCACTAAGCATATGGTGTAGATGATGGGTCATGGCATGGGGCTTGGGGTGGAAAAGAAACGAAAGCAAAAGCAAAAGTGAAGGTGAAGGTGATGGGAGAGGGTGAGGGGAGGCGGGGAGGCAGGCATGGGGGAGCAAATGGTAGTAGTAGGGCCATAAGGATCAGTAAGAGGGACTGTAGTGATACAAGAGATGGATGCTCTAGCGATAGGATAGGAAAGATTGCGATGAGTCAACGAGATGAGTGGTTGAATGGGACAGGGGGGTTCAGATGGGGTGGGATGGGGTGGTGGAATCGGATGGGATGGGGGTCAGATGGGATGGATGAGAAGGCTAATACTCTGCTGTTGTCCGTCTCTATCGGCGACGCAGTAAATCGAGTCCGCCGGCACGCCCAGCCCGCATACATACGCAGCGAGCCAGCCGCCGTATACACAAAAGAACAACACCTACATACACACTGCGACATGTACACTTCTTCCACTCTCTCCTCTCACCGACTTGTGGGTGCGGCGCCGGGTCCGAGCGCGACGCCTTCCATCAGGTGCAGATCATCGCCCGCTGCTTGCCCGCCTGCGCCGCGCGATGCGCGCTCGCGCTCAGCGAGCGGTGGGGGGACGTCATGTCGGCCGCGCTCTGGCTAGGCCGGCGCGTGCGCACCTCGAGCGGGACCGCCTCCTCGGAGTCGCTCTCCTCGTCCTCGTCCTGGTACATCTGCGACGTGCTCGGCTGGCCCTCGAACGACGGGCGGTCCCCGTGGACGTCTCCGGGACCCTCGTTGACGAGCATCGCCCGCCCACGCGGCTGGAAGTCGAGGATGCTCGAGCCGTCGTCCGCCGAGTCGTACGAGAGCGCGACGCTGTCGCTGTCGCTCCCGCTTCCGGGCGACTCCTCGCCCCGTGTGCGGTACGTCACCTTTGCGAGCGGGCTCGTCGTCCGGGAGCGCGCAGACGAGGATGGCCCCACGCGGGAGCGTGAGTGGGAGTGGGAGTGGGAGTGGGAGTGGGAGTGTGTGGTATGGTCCTGGGTCTCCGAGTGCTGCTCATATGCGCCCTCCGTACGCTGGCGGATCGCATACGCCGGCCCGATCGAGTGCATAGACGAGACGGTGCTGAGGAGAGCGCTGTTCGGGACGGAGGGCACAGGCGAGCCCGCGACGCCCCCAGCGCCGTACATGAGCGCCTCTTCGTCGAGGTCCTCGGGGCGGTCGCCCGAGTAGAGAGACGTCATGTCCTCGGACGGCCGGGCCTGCGCAAAGTCCGGCGCGGTCCACGACGCGGCGCGCATCGCCTTGGAGAGCTTCCCGCCGATGCTCATGCTCATGCTGCTCTGGCGCGAGGTCGCGTGCCCGCTCATCGCGTCCGCACTGTCGCGCGAGGGCGGCGATGTCGCGGCGATGGGGTGCGTGCGCCCGTCCGCGTCCCTGTAACGGTGGCCACTGAGCATGAGGTTCACGGCGGACTCAGTCATGTGCGAGTTGTAGGTCGAGTACGACGACTGGCGGTTGGTCCCGCCGATCTTGCGGACCCACTGCACGACTATGCTCCGTGGGCGATCGCTCCGTGGGCTGGCGCCGTCCGGCAAGTGTTCGCTAAGCGGGTGCTCCCCAACGGGCGATGTAACCATGCTCGAGGGACCTGCTATAGGGGAAGGCGCTGGCGATGTTATGCGGCTTGACTGCGAAGGTATTCTGAGACTCGTATCAACACTCTTGCCCTTCGACGAGCCCGCTCCGAGGGACGATGCCCAGCTGGTGGCACCATCTACGGGCCTCGAGCCGATATCGTTCGCCGACTTGTTGCGTGCAAGATCCTGCCCTGAACGCCGCTTCCTACCACGCACCGAGCCGAGCTGGCGCGGGTTCCCAATGGCCGCCACTCCCGTTGCCGTGGACGTGGATGCCGCCGGTTGCTGGCGGGCGAGATGAGCGTAATGCGGCGCAGACTGCACGCCGACGTCGTCCTGTTGGCCACGGTTGTCGCGGGGGCGCCCTCGGCGGAAGGAGCGCTGCGGCCTGACGCTACGCAGCGTCGACAAAATCCGGTTCCCGATCCGGGGCAGCCAGCGGAAGCGCACGGACGACATCGCGGAGCTCGTCTCGTCGTGTGTCGGCTCGAGCGGAATGTATTGCGTCAGCTGCGTCTCGCGCAGCCACTCCTCTGGCTGCTCGAGGTCGCGGAGGATCCACGGATGGCGCTGTCCCAGCAGCACGATGCATGAGCCCTATCGACACACGAACGACAGAAACGCGCCACGCACCTTCACCCGCTCGAGCGTGATCCTCCTCGACGCGTTCTTCTCGAGCAGCCTATCCAGCAAGTCCATGACCTGCGCACCCTCCGTGTCCAGCACCGCCCGCTTGCCTGCGGATCCGCTCTTCTTCGCCGCGGCCGCGGCCGCGAGCTCGGGGTGCCGCCCACCCGTCGGGAGGTGATCGAGGCCCATCGTCTCGGGGACGTCCCAGTCCTGGGTGCGGATGACCTTGTAGATCTCGAACTCGTTCCCCGCGTGGAACGGTAGCGTGCCAAACAACAGCCCGTACAGCGTCACCCCGAACGCCCAGATGTCGATCGCCTTCGAGATCTGCGGTTTCTTGCGTGGCGTCTGCGCCTGCACCGCGGTCCCCGTCCCCTGTGTCGGCATCGGCGTCTTGTTGTTGCTGTTCACCTGCGTCTGGGTCTGGGACTGCGAGGACGACGAACGGTGGGGGTACGGCAGGAACGCGAGCGGGAGGTGGTACGCGGACTCGGACGCGTCCGCGACGATCTCGGGCGCGAGGAACATGGGCGTGCCCGCGGTCTTGGAGAGGTCGGACTCGTCCATGAGGATCGGGTCCGTGTCGTCGTGCTTGATGTTGCCCTTGCCCGCAGCGGCGAGCCGCTGGGCGTACGAGAACGTAGAGACGCCAAAGTCGCTGATTTTGACCGTGCGCCGGTCCGCGGTCCAGAGGAGGTTCGCAGGCTTGATATCGCGATGGATGATCCCCTGGTAGTGCACTGCATGTCACGGGCGACCGGTGCGATAGCGTACACGGTGCAGAGCATGGTGGAGCAATTAAGCGTGCTGTGGGAGGGCGTGACAGAGAAGAGAGAAGCGGGAAGCGGACGTACGGTATTCAAGTCCTAGGATGACGTCGCGGCAGATGCGCCGTGTTTGGTCTACGCGCAGGAGCGGTTTGTCGGAGGCCGTGCGCCATTTTATTTCGCCTCCACCGAGATATTCCATGACTGAACGAGGCAAAGGCAACGATGGGTTAGCAAGAGATCACATGTGCAAGCGGGTGGAGTACAGAAGCGGAAGGTGCTATCGCGTCCTCGACTACAGTGTTCCGTGTCGCGCGCAGAACTTTGGACTATCTCGTGAACAGCGCGTACCGCGACATGCGCGGCGTGTGGAGCGGGGAATAAAGACAGCCCGAGGAGGTGCAGAGGACAGGGATTGGGAAGAAATAAGGGACGGAACATACCCATGTAGATCTTGTCTGTGAGAGGGTCGTCTATGACTTCTAGCAAGCGGACAACATGGGGATGGCTGAGCTTCTTCATGATCGCAATCTCTTTGCGAATCTTGTGCTCTGTGCTCCCGAGCTGGTCGACGAGCGGCAAGTGTGGATAGCGGGGGAGGTTATCGTTTCGTCTAAGCTTCTTGAGGCGGTCGCTCTTGTTCTTGCGACGCACGGCTTTCACGGCCTGCGAGTCGCATAGCGAGCACCGAGCACATATGCAAGAACAATATATGCGGGATAAGGTAGGGAACGAGGGGAAAGGCAAGAGAGCGCACTGACCATGGCAGAGTCCTTCCGGTTGAGATCCTCTGCAAGGAAGACCTCGCCGTGCTGGCCCTTGCCGACCTTGACCTTGAAGGCGTACTGGTTAACAATCTTTATGAAGTCTGACCTGGGTGGACGGCGCTTGGTGACGATTTCGCCGGTCATGACGACGGGCTGGTGGGGGTCGTACTGGGAGAGGGAGTGGAGGGAATGGAGGCTGGCCCGGGGCTGGGCGGACCGGTCGCGGGAAGAGGATGCGACGGCGTTGGCCATGTCTAGTATGTACAGCGGGAGGCCGTCAGCGCGTCGGTGATGGGGGTGGGGGAGAGAGGGACGAGGGAGGGGAAGGTGTCGGATGTACGGGGCGGCGGTGAGAGAGAGAGAAAGGACGAATTGAGAATTCTGTCGGTCTGGGACCAACTCCACAAAGCGATCTCAGCCGGGCTGCTACCGCCCCAGCCGCCCAATCAGCCCCGTCCTCTCCCACCTGCCACCCCCGATCCCCCGCCCTCCCTAGTCCTTTTGCGCACCTACCACCGCCCTCCTCTCCTCCCTACCTCTATCCACCGCAGGCCAAGATTACGGCCTCCCCCTGTTCAATGTCACCCAGCGTTCCCTTAATCCCATAACTTCGATTCCACATGTGCTCCATTGGCATCGCCATCCTACCCGAGTAACTACGTAGCCCGTATCGTAACACCTCCCGAGTCATGGAACCTCTTCGTGTTCGCCAGCACCCCCAAATCGGTGCGTTCGTGCTTCGAATTCGTGTTTCAGAATGCGTGTATGCGCGTGCGCTTCACCGCGGGCATGTGCACTTGTCTTCTTCCTTGACGGAGCTCATCACCTGCAACGGCACCCGAGCCCAACGTACATCAGCAAACAGCCCATTCGTACGTCAACTCCACCCTCCCGTCTGCCCAGCCATCCACCTCCCCCCCCCCCCCGCGCGCCCATCTCGCATCTCGCGAAATTTGCTCCCGTCCCACACCCCATCTGTGCATCTGTAATGAGAAGCAAAGATGTGTTCTGAGGGCCGGTCAATTGCGTGTAGCGGCATATGCCTACGTGAAGTCTTTTCTCCATCTTCACCCCCCGTGTGCTGCATCTGGCTCCAGTGACACCACAACAGATGGTTAGCCGCAACATCCAGCTCTCCAGCCGTGTTCTGTAAGACAGGCCGACCTCGACGGAGCCCGAGCGTCGTGATCAATCGGTGTGCACAAACCCAACACAAACCACTGACGAGGCGAGATCGCCAATGGCATAATGAACCCCAGATGAACCCCGGTCCAGATCGACCGGTGGCCATTTGAAGACCGAGCCTCGATCGTCCGCGATGCCCCCCATCACCAAACACACACAGGGTCGCGCCTCCCTGCAAAGGTAGGCACCAGTCCAGAACCGGGCCAATCGCGTTGGGAGGCTTTGCGCGCAGCAGCAGCACGGGAGAACCCCGAGACATGTCTGTACCGAGATTCGAGAATCACTTACCGCTTCGGCGTGCTGGCCACATCCCTGTAAGACGTAATCGTGCAGTAAAAGTCAGCGACTTCTGTCAGATCACCGACATCATACGCGGACGCCGCTGCATAATGGATGACGGAAGGAGGAACCATGGATTCTGGGGTCGCGAATCGGTGGGAACGCGCAGTGAATGCGCGGGTAGGCAAGGGGCAGAAAGGCGAGGTGGTACGCGCGATGGGAATGACCACCAGTGGGCACTAGGAACGGCCGAAGCCTTCCCGCGAACCACGGGTAGGGGGCAAAGGGGGAGGAGCCTCGTCATCATCGAAAAGGAACATCTGGAAAGAACAAGCCCCACCCCCTCTCTGAACAACATCCGCGGCCGAGAGGCCAACTCTGAGGGATGAGAAACAGCGTTTAGGCTCGGCGCTGACATGACGTTCGCGAAAACGGTGATGGCGTAGTGCCAGCAGAACATAAGGTTCGGGGTGGTGGTGCAAGAGAGGGGCCTTTCGACGTTCGCGGAATAGTACCAGCAGCAGACTGCCAGCAGTGCGTATGACAAATGGCTTCTAACGGGAAACGGGACGCACCTTCCACGTCGTCTTCTCACAGCTGCCGCACTTGACGAGGTAGCAAGCATCCACGGGCGCAGCGGCCGTCTCCAGGTAAGCCATTATGTGTAAAGCGTAAGCGTGAGGTTTGTGCAGAAGCAGGGGCTGGGACTGTGGGACACGCAACAGGGGCCCGCCATGATCGGGTCGTAAGTGCGCGCGAGGAGGGATGCAGGTTCAGGTTCATTCGGTGGATTAGCGAGAGTACGGTACGTCAAAGATGCAGACGTACCCGTGAAGTAGTCGGTCTACTCGGACAGTATACGTATATGATTTTGATGAGAAGTGGAACGGTGGGGCGAAACTCGGAGCACGGATACTTACAGGGTCTCCGCAGCTTTTATATGGCCGTCTACCTTGGCCGGGAACTGCCTCAGCCTGTACCCGCGGTTCATCGATTCATCGTCAACGATAAGTAAGCGTATTCCGAATTCGTTTTCAAGTGTGCAATACGGCGAATGTTTACTTGTTACACGGAGCAGCGTAAAAGCTTTACGAGCAGTACTAGTATACCAGTACCTATCAGTCGCGACATATAACGAAGACCGAAGACCTTATAAGAAATACTCGCATGATACACTTTGTCGGGGAGAGGATTTATAATCGAAACACGCACAAACCTTCGTTTCCGATTCGAGAGTACTAGAGCCCCGCACCTTGAAAATGATCCGAACCCATCCAACGTGTCCCAAGAGGCCGCCAGAACGGTAGACCACGCAGTCCGATGCAATGTGTTTTCCAGCATGGACGACATACAACATGTAAGACTTGATGGGACGGATGTAAACGTCAAACTGCATAGCCACTCTACGTACAACCCCTCAACTGCAGGACGAAACCCACTCAGGGAGCAAAGAGCGTGTTGAGGAAGGTCTCGCCGGCCGCCTTGGGAGTCTTGGCCTTCTTCTTGTCCTTCTGAGCCTTGGCGCGCTCTTGCTTGACTGCGAACACCGAAGCGATGTTTGGATTAGCTATCGCGCATCGTAGCAGCTGGGGATCATGAGACTTACGGAGCTCCTGGCGGCGGATGGTCTTCGCGTAAGGGTTCAGACGGAAGAGAACGCCCTTGTTGACGAGGGGGTTCTTGTGCTGCGTCCAGGGGCGCTTTTGGTGCTTCGCATTCGCGGGGCGGACGACCGACTGGATCTCGTCGCTGTTGATCAGGCGAGTGACGTCGGGGTTGGAGATCTTCGCGGTGGGGAGAATGTAGTCCTTCTTGTGCGTCGACGCCTTGTCGAACGTGCCGAACACCTCGTCGAGGAGGCCGAACGCGCCCTCGGTCCAGATGACGAAGCGGCCGAGGTGGCCACCGGGCGCGAGCTGGAGAAGGTTCAGGCGGCGGACGTTGACAAGCTCGACGCCAGGGAGGTTGCGGAACGCCCGGACGATGCCCTTGTCCTCGTTGTAGACGACGAGAGGGCCGCGGCGCTGGCGGTGACGGCGGTTGCGCAACTTTCCCTTGCCGGCGCGGAGCTTGCGTGAGTTGGAGACCTTGACGACGTCGGCGTACGCCTTGACGGACTTGAGGAGAGCAACGGCCTCCTTGGTCTTGGTGAAGCTCTCAGTCTGGCTGGAAATGACGAGGGGGACTTCCTCGATCTGCTCGATGCGGTGGCCGCGGGCGAGGACCAGCGAGGGGAGGGCAGACGCAGCGAGCGCGGAGACGACGGCGAAGCGGCGCTGGTTCTGGTTCACCTTGACGTGCCACTTGCGCCAGGTCTTGGTGGGCGCGAACATACGACCACCACGACACATGTTACCGAACGCGGCCTAAACGTTCGAGGAACGATGCTAAGGAAAATGTGAAAATGATAATACGCAAGATTCGCTACATACCTGGCCAGAACGGTGGGTACCTCCACCACCGACACGGGGAATACGAGCGACGGCACGACCAGTACCCCAGGACTCGGCCGAGGTCTGGTGGCCCGCCTTCTCGCTCACAGCGTAAGCCTGCCTCTTGTTCTTCGCGATGCTCTCTATTCAACATGAATTGCACATTCAGACTCTGTCTATGATAGGAGAGATTCTGAGCACTCACTGTGGACCTGCTGCACAACATCGAGACGAATGGGAGCGGTAAGGACCGCGGGGAAGGGGAGCGAGGTCGAAGCCTCTGCAAATATCGAGTCAGATCGCCCTTGTCGACATTCATCTACACAGTGCTCCACGTACCTCCCGACGTGGAGCGGACGTTGACGGTGGGGCGAGAGGCCATTCTTGAGGATTGTCTTGAGGATTGTCTTGAGCTAGCCGGTGAGCGGGACTCGGACGACTGTGTGGAATCGAAAAATAAGGTTTACCAGTTCTACAGCCTCCCGACAAACACAGCCAAATAAACTCGCCCACGTGCTAGCTAGCAATGCTCCATGGGCGCCAAACACGACACGAGCAGCATGGCACAGCACTTATCCTTCGGGACTCTATACTCAATTCCATACCAATCCTATCTTCGCCATGAAGTACTCGAGCAGTGCTGGCATGCATCCGACATCACCTCTGTTGAATTTCTGTAACCTCTGACACACCAAGGCGGTCAAATTTCCACACCTGGCTTCAAGGAATCAAGGTGGGCCTCCCGCGCTCTGGCATACATATTCATGGGAGCATGGGAGCAGATTAATATTACGCGATGGTGTCTGCAGCATGTAGAGGTATGGATATGTTCTGTGACGTAAAATTTGAGCGCAGCTAGACCGTGTGTCCTTCTTACAGCTTTGCTTGTCATCATGACGAGCAGAGCGTGGTGTGCAGGCAGCCTAGTAAGAAGCTAACTTGCTCTACCACTTTGATCCACAGGTTAAATATTGCGATACTTGCAGTGACTCCATGACCATCAGAGCCTCCAGGAGACCAGCAAGCATCCAATGTGTGGATCAGAATACGAGCTCGTCCACATCTGCACCCATGGGTGCATTTCTACGTATTCCTGGACCGCTCGCCGGTAATCTCGGCCCCCCGACATGATCACGCTGTAGCGTTGTGTACGCAACCCTACCGCAATGCGTATTCTCTAATGATACCGAATCCATACTCCTCAGGGTCTACACAGTCATAAGCATCCTTTTTGTCATGATCGGGGTGTATGTAAGTGTCGCCGATACCTGTCGGCGATTGGTCTTCTGCAGTTACTGAATACCTGCAACTGCCACACATGACTTGGTGCTTTTCCCCATTTTCAAAATGTCTCATCACTGCCTAGCGTTTCGTAATACACAATACTCAGAATCTATCGGAACGGCAAAACCGAGATCGGCTCGAATAACCATCGAACCAACGGGGTGGACCAGCATCTTCACTTGTGACCTCCCTGTACGCACCGATAGCCGGGGTTGACTCGTTCGACGCACTTACATGCATGTTAAGAGGATAAAAAGGTGCGAGGTCCATGCGTACCTTTTCTTTCTCATACACATCTTCCAGATTTCACACTCACCTTCCCCTCCTCAGATAACGCTCCCATCGGCTTACCCCATTGTGCAATGGCGAACGACTTTGACGTGCCGCAGAATGGAGCGCAAAGCTCGGGAGATAGCTCCTTCTCGCTGCGAGTTCTCCAGAAGACCTTCTACGAACCTTTCATTTCAAAATCCTCGAAGCGCCGGATAGAGGACCCGAGTCAGTCTCCCATACCTACTTTCGATTGTTATCGCTGCTCTAATCAATTAAACACGAAGTTCGCGCGCTGTTGCCGCTCGAAGACTCCCGCCCGGGGCTCATCTCCCTCCTCGCCGGGAAACCAAATGCGGACACGTTCCCGATCACGTCGCTGCACTTCACGCTGCGCGACCCCGTCTCGAACGAGGAGGTCCCGGTCGCGCTCACCGAAGCGGAGCTCGCGCGCAGCCTGCAGTACAGCGCGAGCAAGGGCATCCCCGAGCTCCTCGACTGGCTGATCGGCCTGCAGGAGTACAGCCACGGCCGCAAACGCGGCGAAGGCTGGGACCTCACATTTGGCACCGGATCCTCCGATTTGATCTACAAGGCGGGTTGGACTTGACCGTCATATCCGCGTAGGAATGGTATACTTACGTTGGGAATGTCGTGCAGGCTGTGAACGCGCTGCTCAACCCCGGCGACGTCGCACTGATCGAGGCTCCTGTCTACGCGTACGTTTCGACTCGTCCGGGTTTGTGGTCGCAGCAGCAGTTAACCACACCCTGCACGTCTCCGCAGAGGGGTCATCCCAGTGTTTCACGCGACGGGTTGTGAGATGATAGGTGGGTCTCCGAGCCCCACGGCGGTTACACCAGCTTGACATGCATGGATATTGGTGTGTCTTGACCACGATCCATTGCAGAGGTCGGACAGGACCAGTGCGGGATCGACACACAGGGTTTGAAAGAGGTGCTGGACAACTGGCCGCGGGACAAGCCGAAACCGAAAGTGCTGTACACCGTCCCTGTACGTCCTTGCTTGACGCGCCACAGTTTGACTGTGGATTGTGGACCGACGCTGATGCATGATGGCACGCGGCGACAGTACGGGGCCAACCCCACGGGAGTGACCTCGACCCTCGAACGACGCCTCGAGGTCTTCGAGCTGGCGCGCAAACACAACTTCCTCATCCTCGAAGGTTCGTCTGTCTCCTTTTCTCCGGCCATACGCTTTCTTATGTTTGTGAATGAACAAACTTTCCGCGATCAGACGATCCGTATTACTACTTGTACTTTGGCAGCGCCCTGCGGCCGCCCTCGTACTTCACCCTCGAGCGCGACCAGCCGGAAGTGGGGCGGGTCATCCGCTTTGACAGCCTGTCCAAGGTTCTGTCCGCGGGTATGCGGATCGGTTTCCTGTCCGCGCCGCAGGCCATCATAGACGCCGTCCTCCTTCACGTACGTCTGGCTTCGCTGGCTTGACTTCGATTGGAGTGCCGCTAACGCCATGTCTCGGTGCTGCCCCTACACCGTGACAGACAATGAACTCGAACCTGCAGGCGCCGACGTTCACGCAGGTGCTCTCGCTGCGGCTGCTCGAGTTCTGGGGGTACGAGAAGCTGCGGGCGCACACGGACCGCGTCGCGGAGTTCTACCGCGCGAAGCGCGACGTCTTCGAGCGGCTCATGCACAAGCACCTCGACGGGCTGGCGGAGTGGGACACCCCGGAGGCGGGCATGTTTTTCTGGTCAGTATTGCGTTCTTGAACGTCGTCGATCTGTTTGAACGCTGATGCGATGCGTGCTGGATTTTTCTTGGATGGTCGACGCAGGTTCAAGCTCCAGTTAGGGAATACCGGGACGGAGGGGGACTCTGAGGCGATCATCAGAACAAAGGCGTTGGAGAACGGCGTGCTGGCGCTGCCTGGGACGATCTTCCTGCCCAGCGGACGGAAGACGACTTATGTCCGGGCGTCGTTCAGCCTGCTTCCTGAGGACCAGGTCGACGAGGCGCTATGCCGGCTTCGAGAGGTTATCTTGAAGGCCCGCGAGGAGCCCTCAGTCTAAGAGCTCGTGATAAATGCACAGGTGCCACAGGGAGCTGTCTGTACTTGTATCCCTTTCTGTTTTCGTTTTCAATGCACAATCTAACGTTTTACATGACACGAATTCAGAGCGCAGCTTTCTTCAGTGGCTGGTGAAACGCGGCCCGTGATTTTTTTCCCTTGTCGGCTGTCGATCTGCGACGCTCGGACAGTGCTGAGTGGACGCAGCGCGGAACGGCCGTTTACGGAAATGGGCACCTGTAATCGGAGTCTACGCAATTTCTGCATCTGGAGAGCTGTCAATCATCTGTGAGAAGTCGGTGGGATTCGTCGGAACGAGGCAGTGGTTCTGAGCCTTTTCAGGATAATGGCCATGGTAACCGCCCCGGAGCCTGTCTCACATGGATTGGAACGGGCCCGGATTCCGCAAGGAGTAAGTGGAGAGACAGAATGGTTAGAAGCTGAGCTTGTGAATGCAGATATCGACACGTGCCAGTGCATGACCATCTGCTGCATCAACGATGGCGGATGGCCATGGGGTCACCTTCGGGCGGCACGGTGTACGAGAGAGCTAAGTAGACTCCTGCTCAAGAGGAGACGGCGCAGATAGATAGATAGATAGATAGACAATGTGGTGCCATCATATATAAGTGTATTCTTCGTCGTGGCAAGAGGTTGCTGTGGGAATGGATCCGGAGAGGCAGGGAAGGCCGAGAGTGGCGCATATGCCAGTGAGCGTCCGGGGAATTGAGGATTGACAAGGTTTGACACGGGTGAGCGATCCGCTCAGGCGCAGTGACAAGAGCTGTACAGAGTGAGATGCCCTCGCAACGTCCGGTGAGGCGGGGTAAGCGATGAGGCAAAGGAGGACGGACTGCCAGGGAGGCAGCTCGAGGCTGGAGCCTGGAGGTAGAGGGTAGACGCCGGGGTAGAAGGGAGTAAGAAGGAAGGTAATCGGTTGTGAAGTGGATGTTTAGTAGACTAATAGGGATTAGCTTTCCCCCTGGCACTCTAACCCATTCCTCCACTACGGGCCCGTCCTCCCCCGTCCCCGTCCTCATCCACCCCGTCCCCCCATCTCAAGTCGCTCTGAGCAGGTCACAGGCGATACCTGGCCTTTGTTATCTATCTTCGCTTTCCTGTGACGCTCGCTTCGCCCCGGTGTTCTAATCCCCACGATCTCCTCCAAACTCGCGCTCTACATCCAACCAAGCCGTCAAGATGTCCTACTCTGACTACCCCTCCTCGCCTCAGTCCCCCGGCGGCATGTCCGCTCGCCGCCTCACCAACAGGAACACCAACCGGTACAGTGTCACCGCCCTTTTCAGCATGGCCGCGGAGCAGGACGTTGAGGTCGAGGACGAGCTAGGCCGCGGTATGTGTCCTGATATATTTTTTGCGCGTGCGATCATTTAGTGTCTTCTTTGCCGTTTTGAAGCACAAAAGCGGCTGAGGGATCTCAAGTCCCGCATATCTGCCCAGTCTAAGCGGAACTTTGTCCTCGAGCGAGATGTCCGCTTCCTTGACTCTCGTATCGGTCTGCTGATCCAGAACCGTATGGCTCTTGATGAGGTACGTTGCATGTTCTCGCTGTTGCGGCGTCCACTCATCCCCGTGCGCACAGCAAAACGAGGTAGAGAAGCATCTAGAGGAAGTGGACGCGACCGAGGGTCATTACCCGGACGACCGCAAGCTCCAACAGTACTCCAACTTGTTCTTCCTCCTCCAGTCCGAGCCTCGCCATATCGCTGCTCTTTGTCGCCTCGTCTCCCTTACTGAGATCGACACCCTCCTCCAGACGGTCATGTTCACGCTCTACGGAAACCAGTACGAGTCCCGAGAAGAACACCTGCTGCTCACCATGTTCCAGTCCGTGCTTTCTTCCCAGTTCGAAACCGCAACAGAATTCGGTTCTCTCCTCCGTGCCAACACCCCTGTCTCGCGCATGATGACCACCTACACTCGTCGCGGGCCCGGTCAAAGCTACCTCAAGAGCGTGCTCGCCGAGCGAATCAACAGCCTCATAGAGCACAAAGACCTCAACCTGGAGATCAACCCCGTCAAGGTATACGAGCAGATGATTCAGCAGATTGAAGAAGAGACAGGCTCGCTCCCCCCCAACCTGCCGCGTGGTGTACCCCCCGAGGTGGCGGCCGCGAACGGGGATGTGCAGGCCATCATTGCACCTCGGTTGACGATGCTCATGGAGATCGCGAACTCGTTCCTACTCACCATCATGGAGAGCATGGAGAGCGTCCCGTACGGTATCCGGTGGATATGCAAGCAGATTCGCAGCCTGACCAGGGTATGTGGTAACGGTTTCCATTTTGTGCAGGGCGTTTGTACTCATCTCCCTGGGGACGCTGGCACTTCGTGTAGCGGAAGTACCCAGATGCGACCGACTACGCTATCTGCTCCTTGATAGGTGGTTTCTTCTTCCTTCGCTTTATCAACCCCGCGATTGTCACACCACAAGCCTATATGCTGGTAGAGGGTGTGCCGGCGAAGCACCCGAGGAGGACATTGACCTTGGTACGCGTCTATGGTTATTTGGATAAGAAATCTTGACTCATGGCGTCGGGGCGCCTTCGTAGATTGCCAAGATGTTGCAAAACCTTGCCAACAAGCCGTCGTACGCGAAGGAGGCTTACATGATCACGCTCAATCCGTTCGTAGAGAACAACAAGGCGCGGATCAACCAGTTCTTGAACAACCTATGTGAAGTTGGCGACTTCTACGACACCCTAGAGGTGCGTGTGCCGATCGGATCTACTATCCCACATCTGCTCACTGCTCTGTTTAGATGGACCAGTATATGGCTTTGTCGAAGAAGGACCTTATTATTAACATTACGCTGAACGAGTTGTACAATACCCACTCTCTGATCCTCCAGCACGTTGAAGTCCTTGTACGTGCACGCAGCGCACTGCCCCAGCGGTCACTGACTTACGACCCATCCTCCAGTCACCAAATGACAAGCAGCACCTACGAATCCTCACCGACGAGCTCGGCGCTGCCCCACCCCAGGTTCCCCGGAAGGAGAACAGGGCGATCGAGCTGCCGCTCTACAGCCGGTGGGAGACACCCGTGCAAGACATCCTCATGGACTCGGTCTCGCCGTCCGACATGCTTTACATGGAAGCAAAATCGATCTTCGTGCAGCTCATCCGGTCGATCCCCGGGCTCGCCGAGAAGCGGCCGCACAACCTCGCGCAGATCGCGGAGCGCGCGGCGACGACCAAGGACGCGACGCTCGTGCGCAAGGGCATCAAGGTGAAGGAGATGCTGCGCGAGCTCGAGGAGCAGAAGATCGTCGACCGCGCGGACGGGTACAAGCTCATGCAGGACGAGGTCGCGGCCGAGCTCGTGCACCTCGGCAACCTGCGCGAGAAGGTGCTGCTCGAGACCAAGAGCCTCGAGGCGGTGTACAAGACGATCTGCGACCACAACAACTACCTCCGCTCGCAGCTCGAGCAGTACAAGGCGTACCTCCAGAATGTGCGCCTCACCGCGAGCAAGGAGAAGGGCCAGTCGACGGGCGTCGGCGTCGTCACCGTGGGGGGCAAGGAGAAGAAGCCCGCGAAGCCGGTCGTGCACGGGCCGTACCGGTTCACGCACGCGCAGCTCGAGAAGGAGGGCATTATTGTCGAGAGCAACGTCCCCGACAACAGGTCAGTGTCCCCGCAATTGTGTTCATCTTACGGCGTGTGCTCACAGCAGGTTTTGCGCCGCAGGCGGCCGAACATCTACTTCAATTTCACCTCTCCAACACCCGGCACGTTCATCATCGCGCTGCACTACAAAGGTCGGGAGAAGGCGATCTTGGAGATGGACCTCAACATCGATGATCTGCTTGAGAAGGTAAGTTGACCATTGTCGTAGTGTGCCCCGTCAACCCACACTAACGTGGTCCTTGTGCGTCTGCAGCAAAAAGACAACAAGCACCTCTTGGACCTCGAGTACGTGCAGCTCAACGTGCCGAAAGTCCTTGGCCTCCTCAACAAGATCTTCACGAAACGATGAACTGCCTCCGCGACCGCACCTCTTATTCCCGCTGCACACTCTCTGGATTCCCCTTTCTGTCTGTGTTTGATGCCTCTGCCCCACGATTATGCCCACGCTCGTTCAGTCTCCTCCCCGTGCTACCCCCGATCATATCTACACGATCTGTTCAATGCCCGCTCCTTATTTTTTTTCTCTCTGCCCGGTCTCTTCCACTCCACTCTTGCGCCGTCCTTTCTTTTCGCATTTCCCTCACGCAAATCGCGCAAGCTTTCAGTATAATTATCCACACGCCGCCCGAGCCCCTGCGTTGCGCGCGTTGCTCCTCCTTATACCTATACCTCCACCTCCACCTTGCCTCACGAAGATTCAGAGATGGCCCCGCGCACTCGGGTTGTACCAGAATTCCTCCATCCTCATCGTCTGTTCGTTCAAATGTCTGTCTGTTTGTTTCGCGCCGATTATTATATCCCTGGCGCCGGCCGTTCGTCTTTCTCTCCGCTTCGCCGTCCTCCCCCCACAGGATATGTATCAGTGGTATATCTCATGTATGCACGCCTTCTGGACTAATCCGTGTTGTTTTTGATCCGCGACGGCGACCTCAGTATGTGCGAGAGGCCGGACTGCAAGATGAAGCCGGACATAGCTATACTTAGTAGACCAAAGGCCGGAGTAACTACTACGGTGGTCAGAAAGAAAGCAAGGTCAGCGTGGAAAGGCCCTCGGCGACGACCCCTCGGTACTGCTTCTTGAAGAGTCGGTACTTGGGCAAGGACAAGTCAAAGCGGAGCGACTTGAGCAGGTGGGCGTACGTGTGTGGCTTCCGCGAGAAGACGGTATGGAACGCGTGGATGCCGAGCCATGTCGCTTGCGGCTTTTCGACGATGATGCGTGCACCGTGTTTTGTCGCCAGCTTGTGGCTCGCCTTCGTGCACATTGAAGTGTAGGAGAAACGGATGGTCTGCCGGATCGTTTCTGATATGCTTTCATGTAAGTAGCCTGGACGCCACCTGCTGGGACCGGCGTGGGCGCGAAGGGAGACGTACTTATGATGAAGGCGTGGCTCTTGTCGACGTCCAAGCCCCACTGCCGGAGGTAGTGGTGCATCTTCATCGCGAGGACGGTGAAGTTCTGGTAAAGGTTGACGTAGATGGCGTCTCTGGAGTTGAGCTCGGCGTCGTTGTAGATAATGTGGCTCTTGGACTTGGCCAGCCTACGCACACACCACACGATCAGTCATGGCACGAAGGCATGATAGGAAGGGCGTACTGCATCATCTTGTGTGCGAACGCCGCGCCCGGGCGACGACCGTACTCGACGGTCAGAGAATCCTGCAGGTCTGAGTGGGGGACGTCATTAGTTCCACGCTCCCATCTCCAGAGGTTCAGTCTTGCGCAAGTGCACACTCACAAGTCTCGTGATAACGCGCGTAGTCCGCCGTGACAGACAGGTCCGTCATATTGATAGAATAACCACACCACGGGAAAACTGTCAGGCAAACCGCAAACCGTGAGCGGGGAGGTAGCGTGCACAGGCCTCTGAGGAGAATGGTACCTTTCGACCTGGGGTCCACGATATTGACGAGTTCTGGGTGGTCGAAGTTCAGGAGACTTTTGTCCTTGGATATGAAACACCCATATTCAGGATGACCTGGAGAGCGAAAAGTCTTAACTGAGACAAGTGCGAGAGGTTCAAAACGTAGGAAGTACCCTCAGACACCATGTCGTAGAACCTGTTAGCCTTGACCAGACTTGTCGTGATCAAAAGCCAGTCGTCGATCAGCCTCATGAGGCACTATAACCTTCATTCAGCAGACCATCCACGTCGTCAAGCACCAAAAGCAGCGTGGCGTACGCATTCAGGATCGTCCGTGAACTTGAATATTCTGCGTTCAAGGTCCCCGTAGAAGAACGAGCACAGGATCGCAGAGATGACCGAGCCTTGCGGGATGCCAACCACCTGACGGTAGTATTCATTGCCAATCTTGACAAGGTTCTCTGTGATGTGCTCCTCGAGGAGCGCGATGATTTCTTGTTTTCGTGAATAGGGGTATACGACCTGCCAGGGGTGAACGTCAGCAATAACCCGGAGGCGGAGCTTTCGTCGATGCGAACCTGGTCGACGAAGATGGTATTCCGCAAGACATTTGCAAGCTGCGCGGCGTATGCGAAGAAGTGCGGGTGGTCGTCTATCAAAGCCGGTCAATCTTGTGGTTTGTTTCCCGGCCAAAGTTTTCGTTGCTACTGACCTTCGGGCATCGCTTTCTTGACATACTTGCGCTGGATCTTCTCCCCAGCCTTGTTGACAGTACCATATCGCTGGATCATGTACGTATCCTACCAGAGGGTGTAAGCGTCTTTCCACCGAGCAATTATGGCAATCGCGATAAGACGGACTTCAGATATCAAGTCTCGCAATATGCTCAAAAGCTTGCTCTGTTCTATCGTGTCGAAGCACGCCTGGACGTCGACCTTGACAAAGTACAGCTTCGGCCTAGACAAACGTCGTCAGGCGCATCAACAATTACAAAAAAAGATGAGCATACAGTTTCGCCTTCAGGTTCCCACCCGTCAGCCTTGTCTTGAACGCCTTCAGCTTCGCGTAGACCTCGTTGGGGCCGAATACCGACGCCCCAAGCGACGCGGGTTGACGCTCCTACACGGCATTACAGAGCTTTCCTCGTAGAGCAGAGCACACGACGTACCTTCTCGTACGTCAGGATCTGGAATGCCGCCTGGAGGATTTGATTAATCGACTGAGACGGCTTAAACGGGTCCTGCGCCGTCCACGTTAGTATCAGCCCCAGACTTACACCTGGGGAAGACGCACCTTCTCGACTCGTCTCCGAAGGTTGACGATCGGACGCACCCCGGTCTCCTTCGGGAGCAGGCGCACGAACGAGAACCCCAGCTTCCGCTGCCGCAGGATCTCCTGCGCCTCAAGCTAGCGACCTCGGTCAGCATTGGTCTCCGCTCCGACCCGCAAAAAAGCGACATCCGGAAGCGCAGGGCCACCGCGACGTACCTGGTCTATGCGCCGGAAAGTGTCCGTGCTCAGCTTCTGCACGAGCGGCATGCACAGCGCGTGCCAGTCGTCGTGCCGGAAGTACAGCACTCTGTTCCGGAACGCAGAAGACTCGGTCACGTAAAAGGTGGTCTGCGTATGTCCGCATGAGCACACCCGCTTCACTTTCGATCTAGGGCAAGAGAGATACTGACCTTCAACAAGGGCATAAGGAACCCATCGAAATACCAGAACAGAAACTCCTCAATGAGCTCGCGCCGCTTAAGTGAGTCCGTGACGGAGACCCTCGCCTGCTTGAGCGCCCCAGGGGTGTGCGGCATCAGCCACTCGCAGTCTGCAGTGCGGAAGCCCTGCAGGGCGTTGTGCACCGTCGACGTCTCGTACCGGCGCGCCGTGATCATATGTTTGACATCTGTGTGCGCGTGTTGGTCAAACCGTAGATCGACACAGGACCGGAAGAAAAGGCGTACGCCGCATGACGACCTCGAAGTTGTGGTTGCTCCCCCAGAATGCATTTGGAATTACCGCCTTGATGACCAGGACGGCGTAGCGGAAGACCTCGTTGGCGCCAGCCGCGAACTCGGCAAAGCGGGGCTTGTGTTTTGCTTGCTTCCAGGCTTGAGAAGGTATGTGCGAATTAATGGGACGTCCCGCCGAATCCAAGGATATGCTGGTATCCGCTACGCTAGGTTGGGTCTGAAGTTGGATAGATGTCTCTGACATAAGTTCCTAGCAGCGCAGTTTGAACACGTTTTCAGCGATTCCTACATGGACGGAAAACTCACCAGAATAATGTTGCTGTCCAATGGTGAGGTTCTGTCCCTGACGAGCTATCCCAGTCGATAAACTCCTAAGAACCCCTGTACAACGTAAGTTGATCCAATCACCTTGGACGGACACGCCATGTCGAGAAGCATCTTGTACTTGCACTTATGGTGCCTCCAAACCATCTTCTCCAAGATACCTAGGACGTGCTTAAGCCGTTTTGGCGTCTTACACGAGCCCTTACTCTGCGCGTTGTGCCACCGCTCATCAGTATCACCACACCAATCGCTTCGCAGGGACTCTACCTTGATCTCTTGTTCTCGGTCCAAGTAGTCCACCATCCGGAACGAGCCGTACTTCCCCGAAGACCCCGAGATGAACGCATTGCTGAGTTCATACTGTCGAGGAAATACGTACTTCGCCAGGTGCCTGGCATGCTCCATCTGCTGTCGAGGCTCGGGGTCGACCCACACGGCACTTGTCGGATGTGTGCTAGAATGCCACGCTGAGTGGAAACGATTCAGAACATCTATAGACCGGGTTCAGTCAAAATAAACCAAATCGTCGGCCACCGCTTACGTTTTGGAGGTAACCCGGTGATAATCTTCGCTGTATGCGGAACGAACGAGGGGCGCGAGTAGAACATCCGAGAGCGTTGGAACGCGACGTCTGCAGGAGCAACCCTGTCGAGACATCAGTCCTTCGGGTTCAGAGCGCGCAGACTGCGAAAGGTGTACATGCCTGTTCGGGTCTTCGATACGAAGCAGTTTACGGCCTTCCACGTTAGTTGTATGCGCGTGTTTCCGACGTTTGGAGGGCCGCTCCTCGCAGTAGCCGACGACACACCGTCGCTTGGTTCCTCGTAGACACGACGTGCGTCCCTCGGGTTCAAGATCGCCTTCGCTGCTCCGCCGCGGCGCCGACACTGGAGGCTTCATGTGAAGAACAGGGTCACCAGTCATCTGACAGAGGCAGCCGTTCGGGAGAGAGGCGAAGATGGACGTTTCTGTGAGCAAGTGGAACATGGCGTCCTCGCCTATCCTGTGACTTGTCTTCAGAGATGGCCAGACATAATACCAAGGTGTCTGAAAAACCTTTGAAGAAGCGTCTCCCATTCCTGGGCTTGAAGTGCAGTGACCATTGTGTTAACAAAGTAGTTCGTCAATGGTACGCGGCTCGCGCCGATCTTGCCCCTCGCGTCCCGCTGGTTGACCTTGCGGTACCCGGCGGTTATAATGTTAGATGGCTTCCCATTCCGGGCTTTGAAAAAGAGCTTCTCTTGCGCTCGGTCGATGACCTACTGATACGTAAGAGTTGTGTGCGAACATTAGGTCAAGCTGTGTGGTTGCATACGTCTTGCATGTGGGACATGGGCGGTGTCGGAACGAAGCGCTTCAGATCGGCTGGTGGCACCCTGGTAGCGACGTAGGAGGTCTCCAGGAGGGTTTGGTAATGAGAGGTATCGTCGTCTCCGACTATCTGGACGTGGAGTGCTTTGGAGTCCAGAATGTCGTGAAGGTAAGTCTGCAGCGTAGAAACAACAGGATAATAGACATTGAGTAAGGTCAGCGCAGCGTTAGAATGCTTTCCATCGTCTCTAGAATCCATGGTTGTCGTGAAGGAAGTCGAGGTCGAGAGGCGCAGGTCGTGGATGGAAGCTAAGCTTGAGGCAGGTGGTGGCTCAGTGGCAAGAGCCGGCGTCACAGGGTACGCGTCTGATACGCGACCACGTGATCGTGCGTCACGCGTCTCGTCACTCACTCATGTGCAGTCACGATGCTCTCCTTGCTTCGGCGATGTTCTAGCACCCGCTCGATTCTCGAAGGGCCTCGATAGTGCCTGCGATACCACAGGGCAGTACAGATCGTCGCAAGGGTGGGAAATGGTGCTACAGCAATGACAGGGCAGGAAAGCAATGGGAGGATACACGAAGCGAAATCAGCGATAGTACAAACAGCCTGAGGGTTCCTTGTCTAGCCCAGACAAATTTCCTTCAGTCCTTGCTCAAGTCTACCTTTTCCTTGTTCAGGAAACCTGTGCAATAAAAGGAGACATCTTAACTTCCTGAGGGTAATAGAAGGACACGAGGAGCGCACCCTTCATCTTCTGGTTGTGCTTTCCCGTGGCCTCCTTCTCTCGCACGCGCACGCTTGCAAGTTCCTCCTCGCAAGTCGCCTTGTCTACAACGCAGGGCAAATGCCTTCAGCACCGACACCCGCAAACAAGACTCCACATCGGACGCACCGTTGGGGTCACCGTCGTTGATGAGCTCCTCCAGGATCTTCTCCGCCTTCTCAAAGTAGCCCTGCTCCTTCAGCGCACGTGCCTTGCGGAACGCCGCCTTGTAGTTCTTCTTGTTCTGCTGCAGCGCCACGTCCGCCGTCTCGATCGCCCGCTTCCAGTTGCCCTTCTTCAGGTGCACCTGCGACATGTTTGAGTAGATCTTCTCCGTGAGGAAGTCCACCTGGCGCGGGCGTGCTGCATATCAGCACCGATCATGAACACACCCTAGAATAGGGGAGGGAGGGGTGCGTGCCTCTGTCCGCTGCTTCTCCTCGGCAGCCTGATTCACGGCCTCAATCGGTGGCGGCTGGGGCACCGGCTGTCCTAGTGCCCTCTGCGTCGCGTTCCTAAGAGCATATAGTCAGTGCCGAGGAATGGGGCGCGGATCACCTGCACGCACTTGTCAAGGCCCTTCAAGTACAGAAGTGCCTGCAGTGCACAAAGCCCAACCATGTCAGTACAGTCCTTCGCCACAGTAACATCCGTTCCAGCATACTTCGTGGTAATTCCTGAGGGCTATGTGTGGCGGCGGCGGTCGTAAGTACGGCGAGGAGGTTCGGGCAGCATGAGCACGCACCCGCATCGAGGTCGTTCTTCTTGAACGCCTCATCCCCGGCCTCCTTCTTATCCTTCGCGACGCTGAACTTCTGCCCTATATCGCCGCCCGCGGACAGGTTCGAGGTTGTGGTCTGCTCGCCTGCAGCCCCCGAGGTTTGGGGCTGCTGCTGCTGGTCGACTTGCTCTGTGATCTCAGCCATTGAACGGTCGCGGGTGTCTTGGTGGTAGATGAAGGAATAGGGGAAGTGGCGGGGCCTGCTGGAAAGGTGAGAAGACACCAGGGACTAACGGGAGAGGCTATATACCTCGAGGCCTTATGTTTGTGCTGCGTGCACCAATACCGCTATATGATGATTGTATCGGACCTGCATCTGCATCCTCGGAGTACTTAGCTTCATCTTAGCGCCCAGATCATGTCCCAGAGTTATCGCACGAAATCGGGGTTACGGTGTGAAATCCGGCTGAACGCCGGCGACGTCAGTTCGTGCAGCGCAACGACCACAAACCTATCCCCACTCCCGCCGTCATGTCTCTCCTCGCGAACATCGTCGGCTTCTCCTTCTTCGGGCTCGCCGCGCGCATGGGCCAGCTCGGTATCCAGAAACGCCCCATCCTTGACAGTGCGTTTTCCTCACCCTCTCCATTTCCGATGCCCATTGACTGACTGGCCTGTGCCCTCGCTTTCGCTTTTCCTCCTCATCCCGCTTTCCCTATCCATACCGTTGTCTCTGCACTCGCTTTGGCCGCTACCCGGAAACTACTGCGCTCTATCCTCGAACCTCTCCATTCACCCGCATTGACACACTTGGCCTGGGGTTCCGACACGCCCCGAACGCAAACGCGATGTCTACGTCCACCCGCATCCCACAACGCACAGACCCCATCGGCCACGCTATCGCCATGGGCAGCTTCGGCTTCGTCGGTTACTGGGCGTACCACTGGGACCAGCGCGCCGCGGTCCTCCTCTCGCAGAAGCGTGCTGAGATCACGGAGCGGCGGGCGAAGACGGAGGAGGGTGCTGCAGCGTCAACATAACTTCGGAGCATAGGATATCCTGTGAGTCCACCGCGGTTCCGCTCTCGGCTCTTGGGTCAGGAGGTGCTCACAGGCCCCGCATGCGTGCAGACCGGACGTGCTCCGTTCATCCCACTTCCACATTCCACAGCATCGCCGGGCCCGTCGGACTACGTACGCTTGCACCGCTGTAATTGCCCTAGAGAGCCCGGCAGGCCCCTGGCAGGCCCTGTCGTCCTATGAAGCGTTCTCGGACGTCGTGCGTGCACTCAACGTGTGTCTGCCCTGCAACGTCTCCCAGCTGGCGGTGTTGCCGTCCCAAGAACGACCACCCATCGACCCGCCCATGGTGCTTATTTCAGAAGTTCAGATGCCTCGGCCTCTCAGACTGTTTTCGTCTCGTTGATTTGAAATCCGTGAAGCGTTTGGGGACGGCCTCACCATATTCAATTATCACCAGGGTAACATGCATCCTTCGTGGCCGACTGGTGGCCCGGTGTGCCTAATTGTTTGTTACACGTTGTTTCTTGTTTCTGCTACTTAGGTGCGAACACAATTGCCGGCGGCCTCTTCATCAGACCAACGGCAGCACCGCTCCGAGTCAACGAACAACGGTTCGCAATTGATATTGACGGTGAGGGTGAGCTACAGAAGCAGCACCTAGCATGATGTACAAGAACCTATCCCAGTGGCGGAGCATATAGTACATGGAAAAACGAGGGACCCCAAAGGACGCGTGCGCAGCAGACGAAGAGGGATTTTCAATGGATGTACAAGAAAGCTGCAACTAGCACCGAGCACGCTGCGCCACTCTGGCCCCCAACGCCGACCCATGAAGCGGAAGACGAATGAGAGAAACGGGAAGCCTCAGGCGGCGCACAGAGGAAAACAAAAAAAAAGAACGATAACAGTGTCGAAGTAGGTCGGCATCTATGGACAGAGAGTTCGAGAGCCGAAAAAAGCGGGAAGAAAGAAAGACGAGGTGAGCAAGTCGACTGCAGTATGGTCACGAGGTGTGGCATTAGCACTAGATTGTTGGGTCGAATGGGTGAGGGGAGCAGGTTAGCGATGGTATAACATTGGGGTGTTAGAAGAGCAAAATGGAGCTGACTGTACACTTGGGTGGGCGGGGGAAAGACGATGAACAGAATCAGCAGCATATTGTACACCATAGCACAACCGGGGTTTTCGCCGGTAATATACAACGCGCATGGCCATGCGCGCGGACACTCCGGGTGCGCGTCGTCCTCGGCCAACCTCGACGCCGGTGAGAATGGCGCGCATTCTCGAGGATACGACTGTGACCATGTCTGGATTTGCGACATCAGGGTCTTGGTCGGGGAAACAGTGTCGGAGGCCGGTGACGAACGGCGAAGACGAGATGGAGATAGAATGAGTGTGGATGTCCTTGACAGAGTGGGGGCAAATGCGAAGGAGCGTGTCAGAGTGCGAGATGGAACAGATGGTTGGTGAGGGAGCGGTGATTGGAAGACTGATCAGTCTTCCTGAAGCTGTTGGTAATGGAAGGTCAACGAGAGTGTGATTTGACAGTCGACAGTGGGGTCGAGCGATAAATGGTGGTTATTGAATCGGAAACTGGAGAAGACGAGGACCGGAACGAAATAAGCCAATGCCAGCGATTCATGCCAAGAACACGAAAATCTAGTTGAGCTGGAAGGCGCTCTGAAGGCCGAGGCCGGCCCCAAGACCCGGGTTTTCCTCCTCGTGGGTCGCCATGACACTGCCAAACGAAATCTTCCTGCCCACGACTGCGCGGCCGGATGAGGGGGCCTTCGTGCGACGAGGGGTCTTGCGCGCCGGCGGGGACGGAGTTTGTAACAGGACAGCGGCGCGCGGGACAGGGGACAACAACGAGTGAGCGGGGGGTGATCTGTGATACGATCGGGGTTGGGGAGCAGGCGGAGGGGGTGTAGGACGCGCCTGGGAAAGCTGAGGCAATTCGGGGCCCAAGATGCTGGGATTACGCGACAGCGTAACCTTTTGTCGAGATGTGCGATGGGTGTCCGTGGGAGTAGTGGCCGAGGATGGTTTGGAGATATGTTTGGTCGTTCTCCGGAGTTGCTTGATTTTTGCGTGAGACGTAGCGGGAGGCGATGAGACCGGCGGTGTGGGAGAGGACGCCTTGACGCGCGGCTTCTTCGCTTTCTTACTCCGCAGCTTCTCCTCTTCGTCCGATGATGAGGTAACATCGGAGCGGTTGGAATAGTCCACACTCATGGCATCGGAGCTACGCTTGGAAATGGATCCGAACGATGGTACACACTTGAGTGGGGATCCAGGGGGATAGAGCGCCGATCCTGCGAATGACTCCGTTCGTCGGATGTGCTGGACTCGAGGGTCAATCCCTGGAGTCTGGATGTACGAGTCGGAGGAGTTGGAGATAGATGACAACGATCTCCGAAGACGGGGGATCTTAGAGGCTGAACCACACGAGCTCTGGGAGTTGAGAGTGGTAGAACTTGCGGAGGAGCCAGCAGTGCGGAGATGAGGCGAGGGACGAACATAGGGATGGTACGCGGGGTTGGGGATCACACGTTCAGTATGCTGCAAGCGGTAGGATAAACTTGGGAGGTGACGTGAGTCCGTTAGCCGAGGTCCTGACGACAGACGCTCAGAGGAGTCGAACATACCGTGCGATGGTGTCCGAGGAGTCAAGCTTGGAGGATTGCAGGAAGTCCATGCTTGACTGTTTATGCAGGGGGCGTTTGAACCCTCTGCCGGGCTTCTGTTGCGAGGAGTCGGGATCGGTGCTGTCTTCCTCCGCGATTGTGTCGCTCGCGGTATCCTCCTTTGCGCGGAGACGAGCGAGCTCGATGATCTTTGCTCGGGTTGCGCGAAGGGAATGAGGCCATTCGGCCAGTCCTTTGGCCCTCATCACACCCCTCGCGATCTTATCGAGGAGATTTGATGGGGGTACGGGACCGTTGAACGGCGTGAGGATGTGGGCCGGAAGGGCATCTAACGTCTGGAACAACGTGTCAGCGATTGGAAACAAGGATAGGGTGTAGGGGGGATAGCAACGCGCCAGGACTGCGGGGAGACACGGCGCACGCATCGAGACGCGTCCCTGGACTTACCCGTGACAACAGACGCGTCTGCTCTGAATTCCACTCCCACTCGAGATCGTCTGCTCCGTCGTGGTTGGAACTATTCCAGCTGTCTGAACTCTTCCTGTTGGATCCAGGGGACAGGATGGGCAGGGGCGAGTTCCGGGGCGGAGGAGTGTGGGGATCCGAGACAGACGTGAGCATGGACGAGCGTCGGCGGGGGAGGGGAGGATGAGGCATGACAAGAGAGAGTGCAGGGATAGCAGCGGGACAGAGCTCATGCATAGTAGCCTAGGATGAAGGAGAGGACGGTGGTTAATAGATGGAGGAGGGCGTACGGTACGGGGAGCGGAGTCTGAGGACAATGGGGGTAACTGACAAGGACCACCCGGGCCTGTGATCACCGACCCCCCGCGAGAACCCTGCCACACGTTCCTTCTTCAGGGCAGGTTCGTTCGTGATTCGGCGCTTCTCCCTCGGCCCAATCACCGCCAGTCACCGCCCCGCCGGAGCCGCACCGCCCAGATCCCCCCCGCCAATCTCGCCGTCGGTGACATCGTGTACTCCGACTACCTCGTCTCCCGCGTCGATCACCCAGTTCCATTATGCGGCCCGCCCTCGTCCCGCAGAGCCGCCTTTGGACAGCAACTCTTCACTCACCTGAGATGCACTCTCCCATCGTCTACCACCCTTTCCTCGTGTTGATGCCGGTTCTGGTCGAATCCCGTTATCATGATGCAGGGCCCGCAAGCCGCAAAACCAGCGCAATTCCCGCGGAGACTGCAAGGGTCGAGCAGATTGGTCCGCAACGCAGGACCAAGGGCTGCGAGCGCGGCGAAATGGAGCGGAACACAGCAGTCTCCTGGGCCATGGCACTCTCCGCGGCGGGCGAAGGTCCTGGCGATGAGACTTCTCGTGCGAGAGTTTGTTTGCGTTCGCAACCTTCCCGGAGCTGCATGGCGGTAAACGCGCCGCGCCGCGCCTTGCTATGTGCGCAACTGCGGCCGCGAATCGGGCCAACAGATGATTAAAATGGAAGAGGGGATGTTCGTCTTGGACGGTGCCCCGATGGAGAAGGGGGGGGGGGTTGGTCTAGAGAGTACCACAGAGCACTTTGAGAAGAATGGAAAGCAAATCACTTCGGATGACTCAGAGACTCACCTAAAACCGTGTCTTCACGCGTCACATTAGGCCAAGTTACCGATATGAGCTTCCCCAGGCCGCAGGGTAGCAGACACCGCCGACGCCAACCACATGCAGCGGCGGCTTAGGGCGGCTTAGCATGGTTTTGATCATAGAAGTCGACGAAAGCGTATAGGACCAAGATGGTGGCCGACGCGATATCCACTCACGATGTCCGGGACGGTCAAGTCTGGCGAAACGCAGCGCATACTGCATGCAGTCGAGATGGGGGCATTGGGAGAGGAGGACATGAGAGGGGATCGATAGGTAGCGGCCTCAGACACGGTATATGTTAGTTTCCAAGCCGAGTAACGTTAACTCCAAAGACCGCTGTCCGACCGGACGCCACCATCACGCATCCGGGGATGTGCTCACAAAGCACAGCCAACAATACAACCATGGCCACGCGCAGAGGTCGGAAGCTTTGTTTATACATAGAGCGGCCCGCCGCGTCGTTGTTTACCGGTTATTTGTTTGCGACGGTGTTCTTGTGCTCGATCGAGGGCAGTATGGGTATAACAGCAACATCGAGAGGACATTCGAGAGCGAAGACAATACCGCCCGCGAAGAGCCGCGAAGTCGAACAACCCTCGGTATTTGCTCACGAAGGCGTAAGATCGCCATCATCGCAGCGAGAAGGTGGTCGACGGAGATTGAGGGAAATTCTTCAATAGAAAGGCAAGGTGCGGCGCCTTAAGTTGCTAAGGTGGCTCGATCAAAACACCATCTTAGACTTTAAAGAACAAAAGAACATAATGCGTTTCTTAGCAACTCCAGTATTCGGTAGAGTAGTATTGCATTAGGCGAGAGACGAGGGCGCCGGCGTTCAAGACCTCACGACAGCCTCATGATCATGGTAACTTGGAAAAGTAAGTGCCTGGGCCGTGCTCGCCACAGCGGGGATTTAAGGAGTCGACGACAGCAATCTATCCCTCACGAGCTCAAGAAATCAAGGAGGAATCGCAAAGAGTTGAAAAATATAGCCATTGCTACTCTACTGCGTGGAATGGGACCTTCGTTGGGATGTGATTCGTGCGCTACAACTATTTGCTACGGTTAGGTTCTGGAGCGGAAAACGGCTCACGAATGTGAAGAACTCACTGAACGTCCTACGATGCTGCGGCAGCGGAGCTATGCTGAGCGTGCAGCCCGCAACGTGTTGGGTGGGAGGGAAGCGACTCGACACGTGGCAAAGTCTATCGTCCGCCATCGTCGTCGCTTGGTGTCTCTTCCTTACCGTCGCCCTCGATGGTCTGCAGTCTAGTTGAGCCGAGACGAGGAAATCTGAAAGAGACTGGATGCACTCAGGCAAGTGCACGCGTGGAAGAATGTGAAGACTAGAGGGAGAATAATATATGCACGATAGCGACAACGAGATACAGATCACAGGTAAAGTCCTTCCGGGGTGCCCTCGTTCTTCCTATACAACACCTGTAGAACGTGTCAGGACAGATATCCAGACGCCATAATGTTGACGCACCTTTTCCCTCGCAGATGTGAAGTCGGCCTTCGTCACCCGCATCCGTCGTTCACGAAGAGCGAGCAAACCAGCCTCGGTACAGACCGCCTTGATATCGGCACCAGACAGGTCATCCTTCGTGGTGACGAACTCTTCCAAGTCGACGTCTTCGGCAAGGCTCATTCGTGATGTATGAAGCCTATTATCAAACGGTCAGTCTCGGATCACGTAGCAGACAAGGGACCCAGAAGAGACGGACTTGAAGATGTGCCGCTTGGTCTTGATGTCAGGCAGGGGGAACTCGATCTTCCGGTCTATACGTCCTGGTCGGATGAGGGCGGGGTCTAGCGACTCGATCCTGTTCGTGGCCATGATGACTTTGACGTCCCCACGAGTATCGAACCCATCTAGCTGGTTCAGGAGCTCAAGCATAGTACGTTGGATCTCCCGCTCGCCACCAGATGTTGAGTCGTATCTATAGACGGGTAAGGTTCCGTGACATGCCGACATATCCTTAGGCTTACTCACCGCTTCGTGCCTATAGCGTCAATTTCATCAATGAACACGATACTTGGCGCATGCTCCTCCGCCACCCTGAACAACTCTCGTACAAGCTTGGGACCATCTCCGAGATACTTCTGGATAAGTTCGGAGCCGACGACCCGCAGGAAAGTGGCGGATGTCTGGTTGGCAACGGCTTTGGCGAGGAGTGTCTTTCCGGTACCCGGGACGCCGTAGAGGATAACGCCCTTCGGTGGTTTGATACCCATCTCCTCGTATAGTTCTGGGTGAGTCAATGGGAGCTCTACGGATTCCTATGGCGCAAGGTTAGCTGCGATACGTGGCACCTTGCACAATGAGTAAGCACCTTTATCTCCTGAATTTGCTGCTCTAGACCACCAATGTCCGCGTAGCTCTCCGTCGGCGCCTTGTCGAGCTTCATAACGCTGACCATGGGGTCGGCGTCGTCCTGTAGGACACCAATGACGGCCTGGTTCTTGTGGTGAAGCAGTACTTGGCACCCTGGCTCCAGCAAGTCCTTGTCGACAAAGCTCATGAGGGAGACATAGAACTCGGGTCCGGACGCGGTGGATATGATGGCGTGGTCGTCGTCAATGATTTCTTCAAGCGTACCGACAGCCATAGGGCTCCCTCGGAGGTCGTCCACCTTGGTCCGGTCCTCCTCGTTCTTCTCCTCGCGCGCAGACTCAGGCTTGAGGCGCTCCTGGTTCTGGATGAACTCCTCCTCCATGAGGAGGTAGTCCTTGATACGCTCCATCTTGAGCAGCTTGAGGCGGCAGCGGGTGGTGGGGAACACTGCGGGCAGCTTGGACGCGGCGTCGGGACCCTTCTTCTTCTTGCGCTTGCCAACGCTGGTCGGGAGAGGGGGCTCCCACTTCTTCTTCTGCTCCTTCTTGTCTTTCTGGTCACCGGGCTGGCCACGGCCACCCGAACCTTGGTTGGGCATTCCGGACGGGGTGTTTCCCTGCGAAATAGGATAGCGGTGTAAGCATTCCAGTATAATAGTTAGAAGTAAACGAAACACACCATGATGAATGCGGTTGTGGTGGTGGAAGGAGAGGACGTGTGGCAGCGAAGGGGCGTTCAGCAAACTCGACATGACCCGCGACGCGTCAGCTTGGTGTCGAGCCGGTCACGTGCATACCCGCCGGACTCGGGCGCTTCCCTACGACTCACTGCGACACGCCGTCATCGAGCATTGGTCCCAGTTCTGCCACGCACCTCTTGCTTCAAAGTGATTCTGTCTTTTACTGCCGGACACCATGCAACGGTTAGACCAAGAGAATCACGAAGTTACGACACCCCTCACCTCTACGTCCCAGTTCATTGAAGCAGGTGAGAATGATACCTCCTCATATTCATGTAGACTCGGACCTGTGCTGAGCGCTGATCGCGCACAACTCCAAGATGACGATGACCTCGACGAAGAGGCGATTCCCGGATTCACACATCCTGGCTTGGTCCAGAGTCCGCACTCTCCAGTACCGGATAAGGGGAAGGCGAGGGCACCGGAGCAGCTTGCACCTCCATCTCCGTCTGCAACCGTTTCGGGAAACATTGGAACACCTGTAAATGGGTCTGGAGCGCCGTCGTCAAACAGACGGTCTGTTGGCGGGGTGCGTGTGGAGACGCGGTACGTGACGCATTCATTAGATGCCGCAGAGGAAGGGAGTGATACGAGCGTACCCGTGAAGCCACACCGGAACGGACACCCTGGACGAACCTATTACGACAACTATTGTAAGTCCTAGAGTTCGTGCGTTGCATCACAATCACTCATAGCGCATACCAGGGTCGCGACCTGCTTTCTATCTATACCAAGCTTATCCAAGTACTGTACCCTCCCCGGAACAGAGGCAACCGAGACCTTTTGAGGTTCGCGCCTTCACCGCTACGTACACTAGTTGTCTCTGACCCCGCGACTGTAGGGACTGGGATTTATGGGGACCCCTGGTCTTGTGTCTTATGCTCGGTATCCTACTGAGCGCCAATGTATGCGTGACTCCGACCCATTGGTGTGCCCAAACCACTAACCACCCCCTTGGATGCAGGCTCCTGCATCGCAATCTCTCAGCGTCTTCACAAGCGTCGTCGTTATCATTGCAGTCGGCTCATTAGTCGTCACCGTCCAAGCTAAGGTGCGTCTTCAAAATCTTTGATGGGTTCGCTTCTCTCTGACGCTTCTTCCCACAGCTCCTCGGTGGTCGCGTGTACGTTGCGACTACCGTAAATCCGCTCAATGTGGTAATTTACGGAATATCTCCAGGTCGTTCTTCCAGGGACTGTGCGTCCTAGGCTACTGCGTGGCACCGCTCAACGTCGCCGCCCTTGTGTCCACATTTGTCCATTTGATCTATGTTCGTGCACCGGTGGCATTGGCCGCTTGGGCGTGGTGCATTTGGGGTACGTTGTTGCCACAAGGAAGCTCTACCTCGTTCCATCTGACAACTTCATTGTGGCACCTAGCATCTGTCAACTTCCTCGATGGCACGAAAATTGAACATCAGCGGATATTGCTCGCTGTCTACCCTCTCTTGTACGTCCTTCTATTGCGTCCTTGGACTCATCTGACGATGCGATGTACTGGTAGGCTTTTCTATTTCGTTCTGGCATGGATGATCATTATCCAGTAGCTTTCGTACTTATCTATATTGTCTACTACGCACGCTGTTTCGCACCTATCCCAAACCAGTCTTGGGAGATTCGCATTGTGCGACATATCAGACTGCCCGTGAACCGGTTGGTTTTGGTCCGTGATTGAGCTTCTCCTCTGGCAGGTACTTCGAGTTTTCCGGCGCTGTAAAGAAGACTCTCACGGGCGGGCAATGATTCGCCGAGGAGGCCATTGACATGGGAGTATCACGACCACAACCATCTTACCCGGGTAATATTAGGTTCGTCCCTGTCGTGCGTGACATACCTGTTCCATCCATTGACTTTCTTTTGTCGTCCCTCGGCGCAATTAACCTTCGGTTCCCTTGGGCAGCTGTGTTGCAGCGAAGCCCCGTCATCTTCCATCTTTCTGCGCGAGAATCGCATTCGTTCCTGAGGCCTGGAGCACCGCCTGTGGCCAGTACATATAAGAACCCGATCGAGCTTGGCCCAACGCAGCTCTACTCTGGGACAATTTCCCCCGATCGCCCTCGTTCCACCATGCATCTGTGCTATGGCATGTTTCTTGCCAAGCTCGCGGCTGTAGCCCTCGCTAATCCGCGCCCCGTCCCTGCTGGCTGGACCCTTCATCGTCGTGCGGCGCCCAACACCGACGTGTTGGTCCGAATCTCTCTCGTCCAGTCAAACTTACAGAACCTCGATGCCTACCTTCTCGACGTCGCTGACCCTCAGTCACCCAACTACGGGCGGCACTGGACACCTGCGCAAGTCTTGGACACCTTCAGTCCTCGGCAGGAATCCGTCGAGGTCGTGACCTCGTGGCTCTCGAACGAACTTGGCCTGGATTCCCACAGTGTCGGCTTGTCTCCTGGCCGGGACGTCATAAACCTTAATACCACCGCGGCAGAAGCGGAGAGAATATTCGACACCGAGTACAACGTGTATCGCTGGAACGATGACGGCAGCGAACGCATTGGTTGCCACGAGGGACACAACTTCCCTCCCCACGTATCCGAGCACGTCGACTTCGTTTGGCCCACGCTCATGCGTGGAAAGCGGCGCTTGGCGGCCAGAGACGACACTCGGCCGTCCGCTAGGAGACCGCGCACGGTTCAGGGCGTTGCAATCGAGGTCAGTTGCGAGGTTGCTTCGTCCACTGGGTGGGCTGACGATCCATTTACTTCCAGGAGTCCTCAATATACGAAGGTCTACAGCACTGCAACGAGGCTGTGACGCTCGAATGCTTGCGCCCTTTGTACAGCTTCTATTACGAGCTTCTTGCTCCGCATAGAAATACTGTCGGCGTCGGTGAGTGCAATGCACCGGCTCGGCGCTCCTTTCCATCCCGGTCTGATGATAGTGGTCCACAGCCGAGTTCGGGATGAATTATTACCACCCCGAGGACCTCGATATGTTTTTCAAGAAGTTCGCGCCCAATAGGGTCGGTCATCGGCCCAAACTCATCAGCATCGCCGGGGGTGAGCATTCGATCTTGTCGCAAATGCTATGTAGGTCGCTTGCGTACTAATCTGTTTATCGCACAGGCCATCTCAACCGGTCAGATACCAATAGCGATGATTACCTAGAGGCGTCATTGGATCTCGAATTGATGATGGGTTTGCTGGGTCCCAAGCAAGAAGTGCTATTGTACCAGACAGACACTTCAATGTTTGATCCACTCGTCGGTAAAGTTGTACTTCTCTTCCATGCCGGTAGTGCACCTTCTCAGTGGGGACATCTTGATTTCAGCCGACAAACTTTTGGGGGCGTGGGACGCATCATATTGTTCTAATAAAGACGTGGCAAAACTAGGTAACTTTACAGGCCCGTGCTCGATCATTTGCCTGGCTAATTCTTCGTCCAGGACTGAAAGATTGCGGTGATGTACCAAGGGCCAATGTCCTTTCTATATCCTACGCTTCCGCCCCAGATATCCAGGATCCCCAATCTACACCTGTTCTCCAGAGGGAGTGCGCCGAGCTTGGGAAGGTTCGTTTGATACGGTGGTGGTGACAGAACTGTCGTGCTCACAGGCCGATACTGCACAGCTCAGCCTTACGGGTATAACATTCATTGCCTCCTCAGGAGATGTTGGGGTTGAGTGGAGAACACTTGATCGTTCCTCCACTCACTGTCTCGTCAACGGAACTCTAGGATCCAACTCAACCGGAGCTTTCGTTGGAGCCTTTCCTGCATCCTGTCCCTATGTCACCGCAGTAGGTGGGACACAAGTCAGCCCCGGAAAATCGGTGGGTGGACCTTCGCAAACCGCCTACGAATGTCAGCTTAACATTATCCGTTTATCAAGGTATACGATGTGGAAACCGCAGCCTTCACCGACTTCCTTTCTGGTGGCGGTTTTTCCAACATTTTCCCTCAGATGCCCTTCCAACGCGCCGCCGTATCCAACTACCTGAAGCACTTCGCTCCTCCCTACGGTCCGGATGTCTTCAACAGGTCTGGGAGGGCTTTTCCCGATGTGTCAGCCAATGGGTACGTGGCGTTTCCTTCAGCTTATATGCGAAAGCCGTTCGCTTGTTGACACGTCCGACGGTACAGGGGGCCCATCGTGACCGCAGTCAACGGGCACTTTAAGCTCATTAGCGGAACGTCCGCCTCGGCTCCTATCTTCGCCTCCCTCATCGCTGCTGTCAACGATATCCGTATGGCAATAGGCAAAGGGCCTGTAGGCTGGATCAACCCTGCGGTATGTTAACCTTCAAACGCTTTTTTCACGGTCATCCACAACATCTCATCTGCCATTTCGACAAATTTTCATTGGCCACAGCTTTACTCGCCCCGGTTCGTCGGATCCTTCAACGACGTGACGAATGGTTCGAACCCTGGTTGTGGGACACAGGGCTTCCCAACAGCGCCCGGTTGGGATCCCGTCACCGGTTTGGGAACGCCGAACTTTGAGCGTTTGCTGGATAACTTCCTTTTTCTCCCTTGACAGTCCTCCTCTTTCCCCCCTGTTGTTGGACGTAGCTTAGCGTTCACGGACGGAATAATGGTAACCAACGGTTCCATTAATTTAGGGCTTCACAAAGACTTCCTATGCTCAACGGAACGGCACTCATTTGCCGACTCAGATGAATTGTTGCAGAGCTTTACAGCTGACGTGACTGAGCATTGAGGCGAGGAAGGGCCAGGACAGACTGGTCTATTCTGGTTTACTGTAGGACATCTTAAGCCGCCTGCGACCCAGACTCGGGACGGTGGTAGGTGCCAGCTAAACCGGGTGGGTACAGGTGGCTGCAAGACATTGACGAGACAAGATGCTGCCATCCGTCATGAGGGTGATGATCGCGCTACGCGTTGTATGTTGTAAGCGCGCATCAGTACCAAGTCACTAGTGTGGCAGCGATTTATATTTATTGATACGTTTATTACTCAGAGTCAAATGGTACCTGTCAGATGTTGCGAAGGTAATGTCCCGCTATTGCCTCGCCTCTTACTGTATATATCCACTAACTCGATCTTACCAGGGGTCCGATGTGCAGTAATACACCGGAAGACCCGTATATTACTGTACATTGTGAGCTCCAGTATGTACGGCCAGCTTTCTCTAGCTCAGAGGCTGACAGTAATTCGCTCACACCCTCCGCATGTTGTCATGAGGAGATAAGTTATAACATACAATACTCGGAGTGGCGGTGCCAGTTCGTCGCATGGGTTCGCTGAAGATCAAATTTTCAAACCTCGAGATCATCACTGTACTGTACGTACACTTTGCTGGCGGTACTTGAGCGGTACTTGTAACTATTGAAATTCACGCTTGCATCGCCTTCGAGAACCTAACCTCATGAAGTCTATGCAGCCTCGTTTGTCATCGGCCATTTTAGGGCCCGGTCGGGAAGAGTCCAATCATCTTGGCAAGCAGTTGTGGGCCTTTGTGGGCTCGGACGCCGGTCAATACCAACGGTTATAAATATTGCACCCACAACTTGGGCAAACCGTAGGCCTTCTCTCAGGTTTTCTCCACATCCACGATGGCTGGCAGATGCGGCACGCAAGGATATGATTTTCCGCCGCTCCTGGGTGGGACCCTGTTACTGGTCTGGGTACTCCCAACTTCCCGCGCCTCTTGAGTGTATCCATGAAGCTTCCCTGATCTTCCTGGTGTAAGAGCGAAGCCCAAGTTGGAAGTCCAGCATTATTTTCACAGAGATCTTCCGAGTCGCATGCCGTTGAATTGGGACTCGTACTTAGTCACGGTATCGTTATCATCTCAAAGAGGTTGGCGACGATGGACGCTAGCTACGTACCACGGATATACAATAGTTATCTCCATCTAAATGCCATTGAAGCTTTTATATCATGCACAGTTGAGTACCAGTACTACTGCATGCCAAGCAAGTAGGGTGAGGTTGAGGTGTTTGACCGCGTGCGAGACACTTGGCTGATCCCGATTCCGCCGTTCGCCGCATCAGTACTAAGTAGGCATATCAGGGGAGATTCACGTGGCAACACATTGCCGAGGGGGTATATAACAAGTTGATCATGCTCTCCATATTCTCTTCCCTATCGTCGCTGTCTTTCGTTGGCAGCAGGCTTGACAACGTGTGTTGGATGGCTACACCAGGCCCCCGCGTTGTCGACAGCCACCGGTCACGCCGAGAGGTGGCAAGTGCGGACACTCGGATTGTTTGCTCGCTCAGTCGGGCTTCCTTCCTTCTGTCCAACACGCAACTACCACCTCGAGGCGCATGACCACCCCACACCGCAAAGGCCGCGAAGCTCACCCCGAACAGGATGGCGCTCTCAAGCTCGTCTTGGGAGCACATCCATACTCGTGAGCGGGCTAAGGTCTGAGCATTCCAGTCCCCCTTCGATTGGCTCTAGCCGGGTTGGCTCCGTCTGTGACGACCCAACGACGCACCAGACATCCGCCGCTGACCTCGCGCGTCGCTTGCGACGTGTCGACGGTGCTACTCCGATACGGAGTAGCATTGTCACCGCGGCCCCGAGATTCTGCCCGTACTTCAAGTGCGGCGATGTCGATGAGGGCTTGGGGTCAACGACTTGAAAGCGTCGTGGGGACCTGGCGCGCTGTCTCCCTCCTCTGCTTCGGGACTATCGCGTCTATCGCGCTTCGACGCGCGTGGCCCTGCATTTGCAGTCGCTTCACTTGTATATGCTGTTGCCAAGGGCCTCGTCCCTCCGGGCTTGTGTATACATGAGACGGACGAGGTCTTTCGTGGCTGGGAGGGTTTTCGGGGACAGACGTCCTTCAGTGCACTTCGCGGCTCGCTAATGGCACTTTGATGCCACGCGAAACTCGATTCAGACTACTCTTGCGCTGTGGTTCTTCCACACCAATTTTTCTCTACGTCGATGCTCTTTGCGAGCATATTTTGCGTTCATTACTATTGCTTGGTCACATGGAAGCTCTATCTGTAGATACCTGTAAGTAGCAAGTAGCCACGACCCAGATCCCACTGCCTAGCTTCCCGAAGCTCCTGTCCCGAAGAAATATTGGGTATTCATACAGAATCATCGAGGCCCAGGTCCGCATGTGCCCTCGGCGGAGACGTCCTATTGAGATCCTCCAACGACTCCGGCAAGACCTCCAGCTCAACCCACCGGAAGGTCCCAGAGTGGTCCAAACGCGATAGGCTGATGCGCAGAACCATCGGCGCGTCCAGGTAGCCCGGGAACCTGAACAGCTTGTGATCTCGGGCGGGGTCGCCCACCCAAAGCTCAGAAGTCATGGGCGTACTCGTGGTCGGGTGCTCGGCCGGGGGACCGCCCACCACTGGGTCGCGGGCGTGCGTGATCCACAGGGGCACTTTCGTCCAGTGTCGGCCGTCCTGCAGACGTGAGTCCGTCCAGCCCGCGCCGAGCTTCATCTGGATGCGATCCGCGTCGCCGGAGAGCGTGATGCACTGGCGGCAGGGACGTTCGTGGTCGTAGGACACAATGTAGCCTGCGTCCTCGATGAGAGCTCGGCTCCATGGGGCGAGACGGACCCCGAATGACAGCTGCTTCGAGGCGTGGTGGGTGTCCAGCGCAGATGGGGCGGTGACGGGCAGGTAGAGGACTTTGGTGCGTAGATACTCCCTACAACGATTGACCTGGGTGGAAGATAGGGACACCAGACGGTGAAAAGGCTGAGCCTTTCCGTCTGGGGAACTGCCGACTGCGAGATTCAATGCCTTCATGACGCTAAAACTCGAGTCCAGGTCTTCCACAGTGCATACAGCTGCGATAAGGCCAGAGTCGGCGTCCGAATCGTTCCCGAGCTCACAAGCAAAGAGGACGAAATATGCATTGTCGGGCAACGGCAGGGGTGCGTCGGTGACGGTAGAAGGGAGGACGTGCGCGACGGGGAGGAGGGGTAAGCGAGTACGCAAGCCAAACGGCGTCGATGTGTAGCTGGGGACACCCACGTCTGGGACTCCGAGGCGACGAGCGAACGTCGTATGGTCGAGGACACAGACATCTCCACACTGGGCGTAGGATCTGGGGGACTCCGCGAAGATGTTAGACGAAGAGGCGTCCTGTTCTTGTAGAGAGATCTCCGTATTCGTAAGCCCACTTGCATCGTACGAAACGAGGTTGCCGACATGGTACAACGAACCCCACGCGAAGACGCTCTGATCGGGTATACGCTTGAGGATCTCCTCTTGGAGGCGGATGAATGCGCGTCGGCCCTCTCCGTACAGGGTCGGCATGTTGATATCGAAGATTCCCATGAGAGAGTAGGCCTCGTCTTCCACCCTCGTCGTTCGCCGTTTGGACGCCCAAGACATGCGCGTCGCGACGCTAACCTGGTCGAGCGGCAGCTGTTGGACCAAGATCTCTCGGGAGATCCCAGTGGCCGCCTCAATCACATCGGACAACGAGGACTTCGTGCCGAGGAACTGCCAATCGCGCGAGAGGAAGATGACGGTCCGGGGTGCGATGAGTTCCTGGAGCGTCCAGCCGCGGGTGAACCATTTGCTCTCGCCGATCCGAGACCGTTTGACTAGTCGCTCGTTGTGGAAGCGCGGCGACTTCACGTCGGACAGGAAGGCGTAGCAGACGGTCGCGGAAGCGTACCAGGTGAACATCGAGTTGATGGCTTCCGACAGCTCGGTGCTGCTTGTCTTGTCGATGCAGCACGAGTCGATCCATATGAGATGGTGGCCGTATTTGTGCGCGACAAAGCATGCTTCTCTGACCTTCAACGAAAGTCGACGAGAGAACCAGCGCGAGTTCCGAGCACGAACGTTTTTGGCAGAGGCTGTTAATCGTCTAGCCAGGAACGCTTGAGGGTTCCTCGTAAACGGCGGCGTGTGGAGCGGGAGCAACGTGGGGTATAAGGCGGGAGGCTGAATGGCTGTTTGTTGGAGTCGTACCCTGGGTTGTGAGGAGGGCAAGATGGAGAATGCCAGCCGCAGCGAGCTTCCGACAAGAAAAGACAGGGACGACGCGGGGCCTTTGATATACGCCAGAGTGCGGTTGAGAAAGATGACGAGGAATGAGAGGGCAAGGAGGCTGCGCCACCAAACTTCCAGCCAGACCCAGACAAGCACGGTTTCCGTCCGAAAGTAAATTGAGGATTGGATACGACGGACGTCTTGGAACGTCTGTTCGCCTTCGGGATCCCAGGTGTGAGACAGAATGGCATACTCCACTTCGCTCGGCTTGAAGATCTCGACGAATTGTCCGGTTTCTGTATTGAGCAGTCGCATCGCTCTGCTGATGTTCTCTGCACCGCCCTGTCAGCACAGGAGACTGAGTTTCTCGGAGGTACCGGAGTATGGTGGACATACAGCGTAATAAGTCTATAAATATGGGGATGGAAAGACTTTGAGGTTTCGCGAGGATGCGTTTGACGGTGTTAATTGCAAGCTTCCGTCCGTACGGCTGCTACCTAGTACGCAAGATGGGTCACAACTGAAGTTGAAGTTGAAACGGTTGCAGTGCACTCACCTCATCCCTAGCTCTGTCACCTCGAAAGCAATGGAAGGAGGTCACCACCGGTAACCGTCGCAGCGAGCATCGCAGAGCTCATGATGGTCGGTTGATGATGGTCGGGGCACAAGCCTGAGCTTCTCCCAATCGCAAGCGCTCGTCCATGCCTCTCATTCCCTTTCCCCTCTTCTACCGCAGAATGTCGGCAGCAGTCCCTACCGTTCCCGCCATTAGAGCAACATTGGAACGTGCATCGGAGCTCAAGGAGTCCTTGGCTGAAAGTCGGCAACGCGTAGAGGCAGCGAGCTCCAGCAGTCCGTCGCGCACAGCGAACACCGCACCCGTCCTCGTCGCAGTCTCCAAATACAAGCCCGCATCGGACATCTTTGCTGTGTATGAACACGGGCAGAGAGATTTCGGGGAGAACTATATGCACGAGCTCACCGAGAAGGCATCGCAGGTGCGTCGTGTCCTCCCACGGCTGAAGTACATCTCTCATACATTCCATATCCCTCCTTCCGTCCAGTTGCCGCAAGACATCCGATGGCATTTCATTGGCACACTGCAGTCTAACAAGGCTAAGACGTTAGCCTGTACGTGCTTCGCGGTGCTCAAGGTGCGGTTCTATGCACTCCTCTTACTGACTGCCATCTAGCCATCCCGAACCTCTACTCCATCCAAACCCTTACTTCCACCAAAGCCGCGACTGCTCTGAACAAAGCCTTGCCAGAAGACCGTACCTCCCCTCTAAACATCCTCCTTCAAGTCAATACCTCTGGCGAGGACCAGAAGTCTGGGGTACCCCCCGTGACGCCCAGCATGCCCGAATACGAGGTGGACGGCGCGGAGCTCGTCCAAGTGGCCAAGCACATCCTCGCAGAGTGCCCCCGCCTCCGTCTGCAAGGCCTCATGACGATTGGCTCGCTCACGGAATCGCTGAGCCAGGAGAAGGAGAACGAGGACTTCGCGTGCCTAGTCTCGACGCGCGACGTCCTCGAGGGTGCGTTCGCACGCGCAGGCTTCCCGCGAGAGTCTGCGAAGTGGGGCGACGAGAACAACCGCCTGCTTCTGAGCATGGGTATGTCGAGCGATTACGAGGCCGCGCTTGCTGCTGGGAGCGACATCGTCCGTGTTGGGACTGGCATCTTCGGTGCTAGAGCGAAGAAGGAAGAGGTCTAGGCGCAGCATTGATATATGTCTATAGGGTATCCATGTTGAAATACATGTCCGTCACGGACACCATTAGCGTCGCATATTCCTCGCCGGCCCAGCCACCCCCCCAACAGATACCTCCTCGACCAAATCACCCAAGCCTTCGCGCAATGTTGCCTCCACTTCTGCCTCATGACCACGGTCCCAGATCCCGATAGATATGGCTTGCAACGAAAGACAGCCATGCTCTGCTCTGCTGCGAAGACAGTGCTGGAGGACGCGACAATATGAGTGTATAGCCGTGGGTCCGTACGACCGCCAAACTGGCTCGTCAATCCACGGCTGACTGTTGGCTTCGCCGCTTGCGGACGGACCCTCTGCGACCAATGCCGTCCACGCTTCGGGGTCGCTTTGGGGGTCCCAGGGGACGGACAAGTTGGTCAAGGTCGGGCACAAGCACCCCCCGTCCCCCTGCGGCATGCTGAGCAGCGGGAGGATCCTGGGATAATCCCTAGCACGGATAGCTTTCACCGCCAGGCGTTCAAGGTTTGGCAGACCCGCCAGAAGGGCCGTCCAAAGACCCTCGGGCCTCGAGGAGCGACCGCTGGTGATCGTCAGCGATGTTACGGCCGTCCCGGGTGCGAAGATGGCTAGGATCTGGCTTGTTTGCGCAAGGGTGGCGTGGGGAGACTCTAAATTGTAAAAGCGAGTAGTGGACACGCGGAGGGGCCGGCTTCCATCTCCCTGCGCCTCCCAAGTTGCGGCGTTCTTGGCGTCGTATTTGGAGTTGGTGGATTTCAGGTGTATGGTGACCTCCACGACAGGCGGTCGGTGGAGGGGTGTGACTATACTGGTAGACAGCGGGAGCGGGACATCGTTTACCAGAAGAGGCTCGAGGTCGAGGACTGTCGTCAGAGGGAGAATGAGGCACGAGAGCAAGGCGAGTGTGGAGTCGGGTGGAAGCTGGAGGGTGAGATGGCGTAGCCGGGGGACGTCGACAGGCGACTCCGGGTCTGGCCAGGTGTTCGGCCGCAAAGGGCCTGCGACGCAGAGGGTCTCCAAGTTGGGGCAGTTCCTGATGTTGGCGAGGAGAGTATGCAGATCTATTGGAACTTTGACAAGGAAAGGGGCATTGGGAGCGACGCATCCCCGGCAGTCACGCAGCTCGAGATGTTTCAGTGAGGTGTATGGTGTCTCCAGGGGTCCAAGGCAGGCGCTTGCGACGCGAAGCGTTTCGAGGTGGGGGAACGCAAAGAAGCGGGCGGCACGGGTTCCCGTAACTTTCCCGGAGAAGGATCTGCGTATATCGAGGCATCGCAGCATGGGCATGTCCAGTTGAAGGAATCGTTCAAGTGTGTCCCACTTGTCCCTGTATCCTGTGTTTCGAAATGTCATTGAGGTGAGCCTACGGGAATGGGCAGCCAGAACATCCACAGTTGCATCATCGATACCGCGTAGACAGAGCGAGAGGTCCAAAGGGGCCGATCTGGAAAACGCCGCAGCGAATCGGTTGAATTTCCATTGCGGGTCCCATGTGACCGAGAACTCCTGGCTGAGGAGGGCCTGCCACAATTGAGGCGTACGCTGCAGCAACGTACGCCAGTAATGACAGACCCGAAAGGCAGCATGTTCCCGGCGCGTCCCGTCGTGGTGGAAGTTGGCGAAGACTTCCAGGAGAATTTCAGGGGGAAGGCGGCGGTGGATGGGAACTGCACCGTTGTATATCGAACGGAGCGCACGTATGTGGGATTTGTGTCGGATGACAAACCCGTGGAGGGACCCGTTGTACAGGACCAAGTCAGGTTGGGCTCGAACAGCCCTGATGAGAGCATGATAGTCAGCGATCCGGGAGAGACACCAGTTCTGGACGTCTTCAGGCTTCAAGGTCCTGAGGGCCGTAGCGTCATCCGGGTTTAGGTGACGAGTGCAGGATTGCCGTTCCGTCAGGTAACTCTATCACGTCCATTCGGTCAGGATTAGCGATCTCTAAATGGCATAATATTGATACCAACCAATGAGATATCCTCAAGAAGCTGTTCTCTTGAAACCAGTTCCAAGAGATGCAGAAGTGGGAATTCATCCTGGACGGGGGGCTCCAGGGACTTGGACATATTGGCCAACTTGAAAGGGACTAAGTAATCCGAGTCCCACTGGCACACCTGAGTTTCATGGTAGACGGTCAGTGTGTTAGTCTCGACCAGAACCTCACGATTCAAGCAACAAACCTCAAGGGGTATGGTGTTCGAGTGTCGTGAAGGTGTATCGTATGTGTTGTTCAGGGAGGGCTCATGGCAAACTTGATCCTCCAAGTACTTACACACGATCGATCGATAGCCCGCTATGAAAGCAAATCTCAGATCTCTGGCAGATCTCAGCATCGCTACAGTATTGCTCTTTTACCTCCGTATCTGCCGAGGTTCCAACGAACAACTGCACACTACCATTACTTTGCCAACGATTTCACGCGCCAGATAATTCCACAACGGTATATTTATACAAAGCACAGACGCGATATTTATAATCGTACACCCTACACAAGACTTCCGGTGTGCGAATTCGAAGCCCGAGTCCAAACGTATGCATGCATGTATTGTACCATAAAATGGAGCCAGGTGTCCCGGATGTCTATCGCACCGCGAACCCTAGGATCACCGCTTCTCCTTCACGTAGAAGTGCAGGACGAGGTAGCTCGCGACGGTGAACGTGCCAAAGAAGATGCCAAGCAGGGCGATGTTTGGCCACCAGAACGACTATCGTGCCAACCGATCAGCAAATCTCGCACAACACAGGGACAATGAAAAAGACTCACCCCTGCTCTGAGGCCGAACGTCGAAAGAATGGCGGCGGCGGGTACGTCGATGTTGACGCCGTACTTCTCTTCGTGCAGCTGGAGGTACCTCAGCTCGTTCACGGCAAGCGCCTCGAACGCGGCGTGGAAGAACGAGACGGTGTGCAACCACTGGAACAGCGCGGGCACCGTCTTCCGGTTGATGAGCAGACCCGTGAACAACAAGCTAGCCAGTGCCGTCAGCCCTCGCACAATTACGAATAATAGGAATGAACGTACTTGAACAACAGGATGAGCGTGCCGACGAGGTTCGCGACGCTCGTGCTCGCAAACGCGATCGAAAGCAGGAGGATGACGCTCGCGGCCGTGAGGTTGAACAGCACGATGGTGAGCATGAACCGCCAGAAGATCGTCACCTCCGGCACGAGCCCGATCCACCCGTAGATGATCCCGCCGAACACCAGCGGGGGCACGATGCGGAGCGGCAGAATGTCGAAGAGGATCTTCGACGAGAAGTACGTGAACGACGAATAGTAGCCGTTGGCCCTTTAGCAGTCGGTCAGCCCCCAAAGAAAATATGAAGGAAGAAGGTTAGACGCACCGCTCGCGCATAAACAGTATCCGCTCGTTCGCAAACAGGTTCAGACTCGACAGGCACGAGAAGCCAAACAGCGCGAGCGCGAAGAAGAACACGCCGAGCCGGTTCTGGAACCCAGCAATGTCATTCTGGATATTCTGGAAGAAGAACCCGCAGATGATCCCGACCCCGACTGCCGCAATGTAGTGCGCGGTGAGCAGCGCCGGGTCGCGGTACAGGTTCTTGAACGCGCGCCCGCTCAAGATGCGGAACTGCGTGCCCCAGCTCGCGCGCTTGCGCCCGCGCGAGAGTTTGCTTTCGGTCGACACGTCAGGCAGCTCCGACATCGCGATACCCTCCACCGAGGGGGCGCCTGCAACCCCGAGGATCTCGTTCTGGAGAGCCTGTTGGATCGCGCTGTCCTTGAACGCGTCGATGAGCTCCTGGAGCTTGGGTGGGACGGGTCCGTCGATCCTGTGCTGGAGGGGCTTAATCGCCTCGAGGAGCTGCGCGGTCTTCTTGCGAATGTACGCGGTTGACGTGTAAATTGAGCTCGCTCGTGTACGAGTCTCCTCCACGCGGGTATCGTCCGAGTTGCGGTATGCTGAGCGGAGGGAAATCGTCGAGGGTCTGTCAGTCTGCGAAAAGGCACGTTCCTCGTCGCGAATGTTGTTGTCTTCTTCACCAGCTTGCGCGAGCTCAGGTGTGCTCTGGCTATCCCGTGAGCGAGGTTCCATACCGGCCTGCATCGTCAGGTCAACTGGAAGAGCAGATTTTAGTACGCAGCACTTTGAGAAGGATCTAGCAACGCACTCAGGAAGTCGGCAACATTGAAACCAAGCGGGCACGGGTGGTTGATCTCCGCAAGGTAGTCCGTAACCTTCTCCGCCTCCCCTGAGTAGATGAGCTTCCCTTGAGCCAGGACGATCAACTGGTCAAACAACGAGACGATGTTGCTTCGCGGCTGGTGGATCGTGAAGACGACGGTACGGTTGTAGTCGCGTGCAAGCGAGACCAGACTGTCAATGACGCTCAGCGCGTTGTATGCGTCAAGACCACTCGTAGGCTCGTCCAAGAACAGGATCGACGGGCTGGTGACCAACTCGCACGCAATCGAGACACGGCGCTTTTCACCGCCGGAGATTGAGCGACGGCCTGGAATGCCATGATCTCAATATATGCTATCAGTTCAGTATGACGGTGTGCTCACCAGTGTCCCCAATGCGCGAATCCTTGATGCCCAGGATGCCCAGCTCGTTCATCGTCTCCAGCGTCCTGTACTTCTTCGCCTCCAGGCTCATCTCTCGCGGGAGCCGCAGCAGCGCCGAGTACAGCACCGTCTCGTACACCGTCAGCGTGCTCATCAGCGTATCCTCCTGGTCGACGAACCCGGTGACCTTCTTGAAGTCCGAGTCCTCGACCTCCCGCCCGTTCACGAGCGTCGTGCCGCTGACCGCGCCCTTCTTGTTCTTGCGCGCGAGGATGTCGAGGAACGTCGACTTGCCTGCGCCCGATGCGCCCATGATCGCGAGCAGCTGGCCCGGCTTCGCGGACCCCGAGATGTTGTCGAGAATTGCACGCCCATTCAGACTGTACGAGATGTTGGAGAAGTGTAGCGACGCGGGGACGTGGTCCGTCATGAGCTTCGCTGACTCGTTCTCCGGCAGGCGGATGATGCCGAAGTCGCTCGAGTGTGTCCTGCCCGCATACCAGAGGACTGTATCATGGCCATTGGTTAGTTGCAGTCCGGCCGCGAGCATGCGGCGGGAGCCACTTACTAGCTGAGACGGAGATTACGAAGAGACCAGCACCAGCCACGCTCAGGGCAACGAAAGCTGTGTTGTCCGGTCTGGGAGGAGCCTATCCCCGAACATTAGTGTTCAGTAACAAGCACAAGCTCAGGGGTGGACTTACGATATAGCCAGGCACCTGCGAGTAGTGCAGACACTCGCCGCCCTTGCATTGCAAGGTGATGTAATGGTCGCCGAAGAAAGTCTCAATAAGATCGTTCATGCCAGGCTCCTCAAACGTGCATCCCTTGCCCTCAGTACAGACGAATTGTGCAGGGCCTTTGATGTTCTCCCTGAGGAAATCCGTGATATCTGGACCGGAGCGGTCAACCGACATGACTCGCATAGATCGTACGAAATCGGAGGACGTACCGAGACTCCCATCCTCTCCGCAGATGAACCGACCAGGCACGCACTTGCATTGAATCTTCTCGCATTCGTAGAAGGTCTGGTTCTTCTCGTAACTGCGCTCTGCACGAGAGTTGCATTGGGAGAGCTGGCAGTAGAAGGACTCGACCTGTGCAGTCCAGAACTGGAAGTGGCACATCTCGGACTGCCTGTCGCAGCTGAAAGTAACTTGTGGCGGGCGGTCGGGAAGCATGTCCAGGATCTTCCGGTCTAGGGCGGGTCGGAAATAATTTCAGACAAGACGAGAAGAGGGTAGACGCACTGGTGACGTCGCACATTTGATGGTTATTGAAGACAGTCTCGCCTCCCTTGTAACATGTCATGTTGCCGACGCGCTCGTCATCGCCCGTAGGTTGACCACGGAGAGGGAAACCGATACACGAGTCATCGTTCTGGCACACTTCACGATGTTGTCAGGCCGAGGCCGTTGGCATTCGAGAATGAATGCTCACCATTGCAGTTGATACCGTTCCAACCATCCTTACATTCACATTGCTTTCCATCCTCTCGTTGTCTTCGATGGTCCCCGTCCGCAAGGGAATCGCATTCTGTTCAGAGTCAGAGAGATATTGCAGCCAAATACGCAGATGAATACGCACGAGGGGTAAGACAATCTATCCCAGCCCATCCTGGCGGACACTTGCACTGCCCGTCAAACTTGGAACACTCTCCGAAGTTGCCACAGGTAAACGCATCTAGCTGACAATTGAAGCAAGGCGGACACCGTTCTGCGAGGAGATGTTGGCCTGCGATGGCATACAACAGTATACGGTTGCTACCAACCTGGTCTATTCGCCACAACATCCAAAGGCTGTAAACATGTTAGGCGAGAAACGTGAACGTTACATTCACACAACGACGCACCGACAGTGACTGCTGGGTATTCAACGAAAAGCCCGAGGAGACGTTCCGCCTTGCTTGGGTAACTTGGGTGCATAACAAGAGCACTGAGGTAGGGAGAATCCAGCGGTAGAGCCCCGATGACAGCATCGTGGGGTGCGATCAGGGTACCTTCTGCTTCCCCTCGCACTGTGGGAGTACTAGTAGTGAACCAGGGACAGCGGCACAGCTAAGGTTCAGTGACAACGAGCCAAAGACGACGGCGGACTCCGCGCGCAGAAGTGGCCCAGTAGCGAGTGGGAGTGGGAGGATGAGAAGGGAACTGCGCGGAATAGAGGTGACGACGAAGGCTTGGGAGTGCGCGTGAGGCCCAGCCGAGGCGGAACACGGGGGCCGGCGCTGATCAGACCGTCCCATTCAGGCGACGGAGATCTCGATCGCTTTGTCTCCGCCTCAAATGAAGGGACCAGATAGCCGCCAGTCCTGCTCTGCGATGGCCAAGTCATGGTTGTCTCATCCGACCTCGTCGTGTTCAACGTCGTCCAAAGCTTCCTCCTCGCTGTCGAAGCCACCAGTTGGCTACTGTGCACACGCACCGCACTATCCGTCAGCCCTATCGCTCTTCCTAATGAAGCGCGTCAGCCTCCTGTTCTAAATCCGCATCTTCCTTCAGTCCAACTACACGGCTTGCCGAACGTCAACTTGTTTCTCCTCTGAATCGCATCCGCTTGGGAATCATGGATCCCGGAGACCCCGGCTCTTCTCCAACACACCTGAGCTGGGGCAACGTTAGCCTCGCCTTCTCCTTCATTCTTCTCGATGGCGTCCTCTCGACTGCGTTTGGCCTGGGAGTGGGGAGCGGCCTCCTGACGGCTGCCATCCGCTGTGTCGTCCAACTCAGCGTGGTCGCGCTCATTCTGCAAAAAGTATTCGAGACGAATAATCCACTCGCAGTGGCCGGAATGGCCCTTCTGCTCAACCTGATGGGAACAATGGAGGCGGGTGAGTGCCCCGTCTCGAAAGCCTTCATACGCCGTGTCCCACACAACATTGTCGATAGTTATCAACAAGTGCAAGAAGCGGTATGACTTTATGGTGAGCACGGCCCCCTTTTCCATGCTCGTTCAAGCTCCTCATCCCCGCGCATAGTTTGGCTCCGTGCTTCTTGGAATGCTTGGGTCAACCATCCCCGTCTCCATCATTGGGACGCGATACGCTATGGACGTCCAACCGTTTTGGAAACCCGAGCAGTACAGTCCGTGAACCTTCGCTTAGCACTATCGTCGATTCCGAGCTAACTACAGTGTAGTCCCTATCGTTGGTATGCTTTGCGGAAGCACCATATCTGGCATTGTGGTATCGGTGTCTTACGTGCTTAAGGAGATCTAGTATGTATACCACTCAAACCCATATTGATCGTCTGGCTCATTACCGACATGCAGCGACAATCGGGACAAGGTCGAGATGTACCTCGCGTTCGGAGCCTCGCGCTTCGAGGCCTGCAAGCCCATCGCGCGAGACGCGCTCCGTCTAGCCCTCACCCCCAACATCAACCAAATGAGGTGCGTCCACACACCTTTTTCCCGTCCCCTCCAATCCGGCTGATGTATCCGTTTCCTCTCTTTATCTCCCCAGCGTCATCGGCATAATCGCCATCCCCGGAATGATGACCGGTGCGATCCTCGGCGGGTCCTCGGTCGAGCAAGCCGCGCGCCTCCAAATGGTCATCATGTTCATGATCTCCTCGAGCACCGCGCTCTCCTCGATCGTCACGACCATATTTGCGCTGGGGGTCGTCGTCGATACCGAGCATCGCGTCCGTACGGACCGCATCGACACGCGCGAGCACGCTGTCTGGCGTGCGCGCAACTGGCTCGTGGCTAAGGTCGTTGGCGGGGTCAAGGCGGGGGTGTATGGTGTCGCGGGGCTGTTCAAGAGGAGGGACGTAGAGAACGACGGCGCAGGAGAAAGGCAACGGCTGCTTGGGTGAGGTAGGTGGGTTGACTGCTAGGGAACGCATATAGTAGTTGGGAAAGATTACATCGATACCATTAGGTGCATTTAGATCACCGTAGCCTGTTGGGTCGCTTGTTCACTGGACTTTGGGATATATTCTGTCATTGAGAGGTGGTTAAAGCTGCCTGGATTACTCCAAAGGGCCGCGGCGGGCTGCCAGACATGGAATTCGAAAGAGTCAATACTTAGCCGCCCGAATTCGGTCCGAAATATTTGTCTCAAGCGTCTCCCGGCCCGCCTGACCTGTCTTCATAATTGCCTTCAAGGATCGATTTCACGCCATCGCTCGCGATGATCAACAGGATGACTCGGATAGACGTACACACCCAAATCGCCAGAAGAGCTCGAGGATTTGTGATCGAGACAGTGTGGGGATGTCCATCAAGAGACCGTAGGATATCCATCAGGAGATTCTACGGAGCTTCATCATGTCGGAAATCTTGGGGGAGATTCCTGGGCGAGCGCCCACCCGCAAGCTTCAAGGATTCAGACTCCGATAACAATCCCTCCGTCCTCGGCGCCAGCCGCCGTGGCACCCAGCGTACCCCATACACCAGCAATATGTATCATTGACGTCGGTGACAGCAATCTTACGGGGGAATCCAGGGTAAGTAGGCAGTAGAATAGTATTGGTGCAAGGGAAGCTACAGTACTCGATTGGTATGGTGGCGGAAATGTATCAAAGATATCTAATACCTACTGTGGGCCGGGCGATCAGCACGGAAGCGCTACATAGATATGTCTAGTCATAGCAGCTCGAAAACTCACGCCACCGGATAGATGTGAGAAAGAGTGGGATCTGAGGCCTGAGGCCCGAGGCCTGACCGGGACCCACTGATTGCAAGCGAAAGCGAAGGGCAAGCGCAGATGATGGTGGTGAGTAGAGAGAAAAACTTCACAAGTCCATCGCGCTGGCCTGATGCCCTCGACGAGTCGACAAGAGTATGATTCAAACTCCGATTACTCACAGACTGATTCTTCAGCTAACGTCAGCATGATCGAGGATATCCCAGGGAATCCCCTGATGAATATCCTACGAGCTCCTCGCTTAATCTCCCAGGATATTTCCGACATGATGGAGCTCATATGAACGTTTCAGGATTTGGGTGTGTACGGTGTCGCGCTTCCTGATAACCAACTACTCGCACCCATCCAGGCGAATCAGATCTAGAAAGGTTTAGCAGGTAGGTCTTCTACTTGAAACATATTTCAGTCGCTTATTGAGCCCCAGACTTTAATTTGTTGCCGATACCGATACTACTCTGCCCGAGATGTCCTTGCAGAGCCTCCCCGCGGAACACTACGATGGCTTTCTCTCCGCGCTCGCGAAAGAGCGCAAGCCTAACCCAAGTAAGTAAGGCCACACGACCAGTCGTGGTCACATTCCCTGCCAGAGACGCATCACCACCAGCTAACCTCTTCGTGCATCTGTGCAGTCCGCGGCCTCTACCCGCTCGAAGCGCGCCCGGGCATGATCTCCCTCCTCGCGGGCAAGCCCAACGCCGCGACGTTCCCCTTCACGTCCCTCACGATCAAGTCGCGCTCCCCGACGGACCCCTCCGCCGAGACGACGACGGAGATCGCAGGCGCGGCGCTCGCGGAGGGCCTGCAGTACGGCCCTACCGCCGGCATGCCCGACCTCATCGGCTGGTTCTACGACCTCCAGGAGCGCGAGCACGGCCGGAAGAAGGGCGAGGGCTGGAGGTTGTCGATCGGGTCCGGGTCGCAGGACGTGATCCACAAGGCGCGTCACCGGCGTCGGTTTCCACGACGCAGGTCTTTGGTTTCGCCGGAGCTGGGATGCTAACGAACGAAAAATGTGGTTTTCACAGGCGATTTTGGCGTTGCTGGACCCGGGCGAGCCGGTGCTCGTTGAGTCACCGCTCTATGCGTGAGCTTCGACGGCTCATCTTGGTTGGGACCTTGAATGGTTGCTGACCACTATCTAAGAGGTGTCGTGCCGACGTTCGAGTCGATACACGCCGAGTTCGTCGGTGTGTAAACCATTGAGTTTTGCAGGACTGGAGAAACATCCTTGGCTAACGTCAAACGTGGCAGCTGTTCCGACCGACTCTCAGGGTATCCTCCCGAGCCGTCTCCGGTCGACCTTGGAGAACTGGGCAGCAGGGAAGCCGAAGCCGAAAGTTCTCTACACCGTCCCCGTACGTCCACGCGAATCCGTAACCTTCGTAAAAGCTCTGAACAAGGACACAGTACGGCGGCAACCCCACCGGTGTGACTACGACCGAGGAGCGCCGCCGGGAGGTGCTCGCCCTTGCTAGGGAGTACAACCTCCTCATCCTCGAAGGTGAGAGACAATCTTTTTGTCCGCTGCGCTCTATCGAACCGAACTCTCTCTGTGGTTAGACGATCCTTACTACTACCTCTACTTCGGGAAGGCCGCCCGTCCCCGATCGTACTTCTCGCTCGAGCGCGAGCTTCCCGAAGTCGGACGGGTCATCCGCTTCGACAGTGTGTCCAAGATCCTCTCATCGGGGATCCGGATCGGGTTCGTCTGCGCGCCCGAGGCCATCTTGAACAAGATCGACATGCACGTACGTGCCCCTGCGTTTTTGTCCTATGAGAGGGCTGATGGCTGATGGGAGGCTGAACAGACGGCAGTTGCGAGCCTGCAAACACCAGGGCTAACCCAGACGATCGCGTACGCGCTGCTCAATTCGTGGGGATACGACGGGTTCAAGGCCCACACACTCGCTGTGTCCCAGTTCTACAAGGAGAAGCGCGACGTCTTTGAACGGTACATGAAGAAGCACCTTGACGGGCTCGCACAGTGGGATGCGCCCGAGGCAGGCATGTTCTTCTGGTCCGTTCCGTCCACTTCTTAGCCTTCATCTATTGGGACCGTGAACTGACACCCATCCCAGGTTTAAGCTCCTACTCAGGGATCCTGGAGCCGGCGGCGAGGAAAAGGACTCCGAGCAGATCGTCCGCGGGCCAGCCCTAGAGAAAGGCGTTCTCGCGCTTCCCGGCACCGTCTTCCTCCCAGACGGCGGCAGGACCCCGTACGTTCGCGCCTCGTTCAGTCTCCTCGACGAGGCCGATGTCGAAGAAGCGATCAAGCGTCTGCGTGCGGTCGTTCTGGAAGCGAGGGGTGCATAAAGGGCGATGTGTCATTAGTAGGGAATGGTAAAGAGGGACGGAAGCTATGCATTTATGTCGCCGAGAAGTAAAATCTGTACCAGTACCATTACGCTGACGCTTCCTGCGCCGCGGCCTGCGCTCGCTTTTCGGCCGCCGCCCTCGCCTCGCTGAGCGCCCTGCCCCAGCGGGGCTCGACAGGCGACTCCCAGATGCCCAGCTCCTTCCTCAGCTCGTCGATGTTCTGATCCCACCGCTTCTCCCAGTACACGGTGATCAGACTCTGCGCAGAGCTCCCGCACTTGACCGCCCATGGCACAAAGTCGCGGAAGAGCTTCTCGCGTTTCTTCTGCGTGAGGCGGAGGTGCCCGAACCCGGCGGCGAGCCCGGTCATGGGGAGGCCGAGGTTTGCAAACTCGAAGAACTTGACCGCGAGCTCGGCCTCGACGTTCACGGGCATGTTCACGATGCAGTGGTAGAAGTCGTGGCACTCGCGGTAGCGCTGCATGACATACGCCAGCTCGGGGTCGTCGACATAGTGCACCTGCGAGGATACAGTCAGTGATCGCCCTCCGGAAAGGACCATGGCGTATTCTTGTTTGCGCACGAGGGCATGGAAAGGTCGATCGAGAGGGAGGAGACATACCAAACATATTCGGGAACGTGCATGGCACGCAGGAATACGTCATGGTCGGAATAAGCATTAGACTGTACGCACCGGTTCCCGGGTGTCGGGCGTGACCCCGCAGCGTTCGAGCCAGGTGACATACGCGTTTCCAAACGTGCCCTCGGGGAGGAGGGCGAGCGTGTTCATGTCAACGGTCTCGGAGTTGACCCTCGGGCGGTCCTTTAGAATCCGCCGGCCCTCCGCGCTCTCCAGCATCCTGTCGCGGAGACGCGGCAGGACAGGTCCCGAGGTCAGGTCGCCCAGGGCGGCGACCATATCTGGCGGGCTGGAGCGTCATGCCTCGGACCATGCCCTGGACGTGCTACAAAGACGTACCTCCCCTGCGCGGATTGGCGAGTGCCATGAAGGCAGAGCCCAGAGTAAGGAAGCCATGCTCGAACCAGTTAAGGGGGACGTGGCCCTCGTAGGCCGGTTGGGTGTTGACCGAACGGGTTTGCCATGGAGTGTGGTGTCGAAGTGCAGCATTTATCGGCGCCAGAGTGGCCAGCGACCGCGCGGAGCGTGTCACGCGTAATGGAGCAGAGATGAGGGACATACTGAGCCTCCAAGGTGGCCACGTTGAGTGGGGTGCAAGCAGAAGAAAGCAAGCTACTGGTAGAGTTTCAGCCTGGAGCTGCGTGAGACGTCGAGGCGCACCAGGCCTTCCGCACTTGTGGCGGGCCGGGTATTGTTCGGCTAAGTTCGGCGCTAGACTCTGCCGAGGCAGGTTGTCCACTCTGGTCACCACCTGTGATGCGGATGCCTTGTTTCTCAACCTCACCAGCTCCTATCAATACTTCAAGCCACGCTAATTTTGACGAGATTATTATTCCCAGCGCAGTTCGTATAGACTCGAGGCGATCGCCGCTAGTATCGCCCTCCTCGTCTATTTTAGACGTACTGCCCGCTGGTGGCCAAAGACTACTATCTTACCCGATCCATCTACCTTGGTGACATGTGCTACTGACTCACCCACTTGCTTTGTAGATGTACGCCAGACCGATCCCGAGTGGCCACTCACGGTGGCCTGTGGCACCGGCACGGGTGCTCACTGCTTCGTGCAGAGCTCGCACAGATCTCCGTTCACTCGGCTGGCAACCTTAAATGCTTGGTGTACCGCGGAGAGATGTGTCGCTGCATTCCCTCACTCCCTTACCCACCCCCTACCATGTCTCCCCATTACTACGGATACCCACCCGCTCAGCATCCCCGTTCCCTGGGCATGTCCATGGCGAACAACCCCGTGTTCATCATCAGCAGGCCAATGCCCCAGCAGCCTATACCCCCGGGGTTCCGACCTGCGTATCGACCAGCACAATCGAGGCAACAGACCTCGCGCCCCCGACCCAAGCCACAGACGAGGCACGCTGACCGACGGAAACGACATGGCAGAGTGTTCGACTCGAACCCCCTCCGCGGGACGATCTATGACAATGCCGAAGCTGAGAGCACTTGGTCAATGTCCGGCTTTGTGCGGCCCTCGCGCACATTGCTCAGGACCAGCGGATCGATGGGGACGAGGACGAGGAACAGCAGCCCCGCGCAGGAGATCGCTGCGCGGTACAGGGCGGCGCACACCAACGCGTCCCCGGCCTCCAACGTCACCTATCTGGAAGCTCCACACGTCGGCGGTCTCTCCGTCGGGAAGCGGTCACGCAAGGAGTCGACCGAGAGCGATCTCACCGACGTTTCCGGACCGCGCTTACGGTACAGGGTCTCACAGGCGCATGCGATGGATCGAGCAGTAAGTTCTATTCAGCTCATTTCCGCCATGCCCAGTGTGACAGACGCCCTCTCTCCTCCGTCTTATAAACAGACGAGGGAGGCGTACGTAATGGCCGTTCAATGCGGAGGGTACATGAACATCCCCTGCCAGCGTCCAGGGTGTCGTGCCATCCTCCCGACCATCCGTGATCTTGCGTCTCACCTCGCAATGCATGACCTCGACCCCCGAGCCCGGTGAGTATCCATTTTCCAAGGTTCGATCTTCATTTATGTGGTGACTCACGGCCGACGTCCCAGCTTTGCTTCGCAGCCTCGCTATCGCTCCTTCCTCAATATGGGTCACTCGGTCTCCGAAGGGCGGCCGCGCCGCCGCCGTATGCCCCCATTCGGCCCGACTCCCTACTCCTATTTCCGTCGCACGCGCAGTAAGCCTTCTCTATCCAAGAAGTCTCATCTTCACGCTCATCATCGGCTTGCAGGCAAGTTACGAAGATATTTGGCAAACCTTACGTTCCCTTGCACGCCCCGCCGGGTTGATGACGACGACTTTTTCTTCTGAGCCTTCCCTCACACGCCTTTTTGGACAATACGATCTCACTTCACACTCTCTGCTGTATCTATACGCCTCTCGTCGGACTGTTCTTATGCCGTCTGTCCTTTTACGAATCGTTTTGTGCCCCACTATTCGGACTGTTGTAGCTTAAACCATTCGCTCCTCGACTGCGAGGAGTCTACTATACCCATATCTAACGTTCCATCGATTAATAGCGGCTTGTAGATCGATATGATAGTTTGGGTAGAACACCATGTTTTATGTTTTATGACCATGATGATTCCCATATGCCCCGACTGGAGCCGCAGATGGTTGCAATGGACGTCAACGATGAGTCGCTCGGATCCTCAGCACTACCGCGGCGGTCATGATCAGGATACTGGGTACTCAACATCCCTACTTCAAAGGCGTCCGTGGTCGTATGTCACTTCTCTTATCATATATATGGTTACCGGTTTCCCAGAGCTTTGAAGAGCGCACTGTGATAAATAAACTACGTACTGTATAGCAGCATGCTATACAAACGAAAGCAAAACAACACTTGAGCCACAAGACAAGACTTAAGCTCAAGGTAGGATCAGGAACCGGTCAAGTATACACGAGAAGTTTGGCGTCCCCAAGCCGGTGACGGGGTCCCAGCCAGGCGAGGCGGGGAAGCCGTCCGTCCCGCACCCCGGGTTGCTGCCAACTGTGATGTCATTGAAGGCACCGCGGAAGAGGTTCGAGTAGATCTAGAGAACGATCAAAATCAGCACCTAGGACAATTTGAGAGCGAAGGTCGTATCGTCACGACGTACTTACAGCGGGGTTGATGAAGCCGACGGGACCCTTGCCAACAGAGATGCGCGCATCGTTGACTGCAGCAATCATGGATGCGAAGATGGGCGCGGCAGCGGACGTGCCCCCGCTCCGGCTGAACTTGCCCCCAAGGGCGACGACGGTCGGGTACCTGGCGAACCCATTCAGATTATCATCTCGCCGTGCATGTGCAGCTCGCCGACAGAGAACACGTACCCATTCGCCGAGACATCGGGATACGCGCGGCCGGTCCTGTTGAACACGTCCGCGCCGTACGACTTCGGGACGTAATTGTTCAGATACCTGGAGACGGCGCGCTTCTGGTACGTCGGCTGCCCGAAGATCCTGGAGAACCCGCCGCCGGAGGGGAAGTCGGTGGTCGCGCCCTCGCCGTCGGCGATCTACACAACGGTCCGGTCAGTGACTGCTCCTCGCCGATAAAGAGGTGACAAGAAGATGAATGAGCGCACGGTGTTGTTTTTCGCGAGCTGGGTTGCGCCGACGGCGGTGACGTAAGGGCAGGAGGCGGGGAACTGCCCGACGAAGCCCCCTTTGTCCGGTTGGGTGACAATTGTGCCGTTCACGAAACACTCTTGGGAACCGTACGCGACACCGTGATCGCCGGAGGACACGACGAACGTCATACCCGTCAGGCTGAGCTATAGTGTGAGGTTCAATGAGACTTCGGAAACGCTTGGTGCTCAAGAGTGAATGGGGACTGACCTTGCCATATTCGGCACAGACCCGCTCGAGAATGCGCGCGTTAGTCGGGTCTGGGTAATCTGGCTCGAAGTGGTATGAGATCGAGACCACGTAGGACGCCGGCTTGTTGCCACAGTCAAGTGCTGGCGGACGCGGAATTCAGTCTGGAAATGCAACGTAATCGAGTCCAGATGCACACACCCGAGCTCACGCCGGATTGTGAACAGTATGACTCGTCGAATGCAGCAACAAGTGCCTCATCTGTCGACGTGGAGATCGAAGTTGAGAAGACGGAGGGACAGAATTGCCCTGGCCAGACGTACCCCACGTATCACCAGATTCTCCGATCTGATAGAGACTAACATTCTGCTTGGGCCCAAGCAGACCCATGACCAGTTCGAAATCCATCGTTGACTCTCCAAGGAAGGAGGTGTTCGTTTCGTTGGGGTCCAAGTGTCCTGAGTACGCAGTTCGGCCCGTGCTCCCCACGGTATACGAGGTGTGGGACTCACCTCCGGTGATGCTGACCAGTGTGGGGCGCTCGCCAACCATACTCGGGGAGAACTTGTTGAAGAAAATGTCGAGATCGGAGCCCTGATACACCTCGTCGCTGATTTCAACTACGAAGAGACGGCGGCAGAGTCAAGCCAGTACAATCACCGAGAGGTTGATGTAGATGCATACCAACGCCGATCGTGTTCTTTTGCGGAACAACAGGCTCGTAGTAGAAGTTGTACAGCTTCCGCAAGCACTCCAGCGTCACATACGTGTCACACTGGCTCGCATCAGTAGGGACTTCCGATTCCTATGTCATGCAAAACCAGTGAATAAGTCCACGACCACGCAGACACAGATATAGGCAAAATTGACACGTACCGTGATGTCAGTCTTCGGCGCACCGGACGGCCTCTCGAAAACCGGCTTGCCCTTCCTAACCCTCCGAGCCAGGCTGGCATCGCTCGCAGGCAGGTGCAGCGACGGCGTCACGAGGTCGATGTGCTTCGAGATATGCTCCGGAAGCGTGTACGCACTTTCGAACGCGACGCGTTCGTGGCCGTCCTCGCTCCGGCGGTAGACGTAGTACTTCGACCCAAGGATGCTCTCCGCCTCCGCGATGGATACGGCCAGGTGTAGGGCCCCGCCATTCGGGCTGAGGCGGACCTTTTCCGGGTGGATGCCATAGTCGTTGACCAGCCAGGTGTACACGGTGTCAATAGACTCCTGGGAGGGGCGGAAGACCTCGGCGACCTTCTTGGGTGTCCAGTGCTTTCCGTAGTTCTCTGACTCGGGGTCCGAAACTTCCAGGAGGTACTCATCGAGCTTGTGGAGGTTGGACTGCGTCAGGGAGATCTTCAAGGGAACGAGGGTATCCGGGTCGGCACGACGGTGGAGGGACCAACCCTGGGGGACAAATGATCGGGCCTCGTGAACAACGCGCTTCGAAAGGATCGGCGAGTGGGCCGCCGCAGTCACGGCGACAACAGCAACGGCAAGTCGGATGAAGAGCCCAGACAGCAACATCACAAAAGCAGCGACCGCCCGACGAAGTTACAGGCAAAGAAAACGGGCGCGCGGTCGATGGGGAGACAAGGAAAACTGGACCGCGTGTGTGCTCACCCGTGTGCATTGCAGTTTATATATTGTGTTCGCTGCCTTGGAAGCGAGGACGAGCGCCGCGAGCGGGCTGGCCAACAGCAGTGCGGTTTACTGTGCAGATCACAGGGAGGATACGCTCAAATTGCCAAGCCAAGGGGCCGGCGGTGCCTAATAAACTCAAACACTGATGCGTTGTTGACTCGTAACTATAGTAGTTTGCTGACTTACCATTTGTCACCCAGAACAGAAGCCATTGACTGATCATGAAGCTTGGCTGGAGGGTACACCATTAATGGGACACTAGTAAGTAGGGTCCGACGGTCGACCTGTCCCGGTATACGTACGTGTGTTAACGTCGAGCCATCCATGTTAATGCACATATGCTAACTTACCAACTTAGGTGCTGACGCATCCGAAACTGACACCTACGGCAAGCCTGAGACCAAGCAGTGGCCAGCCGGCCGCGCCCTAGTTGATGGCAGCATTGGTAACTTACGTTCAGCGGTGCCTCCGACCTCCCTCGGACCGTGACCCAGCGGACTCGGAAATTCATCACCGGGATCATGAATGCACATATGTATCTTTGCCGGTTTGTGAGCGCTGGCGTTCCGGCGAGTCTCTCCCCGTGCACGGCATAGAACTCCAGAACGGATGGAAACTCGGAGACTACTTACAAGCAACTCTTTGCTGTTACGATTATCAGCGTCACGAGCACGCCAGTCCCAATGCCCATAACGTCAGACGCGCGTGGCGAGTAGATAGAGTGACGAAGGAACCTACACCTCCCAAACGTAAATCGAAGATATTAAGTTTTCGACGAGGCACTCACAGCTGATCCAGCCAGCGTCATCCATATGTCTGACATATCGGAACCATCGCCTGGGCCTGTGGAAAGGGGAGGAAAGCAAGACGACTACGTCGGTCTACACTTCAGCATGCCAAGAGTTTGAGGAAAAGCGCGCATTAATTGCCACGGCCACGTCCGAATCGTCATGCGACCGTTACAGTACTTCGAACTGGGCCGAGCTACTTAGTTCAATGATCTTGGTGAGGACAGGTGAGGACTCGATAATAGGGGTACAGCGCACAAAAGAAACAATCTCATATGTGTTGGCGACATGCATGGCCATGGACGGTTATATAGTAGGAGTACAGGCCTCGATCTCGTCAAAAGACAAGCCAACAGGAGGGGAAAGCAGCAAACCAACGTTGCAATTGACAGTAAATAGATGACGTAATTCCGGACCCGGGGTGCAATGCCTATGTGCGTATCCTCAAGTTGACAAGTGTTTGTAAGTGGGTGGTGTGAGGCCGGCGGAGGTCACAGTAGTGAGTGATTGGCAGTTGGTAATCATAAACATAAATGAGATACGTCGTGGGTCTAGTGCCAAGAGCGCTATGCATAACGTGAGATTGGTGGGATGGCAAGGTGAAGATGGTGCGAGACATTGTCATTGTATAGAGGGCGATGCGATAGCGATGAAAGTAGAGCCGAAGAGCGATGATATGTGGAGCTATTAACGCAATGCAGCACAAGATGCAACGAAACGAGGAGAGAGACCAGAGAGCAAATATCGAAATATCAAGGTTCAGAATCAGATCAGATTCCGTTCACCGCCACCGTCCCTACAGCCTTAGAACCTCCCCGTCGCGCGAGACACCGTCGACGACCTCGCGCGGCTTGCTACAGCACCGCTCCCGGCCGCAGCCGAGCTCATGCTGGTCGTCCTCGTGAGCCCAGGCAGCCTTGACGCAGGCTTGGGAAGGGCGGATCCACCACCAGGAGCGACGATCCGCGATGGAGGACGCACGACGCCTGCACCCGCAACAGCCTTACCCACCGATGCCGTGCGCATGGTGCCAGAGGTCGCCTTCGTTGCGGGTGCCGCCTTAGCACCCGCAGGGCGCGCGGCGCCGCTAGTGCTCCTCGGAGCAGCTCTCTCCTTCGCTGCGAGGTTAGGCCGCTGGATGCCAGCGAAGCGAGACGCAGACGCTAGGCCCACGCTGTCCGCAGTACGAGTGGCTGGCACACCTGCAGAGGTGGAGCTCGACGAGGAGCTAGAGTTGGGCCCTTGAGGAGGAAGGCCGATGACGACACCGCCCGCAGCCATGCCAACCGGCGGACGCTGCACGCCACGGATGGCAGGTCGGGTTGGCTGAGGTGCGGCTACGGAAGCTGGGGTAGGCCTGGCGAACGAGATCCGTCTCTTCGCGACTAGTTCTCGCTTCTCGATAGGTTGGACGCCCATGGGGGCCCTCAACGGCACGGTTGCCGTGCTCTGGTGTCCTGCCATCTTGAACGTCTTCTTTGTGATGCGCAGCGCGGGGACAACCTGAGCTGGCTGTACGACCTGTGGTGGGAGAGGCTCTGACTCGAGCAGGAGCGATGGCTCGTCAGGAACGATGGGGGAGGATGGGGGTGAAGGCGGCTCATCGAACGAGGGCGGTGACAGCCGAGAGGGAGTAGCTAGAAATATCTTAGTGGGTCGTGGATCGTAAGAACTATACGAGGGGTACTCACTGTGGCGTGACGGGTGCGCTGAAAGAGTTGGAGAGAGAGGGAGCGGGACGTTCATTGCAATTTCCGTTGTCGGGGACATGACGGAGGGCTTCTCCATTGTTTGAACTGTCTTGACAGATGGGCTGACCGCTCGCTCGGAGTGCTCGGTAAGAGGTTCAGTGAAGTAGATGAGTTTGTCGACCTTTGCCTTCAGAGCTGGTGGGAGGCCTATCTCCTCGAACTCCATAGTATCGTCTCCAGCAGCCCAGAACGAATCCTGACCATGACCGAAGAATGAAATCTTGTCGTTGAGCAAGTCGAATGACATCTCCTCCGACTGCATCTGGAAGTGGAAGGACGAGTACAGGTCGACCGAGGTTCGGCGCGGGTCATCGGGCGGAAGCTGAGTGAGGCGAGAGGTTGATCGGAGGTGGGAAGGGGGAACCATGGTGGAGCTACCAGCATGCTCGTGGTCTCTGGGGACGTCAAACTGTTCCATGTTGGGCGTCTCAGGAGCGCAGACATTAATTTCGGGGAATGGGGATGAAGGACGGCCGCTCCTAGAATGCTCTGCCTCCTGGACGTGGTTGGGGTGTGGATCGGTGGGCGTGGATTCCTCGGAAAGAGACACGGAGGAGAAGTTGATGGAGTTGACGACATCGGCGAGCGGTGAGGTCTGTGGCGCAGGAACAAACAAGGCAGGAAGAGGAGGCTTGGAATCTTGGGAGGGCGAGAGTGCGATGCCGAATGCCGGTGCCTTGAATCGGTGGCCGCTGTCTAGCGGCCGTGGTGTGTGGTCGAGGTCGAGCTCGGCGAATGGTCTCCTGGGTGGTGAGAAAACGCCACAACCCTCAACGTCGCTTTCGGACTGCTCGCCATCCGCATCGCTACCATCCGACCCATCCCAAAGCTGGTCCGATGGGGTAGGGGTGTCTCCGATGTCGATGAGCTTACCTTTTGGAGTGAAAACCTGAACATGCTGCTGCTTGGGAACGGCATACATGCGATCGAAGAACAGGGTAACATCTCCAGGTGGGACATCGTTTTCCTTGTCCGACGCACTGAGCTCCGAGGAAGATGAGTCTCTGCGAGGAGTGGTGGGAGACTGGAGGGGATCGAACAGGTAGAGAACGCTATCGCGGGGTTTGGCCATCGTGGGGAGGGTCGTGAGGGTCGTGAAGCGATAGAAGGGATGATGGTGGACGTTGTGGTTCAACGTCGATTAGCCGACCGCTAAACCGCGCGGCCCCGCTCACTTACCGACCGGGAATACATCACGTGAGCGCGAACTCAACGCCCACGCCCAATGCGGCCTCCTCCAAGTCCCCACCGCTGGCACCACTTCCATCGGAACTTGACTCCCAGTCCGGCATTCCCTCAGCCCACACCAGGCAATTTGTCAATGCGGGGCGTCGAATCTGACTGACGGGCCGAATACACTGGGCAGTTGGGGGCATTTTATGGCTTTACTGTTGACAGAGGTTTGTTTAGTACGTTTTTATTCGTTCGTGGATCGTCGTTTTCCCCTGGCCCGTAGCCCATCATATGGTTGTGGCCTGCAATCCATACCTTGCATCTTTCCGTGCAAAGCTCGCAACTGGCACCCGGCGACTCGGCCCAGAAAACTGAGCACTGCAGCCGAACCTTCGCTCTCTGCTTCGAAATCTAAGGGTCACACCTGAGACGGACGTTCCGTTCCTTGTGCTGCTCTTCGTGCATTTCTCATTGCCGCAGCCCTATCCGTGGAAGCACCGATGGCTTCACAACATACGGATCATGGAATCCTGCAGCGCTGCAGCATCTAAAAACGCTCCGATACGCTGATGATGCATTCCAGGGACAAACGCCAACGCCGGTGTGGGGCACCTTCGAACCACCCTTCGCACACCAGCCGTAGCACCGTCATATAAGACAATCGTCCGTTTGGAGTGCTACTCAGTCCACCCCCTTCATTTTTTTGTCACCGCAGCATGAACGTTCAAATCGACGCCATTCCCCCCAATGCAACCCGATGGAAGGTGAAGGAGGCTCTCGGTCAAATTCTTCACCACCATCCCCATTTCTCGAATTCGCGCCCTCACCAGGCCCGCCTCATGTGAGTGTATGATCGATAGCGAGTCCAAGGTAACCACTGACGGACCTCGATGTTGGCCCTAGTAACTTCGAGGTTACGCTCGAGCCGAGTAATGACGGCCTCCAAAATAACGGGCGAGGAATCCTTACATTGCCCGACAAGGTCACCGGAGAGAGATTCTACAAGTGGGTGACTACACGGGGCAACGGAGTATACGTCAACAATCGCAAGTTGTGGTTTGGGAGAAGCCAAGAAAGGGTGAGGTGGGGACTTGTAGAAGCCCTTAAAAGGATGCCCTACCTCGATCCGAAAGAGCAGGCAGAACGGGAGGAGAAGCTCAAACGAATAAGACAGATGCATATCAACATTGATGCTATCCAGTTCGGCATTTACTTCCATCGACCGGGGGACACTACGACAGCGCGCAGGTGCTTCTCGAACGAGTTCGAGATCCGGAGGAATGGCATGTTCTCCATGGAGCTATCACTAGACTACCCACACAAGGCCTTCCGGATTGAGGTGCGAGTAGTTCATTTGAGGATCGAAGCGGACCGGGCTGAAACGTCATTTTACACAGATGGGAGGTTACGTCTGCGGGGACAAGGTGGAGCACATTGCCATCGACCTCCAGAATATCAAGATGAGTGCCTGCGGGTCCGATTCGAATGGCCAGTGTTGTGAGTACTAATGGGCCCCCTTGATTTTTATCTTTCCTTGAGATGCGATGCCTCCACCCAGGTGTGTGCTTCGAGCTGTGGCAACCGCCTCGCTTCGAACGCCAACCCAGGCACCGAGCGTACTCGGGCGACAGGCGCAAGGATGCTCGGGACTTCCGTGAACGGTTGCCTCACCTCGGAGGCGACCACGAGTCTATCGCCCCTTACGCTTACCAAATTCGACTCATCCTGAGCAACCGGCGTGCTCATCACGATTTCAGAAGACTGTGCGAGGAGGCTGGTATTCGGCCCCCTTCAAACATCCTGATGAGCGCCGTCGCGTGCGGTTTCTTCCTTCCCGACAGGCTGAACACTTTTCGTCAGTGGATCATGAGCTACGACTGGCCCGTCCGCTTTCAGCTAGAAGCCCTGCTTCGAAGCGGACTCTCGCACACAGATAACCTGCTTGCAATATGCGGCTCTGTCTCCACGTTGGTCCTGGTGGGCGGCACGGAGTTTGCTGCTGGCTTCCTGCGCCGATTCTCCGAGAAGCTCCATTCCAAGAGCAACAGCGAGACAGTTGGAGAGTGTTTCAAGGCCGCCCTCAGGGATGAGCGGGTCGACGCAGTGGCCTCCATTACAGATGCAGATGACTCTCAGCGCACGAAAGGTTCCGTTCAGTGTGCTCACGCGATCGTCACCCCCACGCGGGTCCTTCTCGAGGGGCCGTACGACATCCAAAGCAACCGAGTGATCCGCAAATACCACGAATACCGCGACAACTTCATCCGCGTCGAGTTTCGGGAGGAGGATCGCATGTTCTTTCGCTGGCCGATCGAGGTGCGTACCGCTCGCCCTTCCCTCCATTCGCATGCATTTATCTCTCGGACAAGGTGAACGGCCGCTCTCTCATCGAACAACGCTTCGGAAAGATCCTCAAGCGGGGTCTCGAGATTGCCGGCCGTACCTTCCGCTTCCTCGGCTACTCGACGTCCGGGCTGCGAGAACATACCGCTTGGTTCATGTCGGACTTCGTGCACCACGAGGAGGGGCTAATGACCGCCGAGAAGGTTCGCAACAGCCTTGGGGACTTCAGCTCATGCATCAAGCACCCTTCGAAGTATGCCGCGGGGATCGCGCAGGCGTTCAGCGGCACAGATCCATCTTACAAGATTCGATTCGGACAGTGGACGGAGGGGGTCGAAGACCTTGGCAGCAACCCCTACGAGTTCACCGATGGTCAAGGAACCATCTCTGTCGAGTTGCGGGACCGCATCTGGGACGTCCTCTGCGAGGCATGGCCCGACAAGAGAAAGCTTGTCTTGAAACCATCGGTTGTACGTACCTCGATAACCTGCCTCGCGCTCTACTTGAAACTAAGTAAACATCCCAACAGTTCCAGATCCGTTTCCTCGGTAGGAGTTAGATGTCATTCTGGCAAGTTTGTTTCGTTGACGTTTCGCAGGCTGTAAGGGGATCGTCGTGGTCGACGAGCAGCTCAAGGGGATCCACATGAACCTACGCAAATCCATGAAGAAATTCGCTGTCGACAATGCGACTGAGGCCGAGATCGAGATCGCAAAGGCTTTCATCAAACCCGGTTCCGCCAGGCTCTGTCGGTGGGTGTTGTTCATTGGTTCAATGACCAGACAACTGGATAAATCCCGTTGCCAACATTCCGCTCCTTCAGCCCTCTAATCGCTGTCCTCGAGGACCGCGGCGTCTCCCAGGAAGCGTTCTTGAGGATACAAGAAGGCGCCATAGCCACCGTCGTCGCCGCCAAACATACCATAGCAAACACCATCGCGCTCCTTCGTAATCACGATCTTGGGGATGTCTATGGGCTCCGGCGGATCCTGCAGCACCTCTCAAATACGGGTATGGGCATGGGAAGGGAGAGCCCTCCGGCAAAGACCATCATGGATAGCGCGTTTGTCAGGCGGCTCATCGAGTTCGCGCAGACGCACGTCCTTCGCGAAATCAAGTACGACGCACGAATTCCCATCCAGGAGGCGTATCAGCTGGTGGGATGTGCTGACGAAGGACCGGCATATATTGCGGCGGGACACGATCCCGAGGATGTGTTGTGTCTGAAGGAAGGCGAAATCTTTGGTATGTGCCAATACTATTCCTCCTGGTACAACTAAGGTGTCTAAGTGTTGGAATGCAGCGTGCGTCCAGCAGCCAGACATGGACGAGCCCATATATATCCAAGGTAGACTTTACTCGGCACGACGCCGAAATGGTATGGGTAATATTCTGACTTCACTGTTCTCAGGTCTCGTGGCCATCTCGCGCTCACCGCATATACATCCCGGGGACGGTAAGGACTCGCATTTCGCATATAATCTGGGCAGATAAACATTTGGGGAGCTGCTGACTGTTCTGACAGTACAACGAGTGCATGCTATTGGGAAACCTCCAGAGGACAATAGACTCTGCTTTTTCCGCAACCTGAAGAATGTAGTCGTCATGCCCTCTGTTGGTGGGTGAACAAGCGGGATAGTGCTCGCCCGATGGATACTACTGACGGTCATTTGCATAGGTAATCGATCACTAGCATCCATGCTGGCTGGTGGGGATGTTGATGGGTATGTGGCACCTGATAGTTCTATGCTGTTACGTATGTTTATGAGCCCACTCCCCTGTCGCCAGCGACGAGTACCTCATTATCCAAGATCCAACACTTCTTCCAACCAATGTAGTAGAACCCGCGTCGTATTTGCCAGGAGTCAAGCCTCGGCTAGTAGACCGTGAGAGCAATGTCGATGACATTTGTGACTTCTTCATGGAGTATATGCAGTCCGACGTTGTGGTGCGTTGTCACACCCTACTTGACTATAAAGCAATAATAGTGCTCAATGGTTTGACAGGGTCTCGTGGCGGACCAACACATGTCCATCGCTGGTAAGTATGTCTTGTATTGTATCAAACAATGTACAGTGCACTGAATGCTGGCGCGTGATCCGTTATCAGACCAATCAAAGGTGAGCACGCAAATCTTGCTGTAGCCAGAGCTTCTCATTCCGGTGTATAGGATGGCACGTTCGACCGGGATTGCATGATCCTCGCACAAATGTGCTATCATGCGGTGGATTATCCCAGAAACGGCGTGCCAGTGAACGTCGAGAACATGCCGCGGAGGGTTTTCTACGCCAAACCTGACTGGAAGAAGGTACATACATGTTCATGAGTGTTGGCATTCGACGGAGGGAATTGACATTGGGACTCATACATGGCAGCCGGAGGACGACCACTACTGCCCGACTGATTACTACGAGTCCACTCGCGCCCTCGGTGCACTCTTCAGGGCAGTCACGGTGAAGCCAATAACCCCGCCCTCCGAGTCGTCCTCAAACGGAGCCCCCCTGGGCCCCCTCAACCAATTACCCTTATCGGACGCCATCTCCGCTGCCCTTCGCCCCGCCGTCCAGCGGCAGCTCGGACGGTTCAACAACTCGGTAGCCGGCGTGTCCGCGGTTGAACCGCTGTTCCGCCACTACGCGCGCGAGCTGAGCTACATCTGCCTGACGCACGCGCCCTCGGAAAACACGGACGCGCGCCTCTGTGAGGAAGAGGTGGCGATCGGCGCGATCCTGGCGAAGGGCTCGCAGAGAAGGTGGAAGAAGGACAGGACGTACCGGATGCGCGAGAACGCGGCGCAGCTGGTGTGCGACGTCAAGCACCGGCGACTCGGGCTCGGGGCGCCACTGAAGCGCGAGAAGGACAAGACGACGTCGGACGAGGAGCTGCTTACCGCGCTCGAGAAGGCCTGGGCCGTGTGGGACTTCGGCACGCGGAACAGGACCGTCTTCGGTGCGCAAAGCTTTGCGCTAATCGGTTTGGGCGTGGTCTGTGACATGCTCGAGAGGCTGGACAAACGGAGCTCGACCTCAGACGACGGGTCCGGGACGTCGGGAGGGTACCAGTGAGCAAACGTGAATTTCACACTAGGGCGTCCCGTTCCCATAGTTTTTGGAGCTCGCTGTCGGATATCGTTGAACTGCCCCGTATGTAGGTTATCAACTTGTCGTAACGTTGTACTTTTACTCGTAACATGACTGTCTTGTTCTTTGCATGAAAAACCGCACTCCGACTTGGAGCACTTGTATGTTGTATGCATTCCGCCCGGCACGAGGCCAACTGGTGATAGTAACTTGGTTGTACCCAAGAGGTTCCGTAATACAGTCTAGAGGGTCCGGCTGAGGACATTCATTGCTCGCCGGGAAAGCGCGTAGCTAGAATGTCCGCCAATGGGGCTGGATGCACGATTCCGAATAATTTAATATATACGTTGGCAGGAGTTGAAGTTCCTCTTACAGTACGCGGATACGTAGTCTCGTATTTCGCTACCAATTCAACAATTCCGGCTGTGCTCGCTCGCGACGTTGTCAGACCACTGGTTGAACAGGTAATACACCCACTATATTACAGCTCCAAGCCGTGTGTTCCGAGGAACGAGGACTCCACGCCCAAGCTTTGAGAGTGGGTCGTAAAATGATTCAGAAGCCAGCTAATAGACGAAGAGCGAAAACCCGAGAGCGGCGGGGAGATGCAGGTGTACGGGTACAGTGCGTGTTACTAGTGTTACATAGAATGATTGATCGAGATAGTGAATAATGGACAGTGGGGAGGGTGTGACCATGGACAACGGACCAAAGACAATAGGAGGATACAGTGGACGATGAGGAGGGGATGAGGGGATGACGAGATGGAGATGACAACAGATGTAGACGAGGGTGGTGCGGGGGTAAGCGGGGCGGAGAGCCAACAGAGTCCAAGATGCTGGGATGCGGCGAACGGGGCAAAGATAAAAGCGAATAAGTAAGGAAATCGTGCTGACCCCCAAGGGCGATCGACACGGACAGGCGAGGGCATCGTACCACTTCCCCCACCTTCAAACCTCTATATCACCTGGACCAGGCCCGAAGGGAACTTACGCCCACTGGGGCTCAGTCCACCATCGCTGCTCTGCGCCCCGCACCCTCCACTCGGCGACGCCCTTGACGCTCGCGACGTATACAAACGTGCCCGTAGGGTCGAAGCACATCCCAGCAAGGTCCTGCTCCTCCTCGTCCTCGCCCCGCTGATCGCGCGTCTGACCAGTCCCCCTCCGGTGCCTGCGCGCGGACGACGACACGCCCCACCGCGACCCGTACGGCCCTGAGCTCTCGCGCCGCGCAAGGAGCGTCGGGCGCGAGCGCAGGAGCTCGAGCGGGCGAGCCCCGGACGACTGCGAGGACAATTGGGACGCTGGCGTCGGAGAACCTGAGCGAGACGGCCCGTGAGAGGACACGCAATCGCTCTCGAGCTCGTCCACGTCCATCTCGTCGCCATCGCGGTCGCGGTCACGGTCCCGTGCGCCTTCCCCGCCGCTCTCGAGCGGCTCGCGTGGGTCGGTCTCAGAGTCCAGGACGCTTGTGCGTGAGCGCACGCCGTGGTGGCCGAGCAGCCGCCTGACGTCGTTCTCGACTTCGCGGTCGCCGAGTGGTGGGATGACCACGATGCTATCTGGGTCTTCGTCTGGCGAGAGTTCATCTCTGCTGCCGGCCGGACGACGTGTCCGGCGCGACGCTCGCCAGGTGGCTGGCGTGTCAGATGAAGGTATCCGGAACGTGTCCTCGAGCGCACCGCTGAAGAGGACAATGCGCGGAGGCGCGAGGGGATCCGAAGATGATGGTGAGCGTGATGATCGAGGGGCGGGTGACGTTGAGCGTGGGCGGGTCGCAGACGGTGGGTGATACATGGTTGGTGATTCGAAGTTGGGCATCCGGACGATCTCCTCCGTTTCGAATGTGCGCGCATCCACGACGTGCAATAGTGACGTGTGCTGGAGAGTAGACATCGCAATCAGTATTCCCATGTGGGTCCACGCTGAGCATGCACCTGACATACCTCTGTGAAAGTCATCACCTCCCGGCCCACGCCAGGCGGACTAAACTTGACACTTCGCACACCCCAACCAGGGGCTCGCGCACCTCCGCGCGCCCAGTCCCACGGCGCGTCATACATCCATCCACTCGCAGCCCCGGTGGCTACCCGACCGGACAGTGTTGTTCGGGACTTATCCGTGTTGAAGACCTTGAGCGGCTTCGTACTTCTGACGTCCCAAACGACCACAACACCTTCTTGAGATGCAACGGCAAACTTCGATCCATCGGCGGAGAAAGCGGTCGAGAAGGACGCCGGAATAGAAGATACTTGTGACAAACCGCTCGTAGCTTCGTGCGAGTGTTGAATGTATGATGATAAGGATAGCGTGGCAATGGGCGAGAACGTAATCCGTGAGCCTCCTGTGATTCTGTGGAGGTAGACATCGGGCGAGTCTCCGACACACAGAAGTGTTCGTCCGTCAGGAGATATGGAAGCTGTCCAGGCATTGTCAGCGCAAAACAGATCGCAACGCAACAGAAGGAGATATAAGCGCACAGTGATTTACAGGCACCTCGAGGTCCAGCTGACCGATGTCGAGGAGACGGGGTTCGTAATCATCGACAACCTTCCCGCTACGGATCGCGATGTCGAAGAACTTGACCGTCCGGTCGTTGTTACTGACAACAATGCGCGGTTCCGCCGCGCTCTGGTGCGAGCGCGAGAAGCTCATGGAAGTGAGCATGACGGAATTGTTGATCGAACCTCGGTCGAGGATATACTTGCTTTCCCATAACCGCCGCCCAAATCCGCGCGAACAGCTACGGGTCGAGCGAGATGATGATGCTGACGTTGAGGTGTTGGAGCATTGGTAATAGGAAAGATGAAGCTCGGCCTCCTGGCCGCCAGCCGCCAGGAGGGTGTCGTTGGTGTCGGGTAAGATCAGGGAGGAAAGGGTGTTTGGTGTGAAGGATAAATCGGCCAGTCGCCGTGGAGACTGGCACATAACGTGAACATCGGCGGCCTTCGCGGACCAGCGGAGGGATACGTACTGCGTTCGGCGTGATGAGATCGTGTTCGACAATCGAATAGTTGCGCGCATAGCTAACGATGCCCTTCTCATGAGGACAAATAGCTACGTCCCTCAGTTGTCTGTTAAGCGAAGCCCGCAGTGAGCTTCCCCGCCATTCGTAGAATACACAACACAAAAGGACAAGGACAACGTGTTCACAATCATTCGACGATGAAGACAAGCAGCGCATATGTCATGAACAAAATGGTTGACAAACTGCATGAATTCGTTCCTCGACGACGCCAGCTTCGATATACCATGATTGTCATACCCGGCAAAGGACAGGGTTTCGTGATCTCGCGAAAGAATCCAGCGGATGCAATGCATATTTGCCATAACAGACATAGCTCGACCGCACATCTCAGACTATAGCATAAAACATTCAGACCCCAATCAGTGGGAAGCACGTACCACGCAGCGAAGCGACGCCTGCTCCCACATTGGACCTGAAGCAACATCAAGTATTACGTAGCCTTCGATGCAGCATCCATCGGTCGGTCGCCAAAGGCCACCATGCAAGGATGACCGTTGGTAACGCAAACCCGTGGAATGGCAACACTGTCCTAGCCGACGTCGGGTCAACGACCGCGTAGATGCCGGATCCAAGGATCCAAACCCCTGCGTGTCGTGCCGGATATAGACTTTTGCGTAACCCAAAGCAACAGGACCTCTCGTCCCCAACCACCGCAGCCGCCCACGACGAAGACAAAGGCGAGATCAAAGGGAACACAACACAGCAAGAACACTCACACATGTCCGATCGTAACATTTCCTGGCGCAACCGTGCACGGCTCCAGGGACGACAGCAGCGTAGAGAGCCCGCGCGCCATCTTCTGTCTTGAGGATCCGGATATCCTCCTCTCCTAGCGCGGTCCTAGACTTGAACGGAGCGTACGGTCGGAAACGCAAGAGTCCAGCGCCGCGGGGCGAGTGCGAGAAAGCCTAATAGGTACCAGCAGCAGCACTGGGCGAGAAGACGACCGACGGGGAGAAAGGGCGCAGGAGTGCGAGTGTCCTGCAGTGCGTATCCAGATAAGCTTCACCCGGGCGAACGCGGCGGGAGAGCGGGTGCGGAAGCGGGGATGCGGTGGTAAGTATGTACGCACGGTACCTGCACGCTTGTGCACCGATGCGGCGTACTGCGTCCGAGGCGTGGTAGGATGCGGCTCGGATCCTGTGATTGGGGCGGTCTCGACGGTCGCCCTTCGAGTCAGTTGACTAACGACTTCGTGCGAGTGTGGTGGGGCGGTGCGCGCGGTCCAGGATACGTCGGCGAGCGCGAGCAGGCGAGGGGGGAGAGCTGAGGAGGATGGGCTGGGCGACAGGGGAAGGTGGTGGGCAGAGGCAAAGGACGTCGTCATCCGACGTCGAGCGGGTGGCTGAGAAATGTCTGGGTGCGGTGCATATCGTCGACGCTGGCCAAACATACGCCGACGATCACATAATCCTCCTCCAAACAAATGGCGTCCGCAGCCTGGTCAGTTAACGGAGTCATCGAGGCTCGTTCGGTCAGCTCGTCGTCCTCAGCTCACCGGGAAGCTCAAGAAGCAGGAATGGCGGATCACCCGAGGTTGCCCCGAAGTGGCCGGCGGTGATCGAGGACGCGTACGTTGCTCGATTAAAGGTTTGTGCAAAGGTCGTCGGGTAACCAGTACGATGATAAGTATATCGCACACAGATGATTTATAAACACGGAGGGCCGATTGTATTCTTTACAATAAATAACTAGTAGGAAGCGATTCCAGTTATCTACCGGGGTACTAGGCTACATTCTTCATGCATAGGAAGGCGCGCAGGATTCAGATCCGGAGGTATGTTAGAGCAAAGAGAAGAGAGTGAGTGAACGAGAACCAAAGGAAAGGTACAAAATGTCCGTCAAACCACAGCCGCGACCACAAGAAAAAGCAAAGGCAGGTGAGGCCATACTGTATATAACAGCGATCACAGGGGAGAAGGCAATGGTGCGAGCAACGCAAAGCAAAGAAGGGAAGACATAGCACAAGATAATAACACCGGTAGAATACAATGAGCGGTTTGGTTACTTCTTCTGCAACGACGCGGGGGTGGCAGTTTGAGCAATAAGGGGCGTGTAGCGGGGCATTAGGAGGTGAGAGGGATGGGGCCTGCGGTTGGAGCTGTAACAGCGACGGTCCTACCGCACGCCCGACGAGCCAAGAGAAGGCGAAGGGAAAGGCAAAGGCGGATAGGGGAAGGTGCTAATGCGCACAGCACGCTCAAATGGAAGCTGATCGAAAGCACTGCAAGCATAAAACGAATACGTACAGTAGGATGGCGATGAGCAGGATGACGTGACAGGGAAAGTGGTAGAGAGGGTAGAGAGGGTGAGAGAGATCGTTAGATACAAGACAAAAAACAAACAAGCAGAACCCGCAAGAGCGTCCATGCCATAACTATAGATATAGAAGTCGGTCGGTGAAGGCAAGGCAAATCGGAAACGGACCAGAGAATAGTTTATGTACGTGCGGGCGGAGCGTCGGATCGTCATCGTCTTGCGTGCCGTCGTGTATCGTTGCGGAGAACTCGAGAGCCAGCCAGGGCGTGCCGATTGACGTAGCGCGACGAAGAAGTGAAAAAAGTTCGAGCGACCAGGCCCTGAAGGAAGCAGGAGGAAGAGGAAATACCGAACCCTCATCCTCGCTACATCATGATACCGCCGTTCCAGCCATCGGGATCAGGCTTCACATCTCCGCCGGACGGCGTGGCGCCCTCGCTCTCCGACGCGCTCGTGGATGATGCGGGGGCGTCGAGATGCGCCGTCGAGCCGGGGTTGAGCTCCTCCTGGATCTTCCGGCACTCTGCGCCGCCTTCGGAGCGTACTGGGCACCCTACGTCGTCAGTCATGGTTTGTGAGCATTCATAAAAAGGTTGCAATGCAGAAGAAGAGCAAGAGGTGCGGAGGAATGGGGATGTATGCATCAAGAGAGAGGGGAGAACGACACTCACGATGTCGGTTAAGCGCGTCCATGCGAGCGAAGTTCTTCTTGCAGCCTTCGCAGGGGTACGGGCGGATGTTGAGATGAAGCTGTTCGTGCCGCTTGCAGTCGTGCTGCCGCGCGAAGCCTTTGCCGCACCCCGGCCACTTGCACTGATACGGCTTCTCCTCCGCGTGCGAGCGCAGGTGACCTATGCGTGTCCACCAGGCGGAACGGGCACGACGAACCAGCGGCGGATAGAAAAGGAAGGGGGAGAGGAATCCAGTCTCGTCAGATACCACCGCCCACGACTCGACGACACGAACAATAGACTCACCCTTCAAATTGAAGTGTCGAGTGAAGGTACTCCCGCATCCTGGCACAGGACACGCGAAGTTGGCGGGCTGCTTCCGACGGTCGTGGCTCGCCTTGGCCGTGCTCGGCGTCGTGACATGCGGCCGTGTAACCGTCATCGGCATCGAACCCTCCGTTCCCGGCATATCGACCTGCAGGACGCCCTGCCTCCTCGTAACGGTGATATGCCCGTTCATCGACTGAGCTATCGCAGGGTTCGTCAAACCCATCTGACCGGATAGTGACCCAGGCATGCCGACGTTCACGTTCATCCCCATTCCACCCATACCCGGACCAGTCAAACCGGGTAGGCCAACGTCTTGTGGAGGGAGAGGGCTGTAGCCAGGACGGGGAGATCCGGACGGGCTCGGATACGGGCTAACTCGTGCACTGGAAGTAGTGGATCCTCCCCAGCTACCCACCATCCCGCCTCCCATACCGCCCATGCCCATACCACCCATGCCCAAGCCGCCAATACCTCGCTCGCGTGAGCCGGAGGACGTTCGACGATGGTGTCCCCGCGCTATTGACGAGACGGGCTCCGTCGGGTGTAAAAACTGTCTCATGAAGTCCTGCTGTGCCGGACCTGGAGGTGGGAAGAGCAGGTTGCTGTTGTGCGAGAGGGAGTTCGTCGGCCGGATGTCGAGCGAACGCGCCTGGCGCTGGTGCGTCCCACGTTGCCCTCCGTCTGACTTGACGCGACGAATCGAGCCAGGAGCCTCGACCGTAAGGTACTCCGAAGCGAACTGGTTGGGGTAACTGGCTTGGTTGCCGAAGGACGTCTGGTGGGGGCCGGCTGAAGAGGGATGACGGAAGTTGTTTTGCTGACCAAAGAGAGGGTCCGATGCCGAACCTCCTGGACCGGGAAGGATCTGGTTCAAGTTGACGGTACCGCCCTGGCGCTGGTCAAAAGACCCGCCCACAGGCGTGTCCCACACCGGCGCAGGGCGCAGGGAAGTGTCGGACAGGCTACGTGAGCGCTGCGGGGCCTGAGGAAGCAAGAACTGTTGCCCATGCTGGTATTGTTGCTGGTGCGCCTGGGGTTGCTGGGCGCCGTCATCGAGCGCTGAGGACGAGCTTGATCCGGGAGGAAATGTGAACGCTTGATCGGCGTATTGGCCGCTCTGCGCGCCGTACTGCTGACGCGCCCACTCCTGCGCAGCCGACGAACCCGCGTTAGAGGACGTGCCTGGACATTGTCGGTGTGCTGAATGAGCAGCTGGCTAACGCAATTGGTAGGAATCGAATGAAGACGTACCTGGCTGCAAATTTCCAAGGGAGTCCTGGAAAGGCACATTCTGCGCGGTAACGCCTCCTCCGCTGACGGGAGTAGCGGGAACGATTTGTAAGGTCGGGCCGCCCATCAAACCACCGTCGCCATCGGGAGCGTTGATTATTGGGGGTGAGTGGCCGTCTGCTCCACCGGGGCTTGTTGTGTCAGGGATGAGGAGTTGAGGAGGAGACTGAGGCTTGGAGAGGGGAGGAGATCGACGGTCATCAGGAAGGGAACCGTGTGGCCATGCTGGAGAGCGGAAAGACAGATCCTGGAAGGTTTGGGAGATGTCGGGACGAGGGGAAGAGGGGTGCATGTAGGATGAACCGGAGGATGCGTGACTACGGACGTCGTCCTCGAGGCCGTTGCTAGAAGCGGGAGAAGCGTGGTCGAAAGCGTTGGGAGAAGAGTAGTCGTTGAGTGGAGGGGTGACGGATACCGAAACGTGGGCACCGTTCATAAAATGTTCGTCAATGAGAAGGGGGTTGCCCGAGGACGGGACGTCGTATTCTGAGGGATCGTACTCTTCGGTGATGGAGATTCCCGAGGGGTTGTCTGCAAAGAGGCCAAGAGCGTCGTCGGTACCTTCTATTGGAGGGAGATCTGAATAGGTGGAGTAGGGGGAGTTCTGGTAGGAGCCGTTGTAGGAGGGGGTATGAGGGAAGTGGGAAGCGGAGTCGGGGAGGATGTCGAAGGAGTCGTAGGCGGAGCCTTGGTGAGGGGAGAGGTCGTAGAGGTTGGGAGACGAGGGTGCGTGGAACTCGCGGTGTTCGGCGTGGACGGATGGAGCAAAGAGGAGGGGGTCCATTGCCGAGTGCTTTAACGGAAGGAGCGGAGGAGGAGGGTGCGCAGGCGATGATGTCGATTATTTGACGGAGGCGGTTTCAAGAGGGAGGCGATGCTGGGGAGGAGGGAAGAGGAGGGCGGGGCTGTGCGGGGACGGCACAGCAGCAGGGCAGGTGGTCAGACTCAGACGGCAGACGGCAGACGGCGAGGGCAGTTGAGAGTGTGTCGTTGGCGGACGCGACAGAGACAGAGAGCACACATCATCCTCTTTATCCAGCCCCTCCGCGACCCCTCGGCGGGCAACTTCACACTCCGCTTGATCTGTTTGTTTCATCTATCAACAACCACCACCACTCTTGCTCTCCCTCTCCTCCGACGACCTTGCACACAAAACTCTCTCGTCCTCCTCCACATCGATTCCATCTCCTCGCCCGCAGGCCGCAAGTTCTGGACAGAGGCCAGGGACACCGCCTCGTCGTTGGCGAGCATTGCCTCGTCCCTCAAGCCAATGGCATCCCCCAGCGCCGATGTGTCATTTGCCGCGTGGCTTTCCGCGACTTGCCGGCCACCCAGGGTCTCCGTCCGGCCCACTGGTCCGACCCCGGTTCCGCATTTGGGCCTTTGCTCCGGGCCACTCTGTCGTCGTCGCGCTGATGTTAACCAAGGCCAGTCTGTCTCCATCGATGCTTTTCGGCGTCGTCTCCTAATACTACTCCACATGCGCACCATGCACACCTTGTGAATCGGCACCCTCATCTTCGCCGATTGCTCTCCGCCCCAATCGCACCCCCCACGGCTCAAAGAGGGAACTCCGGTCTCCTCCCACCGGACTCCGTCGTTCGCAGGCCCACAAACTCAAAAGTTCTCGCGCCCATCATCGTCCCCGTTCCTGATGAACATCACGACAACCGGAACGAATGCGCAACCCAGATGCCACCATGCCGCAAGGATTTGATCCTATCCCCACTCCAGCCTCCCCCCTCATCTCAATCACCCTCCCGCTGCCGCGAACGCACCCACACCCAACGCACACCAGCCCCAGCATTCGAAGCCCCTTGGTCGGACCTCTTCCCTCGTCTCTCTGTCCGACAACTAACTGGCACGTAAAATACCCATAATCATCACAAGATCGTCAGAACCTCCCAACACCCGTCTTCTTCCCAGGTCGCCCGCTCTCTCCGGTGGTCTGCTCAAGGGAATTTGAGGTATCTCAGAATCGCGCGCTTCCTGCTCGTTCAATCGTATCTTGATATCCATGTCTCGGGCGTCGGCTAGTGTAAAGCCCGCGACACCTCAATTGTCGCCCTGTCTGAGAGCTTCGCCCATGGGCTCCGGAGTTTCCTCCCCCTGCAAGATCAAGCAAAGCGCAACATATCAAGATTCCTCCGAGATCCACGTTTCGAACCTTGTTTGCATCCGTCTCCAGTAAAGCAAGATGGGCCGCGGCTTTTCATCGTCCTCACAGCCTCATCTATCCCATCTGTGGCGATGCTTTTCCCGTGTCATCAATGTCCTGCAAATGTCCTGCCACCTCTTTACGACCTTGCACGCCGTCCGTAGTCTTCCCGGCGCATCCTATATGTCCCTGTATTCGTAAGTCTCATGATCTCCACACAATTACACTGAAAATTTGACCAATGGCGCAAACTAGAGGAACATGTACGGCTGGGGGATGCGCCCAGCGCCTGTGGGGGTGCTCGTAATTCCAATCACGTTTCGTCGACTACCGTTCATCTTCTATCTTCACGAGCATACCTCGTCACATTCTGCCATGAGCGAGGCTTTTCTCGTGGGACGTCACCGGTTCACCTTCGCGCGACCCTGAATCCCCCGTCGGGCCCGTGGACCTACAAGCACCCATACGAGCGTCGTTCTCTCTGCCTCTCGGAATCGGTCAGATCCGTTAGTCTCGATCCCGCGCATACACATACCGGACCACCTCATAGCATACAGCTTGCCGGAGCCCGAGTACCTGCTGCTCGATTGCTAGTGCTGCCCACCGCCTCGTGCGTATTCGCATATCCACCCGCAGTCCGCATATAGCAGGCACTTACATCGACTCAGGTGTAACACCTATTGGAAAGGAGGGAAGAGCCGGATACCTCACAGCTGCCGATCGCGTTAGGCAGAAGATCCGATTCCAACTCGGACTGGGAATCTGGTGCGGCTAGAACGATGCTGGCACCCTCCCTCGATCCAATATCCAATGCCGCATCGCCTCACGTCCACTCTCTTGCGCGCACCGCCGCCCCTGCTCAAGTACTTAGTGTCCAGCCTGCAGGGATGCGACGGCGCTGGACTCACTAGGAGACCACGCTCGTCGTCCAGACCTCGACGTGCTCATACCAAGAACGACACTCTTCTCGGGACCCCAAGCATGGGGGCGACACCATGCCCTCGACGCCTATCTGCGCGCCTGCCTTATGGTTCGACCTCGATCACCAGGTCTCCACGGAGAGTCTCCATGTGCGCTATGTCGCCACCCCTCCGATGAAACTGTTCCTTCATCACCGACACTCTTGTCTGGCAGCTGTTCTGGAAAGTCTGCCAATCCCAAAACCTTCCACCACCCTATCTTTGGTGCGCGGACTCGGCATCTCCAGCCGCCTCCTGCTCCCGTCCTGCCCGAAACGTCTCGCGTTGCCTGATGCTCCTCTGCGCCCAACCAAAACTCCTGTCATTCCCCCTTCAGCTCCATCCTCTGACCCCCATTAAAGATTGTTCCATCGCGCCGACGCACGAGAACCGCTGCCCAGGATACCTGCCGAACCACTCGTGAAGGAAGCGACACTCCCTTCTAGAAAGCTGTTTCATGGCCATCGCCGCGCCACCGGTGTCTTACCAAGTCCCCTGGTGTACAGCCCAGCTTTCCGGATGCCGCGCCAGCTGCGGTATCGAGCTGAGATGGCGTCAGGCCTTCCTGATTCCTACATCCTGGTCTCGGGGAGACTGGATATCACTCGGCCCCCGATCCCGAGACGTCCGTGGACTATGGAGAGGACTGTCATTGTGTAGTTGGGACGCTCTTGCTCGTCCTCTCCGGATGGCCTTGGGTTTCCCTTGTTTCCCGTGACGGCAGCTTCGGGACACTACCCAGTATGCTTCCCGTCCGCCGTCATGGGTTCGACTGCGGCTGGCAACTATCCGGATGTGGGCCCGACAATATGACGATTCTCAAGGCATCCCGAGAAAGCAGCCGGCGTCAGCGAACCCATCAAGCACGCGAAGCTTGGCAAAGTTGCATCCGTGCGGCGCGGCTCAGGGCCCTGACACTGACAAAACGGGCAACGTTCTCTCTTGAATGTCGGGCGACGCCCCGTCGGGAACACGCGGCTCAGCATCGACCGTGGGCACTCGTCGTCCGTGCATCATTTGAATTCGCTTAACTCGGGCCTCCTTATTTCCCCAAGTGGAGACGGGGGTGGGATCTCGTGAGATCTGAACGCGTTCTCAGCTCACGTACAACATCGCAAATAAACAATGATCGCAGTGCGATCTGTTGCTGCACTGGACTACTTACACCGCCAGTCTTCGGTCCGTCGTGAGTGGCCCCTTCCCATAGGCCGTTGCTCGCCGTGCATGCTGGTTCTGACAGCTTTCTGTACGTATGTAGATCCCCATTGGCGTCACCCTTATTCTTATTGAGGCCTGTGTGACAGCCTGCATACGCAGCGGGAGCCATCGATCTTCCTATTCCGTAGTTCTGCAAGCATGCATGTGTTTACGGGTCGGCCAGACGGAGGCTAGTCGTAGCCCCTATCCATCGACGTCGTTCGGTGCGCGCAATGATACACTTTAAACTCACGTACTCGTAATGCTGTCTCATCTCCAGACGACAGAACGCCACAAAGCAAACCTTCCAATACCTCCTACTTCCGCAATTGCATCCGCACCACGATCCGCCTCCGTGCACATGGCTCGATCCATCGCTCAGTCGCTCTGCTCAACCGATCGTGTCTCAGGATTCTCAGGAAGGCGCGCCCCGTCCATTCTTGCTGTCGCTGCGTTCCGGCGTGTACCAAAACGCAAATCGTCTCCTGAGTTCTTCTGCGAACCTCGAAGCAGCGCTCCCTTGTGCTCATGTCGGCCCATGAGCGGCGGTTCTCGTCATCAATCCTACACGAAGGCAGCGTGCACGCTCGCTCGCAATTCCATATTCTCCATCCGTCGTACACTCGACGCTCGTCCGAGCAATGTCTGCGGAGCCACCCGAAACGAACGCCGGCTGTGATAGGGTTCAGCGACATCAGCTTCGCGAGATGGCCCGCGGCCGTTGCTGGGAAGGGGGTGAGGTTCCTATCTTTTTCGAAGCTGCTGCCTGCTCTCGTGCCTCGTGCATACCATCCCGCGTTGACTCGAACACGGACTGCGACCATACGATGTCCCCCTGGCGAACCGACTACGCCTGACGTTACATGTATCTCTGCCTGCCAACTCGGCGATTGAGACATTGACGGTGCGAGTGGATCACACCAACGTCCATCTTTGTTAGGGTTGGACTCGGACGTGGGCCATCGCGCGACGCGAAGGCCCGGTGAGCTCCAGTGGTCCTACCCCTTCTCCGACTGGTCCTGGCGCAGGAACGCTTCTTGGACTCCATTTAGGGTTTCATATCGAATGTTCTTAACGTCTGGACATGCTTTTTGCCTCTGGTCTGCGGACTTCACAAGTACCGAATGGTACGGCCGACTATCCGGGCCTCTCAGCTCCGCGATCAGCGACACCGCGTCGACTTTCTCCGGAGCCCTCCCGGAGACCATTCCTAGCCTCCACGGCAACATTGTGCTCATGCACACATCGACATTGACGGTCCGGCAACAGGGGCTTGAAGCCCTGGAATGACATCTCCAGACCGTCATCCTGTAATACCCCAGGCTTCGTGTGCCTCGCGGTGCCTGGCTTCTCGTCCCACGTCCTAGCCGCGCTCCGACTTCGTCTCGGAGAACCTTCGTGCTCACCGCGTGGCTCCCCTGAACGTCGATCGACACGTTGCCTCTGCGCTGGCGCCTCGTGGCTATCGTTCTGCGGATTCAAGGCTTCCCTGGACGCCACGAAGTGGCCGACGATACCCAACAATATTCGTCCCGTTCACGTTTCGTCCTGTTCTTCTCATTTGAAACTGATCGATCCTGGCCACCTTTTCAACGCCAAAGTTGCCGCCGCCCATCGCTGCGGCGCCCTCCCGGTGTTTTCTACTCCGTTGATCTCGGGCTGGGTAGAATCATCCCACATGGTTAGCTTGGCGGCGAATTGTTTTCCGCTTGTAGGCCCGTTGCCATTTTGTGCACGCGGCAGGTCATTACGCTCGGCTTTCGATCTATAGCGGGCGCATCAAACATTAACTCCACGAGCTCGCGCCTTTGTCGGACGCCTACATACCGCTTGCAGCTCGCCTCTTGTTCTCCCGTCAGCTCAAGGTAGTCGTTGAAAGTCATCTCCGCTTTCATTTCATGGGGAACCCTGGCACAATTTCATCCCGTTACCTAGTGACAGTCAGATGCGATATCCCGTGTCTCCAGATTTCCGCCTGCCCCCTTTGGCCGCCTCGTTCAGAAATCCTGATCCCCTCCTTCCAAGTGGGATGAAGGCGGGCATGCCATTTCTCCGTAAATTACGGGGGCGCTCAAGTGCGACGTCACCTCACATCCGAAACCAATCCGACCATCGTACTAGGAAACTAGGGCTCTACATTTATTCTCTCGATAGTGGGAGGTGTTGCACGTTGCCTTTTCAGAACCCGAGAGCGGCCTCCCACCAAGATATCCAGCTATTTGTGAGGTCCAGATTCCAGAAGAACGTGCCCCACTCAATCAAGCGCATGGCGTACGTTGTACATAGGCCTCTCTGATCGATCCTCCACGTCCTCCATACGTATCGACATCCGGATTTTCGGGAACTTGGAAGAATCGCACTCCGATCTGTATTCTGCATCCGTTCGCGTAGCTTGCGTCGAGTGCTGAGCGCTGACGATCCAAAAGTAAGCGTTGAAATTTGAAACGTTGATGGTCTAAGTCCAGGACTTCAGCTACAGATAGATTCAACCGATCATGATTCAAATCGTATTCGTCTCGATCTGGTCTCGATCCTGGCCAAACGCGATCTCCGTATTTTCGGGGAATCGTTCAACTGCGGAATGTAGGTTTGTCAGGTTCTGTTTCATGGCATCAACGTCGCACACGAGTCTATGGCACTCAAAGTGCCGTACCTCGAAGGTCTCTTGGTCTCTGGGGCAACCATAGACGGATGTATTGATCACACTCGCCCCGCCCGATCTATTCCCTACCGTTTAGTCAAAACGCCTTCCACTCTTCCAAAATTCAAGCTTCAAGCGCCACGTCCAGAGTGAACAGTATCGCCGGCCAACCAGAAGGACATGCCGCACGCAAGGTAAGTACCCAGGGGATCTACACGCCCTTTCGCACAGTCGTCATGCACCCGCATGGCATGCTGATGATCGTGAAACTCTGTCCTTTTCATGTACTTAGGCTTCTGCCATCTTCTGAACGTGGAGACCGAAGCCCCCGAAGCCAGGGAGTCTGGGGAAATGCTCCCAAGGTGCCTGATGGCTACCCGCCTTCTTGGAGTTCTTCCTCTCCGGGGCGTTCCTAACATACTTACGGGGCTCCAAAGCGCGGTAGCGTCGCCGCAAGGACGCACCGCCGGATAGTACCGCCCAGTCAACGCGGGCGGTATGAGTAGCTTTGCGTTGCTTCTCATCGTAATTTACTTCTGCAGCCTGAGGGTTTGGGTTAGGTTTGGCTTGGGGGACAGCTGGCGCTGATGGCGCAGTGTTCCCTCCAGGCTCTCACATCGTGACATGGTCCATCCAAAGATCTTCCTTCTCCTCAAGTGCAAGGTCGACGTTTCAAAGCCACCATGAGTACTGCTAGGGCCGACTGCAGGGTAGATCCGTCAGTCTGGCGACATATCTGCGAGATCCTATTGAAGAGAACTCGGAGTGTAAAAGCAAAACAATATCGCGCACCTCACCATACCACCGACGGGGATCGAACCCGCAACCCCCACCTTAGGAAGGTGATGCGCTACCATTGCGCCACGATGGCTTGTGTCTATACTGACTTTGCATAGCTATAACTTTCCCTGCTTGCTCAAGCGGTTTAGGTGTCGTCACTTCTCGTGATACCAAGGCGCATGGAATGTCTTCAAACCACCCGCGAAAGCACACACAGAAACAACGCAACAAAAACATCGTGAGCTGGAGTTGAAAACGTGCATCGTGATAATATACAGGTGGCGTATGTATATAGTGTGTATCGGGGACCTGCTCTATGCTGAGACGGTGATGCCAATTAGGGACAGTAGTGATACGTAAGAATAAAGATCCTCCTCCACAAGCGTAGCATCGGTCGTCGGGCGAGCGCCAACGTTGCGCCCACCCGGACTCGCGACGCTGATCCCCAGTAAAGACGCATGCAGGGAGAAATGCAAGCCACAGTGACCCCCGATGCATTCAGAGAAAGAAACCACCTCGAGGGTTGGTTTCATGGGGAGAGGGTGTCCTTCCAGCGATCTGCAGTGGCTTCGCCACGGAAGACCTCATGGAGGACCTCCTGGACGTTCTCAACGTAGACAAAGCGAATGCCCGTCTTGACGCTCTCGGGAACGTTCTCCTCGATGTCCTGGCGGTTGCCCGCCGGTGCCAGGATGGTCTTGATGCCTGCGCGGTGCGCCGCGAGGATCTTTTCCTTCAGGCCCCCGACCGGCAGAACCATACCCACGAGCGAGATCTCACCCGTCATAGCTAGGATACTATCTAGTTAGCGACATGTGGTGCTCGGCCTAGACATTGAACGTACCGATGTCGGGGTTGACCTTGGTCTTCGTGAATAACGAAACGAACGCCGTGAGGATCGCCGTGCCAGCGCTCGGACCCTCCTTTCCGATGCTGCCTTCGGGCATGTGGAGATGGATATCCCGATCAGTGAGGAATTGCTCGTCCGGCGACTTGGTAATGCCCAACTCGTATGCGTGGCTCTTCACCCAAGAAAGCGCAATGTTCGCGCTCTCCCTGATGACTTCGCCAAGCTTGCCCGTCAACTGGAGGCCACCCTTGCCGGGCATCGTCTGAAACGCCCGTCAGAACGTGGCTTCGAAGTGATGAAATATAGCACTGACCAGAGCCTCAATGGGCATCACAGCTCCCGAACCATTGCCCAGATACCCAAGACCGGTGCTGACACCAGCAGGAGGGGCCTCGACGTATAACCGATCCTTCTGGTATACCGGAGGACCGACGTACTCCTTCAGGTTGTTAGGTGTGATGGTGACGTGCACGGTGTCGGGCACGTTCGTCGGCTTGCGCTCCGCTGTAGTGACAACGCGATCCGCGTCGTTGTCGTTGGCGGACGTGTGGGGAGTCGACTTCTCGGGTGCCGTCGGGTTGTTGACGGGAGGGTCCTGCTTCTCGATGGTCGTTGCGGTCTCCGCAGACTCAGACTCAGACTCAGATTCAGATTTGACGGCGGTGTCGTCGGTTAAAGCAGTCGCCTCAGCAGCCGGAGCGGTCACAGGTTCAGGGAAGACGTCCTCGCCGAGATCCTGCACGATCTTCAGAGCGGCCTTGCGGTAGATCTGATCATAGATAACACGTCGGTAAACGATTTTGAGAATAACTAAAATCGCATACCTTGTCGATGTGCTTCTTCAAGTTACGAACACCGCTTTCGCGGCAGTAGTACTTGATGAGCACGTCCACCGCAGCCGGGTCGAGAGTCACGTCCGCCTCCTTGAGACCGGAAGCTTCCTTTGCCTGAGGTCCAAGATAACGCGACGCAATCTGGGCTTTCTCCTCCGAGACGTATCCGCTAACTTCGAGGACCTCCATACGATCCAACAATGGTGCAGGGATCGTGTCCAGCATGTTAGCCGTGCAGACGAAGAGGACGCGGGAAAGGTCGACGGGGACATCCATGCTGGCCGGCGAACGGTAAGTCAACGACAAGGGATGCGAGGAAGAACAACGCACTAGTGGTCCAGGAATGCGGTGTTCTGCTCGGGGTCGAGCATCTCGAGAAGGGCACTCGCAGGATCGCCATTGTGTCCGCGACCGATCTTGTCAACCTCGTCGATGAGTACAAGAGGATTCTCAGTACCGACGCGCTTCAATGCCTGAATGATCTTTCCAGGGAGCGCTCTAAAAACGATCAACTTTCAGTCGCGCTCCCTATGAAGTCAGGACGGATCCCATTACGTACCCGACATAGGTACGCCTGTGACCCTTGATCTCCGCGACGTCCGTCAGACCGCCGACAGAGAAACGGAAGAACTGCCTGTTGAGCGCGCGAGCGATCGACTTGCCAATGGACGTCTTTCCCACACCCGGAGGACCAACGAGACAGATAATCTTGCCTTCAACCGTACCGCGGAGCTTGCCAACTGCGAGGAACTCGAGGATGCGATCCTTGACGTCCTTGAGACCATAATGATCCTCGTCAAGAACTTTCTGCGCATTGGCGATCGAGTAGTTCTCGCGCGAGTGCTGACCCCAAGGGATCTAGAACGCGCCTTGTCAGCCAAGCACCTCTTAAAACTGGAGGACGGAAGCACATACCTGAGTAAGCCATTCCAGGTAGTTACGGGTGACGTTAGCCTCGGACGCAGCGGGCTCGAGGTGCATGAGCTTGTTCAGCTCCTCATCGAAAACCTTGCGCACACCTTCCGGCATCTTCAATTGCGCTGCACGCTCCTTGAACTTTTCGATGAGCTTGTCTTTGCCGTCCGACTCCATGCCGAGCTCCTTCTTGATGCCCTTGAGTTGCTCCATGAGGTAGTACTCGCGCTGACGCTTGGCGATTTTGCTATCCACGTCGCGAGCAAGCTTGCTCTGCAACTGAGCGTTGATAAGCTCCTTCTTGAGGACGAGGAGAGCCTTGCGCAGGCGGTCGTCGACGACAAGGCTCTCAAGGACATCCTGGAGCTCGTTCGGTTCGCCGGTGGAGACAGCAGCCGCAAAATCGGCGAGCTTATCGGGCTCGTCAAAGACGTTCGACGCGACCTGGTTGATCGAGAAGTTGGCGATCTGGTCCCGGAACAGCGGGTTGAGCTGCGCGATGTCCTTGAACACGGAGACGATCTCGGACATGAACGCGCGGATGTACTGGTCGTCCTTGCTGTAGGCCTGTGTCGCGAGGTTGTCCACGTTGACGACAGACACGGCGTACTTCTCGAGGAATGAGGTTTGCAGGGTCATGGGGAGGCCATCTCGTTCCGGGGGCGGCGTAGGAAGCTGAGCCTCACCATCAGCGGAGACAATCTGTGCCGGCTCGCCCTCTGCCGGCTCGACCATCGCGTTCCCGTTCTTCACGAGGTCCGTGATGCGAATACGACGGTGAGGATAAAGGACAGCCGTAAGACCTTCCTCCTTGTCGTCCTCCTTGCTACCCTGCGCAGTGAACACGCTGGTAATTTGCGCGAAGACTCCGACGGGGTGTACCGAGTTGACGTCCGTAATGATGTCGCTGTCCGCATTGTCGTCCTTGAGCAGGAAGGCACCGAGGTAGGGCTGACCGCGACGCATCATCTCCTTGATTGCGGAAACAACAGCAGGGTTTCGAACGACGACTGCCTTGTAGAAACCGGGGAAAAGAGGGCGGCGGGCGATAGGGAGAGCGAGAACCTGAGGGTAGTTTTCCGGGACAGACTGTTTGGATATCGACGTCTGCGGTGGGGGCGGATTCTCTTGAGGAGGTGTAGGAGGGGGTGCGTCCGAACTTGAGCTGTCGGAACCATCGCCAGACGAAGAGGATGACGATGGCGGTGTTGAGGGCGGCGCTGATGCAGGAGGAGCAGACTGACCATCCTCTGGGCTATCCAGACGGACGGTGGACTGAGGGGTGTCGGTTTGGGACTCAGCATCCTCCTCCTTCGGGTCGCGTGCACCAAGCCTTGAATTCACCCAGCGCGGGAAACGTATTGCGGCTGTGGGAGTGTAGTCCGCGACCGTGGAGGAGTAAAACGTCCTGCGCATGGCTGGGGGCTTATATGAGCCGCAAAACGCGAGTCGCGAGGGCCCTGCCGCTAGCCCTGCCAGCCTGGACGGACCCGGGTCGCAGATGCGCCGACTACATGTTCGCGTAGAGGAGCTTGCTGCCGCTCTTAGGCCTCCGAAGAAGTTCATGGGCTGCGGGGGCAAACCTGCCTGAGGTTACCAAGATGGAGGTCGTCAGCAGGCAGGGGGATAGCGGGGGACGAGGGGAAGGAAGGGAGTGACGAGGAGGACGGTGAGCAAATCCTGGTCAATGACAGGTCAAGGACGGGAACGCGGGCTCCGGGAGAGACGTGACGCGTCACCGTCGGATAAGATATGGCGCGATTTTATCTGATAAGATGCATGTTGGCCTTTGTCAGCGGGCATTCATAAGGTCTGTGGGCGCCTACGAAGGAATGTCAGGGCGCCAAAGTTGAGGAGGATCCCCCACACGGTGGTCTGCGGCTGCCATCAACCAACTCGCTCTACATGCAGCACGCTCATGCATTTCCTCATATCCTCGTGAACCTCGTTAATGGCCACAAAACCCCAATCCAAGACCAAGAGGGCCGAGAGAAACAATGACCAGCTCTTCCCCCTATTTCTCAACACTTTCTCTACCGGGGCCGCGCCCGAGTTCGCGACAACCGCAGACAAGCTAGCCAATTGGCTCAAGGTGGACAAAGCATATTATCCGAAAGCGCGCCCAAAGGTCAGTTCTCTCGTCCTTCCTGATGCAAGCCGATCGCCTGATCCCTTTCCGACTCTCCAGATCGTTGAGTTATTGGAGGTATGTCCCCCATCGACCAATAGACGAACCTTCGATGACAAGAGTGTACAGGCCGCTCATAACGCCGTACGGCGTCGCAGTCCTCACGCGAACCTCCCGTTTCACGTTTCAAGAATGGATGACAACGTACGCGCTTTCGCAGAGCCGTTCATGAAGCTCGTTCGGACCGTGGCGCCTTTCTACCTCCTGTTTTCGGAGCTATCTCTCCAAAGTGAGCATATAAGCACCCATTGTCTTTTACGATTCACTTACCTACACGATACCGCCTCGTGCTATCCGTCAAGTGCGTCTCCGTGTTCTTGTCCAGACGATTTGTGACGACGTTGACAACTTCTTGTCGCAGCAGCCGCTGGTCCGCCGTAGTTCAACAACACCGTCAGTATCTATTTCACATAGTGCAAGATTCCGAACCGAGGACGCGATTTATGCCCACCCCGTGTATTGTGGAATGTGCTTATATTGCCAGCAGGTCTATCGCCACAACTCGAACAACCCCGCTGTCGCCCCCCGTCCAAAGTCCGGTCGCCCCACAGCAGCCTACCCCCATTGCGCAGGCATCCCCCATTGACGGCTCCGTGACGCAGTCAACTGTGTTACACTCGCCGCTCACCCAACTTCCGAATCCGGCGCGGAAGGCGGCAGACCGCCCCCTTCGATTCCTCAGCAACGGAACCAGTAGTCTCACCATCAAGTTGCCAGGAAGATCAGATATCCGTTTGCAGGATTTTCCACCCCGAACTACTCCACCGAGTATCCCTGAGGCAAGTCAGGTTATTGCTCCTGCGGTTTCCCCATCGCCGGTGGCGACTTCTCCCACGATCGATACTATGGCGTCGCAGAGCACTCGTCCAAAGGCAAAGAAGAGGAAATTCGATTTCAGCGACGTTCTCGAGGAGGATGTTAAATGGTTCAAACACACGCGTCCTCCCCAGGCTCAGGAACCGCCTCTGCCGAGCTCGACAACTCCGATGGAAGTCACGTCGGCGCCTGTCACCCCGGTGACCGAGGTACCAGATGTGCGAGCCACGGAGCCGACGCGTATGAAACCTCTGGGGCCTCCCATCTCAGTACCAGAGACAACCGAAGCTGGTACTGCTCTAGAAGCTGGCCCGTTACGTGCCGTGCAGGATACAAAGACTTCCGTGCCGGATGCCAAGACTACCGTTCCTTCGCGCTCACCTTCCGTGCCCTCGCAGGAGCTTGTTGCTCCTAGATCCCGATCCCCTTCCGGGTCACTACAGGTTGCTACGGAGTCGTCTTTGAAGCGCAAGGCACCGGACGACGAAGCTGACGTGGGAACAACCCAAGGTGTCTCCACATCGCATTCTCCTCCCCAGTCTCCTTCAATACTGTCGCCTTCCATCACACGACGCCGAACATCGCCAACACCGCCTGTTGCTGCTGTTGAATCGGACACAGCGGAGACAAAATCGGAAATCTCGGAACCCGCTGTGGCCGCGCTTCCCCCCTCCGGCGAGGTCCTGCCTTCTCCTTTGTCTACCAAGAAAAAGAAGAAAAGGCGGAAGGGTCCTCCAGGCTTGAAGTTTCTCCCTGTCAACGTGCCTATTAAGGACGAGCGCGGGGAGAGACTGGGCTCAGGAGCTGCTGCGGATGATCAACCAAGTGCTTCTGGGACATCCAAGGACGAGGAACGGGTGTCGGAGCCGGAAGCCCAGTCGATAGCCAATACTCCGCCTCCAGAACCAACACCCCCACATATAGTGAGCGTCCCACCATCCGACCTCCCTCCAAAGGGTGGAGAACCCGCGCCTGCGGTTCTGTCTGAATCAGACAGCGCTGTTGTCTCTGGAGAAGGAGTACAAACAGGGACACCGGATCTTCTACCTGACGCGATGTTGGAGGATACAGTGGCCATTGCTGCTGCTTCGCCCGATGCGATAGGGGTAGACGCCGCTCTCCAGCCTGAGCCGAATGGTATTAGTCAAGCACACGCAATTTCGGAGGTGCCAAACCAGGAGGAGGTTGCACAGCAGGATGGGATCCCAGTGGAAGAGCCATCTCAGGCGCAAGACCTGCCTTTTGATGATGATGTCGAGATGCGAGAAGCCTCGCCGGCTCCAGACGTTGCTCCTGTGGAGACGAGTCTCACATACCCAGAACCAAATGGCATTGTCCTTGAGTCGGAGGTGCTGGATGGCGCCAAGGTCAATGGCATTGCAACATTGGACAATCATCCACACAAGGGTTAGTTTGTCCACTTTTCAACTTTGCTTTAGAAAGTGATACTAATTATCTGTGATAGCTGAAGGTGTCCCTGCATCACACCCTGTTCTCGATCTTCCCGCAACCATGCCTGCTGAGCCACAGGAGGAGGATATGAACCCCCAATCGTCACCATTCGAGTCCAACACGATCAGACTTCTTAGTCTTGAGCGCGGCCATCCCTCACATACGTCTTCGCAGGAACCAGTCGAGCTACACTTCACTCTCACGGAGGAAGAGGTGACCCAAGTCGCACGATGGAACAATCGGGAAAAGACCACCAGGTATGTGGTACAAAATGCATTTTTTTCATTATTCACCAAGTGCCCGTTACCTGGTGCATTAGTGACCTCTCGACGAGCATGTGTGTATCGCTCGTTTCATACCCTCTCGAACAGTGCGCGCAAGCATTCGAATGCGAGCCGGATGCGGAACAAGGCGAACTCGACGTCGTGGGCTTCGGGCGCCCGAGACCTTGGCCACAAGACGGTTCCGTGTATGTCGTCCTCGACGTCTCCGGCGAACACGGCCCGCCACGTAGCATCAACGTCGCACCGCCGTTCGGATTCGTAAGTCGTGTTTGTTTGCCGTCTCCGTCCGCTCGCCGACATCTCCCCGCCAGGACACCATCCACAAGCCCGTAGATCTTGGAGAGTGCGGAGTACACCCAGCCGAGAATACCCTCCATCTGTTCCAGCTCCGCGACCACTCGGACCGGATCTTCGCCGTCGTGCTACATCACCCCACGACGGCACAGTTGGCGGCGCTTCAGACCGCTCACGACCGCGAACGGGCGTTGGAGGACTGGATAGAGGGTTTGGGGAGGTTCAACCTGACCCAGCCGAAGTTGGTTGCGATCCCGGTGGGGAACGTCGTGAGTCACAGCTAGCTACATATGGGGTCGCGCGCACGTCTGATGTCTCGTTCATCGAAACCTCCTATGAATGTCTTTAGATCATGTACAGTCGGAGTAGTATGTAGTATACTTCGTGTACTATCAGGGTAAGCCTCAACCGGCCGCCCGTCTCGTCGCTTTCTTGTGCGCTTTCGTATCCGCTCTGTCAACGTTGTTTGGTCACTACGTAGAAACATATTGCATTATGATGATGGCGGTATGAATAACAATATTGCAGTTGTTACAATCTGATTGTGAGGGTGCAGGATGTGATGGTGCGGAATCGATTGTTCTTGTAGAGTCTAAAAGGGTATTTCGCAGCCCCCGTAGTTGATCCTCAACGGCTGGCAACTACTACTCCATCATCGGTTCTTGACTGACCATCCCCGATGGTAGCTCGCCGAGCCGCAAAATGTTTCGGGCAGCGGTACAGAGCACACCCTCAGCGTACGGTGCAAGGGCAACCAAACGTCGTCACTGCAGTAGCATGGCGGCATGTCCTGGAGGCGGACCGACGGCGTTGGCTCGAACTTGCGCCCATAGATGGAAAGCAACGGATCGGGAAACCATGTACTCAGACGGCAGCGATCGACGTTCAGGATGGCGTGCTCTCTCCAGGAGATGCTGAGGCTGGAGGAGACTTGGGGCTGGTTTTCGCGACCGAAATACGGGGACTTGAATGAGGGCTCCTCGGAGCCCATTTCGTCTTGATGTTCAGCCAGACAATGCTTTGCAGATGGTGCAGGTGGGCGGCCGTCTTCTCATCCTCCGACGGCTCCGCGGCGTGGATGACGAACAGGCGGTCGGACAGTCCCGCGAGCTGGATCAGGCGGAGGGAATTATGACCGCGCCGGACGTACGACGTGATGTCCAGGTGCGTGGCCCATGGAGTCTGCATTTAAGGAGTCATGAGCATGGCTATTTCGGGGGAGGAGCGACTTTGTGCTTACCGGACTTTGCACGAACCACGCATTCCCGTGGGAATCGGGTTTGGAATTGAGCTCGACGACAAGCTGGCCCGACGACGGCCAGTCTGGCTCACTGTCGAATAAGTCATTGGCGATCGCCTCCGGGGACAACCCGGTGTCCTGCAGGATCGCCTCCACTGCCGTGTGCGGAACGCAGAGAAGGCGGATCACCACGTGCCGCTCGTTAAGGCTGTCGGACAAGCTTCGGTCAGGGCTGCACATCTTACGGTACAGTAACACCGCGTTCTACGAACCTAAAGGACTCGTGTCTCCGCGACCACCGGTCGATAGCATCAGCGGTTGCATCGTCGACAAAGAAGTCAATCGTCTCGATCCGCGCGGACGGCTGGCCCATGACGGCCTGCCACACACCGGGGACAAGACAGGGAGGGTACACCGGCGGTTTCGGGATATCTGCGCTTTGTTCGTGTCGCATATCGTCGACTGGTGCGTGCGCCACTTGCTCGTCCTCGGAGGCTGCGTTCAAGATGCGTGCGACGGACTCTGCGTCGTGGCGTGATGTATCCGATGCAGCGTGGTCCAGGTCGGACTCGTGGGTCGTCGTGCCGATGTCCGCCGCGACGTCGGTTGTGCTAGCGTTCGCGTAAGGAGATGGCGAGCGGGAAGAAGGGCGAGACGCTGGGAATGCGACTGAGCCGGGCTCGATATTTGAGGGGGTGGGCGCGGGCAAGGAAGGCGAAGCCCCGTCTTCCTCATCGCGCGCGGCGACGGTCGCGTGTACGGAGGGACTGCCGCTTCCCACGTGGCTCGAACTCGATGCTGGTGCATTTTCCTGGGGTGGCAGGGGCATGTCCGTACCCGTCCTGGCCTCGCGCTCAGTGGAGCTGATGTTCAGATGTCGATTTGCACCCGAGCCAGGACCAGGAAGCGCCGCTGATGGTTCTCGAGAAGATGGCGGAAAAGTGACGTCTACACCAGTCCCAGACACAAGAGGCTCAGAAGGATGTCCCAGAGAAATGTTTTCAATACCCTCGTCCATCTGGATGTCTTCTGCGGGAGCAACAGGTGCAGGAGCACTCGGAGGCATTGTAAGAACTATATCATCATCATCGAAGACCACCTTCTTCGGCGACTCGACCTTCACGACCTTTCGTGGAGGTCCCGGTGAATCATACGACTCCCCCCTCCCGCGCTTCTGTCCTTGGACATCGTCCGTGGAAGGTGTGCGCGGCGGTGGCGCCTGTACAGATATCTGCTCGCGCACCTGTTTAGCGAGCTTGATGAAGTCCGCACAAAGTTTATCGGAAAGCAGCCCGAACGCCCGTCTTTTCACCACCTCCTCGTCCACGCCCGGCTTGCGTAGTTTCGCGTTGCGTTCCACAAGCGGAACTAGAATATTACGGCACTGGTCGAGGACGGCTTGTGGATAAGGTGAGGGTTGAAGCGAAGGCGTAGACTTGGTGCGGGATGCTAGCACAGGAGATGTGCGTACAACCTTGGTAACATGAGGAGGAGTTTGATTCGTAGCGCTGGAAGGAACGGGGAACATGCGCGGAGGGCTGGTCACAAGTTGTGGTTTGTGTTTCGTGGGAGACACCGTGGCCAGAAAAGCGTCGACGTCGATGATCCCATTGCTCGAGAAATCCACAGGCATTTCTTCCTCCTTTGGTACGACGGTGATAGAATTACGTCTCTCAGTAAGAAGGGGAACAGTCGGTTCTCCGAACTAGCACAACCGTCAATTAGCTCCTGCGACGCAAAAGATAATTGAAGATACTTGCCACATCGATAGTAGAGCGCGACCCTCTCTTCCTTCCTCCCGAAAGTTCACTCCTGGTAGGCGAAGGGATGGTAACCGCTGTTTCTTCAGCTTTTATCTGCACTCCAGCGGTGATCGTCTGCGCTGGAAGCTCATCTTGCAAATTTTCACCCGCGACCTGCGAAACCTCACCTATCTCTTCTACCTCCCTCTGCCCACGCGCATCCGCCCCCTCCACATCTCCCGAGCCACTTGCGCGCGCGTCCTCCTCGAGCCCATTGGACGATGGGCTTGAAATGCGCGCGAGCAGGGACAGTTTTCCCGGGCTCGACGCATTCGAATCCAAGGAAGTCGGACTGGCGTCGCGTCCGCGCACCCACGTGAGATGTGGATAAATGGGCTTCTTGCCCTTGTTCGCGGTAGCCTGCGCCTTCGTCGGCCATTGGGAGAGCGGGGTCGGGGACCGTATGTGGTCATGCGAGGAAGGGTCCCAGGACTGTGACATTCTGAGGGTGCGGCGTATTAAGCGAGTTTGGACTGTGGGAGCGGGGGCTAGCGTCTCTAGATGAAACAGGCAGATAGGAACTTGGAAGGCAGCCCACTAGCGAACGAGGGCTTAAGAGGAGCGAGGCCGGGGGGAGGTGGTCGACAGCAACGTGGTGGCTTGCAAAGCGTCATTGCGGGCGCATCGCTCTCACGCCTTGTGCGTCCGATGATGCTCGCTGGCTTCGGAATTGAAAGCTATTTGTCGCTGGCTCGGGGAACACGAAGGGATGAGGTAGAGCGGTCTATTACGGGCTCTAGCATTAGATTAGGTGCTCAGATATCCGAGGATCACATCAGGAGGCATTGTACACAGGGGGTCATCAAGATCGTCTACAACTTTACAAGGAGGGTATCGCCAATATCCAAAATCCTCGGCTATTCTACTAGCAATTATTCGGAGACCATGAAGCCCACGAGGCATTCGTCTAGCATGTAATCTGTGTTCACCCACGCGTGGGTCAGTGCTGCACGTCAAGAATGGCATTTCATGAGTAAAAGTAGACCCGTGACAGTGGGGAGGACCGCACTCATGGTAGGAGACAGACTTACCGAACAGCTTCGTCCCATCCCTCCCTGCAACACGCATAAGCTCCTTCTCGCCTCCAGGGTGGTACGGCAGGTAATGTGTGATGTTGTATACCTTGCCGTTGAACGCAGACCATGCGTCTTCTCGAGTCCTGTGCTCCTTGAGCATAGACGGAGTCACCCGCAATAGTGTATCTGTGCCCTACACCTCGCCGTTAGGAACCACAACGCCCCAAACGACGCTAGAATTAACGCACCCTCAAGTTCTGCCCAGACTTCTTCAGGTTAGCCCAGTCCAGTGGGCCGTGGCCCGGCGCGAGCGCAACCTTTGCTCGCTTGGTCAGGTTGGAGGGAGGTTTCGTCGTGGTGGTCGGAACAAGCAAGGACGATGACGGAACAGGTGGTACAGCAAGCGAAGTTGAAGCAGAAGACGCCCCCGGACGACGAACCGCAAGTGAAGGAGCGGGTGGTGGGGGCATGAGTTGTGCGTCTGTCAGTATCCGAGGAATAGGCCCGGGACCCGAAGCCGCCCTCTGGGCACTGTTCACAGCAGGGAAGGCCGGTGGTGCATCGTCGTCATCTCCGTGGACAGTGTCGGTATCGTCATCGTCTTCCACGGCGGGAGGTGAGGTCTCGATGGAAGGCGCTGCAGTTGGGTTCTGCGCATATAGCCAATTCTTCAGGTAGGAAGTCATGCGACAGTGCCTCCTGGCCTATCGTCTGGGTCGAAGCAGCAGCGAGGTGGACAGAGCCTGGCACAAAGGTGTTGGTACGGAGTCAAGGTGACTGTAGAGATCGATGTACTGCGCTTGGCGGTAACTAGTGTGTAGGCGCTTACTAGGCTATAAGGAGGACGAGTGGCCGATTCATACTTGGACTTCAAATTACTGTACATAAAACTTTCAAGAAAGGCACATAAAGCACATAGTGGAACCCCGCTGCACCGTCACGTCAGGAGACGGGCTCTCTCTACAACTTTGCCTTGCGGTGGTTTACGTCGATATCCCTCCACTAATAAACCCGGGTGCGCAGTCAGACACACAACCATCTGGAGAGACTGCAGAGGAAGGTTACTCACCCAAGGCATCCAGGGAGTCAAGTTGTCGGACAGCGTGTCCGTCATCTTGGGTGCCCGGCGCTCCTTGAACGCCCGCGCACCCTCTGCAGCGTCCCCCGCAGCCCCCAACACCCGGATCGCACGAGAGTCAAGCAGATGCGTCTCCTCAATATTGCCCGGGCCGTGCCAGAGGAGGCCCTTGGTGACCGCCACAGCAGTTTGGGACGTATTCTCCGCGAGTTCCTTGGCGAGCGCGAGGGCGGCCGGGAAGACCTCCTCACGCGTGGGCAAGACGCTGTGGTACAGACCGGCGATGAGAGGAGAGCCCGGGGAGACGGTGGCCCCCGTCAGGAAGAGGGACAGGGCACGAGAATGTCCGAGGAGCTTCGGCAGAAGGTAGGACGACCCAGCTGGCCAAACACACGGATCAGCACAATCTCAAGGGCATCGATAGAAACCACATAGGCTTCTAAAAATCGCGACACGCACCCTCGGGAGCAATGCCGCGCCGAACGAATGGAAATGCGAGCTTGGCTCCAGCCCATACGAAGCGAATGTCGCAGGGAAGCTGCAGGCCCGTGACACCAACGCCGACCTGTGAAACGGTGTGGAGTACCCCAATTTCGTCCTCATGAGCGCAAATGTTCGAAGGCATTGGCAGCACGTAATATGCCCTAATACTTACCGCGTGTCCGTTGACAGCACAGATTGTGATCTTCCTGCAGCGGTGGATGGCTAGAGTCACTTGTCCGCCTCCATCCCTGTGGGCTAACGTCTCGTGTTAGTAGAAGTCACGACCGGTGAAAGGCTTTTAGGTTGACGACACACCATGTTCACCCTCCTTCTCGGTCTCCGGAAGGAACAAGCCCCTCCAGCCACCGCTAATGTCCGCCTAGTTCATGAAAATGGACATGTGAGTGGTGTTTCCCAGCATGGTGGTCAGGAATTGACCTTACCCCCGCGCAGAATGCCGGGGCGGTAGGTTCGGCCGTCAGAACGACCACTCGAACCCGGTCATCTCGGTCAAAGAGGTTGTATGCCTTGATGGTATCTTGCAGTAACGCAGAGGTGAAGGTGTTGCGCCTGACAAGATTCAATAAGACGCCCACACGACCGAGCAGGCCCCTGGATGCGGTCAGACTCACTCCTTCGCGCGGCACAGCGTTGCGACAGCGACTGCGCCGTCAAGCACGACACGGATTGCCGTGAAGCCTTGCTTGCTGTAATCAACTGAAGCCATCCTGTGCGGTGTAGGTGAATCCCTGATGGAGGTGCGCATGAGTCAGCTTCACTCTGCCCGTGGAGTCGAACCTCAGGAGTCAGTGGGCACTTGGCAACTTGAGCTACAAATTATGCGTAGACACTTGGGGCGTCCGCTGCCACGTCACGAACTTTCTGACAACTTGACAAGTTGAAGGAGAAAGGTGATTAAAAGGTCGTGGCAATACCGTTCGATGTCAAGCAATGGATGTCTGGGGACACGGTGCATTCGACCTGCCAGCAGACTGTTGAAGCCGGAGGTGGCCGGTGGCTGTGCCTGTCATGTCATGGGCTCGGTGACCGAGGTCCGACTCGGTGAAAGACTGAGTTGAATGGCTAAGTAATAAACTAACTTGGTCACTTCGTCCCCTAACACTCTTCTCTTCCCATCTCTTGAGAGTAATTTCAGGGTGGATCAAGGTGGACTATCCGAAATTCAACCTGACCTCCCTAGAAGCGCCCGACGGATCCGGCCCGGAGAGGTACAAAGTACAGTCGAGCCGGACCGAGGATGATTGGGCGTTTGTGGAAAGTTGAACATTGACAGTGTGCATCACAGTGACCGCGATGGACCCCCCCAGTTCGACAGGAACCAGCACAATCCTTGGCTGCTGCTGCCCAATTTCTGCTCGGGTGCGCTCAGAAGCACTGTCCTTGGCTTGCACACGACTCAATTTGCTGCTTATCCTGGATCGGTCTCCTCAGTTCTCAGGCTCGGCGGACGGCGCCCCGGAAAAAGTGAACTCTTACGAGACTGCGGAACCCTGGTAACGCTTGCGCCGCCCAAACCTCCTCCCACGAACGAGGGACGCTGCTCGACGAGTCTTACGACCTTGACACGACCTCATATACGAAGCTCTCGCCAGGCTATGCGCAAAAGCACCTCACAATGTGTGGCCCCGCGTTACTCATGTTCATGGCGACAGTCGCCGCGCTGGTGCTCCTGTATGTCCCGCAAACTACTCTATATAGTACGCCGGAAGCTCACCACGCGGTCAACCAGGGTGCTCGTGACCTTTTCGACGCCGTTCATACAGCAGTTCTACTTCCTTCGATCATCGGCAGAAGGCGGCATTCGCTTCGGGGTGCTGGGATTCTGTAGGGTATTGACAGAGACATGTACAAGACAGTGCGTCCATTCTAGTCCTCACAAACTACGTGTACACTGAGCATCGACATACTCGTGGTGTGTCGTGCTGTGCTGCAGGCTCGGATACCAAGTCAATCCACCAGTAGTACAGCCTCTCCCGATGCTGCTGATACTCTACCCCGTCGGTATGTCGTGCCGTTCATTTGTCGCCACACGAAGTCCCATGTTCATGTTCGCCCAGCTGCGGGACTTACCCTTCTCAGCGCCCTCACCCTCCTCCCCATCCTCTTTTCGCGCCATCGTCATCCCCCACGGTGGCCCTACGTCCTGTTCGCGCTTATCTCCACCCTGGCCTTCCTCGCTTCTGGCGCCGCCCTCGGGGTAGCGCTGTACCTTTTTACGATCACGAGGGACCGCTTCCACGCTCAGCAAATCGAGGCCGCGTACGGACCTTCGGTATGTGCTTGCTTCTCATAGTCGTCGTTCGCTGAATGCTCACAGCATGCCATTTGACGCTTCAGATATGGATATCTGTTGCAGCAACGGCTGTACTCCTCGTGGTCGCGCTCAACGCCGGCTGCGGAAGTTGTATCGGTGGGCGGTTCGGACGGCAAGCTCGGCATCATGCTTACACCTACTAAGCGACGACGGTGGTGGTGGGTCGGGGCGAAAAGACCACCTCTCCTTTCCTGCATGACGTCTCCCGGGAGTGTGTCATACCGCTCTTCGGCCGGTTTGCTAACTTATTGCTGATCTAAGTTCTGCGGTCAAGTTGTACGGGTCGAATACCCGATGTCCTCTTATGTACCTGTAACGTCGTTATGCCTTACACTATTGGTGCTACGCAACCTGCATGTCGATTTGTATTGATTTTGGTCGCTGATAGAAGTCTCCCGTATTGGATAGAGTTCACGCCAGTTCCAGGTGCCACCAGCCGCCGACTTACATCACAGACGCCCTCGTGATTCGCCATGCAGCAGCGAAACTGCGATTTGGGTCGGGGCGCAGGATGGGGGTAAGTAGGTCGTTATTCTCTTCGCTTCACGTGCTCAACACAGTGCTGTTGTCGTTCTCGGAAATAGGTGGGCTGGATTACGCATCCTTGTGTCATGGGAGCCAGTTATTGGCCGGCGCGATGGTTCTATGGTTGTCGATGACTTGGATCCCGGCGGAACCTACTCGTCGTTGAGCGCCCCCGGTCGGCAAATCACCTTCGATCACGTCTTCCGCGGCGCATTGTCAAGGTCTGCTACACGCCCGTGAAGGTCTGGCATCCGGAGGCAATACATTGGCAAAGAGGTCGTCGTCGGCCGAGCGTCTTCTTCTGAGAGTGCGCTGCACGGCGCCGGCGGTGCGTTCCTGTTTCGCCAGACTCACTCGTTTTGTCGCTGTATCTGGCCCCGCTGTGTCTCGGCAGCGTCTGTGGACTGCGGAGATGCTTTCGCATGAGGCACTTCTCAAAGGTCAAAGTCCAGAGAAGCAGTCCATGGACCGGACGTCTGTCCACGAGACCCTAAAGTTTCGGTCGGTTAGCTCCATCCCAATCGATAGACGCTACCGTGAAATTTCATAAACCGCACATATTCCCGTTCTTCTTCGGGCGCTGTCACGGCCCGCTGCAGTCAGGACGGCAATAATTCAAGTTCCCCCCGCGATTTGTAGACCACCGAAATCAGCGTCAATGATCAATGAACCCGCTGCATTGGAGTTACTGGCAGTGTGGCATATATGATGCAATAGTTGGTTCGCGACGGGATCTTCCATTCCGTCGTGCTCGCGTTCAATACGTTCAATGACTCGAGATCGTGGCACAGAAGATTGCCTCTGCTAAAGTTAGGACCTGCCCGAAACCCAGACTGGGGCCAGTGCAGCAAGCTTTGCGGGAGTCACGGTTCATTCGTGCCCGCGATTAGTAAGGCATAACCACATCGCCGATCCGCTCTGAAGCTCCGTTCCCAATCGAATTCGCCGTTCGAAAGCCCGCGAGGACTGCATGGGGTCCCGGCGGACAGCCAGTTCCCGTGGCAGATCTTACCGTTGCTCGGTTCTGCTTACGCATTGGCTGCACTCAACCTCCGACGCTCGGACAACTCGGACAGTCGACCTGCTTCGTTCGAGTCTCAGAGAGTCAGAATCGACGCCACAGGGTTTATCATCGCTTACAGAATATGATCGGGCTGGAGGGACGATCGTCGGGGAGACGCGTGAAGGTACAGTAAACAGGCGCCGTCGGCGATGTGGATCGGGATGCTGGGACTGGCAGGGGACACCACAAGGCCAAACGGTCGGGCAAAGCCCGGGTACGCTGAGTAGATACCAGCATGCGCTCTCAGGTTCGTGTATGTGTCAGGCATGGAATACATAGGAGGTTGGATGACAGACGAAGCGGATACATCATAAACGACAATTGGAATCGACCGATGAACGATTGAAGGTCTTTGAAAAAGTATTGTGTCAAGCAATCGTACAAGTTAAACAAATCGAGAGACTTGGAGTGATGATCGAGAGGAAGAAGGAAACAGGACAGAGCCAAGATTCAGAGCCGGACGACTTGAGTACAATGCTCTGCGTCGAGGAGCGTTTGAGTGTTCCGCAGCCTGAAGTGCACACACGACAGCAGGGTTATCATGGAGAGCGGGGAGTTTTGTAGCGGTCGAGTGGTCTATAGTCTAGTTAGGAGACTCGAACCGCATCTAATAGGCATCTATGGAGAGTCCGAACCTTGCGCGGCGTGACTGCCCTCGCCAGCCTCCTCGTCTCGTCTCTTGCTCACCCCACCCGCCTGCGCACCTCCGCGCACTGCACCGCTACCAACCGCACCGAGACCGCGTCAGTCACATCGCGCCCTGCACAGAAACGAAGCCGTCGTGAAGCATACCCATCAGCGGGGAGGTGTCCCGGAACCTGTTCATCACGGCAAGCACGCGGTCGTGCAGCGTCCGGACCGCCTCGCGTTGCGTCGTGGGGGCTGAGCTGGGGCCAGCGGCCGCCTGTGCATGGGTGGGGACGGACATATGCGCTGGGTATTGGAACGGGGGGGGAGGGGGATGTGCGTGATGATGACGTGGGTATGAGAACAGCGCCTGATGAGCATAAGCAGCAAGGCGGAGGGTCTCACCGATGAACACACGGCACACGGCCGTCCACAAGATCTACAAAGGCAGCGGGTGTGTGAGGACGTGAAAGGGTGGCAGTAGGACCGATAAGACGTACCGCGAGGATGGGGTCCACGCAGACCGGCAGGGCGTTGAAGTTCTCCAGAAGCGAGGCGGCCGTTTGTGCGGCAGCGAGATCCTTCCGATCGTTCAGCCTATCGTAGTCTTTGAAGCTGCTCCGGAGCTGGATTGTCGCCGCGCGGGCCAGGGTGTGCGTCACCAGGGAGGTCATCGCTGTGTCAGCATTCCCGGCGCGGTCAAGAGGAGGGAGAGCAACGGTAAACCGGTCTATGAGCCCGTCGAGGGCAACATATCTGGCGTAGAACTCGTTCCTGTCCGTAGCTGTGGTGATGGAGGGAAATTAGGTGGGGGGAGAGATTGAGTGGATACGGCGAGGGTGACAAGAGTTAGCCAACGAAGGTGGTCTCATAGGTCGGAGGAGAGGGAACAGGAGCTTACCAGTAGCCCACTGCGAGGCGAGGTGAGTAGCACGCTCAAAGAGAGTCGCGGCTTTGGCGCGGAGGGACAGCTGGGAGTCGTGGCTAGAGGCAGGCAGGAGGGTAGCGCCGGACAGGAAGTTGAGTACCGTAAGCGAGCTCCGGAACTCCGCAGGCATCCCGCCCTAAACCAACAACAGGCGACGCAGGAATACCGTGCATCGCCGGACGTATAGCAACAAGGACACCGACACGTAAATGTAGGTAAACGAACACAATGTACGTCGTGAGCGAGTTGGCGCTGAGATGAGGCTAAAAGAAATCTCGAACACGCACTGCTTCAAACTGCGCCATCTCCAGCGGCCACGGGGTGTCGATGTGCGTGCCCGACTGGGCAACTCCGTTGAAGTGTGACGGCGACCCCAACGCAACGGCCCAGCTCTTATCGAGCGCATATACGTACCAGAAGCCCCGGATCCGTTCCCCTTCTTCGATTGGATCGCGTGGGGGCGGCATATGTTGGTTCCGCATGGGTTCGATGTGTGCCGCAGGGGCATGGCCGTGGAGCGGCGGGCCATCCCCCAAGCTCCGCACTTTGGTAAGGCGGCAGCTCAGGGCGAGCGCAACCGCGGCGCTGCAGTGGTACCTGCCCTCGAGGAAGCGGCTCATGGAGAAGAAATAATTGGCGACGAGCACCTCCGCCTGGATGAGGTGCATCACGTTGTAGTGCGAATCCCGAAGGGCGGAAGAGAGTGCCGCGGTAGCGCGATCCAGAAACGCCGGCTCGTAACTCCGGATCGTATTGGACGTCGAGACATGGGCGCCCCAGAGAAACACGGCGTTTAGGAGCGCGGGGGATAACTGGGCTCTCCGTGGATCACCGCTGGAAAGCTGCATGGCTTGGATGAACCGCGGCAAGTGCAAAAAGAAGCTCAAGGATGAACTGTGTGGGACGAAGGTATTGACGCTGTTACGAATTTATGAACAACAAGGACGTTTCTAAGGATGTCAGGAGGGACTTACAGCGTCCGTACCAGGTCTTGTGGAGGCTCCACTAGGGGATCTTGCGATAACAGATGTCCCGCAGTACTCGGCATCGCGAAGAACAATGGTTCAGGGATGACAAGCCGGGAAAGAAGGGCCCTATTCGTGGATCCTGCCCGATATTATTGGCAATGTTAGTGAATCGTCGAAGGCCATGGACGGCGAACGTACCTCCCGGAGACTGGGGTTGCATGGGAACGCCTGCAGGGTTGAGAGTGACGGAGGGTGCCACGAGTTCAGGATGTTCAAGCTCGCGGATGCGGGACTCGAGCCGAGCAATTTGGTCCTCTAGCATCTGCGTAGGGCTGGGACCCGGTCCATCTGTATACTCACAGTCGGCCTCTCTGTTTGCCCGAGTGCATTGTCCGCAGATGGGACGGGTGCCATCGCATCTCTGTGAACGTGAGTTGTATAGCGACCAGTAGATAGGAGGGTAGAGGCTAACCATCTTTCGTCGCCGGCAATTCAGGCAAGCTGAACCGCGAGGAGCTCTCTTGGAGGACCCGCCACTGGGTAGGCCACCAGCTTCAGAGGGGTCAGTAACTGCATGAGACATGTAAAATAGTTAACGCAGGGGGTACTGGAGGGCAAGGAGAAGGGATGTTACGAAGGTTTGGAGAAGCACCCCTTCAGCGGGAAGGGTCTTGTTTTATAGCTTGAGTAAGTGAATTGTGCGCTCAATGGGACTTCATCCCAGACCCGAGTCATTGGGATACTGGTCCTACGGACGAGCGTGACGCGTGAGCCTACATGTGCACACGAGGAACCTGACACAGACGGAAACGCACTTCAGCGTTACGGTAGAATACGCTTTCGTCCGAGTTCCGAGCTGGTCGAGGGAAGTTGTTGAGACACTCTGTGACTTGACTCTACAGCGGGTTTCCGTGTCGGAGGATGCATCGGGCAGGCACGCGGCCCCCCGAGGTAGTTAGTGTCGATGGCGCTAACTGGACAGATTAGGGAAACGTCGGGATTCAAAGCCTACCGCCAGGACGCGGCGGGGGCCGGAAGAAGGTCGTGGACCCACACGTGGGAGAGTGAGATCTCTCTTGCGGAGGGCGGTGTATGGCAGCAAAGGAAAGCGGTGCTTCCGTCCCTGCCGTCTGAACTGATCCGTGATCAGTTCGAAATCGACTCAGTATGACCACTCACACGGATGATTCTGATTCTTACACATCCGGTGCAGTTGATTCCGCAGTCCAGTTCGACATGGGTCGGTCGTCGGCCGCTGTGTCCTTGTGAGAGCAGTACTTACTCATCGTCCTTAGCCCAACATTTCCGTCCGCTCCCTGGAGGACGTGGTGGTGGTATCGTATTGACTCCCACATTCACCCTGTTCCTTCCGCATTCGGAATGATCCTAAGTCCCGGAAAGCGCCTGCGTTCTGGCTCCGTGACCATCGCAGAACTTCCTCACAATGAGGTCATTGAGGGTTTTTTTTAATCTTCTAGAGCTGGCACCTCGAGACGTCATCGGGATTGTTCGGGAGGGCTGCAAAAGAGCACGATTGGGTGCCTCAGACTCGGAGCCCGATACTGGAAAGTTTGTTGTGTTGAGGCGACCAGCAACAGCACATATGGCAGTGTGCCGCTGAAACATACGCGGTTCCTCCCGTCCGATCCATGCTTCTTCGAAGCCATTGTCCGATGATTGCCCAAGCATGACACGCAGACGCGGGCCAAACGAGTCTAATGATAGTCGTAAGAAAACACTTTCGGCGACAAATAGAAATCGCAGTCACACTTATGCGCCAGTTTGATGAGTCTGAATATGATCGTCTTTACTCGTTTGAAGGTCAAGACGAACGCAAAGCCGTAGTAAAGAGATCGTGTGCTGAGCGATATCACAGTGGAGGAATGAGGTGAGGAGACAGCAGTCACAGTTAGTGATTAGATGCGCCCATCACAATTTGCCACTGTCATGAGTAGAAGTTGGGGTCGACCCTGCGCCAGCGCCAGTCGATGCGACGATGAATGAGGCTGTGCGCCTACCAGCGTTGAAAGTGGCTCACGTAATCGGCCTTTTGATCCTAACAGGCGCAAACAAACCCCCCAGTGTCACTGTGACAGTCCCTCACCTGGCAGGGATTACCGCCACCACCTCTCCTCCCGCCGTGCTACTTCCTTCGTCTCCTTTCCGTTCCCAACTCTTAGCTTATATATATAAGCACTTTCAGCGCATAATGAGCGCTACAGAGGCCGAGACTACGGTCGTGGCAGTCCCGAAGAAGAAGGAGAAGAAGTTGAAGCCTGCACGCAAGCAGGTGAAGCCGGGAGACGTCGAAAAGAAGGAGGCCCCACAGACAGGGAAAGAATACAGTGCGTGCTCCCTCACAGAAACATCCCTGACGTGCGCTCACCCTCCCTAAGATATCTGGTACAACAAATGGGCCGGTGGTGACCGGGAGGACAGCTACTCCAAGTGCGTACTCTCGTGAGTGGCTCGTCCTCGCGCAGCTGACGCGTCTCTTACAGCAAAACCAAGTCCCAGACACGCTGTAGCATCAAACGGGATGCCGGCTTGACACGGGCAAACACCACTGGGGTCAAGTACTGCTGTCTGTTCTTCTCCCGTGGCTGCTGCCCGTATGGCTGGGAATGCGAGTACCTCCACATACTTCCCGACGCGTCCATTGCACTCCCCGATACCTCGAAGGACTGTTTCGCGCGAGACAAGTTTTCCGACTACCGAGACGACATGGGCGGCGTGGGCAGCTTCCAGCGGCAAAACCGCACGCTCTACATTGGCCGGATAAAGGAGACCGGCACTGGTCCGGAGACGGAGGAGGTCGTGCGGAGACATTTTAAGGAGTGGGGCGAGATTGAGAAGAGTGCGTCCCCTCCATTTATCCTGTGTTCCGCCTTGACTCAACGTTACGTCTGATCGTCACGTAGTCCGTGTCCTGCAATATCGCAGCGTCGCGTTTGTGACGTACGTCTCAGAGCTGAATGCGCAGTTTGCGAAGGAATCCATGGCGTGCCAGTCACTGGACAACGACGAGATCCTCAACGTCCGCTGGGCGACCGAGGACCCCAACCCCACCTCAAAAGTCGCAGAGAAGCGACGGTTGGAGGACCTTGGTCGGGAGGCGATTCAGGCGAAGATGGATCCCCGCATCGTCGATGCCATGCGCTCCATGCGTGCGTTGGAGGATGGGGAGGAGTATAACCCGAACGACTACGCGGAGGAGCAGGATGAGCGAGGTGCGAAGCGGCCGAGGCTCATCGAAGAGGCAGCAGAGGAGGATGACGAGGTCTCCCTACCACACGAGCATGAGCCTCAACCTGAACAGAGGACAGGCATCCTCAGCGTGGACGCCATGGAGGGTCTCAAATACTTTGCTGAGATCCGCCGGAAGAACGGTCTTCAACCTGCCGTTGCTCCCTCGAAGGCCGCTCCACCACCACTATCGGGCGGGTTGGGTCTCGGAGACTACGCGAGCGACGAGGACGATTGATTGTGTAACATACATATGGGTGGTTGTAGCATTGGACATATGATGAATACATGCGCTGGGTCGCGTGTGATGTGTTATGCAAACTCCATGTGGGTCGTCTTGGTATGAATGACAACCTCGACAGCTCAGTTGGTCGGCGTGCCACCGTCTGCATCGTCGGCCGCGACTTCCGAAGAACCCTCGCCATCGAGCTGGAGTATCCGGATACGCTCCTCCTCGGCCGCGAGCTCCTCGTCTTCCTTCTCCTTCCGGTACTTCGCGAGGTCCCAGTCGTCCTCGTCCGCCTCGTCTTCGTCCTCGAACCACTCGGGGTTGTACGTGAACTACAGAAGCGTAGCGCTACGTTAGTATCGGAACACAAAGTCGGAAATAAACAGGAACGAGAGATGGGAAGGAGGGGAGGGGAAGGGCGGAACGAGATCGACAGAGAAAATGACGCACGAGATCTCTTCCGCTCATACCGCTGCTCTTTCCGGCAGCGTGCTTGTCGTCCTTCGCCTTCCTGAGCGCGTCCTCCTCGGCGAGCTTCTTGTCCATCCTCGTCCGCTTCCACTTTGCGAATGTCTCCGGCGTGACAGGCGTAAGGTTTTGGCCCAGTTTGTGGCGCTTTCGAAAAGCGAGTAAGATGATTGCGCGGACGAGCGGGCGAAACAGGAGACAATCATACCTCGACCTCGAGGAACTCTTCCAGACTGATCGCATTGGCCTTTTCTGCATCCTCCATTGCCTTCTTCTGCGATTTGAGTACAAAGCCTGGTGGGAGGGCGTGCCGATAGTGACAATTCTCGCCGTTTGGACACTCCCAGAACCAGCCGTACTTCTCGGTCTCGATCGCCTGGATGAAAAACTTGCAGACGATCTAGTAGTGGAGATGGGGCCATTAAATTACAGGGAAAGACGGCGACAGGATGGTACTCACGTCCGTAGTTGTCCGAGGGTTCCCGCCCTTTGACAAGACCACCGTCCGGAGCTTCTCCTCGTCCCAGGTGTCCATCGTGTCTATGCCGTCCCTCAATCTCCCTGTACCAACGAGCGTCCGGGAACTGTACGGAGCACGCACCTGTCATCTGCGCCTCCCGACTGTCCTCATACAGGTTCTTCTTGTCCACCTTCCGCTCGATGTCCTTGTCGTGGCTGAACTTGCACTTGGCCCCCTTGTCGCATGTCCCCGCCTTGTAGAACACGCACAGCACCGTCTTCGGGTCGACGCCGAACGGCACCTTCTGCATCTGCACGGGCTTGAACAGCGCCGCCTCCTCCTTCTTGCGCTTCTCCTCTTCGAACTTGGCCTTCTCGCGCGTCGCCTTCTCCTTCTCCTTTTCGAGCGTCGCACGCGACTTGCCGGCCAACGCCTGCTGCTTTTGGATCGCGGCGACCTCCTTCTGGACCCTCGCCGAGCGGTTTTTCTGCGGGGAGGAGGGCACGGCGGCACTGGTTAGGTTTGGGCTCCATGGGTTGATGGCGAGGATACGGGAGAGGATGTACTGACGTTCTTCATACCGAAGGTCTAGGAAAGGTGGTGCATCAGCGGCCTTCGTTGTTAAATACGGGAATCCTCAGAGTGGTTGCTTACCTTGTCATCTTTGGCCTTCGAGCTCCCGCTCGCCTGCTGCTGCTGCTTCTTGGGAGGCATGGTGGTCTGGTTGTAGTCTGGTGGTGCTGCTCGTGCTTATTACAGGTGACGGTGGTTCTGGAGAAGCAGTCACGGAGAAGAGATCATAGGTGACCCCAACTCCTTTAGAAGACAACGAATGAGGTAGTCTAGATGACGAGAGAGGGCGATGCAGACGAAGGGAGGTCGCAATATTACTTTATGAGTCGTCGGACAGAAGATGCAGTAAGCGCCTTCGCTGCAGATGGAACATCTAAACGCCCGTGCGGGTGCGTCCTGTACAGTGACAGTATTAGGAAGTTGTCTATGTTCAGCCGGACATACTGTAAGTATACTCGGCTCGATCAACGTGGGCCCACAGACCTTTAGCTTTAACAGCTGACCTGTACTGCTAAACCAGATTCAAGACAGTCATGTTATGCTAATCAATAGGATACTATACAACTATTATACTAATACAACTGTATCCGCTAGTGCACGCAACATAGATTTGACACAACATCAAGTTCGCCTAGCATCCATTGTACAGCCGCTCAGGCGAATCTCGAAGACGTCACCTTGCCCAACTTCTACCCTAGAACTTAGAAGGCCTCAGGATGCTTGTGTTTGAGAGAGACGAACTCCCGCCCCCCGACGGTCTCTGCGATCTGGACAACTCGGCCCTCAGCAAGTATTACGAAAAAGAGGCCAACAAGCTACGGCACCTTGTCCTGGGCAGCGGCGGGCATGGCCGCAACTTTTTGGGCCATGCCGCCAGTCTGGGGCGCCGAAGGGTGCGGGCGAGTCGGCACCATGGTGCGCGCCTTCAGGAACGCACGAGCGACCTTCTGCTCGCACCACCAACCGTCAGCTCATCGGCCAAATACAGCTTCCGAGGAAACCGAAAGCAAAGTGACAATCTGAAGACGCACATCGTTGTCCTGGGGGCTGAGACGCTCCCGAATGAGCGGGAGTTGGTCGTCCTCCTCCTCCTTGGCGTGCGAGAGGAAGGTGTGGACGGCCTTCTCGAGCACCTGGTCGTAGTCCGCGCGGCCCATGCGCGTGCTGTCGGCCGCGTAGACGGCGTCCTTGACCTCCTTGTGCTCCTGCTTGTTGTGCGCGACGGTGTCCCCGAGCCCGAGGTTGGTGTAGTCGTTGTAGACGGAGACCTCCTCCGCGTCGCCGTGTATCGCCATCTCGCGGATGAGCGTGTTGGCGATGGCGGCCTTCTGTTCGTCGTCGGCAGCCTTCTTGTACCTGTCGGCCCGTGCCGGCGTCAGCGTCGATGATCCGCGGTTACTGGACTTGCGATGGAGAACAGGAGGCGAGAGGGCTTACGCACCGCTCGAACAAGTCACGGACGTTGTCGTGGTCAATGATGATTTGCTCGGTGACGTCGAGGTGGGTGCTTGCGGGGGCCATGGTTCTGATGGCAAATCTCGTCGAGGTAGTGTTGTGAGAGCGCGGAGAAGAATGAGAAAATATTCGACAGCGGCTGACTGCATGTTTGCTTGCATTTATATGTCGAGCAACAGAGGGGTAGAACTCGGGCAAATACTGGAGCCACAGTATAAGGAGTGCAGGAGCCCGAGGCCAATGAGCAGTAACGGATTCGCGAAGTGATCATAGATGATTATCCTCTCTTACGTTCACAGAGGGAGACGATCGTGAATCTCCGTAATGTACGATGCGCCAAGGAGTGGTGAGTGCCCCACGGAGGAACGTCATTAGTTGCACGACATTGACCTCATTCCTCCCTTGTACTGAGCGTGGATGCGGCCCGATGGGAAGATGCCACACTCATCGTCAGGGGCCCCAGCACTATATTCGCTCGTTCACTGGGTAGTGGTAGTGGTAGTGTCTGGCGCCTGAACGCGTCGGGATCGATGCCCACTGTTACCCTGTCATGATGTCAGCCCAAGTATCCTTCATAAATATACATCGGAAAACGAACTGGAACCGAACGTTGTGGTTAGACCACACTGCTGCCGACGCTGTTGGATCCCGCAGATCGAAATCCCAAAATTGGAATCGCACCAGTTCTTACCAAACTGTCACCTATTTCGTCTCCTTTCGTCTCCCGCCCGATCATGTTGGTACAGTTCTGAATCTTAAGACCCTCATGGCACCCCTCGCCACGCTAAACGATTTGTACATTGACCGAGCAGCCCGCGGCAGCAGTGCGTGCTAGACACCTTGCCCTTCGTCGAGCTCAGCTCGCGATACAGAACGCGTGATAGCCTGCGTGAGTCGCCGAGCAGTAGACCGGCCTCAACCAAGTACTCGCCACAGCTGTCCGAGTCATCACACAGCGCTCCTGCAGGGAGGCTCTGCGGTCTTCGGCCGACAGCGGAGAATCATTGAAACTCAGAGCTGCTTCGATTGGGATTGCGCGGATGGAGTCCCGGAAGCGAGTTGGGTGCGCAGTTCATCGACGCCGAGCTCGCTTGGCCAGGGATGGGGCGGAGATCGGAAGCGGTGTGGAAGGGTCCGCGGCAACGTGGTCGACACTTTGAAGACGAAACACTATCACGAGGGAGTTGTATACATGCAGCACACTGATCCCGACCCGCGGGGAGAGCAGAGATCCTATAGATGTTCGGACCGGGGTTTATACCCTTTGGGAGAGAAATCTAGATTTGATGGGACTGCCTGGGCGTTGCAGATGCTGTGACATTTCCTCCGTGTGATGTGTGAGTGAATTGTGGCGGGAGAATGCATGGAAAATAGCGTACTCGTGGTCATCGTGCCGACCGGATGAAGGCGGTGATAGGCTGCGTACAGTGCGGCGGGTGCATCTTGCCAGCAGACGGGGCGTGGCCACGCGTGCCATTCTCGGAGCCCTCTGCCACGGACCGTGGACGCCGAACAAAAGCCGTACTGTATGAAAACTACGCGTAAAACTTCCCCAGATAGGCGCAGACACAGCGTGTTACGAAGCCAGGGTGAATATCTGGCCGACCCCACAGTAAACGCGATGCGAACAGGGACGGAGGGTCCGAGGGCCAACGAACCGCAGGGCGGTGCGCGAAAACCTTGACTGCGGCCTCTGGTGCACTTGGCTGCATGTGCATGTGAAAGCGGGCTGGGGAGGGACGCACAAGTGAGCGTGTGTGACAGAGAGGTTATCGGGGATCATGTGGGCGGTTGGGAAGGCCGTACACGCGAGCGAGGTGTCGGTGTGGGGGTGTTCCCAGTGTATCGGCAACGTTACTGAATTCGGAGTTGGACGGTGTGCGTTTCGAGTCTTGTAGCAGAAAGTTAGTGACACTACGTGTTTACCTATGGACACTCGCATACATAGCTAATGTCAAATTGGCCCTAGGCATGGAAGAGACGGGCTGCCCTGCGCCCTGTAGGTAGCATGCAAGCTCCTGTAATGGGAAATGAGTCCGGCGGAAAACGTAGGTGTGATGAGAACGCACCGATGGCTTCCACGAAGCAGCCATGAGAATCCATTCATTTCCTTTGTATTAGCTCAGCCGATGCGTGTACCCTGTGCTCTCTTGGTTACGCGTAACTGCGGCCGTGTGCATGCCTGTGCTATTGAGCTGAGACATGTTCAAGATGGCTCGGTGTAATCATAGTTATGGGCTGAGCAGTACTTACATGTGGTGTGGTTAGCGGTCTTTAGCAGTCCGCCTCGGACGTTCGAACGACGTCGTAATGCCAGCGTGAGACAATCACGGCGGAGAGGACAGCGAGTCAAAAGCAGGTTTGTCAGCTATCGTGCGGTCGTGAGCGAGGATCGTTTATAACCGACGAGCCAAGCATCAGTGATGCACACGAGACGCAAGTTGGGTATGACTTATCTCCGCCATTGTCGACCGCTGCAGTGTATGGATATGTATAAGGACTGAGGCGACGCGCCTGTCGGGTGCGAGGGCGCGAGTCAGGGAGAGACTGACAATTGAGGGTGCTGGATATATGAGGAAACGAGAAGGATTCGGGCGGGTTGGACGTGGCGGAAAGGGACAGTACAGATGGGGAAGCATCTGGATTGTGGAGGCACCGGATCGCGCGAGCGGCAGCGGCGTGAATTTAAAGTCAACTGATCCGGAAGGAAAGCATGATGAACGACGACGGGACCAAGAAGCGACGGAAGGCCGGGCGTGGTCCGTGCGGGTGCATTGCTGGGGGCGGACAAGGTTGAGCTCGAGAGCGGCACTTGGAAGGGAGCTGGCACTGGGCAGGGAGTGGCTGGGGCTTGGAGGCGCGTCTGATTATTCGATCTCGCGGTCCTCCTGAAACGTACTGGAGAAAGTGCGGCTGTTTACGTAAACGGACGGGAGGCGCCCGCTGCCCCTCGACGCGACGCGCTCTCGCCGCGGTGTGCCCATCCGCGTCTCTCTCCCTGTCACACGTCCCCGACGCCCCAGCCACGGTCCTACGCCGCGTCCATTGCCCCTCGCACTCACCGTCTTATACCCACCACGTCGGCCACAATCCTCACCCTTCTGGCGACGCGCCCCGCCGCCATGGCCACCCCATCATCCTCCGCAACAACTCCCTCGCCCAGGGCTCGGTATCTACAGTCCTCTGCGACCGCGTCGACCTCTTTAGTCATGCCTCATGGTCTCTTGCCAAACGACACCGACGACAGGGAGTCCTTAGCTAGGAAAATCACCGCTGATGCTCATTTGGGCGAGGTATGTCCTCTCCTCCTTCCTGTCCGTTCCCATTCCTGTCCCCTTGCGTCCCGCTGCCCGCAAGTGCTTTACGCGTCCTTATTGGCGACGATTCCCTTTCTACCACATTTTGTCGATTTTTCGATGCGTTTTACACGCGTCGGCACCTCAGAATCCTCCCATAATTACGCGATATTACACGGTGGAGACAGTTGTCGGGGTTGGCAGCGTGATCCCTCCGGCCCTTCAGCCATGCTTGCCTGGAAGCTTTCCCCTACAGGCTTGCTGCCCCACCTTATACGCGTGTTATCAACCGATTTGTCTATCGCCATCCTCTGTCCGTCTGCCGAGGGTATATTTACTGACGACCCCTGTTCTTCCTTTCCTATCTAGCTCGCATTGAGCCTACGCGCCCGCCTTCTATACGCCAACTTCAAGGTTAAGAGCAACACAGCCAGTCACACGCTACACGAACTCGATTCCCAGCTTTCCGCAGCGGGAAGACACACCCCGAATGGCAAGAGGCCAACTAACTACTTCAACGAGCCCGGGAGCCCTTCCGGTAACCCAGGTGGCCAGTCGTCGCGTTCTGGCGCGCGGAAAGGCTCCATGGCTCCGCCACCACCCGTCACAGCTTCGGCTGCGCAGAGCTTATTCTCGTCTCTACTGGCGCCGCCCCCTGCGAAGCGGGCGCGAACTATTCACAATCCGGAAGACCCGCCCGTCCCACCCCCCGAGAAAGTCGTCGAGCACACCCGCTCGCCTCTTCGGCCGACCAAGGCGACGCGTACTCCAGACGCACACGCGAAGTCGAAGTTGAAGTCGAAGCGAGCCGCCAAGGAGAAGGCGAGCGCTCCGGCATCGGGCAAGGGGAAGGGGAAGGGGAAACAACGCGTCACTGCTGAGGGCAGCTTTGAGACGGTTAACTCGGTGGAGGAGAGGGAGATTGACATGGAGGCGGCTGCGACGCTCACGACGCTGCTACTAAATCAGCACCGGCCGTCTATTTCAGCTACGGCGGGGTCGCCACGATCGAGTATATCGGCCGGCTCAGACCCAGGTTCGACGCATTCATTCAGACAATACGCACAGAGCTCAGCGAGGACTGTGTATGGAGGAGGCACACCGGCACCATCGTCTTCCCAACAGTCGCGTCTTGCAAGAGCGACACGTTCTACGGCTACCCCACCCCACTCGCCTGCCTTGTCCCAAGCTTCTCCCGCCTTGTCTCACGCGTTGGCACGTCGATCAAGTGTAACACAGGGCAGCAGCTTACGGCCTGACGGCGCTGGGACACCCAAGACGACACCCCGTGACCGCGTCGACGATTCGGACGCGGCGGATCTCCTCCTCCACATGGCTACTTCCCCTTCCCCGGCGCGTTCATCAAGTATACGAGACCGCGACGCTCACGATGCAGCTGCGTTCCGTACCCTCCGCGGAGGTGGTTCTGGCCTGAAGGGTCGCGTCTTATTCCCGTCCATGAGCGAGGACGGTGCCGGGGGTCGTACTTCAAGGACGTTGTCGCGGGAGATGAGCGGCAGCTTCGGGTCTATATCAAGTATTGCGACAGAACCGGCTTCTCCCCGCACTATTCCGGCCAGAACTGCTCAAGTGCCATCGAGACTGTCAACAGTCCAGGACGTGTCGCAACTGAGCGGTAGTGGTCACTTAAGCGTCCCGATGTTACCGACTGTTACGCCGCCTACACCGATCGAGCAGGTGTCCCCGCATTTACTTCCTCCTGCCCTTGGTGCCAGCCAACAACACCCCAGTCGATCTCCGCGCACCTCCGCCCCGGTTCCGCCTGTGAGCCAGAACAAGGCATTCCTGCCCCCTCGCACACCCAACGCGTCCTTCAGCCTCAGCGAATACATGAATGTCTCCCCGTCTCCTGCCGCCCCGATGTTTTCCGCGTCAAGAACATCCTCAGGTGTTTCGTCCCAATCCGGTCGACGACTCTTTGAGGACCACCGCCGAGTCAATGGTAGTGCAACTCCGCCACCAGCGTCCAGCCAACCTCCGGCCCCATCATCCTCATCTCGGGGGGCCAGCATGCAGAGTTGAACGGGTGCCCTCCTCGTCCTCAAGTGTCCCTGATCCCAGCCTTCGTAAATAGGGTTCGTATTTCCACCCAGTGTATCGGTCTGCTCGGTTCTACGGCGTCATCGAAGGGAATGGTTGGACTCATCCTCATCGTGTATTCAAGCCCGCTCGCATTTTGTAGCCTTCGCCTTTCCCTTGCCAATCCAACGACGTTCTGCTCCTAACGAATTCCTCGTCCAGCTCGCCCATCGCTCACACCCTGCGGCCTAATATTTATTGAAGTCGAAGACGCTCTCATTATCATGTCCTATACACTCCGTGCCATGACTGCCTCGCCCACTCGACGCGACCTCCCTGTCTCCTTTCCTCCTTCGTTCCTCACCCGGCTGTCCACCAGGGCCCAGGTTATTCTTCCGTACCACCTTAGCCACAAGGGGTGGGAGGACGCATATGCACCTCGATACTTACTACTTTTCCATCACCGACTTCCCCCGAGGCAGACATGTCCCCTTGCATCCTTTTATGTGTTATTCCAGTGACTTGTACCGCAGTCGACCCGCCGCGCCCTGACGTCGCCATGTCTTGCCATGTCTCCCATGCCCAATTCTCCATACTTTTACCTTCCGTTATCTGTTTTCCTGTCTTGCTTTGCTGTGAATAGCTGTTTCTCTCGTCTTCGCGTTGTATGTGTGTTCTTTATGTTCTCGTTCTCATATGTGGTGATGCTCCGTTTGGGTATTGAGGCGGTTGTCTCGCGTCTTCGTCTTCTTTCTGTCCATCCATTTCGCATCATCCTGCGTTGCATGGGTCTCATTTCTATTCCTATGTCCACTTTGTCCTCGGTGGGTTGCAGCTACGTTCGAGTTCGTTCGTGTTGTCCTTGTGGACGAGGACTCTTGGTACCTCTCTTACGAGTACACTATACAAGCATCTCTGTCGTTTTTATCAACATAAAGGTATTTTCTCTCTCTGCCTCATCTTGCGACTGTCTGCGTCCATAATCGACGGACTTGACAACGTCGTCCTGGCTTTCCTTCCCGCCCGCACTTGCGGACCGTGGGAATTGAAGTTCGTGGGGGCTAAGCGACCTTCTCGCGGCCAGGGACGGCTTTCAGCTGAACATCCACGTCTCTTGTTCTTGCGGGCCGGCTTTCTCATATGTTGTCTGTCTGAAGGCCTGAATTTATACCCTGCGGTTCTGCGACGCCGACGCCCCATCATCGATACGTGTTCTCTCAGGAGCCAAGACATCGCAAACCGTGGCCTTCCACACGCCTATAATACTTCAACACTGACGGCCTTGCTAGTCCTTGAACCGCGTCGCGCGTGAAGGGGTGTTTGGGAGGGTCTGGTAAAAGGTGAGACTTCAGGTTCATATGCGTATATGCTGCTAAACCCCGAGTATGCACTCGTTCGGCAACAAAGGTCTGTCACACAGTTCGACAACAAACCATATAAAGCACCGTTACATACCACGCGCCGGAGGGTGTTGCTATTAGTCACGTTGAGCACATTGAGCAGTAGAGGTTAAGGTGAGCACCGTTCTTCTATCGAGGCAGCACACCACGCAGATCATATGGAACAAACGTGGTGCAGTCAGGCAACCGCTGTCATGTCCCTCCCAAGCTATACGAGTCCGCAACACGCGGCCCAGCAATATGACATGAGTCACTACCTTCGCCAACCCTCCTCGTCTCCCATCATGCACCGCGCGCCGATGCCCCACGCCGCCCCGCACGCGACCCCTTTCAGGGCCCCTGCGCACAAGCACGCTCATCATCTACATTCCATCCCTCCTCGAGAGAAGTCGACGCGCACGTTGATCATCGACCATCTCCTTTGGGTCCATGGGCGGACGCGTTTCGCGCAGGTCAGGGCAGAGTTGGGCATGACTGACCGCACAGGCGGACCATCAGCACCCAACTACGCTCATCGCGAGCGCCCAGAGAATTTCGAGGAGGATGAAGAAGCGTACAGCGACGGCGAGGACGTGCGCGTTTTGAGCGCGCGCGAAGGAGGACCCGAACACACACATGGGGATGACGAGGACGACCGGTTCGAGCGGCAGGACCTGCCCCTTGCGCGCAACCTCCGCCAGCGCGCGGAGAGTGTCGAGAAGGTCGCGACTGCCATGCTCGATCAGCCTCCCAAGGTGCGACCGATACACCCGGACGACCTCCTCGAGCCTCCGACGTCGCCTTCGCTCCAGCCGCAGCAGAATAACAGGCAGCATCAGCACAGGCTTCCGAACGGCGTGCGTCTCCGTCTGGCGCTTGCGACCGTCATTAACGACTTCTTTTCCCGCCGCGCGCCCGACCCCCCAAACAGGGCTCCCGTCGTCCCTCCTGACCCTAATGTGCCCGCATCGGCTGTTCTCCCTTCCGCCCTCGTTCCGCTCGCTGGTCTGTCCAATGCCGCCTTGCTGCCGGGAATACCGCGATCCCCTCGGAAGCCAGTCCCGAGCGAGTACATTCGGTCGCTATATGCGATCGGCTCCGACCCCGATACATCCAACTCGCCCCCCTCTCTTCGGTGCCCGCGCCACCTGCACATGGGCTGCGAAATTTGCGTCGAAGCAAAGACGCAGTTCGGGGTGCGTCCCGGACAGTCGCGCGGGCGGCCCACATCCGGCCGCGCTGGGTCGACGTCCGGCAGCAGCCCCGGGGACGGCGCATCGTCCAGCAACGGGACCATTCCCGCGACGGGTGTGACGGGCTGGCAGGATGGGAGTGGGATCGGCTCGGGACTGGCGCGCCCGGGGAAGAATGGCACCGTGCTCCGCAGGCCGTCGATGCCCAACGGCGTCATCGCGCGGGGGAACGGGCATGCGCCGACGTTGTTTAATACGAAGCTCGCGGAGCTCATCCCGCGGTTCATGCGTCTGAGCGCGCTCGTGGCGATGGAGCTCGGGCGTGAGGCGACGGAGGACCGCGCGTCTGTCGATGGGGGCGACCGGAGAGAGGAGGATGGGGTCGTTGCTGGCTCAGGTTCGTCTTCGAATGGGAACATGCATGGAGGGGCTTCGGCCACACCGCGTCCTATGAACTCGCCGCAGACGTCCCCGCGCGTGTCTGCCCAGAGGAACTCTTCCGACTCGGCGTTCTATCTTGCGAGCTCGTTCAGGCCGTCGATGGAGTGGTACTTCGTCTTCGCTGGACTGCTTACGCGGGCAGTGCTGGAGGGGTACTTGACGGCGCATTGGCGCGGAATCGAACCACTGGAGGTCTTGCTTGGGGTCGGCCTCGCGATGTCGCATGTGCGCAGTACTCGGCCTCCGAACAGCGGGGCGTCGAGTTCATCCGGGGCTACTGCTGGTAGGGCCAGTGGCGGTGACGATCCCGAGTTCACCGAATTCGACCCCGACGACCTTCCGGAGTTGGACGAGGCTACGAAGGTCTTGTTCCCCTCCCTCCGCGAACCGATGGGTGGGGGTCAAGTCCCTATTTACTATGCTCGTGAAGGCGCGGAGCTGGAGTATGAGTTGGAGATGACTGAGCGGTTGGCACGGGTGGGTAACAGCCTGATACATACTCTCACGAATAGTTTGCTGACGCCTTTAGATAGTTTTACGCTGTCCCATCAACGACCCCCGACGTAGCGACGCATATGGAAGACCTCGCCTGGCAATTCCCTGCAGAGGCTGTCGAACGCGCTGCTGTTCGCTTCTGCGAAGCCATCGCGCGTTGGCGTGGCAAACCAGAACTAGAAACTGTACGTTCGCGGGCTTTTAGTGTGGCATCATGCACTGACCACTTTCGTTTCCCGCAGTATAAGTCAGCGCCCTGGATCGCCGGCTCCAGGGACCAAAGTCAATCCTCTGCTGCTAACGGTGCCGGATCCGCCGGTACTGGAGCCATGTCGATCGAGTCGCTGGTGCATTCGAATCCTACGAGCCCGGCGGCATCTACCCTGCCGACTCCCGTGTCTGCTCGACCGACGGATGCCACCCATCGCCGTAGGCCAGCCATTGAGCAGTACTTCACGACGCCCCCGAGCTTCACGCTCCATGGAAGGAAGAGGAGAAGAGAAGAGTCAGATAGAGGGGACGAGATGCGGAGGGCGCCGATGCCCCCGCCTGCGTTCGGGTGATCTGTCTTACGGAGACTGCTTCTTGGCTATGAGTATGTACTGGGTAGTTCGATTGGACGTTGGTCTGATGGTTATCTTTATTCTATGGTGAGTCTCACTTTGGGATATTTAATACGCCATGTGTTAACCCCCGTCTTAGCTTGTGTTGTATATGTATTGCCTTCGCTCTGTTTTGCTGCTCTCTGACTGTGTTTGTCTGTCCGTATCTCTCGCTCATCCATGTACCGCTGAATAGTCTGTAAAGCAGCGCAATAAAATGCCGACAGGGCTCGGTAAGAGTTGTTACCAAGTGTTGCGGAATGGCTGCGCGTCGTCGTGCATGACAGGGCAGGAAAGTAATTGCGACTGAAACACGCCTTCAATGGGTAACTTTACTCGCCCGATGACAGTATCCGTGGAGACCACATGAAATGGGATGGTGAGTACGTGATTTACGGTACGCAGGGCTGCCATTACATTCCTCGAGGGCCCCAAGCATCTGGTCCACCCAGACTCCGCCCTCAGTCGTTGCTCGCATGGGTTTGCATTATTGACGCTAGGCACAAGTGCGGAACGAAGGTTAACGGCTTGGAGTGGAGAGAAGTGGATTCAGCTTCGTCTTCGCGTTGTGACATTGATGTTGACAAGGAATAACCATATAGACCATTTGAATCTTCACATTCTCCGACGTTTCCGCACCCCGCCAACGCGAGCAACACTGTGCACAGTAGAACGAGATTCCTTGCTGAGGGGTGTTGTTCTTCGGCGACGGATGTGTCATCATCCAGAAGACATGTTTCAACTTATCTCGATTTAGGAGACGTCTATGTAGTGCCAGCCAGGGAAGGCAGTATGCACGAGCCAGAAGTGAAGTTGACCGTGTACGCCGTGCTCCGGGTGAAAGGTGAAGTCATCACTGGTATACCGGATGGACCAAATTTGATTGATATATCCGTAGGAGGAGCCTCCAACCCACCCCAGAACGCCCAGCTCTCCTCCGGGGACCAAGCACTGCGTTTCACCTGCCCTCACCCATAACGATCTCTCTGGGGCTATGACCACCAAAGAAGGCCATATCCCCTTTTCTCACCGAGGCCAGACCTTTCAGACATGCTACAAGATCGTCGGGAACCTCGACAACCATACACGCCCTCCGCCGGTCGTCATTCACAGCGGCCCCGGGTTCTCTCACGGCTATCTCCTTCCCCACACCGACCTCGCCAACCCCTCCTCCCCAATCAAATTCGACGACCTGGCAGGTCGGGAACGGACGATCCTCTCGCCTCTCCAATGAGCACTTGCCTCTCCTCAACATCGAGTTCTTCGTCGCTGAGCTGGAGAACCTTCTACAGCACTTCAGTATCCAAGATGAATACCACATCGTCGGGCACTCATGGGGCAAGATGCTTGCGGCCGCGTTCGTCGTGCGGAGCACCCGAAAGGACTGAAACACCTCGTCATCGCGAACTCGCCCGCCGCCGCCGCGCTCAGGGTCAGTCCACCAACGACCCGCTGAAGAAGTCCCCGCAATCTGTGCAGGACGCCATTGCGAAAGGAGAAGCGGAGGATGGGCAGGCCTGGCCGGACGCGACGATGGCATTCTATGCCCGCTATGGCTGTCGCGTGCAGCCGTTCCCGGCAGAGGTCATCAACACACTTGCTGATTCATTTGGAGAGAATGGTGATCGCACAGTGCTTAGAGCCGGGTAAGTTAAGGATGTGGCTTTGTTGAAACGGATATACGTACTGATTCTGGTTTTTTCCGCGTTGAGCTTGACGAAGGAATGGTCCATTGTCAGTGACCGCGTGGACCAGGTCGATGTGCCTACGCTCATCATTGATGGTCGGTATGATTTTGTGCAAGACTACGTGACAGATCCGCACGTGGAAAGGATCCCAGGTGCGAAGTGGGTCAAGTTAGAGGAGTCGCATGCCCTTTGGGGAAGAGCGAGGGAAGTATATGGAGGTTGTGAGAGGGTTCCCTGGACGAATGAGAGTGAATGCGGCGCGCGAGACTCGGTTACATGTACGCTTAGTCTTCCAAGTCGTATACGTGAGATATTTCTAAAAGTCTCCAGAACATGTCAGCCCGAGCACGAATAAGGCGATTCTTGCGTACGCACCTTAAAACAATCTAGTGAGTGTCACCACCATACAACGCCCTTCATCAGCCTTCGTCCTGTTCTCACCACCTGCGCGTTGAGCACAGTCCCATCTTCGCCGAATTTCGCACCAACATCGACTGTCCCTCCGGGATGGCGTATCCTGACCAAATTCAAGTCGTCCTGGGCAGCACCCCTCCGCGCACGCGCCCTCGCGGCAATGATGTCGTGCGCGATGGTCCCTTCCACTCCGGCAGCGACTCCAAGACAAAGCCCGACCGTCATCGGCACTGCCTTGTGGAGAACACCCATCGAGAATGCGTGGATGCCAACGTCGGCGTCGTCGTGCAGGTCTGGCGCGCTCAGGATAGCAATTTTAGGCTGAGCCTTCGCGGAGGGGTCCAGACCCATACGGACCGCGCCTGCTCGACGGATGGTCTCTACGAGTTCAACAACGTCCGGTTGCGCAAGGTCATCAGGACTAACGCCCTGATGTTCGGCATGTATGGCCTTCGCGATGTGCTCGGCTGCGATGAAGACCGTGGGGTTCGTCGCGTCCACGAACGATGCAGGTATACTAGAAAGCCGGGCGTCGCGGAGCTGGAGGTTGTCTATAGGAGAATCCGTAGGGAGTAGCTTGCCGGTACGCGCCCCTCCTGGATTGACGAACTGCAGGATGATACGGGATGCTTGTCCAGGTACACCCGCCATCTCAACCTCTGGACGGTCGAGGTCTGCGAGGTGCGAAGACGATATTGGGAAGGTTGTGTCTATCACCTTGGACGTGTTTGTGTTGAACGACCGCACGGTCGCGAAACTCCCTGTTCCGTCGAGTCTGGGGGAACACAAACCCTCGTCGAGCGCGAAGACGCCGATCATACTGGACAGGTTGCCGCAGTTCCCAGAGAGGTCGAGTTCGCCGTCGTCGATGCCGACTTGCACGAAGGTATATTCGACATCGACGACGCTGTTGGCAGGAGAGTTTGAAGGCGGACCAACGACGCAGATCTTGGACAAGCTCGAGACACCTCCGCCCATACCATTCAGCTGGCGGCGGTAAACCGGATCGGGGGAGCCCATGATGCCTTGAAAAATAGGCGTCCACTCATTTGGGTTCTCTGGTAGGTCTGAACGCTTGAGGAAGATGCCCTTGGACGTGCCTCCGCGGAGGAACGTAGCGGGAAGAGGGTTCGCGACGTGGGATAGGAAACGACCCCGCGTCATTTTCCTCTGGGCTGTCCGCGCAGATTGCGCCAGAGACAGTTGCATCCTGAAATGTCTCCTCAGTGTGTGCATTATCTCATCCGAGTCATTAGCCGTACCTCGTCGTGGTGGCAGTTGGTACGACGAGGTCTGAGATCTGAGAGTCTGAGACTGTGTCGGAGACGTCGAAGCATTCGAATCCGACTTCCCCCGGAGGTGGCGCTATTGTCCCACGCCATCGGCCCCAGGTACGCCGGCCAGCTCCGACTCGTCAGCCTCCCTCAGCCTCGGACTTTCTGCAACTGGCTCACACAGAGCCCATTAAAAGCAGCCCCCTCTGCGTCTCCCATCGCTCCCCAACTCTTCCCCGTCGACGAGTTACTCCCCCCACTGCGCTTTGCTTGCTACCGCCTTATCGCCACCTGTTTCTGCTACTATGGATCCAAAAAAGAGTGAGTGGCGTCCGTCTTTCCTCTTCCTTACGAGTACTGAGTGTTTCCCGCAGAGATCGTCGAATTGACCCCCGAAGAGCTCGCCGACCTGGGGTACCTTACCGATAGTGAGCCACTTCGTCATTACACGCGTCCATCTCTGACTCGTGATTGTCCTTGCGTCTCGCAGGGGTTGCCCCTGGCGTTAAGAAGAGGGTCGAGACGGTCCTGGCCAACCCCAAACTCCTGGGCGGTGCGTCTCTCCGTCTTCTTTGCTGCCCGACGTAGGCTCTGACATCTTTTTTGGGTTCCAGACGTCACGGTCTTTATGGTCGAGTGCACGATCCGCCGGAACCCGCGCCAGGCCGCCGCCCCTCAAGGCGCTGCTGATCCTCTGGCCCCTCCCGCGTCTCCCACCTCTCCTACGTCTCCCACTTCGACCGTCAGCGACGCCGACACGCTGTTCTCGCGTTACAGCAGCAACTCGCTGGCCTTCACCGTCGTCACTCCCGACCTTATCACCAAGTACGAGAGCGACTTCTATTACCACGGCCTCTCCGGCAGCCCTCCCCCGCTCTTGTGGCGCTCCGACCTCGAGGAGAACCCCTTCCCCGCGCCCGCGCCTGGAGACCGCTACTTCTCCATCCCCGTCAAGACTGCGTACGACGCCATCGGCACGCTGCTCGACGACGTCTGGCCCACCGTCGCTCCCGCGATCCTGGCGTCGCTCAAGTCTCGTGGCATCAAGTACTCAGCGGTGCAGCCGGTGCGCTTCTCCATCGTCGAGAGCGGCAGGGACGAGTACCTGGGCCCCGTCGTGGTGTGGATCGCTATTCCTCCCAAGTCCTCCGGGGCCGGCGCCGTTCGCGACGCGACGCCCGACATCCTTCGCATCCTCGCCGACGCGCAGATCACCGACGTAGTAGTCGAATGGTACCTAGGGACCATCAAGAAGCTCGGCGGCCCGGCTCTGATGGCCGTCGAGGACCACACCAGCGCCGCGTTTGGCCTCAACCATCCCTTCAACGTCGGCCTCGGCGTCCCCATCGCCAGGCAGTCCGACGACGCGCAGGGCACTCTTCTTCCGCGAGGTCCAGACCAAGGACGGCAAGCCCAGCTCCCGGATCCTCGGCGTCACCAATAAGCATGTCGCCTGCCTCGACACGACCACTCACTACGAGTTCCAAGAGACCGACCCTCAGCACATCCTCGTCTGCGGCGACCGCCGCTTCGCTCTCGCCATCGACGACATCGAGGAGAAGGTCGATGACTGCTTCCGCGATCTCCTTGGACTTGCTGAAGAGTTGACGCTCGCGGAGATGAAGGCCGAGTTGGGCGAGACCAAGTATGTCACGGCCCTGCGACGCAAGAAGACCGCCCATGAGGAGAAGACGGTCGACAGCAATACGCTCCAGGCGCTCTTCGATGAAGTCACGGCCAAGTGGGCGGATGCTAACGAGCGCAGGCTCGGTGTCGTCGAGTGGGCCCCCAAGATCTCCGTCGGGACTGGCGACCGCCCGTATACTTGCGATATCGCCACCTTCGCCGTCGACGAGGACAAGATGGTGAATTTCGAAGTCAACGCCCTCGACTTTGGTGCGTTCCCTTCCACTTCCTCTCTCCCTCTCGTCGTTCCAGTTCTCGACTGCTAACGCACACTTTCTCAGGCAATCGATACAACCCCAGGCAGCTCGAGAAGCTCTTCTGGACCGACGTTACCGCCAGCGGCGACAAGAGCATCCCCGAGGACCTCCAGCTCCCCGTCACCCGCGTCCTGCCGCACCACCTCGTCATCACTCCCGACTCCGTCGGCAAGGACGGCAAGCCGCTGTTCGTCGTCGCCAAGTACGGGAGCAAGACGAACCTGACGCTCGGCCGCTACTCGACACTCAAGGCCTACGTCTGCGACGACCTCGGCGTCGAGTCACAGGAAGTTGCGGTCTTCAACTATAGCAAGACGTGGGGCAACTTCAGCGACCACGGCGACTCGGGCTCGCTCATCGTCACCGGCAGCGGCGACGCCGTCGCCGTCCTGCACTCGGGCATGCCCTACGAAGGACACTCCCACGTCACCTACGCCACGCCCGCCTACTACGTCATCGAGCTCATCCGCGCCGAACGTACGCCTCCTCGCTGTCCTCGTTCGATCTCTGGGTCATCGTCGGCGAGTGGACGCCCGCCGCGACGGACTGCGCCAGGTACCTTCGAACGATTACACGTCATACATGTCCTGCCAACAATGCCGGTTGTGGATAGACGGTAAGACATCGTGCGCAAGACGTCATGGATAGGGCATACCACAAGAATATTCCTGGAGCGATAAGGAGGATAATCAAGAGCTCGAACTACACGTCGTTCTAAGAGGAAAGTGAGGCATACGAAGGCAGTTTCTTGAGCGTGGGGTCTGAGGAGTGGTGTAGTACCCGGCGGAGATTGTCTATACGTGATAGACAAACAGTTCGCATGTGTCGCGGCCTCGGAAGCGTTAGTAGGGTGACATTCAGTTGGGAAACAAGGCGACCCAAGGCTCGTAGACGAGTACAGACGAGTCCATACAGAGTGATAGTCACAGTGCAAGGTGGCTCGAGCGGTCCACCGGGACCCCATGTCCCATCCGCAATTCTCCGGGCCGATGCGGCTCTTGGCGTCTTTTAGTCCGCCTGCCAGTGGTCCCCTCCCACCTTCGCCATCTCACTTCAAACTTTGCGAGACAAATCCCAAGTTCAATTTCAAAGGGCGACTTAGAACTACAATTGAGTACAACGTGCAACTTGAAGCGAATTACTTCCTTTCCTTCACAAGCTTGCGCGCGAGGTCCTGGGCGTATCCCACCATCGTCAAAGTCGGGTTCCAAGAACCTATCAAACACATTCAACGTCAGTCAAAACCCCGCGAGAATCACGGAGAGGAAACCAATTCCACGCACCTGCGGAGGGGAAGATCGCACCGCCAGTCACGTACACGTTCTTGCACCCGTACGGCGTGTAGTTGTCGTCGACCGCTGCGTGCGGGTCTGACTTGGGCCCCATGTACAGCGTGGAGCACTCGTGCACGACGCCCGGCACATGGATCTCGGCCTTGGTCGGCTTCTCCTTGTGCCAGCCCTTGCTGTCTGCATTGTCGTGCCAGTACTGGAGCTTCTCGCTCGTCGAGCCCGCCATGACGACGATCGCGTCGTACGTCGCCTTGTCCATGACCGACCAGAGCTGTTCATCGATCGAGTCGAGCACCACCTGCAGCTTGACGTTCGTCGTCGGGTCGGGGTCCTGGCGGTTTGGCTTGATCCACGAGTCCTTGTTGTGCTCGTTGAGCTCGCCGAGGGTCGCGCAGACTGCGGATCACATACGCATCCAGTTAGCACGTGCGCAAGGCGGGCAAGTCGAGCGAAAACGAAACGCACTCAGCACGATGTGGCCCTCGGAGCCCTCCAGCTGCTCCAACGTCGCGGCAGCCGCGTAGTCCGGGCACTCACGTCCCGCGTCGACGGCGTCCCAGATGGGGTGCGGCGAGTAGATGGCGGTGATCTGCGAATGGTACTGCATCTTCGTCTTGTCCTCCCCGGCGAGGTAGCTCGCCGCGATCTGCAGAGTCTGCCCGCACTTCCCGTCGCACTTGTCTCCGTTCGGGCACCGCTTGAAGTTCGGGAACCGCGCGGGGTCGATCGGGAACCGCGCCCCGATGTGCGTGAGGAAATGGCCCGTGAGCCGCGTCCCCGCGCGCGTCTGCATCGACTCGAGCGAGTTGAGGAGGATGTTCGTCGAGGGCACGACGCCCGTAGCGAGGATCACGTTCGTCTTCCCGTCCGGGAAGCACAGGTCGCCGCGCGACGTCTTGAGCACGTTCACCACGTGGTCGTCATCGGAATCGACGAGGAAGCTCTGTGCGACGACGTCCGTTGCGATCATGAGGGGGCTGCCCAGACCGTGCTTCACGAGCTGGCGCTGCTTCTCCTGCAGCGCGAGAAGGGGGCCAGGCGTCGAGAACTTGATGAAGGAGAGCGTCGAAGTCGGTGTCGTCCGTCCGACGGCGAGCGGGCCGGACTCTGCGTACGTCGCGCTCGGGATGTTCGGGACGCCAGCGTGGAGCTTGGCGTCGATGTCGTTCTGGAGGTCACCGAAGACCTTGTCGTTGATTTTGTTCGCCGGCGTAACGTGCAGAAGGTCCTTGGCCTTCTCCCAGAAGCCAGGCTTGGCTGCGGTCTCGAGCATCGACTTGGGGAAGCCGCGCATGAGGTCAGGCGTGGGCACCGGGCACCAAGCGGACCTAGGGAAGTTGCCGCCACTGTCAGCGCGAGGGTACGGAGCATCAAAGTGATACGTACCAGAAAGTCGAGCGGCCGCCGAAGAACGGGCAAGAACCGTGCATGAACCTAGGAAAGACATGGCGTCAGGGCGCGTTCTAACGTTGATTGACAAAAAGTACTAACTTCACTTCAGAGCGGAATGTCTTGGAGGAGAGTTGCCATGGGAAAGTCTCCGAGGGCCCACCCAGGACCATCTTGTATGGGAGGGGAAGGTTCTGCGGCCAACAAGGGTAAGCTCCACCAGCCGCGGCAAAGCAGGAGTGCTCTCAAACCCACCTGGAAGTGCTCAGGGAGCCAGAAACCTAAGTGCCCATCGTCTTCAGTCAGTGAGTCGCCTATTACCCGCGACGAAAGACACTTACCGCCCCGCTCGAGGACCAAGATCTTCCTCATGGGGTCCCGGGCAAGCGCCTCGCTCACGTAGGCGAGAGCGCAGAACCCGCTCCCACACACGACGTCGTCAAACTCGCCGTGGTCCACGATGGCGTTCCACGTCGGCTCATCCGCGAAGTAGTGCGCGGCGGTCGCCTGCACGGCCGTCGGCGACTGGGCCCCGGGGAGCGGGAACCCGAACTCGTTGGCGGGCTGCTTCGTGACAGACGAGAACGGGAGGATGGGGGCCTTGCCGGTGCGGAAGTGGAAGGAAGGGTACACCGGGTGGTCGGGGTACTTGAGGTAGTCGGCCTTGTTCTGGCCGGGACGGGTGTTCGTTTGCGTGTCAGTGTGAGTTTCAGACATATTGGTCGTCGTCGTGTAGAGTTCCAAGGCGATCGCTGGGATGAGCACTGGAGAGAGCTCTGCAGACTCGTTTCAGTTTCTGGGGGGGGGTTTATACTGCAGCGGAACGTTTAGGTTGGCGCACCTGGACGACAGGATGGCAGTATTGACACCGGTGGAATGCAAGACGCGTTGGTTGTTTACGTATCTCCCAATTGAACGTGCCCCTTAGGCGCATAGCTTGACATGTTCCAAGTCGACTGCCACCGCCAAACCGTTGAATTGAGCCCCTCGAGGACCGGGTCTGCCAACACCGGACAGTCAGCTGCTCAAGGCTAGAACGTAAGTAGTGTGCCCCTGCAAGGCAATATTATCGAGAGTACTCCGAGGAAGAGGGGTTATCGACGCATCTAACTGACGAGGTCAGGGCGCGGAGCAGCTAGAGTCAGAACCCCAGCCTGAGGTGCACGATATAGGGACTCCACAAGCCATCATCAATACGACTGTACCTCCTCTGGGTATGTAGAGATCATGCTCGTGGGCCTGCCGGTGACGCGGGGACTCGGATGCCACTCTATCATAACAAGCGGCGTGAGATCAAATCCGGCGAGGAATAGAAGCACCCACAGACATTGACACATGGGCGTCAGTCTACCCACATTGCCCTGGAGTCGACAATGACACGGACATATACTGAGATTCCAGGGGTGCAGACAATTGGAATTTGGCGTCGGCCCCGAGCGTCATCCTCTGCTGGTGTCTCATGCCACCGGAGCGTTGGACATATATACTCAATGACGGGGCGACAATCACCGACTCAGACACAAGTGCCTGCGGCGTAACTTAGACACGAGATTCAAGGTCTAGACTGCAGGCATCGATACACGCACCCGGTAACTTGAACTCAGAACCCCACAATTCCGTTGGGCAGCTGCCAGAGTCGAGATGGGACTGGGCAAGAGGATTCGGTGTTGTTGAAAGCTAAGCGGCTGAGTTATCTTGAAATTTAATGTGCTTTCGGTGATCGATCCGAAGCCATACACATACACATCTGAGGGCCAGGTCCTGGAAACACAATGAAAGGGAGACAGTCAGGATATGCATGAGCACGGTTGAGTCCAGCAGGCTGAGCAAGTCTGCGCTGGCCGTGTCCTTGGCGGGCGCTACAGTCCTAAACATGTGACCGTTCAATGTTCGGGCTCCTACCTCACTCCAAGTGCTTCTTCAGTTTGCCCGGGCGGTGGTTTTAGACACAGTGACATGTGAGTCCAGCCAGAGAAAGTGCCAGGCGGATGAACATACCATACTTGACAAGGAGACCCGAAGTGGGGGGATAGACTAGCCTAACGCATGCTCCCGAGCTTTGGTAAGTACACGACCACATACATCGTGCATCCTTTCGACTGGGCTATGCTCTCTGATGCCGCTCGCCACACTTTCCTCGAGAATTATCCATCAGAAGTTCTCCGTTGTTGTACAATATTGTGGGCCGTGACATATCCACCCTCTTCACTCCTTGCGGAAGCCAGGGACGTTCGTCCAGAGCGCGACCTGTTCGGCCTGCATCGTGCAACAGCCAACGTCAATATCTGTACTTGGACAACGAACGTCGCGCAAGCTCACCTCATCCCAGCTCTTCTGGAAGCTCGGCCTATTCTCAAGATCCTCGACGTACTGTCTGAACCGCGCAAACTTCTCGCTGGCGAACGCATCCCGCAGCCTGGCCCCGTCCTCCTTCGAGAACGCGCCAATGCCGCGGCGCAAGAACAGCATCATGCGCACGAAGAACGGCGCGACGGCGCAGTCCGCGATCGAGTACTGGCCGATCGCGAAACCGGTCGGGGGCAGCGCGGTCTGCAGCTTCTCGATCGCCTGCAAGAGGGGTTCCGTGCCCTCCCCGAGGAAGAAGGCCCCCTTGAACGGCGGCTGGATGAAGCTGTCGTAGATCTGGATGAAGCCGCGCGCCTTCGCGCGGAGGACTAGGTCCTTGGGGAGGAGCCCGGAGTCAGGGAAGATATCCGCGACGAACTCGATGAGCGCGAGGGACTCGGTGAGCTTCACGGATTCTGAGGAAGGCTCTTCCGCGGGGACGTTGGGTCCGCCGTACGCGATAGACGGAATCTGAAGGTCGCGAAAATGAGTGTAAGGTCCGTGGATACAGATACGCTCATGAATGTTGGTGTAGCGCTATGCTTACTCGTCCACGGGGATTGATTTGGTAGTACCACTCTGGCTTTGTGCGGGTATTGGGGAAATTGTGTGCTACGTATTGGGCCCCTGCTTCATCGAGGGCAAGGCGGACCCTATGCGAGTAGGGAGAGTACTGTAAGAACAGAGTTATTGTCAGGTCAATACCTCGGTTATAGACTTGGGCGTAACGTACCGGTGCGGTATAGAACTGAATACGCTGTACCGAGGACATGATAGACGACAACTTCGCTGTTGAATGATGGGGGAGGAATGCTACAGTAGACATCAGTCGCCTCTCCCGTATATATATCAGTTTGTAACTTTGATTTGTCTCCAGCAGCGAGCTCGACCTCGAGAATCGAGATCGCCTGATAGATGACCTTTCTACTATACTAGACTACTACTAGACAGGGAGTTGGAGTCATATCTGCACCGCCTCTCCCGAATGAGGCGGGGCCGCACCGTTCTTCGTCCAACTCACGGAGATCACAGCGCCGAAGCGACGCACAGCACTCTGCGTAACTGAGCGTAACCCCTTGAGGTGATAGGTGAGTCATGAAAGACGAATGCTGACGCATGCACACATAAGGATTTGCAATTTTCCTGCCATGTCGATGTCGACACCGTCAGAGTTCATCATAACGATTGAGTAAGGAAGTCACCCACGTAAGTTACATAGTCTCATACCAAGACCGTCCGTTGCCCGTGGGCTTGGGACCAACTTAGGCACCAACAAACCTCACTAAATTTTCTCGACGCAGGGAAGGTGATGACTCGAATCTACCAGCTGACATAGGGGAGCCACTTTGATGGAAGATGGGGTTCAAGCTTGCTCTCATAAAAATACTGGGATGAGAATCACAAGTTTTAGTCGACAATCGATCGTCTAAAGCAAAGCATAGATGGCACTGACCTGGCACTTTTCGCCACAAGCCCGATGTTGTGATGGACGAATAAACCACACACGGCCTAGCAGTATCGTCATATAGTTGGGAGAACACCGACCGTACACAATGCCGTTGAGGAATAGTGGATCGATCTCCACTCTATGTTATCCAAGGAAGACTAGTGCACATGCTTGTAGACTGCTCGATCACTATCTATAGCCACTCCACCGTCTGCATATACACAAAGTATCAGCTCCCAAGCTTCTCAATACGAAATCGCTACAGCGTCTACTCACCGCAGGAGGTTTCGACGAGATGTCGTAAGTGACTCTGTTGATACCCTGCACCTCGTTCGTGATCCGCGACGAAATGCGACGGAGGACCTCCGCGGGGAAGACAAACCAGTCGGCGGTCATGAAGTCCTCCGACTGCACCGCGCGGAGCGCGATCACCTGCTCGTACGTCCGCGCGTCGCCCATGACCCCGACCGCCTTCACGGGCAGTAGCACCGCGAACGCCTGGCTGATCTGGTCGTAGAGGTTCGCCTTGCGGATCTCCTCGATGTAGATGCTGTCTGCCTGCTGGAGGATCTTGACCTGTTCACGCGTGACGGGACCCAGGATGCGGATGGCGAGACCGGGTCCCGGGAAGGGGTGCCGTTGGACGAGGTGGTTGGGAATGGAGAGGAGACGGCCGAGAGCGCGGACCTCGTCTGTAGCATTGCGATGAGCACGCATATATCGAGAGTGTGAGACAGCTGAACTGACCCTTGAACAGTTCGCGGAGGGGCTCGATAAGCTTCAGCTTCATGTCCTTGAGCAGACCGCCAACGTTATGGTGCGTCTTGATCGTTGCGCTCGGTCCCTTGAAGCTGATGCTCTCAATGACATCGGGGTAGAGCGTGCCCTGTAGCAGCCACTCAATCTTGCCCTTCGCCTCGCCACCCTTCGTGTCATCCCCCAAGGCTGCAGCCTCGATCTTCTCCGCTTCGGCCTCGAACACGTTTATGAACGTGTTGCCGATGATCTTGCGCTTCTGCTCAGGGTCCTCCACGCCCTCGAGACGCGAGAGGAAGAGGTCGGACGCGTCGACGACAGTAAGGTTCACGCCGAGATGCGTGTTCAGCATCTCGTGGACCTGCTTCGCTTCATCGAGACGAAGGACGCCGTTGTCGACCATGATCGCGTGGAAACTGCGTGCCAGTGAGACGAATAATGGTGCAACGCTTGCATGACACTGACCGATCACCGATAGCTTCGTGCATAAGCTTCGCTGCGACAGAGCTATCGACACCACCACTGACGGCTCCAATCACACGGCCCTTGGGTCCACAGATCTCACGAATGCGCGCGATCTCTTTTCCAATGAACTCTTCCTGCACAAATGCTTATCAATGTCTGCTTGGCACGGTGGTGAACGATTCAATGCAAAGCGAACACCCACCATTGTCCAGTGTTGCCTGCATCCACAGATGCCCACCACGAAGTTCCCAATAACTTCCTTTCCGCGTTTTGAGTGCGTGACCTCAGGGTGGAACTGAATGCCGAAGAAAGGCTTGGAGTTGTGTGCGAGGGCGGCATATGGTGCGGTTGCGGTGCGGCCGATGATGTGGAACTCCTGAGGCATCTCGGAGAGCTGGTCCCCATGGGACATCCAAACCTAAGCGCGCCATTGAAATGAGATCGAGCGGAAGGACCACACTATTAGTTACTTACCTGCAGCTGGTCACCAATATCTTTGAACAGAGCATCTGCACCATTGTTCTCGCCGCCGATCTTGGAGATCTGGACCTCCGCAAAACCATATTCACGGTGCTCACACTTCGCGACCTTGCCCTTCATGTTCCACGCCATCTCCTACTTGCACACCCTCAGACGCGCGATACTGATCGGAGAAGGGTTACCACCCACCTGAAGGCCATAACAGATGCCAAGAATAGGTACTCCCAGCTCGAACACCTCGGGGTCGACGTGCGGTGCGTCCTTGTCGTAGACGGAGTATGGCGATCCGGACAGAATGATGCCTGGACGAGGTGGCATAGGTCGGAGGAATTTAGAAAATGTATTAGCTTCAAAGTGCACACCTTTTGGCTTGAACTTGACGTCCTTGATCTTTTGGGTGCATGGCATGAGCTCGGCGTAGACGTTCAGTTCACGACATCTCCTGGTGATTAAATGGCTGTACTGTGTGGATAAGTTTCAGCTTGGATTTCAGCAAACACGACGCTAACATACCTGGGAGCCGAAGTCTAGGATGAGGATGGTATCAAACTGGTCGTGAATCTCAGCCATGATGGAGGATAGGAAAGAAGCCAGTGTGCAGCCCGGATAAATGATTGAGGCTCCCCGAAACATCATTTGCAGATAAGATAGACGCCCTAGAAAGGAAGAACGAGCGTCTATCTATACTGTACATAGGTGTTACCAACACCCAATTGTTGATATTGTCCGCGGACGTCCGTTTTGACCAGATCTGAAACAGACCTCCGTGATAACATCGGGCGGACCTCCCCGCAGCGGACCTCCTCCGAGCTCCATCGAGACGCTCTCTGGACGTCCGTGCACGTGATGACATGCCCCAAAGCCCATTTACGCACTTTCAACCCCTTCCATCCCGCTTTCCGGGAGAAGTGCAGTCGATATAAATTTTGTGGTATAATGCGAGCGAGGCTCTGCATTTTGCGTCTCCGAGAAACCTGCGTTTGAGGGGGCAATTCTGTTTTTGATGGTATTGACGCTAGCTTTTCAGAAGCGCCTTGCGGACGTCTGTTGAGATCTGGACGAAAAGGACGTCCTGCGGACGTGCCGGGCGTGGTCCGTGGTGCCCCGGCAGGAGGTACGCCGGACCTAGCCAGCCGACCTCCCACGGACAAAATCGCAAATTGGGTGTGATAGTGGTCGAGTTTGAGTCCATCGTATCAGACCTTACGCACGGACAACTATGATAGTCTGAAATAAAAGCCCATGAGGAGCATAACGGCCCTTCCATCTAAAATGACCAAGCCTTATAACGCCGAAGCAAACATGACGCTACAGGACACAGTGATGTGATGACGCTAAGGTAAGCCGGAAGTTTTAGCGCAAAACAATGTCATTTCGGGCGTGGTCGTTCGCCATGACGCGACAAACCAACAATGTTGAATCAGGGCACGTTATGCATATGTATAATGTAGGAGTTGGGCAGCAGCCTACGCCTTGACGTTCCAGGGAAACGTCCAACCTTCGCCGGCCGCATGCTGTAGGCTGTACCAAAGCATTTTCGAATCAGCAGTGCCCCGTGAACGAGTCGATACCTTCACTTACTCGCGCCAAGACCAAGCAAACGGATTTTCCTTAGCGGTATCACGTTGCCATCGCTTCATCGTATTCACCCCTTTGCTATCCTTCTTGGACAGGAATAGTTGCGGCTGTCCACCCAATGTCACCAGTTGGCCTGGCTGAGGCTTATCCATGTTGCCCTCGTATTGCTCGATGAACTGCACCGGCTCGATAACACGCAGCACTCGCATGGCCACCAAGTTTTGGCGGGTTTCGAGTCGACACGACACGATGCCAGCTGCGTGAGGGAGAGTCAGCACTGAAACCACACAATTCGCCTATAGGATACGTACACTTGAAAGGGTATGGCCTTTCCGAGAAGAGATCGTCATCCGTGTAAATGCCGTGGATACCGTTCCTCCCGACCAGAAAAATCTTGCTGCGTGAGTTTCCTAGGTCTAGGTAGAACCGCTGCCCCTTCATGAATATGAGCTGCGACCACGGCCCAATGTTCTTCGATCGCTGCAGCTGGGCGCAGTGGTCCAACAGTTGCGGGGGTATGTAACCATCCTCTTGTAGAACGCGCTTCAAAGCGGCATACCGTTCCGAAGATGCGATCGCGAGGAGGGGGATGTGCCACGGAGTGCCGTACGGTGTCAGGAGGTCTCGGCCCTGCAAGTATCCATCCACGTCGGGCTGCTGCGCTACCCGGAAGCGGATCCCGCTCGCAAGGGGAATGGGGTGCTGCCAAAAGTAGAGGAAGCCCCGCGCGTTGACGGGAAAGGGGAAATATGTCACTTGTCGACGTCTTGGATCTTCGTGCAGCTCGCTCTTGCGCCAATACGTGATGTATGGCATGTCCGCTTCCGCAACCCCGTCCAGTGGGGGATCCGCCTGGCTGTTTCCTGGGCTAACGACGACACCGCGGGCGTCGGACAGGTCAACGTAGTCGTCTGGTGTGAACCATCGGTGGTACAGCGTACGGACAGGAATAGGCCTGCTTAAGTCCAGGATACGAGAGGTGTCAAGGGCAGCAGGGTAGGGTTGCTACCACGTCGCGGGTTCTACGCGTCAGTATCACTGTTTTGTTGTGCGTGGCGAAAGGCATAATTCATAAACACTCACCTTTTGGGGGGTGGTATGCAATGCAGCGCGCGAATGCACAGCGGAGAAGCGTATGGCCTTGGTTGCGGAGTTGAAGATGTCCGTGCCAAGGCTACCGCAACGTCGATACAGATTCATGTCGCCCCGAGTTAGCAGCTGCGTAGAGCAAATGGTACCGATTTCACTGTGTTCTACGTTGACTGCACCGTGGATCCGCGGAGTTGCGCTACCAGGGAAGATACCCGAACAAGTGGAGGTAAGGCAAGGCAAGATATGAGCACACTGGTGGAAGGAGCAGGCCAGCAGCTGGCAGACGCCCAGATGGCGACCGACAATTGACGCGGACGCGTTGACGCCGGGTGCGCTTGTGCCAGTGGATATATGCACACCGCGTACCCGAGGTCCCGAAATTACAGATCCTGTCTCTATCCACCATCTTCACCTTCGACCCCAGATCACCAATAAATATCATCCCACTCCTTCGTGTGTGTGTAGTACTTTCCGGGGCTCGCTGGCCAGGAAGACTACTGACGCGGTGCCAATTTGCCAAGGCCACATCGCTGCCACGACAATAGAACGACGGAGACATGTCTTGGTGGGATTGGTGGGCGGGCTCATGTTGGATGTGGTGGTAGACCACGGTTAGTAAGCATGCATTTGTGTTACCCTTTCGTTTGCAACCTAGGAACGCGGCATCTCCACCGACTGCCACCATACTTCCAAGTTCCAGTGTCAGAGCACGGGGACATGAAGGCTCTGTGCCTGAACCCTGCGCTGCCCGGGCAACACTGGCTTGACACAGTCCATCATAGTCGCCTTTACTCGTCCAGCACCCGCAACTCCGTACAACCACATTCGACCATCGATGATTGACAATTCCAGAGCATCTATCTCCGACGGCTCGCCTCCCCCACTGTCTGCACCCCAGGCGGATCCAGAACTTCCAACCTATTCGCCGCGATTGCAAGCCCAGCCCACAGAACAGACCTTCAAACTCGAGGACGCGAAGTCCCGTGCTTGGCTGTGGTTGAAGGTGAAGAGTCGGTCGCGGGAGAACCAGCTGCCGCTGTTTTACGATCATGATACTCTTTCTGGGACTATCGAAGTCGATTTCGATAAGGCCGATGGGGCGAAAGCCGTGACCGTCTCGGTGAGTTATCTCCTTTTAAATTCCGTACCTTGCTTTCAAAACCCGGTATTTCGAAACTCAACTTCTGCAGGTTGTCGCCGGGGTGACTGCCGTTGGCCAGGACGAGGACAAGTTCCTCGACATTACCAACGAGTTATGGAATGCGAAAGCGTCGCCCAAACCGAAGGGCAAACAGACCTATTCATATTCCATCACGCTCCCAGGAGACGCATCTGTCCCCGAACGGGGTAAGAAGGCTTCACAGACGTTTCCTCTTCCGCCGAGTTTCTCAGAGCGCGCAAGTCCGGCGTATGTCGACTACAAGCTCGTCCTCACTGTGAAGAAGAGTTCCCTGCGGGTCAACCAAGTGTACGCACGTTGCTGATTATATGCAACTGGTTGCTGACTTCCTGCACACAAAACCCAGCTTAGCAACCACGTTCGTATACCTCCCGCTCACTCGAGCGGAGCCTCCCTCCCCTTTGCGCGAACTATCCTATCAAGAGGGAAGCCCCCTCATCGGGCCACAAGGCGATCCAGGGGGTTGGAAGGTGTTCCCGCCTGTGATCGTTGCAGGTGCTCTGTTCGACACTCGTCAAGTCGAGCTGGAATGCACGGTACGTCTGCGAATGATTATTCCGCGCAGCGGGCCCAAGTCAACGTAACGTGTCTTTCTATCTCAGCTGGCGGTAGCTACTCCCGTAAGCTCCAAACTTCAAGTGCTTCTCTATGGAAATGGCGGGAGAAGCTGATTTCCCGATCTCCGTTTCCGTATTCTGCGCGCCCATATCACCCAGCTCTCGTACGCGCTCGGCAGTCCCATTCCCGTCACCCTCACTCTCAAGGCCAGCGATGAGCAGGCCCTCGATCTTCTCGGCACTCCTTCTTCTGTCCGACTTCACCTTGTCCGCGTGCGTCTGGTCGGCTCCCACGCAACTCTAGACAACGCGGACAAGATCGGCCGGAGCAACAACATGTTTCGCGAGACCGTTGGCAGCGCGTTCTTCTGGCCGTCGGACGAGGGCGCACCAGAACCAGGGACGCGGGTCCTCCAGGGCGAGCTCGAAGCCAAGAAATCTCTCAAGTTGGGCTTCCTGTTTCCCCGCTTCTCCGTCAGGGTGAGTTTCTTCGCAGCAATGATGTCGCACCGCCTATATCCTTGCTTCCCATCTCGGTGGTCCCATTCCCCCAATACCGATATGTTCTTTTATTGTGCGACGATTTGCAGTGTGGCTGACTGGGCTGTGTACACGTTGATGTTTGGAACCTTCGCCCGGCCCAAACCCCGCGCGGGACTTTGTCATCTCGGACGCAACACGACTTGGCCCCCGCCCGCGCGACGCAAACTGTGGCATTCCCGCCATCTTTCATCTCACCCCGCCCGGCACTGCGGACCTGTGATGTCACCCCCTTGCAGTACGCCCTCGTGCTGTCCCAGTTCCAGGCGCCCGGCTTCGCCCCAGCCATGCCCGGATCCGTCGAGCCGCTCATCAGCGAGTCTGTCACGATCACGAGCCTGAACGCGCCTGGCATCGTGCCGAGGTCGTACGCACCCCCGGGGTACGTGCACGCGCAGGACGGCGACTTCAACACGGTGATGGGGTTTTTGGAGAATGGGAACCAGAGGTGCGTGACCCTTCCCTGTACCACGAGGCGTAGTCACATCCGCTCCGTGCTGCGTCCGTCTCCGGCTTGGGCCTTGTGATCCGTGCCCGACTTCGTCGGTCGGGGCCTCGTGATCTGCAGTTACAGTCGGCGGGAGGTGTCCCGTGTGCTGACGGTGACGGCGGTCTGTGGCGTCCCGGTGGTGATAGCTGACAAGAGCGCGGCGTACAGGTTCTACCATCATCATGGATTCTGAAGGCCGGCGAGATAGCGAGTTCGGGGCTATTCATGTACATTAGCTGTGTATTCTTACTCAATCCCGAATGTCTGGGGATTACCACCCCGGAGGTGCTTGGAGGAAGATCTGCAAATCCAATTGAGCACTAGTGTCCGCGGAATGCGCTCGCAGTGGTGACGGAATGCTGACCGGCCGCCGACGGACGTTCCATTGGAAGGCTCTCGATCTAGCTCGTTTACGTCACGAGAGAGGATCCCAAGGAGACGATCGCACTAGCAGGTTACGCACGCGAGTTAGACTTCGCAGCTTCTTGATCGAACGTAATAAGATAATTCATGGACTATGCAGGCTACGGGTACTATAGCGCATCGCAGCTATTAGGAACTATAAAGCACAGATGATAAATGTACGAAACACACCGAGGGACAGTTCGAGTTGGAGAGGTAAATAATGAAACGGACGAGACTTGCGTCTAAATCTATAGCTACAGTGCGAGAGGCACATTGGCATATACGCGGCCGGTTCGCGACTAGGGGAGTACTTTTAGAGTACGAGGAGCAATGATGAGGGAGAGAGGGAAACGCGAGAGCAGAACGAAGGATGTGACAGCGAATTGAGAGATGAGGAGTCGAGTCGAGGAAAACAAATTCGGAGCGCGCCCGCGCTGGGTCGAACGAAGATAGTGCGAGTCGAGGCGGACTGTCCCGACCGCGGAGGGGCATGCGGAAACATGCGTGCAACGAGGCGGCGCCGGTTACAGGGCTCGCGCTGGACCGCGCGTTGACGTTGAAGGTTCAAGGCTTCTGCGCGGACCTGAGCGGTTCGGGTAAAATGAAAGGTTAGCTGCGGTCAGCGTGCCCGACGTTGAGCACCACTCACACAGGCACGTACGCGCACGCGAGTCCGCGACGGTTGCAATTCGCACAGATCGGCCGGCCGTCACACTTCAGCTTACGGCCTGTTACGACAGGCAAAAATCATCGTCAGCGGTCAGGAAACAACGCCGACGTCGAGGCATTCAAACGCTTCCGAACAGGTTGACGACGGAAGTCGGATGCGATGGGTACGCGAGTGGATGAGACTTACCGCGGCAAAATGTACAAGCCATCTGGGTCCGACGCGGCGTACGCGGGACATAGCTCTCCCCGTCGGAGTCGTCGTTCCGGGGGCTACTGGACTGCTGGTACTGAGCGACCGCGCGTAAGTCAGAACCCCACCATGACGGAGACTCGAGGAACTACATACCCTCGGATCCATTGCGAGGAGTTTGAGGGCGTATGGGAGGGTAGAATGCGTGTGTTCGGAGAACCACTCGGGCTCTTATTAGTAGGAAAATGCCAAAGGCTTATAGTAAGGCCTCGAGCCGGCGGAAGTAGGGGAGATGAGAAAGGGAGTTGGAGACGGAGGGCGAGGTTGCAGAAGACGGTGTCGATGCTGAGAGGGCGAGCCATCCCGCTCAGCTTTATATGACACAACCCATATCATCAACGCAATATTGGCCTTCGCGCTGTGCCGCTCGCGCGCGAGCGGCTAAGGTAAATCGGGCAAAGGAAGCCTGGCACAGTGTCAGGGTCGGCGTGAGTACAGAGGACATTCTGGGCTGGAGATACGCGATGGATGCGAGGACCGTAACGTTGACGGTGACGAGGGCACAGAGGCCCCGAACGCGTTTCGCGTTTCAGGCCCGTGGCTATCCGACGTCAGGTTCCACCCGCTTTCGATGAGAGCGGCCCGTCGCCATGGACCGTGTCTCGGACTGGACTAATGTGGCTCCCCACCCAGGAGCCTTTCGCTCTATAGGCTCACGTTCCCGCGCTCCCGACCGCCCAGCCCCGCCTGCGCTGCCGGGGCCCTCAGGCCTCAGCCTTCAGCGCCCAGTCCAGTCGACTCAGGTCAGCTAGATTTGGCTGCGTGGGTATGCCGGAATGCACGATGACCTCACAGCCCTTCCATCCGGAACCACGTTTCTCAACGTCCGCAGTTTGTCACTGTGTTCCATGCTCTTCGTAATACGTTGCAGCGAGCCTGCAAAGATATCAGGGCTGGATTCGGAAACCCTCCGTGACGGCTCGCGTCGCACTAGTCACGGACTTACAGTGCCACGACCAACGGAGTCGAGTCAGGCGGCGATGGCTGCGCTCACCTGCATCATGGTATTTTTGCGTCCCGTTTCGCGCCGTGTCCAACGGGTGTGGTCCGAAATGAGTGACAGTGGATGGCAATGCTTCAGCCTTCGTGGATGGATGGCAATGTTTCATAAACATTGACCGGACGGTCTTCGGTTGGCAACAGTCTACAGCCTCAGGTCAATGTCACTGAGTCAGGGTCCGTAAGCCATGGGCTGCATCGATCGCTCGTAGTCCCAGGTGTTAGTGGAGTGCCGGTCAGACACGAAATTGGGATCGAATTACGATCATTTCGCGCTGTCGCTGACTCTGAAGTCAGTCTAAACATTGTAAGCGAGCTATAAGCATCCACGTCCGTGTCCTTTTGGGAGACACTCGGGTGCCGATCACACTGCGAGAAGGATAGCTTCAAAATGGGTTAGCAAAAGGACTGGTAGTGAAGTGCTGACTAGTGCCCAAGGTTAGCCCAATTCTGTGGATGATCTCATCGTATCGTGTGGTTGCGACGGGAAACGAAGGAACCAGATGAGGTTCTTACCAGTGGCGGGAACAGGAAACCGCCGTGGATTTGAATCTTGGCTCAAGATTGGAGGAGGGAATAATATGTGGCGGGCTGGGCGATTCGAACCGCCTAAGTTGGGCGGCGGTTTCTGCGACAGCGGGGTTCGCGGGAGGCTGAGCAACGTGTCTGGCAGTTCGCGTGTGGAGGCGCATGGTGCGGCGGCAAGAGAACGTCTGAATCCTTCTGGCGACTTCCCTTCCGACTGTAACGTTTGAACGTTTGAACACGTTTATTTCTTCGTCCGCATGGCGTCGCGTGGCAAATCGTGGAAGCCTTGGCTTCCCGCTTTACCACCGCCTCTTCGCCGTTTTTGGTCGCCGGCCACGTGTGGACCGCTGAAACGTGACGTGTTGCCACTACACTGTACAGGGTCGAGACGGCCGCCTGCAAGTATCTAGCCGACATACCTGCGACACTCGCACCCGCGATTCGTTTCAGCCTTTCTACGATTCCTCGGCCTCTTGACTAGAAGGGTGATTCGGCTGGGACTCCCAAGTGTGCAGAGAAGAGGGAAACGCAGGGGGCTTGGTTTACTTGACACAGTGTGCCGTTGTCAGGAGTGAGATTAAGATGAAGAGGAAGATCACCTCAGTAATCTAGGCACAAATGATCTGGCGCCGAGGTTGGCGCCGTGAATTGCCTGCTCTGGCTATGTTTAAATGGATTTCCCGCCGTACCTGGTCACTGTGTCGTACAGCGTCCTCGCCATCGACGACAGTGAGACCTTCAGTATTGAAGCCGGGCAGCCCCAATCGAGGGCACACTAAGTATTGCGAAACGTGAGGGGGTGACTTTTGACAATTCATACGACGTCGTCATTGTTACGCACCTTACATACAGGTTACATGAACATAAACATGACATTTCAAGTCCGCCTTTCAGCATGCCGTGAAGTATAAAAATAAACTCCATTGTCACCGTGAACACTGATCATGAGCGTGTCAGTTCGACCAAAGGCGCCTCACCTGTATGCGCCAAATTCCAACGACGAGCGACTCACGAAGTGGTACTTAGCTCTGAGCCATGCTCCGAGCCACCCAACCCTCACAGCAGCGAATCGGCGAGAGACGACGAGCTCGACGTGTTCAAGATCAAGGCACCTCGACACACAATGGCCTACGCCCTCCATAAAAGGCCTAGTTTGGGTGGAAATCACTTTTACCGGAGCAGATGCAAGAAGTTAACCTGATCTCGGGGTTGGTACCGGTCAGGCCTTCAGGCCTTCAGGGTTGGTAATCAATATCGCTCCCTCCTGAAGCTTACTACCTCGGAGGGAGCATTCCCAACCTGATGTGTTTTCGATCATCGGGCTGCTTGCCCACATCCAACCGATGTAGGACTGTAACATCCAAGAACCGCAGCGGCAGGACTTTGTGGAGCTCACACTGTCTCGTCCGTCCACCCGTCGTCGTGAACAAGGCCTGTACAAGGCCTCGGGCCTCTTCAAGGCTTCTTGCCCAGCCTGAGCAATGCCAGCATCGGACTGGACTACCCGATATGTATTCCAAATATGGACCACACACCGCGGCCTGCCTGATGTCGCTTGATATTGCGCGCTGATCCCCCAGGACTGGTCAGCTCGGCAGGCCCGTTGGAAAAACGGCTTCGAAGCTCGCGATACGCACCTTTGTTTCGTTGCAATGTTACGGAGGTGTGCCGCGCTGTCGGCCTCGAGTGTCGGGGTGCGGGCGCCGCGTTGGGGCGCGCGTCGCACAGTCACTAGTACAACGGAAAAAAGGAATGATACCGGAGATTTTTAGGACTACACGTCCTAATAAGCTGCATGTACTTGGCATGTACATGTGCAACTTCGGCGACACGGCCCGGGCACGGAGTTAGCGAAGTCGAGCCCATCGCAGCTGCTTCGCCGGCTTCTGCCTTTTCAGTCTCGCCGACTTTGATTTTCACCCACCCGATCGGGTTTTCTAAGAGGCTCATGCACAATACAAAGAACCCTAACTGCGGTGGGTTCGCGAAGCCTCGCGTGTCGTCATAGTCTTGAGTGATCGGGCATTCAGCCTGGATGAAGCCATCTCTCTTGGAGATACCCGTCCACTGAGTCACTGACGACATCGCGCGACTCGCGGGAACACTCGCAGCTGTCTCCTGAAGAGCCCAGATTGTGGGACGGGAAGACCGCATGCTAACATCAATGGCGAGGTAAGGATTTAGAAGGAGCTCTGCTATATCAGAACGCTCCAAGCCACGGCCGGATGTCCATGTGCATATGGCAGAGAAAGCAGCTCAGGCTGGGCCGATCAAGACCACCAGCCTTAACCGAAGAGCTGCCGCAACACAGGCCGAGACCGTTCAGGCTCAAGCTTCGTGCACCGCGCAGCGGACAGCCACTGGTATGAGTCGTGGCATCAATTTCCAAACTCGTGCCGGGGATATGCTTCCCTCGGTGAACTCATTCGAGCCTGAACGCTGTGGAGCTATGCACACTGTCGGAACTAGACAACGCGGCAATAGCCTATAGGGGGTATCATCATGCTCCTCCACGGTGCCTGTTGCAAAACCTCGCAACGTACAACGTGTGCGTAGACGAGAGTAGCGACGGAACGCCCGTTGAATTGGGACATATCGGGAAACGGGCTCTTTGCCCAAGCGATTGAAAAAGGTACTCACCTCCCATGTTCGGCACCGTGACGCGTCGGTGCGGTGAGATCGCACTGTTCTCCATGCCTAGGACACGTCTTTTAGCGTATCCCACGAGCGTGGTCGGAGGTAAGCCACTTACATGTTCGGTGCCAGGGAGATTTGGCGTGACCCTGCACTTCGAGGCAACTTCCCCACCAACGTTGCATCCGCCCGAGCGGACTCGCAGGCCACCCCGGTCGGTAAGCGGACGAAGCAACATATGTGCGCCATGGGCTGTTCGCCATATGGTTGCGACATCGTGGAGGATCAACCCCGTCAGATCAACCCAAGTGTAGCAGGTCGGATATCGCACGACCACGGGCGCGTGCAGCCCAATGCAATGCATGCGGCATGCATTGGACGGCATAACCGCAGGCTAGTGATAACGCTCCGTATTGTACCCGGTTCCATTGTCGTCCGAAAAGTGTCGGTGGTAGGGCCACAGCTGTGACGGTCAGCACCTGAAGAGTGCACCCACATACGGTCCTACAAGCGCGACGTGGGAGGTACATTTATCAGCACCAACCACCGGTGAAACTGAGAACAGAGGATGCGACTTGCCGTTGAGTTTCATGTGTCGGATACGTGGCCAACTGTCAGAACACTGGCGTCGGATCGCCCCAAATGGTTAACCAAACGACTGTGTATATTAGGCCTTGGTGGCTCGCCGGGGGCAACGTAGGAAGCATTTGTCAAAGGCCGCGATGAGCGCACACGCTCGGTCGGGGAGTTCGGGGTCTGGTGGGACAGATGGGCGCGTGGACCAAGGCGGTGTAAAGTCTGTACACTGACACTTGTTAAAATATTAGATTAAGGCCGCCACAAGAGACGATTGCGAATATGAGACCAGACAGATAAGTAGATGAGATGATACAATGCATACAGTGTTACGGCGACTTGTTTATCAGTGCGACTGTACCGCACGGAGCGACCACCTCATGACTGACGCGGCCTTCAGCTGTTCTGACGAATAATATGGGCAGGCATGAAGCAACGTCATTAATGCATATCGACGGGAGCGGAGATTTGTGGTATTGCATACCGGAGCAGATTTAACATTGAGAGCTGTTCCCAGGGACATACATCCGCCCACTTCTGACAGGGTTTCGATCCGGCATAGTGTTCTTGCCAACTCGACCGGCGAGCTTTGGCGTCCGGCGAATAGACACCCACAGCGTCTGGCATGGTACAACCACAGAAGATCCTGGCACGCCGCGGACTGATTTCGGTCGGTATTCCAAATGAAGGCCTCAGTCCGAGTCGTGGTAGCGGGAGCCTTCGAGATTGTGGATACAATGGCAGGTGTGATGCCGTGATGAGCTCTGGAAGAAGAAAACAGGACTGCGGGCTAATATATAGCAATTGGCGACCGTGGAGAGCATGGTGTTACTTATCTGAATCTTCGAAAGTGCCCGCGAAAGGTAAAACCTCCAACTTCCAAGTCGCCCCCAGCCTGTTTCCAGTGTAGTCACTCGTGCGTGCAGGAAAGGCCGTAATAGCAGAGATGCATCCTTCTAAGAGCTGGTTTTCAAAGAATAACAGTGGGGAAGGGTGCCATGGGCGGGGTGAACAAGGCTGGAGTGGTTACTAGTGAAACAAGTCCCTGGTCTGAGCGCCCAAAAGTCTTCGCGTCACGTGTCCACCTTCTCTGCGAGCACCGCGACTCGAAGTCGCAGTTGTCCCCGCCACTGGCTTCCTTGTGCCTCTCTTGTCCTCACGTCTACTGCCCTGGGCCGGGCCTGTAACTTGGATATTCGAAAAGATTACCGGGAGAACGAGGAGCAACGCAATGGCTTTCAGCAATCCCAATCCTGCGAAGTACGTCGCGTTCGTCTGTCTCAGTGTTTCTGAGCTTACTCCGAGTCCTGTACCTCAGTCCGCTTTTCGGCGGCGGGAAGCCCGCCGGCCAGACAGGCGGATTGTTTGGGCAGAGCACCGCGCAGCCTACCGGATCTCTGTTCGGGGGCACACAGCAGCAACCACAGCAGCAAGGCGCCCCCTCCGCGTTCGGTGGATTCGGGCAGCCTGCGACACAGAACCAACCTGCGCAGGGAACGTCTACGTTTGGCTCTACAGCACAAAATATGGGTACTGCTGGCACTGGACTCTTTGGATCCACGACCCAGAACACGGGGGCGACAGGAACAAATCTGTTTGGCCAGAATCCCCAGCAGCAGCAGCAGGGCCAACAACAACAACAACAACAACAACAGCCTGCCCAAGGGACGTCGCTGTTCGGAGGCGGGACCTTTGGCCAGCCGCAACAGCAACAGCAACAGCAGCCGCAGCAGCCTTCAACAGGTCTATTCGGCCAGACCTCCCAACAGCCTGCTGGGGGCTTGTTCGGTCAACCGGCGGGACAGCAGCAGCCGCAGCAGCAACAACAACAGCAGCCTGCGGGAGGCTTATTCGGGACGTCCAACCAGCAACAACAAAGACCGCTGTTCGGCGGGACGACGGGCGGTACGTCGCTGTTTGGAAGCACGGCGCAGACACAGCCTGCGCAGCAGAGCACATTCGGAGTGTTCGGGAGCACCCTGCAGCCCCAGGCGATGCAGCCGGGTCTGTTCGGGTCGACGGCGGGGACACAGGCAGGAGGGTCATCATGGGGGAGGCCTGCGATGCAACAACCGTGAGTCTGCCTCTTTCTGTGGTCAGCGATTTATCCCATTCACGACATCCGCGCTGCCGTTGTAGTGCACAGCCAACAGGACCACCCCTGTTCACGAAATCGACGAAGTTCAACGACCTTTCTGACGACGTAAAGAGGGGTCTTGAGGCTCTCGAGTACGCGCCCTCGTTCATCTTGTGAGGTAAGAGAATAGGCACCTGACTTGTCGCATTGCACAGCGCCCAATTCCAGTCCCGCATACAAATATGCAACGACCTCAAACAGCGGAAGCTCGGCGAGGAGCCGCTGAAGGGCCAGGAGGAGATCCGCACCGTCCAGAAGGTACCGTCCTATCCCGCTTCCCCATGCCCCCGTAGCCACACGCCATACCGAGTCTAACCATCCTCGTCTGCCATATCTACATAGGTCCTCACTGGCGCGATCTCAGTCCTGCAGTCCGACGTGCAGCACACGCGGGACCTGAAGCTCAAGGCGGAGCAGACCGTCCACGACACGATCGTCGCGACGCGCATCATCGAGGGCTTCCGGAACCCGCAGCAGCACGGGCAGTACCTCAAGACGCACGCCAACTTCCCGCTCGAGTTCTTCACCCGCGTCACGGAGCAGATCCGCGAGCGACTGCGGTGGTACAAGGCGACCATTCAGGTGGGTTCCCAGCTTCCGGTAGAAAGGATAGCTGTGGGCTGAACGGACGGGCTCGCTTCTCTATAGAATATTGAGCGCAAGCTCGCGTCGGCCACTCAGACGCAACAAACGCCACAAGGTGAGATTTGGCGCGGCATTCTCTCGACCGCGCCACCATGTTTGCTGACGTTCGCGGTCGCGCATGCCCAGCGATCGTGTCGACGCTCGAAGCGCAACACGCGACCTTCATGGCGCTCGCAACAAAAGCGGCCGCCCTCGACGCGGAGCTGCAGAAGATCAAGAAGCTCTACACCCAGCTCTGGCGCGAGAAGGTCGGCAGCATGCGCGACCCATTCAACGACATCGACCGGGGGGTCGACAGCGAGTACGGGCTCGAAAGCCTGACGGGGAAATGAGTTCTCGGACGGTGTTGCGGATTGTATGCTTGTGCTTTTGTTGTATGACCGGACGGACATCTCTTTTCTCTGTCATCATTCATGAAAAGGCATTACCAGTGGGTGATTGGGTGTGGGCTGAGGGTGTCATCCAATGTACAAGGGGTGCTATATAATACAGCGAGCAACGAATCGGCGCATTGGTATCTCCTGGGACACGGAACGATCGTCATTCTGAATGCAAGCAGGGCCCGGGCTGGGGACATACCTTCATGGTTCTCGTATGCATCCACCAGGTAGGAGGAACTTATATTTGTCGCTGTTTTCAATGAGGTATCCAGGAACGTGCACAGCCGACGGTGAACTGTAGCTGCTCCTTCAGCACGAGGTTCGTGTGGCATGTTAGGTAGGTACTTACGCGTCTTTGTCGATAAGGGCGAGCAGGTCTTTCCACTACGAAATGTTCAGAGCAAGCCCGACGCCGATGGACCGTGTGACACACCTTGTACGCCTCTGGCAGCATCCCAAAGATATCCTTCCCTTCGCATATTGTCTGCTGTATTCTCTCAAGTTGGAGCAATGACTGGTCGGTAACGCGGTCCGCATGGGAGTATCCTGAGTTCGCGTCATTAACCGGAGCGCACGCAACTCGAGAAATAGACGGACGCACCAATCATCTTCTCCACGAACTCGTGCAGATACCTGAAGCAGAAGGTGCAATGCCACCCCGCGTCCGCGAGCATCGAATCAGCGACCTGCCCATGGTTGTACCCGCTCTCCGGCGCGCCGAGCTGGTGCACCTGCGCGCGCCAGCTCCCCTCGCCCGCGGGCCACTCGAACGAGTACAGGTACTCGCGCATCTGGAGGTGAATGGGGCTGGGCGCCTTGCACCGCTGCAGCAGCCGCACCGTGTGCGCGGACGGGATCTCGTCGACGTCCGAGAACACAACGAGCGGCGGCGCCTTCGCCTTCGCCCTGTCCTTGTCCATCTGCTCGCGGAGGAGGGCGTCCATGTGCCGGCGCTGGTTGCCCTCGTTGACGAACGGGCTCTCATCCGGGGCGAGCGTGCGCGCGCGGAAGACGGAGTGGACGAGCTTGTCGGCGAACGGGGCGAAGCGGTCGGCGTGCGCGGCGAAGGTGAGGTTCTTGGGGATGCCGGTGAAGGTGCGGTCGGCCTCGACGACGAAGAACTTGGAGACGACGGGCGCGAGCTCGTGCAGGCGGATCTCGAGGAGGTCGAGCTCGGAGGAGAAGAGGACCGCATCCCAGACCTCGGGAAGCTCGTTCTGGTCGCGCGGGGTCCAGCCGTGGAGGGCGCAGAGGTGGTCGTCGAAGGGAATGCCTTCGGCGTAGTAGTGCGGCAGGGTTTTCTGGGGACCTGATGGTTTGTCCCAGAGAGGGCGGGTGGAGTAAGAGAGGAAGTTGCGGACGCGAAGGCTAGATAATACTGCCACTTGTTGGATGCGCGCGATGCAGGATTGGGTGTACGCACCTCGTAATGGTGTAGCCCATTATGAGCATGAGCGAGACAGCCGCCGCAAAACCAACTAGGGAGCGCCGTCGAACGAGCATGGCTCAAAATCGCGGTAGTAGAGGGACCAGACAAGTGAGGTGGAGGAAGTGTACCACCGGGCAGTGAACGTGAGTCGGCAAGCAGCTGGGAGATGAAACGTTACAGCCTCAGACCCGGGTACGCCGGAGTCGAGAAGTGAGTGGATGTGCGGAGAGTATTACGGGAGGCAGGAGGAGGACGAGATGGTGAGCGTGCCATCCGCGACGGGACTGTAGTCTCGGTGTCTGCCATGATTGACGTTCCTGCCAAAGAGCCCGTCACCAGGCGCATCAATGCCGCCCCTGCCTCAATCAAGCAGGCGTCTCCAGCCTTGAAGCGGCAGCCCTTTCCACCTGCAATGGCCATGCCCATCGTCTTTTGACACTCTCCGCCTTCTCTTCTGTGACTATCGCTTCAGTTTGCTCTTATCGCTACCGTCATTTTCTGTTCGGAGTTTCTGCCCGCACTGAACAAGTCCAATACCAGTCTGCCAGTGGCTTGGCGCGTTGCATCATGTCAACAGTCCCAAGCACCCCTCGCAGACCAACCAGTTCCGCCCACGAACCCTCCACCCCAACAGGGACTCCCCAAACCTCTCGCGTGGCTTCGTCGCACGCCGTGCAGTCGTCTCCACACTACCCAACCACCCGAAGACACTCGCTCTATGGAACGGAGGACAGGATCATCCTTGACCCAGGCTCTCACATATGGAAAGTAGGCTTCAGTGGAGAAGGCAAGCCGAGAGACGTGTTCTGTACCGGAGGTGATACCGGGGAGTCTCTATGGACTCTCAATCGTGCCTCAAAGCCAGCCGAGAGACAAGAGGAGGACTCCATACTCGAAGCAAAGCTCCAGGCCTGTCTGCGTTCCGTGTTCCACAAGTACGTCTGCAATCTCATGCCCAAAGGGTCTCCCTCACTTTGATTGAAGTTCTCTTTTGACAGACCCAAAATCCCGCAAGGTCATTTTGGTCGAACATCCACTACTCCCCCTACACATAAAGGAGACTATCGCCCGGATATTGTTCAATAACCTTCAGGTACGGCTAGCATCTTCGAGCAGCATCCCCGTTCATCTGACCATAGTATAGGTGCCTTCAATATCCTTCGCGTCAAGTCATTTGCTCGCTCTTTTGGCCGCCGGCCGCGTTACTGGACTCGTCCTCGATTGCGGTCACCTCGAGTCCACCGTACTCCCAGTACGTCCGCCGCACAACCGTACCGACACACGCACTCACAACCCGTCCCTAGATATTCTCCTGCCGCCCACTATACCCCCACCTCCACACCACCCCACTCGCCGGTGCCCGATTATCCAACCACATCAAAGCCCTCCTACTCATGTTCGGCACCTACATCCCCCCAGCGACGTCCCTCAGCGCGACGATGAACATCCCCGCAGCCTCGCGCTCCATCCGCGTGCCCCAGGACATCCTGACCGACAGGCTCGTCGACGAGATCAAGACGCGCATCTGCTTCGTCGGCGAGCCCATCGATGCCGACGGCGGCCCCGCGCAGTCGCAGTCGCACCCCATGTCCCCCGGTCCGTCCGAGCACGATCTGCCCCCGAGCGACCCCGCGCTGTCCGAGTCCGACTTCTCGCCCGTGTCCGCGGACATGGACAGCAGCTTCTCGGCGCACGCCGCGTCGTCGGGGTACTCGGTCGTCTCGCACTCCCAGCTCGCGGGCATGGACCCTGCCCTCCGGGAGGACCGGGTCCAGGCGCTCGCGACGATGTACGGGAGGCACTCAACCGCGACGGACATCCACATGCGTGTGGACCCGCCGCCGTCGCAGCAGACGGGCACCGGACGGGGCACGCTGATCATCCCGGGGTGGATAAGGGAAAGGGCGGCGGAAGTGCTGTTTGAAGGCGGGGACGTGGACGAGAGCAGCGTCGCCGAGGTCATCCTAGACACGCTCCTCAAGGTAAGGACATATATGCGTATCTACCCGCTTGCCAAAGGCGAATTCAAATCCCAACCTGTCTGGATAGGTGCCAGTCGACCTGCGAAAAACGCTCGCCTCCACGATCCTCGTGGTAGGGGGCACGCCCATGCTCCCGGGGTTCATACCCCGCCTCCAAGCAGAGCTCACCCGCGCCGTCTCACGCATCTCCAACTCCTCCTCCTCGTCGGCCGCGCCGTCACGCGCCGGCAGGCCGCGGCCACGCCCCGCCGCGTACGACAAGTATGCAGCGCTGCGCCCGCTCCTCCCCTACTTTGCGATCCTCAACAACCCGGCGCCGCCTCCTCCGGGGAACCCAAGCTCCGCGGCGAGCGCGGGCAAGGCACCCGCATTCACGCCCTCGATGATGGCGTGGGTCGGCGGGTCTCTCGCAGGGTACGTCTCGACGTCTTGTAGATGCATGCGCGCTTGCTGATCCCGACCGCCGCCCTTCTTCTCATAGCGCCTTGAAGACCGGCGGCGTCGAAGTGCAGCGCGAAAAGTGGGACGAGGCGGAGGCGCAGCCGGACCCCGACGAGGACGTCCAGATGGCCGTCGACTCCTCGCCCGCACGCTCCGCGCGGTCCTCCCCGGCGAGAAACATCCTCCCCGACTGGACGAGGACGCCTCTCCCCGTCGGCGCGCCTCCTGCGCCACGACCGCCCGCTGCGGCTCCGCCCCCACCGTTCTCGCAGGAGCAAATGGTGGTGGGCTAGATGGCTTGTATGCGCATCCCCGTCCAACCTTGTGGTCGTTATGATCGACGGGTGGGTTACTTGGATGGGCGCTTTGGTGGCAGGACGATGCATGGGTGGGGTTTACGATTCTTTCTCTGTTTGTTCTCGCGCTGCTACCTTACGACAGGCATTCCGATATAACTATATACACTGTACTTTTGCAACGAGGATAACCTAATAAGATGGGACGGAAAGACGAAAAAGGTGCGGTTAGGGAGTGTGGGAGCGAACGAAACGCATCGTGTCGCGGGGGGTGAAAGTGAAGTCGAAGATGATGAAAGGCGAACGAAGAAGGGCTTCAGCCAGAGGACGACGGAACGTGTCACCCTGCGCCGAGTCTAATAAGTAAGTGTAAGTGTAGTACAGCGACGAAATGGTACAGTAGTAGACAGCAACGGAGGCTGGGATAAGGTGGATAAGCAGCGGAGGACGAACGAACAGCCAGCACAGCAGGGCGACATAATACAAGCAGCGAGTGTACAGCACGGAGGTAAGCCAAGAAAAACGAGGCCAGTCATAAAAATGTAGACGTAGATATCCTAGGGAGACAGGATAAATAGGATAAGAGCGTGTAGGATGTGTGTATGGTCGTAACAGGTCGTGAGATATATATCTGAGACTCGGACAGAACAAACAAAGGTCGGCGTCGGTGTCGTCGGTATCGCGGGGGTGACGGGTTGCTGAACGGTGAAGGTGGAGTATTTTACTGGCGAAGGAGTGCCGGGCAGCGCAGCCAAAACCGAAAACCAGAAGAAATCACAGCATCTGCGGGTTGAACAGCCGCACCGTCATCTTCCCGCCCGCACACGCCTCGACCGCCGCCCGCCACTCGTCGTCGGTATGCACGTACCGCAGCGCCTGCGCGCCCGCGCTCGACACCGAGCTCGCGCGCGGCCGCCCGCCCAGCGCCGCCATCTCCTCACGACAGCCGCGGACGGGACCCAGCCGACGACGAACGCGCGCGCGAGCTGCACGCCCTCATGCGCGGCGAACTTGTCGCGCAGGCGGTCCCGCACCTCGTCGAGCGGCGCGCGGCGCGGCACACGGAGGAGCACGATGCTCTCCTGCAGGACCGCCTTGAGCGTGACGCTGCCCTCGCCCATCGTCGGGCTCGTGGGTGACTGCGGCGGCGAGCTCGCCATGCTCCAGCTCGTCTGCGGGCGGCTGAACGCGGGCGCGGAGGCAGGTTCCCCGAGGGGGGCGGTTTGGGGACGCCTGGGGGAGGCCGCCGGGGACCAGGGGAGATGGAACTGCCCGGGGGGCCGGTTCCGGAAGGGCTTGGGGAAGCGATCTGGGGTCGAGATCTCTCTGGAGGGCTCGCGCTGGGAGGAGGGTGGGAGCGGTTGCTGCGGGGGTGGGGGTGGGGTCCGTGGTGGCTCCTCGAATGCGTTCGGGTGGAGGCCGATGCCGGGATCTATGCAAGATAGCGCGGAGGTGTCAGATGTCATGGTCACGTCGCGGCGGGGGTAGAGCGAACGGATGAAGAGATGGTTTGTAGATTTAGAGTTCAGAGAGATTACGAAAGGAAGAGAAGGGGAATGAATGAATGGGAGCGATAAAGGAGAGTGTGATACTCACCGTAGAAGTATGCGTCAATGAAATCATCATGTTGATCCTCCCACTGGCCTTCACCGCCGAGCGTGGCCATGATACTGGGCGGATGCCTGCTGCCCGCCGACAATGACCGTCTGAGGGAGGCATTCCGGGATGGAGGGGGGGTATAGCTCCTTGGGAGGATACCCGAGTCGATCGTCAACTCTGATAACACAGAATTGAGGGTCTCCATCGACTGCCTGCGCGCCAGTGCTGTATGGCGACCGCTGCTAGTCGACCCAGAAGCCACGGATGCGATCGAATGCCGGTTATCCAGCGGGCGGTCGAAGTCCGCGCACGAACCATTCGAGAAGCCCGTCGCGAAGGATTGCGCGAGGCTGCTCTCCGACGCCATCGACGTTCGCCATGACGAGCGGTGGGACTCCCCAGCCCCGGAGAAGTTCGAGAAGCTCGAGAAGGCCATGGACGACGTCCGCGACGAGGACGACGTGTACGTCGGCGTCCTCAGCGGCTGGTCATCTCCCGTCTGCTGCATGCTCAATGCGTTTTCGTCCAGACGAAGCGCTTTGATGATCGAGAAGCCCCCACGGACGTCTGCGGACCTGGGTCCGTCTACCGGAATGAACAAACACTGCCTGTTCGACCGGTCGGGACACGAGTTGTTGCGCGGCCTTCTAACCGGCGGACGTGATCCCTCTTCCATATCACTGTGATATGATGTAGATGCGACAGGGAGCGAGGACGACACATGCAGCAGCTCGCTGTCTTCCGGGAGCGCTTGCAGTCCGGGCTGGAACTCGCCGGGCGAGGAGAGCGTGTCTTGCCGGGGCTTGACCATGTCTGGCATAAGGAGAATCTCGTCCTCGTCGGGGAATGAATATGGGCGGTCACCGTCGCGGTCGGCCGCCCATGAGTGCTGCTGCACGCGCGCGGGCGCTGAGAGCGGGGAGTTGATGTACTCGGCGCGCGCTGCCTCGTCGTCCTCGACCGTGTTGAGCGCGAGCGAGCCGCGCGTGGACACGTAAAACGTCATGTCCTGCACCTGTTCCGCGGGCAAGGGGGACTGTGGCTCACCCACGCTAACGGTGGATGCGGACGAATCGGAGGTCGCATACGTGACGGGCGGCGCGACTCTGCTACCCGAGCCCGTTGAGCGTCGGCGTGAATCGTCACGCAGCCAGGACTGGGAGGAGTTTCGTCGGTAGGAGTCCTGTTGGGACTGGAATGATCGCGGTGTCGGCAGTGCTGGGCTCGGAGGAAGATCGGCGTATGCGTTGGGAAGCGCGAGGGAGATGTTGGACGCGGAAAAATACATGGAGAACGCGGTGCTGGAGACGGAGTTGCGTGTGCTGGTTGGCCCCTTGCTAGAGTGCGACTGGCGTTTCCTGTCGTGGTCTAGGTCTCGTCGCCAGTATCCAAAGAAGTCGCGAACGAGCCGAGTTTCGCGGAGCTCCCTGATGAGCATCGGGACGTCGTCTTGCCACAGGGCATGGATCAGGGCCTCAAACTCGCGGCCGCGTTGCTCGATTGTCGACTGACTTGCGCGGAAGAGGGTGCCCTTCTTCGTTAGGCGTGGGATGAGATCATGGATGTCCTTTGCGATCGTGTTGGCGTCGGGACCGGGTGGTAGGGATTCGAAAGATGCGGCGTGGTCTGAATGGATGTATACCCCATTCTTCTTCACGCCTTTGCCCGCTGCGAGCCGCGAGCGTTTCTGACGAGCCATCAGGGCATACTCCCCCTCTAGGATCTCCTGGAACCAAAGACAATCCTCCCATCGTCGCCACACGTCATATTCGTGGATTGAGGAGCCGGACTTGATGGATCGGGTGTCTGCAATATCGGTATCGAATGGGGTAATTCGCATGCCATAGCAGTAGCCGCTGCCTGTGAGACTCGTCAGCTGCGTCAGGTAGGAAGGAAATCGAGAGTAATCACCAATCTTGGACGGGGGAATAACCTCTACTGAAAACTCCTTGGGTGCGGGGCGCTGGACGGCTCTCTTGTAGTTCTACAGCAGACGTCAGACTAGCTCGCGTTACAGACAATACGAAGTCGCCCTCAGTGGTCTACGCATGCTTCCCCAGTACCCGCGTTCCGACGCGCGCTCCGCCAAGGTCGGGTAAGCGAGTACCGAAGCGGATAGACAAGGATGCGCAAGCCACACCAGACAAGAAGCAGGAATGAAGAGACGACGTACGTGTCCTGAAGGAGGGCCTCCAAGGGAGCCAGTGCCGGGACCGCCCTGATGGGTCATGAGGGTGAGTAGGGAGGAAGAGAGGAAGGAGGGGAAGGCGGGGAGAGGACATACCTGATGGATGCCTTCTATGAAGAGGGACATCTTCTGAACTATGAGCGGCCGACGGATACGGAAAGTTGGAGCTGGGAAAGGTTGGGGGGGAAGAGAGACCTAAATTTGTAACTCTGCGGAAGGCCGACGATACGGTGGGCTGGACAGGTGCACAGACTCCACTTGACCGTGCGGGCGGCGATAGAAGGACTGACTTTGAGCCAAGCGACAGCTGAGAGATAGAGAGTGGACCCTTAGTGCCTCGATAGGAAAGGTTCCTGTGGCTCTGTTCTGCGGTCAGATCGCAAGATGGGGTGCTGTCGGAAGTGTTCAGTGTCCCCCGCTGGGAGGGTTGAAACGCGGGGGTTGCGGGAGCGGTGTGCGCGAGGAAGAAGGAGGGTGTCGCGACGGTGGTGGTGTGGAAGAGAGCAGGACTGTTGCAGTGACAAGAAAGCGGAGGGCGCCATGGCCAGCTTATTGTCTTGCACGACATGAGTTCCAATCAGGCCCTAGCCGCCCGGCCCTCTTTCTCCCTTGCCATCTCAGATCTCCCTTGTCCATATCAAGCCCCCGCCCTGAAAATCACCCTCGCCCCCTCGCCCCCTCGACCAACGACCAGCATGAAGCAGACCTTTATGTACGTACTTGCTGCATTCGAATCATCGACGACCGTGGAGCTTCGGGCCTCAATTACTTATCGGATCCGCGCAGCAATTTCGTCCGAGATCTATAGCAGGTATATTGCTTCAGTGGCAGCACGTCGGCTATGAAAGATATCATGTGTTCCCCTCCCGATCGTTCTCCCTTCCCGACTCTCTGATGGCCCTCGTTACTGTTCAACGTTCAATCCCAATAGCGACATAACAAACTCGACAAACGCACGCCATATCTAACACAGACTGTGAGTTATGGTCTCTGGCGTACAGTAAGTACTCCGCACTCCCACTCGTCAGGATCCTCACTCAGGACGAACTCTCCCAGCTCCTTTGCCCCAAATTGATTCGTTCACTGCGACCATGTGAACTTGAATCACTGCGTGAGAGGACTCCCCGTCCCTTTTCCACACTGTCCGGCACCGACGTGGTCCATCAGCCATCATTTCAAAGACTTCTCTTCGCCCCGCATGCTGAGCTTGCAGCCCTGCAGGGCGACTCCCCGAGCCAAACTCTTGCTCAGTCGTTGATCAGCCCTGTTTTCCGTGGTTCCTTATCATCAGGATCTGCACATAACCACAGAGCAATGACGCGGGCCTATTGATTGTGTGTGCATATCGGCACGGAATCATTTATTCGGAGGTGGGTGTCCACTGGTGCCAGTCAACGTTAACACCACGCAAGCAGGCCGTTTTCCGAGGGAAAATAGAAGCACACAGTTCCACGAACCACTCGGTATTCGGTATCCGGAAAGCACTGTATGTTGCACGCCTATCGCCCCGCCCCTCCCCACTCACACGAGCTCCTTAGCGGTCTTCTCCGTGTCCTCGCTGCGGCTTCTTCCTTCGCGCAGGAATACAGTACCGGCACCGCCTTTCTAAATCATACACTATACTTCCCACCGATGCGAATGCATCCCAGGAAATTTCACGGGCACGGCGCATCCCGGTTCATCAGCGAAGGTTCAGCTAAGCTTCCTCTAGCATGGGACCGGCTCCAAACGGCCCAAGTTGCATCATAGAACGTTCACTGGGTCCTTTAGATCGTCCTTCTCGTGCTCACTCATCTGCTCCCTGGAACGTGGATCCCCACGAGTTTCCTCCGCAAGCACGGCCTCGGGAAAACTGCGCAACAGGCAAGCACATCCTGGACGATCGCCAAATGTATATGCTCCCATGCACAGACTTCATGCGAGTATGCGGCTGCATGTGGATGTCTTTCCGAAGATGCGCCTGCAAACAAGCTTTATGACATCATGACAATATTGAGCACCTCCCATCCGTGCATCTCCGTGAGTTACTCACATCCGTTGCATGTTTAGATTTCGCCCCCGCTTCCGCTGTAAACCAGTAGCGGAGCGTGCGAGAGCGGGTCACTAATAGGTCCAGCAATTGCAACGCATTGCAAGCGCTATTGGTTGGATACATTCAAGTGAGCCCGGAGCACTTCGTTCAGCCAATCAGGCTGGAGTGAAAGAGCCAAACAGGTTCGTCCAACTTGTGAATCACAAATGCGCACGCTCATACGGAGATACTCCCACCAATGGCATGCGTGTAACCAGGTGCAACCTCGGACCGACGCCAAGCTCGCCGCGACGCAGCGCGATGGCGTTCCATATGGCCGCGAGCGGTGTCTGAACATGAACAAGCTGACTTCATGACCCACGCTGGAGTCCAGCGTGGGTCATGATGTCGACGAGGCGTTCTCCGAGAACGCCTCGTCACTGTCGAGACATGTATGTATGTATCTCTTTTTTCCGGGGGTCTCCGCTCAGTCATCGGGCTCGAGGATTGGTGCAGACACGAACGTCAAGAGGTAAGACTCGGATCAAGGTGTTTCTCCACCTGCTGCGCACCGTTATTAAAACGAGGTCTATTCCATCTCAGGCCCAGGTTTCGGAGAACAAGGGACCCTTGTTGCCCATATGCAAACACCACGTTTGCAAGTAAGTATACTGTTCAGATGTAGCGAAGAACGGTTTTGGCGGACCATTAGGGAGATGCGGCCGGTGAGAAAATGGTTGCCAATCATAGATGCAGGAACGTGATGCGCACCGTGGCGACGATCCTCATTCGCAGAATCGCCAGCGACTGCGCATAGTATCGTGCTGTATGTATGTATGTATGTAAGCAATCCGTGTGCATTGCGTGCGCGGAGGAATTCATCCGACAAGTGCACCCGCCCGGCGCCCGCTACACTCTGAGAGCGACGAACTGTCATAAGTAATTCTACAAGCATTTTGAATGCAACGCGGACGGAGCCTCTGCAGCTCGGGACCCGCCTTGATCCCGAGATAAGTATGGCGTATCGCCCTGGAAGGCCAAGTTATGTCCGTAGCGACCCCAGGGTCGCCATTCGCCAGTCGGCTTCGAGAACGCGACCTCCTGGAAGCAGAGCCGGAGCGGGGAGTCGACGTCGCCTGCAGGCGGCAGCGGTGGGATCGCAGAGGGTTCGCATGCGCCCCGGTTGTGTCTCACGCACCGAAATCAGAGCTCTCTGATGGACATGGTGAAGATTCGGGGCTGCGCGAAAGGGCCGGGCAAGTCTGAGCCTTTGGCTGTCTTTGACTTGCGGATTTCATCATATTCACAGTGCTGTACGCGCACACCCACTTGACACAAAGAATACATACTGGCAAGGATCATGGATACGCTAACTTCCAGCTTCCGTAGCCGTAAGATTACCCAGGAATATTACAGGATGAACTTGAAGGACATTCTCAAGGACGGCTAAGCTGCGTAGCCCGTTCGCTATTCATTTGGAAGAATATGCATCACACATTCATTGATGATGACTGTTGACGTTGTAATCATAAAGGAATGAAGGAGTTCTGAGCATGAAAGTAAGCAAGAATGCCATCGTTCGAGAGCCGCGCGGTAATGCTGCATACTAGTACTATGTACATGTAGTATGTGAGCTTGCCAGTGAGCAAACGACCCCAGGTGTCTAGTCTCGACCAAGACCGTCCGCGCGTCAGCGTTTACGTGGGAGGGGATTGTGACGAGCCTACCCAGGTGTCGGGCCGGATGTTGGACTGACTTGAAGAAGCCAACAACGAGACATGGCCGTCAAGTTCCCTTTTTCTCGTGCGGACGTCTGAATCCATTAAAGCTATCCGTCGACCACTATGTAGTGCGCTGTATGCTCCGGGCCAAAGCGACCGGCAACATCGACAGGTCTCCGGCAGACCTGGCCTAATCTTTACAGTTCTATCTGTCAATATTATGCGAGCTGAGAACGAGCTCGTCTGCCCAAGAATTGATTGAACGTGCTTAGCGAACTGCGTTGCCTGCTCAATGTTCATTCTTCGAAGTTCGCGGGCCGCTCTTGAGAATCGCTAACGCCGCATTCTTGATCGCGCTAGTACAGGATGTGAGCTAACTATCGTTCCATGATACCGTCGATGTTGCGAACTCGAGGCCCATCACGATCAACAGATGGAACGGGACTCGGAAGACTAAGGACAACTGTCGACAGGTATTTTACGCGGGTTGCTAAACTAGAGAGTTGCCGCGCGGACGCGGCACTAACCTTGGGTACGGACTACTTATCTACCAGTCAATCTACATTGTAGCCTTTTGAAATCATCTCACCGGCAGCGTTCAAACACTCTAATATGGAGCGCTAGCACTACGTACTCCCGCAAAATCCGCCGCAGTGGGCCAGTGGCGACTCTCAGTTGACGCTCCGAAACAAGGTGAAACCGGGTGACCCGCGCGCTTGAATTCTCGAGCAGGAGTAACCTTGTACCCAAGGTAACCCGTTCTGCTCAGTCCGGCTGGGTGTGTCCGGCAGTAGGCAACGATGGGCCCGTGTCATTGTACACACGCATACATATGCTACAATGCTTCCTTTTGATACCTGCGTGAACGACGAGGTGAGTGTCATGACGACTACAGTCGTAGGGGAAACCGCTCCCACTCACTTCTACGTCCAACGAACCTCACACAACCTACAGCTCCCTCAGCTTCGCGAACACGTCCAGCGCGGGGCGTCCATACGTCGGCTGAGTAGTTCCAAACCATCCTCGGTCAGCACATCCCTTCTCATGACAACCCGCACGAACGCGGGAGAAGGCAGGGGGAGGCGAAGCAGCACTCAGCACTCACCCATGGGGCAGGCTTGTTGCCCGTGATCTCGTCAATCTTCGCGAGGACCTCGGGCGTGAGCTTGGGGAGGAGCTCGAGCGCCTTGAGGTTCTCGAGCAGCTGCTCGGGCTTCGTCGCGCCGAGGATGACCGTCGACGTGTTTGGGCTTCGCGCGACCCACGCAAGCGCGAGCTGCGTCGCCGTGCAGCCGAGCTCTGTTGCGCGCGTGCATTGCGTGGTCAGTCAACATGAGACGACGAGATGCATATGGTAGAAATGAACGAACCCTTCTCGGCGAACTCGGAGAGCTTGCGGACGATCGCGATCTGCGCCTGGCCCTCAGGAGACTCGAGGAAAGTGATCTTGCGCTTGAACATGGGGTCCTGCTCAATGTGAAGGCGGGAGCCCTCCGGAATGCCGTCGTTGTACTATGTCGAGACAAGAAAGTGAGTGCTTTGTGCGCGGGGGTACTGCGTGAAGTGACCGTACCTTGCCGGTGAGAGTGCCACCAGCAAGGGCAGAGAAGACGGTGGTGCCGAGGTTGTACTTGCGGTAGAGGGGCCTAAAGGGGGACAGTGTTTAATGAACGAGCAAGCTCGTGGTAGGAGAGGTCATGGATGACGTACGCATACTCGCGTTCCGGACGTTCGCGGTGAAGTAGGCTGGAAGTAAACCTTCTGAGCATCTGAACCGCATAAAGGCCGCGCATGTACGTACTGGTGCTCGCATTGTTCCGCAATGGGCGCAATAAGGTTGAGTCTCGTCGCAATGTCTGTGTATGCGATAAGCACCAGGTCAATGCGAAGACACGGCGCATACATACGGTGGGCTTCCTCGATCTCCTGCGCTGACCACTCGGATGTCGCCCAGTAGAGAGCCTTGTATCACATTAACGTCTGGGTCAAGAAAGCAGGCGAGATGATAATCCCTTACCCAACCCTTCTCAATGACGAAGTTGAACGCGCGTACGACCTCCTCCATTGGGACTATCGGCGAGGAAGCCTCAGCGACTTGTGTAAAACGTTCTGCCGATGATTCGTACCTGTGTGGTCCGAACGGTGGGCGAAGATCACATCGACATACTCCAGTCCGAGGCGTTGCAGGGACTCCTTGGTGCCTTCGATGATGCTGCAAACGCGGATGGTGAAGAACTGTGTCGTAGAGCAATGTTTCCTCGCATATACTCACTGCTTCCGAGAGAGACCCATATCATTGGGGCCCCTGCGGGTGCCCCAGAAGAGCTTGGTCGTGACGATCAAGTCAGTGCGGCGGAAGTTGAGCTCCTTGATCACCCGGCCGCTGAACGTGGAGAACCCGTGTCGGCCACTAAGCGAAGGCTTCGCGTCCAGAACGGTGTATTGACGTACATTTCTACCTCGTTCTCTCCGCCGGAGTACGACTCGGCGCAATCGAGCATGTTGATGCCGTTGTCCCATGCCGTCTTGATGATTTCCTGCAGACGTTTGGGCGAACCTCGGGTGAGAATGCAACATAAGACGAGAATAGGAAGAGCGGCAGACCTTGACAGGATCGCCCTTGACAGAGCCTCCGAGTGTCAGCCCTAGATATCCGAGGCTAGATGAGCACCGATTGCAGATCTTCGATCTAGCATGGAACCCGCGCACATCCTCCGAGCGAGAAAAGCGGAACACGGAGGCCGCTGCTGCCAAGCAGCCTGAACGGCATGCCCTTGGTGTCGTACTTGGGGTGCTCAGCCATGTTTTCTCTGCTGTTAGTGAGCACTGGGAGCGCGTGTGGTGGAGGATGGGGAGCCTGGGACGTCGTCGGGGACCGCTGTGCTTAAATAGTCGCGACCCACGACCTGGGGCTGGAATCTGGCAAGATCATGCCGAGCGCGGAATGTCGTCTACCTGCTGGGAAACGCCGAGATAATAAATCTAGTAAAAGTAGTAAGCTTGGGATCTCAGGGGATAAGCTACTTGCTATCGATGGCGTGATACTGACCGTTGTAAGTATGGTCCATCCCTAGACCCATAATATATCGTCAATCGGGGGCCCAGATGGCAAGGGAGCGGCGCATGGTAAGTATGTACTTACAAACAGCAGTCGCGGCATTGCTCTTCACACCCACGCGCCGTGCTTATCAGATGACCGTCATGCGGGCCTCCGTCCCGAGCATATTTGTGGAGTGGGTTACTGGAGTGGTTGAAGCCGGCTGCTATCTGTGCCAGAGTTCCGTCGTCCGCAAGGGATGCCGTGCTTTGAGGAAAGACAACGGACGTAGGAGAGGCGGAGGGAGCCTAGGCCCTGTCGAAGAAGCGTCGAGTGTTTCAGCCACAGGCGCGTTATTTGTCTTTATTGACTCATTTAGGGGTTACCCGCCTTCTCGGCGCGGCTCCCGCCGTTTGATTCTTCCTTGGACGACGATGCCTACCAACGAGTACACCTACACCGGCGAACAGTACGACATCACGTCCCGCGGCACAAATGAATGGGTGCGCCTCATTTGGGGACCTCTTCGCCGTCCGCGTGTGGCATCGTCGCTCCATATTACTTACTCATTTGCACATCAGGGAAACCGTATCCGAGAGTAGCGAATTCGAACATGGCTATCACTACAGCAGCAACTACGTCAGTCCATCTTTTCTTCTTCTTTCACTCCGCTTGAACGCGCTTCGTTACATAAGGACGGTAGCTTCCACCACAATTACGACGGCTCTCGCTACTACTACAATGACAGGCAACGCCACACCTTCTTCAACGGCAGGGACAGAGGCACATAGGAAGCAGCTAATCACGGAGAATCCGAGAAATTCGAAGGGGAAGCTTGCTGGGCATTGCGCATTTCGTACGCGTTCTTGTGACCCGCATATCGTCATTCTACGGGCAATGCTCTCCTTGATCAGGGTCTTCGTCCGTGGGTCATTCTTAGGTACTTAAACAATGCAGAGCGGCAAGGAGTCCGCCGCACCTTACCTAATTCTTCACATGCTTGAGAATTAGGAATTGATGAAGCGGATATGTTTAAAGGGGTTACTAAGCCATGATCGTGCGCTTGCAGTTGAGTTTGCCCCTGTCGCCGCTTCCGTCTTAAATAAACGCCTCCGCCTCTCTATTCACCACTCTCACCCCCCATCCAACATGCCTAAGAACAACTACACCGGTGAATCCTACGACGTGACGTCCCGGGGCACGAACTCCCAGGTGAGCTGTCCGTTATAGCATGCATCCTTTCGCGTCTGACTCGTCTCTGGCAGGGCAATTCCTACGACCATCGTGTCAGCGAGAGCGGCGGACACGGCTACCATTACAGCAATAGGTATGCGCTTCCATTCCCGAATACCAGGATAGTTTCAAACAAGTCACGCGCAGGGATGGTAGTTACTACTACTCGAACACCGACGGTTCGAAGTACTACAACAGCGGCGACGGCTACGCCCGCTACACTCCTTCGGGCGGCTCCACGTCCACCCAGTCCGGCAAGAAGTGAAGTCCGCCGCGCTCCAAATCATCTTCGCCAATTTACGTGACCTGCGTGCGGCGGAGGGATCTGTCGTCGAGTTCGATGGAGCATCATGGTCGATGGACTTTCTCGTAGCCGTGTAACAATATTCAATCGTCCCCGTTATCTTTCCCAACGTGTGATAGAGCCAGAGCGTTCAAATGCGCCTGTGAGTCCTATCATCGTAAGTGTCTTGACGGAGTCCAGTGTTGGTCGCGTACCGGCAAGGCGACATGACCTCGGCCCCAATCTCTTGCAATCGAGACTACAACCACGTCGCGTCGCGGCAGAACTTCTGCCGCCGCCTGGATCCCGTTGACCCGCCCGTTAAACATTGAACTGACTATTGAATTGAATGGCTTCCCCACAGCGCTTATACCACAACATGCATGCCCTCTCCGTTGCCCGACGCACCTTGAGCTTGCCTGGTGACTAGTGACTAGTGACTGCTCGCCGTTGCCTCCTTGCTTGTCTGGTTCTTGAGCTACCTATACTGCGCGGATGCGTCCCGAACCGTCAAGCTTCGGGGCGCCGCGCCTGGACCCTCGCAACGCCGGCGGCCAGCTGCGTTTTCCCTGCATCAGGCGTTACGAACGAGCTCCAGGCTGGGTGAGTACATACACACGTCCCCCCGCCACCCGGTCGCATTCCGACGGCGTGTCCTCCGACCCTGGCAGGGTCGACGTCGATATATGCATCCCCGTCTCGTTGAGCAAGACGTCCCCGCTGGTGTCGGGAAGTTGCCATCTGTGGGCATGGTCTCCGGTCAGCATCCACAATGCAGTATGTATACTATTGGTCTTGAAGCTTGAGCTTGAAGGATTACTGGGAAAACGGAGGTCCCGTCGAAGTCCAGACACCAGTGGCTAGCGCAGGTGGTGGTGAGCATCCTCGAGCGTTTCCCGCAAAGGTCTTAGACTCGAGCAGCCCTGCGCCCTGATAGTATGTTCTGCACTACGGCAGGGTTGCAGGGAATAGTATCCACTTCCGTCATGCAATTGAATCCGGCTTCAGTATCTGCATCGAAAGCATATACATGAACGCGGAGCGCGACCCTCTTTGCCAGCTACTTACGCGTACGGCTTGGTAGCCTGGACTCGCCTAGGATGAACCTATTCAACCATCCGTGTGGTCGCTGCCATCGGGACGATCGAGCGGTGGGCGCAAGTCCGCAAGTGAGAGGCGGGTATGTCATTGGCATGTCATTGTCACTGTGCATCATGGCCCTGGAACGATATCGATTCCCCGTATCGGCAGGGATTCTCCACAGGTCGGGACCCACGCGGCACATGCTGTACGATGATCAGCACCTGCTGCGCTGCGTATGCTCAGGGACGGCCATATCAGGCGATCGCCATCGAACGCATCCAGCTCGCCGATGCACAAGCGATCGGTTCCAGCTGCGATTCCGAAAAGTTCCGAAAGGACACTCCGAAGTATCCCACCAGTGGAGACGCGTCCAACCACGCCCTGGCCTGGACCAGTTGGTGGCAGCACTGACAGTCTAAGTGATACACACGTACCGTGAGTGGGCTCAATAGCAGTTTATTGCCTCCGACTGCGAATTTGTACTGACTTGGAATGTCAGTGCGGCCGACGACAATCACAGGTGGACGACGTGCACAGTACTTACTGCAGATATTGCGGCTGATCAGCGCACGACGACGTCAGTCCATGGATCCAACGAAGCGCATGGGCGCATATATCAATTTCTTCCCTATATGCGCGATGTGCGGTATCGATAGTGCGTACAGCCCATAACGGACTCGCGCCAGCATGTATGCTGATACATACAGTACATACTGCTCCCATGCCTGACAGAACAGAGAGTGCAGTGGCCCGACTCTCAGAATCCTCGTCCGCGCGCGAGACGCACGACCCATCGCCCCAGGCAGACGATCTCTCGACCTACTTATCGCAAATGCAGCCCAACCACGGGGCACGATTCAGACCTGATTCAGACGCAGCACTTGGCCCGAGCGACGACGCACTGGTGGTGCTTCGACTGCCGGCAATAGCCACGCTCAGATCGCCTGTCCAACTGATCCATATTGTACCTCCGCAATATCAACACCCCTTCCCGGACGGGCAAATCTCGCCCAGTCGGCGTGTACGTAGTGCGCACCAGCCCATCGCCGAAGTCGAAGCTCGGAATGCGATCGCGAACGCAGCCTGAGCATAGGCATCTGCCGGGCGCGCGCACTCACTGGCAATAGATGCCGAGGTGGGCCATCTTCGGATTCGCGCATTCAGTCTGTCGTGCGGTGCCATCTGCTGCATCTGCATCTGCATTTCGAGCGGCTCCCGACGCGTGACGGGTGCGATACGGACAGGCTCCAAGCTCCGACAGACAGACCCTGGTGCGTCCCCGCGTTCGTGTTCGCGTTCGCGGATGAGTCGAGGGCTCCATCCACTGACCGGGTCCGTCTGAACAGGTCGGGATCATTGGCTCGTTCGAGGCTTTGATTATGAGCTTCGAAGTCGACCCGGCCCCACGGTCGTCGCGCATGACTGGGTCTGCATCCGTGCCTATCGCGCCTGGCGACCGCAATGCCAGTTGCGAGTCTCAAGAGGGCATCGACATCGTGGGCTCCGACCCTACCACAACGACGTCCAACGTTCCGTCGTCCTGCGAACCATCCACCACACGGTGGCATTTAACAGGGAAGACCGGTGTTGGGACGTACACCGACTTACCCAAGAACCGCCCCAGTCCCGCTCTCACCCGTCATACCGGCAGGCGACAAGCTGCTGCGTCTGGTGCGCACTTCCGCCGAGGCGGCGCAAGCGTCTCGTGTCGTGAGTCTGCAACCAGTCTGCACCCGACCGCAGCGTCCCCTTTGGGCCCGTACCGTAGGCTGGGCGCGCGAAGCAAAGTGCTTCGAATGGCTCGACCGCAACCGTCGGTGGGGAGGAGTACGTAACTTACATCCTAGTGTCCGACGTGCGGACGCTGCGAAACGAGGCTACTCGCCGCGCCGGAGGGCTTGGTTCCGGTCGAGGAAAACAAGAGAAACTCATCAGCGTTTCCGAGTTCCACCAGGGGAGACGCCTGGAGACGCGCGGGGCCCGCGGGTCAGGCACATCCAGTAATGCCACCTGACAGGTCGCAGCTGGGAGCTGGGCGGCCGTCTGAGTTTGTAAGCCCGTATGGTCTGCGTTTCTTCAACTTTCTCGCGCGGAAATGCAGGGGTGGTTCCCGGAGATTGGGCTCGGCGCCATAACACCGCGAAGCTCCCATCGCACGTGTGCGCCTCTTGTGTCAGCGCGACTTCTTATCGGGCGTGGACGACAAGGCAATCTGCAGCCTGGCACGCCGCCCGATCTGTGGTCCTGTGTCCGCCTCGTTGTGCGAGGCTGTCGACGCGGCTGGACGCGAAGGTTTGTGCTGCTGCGTGCGAGCTGGATCCGGAGCGCATCTGACTGTCCTCGCGGGACGCGAGCGGGTCACGGTCTGAATGCGCGGGTGGCTTCTCGTGCGTGCTCTCCGGATGCCGGACTGCGTCCGGCCGGGGACTGGGTGGCGAGGCCCAGCAGGCCCCAGCCCCCCAGGGAGAGAGAGTGCCTGTCGTCGAATGGCGAGGCTGTGGCCGGCCGAATCCTGGCAACTTGCGGCATCATGTGGACGGCCCGCGTTGTCACACTGGGCGATCGGATGCGAAGGATGTGCGAACGCACCGTTTTCGGCCAACAGCATTCACTGCCGTTTGGGGTTTAGGCTGCTGCTGGCAGTCGCCCAGACTCTGGTGTCGTAAAATACACGAGGGCACCGAACGTCCGTCCTCGTGGGTGCGCGCCCGCCTTCAGACAGGGCTGGAGCTTGCCCATGCTGCATGAGGGCAGTCTGCGCACGCTGAGCGGCGGTGTGGGGGTTTGAGGACGAGGAGGGGGGTATGACGCAAAGCGGGGATCGGACGCATGGTTGACGCCACGAGGGATGAGAGGCAGCAGGTGAGATCCGAAGAAGAGGTTGATCTTCCGTATCCAGATCGATATTATTAGGCCCCCAGCGACTGCCATCCGTATCAGGCACCGGCGCCCAACTGCCATATCCCATCTTGTCTCAGATCACCCGCCAAAGTAGGTCGCGCACCGTCGCAGCGTGTCGAGCCCACCATCACAATGCCGCCAAAACCCACGTCGTTCGTGGCCGTCTGGGGACTGGGGCTGGGCGGGAGGCGGGGCGAGGGAGGAGATACGGAAGACGCGAAAAGGGCCGCTGGAATGACGGGAGATGGAATATGAGCGGCGCCGAGAGGGCATCGCCGTTCCGCCGTGGTGGGGAATTTACGTACCGCAGTGGACGAGGTGGATCTAGTATCGGGCACAGAGATTCCCGGCTTTCCCGGTTCTCGAGATTGCTGATCCGGATCTCGCCCTCACACTCCAATCTCGACCCCCTCTCCTCGACACACCCTCCTCCTCCACTCCCTCCAGCCAACTCCACGTCCTTATATAGGGCCACCTGCACGGAGGGGTGCAGGGGACAGGGTGGGGCCAGCAGGAGGGCGATTTGCGGATCGGCGTTTATTTTGCGAAATTGGATGCGTTATTCCGCCGCGTGAGATTCAGACTCCGCTCAGATTTGTTTGGTGATCTAGTTTGCCGACCGCTCCTCCTCCTTGTTTCCATCCTCCTCCTTCCCCCTCTTCGACCCCTCCCGTCCTCCCTCGTCTCTCCCTCTCCCCTCCGGCCTCTACAGGCCCATCGAACCGCGCTTCAGTCCTTGCATCACTCATAGCCCCCTTTTCTCCGCTTGTCCATAGTTGTTTTCATTTTTCCCCTCTGGTTCGCCCTATTTGGCTTCCTCCGATTTGTTCACCAGATCCGGGTCAATCGGGAGATAGTCCAGATATACTCCAGTCCTCTCGACTTGTCTCTTGCGCTCTTCAGCCGTCATGTCCTCCTCTCATCCCGCACACTACTCTTCCTACTCGCTCCCTGCACCCATGCAGGACTCGGTTCGGCTGCCGTCCATCAAGGATCTCAACTTTCCTCCACCGGGCCAGGATGGTGCTCCTGCAAATGTTCAAGGACGCCCCGAACACGCCCGTCCGAGGCATGAGTCCTGGAGCCGTCCGAGTGCTCCGTCAGGACCTGTTCCTCAACCTCAGCACTCTTCCGCTATGCCGCCCCCGCACGACCCGCCCCCGAAGCATCACCACTACGCGCACCAGCCCAAGCCCGACCCGCCTTATGCGCAGCCCGCTCCCTCGCCGCAGCAAACTCCACAGGGTGTACCCACACACAACGGTGCCAGTGCGGGAGCACCGCGTCCCGAGAACCCTGCGGATGCTTCCTCCAAAAGGTCCCGTTCGCAGCAAGGCGTCAGCGTCTCGCCTGGACGTTCCCCTCACGTAAGCCTAGGTTCTCCCGTGAAGGGCGTTTATGCTAATGGCGCTAACTTATTGTGATTCACATCGATTGTCGATGCGCTCCTTTTTCTCGATTTGGCTGTCTCGCAGACCATGTATCCGCCGTATCCTACTCAGGCACCTCAAACGGCATACCATCAAGGCCCGCCTTCCCAGGTCCCTCCGCCCCCACCACCAGAACATCTCCAGCAGCCACCTCACTACGCTCATCAGCCTCCACCCCCGGGGTACGCCCCGTATCCTCAGTCGATGCCGCGAGGGCATTATGGTATGCCTCCGCCTCCCGCTCCTCCCCACCACCAAGGCCAACCACCGCCTAGCCAGTATGCTCCGCCTGCGGAGCACTGGCAGCAGCCTCCTGCTCAACCACAACCGTCGCCTCAGCAACAGTTCAATGGCTATACGCGCACCACTCCGCTCGTGCCGGCTCCTGTTGAGGCTCGGGCTCCCGCTCCCCCCGTTCCCAGTCCAGCGGATGCGGAACGGGCTAACGCGCGTCATCAGGTGATTGCCGAGGTGCGTTCGCGCCTAGGATTCATAATTCAATTCTTGTTTACATTGCCTTTGCAGATCCTGAAGCATTGCAACGTCTTGTATGGCTTTGCGAATCATTACGGTCTGTCTCGTGACATTGCTATTGGATCATCTACCGTGTCTGACCTGCTGCTCTTCAGCCAATGTAACTCGCCAGCACCCACAAATGCAGCCTGCACCGCAGGAGATTGAAGAGATGAACTACCACGCTTCGACCGTCATGCGTCTTCTCGAAGACCTGCGGCGCATCGAGGGTGGCGAAGACATCTCGCGGAAGGAGGGCGACTACCCAGCCGCCGGTAACCCCGCAGATGAGCAAGCTCGTCCGCCGAAAAGGCCATGGGAAGATATGGCCCGAGATGGCGAGCCGCCTGCGCCGATCGTCCACTACGATGTGAGTGCGGTGCTGTTCTCTTGCTGTGCCTGTTTGAATCTCAACGCCAGACGGCCGATCATTCCCCCCACCCCGACGAGCAGGCACAATCGACTGCGGAGCAGGACATGCAGATCATTCGCAATAAGCGTCAGTCGAGCACTGGCGGTGCTGTGCCAGGGCAGCAGAAGAACAAGTACCGCAAGCGTAGCGTACGTGCTTCCATCTGTCATTGTGGGACGGCGTTGTGAGCTCACACTGATAGACCGTTCAGCGGGCTACTCCCCCAGGCAAATGCCATTCCTGCAACATTCGTGAAACACCTGAGTGGCGGCGTGGTCCGGACGGGGCGAGGACCTTGTGTAACGCGTGTGGCTTGCGTGAGTGACCGATGTGGGGTTTGTTCTGGTTGTGGTTGTCTGACCCATGTCTGCAGATTACGCAAAGCTGATGCGAAAAAGGGACAAGGCCCTGGATGCCAACGGGAAGGCACCGCCCATTGACCTGCAGACGCTACGTGCGTCCACCGCCTCAGCGAGAGGTGCTGGCGGCGGCGGCCCTGGCGGAGGTGGAGGTAGTGAACATGGAGGGGAGCCGTCGCATTCCCAACCGCATCCGCCCCCGCCCCCGCACCAGAGCCAGCCGCCCCCATCCCCCTATGACCAACCAAAACAGATGCACGCAGGTGCTCCCGCCCATCCTGGTCCGTACCAGCTGATGCCGGTGGGTGCTGCAGGCGCTTCTGGAGGCCCGGCACATTCGATGATGCCTCCTCCCCACGGACCTGGTTCGGCGCCGCATAGCGCGACGGGAGGGCCTGTGCCGCCGCCGCCGCCACCGTGGTTGGCATCGGGCGGGGACCGTCCCGGATACAACGGAGAGCCGGCGTCGTACGTGCGCGCGTCGCATCCGCCGTCGCATGCGCGTGCGTCGCCGCAATAGTAATGTGCACGAGGTGCGGTTTGTGCGTTGTTTGTCTGATATATGCTTCTTTGTGTGTTCGTGTGTCTAATATGCCTACTTATGTGTTCGTTATTCGCTTCCCGATCGTGGTTCCCTCGACTATAGCGTGTTATTGTTATGCGTACGTAGCGTTTGCGTTGTTTCCGTGCGATGCATGTAGCTTTCTATCTCGTGTTTCGAACTATCCTTAATCCTGGCCGGGCGGCCGTAATATCGATGCTGTATAACGTAGTAGTCAAGAATGTGACAACGCGTGGTCGATATTGTCGGCGGCGGCGGGAGGAGGAGGGAGTGCGGGGACTGAGCGAGGATCTGGGCGAGGGCGGAGGCGATCTCATCACGGACGATTGACGATGGGCGATGAGGCCGTCATGAATCAGCAGGAGCATCGGCTCATCGACGCATCGCCCATCTCTGACGGGATCGATCGGCCGAGCCCCCGATCTTCACTTTCACATCGCGCGCATCCAATCGCGCATCGCACATCGAACCCCGGCCTCAGACGATCATCGATCCTCTCTCCCACCTCCCGCACACACACCGCACACTGCAGCCAGCGCACCCCGGCAGCCAGTCTGGGCGTAAGACGAGGTCCGAGCGTGGCACTCGCGCGGGAACCTACACCCCATTAATGACATATATACATAATGCAACATGCATAAGTATGCCGGCACGCGTCCTCGAAGGTTGGATGGGCGGCGGGCGCCATCCGTGCGCTGTCAGCGCGTTCCGCATTGGGCTTCCCGTCTACCAAATGCACACCGTCCGGTATAATAGCGCAGCACTCTGCCTTCCAACAAGGTCTTGCGCGCGCCTCGCCGAATCCCGGTTGCCCCTTAGATGCTATCGCCCGGCGCCGCATCTCTCCATTGCCTCGCTCCCAACTCGCTCCCAGCTCGCTCCCAAGCCGGCGGCGCGGGCGCGCGTCCGACCCCGCCGAAGACTGGGACGTTCCGGGGCTCGGACGGATCGTCTGTCAACCTGAAGCTTCAAAGTCAACTCGGCGACCGAATGTCAATCAATGTGTGTATGTACGCCCGGCACGGGCCTGACTGGCGGAGACTGTTTGGCATGCATAAGTATGACGCACATACGTACACAGCGCAGCGTGCAACCGGCGCGGATTGTTGTTGTTACAGGTACAGTTACAGTTACGGTTACATCCACATCCACATCCACAATCCAACATTCTGAGGCTCCAGCGTTATTTATCACTACCGCGCCCTATATCCTCCCATGTTCCTCCGTCCGCCGGTAACGACCAACAAGCATAACGCAATCCAACTGCTGTCAGCGGGCTCCACAGACCGACAGTGGGTGCAACAACAGACAGGTCTAAATAGTAAGGCGATCCGAGGGCTCGGGAGGAACACCTCGGACCTCAGGCTCCAGTACTTCAGTCGTTGTACCCACGCGGGCCATTGCCCGGCGCCGCCACGTCGGCGGTGATGCCCTGCTTCTCCCAAATGTCCTTCTGCCAGTCCTTCGCGACGCGGCCCGTCGCGCGCTCAAAGTCCGCGACCGACGTCGGCCGCTCGCCGTGCGGCGTCGCGCGCAGGGCGTGCCGGGGGTGCGGGAAGAAGTCGTACGTCGCGGAGTGCGTCACGACCTGTTGGTGGTGTCGTTTTCGGTGTTGTTGTGTTTGTGGGCAGATCGTGGGTGGGATGCGCCCGCCGGGGGGAGACGGGGTGATGGGAGGAGGTGGGAGAATGGAAGAGTGCGGGAGCAATTGGAGTGGTCAGCGATTGTGTTTGGACACGGACAGCGAAGGATGCGCAGAGATCGAGTTACAAGGAAAGATGGTGAGGAGGACGCCGGACATAGAAGGGAAGAAAGAACGCGGAAGGGTTACGTAGGGGGTGCGCGCGGCGTTATACGGATGGAGAAAGAGAGGTCCGACCCCAAAACTCAACCCAGCGGCTCTGCGAGGGGCACAACGACGCGGGAGAAGTTGTGTCAAATAGAGCCAGGACATGATGGTCAACGCGGGAGAACGCGATCGTATCAAATGTTGAGAACAAAAACGAAATACGGACACGAGCCGAGCGGCGAAGCAAACTCGGAGACCAGTGCGGACGGGCGGAACGCAGACTCACCCTGTTGTCCCAGATGGCGATTGAGTTAGGCTCCCACCTGTACCGGACCTGGAAGTCGGGGTTTTCGCTGGATGACAAATTGTGCGCGGTCAGTGGGAAGATTCGCCGTGAAGCTTGCGGAGCTTCGGGGGCTGAGGTAAAGATGGGGTGGGCGGGTGACTTACGCGATCTGGTGGAAGAGAAGGGAGAGGATCGCGTCGCTCTCCGCCTTGGGCACGCCCACGATCCGGCGGGTGAAGCCTGTCATATCGGACTCGTGCGTCAGATTCGTCGTTCGCGGGCTCAATCTAACAAGGTGAGTGGCACAACATGGAAGGTGGTGGGGCATGGCGGATCTGTGGTCTCAAGAACGCGACGGGGAAGATGGACGAGGGAAGAAGAACGGGCGATGATAGGGAGAAGATTTACCTGGGTTGACGTAGACGCTCTTCCAGCCCGTGACAGGGTGCACACGCACAACGGGATGGACCGTCTCTATGGGTTCACGGCGCACCGTCTGTCCAGCGGCACGCGCGCCATCTGCTTGTGCAACCCCGCTGTGCACTGCAGACAGGCCTTCCAAGTATTTCTGGAAGCCGGGGCTAAAGGAAGAGTACAGGGCATACCTATAGCGGGCCCGAAAGCAGTCAGCAGACCGATTCAATGCACGGATGCGACGGCGCGTGACAGCGCGGATAGATCGGGACAGGAAACGTACCCGGAGCTCCAAAGGGTGTCGCCCCCATAGGGTGGGGTGGTGATCAGCTTGAGAGAAGTGGTACTCGGGGGCTGGAGCTCGTAGGACACGTCAGAGTGCCACAGGTCGATCTTCGAGAAGGCAGAAGTGTCTGGCCGGCGGGAGCCGTCGGTATATACAACTGTGGACGGCAAAAAGGGCAGGTGTCAGATGCGCGGTGTTTTACCTGGGCCACAGGGAAGGGCATAGGAACTTGGGAGATGGTGGGGGACATACCGTGAACTTCCTCAAGGCCAGGCTCCCGTGGCATGGGTGTCGTCGCGTGCTTGTGGAGAGGCCCGAAATACCGCGCCAGCTCGAGCTGCTCGTGGATGCTGAGTTCCTGGTCGCGGAAGACTGCACGAAACATATCTGTCAGTTGCACCAGATCGCTCTATCACGGACGACCTACAGACAACTCCGCGCTCAGCAATGAGCAATGCACTGAAAGTCATATATGCGTCATACGTCATCCTACGGATCTAACACAATGCAGGGGCAGTACGCACAGCTCGTCCTTCTGGCTGTTGGACAACTGCCGAAGGTCGATGCCCAGCAGCTCGGTGCCGATGACAGGTGTTATGTGCGTCACCTTCGACGCGGCCGAGAGCAGGCTCTTCTTCTCGGGATCCGCAGAGTGCGCGCTGTCCGTCACCGGGAACTCCTTCAGGGGCTCCCACTTGACGTCGGGCCAGGAAGGCTGTACCAAACACATCACTGATCAGAACATTGGACAAGACAAAAGAAACATGACGGGCATCATGAGGCATCCTGGATCGAAGCTCCGCGGATGCGAACGATCGAAATGAAACCGGACCAGAGCGCACCTTGTACTTCGCGAACTTGTAGTCGCCGTCGCTTTCGTCGGCACCATTAGTCGGGGAGTAGAACGGGTTGAAGAGCTTCACAGGAGCTGCCGCGCCGTTCTTGACGGGTCCAGTCGAAACCTGGTCATGCACGTTGTCGTTCGTCGCGACGGGAGCCATTGCGGGAGGAGCAGGCGGTGCAGTAAGAGACTGAGAAGTCGCTTAAGCAGCACTCCAACACTGTCCCCGGGCACTTTATAGAGGCGTGGGTGCACCTCCGGACGGTGAGTGCACATTGTCGCATCCTCGCGCGAATGGAAGGCTGCATTGCGACAATGGCGTGTGATCTTGTATTGAGGAGCTTGTGCGTACCGAGTCACCGACAATTTCTCAGCAGACTTTCCGCGTAGGCTAAAGGCCAGCCCATCCTAGCGCCAGAGGGGACGTAGTGGGAGAGATAACGGGGCGTGATGGGCGCTTTGGGAGGAGGAACGTTATCTTTGGGTCGGGTGACAGGGTTATGGCGCGAGCCTGTTGTGCCACAGTTCTGAAGGGAAATGAGTCATATGCGCATCAGCTGTCCAGAGAAGCTGCATAACATATGAGATGTGGATGAGCATTCCAACAGAGCAGTCTAATGCGGCGGACGGACCGATTGTCCTTGATGCTCATTAGGGACCGATGTCGCAGGAGTGCAGTGACTGAAATAGCTGCAGCGTGCGACATGTAAGGGCCAGGAGCATATGATAAGAACGGTATGAGTGAAATCCAGCACATCCTGAGGAAAAATTAGATGAGAAGGCTCAATAATCATTAAGACACCTCACCGGCTATGTTCCCGCATATATGCGCATATTGAAGCAAGGGGAGAATGCGAGACTAATTTTTATATCAACTGGAGCAAGCCGGATGCATGTAATGGTAGTCGATATACTGTAAGTCGAGTGGGATGTCGAGGTTCAAGCTTTCAAGTGCCAGCAACTCGGAGGCGCGCGCTTCCGAAAACCAGTGGGCAAACAGGCGCCCCCCAAAGCTTCGGAGTCCTCGGTGGTCTCGCTCCCGACTCCTCCTAGCCACTGTGGACTGAGTCCACGGTCCCACATCCGCCCGTCGAAGTAGCCGAACAAGTATTACCTAGCGTTGGTGCAATGGCGTCTGATATATGAACACCATGACTCCACTGGTGTGTTCCTGAAGTTTGGTTTCCGAGCTCGAGGACGTGACTGCCAGTGCTGCCGTAGCGACGTACTTGGTCAACGCCTTGACTCCATCACGACTTTCGACGGCAAAGCCTTTGCCGTCGAACTTCACGTCGGCGACCATTTCACGGGAAATCAGTAGCTAATTATCAACGCGACCGCTGTGGATGTAAGCAACGTGTCGCTGAGGGAGAACACGATTACCTCCATCGATGTCGCAGACTGATCTGGGCCGTTGCGGCTTTCCCCATCGTACTTTAGATGTGAATGGTGAACGCTATTTGGGACTAGACAGACGTACATCCAACGACTCGGAGGGCTGGCTTGTCGATTGTGTGTCCGGTAGTAATTGTTCTAATGTACAAGTCACCGAGACTTCCAGGCGTATAAGCTTTATTGCTTGCTCCTCCTAAATACCCCCTGTACCATTGGATTCAGAGTTTCAGCGATAGCACTCTTGCAGCTACGAAGGAGCGGTAGAATACACACTTTTTACGGGTCCATTCCCATGAGTAACAATTGCTCGAACTGCTCGTCTGACTTGGAAGAGGTTGACCCATATGCACCTACGCCTGTGAGCAGGGCACGATCTCCATCCGGTATAGTCCACGAGAACGACTCTGGCCGTCGTGTTGCAACGAGGACGAACGTCTCATCATCCACGTCCCCTGGAGAGAATTTGACCCACTCGGCTGTGACGTCGGGCAGCGGATCGCCACTGGTAGGCTGTTTTCTCCGGATGAGCACGGGCGTGAATTCAAACCACAACCCGAAAGCACTCCAGAACGGCGTCTCCTTTGCAAGGCTGCGAATCTTGTAGGAAATGATCACAGTTGGCGGGCTAGCATTTGGAGGACTGACGAGCGGTGGGGAGGTGAGATGGAGCAAAGATCGTAGCAGAGGAGCGAGCAATTCCGGGAAGTACACCTGGCGAAGCAAGAGAATGCGTCGGCCACAGCTCCAGACACTTTCAAGCTCAAGGTTCAAATACATACGAGGTCGCTGCAGAGCACATGCGTCGGATATCGTGCTGGCTGGTCCGAAGACAGGATACCGAGCTCCTCGGATATGGCGTGGGCGTGCTCCCGCGAGCCCCATGCGAGTGGGCGCACTTTGACTGCGGGATACGATCGAAGGTTTGCCTCGAGGAGGGTGCAGACCTCCTGCAGATCGGTGGCGAAGAGGAGATCCAGATCTGGGCGCAACCAAGCCGCAATGCGCGCGGCGACGAACCCAGTGCCAGATCCCAGCTCTATCGCGGTGATTGGGTGTCGTTCATTTTGCAGCAGTTCTCCCGTGAAGGGTGCCGCTGGGTCGAAGTCGCATGCAGATGAGGAAGCTAGGTCGAGGTAAGCGAGCATAGCATGAGAAGCTTCCCTACATACAAAATTATAAGCAGCGTAACCTGAACGTGGAAGGGACCGGGTTCACCATATGCGTCCAGCGATTCCGTATGTTCGTATGGCGCCTTCTTGAGCGGTGGAATCGAAGCGAGCGTCGGCGTCGTACGATAAAATTTCAAGCGGTCTGATGTCGAGACCTGCGGGGAAGTTTGGGTCATAGTCCGGGGACATCGTTCACCGGATAGGATATGAGGTGGTGGTGGTTTATTATGAGAAAGCTTTCTGTGTGGCGCTCTGACAGAAGCGGACCAATCTCGATAGAGGTTCGGCTCTCATATTGGCGCCCATATAATCTTATCTCCCACAGTGGCAGACCAATCGTCCCGTGGCTCACCTTGTCCGAGTACTTATTCTCAGTCCGACTTAGCTTGGCTCCCATTTATTGCACTTTGTCTCTCACCAGATTTGCTACTGGTCCTCTGGACATCCCCAAGGGTAAATGTCCCACTTTAGACCTCCGCGGACCTCTCGCCATGACACCGTCCGACTACCGTCGGGGACCACTCTCGAATATACCCTTATTCAACCGAGGTCGTCATCGTCTCGGCCAGATCTGCGTGAAGATCAACACGTTGCGAAGAAGTTGGCGATTTGCCTGCACCCTTGGTCATGGTTAGGTGGCCGCATGAACGATCCGTGAGTCCACACCTTCCTGTGGCCCAACTATCCTGTCGACCACAGACACATAACAGAGTCCTTCAACTCCTGACGGAGCCTCTCCTCGAAAACGGATACGACGTCATCCGGTACAACTCGCGAGGGGTAGGCAAGTCGACGGGGTGGGCGTCCTTCACAGGCCATCGCGAAGGGGAGGACCTGAAAGAGCTAGTACAGTGGGCAAGGTCCACCATGCCCAACATCACCTCTCTAGTCCTTGCCGTATGTATCTCATTGCAATACATGCCGTTATTCTTGACAGAGGTCTGGCAGGGCTACTCGCACGGTTCCCTCATCGCCTCTTTACACCCTGTCCTCGAGGACGTCAAGACCTCCCACATTCTCTTGTCGTACCCGATGGGTCCGCGGCACTGGCTTACGGCGTTCCATGGCCACCGATACACGACCGCGCTGAAGTCGCTCGTTGACGATCCGCGTTCAAATATTCTGGTCATATATGGCGACGACGATAACTTCACCACCGCGGAAAGCTACGATACCTGGGTCGCATCCCTGCGGGAGGCACCTGCGGACCTACCAGGTGCCCTGACGCGAGGTGAACTCGAGGTTGTCAAAGTCGCTGGCGCGTCGCACTTCTGGGGAGAAGAGGACGCTGTGGGGAAACTCAACGAGACCGTCCGAGAGTGGTTGCTCTGATAGTCCGTCATCTCAACCCCTTATGCTACTTTGTCACGATCCTTGGAGTTTATTAATATATCTGGATTATCAGCGTACATTGAATCGAATCGGTGATGTAGCAAGCGGACGCGAAGTAACGAATTGTCCAGGTCATCAACCTCCTCCGAGAGCGGACCGTCCTCGTACCCATCGAAACTTCCGCCGCGGTCAGTACCAGGTATCTAACGTTCTCGGAGTCTCAGAATTCTCCCTCTGACCCGGATGCGGCCACAGTGAGTGATTCTCATAGGACCTCGACTTCTAGTAAGTACAGCTCCTTCGCAGCGAGCTCCAGGTCTAGGCTGATAGTGAGCTTGTCAGCTCCTTTCTTTCCCATGGAACGTCACACTCTTTTTTTCGAGTTTCTGCCACCACGACAAGGAATCAGACTAAGACACGGTGCGACTCAGATATGCCTCGTACGCCAGCTCCTCCATGGAAGAACTGAGCAGGGGACATGACACCTCCACAAGCCCGTCGACAGCGAACCGCCTCCCAGCGCCCCCGAGGGTGTGCCGGTATTCGATGGTGCAGCAACAAGTTGATGGCACGCTGGGGCACGTAGTGCTGTATTATCCGGCCGGGAGGGGTGGGATATGTACACCGTCTTCAATTCTATGCGCCTTGCCCGGCGACAGTGGTCGATGGTTTCTGGTGGCAGGGGAAAGAGATTGACCTTATCGTTACGTCTACATTCAGGAACTCGACGTCAGAGTCAGACGGAGCTACATAGCGGACTCGCCTCAGGAGATGGCCTGGACGCTCCGCATCCTCGCACCCGAGGATGGCCAGGTACCACTGCCAGTGCATCGTTTCTTCCTCCGGGCGGGTGATTGAATACCGACATCGAGCTCAAAGGGAAAACTGGAAAAGAGGTATCATTTGGAATTGCGTACGCTGCCACGGTAGTGTAGCGCTAGAGTCCAGGACTTCAAGTTGGAGCGCTAGTCTGGGAGCCCAGATAAACCTCTCCCCACGCAAAGAGACTATAGTCTGGGATACGCCGCATGATCTCCTCCTGCAGGGGTCAGAACCCGCGGTCGCCCTCGCCATATAGCATAGGCATTTTGATGTCGAAGATCCCCAGGGTGAATATGCGCGGTCCTCCACCTTCGTCGTCTCCCGTCTAGCGGCCCACGAGAGCCGCTGGGCCACGCTGAACCGGTCGAGTGATTCGACGTGCAAAAAAGCCCTCAATGCGAATGCCGGTGATCTCCTCGATGATGTCGGCGAAGGCATATATACTTCGGTCCGATGACGGCCCAGTCCCACGACAAAAACACGACATCCAGAGGAGCGATGAGCTCCTGAAGCGTCCATCCGCGCGTAAACCACCGGCTCTTGCGGAAGGGGGACCAGGCCCTCCGATGGTCGCCTCCGGCGGGGACGTCGGCGAGGTATGCGTGGTAAACCTTCGTCCTTGCGTACCACGCATACATCGAGTTGATGGCCACGGAAAACTCGGAGCTGCTGGATTTATCGATGCAGCATGAGTCTATCCAGATGTATTGGTACCCATTTGCATGCGCCGCGGCGCATGCGCCTCGGATCTTGGGGGAGAGGTCCCGGTCTGTCCAAATGGGACTGAATGAAGAATGGAGGCCGATGCTGGTGCTATGAGTCTCGCCGAGGACGGTGCGGGACTGGAGGGCTGCGAGAACGAAGGGGCGGGTAGCGGTCCATCCTGGCGGTGCTCGACGGGAGGAGAAGGGTCGCGCTGGGAGTCGCGAGAGTGACCCCGCTGAGAGGCTGGATCGTATCGTTTCTGTTCCTCAGCTGCTTGTATGTCTGCTCGCCTTTGCTGTCCCAGGGGTGTGACAAGATGGCATACTCGGTATTGGCTGGGTCTTTCTCAACGAACTGTGTGTGTATGGTGTCGTCGCAACCTTTCCGAATGATGGTAGGGCTCTGCACGAACTAGCGGATGTCAGACAACCCTGAAAACGAGGCAGTGAATATACGTACAGGTTTAATAGTACTAGGATCGTTGCAAGATTCGCGGGCCGTGACGGTCATCGAACAGTGGGAATAGTACCGCCATGCACGTGTTGCTGCGAATGGTAACATCCATTTTTTATGCGCTTCTTTTTGCCTCATGTCAAATGCAAGCTTCCTGAACATGAAAGTATGGAGGAGTGGCGGCCGTTCCAGATCTAGACAAGACACTGTGCAAGGTGGTCCAAGCGCTGGTCCAAGTGTTGTGTTGTGGTGTGTTTGTACGCCGGGGATTGCCGAGGGCTTGTTGGGAATGCAATTGTGGTCGGAATCTGCACAACCGTCTCTGTCTCTGTCTCTGTCTCTGTCCCTCTGTCGTGGTTTGCCATAAACTCTGCCCACCCGCCGTCCTTCTTTCCCTTTTCCCCTTCATCATCTTTAATCGCCTTTTACCCTCGCACACCTATCGCTGTCGACAATGCCTAGAGTGCGCGCTGCCGTCAAACCTCATGGCGGCTCTGCTCCAGCTGCCGACCCCCCGGCGGGAGCATCCTCAATGGCAGCCAAGAGACCACCGCCAGTCAAACGGGCAGCATCGGCGGCACCAGCCCTGCCCCCTACTCCACCTCGCACGACTCACAAGCGCAAGCGTCGCTCCCGATCTCGCGTAACCGACTCCTCGTCCGAGGACGAGGACGCGCACGATGTCCCGGAGCCCGAGTCTGACGAGGAGGATGGGCGCAGCGGCAAGAAGAAGGACGGAGAGGTGGCCATCGGCCACAAGAAGCGGAAGACCATGACCCTGGACGCGATCGCGGAGGAACTCAGCCAGGCTCGTGCCGAGGAGATGTTCTGGATGGGTAAGGACGCAGGTGGTTCGTCCAAGGCTGCAGGTCCCAGTGGCGGAAAGCCTCCCCACAGGGTTATCAAGAACCGGGCATCGACCAGGGCGCGCTCTCGCACGCGTTCCCCGTCCTCATCGCCGCCTCCTGCCCCCCATCTCCTGCGACGAGGCCATAGTGGGTTGCTCTCCCCACCGCCCTCTCGACGGGCCCCTGTGGTTGTCCCTCGCCCAGCCACCCCGCCCCCTGAGCCCAAGCTCACCAAAGAGAAGGGCAAGGCATTACCAGAACGCGACTCGCCCAACAATCCATTCCTCGCCGATGATTCGCCCGCATCTGTCCCTGCCAGCGACGGCCAGAGTTCACCAGAGCCGAAGACCCCTCAGAAACGCGCAGAGAAGCCAACGCTCACCTACGTTTTGTACGTCTATCCCCTTTCTTTGTCTGGCCGTACAACCTATGAATGAATTGCTTCTTTTTGATATAAGCCGTGGTGTGAAGATGCTCGTGTCGAACCCGCACTACGCGTCCGAAGACGCTGCGGCGGAGATCGAGGCGCGATCCCAGTTGCCCGTCACCCACCCCGACTTCTCCCCTTCCGATGCCATTGCCCCAAAGCTTCTCTTCCCAGAGGCGCGGAAGCGCGACCTCGTGCGCAAGCCGGCGCACCCCACCGTACCTCGCCCCACGTCGCCCACTCCTACCGCTTCTAGGCGCCGTGCCGGGTCCTCCTCTAGCGACGAGGCACGCGGAGCTGCGAAAGGTGCTCCTGGCCCTTCCACCATCCCGGAGGAGGAGGTGGACACGGATGTGATGGCTGCGGCGATGGCGGCTCGCGTCGCCAAGCGGATGCACAAGGGCGTCCTCGCCGACGGCGACGAACCCCGCACTCGGCCCAGCAGCCGGAGTGGCGAGCCTCGCCTTCCCGAGAAGGATCGCTCAGACCCGCTGAAGCGCGCCCTTGGCCCCGTTCGCAAGGCGGCCTAGTCGTCGGCGGGATGCTTCGAGTCTATGTTCATATTGCTCAATGCAACTCCGCGTTTGCTTTGGTATTGGTATGTCTCTTCTTGGCTCGCCGATGGTCTTGTTTTCCTTGCCCTCCCCGCCCTCTCCGTGCGTCGACTTGTGTTGTCGCGCTCTCGTCCACGTATCCCACCTTGCGACACCCACAGACTACCCCACTTATCCGCTCATCCCGTCCCATCCTACCCCTCCACCTATCCATCTTGATTTGGCGCCTGGGGCGCCACCCGCGATACGTACCTCCGCGATACCTCACATCCTACTCACCCCCTCCTATGCTGTCGCCCAGTGCTTTACACTTACACTCTACGCGTGTTGTACTCGCACTCGGTATGCGCTCCTAGTTTTAATCCATGTAGTCGGCACGTTCGTGTTACTCGTCTCCAGGTCCGTCGTAGACATGTCCCGCGTCGCCCGTAGCCAGAATTACAAATTTTCAATGTCAGTTTGTAGTATCGTCTCTTGTATGCCCATTGTTATGACATGCCGCAGATGGCCAAGTTGAGAATGCAATAAAGTAGATCATTGCAGAAATATCTTGCCAGTCCCCATGAGAACCTAAGCAGAGGAAGGTGGCACGACTTGGAGCTTGACCACCGGAAACGATAGCAAAGTGAAACCACCAAAGATCTACACTAGAGACGGAGTAGTGAGGACGTAAGCTACGCTACAAGAGAATACACTGATCATCTTCAGTCCCAGATTCGTTCGTTCTCGACTCTCAGGACGCGGACGGCGTCGCGAAATGGCCCCTTCCCCCTCGGGCTCTGAACCCTCCACGTTCCCCGCCTGGCCCGAACCCGCCACGGCCGCGGAACGGCGGCGCAAATCCACCGCGCGCACCTCCGCGGCCTTGGAAACCGTTGTAGCCCCGGAAGGACGCACCTCTGCCCCTCTGCGGAGGGACTTGGTTTCCGTTAGGACCGGAAGCGGAGGGGTTGGTCTTCGCGCTGTCGTTGACGGAGTCGATCTCGGTCGGTGACACACCTGTGGAAGACGCCTTGTGTGCTGCTGGACCGCCGCCCCGCAACGCTCCGCCACGGCCACGGTTGGGGTTCGCCATGATCTGGACGGGTCCGTTGTAGCCGAAACCGTTGTGCGCAGCTTGTCTAGAAAGAATAAGAGTGTCAGAGAGGGCGACGGCGACGGCTGGGTAAGAGTGAACAACGCACGTAGTCGCGGCAGGACGGAATCCTGTGACAGGTTGCATTCCGGGACCAGGCTGGATTGATGGGTGAGGTCCGAACCGGGGCTTGAATGGCGCATGCGGTTTTTGCACGTAAGGAGCATTCGGGTTTGTCGACGCCTGGAACTGCGGGTTCGTCAGATTGAGGCATGCCGAGAATTCGACGGTTGATCCACGGTACTGCGAACACCTAGCATATGATTACATGAGAACGTGAATGGAAGGAGAGCATTGAACGAACACACCTATCACTTAGCGTGGTACCAGACATGAAGGGAGCATCCCAGACGACGTCCATCGATTTAGCGTTCATACCAATAACGACGCCCTTGCATGACAAGGGCACCCCGCCAGAGTCCTGCACCATGGTCACCCTGTCGCCCAGCGCGAAGTGCTGGTTCTGGAGGCGATACACCGCGTGAGAAGGCTTGAGGACCGCCTGGCGAGGGATACGCTTCACGATCGCCTTCTTGAATCCTCCAGGCTGCTTGTTCGCGGTCAGGCTATCTGCAAGCGCCTCGATCTCCTTCACCGTCTCCTTGCCCAACTGATCGCAGAAGAGGGAGACGGGCTCGAAGTCCCTGACGCCTTTGGAGTTGAGCCATGCCTTGGCCTCCTTGACCTTCGCTTCGGGGTTCTGGATATTGGGGAAGACATCGGAGCCCTTGACCATCGCTGTGGAACGACGTCAGTATGGAGCTGGCGACAGTTGATGGAAGGGTATACCATCTCCGCTACCGTCAAGGACGCGGAAGACCTCAGGGTACGTTGCCTTGTACTCGTGAATGAGCTGGACAGCCTTCTCGCTGAACTCCCAGTAGCGACCGTCCTTGCGTGAATACTCGATGACCTTCAAGGCTTTCGCTTCGAACTTCAAGCTTAGACCGAGGTTGCTCTTGCTTCCATCGCCGGTGACGGCCATGAAGCTCGACGTGATCTTTGATAACGCCTTGCTCGAGATACCAAGCATATCCGCAACCTTGAACGAGGGGAAGTACTTGTTCTGCGAACGAGTTGAGACAATTGTTTTGAATTGCTCATTCTCAGTCTTCTCGGTGGGGAAGAACTTGGAAGATGCATCGAATCAGTACGAAATATGGCGACAACGCCGTGTGTAGGACTCACTGCCAAAATGACCGACAAAGTATCTTCATCCGTCGCAGAGACCTGCGCAGCAACGCCGTACGCGTGTTCGCCCAGGAAAAAGACCTTGCTGCCATCGGGGAACTCCTCTGAAAGAGGGGGTGCCTTCTTCTCCTGGAATCTAGGGTCCTCGGAGTTGACCTCGGGAATAGCCATCTGGACGGCTTGCTCGGTCTCCTTCTCAGGCCCTTCGTAGTCCTTGATGAACGAACCATCATCCAAACGCTTCAGACCTAGGGATCCAATTGGTCAGCTAAAACGCCTGGGGGGGAGGCAGAGCAGCGACTGACCCTTGAGGGGACGAACATGCAAGAGAACATCGATGTTGCCAGTGACGACACCACAACGCTTCGAGTAGTAATGCTCGATCTTCTCCGACTTCATCTTCCAAAGCCCGAGCCCTTGAGGCGTGTGCGGATTCGAGACGACCTTCGGCGGGTCACCTTGAACAATCGACAACTTCTCGTACTTGAAGAACGAGTCCGAGACCGCAACAACCTTGCCCTCCTGGAGGAATGGCCAACCGATGAACGTCCTCGCGCCGATCATCTCTTGCGCGACGTCCGAGGTCTTGCGGTTCTCGTGGGCGTTGTCGACGTGAATCACCATCGATTTGTTCCGGCTCTCGGAGCCATGGACGTTGACACCGTGGGGGCCCAATAATGCAGTGTGGGGAAGGGTCTGCAGCGACGGGAAACCGGCGAGTGCATCCGCACCAAGAAAGACGCCATCACACAAGCCTTCGACGAGGTGGAGACCATCGAGCGTAGGTAGGTCGAATGCCACCATCTTGCAATAACACCGTTGGAGTGTCGGGAAGAAACCGGGTAGAGAGGATGGGTACACAGTCGGCTCGCCGGGTTTATAGGTGAATTTGGTACTCGTCCCGAAACCATTCCGTCGCTTCTCTTCTTCTGTGAGTTGAGCCTCCCGTGCTGCGGGGATGTCAATGAAAATACATGAACGAAGATAGTAATAGCAACCCACAGCGCATTGCCTTCAGGAGTCGATGCTCCTCGATGAACGGGATCTTCACGATAGCTTCCCAGTCCTGTTTCTTTCCATTCAGATCCAGCTCGAACTCCGTGGGATAGAAGTCCAGAATGGGCGAGTTTGAATCGAGCATGAGATCCTGCACACAGATTGTCAGAAAGGCGCGTTGTCTTCAGCTCGGTTTACGCACCCTATATGGCACTGGGATGAGCTCCTTGCTCGCTTCGGGAAGCACACCCATGAGCTGTTCGAACGGCCGGAATGGACGGCCGAGGTCGAACTCGAAGGACATCCCGTCGACGCCCTTTAGATCTAGCCCACGGTGTTAGGCATCGTCGCCGCATATGAGCAGTGCCCAACATACCTGAGATGCGAGGTGCGTAGTGGTAATTATAGAACCAACTCCAAGATGCAACGCCGCTGTAGTAATAGTGCATGACCCACTGCATTCCCTCGACGTATCGATAGACGAGGTCACCCATGTCCGTGGGATCGTCGTACGAGATCTCCAACTTCCCCTGCAACTAATGTCAATCCTCGATCCGCACAACAGCTGAGAAAACGGACCTTATAGTACCCCCGCTTCCACTCGTCCATCTTCTCCTTGATGGACGACTCGTACCGCGCGTCAAAGTCGCCCTCCTTGTCGTCCTCCATTACCTTCGCCTTCCCGTACTTGTTCAGCACCCGGTCCACGGCCGCTCTCGACTCCTCGTCGTCTTCGTCTTCCCACTCTTCCTCGTTATCCTCCGTTTTCCCGTTTCCTTTCTCTGGGAAAGGCTCGGCCAGCTCCCCAGGGAATCGCCACGTGACCAGATTCCTGTCTTCCTCGTCATAGTCGTCCCAAGCAACTGATAGGTGCAGGTCCCCAGCGAGACGGGTGATGAATGCTCTGTCCGCAGCGGGGAAGTCGTTCACCATCGTCAGCGGCCTGTGACTGGCCTGTTGCGCCACGGGCAGCTTCCTCCTCTCCAGCACGAACTTCTTCACCTGGTCAAAAATCCTCCGCTGAGACGTCGTTAAAACTGTGAAAGGCATTCAGTTGGTTGGGGAAGCGTTAGTGGCCGTGGTACATACCCAGCTTCGACCGCTTTCTTCCTAACTCCATCTCCTTCACGTGCTTTGCCTGCTTGCCCTTGTACCAGTTGATATCTGCGTACTCCTTCTCAAAGACTTCCTTCTCCCACTCCGCCATCTCATCCAGAATCACCTGCAGCCGCTTGGTGTTGATGACACCATTCTCGTTCAAGTAGCCATCTGCATCCAGGTTTAATCATGGGCGACTCAAAGGGGGGAAAAGAGCATCTCACCTAGTGACGGCAACGCCTTCTTGTAAACATCAAACAGCTTCTCCAGGCCGTTTTCGTGAATGTGTAAATCTGGCAGGTTCGGCAAGAAATCGTTTCCGACGAACACGGCAAGCAAGATGAAGTCGTCGATGACGTGCTCGAGGCTATAATCGAATGGTAGGACCGGCTCGATGTCGTGGAACTCGAGATCCAGGTACTCCCGCATTAGCGTGAGATGTAGCAAATAAAAGTTGATGGAATCGAGACTACGGCGGGCAGATCGTAAGGTTGACGGGACGCGACCAGAACTGGCATGGAGGATTTGCATACCTCTTGTTGCCCTTGCTCTTCGAAGCCGGGCCAAACTTCACCTCCTCTCGTAACAAGCAGAAGTGAGGGTCATGGCTCAGCAGACCCAGCATGATCAAATCGGCGTCCAGGCCGTACAGACAGTGTCGCACATTCGGATCGTAATCCGGCTGTGCCCTCGATAGTCGAATATACTCCATGATCTTGTGTTCGCCCTCGCCCGGGACGTCGTGTCCCGACAGCACCACTATGACGTCCCGCCAGTTCGCGTCCTCCGAGATCTTCTTGTTCACGAAATAACGCAGTTGCTCCGACAGCCGCGCCATGAACTCCGTGCCTGCACATCCATACGCAACCCCTCGTTCAACCAACCACCGTCCTCCGCACTCAGTAGCGTGCAGACTCACCTGGCGTGATACAATTGCTGTCGAACGCTTTCGTCTCTGGCAGCTTCTCCCCTTTCCTCTCCGCCTTCTCGCGCACCTCCTTCGCTTCTTTCGCGGTCCTGAAGCGACGGCTCCGTTGCTGGTTCATCTTCGCGCGCGGAGCAACGCCGTCGACGGCCATGAAAAACAGCTTCTTCGGCTTGATCTTTCCAAACAAATGATCGACATATGCAAAGATGGAGGTGAAGATTTGCTCCTCGGTGAGCCGGAAGTGAGCGTCCTCGTCATTGGGATGTGAGCCTGCACAACTCCCCGGTTTAGCCATAGCATAGCGTCGCACGGGTGCCTGTTTACGCACAGTTGTGTATGATACCATTGAAGTCGACATATAGGTTATCTGGAGAACAAGTTTAGCACTCGAGCAGGAGATTTGGAGGAACTACACACCGAACTCCGGAATCTTGTTCTCCTGAATCAACTGCGATGTCAAGGGGTACCGCTCGCTGCAAAAGTGTCAGCTCGTGCTGCAGGATTACAATAGGGAACTCACGAGATGTATCTGAAGAACTGTTGGGAAATTGGTCAGTGAGGACGCATACGTCAGACATTCGAACCGGACCTTCGGAATTCCTGAACAAGCTCTGTTAACATAGTCGCAACCGAATCACTGGCAACTCACCCATAATAGAAGACTACGAAGAATATAATACAGAGGTATGGGGTGATATGTGGGAGATGGAGCTGACCGTGAGTGGTGGAGGCAGGTTCGAGAACAGGCGCTAAGCATCCCCGTCGTGAGGCCGTGAGGCGCCATCTGCAACCCAGACTTCAACTTGACCACGACTCTGTCTTCAACTCAACGTCCTACTACTCACTGTATGTTATCCCACGCATAAGGATTTATGCTGAGCATCTTAGACTGTACAGGAATATAGCATCAACCGCCCACCACCCCGACATAAATATTAATCTCATTCGGAAGATCGCCCCAGGGCCCAGGCCTACGACGACTGAACACTTTCCAGCTACCACCAATCGTACCTTACGCTTCGAAAACAGGAGGGAAAGAACATACATAGATCCAGGTAGGTGCTCTGTGTGGCCTTGCCAATCATCAGCAGACAATGTTCAGTTTTTTTCTTATCCTTGATGACTTGGTGAACATGACAGTACTAGTTAAACTGGCTGTGCTCCGCAAACGGTGCCAGGCTCGCTGGAACCGTGCCCGCGACTCGACCTTGAGAGGTTCAGGTTTGCTGAATCATGGACAGCAAATCATGCATCGACCCACCACAACAATCATCTATTACCAATTCAGATGATCCATTTCATCCGCCAGTACTTGCCTGGACATCCGTGACAACGCATGGGGTTCAATTGAAGCGTCAGTCACCTACCAACGTTATGGGGATCACACGCCGACCGTGACCCATCCCCACTTCTCCGTAATGTACGTTCCTCTCGTAAGCATGTTAGTCATTCGACACATACGCATACAGTCGCTCAGAACAGTATCTACACCCCAGACCTCAGCTGCACAGCAACAGACTTAACCCCAGCGCAGTCCCTGGACAGACTCATAACTTGGCACTGGCAGCGACTCCGGTCACCCATAACTGTGACTCACCACAGCGGTACCGCATACAATCACGCGAACCTGGGTATATAAAGGACCAAGTCCTTGCCTCTTGAATTTCATCGCCATGTCTCCTACAAAGCAAATCACTTTATACACTGCTGCGGTGAGAATCTGAAACCACTTACGGTATGGTATCTCCTTGCTGATGCTAGTGATTGGTCTGCCACAGTACTCTCCGTACTCTCACCGGGTAAGCATCAGCGCGTCGTGCAGATCCTTATCATTGTCCGTCCTGTTAACCATCCAGTATTATACCAGGTCCAACTTGCCCTAGACGAGGCTGGCGCTCAGTACAAGGCACACGACTTTGGGAAGTCGAAGGGTTCCAAGCCTGAATGGTACTACACCATCAACCCCCTAGGGAAGGTCAGGATCGCGCTCCATCGATCTCTCCACCCCAACCCGCTCACGGTCTGCTATGTAGATCCCTTCCATCACCTACGGAGGACCCGATGTCCCATCCGATCAGCCTTCTGCGGAGTCTGAGAAGCTGTCCGAGTCGATCGCGCTGCTAGAGTTCATCGCCGACATCTACCCGGAGGCAAACCTCCTCCCCACCGACCCCGTCCTCCGCGCAAAGGCCCGGCGCGTCATCTCCCTTTACGAGAACTATGTCCACGACGCCTTCAAGGGGGCCGTCTTCCTGGGGCAGCCTGCCGAGGGCCTCCTGCAAGCGCTCGGCAAGTTCCAGTCGGCCCTCCCGCCCACAGGGTTTGCCATCGGGCAGTACTCCATCGCCGACTGCGCCGTTGCGCCGTTTATCGTGCGCATGATGCTGTTCTTCCGCAGGGGGCTCGGGGGATACACCTATGAAGAAGGGGATAAGGTGCGCCAGGCGCTTGCGGGCGAGGAGTATGCACGGTTCAGGACGTACATCCAAGACCTGACCGAGCGGCCGAGTTTCCAAGTCAGCTGGGACGAGGTCAGTGGCAGTCGGCGTTGCGTCGTGGTGGATATGTCGCTCACATTTGGTTGCCACGCTGGTAGGACGCCCAAATCGAGCTCTGGAAGGACCATCCGGCGTTCAAGCGCACTACGGCCGCTCCAGGTCATGTCTAACTCGCTGGTGGATTACTTGTTATGAAGGTCGTTGGGAATGACATATGATGACCGGAAACTTCTTCCGTGCCGATGCTCACATTGTATTCTCGCGTCGTTCCCGCGGATGTTCAGTACCTCGTGTGCGTTTGCGCAATAACATATGTAACTTCCATGTGATCCGCAGCTAGTGGGCAATGCGCAGGGGTGCGTAGCTGACATTCCGTAAGTTTAGAGGCTTCTTTGATATCATGAGCTGCACCTGATGTGGTCATTGTGCAGGACGTCGTTAAGACTGTGGCCGACTGCCATCTCGGCGTTGCCTCTCAACGAAAGACCCATGCGTTCAAGACGCATGTACTAGTGGGCACCAGTGTTCCGTTGAGTCTCGCCGACCAAGATGCCTTTATGGGCCGGCGTTCAAACGTTCATGTACCATGTGTTCTTGCACACACGGTGCCGTTTAACCAGGCTGCCAGCATACGCCGGCCGGCGTGTCCGAGAGGATAAATAGGTCGGGTGCCATCCTTACTGTTCTCCAAGGATACCCCCTGGTTACGTAGCGCTTTCCAGCGGATCCCTGGCCATTCATTCAAGCTTCAAGGTCCCAGTCGAAAATGGTCTTCTCCTTGCGCGCAATCGTTCTCTCCGCTCTGTCCTTGGGGGCTCTCCGCGCCTTTGGGTTCGACATCTCCAGGAGCGACAACGTACGTCCTAGCTTGATCTTTGCCCATGTCTTCCGCGATTGACTATTATCGATGTTAGCTCGCGGTGTAAGTCTCATCAACGTGATACACTTGTATCTCGCCTCATGTCTACGCTGCAGGTACTATGGACAAAACTCGTACGGTGCCACCCATGCCTCCGACACCGCAAACTGGCAAAAAAACCTCTCGTACTACTGCCAGGTTGTCCCCCATCATTTTTACAGGCGAACGACTTCTGACGAGCCCTATTCCAGGACGATACGATCGATGCTATCCCCTTGGCGTTCGTGAACGTCTTCAACGGCGCTGGCGGCCTTCCTTCCTTGAACATGGCCAACGTAAGTTGCTCAACTACGCGTAATAGAATGCATGGGGATTCACGGACCATCGCATGACAGACTTGCAACCCCTCGGACGATACGAACTTCGCAGGCACCGAACTGCCGAACTGCCAGTTCCTCGCTTCGCAAATCGAGGCTTGCCAGGCCAAGGGCAAGCTCATCACGCTGTCCTTCGGTGGTGCGACTGGTGCCGCGAGCTTCAGTTCGGCGTCCGATGCCACCGCCTTCGGTGACACCGTTTGGAACCTGTTCCTCGGCGGGTCGAGCAGCACTCGTCCCTTCGGTACCGCTGTTCTCGATGGGTATGTGGCTGCTCGCTGTTGCATGGATCTGAGCCTACCCGCTGACGCATGCCCTCAGTGTGGATATTGACGTCGAGGGTGGTGGTACCACGTACTACGACTCGTTCATCACCCGTATCCGCACTCTTTCGAACGGCTCGAGTAAGAAGTACTACGTCACTGGTGCCCCGCAGTGCCCGTTCCCCGACGCCTACATGTCCACGTAAGTGTCCCCGAATATTTCCGACCAGTGACCAGTGCTAAGGCCCCTCGACGTCGTATTTTCCATAGGGTCCTGAACGCCGTTGAGTTCGACGCCGTCTTCGTCCAGTTCTACAACAATGCCTGCAGCTTGCCCAACTACGACAACGTCAATGCCTGGGACTTCGGGTCATGGGACACCTGGGCCAAGACCGTCGCGCCGAACAAGAACGTGAAGGTCTACATTGGCGCTCTTGCCTCGTCCACCGCCGGCACCTCTGGCTACGTCGACTCCACGACGCTGATCAACATCGCACTCGAGACGCGTAGCAAGTACTCGTCGTTCGGCGGTGTCATGCTCTGGGATGCCTCGCAGGCCTATGGTAAGATATCCAATGACCGTTCCGTGATAGACCGTCCACTGACATTTTCCACCATGACGCGATAGCCAACGGCCGCTTCGACAAGACGGTGAAGGACGCTATTCTCCAGAGCGGCAGCGGCAGCGGCACGACCACCACTCACACGAGCACAAGCACCCAAAAGACCACGAGCACTCACACGACCACGAGCACCGCTAAGACCACGAGCACCGCTAAGACCACGAGCACTCACAAGACCACGAGCACTCACAAGACGTCCACGACGACCAAGACGACGACTTCCGCTACGTCGACCTCGACCGGCTCTTCAGGCTCTTGCAAGGGTGTCGCCGCTTGGTCCTCCACCGTCGCTGTGAGTACACTATCCTTCATGGCTTCTCTCTACCTACTGCGCGGAGCTGATCGTGCACCGAACCGCGCAGTACACCGGCGGCCAGAAGGTCACGTACAACGGCCACCTCTGGACTGCGAAGTGGTGGACCTACAACAGCACGCCTCGCGCCAACAGCGACTGGACCGATGATGGCTCGTGCTAGGCCTGAGTAAACGACTCCCTCACGGCTGGCCCGAGGTGTGCGTAACTCGGAGCCGATGCGACCGCGCGATGCCCTGTATGCCAATACCGTTGCTGGCAACGACGAGGTGGGAAGGTCGCGCGCTCTGGCGCCGATAGTCGAAGTGTCGGTGCCATCTTAGATTCATCCAGTTGGGGTATCTTGGAGCTGTAACTTATTAACATTATTTCATATGGGTTTATTGGTTCATGTAAGGTTTGCTTGGAGTTGACTCTCCTGTACCAGTCCAGGAGTCAACCCCACACAAATCGCGAGGATTGCCGTCTTCAAGTTGATCCTCGACCGATCGCACTGACTGGCAGTTCAGTATTCAACGTTCAACGTTCTTGAATGAGAAAATGACGGGCAATGCTCGTTATCTGCAACTTATGGAGAGCGAACGGGTCACCCTCCTGGTCATTTCCATGATCCATCGTGGCATGCGCTCATACGCACTCTAACGGCCTGCCTGAGATGCTTATGCCCAGGAGACCACAGCCGCTGTATTGGACTATGGTGATTTAGTAGTACTTAGTCAACGCCGGTACGTCAGTCTCTCTCCGCCTCATCTCCGGAACCTCAACGACCGGTGGTGAGTTCGCGCCATGGGACCTCTCGTTAAGGACCATGGCGCGATGATACCACGTAAGCCTACTAAATCCCGATCCCGCACATTGACCGATAGATTATGTACGGCCAGTTGTATTGCACAGTGAATATCTGGAGACTGTCAATGGAGACAACATTCATGAAGACCACGATCATAGGAGGCAATTGCAAGGTTCGGAGGTTTTAAAGGACTTGGCTCAGGGTCCAAAAGAGGCAACCCGGAGACTAGGGTTAGGGTGGTACGAGGCATGTGAAGACGGGGGTGGACCGAACCGGACGCCGGTGGCTGCTCCTCCGAGTCTCCGAGTCCGACCAACTTCTTAGCGGCTTGACCCCACACTGTATTATATACACCCTCGCGGGTTTCTTCCCCTCGAGACCACATCTTGGACTGTCTATCTTCTGCCTTGCTCTCTGCCGTGTCACCCAAGATGTCCAAGCCCGCGCAACTCACGTCGTTTGGGTCCGCATTGGCCGGAGCGTTGGGGGCATGCTTCAGTAATGCGTGAGTGTTCCGTTCGATCCATGCTCAGGTCGCGGCGGGGGCCCTGGAAAGAGGCCTTACGGGTGGGGCTGAGGCGGAGACGGTTGTGTGAACCCGCGTTGCAGTTGAATAGGATGCTCTGGTCCTGAATAACCACGCCGCCATCCCATTGACTTCGCCGATTCGTTTGGAACTCGCCCAGCCCCCTCTTTATCTTTTGAAACGGCGTGAACATGAACCATGCAACATTTCCCTGGAACGTGCCAATGCGTACCTCCAATTTCTGTGAATGGCTGTTCGGTGGAAGCGAGGTGCAGGCCGCCACATTCAATCCTTCATGTCCTCTGGTGTTGTTATGGCCGATATGGGGATGGTCATCGGTCAAACTTTCCATGTACTGATCAATGTGAACTTGATACAGCTAGCTGACTGCCTGCATTATATCCCAGCGCCGTGTATCCACTGGACACGTGAGTACAGCTAACTCGCGCATTCCAATGTACCCTAACATGTCCTTCAGGGTGAAGACCCGCATACAAGCGAGCACCTCTGAATCAGGAGACAAGCTGACCGTGCTGGCCGTGCTCGAGAGGATACTCCGGGAAGACGGCCTCTATGGTTACTACCGGGGGTTCGTGGCCACCATGCTCAACACCTTCTCGATGCGTAAGTGCATTGCGTGGTCCGCTTTATGCTCCCTTTTTCTGACCCCCCCCCCCCGGCGACAGAATACGCATACTTCTTCTTCTACTCCATCGTACGGACGTCCTACATGAAGCGCCTCGCGTTAAAGCGACCCGCAGGGAGCGCCGCTGCACCACTAAGCACAGCGGCAGAGCTCGCGCTCGGCGCAGTCGCCGGCGCGCTCGCGCAGATATTCACCATTCCCGTCTCCGTCATCGCGACTCGGCAGCAGGTCGGCCGCCCGCTCGGCCGTTCCAAGAGCAAGAGCAAGGGCAAGGAGACGGCGAAGGAGAGGGACGTGGAGGCGGGCGAGGAGAAGGAGGAGGCGTACGACGATTCGTTCCTCGGGATCGCGCGCGAGATCATTGCGGAGGAGGGCGTGACAGGTCTCTGGCTCGGGCTGCGGCCGGGGCTTGTCCTGACGGTGAACCCTGCGATCACATACGGGATGTTCGAGCGCGTGAAGAGTCTGCTGCTCGTCGCGAAGGGCGAGACGAACATGAACGCGAAGCTCAGTCCATGGATGGCGTTCACCGTCGGGGCGGTCAGCAAGGCGCTCGCTACCGTCGTATGTGCGTTTTTTTGTCTATCGCGGCTAAGGCTAATTGGTCGTGCGCGTGTCCGAAGGTCACATATCCATACATCATGGCGAAAGTACGCATTCAGGCACGCTCCGCGGATGTCGAGGATGCGGAAGAGGAGCATCTCCCTGCCCCCGTGCACAACAAGCCCCATCATAAGGCCGGGCACCACGTCGGCGCACTCACTGTCCTTGCCCGCGTGTGGCGCCGGAAGGGATTCGCAGGCTGGTACCAGGTGCGCTGTCTGTCAAGTATCGGACCTTCCTATCGTTCGAGGGTCTCACCTTGCTCTCTATAGGGGATGGGTGCGCAATTGGTCAAGGCTGTTTTGACGCAAGCGCTGCTGTTCATGTCCAAGGATCAGTTCGAGCACTTCACGTTGGCCATCATGGCCGTCTTCTATCGCCTTCAGGGCATGAAGCCGTAGACGATGTTTTGGGACGGAGTGATGGACATGTATATGGCATGTAGAGTTCTGTTATCGTCGTCTTGTAGACTTATGCGAACTTGGCAGTCAGTAATCAGTAATATCCATATGCTGGGCAGGCCGCTTTTAGTACGCCGTTTTGTATGTATTATACTGAAATGTCTAGGGAGCGACCAAGGTCGCTCCAACGCTCTTTGATTCTGAAAGACTGCGCACACACGTTATCTCTTTCTTTAGTGGAAGAAGGATTTCAGAGAGTACCTTTGCACCTGAGTTCTCATTGTCGTTACTGTATGTCGTATGCGCGAGGGAGATGGCGTGCTGCGCTAATCTAATATAGGCGCTAGTCGACTCCGATACACCCGACCTTACTTGAAAGTTATCTGCGCCAGGACTCGGACCAGCTCTACGCCTTCTTACATCCAAGCTGCTCGACGACATGGGCACAGAGGTTTCCCATGCATCCCTGCCCACCGAGCTATGGTATCCAATCATTTACATGCTCCCCTCCCTCGATCAGAAAACGTGTCTCTCCGTCTCTAAGATATTTCATGACATCGCCGCGACATCCGTGTTCTCTCATGTTACAATCTCCCTAGGATTCTGGCGGCCCTTCGAATTCGAGAGCGAATACGATGACCTTGCGACAGAAGAGAAAGCAGCCATGAAGCGGCAAGCTAACACCTCCTACGACGTCTTACGACATATCATGCGTACCCCTGACTTCGCGAAGAAGGTTAAGAAACTCTCCGTGCGTGCATTCGCTAATGCCGGTGAGGAGATGCAAATTGCTATACGTAAGTCTCGCTTTTCATATTAAGAATGGCTGACTGAAATTGCAAGACGTCCTTACATCCTTGTTGTTAGGCTTTCTAGCTGACGCACTGGAAGCTCTTCCCGATCTCCGTGCTTTTGTATGGCATGGCTCCAGCCCCGTGATATCAACCGAGATTCTGCAGGCCCTCGTCAGTTTTGCCAGTAGCACCCTCCAGGAACTCAGTATTCCGTAAGTGCACTTCTCCGCCCACCCCGGGCCCTCTATATCGCAACATAACTGACCGCTGTGTACTGCTTCATGATCAGGCCGGAACTCCCAGAGGGCTCAGACACGCTCCTCCCATTGCTCAACCACGTAAGGTCGTTCTCGATCATGGACAGGGACTTCGTCCCCGACGAAAAAGAATGCCCCGTCATCCGCGCCGCCATCAACGCCAACGCGGACCCCCTCCGCTCCGTCTGCCTCACCGGCGACATCTGGGCGCAGCTGCCCCCGCTGTCACGCTTCGCGCACCTGGACGAGCTCGAGTTCATCTGCCTAGAGACCTACGACGAGCTCGGCACGCTCTTCGCACACTGCTCCCGCCTGCGCGCCTTCGCGCTCGTCTACGCCGAGCAGGACCTCATCCCCGTCCTCGCCGCGTACCCACACGCCCTCCCCAATCTCGACTCGTTCAAGCTCTGGGGCATCGACTACACCGGGGACGACGTCGCGGTGCTCGCAGAGTTCCTGCGGCCGAAGCGGCGGTTGCGGCGGCTGGACGTCATGGTGCGCGTCGACACGCCCGGGTGGGTCACGAACGACGCCCGGGTCTGCCCCGTGCTCCTCCCGCTGCTCGAGATCATGCCCGCCCTGCCGGACCTGCACGTAGTCGGGCTGAGCTTCCGCGTCAGGGAGGTCCAGGAGGTCCACATCCGGGACCTGCAGGCGTACCTTCCCCGGAACCTCACCGCGCTGCTCGTCTGGACGGACGTCACCTCGACGCCCATTCCCGCGAAACACTGGACAGACTTGGTGAGGATGCGCGCAGTCGCCTGCCTCCCGCGTGGCGTTCGCCGATGCTGACTATATTCTCTATCCCATCGTGCCCGTCCTCGGCAGTTCGCGGCTTACAAGTCGCTCCGCTACCTGCACATAGTCCCGGACTACTACGATGTGCTCGAACTCCAGGAGCACATCTTCCAAGATCCTCCTCCTAATATCGAGTTGTTTGGCTACGGCGCGCAGATACATCCGATGAGGCGAGAATCAACTACTGGGCCCGCTCTACTTTACCCGCGCTGGCCGTACCCCAAGGTGTACTTCAGGACTGCCGATGACTACGGCGACGAGGACTGGGAGTGGCTGTTGCGGCACCATGGATACGATGAGGACGAGCATTGTAGGTTCTTACTTGTTGGCTCGTTCTACCTTGAGCTAACGTGGCACACAGTCATGCACAATGCGGACGCATTCCGCTGAAACATGCGCACAATAATGAAGAGCAGCACGTTGCATCACCAAGATCCGTCCTTGACCACTTCCTCGTCACTTCTAGGTCGGAAGAGACGATCCATGTCAAAGTCCCACCGAATACCCTGGGGCCTTTCACAGAGACCACTGCACGGTCGGCTCCACAGAAGGTCGCTGCGGGTAGATTGGAGAAAGTGGAGGATCTAACATCTAGAACAACCATGCCATTCGCTAGTTGCTATATAACCAATATACAATACACTATCTAAGAAACCCATCAGCTGCAGCGCGAGTTGCGCAACTAATCTGTTGGGTAGTCCCCAAAGTCCCAGCTATAACACTCCTGGGGCGCGACGTCAGTGTCTTCGTCCCCATTCTCGCCGACTAGCAACACTCACCACGCAATCCTCCTCTATGACCGCCTCGGGCACCTCGCGTCCCTGATCGACCGCAGGCGGCCACGGCTCCGCGAGCAGCTTCTCGATGACGTTCACGATGGTGTGCATGCGGATGTCAACCGACCACGAGAGGTTCGTGACGGTGTCGTAGATGATCGACTTGCCGAGATGGCACCTGCTCTCCATCGCGTACCCTCCCAGAAAGCAGGATGATAGGACGCCATTGCAGCTGCCCATTGCGATGGGATCGGCGGTGTGGTACAGGTGAGTTATGGGCTGTACCTCGGGCTAGCAAGACGTATGGCATGAGTCGTCGTACGCATTGTGAGGGGGTACATGTGGTTGGGGCGTACCGGGGAGGGGAGGTGCAGTCGACTGGAGGCCATTCTCTCGCCTGGGGACTCGATGCCGACCGCCGGTACGCCGAATGTCACGCTCAGAAGCGACGCTAGGGCACCACCCAGAGAATGACCGGTCACCCAGATGTTAGAATCGGGATACATGTATGTGAGGTTGTTGTATAGATTCTTGGCAAGATAGGAGCAGGAGTCAGCGTGTGACGCATCCAGTCAACCAAACGTACTCACAATGCCTGCAGGATAGAATAGACCGTCTTCTACCATTGCATCCTCTAAGCAATTCTGGTCGCACCTCCATCCTCCCCGATAACACCCGCATACAGTCGTCCATGTCCAGTCCACACGAGCGCAGCAGCAGCTGAAGAGCATATTGTCGTTGATCTTGTCCTTCTTCGCTGTTGGGCCACCTCCACCGATGAATGCTGCGGACGTGCCCTTGATGGAGAGCACCACCGTCGAGTTATCGGGCGTCGCGAAGACGTGGCCGCGGAAGCCGTCCTCGTCGGGCCCCCAGCCAAATGGAAGGGTCTGAACACAGATGTCAGACAGCGCTCAACTGTGCTGGATAAGCATCAAGAGATCGGCGTGGAGACGACGTGGAAATATGTGCGATGCGCAAGCCAAACAGTAGTTTGAGTCAGAAGGACGCTACTCACCGTGTTCCAATATTCGCCCAACGGGTACCATCCCGGTTCGTCCGGCAAGAGATACGCGTTGTTCGTCATCTTCGCCAGGAGGAGCAACGTCTCCCTGTCATTCACGTCCGGTCCGTCCATCTCAATCTTGTGCCAATCTAAGAGCGCGCTCTCCTGAAAGCGCATGGAGCGCACCCGCGCGTTGTGAAAGGCATCCATGGAAGCCGGCCGGTGCGCCTGAACGCGTTGTGTTCGCAATGGATAACTCGTCGGCTCCCCGCCCAGCGCGAGCGCGTCGATTCCGGATTTCCGCACGTCATGGAAGATTATTCGCCCGTCCGAGGATGTGGCATGGAGATGGCGTAGTTCAAAGAGCAGTGGGGCGGCTGCTGGTACCGCAGCCTTGGGTTGTGCGTTTAACTTCTGGGGACAGGCATGCCAGGGAGAACTGAAGACGGCGAGGAAGGATGTGATCCAGCTTGTCACCGTCGAGAAGAGCATTGAGCGAGATCAGTGTGCATAGTCCACGAGCAGGGTGAGGATTTATAGAGGACGACGACGGTGGTGGGCCGTGGCTGCACAAAGAAGGACCAGTCTTGTCGTCACTCGCCGTCCCGCGTGGTCCGCAGCCTGGCGCCTACCTTGCTATCTATGCAAGCATGCCCAACAAGGAGGCGTTACCAAGTACGGACTCCGAACTACTTCACTTAACCACATCGCTACTTCCTACTTGCATGCATGGGTCCATCCACACATGCATAAAAACTGTCCTACCGAGGGTCCCGAAAACGATGTTCTGGAGACTGCCCGCAATATGCCACGCCCTGGGGCGATCCTCGTTCTCAACAGTCAAGTCCCGAATGGGGGGGTGCGCATGCACCACGCCTCGGATGACGGGCTTGCACCCGTTATAGATGCCAATGACGCTTACTCGTATTTCCCGACCGTCGGGTGACAGGAAACGCACGGGAGACGGTGAGGTGGGGGAAGCGGACGTGCTGCGGTGTCAATAATGCTTCCCAGTCTCCGAGTCGCACGAACCTCGGTTGAAATGAACGTACGGCAGCGCACGGCAGAGGGCAGGAAAATGGATGTGCTACAGCGATGCACTACGCTACAATTCGTCCACCTACGGGTATGAAACACACAGGGACGCCCACTGATACATACTCTACATGAAATCATCTGGCCCGAAGTCGTCCAGCGCCTCCTCGTACACAGATGTGTCAATCCTGGAATAGAACAAGACCGTAAGCACACCACGCAGCGGAACGGCAGTGAAGGGAGCAACGCACTTGCTGGACGGCTTCGCGGCTCCAAGCATCGGCTTACCCACTGTCTTCGGCTTCTTCTTGCCCGACGCCTTCTCGCGCTGCTCCTTCTGCTTTTCGTTCGAGAGGGCGGTGAGGCCGCTCGCCACTTTGCGGATCTCGACATCGCGCAGGGGCATCGCGAGCTCGCGGACATGGTGCTCGAGGAAGGTGGCATACATCGGCTTGTTCTGGTGTTGCTTAACGATGTACTCGATGATCTTGTCCGAAAACTCGACAAAGTCCTCTTTCGTCCGAGGCTGCGCTGAGATCAGCCAGTCGAGCTCCTCGGAGGACGTGCCTGACCGTCCGACATCGCTCAACTCCCAGAATGCACACACGACGGAACGGGAAACGCACCTCCAAGTGCAGTAGCCCCAAAGAGATCGGCGGCGTTGTTCAAATCTGACGCGAGCTCCTTCTCCTTGTCTCTCCGTGCCTTCTCGCGGGGGTCGAGCACCGCGTCCTCGTCGTAGTCGGCCTCTTCGTCAGCAGCTTTCTGCGCCTTCAAGACCTCCTTCTCCGCGAGCTTCTGCTTCAGCGTCCCCTTCTTCTTTGGTGGCGCGACGGGTGCGGACGCCGGTTTCTCTTCCTCCTCCTCCGAAGATGCTTCCCAATCGCTCTGATACGACGCATTGAGGCAGTGGGACTTTCGTAAGAACATCGTCTAGACGTACCACAGGATCGTCACCTTCCTCATCTTCGCCTTCCCATTTGCTCTTCACTGGCTTCTTTGGGGCTGGGGCAGAGGTCGCAGCCTTGGGCACATCGTCGTCAGACGCTTCTGTTCTCCTTGCATTGGTTAGTTAACCAACGCCAAGAAACAACAACACTGATCATACCCCAGTCGGACATGGTGAAAGTGGTATAGATGGAGGTGCGAGGGGGGAAGGAAGATGTGGTAGGTCGAAGCTGGGTCGAAGGGTAGCAATCAGCCGTAGATTTGTGTATTTCGGCAATCTCCGTGAGTTTGGTATTCAACGCCCCCGCCGAATGCTGACATAACGGAGTTGACCACTGCCGCCACAGCGGCCGAATCCCCATTATGCCTCCCATGAGTGAACAGGAGATATCATTATTACCCGCGTTTATTCGGTCACGTCGGTTTCTTACTCTCTTGTATGGGTAAGGCGTGATCGGTCCAGGCTGAGTGACAGAAGGCAAATGAATGTATGATTGAGATTCACTCAGAGTCAACTGGTGTACAGAAGAACGAACGGCAAGTTTGAGCTACAGAGGGACGTACGAAACCCGAAAAATAAGAGAGATTAATAATTTACGGCTGCGAGATATGCCCCGGCTGGATGATGTACCCAAGTTCAACATGGCACCAGCACCTGCCGCCAAGCGCGGGCGCTGCCCGCGTCCAAAAAAGTCACGACGATAACGAGAGAGATAATATGATGATGGCGGGCGGGGCATCGCGCAAGCGCTCGGCGGACTTCGTTCCGGTCGAGAGTCGGCCGTTGGCAGTGCTAGTCTTCGTCGGAATCTAGCACTTGCCGCTGTCGGCCCAGTCACCGCCGATGCCACCAGGGACGCTGCCGTAGCTCCACCACTTGGCGGTCCAGAGGCGGCCGTTGTGGGTGACCTTCTGGCCGGCGACGTACTGCGCGGGACGGTCAATTATCAGCTTCGTGCGATCGGCAGAGCAGTGGTGGACGGTGGACTCACAGAGACATTGTTGACCCAAGCAGCGACGCCCTGGCAGGAGCCCGAAGACCCGGTCGACGTCGGCTTCGCAGAAGTGGACGTCTTCTTCGTCGTCTTGGAGGTGCTTGTGGCCTTGTGAGTGCTCGTGGTCTTGCGAGTGCTCGTGGTCTTAGCGGTGCTCGAGGTCTTAGCGGTGCTCGAGGTCTTGATGGTCGTCATCTTGGTGGCCGACTTGGTGGTGCTCGTCGACTTAGAGGTCGTCGTCGTCTTGTGCGCGGTCGTGCTCGTGTGGCGGGTGGTAGGAGAGCCGCCGCCGCCACTCTGGCGAATCGCGTTCTTGACCGCCAGGTCGAAGCGGCCGTTCGCTATCGCGTCAAGGTGAAAACTATCAGCGGACAGTCCTCGACGAAAACACCGAATGATGACGCACCGTAGGCCTGCGAGGCATCCCAGAGCATGACACCGCCGAACGACGAGTACTTGCTACGCGTCTCGAGTGCGATGTTGATCAGCGTCGTGGAGTCGATGTAGCCAGAGTTGCCAGCGGTGGACGAGGCAAGGGCGCCAATGTAGATCTTCACGTTCTTGTTCGGCGCGACGGTCTTGGCCCAGGTATCCCATGACCCAAAGTCCCAGGCGTTAGGGTTGTTGTAGTTGATCACGCCGCAAAAGTTGTTGTAGAACTGGACGTAGACCGCGTCGAACTCGACGGCGTTCAGGACCCTAAGGCAAACACGATGTCAGAGGACCGGAGGCTGGCACTGGTAGGAGACATTTGGGGACATTTACGTCGACATGTAAGCGTCGGGGAACGGGCACTGCGGGGCACCGGTGACGTATAACTTCTTGCCCGAGCCGTTCGAAAGAGTACGGATACGGGTGATGAACGAGTCGTAGTACGTGGTACTACCACCCTCGACGTCAATGTCCACACTGAAGGCATACGTCAGCGGGTAGGCTCAGCTCCATGCAACAGCGAGCAGTCACATACCCATCGAGAACAGCGGTGCCGAAGGGACGAGTGCTGCTCGACCCGCCGAAGAAAAGGTTCCAAACGGTGTCACCGAAGGCGGTGGCCTCGGACGCTGAACTGAAGCTCGCGGCACCAGTCGCACCACCGAAGGACAGCGTGATGAGCTTGCCCTTGGCCTGGCAAGCCTTAATTTGCGAAGCGAGGAACTGGCAGTTCGGGAGTTCGGTGCCTGGGAAGTTCGTACCGCTCGAAGGGTTACAAGTCTGTCATGTGATGGTCCTCGTGAATCACCATCCATTCTGCGCGTAGTTGAGCAACTTACGTTGGCCATGTTCAAGGAAGGAAGGCCGCCAGCGCCGTTGAAAACGTTCACGAACGCCAAGGGGATAGTATCGATCGTATCGTCCTGGAATAGGGCTCGTCAGAAGTCGTTCGCTCGTAAAGTTGGTAGTGGACAACCTGGCAGTAGTACGAGAGGTCCTTTTGCCAGTTTGCGGTGTCGGAGGCATGGGTGGCACCGTACGAGTTTTGTCCATAGTACCTGCAGCGTAGACATGAGGCGAGATACAAGTGTATCACGTTGATGAGACTTACACCGCGAGCTAATATCGATAATAGTCAATCGCGGAAGACATGGGCAAAGATAAGCTAGCACGTACGTTGTCGCTCCTGGCGATGTCAAACCCAAACGCGTGGAGAACGCCCATGGACAGGGCAGAGAGAACGGGTGCGCGCCAGGAGAAGACCATTTTCGGCTTTGAACTTGAAGCTTGAATGAATGGCCAGGGATCCGCTGGAAAGCGCTACGGAACCCGAGAAATATCCTTGGAGAACAGGTTCCGTGGCCTCTGGCCTATTTATCTTGGTGGATAGGGAGACGGCATGTGCAGTGGCCAAGCGACATGATCTGTGCAAGAACGCATGGTGCAGGAACGGGCGCGTCGTAAGGTCCCTCGGTTGGCAAGACTAACGTGACGGTGCACTGGTGACCACATGGATCCCGGACGCATGGGTCTTCCGTCGAGAGGCAACGCCCAGATGGTAAGTATTAATATTTGGCCACGGATATAACGATGTTCTAAAACAACGGCCGTATCGGGTGAGGCTCCAGATATCAAAAGCGGGATGGAAACGCCACACCTTTCCGCGTTGCTCACAGAGCACATGACAGTCCTGTTAATGAGCAACCGCACGGGAGGTGCAGGGCGTAACAATGAAGTCCACTTTAACCACACATTCGCGGGAATATACTCGCTATTGCTCGCCGTGGGCAGAGGTTGCAGAGGGTTGCAGCTCAGGCTGGACTTGGGCTGGACAAGAAAAGTGAGCCACGTTCCTGTCGTCAAAATTATGAGCCAAGCACATGCGCGCGAGATTGTAGACATGAGGACCATATGGGCAGTCTGTCAGAGTCTGTCTCATATAAGTACTAATAGGAGCTGATGGTGACGTCTCCGACGACCGAGCCGAGCTGGTGGTGCATGACTGCAGAGGCCCACGATCAACCACTACTGTCCAGTGGTCGCTTCGAGTAAACGCTTGGGGAGGCGATTCGAGGAGGGCGAAGCGACGATTCTACTCGATTCTGGCAGAATCGAACAGAATCGTCGGTGCTACTAAGTAGTCTGGAGGAGCCCCGACCCCCCGAAGCCGCTCCGCCTCCACTCGCTTCGCCTGCTTTCGCCCTCCATCAACGGGCGCTACGTCCAATCAAGACAAAATCGCGATTCTGAGTTAACATCAGAATCGATGCCAGCCCACGGGCACGCATCATAATCATCAACTTCATTTGCAAGGCATCCGCGATGTACGGAAGCGTACGGATTTCCAGCTCCAGCCCCCGTGTCATTCATGCTAGGCGGGAGTTTCCACCGGTTTGCTCGGTCATGGATACGCTAGCGCTCCTGCAACGAGGGGGACAACCAAGTCCGGAGGTGGGAAGATACCGAGAAGGCTCGCCGCGTGAGATATTGGTGACCAGACTCGCCGCGCGACTGGGGATTACAATTCTCCATTTTATTTTTCTCTCCCCCGCGCTTGAGGTTTTGATGTGGCTGATTTCTGAGTGAGGGACCAGTCGCGACGTCGCATCAAAGGGTCAAGCGCCGAGAAGAGAGAAATAAAGTGGAGAATTGAGGGGGGCTACTGTCTCGGAAAGAGAATTGAACGAGATGATGCGGATATTGATGTCGAAGAGGTGTCGGCGTGGTGAAAGCCCGTTGCCAAGTACCCGACGCAAAATACTTACTTATTGCTGTTTAGGCTCGAACCCAGCCGAGATCCGGTGATAGCGATTCTCGCTGACCACCGAAACGGCTGGTACTTATAACTCCGATTATTCTTAACTGGGCGGCCATTTGGCACGGTGCCCGTATTTGGTATCCCGTGAGAGCAGGGACTTGGAAAAATCGCACTTCCGCCTTGGACAAGAATCGTCGACCACGAGTCATCCTCCCTGCTATTCCCAGTATAAACTCGAAAATATATTACAGGATACATACAGGAAGTGACCACACCTCCAAATAAGTGTGCGGGACTCACCGCTGGCTCAAGAATCGCAATTTTGGGTGCACATGAGCTCCTATGCACCCAAAATGGGCGATTAAACGTCGACAACGGGGAGAAAACCCATTAAACTCACATAAAGGAGTGTGGACCATGTCTGGAGCCAGAAAACCAACTTTTCTGGCATCAGAGGGCATGTTTCCTCTGTCCAGGATGATGTCCAGACTCATATCCAGGGAGCTGTGGCTGTGGACAAGACATGCGCTGGCCATGATGGCTAGAGCACCTAGGAATCAGTGACCCCTATGGAAAGAACCCAAGACGTCAGTATTAAAGTCATATAGAGGTGATTGTGTCTCACGCAGTGCGGCAGTCTATGCCTGCTCTCAAATAATGGGAGGAGATTGGGATTAATCAGGCTTAAAACTATTATACACTAATATAGCTTGGTGTCAGAGCACACAACCTGGTTAGAACGAAGGGAAGTGACGTACTAACAGCCACAGACGTCGTGGTACAGAGAAAAGTTGTGTAAGCGCTGAACCGGCGTCTGAGGCCCTGTCCGAGACTGCACGGTGTTGAACAGCGAACGATCCGTCTTCTAGCTCACGCAGTCCCAGAAAAACGGAGGGGAAAGGAAGATATATGCCATGAATGTTCTAACCTTTAGCTTTTTAGGGGTTCGCGGGAGGACCTTCGAGTACCACTCCGAGTCCAGATTCTCTGAGTGGACATCTTTTTTTTTTTTTTTTTTTTTTTTTTTTTTTTTTTTGCGGTGCATCTCCTAGAGACAGAGCCTTTGGCCATTCATCTAGGATTATCGCTCGGTTCATCAGGCAGATCGCCTTTTGCACCGTGCCGGAGGAAATGCGGTTACGCACGCTGTTCGCAGTGTGGGGCTCTTGAGCCTTCATCGGGCAGTGATTCCTCTTACGAGGCGCCACCGCTCTCCGGCGTCAACCTACCCACTAAAACCCCCGTACTCGCTAGCCAATCACTACTCTCTCTGACCTCCTCCTCCCCTTCGGTCACTCCCTTGGGTCCATCCCACGTCTTTCTCACCACCTCCGCAGTGAGGGCTTTTCGTCCATATCTCTTACTTGTCATGGCAATGTCCAGCATTTGTCTCCGGTTAAGGGCGGCATGCCATCTAGCAGTCACTTCCTGGTGCGAATGTTCATTGCCTCCCTTCGCTATAACCCTCTCGCACCTTAGCTTCCATATTAAATATACTGATTCGGTGATAGCGATTCGCAGGAGGCGGTCTGCTCCTGCCGGGGGGTTTTCGGCGAGATGTTTGACGGAGATTAGATGGCCTCCCAAGACGATTCCGAAGGTCAGTCTCGGTAGCTCAACGCCCTTCCTTGTTGCTAGGGCCCTAACCAGCCCCCATACTATCCCAGTACATGCCGCTCGGCATTCCACCAATATATGCTCGAGGGTCTCGGTTTCGTTGCAAGTGGGGCAGACGGCTCTTGTCTCCATATTCGGTATGTATTCCCAGTATCTCCCTATCCTCAGCGCGTCATGTAGGCTTTTCCACCAGAAGTCTCGGATCCTGCGGTTTATATCTGCATGTCTCAAGCCCTTCCATATCGCTTCCGGCCTTGGTTTGAAGTGTAGCACGTCCTCAAATGTGTCGCATATTCGGTCAATTACCAATCTCGTACGTCGTCTAGTTTCCTGTTTGGATTCTTTCACTCGGCGTATTCCGCGGTAGAGGGTCCTTTGTGTCGCAGTGCTGAGCTGCATCCCTCTCCTAAGGAAATGTCTGTTCTCTGGCACGATGTCCGAAGCGTTCGTCATTTCCACTCCTCGAGCAGCGAGCTCGTCCGCACCATCGTTTCCCACATTACCACTGTGGCCCTTAACCCATCTAAAAGTGGTCGGGGCTGATCTCGCTCTTAGCTTCGCTACTAGTCGTTTTACTTCTTCCGCATTTGCGGTATTAGTCCATCCTTGCTCTTCCCACTTCGGGAGGTTAGTGGTCATCCCCCGGACAACATACTTAGAGTCGGTTACAATGTGTAGCGGGGCGAAAGGGGGGGTACAGTCAACAGCTTTCTCGGCCGCAAAGAGCTCGGCGGTTTGGTTTGACTGTTCCCCTGGTACCCGGAACCCAGCATTTCTGTCATCTTGTTCCCCATACCATATTCCACTTCCGGCCTTGGCCCCTAGTTGTCCGTTATTTATGCATGACCCATCTGTGTAAACTTCAACCTCCTCGTCGTTGACATGATACGGTTTGGGTGCCCTTCTAATTGCTCTGTTTGGCAGGTCGGGAGGGCCCGCAAATACGCGTATGCAGGAACCGACATTCGGTCCGTCTTCGATGGTAGGGTTGAATAGTATTCGTCCGTTTTCCACCATTGCTAAATGGTTTTCCTGCTTTCTTGTCCCCGTCAGACTTAGGCCATCACACGGATATGTGGTCAGCGGGTTCCATTTGGGCTGTAGCCTATCTGTGAGTTTTCTTGCGGCTTCGGCGCATCTCGCAGGGTTAGCGCAGTTCTTCGTCGTTCTATCCGTGAGACAGTCGATACACGAACAGTTCGCAGATTTTCTGTGACTCGTCGTATCTCTAGTTCGTGCCGCCACTTTGATACAGTCCAAGGTGGAGGTGACGTCGTGGTTTTCTCTCAGGCATCGGTTTGCCACGGTGTTCGCCGTGCACCTCCCTTCATCAAGGCCCATGTGATACCATATAGGGAGAGCTTCCTTTATGTCTACGGCTGGGTTGTTTGATTCGAATCGCACCTCATACTTCTTTGCCGTGGTGATCATTTGTTTTAGGTCCGATGGTAGTCCTGCGGATTGGCGGGTGCTAACCTCCCATGTTTGCAGAAAAGTATTAACTTTAGCGGTTTCATCAACACTCTTCCACGACGACGCAACCGCTCTCGCCAGGAGTGCGTCGGCCACGAAGGCCCACTTCGGTCTCCGTGCGTCAGTACATAGATACTCCTTAAGCCATATCAGGTCAATGGCTTCATTTCGGGCTCTTAAGTCGAGTACGTTCAGTCCACCTTTCGGCACTTCCAGGTGGAGGGTATCGCGATTGACAAGCGGGTGTTTATCACCATCCCAGATGAAGTCATACATCATACTTTCGATCTGTTTCGTAATGTCTTCTGGCATTGATTGTACTCTCGTTAGGAACTGGGTACGTCCTCCGACTTCCATGCCGATTATAAGTTTGCGGGCTGCTTTTGTTGGGTTCCTCTTCCCCCATCTCTCTAGATTCTCCCTGATGGTGTCAACGATTGGCACCCATGGTGCTCCATTGTCGACCCCGTTCCCCATCCACGCCCCCAGTATCCTTACCGCTACACCCTGCTCAGCGATTTTGATCCCGTTAGGGAGGGGTGCATCCAGGGGTCCGAAGACTCTGGTGTGGATTACACTATCCCGGTACGTCTTCGTTCCTATTGGTATAATCTCAGTTTTTTCCTGGTTAAACTTAGCCCGAGATGCTTTGCACCATTGGGCCAGAATGTTCTCCAGAAGTTGGTAGCTGTCGTCCTTGCTGAGGTATACGGTGGTGTCATCTGCAAACAGTAGAGCGATTAACCTTTCCCTTAGTCCTGGGAGTTCTATCCCTTTTAGTGGGGAGTTGCGTAGCGCACAGGCGAGAGGTTCGATCGCCAGATTGAACAGGAGGCACGACATAGGGTCACCCTGTCTCACGCCTCTCGTTACTCTGAATGTTCGGCTCGTTTCCCCGTTGATAATGACAACACTTTCCGCATTTTCATATAGCGCCTTGATGGTGTTTATGAAAGAGTCTGGGATACCCGCGTGTTTGAGGACTTCCCAAAGGTAGTTGTGGTTTATCCTATCATAAGCTTTCTCTTGGTCGAGGGCTATGATGACGCCATCTATTTCTTCGGCTTCCGCATGGTCAATGAGGAGCTTCGTCGTTTTAATGTTGTGAAAAATTTGTCTTCCCGGGATAAATCCGGCTTGATCCGGGTGGATTAATGTTGGGGCTATGTTCGCCAGTCTTAACGCAAGTGTTCGAGTGAATATCTTGTAGTCCGCGTTCAGGAGCGTAATCGGTCTGTAGTTTCCGATTTGTCGCTTGTCCTTTTTCTTATAGATTGGGCATATCCATCCTTTATTGAAGTCCGTTCCCGGCTCCACCCCGTGTTTCCTTATATCGTTGAAGACCGTTTTCAGGGTTTGAACAATGTCGAAGGTTGGGCGATCCCTTTTGCGGTCTAGCACTTGCTGCTTGTGCAGGGTTTTCCACATTTCCGCAGGTATACCGTCGAGCCCGGGGGCCTTCCCGGTTGCGGCATCCAGTATTGCGGTTTCAACTTCTTCCTCCGATACCTCTTGGTCAAGTCGGTCCCATTGGTTTTCATCGATTCTGGCTGTCACTCCTCTTAGAGACTTCTCGGATTCTCTCAGTCGCTCTTCTTCGCTAGAGCCAGGGTCATCCTGTAGAGCATTATAATATTCTTTGGCAATTTCAGCCATTCTGTCCGACCTATTGGTGAACGCCTGGTTCGGTCCGGCCGCTTGGGGGTCAGCCATCTCGTATATTACTTTGTCCGGCTTTGGTTTCGCATTCGATCGTATCCAGTATTTACTGATCGTTTCACCTTCCAACCAGTCCTTCGCCGCTACTCGAGTCCGTCTCTGTCCGAACCTCTGCATCTCGAGTCTCGCTACCTTATCTTGCAGGATTGCCGCCTGTCTTTGGGTGGCTTCACACGTTGGCGCGTCCTGTCGATTCAGGGTTTCCTTCAGGTCATTCTTGGCGCGTTTAATCCGCCTATCCAGTTTAGGTATTCTCTCTTTCGCTCTGCTCTTCGCCTCTTTGGCGAGGTGTGACTTGAAGCAATGATATGCTATTTGGGGGTTCCATTCTGGGGTTCGGGTCTCTATTTCCCGGATCTCATTCTGCAGCTTGATTCCGAGCTCCTTAGCTTTTTGTATCAGGACTGTATCCGACACTAGGGCGGTCGGGATTGTCCATCTTCCTTTCCCTATGAAGGGAGTCCTGTAATTTGTTACCGACGCGCACGCCATTCGGTGGTCCGTCTGAATACCTGATCCCTCTATTGTCCACTCTGCAGTCTTCCCCTCGAGGGTTCTTGTGACATATATCCTATCAATCCTCGACTGGCTCATGGTACTTATTTGCATGTATGTGTATTCCCTATTCGTGGGGTTCTCTCGCCTCCAACCATCGAGAAGGCTGCAGGTCGCTGTCATCTCCTTAAGGGCATTTGTCGCACCTCTGTCATCGCTATGCATGGGCAGTCTATCTAGCGTGTTTTCGACCAGGTTGAAATCCCCCATCATTATGTCAGGTTTTAGAGAGGGGTCAGTAACCATCTGTTGTCGCAACTCCTTCCAGAAGTTTTCATTCTCTCTTGGGTTATTTGGGGCATATATGTTCAGGATTTTTAGGGGGGCATTGTTCCTCCACTGAAAATTCAGTAGAATCGCCCTTCCCGGCACTAGCTCCACACTCGTGGTTTCGACATCACCCATCAGTCTCCTGTTAAGGACGAAGGCAACACCTCGCGCTCCGGTTTGGTTCGTTGGGTCCAGGGATCCAATGACTTGGAGCGAGGATGCGAAGACTCGGTTCAAGGCCTCTACTCTGTCGACCGTCAGGTGAGTCTCTTGTAGTGCCAGGATAGATAGTTTATTATCTCTAATAATCTGGTTCACTCTCATCCACTTATCATTAACTCCTTCTTGCGTTTGAGGTCCATAGCCTCTCATATTCAGCGTCGCAACCTTGAGTTTACCACGAGTCTTCTGCCTTCGTTTGCGACGCCTTCGTTGCGAGGTCCGCTGCCTTTCAGCGCCTTCTGGACGAACGGGTAGCCTATTGCTCCCATGCCTATTGTCGTACGGACGGTCCTCATCTTGCAGCGGGTTCCCCGAGTGATTGGATCCGCCATCATAGTCAGAGACGTGATCATCGCGGCCTGGGAAGGCGGCCGTTCCACTAGCCACTTCTTCGTCTCGGACGCGCATTGTGCCATTTTCCGACGTTTCGTTCCGTGAATGAGGGATGTGATGTATGTTGGCGGTTGACTGATTCCTCCGGGGGTATCAACCATTAGCCCGAAGTAGGTAGCATTGCCCAGCTACCAGGGCGACTATGCATTGTGGGACGAAAGACCCGACCTCGGCCTCGTCTCACGCTTCAGCCTCTCGGCACGGCACGTCGTGGCCTAAATAGGCCGCCGTTTGTCCGACGAATCGGTAGTTAAAACGCCTTGCTTTCCCGTACTCGAGAGCCGGTATATGTGGGCGCGGCGCTGGCTATGTCCGCATGCATACTCGGTAAAGCAGTGGTCGGGTCGCGACAACGTTCCCTACCGACGGAGGCTCTGAAGGTCGCCTGTTCTCCAGAGATTTTTAATCAAAGGTCCTCATTCCTCAACGCGTGCTCCTTCATAGTGCCGTCTCGCGCACCCTTTATACTATGTAGTAGCAGAATCACATATGGAATTTATTCGCCTGAGGACCTACTCATCGCATGCATGAGCAACGTACACAATTTATTGGCAAGACAGGTGATACATGGGCGCGGTCAGAGAGGATCGTTCGAACGCGCGGTACATCTGGCTATATGGGGTTGACACGCGTAAACGGTAAGACATTCAAGATAAGAGTCGCGGAAATCATTCGTGTCTCCAACAGTGCTCGGCGTGGTCACCCGAGGCTTCGGATGCGCGACCCTACCGCCTATCCACGAGCAGGGTAGCGGCCCCTGACGTTCTTCTGGAAGTTGGGCTTGTTGCGCATGTTCGCGTTGTCCTGGTTCGGCTTGTTGATGAGGGCGGGACCCGTCCAGTTCGTGAGCCGAGTGAGAGGGCAGTCGGCGAGGACGTGATCGGCAGAGTTGCAGATCCTGCACGGCTGCTCGTTGATCCAGACACCCGTGCCGTTGTCGCCGCACTGGAAGCGAATAGCTCGGATCTCCTTCCTCCAGGCGCGGAAGCCCTCGATGGTGTCGACTGGGGTGTCAAGGTAGACGTGCGTGACAGGCTTGTCGTCGGGCTGGATCTTCTCGATCCGGATCCGGAGCGAGTTAGTGATCTTCAGTGTCGCAACCTCGGGGTCGTCGTGGTTGCGGTGAGGGTTAGCTGAGACGTACTTGCAGATGATGGAGTGCACCGGCTCCTGCTCGAACTGCTCCCGCATGAAGAGGGTGACAGCGTCCTCGTGGTCATGGACGAAGCCCTCGAGCCTTCCAAGGTAGTCGTCGAAGCGCAACAGCGGGGAGAAGAAGTTGGCAGCAAACTTTTTAGTGCCCCAAGTTTGCTGCAACACGAGCGCGTAAGCTACTTGGGGGGGGAAGCCCTTCATGCCGATGAAGCGTGGGGTACGAGTGTGGATGTCGTTCCTATCAAAGCGCGGAGGAGGGTCCTGGATCTCGGCAGGGATAGGGATAAGGTCCTTGACTCCGAACAGCTCCTCGATGAGGCCCAGTACGTCCTTTGTGATCTTCCATCCTTCGCCCTGCTTGACGCCAAAGTAGTTCAACGGCTCGATGATGCACGTCGTCTTCGGGTCCGCAAGGCTCAGGCTTCGAATCTTCCCCGGTTCGCCACCCGCATAGATCGCCTCCGGGTCGTCGCGTCTGACCTTCGGGAAGCCTTGGTCAGGTTCACGGGAGTGAGCCGGCTGGATGGGAGGCTGAATGTTGGCTGCGAGGTGAAGGTGGGGCCTGGGAAGAGGGTGGAGCTTGTTGGTCAGGCGACCCCCGTTAGGGACGGCGTTGGGGGTCACGATGAAGTCCTGGATATCGACGTCCTCGCCCATAGGTTCGTGTGCGAGAAGGACCTCATCCCCGTCTACGTCCTCCAGGTCAGGCATGTCGTTGTAGTTGTCCATCACGACGTCGTCCACTCCAGCTCCGCCACGGTTTGCCCCACCCATCGCCTCAGCAAGGGGGGGGGGATTGGCATTTGCGGTCCTCAGCGCGTCAGGCCAGAAGTCAGCGGTGTTCTTCTTAGCCATGTCCGGCCCCTTGATGGCCCCCGTTTTATGAGCGTCGACTATCGCGTCTCTCTGGATCTTCGAGAATTGGAGGAGAAAGTCGACGACCTCGATCGTCATCGGCAATGGAGCGGCGCTTGCTCTAGGCGATGGCGGGTGAGGGCCGATCTCGGGGGGAGGGGGGTTCACGAAGTCTTCCGGGAGAGATGGGAGCTCATCGTCATCTAGGAGAATGGCGTAGCGATTGTTATCGGAGCGCTTGGCCTTCTGCATCTGGCCGCGTTGACTCAGGACGTAAGTCTGTCCATAAGTCTCTCGTCGGGAGGGGCCCGGGGTTGGGGGTCGAATCGTCGTTCTTCCGGTATGGGTGGTCCTGTTCCATCCGGGCGTCGGTGTCGGAGGTTCGCTCGGGGCGACTGTCGCCCGCGTGGAGAACGCACGGAGTGTTCCAGGCCTCTCATCCTAGGAGGATATCGTGAGTTTCAACAGATTGTCAACATAGTTTGGGACGTACCCTGTCCTCATACGAGGGGTCCCGTTCCTCAATCTGGCCTTCCTCAAGGGGCGGCTCAAGGGCCTTACGCTTTTGGCCGACGCTCGGGAGGGAGGTATAGTCGTCACTCGTGATGTGCGGGGACCTCGCAGGAGGGTTCGGCTTGGCAGGTTTACCCAGGTTATGGGTTACGGCGCGCGAGTACGAACGTGGCCTCGTGGGGGTGCGGAAGGGCGAGCGTAGGGAGGGGACTTGTACGACGGCACGATGGGCCGGGGTTCCTGTGTTGCTCGGGAAGGTGAAGTCGAAAGCTAGGATACGCGCAGGGTTGGGGAAAATCGCGTTGGCCGTCTGTGCGTCGTGGTTAGCCAACATCTCGCTCGTGAGGGGGACGGCCTGGTTTTGCGCGACTCCATTCCCGGATCCAGGGTCGTTGTTGCCCAGTCCTTCATTTCCCGTGGCCGGGCAGTCAACACGAAAGCGTTTGTTGGTACGCTTCTGAAAGTAGGAGGTGTTCGCCCCCTTCTGTGCTACCCAGGCTAGAGCGTCTCTTCCCAGGACCTCGTACCCGATCGTCGTAGGCAGGCTTCGAGTGGTGGTGGGGGAGTTGGGCTGAGTAGGAACGAGTTCTAAGTGTTTGTTCTAAAGGTCAGCTTCAGGTGTGAGGTCAGCGTTGTGACGGTGCTTACCCGGCGAGGATCTCGCAACGTTTAGGGCGCGTCCTTTTCCTTTAGACAGGGACGGGTCCGTCTTACCGCTCGTTGCGGCTTGAGTCTACAGGGGAGGGTGAGATATCGCCCAGCTCATGACAGTCGATGTGAGCGTACCTCTCCTCTCGGCACACTTGCCACCTCGGAGGTGGGAGCGGTGCCGGAGCCATCAGGAATAGGGGGCGCGAGGTTGGTCAGAGCGTCGCCGTGGGCAACGTTCCCAGTCGGGGGGTCGGTGTCAGTCATCTGAGGTACTGTGACGGGGGCTAGGAGTGCTTTCGCGCTGGGGTCGGCGTCGTACGCCCCGGCTTAAAAACCTTTCGTCGGGGTGTCTCGTGGCAGTTGTCAACCCCTTCCATCCCTACTGGATTGGTCCGCGGGCTTGTTAGGTTTCTAGACGTCCATCGTTACGAACTAGAGGGGTTCGAGCTTGGGATAACTCACCCTTCTGCCGTTAACAGCTCTCGGGTTTCCTCATATGCCTCGCGCGGGCACAGTTACCCCCTTCATTCCCCCAGCCAAGTCATTTCTTTGCGGTCTTCTTTGTTAGCTCTTCCGGTTTACGGTGGTGCCAGCTGTCCACGGAGAGGGGGAGGGAGAAGTTGAGATCATGGTTCTGCTTCCTTCCTCTAGTGCGTTGAAGGCGCTCACCAGTTTCATTCGCAACCCTTCTCCCTCCTCCTAAGGCTCACAGGTGTTTCTTGACATGGCCAGGCATCAACATGTTTCAGTTGTGACCGGGGGTATGTGGTGGTGGGGGTTGTGTTCTCTCCAATGGGCGCGCCCAGCGTATTGGTCAGAGCGTGCTTGACGTTACGTACTTCTTGGCGCTTGTTCGAGTGTTCGGTGATGAGAACATCGACTCAGGTCCTATGGCCGCATTTGGCGACTCCCCGCGGCGTGGAGCTTCTCATGCTTCTCATTCCCCGCATCCTCATTTTGGGCGGTGTTACGCCTCTGGTTGTTATGTGGGCTCCGTCCTTCGTGATAGTTGTCCCCTCCCTCTTTTTCGAACGTCCTTGTGCATTCTCATCTTTGGGCAGGGGGTAGTAGGTGTGTTTTATTTTTATTTCCCCGAGCGGGGGGTGGGACATCGATCATGGTGGTATACTGGGTTCCTTTCATGTGTACACCCTTGTCTCTGATGGGTTTTCTCGAAGCATCCAGTTCTGATGGGAACATCGACTCTTCCCCGCGGCTTACTCCGGTTCAGCGCAAAACCCTAGCCCCGGTTCTCGCTCAACAGCACGCCTCTGGGGAATTCGGCGGAGCCCAAACTATTTGGGGGAATTAGTTCGATCCGAGCGTGTGGAAAGGTGCGTCATAGGATCTAGGTCTCCTTTAGACTCATCGTTGTTTTTCTTCCCCAAGCACTCTGACAATGTCAAGATAGTATCCACTGGTACGTGTTCGTCCGCCTTGTTTTAACTAGGTATCATCTGCCTGTCTCTCCTTTGGCACCGGGGAGATTCACATGGGTCGGGGGCGGCCCGTGGACTAGCACTCCTGCCTCAGTCTCAGCATCGTTCGAGTCATCGTCCGTCTCTTCTTCGTCCGTTCTAGCCTCCTCGTAAGCGCTAGTCGTGGGAGTCTGGGCCCGTCCCGGGGCGACCGGGCCTTGGTAGGCACGGTTGGGGGAGTAGTGGTAGGCTATGGTCGTATCCACGATGATCGCCTTGTCGAGGGGGATAAAACGTGTGTTCGGGTGATCGCGTGTGAGCCACCTGTACGCCTTGTCGACCACATCCAACTTCACGGTGACGTTTGGGACGTATTGGACGGCGATGTACACCATGGTCACCGCTGCCCCTCGAATCTTGTTCTCCAGCGCGAACTCGACTGTACCACTCTCGATCGAGCGGATGCGGATGATTCTTCCCTCAATCTGAGGATCGTAGATGTCGTAACGCGGTGGGTATGGTGGGGGGTATGCAGGTGTGTGGTACGCCTCGAGGGATAGGGCTAGGAGTTTAACTGTGCGCCCTACAGCTATCGGCACTCTGGGGCGAATGGTGACGTCGTAGGAGTCGATGAAGTCGTGGTGGCCGGGTTTGGCGGGGGTAACGGCGGTGCGACCACTCCATTTGGCGTAGACTATGTCGGCGGGGCCGCTGGATGCGCCAACGATGGTAGTGAAAGGACGGGGAGTGGTGAATGGGGGCATTGGGTGGGATCTATGGCGTTGGGGAGGGACTTGGCCTGGAGGCTCTGCTTCCTACCAAGGGATTATATGTGTCTAGTTGTGCCGCGGGGATCAATCGAAGCACTACTAGAATTTTCACCGAATCGTCCTTGGAACGGGTTCGATCTTGGTTTCGTCTATGCTCAACGTGAAGGCTCACCTCGCCAGGAGGGTGGCCGCCTGCAGGTGGTGGGGGGGAGAGGCTCCCCTCGAGATATCGTGGGCTTCCTAGGAATTTATCTTGTTCCCTTCTTTTGGGGTGACAATGGATGCGAATTCCTGGTCGGACGGCCGAAGCATATCCTGGTACTCAAATGCTAGGATTTGAGGGATATGTTTATTCCAGAAGTGTTAGTTTAAAGTCATGTTATCTTATTATATCGTCCTGGTAGTTTCGGTTGCTCATTTAATAAGTATCTATGCCTCCCGGCCCGGGGCGGCTACTTCGGGATATTCCTTTTAAGGGACGTGCGGGGGGCGTCGTCCGAGGGCGTCTCCAGCGCTTTAGCGCCTGTTCACCCTGACCCCCTCATTTTTCGCGTAGGGAAGTCCGACCTGGAGTGGTAGGTCCAACAAGTATTCTAGTTCTTGGGGGAATTATTATCGGTCATCATAAGTTAGGTTTCTTTTGTCCGATTGAGTCTTTCGGTTATGGGGCAGGCCACAAGCGTTAGCCTGATCTCGCTACTGGTACTTGGCGCCTGCTAGATATTTCGTACATTGCCCGCGTATTTTACTATCTCAACTTTCGGTATCGATCCAGTTCGTAGTTATGCTAGGGGAGGGACTACATCTTTGGGATGATTCTAGCGAGGGAGTCAAGGGGGAAGGCATCGACTAGGTCCTGTTTGACATACTGCCGCCCGCCATTCATATCGACGTCATACCCGCTCAGGAGGTCGTCCTTCGTGAGGGGGTGCGGGAGGAGGTAGACTTCCTGAATGGGGTACCCGAACTTCGACTCTTTCTCTCCTCTGTCGAACTTGTCGTTGCCTACACCATTAGTGTCGTTGACTTGTCCCGGCGTTTTGGCTTCGCCTATGACAAGCACGAGTCTGGTTTTCGGTGACGGTGAGTAGTACAGGTACTTTTGCGCCAATGTCATACCTGATGTAGGCATTCTCATCCTCGTAGAGCCATACCCTCTTAACCTCCTCATGGAGGCGGAAAGCTCTATACTCGTAGTTCTTCAACCCCTTCTCGATGCTTGGCACATGCTTCTCTCTGATCCTTAGGATAACATCCTTGGATGAGTCTCGATCTCCTGGCTTCATGATTTTAGGCGGTGTGGTGTCGGTCATCGTGAGTCGCGACAGTACGGCTAGCAGCAAGGGGAGGAGGATGTGGGTACCGGCAGGCTGCGTCTATCGATGAGATGGGGTACCGTCTTGCTGCGGTATCGTCCCACTGCAAGTATTAGTCATCATCCCGGATTTTCGCAGTTCGTTCCCCTCGCCCCCTACTTATCAACCCGACTCGGGGCGTGTGCATGATGTTTATGTTGGGGTACATATTCATTCATTCATTGCTCGTTACCCCCGGTGGGGAAACGGTTTAGGGACATATCCCGGTGACAGCGTCACTCGGCTTTCGCCTGGTTGCCCGATGTTCACCTCTCCCGGGACTTATGGGAGGGTGGCGTTTATCACGCTCAGCCCTACAGCCTACTGGAGCTCAGAAAGCATTTCTCCGGTCTACGTGTGAGATGTTTCCCCGACCCCCTGCTCCAGAGGGGTCGTGGGAAAGTGGACCATGATGGTGGTCGTGGGGAGAGGAGCTTCTCTGAGTGGACATCTTGCGATTTCGCTAAGGACGTTCTCTCACGGGGTACCAAATCGGGGTTCCCTGCCAAATGACTGCCCAGTTTTACTAATACCAGTCGGTAAGGAACAGTTAAGGAACACTCTCCCTTTCACACTGCACTCATGTGTTCCGTCCGACTGGTTCGAGTCTATTGCATGTTGAATACTGACAACTTGACAAGTTGCTCCCCCAGTCAATGTGGCTGTACATGATGTGGCCCGGCAGTTTCCAGGAACGTCTATTGGGCGTCTGCTAACCCGACGTTGCCAGAACCAGAATGCTCACCACGTGACTGTCCCTAGGCTCAACTCGCCGCCAGCCCCTGCGTCAGGGCCGGAACTCGGTACTCAGGCCTCAGGGCGACCTCAGGGGGACTCTGCCCTGGCACTGCAAGCTACGGCAACCTTGAAGGTTGTTTCATCCGCCCACGTGAGAAGGGTTTGTGTGGAACCTACTTGAACACGTTGAACGCTGAAAGGAACGCTTCACCCAGGCTTTTGACCCTTCCGAGATACATGTTTACAGTGTCCGAAATGACAGGTCAGTGCTGGTTGGCTGTAGCACTGCCATAAAGGTGTAGAAGCATCTAACTTTTTGTCTTTCAATGTAGTGGTGAGAAGAATTGATGTACCCATTCGGCAAGGGGTTGATCATATATACGGAACGCCAGGAATTAAGCAGTTTGCAATTAGACGATCAATTTGAACATTGAAGAGGTAGCGCTAGCTTGCCTGATCATGCGATGTTGCGCTCATTGAGAGGACAGCGCATTAACCCAGAGTCATGACTCATCCCCGCGGCTATTACGCAAGTCTCTTATCCTCATACTTGGTCGAGCGTAGTTGACGTAGTGCGGCAAACCGTCAACGTACGTTTTGTGTTCTGTCACTCCACCTGTGGACGGGCGCGCGGCCGTAATGGCTGGGGCGCCCCCGCCAGGCGCAGCGAAGGACCGTCTCCCATACCTGAAACTATTTGAAGCCGGCTCGTTGCATGCTTCTGAGCATGTACACACACCCTCGTATCCTCGCCTCTCGTGCCGTCAACCATGCCGCTCGCGTCCCAGATCCTGCTATCGACTTCGAGGCGCCCATCGATCCTGGCCGCTGCGTCTGTGGTATTCAGCACCCTATTCCTAGTGACTTGGGCTTCGTATGGCAAGAAGTCTAAGGACAAGTATAGCGCTCTGTTTGGAGACGCTACCGCGTCTGCACGACGTATCCGTCAATGCGAAACCAAGTACGACTTCGACGAATACGACGTCGTGATCGTGGGCGGTGGTAAGCACACGGCGTGCCCGAGCCCGTTACCCACTCGATCGCTTACCATCGGCAATAGGGACGGCGGGATGCATTCTGGCGTCTAGACTGTCCGAGGATCCCTCTGTACGGGTGCTCTTGCTGGAGGCTGGTGAAAGGTATGTTGTATTGTCTCTGTTCTTATGAGAGTTCTAGCTGAAACCCCCGATTAGCTCTCTCAAGAACCCGTTGGCTATTATACCTGCCATCGGCAGCGGGCTTTTCCGCAGTATCCACGACTGGGGTGTAAGCACTACACCACAACCCTATGCGAATTCACGAGCGAGATATTGGCCGAGGGGTGAGAATTTAATGTAATCGATGTCGATGCAGCTCGAAGCTGATCCGGAGGCGCCTTTAGCCAAGTTGTTGGGAGGATGTAAGAACTCATTTTCTGTTATCGAATGTCTTTCCCTGAACACAACTTGACAGGCACAACTTTGAATGCGTTGGTGTACGTCGATCACTACATGCGTTCAACCATGCATTCGAAGCTTGATAGCACTGAGACCTAAACGCCTCCGTAACGTCTTTGCAGATGCCATCTCGGTGCGCCTGAGGATTACGACGAGTGGGCGATCCTTCAAAAGGGTCAAGATGGCGCCTCTCAATGGACGTTCAGGGAGCTCCACGAGTGAGTGGATCCAGTCTCGCCTCAACGACACCCTCACGTATAGGATGACCCCTTCAGTTACACCCTGAAGTTCGAGGCGTACCAACCTCACCCCGAATACCCTGATGTTGACGCCACGAAGCGTGGGTCCTCGGGTCCTATGCAAAGTAGGTTCTCTTGCTGTCGGATGTTCCCTCGTTGGCTGATACATGAGTAAGCTGGGCTATTCAGCTACACATCCGAGGGAACTCGACGATTTATCCAAGCATGCGTCAACGCAGGTATTCGGTACATGCCGGATCTGAATACTCCTGCTGGCACAATGGGAGTGTCCAAGGTGCGTGACTGGTCCTCCTCAGCATAGTCCCTCTTGATACCCACTGGCGCGTTGTAGGCCTGTAGGTCTCCCGACCATTACAGAAATATTTGTGGATGACTGATCCAAACCCCTCGCCGTAGTGACGTTCATTACGCCCGGCGGCAGGCGTGTCACGACAGAATCTGCTTATCTTACCTCCGCTGTCCTTGCAAGGCCGAACTTGGAGGTTATCACCCGAGCGCATGCAACCCGAATCCTGTTCGAAGATTCAGGTCTCGCCCCACGCGCTGTTGGCGTCGAGTTTTCGCTGCCGACTGGGGACAAGTTCCATGTCAGGGCCAGGAAGGAAGTTGTTCTATCGTGAGTGTTTTTCAGAGTCGCACGCACCGCTATGCTCATGTCACATATGTTGACGTTCATGTTCAGCGCTGGTGCGGTGCATACTCCTCAGGTGAGTGGCCCTGCCCGAACTCTCTCTTCCATGACGTTGAATTGATGACCACTGTCGCCCTCCCAGCTCCTGATGCTTTCTGGCGTCGGCCCAGCTGAACACCTTGCTGCCCATAACATCCCTGTCGTCGCCGACCTGCCGGGTGTCGGCTCGCATCTGATGGATCACCTCGTTCTCGACTTCTTCTACCTGGACAAGACCAAGTCTAGCATCCTTGCGCTCAGAGGCCAGACATTCTACGATCGGCTTGTGCGCGCGAAGGCATACCTGGACTACAAACTCAGAGTCAAAGGGCCCTTCTTGTCGAATGTGAGTGCAAGTGCCCTCCTCTTCGTCACGAGAAGTTAAGCGCGAATGTACACACATGTAGTTGGCTGAGGCGATGACTTTCGTACGTTCGACGGACCCGGCGCTCTTTTCACGTAGGGAGGACTCGAAAGATGAGATCACCGACACGACTTCGGGACCTGGCGCGCCAGACTTGGAGGTGTTCTTCACGCCTGCCGCGTACCTCAAGCAAAACGCGGAGAAATTGCGACATGATCATTACTTCGGGCTGCATGCCGTGCTACTCAGGTATGGTCTTAACGGGACATAGGTCGTCTCGTCAGTATGGCATTTCTGAGGCTTTTCGTAGGCCAACGAGTACGGGAACCATCCGACTGAAGTCGAACAGCCCGAACGACCCACCGCTAATCGACCCCCGGTGAGCTCCGTCGTTTCTTATACATTGGTCGACTTACTCATGCCTGTCTGACCCTAGGTATCTCTCGACCAAGAACGACGTTGCGATCTTCAAGCGCGCGACTCGCCTGATGACACGCCTCGTCAAGACCGAGCCGCTCGCGTCAATGCTTCACCCCGCGGGCGACAGCGACCCGATCCTCGACCACCGGTTCGAGGAGCTCGACGACGCCGCAGTCGAGGCGGAGATACGCCGCAAGGTCGAGACCCTCTATCACCCTACAAGCACCGCGCGCATGGCGCCGAAGGAAGATGGCGGCGTCGTCGACCCATACTTGCGCGTCCACGGCATCCCCAACTTGCGGATCGTGGATGCGTCCATTTTGCCCACCATCACGAGCGGCCCGACGGTACGTCGTACGATTACTGTGTCATGGTCGACACGCACTTAGTGTCTGCTTGGTAACAGGTTGCCCCGGTCCTTGTGGTGGGAGAGAAAGGCGCAGACATTATTAAGGCAGCGCTCTCGAAGGCGTGAGGCACGTTAGAAGGCTGCTAGTGGCCTTCCGATGCGTGCGAATATAGAGTTTGGATATCCTGCGTCGGACGTCGTAACATTAATACATCCAGTCATCGAGAACATAGCTGCACTTGGCAGCGTATCCAATCCATCTATGGCCGACATGGTTCCAGAGTAAGACAGCTACTGAGGCGATACATCCAACGTACAAGAAACGAACGCGACTAAAAATCCGCAAGAAAGTCCCAGATCTAGCTAAGACCTCAATATTTCAATTCTCGATCCCAAGAATCCTGTCCATCAACCTCTCCTCCCTTTCCTTTGCCTTGACCCTCTGCTCCTTCAGTCTCTCGATCCCCGCCCTGATGCTCTTCATATGCACCTCCACGGGCACCCGATCGCCTACGAGCTCCGGGGCGGCGACGCGCTCCCGCAGATCCTCCATGTCCTCGCCCATTGCCTGCAGCGTCTGCATCGCGGCCGCGACGTGCGCCGCCGCGCGCTTCCTGTACTCGCCAAGCTCGCGGAGGAGCTCGAGGTTTGTGTTGAACGTGCGCACGTGGTTGCGGTTGCCCCCCAGGATCGTCCAGAGGTCCGAGAGGAGGGCGTCGCGCGCGGCGCTCATGTCGAGGCTCTCGCGCGTGCAGATTTCGTGCAGCATGTCGAGGTGCGCGTCGAGCGCATCCAGGTTCGCGGACGAGACCTCGACCTCGAGGATCAGGCGCTGCATCTCGGACGCGTGCACGTCCATGGACTTGTGGAAGACGTCGAGCGCGGCGGCGCGCGAGGGCGGCTCGGCGCCGAAGGGCCAGAGGACGCGCATGACGGCGCTGGGCTGCTGGGCTTGCGCGCCTTCGATGGTTTGCAGAGCGTAGTCGTTGATCGCCATGACGCTGGACGGGTTGGGAAAGGAGTTCAGGGCTTTGCGTCGTGATGTCAGGGACAAAGACACTCACTTGTCGACCGCGCCGTTGATCCTGGCAGTGAGCTTCTGCAAGCCTCTCCCAGCCTTCTTCGCATCCAGGACGAAGTCGGCGAGCGACTGCGCAAGGAGCTCACGGCTCTTGAGCCCGCTGTACTTGACGAGCGTGATGAGATCCCTGGTCGCCATCTCCGCCTTCTTTATGTCGAGGCTGAGCGCGGGACCACCGATGGAACCATCGAGTAACTGCTCGTAGCTGGAGCTCTGGATCTCTACCAGGCGTGTATAGTCCACTCGCTGAGGCGGCTTGAGAGTGACGTTCTCCGGGCTTTGGGGGGGACGACAGAGTGCGGTGCTCGATATCCCCGGAATCCAGCATATGGGTTCAAAGGCGGAGCGGAACTTGAAAAACAGCCAGCCCAGCAAGCATCCCAGCAGGTACAGGAAGAGAAGGAATCCGAGCGGCTTCTTGAGTAGTTGGAAGGCGTGGGTGAACACGGAGCCGATGTACCGTACTGAGGAAGCTGCACTGTGGGCTAGTGCATCTTGCATCTCGTCACTGCTCAGCTCGAAAGCCTTATTCCGCGCTTTGAAGTTCTGAGGAGGCGTTTGGGTCAAGCGGCGCGGCGTGGCTTGCGACTGCGCAAGGAACATTGTCTTCCCAGTCTGAGTCTTGCGACGTCGAGCGGCAGATCGAGGGGTTCCTGGAGTGCTTGGTCTGACGGAGCCTCCTGTAGGACCTATTGAACCGTCGCTTTCATCTCGTGCGAGGTTCGCCTCCGGGACGTCCTCCCATTCTGCGTCGTCCTCCCGCGGCTCCGTCCTAGGGGTTGATGGCATCTATCCCATATGAGTATGCACTGATGCTTCATAGGTTCAAGTACCTTACCTGAGAGTCGATTGACATGGTCGCAAACCGTGAAGCGAGCCTACAGATTAGGACAGTAGAATGGTGGAAGGGTTATGTGATGGTGGTTATTAGGTAGGGAAGGCGTTGACGATGGCCAGTCTAAACAGTGGGACTCGAAGCCCGATCGTCCAAAAAGCTAGTGGATAGTTATGTTCTAGGAGAAGCGAAAATCTTCTTATAAGACACTGAAAGATAAATGCGTGAACACGATGAACACGCGTGGTTGTGTGGTGGATGCAGCGATGCTGACGAGACAAGGCCCCGGTAATCACGGTATCCTCGAATGGGCGTCTAGCCCGTCGCGGCTTGCCTTGACGTTTGAACCAGCATTGCATGCCGAAATCTCATTCATCCACATGCCGGATTGGAAGTCTTCAAGGTACAATCGCAGTCTCGATTTTGGTGGTTGAAGCAATACAAGGACAATATATTTCTTTCGCGAACAAAAACCAAAGTCGCCCTATACTCACTGATACTTGCACTCGCCCGGCTCGAGCTCCATCCCATGCCACATCCTCTCCTTATCCAGACCCGATAACCACTTCCAGATCTCTCCTACTTCCTTCTCCGAGAGGCGCGAACTCCCAAATATCTGGGTGAAGTCCTTCACGTTGAACCCGATAATGGCCCTGCACAGCTCCTCCTCGGCTGCCCACTGCTCTTGGCTCACTTGTCGTGGCAGACGAAGGTGACCACTCGCGGCGATATGTCCTTCGAGCCCATTTGCACGCAATATCGTCTCGATTCCGAACTTGTACGCGGGCCAGTTGACTAGCACCCTCCGCGCTCCTTCGGCGACTCGTAGGAGGAGATGGTCGGGGAGCATGATCTCGGCAACGCTGAACGTTTTGGCGGGCATCCTGATGACCGAATGCAACGTTAGTTCAAGCACACCATGAGTATCAAGAGTGAATATTGAATACGCACTGCCAAGCATCGCCTCGTCCCACACGTCTCTCGAATAGTTGAGCACTGGTGGAATCGTCCATGTGGGAGTACGGGTTCGTGACCGGGGATGAAGAGATCGAGCCGAACGTTGACGGAAGAGTTGACGGTGCTGCGGTAATGGCGTAAGGTTCCCGCGCCTCGAGTGACCTGAGGTGATAGAACCTTATTCTTCTCTACCGCTCGGCTTTGGGGTAGTTCGAAGGGGAAGCTAAGCAGCTCTGACACGCTTCGGCAGAGGCTTTCAAGAGGACACAGAACTCGGACGATCCCTTGGCTGTACCTTGTTGCGCCATTCTGGTCATGTCCTTAAGGGTATTTTGCCATGTGTTCGTGCTAGAAGTGGCTTTTGGTCAGTCAACCAATTTGAACGAGAAAAGATGAGCCTCATCCACTTTTACTCTACCCGTACTTCTTGCTTGACTTGATGCGTTAGCCGCAGATTACAAAGTATCTCAGGTTCAGATACAATGCACCAGATTCCATAACTAGGAAGGCACCGTACACAATCAAAAGGTCACGGCAAGACTCCACTGCTCCGGATAATCCCTCCCCAACTTCTCAAGATGTACTTGCCGAACAGTCCTACCTCATCAATCGAGGTGTCCACCTTGTTCGTCAAGCTGAGCACAACGTTCAGGAATTGGTACGCAGTATTTGGTGAGGTCAGCTGGTGGAGCTCTGCACCATAATCATGATGAGGAAGATAAATCTCATAGCAAAGATATAGTGGGACGTACCTGCTGCGCCGTAGGCGGCGGCAACAGAAGCACGCCGACGGAACCAGGTAGGCTGAGGGACATCAACATGGCCAACTCCGGGGTCAGCGAATATGGAAAAGGGCTCACCCCGACTGAAGTATCTCCGACCAGGTAACATGCATCGTCTGCAATCTTGGAGACGTGCTTGAGCCCTGGCATGGGGTCGAGAGGTGGAAGACCGGATGACGGGGTTGCGAGGAGGGCAAATGCCTTCACAGACTCAGCACGCGATTTGCAAGCACGAGGAGTATACGACTCACCTCTGGGAGTAGTGGCAAGACAGGCTCGTTTGCACGTAGTCGACTTGCAAGTACGTCTCGCACGGAAGTGGGGGGAGGACTCGCCGCCTTCATGTCCGCCCTGGCAAGGTCCAACCACCCATTGATCAGCGTCCTTCGTGCATCATCGCCACTTCCAAACAGTGAGGTAACGGCGGCCTCGGAAAGCGGTTGTTCGTGAGGTGTTGGTAGGTGAAGGACGGAACGAGCGAGAGCTTCGCGAGAGAACCCGTATTGCTTCACGAGGGGAACCGCGAGCTGAAGGAGCTGACTCCTAGACAATCAGGTAGGGTCAATGATATCCAGGAATAAAAATCGGACGGCTGACCTGAGCACCATGGTTGTTGTCGCCGACTTTGTGGCCGTTGACGTTGAATGGTGGACGCAGGTGGGGCTCGGAGAAGGCCACAACTCAGCTTCGCATGCGGGCGCTACATAGATGCGCGTCTGACGCGTCTGAATCTCGATCACGTGGAGGCGGAGATCTGAAATTTCTTGAACTGCTAAGTTATCTGCTCTGGCTCAAGTCTGCTCAGGCTCGCATTCCTCCTCGATCGTCCTCGCGGAACGCCTTCATGAGTAATCTGATTTCTTCAGTAGCCTGGTATGTTGCCACATCCTTCAATACAACCTTTGTCTAACACCAGAACCAGGGTACGCCGAGGTGTTGCGGCTCAGCATCCACAAAAATATGTTCTCGACGACCAGGAGCTTGAACGCGTGAGCGCGCTCGCTCGGATAGAGCTCGAGGATGCGCGGAAAGAATTGGAGAAGGCCCATCATGCTGCGCAGTCAATGGGGAAAGGTGCGGAGGGCGATGAGGCAGACGATGCAGATGAGGATGATGAGAGCGCATGGGTCGAGTGAGTGCTAACTTCTCTCCCTATGCCCACCCTCCATTTTGAGTATATGAGTTTGAAGTGAAGGTGATGGCGCGATGGATAGGGACGTACCCATGGATCAAGATGAAGAGCCTCAGCCCCAGGGGTCAAAACCTAGCCGACCTAGCGGAGAAGATCTTGCGCAGTACAACCTAGAAGAATACGATAATGAAGACGCCATGCCTGGTGCGTACTTGTTCACCGCATATATCCGTTTTGTATCTGGTCTTGGACTCAGAAAGCTCGGACTGAACCTTCTGTGCAGGAATGGGGCCGTTCAGCAATATCAAGGGTCTGACATACTATCGCAATAATGACGAAGACCCTTTTATCACACTAAAAGAGGACGAGGAGGGTCAAGAACGCGAAGAACTTGAGGTCCTCCCCATCGACAACCTCATCGTCGTCGCAAAGACCGAAGACGAGATTTCCCAGCTCGAGATCTTCGTTTATGAGGAGTCTGAAGAAAACCTGTACGCCCATCACGATCTTATGCTCCCCTCCTTCCCTCTCTGCCTCGAATGGCTCGACTTCCCACCCATCTCTTCCCCCGCCCGCCGCGACGCCTCTGGTTCCAGGTCGAATACCGATCCAGCGCAGTTCGGCAACTTCATTGCGGTCGGCACGCTCGAGCCCGAGATTGAAATCTGGTCCCTCGACACCGTCGAGACGATGTACCCCGACATGGTCCTGGGTCGCCCAGACAAGACCGCGGCGCACGTCCCCGTCCCACTCGGGACTGGCAAGAAGAAGCGCAAGAAGACCAAGGCGCGCCCCGCGAGCACCGCGCATCACGTCGACGCCGTCCTCGGCCTCTCGTGGAACCGCACGCATCGGAACTTGCTTGCGAGCGCGAGTGCGGACAAGACGGTGAAACTGTGGGACCTCAACCGCGATCCGACAATCACTGGGGAGGGCGAGGGTGAGGGCGCGCTGAGGAGCTTCGACGTCCACAGAGACAAGGTCCAGGCGGTGCAATGGAACCCGTCTGAGGCGACGGTGCTCTTGACGGGAAGCTACGACAGGACGGTACGAACCTTCGATTCAAGAGCTCCAGACGCGGGTGTTGGTGCGGTCGTCGGTGCGGATGTCGAGGCACTGCGGTGGGACCCTTGGGAACCACATAGCTTCTATGTGAGTTGTGCGACCTGCATGCTACCGTTACTCCACTGAGCGATCGTGATTAGGTATCTCTTGAAAATGGTCTTGTGCTGAATTTCGATGCCCGGACGCTACCTTCAGACCTGAACTCGCCCTCACCCGCACGGTTCACCGTGTCCGCCCACGATGGCGCGGTGTCCGCACTCGACGTCAACCCGCACCTCCGTGGGGTCATCGCGACGGGCGGTACGGACAAGGTTGTCAAGGTCTGGAACATTTTGGAGGACCAGGACACCGGCAAGCGGCAAGTAAGCCTTGTCACCTCTCGCGACCTCGGCGTGGTACGTCGTCACGTTCTCTACAGTCTGGAGCTATTGACTTACTGTTGGCATGGGGGATGATAGGGCAAGGTCTTCTCGACCTCGTGGTCCCCAGACGACCCCCTCACGCTCGCAGCCGCAGGATCAAAAGCGAAATTGCAGGTCTGGGACGTCGGCGCGAACGCGGGTGCGCGCAAGGTTCTCGGCCCGAAACTCGCGGAGGCGGGCAGGGTGCTCAAGGAGAAACAGAGCGGTGGCATCATCGGCGTCGCGAGCGACGACGAGGACAGCAGCGGTACCGATGGAGAAGGCGAGGAGTGAAGTTTCTTGTGTAGATCGGATGCAGATGACTGGCTTTTCCGGATTGCTGCTCAATGTATTGGCATAGGAGGTCAGATCCCTATTCCACTTAGTGAACTTGTGCAGCGTTAGCTTTCTAGACCCCAAGAACGTCTGCAAGCGGGCGGGGGCGCCCCCGTGGCAAGGCACCAGCCAGCGTATTTTCTCCGTTGGTCACTGACATGTGTATTCGTAGGCGTTGCGGTATCAGGTCACTGCACTGTGCTACCCAATGTTGCTCTCCAACAAACCCTTCGAAGTACATGCCAACAAAATCCGAGAATTGGCCGCTACCCTTCAAACCGGTCATCGCACTAATTGGAACCGAAATATTGCCGCCACCTTGCTCTCCTGAGCATCCAGGTGCACACACCCCACCCCGCCGTCAATCACGCGGCCGCCGTCCCGGCAGCCACCGCAGGCTTCTGGAACCCGTGTCCGTTGCCAGATGCTGGTGCCCTGTGTGTTGCCACTGGTCATGCTGGGTAATGAAAAGTTTATGCTCGCGTTCTGGAGAGCGATGCCATCATCCACGCAACGGCTGGAACTTTTTCCGTGGGCCTGTGTTATGCATGTTTCCATGAATCTAACGACGATATTCCGTCACTGCGCAAGACATATGCTTTACGTTTCTCCTTCCCCTGACCTTCTCAACAGCATACCTCTTGAAACCTAGTTCCTTGACGTATAAAGACGTGATAGTGTTGTTGACCCACTGACATCACTCCCAGGCGCAGCTGCCTCCCGCCAAGATGCTGAGGCTCTCGACCACGTTCCCCGTGCTTACTGCGCTCGTGCCCTTCGCCCTTGGGCAGGCGTCGGAGTGGGGCCAGTGTGGTGGCATTGGCTGGACAGGTGCAACGACTTGTGTCGCGGGTACGACCTGCACATACCTCAACGACTACTACTCGCAATGTCTCCCCATTTCCGTGCGTATCCTTATCCTCAGCTCGTTTTCATCAGCTCGTTTTCATGTGCTGAGGCCGTTTACGCTGCAGAGCACTACCACCGCGTCTTCCACGGCAACGACGACCGCCGTGGTGACCCCCAGCTCGACTGCGGGTCTGCACACGCTCGCAAAAGCTGCCGGGAAGCTCTACTTTGGAAGCGCGACCGACAACCCCGAGCTCAGCGACACGGCGTACGTCGCGAAGCTGGATGACGTCAAGGAGTTCGGCCAAATTACCCCCGGAAATAGCATGAAATGGGTGTGTGACCTCCATTCTTCAGGTAGCAGCTACAGCGTTGACAAGATACAAATGCGATCAGGATGCAACCGAGCCCTCCCAGGGAACGTTCACGTTCACAAACGGCGATGTGATCGCGAACCTCGCGAAGTCGAACGGCCAGCTCCTTCGTGGGCACAACTGCGTCTGGTACAACCAGCTGCCCAGCTGGGTTTCGAGCGGCAGCTTCACGGCGGCCCAGTTGACGTCTATCATCCAGACCCACTGTGGTACAGTCGTCGGCCACTACAAGGGACAAATGTGAGTGCCAAACATATCCTCATATTCCGTGATATGTATGATACTCAGACCGCCCATGTTTGTAGCTGTGGGTGTCCATGCTACCTCTTGTTTCCTGACGCGGAGTTTACTGACGCAAAATGATGTGATCCGCCAATGAAGACTCCTGGGACGTCATCAATGGTGCGCTCGCGTCCACATTCTATGCTTCGCCTGTGCTGACGGGCACCAAATTTAGAGCCATTCAACGACGACGGTACCTGGCGCACGGACGTCTTCTACAACACTCTCAATACGACCTACGTCTCCATCGCGCTCCAGGCGGCCCGCGCAGCGGATCCTGACGCGAAGCTGTACATCAACGACTACAACATCGAGCAGACCGGCGCGAAGGCGACCTCGATGCTCAACCTCGTCAAACAGCTCATCGCTGATGGGGTCCCCATCGACGGCGTCGGCTTCCAGTGCCACTTCATCGTCGGGGAGGTGCCGACGAGCTTCCAGAGCGTGCTGCAGCAGTTCACGGCGCTCGGCCTTGAGGTCGCTATTACGGAGCTCGACGTCCGCATGACACTCCCCGCGACGGACGATTTGCTCGCCCAGCAGCAAAAGGACTACCAGAGCGTCGTGCTGGCATGCGCGAACGTTGCGGGTTGCGTCGGTATCACTATATGGGACTGGACGGACAAGGTGAGCGAGCATCCCGCGCCTGAGATCTAGGGTCTCCGTTGCAGGACTGATGCGCTTGCAGTATTCGTGGGTTCCGAGCACCTTCTCGGGCCAAGGCGCAGCGTGCCCATGGGACGCGGTGAGGCTTACTCAGATCCTCCTTCGTATGACCAATATTGACAGTTGGATTGTTTCCGCTTGCGCAGAATTTCGCAATCAAGCCTGCATACAACGGCATCGTTGCAGCGCTGACGGCATGAATGCGAGGACCAATTTTACGCTTTATAGTTCCCGGGTAGGATTCATGGCGTGTATTGCAGTACGAATAAACGCCATTTACAACGTCGATACCACACTTGGTACATGGCGAACGCCGCACGCCGCTGAGCGCTCGACTTGGTCAGCGCGGGGATGTTGACTTAGCCCGATCAAGGAACTCCTATGCACGTATACAGTGTCGAATCTCATACAAATGAGAGCACGTCAAAGAGATCAGGATGTGTAAGACTCACCGAGCACGACATCGTGGAGATAGATGAGCGTTGGGGGGTATATATACAGATAGCATGCGCTCTCTCAGGGGCATCCCAAAGCTCCTTCTCTGAGCCACCAGCCCCATTGCCGCTTACCTTTTGGAACAGCTTGTAACTTTAACACGATGTCGGCCAGACCACTCTTGATCGTCGCGGGTATCGGCAACGGATCCGGTGAGCGTAAACGAGGGATGCATGGATTGGTCCTAGCACTGACATGATGTCACCTGAAGGCACGGGAGCAGCGACCGCGTGAGTACAATAGGTAGGGAGACCAGGACGTATCGCAGCACTGAACGCCGCGTTACCTGCACAGTCGCCTCTTCGCAAAGAAGGGCTACCGCGTCGCACTCGTCGCGCGCAATGCTGACCATCTCAGCCGTTTTGCAGGTGAAATCAACAGCGAGGGCGGCGAGGTGAGTATCCACCTCAATATTTGCGTCTCTCCCGCGCCGGCTTATAACTCATCGTCATCACACTAAAGGCGGCAGCGTTCCCGATCGCGGACTACTCTTACAACTCCACGCTCTCCGTCTTCGACACCATCTTCGCGCACAAGTGGACCACCGAGGGGCCCTCTGAGTTCCGCGTCGGCGTGTGGAACGCGGGCTCAGGCGTGTTCAAGGGCTTCCTCGACGTCACCGAGGAGGACATCACCACCTCACTGCAGGTGAACGTTACCGCGGCGTTCGCGTTCTCGCGCCGCGCCGTCCTTAAGTTCAAGGAGAACGGGCTCGACGAGCGCGGGAAGCGGGGCACGCTCATCTTCACGGGCGCGACGGCCGCGCTGCGGGGCAACACGTTGACGAGTGCGTTCGCGGCGGGCAAGTTTGGCGTCCGCGCGCTAAGCCAGAGTCTTGCGAAGGAGTTCGGGAAGGAGAACATCCATGTCGCGCATGTGCGTGCTGTTGTGGTATCGTTTGGTTTTCATGGTGCTAATTATTCTTCCCCGAATTCTAGTCGATCATCGATGGCAGTAAGTAGCAACGCGACGTTGCTGAAAGCAATGATCCATGTTTTACCTCATACCTTAACACGACAGGTATCTTCACTGGCCAAGGACTCTCACGTCGCTCCGGGGAGGATGCTGAGAAGTACAAGAAGAATGCTGACACCCGGTTGGACGCCAACAGCATCGCGAACGTGAGTCTTTTGGATTTAGGACGACGCCTTCTCGCGAACTCAGATGATTGTAGAGCTACCTCTACCTGGTCGAGCAAGACCGGTCTGCGTGGACTTGGGAGTTGGATCGTAAGTTATTCATCAACGTCGTCGAATGATTTCAAGGCTCACCTTTGGTATCTAGTCCGCCCTGCTCACGAGAAGTGGTGAACAGAAGGTTTTGCGTCGGAGCCGCCGTAGGTCATGCCAGCGTGTACGAGTCAAGTCGATAGCAGGAAATGTAATAAATTCAGGCGCAATGAATGAAGTCCTACAAACAAGATACTTTTTGAATCCATCCGCTCTCAGAATCCACAGAACACGGAACCTAAGCCTCGAGAGCTGCCACGATACCGTTGTACGCCGCCTTCTTCACGAGGTTCTGGGCGGGCACGGATAAGCACGGCGTTCGCAGCACGTAAGATGAACCCAACCCACCTGATCCCAAGGGCAAGCCGCGCCCTGGCCAGGGAACGTGCTGGGGACCCAGGAGTACTGTATCGCGCCTCGTCAGACCAAGTCGCACAGCGCATCACGCAGTCCGCACATACCTTGTCGGTGAAGTCCCACACGGTGATACCCACGCATCCCTCGACGTTCATGCACGCCTGCGTGACGCTCTGGTAGTCCTTCTGCTGCTGCGCCAGGTTCGCCTGCGACGCGGGCGTTGGCATGCGGATGTCGAGCTCCGTGATCGCGACCTCGAGGCCGAGCGCCGTGAACTGCTGCAGCACGCTCTGGAAGCTCGTCGGCACCTCCCCGACGATGAAGTGGCACTGGAAACCGACGCCGTCGATGGGGACCCCATCAGCGATGAGCTGTTTGACGAGGTTGAGCATCGCGGTCGCCTTCGCGCCGGTCTGCTCGATGTTGTAGTCGTTGATGTACAGCTTCGCGTTCGGGTCCGCCGCGCGCGCGGCCTGGAGGGCGACCGGGACGTAGCTCGTTCCGAGCGTGTTGTAGAAGACGTCCGTGCGCCACGTGCCGTCGTCGTTGAACGGCTCGTTCACGACGTCCCAGGAGTCTGCGCATACAACGAGGTTAGTGACGCCGGGAGAGCGAGCAAGGGTACTTGATGGGGGGGAGGATACGCACAGACTTGGCCCTTGTAGTGGCCGACGAGCGTACCGCAGTGGTTCTGGATGACGGTCGTCAAGTCGGCCGCGGTGAACTGCCCGTTGGACACCCAGCTCGGGAGCTGGTTGTACCAGACGCAGTTGTGCCCGCGGAGGAGCTGGCCGTTCGTCTTGGCAAGGTTGGCGATCTGGTCACCGCCGGCGAAGGTGAACGTTCCACGGGTGGGCTCGGTAGCATCCTGCTGCAGGTCAGCATCAGTTTCAGTATATCAAGATAAACGCATACCCATTTCATAGAGTTGGCAGGGGTGATCTGCCCGAACTCGGCCTTGTTGTCAAGGATGGCGGTGTAGGCTGTATCAGAGAGCTCGCTGTTGTCAGTTGCGGTACCGAAGTACTTCTTGCCAGCGCCCTGGGCAATGGCGTTGAGGCCTGAGCCAGGGGGAGCGGGTGCACCGGTGGAGGTTGGTGGCGTCGCAGGAGTCGACGTAGGCGAAGGAGAGGGAGCAGCCTGACAACCACAAAACCATTAGCTCAGGGATTAATTAAAACCAGCACAAAGACGAATAGAGCCAAAAAAGATATGCTCACGCTGCCAGGAAGACACTGGGAGTAGTAGGCGTTCATGACCGTGCAAACGGTACCAGAAACGCAGGTCGTCGCGCCGGTCCAGCCAATACCGCCGCACTGACCCCACTCTTGGGACTGGGCGAGCGCGTACGGGAGCACCGCCGCGAGGATGGAGAATGCGGTCGAGAACTTCATACTTGTCAAGCGTGTCGAATGCCAGGAACTTGGAGACACTACAGCGGTGGTCTGGTCGGTGCCGAGGAGGCTTTTCCAGCTTCGACTTTATACCCCCACGCCTCCCGGCACATGCGAGGGGAATGGCATCGATGCATACCGGAACAGCCGGCGGAACATCGTCGAGGAAATGGTGGAAGGAGTATTGTTAGGAACACCCAATCCGACAGCGCAACGGAGGCTCCATGAGCCACGCGAAGAGGGCCCTTGCGTCGTCTTTCAAGCTGGGTCCTGACAGCGAACAGTTACCCCGATGGAACTGCCCTCGGAGGTGCGGCCTCGTGATCCCGAGGTGGGCGAAGGAGCGCACGACGGCTATAATTCGGTGTGAACCACGCCGTTCATTGAGACCGACATGAATAGTCACCAGGACGGTTGCTCGGCGTAATGAGCTGGCAGGCAGTTATGTTCGTGGCAAAATTAGTCCCAAGAGACGACATAAAGCATCAGCGGGCGAAGGTTGCATTGCCAGCCACTTCGCCTCGCACCTTTTTCAGTTCCAAACACAGAACTGGCCATGTGGTCGTCGTGATCAACTCTTCGGAAGTCGTTTACCGTGCTCTCGAAGTCAATCCGGGACAGATCACAGACGAAGATCGTCTACGAGAACATGAGTACATGAAGGTGCATCGTAGACTCAGCGCGCGGGCGGCGGCCACGTATAAGTAATCAACGGGCGCTCCACTGGCACGGGTCGATCGCCGCAAATGGAAGGCGTTCAAGTTCAACCCGCGTTCTTCAACGACCAATCAAACAACTATACCTATCTCATATTTTACTCGTATATACCCTTCAACAGCGTGATCGCATCGTTGACTAAAGGATCATTCTTCTCTCCAACAGCCAGTTGCGCAATCTGAGGTATGTCGTCCTTGGGTATGTTGTATTGCGAGAGCGTGGACTTGAGACCGAGGCCGTCGACCAACCTAGGTGAATTTGTCAACATTCAATCAGACACCACCCTGCCAAACAAGCGCACTGTTGGATAAGCGAGGATAGCTTGCGAACGTCTCCTTCAAGCGAGCCCGTAGACTCTTGACGCAGGTAGAACAACGCCGCCGCCAGCGCCTCCTTGTCTTCTTGCGACGCAATCTCAGCCTTGAGATCAACGACAGGTGCGAGGGTGAGACACTGTTGTTGCGAGCGCAGCCACACGTAGGAGTCAGGATCGTACTTGAACATAGCCGCGGCGTCACTTGACACTCACGGAGGTTATCCCGTGGGGGATGCTGTACTTTGCGCCGAGCTTGTGGCCTAGGGAGTGAGATAGCCCAACAGCACTACAGGCAACTTAGCCACTGGTGATCGGGTCTAGCAAGGTCCAGCACACAACATACCTGTGTTTCTCCGCCTTGAGCGGCCAGAGTGACATCCAAGCAGCTACCTGGAGCCTCTGCCGCGCCTCGATGTCTTGAGGGTCCGCCTTCGACTTGGGCAAGTACGTGAACAATTCCGCGATAGTGGCGTAGCAGAGATACTTGATGGGAATGGGGACCACCGGGCGGTACAGGTTCTCTACAAGTCAGTGTGCCGTGTCAACTAGGACGTGGAGGAACCTGAGTGGGCGCACTCGCCGACGGCGTGATCCAAGGCACGAATGGCAGTGGAGAGCCAGAGGCGTTCTGGCGTGGCCAGAGTAAGCTCGGCGTCGAGGATGACCCCGGCTGGCGCAAGCTCTTGAGAGGACACCCCGGTCTTGTCCCCCTGGTCGTTCGTGTAACCCGCACCAATCTATGCGAAGTAAAGTTCAGCCAAGGTATGGGAGGGTGAGTTGAAAAGTCAGTCGACCGTGTACTCCGCCGCACTGAGGGTTGTGGGGATGGCAATCTGGCGGAGGTAAGGTCCACCGGTCTCCTGCTGGAGGGAGTAGAGTATAGCCTTGGAAGCATCAATAGGGGAGCCGCCGCCGATGCTGACGATGATGTCCGCGCCGGCCTCTTTGAAGGCTTGGACGCCGTTTCTGATCCCAGCAATGGGCGAGTGCTGACCGATCTCGTAGAACGTCGCCCCGTAGGCACCATGCTCTCTAAGAATGTTCTCGACGGTCTTCACGACGTCGGTCTGCACGATACAATGAGAACGGGCGGCCTGGGGGCAAAAAGACTCGTACCGTCGTATAGAGGCTCTTTCCTGTGACAATGAGAGCCTTCTTCCCACCTATGGTGTCTAGAAGTTTAGGCAACGCCGTCTTGACGGAACCGGGGCCATAATGGACGCCTTTCAGTGAGTCGGTATAGGCATAGAAGCCTGAAAGCCTGGGAGAGGGAGTAGACATGGTGCGCGTGCGAACGCTCAGTGGCAGAGACTGGGATGGGTTCTATACAGACGTCATTCTGCTCTCTAGATACAGGGGCGTCCTCTGCCTGCGCTTTAACGGCCCCGCTGACTGACTGATCAAAGATGCTTTGTTTCTTGCCTAAGTATGATTTTGTTGGCGTCATTGAATCTCGCCATCCAGATCGTCTGTTCGAACACCCAAAGTAATTCCGATTTCAAATCGAAGAGAGGTATCTATAGTGGATGATGTACGTACGTACGGGTGTATCGAAAACGAACAGCTGGTGCCCCAGGACAACAAAGGTGGTATGGGTGCCCAAAGGTCTAGAACGAGTGCGAGAGCGAAAATGCGAAGTATGTGCATTCGGAAACGTGCGTGCCAATACCATGCCCGGATCAATGTGCGAGAGACATGCGGATGGGGACCGTGCGAGTAGGAATGCAGAATGCGGAATGCGACGACGAAGAGGACAGACCCGAGCGAATGCGTGGAAAGTGATGTTCGATAATGTACGGACCGAGATGTTGCCATGGAGAATGCGCGATAAGCGTGTATACCGTATTATAGCCGAGGTGCATTGTGAATGTGTTGGTGCGGTCGTCGTAATGTGTATGTGGATGTAACAAATGTAATATTACTTCATGGGATGTCGTATCGTGTGTGCGCGATGTGTACGGTCCATATGTGCCACAGCGTCCGTTCGTCTAGGTCGTTCTCACAACGGAACTCCACCGCTGCATGACGGGATCGTCCGGCTTGGTGTCAGGATGGATCTGGATTTTACCTTCCCACAGGGCGGCCGACGACTTCGACGGGTCAAAGCTCGCCGGGTTGGACAAGCCGGTAGGCGATTGTGGTGCCCATCCAGCGCCGATAGAAGAGGCGATGAGCGAAGGAACCATGGTCATAATGGACGGTCTGGAAAAAGTGAAGTTAGGACCCTGGCAACGGACGCGGAATGAAAGCCGCTGATGGCACTCACAGTGCGACGCGAGACTCCGGGGCGAGGCGGGCGTTCCGGCTCTTGCCCACGTACGACGACGCCCGCATACGGGCACCGCGGACATGTGAGAACGTGTTGAGGTTGTCGCGGACGAGTTGAATCGCCGAATTCCATTCCGCCTCTGGCTGAATGGTCGGCAGGACGTTCGGGTTAGGCATGAGCCGGACCTTGATGAAGAACCGCTCGAGAGGCGCGTTGGGAATGCAGCGGAGGAGCGCGCCGAGCGGAAGGGACACGACACCGAGCGCGATAGCGATACCCCACTCGCGGCCACTGATAGGAGTCACCTGGAACGCGGCGCCGCCGACGAACACAATCAGGATCTGTACTGCGACCTCTGGAAAGACGTTCAGCAAGGCGGTCAGTAACAGACAATTTGGTCCTACGTACCGAGGAGGGTGATACCCATGAAGTAATAGTTGCGGGTGATGCCTTCGAAAACATTAAGGCGATTATCGAGCCGGCGAGAATTGATAGAGTTGAAAATCTGAGCGAAGACGAACAAGTTGAACACCAAGGTCTGAACCACCAGGTCGTTGTGCTTCTGCGTGGTGCTGTCGTCGGAGTGTTGTTGGCCCAGAATACGAGCGCCGAGGAAGTGGAAAATTAGGGTAATGATGGTCTGGTATGTGGACTGTCCGAGAATCTGCTTGTACATATCGACAGAGAACAGCGGCGCGGTCTTCTTGTCCGGCTTGCGGTCAAGTAGGGAAGGGCTCGCCGGGTCCGTCGCCAGCGCAAGAGCTGCAAACGTGTCCATGATGATGTTGATCCAAAGCAGCTGCACCGCAGAGAGGACAGACTCCTCCTGGGTGGAAGCGACAGCAGAGACGAAGGTGATGATGACGGCAGTAATGTTGGTTGAGATCTGGAACTGGAGGAACTTTCGAACGGCATCGTTGACGCACCGACCCCACATTATCGCTTTAACGATGGATGCGAAGTTGTCGTCCATAAGGATGATGTCGGAAGCCTCCTTCGCCACCTCGGTACCAGCAATGCCCATCGAGAAACCGACGTGGGCAGTCTTGAGAGCGGGGCCGTCGTTTGTCCCATCGCCGGTGACGCCGACGATCTCCCCAAGATCGCGAAGAGTGTCGACGAGGAGCTTCTTGTCCTCCGGAGACGAACGCGCGAGCACCTGGAGCCGAGGGACGACGTCGAGCAAATCTTGCCTGTCGAGCTGTCGGAAGATGGGACCTTCCATGATCATGCCGCCAGCGCTGTAGATACCACACTGCAACGCGATCGAACGGGCGGTGAGGACGTTGTCGCCAGTGCACATCTTGACCGAGACGCCAGCCCTCGTGCAGTCCGCAACGGCTTCTCGAACACCGGAACGGAGGGGATCCTCGATACCGGTGATGGCGATGAGCGTGAGGTCTTGGGAGAACGCCTCGTAAGGAACCTGCGACGCGTTTAAGTAGCATTCCAAACAGACGATCAGCAACGTACGCACCTCATCGATGGACTCTGCGTGCACGCCGTGCGGCGGCCAGGACTCAAAATCGCGATAACACACAGCAATCGTCCGGAGCATCTGGTTAGCGTAGAAGATGATCGTCCGCTGGATGTTATTGAGCGCGAGCCCATCGATCTCGACCGTCTCGAAGTCACCGTTCTGCTTCGAGCCGCGCTCGACGACGATATGCCTCTTGCAACGCTTCGTCAGGATCTCGCTCGCGCCCTTCAGGTAGACACGGTAACGGCGCTTGTCGAGCCGGACGACGACGCCCATCGCCTTGCGCTCGCTCGAGAAGGGAATCATCTGGACGATGTCGGCGGAGTCGCGTGTCTCCTTGTAGTCGGCCCACCCGTTCTCCTTCGCGAACTTGAGGAGCGCGGTTTCTGTCTTCGAGCCGATGAAGACCTTCCTGCCGCTCTCCGGGTCGTCATCCTCGAATGCGGTCGAGTTGATCGCGATTGCCTTGTTGAAAAGGTCCTGGATCGCGGGCGAAAGCGTATGATTGATCTGTTCCTGGTCGATCGAGAAGTCCTCGGCGTGCTTCGACGTCGCCGTCGGGAAGGTCTTGAGCGTCGGCGGCTCATCCGCGTTCGTGCGAGCCTTGTTGTCCTGGAGGCGGTGAACGAACTTGCAGTGGATCCCGACCGAGCCGGCGACGACCGTCATGGTATTCTGCGTAAGCGTGCCGGTCTTGTCCGTGCAGACGACTGATGCGTTCGCCATGGTCTCACAGGAGCCGAGCACACGGACGAGAAGGTTCTCTTTCGTCATGCGCTTGGTCGCAAACGCGAGGGCCAGCGTCACCGCAAGCGGCAAACCTGACAGGGAAGACGTTAGTGTGACTGTACTCACGCGGCCCGGGTGAGGCGACAAACCTTCTGGCACGGCCACAACTATCAAAGTCACGGAGATGATGAGAATCTGGACAAATGCAAACCCCCATTCACTCGGTGTCCGTTGTATGGCGTGCGTCCCAAGCTGGACGAAGAAGCGTATCATGAGCGCCACGAACAGAATGAGGCCTGCAGCACTTCCGAGTTGGGCGATGAGTTCCGCCAGGTTATTCAGCTTGAGCTGCAGAGGCGTGTTCTCGGAGTCACCGCGGAGAGCTAGAGAAAAGGAAGTTAGCATGGAAAAATCGCACCGCCTCGCCGTTACTGTGCGGCACTGAGACACTTACCCATCATGATTCGTCCGTTGAACGACCGCGTTCCGACCGCAATCACCACGTAGCTGCCGTACCCTTCCAGCACCTTGCTGCCACTGATTAAGAAACAATCCGTGTGCTTCAAGGGGTGCCCTCCGCCAGCTCCTTCCTCCGCAGCGCCTTTAACGCAGTCCTCGTACGAGACCTTCTTGATCGCGTCCGACTCGCCCGTGGCGCCGGACTCGTCGCACTTGACGTTGTGTCCGGAGAGGAAGACTCCGTCGCAGGGGACAATCTCGCCAGGCTCCACCAGCGCGACGTCGCCGACCACGACCTCCTTGATGTCCACGACCATCTCAATACCGTCCCGAATGACTTTGACACCGCGCTCGTCCTTCTTCTCGTTGAGCGTTTGGAACTGACGTTCTTTCTGCCAGTCGTTGAGGGAACCGACCATGACCTGTCATGCGCGCATATAGTCACCGAATAATGTGAAGCTAGACGTGTACTTACGACAATGAGGATAGCAATGATGATTGCGACTCCTTCCACCCAATCGACGGGAGGCTCACCAGCGGGTCGTGGGGTACCGAAGTCTTGGAACAAACCGAGGGCAAGCGAGACAACAGCAGCGATGGACAGAAGGACCTGAATAGGAATACGTCATGACTACTTCCAAGAACGCGTGGAAAGGAACACAACAAACCAAAACTTTGTCCTTGAGCGCGAGCCACATAAGCTGCAGCAGCGACTTAGTCTGCCGAGTCGGGAGGACGTTTGCGCCGAACACGCGTCGTCGCTCCTCGAGATCCGCGTCATGAGCCAAACCACTGCCCTGCGCGTCCTCTCCGACTTCCTCTCCCAAGTCTGACCGAGAGCCCGCTAATGATATGCCGCCTCCGTCCTCGTCTCCGGGGCCGGTGAGCACCAGCTTCGGTACGTCACCGGCGGCGGCGTCCGGATCTCGGTCGTGGCGTTGCGACGCGCCGACACCGGCCCCAACCCCGGGTCGAGGGTCTTTGTCGACGCGCGGCGCGAACGACTCGTGGTGCGACGCGTCGACGGCCTTCCGCAGCGCCTTCTTGCTCAACCCCTTCTTCCTGTGCGTGCCGAGGCCCTGCAGCAGCCCGTCAACGCCGCCCATCTCCTTCAGGAGGTCCAAGTTCTTCGGATCCACGAGTGACGCGAGCTTGTAGGGCTTGAACTTGAACGGGCCGGCGTCGATGTTCTCGTCCTGGGCGAGGTCGAGCGCTGGACGCGCCTCTTGCTCCTCCTCGTCATTAGTCTTAGCCCCCTTGCCATGGTCGTCATCGCCCTTACTGCGACTGCGCGAGGTGGAACGGACAGTTGTGCCGTCGGCGTCTGACGCGCCGTCACAGTGGGTGTGTGTGGGCGAGGCGATGGTGCTGCCGTCACCGGTATGTTGCGGTGTGAGAACGTTGAGGGTATAGCTGTTCGTGTCGGGCTCGGTGCCCTCGTTACTCCCCTCCATCGAGCTTGCGACGCTGCCCTTTCTCCGGTGGCCATTGTAGTGCGGGCTGAGGAGATCCAAGGATGACACGCCATTCCTTTCTTCTGGGCGGTTGTGGCGCAAGGCAACGGACGTTTGCGGTGCGAATTGAACGGAACTGCGGGTAGAAAGGGTCGGGGAGGGAGGGACGTGTGTCTCGGTGGAACTGGTGAAGCTTGGTGACGGAGAGCCGGGGGAGAGGGTGTATGGCGAGGGAGCGTCTAGCGAGGAGCGAGCAACAGCAAGGGGCACGTTCAGAGGCGAGAGAAGAGACGCGGACGGCGGCGAATGGGGAGCTGCGGTTGGGGAGAGAGTGGCCGAGTCTGGTGAAGCGGGATAAGGATGGTCGTGATCGTCAGGAGGCTCTATTGTGAGGTTTACGGAGGAGGAGTGGGGGGAGGAGGAGAGGTCAGTAGTGACGATGGCGGGGATGTCAGGCTTTGCGTCGGGGGTGGACATGGTGGGAGGGAGGGAGAGGCGTGGAGGAGAGCGGAGACGGGGAACAGGAACATGAACTGTTCTCTCGGCCCAAGGTTTTAGTACACCAGCCTGAGCCAGCTCGCGATGTTTCTTTCGAAGCGAGGCGGTGTTGCCAAGCGCTAAGACAGCTTGGAGCGGTAACTTATCTGATTACTTAAGTGCCTGATACGTCAAATGAAATTATATTTGCCCCTCGCTGCTCCCACCCGCGCCCCACACGCATGTCATCCTCTGCCCTTGGCCTCAAAATCGAGGGCAGTACTATTGTCCTCTCCTTGGAGCACTTTTAGGTTACCAGTTAAGCATATCCCGCTTTGTCGCAGGGCAGCGCCTTTCTGTTCAACAGATCTCGCCCACAGCCTAGCCGCCCTCCGCGGCGCGGTTTCCTAGGAACTTCCGGCCGCGAGGCGTCGGCATAACAGCCTGAACCGTCGGGGCCACCCAAGGAGACACCCCCATATTGTCCTCAGTGAGCCTGTAAGTATCCCTTTCATTCCCCTGGCAGATTTGTGCGATGATCCTGCTTCCCGCTGTCAGTGACCAAAAGACTTTGCGGCCCTCGATACGACGATCTTTCCTCTCCTGTCAACCGAGTTGCGCGCCAAGCAAAGTCGATCGTCGTCCCATCCTTCTGGTGAGCAGTGTATAGTATTCCGTCGGGAGCAGTTATCCCTCGATGGACGGCGGGACTCTTGCAGCAGGCCCTCTTCCGTAGATGGATGATATGTGTCCTGTACACCAATCTTCTGTCATGACATGGTGATATCCTTCCCAGCCCTGCTGTAATACTCGATCCGTCGCCCACTGGCACCAGATGTTCCCGGCACACGACCCGTAAACAATGACACAGAAGTCGGATACATTCCGGAATCTGTGACGAATTTTCTACGGATATACGTGTATCGTGGCGCTTGTTGTGCCTCTTCGAAGTCACCCCGTTCGTATGCAGAGGAGCCCCTACCGCAGAGGCGCAAATGCCTCTCAACAGACGGCTTGTAACTTACCTGTGTCAGGGTGCGTGAACTCCTCAACCTAAACGTCATCGATCTCGTATCTAACCGTATCCATCATGGTTTCTGTTCCTTTCGTAATTTTTGTGGCCTAGGAACAATCATTCAACCCGGGTTCGAATCCAAGTACAGAATACGCAGAACTCGACATCTGCGCTTCCACACAAACTTATCTCTGCAACCCAGTCAACTTACCACACTCTCGGAGTTCACGGATTTCAAGAGCCACAGCCGCGTATCTGCCGGAGCAGTTGAGGAGAGCGCAATAAATGGTGCCACCCCGACCATACTAATCTGATCGTTTCCCTCCCTCGCCCCGCCTTCGGGCACTACGTGCGCAGTTGCTCGCGCGGCACCATGGTGCATCCTAGGATCTTGACCTGACCGTTGGCTGTCCTGTGTTGTACTTATTTCGACATCCGTCGGTTGGGATAGGCCGAATACAAACAGGACCCGGTAACCGCCACATATCAGTCGCCCAGAAAAGCGCTGCGCTACGCCTCCATAACACGCCTTGCAACATCAGCTATCCTAGGGTTCCTCCCGCTCGCATCGCACTAGCGCGATTGTCAGGTTCGTGCGCAGCATGCATCATATGCGCTTTCTCCTAACCTCCGCCTCACAGCTGAGGCTTGCATCCCGCTTTCGCAGGTAGCTGTGCCGCCGAGGCCGTCTTGGGAGCGCGCGCAAGCGCCTCGTTACTCCTCCTGATGACCTCCTGGTGGGGGCCACATGGACTTCGGACTCCGGGGCAACACAAGCCTCCCATACACATCTCACTTTACTCAGCGCCCAGCATGTCGGAGGCCCCGCCACAGCGCCGAGGGACTATGACGCACATCGTTATGCAGAACACTCAAAAGCGTAAATCGCGTGGCGATGGGCGGCCTGGTAAAACCTCAGGCCTCAAGGCGGGCGGATCTGCCCCATCGGCTCATCCCAACCTGTTCCGCGATGCCTCGCGGGATATCTGCCAGTGAGTGCGTGCGCATACCATAAAGTACAGGATATCGGCACGGAGTCCTCGTGTCCCGCAGCTCTCGTTCCTCGCTCCCGGAGTCCGGACCGTTGAATATGCCTGTGTAAACTCGTCAAAAATCCGACATCAGACGGACGTTCGCGCGTTCTCGCTTCACGGCTTAAAGGACAGGCACCAGTACTGTACACGCTTCGGTGTCCACAGAACCGCATGTGGGACCGCGTTTACGCGATGAACGCGTCTGGTGTGACCCGACGTGTCTGGTGGTTCGTTTCGGTGCCCACATACCCCAGTCCGGCCTGGCAACTTCGCAGCCGCGATGCCCTCGAGCCTTCCATTGTGCAGTGGCGGCCCGCCCGAGAACGCACTGCGATTGCCTTCTCGTAGGTGACATTCGCTGCACGTGCAGGAGGACTGGTCTTGTGAGTGGGGATTCTGCGACCGAATTGCTGCAGGGTCTCCTCGCTGGAAATGCGTGGCGCGACTACGCGGGCTGCAGGGATGACCTTATGACCCCACTATGACCCTCTGCGAGTCTTGCAGCTGTCTCTCGTAGGAAATTGCGGGGGCCGCAGGAGAGCCTTCGGTTCCCTGAGACTAGAGCTGGCGCACGATCAGGACAGATTTTCCAGAAGTTGTTGACACTTCTACCTAGCTTCACAGCGCTGACGCTTGCGAAGTCCATGCCTGAATGGCACCCTTGAAACAAGCCATGTTGACATGGCGATGTCCAACAATAATTGTCTTCAACGGAGTGAACGCTATGTCTCCACCATAAGACGGTCATTCATTCTATGCTTTCAAGCCATATCTCTAAGCCCACGACGACGTCAACGCTGTGGCGCTGAGCGCCTTCATTAATGGCACCTCGTATGTCACTCACAGTTCGCTCATTGACCACATAATTACATGGTGTCACTTTGTCTCCCAAAAAGCTCTACTAGGGTATGTTTTATCCCACGAATGTCCTTAGACCCTGCGAGAAAAACAAACGTCACACCCAACCTGCGTACGGAGGCCGCACAACGACCGCCGAGTGGTCCGCAAGTAGAAGGCCTGCGGCCAATGCGGCGACATGGCCGTCGCTAGCTTGATCGACATGCCTTCACCTATCATTCATCCAAGAAACACCGCCCGCCGACACGGAGCCTGGGACCCGTCGCGCGCAGTGCATTCTTTCCATATATTGCGATGCGCTCGTGTCCTCGTAACACGACATGGTACGTATCTACTGGTGTGGAAATCTACAGGACGATCAAGGGGCCGGGGGCCAAGTACAGGACGAGAACGTGGCAGATCTGGGTGTCCGACACGCCGCTACGGGCATGAAAGCTGCAGTGGAAGCGGAGCAATGGACCGGTACAGCTCCAAGGCTCTAAAATGAACTTGCAGGGGTGGTTCACTCCTCACTGTGATCCGCGTAGGTGGGGTACAGTTCCTAGTTTTGTGTTCTCGGGACGGAGCAATGTCGCAGCCGTAACTGAGTAGATGAATCTTGACACCGCCTTGTATGGGATATAACGTTCTTCCATGCAGGCTCCTGTAATGCTATTGGTAGGAATCACGGAGACAGGAGAGGGAAGCACAGTCAATGGAATGCGTGATTCGTATCCTCGGCCTTGTGAAAGCCGATTACCTGAGAGTGGGGTTTCAACGTCAGCATATACACTCAACTAACCAAGCTAAGCTGCGGTTCGGCACAGGATTTGCGTAGGCCACGAAGAGCACTGGAGGCGCACTATATTAGTGTCTTCAATACACGGGGGTGCTGCGGGAAGCCACGGCCTTCGGGATCAGGGGAGCAGGCCATTCTTGGCGCAATTGTTTATCTAAGTCATTCGGTGGTTAGAACAAGAAGCCTCAATGTTGCGAAGAATTCAAGTCAAACTTACAGCACATGAACCATCTCGACCAGCCCAGTTCTCCGGAGCCCGGACACAGCTCCTAGGATGCAAGCATGAGTCGTGGCGCAGAAGCGGGATGGAGCTCGACATTCACCACGCGGAGACCACCGGAAACTCAGCGCCGGACGACATGCAGCCTGCAAGGCACCTGCCTCGGCATTCGTATACAGAGCACTGCTCCAATACCGGTTCTCGCGTTTTCACGTTGACCATGCCACCCGACCGAAGCACACGCGTCCCAGCGGCCTGCCCGCAGCTGACCGACTCCTCAAAGTTCCGAGGCATATATAGCTGGTAAACGCACCAACTGGACTCCCGCCGTTGGTCCCCCTCGGTGCTTCCTCGCGGCCAGACCTCGCGAGATTCCGAGGACAGCCTCCGAGCCTCCCCGCCCCACCTCCGAGCGGCGCTCGATATGACCCGCGCACAGCATCGTCACTCAGCAAAGTCAAAGTCTTGTGGAGCGGCAGCCGAGGCAAACCCGAAGCTCGTCAGGAGGACCTGCTCTCGAGAGGTGGAGGTGCGTCCCAGACCAGAAGCCAGCACGCGCGTACGCTCTGTCATGCTGGCTGCAGCGCGCGGGCCGCATGAGTCCGAGTCGGGCAGGGGCCCGGGCTTCGCGAGGCTGTACTTATGAGAACGCTTCCCCGAATTCTGACGATCCGATTGTGCCACGTAGACGAAAGCGGCAGAAATTTTCACAGAGCGTCGCGCCAGCCCCCTGGCATTGAGTCGCTCGCCCACCATCCGGACGAGCTGGAGAGGAGGAAGAGAGGTGGACGACGACTCGCTCGGAGCAGGAGAGAATGATAGAAGCCGCGTTGCACAGCCCCCATTTCGGGTCCCAATTGAGTTGCCGACTCAGACCTAATCAAGATCTTGGCGCGTCCGGATTTGGCAGGTGTTCAAGTTCGTCCCTTGTGCACCGGCTTGGCTTTCAAGAAGTCCATCATGCCGTACATTAATATTGACGATCTCTGATCTATCCTGATCGATTTTAGCAGTTTAAGATACCAAGAGGTCTGCTTACTAAAATTCGGAAGGGAGAGTTGAGGGAGAGTCGACTGAAAGGGGTGCAGTAGTGCGGACTCAGGCTTTCGGTATCTTCGGGTCCTCCTAGCGGTTCGAGGAACTGAGCCAGAAGATTCGCACTTGAGTCGGTGATTGAAAAGGAAAATTCGCTCGCCCAGCTTGGAGGTCTCTTTTGAACTAGCACGGTTCTCCACTGTATAGTATTTCCAAGAGAAACTTTTCGCCGCATCATGCATACCCTTCCTCGGCATCATGGGGCAATCAAGAAATAGGTGTGCAAGGGTCATGCCACCATCATGGTCTCTGATACCACTGCGCGGCGCCAAGAACAGCTGGGGTTTCAGGGCGCGCACCCGGGGAATATTGGGGGATATCAGGACGAACGATATTTGAAGACATTATCCTTAACACTTATCAGGAAATTACGGAAAAGTTGCATTCTCATAGTCAGAAGAGATACCCTTGATGCGGAGGCGAGCTGATCCATTCGGTGAGCTCGCGAAGCTTCTAGGTCACGATCTGCGCCGAGCGCTCAACCACGTAAAACGCACGCTCAGGCGGACGCTCGGGATATCTAACCTCACCTCCTCGCAGCAACGTCCGTCGGGATACGGACGTCCACACTGCCATAAAGTCTGTCATCCCGAGGCCGGTCGCGTGAGAGCATACGCGTGCCCGAGACATCCCGGAGCTCCCAGTAGGGATCGCAGAGCCGGTAGAAGTAAGCATGCCCATAATATAGAACAAAGCACGGATCATCACTACAGACGGTACCATTAGATATCTGGCGTCAGAATACTCGTGCCGACCAGCGCGACCCTACGCGGTCCCGCACGGCAAGTGGCCGCGTCCACGACGGATCGAACCACCGATCGCTCGCGCTACATTTCATCCAGCGCAGGGGCGGTAATAACGTCCTCCAGCGGGTCGTCGAGGTACGGCGCGAGATTTTTCTCCGACAACTCGCCAGCGGGGAGTACGCCGGGATCTCCAGGAGCAGCAGGCGCTGGTGATGGCAGCGCGGTTGCCTGCCAGCCGCTCTTCCATGACGCCACCCCGCCGACGAGCCCCAGGAGGTTGACCCAAACCTGTAAGAGGGGAAGGACGCGCCGTGATTAGTACAATCATTGTTTGCCGATGTAAATTCCGACAGGGATTCCGTCGGAGATGTCATGGGTCTCCTAGGTTCCTGAAGTGAAGCGAGATGTGGGGCAATTGAAGGGGGCGGTGAGGAACGATTCAAGGGTGGGGTGAGTCATCCCAGGACCGGGAGACGCACGAGAAACGGGTAGAAGGACAACGAGGACGGAGAACGGGACGTACGTCGTTTGAGATGATTCCCTTCTCGGTGGACCTGGGGCGAGAACGCGTCAGCAAAGCTCTCGAAGGTGAACATGTAATAGAAGCGGCACGTGTGAGGGACATATACAACAGAAGAGCTCTCAAGCACGTCAGGAGGCACCCCTACAGTGCACGGGTCACTGAATGAGCTCTGAATTGACGACAGCTTGCGCACGATCGAGGACAAGGAAAGCATGCCAAAGGCACGCGCCGTCTAGGAGATGGGGGCTAGATATGGGGACGCGAGTCTGCAAGCCGCAGTAGTCCGTCCTAGTGACGTCCTGCCGCGAGTCGCAGTCTCATGCTGTCACTGACTAGGACACTGGGTTCGGTTCCCTGCGCAAGACACAAATGCGGACAGTTCTTCCCAGTTTGGAACAGACGGAGTGCCGCTAAATATTAGCGTTTCCTCCGCAGCGGTACGTCGGTCGCAATACGGACGACCATCGGACACACGTCAACCTTTCACTCATATTACCGAGCATTATGACTCACAGGCCACATATAACACGAGCCACAGAAATATGTCATTCCAAGCGACCCTTTGTTCGCATCCAAGTTCGTGTGGCATGGGAGTAACTTTGCCATGAGGGCAGGGGTAGGCTGGTGCGCCTGCGTACAGCCTCTTGAATCGAGAACGCCTTTGCCGACGACGGCGACAAAGCATCAGGCGTTCAGAATCGTTCCAGAAGCAGGATATCGCTCGAAGGTGGAGAAGCCCGTACAGCCCCGCCCAAGATAGGAAAGAAGAAACGCCGAAACCCCAAGTCGCATGGAATCGCAGCATTAGGGGGCCACAAAGGTCGCGGTAATGTACGTGGGAGAATGGAATTCCCCATGCAAGTCCAAAACCTGCCGTGAAAAGGACAGCTGTGACGTACCAATGGACGGTAAGTGGCAGGTAAGCCAGGTTCACGATGAACTCGTTCCACAGGGCCCCTCGTCTGGTCCGAATGTCCTCCTTCTCAGTAGGGGTCGCGCCAGTCTGGGGGGAGCCGGAATTAGTTCATCATAGACGTGAATTGACATCATCAGGCAGACCTTGGACTTGCTGAGTGTACGCTCCCGTACAGCAAGGAGCTTGCTATCCTCGCGCAGGTGAGCCAGCTGGAGGACGACGTACACAGCCCAGAAGCGGGTGGACCACACCCCGAGCGTGCCGAGGTCCAGGGGTATATGCCTAGTGCTGGGCTTGGTTCGTACAAAGGGGATAAACGCCGTCAATGACGGCAAAGGAAGCTTGTCTGGGATGACAGAGTGGGAAAGCAGGTAGTAAAGGTGCTCGAGGGGGTAGTATGCGAGCATCGACCATCCCTGGAAGCGTTCGATAGTGCGGAGCTTGCGCGTCGGTGGCGGGCTGCGTTCCAAGGCAATCAGCCACTGGAAGATTGGGAGAAGGCCTAACGATATACGAGACACAGTTAGCGGACGCGCGATAGACGATTTGGGCGTTAGGGTTTCATTATTCCCAACGCACCCCAGATCCTGAAGAACATCCTTGCATCGCTGATAAGGCTCCCCAGTTTTGCGAGCTTGTCAGCGGCGGGACTTGAGGGCGACTTGCGAAAGCCGGCGCCATGTTGGAGGCGGGCGCGCCATTGGAGGAAGGGGACGACGAGGTTGACAGTGTATTGAATGATCTGGACGCATATGCCGTCATTGAAAGCGCGTGAATGCGCATCTTCGCACGATTCCCCGAGCTACTCACCATGAAGAGCTTGCTGTAGTGGCATTCCACCATTCAGAAACCCATCCTGCAAGACACCGACTGATACTCAACTCGCTACCACTCCATGAACTCAAGAACCGCACGAGATGGTCAAGCGTCTGCGAGGGCGCCACATTTGCGAACGCGCCCAAGGTGAGGTCCTGGATGCGCGCGAGCGTGAGGGGTTTTGAAAGGGCCATGTTCTGCAGCAAGTGTCGAAGTGGTCAGAGAGAAGAGGAGGCGTGCACGCTGGTGTCCCAACCGGGTGCGTGTACCGTGTTCAAGTTGCACGACTCTGTGCCCGGTTTACAAGCATGAAATCGGACGCCACCACCCGGCGAGCAGCTGCCCCGATTTCCCGCGCGCGGCAGGCCCGTGCATCTGTGGGCGCCAGAATCGTCAGAGAGCTGGGAAAGAATTATGTAAGCCACGAGCAGGTTAAGAGGCGGCGCGCGAAGTTTGCGAGCTCCTTGAACAAATCCATGGGGACACAAAGTTCGAGCTTGGGAGTCGCTCCTCCGTATCCTTGCTCGCGTTCCAGTCCCCTAGAGCGACTCGACGATGTTTCTTCTAGGAGTGTCGGGTCTTTCTCTGGCGTCGTGGCTTCTCCGCTCTGACTGGTCTCTTGCTGCCGACGAGGTGTCGCTTCGGCTGGTGCTCAGGACAAGGCAAAAGGGAGATTGGAAGGAGAGGCTGTGGTGCTGGAGGAGACCAACATTATCGATGTATCGTCCTTTGTTTCGTGTCTTGTGCATTTTATTTCCCCACTCTGTTACCACCCAAAGTTTGAACGTGTGCCACATCTTCCAACTTCAAGCAGTCTGTCTCGGTCGACGATCGATTGGAGGTGATGGAATTTTTCTTGCGCGAGCACCTTAGATCTGATGCTACATAAACCTTGTATTAGTCTCTGCTGCTGACCATGATAATCATAAAACCTTTGTGCGCACAAAAGTTGTTTCATAACGCTACCAGTAACTCCCAAAAGGAAAAACTATGGACGATGCTTGTGCTTCCGTTTCATTGCTCTTGAGCCCTGGGGATACTAGATACTAGGCGTCATGTATACGGGTAACACCGAAGCCACAATACCATATAATTAAGAGCATGTAGCGGAAAGATTCGAGGAAGAACGCGGAGATATTCGTAACGAGTGATGAATTCGAAGGAGAACAGGAACGGGCGTAGATAGATTCGTATCAGACGTGTGCAAGGACAGATAGCAAAACTTCAGCGGGGGCAGCGATCGCAATTGGTTCGAGAGGACGAGAAGCTTTGAGGGGGTCGGCGACTGTAGGATAATAAGGACGATCTGTAAGTCAATGGCATGAGTGGTCGATCGATTAATAACGTAGACAGCCTGAACCCAGAAACCGCAGAGGAGAGAGACAGAGAGCCGAGGAGAGAGCGCGATTCGAGTTCACCGTATCCAAAGTACATTCCTATCATATTCGACATCGCAAACGCAGCGGCTCGAGGAGTGCGAAGTGAGGCATGCTACCCACCTCAACTGATCCCGAACCAACTGATCCTAACCAATCTGCCCTTTCGTTCTAACCGTCTCAGTCCTCGTCGGGGATATCAGCGACCTCGTCCGAAAGGCTGAGGCTGATCGGGCGCACGACAGTGGCGGTTTCGAGGAACTTGACCATGTCGTCGAGATCGTTGTCGCTCTTGTCCGCGGCGACCGATCCTTCGACGGTGTCGGACTCGGTGTCGACGTGGGTCTCGGACTCGCTGTGGACCGCCTCTGCCTCCGCCTCCGGGGAAATCGCGGGTATATCGTCACTGGTATGCGACTCTTCTTCGGCCACTTCGACGTGCTCTTCAGCAGGCTCCTCGTGCTCGACGGGCTCCGGTTCCGTAACATACTCCTCGTGCTGGACAGGCTCGTCCTCCACAGCAGGCCCCTCATGCTCCCCAGCAGGCTCTTCGTGCGCGACGGGCTCGAACTCGGGCTCCGCAGCGACTTCGACTTCTTCCGCGTGTTCAGGTTCGTGCGTTTCCTCCGTCTGAGGTGTCTCTTCGTAAACATGATCCTCCTCATGGGGCTGCTTGACATGTCCCTCGTCCTCGTGCATCTCCTCCGGCTCGTCGTGGTGCTCCACATGTTCAGGCTCGTCGACCAGTGTACCACCGGACTCCTCATGCTCGTGCGCAGCCTCCTCGTGATGCCCAGCCTCGCCCTCGTGCGTGATCTCCTCGTGATGTTCGACCTCGACTTCGTGTGCGGCCTCCACGGGATATTCGGCTTCATCTTCGTGCGCCACGTTGACAGCTACCGCGGCGGCAGCAGCAGCAGTAGCAACTCCGGCGGCGGCGGCGGGTGCAGCCTTCGCCTTGCCATCCTTCAACTTCGCCCCAGCGAGGCCAATCCTTGGCTTGAGAGCCCCCCGTGTCGCAGGAGCGGCCCCCCTCGCACTTGAAGTCGTAGTCGCCGTCTTCGTCGCAGTCGCCTTTGCAGGAGCAGCCTTCGCCGGCGCCTGTCCCGTCAAGGTCGGCGCGCGAGCCTTGGACATGCTCGCCGCGGTCGGCTTGCTCAGCCGCTCCAGCACATCCTTGGACGCAGTGGGCTTCCGCGCAGGCGGGGGCGGGACGTCCGAGCCGCGCGCCCGCGCCAGCGACGCCGCGGTGGGCGCGAACAGCCCGGCGGACGGCGTCCCCTTGGGCCGGGGCGACGTCGTGGCGGACGGCGTCTTGGGCCGGGAGGCGGAGGGGGTCTTCGGCCGGGATGCGGATGGCGTCTTCGGCCGGGACGGCGTGACCGACGCACGCGATGGCGGCCTGGACCGCGAGGGCGTCGACTTGACGGAGCCCGCCGCTTTTACCGCGGACGAGATGGACGCGGTGGAGCTGGAGAGGGCGGGGTGGAACGACGATGGTGGCGACTTCGCCGGGGTGCGTGTCAGTGTGGGCTTCGCGTTGGCAGTGCTCGGCCTGCCTTCGCGGGTCTTGGACGGCGTCGTGGGCGGACGTGGGGTGGCGGTGGACGGACGTGCCGATGCGGGCTTGGAGGCGGGCGTGGCCTTCTTCGGCGATGGGGGAGTGGGAGAGACAACCTTATCCGACATCACGGGGGAAACAGAAGCCTGCTCCGAGGGCATCTCCTCCACGGCAGGTTCAGGTGCAGCGGGTGTTTCTGGCGCAACAGCAGCGGGCTTTGGCTCGGGTTCAGGTAGCGGTGCAGGTGCAGGGGGGTCTGGAGACTTGGCCAAGCTCTCTACCTTCGACTCGAACGCGCTCGCGACGATCGGGGCCTTGGGCTTTGGAGGCCATTCGCGCCTTTCCCTCAGCTCCTCCTTGGCCGCATCTCCGGTATGCTGCGACACTACGCTGGACGATCGGGATGGGATGGCAGACGCCGCGTTCTGCTGCTTCTTGTTCTTGTTCTGCTGTTCGAATCGTCCAATGAGATTGGCGACGCTTTGGCGTGGACGTTCGTCGGGCAGCGGCCTGCAGCGAGAAGGGAGAGGCGGGGGGTCAATCATGATTTAGATCATGGTGGGTCGATCAAGACATAGCAGAGGGCGTACATTGGCGTCCTAGATGGCTGATCTTGTGCACGCACGCGCAGAAAGCACTGGGGGGCAGGTTGCCCTCGCCGGCGAGAGCAATGATGATGAGAGGAATGAGCAAGTGAGGTGAAACGACTCTGACAGAGGTTCGTAAAGTAAGTTGAGATCACACAGCTCTCAACGCCACAAGGCAATGTGCTAATCGGAGTCTGAACCAGTTGCTTACCCTGATTTACTACGCTTGATGGACCTACTTACTCGTCTTAGCTGCTGCTGACGTGGAGGTAAGTTCGCTTATAAAGTTCTGTTAAACGTGATTGCGCAGCATCCTGAGACGGCTAAGTTACCACCACACTCATCAGCGGATTCTCCATTCATCGAGGAAGTAGAGGTGTTGCAAATGATCTTTTCTTCTTCCAGCATCGAGTCATTCCTCAGGACACCTGCTTGGATACTAATGGACGTTTCCAAGAGGCGGTTGACTGCGCAATTGCTTGGCGTACTGTACGTTACACTTTGAGTTTCAGCGTGACCATCCGAACCCCTACATCGGCGGAATCCTCAGTTGGAAGCGGCATCGGCTCGATACAGCACTAAGTAAAGCAGTTGGGCCTGGACCACTGTCGGCATTGGTTGAATACGGACCAGCTCAGAATAGTAATATAAACGCCCGACTGACAAGCGTTTACTACCAACCTCCTGAATGCGCCAAGCAGGGAGGACAAAAATGACGTCAAAGCCGTAGGCTGAATGTTTCTGAGATCGAAATTAGGGCATCCCGCTAATCTCCGGGAGTCCATGATGCCTTCAAAACTACAGTATTCCGACTTCAAAACCTCATCTGGCCAACGAGTTCAACAGATGTCGGCGCCCCTCTGCAGCTGGCGCAGCAAGATTAGGACCTCCGGGCCGGCTGCCTTGGAATCCCGAGCACCACGGATTGAACGAAGCTTAACCCTGTTCAGACAGCGGCGGTATTACGATCGAAACAGGCTTTTAACCTTGTCCACATAATCCACACCTTATCGCCCCGATGGCGGACTGACGCACACTGCGTGATCGGATGAATGCGGATGGTATAATATTACAGTGTGATACAAGGAGTGTTGCAACTAGAGGTAACGAAAGCCAACTAGCGAATGGCGAACGACGAATAGACACAGACCACAAAGGCAACGAAACGGAAATGACGAGAGGAATAGAAGACTACACGGAAGATACAACACTCTCGTACACATCGCCCATCGTAGTGTACGAGCCCCAACGACCCGTTTTCTGTCCGCCTCTTGGACGTGCGGGGTGAGACAACTCTACGGTGCCAATGCGAAGGGGAACCGCTCCGCCCACTTCCGTCCTCCACACACGCTACCATCGACCCTGTGGCCAAGACAGCAGCGGCGCACGAGGACGGAGGGTCGGACACCGCGCACCTCGCCCGGCGAGCGGACGCGAGATCTGCAACGGAGATTATTCCAGCCCCCGTCTCTGCGTTTTGCGGTGTTACAATATAGTACAGCGCACGAGACGGGCGCGAGCTATAGCATGTGGTCCAGGTGCGGGGAGAGTTCATGCGGAGACGTGTGAAGGATGGAACGACCGAGTCAGGTGAAACAGAGAAGATGCTCTGCCGGACGTCTAGTTGAACCCGTCGAAGTGCCCCTTGAGAATGCGCTCGCCCATCGGGGAGGGTGCTCGGGGTGGCCGAGGCGTCCCCGGAGCCAGCGTGTTCGCTCGCCGGGCCTTGCGCGTCACGGCAGGAGGCGCGCCGGCGGCGGCAGAGGTGGACTTCAAATTCGGAGGCGTCTTGCTGCGGGGCACCTGGGCAGAGCTCGTCTGCTTCGGGATCGACTGGACTGGGGGCTAATGGGAAGGGCGAACCAATGTTCACCAAAGAGATACAAGTGCTTCGGTGGTGAGACACTTACCTTGGCCATGTTGCCGCCCAGGGAGAGGCGACGGAGCAGGCCGGCGGCGCGCTCCTGCTGCTCGTTAGGCACGGGGACAACAGGGGGATAGCGATCGTGGCCGGGCCAAGCAGCAGCACTCGCACGACGACCATGCTGGTGAATAGGCTTGTCGGCTTCGAAGACATCGTCGTCTGCGATTTGGGTAAGCTCGGAGGTAAATCATGTGATAGCTGCGTCGGCAGCGCACCTTCGAAGAAGGGTGGGCCCGTCGTGCCCCTCCTGAACGGGAAGGTCGTGGGCGGAGACTTTGGAGAGGTCGATTGGTTGGTCAAGAAGAAGGAGAGGATGGGCGAGGTGGAGGGGCTGAAGGGAGCAATGCGGGGTAAGGTGCCCGACGCGGGAGTGGGGAAGGGGGATGGGGGGGTTGTCGATCCCGAGTCGGAAGAGCCGGAGTCGGACTCGGAGCCTGAGCGGCGACGGCCCTCGCCGATGGGAATGGGGAGCGAGTGGGAGAAGTTCTTCTCGTCGGACATTGTGCCAAAGTGTGCAAATTCTGCGCTGCAAGAATGGAATGCGAAACGGATAGGGAGCGTAAGGGCAGGGGAGAAAGCTGAGGACAGAGAGAGGAGGCCTGGGCTTATATTTGGCTGGGTCCAAGCTCCGATCCAATGGACCCTGACTGCCCCATCTGTGACTCCAAGCAGACTCGGCACTCTCCGCCTCTTGGGTCCATCATCGGGCCCCCACTCTTCCTTCCTAGCCCACATAAGTAGCTAGCCGTGGTGCCGCATACCAACCGCACCACTGAGCCTGAACACTCTCAGTGATGCCGCACGACCACACGACGTCTTACCAGGTCTTACCCCGCAGCATGATCTCAGCGACGTCGATCTCCAGATTCTGCCCCCTCTCTGCGCCCCGCGTGATGGCTTGAGTTGATCGACTGCCGTCACCGCTATTACTTACTTATCTAGTGAGCAACTCCCTCTGCTGTCGGTGCTGACAGACCTCGAGTTCACGGCTTGTCTCAGATCTAGAGCAGCGTGTCTCAATTGCCCGAAGTGAACCTGCATTCTTCGTTTAGATCACGAATCTAACGGTGCCTCCTGGTGCCTCTCGTATCCAGACCGTGGGCCGTCGGCGTCGGTCGCGAGCGGCCTCGGCGTCGCTTTCCCAAGTTCCATGGCTACACCTTCCATGGCTACACTTTTCGATGGTTTTATTCCGTCACAGTTGGATGGTGGAAATATCAAGAGGCTACTTCGCGTGCGCCCGCCGGCGTGTCGCCTTGGCGCAAGGCATGATCGCACGATGTGCAGAAGATAAGCACCAGAAGGGCGGTACCGTTGGCATCGAACGTTACGACACTCACATGCCCATTGCAAACGCCTTCGTGCATTCAGTCTCCCAAACCTTGTGTCCGTTTGAGGTCCCGAACGTACCCGACTGGCCCCTCATAGTCTCCTCGTGGCTTCTTGCGCGTTCGGCCTTTCGATCGTCTGGACATTGCACTCGGATTCGCGGACGCGTCGCCCGTGGCGATTTGCAAACAGTTGTCCTGGCGCGAGTAAGTATGTGGAGAGCACATCACTCGCACTCTCGTTGACACCATGACCGTTCTACTCCCGCCCCAGTGTAGATCTGGCCTCGGTGTCCGCGTCATAGGCTGACGATGCTACACCAATGATCTTGGTTTCGTCTCACAGGGATTTCCTGGTGAGAATGGATACTGCTCGAACGTTCACGAACTCACCGGTTCCATTGTCTGCTACTGCTGCCCGTCCACTTCTGCTTCCCGAACGCCACCCCGTGAGGCCGCACACAGCGTCAAAACGACCCCGAAGCCAAGCATGACTCGACCAGGGAAGCTCAGCTGCCAAGTAAAATTCCACCAAACCCGGTGTTGGATAGTGCAGCTCGAGCTGCAAGGGACGACGACTGGATGGGGGTCCCTCACCTGACGAATAACGAGGTTCTCTGACATCTCTGAGTGCGAATCTTCGTGCCTCGTGTGTCCCCTTCTGGCGTGCGCATCTTGCTCAGCAATGAAACGAGGCATTCGTACCTTCCCCAATAGTCCGGGACCACAACCCTAATAGCACGGGCTTCCTCGGACGCAGTGGAAGTGATCTAGTCATTATAGCGTGCAACCGCGGGGCCCCCGCGGGATACACGGGAATCCGATGGTCACCCCGAACGGCGAGATTCGGTATCAATGGGTCGTACGAGTACTGCAGTGTGCAGTGCATGCGCGCGCGGTGACACTGAATGCGATCGCTGCGTGCGCGTCTCACGGCGCCGCGTCCGCGAACGCGTCGCGCTTGGCCTCGGCGAGAATGAACGCCTCGCACTCTTTCCTGCTCTTGTCGACGTCCACGAGGTACAGGAATACGGTGCTCAGCGCTCCGCTGTGATGAGGTGGGAAAGCGTGCGGGCCAGAACGTCAGCTACGCTGGGCTAGAGTGCTCGGGAGAGAAAGGGGACGCGCGACACGCACAGGGTGAACAGAAACACGAATGGGTAGTTGTCGTTGTTGCCTGACGCGGTGATGATGGCCGAGGAGACCAGGGGCCCGATGAACGCTGATGTCTTGCCCACGACCGAGAAGAGCGCAAAGAAGAGGAACCTGTGTGCATAGCCGGCGGCGCGAGGGACAGGGTCAGCTTCTCGGGCTAGAAGGAGACCGAGACGGGATCGGGGGAGCACCGAGACAGTGGCGTGCGTACATTTGGGGCAATGGGGAGACCTCGCTGATCATCGTCTGGCTGTATGCGTACCATGGACAGACCATCAGGCCATAGTACGCCTGGTACAACCTGACGCACAGGGATGTGAGCTGATGGCCCCCCCCGAGAGAGGTTATGGGAATGTGAAGTCGTACCAGATCTCCCAGACGTGCTTGAAGCCGAATTTGTCAGTGTGGATCCCGATGAGGCCCCAGACTGTGAGGATGAGGATCCAGACCACATTGAAGCAGAGCATCTGCGTTGCCGTCAGTACGTCACTCGGGTAGCGAGAAGCCGAAACATGTGGATACGAACCGTCTTCGTGGGGATCTGGAAGCGCTTCTGCACGAGCCAGAACAAACTGGGCTCAACATAAGCTCGGTGTCTAAACATTGTCACGCAAGCGAGCGAGAGAATGGAAGCTTACTATATGCCGAGTCCTTGTGCCACGATGCCGACAATCAGGAGAAGAGTGAGCTGAAGCGTTGAGTACGATACAACGCTGCCGCACGGGCGAAGTTAGAACGGGACCTCGAACCACCTCGAGAGGGCTAGACTCAAGGCTGACCTGTTCTGTAGCGTTCCTATCACAGTGCTGTCAACAGGTTAAACATTGCCCGGTGGCTAGGCCGCTGCTCTACTCACACCGTTGTGTTCAGAACGTCACCCCTGGAGACGCCTAAACGTTCAGCTCTCACGCAGGCGAGTGGAAAGCAACATACATCAAGAAGTAGAAGGTCAAGTATAAAAAAGTTTGCTTGAGCCTCATACATTCGCGGAGAGCAATGTATGTTTGCTTGAAGCCGATGGTTAACATGGAAGCGCCTGGAGGCAGGGCGAGACCTTGACGACGCTTCTCCAGGAAGAACCAGGGAAGGGCGCAGAGTACTGTGGACCGCGATGCTCGCTATCAGTCGCAAGAACCATGATGGTCGGTACATACGCCAAACACCGCCGGAAAATGCGATGAGTGCGCTGAACGCCTTCGTATTATTCTCGGTGCTGGCGTCGGACTTGAGACCCTTGAGAATGCCGACCATGACAGCGAGGATGATGATCTCGCCGGCGGAGCAGATGGCGAAGGAGACGTTAGATATGCGGTTTCTTTCCATAGATTCTAGGTCCGCATGTTCTTCTACGCTGTTCTCAAATTAATTACGACCGAGAGGAGGGTATATCGATAAAGTCTCACCTTTTCTCTCCCGACTCAGCTTGAGCAGCCGATTCTTGGACGTTGGGCAGATCTCGAGCTAGTCCGGGGAACGCAGCTGTCCAGAACGTTAATGCGCACTAAAAATTCTGTCAGGGACCACGAAGGATCGATGCGATGGAAATACCAGCCTGGTACGTGATTACTAGATGTTCGACATCAGTACAGACTCTTGTTGCGGTATGTACGGTTTGACGACTTACGACCGAGGATGTACAGTGCTACGCCGGCCTCCCATCGAGACGGGTCGTCGACACCTAACCATGCGAAGGACACTGCTACAGCAAAGACAGTGAAGAAAATGGTGATGTTGGGGCTGCGAATGCATCTCGTCATTGACGTCCGAGCGCTTCTGATCGAGGATAAGAGTAAGCGTACCGCCAGCTGCCATAGTCGGCCCATGCGCCTATGAGGAGTAGAACAACAGCTTGCAGCGCGAAGCTGATACCGTTGGTGAGTAGAACGATCGAGTTCACTGTCAGTACAGTATGTGGTTAGCACAACGAATCAATGTTCGTTTTCAGGAACAGACCATCTCGGACGCGCCCAAGATACGGCAGGACACAATCTGTGTCTGCCCCGCAAGGGGCGGCGAATGGTGGCCGGCTGGGGTCGTAACCCGCGAGGAATAGCAGGTTCTGAAACTGGGATGGCCCGAAGTTGAAGCCAGAAAGGCCGTTGTTGCCCTGAGGGGAGGGGCGATCGACGATCAGTTCTCGACCAGGCCGAGAAGCCAAGTAAAACCACAACGAAAAACCCCCTGCTTACGATGTAATAAACGTAGAATGCCCAGAGCTCGACGCGGGTGGTGGTCCACCGACGCGGCTCCGCACTTCCCCGATCGGCAACGGAGTCTAAGAGCTCGACGTCCTTGACAGTCTCCGTCTTCGAGGTCATCGTTCAGGATGCGTTCTGGACGGTGCAGAGTTGACCAAGCGACCGCCAGAAGCCGCCCGCTCGCGGCCATCTTTGAAAATTTGAGGTGCTCATGGCCAGGAATTGGGGAGCTTGTGGGGGGCGTTACGCGGTTGAGCGTCATAGATAAGGACGCTTATCTGTTTCTATGAGGAATATGGCGGTGTAAGGGGGAGGTTAGAATGCAAATCCGATTTCCTCCGGCTCGGGACGGAGTCTACGACGCTCAACCGTGTCCGCACGCTGTCTTATACATCCCCGACACTACGTCGGCCGCCACCACACTACACTCACGCATGCTGCGTGCTCTTCCTGTCTCGAGGGCGGTTGGGGCCCCTTCGGGCAGGGCTGCGGTTCGCGTCGTACGTCGTGTGAGTTGCTCTCCCTGCGCTCGGTCATGTGTTTGCTACGTCTCTGACAATGTTGAGCGCATAGAGATTTGCGACCGAGCCGCCCCCAGCGCCGCCCAAGAAAAAGAAAAGCGTCGTACGGAGACTGGTCCTGTATACCGCCGCGGGTGTCTCCACCTTCTACGTCGGCAGCGCGTTCGTCTCGTTCCAGGTCCCTCAGTACCGCCAGGTATTCGTCGAACAGGTCCCTTTTGGCGCGTCCGTCCTCCAATATGCCGAAGACCACGAGTGGGACAACCTCACCGTGAACGACGTCATCAAAGGAGGGCAGAACCTCATCGTGGTCTCGCAGGAGTTCTTCAACAATGTCGTGGCCATGTTCAGTCGTGACAACGTCAAGGACACCCTCGAGAAGACGAAGGAGCAGGCAAAGCACGCGATCGAGCAGGGCAAGGATAGGGTCAAGTCGGTCGCGTCAAGGGCAGGGACGCAGGTGGAGAAGAGCGAGTCGAAGGTCTACGAGAAAGGTGCGAAAGCAGCTGCCATTGCCAAGCACCAGTCCGTTCAGTTCTCCGAGGGTGTCGAGGAGCTCGTCCGCAAAGCAGAGGCTGCGCTGGCCGGAAAGCCGATCGACTCGCTCCTACAAGCGACGACCACTCCCGCACAACCCGCCGTCGCACCTCCCGATAAGGTACCTTTGCAGGCCAACGACGAAGACACTTCTTTGAAGGGTGGCAATGTCTACGACGCCCCGTTGCCTGTCGGCTTCGAGCCTCCTCCCGGCTACTCTCGTCCAAAACTGCCAAAGAAGCCTTCAGCTGCATCCGCGCCGGCATCCGTGAAGCCGGGTGAGCCCGTTCCCCATCCCACTGCACCCGAACCCCTCCCTCTCCTCGCGCCCGCTATCTCCGAGTTCAGCGCGTCCGAGCCTGTCATCGCCCAGCTCGCAACCGTGATCGACGACCTCGCGTCGTACTTGAACACGAACCCGACTGCCGCGGAGAAGGCACGCGACATCCTCGACACGGCCAAGGTCGACCTCACGCAACTCGCCGGCCGCATCGACGAAATCAAGGTGGCAGAGGCGAAGAAGCTCGAGGCGTCCCTGGACGAGCAGGCACGTGAGTGCATGCAGTCGCTGCTGGAGCTCGAGATGCAGGCGCAAGATAAGCTCGACAGCCAGGAGGAGAACTTCCGCAAATTCTTCGAGCAGGAGCGCGCGAAGATGATCCAGGACTACCGGCGGAAGCTCGAGCACGAGCTTCAGACGCAGAGCGAGATCATCAACGAGCGGTATGTCGATATAGCTTTCCATCCAGTGACATTATTGACACTAGCGTCCCTTAGTCTCAAGACGGAGGTCGTCGCACAGGGCATCGAGCTTCAGCGCCGCTGGATCCGCGAGATCAAGATGCGCGTCGAGCAGGAGCGCGGCGGCCGTCTCGCCAAGCTCGACGAGATCGCAACCAACCTGAAGCGCCTCGAGCGCGTCGCCCTCGACAACGCCGGCTACCTCGACGAGAACATCCGGGTGCACGCCCTCTGGTCTGCCCTCCGCGCTGTCTCGCACGCCATCGACACACCCGAGCGCAAACCGTTCCGCGAGGAGCTCCGCGCCCTCCGCCGCGTCGCCACGGCACGCGAGGACCCCATCGTCTCGGCCGCGCTCCAGAGCCTCGAGTCGTCCGACGTGCCCGATGTCGGTGTCGAGCCCCTCGCGGACCTCGCGACGTGGTTCACGTCCTCGGTCGCCCCGCGCGTGTCAAGCGTCGCGCTAGTCCCGGACCAGAATGCCGGCGTTCTGTCGTACCTCACCTCGAACCTCTTCTCGTCGTTCCGCTTCCAGAGACACGGCCTGGTTCCCGGCTCGGACGTGCTGAGCGTGCTGGCAAGGGCGGAGTACTATTTGAACGAGAAGGACCTGGACAACGCCACACGGGAGCTCAACCAGCTCAACGGTCCTGCGAAGGTGCTCCTCACTGACTGGCTGGATGCTGCTCGAAAGCGGTTAGAGGTGCTTCAGGCATTACAGGTACTGTTCCTTTCTGTATGTCATCCCTATGCACGCGACTGATGGTGCCGCTTTGCAGGTCGTTGAGGCGGAGGCGACGCTTGCATCACTTTTGGTGGTGCAAGACTAGATTTACGTAGTAATTAGCTTACTAGACTACAACCACTGGACACCGTACAGACGCGTTGTGCAATTCCAGACATCCTTCCCTGACCCAAGCAATAGTCGTAGACGCCACTGATCTACTGGTATCCTCCATTTGGGTGAGGGTATTGTTGGGGGTATGGCTGTGGGGACACTGATGACGGCGCAGACGGAGGAGGTGACATGCCTACTGCACCGGGCCCCAGGCCTCCTCCGGGCAGCGCGCCGGTGCCCATCATCGCACACTCGCAGATAACCTGAGCCCTCCGCACGACTGTCTGGAGGGTCTCCGTCGAAACTCCATTTGGGCCGGGGGGTCCCCGAGAGACCTTCACCAAGCCAGGGAACACGGTCGCACCAACGCGGTCCGGCTCGCCCCTCTCCGTCTTGTGACACCTCTTGACGAGCTCAATCTGCCGTGGGTTCATCGTGGTCCCAGCGTCGGGAACGAACGCGCGGTAGAACGCGTCGACGGAGCCGCCAGAACTTGACGGTGCGCCGTGGAGCATGCGAGAGAACTCGTAGGCGGCTTCGAGGACGGCGAAGACGCCACTAGCCGCGGTGCCTTTGTCTTTCTCGGCATTCTCAAGGCCGAGGACCTTGGTGAGGTTCGCCATGTTCTCGGAGAGGAAGAAGAGGGACATGTCTGGAGAGCAGGACTCCACAGCAGCGGTGAAGGTCTGGCGGCGCCAAACTGCTGCGACGGTGGGGTCGCCTGTGAAGGAACGTTGGCGTTGGATGCAAGGAGTGGATCGTGGAGCACTTACGAGCGAAGATGTGCTCGTGTATCCGCGTTAGTTGGATGTTTGCGTCAGGGGAGTCCGTCACGATCAAGCAGTTCACGACGCCCTCGGCGATGGTCTTGGTAACAGCATGTCGGAGGAGGCTCTGGATCTGGATGCCAGTAGCATTGGGTGTGTGAGGCCCGATTTCCGGGGGATCGTCGTCGAAAACGTCCGCAAGCGCAGCATCGCGAAGCGAGTTCAGGTGTGCAGGAGCGGTGCGGGTAACGTCTGCGGCCCAACGATTGATCTGCCTCTCCAGCCCCGATGCCGCGTTCTAGTTCACGCAGCACGGATTGAAACATCACAGAGTGGAACCAGGCGATATGGTGCGAATGACATACCTTGATGGAGAAATCGTCCACCGAATTTCCACCAAGCTTGCTCACGCCGAGATGGCTGTTCTGGTTTGTGCCCTCGAGTAGGGCAATCCTGGCCTGCAACAGCGCGACCTGCTTCTCCTGCTCCTGAAGTTGTATCCGCTGCTCCTCTACTTTCTCGTGCGCAATACGCTGCACACATGTGGTGCTGTCAGACAAGGTGCGCCACCCGAGCTGTCCGAACACGACGTACGAAGTTTGTTAATGCATATCGATATTGCTCCCCCGAAACGACGTCAGGCTGTCCTGGGTATGCCATCCTTACTAGCTCGGTGGGATATCGTCCAACTGGGCGGGTGTCTGAGAGGGAGAACGTTGAAATGGGTACAAGGCGTGTATCGCAGCATGGTGCCCTAAAAGCAGAGGCGTGTTTGACACTGACAGTGACACCCGCCGCGCGCCATTGTCATGGAACACAGCCGCTGCGATATTACAGCATTCGCACCGCCCATCCTTGCATACATCACAACATCGCGATGTCCACGAACTGGTCGCATAGGTAATAGGAAAATACGAATGATTAACTTACCCAGAAGGTGGTTGATCAAACGAGCATGGCATTGGGAATAACAAGTAACCTCGGTGACCCAAACTCTTCAGAATATCATAGACCAAATGTACCCTAAAATCCAATGGAGGAGCCTACAAAATACCTCATGAAGTGTGTGGAATATGAATTACTTAGAAGAGTATGGAATCCTTAGTGAGCCTCCGACACAGCTTGGTATACTCTCCTATCCGTGCTGGCTCGGCACATGTCCCGGAACGAGCTGCCCGGCTTGCGTAGCAGTTCACTCGGCGCGTCGAACTCGATGATCTCGCCAGAGTCCAGGACCATTATCCGATCGTAGTCTAAGACGGTCTTCAGGCGGTGGGCGATGGTGATCACGATTGCACCCGCGAACTCCTCGCGGATAGTGCGCTGAATCTGCGAGGCGACTTTAGTACTACAGTGGAGTGCGTGAAACGTGACTGTCGAGACTGACCTGATCATCGAGGTCAGAATCTATCTGAGACGTCGCCTCGTCAAGGATCACGACATTGCTGCGTCGAAGAATCGCGCGGGCCATTGCGACCAGTTGGCGTTCGCCTGCACTGAGGGAGCCGGTTTGGCTGATGGGCATGTCTAGGGTAATCTCGTGGGATTCCTGGGTCCGCGAGAGGGAGCCCTTGAGAATTGTCGTCAGGCGACAACGTTCAAGGACATCCCAGCACTCATGATCAGCGTGCTCGTTGAAGGGGTCCAGATTGCTCCTCAACGTTCCCGAGAAGAGGGAGACATCCTGGCTGATAATGGTCTTTACGTTCGGGGTTAGCGATCTGGTTATTCCTGCGACAGGGAGTACGACGTACGATACGACTTCTCAAATCTTCCAACCCAATAGTGGTGATGTCAATGCCATCGATACTGGCAAACCTTGGTTAGCACAGGCGGCATGAGACGACGTCTTGGGTGCTCACATAATATGTCCTCCACTCGGCTCGACAATCCTCAATAGTGACATCGCTAGAGTCGACTTCCCCGATCCGGTTCTTCCAACCTAACATACAACCGTTAGATTCTCAATCGGTCTAACACCTGAGAAAACTCACGATTCCAATCTTCTCAGCCGGCTTGACGTAGAACGACAGTGTCTTAAGAACGGCGGGCAAGTGCGGCGCATACTTGACGACGAGGTCCTGCACGACAAGTTCTCCACTGCTCGACGGCCATGCTGCCGGCGGCCGCTTCTCCCGAACGATGGCGGGTGCTTCCTGGGGTACTTCCAGGTACTCCACGATACGCTCGACTGAGTTAAAGTCGAGCTCAACCTGGGCCAGGACCCTGAGATAAGGGGTCAGCGCGTTCGCGGGACTATCATACGAGAAGAGCCATACCTGACGAGCTGGCGAGAGGCCTCCGCAAACACCGAGGCCTGGACGATGACCAAGGCCGCCCACCCCGGAGAGACAGAGCTCCCGAGGGCGAACAGCGTGGTCATGAACACGACGACGGATCCCAAACCTGCACACCCACACGTCAGTTTCGCAGTTCCTCGACCCCCGAACAAACGCGTGGATACGAACAGTCATATCGCCAGTTGAGCCACCCGGCAATCAGCCACTACCGCGTCGCGTCAGTCAAGCAGGTCAAGAAATGCATTTATTGGAGGCAGACGAACATAGACATGGTCGAACGACTGGAACTTATCCACCCTCTTGTAGAACATGTCCTGGTAGCGCTCCTCCATGCCGAACGCCCGGACGTGCGGCAGACCCCTCAGCAGCTCGTCGAAGCCGGCGAATGCCGGCGACAGCGACACAGACTCCAGGCGGCGGAGGTCGCGCGAGGCACGGACGTAGGACGGCGCTAGACGGATGTACAGCCAAGCAATGAAGATGGCGAAGGGCGCAAAGGAGGGCACGACGGAGATGATGACGCAGAACGAGATGACGAAGTTCAGGGTGCCTAGGAGTGCGGAGCGGCCAGAACTTTGGAGGGCGTAGTCGACGGTGCTGATGTCGCTCGTGAAGCGGTTGAGGATGCGCCCGATGGGCGTGATGTCGAAGAAGCGAGAGGGAGCGCGAGACAGACGCTGCAGCATGGCAGTGAAGAGCGATCGGGAGGCTTGCAGACTGGCATAGTACCCAAGCGAGATGTAGAACAGTGAAAAAAGGGCGCTGGCGAGAGAGATGTACAGATAGATCATAAGCCAAGGCCAAACATCCTCGTCGGGCGGAGGCAGGCCGTCGAGAACGCCTTGTGTGCGGACGGCCGATTCCGAGATGGACCCGTGCTCGTAAGCTTCACCCCATTTCGCCACGAAGAGCTAGGGTAGAAAGATAAGTCTGCGTCATTCGCACACCCACGCAGTGGGAGGTGGCACCCACCTGCTGGCCAACTTGGAGGAATCGGATGAGAAGCATGAACGCGAACGTGAAGATCCAGCACACTATCCCCGCGGCCTTGATGTATGTCCAATACGTGCGCAAAGACACACGCCCTTCGGCACGCGCCTCCTTGTCAATGAGCTTACCGGCATCGGGGTCCTGGGGTTTGCCGTTTGGGGTGCCCACACCATTGCCATTGGCGTTACCATTCACGGGTTTCTTGGCAGCAGCCATATCTGCTTCGTTTTCCACGGCGGGGGAAGACGCCTCGTCTTCCGTGTGGTCTTCTTCCACAGTATCCTCGGCATCGACGAGCTTCTCCAACTCCCCGCGCTCGCGCAACTCCGAGGTCAAGCCGCTGCGCAACGGCGCCCCCGATGAGAGCTCGACGAGGTAGGCCGCAATAGGAAGGCACAGGTTGATGTGGTGGGTGACAAGGATGATGGTACGGCCCCGCGCAAGATCCCCGGAGAGTGCCTTCTTGACGAGGTGGGTGGCTGTGTGCGAGTCCACTGCAGCGAGGCTGAAAGGCGTTAGCGTGATCGCTCTAATTCTGGAAACATGACGTACGGGTCATCGAGGAGAATAACCTATGTTTGTCCATCAGCCTCTGCCCTGATATTCCCTTAGAGGGATAGCGTACCTTCGCGGGAGAGTACAGCGCGCGCGCGAGGGCGATCCGAGCGCGTTGGCCGCCAGAAAGGGTAATGCCCTTCTCTCCGATTTCTACGACACCGAACTCAGTAATCGGTTAGCCACGCGTGGGGTTAGCGACAAACCGGTCATGTCCCCAGCAGGGAAGATCGCGAAGTCCCTCGCAAGAGCGCAGGCGTCCACGACAGCTTGGTAGCGAGCCTCATCATATCCGTACCCGGCGCCGAAGATGATGTTGTCTCGGATGGTTGCATGCTCGAGCCAGGGGTTTTGTGCACAATAGGCGACTTGGTGACCTGCCTTGTTCAGGATAACGCGACCCGAGGTACAGTGCATCTCTACGACCGAACATATCATTCAGCACCGGTACGGCGAATGAGGAGGCAACACTAGGTCTACGTACCTCCGAGCATCGCAACGAGCAATGCGGACTTGCCGGAACCGGTGGGCCCACTCACCAGGGAGATTTTTCCAGGAGGGAACCGGATATCCAAAGGACCGAGAGTGAATCTGGAAAGGGTCTCCGTCTTCGCGATGTCCCACTCGAAGGACGCATTCTCGAATCCAATTTCCACAGCATTGGTTGACGCGGGTTGTGCATCTCTCTTCAATGACGAGGCCCACTCCGGAACCTCCTCCTCGTTCAGGAATTTCTCAATACGTCCCATACTGATGTACGCTGAAAACCGCGGGATCATCAGAGCTGAATCCGGCGCCGGCGTTGCAGTGAGCACGCACCATGCAACATAGCAAAGACTTGGTCGGGAAACTCCACCATCGGGCCTTGAAGGTACGAGAACAACGCAATGGCCGTGAACGCAGTTGCAACCGTGAGCGGTTCGCCCGCGACGACTGTGTAGCACACGAACGTCGCGAGCGCGGTGGCGGACGGCATCCAATTCCACATGAAGGAGATGAACGTGTCAACGATGTTCGCCTTGACGCGCCACTTGAGCTCGGACTCGCGCGTCTTCCTGACGCGCTCGCTCCACCGGAACTCTGGTGAGCAAAATGAGTAAAATTCGACCATCACGGCAGCACAAAAAGACGTACCCCATCCGTAGAATTTCAGGAAGCGGATGTTCTGGAACAGCTCGTTGACCGTGTTCATCCGCTGATCCGATGCCTTCCAGCACTGGCGCATAAGCTATCCTCGCTAAGGTTTGAGAAAATCCCTCATCGCGAAAGGGGCGAGGCGACACGCACGTAGAGGTCGTACTTCGCGAGCGGGTAGTTCAGTAGATAGACGATGACCGTCACCGCGACTGCGGTGAAGGCGCTCCAACCAAGAACTCTGTTCCCGTGGTCAGATCGATGTAGACCAGAAGTTCTTCTAGCGTCCTCACCTGTAGAGGTAGACTAGCGCAATAGTCAGGCGGACGGGGGCCAGGAAGAAGCCGGAAAACTGCCAGAAGCGGTGTGCCACTGCATATGCGTCTCCCCTGTTTCAGCCGAATCAGTGTGCTTGCAGCGCGGTGGCCGCGGGCTGGGCGGACTGACTGCATGAGGTTGACGATCTTGCCGAGGTCCGCGTTGCTGTCGTCGTCCTTCTCGAGGAAGGGATCGTCGTTCTTACCAGTGTTCTTGCCGCTGACATCCCGTCGCTTCAGTGCCCTGCGGGAGGAAACCGGTCAGCGCCGTGTTCCAGCCTGGAGGAAAGCACTATCGCACTTGTAATGAAGTGCGCAGAAGAGTTGTCCCCTCGTGCGCTCGTAGCATCGCCGCACGAACCACCCCTTGTTCACATCCACCTGCGCAAAAGAGAGGTTGGCCAGAAACGCAATGGCCGCGAAAAAATAAGCGGTGTTCTTTGCGTCTGGGGAAGGGTCTGACAGCGCCTGAAGAATGCGTTGCAGAGCGTAAGGCGGAACATATCCTGCAAATAAACATGAGATGCGCCGTTTACAGAAGCAACGCGCGGATAGCTCACCAATTACAGCACTCCATGTTTCCAGGAGTATGACGATGATTAGGTCCAGGGAATTAGAGACAATTAAGTAGCGTAAAAGAGAGTACGTTGGATGTCTGTCCGCAGAGTGAGTCTCCAGACCAACCCTCGCGTCACAGAATCACGTACTCAGACGCATATTGCAAATATTTCCGGAAGACGTTTTTGTGGGTAAAGAACGGCGAGAGGGTCCAAACATCGGAGTCGTTGACGGTTCGTGTGTTCGACACTTTGAATAACGGCTCGACGAACGAGAACGTCGACCAGCTCCAGAGGTCCACGCTGTCTTCCGGCATCGTGAACTCGTTCGAGGGGGGCTTTGGAGCGGAGCGGTCATCGAATCGACGACGCTTTGTTGCATAACAGACAAAGGAACTCACCTCGGACGGCCTCGCAACATTTGGGCCAGGCCAGTACCTTCCCAAAGGGTATGTCCCCGCGGTCCAAATGAGGCCGCCGAGCACGCAAAGCTGGAGCGCACCCAGGCCGAGCGCGACATATCGCAGTCCCTCGTCCTCCTGAACAACTTCAAGCACGAGCTCATAACACGCCGCGGCCACGCACGTCACGAAGAAGCACAGGAGGAGGTAAGGGGGCGTCACGGGCGGCCTGGCGAGCACGCGCGTGAGCGCGAACGTCTGCAACGCCGCCGTCCATCAGCACACCGTTGATCCTTCAACGCGGAGCGCGCGTCGGGTTGAATTCGACGACGAAACGCGGTCTGTGTGTGTACGCACCCATGCGAGAAACGCGACCCCGGCACGCACGGTGCCCTCCCAGTCGGCGACCTCCTGCCTGTACGCGAGCACGGCGAGCCACCCGACGCTCTGGACGGCGGACCCGACGACGAGGACGCGCGCCTTCCATGGAGCCCGGTCGAGCGGGCATGGAACGGGCGCTTCGACATCGGCGAGGGTGAAAAAGTTGCGGAACGGCCTCGAGAGCTTGAATGCCGCGTTTTGCACGGCCTTGGGGTATCGTATTCGTGAGAGGAGCTCGAAGCCGACTGCGAGGAGTGCCGCGCTGGCGGGCAGGATGGTGGTAAGGAGGCGGTGGAGCTGGGGGGTGCTGCCCAGAGGAGCGGAGGTGGCCAGGGAGAAACTAGCGGGAGCGGAGGATGCCGGGCTCGTACTGGACAACGGGGGGACGAGGAGGGACAATGGGAACTGTGCCACCATGCTCGAGGTCGAGCTCATCGCGCAGCTGGGGGCCTAGGGGGCTGTTGGCTGGCGTAGGCCGCACAGACGACGAGGTGGGGGCTCTTGGGAAGGAGCACATCGCGCTAAGCGACGAGGAACGGTATATTTCCGTCATGCACGCGCCGGACGGGTCGCACGGGCTGGGAGCGAGGCATGGGGTCATGGACGGCGACATGTCTGCCGCATCTCGCAATTGGACCGCGTCTCTCCTCCTCGCCGCGAGGGGCAGCCCGGGTCAAATGTTAAATCATGCATCCTGCTGAGATTCGGGACCTCGACGTTTCAACTTCGACTTCCTGACCCTTCCAGAGCACATTCTCCCCCACGCCACATTAAAATCGCTCTCAGTCTCGGACCCCGCCCGTACTTATCCCATCGGCCACATCAATATTAATCCTGATCGCTGCGGCCAACTTCTCTGAGTCCAAATACTTACATGAGACAACTCTGTAGCTAATCTCGACTCCAACCCTTCCATCATTCCTGCCTTCCAGGCCTGGCACTGTTGTCATCTGTTCGAGACCAATGGGGAGATTTAACCACCGACGATAAGTAGTGTCAGCCTTCCGATCCTCGAGTCCTGCTCGCCTGAGAATTTGTGCTCTCCGCCGTCGGAGCCCGCTTGACGTCAAGCGACGACAGAGCCTTCGCCAGAAACACATGGTTCGTCGGAGGAACCCTCGGCTTGCGCAATTCGGGAACTGAGTTGCTTAGCCACTGTTCATCAAAGATAATCGTCGCTTCCAGGATTCATCTTACCTGGCCGGATGTCGGCATTATTGTGGAACGAGTGGCCAGGCCTTGACGTCAAGATAAGAGTGTACGTACTGTACCCAAGACTGTGCACTAGTACTGGACTTGCAGTCAAAGGTTCCGTTGAGGTCGCGCATCATCGAATGAGGCAACGAATGGGCAGAGGGCAAGCATAACACTGCGATCGTTTGTTGACACCAGTCGCAATCGGAATGTGGAAGAGTCAGCGGATACTTATACTATAGAGTTCTCGCAGATCGAAGCAATTAGGCTCGTGTTCCGAAATACCGGCAAGTTCTGAGGAGGTCTAGGTTGGTAGCGGTAATCTCAGTCGCTGCCTGTGATAACGCAATGCGCTCGACATGGCCAGAAAAGCGTGTAGTGATGTCGAAAATGACAAACACTGACAAGGAAAAGGTGAAAGCCCCTCCAAGTACCGCCGGGCACGAGGTAACTGAAGGTCCCAGCAGCTGGATGGTCGCCATGTTGCCGTGGGTGAATGTTCAGCTGGGATCACTTGATTTCATAGCTGGGAACAAAATACGTCCAAGGGGATCCTCTCAAACGGAATGAACGTCCAACGTGCCAAAAGTTCTCCCAGGGTCTGCGCGGAGATGCGACGAACGTGACAAACCTGACCTCAGCAGGTTTGTAACACGAGCTCAGGAAGTAGCCCCGCTCAGAATTGGCGTATTTTCGTAGGCGCGCGTATTTCGTCCACTCGTATTTTGAGGTCACGGTCAAGTCACGATGGTGCGCGATGCCTCGGGTCATCACGCCGGGCGTCACGTTTGCCCACTCTCATCGCAAACACCCTGCAGTCTTCTGGGAGGGTTCGTGTCTGCAGTAATAACGCTACAGCATCAAGCTTGCTAAGAATGGAATGTCTTTAAGGCCTGCGGAGGAATAATATAGTGAAAGAAACCCCGGGGAGCCGGCAGCTGCGCTCGACGCGCGCAGGATCGCAGGTGCTCGCGCGCGGAGACCTTTGTTTCAAAGCGCCCACGCGTCTTGTGGCCGCGCGGCGACCAGTCGCGCCAGCCCGGCGCCAGCTGCCTTGCGACCCCTTCGCGAGGGCCCGGGAGCTTAGACGCGTGCCCCCCAAGATCTGCGGGGATGTAGTATATCTGCGCCGCGGGACACGGCATCCCCGCGAGCACTTGCTTGACTCGGAGATGTCTGCCACAAAGAGAGGCGAAGGGCAAGTCTTTGATATTCCGGGAAACGAAGCCTCTAGCCACCATAGTTTCTAGCACTGGTGGCACATTGCGCGCGGAGCAACTCTTGTGACAGGGACAGGCGTCTCTAGAGCCGTGACTCAAAATACGGGTGGACGAAATACGCGCGCCTACGAAAATACGCCAATTCTGAGCGGGGCTAGTAGTGAGTGTGTTGCACGCCACATGAATCCAAGTTCCGGATATCCAGGTTGCATAGAGATCGGGTTCTATTCTCGCCTTGACCTTGACCTGGGCTTACAGCGAGCACCGATTGAACACTGCCCCATCTCCAAGGCCAAGCTGACCTTCAGAGAGAAATGATGTCAGGCCCCAGCCTAAATGACACTTGATTCCATGTCGTTGCTCGTGGGCATAATACAGCCGGCTTGCGCGGCATGAATATTTGTCTGAGAGTCTGGGCAAACTGATCCCTTGTCAACCTTGGCAGCATCAGTCGCCGTGTAAAATGCAAAGGTGAATGATTTCATGGTCCGTATATGACCAGCCAGAGAAGTATTATCGACCTTCGCCCTGCTGGAGTCGGGGAGCGCCAGTCACGCAAGCATGGCCTGTCGAGGGCCCGGGGTCGAAGCACAATCGACACCTTTCTGAACACAACTACCAGTATGGGCGCAGAAGAGGGCGTAGCACCGATGCGGGTCGTTGTGTGCAGCGATGTCTCCTTGTGTAACCCCTTCCTTCCCTATGAGACGTCTCCAGCGCCCGGAGCAAAAAGCGTCCCGATATCCGAAATATGTGCGCCTTCACACAAGTCGAACACACCACCGTCGTTGCTCATTCCCCGCACCGGACATAGATTACGGATATCATGCGGACAGATAAGTAGATTGTGGGGACGTACCTGGCGATGACGCATGAACCTCACGACCGTCAAAGTGGACTCGAAGCTTTGGCACGGGGGTCCGCACTATACCCACAGAGTCTGGAGAAGCACAGAGAAAGGGAGATAAACCAACAGTTAGCTCGGGATTAAAGAGGTGAGGGAGGTCAAGGCGCACCGGGTCCGACAGCAGTTGGACAGCAGGAGCCACGGATTTGTCACAGGTGGGAGGACAGCCCGGATCTTGGCTATGTTCCCTCCCTGTGGTTGATGCGCTAGATACATGGATAGATGAAGCAGGTCTACGCGGTCCGAGAAGCACAGGTATGGGACGTTGTGGCCAGGGGTGGAACGACGCGTTCCCATCTAGAGGCGAGCGGAGCTCGAGGCGCTGTTGGTGGGCATCTCGGACTCCGGATCCAGGAGGGAACTATTTCTTGGGAAACAGAGGGCGGTCGTGCGACGGCGCGAGGGGGGTATGTAGTTACCCCAGGGGTGCCCAATGAAGTGCGGGGAAGTTAGCGTTGGAAGGCTGGGGAAGCGAATGCCGTAACGGTTTCGACGGGTCAGCTGAGCGGTGCGGGGTAACGCGCAACGGGGGGGTCCTGTATAAGAGGCGCGTTGGCCACAGTCTGCGTCCACTTTTGTACTTACCGCCGCCGCAGTCGAGCCCGGAGTGTTCATAGAGTAGAACGACAGAGGCTGTTGGGGACCGTCGACGTTGCAGAGGAAGCGGGTTTTGAAGACGCCTTTGAGGTTTAACCGGGTCATCGGCGCGCGCTCCGGCAGTCGCTAGCGGACGCACCTCCGTTGGCCACCAGCTTCTCTTCACCTCTCTCTCCTCCCTTTCCTCCACCATCATCGCCCTTGACACGGACAGCCCCCACCCCCTCCACCCCTTTGTCGACGTCCCGCCCTCTGGAACCTCGTTCTCTACTATCTATACCGCTTTCTACACTATACCCCCATGGCGCCTCCGCTCAACCACCCCACTGGGGTCACCTTTATCGACGAACACCACGGCCCCGTCCACACCGACGCCAGCACATACTATGGTGGAGAGGAGCGCTTCAGTCGTGGCCGCACATACAGCCAGGTTTGCATTCATTTTCCATGCTTTACGTCATGCACCTTCTTCTTGACTCATTTCACGCGTCCAGTCCTTCGCGCACGGCTACAACCCCAAACGTCCACCTGCGTTCGAGGATGCAAACCACCAGCGCGCCCGTCGCATGTCCCACGACGAGAAGGGCTCCGCCCCCCGCCGGTTCCTCATCGATGTCGAGGAGACCATCCGCGTCGTCCTCGAGCAGGAGGACACCGACGGCGACTTCCAAATTTCCGTCACTGACGCTGGCCCGAAGCTGATGGCCCTGGGAACCGCGACGAGCAACGGCTTCAAGAGTTTTGACATCAGGGTGAGTTTTTGCCGTCTCCGCTTCGGTGCCTGGAGTTATCTTTGTCCGCGCCGTCCCTTGGCCTTTGTCGGTCTCGTCGGTCCTGGAGGGAGTACGCCGCCCAGAATTTGCGCTTGGGCACATGAAACTGTGCGCCGGTAATGCGCTGTAATGGGGCGATGAATCCTTGCGCCGTGCGGGCTGCGCTGTGGGATGACGATCTCTATGGCGTTGACGCACAGAGGCGTCAACCGAGAGATTGAGTTATTCGCCTAACTGCGTGTGGTTGCCCCGGACAAACTTCGGAGTAGCCTTCCATAATCCCACACTCGTACTGCCAAAGAATGACTGCTGATACGATTGCCATGTAGGGAACATACATGCTCTCCAACCTGTTGCAAGAGCTTGCTCTTGCCAGGGACCACGGGAGGAAGCGCATCGTCCTAGATGAGGCACGTCTCACGGAAAACCCTGTCGACCGCCTATCGCGAATGATCAAGAACTCGTTCTGGAACGCGCTCACTCGTCGAATCGACGGCGATGGGCTGGAAATCATCTGTGCGGACCCGAAGAACCGCACCGGACGCATTAACCCGCGCATATATGTGCCTCATGGCGAGCCTGCTATGGTGGAGTACTACAGGAAGGTCGCGCGGGAGAAGCCCCACCTCAACTTGGACGTGCAGGTTCTGCCGCCCAAGCCAGACGACCCGATCTTCGTCAAGAGCTTGAATACCAAGCCGGGTATCCTTGCCCTCGCGATGCAGGACGCGTCTGATAGCAAAGGCGGGAAGACACTGAAGGGCATACCTTTCATCGTCCCCGGCGCCCGTTTCAACGAGGTCAGTCCCATTACGGGCCCTGTAGTTCATCACCGTTGACTTCCAATCAGCTTTACAACTGGGACTCCTACTTCATCTCCCTCGGCCTGCTCGTTGACGGATACGTCAACATGGCCAAGGGCATGGTCGATCACTTCATCTTCGAGATCAAGCACTACGGCAAGATCCTTAACGGATCTCGCTCGTACTACCTCTGCCGTGCGCAGCCGCCATTCCTCACGGACATGGCCCTCCAGATCTATAACCAGCTCGACCGCTCTGACATGGAGGAGAACCGCGCCTGGCTCAAGCGTGCCATCCAGGCCGCCATCAAGGAGTACCACACCGTCTGGGTCGCCGAGCCGCGCATGGACCCCAAGACGGGCCTCTCGCGCTTCCGGCCGGACGGCATCGGGATCCCCCCCGAGACGGAGGCAACGCACTTCACGCACATTCTCGAGCCGTACGCGGCGAAGCACGGGCTGTCCGTGCTCGAGTTCAGCGAGAAGTACAACGCGGGCGTGCTGAAGGAGCCCGAGCTGGACGAGTACTTCCTGCACGACCGCGCGGTGCGCGAGTCGGGGCACGACACGACGTACCGATTCGAGAAGCGGTGCGCGCACCTGGGCACAGTCGACCTGCAGGCGCTGCTGTACAAGTACGAGGTCGACATCGGGACGGCGATCCGGGAGGTGTTCGACGACGAGCTCGAGCTCGAGGAAGACTTCGCGCTCGCGCCGTTCCCGCCGACTGTCGAGGCGTACAGGAACACGGCCCGGTGGGAGCGGAGCAAGGCACGGTGCCAGACGAGCGAAGTGTGGTTCGCGCGCGCGGAGTGGCGCAAGGGGATCATCGACAAGTACTGTTGGAACGAGAGCAAGGCGCTCTACTTCGACTACGACACCGTGCAGGGGAAGCAGAGCCTGTACGAGAGCGTGACGGCGTTCTGGACGCTTTGGGCGGGGTGCGCGAGCGAGGAGCAGTGCTGGAAGCTCATGTGCGTGCTTTGCGCACTCGCTCGGCAGAGTACTGACTGACGTTGATGTGCCGTGCAGTTCTCAGTCGCTGAAGAAGTTTGAGGTGCTCGGTGGTTTGGCATCCGGTACGGAGGAGTCGCGCGGCAAGATCTCGCTCGACAGGCCGAACCGCCAGTGGGACTATCCGTGAGTGCAGTCGTACGATGTTGGTAGAGACCCTATACTAATGCGCGTGATGTCGTCTAGATACGCCTGGTTAGGATTCTTCTCTTTGTGTCGAGTCCATGTTTCGTGCTAATCATCGTTCGATAGGCCTCCCCACCAGATCATGACTTGGGTCGGCCTCGAGCGATATGGGTACCTTGAGGACGCCCAGCGGTTGGCGTACAGGTGGTTGTACATGTACGTAATCCCCCATCATATCTATGCCAGCCAGCATGCTGACGGGTTGTTCAATGCAGGATGACGACCGCCTTTGTGGACTTCAACGGCGTCGTTCCCGAGAAGTTCGACGCCGTCAAGCTCTCCCACCTTGTCGATGCTGAGTACGGCAACCAAGGGGTCGACTTCAAGATGGTTCCTCGGGAAGGCTTCGGCTGGATGAACGGTGCGTCCCAGTCCCTTCCCTGCTCTTCGGTAAGAACCTCGTCTGATTTCCTGCTTCCCTTCCCGCTTCCCAGCTGCCTATCAAGTCGGCCTCACGTACCTCTCGACGGGCATGCGCCGGGCCGTCTCGGCGTGCACGAGCCCCGAGGTGTTCTTCGGCAACTACCTCAACCCGCAGCAGCAGGCACAAGCGTACGCCGCGGCGGCCAACGACCCGCTCGGCTTGGCGATGGACACGCTCAGGCTTTCATCGCCTGTTATGTCGCCCCTGGATGTGTCTTCGCAGGATATTCCACAGCAAGATCTTCCTGCCCCGCGCTGAACGACGCAATCGCTCGTCGCGTCTTGCCTGGCCTACGACCTCATCGACATGACGAAGACGTCGCATAAAATAATCCTGCGGCTTCCCGCGCCTAATGATCCGATTCGTCCTGTAAAGTTTGTTTCGTTCTCCCCTTCAAGAACTTTCGCGATTACCCTAATCCCGCCGCCATCGATCCACTATCCCTCACCAGCCTCACGCTAATGATTCTCGTGTATCATCACTTGGCGTCTTCACCTTCTGTTTAAGCGCACACATACAGATATCTTTGCATTACAATTCTGCGTCCATACTCTAGTCCGCGATCCCCGAATAGAGCTTAGACGTACCACGTATCGTTCTGGATATGCCTCTCTAACTTTGCATGTACAACAGCACCCACATCCATGACTCCCTGTAAATCGAATAACATCTTGCCACACTTGTGACGTATTTAATCGTTCCTGTTGCGAATACTTAGATGCTTAACCAACTTTCCGGCTTACAAGCTCGAATATTCCTCGCATTCTTCAAGGTAATTCAATTCATTCCGAGACTGCATTTGGGGGGGTCTCCTTCGATAAATGAATGGGGTTTATGCGGAGTCATGCGATCTGGGAATACACTGGTATGATACAAAGGTCCCAACGTTACGGCGGCGTAATGTAGTCTATTGTACACTCTATGCGGTCAGGACCACGAGCTCACGAGCTCTTGTTGAGGTCCTGCTGGGCCGCGCCCTTCTCGTTGCGGACGTTGCCTGCAGCAGCATGTCAACCATCAACGTCAGACGACTCGGCCTGGAAAACTTACCGACGGTCTCCTGCTCGCGGTCGCCCATGACGGCGCCGACGACGGCGTCCTTCTTGCCGACGACGCGGTCCTTGGTGCCCTCGGCGTAGCCCTTGGCCTGAGCGGCCTTGACCTCGCCCTCGCCCTGGGCGTGCTCCTCCTTGCCCGACTGGGTCCAGGACTCGGAGCCGGTCATGTTGCCGACGGCCTCGACGGCGGTACCCTTGAGAGAGTGGAGCTGGCCAGTGGCCTTGCTGTTTCGTACGATGGACGTCAGCGATTGAGCTCGGACATCGAGGGATTGGCGGGGGTGGAGAGGGAGGAGAGGAGGATGGGGCTTACCTGGGCTCGCCGCTGTTGCTAGTGCTAGAGAACATGATGAACGAGTTGTGTTGGGGATGAAGAGGGGTAACGAAGTGTGTGGTATGCGTTAAGAGACGGTGGTAGCGAGGTGGGTGGTATGAAGCTGGATGAGGAGCAGTGGCAAGACGGGACTCCTTATATACCCGTTGGTTGGACTTCGGGCTCGGATCGCAAGTCAACCACATCTACCTAAAACGGGCTGACGATGACGTCAGGGCGAGAATGAGTCGCTGATTTTGGGCAGGAGGGTGACCGCGAGATGGGATCTAAAGCCATTGGCGTCATCCGAGTCGATTCAACACCCGCGCCATTACGTCACTGTCTGCGACGACTTGCGCTCCAGCTCGAGTCTTGTGCATTCTCCGGTCCAGAGCATTCTCAATTCTTCTAAATTGAAAACTCATATCGCCTCCGCGTGGGGGTGGATCCTGCACCAAGAACACATGACCTGCCCATTCTCGGCCCCACTGGTGACGCAATTGAACGCTCTCCCGAAACGCGTCGACTAGATATCCAGGAAACGCATATAAAGCCAGGGAACTTCGTCTCCAGATCCCCACAAACACATACCAGTCATCCTCACTTCACTCGACGAACTCTTAACGCAATCACCATGTCTTACACCGCCAACACCAACGAGCCCTCGTGAGTCCATTCACTTTCCCGAGTATACCTCAGGCTTTCCACCGAGATAGTTGTTAACGCTGGATACAGGAAGGTCACCGGCCAGTACCACTCCCTCAAAGGCACTGTCGTCGAGACTGTCGGCGACCTCACCGGCGCCACCACTTGGTCCCAGTCGGGCAAAGAGGAGCACGCCCAGGGCGAGGGCGAGTACAACGCCGCCCAGGCGAAGGACTACGTCGACGGCGCTACCGACCGCATTACTGGTAAGAAGGACGCCGTCGTTGGTGCCCTCACCGGCGACCGCCAGCAGGAGTTGAAAGGTGAGACGTTGCCTGCTTCGCACTCTCAAGGTCGAAGACACTAACATAGTTGGTATAACAGGAAACGTTCGCCACGATAAGGGCGAGGCGCAGCAGGATCTGAACAAGCCTCAGGCCTGAGCTGTGTAGAATATAGGGCGGTTTGAAATACCTGTATTGTATACCAGATTAATACGTGCTTTTGACTTGCGGAACACACCCTTTTGAGAAGATTCGGGGAAACAGCGCGCGTGAACATAACCATACTTTAGACTTCTACGTCATGCCCAGCGTTCGATTGGAACAACAATATCACAAAATCATAGCATCTGGTCTTGACAGATGTCGATAGTGGGGACCATGTGATGCTCTCAAGCATAAATTGCTTCAAGCACGGCACTGTGGTTCTACAATACTTTGGCAACGCGATCGCTGTCAATAACACAATACTATCACGCCACGCATTGGCCACTCTGCGTACACCATTGGAATGTACGGCAGTAGCGCATGGCGTTAGCATTGCCCAGGTGTCGGAAAGACAAGACCCCGCAACACAAAGCTTGTATCAAGTGAAACAAAGCGTACCCTTTGCAAAGGTATAAAGAGGCCCTCATGTCGTCCGACGAGAACACGCCCTCTCATCGCGAGCGTCGCACGCGCACCTCCATAAGAATTGCAGGGGCTGGGGAGGTGACCGGTGGGCCGCCACTGGGCTCGCGTGCCCTAACTGAGAAGTTTGTCTGCGAGAGATGCTCGCAGACAAGCGTCTCCGTTGGAGCGCGCCAGCCCGTGCACGCTCTCCGTCCCAGGAAGGAGGGGGAAGGCAATGCCCATGATTTTCAACGTTAAGAGACTGTATGCGGGCCTGCACGCCTCTACTGAGAAGTTTGTCTGCGAGAGGTGCTCACAGACAAGCGACTCCGTAGGGACGTGCGGGACCCGCGCTTCTCTTGCAATGTGGTTAGCGACTTCTGTATGTATAGACGTACCGATAAGCACACCTATCAATGTCCAGCTATTCCAATTTGCGTTTAACCGGAGTTCAATATGCCAGTGTACGTGTTTCGTCATGCAACCTGGCCTGAATCCCATTATCGAGGAGCATATAGGTGGCTGACTGTAGTGTGTGTCGAACGCTACAACGATAGAATCCAAGCGAGGGACGTTCAGGTCCTCATACAGCGCGAAGGTCATGAAGAGAAGGGTGCAAGCAGTGATTGACCAGGGCGTTGAGAAGTGGCAGTGCACAGCCCCACCAATTCCAGCTCCGCTTATATCGAGGTCCGACCCCCGTTGAACAGGCTCCCCAGGTTCGCCTTACACGGTACACACAGGACTACTCTGACTCAATTGCTACAGTCGTCCCCCTCTTGTATGCTTCAGCCCTGTGGACACTCTGTTTAGCAAATAATTATAACAGAGAAACCCATGAAGCGACTTAGGCGGGTCCTTATCGGCAACAGAAACGCACCTCTCGTTCACGTCAACTGGAATTCGCGTACTGCGGCCTTTGACAACAATAGCACGGAGGTACGCGGTATCTATCCACAAGATCGACCTGCTACTGAAATATACTATGACCAGGCCATTATTAGGAAGGCGTGCGCACATTTTCGTCTTGGGCCGGTCGAACATGAATATGTGGTCGTTACCAGCACCTCTGATGGTGGCAGGATCGAAGTCACAGACGACCTACTGAAACGCCTTCCGGATGGTTCCTGGCTAGATTTGGTCAGAATATCTGCTTTCGAGAGATTTGACGACGAGCGGGAAAACCGCTTACTTGAGAAACCTCAACCTCCTCTAAGCCAAACAAAGTGCTCGGATACTCCGCCCTCGACGGCCAAGTCGTCCACGAGGTGAGTAACGCCCATAGGCAGTATGTTTTCTAGTAATCTAACACGTGTTTTTTTCGACTAGATACAATTCTTCTCCTGAAACCGTCCCCCCACTTCAGCTACGGCCGTCACAGCACACTCGTCCGACCCCGTCGCAACGTAAGCCCCGACCACAACCAGTGCGCCGGTCACCATCCCCTCCACTGTACCCTCCCTCGGAGCCGAGTATTTCTACATCTCCATATGCACCTACAGAAGTCCCGAGTAGGCCTCCTACTCCATCAGACGGATCCACATACGCGATACCCCGCCACGTACCCCGCGCAGTGCGAAAGCCCGTCGTGTACCTGTTCCCGCCCCAAGCCCTGCCAGAGGTGGCCATCACCATCCATCTGGTTCCCCAGTGGTCGTTCACGCACATCTACCCGCTCGTGGATCCGAAGCGCGAAGAAGACGGCAGACAGGCCATCACATGGACCGTCTCCGCCAGCCCGGACGGCACGCTCGTCGAGAAGCACACAGGCCTCGAGCTGTCCTACCTGTTCTGGGAGGCCGCCGCCCACCGCGCCGCCCCTCCCAGTCCCCCGCTGAGCCCCGCAGGCTCAAACGCAGTCGCCCCTAGTCATGATCACGATCACTTCGACCCCGCGTACCCCCTGCTCGACCCTTGCAGTCCGACCGCCGTGTTCCTGCCATTCGACGAGCTCTTGCCCTACCTGTACGGCGTGCTGAAAACCCTCACGTTGCACACTGCGGCGCGCAACGACTTCATCACGTACTGGCTGCCCCTGCTGGCGAAGCAGCCGTTCGTCGCGCTCCGCTTCCTCCCGCAGCCTGTGTACGAGCGCGCGGCGGGGCTCGTCGTGCGTCCCGCCCCGGACGTCGTCACGCGCGTCATGATGCTCTTCCGTGGCGTGCCCGCGGCCGACGCCGACGTGTGGTCCGCCGCACGGAACCGTGTCGGCCAGGTGGACTGGGCGGCCGTTGTCGGCGTGGAGCCTGAGGCGGCGGACGAACGCCGTTTCAGGGTGCTGGAATGGGGTGCTATTGAGGTGTTGTAAACCATGGTGAACTGGACGTCTTTCACGATTTACTTCTCTCTACTGTTACTCCTGCTGTCTTTTTACGGAGACGAGAGATGCCACTGACGAACATGTACTAACCCCACGAACCCCACGAACTTCATGCTCACGACTTCTTCCAAACATAGCGACCTACTGGATCCTCGGATCCAAGTCAGAAACGTCAACTCCCCACATATACTCACAGGATAGTTGGAGATTTTACAGGTGTTGCCTAAAGTGTTGTTCAGCTCTCCCGTGCATTGTCTTAGTTACCCATGTACCCAGTCTTCATATTACAGTAACTAGTAGCAATCGACAAATCATGTAGCTTGTTTTTAGCCACTCAAACGCTCCCGTGCTGCAGCTCTGTGCGCGATACCACCGTGCCGGGACGCTATGTACAGTACAACAGTGATGATCAGTGGGCCGGGGCATGCGACTGGGATTTGCAAACCAAACCACTCGATGAATGCAAGCAATGCGCACACATCCTCGCCGCCTGGATTTATGTGCACAGCACATAGGGCAATACCGCTTCACGCATCGATACTCTGGCATGGCCCACCAGGTGCCATTCGTTCACAATACATAAGTACAAGCACATAGCATCAACGCAAACACAGGAGAAACGTAGTAGTAGTCAGACACAACAGACGTATCAGAAATCAGAACGCAAAGTGGAATTGGGAATCCAACATAAGGGTAGAAAAAGGAACCTAGGAAGCATGCGTACGCATACACTCAACATCGCCGTCGTTACTGTCATCGTCCTCGTCCGTCTCGTCAAAGTCTATCATGGGCATCCCGAAACGACCACCGTCAGCTCAATCTCAGTTGAACATCGGCGTGACCTTCCTGCTCTGCGGCGCCGGCGTGCGCGCCCGGTCAACGTCGATCGAGGTTCTGCTCTGCGCAGCAGCGTACCCCGACGGGTACACCGACTGGCTCGGCTGCGGGCGCGCATCGTATCCCGCGAACCCAGGCGGGGGCGCGCTGCGCTTTGTCGGTGTCGTGGGCATGCTCCGCGAAGGCGGTGTCCGCGGCGGGAGGGGGAGAGCGATGGGGGCAGGGGCAGACGGCTGCTTGCGCATCGCCGTGGGGGGCTGGCCGATCATGCGCGAGAGCGACCAGGGGATTTCGACGCCAGACAGGCCCGCCGCGGCGACGTACCTCGCGATTTCGAGGTGGAGCGTCGGGTAATAAGTGGTGGACGCCTTGCGCGCGATCTGTTGGCGTTGGCGAGGGAGTGAGTATGCGTAGTGCGGGGCGCGCATATAGTCGGCGAACAGGACGTACCGAGATGATGCGCTCGATGCCGGACTGGAACATGTCCTGGTGGAACCGGTATGCCGAGTGCTCGTGATCTTTCGGCAGGTTGAGAGCGCGCACATGGCTGGCGATTGCGTTGAGGAACTTGAAGTGCATCGTCTGCACACGACGCATCAGAATACTGGCAATCATTACGCACATACGCCATGACAACTGACCATATAGCACATGGCCTCGAACTCGACGCCACCAGTCATACCGCCGGGCGCGCGAGGCTTCTCCACCTTGGCCTCGTCGGTCTCATGGAGGTCCCAGACGGTGTTACTGGGATGGCAGAAGACCCAGAAGTAGTCTCTACAGACGTCACTGAGCTCCTGGAGGTACGTCTTGTAGACACGCGGCCGGTGTAGCTCCTCGATGAAAGCATGTGGTTCGATCGGGGTGCCAGGGGCTTCGCTAGGGAGTGGGGCAGGAGTGAGCAACAAGGTCTTGATCAGCGAGAAGAGGGTCCCGTGAGGACGTGGGAGAACGATCAAGTTGCTCGTGGAGCTCATCGCGGTCGACGACAGCTCCCATGGAATGGACCGTGAACGCGAATGTGACAGAGCTGCCGCAGGGCTGCCAGTAGAGGGGAGGGATGACGGAGGATACAAGTCGAAGAGATTCAGCAGCAGTTCGACGACAAGTTGCCGTGTCGGGACATCGCCAGGTTTCTTGTCCGAGTACAGGAGAGTGACAAGTTTATCGAACGGTGCCGGGCAGTGATCCCGGAGACCCGCGCAGCCGACCGCGGAGGTGGACAAGGCCTTGACGCAGCGGAGGAACTCGTGGAGGATTTGGTCATCGTGTTGCTCTTCTCTGTTCTGAGTTATGAGCATGCAAGGCATGACACATAGGATGAGGTTGAACGACCCACCGCCACTCTACGTCAAGAATTTCGTTCAGGCGGGTGAGAATGGCATCGTACCCGCCATGCTGGAGGAAGGCTTCCGTCCAGCTACAATACGGTCAGATTGTGAAGACCCTACACACGTAAACATCCAACACACCTCGCCGACTCGTTTCGGAGAAGAAGCCGAAGCTTCTTGATGACCTCGATGTCCATGTTCGTGCTGGACTGTGAGAGGAGAATATTGACATACTTCTCCGGCGTGGTCGCGGAGGACTTCTTCTTGTCCTTGGAGACCTTGAGGGGAGCGACCGGTGCCGGTTTGGGTTCCAGGGCCTGCCTCCGCACGTCGAGGGACTTGCCGCGAGAATGGCTAGTCCCAAGGGCCATGGGGATTATGGGTGCCTCAGTGAGATCATACTCTTCCAAAGAGGGTTTCTGGGGCCGAGGAGAAGAAAGCATCGACTCGCTGCTGTGGACGCGACGGAGTGTGCGTGGAGTGAGGGGTGCAGGCGCAAGCTTCATCTGCGCCAGGACATGAGAGGACTTGAGGAAGGCAGCCTTGACCGTAGGGTCCATGGTGGCCAGTTTAGGCCTGAGCGTGGAAGGGATTTGGAGTTCGTCCTGAGGATATGCAATGTCAGTAGGAGTCTCTAAACCTGACATTGAAGCTTCAGACGGCGATGAATCGAAGTGAGATATTGAGAAATGTCCACATTAGAGTGTGTGCTCAATAATGTGGCAGCAGCAAGGATTGTAAGATGCGAGAAAATGTAGATACGCATACATTTACAGGGCACGGGCGAGATAGAGATAGAAAGAGAAACGGAGGCTCACCAGTAACCTGTCGAAGTCCTCGGGTGTCTCTTGTTCGGATAGGGCCTTGCCCTTCATCTTCTTTCGTTTTTCGGTCTTGGGGTTCGCATTGTTGGTCGTGTTGGTGTCGTAGGGGATTGCGAAGTAGTTCTCTTTGCCGTTAGGTTCCAATTCAGCGGTGTCTATTGGAGAGGTGAGCATCTGGAAGTCGGAGGACGGGATGCGTCTCGAGGGAAGGATGCTTTTGAACATGGCTGGTGTCGCTTGGGAAGAGCTGCAGGAAAAGAAAGGAATGAGGGACGAGGAGAGGGGACAAACGGCAGACGTCTGCAGACGTGGACCGCAATGCACAAGCTTGAGCCAACCCGAACGCCCAAACTCGAACCTCCACCGCGTGGCCATTAGCCGCCCACCCCTTCGACGCGTTGTGTCACGTGCTCGCGTCTCATTATTTGGCGGTACCCACGCGAAGCACTTCGAACTCGTCGACCATCACTCACTATGTACTTATGTAGCACTGCATCCGTATCAACGACGTTCTCCCCCACCACCATGACCACCGATACTAGCTCCCGCTCGTCCGCTCAGGCCTCAGGGTATGTGCGTGACAAGATCCTTCGAGAGGTGGTACTAGTCTCCCTGTCGTTTTCATGTGGTACTTATGCCCACCAAACAGGGAGATGACGGCGATGAACAGCCAGTGGACTGGTCTTTCTACACTCGCCTAATGAAAGACCACGACGACGCTATGGTACGAGCCTGGAAAGAAGAAATCGATACCTTGCTAGTTTTCGTGAGCGGTTTCATAGCATCAACTCTGACCCGAGAACAATTCTTATCCACCCATTGCAGGCTGGTCTATTCTCTGCCGTCGTCACTGCCTTCAACATAGAAGCGTACAAACTTCTTCAGGATGACCCATCCCAGCAGACCGTTCAGGTACTGCAGACGATATCTCAACTTCTCCAACAAGATGGCAACTCAACGTTCCAATCGAACTCCTTGCCAACCCCACGTCCCTCTAAGCAAAGCATCCGTATCAACGTCCTGTGGTTCACCAGCCTTGTATGCGCACTCATCTCCGCCTTGATAGGCATCATGGTCAAACAATGGCTTCGGGAGTACATGGCCGCTGTGTCGTTGCCTTCCCGTGACAGCATACGACTGCGGCAACATCGCTTTGACGGGCTGGTCGCCTGGAACGTCCCCGAGATCATGGCATTCCTCCCCATTCTCCTCGAATTGTCCCTAATATTATTTTTCGCGGGCCTCGTCGACTTCCTCTTCTCGCTACAACCCATCGTTGCCGGTGTGGTCACATCCCTGGTCGGAAGTTCCCTTCTTTTCTATATTGTCACAGCGATTACTCCCGCCTTCTCCCGCCGCTGTCCTTTCAAGTCACCACAATCTTGGACAGCCATCTGTGTGTGCAGAATTATTACCGCATGGGTGCACAAATTATGGTCAGTGTTAGGCCCGGTTGACGGCACCCGGCGCTCCTGGACCCTTAGGCCACGACAGCCCCGCTTCAAGAGCTGGGGCGAACGCGATATCTCCACAATGCAGATACGCCTGGATGATCTCGACCTCAAAGCGATGACATGGATACATACGACCTACGTCGACCACGTCGACGTCCAGGACTCTCTTGCTTCGGTCATTCAAGAGCTCAGCGCCGAGAATGCTGATGCCTTCGTCTTCCGGATGATTGCGCGAAAAGCCCACCTCTCTCCAGTCACGCTTATGGATCAAGTCCACTCGCGCTCGTGCAGTCACTTATTGCGCGACGCCGGCAGCAATTTCGACAAGAGGACCAAGGAACGCACAGTCAGGATGCTGTTGAAGCTTCTTCGCATTCGGGACCGCCCACGCGATCATGGTCCCTCTACGATAGGCCCACTGGATGTGCTGTGGACCTTGTGGGAATTCTCCTTGGGGGCGAGCAAGGCCGAAAAGAAGATTCCCTCATTCGTTGTGTCGGTGCTAGATGGTGTGGCTGGCTTGATACGCAGGAGCGAGCCGTTCCCCCTCCGTCGCGCCGCGCTCAATCTACTATGCGAAGGCACGCTCGCAATGCCACATTCCTACTATCCGCCAGGTGAGCAGCTGCTCCTACTACTACAGGTCGGCGAGAAATCTCACCTGCGAAACCTGCTGTACCTAGATATGGGCAGCATAATCTCGTTCGCCAAGGACTGCTACCGGCAAAACCTTCGTGACCTGTTCATGAAGGCATGCGCCGTCATCCTCTTCCCCCATGGCATCGTGCGCCGCGAGGGGGAGTATCACAGACAGCAGCTCCGGGGGCTGCTCCGAGACTTGACCACTTTCCTTGACCAATGCAACGAGGAGGGCGCAAGATGCGAAGCGTCCAGCGTGGGCAAGCTCGTGTCTGGCCTTTCCGCCCTTGTCGACAAGGAACCAAGCCTCGTCGAACCCGCGCTGCTGGACGCGTTGCTGGAAGGTATCCAACTCGGCCTTCTACAACTTTCGCAGAAAGAACATCTTCTGCTTCAAGGCATGTTGAAATCTCGGGCATTTGAACGCCGTCACGGCACCAGTGCGCAGCAAGCGGAGACGCACCCCCGAGCCCGTCTTGCGGATGGCGCTGCAGGGTAACGCAATCAGATTACCCATGAGCACTCGTACGCATCGCCGAAGATGACGATTGGTCGCACTCCAGCGACGTCCCACCCAGTTCGCGTGGATGGACAAGGTCGACGACTGTGATCCGCCGGATGATTTGTGGCACTGTCAGGTGGCCGGATTTGCGCGATTGAGTGGAGAGCGTTGTATCTATAGTCCCTTCGACATGTCACATTTCGAACCACATGTTCAATACAGTGACCCATAAACGGCTACGGGGGAACATTTGCCACAACGATCTTGCGTGCCTGCGTAAAGCTGCACTTACTCGCAAGTAGACGAGCTCAATCATATCCGTGTGCGTCTTGCCCCGCCATCGACCTCTGAAGTGCCCACACTCTCTTGGATAGCCGCAGCCCTGATAGGGCGACACTGCGTGCAAACCACCCGTCGGATACCTTCGTACCAGTGCCCGAACACTGATCCCAGCCTGAGTGAGTTGGGTCGCGAGATGGGCGTCCGGAAGTAGCACGTCGTTGACTTCACAGCACCAGCGTGGGGCTCCACGGAAGCATTCAATCGCGCCTTGGCCAGAGAGACTCAAGTGCCTCGAATCCACTCCCCCGCCCTTCCCCCGCCGCCCTCTCGATCTCGAGCTCTCCTCACCCGCCCCGCCGTTGACGTCGCATCAGCCTAAAGAGCGAACTCCTGCCGTTCTAGGAACGTGTTCCCGGCGCTGACGTCTGTGGCGAGCACGCGCCCACGCCCCGATCGCACCCCCGTTCTCCGTTCTCCACCCTGGCCTCTCGGACCCGCCGCAGACCGCTCCTTGACCTCCTCGCGCGGGGCCATCGCCGCCGATCCAACACTGTCGACACCCCCAGTCGCCCGTTCAACCTCACCATCGGCCCCGGCCTCGGAGCAGCAGACGCAAAGGCAGGAGCTGCAGCAGTACGTACAGTCCCGGAGTTGCGCGCGCGCCTCTCGCTCACACCGAAAGTCACGCCCAGACCGTCGCCGACCCCGGAACACTAGTCGCAGCGGGCACGGGAGCGAACGCCAACGGGCCCGCGAGCATTGACAACCCCTCTCCCGCCTCTCCGCCGGACCCCATGACGACCACCGCCCCAGCCCCGAACACGACCCACGAGCCCGCGGCACAGGCGATGACCAAGGCGAGCCTGAAGACGTGGTGGAACAGCTTTACGTTCGCGCAGCGGGCGAAGAAGGAGGCGGAGGAGAAGAGGGCCACCGCCCTGGGGGGCGCGCGGCCGGAGCACGTCGTGTTCGGGACGCCGCTCAAGGAGAGCCTCAAGCACGCGAGCGTGCAGATCTCGACCGCGAACGCGAACGGGGAGCTGTACGTGTGGGGGTATATACCCGTCGTGGTTGCGAAATGGTGCGTCGCAATATCCGCCAATATATGGGCCGCACCCTATCTATCATATTGGTCCTCACTCCTATTCCAGCGGGTTATATCTGAAGGAGAATGGTGCGTCCGATTGATGGCCCTTCGTTTGGAATTCGTGATTGAGCGTGGAGCAGCGACGGAGGTGGAGGGGACGTTCCGTGTCAATGGGTCGAATAAGCGGATGCGGGAGCTGCAAGCTGCTTTCGAGAATCCTCCACGAGTGCGTGCCAACCCTTCGCATTTCACTCTGCCTTTTCTCATGAACCACTCCACTCTGGCATCGCGTTGGACTCTTTATTCACGCTCGGCTCCACAAAATATACGCCCCCAACACGGTCGCTCCACGTCTCCGTCATTGTCTTGAGCAGTATGGGAAGAGCCTGGAATGGACGAAAGAGCAGTACACAACACACGATGTTGCAAGCGTGTTCCGACGATACCTCACTCAAATGCCCGTATGTTTGGCGGCCCTCCGTGCATCTCTCCCTACCTATCTCTGACAATGTGCAGGAATCTGTGATACCCCACGACATGTACCATTTAGTGAGCATCCCGACCCCATCATGTTGCAACGACACCTGACAGTGCACTTCTAGTTCCGAGACGCGCTTGGTGAGACGAAATTACATACTGTCAATGTGAGGCTAACCCTGTACTGATGTGCGCTACAGGCAAGAAACCTCATAACGAAGACGAAATTATCGCAACATACAAACGGCTAATTCGTTCAATGCCGCGCGCAAATCAGTATCTGCTGCTGTATGTGCTCGATCTGCTATCGGTCTTTGCGAGGAAATCGGACAAGAATCTCATGACGGCGAAGAGTGCGTCCCCTTTACCTTTCTACGAGGCTCTAGAGCATTGTCGTTGAACTGCCGGCCCCGCACCCATCACCGGCAACTGTACAGACCTGGCGGTGATATTCCGGCCAGCTCTTATCGCACATCCAAGCCACGAGCTGTCGCCGCATGAACATCATCTCAGCCAGGACGTGCTCGAATTCTTGATCAAGCACCAGGACTGGTTCATGCTCGACATCCCACCACCTCCAACAACAAAACCGTCAGATAGTGCGGTGACGGTGCCTATGGCTGAGCCCGTCGCGGATATCCTCGCGAGCTCAGACGAGGAGACGAACGGCTGGAAGCTTATCAGCAGAGACGCGGTGCCCAGCTTGAAGAAGATTGGTCGGCGGAGAACGACGACAGAGCGTGAGTTATAGGTTTTGAATGTGCGCATACGGCCACTCACCGGCACCTCGTGCCTGTGAACGTTCCCAGAGAAGTCGCCAACAGAGACGACGGGGAACCAGCTGTCGCCTGTGGTCGAATCACCACCGTCACGATCGAATTCGGTGGTCACAGTGACACGTTCGCGGACGCTGCCGTCGTCGAAGACAGGGCGATTACCCGAGGAGGAGCGGCATGCGAAGTTGGTCAAGAAGCAGAAACGCGCCTCTGTCCAGCCAGGGCGCACATCAAGTGGGGGAGCGAAAAACGGATGACCGAGCTGCGTGCGCGATGCGCGTGGGTGGTCGCCGTTGCTTCTGCTTTGCTTTATGTTCCTTGTCTTCCTCGCTTGGTTCTCTCGTCGTCACTGATCGCCTCACCGCATCTGCTATACCACCGTACAAGTACTACCCCACGTTTTCTGCTGATCCTTTGCGTACCTTCTGTCCAATGCTCGTTATATTTCGGTGTCGGCGGGCGGCGTCTGGCAGAGGGGATGCCGTCTGCCGTTTGGATGCGCTCGCGATGTTGTTATGATATACATATACAGTATGTTGTTGTGATTAGCTTTCATCCCCCTTCGGTACCAACCCCCCGTCCTGCCATTCATCCTCTGTCCCTCGTCTCTCCGCGTTATCTCCCCCAGTCTCTCCTTCCATTCCGCAGCACTCTGCGTCTGTCTTGGTGCGTATATACGACCTCAACCGATTTTCAACCCCTTTCCGTCGCCTCTCGCTCTCTTTTACATCCGCCTGCATCACTCATATCCATGGCTCATGTCTCATCTTCTGTTGACACGGACCTTGGATATCGGTCAAAGGCGCACCGGATTGTCGGACTGCAGACTCGCTCAGTATTTTTAGTGCAAGTTCAAGCTCGGCCGGGGGCTATAATTGTGATCTTCGAGCTGATGTGCCGGTGGTTTGCTGCGAATTCCGTCATACGAATCCACTTGCCGTCTGGCATCCGCTTCTTTTACTGACTGCCGTCTGTCGGCCTGTCGCGATGCATGTAATTAATATCGTCATGTCGACGGAGGTCGGGAATTTAGATTTAAAAACAGGTGAGACGAGGGGACCGCGAGGCCTCGTCCGCAGTCTGTGCCTAAGAACTGCCGACGCTGGGTGTATTAATATATGGGCTTGCTTGGGATCGACCGTGGACCACATCCGACTGCTCTGCCGCGACACAGGGTGAGGTTCAATGAGCGACTCAGACTAAGTAACTTAGAGGCAGCTGCAGGGACGCAAAGAAGTTAGATATCTACAGTAGGTAGGACCCAAGTAGGACCGCGCGCTCCCGAAATAGGTGTGAATGAAGGAGGGCAGGTTCGGCTTGAGCTCGGCGGATCCGGGTCGAGTGTCGCAGCGCTCGGTGCACGCTCACAGTCATCATGGCCCATGTCCAAAGAGGCCTTGGTCCATCCACGCCCCAAACGCCCTCCCCCCGTTTCTCTTACGACTCACTAGCCCTCGGCCTCTGCTGACCGCCCCCACTGACGACCTCACGAGCGCGCCCTCTGCCACTGACGCTACTGACGACCTGGTGACCGAACAAGAGCCGTTCAAACGAGCAGAAATAGCTGCGGATGCCGTCCTTCAGCCGTCCCGATCCCACGCGGGTGGTGGCCTCGAATTCTGGCCCAGAATATACCTCATACTTGCCGGTAAGTTATGTTCAAATTCACGCTAAGCGACTCCCCTGTTCGCCTCCATTCATAAACTTCCGCCCCTCTCCCCCTGCTGCGCAGCCACCCCACCGTCTATCGAGCTTAGACGACCCCTACGCCCTCACCCTCTCTGCCAACAACTCCCCCAGGAACAGTGCCGCCGCCAGCCAGGCTAGTCTTGCCTACTCGCCCACCCCGCCACCGGCCGCCCCTCAAGACTACCCCCGCGTCGAGCACACTGACCCCCACTCGGACAACCCCGCTATGCCGCTCAACAACGCCGGCCAGGGCTACAACAATGTTCAACAGCAGGGCTACTCCAACATGGACTCCTCCAACCAGCCGTTCAACAACACGTGGCTCGAGAAGGAGCAGTCGAGGAATAAGCGGTCAAAGTGGCTCGTGAGTCCCCGGCTCCTTTCGGTCATTTAGACTTCGATCGGCTGGCTCATTGCGCGGATGGCGACGCGCCGTACGAAGCTCATCGGCGGTCTCGTTGCGGTCATTGCAATAGTCGCCATCGGTGTTGGGGTAGGCGTCGGCGTGGCCAACAGTCACAAGTCGACCAGCAACACAAGCTCAGGTTCATCGTCGGCCACTGTCAACCAGACCAACCCAAATGACCCCAGCACCTTCGTGCGCGACTCGAGGCTCATAAAGTCGTTCTGGGGCATCGCATACACCCCCGAGGGCTCGCAGTACCCCGATTGCGGCAACAAGCTCTGTATGTTTGACCACGCTCCCTCCGCCGCCTGTATCCCGACGCTGACGCTACGACAGCGGAAGTCATCACGGACATTCAGGTACCTCCGCTCGCTCGCTGTTCGCAGTTCGTGTCCCATGCTGATCTCTTTGATCCGTTCCCGCGACTCTTCGCAGCTTCTCTCGCAGCTCACAGACGTACGTTCCCACCTGTGCCGATAGCCGCAGCGCTCCTCTAACCACATCGTCACACAGCAAATTCGTCTGTATGGCGCCGACTGCAACCAGACGGAGTTGGTGGTACGTCGCCGTGTCTTGCACGTGCCACAGGGCGGCTGCATTAATTATGGTGTTGGACAGCTCGAGGCCATCAAACAGACCAAGGTCAACATGACCGTCTGGCTCGGGAACTACCCCATTCCCACCGACCCCGCGCCCTACACAAGGCAACGTGACGCCATAGTCGACGCGTTGAAGAAGTACGGCACCGATCATGTCTCGGGCATTACTGTTGGCAATGAGTACATGCTGAAGTACGTCGTCTGTCTATCATGTCGTAACTCCGCCGGTGACTGACCGGCGCGCGCGTTCCGCCCAGCTACCTGAACGCCAACGGCGCCACGGACCCGAACAGCGCGGTGGGCAACACCGGCGCGCAGCTTCTCATCTCGAACATCACGGACACGCGCACCGCCGTGCAGGCGCTGGGTCTGAGCAAGACGCTGCCGATCGGGACTGCAGACGCGGGAGCGTACTTCAACACCGAGGTGCTCGAGGCGGTCGACTACGGCATGTCGAACATCCACGCGTGGTTCGCGAACGTGTCGATTGACCAGTCCGCGGGCTGGGTGAACGAGTTCTTCCAGGAGACCAATGTCCAGCCCGCCGCGGCGCTCACGAACCACCCGACGATGTACATCGCGGAGACGGGTTGGCCGACGGCGTCCAAGGATGCGGGCAACGAGAGCAACGGGCCGTCGATCGCGTCTGAGCCGAACCTCCAGGTACGTCGGGTCGCTTTGAGTGTCGTATTGAGTTGGTAGAGTGTGGTGCTCACGTGATGGATGCGATCGCGACAGATCTTCCTCAATACGTTCGTCTGCCAGGCGAATAACAACGGCACGGGCTACTTCTTCTTCGAGTACTTCGACGAGACGTGGAAGGACACACAGTTTGGCGGCGTCGAGGGCCATTGGGGCCTCTTCTACTCCAAGTGCGTCATTTCTCATTGGTGTCTGGCACTATAGGTTGAGAGTGCTGACTGTCGTGCGCGATCTGCAGCCGGACCCTCAAGGACATCACGATCCCTTCTTGCTAATCGCGCATACAGCTTGATCCGATTCCTCTCCCAATCTACTGCTACCCGGACCTGCGATACCTCGTAGTCATGTCTCCCTACCACCCCGCACAACACAGTTCGATTCCCCTCCATGCTATGGATCCTTGCGCTCGGACGCTTCTCTTTATGACATTTTCTTACCCCCCCGTTCATGTGTTTTCTGTATCGCTTCGGTTCGTCGTTCCGTGCCCCGCACCTTGGTCTTCCCGGGGGCCCCCCTCATTCGTATAATCTCACCCCCCACTTTACCTTCTGCAGCATACCTTTACACACGGACAAACACCCTTGGACCGGAGCCCAGTTGACGCGCGCTCCGCATCCTTCGCACTCGTTTTATACACACCACGACGGTTACTTTACGACGTTTTGCCAGCCACAGTCTGGCAATCGCGCTTGCCAGCCGCTGGGACACAGGAAGGTGACATACGTGGTACCAATTCGCGCATTCTGACTCTCCTCGGACAGCACTAGCTGAGGCTCGCCGGACGCGCAGCTTGCGTAGTTGTAACACCCCTAAGTAGTAGTACACACGTGTCTGCGCTGTTACAGAAACCTAATGGACAAGCCGAATTTTGCACTCAGTGCCTCCGCTGGAGCGCCCCAAGACCTTGTGTTTATGCATGCAAGGTTCGTGGTTGTCGAATTGTCTAGTAGAAGCGTCGGCGTTCAGCGAGCTATCCGTTGAGATCAGGGACTGACTTCAAGTTTGCCTCCGCAGTGTATACGGCATGTTCCTCCAGCCTTCCAGGTTGCCGCTCAAGGCCCTTTCCGCGATTCGTTATGGACGCCGGTACCGGATACTACCGGCACCGCTGGGTCCCTCGATGCTCGAGGATGACCGTGACTCTGGGATTCAAAAGCAGCTGCTGCGAGCTTGCGAAAGTTGGTGTCGTTGCCCTCCCTCGTCGCCGTCCCTGGATCTTGGCTATGAAGATGCCGTTCTCCTTCAGCAAGCTGCGCAGAAGATTGGGACAGGAAGGTCGGGCCATCATGGCCACGATGACGAGGCGACTCGACTGGCACTTCCCGCTACCATACCTTCTCAACGCCCCCACAAACTCCGGTACTGGTTCTTTAGACTATCTCCCGGATGACGTGCTGTTCCTCATACTGTGCAAACTGGACACTCGGGGCTTGTTGCGCTGCAAACAGGTCAGCGACGTTCCGATGTCAGCATAAGCTTGTGTTTCTGGTGCTTACTCCAGGCACCGCAGGTGTGCCGCGCGCTGAGGCACCTCATCGAAGGAAGCGAGCGCTTGGTGTACACGATCGAACTCGGTATAAACGGGATGATAGACGGACCGCCGACCGCTGGTCAGACCGCTCGGGAGAGGATTCGGGAGCTGCGGAAGTACGGTGCACAACCGTTTGCCGCCCCTCCGACTCCGAGCGAAGGCGAAGAGGAGTACGAGGGGAGCGGCTGGTCGGAGATGCAAAAGGCTGTCGCCCGTCGCAGCTGCTGTCCAACGGCGTACGTTCGGAATCATGGACGGACGCTGGCTGTGCATGCGCCGCCTTCCGTCCTCGACGGCCTGGAAGCACGGAGATGGGCTGTTCCGCTCGAGGATGGAGTGGGGTTAGTGGCTGTTGATGTTGCGCAGGACCTTCTCGTTCTGTGCGAGGACGTGCCGGATGACTCGCGGTGTGTGCTATCAGAGCGTTTTATTTTTCGTTGCACGAGTTTGTGCGCTGATGCAGCATTTTGACAGGAATGCGAGAGTCCATGTACGCTCGTTGGGGGCTCTGGTGCCAACGGGACATCCGGAGGCGACGCAGGCAGTTCTCGATGTGAAGAATGTCCCTTTCCCGACCGTTCCCCTAGGGCTCTACGCTGGTCGCAGGACGTGAATCATGGACGCGCAGATATACGGTCCGTATGTTGCCTGGAAGGTGCCGCATCACGGCGAGGAACTCACCAATGCACTGGAAGAGAGGGATTGGAAGAGAGGGATCCTCATATGGGTCAGTCCGAGGCGACCATTCAATCTCCAGAATTCGCAGTTGCTAACCTCCGACAACAGCACGGGCAACAGCACGGGCACTTCTCACAATTGGAATCGGGAAGATTCACCCTATTCACCTATACCTTCATCGACATGGAATACCTCGCCGTCGCGCTGAAGGGGAAGGTCGCTGTATATCGCTTCGCAACCTCTGAGGCCGAGCCTGCCTGTCCATATTCCGAGATCACAGGCCTCCCATCCGTCACGGTTGTCGACACTCACCTAACAATTGAACATCGCTGTTCGCGCTCGAGCTCTTCCCCCACGCGCAGGAATGCTGCATTGTGGAGCCCAGTCCCTGTGCGCCTCCTGCCTCAGGAACCCTACCGTTGGCGCTGTTCTGGCCGGACCCTGCGCTCAAGACGGTCGCGGTCCACTTCCACATGTTCGAGTCCGCCAAGCTCCGCAAGCGTCTAGGCGAATCCCTGGATTCCACTTTCGTCTTGTTGATCCCGCGATCCACCTTTCTCGAACACATTGAGCGTACTTCCGCGATCGCGATGGGCGACGTGCCGTGCGTATTTCCGTGGCGCAACTGGGGCGAGCGCGAGTCGGTCGTGTTGAGGAGCGGGACGCTTCCTACTAGGCATGAACATCATGTCGCCGGTTTCTACAGCAAAAGCGCGGTCGTCCCTTTCGGCTCTCGAATTGCGCTTTTCACTCTCGGCGGCGCCGGGGAGGTGCGCTTGACGGCGGTGGATGTCAACCCGCTGGCAGCAGCGCGCCACTTTCATGAATGGGGTAATAAAACCGGGAGGCTCAGGCGTCAGGATGGCTTTGATGCGGACGACCTCGCTGATTCGCCATGTATCCACACAACGTTCCCTCGTACATACATGAGCAACCAGTGACGAGGACGGAAACGAATACTCACCATGCTGTCTATGTAAGTACTAGTAAGTGCATGTACTGCAGACATAAATTGTGGTGGGGACCGTCTCTCGTCCACGAACAGCCGCCTTCAAGTCCGAGCTCGACCAAAGCCTCGCCGCACGCCCCAACGATCTAGTCCATGCCATGCTCTCCGTCCCTGACCAAGAAGTAGGCCTCACGCCCGTGCGAGACCTTGGCGGGGTCAAACAGCGCAGCTTCCAAGCCAGTTCCGTTGCCGATCGTGTCCAACATTCATACTATTCAGTGTGCTCGATTAACAGAGTACACATTAAGGACCGTCCTCTAGTCGACCCGCATGCACTTCAGAGTAGACATTGGGAATCACAGAAATGGGTGCTACGGTCTCAAGTGATCATTTCACGCGAGTAAAGTAAGTATCAATCTCACCTACAAGTTGAACGTCCTGATGGGCCTGTCTCCAGCTCATCCTCCCGCTCATCTCCATACACCCATTCATTTTGTTTCCCCCACACCCAGCTACGATCGACCGGATCCGCTGTACTATGCACACGCCATGGCCCGACAAATCCTTCTCTTAACCTCAACCTGCGAGCGTCGCCCTTATTTACGGCCGTACTCGGGATCATAGAACTGCCTGAAATCCGAGTCATCGAAAACATCACCCGCCTCGTGCGTGACCGCCGTAACCTCCACCTGGTCCTTGTCGGAACCCTCGCCGTCACTACCGCCATACCCACTATAGACTTGCTCGCTCCCATTCCTCCCATCTCCGCGATGGCCGTCCGAATCTTCCCCCGCTGCGCTACTGACGTTCTCACCCAAGATGTCACCAAAGAGCCTCATCACCTCTGACGGATCCGACGCGGTCAGGGACGCCCCGCAAGTCGGAGGTCGATCGATCAGCGCCAACTCCCGCAGAACGAGCTCCCGCTCGTCTCCAAAGCTCGCCGCCTCTTCCAGCGTGACCGGTCCCGACCACGTCGACTGCGCACGAAAACCATGTGAACTTCCGGACAACGAGGCCCACGGCTCGGGGCTCTTCGGCACCCGCGCCAGCTCCGCCGCCGTCAGGGGCCTGTGCGACTCCGAGTCGTCGTATCCATTGCGACGAATCGGGGCGTCAACGTCCAAAGGGTTGTACTTGTAAGGCGGCTCGGCGTCGGGCGGTGTGGGCACCGAATTGCCGCAGAGGTGCTGTTTCCACCGCGCATAGTCCAGTGCTTGGCCTCGATCCCGGACGGAATCTAGGAAGTCCCCGTAGACCTCCGGACAGCCCGTGGTCGCCGTCCAGTGCTCACCCGTCCACCTTTGCTTGGAGACAAACACATCCGCGAGAGACATGGACCTGGCCCATGGGAGGCGGCCTAGCCGTAACTCGAGAATGGTGTACGCGAGCGACTCCATGTCGTCATGGGGGGACAAGGCTACCGACACATGGCCTGGGTTAGTGGTTGCGTTGATCTGATTTGATGATTCTCACCTCCATGAAGATGATTGTTGAGGCTCATATAGTATCCTGATCCTCTGTGGCGTGTCGTCGGCTCGGAAGGCGGGGTGGTAGGGTCAAAGGGAAGGGAAAGGCCGAAGTCGCCAAGGAAAACGCGCCACTTGTTGTCACCTCGCCCGAGCATGATGTTCGACGGCTTGATGTCGCAGTGGATGATGCCCTGAAAGTGGACATACTCGAGGACGTCGAGCTAGAACGAAGTACGACTCAGTGGAGCTCCATTCCCCGGGTACCTGGTAACGTACCATCTGCCATACGATCGCGACAAGATTCCGTGAAGTCAGCGGCTTCTCCATGAAGATGAACCAAGTGTGCAGATCTGGCCCCAACAACTCTAGCGAGAGGTATTCGAAGAATTGCGAGCGCCCCCAGCCGTAAACGTCAGGAATGCTACGATGGCCTGCAACAAACGGTCGTGCCATGAGACCTCAGACGAAATATCAGGAATATAAAGATCGAACCCCGAAGTCGCAGTAAGGCAGCCGCTTCGTGGAGGAGTGGGGGATACTTGGCGTAGTCTGTGATGTGTACCTTCTTGAGGGCTACGGGACGAAGAGCACGCTCGTTCGTGACAAGCGCCATGTACACCCTCCCTGTTTGATCCCGTCAGCAGTGCCAGACAATTAGGATGGTCGCCACACACCAAAAGTACCCTCCCCTATTGGACCATATCTGTGCCTCAGGCGCATGAGTTGTTGGTCACGCCGAACTGGACGGGGTGGGGGAAGGAGGGACATAATGGTGGAGACAGAGAGACGCCATGGTCGGCAGTCCACTTGAAGGTCGATGACTCGGGCAGGAAAGAACGGACAAACATCCTTCCGGCGCCTGTTCTCGGCCACACTGCTCCCGAATCAGGAAGTTATGACGTAGTCTCGTCGGCCAGTACTACTTAGTGCTGGGCCGTTACGCGGTCACGGTCCCGGTGTGGAGAGTCCGCGTTGTCTAACGTACGTTACCTTGGGTACAAGGTTACTGCTGCTCCATAATTCGAGCGCGCGCATCCCGATCATATCACCCGCCTCCTCCCGGGCTTTGGGCTGTCTCGGAGCTTTGTGTCGCACGCAAGGAGGGTTCCCGCTCCGAGAGGCAACCTTCACGCAAGTTCAACTGCATATCGCACCGATTACACTCCCTCACTTGCATGGCGACCCCGTACCCAAGGTTAGTGCCGCGCGGACGCGGCAACTCTCTAGTTTTCTAGATTGATAAGTATGCCGAGGCTTGCCACTGGCAGTAGCACGGGGGTCACGGTTGTGCCTGGAGGCACCCGACTTCTGACGTTCTCAGCGTGACTCGGACTGGTCACTGGATCGCCTGACGAGCATCTTGAGCTCGACTTCCCCTTCTGACATATTCACTGCGGTCGCTTCTCAGATCTCATCGATCATTCTGGTTTTCTCTCGCTAAGTCGCCTGGGTTGACCATTTCTTGGGCTCCCGGCATGAGTAAGTATCTCGGACCATGCTGCGTCGAAGGGGTCTCCGTCAGATCTTCTAGAGCGGACTTGTCCCACGAAAGGTCCTCCGCAATGTTGTCTGGGCTGTTCGCGGCCCGCCATGGCTTGCCTGCGAACGCGCCTGGGAAGTCGTTGGTCGGAAGGGGGCGGGCGAGACGGGGTGTCGGCTTGCAGGAGGGCGGCCAGTGGTAGATCAAGTTCGAGCCCTTGACGGAAGACGAGACCAGAAGGATACATAGCAAAGTCTCACTCATGGCTTCTCACTGGCCATCTAGTCGGTCAATAGGAAAGAGTCTGGGAGCAAAACGAGCTCGAGACAGATCCCAAGGTCCAAGCGACATGGAGGAGGTCAGAGAGCGCCCGGTCCAGAAATATCGCCTTGATCATCTTGAACTCCATCATATACACACAATGACACACATCCATCGCTTGTCATGAACCATTCTCTCCAGCTTTGTTCCATGGTCTTTGGGGGTTTCTCGGCGTGTGTAACATCAGCTAGCACACGCTGAGTGGAAGGAGCCTCCAACCAGGCAGAACAAAGTCCACATCCTCACACTGATTCACAAACCGATGCAACTTCCTACGGCACCCTCACCCCCGATGGCCCCCTTTTGCCCACCGTCATATTGTCGCGGAGAATGTGCGGAAAATCTTGCTGCCCTTAGGTTGAACCCGCAGTTGTATGTCTTACGCGCAATGGCATGACGCAATGTGGACTAATATCTTTTCCAGCGGGCTCATGACCTCGACTCGGCCTTTGCGGCGGTCTCCTACATACGCCCATCAGCTTCTTTCCTCCAGAAAAAGTCTGAGAGAACATATGACCAATCATATGCTGTTCGATGGTCGGAGAGGTCCCCGGCGCTCGGAAGCTCATGTGAGTCTTCGCCGTTCATCTTTGCCTAGTGCCACTGCAAATTCTAACGGCCAGTCAACGGCTCGTTCAGAGGCTATATAATGTGACGGACAGCAGGTCCAGAGCGACGACCTACCTGCTGCTCGCGTCAACATGCGGGTCCTCGCAACTCTTCTCCTCGCAGCTGGCGCTACCGCCCTGGTACCCTACCAACAGTATATCCTCGCCCCTTCCTCTCGGACAGTCCGACCCGTCGCTGTCTATCTCCAAAGCGGCTCTCTATCCTCCGAATCCGCCCTTCTAGATAGCCAAGTCTCTTCTGGAGGGAGTCTTACGCTTGACGCATTCAGCTCCTCAGTAACCTACGACTTCGGCAAGAACATTGCGGGCTGGGTCAATTTCAACACAACGTCGAGCGATGGGAACGTCGGCTTCACGTTCTCGGAGAGCTCTTTGTGGGTCTCTACCGAAGCGTCCGATGCGACCGCGAACTCGGGACTTGACGCGCCCCTAGTGTTCAACATTACCGCCGCGGGGCATTACGCAGCTCCCAATAAGAAGGAGCGTGGTGGATTCCGCTACCTCACCGTCGTGAACCTCGGTCCCGATCAGCTGTCGATCGACGACCTTTGGGTACACTTCACCGCGATGCCTCACTGGGCAGACGACTCTTTGCAAAAATACACCGGGTGGTTCCATTCGAACGACGAGAAGCTTAACCGGTATGCAAATTGAGGTTTCTGTACGCGTGGCTTGGCTGACAGTCGTCGCAGGGTGTGGTACGCTGGTAATAACGACATTCATCGTGGCTCGTCACCATATTCATGATTATGCAGGAGCGTACACCAACCAGCTGGTTACGATCGACCCGACGCGTGGTAACGCTCCCAACCTCTTGGGCGCAATCAGTAGCAACTCGACCGTAGATGGCACTCTCGATTGGTGGCTAAACACCACCATCACAAATGGCACATCCACGCTCACGGACGGCGGGAAACGAGACAGGCTTGTGTGGAGCGGTGATATGGCCATCGCAGTCCCCGGTATCGCCGTCACGACGTTCGACCTCATCTCCATCCGAAACGCTCTCGATTCCCTCTTCAACCTCCAAAATGCGAACGGACAGCTTCCTTACGCCGGGTACCCGTTCAACACGCTCGCCATCGTTTCATTCACCTATCACCTCTACGCGCTCATCGGGGTGGGGAACTTTTACCACTGGAGCGGCGACCAGTCGTACCTCGACGATAAATGGTCCCAGTGGAAGGCTGGCATGGAATGGGCAGTGGTGGAAATCGACGACACGGGCCTCGCGAACGTCACCGATGCTCACGATTGGCTCCGTTTTGGTATGGGTGGCCACAACATCGAAGCCAACTCCATCCTCTTCTACACCCTCAACCTTGGTGTCGCCCTCGCCCAGAACCAGAACGACTCCGCGACGGCCGATCGCTGGTCCCAGCTCGCATTGGGGATCCAGTCCGCCGCGATCCCCCTCCTCTGGCAGCCCGACGTTGGGCTTTTCAAGGACAACGAGACGACGACGCTCGCGCCGCAAGACGGGAACGCGTGGGCGGTCAAGTCCGGGCTCGTCACGAACGCGTCGCAGATCGTCCAGATCTCAGAGGCGCTGCAGGCGCGCTGGGGCCAGTACGGCGCGCCTGCCCCCGAGGCGGCCGACGCGGTGTCTCCATTCATCTCGGGCTTCGAGCTCGAGGCGCACTTCACGGCGAACCGTACGACCGCGGCGCTGACGCTCGTCCGGAACATGTGGGCGGACTTCATGCTTGACGATCCCCGCGTGACGAACAGCACGTTCATCGAGGGGTATTCGACGACCGGCGAGCTGCACTACGCGCCGTATTCGAATGATGCGCTGATCTCGCATGCGCACGGGTGGGCCACCGGTCCAACGAGTTCGTTGACGGTAAGTGCCATGCTCCGCCCCTGCTCTGTCAGCTTGACTTTGGTGTTGATTTGATGGATCGTGCAGACCTACATAGGCGGTATCCACCTCCTGGGCGAGGCTGGCGCTTCCTGGGCGATCGTGCCCCAGGTTGGCGATTTGACCGATGTCGACAGCGGTTTCTCGACCTCGTTAGGCGGTTTCTCATCCAAGTGGGCGACGAACGGGACTGTGTTTTCCCTCGAGCTCAGCACGCCCGAGGGCACGACGGGCACTGTCGGGTTGCCTCTTCCCGGCAATTCCACGTCGGCTACCCTCGCTGCCACAGGTCGCAAGGGTGATGTAGTTCATGCGGATGAGTCGGGGAGGTATTGGGTCAATGGCTTGGCGGGAGGGGACCACGAGTTCGTTGTGGTTGGCTTGTAGTGTTGGATGAATGTGGGTCAATGCAATCCATAACTAAATACCCTGGTGTATCCGTCAACGAGCACATTGATATTGGCATGTCCTTCGAATAGACCTCACGCCGCCGGCGTAGTCGTTGCTTCCTACGTACTATAGAGTCAGGAGTCAGAGTATAGGTCAAAGTTGTGGTTGCGGTTTCCAACGATGGCTGAGCACATCAACCGGGTGCCGGCCGTCGACACCCAAGCCGTTCGATTGGCCGATGCTTGCATATCAGGCTCATGTCGATGAGCATGCCCTGAATGAATGCTGCTTCGCAGGCAATTTGTCTGAAGGAGGGTGAACGAATCGCAGTTGAGATGTGTGATACGCCGATGAACAGAAACAAACCGAACGATAGCAAGTCTATAAACAGCAGCAACAGAGAGAATCAAGGTACTGTAGTAGAGTGCACATCGGGATGCCGATCATGAAAATACAGGGATAGAAATACACGTGTTCAGATATCGTCGATGTCCACCTCCTCGTCTTCCCCGAACTCGAATGTGCACTCGCCGTCCTCCTCGCCGAAAGTCTCCGTCTCGTTGATCTTGGCATTTTCGGGGAGCTCGCCATACGCCTTCACTGTAAGCAGACAAGAGGGTGAGCGCCGGAAGGCATGGGAGGATTACGCAAGAAAGCGCGGCTCTGAAGGAGAGAAGAGACGTACGACTACGGGCCTCATCTGCGGTGTATTTTACAATGACATCCGCCTTGTCGTCCTGGAAATCGCGGAGGGACAGAAGAATGATATCTCCCTGATTGATCCAGACCTGATCGTACGGATGGCCGTCGCCACAAAATCAGGTATGCTTCAGTGAATGGGACGGGACATGGTACGTACCTTCTTCCGCATCTTTCCTCGAATATGTGCCAGCCGCTTCTCGCCGTCGAAGCACATCGCCTCGAGACGGCCATTTCCAAGCATCTTCGTGACCTGAGCATACTCCTGTCCGTCCTCGCGGAAAACCAATTCGCGCTTGTCGTCGTCGTTCTCGTTCTTTCCACGTCTCCGGTTTTTACCACCCTATTGACGGGAAGGTGAGAGGGAGCACCCATGTTTGAGAAAAATCTTCAGCAGACCTTTCCTTTATTCTGAAAACAAGATCTCAGTCAGCACAAAATATTGTGAATGTTCGGAGCGGGTCTCGACCTTCGGCATGCTGGGCGAGTGCTTGACGTAAACTTCGATTCCCTAGTGGCAGATGGTGTTCAATGTACTCAAGAGGTAGAGAAGGAGTCCAGGGTAGAAGGGAGAGAGGATGGCGGTGAGGGAAGAGAGTCAAGAGCTCTAAGGCCCTTCAGGCTCCGAGGCAGTTCTTGTGACGTGACTGTCACGCATGACTTCAGTCTCTCCATGTCACCTCCTGGCCCGAGGACAGTCCTCACCCGCATCATCCACCAACCTCAACCCCATCTTTCTCTCTGTTTCTCCCCTGACAGCGTAACATCATGGAACACGAAGTAGATGGCTGGATTTCGCAGCTGAGCCAATGCAAACAACTCTCGGAGGCCGACGTTAAGCGGCTTTGCGACAAGGTGTGTTAATCCTCCCTGATGCACGATAAGGCGAGGGGCCACCGGGTGGAAGGCGCACTCGCCGTCGGAGCGCACCCTTGGTATATGCATGGTTACTGACAGATTCTTTCCCCCGGGCTACTGCTAGACACGGGAGATCCTGATGGAGGAGTCAAATGTGCAGCCCGTGAGATGTCCGGTCACGGTCTGCGGAGACATTCATGGTCAATTCGTACGTCCCGGTCTACTTTTAACGTAACCACGTCTTCATGTAATCACGTCTTCATCCCCGACATGCTTTCTCGCTCGTCGTAACCCCATGGTCATTCCATCGTTGCCCTCAACATGCGTATCCAGCATGATCTCTCAGAACTGTTCCGCATCGGCGGCAACTCTCCCGACACGAACTACCTCTTCATGGGCGATTACGTCGACCGAGGCTATTACTCCGTCGAGACCGTTACCCTCCTCGTTGCCCTCAAGCTTAGGTACCGCGATCGAGTAACAATCCTCCGCGGAAACCACGAATCGCGGCAGATCACGCAAGTGTACGGCTTCTACGACGAGTGCCTGCGCAAGTACGGCAACGCGAACGTGTGGAGATTCTTCACCGACCTCTTCGATTACCTCCCCCTCACCGCCCTTATCGAAAACCAAGTACGTCCTCCGTCATTACGGTGTCTTCACTGGCTATGTGCATTGGATCCAACCATGAAATCCTCCGGCACGCGACTCGGCGTGTTGCTGTGCAAATACCCCGGCGGCCTACGCATGAACGTCTCAGACGGTTCTTTCATGTTTTCATTCGTTGCCCAGCCAACTAGGGGTTCTTTCCATACCCCAATCGTGGATATTGGGAGGTTATCCGTGCTTCCATTTCGTGCATCCCTACACATCCTGCCAGGAAAGGGCATCTACGTTTCGCCAGGAGACTACGATCGATGTGGAGGCAATGCGACCGGACATCGCCCTTTTTGAGAGTCGACAAGCTATGAGCGCCTGCATGTTAAGCGCTTGTTCTAATGATGTTTCCCAGATTTTCTGCCTTCACGGAGGTCTCTCACCATCTATCGATACCCTCGACCACGTTCGAGGCATCGATCGTGTTCAAGAAGTACCCCATGAGGGGCCCATGTGCGACCTTCTCTGGTCCGACCCAGACGACCGGTGCGGCTGGGGCATCTCACCCCGCGGTGCGGGATACACGTTCGGACAGGACATCAGCGAGGCGTTCAACCACAATAATGGGCTCACCCTCGTCGCGCGGGCGCACCAGCTTGTTATGGAGGGTACGTCGACTTCCCCCGCAGCCTTGTTCGTGACGTTAGATAGTTGATCCCCCTTGCTTCGCTTCCTTCTCATCAGGATACAACTGGGGCCAGGATAGGAACGTCGTCACAATCTTCTCCGCACCAAACTACTGCTACCGCTGCGGCAACCAAGCAGCGATCATGGAGATTGATGAAAAATTATCCTACAGCTTGTACGTCCCTATTTACCACATGCCGTTTGTGACGTTCACCACTCGCTTGAAGCCTACAATTCGACCCAGCTCCCCGAGCAGGCGAGCCGCTAGTTACGCGCCGTGTCCCGGACTATTTCCTCGTGCGTCGCTGCCACTCCTCGTTGATCACTGTGGGGCCCATGCTGATATCGACGGTCCGTCCAGTGATCTTCTGTCGTCCATTCAGTTCCGTTCGCACGCACCTTCCTCGTGTCGTTAGTACAGTACTTATCATACGTCAGTACTTTGTAGCTCACCCGTCAGACGTCCCGATCGCAAAGATGATACCTCGCCCGTGTACATTCGAACGTAAAAACTGCAGACGTGCTTGTAAATGGTTTGAAGAACCATGTAATACAGGGAAGTCTTCACATACCGTGGCTCGCGATCGGACTGGAATCCTCGCTCTCTCCTGCATGCCCTGGTCCGTCCAGAGGTCCCTCTTGGCATTGTCGTTGAACGCTGCTTGGAACGCTGAACGCGTTGAACGTTGAACGTTAACGTAGCTCAGCGCTCAGACCGTCGTGACGCACACTTGCGTGACACAGTGACGCTTTCGTGACGGATGCGGAGAACGCTCTCCGTGTCACGCGTCTACGGGCGCGTAGCAGTCCGAGATTTCTGGTCCTCGCTGCATCTGAGTCGATAGATCCGCCTTTCCGGACAGTCTGGTTGACCTCATCTTCCACCATGGCCGAGCCACAAGCAATGTATGCGACCGACGAGGTGGGAAATTATGTGCTGAACCGGCTGGGTTCGACGATCTAAGCATATCTTCAGTACGGTCGTCCGTTCATCATCCTGCGCGAGCAGGGTAGGAAGACGAGGACCCATGGTGTAGAGGCCATCAAGGTGCGTGGTTCCAGAGCTTTACCGGGCTTAGTTCATAATCATTCGATCTGTAGTCACACATCCTTGCCGCGCGAACGGTTGCGAACATCATCCGTACCTCGCTCGGTCCTAGAGGTGCGTGTATATGCACCTTTGCCTGGACTTGCATCTTATCCAGGTGCCGCACCTTCTAGGTCTCGACAAGATTCTTATTTCTCCGGATGGCGAGATCACTGTTACAAACGACGGCGCAACGATCCTCTCACAGATGGAGGTAGAGCACCAAATCGCGAAGCTGCTCGTGCAGCTTTCAAAAAGCCAGGACGATGAGATCGGAGATGGTACTACGGGGGTCGTCGGTGAGTCTTCCATTGAATGTTATACATCACCTCCATTCAACCTCTCGCAGTGCTTGCCGGCGCACTCTTGGAGCAGAGCGAAGAGCTTCTCGACCGAGGAATCCACCCAATCAGGATAGCGGATGGTTTCGACCGAGCGTGCACGGTTGCGGTCGAGAATCTGGATCGGATATCCGACCGAGTACACTTCTCGCAGGAGGACACTTCCAATCTCCTAAAGATTGCGATGACAAGTCTTGGAAGCAAAATGTACGGATTTTATCTACTTTTCCTTTTCCTTTTCGTTGCGTTCTTTCTGTTTGTCCTCCCTTCCTCTTCTCTCCTCCTATCCTGCTTTGATTCGGTAGTTTCTCATTCTAGCGCTCATGTGTTTGTGGGTGCAGTGTATCGAAGGAACACCAACACTTCGCCGAGATTGCAGTGCAGGCAGTCATGGCGGTAGCGGACCTCGAACGGAAGGATGTCCCCTTCGACCTCATCAAGGTTGACGGCAAAGTCGGTGGCTCCCTCGCCGACATCACGCTCATCAAGGGTGTCCTCATCGACAAGGATATGTCGCACCCACAAATGCCGAGCACTGTCCGCGACGCACGGCTCGCGATCCTCACGTGCCCGTTCGAGCCCCCGCGCCCGAAGACAAAGCACAAGCTGGACATCACGAGCGTAGAGGAGTACAAGAAGTTGCGCGAGTACGAGAAGGAGAAGTTCCAGGACATGATCAAGCGCGTGAAGGACACGGGCGCGAACTTGGTCATTTGCCAGTGGGGCTTCGACGACGAGGCGAACCACCTGCTCATGCAAAATGACCTACCTGCCGTCCGGTGGGTTGGTGGCCCGGAGATCGAGGTGTGCTTTCTGTTGGATCTTGCGCGCGGCGGCAGATGCTGATGGTTTGAGCAGTTGATCGCTATTGCCACCAACGGTCGTATCGTACCCCGCTTTGAAGACCTCACCCCGGAGAAGCTTGGTCGTGCGGGTGTTGTTCGCGAACTTACTTTCGGCACGACACGCGACAAGATGCTCGTCATTGAGGAATGCGCCAACGCGCGGACAGTCACTGTCTTCGTTCGGGGCAGCAACAAGATGGTGCGAGCTGTTTTCAGTTTGTGCGTAACGAATACTGACGATTCGGGTCTCCCTATACAGATCGTCGACGAGGCGAAGCGTGCATTGCACGACGCGATCTGCGCGGTTCGCAATCTCGTCGTGGACGATCGGGTCGTCTACGGCGGTGGCGCGGCCGACATCAGCTGTTCGCTCGCTGTGGGCAAGGCCGCTGACGAGGTGCGTGTCTCGTCCCCTTCTCCGATATTGCGACATCACGACGTTCTCCCGCTGATTTATCGTACTCCGGCTTGTAGATCCCGTCGATCGAGCAGTACGCGATGCGTGCGTTTGCCTCTGCCCTCGACTCGATCCCGCTCGCGCTTGCGGAGAATAGCGGCCTTTCGCCGATCGAGACCCTCGCGGAGGTCAAGTCGCAGCAGGTGAAGGAAGGCAACTCCACGCTTGGCATTGATTGCATGGGTAAGGACGAGAACGGTGCGTATCTAGTATTTGGTTGCTTGCGCGCTCGCTAATGGGGCCTGTTGTGCTGCCCAGACATGAAGAAGCAAAATGTGTATGACTCGCTGATCTCGAAGAGGCAGCAGTACCTTTTGGCGACGCAGCTCGTGCGGGCCGTATTGAAGATCGGTGAGTTGGAGTAGTTTTTTGGTTGGTTGCCAATGGCGGTGCACTGACATTGTACTTTGTAGACGATGTGATTATGGCTGGGGAAGCCGATGCAGAGTAATTCAATGTAAACTAGAGACCCCCGTATACTACGCTCCTCTTCGACTTCCTGGTTGGTCTAAGGCGCTTCCTCCACAAATTACCTTTCAATCATTCATATCGGTGTCGTGAGTGGAATCACAGTACTGTTTTGATCAGTCAGAATCGGACGTTGAATTGCTCACACCGGACTTGAGTAGTGCAGCCGAGACAGGTACAGTGTATTGTAAACCCTGTTATGCTCCGAGCTGCTTGATGCGCAAGTATGTATACGGCACGTTAGCCACCATTGGTGGCACTTATGAGAATACTGGCAGTCCCCCTGCGCTATCGTTTGTTCTCCAACGCTCCCTCAAAAGTCAATCGCTAGCGATCCCGGCTTACCAGGTAAGATCCATGTTCCACGTCATCCAAACCTTGAACCTAATCGGGTGGTAGTTGCGTCCATGGAACCCGCACCGCCTTTCCGCGGGCACAACCCTTTGTTGTATTATGCTGGCTTCTTATGCACCGCCTAGTTCCTACCCACGCCTTCCACTGCTCCAATTCCTCCATCATGGGCGCGGCTTGGCACATCTACACCCACAAGCTCATGCACTTGGGTACGGCCACCCACTGTGGGGACCCGAGCTCTGCGAAAGGTTCTGCGAGGTACGTCTGGGAGTATCTCCAGGACGAACACTTTTGCATCCTCTTCAATGCTCTGCGGGGCGCTGACGACCCGATCAACTTACAGCGAGGAGTCCCGCACAACTTTGTCGTCTTCGATCCGCCCCATTCGAGGCCCATCCACTGGTCGAACAAGATCACGCAAACTCAGCTGCACAGCAAGAGCCTTCTGTCTGTCGAGGTCGCTACCACACGCGACATGATACGTTGTAGCGAGGCGGTTGCTTCTGCCTCCGTTGTTCTGCGCTATCAGTGCAACGAAGGCTCAGGAGCACTGTTTTGGCGCACAAGACTTTCTTGATTGCAACCTCCGCATCAAGAATGACATGATGACGCATCTTGCCAGCTGGTGTGGGTTCGCGAACGATCGGCTAGGCACTGGGCTTGGGGATAAGGATATCATCTTCGGCTCCAGCTTCACAAAGATGACGGTGTGGGCTGAGGCCGCCTTTAGCATCAACAGCCAACAGCGAGCTCATCATCGCGGGAGGCCGCTTTGTTCCCCGGGTGTCGATATCGCGAGACTACGTCATGGGGCTCGCGGGCATCCTGATTCGGGAAGAGTGTGGCCGAGAACAGGCGCCGGGAGGCCGTTTGTCCGTTCTTTCCTGCCCGAGTCATCGACCTTCAAGTGGACTGCCGACCATGGCCTGTGCATCCTCCTCTCTCTGTATCCACCATTATGTCCCTCTTTCCCGCACCCCGTCCAGTTCGGCGTGACCAACAACTCATGCGCCTGAGGCACAGATATGGTCCAATAGGGGAGGGTACTTTTGGTGCGTGGCGAGCATCCCAATTGTCCGGCACCGCTCACGGTATCACACAGGGAGGGTGTACATGGCGCTTGTCACGAACGAGCCTGCTCTTCGTCCCGCAGCCCTCAAGAAGGTACACATCACAGACTACGCCAAGTATCCCCCACTCCTCCACGAAGCGGCTGCCCTACTGCGACTTCAAGGTTCGATCGTTATGTCCCTGACTTTTCGTCTGAAGTCTCATGGCACGACCGTTTGTTGCAGGCCATCGTAGCATTCCTGAAGTTTACGGCTGGGGGCGCTCGCAATTCTTCGAATACCTCTCGGTAGAGTTGTTGGGGCCAGATCTAGAAAATTGGTTCATCCTCAAGGAGAAGCCGCTGACCTCCCGGAATCTTATCGCGATCGTATGGCAGATGGTACGTTACCAGGTACCCGGGGAATGGAGCTCCACTGAGATCGTACTTCGTTCTAGCTCGACGTCCTCGAGTATGTCCACTTTCAGGGCATCATCCACTGCGACATCAAGCCGTCGAACATCATGCTCGGGCGAGGTGACAACAAGTGGCGCGTTTTCCTTGGCGACTTCGGCCTTTCCCTTGCCTTTGACCCTACCACCCCGCCTTCCGAGCCGACGACACGCCACAGAGGATCAGGATACTATATGAGCCTCAACAATCATCTTCATGGAGGTGAGAATCATCAAATCAGATTCAACGCAACCACTAACCCAGGCCATGTGTCGCTAGCCCTGTCCCCCCATGACGACATGGAGTCGCTCGCGTACACGATTCTCGAGTTACGGCTAGGCTGGCTCCCCTGGGACAATTGTATGGCTTACACGGAAATGTTTGTCTTCAAGAAGAGGTGGACGGGAGAACACTGGACGGCGACCACGGGCTGTCCGGAGGTCTACGGGGACTTCCTAGATTCCGTCCGGGATCGAGGCCAAGCACTGGACTATGCGCGGTGGAAACAGGACCTCTGCGGCAATTCGGCGCCCACACCGCCCGACGCCAAGCCGCCTTACAAGTACGACCCTTTGGACGTTGACGCCCCAATTTCTCGCCACGGAATCAACGACTCGGAGTCGCACAAGCCCCTGACGGCGTCGGACCTGGCGCGGGCGCCGAAGAGCCCCGAGCCGTGGCCCTCGATGTCTGGAAGTTCACATGGCTTCCATCCGCGGTCGACGTGGTCGGAACCGGTGACGCTGGAAGAGGCGGCGAGCTTTGGAGACGAGCGGGAGCTCGTTCTGCGGGAGTTGGCGCTGATCGATCGACCTCCGACTTGCGGTGCGTCCCTGACCGCGTCGGATCCGTCGGAGGTGATGAGATGCTTCGGTGACATCTTGTGTGAGAACGTCAGTAGCCCAGCGGGGGAAGATTCGGACGGCCATCGCGGAGATTGGAGCAATGGGAGGGAGCAAGTCGATAGTGGGTATGGCGGTAGTCACGGCGAGGGTTCCGACAAGGACCAGGTGGAGGTTACGGCGGTCACGCACGAGGCGGGTGATGTTTTCGATGACTCGGATTTCAGGCAGTTCTATGATCCCGAGTACGGCCGTAAATAAGGGCGACGCTCGCAGGTTGAGGTTAAGAGAAGGATTTGTCGGGCCATGACGTGTGCATAGTACAACGGATCCGGTCGTAGCTGGGTGTGGGGGAAACAAAATGAATGGGGGTATGGAGATGAGCGGGAGGATAGCTGGATACAGGCCCATCAGGACGGTCAACTTGTAGGTGGGATGATTACAGTAGTAGGAGCCTTTTCTGATACACTAGTTCCGCCTAAGAAAAAATCCTTCGGTCGACGCCGACGCTTCCGTGGCCGTAGTGATGAGACATCCCATTTCGCCTCCATTGCAGTCATCTCTAGTTCCTCCCAGTCCCCAAACGTTCAGATCGGGGGTTACTCGGTCATCGAGTAACTTCTGCGTAATTCCGCATAATTCGTCGGTCACACCAGAAGTCCTTCTGCACGAGATAAGGACCAGATATGTGAGGAATACATACAGTGGATTCACCTTGGAAGATTATTTGATGGGCCTTGGTAGAAACGATTCTCTAATCTCTACCGTAGACATCCAAATCAGAAGTACACACGCAGGGAAGACCGCCTTTGGCAATGACAACGCAGCCAACTGAGGTGCCCCTCCCGGGGTCTCATAATATGACTCCGCTCTTAACGAGCGCACCTAGAGGAACAGTGGTCACGACGTCAATCATAATGTCATGAAAACCTGTGGTTATACACCAACGCACACCCATCATCGGCCCATCAAGAGCACCGTCTGCATATTGGGGACACACCCCTTCTCCCTCATGAAGTACTCCACGATATCGCGCGCATCGCATTTGACCGCCGTCTTCAGCATCTCCTGGTTGACCGTCACCCTGTCCCCAAGTTTCCGCTTCTTGGTACTTCGCGGTGCCATGTCGCTAGCCCTACTGCGTTTCCTCCCGACCGCCACGATGTTCCGATGGTCGGGCCCTTCACCCCGTTTGCGCTTCTCGATATCAAACGTCGTCTGTCCAGCTAGGCTGATAGAGCTGTCTCGTTCGATGAGCATCCGCACGAGCGGGAGACTCCGTCGTCGAATCGCCACCGTCACCGCGAGGTTGTCCTTGCATTCCGGCGACGCCTCGTGCGCCAGCAGAAATTGGATAAGGGGGGTGAACTCCGCATATACCGCCCGAGTCAGCGCATAACCGTCGTACGAGTTCGTCTGGATCGTCGGCACCCTCTCGTGGCCGTACAAATATCGGAGGAGCGGGAGTGGTTCGTCCTCGTCCGTCCACGGGCGCTGCCCCGGGTCGTCGCGCGGGGCGAGGTTCTGGAACAGTCTCCGCGGCAGCACCGTCAACGTTCGCCGTGGGTCGTCCGTCGACGACGCGGGCGGGCAGTTCGGATTGCGAAAGATCGCTTCGAGAACCTCTCGCGTGCAGATGGGATATCGGAGGACCCTCGAGACGAACCCGAAGGCGCGCACACTCGCGGACTGTGCTGCGAGTTCCTGATAGCAGCCTACGAGGTAGTCGGCGTGTACTGTCGCCGGCGCAGACTTGAACACCTCGTACAGGTATTTGCAGGTGAGCGGAAGAGCAGGGGAGGTCGCGTAGGCGTGGATGTCATAGAGCAGCTAAGCAAGGTGTGCTTCAGTCGAGGTGAACTAATTTGCCGTAAAGGGTACACACCTCGACAGGGAGGTGATCCAGTGCAAGGATGCGGCCGCTCATCGTTGGGGTCGAAGATAAAGAAGGGTACCGACCGTGACTCATCCGCCTGCAAAATATATTAGTGACGCTATTCGGTCACGACTCCATCACAGATCTCGTCACAACATACCAAACGCCGAGCCCGATCAGGCAAGTCACGATCATTCCGATGCGTCGCCTTTGCATAAATGGTTTGCTTTTGCATAATGTCAAATCATAGGCTGTAGAGCATTAATATAACACTTAATATTTAGGCCCATTTTATTTCTGTGATGGCACGCCTTAGCCGGCCTATTGCTTTCGGCTCCGGGTCCCTAACAACTTCGCGCTGGTGATCCACATAGTATCCCTTCAAACTTAGAGCCTACAAAAATACTTTGACTTTTTAAAATGCTAGCTTGAATACTATGGTAGTTGATCAGGGTTGTTTCTGACCATTGATGCCGTGCATGTTGAGTCTCCACCTGTAACTTGAACATCTGGCGATGATAGCAACCAGTAAAGTTCCTACAAAGTTCTCAATGTTGGGGCACAATTAATTCAACAATACCTCACAAGTACAATAGGTATGTACTCTGCTGTCAATCCGAGGATCAACTTGACCACAAATTACAGGGTAGTAGTCCGCCGCCTCTACCCACATCAACGTCACTCGATTCAATCCATCCGGAAAGTCCATAACTCCTACACCTACCTTCCCCTCTCCGATAAGAAGATGACCAATGTTACTCGCTGCCCAGAGTCTACCCTCGTCAGCGGGAGGCAGGGATAATAGACGCCCATAAGATTCATGTGCCACGTGAATTAAGGGACGAAAATAGAACGAGCGCCAAATGAATCGGGCACGCTTGAGACTGCAGACGAGCCAAAGACTAAGTAGCAACGCTCCTTCATCCCATCCACCATCCCAGAAACACCCCTCGTACTCACCTTTCGTCCTCTTCATTTCTCTGGGTGGAGGCGTCGTCCCACAAGGTGTCATGTCATTGGATGCGATGGACGAAGAGCAGTCGCGGCTGCTTCAGCCGACGGCAGAGAGCCTTGCTTCTGTCAGGGTCTTCCCGCTCATACCGAGCCTGAAGAAGGAGATTGTTGTGAGTGGCCCTTTTTGAAGAACGTTTGACTCGAGTTCATTTTGTGGGATTTGATAGAGGAATGTCGGTATGTGCACGCATTCTCGAGATTCAATGCGTCGCTAACGCATAGCACCAAGACACTGCATTGACATGGGAGTACGTGTCTTATTTAGGCGTAATGGGGAGGATGCACAGCTCACACTTGCAGACAACTGACCGCCTCCGACATCAACTTCGCAATCGTTCGGCCCCTGGTCTTCAATTATTCGAAACTCGACAACATGGCCGTCGTGTATGCTTGCTTCGTCGTGCGTTCCCACTTCTTGTCAGAGGCAGAAAACAATCTCGCATTCTCTGGCGTGCTCCTGTCTCGTGCCGCCCTCTGTGAAATCTTGGCTATGAAGCTACTCGGCACGTTTGCTTCCAGCCCCCTTCGCGTCGCTACTGTCCTCACCGCAAGCTGGAACCCCCTTGCTGGAGCGCCTGAGGGCATCATCGAGGAAGTCAAGAATGTGGTTGGGGTGGACGGAAGTTACGATCCCCAGTGCGCTCTCGAAGTTCGTCCTCTTCAGAGGTCGCACACGGCTTATCTAACGTACGTTTCCTGCTGTATTGTAGATGGCAATTGCTACCGAATCCAAGGCATTTCTGGCATCACCCTTGGTACAAACAGTCGTGAACGATATCTACTCGGGACGAATGGTCTTCTCGATGACGTCAAAACGCTCTGTCCTGGCGGACAACTACAAGCCGCGCAGTATCGAGGTTTACGACGTCCGAAAGGCACCGTTCTTGGACCACTATCGGTTGCGTGTTCCTCGCTATGGCGCGATCCTCGAATTCATCAACTTCGCACTACTCTTGACAACGTTCTTGCTATGCCTGTCAAGTGCGTGCAAACATTCATTTTCGTGGGGCTGAGTCACTCATAACTGTTACAGCGAAGGATTTGGACACGATGAATGGGTTCGAGAAGGTGTTCATTGTATTCGCTGCCGCATTTGCACTGGAAGAGTACACCGCTTCCAAGGAGCATGGCTGGACCAGTAAGTTTCACATTTGTGCGCTCCCGTGACCGGCCTCGGCTCACCCACGACTCAGTTTACATTGCGAATGTGCGCAGATGGCCCCGAACTTTTCTTCGTTTACTGACAAATCGTAGCTTTGGAATGTATTCGACACCTCTTTCATCATCATCTTTCTCGTCTATCTCGGGTATCGGCTCAAAGGATTGCACTTTGGAGACGGTGAGTCTCGACCGAGATGGCTGCATACATGCTGATGTCTATGCCTCACAAATAGCGGCCGCCTCCGATTTTGCGTTCGATGTCCTTGCCTGTGGAGCTTGCATACTATTCCCAAGGTACGTTTCCTTCAAGTAAACCGCCTTCAGAGATCCGACTTATTCCGTTCAGGCTGGCATTCTTTGCTGTTTCAAACAATGTAGTAGTGCTGTAGGTACGTTTCTCGTATCTAAACGATCGCAAATTGACAAGGCTCATAGTGCACTGCGCTCTATGATGACCGAGTTCCTCTTCTTCATTGGCATCGCCGCCATCTGTTTCTCTGGTCTCCTTTTCACTCTCCACAATCTATGTGCGCACGTGTTTCCTGCTCGGCTCACTAACAGGCGTTGACTTTGGTTGGATGCTGTTCGTGTGCGATACAGCGGCGGAGTCCGGCAGGTGGTCCGTGAAGAGCATCGCGTGGCTCATGGTACAAATCTGGTTCGGGAACACGTACCTTAGTTTCGCGCAAGCGGAAAGTTTCCACCCGATCTTCGGGCCTGTGCTCATGACGATGTTTGCGGCGTTGTCGAACACACTCCTGCTTACCAGTACGTTCTAAACAAGGCATTGTAGAGTTTGGCATACTGATGTCGGGCAGTTCTCATCTCCATCCTTTCCAATACGTTTGCGAGGATCGATGCTGTACGTCAAAGGCTGTTGCTCTATGAAAACTGTTCACTGACTCGCCTGTAGAATGCCAAGCAAGAGTACCTGTTTCAATACGCTATTTCCACAATTGAAGGGTGAGCGTGCACGCCACCATCATCTACGCTTCCGAATGAACTTTATTTTTGTACAGGGTCAAGGACGCGCTGTTCAGCTACCAGCCTCCGTTCAACATGCTCGCGTTAGTGGTGCTCTGGCCTCTAAGTTTCGTCCTCTCGCCCAGAGCCCTACACTCTACCAACGTTTTCCTCATCAAGATTACGGTAAGCTGGAATCGCTCCCAGCTTTTCCATGCGCAAAGCTTATGATGTTTGTTATCAGTCATTCCCACAACTAATCGTCATCGCGATCTACGAACGTTACCTCGCCCGCGGCCAGAAATGGCGCCAAGCTGGCTCCGAGCGCGCGCACAACCTCTACGCCAGCCTCTCCCGCAGCGTCAAGCACATGCCACTCCTCGACCTCCTCGGATCCTCCTCCATGGACGTGCACGAGGCGATCTTCGACGTCGGCTTCCAGGGGGACGAAGAGGACCTCTTCGCCGACGAGCAAAACGGCGAAGAGCTGGACCACCTTTACGACTTCCCAGCCCCGGGCCCCTCCGTGCGCGGGTCCAAGTCGCACGAGTCCCTCTCGCTGCGGCACAGGTCCCCGCTCCGCCCGTCGGGCTCGCACACCCCGCCGCCGCCGGACCAGCTCAGGCGCACGACGAGCATGTCGCTCTCCCCGCGCAAGACGCAGCGGAGCCGGACGCGGAGCGCCGCGGTCACCCCCGTGGGGGGTCTGTCCCCCACGTCGTCGCCCCGCCCGCGCAACGCGGGGCTGCTGGCGATCAACCCGCCGAGCGCGGGCGAGGTGCCGTCGGTGGGGCCGCGGAGCCCGCTCGGGGCGCTGTTCGGTTCGAGGAGGGAGAGGGTGGCGTCGGTCGCGGGCGTGGAGGCGGGCGTGAAGAGGATGGAGGCGATGGTGGAGGATATGAAGCGGATGCCGGTGAACAAGCTCAAGGATGAGATGAAGGAGCTGCAGGTGCGTAGCGTGCCGTTTGCCGTCCTCGCTGAGACGCATGAATGTTGACCGGGGATGGCTTTGCAGGAGCGGCAGGCGAGGATTGAGAACTTGTTGCTGATGCTGACGCGTGGGATGCGGAACGATACGGGGCACCATTCGTCCATACGGCATGATTCGTTGTGATATTGTGCAGGACACAGACATTCACTATCGCTGACTGTTATACCTATAGGGTAGGTTGGGTGTATAGGGGCATTTCGCTTGAACCATTCCTTCTGAGAACAGGTTGTGACGGGCGAGGAATCCGCAGAGCTGGCTATGATGTGTCATCGGATGCATGGCGGGGAAGATTAAGCCACATAATAACGCTGGCAATTTGCAACGTACGACTCGACATCAGCAGTCCACGCTACCGTGAAACCTCTGCAGCATCCCCTCCATCCACCCCCCTTCCCCCATTTACTCAAAAGTCCGTCAGTGCGGTTCTTGCAGGTCCTCAGACTGTCCGGGAGCCACGGACGGTCGAGCTCCTGTAAGGCGTACAAACCGCGACGGCAGATTGTTTGGGCCCGACTATGATTAAAAACACGGCGAAGGGCTATCATCGACCTCGCGAATGGCGATGCACGGCATCAACCAGCGCGGAGACTTGCCACCTTGGAGTAGTGGGGACGATCCATGCTAGCATTCAGGGAGGTCGGCCTTATCGGTGTCCGAGGACTGGAAAGGTACGAAATGGCTCATATCGGCAACGTGGCGGAAGTTGACGCATAAATGCTAGCGTCGTGGTACACAAGCTCAAAGAGGCTGATGCCGCCAGAGTCCTAACCGTGTTTAATTTGGGCGAGGGAACTGGATCGGGATATCCCTATGCGTGCGTCCTCCCAGGAGCTGATGCAACCGACGAGGCGAGGAAAACGGCGCGGAACCAGTGACAGGTGAAAGCGTTAACATTTAACCACCGTATGGGCATCTCCACTTCCCCGACTTTCGTCAATTCAGGATTAGCGGCGAGGCATCATCAGGACGCATGTCCCTTTGCAGTCGTACATGAGATGCTTCAGGTACTCTAGTTCGAATTCACAAACGACTTTGACCGCTACTAAACGCTACCAGGACCCCCGCCGATCGTTAACAAATTTGCTTTCCAACCTCCTCATGTCCTACCAGACCCACGCGTTCTCTTCTACAATTCCCCGACAACCTACATCGCCTCGAGGCGCCGCGACTCCACCACGGCCACCAATGTTCAAGTTTGCCTGCGGCGGCCGTGGACCGGAGTTCCTGGCAAACCACGCCCCCTCGCGAACCGCTCCGGACACCTTCCAGAAGTCCCCTCTACTTATGGCATGCATTGTCACTACAGCGCAACGTTATCAGCCTTCTCCGTGCTCTATCTCGTCCACGCCTCCCCTCCTAATCAGGCAGGACGCTTCAATACCTTATACTCCTCCGCGCTCCCAAACAGGCAGGTGTTGTTGATCGCCCCGATGTTCCCAGCCTCGTGGCCCCTCTCCGCGACCAACTAGTCGCCTCGTGGTTTGCAAGAGCACCTCGCGGCGTCACATATCTGAAAAATGGGTTCCAAAGCAAGGGAGACGTTTGTCTGTCGGTGTGCGGTACCGTTCTGGCTTCTCCGTGCTCCGTGCTAACTTGGCCATGGTAACGCGAACACGCGGCACGAGGGTTCGCGAGTTCCGAGCTAGTAGAACGCACGCCTAAAGCATACTGGACAGGGCGCGTGGTAGCGGGCGTGACAGGAAGCCGGAGAAGATGGAGAACCATGCAAAGATGATTGTGGTATGGGGTACGTGGTACAACAGCATTAGCGGGAGATATATGATATACATAAAGGTCATAGCTGCGCAGTGCGTGTGCGATGCGGGGAATGAAGTGAATGCACGGGGGAATACAATTATGGATAAACGAAAGAGCAAAAGCAAGCTGCGACGACAAAAGGAAGAGCAGAACCAGCAGACCCGACATCGCAATGCACAGTGTGAACGCCACCGGTGTCTGAAACCGAGGAGACGGGAAGAGGCGAGGAAAGAAGGAGAGAAAGGTTATGGTACACATTAGCCGTTAAGAATAAGTAGGGGTACGATGCATGCATGATGAATGGGGTAGTGAGATGGATATGGAGATGATGAGGAAGGAATTAGTATGGACAAGTCCACAATGCAAATCATGACGAACGAAGCCAGGAAAGGGGACATATCCGGTTCCAGCAGAGTCTCACTGACCGAAAACAGGGTGAGGGAAATCACTAGGCTGCGACGGGAGGACCGTGTCACCGCGTCGACTCGCTTGAGCGGCCTCGGCGTTGGGACCGGTCATCATCGTCGTGGTCATGCCCGCTGAGAGAGGGTATAGGCGGGTGGGTATGCGTGTATTGCTGTGCGTCATCCACGTTTAGTGGCGAACCGGGACGTGACGGGTGAACCATCGTTGATGTAGGAATTATGGTGTTAGTAGTTGACTGGATGATTTCTGATCCGTCTGACTCGTCGTGGTGGAGACCGTTCGTGATCGGCTGGTTATGGGGGTAATAGGATATCCTCCGGTTCTTGGAGAAGTCATAAACCGTGAATCTGCTCGCAAGAGATCAGCCTAAGCCCCAAAATAGGAGCAAGCTGAACGCACTGTTCCTCCAATTGACGCAGCTCGGGCTTCATCTTCTCGAGGTCGGGATTTTGCTTCCGTTTTGAGTGTGTCAACGGCTTCTCAACCATCAAGAATTCGTCAAGTTCATGAGAGACATCGAAGTTTGCCTTTTTCATCTGTGTTACCGTCGAGAGGATCAACGACGGAAGACGCAGGAGTTCAGCTTGAGACGCACATCAGGAACGAAGGGCGGCTGCGCCTCCTTGTTTTCTAAGCAGTCCCAGTCAATCGTCGCCATCCACGGGTGGTTGCGTATGTCGTCGATCTCGAGCTCTTTCCGGCAGCCAAGACGGGTCTTAGTATTGCGGTCAAGGAGCTGCGAGATGTCGGTTCAAAATCAGGATCAAAGAAAGCTAATGCTGAGGTGAACTTACGCCGACGATGAACTGCTGGCCCTCCTTGCTGCACTTGTCCTTCGCGCTGGAAGGGAAGCGAATGCTGTCCTTGAGAATCGAGTGCTTCATCTTCTCGGCCGACCGGCCGTCGAATGGCCGGCGGTGGAAAAGCAGCTCCCAGGCGACCACGCCCAAGGACCACCAGTCGCACGACCATGTGTAGCCTAACCGGCCGATGACCTCAGGAGCCATGTACGCCATGCTGCCGGCGACACTCGTGTGCATTCTGCGCTCTGAGTAGTGAATGGCGACGTTGAAGTCGGTGATATGCGCGTGGCCCATGGCGTCGAGAAGGATGTTGTCGGGTTTCAGGTCACTGAGGGGGACGATCAGGCCCCGGCAGCAAAAGACTGTGAAGAATGATAGGCGCACCGGTGAATGATCCGCTGTTTGTGAAGGTACTCGAGCGCGGAGGAAAGCTCAGCGGTCCAGAATCGCACGACTTTCTCCGGGATGTATCGTATGCGTTCTAGATGGACTGCAAAACTTTGTTCAGCAAAGCCTCGTGATGCCGGAGGACGAGCAACGTACATCGCAAGTCCCCTCCGAGCATAAGGTCAAGAACGAAGAAACAATTCTCGTCATCTTGAAAGGCATAACGCAAATTCACGATAAACGGGTGGTCGATCTGAAAAGCAATGTGAGATCAGCTTGTGCACATGGTGGTTTGATGGTGATGCGCGAATTACGCAGTACACTGATGGTGCAAAAGTGACAAGCGGACGCGCTGGCGATGCTCGCAAGCAACAGAACGTGAGAAGGAATGTCACAGCCTGTTCACGCCACGGCGTCCGGTAGACGCGAAGTCAAAACAACTCAGGGAGCGAACAAGGCCTCATAATATGCAGGAAGGTGCCACATAGAACCGCGAAGCAAGCTCTCTGTGAACAGATTGCCTCAGAGAATCGAGACTGTGGGAGCAAACGTTGCGTACAGCTCCGAAGGACCCGCAACAATCCTGTCATGGCGGAGCACCATACGACCGATTGTTCGAACCTTGACAGGTTCACGATGGCAAGACAGAGCAAGGAAACGTCGAACGGAGCTTTCACACCACCGGACGTGACGTGAAAGCCCTCGCGGGTGCGACGTGAAAGAGGGGAGGTGGGGGGACAATGTGCGAGGCGGGACGTACCTCCTCCAGTAATCTGCGCTCCTGGATAATGTTCGCTACAGCTTTCTGCTTGATGCACCTGGCTTTATCAATGTATTTGAGCGCATATAGCTTTTTGCCCTTCTTGTGCTCGACGACTCGGACCTATTCGATGATAACGGGGCCTAAGATGAGGAGGTGTGCGAGGGAGCGATCGACGGCGAACATACCTTGCCGAAAGCGCCTTTGCCTACCGCACGGTGGAGGTCGAAATGGTAGAGGTCGACCTCACCGTCGAAGTTGGTGGGGTCAGAGCAACAATTACCCATTAGACAGTGGTACTGGAGGAGACGGGAAGGGGGTGAGGAGGTTATTAGCAAACCAGTACAAGAGAGACCAAATACACTCGCTCCGGCCCACACAAGGCTACAGGCGCCCACTGGGATCCGCCGCCCGGGCGGGCGATGCCTGGCCCCTTCGGCAACACACATCCCCGACCAACGCCCATCCCTCGCTTAGCCCCCTCCGCCGCCTGCCAACCTGCAACGTCCCACAGCCGGGGCAATTGTATCGCATATACCCATGCCCGTCACCCTCTCCAGGATCCCGACCCTCCGGGAGCTGTACAAGTCTGGCGTGCTCACGGCCGTCGCTGACACGGCCAAAGTACGACATCCGCCCAAGTCGGCGTTGCTAGACAGAATCTCACTCTAGTGAGTTCCTGCGAATGAATCGGCTTGGATGGCTTGATTGACTTGCCCGACGACCCGTTGTGTCCCGAATCCATCACGCTCGTCCATGTCCGTTACCACTCATGGAATTGATGATCTTTGCGCGCCCTCGACAGCCAAGGAGACATCACCCGATTACACCTTGATTGCATTGTCAACGCCGCCAACCGGAGTCTCCTCGGTGGGTCGTCTCATTGTGTCATTCCTATTCGGGTACATGAACTTCGGACCATGCTTGCACAGGCGGTGGAGGCGGTATGTCGCGACGTTGTTTCGCATCCCTCATGTTCGTGCTCAAACTCGGTCGCCTTTGTATTCCGCAGTCGACGGCGCCATCCATGCTGCCGCCGGGCCATCCCTTCTCAAGGAATGTGAGTGAACGTTTCCCATCTCGGATGTGCAATCCTATTCAGCGGAGTAGGTCGAAAACTGAATGGGTGCGACACGGGGGATGCGAAGATCACAAAAGGCTACGATCTGCCATCGTGCGTGCCTCCATTGATCCTCCTCAATCGAACACTGCATAATACTACCCGATCTAACTTTAGTCGCCATGTCATTCACACTGTCGGTCCGATATACTCGTCTACCAACGCTGAGGAAAACGCCCAACAACTAGCGTCGTGCTACAAGAAAAGCCTCCAGCTCGCCGTCGCGAGCTCTTTGAAACACATTGTTCGTGGTCCATATTTATGCGCTCGAGTGCCGTAACTCCTGAACCTTACCGTCGTTCAATTATAGGCCTTCCCTTCTATTTCCACCGGTATATATGGGTATCCCGTTCAGGATGCCACACATATAGCTCTCAATGTCGTTAGGGAGTTCTTGGATACTGCTGAGGGTGACAAGGTGTGTTGTTGTTGCGCAGCCCTCATGATCTCTTGTACAAAACCCACGAGGTGCTCACCGACCCGTCGACCAGCTCGAGCGGACCATCTTTGTTGTATGGAGCAACACAGACAAAGGGGTGTACGAGTAAGTGATGTATCGCACACCATGGTCGACCACGCCTTTGACCGTGCTGCTGCTCTAGATCTCTCATACCGCTCTACTTCCCTCCAGACGAGAGCGAAGCGGTGGCGGAGTAAGTCGAAGGAGAACAAGAGTCATACCACGGCCGGTCAATGTTGTAACATTATTCCCATCCTACTCTGTAGGCTATCTACACGCTGACTTTCTCGTTGCCGGAGAGTGCGGCCGTGACTTCAAATCACCGCACAGTGATTGCCTCCCAGGACCTTATCATGCTGAGTTGGACGTGCGGTCGGGGCGCCGCCGTTGAACATGTCATACTCCGACCTCATGACAACACAAGTAGCGTCTGCTGGAGCCCCGATGGAGAAGTTCTGGCATCTTTTGGCATGCCATCTTCCGCGTTCACCCCTTAGCGCTTCCTTGCGAGCGCCAGGAAGTTCCTTGACTTTCGTTTGACCTTTGGCAGAAACTTGAGCGTGCGCTGTCCATTCCGTGCGGCAGATAGCGGCAGATGCACGCTGGCCTTCACTGTATGCGCGCTCGTTTTGTCTCCCAATCAGCTCCACATTCACGTCGCCCAAGGCAAGCTGCGTGCGTCATTATCCCCCCATCTCCATTGTGGACACTGACACAGGGAGAGATCAGCCCCTCCGTCCTTGCGATTACTCGGCCGGGAAGACTTCTATGGTGCGGCTGCTCTCTGCTACGCCTTCCTCTCTAAGAAGTATCAATGATGGAATTCGAAGAAGGGCTTTTGCTGATTGAACTTGGAGCTCGAGTCGGTGATGGTGAGGGGTGAAGAAGTGCCTTATGAGCGACCTGAGGTGGACGACATTTGGGAGAGTTATCAGCATGAGTTGAGGCGGCCCCCAGTGTTCACAGGCTTGCGCTCCCTTGCATGTTCCCATGGGGTCCTGCGGGAACTTCGGAATTTAACATCAAATACACGCTTAGCCAACAGAGGGGGGTAAGCATTGACCTAATACACATATTGTGCATGTTGCAAGATCCACGTTGTCTAACCGAGTTTGTTTTCCCAGACCGCAGAGGCTTGCGAGTACTAGCACCGTCGGGGTTGTGCCAGACTCTTGCCAGTGTCTGGAGGCATGGGATTGATATCCTCCTGCTGATCTCCATACTTACACTCGTTCATTTTGTGTTCTCCACACCCAGCGACCGACCGGGTCCGTGCCAATTCTGATGCGACGCCCGTGCCTCCCTTCCCATCTGTGAGTCTGCGCAACACAGGTCCAACAAGACCCGAAGCTACCCCGGACGCCCGCTTTCGCACTTGCCGGGTGCCGGGCCACACCGGGCCAGGGGGCCCGCACACCGGCGGGTGCGCCACGCTGTGGTCCAGAAACGAAGGCGAGGCTGTCTTATGACCTCTCATCCAGTTCTCTCTCGCCTCCGGACTGGCTCTGACGGCACCAAACCGAACCTTCTGACCAGGGTTGCTGATAGGTTCTGGCATAAGCTTATGAGGATGGGAATGAATCTGAGCCGCTCAGTACCCAGTCACTGGCGGCAGACCGGACACGGTGTTATATAACTAGCCCTTGCAGCCCATGGGCGTGCGAGGACGACCTTCGGCTCACTCTTAGAGTTCGAAGTGAGGACGCACGCGACCGAGACTGTCTAGGGATCGGATTCAGGATGGGAAAGGCGTACAATATCTTCCTCGCGATCTTCTGTGCAATCGGTGCGTTTCGTCGCTGGTTCTACTGGTTCCGAGGCCGACTTTGTTCTGTTCGGAAAAGCTGACGGTCTCTTTTGTGCCGACTATTTACAGGATCGTTCTTGTTCGGGTAGGTTGTGCAGCCATTCCGTCTTACCAAGGCCCAACGGCTCATGTTTTGCGGACCCTTCCTGCAGTTATGACAGGTGAGTGCTCGCAGCTACCGACCAATTTTTTAGCTCACCAGACGGCATTTAGTGGGATCATCTCCTCTGTCATCACTTTCTCTTCATTCAAGTCGTTCGTGAACAACCCGGGAAATTATGACAGCTTGTCAGGAGCAGTCGTGTCAACATTTACCGGTAAGTCGCTCAATTAACAACATTTCCAGGCTGGTTATTCAAACGGAGCCTATGCAGGCGGTTGCTTCTTTGGTGCCGCAACGGCAGGATGGTTAGCTTCCTTCCTCGGTCTCATCGATTTGGGGCCTTATCCTTGCATCTAGGACCAACGACAAGCTGGGGCGCATAAGGACGGTGCAGGTGCGTTCTATAGGTGACGGCCAGCGGAACACTTTTCTAACTATGGCTCACAAGCTCGGCGCGGCTATCTCACTCTGGGGATGCGCGATGCAAGCCGGTGCAAACAGCTTCGCAACCATGTTGATCGGTCGTATTGTGGCCGGATTTGCCATTGGGTATGTTTCGTCTGTCTACCCGACAAGGTGTTCCATACCGATGGATGTGTCAGTGTATTGTCCATGACGGTTCCTCTCTATAACGTGAGTATGGTATTCACCTTGACAACCTATTGAGGTCCTCACGGGCGATCGTCCAGACCGAGATTGCCCCGCCGAAGCATCGTGGCTTCATTGTAGGAATAACGCAACAGATGCTGGGTATTGGCTTCATTGTTGCCAATTGGGTCGGGTACGGGTGCCAGTTTCTCACCGGCAATTCCCAATGGCGGTTACCCCTCGGTCTCCAGGTATCATCCGATTAGTCGTCCTTTACTGCTCTCGACACACTGCTCAACGTCATTCTCTAGCTCGCACCCGCATTCCTCCTCCTCATTGGCAGCCCCTTCATGCCGCAGTCCCCACGTTGGCTCCTTGAACACGGCCACGACGAAGAAGCTCGCGCGGTCGTCCACAGGCTCCACGGGAACGATCCTGCGACCCGCGACGAGGCCGATGCCGAGTTCGCGGAAATGCAGGAGACAATCAAGGCCGAAACAGTCGTCCGCTCGCGCTCGCTCACCGACCTCTGGGCAACGCGCGGTATGCTTCGTCGCACGTTTATCGCTGTCGGCGTGCAGGTCTTCAGCCAGTTTTCCGGGATCAACGTCCTGAACTATTTTGGGCCGTCTATGTATCGCGCGCTGGGCTTGAGCGCGGGCAAGTCGCTCCTCGTGCAGGGCATCTATGGAGCCGTCGGGCCCATCACTAACTTCTTGTGCGTGCCATTATCTTCCGCCATTCGTTTTGGTCTAAGCGTTGATGTCGTACAAATGCAGCTTCATCACCCTGCTCTTGGATACTGTCGGACGCAAAAAGCCGCTCATGTTCGGCGCAGGCAGCTTCGTCGTCACGTACTCGATCCTCACCGCCATCGTCGCGTCGTTCCCGCCTGACGAGTCCACCAACCTCGCGGCGCAGCGCGCGGGCATCGCGATGATCTTCCTGACGAGCATCTTCTTCTCGCTGAGCTTTGGCCCCGTCAGCTGGGTGCTCGCTTCGGAGGTGTTCCCGACGCGGACGCGGTCCATGGGCACCAGTGTCGCGACATGCGCGAACTGGGCATTCAACGTGCTGTTCTCTCAGGTGCGCCCCAATGACGTCTTGGAACGACCTGGATTTCTTATGCCACTATAATTTGCTAGGTATCGAACATCGCAATCTCGAAAATTTCGTGGAAGTACTACCTCGTCTTTATCGTGCTCAACGCTGTGGACTTTGTCATCATCGCGCTCTTCTTCCCGGAAACCAAAGGTATGGAAATTGAAAATTATCCTCGCGCGCATATACGGGGTGTCTGACGGTGTCTTCGACGTACACAGGCAAGACGCTCGAGCAGATGGCTGAGCTCTTCGGGGACGAGGTCGATACGCACGACGTCCTCAAGTCCGCCTCCGCTCATGAGAAACTTGATCACGAGAAGCCGGATCATGACGTGGAAGCATGACCCACGTTCCTTGCTACACATTTCATTGCTCTCATGGTGTCACGACAAGTTTACAGGTTACAATTGTATTATAGGCTATCGCGATGAGTCACTGGATCTTTTTTTGAGGTATAATATGCGATACGCCTCGGAACTCGCCAACGTCAATGTGGGCGTGCTGGGGATGGGGTTACATATATGCAGGCAATTTTACATTTCGAACTGAGCCTTTTCGGACTCCGTCAAAACGTCCCATTAGGCGTTGGTAGTTTAACTCACCGCAATACATCACCATCCGTATAGGCTCGCTGACGCGGGCATGTCCCAGTCAGGTTCTTCGGTAAATCGGTATTGGACTGCGGATGCAGTTCAGAACAGGCTCTTTCATAAAAATAATGATGGATGAAATAGGCTACTCACATAGAGCAGCATCATGCGCATCGAAGCCGAAGCCGAAGAACCTCTCGTTGTGGTAGGACCGTTCCGGCCACCGCTTTTCTTTGGAGTACTCTTCGTCTATGTCGTTCGAGTTCTCGCAATCGTCCTCTTCCGCGTCCTCGTCCCCACTTTCGTCGTCTTCCTCCTCATCGTCGTCCTCCCAGTCACTTTCGTGACCTTCTGCTACCTCAGTGTCTTCCACTTTGATTTCATCGGGCACTGGTGGGCGAGCCGTATCCATCACCTCGCCTGACGTCTGGTCTCCTGCTGTGGAAGCATCGGGGGCTTGAGAGAGCCTCTGGTAGTCCTTCATTGACTGCTCGATGGCCCACCAGGTTGCCCAACGCGGGATCTGAGCCTTCCGATACTTGTTTCCATACGATGTTCGCTCTGTTGCAGCCATCAGGGTCGCGTGCCTGTCGTCCCAGAGCATGGAAACCACCCCATTGTTCCCCGTTGAGAGTTCGTACACACAAGCGCGAGCGCGGACATCCCACATCTTGACCTGCTGGGTGCGCTCGCCCCCAGTAAACAACGCTACAAGCCGGTGACGATCAGCGCACGCAATATCTGGACGAAGACGAAGGCAACGTACTGGGTATCCCGTCCGGGTGTACGAAAACGACGTCCGCGCAGCCCTCGGACTGTCCGCCCGTGTCGAACGTGAGCACAGGCAGCGGCCGCCGGACGTCGAACATCCGCGCGAAGCCGTCCCCCGCCGCGGTCCAGAACACGTTCGGCTCCCCTACGCTCGTCGAGAACTTCTCCGCGTCGTGCCCATGCCCGAGGTACCGCGCCGCGCGCCTCCCCCCATGCTCCAAATCGATCGCGACGCACGCGAACCCGTTCGTGTCCCGCATCCGCTCCCCGCAGAGCAGAAGCCCCGTCGGTCGGTGCAGATGCCACACAGCAGGCTGGAACTCCGGGTCTTCCGCGAACCGCACGACCGCGTGCGGCTGGATCCCGCTCGAGTGCTCGATGCCTGCGCAGCCCGCCTCGCGCCAGCTGTTGTCCGTGTTGAGCGTGCCCTCGCCGAGGAGTGCTCCGGGGGGGCTGTCTTGGTGCGTCGCGAGCTGGTCGACGTTCCACACCGCCGCCTTGCCCTGCCCCGCGCGCACGACGCGCCCCCCGGGGAGGACCGCGAGCGGGCCGGTGTACTCGCGCTCCGAGTTCATCGTGTGCACGTTCGGGAGCCGCTTGCGCGGTTTGCTCTTGCCTCCCTCTGCCTCGGCCCCGCCGGGACCCTCGCTAGGGGAGACACCCCAGCGGAAGGACTTGATGCGGTCGTTGTCGGCGATGAAGGCGAGCTGCCGCTCGTCGTCGAGCACCAGGCAGTCCGGGGTGTTCGACAGGCCAGGGTCGATGCGCCGGCCGTTGTCAAGCTCCGGGTCGTCGTCGAGGTTGTAGTACTTGAGGGACGGGTCGCGAGACCTATATCCGCTCGAGGAAGCCATGAAGAGGAGCGAGCCATCGGCGGAGATCGCCATCGCCTCGGGGGGACTCATGTACTGGGCGCGGATCGTCGTACGGGCTTGGTATACGAGCTGGGCGCGCGGCGTTGCGTCGGATGTGGGGAGGGTGATGCCATCGCGGAAGCGAGAGAGCCGGGTGGTGCGGGAGTGCGGCGGATTCGTCTTCGTCCAGGGGTTCGTCAAGTTCGCGAAGTCGGGGAGTTTGGGGCGTGCTGAAGGATCGAGTTTAGCAGCTAGCTCCCGATTCTAATAGTATCAAAAACAGTGAAGCGGTCAAGTTCGCCAGACCAAGGAGCCCAGGAGCAGCATCGCCGGACAATATTCAGATAATCGGCGAGAAGTAGGGGGAACGATATTCGAAGGCGGGAGGAACCGCAGCAGAAGCAGGATGGGGTGGAGGGGTCATCTGTGTCCATCTGAACATACACACCAGATTCCTGAGGAGGCATGTCACCTGGGCGCACACTCATCGCAGGCTCGAGGAATACCTCATAAGATGAGCGACCTCCAAATGCTTCCCTTTGGGACGCGGGTCCATCATTATTGGAGCCCAAAAGGTTTCGCATTCATGGTTTGCTCGAACGTACTCACCAGTACCAGGTTGGTGATAGTTAGTGTAAAAGTCCATGACTGCCTCGATAATGTCGCCGCCTATGTGAGCCAGATTCGGACGTCAGCAACCAGAACTTGGTATACTTGAAATGATAATTCCTACCAGTCATCTGCAATGAATCCTGTATGACCGGAACCTCTTTTGAATGGGCATAGCAGTCCGGGTGTGCCATGGCAAGATCTGAGAATCCAAACTTGAGGGCCTTGTCGATAACTGCGTGGGCCTTCTCCACAATCCCGGGGAACTGTTGGGGTGACCTCTTCTCTGCGTCCCATACGACATGACAGGCATCGCGGAGTATCTTGGTAAACTTCTTGTCGCCGCGATCGTGTTCGCCGAAACTGTCGCTCTCGACCATCGTAGCGAAATGCTGCGACAGTCCATCAAGGTGATTCACCCATGGACCTCGGTGAGTCGACATGGTCGTCCAGTCCAGAGCCGGTGGAGGAGGAACGGCCAACCCTACCTTCAGTCGAGATGAAGGTGGCGAACAAATTTGTACAATTGGCTGTGCTCATGCGTTGCCAGCCACGTTATCTCAGTCTGGTCACACATTTCCGAGTCGTCCTCGTCCCGAGTCGGGACGCGTTTGATGTTACCGTGCAACATGCAGAAGATCCTCCCCATATGCATGGCATTGGATGCGATCGACCATGTCGCATGACGTCAATCGTGTAAGGGGGACAGACAGAGGGGCTGAGCTAGCCTCCGGTGACAAAGCCACGTTGTGGACGACTATATATCTACTGCTAGCCCCTCGCCGCTTGGACTCGCGAGCTCGTCTCGAAATCGTTTGTGAAGTTCTGGTTGTTGGACTCGGACAAGCAGAATGTCTCAGAAGACGCCCATCTTCCTCACTGGCGCTACCGGTAAATACCACTCGTGACGTCAGCGACTTGCTTCTAGCACTGACGGCCATGTCCTTACCTAAGGTTACATCGGAGGCGCCGTCCTCGCTCGTCTTCTTAACCATCCCAACCGCGACGCCTTTCAGATAACCACCCTCGTCCGCAATCCCGAAAAGGCCAAAATCCTCACCACAAAATTCGGCGTCAACGCCGTAGTCGGATCTCACCACGAATACGACAAAATCGAGAAGCTTGTCGAAGACAATCATGTCATCTTCCATACCGTCTGTACCGTTCACTGTCCACAACCATCTGCTTGTTTTGGCATGAGCTAACCACGATGTCATTAGGCTGATGCTGACGACGAGCCCCTCATCATGGCCATCCTGAAGGGCCTCAGAAATAGGCACCGCAACCTAGGCGACATGCCTGTCATCATCCACACCGTACGTTGATGTATGCTCAATGGGCTGCGTTCCTTTTTCATTCTCCCCATTCACGTGCAGTCTGGAACGGGTGTCCTCGCCGATGACGCTCGGGGCGACACACTGTCGCACACAACCTACAGCGACCTCAATGTCCGGCAACTCCAGTCCATCCCTCCGACCGCCTACCATCGTACTGTCGACTTGCGCGTGGTCGATGTAGATGAGAAGGGATACGCTCGGTCGCATATCATCCTACCCTCAACGGTCTATGGCGTCGCGAAGCACGCGCTCGTCGAAGCCGGCGTCGCGAACCCTTACTCCATCCAGATTCCGACCCTCATCCGCGCGTCGCTCCACCGGGGACGCGCCGGTGTCGTTGGAAAGGGCTTGGCGATGTGGCCCAGTGTCCACACCACCGACCGTGAGTTCTCCTTGCGCATCCTACCCCCCCGGTACGGTCTCTACTTCCCCCTGTCTTGTTTTGGTTTGTGGCCAGTACTACGTCATCTCTGACGTATCTATTCCTTTTACAGTCTCCGATCTCTACATGGTCCTCTTCGACAACATCATTAAGAACCCTGACAAGACCGGCCACGGCTGGCAGGGCTTCTACTACGCAGAGAACGGCGAGCACAAGTGGCTCGACATATCCAAGGCCGTCGGACAAGCCATGCATGAACTTGGGCTGACCGACAACCCGGAGCCGACCAAGTTTACAGTCGACGAGTTGAAGAAGTATTTCGTGTATGAGGAGATGGGGTGGTACTTCGGCTCGAACGTTCGCGTGCGGGCGGACCGTGGACGGGCGCTGGGCTGGCAGCCGAAGTACACGGAACAGGACATGCTGGCGAGCATCAAACCCGAGGTCGAGCTGTATGCGAAGAAGCCGTGAGTGGCGAAGGTGCCAGCGTGACTTCTAATCAAACGAAGGGTTTCCGGAGAAGAACTTCCCAATGTATAACAAGCTTTTGCCTATGAAACTCGATCGAGCTGAGTGTTACTACTACGTATCTTGTGCGCATGTAAATGTAGAACCTTGCTTTTGCCGATTCCACCTTTGCAGCGCTGAGTAAGCATTAAACCCTCCGGTATATGTTCTGGATTGGTTCCTCTGGACTATTTGCATTACTTTCACTACAGTCCCGGACTATTTGCATTAAATTCTCCCTGATGCTGGCATCCCGGGGTATTGCATTTTGGCTCAAGTTTGTCAGCCAGTAGATTGGACCTCGCGGCTATTACAGGACGATGCTCAGTAATGTAAGGCCAGACAGTCCTGGTAACATTGCTCTATTGCTGACCACCTGCGCAGGGACATCTAACGGCTGGTCGCAGCGTACTCACCGTGGACCATTGTGCACACAGGATCGGTTGGGTTCAAATACTGTACCGATTCGAAGCCTAACGGCAGCGTTGGAGGCCCCTCCTGCTCAGTCAGCTCATCTCTTCCAAACAGTCGCACGGTGAGAGCGGGATTTGAGATTACTGTGTAGTATGTAATGGCTTTGTCAGTGTTTAGTTTTCCGATCCAGGTCGAAGCTGAGAGAGGCATTACGGCATGCCTAGATATAAAAGCCGCGATGCTAGTGGTGGACCCTCATAATACCAAGGACCCGCGTTGCAGAATCCGCAAGCAGAAATCGCGAGCTTGGAACCACGAGGCACAACTATGTCGAACAAGACGCCAATCTTCTATATCGGAGCGACGGGTGCGTGCTGCGTTATGTTCCTCCTGAGTGCTGGAGATATGATAGCTTAACCATGCCTGTTAGGATTCGTCGGCGGCTCTGTCCTTCAGGCCATCGTGGCGCATCCTAAGGCAAGCACGTTCGAAATCACCGCGCTTGTACGCTCCGAGGCGAAAGCGAAGGCACTGGAGAGCACGCTGGGCATCAAGACGGTCATCGGGTCTCTCCAAGACAATGCCCTCCTAACTGAAAATGCCGAGAAGGCGCATTTTGTTGTCCAAATCGTAAGTGGCGGCAGACTTTCGCTCGCACAAATGGCATGCGCATGTTCCTCACGGATGTGCCCCCATACTAGGCGGATGCGGACGCTGAGGAACCGATGAAAGCCATCCTCGCCGGCCTCAAGAGGCGGTTCGAGAAGACGGGCGACAAGCCGATCCTTATTCACACAGTATGTCTCGTGCACCCCTCTCCTTCTATCCAACCCCCGCTAACACATCCCCGTGAATAGTCCGGCACAGGCGTCCTCGCCGACGACGCGCGCGGCGAACACACCTCGCCCGTCATCACCTCCGACCTCGACCTCGCCGCGATCGAGCGGCTCCCCGCGTCCGCGCTGCACCACAGCGTCGACCTGCTCGTGAACGCGGCAGACACTGACGGCTACGCGACGACGTACGTCGTCCTCCCCGGGATCATCTGGGGCCGCCCCACGGGCCTGCTCTTCGACGGCCCAGCGCCGATCGCACGCGGGACCATGTCACAGATCCCGTGGCTCACCGGCCCGTTCGTGCAGAGGGGCCGCCCCGCCGTCGTCGGGAAGGGCGTGGGGAGGTGGCCGAACGTCCACATCGACGACAGTAAGTGGTCGTCCCTTCGTCCTCCCCTGCGCGAATGAGAACCGTGGACCTGATCACGCTTGCAGATGCCGACGCGTACTTGCGCCTGTTTGACGCTGCGCTGTTCGACCCCGCGAGGGTCTCGCATGGGCGCGAGGGCTACTTCTTCGTTGAGGGCGGGGAGCATGGCATGGATGAGATTGTCGGAGCGTGCGGCGAGGCCTTGGTCGAGCTCGGGCTCGCGTCGGAGGCTGAGCCGGACGTGTTCACGGCGGAGGAGCGTGCGAAGTATTTCGGGAGCGACACCTTCGCGTTCTTGCTCTTCTCGAATGCGCGGTGCACGGCGGATAGGATCAGGAAGGAGCTGGGGTGGGCGCCGAAGCATACGACGGACGAGTTCATCAAGAGCATCAGGAAGGAGGTGGATGATTTTGTGAAGACGTTGAAGGCGTGAGTGGCCTCTAAAACTGATGATGAACAGACAGACCCCTAGATCGTTTGGAATATTCATGGGGGGGGGGGAAGGTGGGATAGATTTCGGATTACCTAACTACGTTACACGCTATAGCTATGTCCCACGTAGCCACGTAACTAGGCAAGCCACGACATCTTTTACGCTCAATCTTTCCCACCTCCCTGTCGTCGTGTGAAGTCCCTCATCTCCTTGTCCTGGCCTCTCTCTGTGCTCCTGTCTTGCTGCTTTGCTTTCGCCTACCACAGGCGGTATCAAGGCCCACCCGAGGAGGCGGGACGGCGCGGGGGCTAATGGCCATAATGGTACGTCCTGGCAGGCAGCATAGAGTGAAAAGTTGTCGGTTGGCGCTTATGCGACTGACGCCGCCTGTAACGGTATCGGGCACTGCCGCACACCCGCCAGTTCGAGCTCCGAAAGGATAGCGCCACCACACGCAAAGCACACACACGTGGTTGAAGCGACCGGACTACGTCATAGACCGCGCGGACGTCCGATTCGGGAACGAGTGTGGCCGAGAACAAGCGCCCGAAGGATGTTCAACCGTTCTCCGTTCTCCGTTCTCCGTTTTCCTGCCCTCATCGAGCTCTGTAGGCTGCTGGCCTGCGCATCCTCCTCTCTATCTGCATCGTTATGTCGCTCGTCCCCGCACCTCGTCCATTGACAGTTCGGCGTGACCCACAAGGCATGCGCCTAAGGTGTAAATATGGTCCAATAGGGTTTGGTACTTTTGGTGCGTGGAGGAGCATCCCGATTGTCTGGCACGGCTGACGGTATCACACAGGGAGGGTGTACATGGCGCTTGTCACGAACGAGCCTGCTCTTCGTCCCGCAGCCCTTAAGAAGGTACACATCTCAGACTACGCCAAGTATCCCCCACTCCTCCATGAAGCAGCTGCCCTACTGCGATTTCGAGGTTCGATCTTTATATTCCTTATTTTTCGTCTGGGGTCTCATGGCACGACCGCTCGTTGCAGTTCATCGTAGCATTCCTAACGTTTACGGCTGGGGGCGCTCGCAATTCTTCGAATATCTCTCGCAAGAGTTTTTGGGGCCAGATCTACGCACTTGGTTCACCCTCGAGGAGAAGCCGCTGACCTCCCGGAATCTTATCGCAATCGTATGGCAGATGGTACGTTACCAGGTACCCCAGGAATAGAGCTCCACTGAGATCGTACTTTGTTCTAGCTCGACGTCCTTGAGTATATCCACTCTCAGGGCATCATCCACTGCGACATCAAGCCGTCGAACATCATGCTCGGGCGAGGTGACCACAAGTGGCGCGTTTTCCTTGGCGACTTCGGTCTTTCCCTTCCCTTTGACCCTAGCACCCCACCTTCCGAGCCGACGACACGCCACAGAGGAACAGGATACTATATGAGCCTCAACAATCATCTTCATGGAGGTGAAAATCGTCGAATCAGATCAATGCAACCACTAACCCAGGCCATGTGTCGGTAGCATTGTCTCCCCATGACGACATGGAGTCGCTCGCGTACACTATTCTCGAGTTACGACTGGGCCGCCTCCCATGGGACAGGCTTATGCCTCTCGCGAACATATTTGTCACCAAGCAAAGGTGGACGGGACAGCACTGGAAGGCGACTACGGGCTGTCCGGAGGTCTATGGGGACTTCCTGGATTCCGTCCGGGATCGAAGCCAAGCACTGGACTACGCGCGGTGGAAACAGGCCTTCTGCGGCAATTCGGTGCCCACACCGCCCGACGCCGAGCCGCCTTACAAGTACGACCCTTTGGACGATGACGCCCCGATTTCTCGCCGCGGATACGACGACGCGGAGTCGCACAAGCCCCTGGCGGCGTCGGACCTGGCAGGGGTGCCGCAGAACCCCGAGTCGTGGCCCCCGTTGTCCGGAAGTTCACATGGCTTCTATGCGCACTCGACGTGGTCGGGACCGGTCACGCTGGAAGAGGCGGCGAGCTTCGGAGACGAGCGGGAGCTCATTCTGCGGGAGTTAGCGCTCATCGATCGACCTCCGATTTGCAGGGGGCAGATACATCCGTTAGAGGTGATGAAGCGCTTCGGTGACATCTCGTGTGAGAACGTTAGCAGTAGCGCAGCGGGGGGAGATTCCGGCGATAGCAGAGGCGAGAGAAATGGGAGCGAGGAAGTTGACAGTGGGTATGGCGGTAGTGAAGGCGAGGTTACGGCGGTCACGCCGCACGAGGCGTGTGATGCTTTCGACGACTCGGATTTCAGGCCGTTCTACGATTCCCAGTACGACCGTATCCAAGGGTGACCGTCAGTTCGCATGTTAAGAGAAGGATTTCTCGGGCCGTGACGCGTGGATACAGCCTCGTTTTGTACATCACATCAGAGATAGAAAAGAATGAGCGTGCGCAGAGGAATTAGGGCGAGTCGTAGGAGCCGTGCGTGCGATGTATTAGCCTGCAGGTTTGCTGTATCTGTGGGAGTGGTGGTATGGGAGGCAACGAGGATCAGAACATCCAAAACATAAGTTTGAGAAAGCGGGACAGGTGCTACGTATGGGTATCTCGCAACATGAGCTCCGCCAGCCAGGGTGTATTCATGGATTGCACTGACAAACGTATGCGTCTTGTCGAACACTACAAACCAACCACAACAAATTCGTGATCCCCTCCCACCAGGCCCTTAACCCAATACCTCCCCGACTCATCCGCATGAACCACACCGCCCTTGCGACCCGTAGCAGTAAGCACAGCCGACGTGTGGTTGCCGGGAAGAGGCACTTCGACTGTGCCCGTTGTGCCCTTTGGCGTATTGATCTCGAGGCGGAAGACATTCCCCTTCGTAGACCATTTGGACGAGAACCCGCCCAACGAGGTCGTGAAGCCGGCATCGACATCCGTCAAATCGCCAACCTGGGGCACGATTGCCCAGGTAGCACCAGCTTCACTCAAAAGCTGGATACCGCCAACGTATGTCTGGACCATCCATCAGCACCACAGTCAACGACACAGAGTCACGACGAGGGTGCCCTGGCACTCACCGTCAAGGAACTCGTGGGGCCAGTCGCCCACCCATGCGCATGCGAGATCCGCGGGTCGTTCGTGTACGGCGCGTAGTGCAGCTCGCCGGTCGTCGAGTACCCCTCGATGAATGTGCTGTTCGTCATGCGGGGATCGTCGAGCATGAAGTCCGCCCACATATTCCGGATGAGCGTCAGCGCCGCGGTCGTGCGGTTCGCCGCGAAGTGCGCCTCGAGCTCAAAGCCTGAGATGAATGGAGACACCACGTCGGCCGCCTCGGGGGCAGGCGCGCCGTACTGGCCCCAGCGTGCCTGCAGCGCCTCCGAGATCTGGACGATCTGCGACGCGTTCGTGACGAGCCCGGACTTGACTGCCCACGCATTCCCGTCTTGTGGCGCGAGCGTCGTCGTCTCATTGTCCTTGAACAGCCCGACGTCGGGCTGCCAGAGGAGGGAGATCGCGGCGGACTGGATCCCCGCTGCAAGCCGGGACCAGCGGTCGGCCGTCACGGAGTCTTTCTGGTTCTCGGCGAGCGTGACGCCGAGGTTGAGTGTGTAGAAGAGGATGGAGTTGGCTTCGATGTTGTGGCCACCCATGCCAGAACGAAGCCAATCGGCGAAGGCGGTGACATTCGCGAGGCTCGTGTTGTCGATTTGCGCCGCCGCCCATTCTAACCCAGCCTTCCACTGGGACCATTTCTCGTCGACGTACGACTGGTCGCCACTCCAGTGGTAGAAATTCCCGACCCCGATGAGCGCGTAGAGGTGATAGGTGAATGAAACGACGGAGAGCTTGTTGAACGGGTACCCGGCGTAAGGAAGCTGTCCGTTCGCATTTTGGAGGTTGAAGAGGGAATCGAGAGCGTTTCGGATGGAGGTGAGGTCGAACGTCGTGACGGCGATGCCGGGGACTGCGATGGCCATGTCGCCGCTCCACACAAGCCTGTCTCGTTTCGCGCCGTCCGTGAGCGTGGATGTGCCATTTGTGATGGTAGTGTTCAGCCACCAATCAAGAGTGCCATCTACGGTCGAGTTGCTAGTGATTGCGCCCAAGAAGTTGAGAGCGTCACCGCGCGTCGGGTCGACCGTAACTAGCTGGTTGGTGTACGCTCCTGCATAATCATGAATATGGTGACGAGCCACGATGAATGCCGTTATTACCAGCGTACCACACCCTGCGACGACTGTCAGCCAAGCCACGCGTACAGGCATCTCAATTTGCATACCGGTTAAGCTTCTCGTCGTTCGAATGGAACCACCCGGTGTATTTTTGCAAAGAGTCGTCTGCCCAGTGAGGCATCGCGGTGAAGTGTACCCAAAGGTCGTCGATCGACACCTGATCGGGACCGAGGTTCACGACGGTGAGGTAGCGGAATCCACCACGCTCCTTCTTATCGGGAGCTGCGTAATGCCCCGCGGCGGTAATGTTGAACACTAGGGGCGCGTCAAGTCCCGAGTCCGCGGTCGCATCGGACGCTTCGGAAGAGACCCACAAAGAGCTCTCTGAGAACGTGAAGCCGACGTTCCCATCGCTCGACGTTGTGTTGAAATTGACCCAGCCCGCAATGTTCTTGCCGAAGTCGTAGGTTACTGAGGAGCTGAATGCGTCTAGCGTAAGACTCCCTCCAGAAGAGAGTTGGCTGTCTAGAAGGGCGGATTCGGAGGATAGAGAGCCGCTTTGGAGATAGACAGCGACGGGTCGGACTGTCCGAGAGGAAGGGGCGAGGATATACTGTTGGTAGGGTACCAGGGCGGTAGCGCCAGCTGCGAGGAGAAGAGTTGCGAGGACCCGCATGTTGACGCGAACAGCAGGTAGGTCGTTGCTCTGGACCTGCTGTCCGTCACATTATATAGCTTCTGAACGAGCCGTTGGCTGGCCGTCAGAATTTACAGGGGCACTAGGCAAAGATGAACGGCGAAGACTCACATGAGCTTCCGAACACCGGGGACTTCTCCGCACCAGCGAACAGCATATGACCAGTCATATGGGCTCTCAGCTGTTTCTGGAGGAAAGAGGCGGATGGGGGTATGTAGTAGACCACAGGCCCGCAAAGTCCGAGTCGAGGTCATGAGCCCGTTGGAAAAGATATTAGCCCACATTGCGTCATGCCATTGCGCGTAAGACATACAACTGCGGGTTCAACCTAAGGGCAGCAAGATTTTCCGCACGTTCTCCGCGACAAGATGACGGTGGGCAAAAGGGGGCCATCGGGGGTGAGGGTGCCCTAGGAAGTTGCATCGGTTTGTGAATCAGTGTGAGGATGTGGACTCTGTTCTGCCTGGTTGGAGGCTCCTTCCACTCAGCGTGTGCTAGCTGATGTTACACACGCCGAGAAACCCCCAAAGACCATGGAACAAAGCTGGAGAGAATGGTTCATGACAAGCGATGGATGTGTGTCATTGTGTGTATATGATGGAGTTCAAGATGATCAAGGCGATGATGCGCCCCATTTCTGGACCGGGCGCTCTCTGACCTCCTCCATGTCGCTTGGACTTTGGGATCTGTCTCGAGCTCGTTTTGCTCCCAGACTCTTTCCTATTGACCGACTAGATGGCCAGTGAGAAGCCATGAGTGAGACTTTGCTATGTATCCTTCTGGTCTCGTCTTCCGCCAAGGGCTCGAACTTGATCTACCACTGGCCGCCCTCCTGCAAGCCGACACCCCGTCTCGCCCGCCCCCTTCCGACCAACGACTTCCCAGGCGCGTTCGCAGATAACCCATGGCGGGCCGCGAACAGCCCAGACAACATTGCGGAGGACCCTTCGTGGGACAAGCCCGCTCTAGCTCCAGAAGACCTGACGGAGTACTATTGGGAGAGACCCAGCGCGCGCCGCGATAGGGCCGCGTCGTTCGCCCACCCCACTGCATCTCACCCCACATCGCGACGCGCATCGCCTTCCAAGGACGACAAAGAGGACCACGAAGGTGCACATCTCGCAAACTCAAGTGACGAGTATGACACACTCCTAGGGTATTCGGCCGAGTTCCTCGCGCAGATCCTCTGTCCGCAGAGGTCCGTGTGCCACCAGAAGTTCGAGCTCATCGTAGACGACCTCGCGTTCATCGGGCACCCAGTTTGCGCGGACTCGGACGGCTGGTGGAGGTTCAAGGAAGAGAAGGCGAAGAAGGCTGTTCGAGGACGTGGGTCGAAAAAGGGGCAGTCCCCGCAAGACGAGGAGAAATCCCTTACGCCGGAGAAGGCAGACATTCGAGGAGAGCGGAACGATGGCAGTTTGGGGCGCAACGGCCGTTTGGTCTCATCTGATTCTGGCGGTATGCAGACGTTCCATTTTGTCATCGTGCTGGACCTCCCGGACCCGTCGTCTTCTGCATCCGGGAATATTTCCAAATACTTCGACACCATATACGAGCAAATCGCGTTTAACGTCACCGCGGTGCTCTACCAGGAGCAGGTCACCACCGGGTATGTGGAGACCGAGTGTGATGTGCTGGGCTCGTTGAAAGACGACTTCGTAAATCGGGGTATGTGCGTCCGTTCGGCTTGATTCTATGGGTACAACTTGAGCTGGGCTGTGTCTTTAGGGGAATCATACGCGGACTTCATGTATGAAGCTCTCAAGGTCTCTACCATTGCTCCTGCCATGAAGACACTATACGAGTCGATCAAGGAAAACACCATCGCGCGCATTACCCTTCACGACCTTCCACTTGAGCTGCAACTCCCGCCTTTCCTCGATTCCCTTCTCCAAGCCGACGAAGATGGCTATTGCGAGGAAGACGTTGCTGACGATGATAGCGAGCCGAACGCCTGGGGTCCTGAAATGAGCTTCGCCTGGAGGCTACCCGCGCTCACGCCTTGGAAAGCTCTGCTGCGCCTCGACGACGAAGACGACGGACAAGGTTATCAACTGTACATGCAACTCCGTGCTGCCCAGCTGCACCCCGAGGAGCGAGAGCTGGGAGAGCAACTTCTGAAGTTCCTCGACCTGGCCTCGGTGATGCTCAGTCTGGCGGAGATGGCGAGCTTGCTCGACTGGCACTTAGAATCCCAAGTCTACCCTGCTGTCCGCTGGCTCGTGATGCATCGCCGTGCCAAGATCGTGGACGTTGTTCATTCCAGCCTGAAGACGGTGTTCTCGGTACCCCAGAAGTTTCCCTCGAAGTACGTCCTTCATGTTGCTATGCAGATTCATGTGTGACTGAATCCCAGAATCAGACTCGCCACCCTCTCTGAGGAGTTCTCGAAGCGATTCGCCCTGGCCGGCGTCCCCCCTCTGCCCAAGCTTCTCGCAATGATCTCCACAGCGACGCACAAGCCTACTGCGAACCACTTCTACGCGACCGTAGTCCACTCGAAGGAGCTCATCCCTCTCTACCTCGACGTCGTCCTCTGGATGCTCAAGCGAGACCTTCTCATCCGGCTGCACCTCCGCATCCGGATCATCGCAACCGAGGAGCTCAAGAAGCGTGTACGTCAGAGCTGGGAGCAGCATATCGCCCGCAAACGGTCACGCCCTCGAGCACACAGTAACAGTCGTCGGCGGGGGAGCGTGAGCGGCAGGCAAGACCGCAGGCACGGCGGTAATTCGGATGAGAAGACGGGTCCAGACTTCGAGACCGCGTCGGACTCGAGCCCAGTTGAGTACTGGGTGTCCCTGTCGCCCAAGAGCGCGCGTAAGCAGGCAAGACAGCGACTGAACGAGGAAGAGGAACGCGACGAGGACGAGGATGAAGGCAACGATGAAGATGATGAGCACCACGACCCCGAGAAGCACGATGATGAGGATGTGGACGAGGAGTTCTTGTCGAGTAGCACGGACGAGGCCAAATGGGCAGAGTATTACAAGGACGGGGCCGAGAACGACAACATCCCATTCATGATCGGCGACCCTGCCCGTGCAACACCGCTCGAGAGGAGATGGCTCGCTGGGATGTCTGAAGGCAAAGACCCGCATATAGTGAGGCGTTTCGAGCGGTACGCCTGCAATTCCTCTGTCATGCGTAGGGCAGACACTGAATTCATTCTGTGATGTAGCATCCACCAGTATTTCGACGGCAAGTGTTCGGACGACGAGATATTGTACAGGGCAGAAATCTCCCGCAAACAGCTCCGAGAAGTGCTCCACCACTACGACGAATACGTACGTGATACGTGCTTCAGTGCAAGACCCAATCTAACTCTTCTGGTAGTTACAAACGTTCCTCCACCCATCATAACACCGCGACCCTGGCGAATTACTCTCCAGGGTTCCGATGTACCCACCCCAGCAACCTTTCTGCCTTCGAACAGTCAAAGAACCCCTTGTGCCCACTCAAGACTCTCCCCTCCTTGATCGGCACATCCTTCCAGAACCGCTCATACAACTCCATCGTCTGCACGTCGCTCGAGGTATCCGGCGCTGTGATGAAGAACTGCTCGTGCCCGCTCCACCGCCCGTTCTCCCCCTCGACGGCGAGCAGGAACGCCTCCGCGCCCGAGTCCTCCTGGACATAGCCCCACAGGTCGTTTTTGCGCCGTTCCGGATCGCCGCGCTTCGCTGCTTCCCGGGATGGGACAGACCAGCTCAGGCGCAGGCTCGCGACGCGCATGGACGGGTACCGGCGGACGATCGCGTCCGCTTGGAGCTCGCAAATACTATTCGCGGGTAAAACAGAGTCCATGATAAGCCGGAGATCCGAGGAGTGTCTGGGCACGTACACCTTGGACAAGCCGTACGGCTCGTCTACGCGAGTCGGGTGGTCCTCGTCGAGCGGGAAGTACTCGAAGTCCTTGCGGTCCGTCCAGACGAGGGGAATGACGTTCACGGAGGACGCCTGTGCAATACGGTCAATTCCGAGCTGTCGGAGAGGCAGACAACCGTCAGCGTCCTCAGTCTCCCCTAAAGCTTGAAGTGTGGGCTTCGACAGACCTCAGCTGCGGCTCGGAGGATGTTCCACGAGATCACGACGTTTCTATAGCGGGCGTTCAGCATCCTCGCACGCCGTATTCTGCAGCTGGTGACATCGCGACGCTCACGTGTTATGTGCGTCGACATGGTAGTCCCCTGGCGTTCTCATCGCCGCCAAGTGCACGACGCCCTCGCACCCCCGCAGCAACTTCGTGGCAACCTCGTAGTCTCGCAGATCCCCTTCGTGGAAGGCGAACCGCGCTGCTTGTTCTTCTGGGAGGTGGGCGAGGAGGTCTGGGAGCTTCGCGGAGTCGACTCCGAGCACGGTGTGTCCTTGGGCGAGCGCCGCCAGGACGACCCGTGAGCCGACGGAGCCGTTGCAGCCCGTTACTGCTAGCTTCATGTTGAGGCCTCCGGTGTATCGATCTGCGCACAATTTCTGATGGTGGCTACCCTGAAATCCGATCGAATGGTAAGGAAGGAAGGAAGGAAGGAAGGAAGGCAGGGCTACGGCCCGCGCGTTCGTGCACCAATCTGATTTATATCATCTCGCTGTAGATTAGGTGTGGATGGCGTGCACGGGACCAAGCTTATTTGCCTCTTATACAACCGGCATCCTTCCGGTCAGGGAGGCGCGGACCGAGATGTGCCGTGCCTTTCCCATCACCCGTCTCCCGTGTCAACAATGAACATAGTACTTATTACACATAAGAACATACGTATTCCGACGATAAGAAAAGTCATCGTGTGTGCCAGTGCGTGCTATCGATACTGTGACAACGTGATACATGTACATGAGACTGTACAACTCAGACAGACGAACGCGAGCGCAGCATGTGGGTTCAAGGAGCCGACGGGCTCGTGCCCTCTCCAGCCTGGGAACTCAGCACCTCTTGTGTGGGCCGACGTCTGCCCAGCCCCGACTTCTCGTAGACCATGTCGATCGTCTCCATCTGCGCAATGCTGTTGTCGGGCGCGACCCAGTGGGGCGGCTGCTTGCCGCGGACCATATCCACAAACGCCTCCAGCTGGTACCTGCGCATGGCGATCCATATGGGTTTAGTCCTATGTACCGCCGTCAGAGGAGGCAGCGCACGTACCTGTATGTGCTCCACCATTCCTGACCCCTGTCTCCCCACTTGGGGCCGCCGCCGTAGTGCTTCTCGGTCGTCGTCTTCTTCGTCCGCTTGTCGTAAATGGTGATGTAGTGGTAGACGTGCGGCATCATGAAGCTGAGCAGCCCGTCAGTCAGTCTTCCTCCGTCCTTCGTACCCAAGAATCATACGCACTTGTAGAAATAGATCACCGCATGCTCCGTCTCGATCTCGATGCTCGGCAGCTCCCACACCCGCGGGATGAGCCCGAGCATGTTCGCGCGCCACATGTCAGTGTACAACTTGCCCTCGACCATCCGGCCCCCAAGGTCGAACCGCAACGTGGCCTCCATGGCGTCGTCGACGCGCTGGTCCTTCGGCGATAGGCGTGCCTTCGCCGACGCGACCTCGCGCGGGACGTTCGCCGCGAGGAAGAAGCGCGTCGCGGAGACGACATAGGTCATGTCCATCAGCGAACCGCCGGCGAGGTTGTACTCCCAGCGGATGTCCTTGCGCGGGATCGAGCCCTTGGGGGTCGTCATGCGGGCGAAGGTGCGGAGCACCTCGCCGTACTTCCCGCTATCGAGCTGATCCTTCAGCCAATGCGCCGCAGGCTATCCGTAGCATGATTCAACGTTAGGGATCATATTGGATGACGTCGATGGACGTACGTGGTACTGCCAGTGGAATGCCTCGACGAGGACGAGATTCTTTTGGGCGGCCAGCTTGACAATCGCGCGTGCCTCGTCGGCGTTGGCGGTGAAGGGCTTCTCCAGGAGGACGTGCTTCCCCGCGTTCAAAGCCTTCCTGGTCATTTCTGCACGAGGTGGCACCATCAGAGACATGCATTAGGAGGCGCATATAGTGAGGTGCAACAGCGCATACATACCTCCATGCATGCCGTTCGGGACGGATATGTACACGGCATCGATGCCGGGTTCGTTGAGCATCTCTTCATACGAACCATATGCCTTGGGGATGTCGAACTTCTTCGCGGCCTCCTGTGCAGCCTTCAAATCTCGGGACGCGATGGCGGAAACGATGACGCCACCGTGGGTCTTGGCGGGGTAGACGATGGCGGCCGAGTTGATGGCGGCCGTTGAGAGGATTCCAAGCCGAAGGGCGTCCTCGGACTTGGGAACTTTACGACTGTCTGAGTGGAGATACTGCTCGAGGAAAGTCGATAGCTAACGAGGGTCGGGTCAGGCCGCAGCTATTGGTTCGAAAGATGGCCAGACGCACCTGCAGGATCATCGCCATCTTGCCGTCGTGCGTTGGGTGTGGACGTGGTCTGAAAGCAAAGGAGCGAGAGTATAGGAGAGGCGACCAAGGCAGGCCATGAATGATATAAGGACTGGAGACGATATGTATGACCTCATTGCGATCCACCGTTTACGTCGAGGCTCGACCTTGCCCAAGGTCGGAATGCATACCTCCTGGCTTGACGGTCATGCCCTGCTCTAAGAAACGACTCATCTGGAACATACAACAGACATGCAATACGGAGCGACGACCGCAGATGAAAACGCGACGGAGTCCAAGTCAAGGGGTGGAGGCGCCGGCGGGACTCTAAATCGGGCAAGAATATGTTGGGCGCCTATGAATTCGGGAATTACCTAATTTGGGGAGAGGGGAAGCCTGTGATTGGTGGAACCGGGGAGAGGCAGCCGGAGTCGGATTTGTCGGAATCCCGCACTGCTTCTGCCTCGACATGCTCGACCTCCCTCCGCTGCGTCATATACTCTAGTCTCTAGCTCAACCTCGACGCCGCCGTTTAACCATCAGACATGCCTACTGCGACAACTACCGCCCTGGCTTCCTCCGTCATCTCCTTGAAAGCTTCTCATACTACACCAGCAACCTCCTCCACTGCAACCACCCTCCGTTCCCTGTATCCCCGCGCCGCTCGAGCATTCCTCCAACGCGATGTCTCGCTAACTCACTCCTTGCTCACCTCTGCATTCTCTCTCATCCAGCCCCCTTCTTCTCTTGCTACTCAGAGCGACGCGCTCGCCTCGTCCCGACGGAAATGGGACATTCTCAGAATCACCTTCGAGACCACCCTCTTCTCGTCCCCGCCCTCCACCCAAGACCCCGAACGCCTTCCACCCGCGCTCAGGGCCAACTTAATGCTCTCCCCCGAATCTCTCATCGCGACACTTCATAGCCGCTCCCTTCAGCTTTTCACCCCGAGTGACCACTCGCACCGACCGTCATCCTCTTTCCTTCCCGCGCAAATCTTGGTCACACTCATCTTAAGTAGCCTAAAGCTCGACAGTCCGGAGGTTGGGAGAGGAATGATTGAGGATTGGCTGGCAAAACATGGTCAGGAGGTAGACGCGGACGACCCGAAGGGTTATGCGAAGGTGCTCGAGCTATACTGCCTCCATGTGCTTCCGCGGCTGCAGGACTGGGACTACGCAGAGGACTTTCTGACCTACGAGAGGGAACTCTTGCCCGATGTTCGCCAGGTGTGTTCTCTTCTGTTATAATACTACGAGAACGCTGCTAACAGTCGTGCGCAACAGCAATATGTACACTCCTTACGCCAGCTCCGCGCGGAGGCAGCGACCATGTCCCACATCCAGGCCACTCTCCCAGATCCCTCGTCCTCCCCATCCTCATCCGCATCAACACCAACGCGTTCGCCCTCCCCCGCGCATTCTGACTCCTCCGCGTCCTCCTCATCAACACACACCGCCACTCCAAACGGCCATGGGTTTTCCTCCCTTCGTCCCCTGACCCCGTCCCATACCTCGGCTTCCAAATCCGGCGACAGTCGCTACGTCCAGCCCCACTCCGCCTCGACGTCCAGCATCGCCAGCACCGCAACCTCCCGCACCGTAACGCCGCACAACGCCGACCGCGAGCGCGAACGGGAGCGCGCCAGGGCTGCGGGCAAGACCCGAAACCGTTCCGGCGGACCGCGCGCCAACGGTCACGCGAATGGAAATGGAGACCAAGCTGCTGCGAAGTCGCGCTCGCGCTCGCACTCGGCCACGCCAGCAGGGGCGGGGTCGAGGTCTGTCGTGCGCCGGATGTCGTTTGGCGCGCCGGGCACGGAGAGCACGAGCGCGGCCCCCTCCACGCTTGCGCTACTCCGCGCGTCGGTGAAGCGTGTGTTGCAGAACACGTCGAGGTCGCGGGTGCTGCTGTACGTGGCGCTCTTCATCGTCGTTCCTGTCGTGTCGTTTGTGTTCCGCCAGAGGCGGAAACGCGCACGCGCTGCTGCCGGCGCACTCACCGGCGGCAGCAGTAGTAGCAGCACGGTGGACGCGGTACGCAGGCGGCTTCGTGGCGTCGATGGGCAAGGCAACCTCGTTGCAAAGCTGTGGGAGGAGGTGGCGAAGGCTGTTATGGATACAGTCGGGATGGCTGGCCGGGGATTGGTGTAGGATCTATATTATGCCTAGATTTGAGGTCTGTTGCGCGCGGGTCGGGTGATTCGGTCGGGGGTCGATGGTCGTTTAGCAGCCTATACTTTTTATCTTCTTTCTACCGCTTCTTGATGTTGACCACGCTTTCCTGGTAATGGTAATCTACGGCTGTTTGCCTGTCCATCGGAGCGCAAGATCAGTTCTACTTTGACAAGAGCTCAGCGTGAGCAGACGAGATGGGCTTGTAAACATCAACGTCGATAGCGGAAATGAGGTCGATCAAACAAATCACTATTAGGATAGCAGTATTATAAGATCTCCAAGTTGAATGTCTCTATGGGTATCAAGAGTTCACAATGCCGAAAGGTATATCAAAAACCTGTCTCCGAACCCGTCGTGCCAGGTCAGGTTCGATCCACGTCAATTCAACAATCTCCCCGCCTCGCCCTCCACAACCCCATTCCCGTTCATCCCCTCCGAACTCGTCTTCGCCAGCTCACCATCTGCCCGAGCGACCCCAGCCTGCCATCGCCCGACCCACTCCACCAAATACCTCGCCATCTCCCTCCCCTGATCCGCCCTCCGCCCCGTCTCGCCCTCCCTCCGCTTCCTCTCCTTCCCCTCCCTTCCCTTAAGGTACGCCTCCTCGACGCACCCCGCCCACTCGCCCCGCTCGTACCGCTCCCGCTCCATCCGCACCCCCACGCCCTCCCTCTCAAGGAACGCCCTCAGCCCGTGCTCCTCGACGAACAACGGCCGCGGCACGTACACACACGGCGTCCGCGCGTCGACGCACTCCGCGACGGTCCCGTACCCGAGCTTGCCGAGCACGACGTCCGCCGCGGCGGTGAGGTCCGGCATGTACACGTCGCGCGGCGCGACGAAGAACCGCGCGGGCAGGCCCTCGCCGTCGTCCGCGCGCCCCCAGTCCTGCGGCACCCCACACACGACCGCGATCCACGCGTCCGAGGGCAGGATGCGCACGTCGGCATCGGCATCGGCGTCGGCGTCGGCGTCTTCGAGCCCAGGTGCGTCCTCCGCGCCTGCGAGCTCGTGCGAGAATGCATCGTCGATGCTCGGCGTCGGGGGGATCGTGATGGTCTTGAAGGTCGGCGTCGCGACCGACGGGGATGGCGAAGACACTGCGAAGCCCCCCGGCGTTGTCGGGCGGGGCGAGGCGGGCACCGCGACGGGCGGCGCGCCCGCCACACAGAGCTGGGAGAACCGTGCGCCGAGCGAGGCCGTGCGTGAGGGCAGCTTTGGGCGGGGCCACGTACTGTTATTACTAGCATTACCAGCACCCTCCGTCTGCGCGCGGCGCGGGGAAGCCTCGCGCAGGGCGTCGGTGAGTGCTTGCGCGTGCCCCTCGGCGCTCACCATGCCCGTCTTGTTCGAGTGTGATGGGGAGAGCGCGGGAGCAGGGTGGATGGTCCCGCTGGGAGACTGCGAGAAGACAGGCGGGACGGCGGTCGGGGTCGTCGCCTTGGACGGGGTGCGGCTGTGCGAGCGGCTCGCGGGCTTGTAGAATATCTGGCCGCCGAAGGAGACGACGAGGATCTTCGTCTGCGCGGGGTCGTGCAGGTGCGGCGGGACGCCGATCGAGTCGAGCAGGCGCCTTCGGCCTTCGGGCGTGTAGATGTCCGCGCTGGGCGGGCGCACGAGGAGCGGCGCGTTGCGGACCTCCCGTGGAAGGGGTTTGGGCGGGTATTGAGGGGGAAAGGGTATCTGCGGGTGGAGCTTGTACGAGGAGTGGGGTTGTGTGAGATGCTCGGTTACGAAGGGTTTGAATGTGTGCGCGCTGTCGTTGATCCATGCTGGTGAAGGTAGGGCGGGATGTATGGCGAAAGAGGGCAACGGTATGGTGCCTGGTAGCCTGAGCAGGAGGTCCGCGCAGCGATAGCCCGAATGAATCTGCGCGACCAGAGGAGCAAGCTCTGCCTCCGAAATTGGGATATCGGGCTCGAGATCCTCATTTGCCTTGACTGGAGGAGGGGAGAGCATCACGTCTACGGGGGGATGTATGGGCTTGGGGGACTCGTCGATCATTGAGGTAGAAAGGTAGCTGTAGACAGAGTCGAAGGAGAAGTTGGTTATCAAGACTGAGGGTATCCCGACATCGTTGGCGGCGAGGCTAGGCGGACTGAATATTGGTGTCCACATTCAAAAAAGACCGAGATGACACACTTACCAGCCCAAGAATGCGGCATCGCTTAGCACGCAGTCCGCATGGATGGCTCTGAGCCATTGCGACTCGTCCGCGACCTTGACATCTGTCTTCACCAGGAAGTTCTCCAAGACTTCAACGCTCTTCCGTCGGTCAACGCGGTATCTGTAGGAGACAATAAATAACGGAGGATGGAGAGTGTGGATAGACTTACGCGAGAGGTTGTACTATTACAGGATCTATGTTGGCATTACGATACAATGCTGAAGAATGCGTTAGCACGTGGAATTGACACATCCATAGAGACTGTTTCGCTTGAAGATTGGGCCTCCCTGGGGACGCTTGAAGGAAGGTTTCATGGCTCCAATCGACAGCTCCGTACAAATGGAAAGAGGGAAAGGAGGGAAAGAATCCTCAAATGGGAAACACGTACCTCCTTGTGCTATACTATCCGAGAATACGTGGATGGGTGCTGATGATACAATATGAACGATTGGATTGGATTTGAGGCTGAGAAGATGGCGGGCAAAAGCGGAAACGCGAGTAGCGTGACCATAGCCTGCGATCAGAGGTGAGGGAGTCGCTCGGCGTAAACGCTTAAAGAACTTGAATGCTCACCGTGTCCCGAGCAGTAGTAGACGAAGGTCAAGCTCTTAGTCGTGGGTGAGATGGCCATCTCCCTGTCGGCAAGTGGTCTTCACCAGTCGCTTGAAGGATGTGGGCGGGGGTTCATATGGAGGGCCAAACTGTCAATGTCCAGAGAAGATCGTATGCAAGGCTGAAAGACCGCAAGATATTAAGAGCGGACCGACGATCCCCGTGGGCGGCGATGGAACCCAGGTCGGGAGTGGGCTGCTTCTGGTGAATATTGAAGGCCTAGGGATATATAAACATCTGGACGGAGCGAGTGTGAGCAGTGGGTCGAGTCTGGTAGAGTAGTAGAGCTCGAGGTTATCGACCGAGTCGTGCACTGGCCGGTCTCGAAGCGACACTGGTCCATCTCCGGCCCGGGTCGGACGCCAGTTTCCGCAGCCTCCGATGTCCATTTTTCAACGCGTTTGCCAGGTGTGTGGCTCTAGACTTAGTATCTCCCATGCAGCTTGACTCCAAACGACTGTGTATATCTCCTGCAGCTTGACTCTATTCGAATGAATGGTCCCCTGGCTCATATTCGTTGCTCCAAGTCGGCTGGGGCCACCGATCCTATGCATCCATATGCAATTCAAGTCACCTTCCCGAGTCGCACCAGTCATAGTGAGTTTCTCTCACGCAAAACCCACCTTGATATTTCTACCATCAGGCAGCGTGCTTCTCGTTCACAGCGGCGGCGACACCGAGCACGTTGCCGACCAGTTGCGTGTGTTCAATACATGTACTTATCTCGCCACCCGGCCACCTGCTGCCAGTGGCGACCTTCTCTCCGGTGCCACCGTGTGTGGTGTTTTGTGTCCGTTGTATAAGTGGGATATGACTGTACATCGGTCTCGTCCAACATGACCGACATCGCCAGCTGCAGAATAGAAGCGGATCGCACTCAATAGTGTCAATGCACCATGATCAGCCCCAACTTCTCGGGCAGATCCCAGTCATTTATACCACGCAATGTCGGCTGTGGCTTATACCCGTAGAAAGAACCTTGATCCCTCTTGCTGGAGGTCTGCCATCTTTGTCATTAGGAGAGTCCTAGTCCTGCGTTGGTCAGTACTTCATTTCCCCGTCCTGGTGCCACAGGCCTTCACGCTTCTATCGCCTTAGGATATTCGATCTCCAACCGAAGGCTAGAGAAGAGCGTCGTATGCCTCCCTTGACAGTGGCTGATCCCGTGCGTCTGCTGTGATTCCGACCCATTTACGACCTTGGGGTCCAATTGGCTACCAATTGGCTCCCGACTCCCCGCTCCGACGAAATTTAAAAGCACGGTGAGCACAGGGCCCCCGCACAGATCTTCGTGTCTAGGTCGCTCAGCCAGCCCCCAGTCCATTGCTCGCCCACACTACGATGATCGGCTATAGTATCCTCGCCCTTACGTTTGCTATCCTCCCGGTCCTTGGACTCGGAGGCGTCCCGTCCCTCGCTGCCCGCGACGAGCCTTGCGACGGCGGCGCCGGCACGTTGCTCTGCTGCGACACCATCGTGACCGTGAGCCTTCCTCTTCCTTGCTACGTTGCTTTGGGCCAACCAGCTTGCTTATGTATCTGTATGTCTGTAGGCCGACGACCCAACCCTTTCGCCAATCCTCAACTCGCTCGGTATCGCCCCTGGCTCGTTCGACGGTCTCGTAGGCGTTACTTGCAAGCCCATCGACACCATCGACGGCAATCAGTCGTGCGCCGCGAAGCGCGCCTGCTGCACCGACAACAGCTTCGTGAGTCCTTTCCAAACGGGTGATGGGTGGCGGGGATCGCTCATTGTCTTCAATTTGTAGAATGGCGTGATTGCTCTCCAATGTACCGAAGACTAGCGTGTCGTAAATGCTACTGCTACTTTTCTCTAGCAATCGGCTGATTTGTACGCCACGCCCAGTCACATCGCAATGCATGCATTTCACAGTACTTTTATATGGCATGAACTTCTCTCGATGCGTGGCATGGACCAGCGGTGTAACTCTGCCGGCCGCAAACTCGGGCCACATACTCAATTCCGGTGTCCTCGAGTCAATGACCTAGTGGGTCGGGAACTGTCCAGTTTGTCCCGAGTTACTGTACCCCACCTTCCTTCACGGAAAGCTGCAGCACCCTTCATTAAACAGGTCGAACAAGTGATGATGCATATGCAGAGCAAGAGGAGCATCGCCAGCACTCAGTACTCAAGTACTCAACTCTTGAAGACACTCAGGGCCGCGGCTGAGGCCACGCGAGCGCCAAGGCGCATACTAGTAATCCGGACATCGCGATATCGCAAGCACCCAATCAGCGGTGTCCTTTGCCCAACTGTGTCTCACTGCTTGATCTATTCCGATTTTGTGTAGTCGGACTCACCAATGTACACCTTTTCCTCAGGCTTGGCATCCACGCCCACTGTCAAGGTAACGGGCTTGGGTGCCTCATGATGCGGTGCGAGGCCGCGCTCGATACGCCAAGATCCCAAATACGCCTCGCAGACCAGACTGCACATAAAATCCCAGCGAGACACTATTTTCCCCCCCTTCTCCCTCAAGAGGCACCCGCATCTCCTCCTCCTCCAAGTCAGCGATACGACCAATAACGACGCCACCAGCGATGCTCGCCGCCTCTGCCCGCTCCCTCGTGCTCCTCCTCAGCGGGACCGCCCTCTTCGCCGACGCCCTGCAGATCAACGCAAGGCCCGAACTCGAACCCGGACCCGTCGTCGCGACCGCGCCGATCCACGCGCACACCGAGCCCCCAGCGCAGCGCGTCGGCCACACGCTCCTGGGCCGCCAAGAGACTGGGACCACCGTGACGCAACCGCTCAACGACCCCTCGAGCGTCTCCTCGCTCCTCTCGCAGCTCAGCACCGCGACGGAAACGAGCGCGAGCACTAGTACTGGCATCGCCAACACGACGGCGACATCATCGAGCTCGAGCTCGTCGATCCCGTTCCTGAGCATCGGGTCGGAGCCGACGGACTTCGGGAGCTCTAGCCCCGCGACGCCGACGGCGAAGGCTGGCGGTGGGGGGAACGGCGCTGCAGCAACGCTGTCTGTGGGGAGTGTGAGGGTGGGAGTGGTTCTCGCTGGGGCGTTGGCGGCGTACATGGCTCTCGGTGCGTCCTTTGGTATAGCTTGCACGGGGATTGAGTTGGACGATTGATGGGCCTTCTTCAATTTCAGCCTGAGCTGGAGTTCTCTGTCAGAAGCGGTGTATCTGTATTTGTTGTACATTACAGGCCGCGTGCTCGTGCTTTCAATGAGCGCGAGGCGGGGGTGCGCTGGATTTTACAGTAACTTGCAGAAAGTAAATCTCTCGTTTCCATTCTCGATTGGCGACCAGCCTAATGAGATCCAACAGAGCTACCCATGGTACAAATGGATTACATACCAGCCTCGTCGCTTCGTGTTTACCTTCATCGCCCACTACTGCCTCTTCGCCCACGCCTCGACCTCCGGCCCAATGCTCGCCAGCATGTCCTCTGTCGAGTGCTTCGCCTTCCACCCGAGCGCCCTCGGGCGGTCCGCGCGCGCACGCGAGTTCGTCCCGTGGTAGTACCCGAACCACTCGCTCCGAAAGTACCGCAGGAGCTCCTCGTGCGAGAACGGCGTCGGGGCAGGGTCGTCCGCGAGCCCTCGCGCGTGCATCGCGCGCCCGATCGCGACGCTGATGTCGAGCCAGCGGTGCTCGCCGGACTCCCCGAAGTAGAGCCCCTCCCAGCCGTGCCCGGTCGTGGTGGGGTGCTGCATGATGGCGTCGAAGAGGACGATGTACATGTCCGCGACTGTGGACACCGGTGGGTCAGGCGGCCGGTCAGCGCTCAGCGACTAGCAATCAATCGAGCATGCCTGGGGTCCAGTATTCAAGGGAAGGGATGTCTTGGACTCACTGTCGTCGATGTGCACGCTCGGCCACAGGGAGAGGCCGTTTCCAACGACACCAGCCCGCTTGCGGGCGAGCGATGCGCGGATGAGTGTCGGGATTTGCGACGAGTGCGGGTTCGAGATGCCGGCGTCGACGAGCGGGTGCTTCGCGATGCCGTAGACGGTCGAGGGCAAGACAACGTGCGTGCGCGCGTAGCCGTCCTCTGCGTCGGCGTTGATGACGAGCAGGTCGACGTTCCTGTGGAAAGCGGTGGGCGGGATCGCCTTGAGTTGCTCGACGTTGAGGTCGCTGTAGATGGTTTCCGTCGGGTATTCGCCGCGCGCGTCGTCAGTGAGCAGGCCTGTACCTGACTATATGCGCGTTTTGAATTAGTGAGGAGCACGTATCCGAGAGGCAGGAGTGCATACAGTATGGATAAGGATGGGCAGGTCGCTAACTTTGGCGTGGCGGTTCTTGAGACCTCTCAGGATGGCTCGGATGAGAGGCTCGTCATCTGAATCAGCCTTTAAAATGTCGTGACCTTGAGCAAAGATATGTCGCCGATGGTTCACGGCATGTACATACAATGTGGAAGATGACGTGGTTGGCCTCGACGACTTGTTCAATCTTGTCGTGCTCGGCGTGGGACGCGACGACGGTCTTTACGCCGAACTGTGACTCCAAAATGTTTGCCTTCTCCGGGTTGCGTACGAGAACGGTGATTTCAAATTGGTCAGCATTAGGGTGGTTCAGGAGACGATATAAGATCGCGCCTCCGATGTAACCTGAAATTGGAGGTGAGCACTACATGGTAGAAGGAAGCCATGATGGATGATGCGACCAACCGGTGACACCAGTGATGAAGATGGGCGTCTTCACTACCATTTCGATCCTCCTGACGTCCGAAATGGGCTGAAAATTAACTTTGCCTGGAAGAGCTGAGTGGGTATGGATGATTGGGAAAGCCGCTACAGTACTGACCGGAACGTATTACATTCTTATAGTCGCCTGAGGTGCTTTGTAATGCAAGGGAACCTTACCAAGCTCTTGTTGGAGTTTAGGTTTCTCAGCTTGCTAAGTTGCTCAGCAGATCCGGAAGAGTAGAGCTCCTCCACGTCAAGTGAACAAGCTAATATACCCTCGCGAAGCCGCATTCCCGATTCCGGGCCGGTCTTCGCCAACGACCCATGGGCGCTCAAGTACTGGTGTCCTTCACAGCCTAACGCCATCACTGGCTATAGTACTGTATGCATGCGTCGTGGTCCCACAAATCCTTACTCTTAACCTGCGAGCATCGCCCCTACATACGGCCGTACTCGGGATCGTAGAACTGCATGAAATCTGAGTCGTCTAAAACATCACCCCCCTCATGCATGATCTCGGCAACCTCGACCTGGTCCTTGTCGCCCTCACTACTGCCATACCCACTATCGACTTCCTGGCACCCATTCCTCCCGTCTCCACTATGACCGCCCGAATATTCCTCCGCTGCGCTACCGTCGTTCTCACCCAAGATATCACCGAAGCGCCTCATCACCTCTGAGGGATCCGACGCGCTCAGGGACGCCCCGCAAGTCAGAGGTCGGTCGATCAGCGCCAACTCCCGCAGAACGAGCTCCCGCTCGTCTCCAAAGCTCGCCGCCTCTTCCAGCGTGAACGGTCCCGCCCACGTCGACCGCGCATTGAAGCCATGTAAACTTCCGGACATCGAGGGCCACCGCTCGGCGCTCTTCGGCACCCACGCCAGCTCCGACGCCGTTAGGGGCTTGTGGGACTCCGAGTCGTCGTATCCGTTGCGAGAAATCGGGGCGTCGTCGTCCAAAGGGTCGTACTTGTAAGGCGACTGGGCGTCGGGCGGTGTGGGCGTCGAATTGCCGCAGAGGTCCCGTTTCCACCTCGCGTAGTCCAGTGCTTGGCTTCGATCCCGGATGGAATCCAGGAAGTGCCCGTAAACCTCCGGACAGCCCGTGGTCGCCGTCCAGTACTCTCCCGTCCACCGTTTCTTGCAGATGAACATGTCCGCGTAAGACATGCACCTCTGGCCGTCCCATGGGAGGCCGCCCAGTCGTAACTCGAGAATAGTGTACGCGAGCGACTCCATGTCGTCATGCGGAGACAAGGCTACCGACACATGGCCTGGGTTAGTGGTTGCGTGGATCTGATTTGATGATTCTCACCCCCATGAAGATGATTGTTGAGGCTCATATAGTATCCTGATCCTCTGGTGCGTGTCCTCGGCTCGGAAGATGGGGTGCTAGGGTCAAAGGGGAGAGAAAGGCCGAAGTCGCCAAGGAACACGTGGCCCTTGTTGTCGCCTCGCCCGAGCATGATGTTCGGCGGCTTGATGTCGCAGTGGATGATGCCCTGAGAGTGGATATACTCAAGGACGTCAAGCTAGCACGAAACACGATCTCAGTGGAGCTTCATTCCCGGGGTACCTGGTAACGTACCATCTGCCATACGATCGCGGTAAGATTCCGGGAGGTCAGCGGCTTCTTCATGAGGATGAACCAAGTGCGTAGATCTGGCCCCAACAACTCTAGCGAGAGATATTCGAAGAATTGCGAGCGCCCCCAGCCGTAAACGTCAGGAAGGCTACGATGGCCTGCAACGAACGGTCGTGCCATGAGACCTCAGACGAAAAGTCAGGGATATAAAGATTTCGCGAACCTCGAAGTCGCAGTAAGGCAGCCGCTTCGTGGAGGAGTGGCGGATACTTGGAGGAGTCTGAGATGTGTACCTTCTTGAGGGCTACGGGACGAAGAGCGCGCTCGTTCGTGACAAGCGCTATGTACACCCTCCCTGTGTGATACCGTCAACGGTGCCAGACAATTGGGATGCTCCTCGACGCACCAAATCTACCCTCCCCCATTGGATCATATCTGTACTTCAGCCGCATAACTTGCAGGCCCGACTGAGCTGGACGCGGTGCGGGAACGAGCGACATAATGATGCCGGTAGATAGGAGGATGCGCAGGTCAGCTGCAGCCGACAGATGAGGGCAGGAAAGAAGAACGAACGTCCTTCAGGCGTAAGTAGGTTCGGCAAAACCCCTCGAGACTAAGTACTCCAAGCGCTTGTTCTATTCTTCGCCACACCCGTTCCCGAATTAGGAAGCGCGCGGGGTAGTGTTATTAGGCGCTTGTGCTTTCATCGCTTCCTGGTTGCCGTGGCGTCGCCTCAGTCGACATACAACACTATCAGCGGGACGTACAACATCTCACGGGCACTGATTATCCAGACGTAAACAAACGCACACCAGTAAAACAGTGCACAGTGAAGCCACAACGGGGTATAGCAGACAGTCAAAGAGCACGACGACTGCCTTGGGGGCCAGCCTGAATAAATGAAATTACCATCAAACGCTGCAGTCGTACTAGCAGCGGCACTAACGTCAGCGACCTCCGTACACTCGGCGTACGACATGCGTGCCCATACATACCTCGTCCGGATCGAACCTGACATGCGTGTCCGTGCTTGTTTGGATGTCGATCGTGTTCAAGTTCTGCGCAAGAGTAAGCCACAGCGCGCCAACCGTTGCTCGCAGAACGTACCAGGGTGCTCCGAGCCGCGCGGTATGCGCTACGGAAGGTCGCAGGCCCAGTTTTCGAGTTCTCGAAGGTGTTGTAGTCCGTGTCGAGGGTCCCGCGGATGGACTCGCGCGCGTTCAGGTTGGCCAGCAGGGAGTTCAGGTAGAGCGACGTCAGCGGGAAGTCGATTGCGGTGTAGAAAAGGTCGTTGGGGTACCGAATGAGCTGCCAGATCGTCATGTCATGTCGATAAACGGTCAATGATGGGAATGCCAGAGAACGCGCACCAGGGCGAGGACGATGATGGCGAACACCGCCGTCCAGAGACCGGTGTTGATCGTGAGCACGATGAGCTTGAAGATCATCTTCTGGGAGCTGGGAGCGAGACGTGTGAGATGTGGGAACTATCCAGCGGACGAACTTTCACGACTTCACCTCTTGAACTGCGGGGGGCCGTCTTTGAGCAGCGCGTAAATCATCAACACGACGACGCCAATGTCGACGAACGCGACTGCTGCTCGCCCGCTAGTTCCCAAGGCCTTTGCGAGGGTTAACCCACTGCGCTGGTGTTACTGCAGAGATCGCTCACTGTAGTAGTCCTTCCGGAAAGTGTAGTTAAGGATGTGTTGTTCAAGCTGGTGATTGTCAGGTTCGTTCACTGTCAACGTCTCATGAAATGATACTGATATACACACCCGGCGTTGACGTAAACTGAAAGAAAGGGATGTCAGTCTCAACGATCTGAGGATTGCGATGGGGGCACGACTGACCCCAAGTCTCGACTGATCGTAGAGATGCATTCGATAAACGTCAGAGTGGCACATCATACAAAGAGATGGCACTGACTCATTTGATACAATGTGAACGGGATCTAAGTAGACATATCAGCTGAGGTAATCGAATTGCGTGGCCTATCATGTTGAGAAGCGTACCAGAAGACAGGGCAAAAGCGCTTTCCCTCCGTTTACTTTCTCGCATAGGTGTTCAGTACGTCCAGTCGGACACGTCTATGTATCTGATCTCGACTTACCCATGAAAATCCTCCAGATGTAGAACATGTGCACGAGGAAGGTCCCCAATGCCTGCGTAACGAGTCAACTTTCGCGCGGACCAATGTTCGCTGATGGCTTACATACCGTCATCCATACACGGTGCTGGTGAGGGACCAAAGGTGCATGGTTAGATGTAAACTAAGGAATGCAAGGATGCGCCTACAAGCATTGGCCTTGAAGACGACATTTCAGTTGTCACCTTCCGCAGACAGTAAGAAGCCACGTACGGTTGCGTCAGCGACAGCTCATGGAGTGAACCCCATTTCAAGATCAACACCGGCCAGACTATGAGAGTCATCATTTAAAGAGATGCCACGAGGATTGCGAGGACGACTCACGGGCTACCAGAACGCAGATCACACTTGCGGTCTCAAAGACCCTGCAATGTTCGGCGTGTTAGCGTTAAGCTTGTTCGTTCACGCGCGTGATACTATGTACCAGACAAGGACCACCTAAAGCCATGCATGCATCAGGAAATTGCAAGAAGCGAGAAAGCTCAAGTATACATACGTAGAGCTTCATCCGAATCGAGTCCTGCTCGTAGCTGCGATACAGTATTCTCGCGTGAGCAGGAAGACCTTGGCTGATCGTAATTGAAGCTCACGTGTTGAAGTACATAAACCTGGCCGCACAGGGTGAGTGCAAAGAATCAAGAACGGAATGCAGGGGACTCACATCTGGATGACCGACATCCCGTACAGGACGCACGACAGCATGGCCCCGATGAGGAGGGGGCCATACGACGTCATCAAGTTGAGGATGACCGGATTCTCGAAGTTAGCATCCGCCATGGTGAAGACGGGAAGTGAAGGAGCGGCGGCAGGGATCCGTTCCTCCGAGTCGAAGCTGGAAGGATCGCGGATTCATGTGAACGCAACGAACATCCGAGTCGCAACACATGATTCCGACGTCACCTCCTTCGGAGTCCTACTGCAGACATCGGCTAAGTACCAAGGCACGAGGGGACGTCAGCGGAATATTGTTTGTCCGTCAGAAGGCCCTCGAGGCTCAGCGCAGGCGTCGTGAGAAAGACTAATACCAGCACGCGGTCATGGCGGCATCAGGGGGCAGATAATAAGTATTCAAATATTCATGGTCAAGGTTGGTCGAGGGGCGAGGGAGCGAATGAACCTTCCTGACAGATGATCAGTGCACAGGTTGGAGATAAACGTTATGAACCCTCTCGCGCGGAGAACTTGGCGTCGTATCAAGGATAGACAGACCCCTTCATTAACTGACCATCTGAATCGCGGCGGCTGCTGATCGTCGATTCACATTGCAAGTCGAGAGAGGTCGAGAGTCACCGAGTTGGAGGAACGATACGCAGCACCATCTGCCGCGCATTCCATGGCCAGGGACGGCATGTCTCTTATGCCTGGCTTTGTTGGGTGGTTCTCGATCGCGAACCCTATATGAGCCTAGGCATGTCATGCCGACCGATGTCTAGTATAACCCTTCTGTGAGCGCAGATCGTGTTTAGCTCCCGTTGTTCATCGAGCTGAACGAACACTCACAAACAGCAATGGTCAATCTTGACCAACATGAGTTAAACAAACATCTATGGTATCGTCTCTATTAACTCTACGTGAAGATGGGGTAAATGAGCAGACATCCAATAGAGTACTCGCACCGAGAGGCTCCCTCCGACCAGATCTAAGGATACCACACCTAAAATCGAGACTCAAGCCGCCGCCACCGCCACCGCCACCGCCGGAGATTCCGACGCCCCATTTCCCTTCTCCTGCTCTCCCTCCTGCTCTGCCTGTACCGTGATCGGCACGCCCACCTTGGCCTCAACCTCTTCTGTCTCCGCGAGCTCGATCCGCGTCTTGACATCCCACTCCCGCACCCCGATCTTCCCACCCAATGCGCGCCACTCCACCCACAACTTCTCCCGCCTCTCCGCGCAGAGCCGGACGAGCGGGCCCCAGTACCTGTCGTGCTCGTACTCGAAGTGCACGGTACCGCTGTTCCACTCGGACAGAAGCTCGGCGGCATCAAAGAGGCCCTCCCCCACACAGTCCGGGTTGAAGCGCAGCTTGGGGCGCGTGAGCGGGTCGATGAAGGGGGTGATGAGCTTGAAGAACGCGTTTATGAGGAAGGGGACATTCGCGACGAGGGCCCGGCCGAGGCGCTCGGGGTCTGGAGAAGGCGAGTGAGCATCGGGATGGAGATGGAGGGAGGGGGCAACGGGAATGGGGACGTACAGTGAGTTTGGAGGATGTTGAGGACTGCGCGGGACTGCGTCAGAGAGGGGTTCTTCGCGCGGTCTGCGAAGTTGACCATGAGAGCCAGCGTCCTGCGGGGGCACAAGGGAATGAATGATTGATGCATATACATATCATGAATAGGTGCACGCACTCGACGCCGGGACCCATCAGCTCCGTCAGACGCTCCAGCGCCCACACCACGAAATGCACTTGACGGATGCTCTCTTCCGTGTTTTGCTTGCTGGGACGAAGATAGAGTGCGGGTCGGTTGTCGACGTCGTAGCCCCAAAGGACCATCTTGCCTGTGAGCGCCTTGAGCCCCACGTTAGTTTCCATAAAAGCTGTCAAACGAGCAGCGGGCACCTCTGGTTCGACGTGTGATGCGGTGATCACGTCGTAGAGACCATACTCTCGCCGCCACTTGAGGGTAGCCTCGAGTCGTTTGATTGCAGCCTGCGCACTGGCCCACTTGACTGCACGAAGGAATCTATTGAGGAAACACATCAGACTCGAGGACTTCTGCGATAGCTTGATAACTTCCATACCTCAGCAGGGACTCGGCACTCTTCACGATCAACGGTTCCAACGACACAGATCAGCGGGTGTCGGTGCAGAAAGCACGGAAGACGCACCAACCAGAACTTCTCCTCCTCCGTGAGAGCGCCGTCCTCGACGTCGGGAAGGACATAATCTTCGCTGTCAAAGTGCTTGAGGACCTCGTCATAGAGCTTCTGCTGCGCGTCCGTAAGCTTGAGCGAGGGCGGAAGGACCACAGGATCGAACGGGATGTCCGGTGGCGGGCGCGTCTCGTAGATCGTCTCGGCCTCGGCAGCCATGGTTGCTCAGCTGAAAGAGACGGGTGCCAGCGAAGCGGGAGACGAGCGAAGGCGTGGGTATATGAGGGCCCCGCGGGGTGGAAAGCGGGCGGTGGAACGAGAAGGACAGGTGTTGGCCATCTGTTGTGGGTTCATGGATGCATGCACCGGCACGCATTCAACATGAGCCTTAGCGGAGACACTCACTCCGCCCGCGTAATGCCGGTCGCGTGCCGTTTTGACCCGCGCAACCATCCTCCCCGGGCCCAGCCTCGTTCCCCCTTCCTCTTTTCTGCCCCTTCCTCGATTCTGGAGCGCATGTAACCTCTTGGATGGCAGCGGCTGGAGAGACTCGCCGAAGAGTCATCGGGCTGTACAAGGAGCTCCACAGGCTTGGCCGCGACTACCCCGACCCTGCGTCCGTCTTCCGTGCTGCATTAATGGACCGTGTTGCGATACTCAACGTTCACCATCTTCTAGGTACAACTTTCACAAGAAGCTGCGCGGCTTATTTGAGAGTGAGTTCGCATCCTTTAGGGCCAGCACATGTTGCTGAACCCAAGCTTCGGGATTGGCCATTGGATAGAAAACCGACACTTGACGGACCCGGAGGAGATCAACAAAGCCATTAAGATGGGAGAGTACATCCGCAACGGTGTGTTCTATTTTGTCTTTGTGCACCAGCCGAAGCCGCAACTTCCTGCGCCAGAAACCCTCGCCCTCTACTCGCTCCGCAAATACCGACATCTAAAACGCATGTATCCAAACGAGTCCCCCTCAGACCCGATACCATAACCCCAACTTTGCACCTGGACACGCCATCTTCACGCCTGCTTTGGGGAGGGACAACTTGTGTGTATGATTAGGCAGCATTATCGACACAGACTCTATTGCGTGTCGCATCGCGAGCGGTTCGCTTTGGCGACCATTGGTTGTTTCTGAGGCGAGTTCGTCCATTCATTAAGCAAACAAGTTTCACCGTAGGTTATATGCTGACGTGCTTCTCATAGAACGAAGACAACTGTATCATACTTATTTGCGATTCCCTCAATTTGCACCGTCGCTCCGAGGGACAAATATGGATCAGCTTCAAAGATATGCGTCCAAGACTTACCGTCACGTCCGCTCATAGGACTTCGCTCCACGTCGCGTCTAACCAGAACTAGCCAACCTGCGCATCCTAGAGGCAATGGACGCCGCATCACGGTCCATTGTAATATCTCACCAACCCAACCTCGCATATATTCGGCTCGCTTGGAAGTTTCCCCCGTCCAAACATTCTTCGCTGATCGCTGTACTCTGCATGGAGAACTACCTAAGATCCATTCACAGGAGGTGGCTGTATACGCCGTCCCGTATGTCAGACTATTTCCCAATAGTTGGTTTCAGCGTATCGCAGCAGCGTTGAAGGCGCGTGTTGGTGACCAGTGTACGCGGTCGCCCATGTCCAGGTTTAGAGTTCGTAGTTCTTCATCCAAGCTTAGATGACTAGGCGTCCGGTCCTCGCGTGGAAGGTACATTTCCAAGTAGTGGGGCTCTTCCCATGCAACGCTGGCATTTTGCGAACAGCCTGTATTGTCCGGACAAGGAAGTGCATGCGCAGTCTCGCCGATTCGTGACGAGCTATGGGAAATTACTGCAATTTATATCGCTAAACAAAGCTGACGACTTCGGAGTGTAGACGCAAGCGGAGACGGTATCGTCCCACATCGAGCGGCCTGAGCGGACCTCAGTAACCCGATGGACCTACACTGGATAGACAGTGGCATCTGCCACATCACAACATGCCGCTGGAGAATCTCTCCCCAATCCTTCCACGTCCCTAGCCTCTCCGCCCCTCGTGCCGGATGTGCACACCTCGCTGGATGGTGATTTCAGAGCGTCCAAAACACCTTCCGCGTGCGGCTCCACCCCACATGCCGCTCTCTGCCTGTCGTGCGCCGAGCCTGGTACGGTACGCACCGTCAGGACGCTGTCTCTCCGCACGATTTCCAACGTGATTGGTGGCAGAATCGCGGTGTCGTCTCCCAGAGTCTGGATTGAGTGTGTCAGCAAAGCATCAGTCGGGGGACGGACAGTCGAGTTACCGTTTGCGCTTGTTCTTTGAGCTGTTGTTTGTTCAGATGCCGTCGTTCAATGCGAAGGGTCGGCGGCGGGCGGGTGAGCACAGGAGATCCCGGGGACTAGACGACACCATATTGATTCGTCAACGTCTTTTGAACGCAGGAGAATGTCGCTGTATACGTACCTCGAGACGTATCGACGTCTTGCCCTTTGAGTCCTTGTGTGCGAGCCCCGACGCACTGGCGTCAGGGATGGGGGGGAGGAACTGAATCCGTTTTTCGTGATCGTCGAGGGGCTGTCCCCACATGGAAGATGAGGGGTGTGGCACAACCATAGAGCCCCCCCAAGTCCCGCTCAGAGTACCCACAGAGTAGATGGCGCCTGCCATAGGCGAGACCATGGGCTCCCTCTTCGGCGCTGATGAGAATGTGGGCGTGGTAGAAGGTGTGTAGGGACTCCAGGGTTCGGTTGTGTGGGACGGGTTTATGGGTTCGATGGGTGGGGGCAGAGTCCGGGTTGCCTCGGGGTCCGCACACGAGGCCGTCCGAGATACACGTTCGGATGGATGTATCGATCGCCGCTTGCGCCCCACCCATTCTTGCCAACCTGTGGAAAGTTCCATGGATGTAGCACCAGTATTCTCCTGCGGATGGTTGTAGCTGGGGTAATACCAGACGTGGAAGTCTGATCCATGGTCCGTCGGATGGAAGAGTACAGGTGGGCTTGCGCTGCGAGGAAGGTTTGGTGGGGATGGGGCTTGCTGAGCCGCGAGGAGCCTCAAGGCAGGCGTGAGGTTTGATCCCGCGTCAGAAACTTCACGCAGGGACCTGGGGGAGTGTCTAAAGGACGGTTGTTGTCGGTAGGACCCTAGGTCGTTCAGGTCAATCCCCTGAAGCACCTCGGGCAACAGGAACACGGTCGCGACACCTCGGGAGTGTGCGGGGGCCATGCTGACGCACTCATCGGGGAGGGGCCGGTCCTCCTGTATTGGCGAGAACAGGGAGGGATACTCGTGTACCGAACTCGAACCGGAGGCAACTGGAGGTGGCGGTACTATAGATGGAAGTGATGGGGTGATACCACGTCGGATAGCCAAAGTGGCATTTTGAGAAGTAGGGACAACCATGCCGACTAGAAACCAATTGGTTATTTGATCCAGATAGCACAAAAATCTTGCCCACCTCCATCTTCGTCCAAGACAATGGAAGGTGACAGCGCTTCCAGAGCACCCTCTAGATCTTCCGGGAGTGCTTCATCCTGAATCGACGACAAGCATACAATCAGCAAGGCCGCATTCAAAGAGAAAGCGTGAAGTCGCATCACCTTGAACAGAGACGACAAGTCCGCATCACAAGCGCACGCAACGTCAACCTCAGAGTGCTGTTTCATAGATGGGACCGAATCAATGTGCGATATAAGCAATGAACATCAATTGATTGACCTTCAAGATATAATTGAGCAGGCTGTCAACAGGATCGTAAGCCTAGAATGATAGACACATGTAATTAGTCATAAGAACATGGACAGACGCCGCCATGGGCTTACCTCCTCGACCTCGTCCTGAATATCCTCTTCGTCAGAAGACGAACATGAGCCCGCCCCCGATGTGCCATCGTCATCGCCATCGTATCTAAAGACGTGATCGCCAGCCGCAGCACGAATAACGGTAGATCGCCACCACGCTCTGCTCTTCATCTTGTAGTAGTTCAAGAAGATGCACTGGTCATAAGTCTCCGACGGCTCCGAGTCCTTCTCCCACATCGACGCGCGGTCCAAAGGTCCCGTCCTCGAGAAGACGGACGAATCGACGGCACGCGACATGGACACTCGGAATTCGCCGGACGCAGATGGGACGCCTCCCGCGATGACGAGTTCGCCGCTCGCGCTGCTGTGGCTGAACGCGGCCTCGGCCCAGACAGGTGTCTTCGTGTAGCCGGAAACGAAGATGATATCTTTCTCCTCGAGGCCAATTTCGAGCTTGTCATTCGCGAATGCGCACCAGCTTGACATGTTCTCGCGGATATACCTCCGGACACGGAGATCGCAGTTGAGATACGTGCGGTGCGCCGGCTTCTTGAGCATGAGCAGAGCGCCTTCCTCCGCCTGGCAATGGTATCGCAAGCTGGTAGAGGCTGTCGCACCGCATTCGCTGGCAGTGCATGTTTAGATAGAGTCGTCACGCAAAATGCTGGCAGGAAGTCACTGACCTTAGTGAGACACTTGCCGCGATCAAGGTGGCTTGCAAGCTCTTGCTATGCAACAAAGGCTGCGTGATTTCGTTGGGCCGACGCCTGATCATGTGTTCAGGGAGATCCAAGATCTGGAAGCCATCGGGGACGCCTCTCAGCGAGTTCACCGGATCGTCCGCGCTTCGGGTGGCATTGAATAGCAAGCTGAAGTGGCCGTCCTTCAGATAGCCGACGTCTCCTAGGTGCACCTCGCCGAACGTGAGACAAGGCTCTGGACCCCACAAAGGATGTCCGTAGCTTAAGGGGAACAGTTGTCGGGCATAGATGGTCCACGGGCCACTGGTCATCTTCAGGAGTGAGTGGCGAGATGAAGCAGGGTGAGCGGGGGGGAGGGGAATTGGGGGGCAGGGTCCAGAATCTGGAGTAGAGAGAGAGTCCCGTCGCGTAGCTTATACGGAGCGTTATTAGGAACCACATACTGGGCAAGAGCCAGTGCCTGACTGTTATACCGAAAATTTTGAATACACTAGAAGCCTGGAAGTATGTATTACGCATCGCCGCCGTAAGATGGTGAATGGGAAGCAGGTCACGTACCTTCGATGCTGACTGTAAAATTTGTTCTCAAAAGAACATTTCTGTATGAATGACATCGAGGCTGTGTATCGAAGAGGAGGGGGTTGGGAATTGTGAAATTGACAACGTAAGGAAGGCGGTGCGTTAGCATGTACATGGGCGCATATTACCTGTGGAACCATGTAGCCCTGGTGAGTGTGCCAATTAGGCACTGGAGGTGAAGTCTGCCAACTCACAGAACCAGCTGAATAGACGATGTCACCGCCTTCAAGGCGACATGGGTCGTCTGGGTCTATTCGTCCAACACCTCGCCCCCCCAGACCGCCCCCTCCACTCCTCGAACTTCCTCGTCCAGATTGACGCTCAACGTGTCGCTCCCGCCCCCGCCCAGACGGATCATCTCCGCTCAGACTACCGTCCTCGTTCCTCTCCCATTCAACCGAAGGGCGAACCTTCTTCGATGTTTTGAGCTTCAACGACCTTTCGTACGTCTCGTGCAGCTTCACTGTTATCGGCGCAGACGAGTCCGGGGGAGTCCGTGGGCTGTGGATGAATGTACTGTGCGTATATGAGGGTCGTGCATCACTGAACAGGAGAAGACTCACCTGAAGCAGTGTGCACCGTACAACACGATTGCGCAGGCGATGTTTCGATTTCGTGAGAATGACCACCTAGGACCGCACCCAGCTCGAGTGGAGATGGCTCCGAGTACACCCTGTCCATGGATTTCAAGTAACATATAACAGTGAAGATTCAAGCCTGTGTTTGTAACATTGGAGGTCCATAAGTACTGTCAGCTCTGAGAGGAGGGCAGGGATGATGACAAGACTGACGTCGACTGCGAAAGCCTGGCCTGGCATTTAGCATAGCCACCGTATGACCGGAAATAACCGGCGACGCCCAGCCGACGACGTCTGTGCTCAGGCTGCACATACGAATCTTAGCACACGATTTCCTGTACGTTGAACCTCGTGTTGTACCCCTGCCTTGAACAATAGCTCGACGAAGAAACTGGAACAAGAAAATCTATCAGGATGAGTTGCATATCTATATTACACTTCGTGAGGTCTTCCAGCACTAATCGATAATCCCCAGTGGACGGCCCAACTCGTACAGAGAAACAGCGCAAAGAAGGAGAACATCGCATCGTCCGAATGCACCTCAGAAAATATCAAGAGGTACTGCACTACCAGTAGTTGTCGCGATCCAACGATGCCTGACCATACTCAGGGAGCTCCTTGGCGTTCGGATCCTCCTTGAACCCATACCGCACTGCGACATCGAAATCGTCAGCGTCACCCATCACAAAAAAAACATCGAGCGGTGCACTACTCACGCAAGACATGCTCCCCGGCATCGTACGCATATCCGAAGAACGACTCATTATGGTACGCGTCCTTCGGCCAGTTGTGCTCGTCGTCGTCGTCGTCCATGCTGTCGTACTCGTCGTCATCATACCCATCCTCGTCTTCCATGTCCACATCCCCGTCGTTTGAGCCTGGGCCTGCGACATCCTCAGGGTAGAGCTGCGCCCAACGGGGGATGCGCGCGTGCCGGTAGTCGTGCGTGTACCCATTCCGATCCATGTAGTCGCACTCGGTCGTGGCGTAGAGCGCGCTTCGCTTCGCGTCCCAGTTGAACGCAGACACCCTGTTGTTCCCCGTGCCGAGCTCGTACACGACCGCGCGGGCCCGGATGTCCCAGCACCGGACGCTTTGCGAGCGATCGCCACCAGTGAACAGTGCTACCAGAACGATGTCAGCATATAATCGACTAACGGAGGGGCAATGGAGGCGTACTCGGGATGCCGTCCGGGTGGATGAACTCCACGGAGGTGCAAAACTCGCTCCGCTTCCCGGCGTCGATGGTGATAACGGGGAGTGGGTGGCGGATATCGTACAGACGAGCGTACCCGTCCGCACCTGCGGTCGCGAACACGTTGGGGTCCCCCGGGCTCGTCGAGAACGCTTCGATTGCATTCCCTCCATGCCCCAAGTACCTCGTCATCTTCTTCCCACCCTCTTCGAGGTCGATCATGTAGCATCCATATGCGTGGGACTCGCGGCCGTTCTCCCCGACGAGCATGCGTCCACTCGGTTCGTGCAGATGCCAGGTCGCAGGGGCGAACGTCTCGTCGCCCGCCGCGAACTTGACGGTCGTCGTCGGCGCGGATCCGACGGAACCCTCGATCTCGTCCATATCGTTGTCGCGCCACGAGCCCTCGGTGTTGAGCTTGCCCTTTCCCACGCGCTTTCCACCGCGGTGCATCGCGAGCTCCTCGATATTCCACAGCGCGAACCCACCTTTCCCGGCACGCGCGATGCGCCCGTTCGGGAGGACGGCAATGGGCCCGCTGTACCTGCCGCTCGCGAGCGTATGGACGTTGTTGCCCCGCGAGGGTCCCCAGCCCTTGAATTTCACCTCATTGGCGCGGCCCCAGTAGAACGTCTTGATTCGGTGCGAGTCTGCAATGAGCGCGAGCTTGTGTGGAGTGTCCATCGTGATCTGGTACGCGACCTCAGAGAGGCCCGGTTCCACGCTCATGAAGCGCCAGAGCTGCTTCTGGTATGTGTCCGCGCCGTCCTCGTCGTCTCCTTCACCCTGATCGGCGCTGCCCTCGTCGAGGAGGTAGATCGAGAGGACAGGGTCTCGATGTTTCCAACCGCCCTGGCCCGCGATGGCGAGGGCAGACGAGTCGGACGCGATTGCGGCGGTGACGGGACATGCGATCGTGTCCGATGTTACCTCGCAGCGTGCTTGGTAAATGGTGCGTGCGAACGGGGTCGTGTCCGTTGCGGAGGGGACGACATTGCCGCGGAAGCGTGAGAGGCGTGTAGATTTGGGATGAGGATGCTGTGACTGGGTCCATGGGGGAGGAATGAATTCTTCGCGCTGTATCGGGGCTATAGAACGAAGATCGGAAGGCAAAATGGAGGTTAGGACGCGTCGCTGAAGCGGGGATTATGGCAGAGACACTCACCAGACCCCCTGGATTGATACATCTCATTCAGAATGTTCAGCAACTCCACGGCAGGACCGGCTCCTATATGCGCACCAAAACTGAGTCCAGGCATTGGCATTATCAATCGATTTGAGTATACGTACCAAACCCGAAGCGATGAAGGGGGTCCCCCACTGGTGGCGCGTCGGGTGCATGCGCATACGATGGCAAGAAGTCGAAGTCGCCAGCGTCGTAGGCCCAGTTGATAGCGCTGTTGTAGATCTCCCCCGCGTTTTGGACGATATCGGGAAGGTCAGGCGCGCCGCTCGCGTCTGCTTCGCGAACGACGGTAGCGACGTCTTTGAGGAGCTGGACGAAAGGGTCGTGCTGGGCAGAATCACTATACTCTGCAATGCGCGCGGCGAGGGCATCGAGCCGCTCGTGATAGGAAGGCATGTGGGACAGCGAAGAGAGAGTTGGGGTTGTTGTACACCGGGGTAGTGTTTCACTCAGGTGTCACTCGAGGACGATGGTGGTGGCAGAAGAAAAACCCCGTTCTATAGGTTTGCTATAGGTACTAAGTTCCTTTGCCACCGAGTAAGTAAGTAACAGCATCTGGCCAATTGAGATCGAAGCTAAAACTTTAAAGTACTCGCAGCACGTGGCCTCTGGAACGCGTCGGTCACGCTTGTGACCTCACGCGTTCAGGCTTGGACCCAGGCCACCCCATCCCACCTGCTCGCCTCAACCGCGAGGAATTGCTCGGTGGGGCCCGTGCGGAACGTATGGAGCGGCGTCTCGGCGGGTGCGGCTTCTCGGAATGGTGAGAGAGGTGCTTGCGCGGTCTTGTGAGCACGGATGATTACGAGCGAAGCTTTGCCGGCGTCAGGCGCAAGAAGGGTGCGCTTCAGGCGAAAGTTTCTTGGGTCTCGATGTATGTCCGAATATGCCAGCGTATTGTCCCGACTCCTAAACGGGAAAGTGGGCTGCGAGCTGAAGGGGTGTGTGTGAGCTGTGCCATGCGCAGTAGCTCGTCTCTATCCTCTTCAGGTTGCAACGACTTGGCAACGACAGAGTGATTTCGATGGGTATACACCGGGGTGCACGTGGCGGACACTGCCATTTTCTGCAGTTCTACCAACACACTGGCGGACCAGTTTTCAATAACCTTTTGAACATCCGGAGTTTAGCGATACAATATTCCACCAATGGATCGCATGCGGGAAAAACGTACAGGAACAGTGGTTCACCCATTCATCCATCCGTCCGCCCCAACTCGCAGTTGTCCCTTGTCTCATATACGATAACCCCCCTATGGCAATCATGGCTCATAGTAGCATGCTCGTCAGGTGGCGTCGGCACAAATACGAGCACTTACTCTGCACAGGCGGGCCCGGTCTCCCACATCCGGACTCCATGTCCATGTCACAGTACGGAGGCCACTCAGCCAGCGGTTTCGAAGGGGTGGACGCGCGGATCATCGGTTCTCAGAATACCAGAGTACACCAATGCGTAGCTGCATCTCAGGAGCCAGGACCTTCAGAGTGAGCGATGTTCGAGCAGACACAGAAAGAGATCAATATTTTAATCTTGATCGCCAGCAGGGCTTGGACTAGCGCTTATCTGTGCGTCCCCAATTCGGCGTCTATTCCGTCAACCCAAGTTTTCAGCCTGTGCAAGTCCACTGTCCAGTACTGTCTCATGCTTCCACATTTGCCCCTCCATCCTCAATTGCCGGTACTGATCTGAACATACTTCCGTGTTGCTACTGTGGAGCGCTGAAACAAAATGGCGAATATCAAACCAAACAAGTCCTTACCATCCTCCAATTGGCTTGCGCTCCAGAAGGTGTGTTTGGGCCATATGCTACGACGCCTCTTCATGACATTCACACAGGTTTGTTCTTGATTGAAGGACATATCAAAATCCAAGCCGTCGGTGTCTGAACAGAAGAATTTCGTCAGTGCTGTCGCGGCAAGAAAGCGACGCAAACTTACGCATACCCCGGGGTCCTCCTCTGCCTCGGTTGAAACGCGTCATACGGCGAACGAGTCGCACACGTTCCCTCGAGGAGTGTCAGCGGAAGCAGGGGAACCTGTCGTTGTGGGGGACGAGGTGAAGAACGGGGAGTCACTTTCGCAACTGCGGAGAATGGTTTTTGGGGAGGTCGAACATGTGGAATCCCACAAACAGTACGTTCTCCATGACACTTTCGGACCCTTTTAATATTTTCACCCTCACGGTTTCATTCACATTTGTCCTCCCACTCCCATCTGTCGATTCCTTGGTTCACCTACGCACGCACTCCCCACTTCAGACCCGGCAAATACCTCGCCCTCGACTGTGAAATGGTTGGCGTCGGGATAGACGGTAGCGAATCAGTCCTGGCGCGCGTTTCGTTGGTCAACTACTATGGCTTCGTCGTTCTCGACGCCTTCGTCCGACCACGCGAGCGTGTCGTTGACTACCGCACCGAGTTCTCCGGCATACGGCCGTCCGACATGGTACATGGTACGTCGTCCCTCCGTCCACCACATATCTGTCACATCCAACATTACTCTCTTCCCGTAGCCAGATCGTTTGATGAGGTGCAAAAGGAAGTCGCGGATCTCCTCAAGGATGCCATCCTCGTCGGACATGCCGTTCACAACGATCTGAAAGCGCTCCTCCTCTCCCATCCCCGTCCACAAACGCGCGATACCCAAATACTTGCTTACAAACACAAGGTATCTCGCGGTCGACGGCCTGCGCTTCGACATCTCACGAAGCAGGAGCTCGGGTTGACCATTCAAGGAGGGGAGCACTCATCGGTACGTTCCACCTCTGCACCTTCACGTCATTCCATCCATCTTCCATCACCCAGCCTAGTGCGGGCACCCTTGACTCTCGAACGATGGCGCTTACACGATGGTATCCATGTTGATGTCGTTCAATTACTCAGGTAACCGACGCTCGTGCCACAATGGCGCTCTTCCGCCTTCACCGCAAAACATGGGAGAAGAACGTCCGTCCACCTTCCTTGCCACATTCAAAGGCACATGGAACTGCCACTCCTCCACCCAATGTTCCGCACAAGCGTCCCCGCACAGCGTCGCTATCAGAACCCGCTGACCACGCTGACGACGATAGAGAGGATCAAGGAGGGGAGGCTATTGCCGACGCCTCGCCTGCGACAGTTAGAGAGGGCAAGAAGGGCAAGGCGAGGGCGGCAGAGTCGTTCCCTGGTGGTGGAAGACGGGGCGTGTCCTCGGGCCTGTCGACCGTGGTCAAGCGCGGCGGCATTTCTGCGAGTAGCAATGCGAAAGTCAAAACGAAGACGAAGGAGAAGGAGAAGTGGTGGAAGGATCTAGGCGGCGGTGCGAGCAGCGGATCCAAAGGAAGTTTGCGGCTGAAGGTTGGTTGAACGATGGCTAGTCTCCGATGTAATCGCATACAGCTACGATGTCTTTCCAGCGGGACAGCCGCAGGACGATCCCCCCATGCTCGAGGTGGCAAGAAACACAGCTCGCCAATCCGGTGAGTGGGACGTGTTACAGACCCCTACCAGTCATAAATACAGCCATCACACACTACGTATGCGAAGACATCCTCAACTCGCCGTGAACGTGATGTCCTTGCAGATCAGGCCCGCAGGTGCGCCCACGCAGCCGAGCACCGACCCATCGCTCTTCGTGAACAGGCCCGGCCATGCCGACTGCGGGTCCGTCACCGTCGCCTTGTCGCCCCAGTTCCCGGTCGCGACTGGCGTGCCGGTCACGATCTTGAATGCGACGCCAGCATTCGGCCAGTTGTGCGCGGACGTGTCCTCATCGGTCATGAAGGAGACGACGAGGTTGCCGTCCGGGGTCGCGACGATCTGGGGCGCGCCGGCTGGATGCCCATGTGGGGAGTACGCAGTGAACATCTGAAAGCGACAAGGGGGAGGCGAGAGACGAACCGTTGTTACTGGTGCCCGACGGCTGGAATACCTGGCTACGCGTGCCCCAGGTCGTGCCGTCGTCGGGGGAGACGACACTCTTGACCGAGAACGTGCCGTCTGAGTGGCCCTCGGTCGTCTCGAAGACACACATTAGCTTCGCGGAGCCGTCGTTGAAGTCTGCGTGGGTCACGGTGCTGTCAGCCTCGCCGCATAATGCTGCTCACCCCAGCTCACTAACAGGAGTGATACTAGTACTCACTCGCGCAGCCGGGCATTCCATCGCGACCAGTCGTCGTGCCGCCAGCAACGGTAGTGGGCGCGGACCACGTCGCGCCGCTGTCCGTCGATGTTTGCATGAGGATGTCCTGGTCCGCGCCAGAGTTCTCCGAGGCATAGTACACTTGGAGGGCTCCGCTCGAGGACAATCGCATAAATGGCTCCTATACAACAAAAATTGGAAACACGGCTCGTCAGTATATAGTCCTACTTTCCGTTCCGAGGCGGCCGTGATTGACAAGTATCTTCACGACACAGCTACAGCGTAGTTATGCACGGACTCGCACTTCAGGTTCGGTCATTCCATTCGACTCTCGACACGGCATGGAACCCGACAGCCGGGCCGACACCCAAGGTGCGCGAACCAGCTTTCTGCAGCAGTGTCAGATAACTCACCCAGAGCCCATCATTCGTCGCAGTCGCCGCGCGCTCCGCAACCTGGCTCAAGAAACTCCATGTCTTCCCGCCGTCCGTTGACACGCACGCCGTGATCCGATAGTACGTCGCCGTCCCGTCCACAAGGTCGTGGTTCCTGAACGCCGCGACGACGTTCCCGTTCGGCAGCTGCAGGAGGAACGTGTTGTCGAGGTCGCCCGTCCCGCTCGCGATCGAGCCCCACGCGCCGAACGTGCTGCCCCCGTCCGTCGAGCGCACCACGGTGAGCGTCTTGGTCGAGCCCGAGAATGCGGTGTACGAGGCGAGGAGGGTGCCGTCGGCGAGGGAGGTCACACGCGGGTACGCGCCGCCGTTGGGCGAGATGACGATGTTTGCTGCGCCGACGTGCGGGACGAGCCCGGCGCGTCGCTCGAGGGCGCGCGGAGAGATCGCGCTGTCTAGACCTGTGTCGAGTCCATAGACGAGGCCTCCCGAATGGCCTGGGGTAGGCGCGGCGAGGGTGTGGGCGGCGAACAGCGCGCTGCATGCGCTGAGCAGGAGAAAGAGAAGGCTATGGGCCATTATTGGAGAGGGTCGGCGTGAGCAGACGATTTGATGAGCTTGAAAGGGAGGGTAAGAAGGCGTCAAGCCTGGAGAAAGCAGAGAAGGCCCTCGCAAGTCAGATCCGAGGAGGCGCGACTTCGGCTTTATATGATCACCAAGGGGGTACCTGCAACCAGGAAGTTCGGAGGATCACCACACTTACGTCAGGTCGAAGGCAACACGAACCACGCACGAACATGATTGCATCGCTCGGAGCCGGTACCGGATGATCACTTGATGGTCCCATGCTAGACAAACGCATCATCGCGAGGGGGACTGAAGGGGAAGGACGAACCTCGACATAGCAGTGGTGGTCTCTCCCGGCAAACTGTGCCGGGTTTGAGTTAAGCTCATTGGAGCTTATGACTACTAGCTATAGTTTGAGATTATTCATGTTGTCGGTGGTGTTTATGCATCTCGTGATAGCATATGGGCATACAAACCACTGTTTCCTCGTACCCACCCACGCGGCTCTGCAACTGGATGCGCATCACGGCCGGATCGCAGTTCGAGTCGAATATAACACGATGGGTGGTTAAGGCGAGAGCGGTCGTGTGGCCGTGTAGTAGGAGTGTGCATCGCAATCGTACCTTTCTGAGTCATCGTGCCGAGACGGAACTCGAATAAAACGCATCCTAAGATTATTTGCTGCCAGTGGGCGGGGACATGAATATCACATTGAGGGCGTCGGGCACTCACCAGCGTAACCATCCGTTGGAAGATACGAGGCTGGGATGGTCAGTTGCCTTTGGAAAGGAACCTGGTCACCGATCATTCCGCGATTGACAAGGAACTCCGATGTAATCTCACTGGTTCTGATCGGAGAGGATGTTGATTGACCGCGCGATCGGAATGACGATCGAACCAGGCGAGGAGTTTGCATTGAAGCCCGCCCAGTTTCTTACGGTGTATGTTACCCAGCGACCTAAAGGTACTTAGGTAAGGCCTTCAGGTGTTGAACATAAGAATACTCAGGTACATCCCTATGGTTGTCGAAAGGTAAATTGCAAGAGGAGAGACTGGAACTACCATTGGCCAAGTTTCAGTACAAGTTGAAGTTCGATCCCTCGAAGGCACGCGTGCCATAGCGACAGGGCGCTAAAGCGCTAATGACCAGTGTCGGATCGTCAGGCCTGTTCGGGGAATGCCAAGATTGAAACATGTGCACAAGTCTACGTCACCGTAAGTCTGGATGGACTCCCAGCACCTCTCTCTCTCTCGACCCTTCGAGCTCATCACGGCGGTACTGGGCCTGCCTGGCTTTCCAAAAATCTTTCCCACGCGTACCCAGTCCCATTTGCCACGTGAACATTAAGTAATTGAACTTCAGGCAGCCGCAGCCACAGTTCATGAGCAGCGTCTTTGTTCGCCTCGTACCACCACCTACGTTACCTGAACCCCCCAATCACCAGGCCATCGGCCAACGTCCATGTCCAGTACCCTCATCTTCGCTGTCACCATCACAGCTTCCAATGATGATTCAACAGAAGAGGAAAGGCCTAGAACCTGACAAGACTCCGCGGCCAGGGTCGATCGCTGCAAAGAGGGCGAGGTTTACTGAAGCCGATAGTATCGAGTCTTCCGGTCGGTGTCTCCTTCTTCCTCAATCCTCGACTTATGTATTTGATGATATATCCTAATTGATCATTGGGTGGCTCACTCTATTTTGCAGTGTCAAGCATCGAGGAACAACATGCATCGTCCTCGCTTGGTGTTGTCAAGGTCGTCGCGGATGGCGGTACCGCCACACAAGGCACTGCTGATCCTTTGCAGGTCGAGCTCCAATTGAATAAATGCAACGCCTTACGCTATCGCGCCGAGGAGTTTCCCCGCTGCACCGCGTGCATAAGCAAACTTACCGGGGAGACTTGCCGATTCAAACGACTGCGGTTTCTCTTGAGAGCCCCCACTAGTCGCAAGATTGTCGGGTTTAGCTTCGGGGAGAGTCAAACCCATGTCTCCCCAGCGTTGGATATGCCTAACAAGTGGAATGTGGACCTCCAGCTGACTCACGTAGAGCGCGTCAAGGTGGGTGCTCCGTTCAATGTAGTTATCAATCTGGTTAACTGATGCCCTCCTAGCGTACAGTAGCGGAGGCCCTTCTCCCCGTGCTAAAGGAGGAGATGGTGCACCTCCAGTTGCCAGAAGTGATCCGCCGTCCCCGTGAGACTGAAGTGAGGGCAACTTGCGGTGCGTAGCGGCATCATTCATTATCTCTCGACATCCATAACAGGCTTGTGGTAGATGCATGCATGACATCGATATTCTCCAGTAGCTGGATGTGCCGGACATGTGGCCGCGAAACCTGCTTTGATTGTTTCGCCCACATCAAGGAGGTGGCTGGATCAGACGAGCTTCCCGACTCCCGAGCCACGACACCCCCTCAGCGAGAGCGACATCAACGGAGTCCCTTCTTCCTCCCCTGCACGAAGCGTAACCGGCACCAGCCGAAGGATTTCTCTCCGGTAACTCGCTTCTGTGGAACTGAACTAGGGCAGGCTATTGACGATATGGAGGCACTGCTCGCATCTTCGGTCGTCGAGCCTTCAGATCCGCCTGAGGATAGGATGCACGACATCGGATCCCTGCCGTCAGCAGCCTCCCTACCTTCTGGAGCCGCTACGGCCAACCCTACTGTGACTGTTCTTCCGTCACCTAATCGCGAATCTACTCATCTTGCCGCCCTCTTACCGGCCCCTTCTACCTCGAGTGGCACAGAATCGTCTACTGTCAGCCCCTCCTTGAGTGGAGAGGCTATCCCTTCCCACGATACCGCTACATTCTCCCATCTTCAACTCACAGAAGAGGTTTTCCATCAGGTGTGGAGCAGCGGGGACCCGCTTGTTGTTACAGGGGTGCTCGAGAAGTTCCGCGTACAGTGGACCCCAGAGTACTTCCGCAGCAATTACGGGCACCAGAAGTGCACGATTGTCGAGTGCCAGTCAGAAACGAGTAAGGAGGTGACCGTGGCTCGGTTCTTCTCTTTGTTCGGCAACTACGAGAATCGAAGTAGCTCAAACTGGAAGCTCAAGGTACGACCACGCTCTACGTATACAGGGCAGCTAAACTGAATGGACGGACGGTGCCCTCACAGGACTGGCCGCCTTCGGCCGACTTCAAGACCATGTTTCCAGAGTTGTACGACGATTTCGTCCGCGTGACGCCCGTGCCCAACTATGTTCGGCGCGACGGCGTGCTCAATATTGCATCGCATTTCCCGAACAACACCGTTGGGCCTGACCTCGGTGAGCCGTTCTTGCATGATCTCCGCGCGCAGGTACTTACGGCTCCACGCCCGTTCTCCAACCTCTCGCGTCGCCCCCAGGCCCGAAGATGTACAACGCGCAGGCGTCGTTCGAGTTTGAAGGCAGCAAGGGCTCGACGCGCTTGCACATGGACATGGCGGACGCGGTCAACATCATGACCTACGCCTCGCTCAGGGCGGACGGCCGCCCCGGGTGCGCGGCGTGGGACATTTTCAAGGTAGCCGACACCACGAAGCTCCGCCAGTTCCTCCACAAGAAATTCACGAGCCTGTGCCACAACGACCCGATCCACGCGCAGAAGTTTTACCTCGACTCGGTCCTCCTCGCGGAGCTCTACAGGGACTATGGCGTCGTGAGCCATCGGATCTACCAGAAGCCCGGCGAGGTCGTCTTCATCCCCGCCGGGTGCGCACACCAGGTCCGTCATCGTCTTCTTCTGTCTTGCACTTTCGCCTACTGTGCAGAACGGGCTGCGTGCTCGCGGGCGCAGAGGTGAACTGACGAGGCTCATTTTCGTTTCCACAGGTGTGCAATCTTGCGGACTGCATCAAGGTCGCGTGCGACTTCGTCAGCCCCGAGAACGTCGAGCGGTGTAGCGTCCTGACCCGCGAGTTCCGCGAGCAGAACCAGCTCAAGGCGTGGAAGGAGGACGTCCTCCAGCTGCGCACGATGATGTGGTTCGCGTGGCTCTCCTGCGTCACGCAGGAGAAACGCCTGCGACAGCCCTCGGCTAGTAACGGTGCGATCTCAGCTCCGAGTCCCTCTTCCGCGAAGTCTGCCTCCGGCCCCGCCTTGGGTGTCTCTCCTTCAGCGCCGCCTCAGGCTCCTCCTGCCAGTGTTCAGGCGAATGACTCCCCATCCCCGCGTCTCGTCCCTCTCGCGGTCCCGTTAACGCCGACTACGACTCCCCTTCCTTCGGACGAGCTGGCAAGCCCGCTAGCACAGGCGCCGTCTCAGGTTCCCTCTCAAGCGGATGGCTCTGCATCCACGCTTCCCGTACCTCTCCCGGCCGCGACGACTTCGACTACCCAACCTTCGAATGAGCCCGGTAGTCCGCCGGCACCCATACAGTGCCCAGCCAACCCGCCGGAGATGCCGTCGGGGGGCACTGTAACCTCTGCTGCAGAGCCCTGCGGCACACCTTCCGAGGTCCCTGTCTTCGGCGCATCCATCCCCGTCGCCGATGTCTCCCTGCCCCTTTTGGTCAACGAGAGCACCAACCTGGACGAGACCACGACAATTGCGCCTTCCGCCGTTCCGGCCACCTCGTTGGGCGAGGTGCCGATGGTCGTTGACAGCACCAACGCGGCCACTGATACTGCTGGGGCTTCAGCCGGATCGAAACACACTTCGCCTGACGCTGACGTCAATCCCGGCCTCCCCACCAAGAGGCACAAATCGGAGGAGAGCCCCGAATCTGCGGCAGATTCAGAGATTAGTACTGTCCCCGCGCCGCCTTAACCTGGAAGCCTACTTAGGACGGAATCGCGCAGCCCGGGAGATACTTGATTGCAGCTCGAGAGATACTAGGGATAATGTTTGGAACCATACCCCCGGAGCTCTGTCGTCATGTTGCAACATTGTGTACTATTTTTTTTGGCATCTTGCAATTGGAGGATACGCATCTACATCATATATCCTTGCATACCGGGGGCCTGCCTTGGAACCCCGGACATATATATATAACATCCTCGGCTGACTGCCAATATCGTCGGAACGCGGTGGGGGTCACCTTTAGTGCTATATGATCTAATCGAATGAGGATAGCCTTACTGGAGCTTTTGACAAATTTCCGAAAACCCCTCGCATGGATTCATCGGAGGTAGAACGCCTCGCTTCGTTTCGGCTCAGTGAAGTTAATGCTGACAGTGCAGTACATTTTCATAGACTGAGAACCATGTGGCCGGCAGGACTGTATGGTCATCGGAAAAAGAGTCAAATCACAAGGTGCGGCGGAGGTCGGAGTGTTGGGCCGAATAGCTGTCAACGTCAGCCGGAGGAAATAGGCATGTATGTATATTGTTGCAGCAGTAATGTGTACGACATGGACGGGTCAGGTAATATGGGGATTAGTGGCAAAGGGTATACTTTATGAGCGTTGTGGATGTGGCTAGTTCTACAGACTTGGCATTGTAGATTGTTAGGCAAAGGCGTGTTGTCTTGTCTACACGTGTGCACCGACCTCCGTAGGGATGCGATGGGAAAGCACATAGTCCAAGATCGTCTAGAAACCGAGGGTTCGCAGAGGCTCTTCGGGAGAGCGACCGCACTGTCCGAGAACTGGAGGCTCTGTCGGAGCGGGTTCTGTCATGAGCTGCATCACAGGTCAGCTCACAGAGCCAGGATCGAGGACAGCAGCAAACGCACCCGAACAGTCTGGATGGTGGTGTACGCGGCGGCGACAGTTCCGAAAATCATGAGCGCGATGTCTGCCGCCTTCTGCTTGCGCGTCCGTGCGCACGCCTTGTAGTGGAGCATCGCCGGGTAGACGTAGCAAAGGGGCACGCTGTCATGACACCATCGTCAGCCTCAGCTATACCAAGGTCGATAAACGGAAGGGAGACGTACCAGGCGAAGCTCCCGACGAAGGAGACAAACTTGTCGAGGTCGGCGGCGCCGAAGTAGCTGACCGCCCCGCAGAAGATGACGACACAGAAGCGGAAGAAGTTCTTCTGCCACTTGACGAGCATGCTCTGCTTGCCGCTGCGCTCGAAGATACCGTTCTCCATGATGCGGACCGCGGGGAAGAGCTGCAGGGGCACCGAGAGCAGGATCGCCAGCGAGTACAGGAACTGGACCTGGGGGGGTGCCGAAGTGTCAGCGCAATGTGGGCGGGCAAACGACTGCTGGAGTGGTACTCACTGCCTGGGTGAACTTGCTCGTGGTGTCGAGATTGACGATGACCACAGTCTGGACATCAGCGCCGAATGTCAGGTACGACATGACGCCTCCACCACAGAATAAGACTGCAAGACTGTGTGAGGAATGCCATGAATGTCAGATGTATTTTACGCACCCATCAGGAACAGCATCACCCCCGTCAAAACCTTGGGGAACTTGCGGGGCTCCTTCATGGCGTCGGTGATCGGAATGATCTACAGCCGGGTGAGCACACATTCAGGAATGTTCCACGACAGGGTTAAACATACCAACCCAATGCCCTCGAAAGAGAAAACGGCAGTTCTCCAGACATCTATCAGCACTCAATTTGATACTAGTAAGCTTGACACTCACCCAATGAGGAGTGGCCAGTCCTTGGCATTGAACAGCTCAACCTTGGCGACACCGTTCCGAGCAATGATTCCGGCTTCACTCCCGAAGATGTAGATGAGGCCGGCAAGGATGAAAGCATCGGCGATGAGCGCGGTCGTGCTCAGCTTTGCAAGGTTCCGGATGAGCGCCAGAGGCAGGAAGATGATCATCTGCAGAAGAATGAAGTACTGGATGCCGAGGAGCTTCGCGCAGCTGGTAATAGCCAAGACGAAAGACTGAAGATTCTCCGACACAAATATAGTGTATGCTGACACAAACCCGAGCTGAGAGACAATGATAGACGTGAGGATCGCATAACGCATCCAAGGTCCATACAGCGTCCCGCCGATATCTTCACAAAGGATGTCGTCAACGCCGGAAGGAGCTGAGGTGAAGACTCGTAACGCACCGCCGAAGCTTCCAGAAACTACGAACTTGGTCTTGACGAGTAGCAGGAACGAGTACAGCGATATCAAGGCGATGAACGTCAGGACGGCACTTGAAAACAGTATGCCACCATTGAAGAACCTATGAGAGGGCATTAGATGCCACCTGAGACTAGGCTTCAGAACGCTCACGCTTTGCCTAGGAATAGAATGCCGGTGCCTACAAACGACTTCAACAACTACAAGAATGGTTAGCATTCATAATGAGAGGCGGTTGCAAGAGGTCGCTTTACCATGAGAACGGCGTCCGTTACAGTAGCATCTCCATGGGGTCCAGCGCTTGACATCCGTCTCCTGGAGCGAGAGCGAGGTGCCTGAGACCGTGTCAACAAGGGTGAACGTTCGGTCGCCTTGTGGGTGGCAGGAATGCGCGTCGTATCGACGGTAAGAGAAGGCTGTGCGAAGCGGTTGGCATCGTACGAGGGTGTTCCACCCAGAAGAGGCGATGTCTCTGCGCCAGGGATCTCGTCTTCTAATTCGTCCTCCTCTTCGATCTCCTCGAGGTCTTCACCAGCCTAATGGGTGCTGATAAGTATATGGATGACGAGAGAAATGTAAAGGGCACTTACAAAGTGACCAAATATGTAAAGAAACTCGATGAAGTTCCGTACAATTGAAGGGTCAGTGGCGCGCTCGGGATCGTTCATCATGACATAGGTACGACGGAATCCTCCAGGTTCATGTATGTGTTCGAATGCTGGATGAACCGGCTCCGCGTGGGTCGAACCAGCGAATGAAGCTGAACGCGGACGAGCAGCTTGTCGCCTCTTATGTGCCTGCCACTTGTAGATGTTGTGCCTGGTCAATATGCGTCAATACTGAGGATGGGAAAGAAACAGCCCAAATGAACTGCGTCGAGTAAAGTAGGACTCACGTTATGTCGGCTCCAGGGGCATCGTACGGAACGGGAAATGGTTCTGTATCTTCTCTTTGCACGCGTAGTTGAGAGAAAGAGGATCGTTTGGACAAGTTGCCCGACTCTGACTCGGAGTGGGACGAAGCACCAGGTACTGGCTCTGAAGGACCGGCCGCGTTGCCCTGACGCTCCTCTCTAGAGACAAGATGTTTCCTGAGAATTCTGGCCTTCTCCTCATCCGTCAAGTCGTCGAATGGATTGTCGACGAGGGCCCCTGCATATGGGGCAGCCGAAGGACGAGCGCCGGGGCCGCCAACAAGACCTCTTGAACTATAGGATGAGGGCTCTCCTGGAGCAGGTGGAAGATAGTTCGAGGGCGGCCTGGGAGTACCTATCGGGGTAGCAGTGGACCTCGGAGGGATGTTGGGCGGAGGGGGTGTGCCGGTGTACTGAGCCCGGAGGAAACGTGGACTCGGGGAGGCAGAGATACCGAGATTGGGCGTGCCAAAGGCGGGAGGGGTACCCTCCGCGTTCAACGCATTCTGCGGGCGTGGACTGGGGATATCGAAGGGCTTCGAGGGCGAGGACATCTTGGTCGACGACTCCGAGCAGACGACGGGACTGGGACACAAGCGTGAGCATCGTGTCTGGGGACTCGGGCTTGTTCGGGCGTCAAGAATAACCGGCTCCTTGCCTCCTTCCCGCCGTTTTGGGCACTTTCTCTTGAACTCACCCACCACTCGTGGCAAACGGCGGTCACCCAAACGCTGGTTATGTTGGATTCAGTGACCAGTAAGCCTCACAATGTCCAGCGTATATGCACTCGTCTGATCTATGCGTTCAGTCTCGAGACTTGCAAGATGAGGTCGCAACGGAGGAAGCCCGTGAGATGACTAGAAGCGATGCTCTGCGAAGCAAGTCATAAATGCCTGAAACGCGGCTACTGCGTTGCAAAGTGCCAATCCGAGCGTGGGGTCCACCGCGGACATCTGCAATATCCCGTCCGCACCGTCGACACGAGCAAGGCCCCTTTACATAAAGGTATGCCATCCCTAGTCCAGAGCCAACCCTCTTGCTCTCCACAGCTACCTCTCCTCGTTTTCGGGTGAACAGCGCTGGACGCCATGGCTGCTGCTCCAGACGGTCGCTCAGCTACCAGAGTCAGACGCAAGCCCCCACCCGCCTTTCCATATTCTCCCAGATACCCTCACCCAGATCCTTCTGACCCTTTCGCGCCCCTTCAGGTTTTGCGCGACCGCGCCCATTCAGCTCATACCCACGCATTCTTCAATCCCTCCAATACGTCTCTTGTCCCTACCCCTCCTCCGTCCGGCGAAAGTGATCGGTTCAGCACACATCTTCACGCCAATTTACCATCACCACCTCGCGCCCTCATTCACGCGTCGCGCAGCACGGAACCCCTCCTTCAGTTTCGCGACGGATATCACTCGGACAACCTCATACCAACTCGTCCACCTCGTGCCAGAACTCGTCCCGCTGGAGATTCCAATCCGTATTTCACCGACCCAGATGTTTCCTCCCCTACATCGTCTTTCAACCACCGTCATCACGATCGGCATAATCGTCCTTCAGAGAAGCTAACGGGGCCACAGTACCATTACCGCAGACGCTCCCAAACCCTATCTCTCGTCCCTCAGGTGCTCCCTCAGATTCCATTGACGGATGAACCTCGACAATTCGAACGACCCCTAACAGAGGAGAGTTCAACTACGGAGGCGTCCCATCATCCGAACTCGACTTTCCATCTGTCACAGAACCAGTACACTTATGATGATCGTCAGTCTCATGGGCATGTCTACGGCCAGGTGGATGCACCTCCGACTGCGTCCACCATCGACTCTCACGGCCACTCGCAGGTTCAGACGTCGGTCCATTCGGGCCCCACCACTCCCCCCATGACTCCAGACGACACCCTCACCTCGAGCAGCGTAAGCGTTCGGGATCGCTCGGAGTCTCTTTCCCCGCATACATCCCTTTCCGAACTCCCCCCTCCCTCGAGCTCGAAGGATGCGTTCGAAGAAAGCGACTTGTCATCCCCTCCGCTACAACGCACGGCGGTCGAGGGTGGGCTTGCGACCGTAGAGTCTGGAGGACTCATCGAACGTGAGGTTTCTCAAATCCGCAGCGCCGACTTCCCTATGCTGCTAGGCAAGTCGGAACCTGACTCGCCTCTTCCTCTCCCAGTACCCCCTCCGCGCCCCCTTCCCGTTCGCTCTGAATCTGAGCCGGAACAACGTTTCAGCCTTGACAGTAGACGGCGTAGCGGCGCGGGCCTCGGGGACCGCAAGGACAGCATCACGAAGAGGCTTCGCCGATCATCTTTCTTGGGGCGCATTCGCAAGACGTCTGATCCTTCTCCACCTGCAAGGACGAAGAAACTCCCACTGCGCGAACCGTCTTCATCTTATGGTTCCGGCAGTCAAGCGAGGCGCTCGGGAGCGGGTAATATGATTCTAGGTGGTAGCAGCAGCACGCCAGAGGTGGTTCGCGCGTCTGGCCTTACCAGGGATACCTCGGATAGCAAACGGGCTAAGATGGCGCACAGAAAGAGCCTCAGCCATGTCAGCCTGGGTGTCACCCCGTTGCCCAACGTCAGCTTCGGACCGACTGCCTCACCTGGCTCCCCTATGGGAAACGTGAGCATGACTAGCACCCTTGTAGGCGGTGACCCCGATCAAGATGAATACGGCGCACCCACGAATGCTAGCCTAGCTCCTCTCCAGCCTCCCCAACCAGAATCTGCTGCTCAACGCCCACAGACCGTAGCCCAAGCGCTGGAGTTCACACCACTACCCCCGAAAGACGCGCCGTTACCCCCAATTCGGAAGGATACTCGTCTTCCTACACCGCCAAGGGAAGCCTGGAGAACGAGTCGCGTTCCGGTACCTCCTTCCGGATCGGGACATGACCGGCGACGGGAGACACAACATGCGTACACACAAGGTGCAGTCCACATCGAAGATGTCGCGCCCGAAGTCCCCAGTCATACCACTTTGGCGCGCCCACCGACGCTCATCAACACTACTCACGCCTTTACGGAAATGGAGATGGACGAGGTCGTTCTTATGAGACGTTCCCGGTTGGAGAGATCAGCAAATTACGAGCCCGAACAAGCATCGCCATCGCCGCCGCTTTTGACCAACTCCCTACTCGCACGGCCGACGTCCACGACGGCGACTGTTTCTCATGTCGTTCCCCCAGCCTCTGTTCCCCTTGTTTCCCCGTCGCCTATTTCCGCCCACTTAAATGTGCCCGTCGTGTCAGTGGCTCACCCACCTGTGCGCTCGGATATTGCACTACGGAGAGGACCTTCGCCACCTCCACCTCCACGTCGTGCTTCGCCACTGCCCCCGCGTCCTTTTTCCGAATCCCCCCTTCCCGCCCCACCGGAAGAGCTCGGACCCCCCACTCCAGCACCACTTCCATTGTCTCCACCCGGTCGCATGGATGCAGACCTTCCGACGCCTCTCCCGCAACCGCCCTTACCTCAGCCCCCGCCGCATCCCTCCCTTCCTCCGGCGCTTCCTCTCGCGCGAGCCCCCGTTGATAATGTTGAGCGTTCTGAGCAATCCTCAGCACCGATATCGGCTCCGACCCGCCCGCGCACCCCCTACGAGAACCCGCCACGAAGGAGCGAAGAGCGGCGTTCGTCGGACGACTGTCAGGAGCGCGTAGCGACCACTTACTTACCTGTGGCACAGGTGCGACCACCCTCGCCGCCACCAGCCGAGCCCCAACCCCCGACTCAATCTCCTATTACTTCTCCAAGCGCGAGCCGCTCGCGAACGAAGGTTGGACAGAGTGAAACCCCATACAATTCCGTTCGCCAACGACGACCGGGCCAGGGCCAGGGAACGACTCAGACGGCGTTGCATGGGCAGCTTCCATTCCGCCCCACATCACCTTCCCCGCCGCAACCGGCGCCCACGCGCGCCCAGTCTCCACAACCTGCCAGCGCCCCTCGCCCTCAACCAACTCTCGCGTCTCATCCCAATACTGTTGCTCCGACGCGCGTACAGTCACCGCAGCCGTTAATCGTAACCTCTCGCGCGCAATCACCCCCTCCGCGCCCCGCACAGTCCCCCCCTATCCAAGTTGGGACACCGCCGGCTCAGCAGGCTTTGATGCGTGCCGCTGCACCGCTTCCGCCTCCGCCATCATCGTACACGTCGCACGGTCATGGACTCTTGCAGGCACGGTCGTTCGTCTCCCAGCCGTCTTCGATGGACCACGACCGAGATCGAGATCGAGATCGCTCAAATGCAGCCGCGATGAGCACGGAAAGTGCCATGACATCCCCGCCGTACGCGACCTCTATCGAGTCCACCCCGCTCCCTCTGCCCAACACCCCTTCCACGACGTTCACGCATCCATACCGCGCGCCCGGCGCCACCAAGCATCGCGCGCGTAGCAGTCGTGGTTTGTCGGAGCCGGAGACGACGACGAGGGCACGGACGATGACAAACACGGGGAGACACTGTCGGGGTCGGACTGCGGCGGAGGAGCCATCGATGGCGACATTTGACGAGCACGCGGGGCTGACGAAGGACCAGCTACAGCGGGCGGCCGCCCTGACCGTCGTCGCGCAGAGCGGAGTGAGAGTGCCCTTCGGCGACCTGTTCAGGGACAGGAGGACGATCGTGATCTTCATCCGCCATTTCTGGTGTGTTCTCGCCTATATTTCCGTTCATGCGTCACAGTAGCTGACTTGTTGCGTGTGGACAGGTGCGCGGCGTGCCAGGACTACATGTATGCGATCTCGCGGAACGTGAACTATGAGGCGTTGAAACGCGCGGGCATTGACATGGTGATCATCGGGAACGGTTCTCCGGGGATGATTAAGTCATATCGGAGTAAGTCCGATGCACACACCCTTCTAAGTATCAGTGCGTGTATTTACTAACCGTTGCACGCAGACATCTTCCGCACACCGATCCCCATGTACACCGATCCGACGCTGCGTCTGTACGCAGCGCTGGGCATGACCTACCGGTCAACCGATCCGGGTCCTGACGTGGAGAAGGGCGAGTACATTCGTCACGGCGTCATTGGTAGCCTCGCGATGGTTGTGCGCAATGCCCTCAGAGTGGGCATGCCCGTTTGGGAGAGGGGAGGCGACAGCACACAACTTGGTGGAGAGTTCGTGTTGGGCCCAGGGTAAGTTTTCTCTCAACGTTGACTCCGCGAGGGCGTTCATATCCATATTCAAACGGTCATTTCAGCTTCAACTACACGTACGCGCACCGGATGGTCACCACGCGCTCTCATGCGCCGATCCGCGAGGTGCTCAGAGCGGCCGGGTACCATCGCGTGATGTCACCGGCAGGCGCGGGTTTCGGTAGCCTCAACCATACGCACGAGGAAGAGGAAGCGTGGATGCGGGATCGTCGTCGCAGCCTTGCGCGGATGCGTGCCAAGCGCGAGAAGCGCCGCGAAGGCGGCACGCCCGTTGAGCCAGATGTATACGGGCCTGAGTTGGGATATGGGAGCGACGCGGGCAGCGGGAGCGTCAGCGTGAATGGGAGCTGGACGTCGAGCGCCGAGAAGCACGAGCAACAGGAGCAAGTCGCGAAGAACCAGGAACGTGAGCGCGAGCGGAGCGGTCGGTCGACACAGAAGCGGCAGAGACGAAGTTTGCAAGTTGCGAACCCGGACATCCGTTCGGACCATTACGACCATCATGACCATGACCATCACGACCATCGCACACATCATGGAGGAGCGAGGACGCATGGATCTCGCAATGATACGAATCGAGATGCCTGGTCGGGAGGGAAGATTTCGGTGGAGTATATCAACCGGCATGGGAGGAGAGAAGATGGTTATGAGACCGAGGACGGGGCAACCTATCCTCGACGACTGGACTGACCGTACTTACTCGTGGATCCAGGGAGTCCTGACCACATCTAATCGCTTTTAACTATCTCTCGCTCTTGATCCTTCGACGGACGTATCATATTATGTAGCTGTACACCTCCACTTCTCTTGTAATGTACGTTTACGAACATTGAATGATACACGGATGCATGTATGTTCTCAACCCTATTCCTCTGGTACAGGCGAGTTGATTGCACTCGTTCCCCCGACTGGGCTGCAAGTGCAAAGGTAGAACGCTTGAAATCACGACATTTAAATGTTTCGGGATCGCATGGACGTGAGGATGCGGGCCAAGCATGAGATTGCACCAGAGACTTACAGGGATAGTGGTACTCCAAGCACGACCGAATAGGTATATACCTATACATGAACAATAGCAATGTTCAAACAGCAAGGCGAAACGGTGTCTACCAAGCAACATCTACCACCGACCCCCAATTCACCCGTTCTCCCTCTCTTCTGTCCTCCTCGGCCCTAGGTCAACACCCTTCAGAGTTCCCGCATTCTCATCCCGATGTTCGCCGCGAGCGCCGCAACAAGCAGGACGGACAGCATTGTCGGCCCGTACTTGTCGTAGTACAGGCCCTCCGCGCGGCGCTCGCGCAGGCGGTACGCGCGGTACACGAAGATGATCGCCGAGTACGCGATCGCGACCAGCGCGACCCCCGTGAAGCACCACGCGCTGATGAGGCCCACCGGGTCGTCCGCCGGGATGAAGTTGAGGAGCGTCGTCGCGATCGTGCCGATGAAGATCCCGAAGTGCAGCCATTTCTACGCAGATTCAGACGTCAGTCAGCCATCCCGCCCTCTGCAGCCTCGGGAAGGGGCACTTACGAAGAACGTCCGCTCGACGGCAAAGTAGACCTTCGGCTCGACCCGCACGGGCACCGCGATGCGCTTGCCCGGCGGCGCCCTCCAACTCCTGTCCAGCACCCTGTCCTCCCCGTTCCCATTCCCGTCCCCGTTCGACGGACCCTCGTCCAGCGCCCGCTGCGCAGCAGTCCTCACGAGCCTCTGCTCCTCGTCGCCCTCCTCCTCCTCCTCCTCCTCCTCCTCGTCCTCCACCGCCTTGCACTCGCCTCGCTGTCTCCGCGCGTCGTCCCGCAGCCGGTCACGCAGCGTCTCGTCGAACGCGGACGACGGTGCGAGCGGGTCGATCGACATCGCGCGCGCCTGCGCGGTGTGGTCGAGGGTAGACGCGATCGCCTTCGCCGTCGCGGCCTGGCGGCGCTCGCGCTTCAGGAACGGCGTCGTCTCGGTCGGCTCCTCCTCGCCCTCAGACTCGACGTCAGCATCGTGCTCCGCCTGCTGCAGCTCGTCGCGCGCGACCGCGACCTCCTGCGCGCGCTCTTTGAGGTTCTTCTCGCGAATCGCGACCGCCGCGGCGACCTGCTGGTTCGAGAGACCCGTCCGCTTGTCTTCGTCCCTAGCTGTGAGACGGAGACATTAGGGTCTTGTGCGTAACGTGCCTAGGGAGGCGGGGCCAACTCACCGGGGGCGAAATCCATGCCTTCATCTTCATCCTCGCCTTCTGAGACGGGCTCGGTGTAGTGCATGCGCTCGGGCGTCGTCTGTCCGGAGGTTCGAGAAGACGTGCCCTTGGAGGACGACTGCATGGGGCGCTCTATCGTCACTACACCGGTATCCGGCTTCAGGATGTCGACATCCACTGGAAGCGTGCACATTTCAGCAACACATCTGAATGTAGGGTCGTCAGACACGCACTTTGTGGGAGCCAGAATGGAACGAGGTCAACACGGTTGGGCAGGAGGGTGGCGCATCCATGAATGAACTTGCTGAACTGTGCGGGGCTCAGCCAATGTGCCACATGTTCATACAAAGTGCTGCTTCCACTTGCCTTCGGGACGGCCTCAACGAGGTGCGAAGAGACAAGATCGGTGACCCACTCCGGCGGCTCCTGGCCGAACTGCGTTTGAAGCTTCACCTCCAGAACACCGTATCTACACCACGAAGGTCAAATCGATCTCGTCGACGAAGAGACTCCTCACTCCTCACTTGAATGGTTCCCTATCCTCAGAGAGCAGCTGGTTGAACGGATGGTCGATACCGATATCCATGCGTCGCCAGTTGTCACCAGACCGCTCGCGTCCATCCCAGTTGTCCTCGCGGACCATGGTCAGCTCGGTGTCCAGCGATATACGCACACGGGCGTCACCAGGGAGCTGGAACGCCGTCCGGTTGTAGAATGTCCGCATGACTAGAGTCGCCCCGCAAGTCAGCACCTATACCGTTGGAGGGTATACGCATGTACGCACCGGGCTTGAGCTTTTTGGTCAAGATACTGTATTGTATCTCGTTCGCGAGCTGGATCATGCCGTCGACCTCCGCCTGCGTCTTCTTGCCCTTCTTCGCGAGCTCCTGGAACTCTTCGTCCATGATGTACTCGCCCTCGAGGAACTTGTTGACGAGGTGCTCCTTGATGGGGAATCGGGCCTTCACGGACTTCTCTCCGGTCCAGTCCTCACGGTGGGTCTTCCGCTCAACGAAGATCTGGACACGCAGAACTCAGCAAAACGGCGGGGCCCTACCGAGGTGGACGTACCGTCTTCTGCTCCATATCGCCATACCACCTCAGTCGGATAGCCTCGGCACCCTCCGTCTTCTCCAGACGTCCAAGATACAACTCCAAGTCCTGATTATCAAAGTAGATCGATGAGATTGCTACATGTCTTGTCAGCTACATATCATATACTTTCAGAGCGACAGACGACATACCTGCGTCCCTGGGCTCGAACTCCTTATCCGCGTTAAACACTACCGGCACACGAGCGTAAGGTCTCCAACACGCGATTCACTAAGCCAGTACAAACTGACCGAGGACAGGAAGGTGCTTCAGAATTGCCAATTTTAGATGAACCAAATTGTCGGGATGCACCTGCGATACTCAACAACACTCAGCAACATAGCGATGGGAATGACGTCATTGTTTGCTACGCACCCAGTACTTTGTGGTTTGCCGTACGAATGCACTCTGGTTTCCGCCGGCACTGGAGTCACCTTGGACGGGGTGTCCGCGGGTACGAACGAGATCATATAACCTCGAGAGCTTGACGATAAGGCTATCCCAATTGTACTTGTAAAAGGGGCGCTTCTCTAGATAGTCTTGAATGAATGTGGGTTTCAGCGGTCGGCTTGTTTGTTTCTTAGCACGTCAAGGATGAGCCAACCATGAACACAAGACGCGATGAGGGGTTAATGGAACGTACATCATGTTTCTATCATTACGCCAACAGCAAATTCGTGCGCCAGGGTATCAGTATCAGGTCGGTAGGAAGAGGAAGAAGGACGCACCTTGAGAATCTTCATGAACCCAGTGATATTCAATTTAGTGTACAGCGCGAGGTCGTGCACGTCGGCAACGAGGTTGGCAACCTCCTCCTCCAGGAGGGCGAACTGGTCCTCGAGTGCATCCACGGACATGGCGTCGTCGTTGTCGTCGTCTGAAAGGTCATCATCAGAACCAGCATCCTGGGTGACGGATTCACGGCGTTGCTGTGCCTCGGTGTCGGTCGTGGCAGTACTTTGCTCCTGTTGATGTCCGTCCTGGAAGGAGGACTCGGAAACGAGACGTTTGACAGACTTCTCCGCATCGTTTATGCGGCGGGAGAGCTCGTAGGTCTGCGCGCGAGGGGTTGGCTGCGTGCCGGTGGGAAAGGGGTGTGATGCTCATGGCGCACCTTGGTCCTTTGAAAGTTGTGGATCTTGTCGAGCTCCTGCTCGAGCATGCGGGTAAAGTCGGCCTCATCCTTGTTTGACCAGTTGTGGGAGGTGGTCCGATCCTGCGCGGAAGAGCTGTGTGAGGGGGGAATTTTGGTCGTGTGCCAGGAATTCGAACCTTGAGTTCCCGCTTGAGAATGTTATAGTTTATATAAAAGGGCCTCCATTCATTGTACAGGTCGTTCTGCGGGAAATGAGAACGAGTCGGGAGGGAAAGGAAGAGGCTAGCGGGGAACTGACACTAATCTTGCGGCCGAACTTCATGGGGGGCGGGGACGGGGAGGCGGGAGAGAGGGTGAAGGGGCGGTGGGAAGGTGGGCGAGTGAAGAAGAGGACGGGAGATGCCTCGCGGGAAGTGCGCTTGCGGCTTCCCTGCTCCTTCTCCACGACAAGGACCGCGAACGTGCGTCCAGTTCTGACCTCTGCGCGGATGCTCGCTCCGATCACATCATTCAATTCTCCGCTCCCCACTCCCCGCTCCCCGCTCCGCGTCCCGACGCGTCCTGGTCTCGTGCTCGCGGCATCCCCACAGACGCCCCCTCCTCGCCCTCCTCCTCCCCTCAACGTAGTGTCTTCCGCTTGGCTGCTGTAGAATGTCTCGCGCGCAACCTTCGTCCTCAAGAGCACCGGCGGAGAATGGCGCGAATGCTACAGACGACGTAGTCCGAACTAAAGTCCTCCTCCTAGGCATGCGCAGGTGCGTCCACATATTCGCGACCTCCAGCAAGTACTTCGGTATATCTGTGGCCCCATCCCACGTAGGAGCGGCAAGACATCCATCAAAGAGGTCCTTTTCGACAACATCGTTCCACGCGAAACCTTCTACCTCGATGCCACCAACCATATCACCAAGCACCACTTCGAGTGCGTCTTCCTTCCCCCGGATCACCCTACTCTCTCCTCAGATGCTTGACAATCCTTCCGCCGTTCAGCACCGTCATTCCTCTCGAAATATGGGATTGCCCTGGAGACATCGCCTTGGACGCAGTTGACATCACCAATTTCTCCACAATGATCTTCGTTATTGATATCCAGGTGAGTGCCTCTCCTTTCCGCCGAGGCTACCACTTGGATGGCCTCCTTTCTCGACGTGTCGCGTTTGCGTTCATATGAATTCATGCAGGCGGGCATACCGGTTCATCGCCTTACGCGCCTTGCGCGACTGGCTACCCTTTCTTCGGCTCGTGCACGTTCGCTCGCATACACATGGCGTGTATGAGGCAGAACGTTACGTTGAGGTCCGGCCCCCGTTTGAATTGACCAACGTGATGCATCTCATCCAGTAGTTTCTCCTAATCATTGGGATGGCTCTGACCTATTGGAGCGTTTCACTTGCAGGACCTGTATCATCAGCCAATCCAAAAGCTTGTCGATTTCGTCATTACCGCGTACCAGGATCACCCCAATATGAACCTCGAGGTTTTCGTGCACAAGGCAGATGTCCTCACTGAAGAGTACAAAATCGGTCAGTTAAGCAGAACTATTCGTCCTACTGGATATACTGAACGTCTGATCTCCCTCTGCATTTGTAGAGAACTTCCGACATATCCAAGCAAGGGTCCTCTCTGACCTGAGCTATATCAATCCGGAGTATGAGACAATTCCGATCAATTTCCAACTTACGTCGATTTACGACCATTCACTACACGACGCGTTCTCTCGTGTGTTGCACAAGTTGATCGACTCGCTTCCTTACCTAGAGGATTTATTGAACGTCTTCTGCGCTGTAAGTGTGTCATCAACGGCGTATGCTTAATCCACTTACCCAGAGGCAGAACTCGCAAGCAACAAAGGCATTCCTCTTCGATACCAAGTCAAGGTTATATGTTGCCACGGACGCTTCTCCGGTCGATCCTCCAACACATAATCTATGCAGCGACTACCTCCAAACCCTCAACGCCTTCGGACCGCTATATAAGTGAGCCTTTCCCCAACCTTTGCCTCCCCTTGGTTTCCAACTCAACGTGTTCCAGGTCAATATCGGCTTCTCCGCTCCGAATGCGAACAGTCCCTCCAGACCCCGCAGATTCCCCGCTGCCATCTCCTTCAATTTCACCACAGCAGCCACAGTCCTCGCTTGCTCTTGCCCCGCCAAATACATCTCATCCTAACTCCCGTCTCGCCTCGCCCCTCGCCTCCCCACATCGCTCGACGCGTTCGACGCAACAATCGCCTGTCGTCAGCCAGCAGCCTCTCCCATCCCCGCCCCTCCCCCGCCCTCCTCACGCCGCCCCACCGCCGCCCTCGAACCCAGCCCCAACAAGCCCAGGCGCGAACGGCCACCCAGACAACAGTCCGATCGACGGGGCCAAGCCGCTGTTCTACCCGTGCGCGGCAGCGTCGCTCGCGCCGACCGCGGCGGGGGCGGGCACGACGCTCACGTACCACCTCATCACGGCGCAGCTCGCGCTGCTGGCGATCATCCCAACGGGCGTGTTCGCAGCGCGGAGGGGGCTCGTGGAGTACAACGTCGTGTTCTTCAGGGAGGGCGTGCAGGAGATCTGCGACGTCGAGGCGGAGGCGCGGAGGGTGACGGCGTGAAAGTCGAGAGAGACGAGAGCCAGGCGTGAGTAGTGCTGTCAAGATGTGAGGGTCCGCTTCCTGGAGGGTGGATGATATCGTACATGAACATCTTCTTATAGCTGATCGCGGGGTGTGGCCAGTGCCAGTGCTTTCCCTTGCTGCGTTCGAAGCTACGCGGAGATGTAATTCCGTTCCTTACTTTGCTGTTCTTAGTGGACGTGCTACATATGGGTCCTGATTCTCCCCCTCATCACCACTGGGGGCGAAGTGACTACGCCGTGTCGTTCCTCCGCTGTGTGGGCTGCCGCCGCTGTCGTAAGGTGCGCCGACTGGGTGGATCGACTAAAGTGGATCTGAGATCGTAGCATAGGCGCCATGTAACGTGGTTTGTTTCGGCACAGCTTTGTGCGTCCTCACTGTCAACTCGCGACGGCCACCTCCATACCTGCAAGAGGCCCCCATCAGGTTCTGCGAGTGCATGATATGGCGCTGTATACCCCCTACAGCTCGAAAGGAGCAAGCTCATCCACTGCGACACCTGGCACTACCGAGTTTGACATCTTGAAGGGTTCTCACAAGTGAGGATGTCGTCTGCGAGCTGACATTGTCGGTGCATTCACGGATGCTGACCTTTTTTCAATTTGGTGCAAAGGTTCCTGCGAGAAGATGGCGAAGGACCCGGGCACCAACTGTCCTGGGACGAACGGCTCGCTAAGAAGTACTACTCCTCGCTGTATCGAGAGTATGCCGTTTGCGACTTGAAGCATTACAAATCCGGAAATGTGAGCCACGGTTTATTTATTGCTCGTTGAATGCGGACTGATGAAGACAATTTCAGTTTGCTTTGCGGTGGCGCACCGAGGAAGAAGTCATATCTGGGGCCGGGGAAACCACCTGCGGAAACACGCGGTGCCCGCTGCACAGGGAGTCCCCGGGAGGAGGGGACGATATTCGGCCGGCGCTGACAACGCTCGAGCTTCCGTTCTCGTACGCTGAGCATGGGGACAGCAAGTTTGCTCTCGTTAAAGTCGTTCTCTGTTCCAAGTGCTGCAAGAAGCTCATGTGGAAGCGCAACAAAGAAAAGGAGGAGCGGAGCACGCGGGAAGGGCCAACGGGTGAAGCAGGCTGCGAGGCGGCTGGTTCTGATGAAGATGAACACCCGGAACGACGTAGACGACGGATATCCCGATCACCCGGAGAGAATGAGAATGGTCGTGGAGAGCACAGACGGAGACGAAGGACTGCTGAGGAAGTCGACGTCGGAGAGCAGAAACGCAGACGTAGCTCTCGTTCTCGCTCCCCACGTCAGCAGACCGAGGGGCGATCTCGCCGTTCATGATTCGTGGGAATTTTGGCCTTTATTCTGCTGACCCGTTCGTCCATATTCCTGGGTCTGTCCTCTTCTATTCTATTGTCCCTGTGCAGCTACTCAATTACAAGCGCTCTATGACAGACCACCTCGGCGTGATTGTCTTGCCATCTTCCGTGTTCTTCAATAGCTGGTGTCTCCGCAGAATGCCATTGTAGTCATTCTCTCGCATCCAGCTTTCCAGCGTGTGGCAATTGGGATGCACGGTCCTGACCCACGAGATGTCCCGCGAGATCACATCGTCCCGCCACAGCGCCCACCATCCCGAGAAGTTGTCCCGCCACGTCGTCGAACCGTCGTTACCTCGTTCGTTTGCCACGGGGTCGTCCACGCCGTCGAAGTTCTCAAACCACTGGTCCATGGTTTGGTACACCACCTCCGCCCGCTGGCCCGTCACCTTCTCGAACGTTCGCGCGAGGTAGTCCCACCCAACGACGTCGCTTGTAATCTTCATCTCGACGCCTGACGTGTGTTCCCGGTGATCGAACGCGTACCGCGCGAAAAACCCGAGGTCCGCGAGCGCGATCATGGGCACATGGCCCTTTCCCACCGGGGTCGCGAACACGGCTGTCCCGTCTTCTCGTCGTTTTAGCGGTCCGAACATCATCTGCCACGGGTCGATCAGAAGCACGCCCTCGCCCAATGCTTCGAGAACGCACACACGTTGAATAGCATGTCCATGTACGGACCGGAGGTGACGACACTCCACGCCATGCCCCCGACGCCGATGTCCGACGGCTGCGAGCGCATCCAGTCTGCGACCCGCGCTTTGCCGTCATAGTGCTCGCAGCGGTACTTCGGGTCGTAGTTCCCAATCTCCAGGGCGTGAGTGGCCGGCACATCAGGACCATCCCTTCGTACGAGAACAACGACCATGAGGGACTCACCTTGGACGCATAATCGAGGCTGCTCCAGACGTAGTGTCTGACGCCGCGGTTCTGCTTCGCGAGCTCGAATATTCTGATCCCAGCCCACACCTCCTTCTCTTCTCCGACCGTGAAGCCGTCCGTGTTGACCCATGCCCCGTACACGCCCTCCAGGGCCCGTGCGACGGAGGGGAAGTCGTCAAATGCGCCTGCCAACGGCCGGCGTGCCAGTAAAGGTTCAACGGAAGAACCTTCGCATTGAAGTAACCGTAACCTTTACCTTTTACGCACTCGACGCCGCTGGCGGCGAGCATCTTCCCTCGTCGACTGCCCGGGTCCCGGGTCAGGGCACGCACGGCGTACGGGGAGGGTGCTCCATCGGTGCCCGGTGCGAGGAGCTTGTCGATGATTGCTAGGCCCTGCGCGCCGGTCGCTCCGATGACGAGGATGAGCTTCTTGCAACTTTGCCGTTTCTCGGTCGAATGCATCGGAAGAGAAGTCGGGGGGCGAGGGTGGTTCGGGAGAGTTGAATTTTGTTCAAACTTCAAGATCCCCCCTTTTTATATCATCCCGTTCGTTGCCCTTGTGCAGCTTTTAAAGTTCATGGTAACATGTCGAGACGGGGAACGACGTCAGGGAGTGCCTGTCATGTTCCCGCGATGCGTGCCAAGGTTTCTGTCCACTTGAGGCGTCCTCTAAGAAATTTGCCGGTTCAAATCTTGCGGTGGGTAAAGAGACCGTGATGTTCCTCATGGGCAAGGAGACAAATATACACCGTCCCATCGTCCTTCTTTCCAACCAATCAAGCCCGGCTACTTTGGACCGGTCTCCCAACCCAACTCCGCACACTGTGGCCTATCAGGGCCGGTTTTGAGTCGCCGGAAAGAAAGTCGCATTATAGGCCCATCTCTCCATCTCACACTGATGGGGCCCTGGGTACCGATTGTCCGTGTGACCCGGTCAAAGACAGAATAAACTTCAGAGGTGGCTTCCATATGCGGAAGATGAACACCGGCAACCCAGTGAGAGCGAGTGCGCCTCGTGGCACGGATGCTGTAGACGTTGAGTCCTGCCGGACTGACAATACAGGTCAACATGCCTGCACGCCTACACACTATGCGTCGATGAAAGGCCACTTCTCCTCATCTGCCAGCTCGGCCCTCCGTTTGCCTGCGAGCGCCATGACTTGGTACTGCGTGCCCATGCCTGTGCGATCGACGAGCCTGTTTGCGGCGTTCTCGATCTGCTTCCTGCGCTCTTCATCCTTCGCAGAAACCTTGAGAGCGTTCACGCGTGCCTTCAGGCCCATCCGTTGCAGGAAGTCCGCCTGGGAGATCGGTCCATGAGACGTCGCTGCCCAACAGAAAGTTTGGGTCAGTACAGCGATTGTGGCCGTGACGGAGTAGGGCGGGGAAGGCGGAGTCATCAGATGACACCAGCAGCTCGTCACCCATGACACGGGCGAGACAAAGACGCACCCAAATCCGCAGCGGCTTCGGCGAGATAGCTGAAGTCGACGTTGACCGTGAGGTCACACTCGCCAGGCCGGTGGAAGACGTCCACGATCTTGTGGTTCTTGAATGCCTATGGAAACATCCCGAGGAAACGCATCAGCGCCACTATCGGTGGTATTTTTGGCGGGGCGCGGATAAGAGTGCCAGGGGAGAGGGCATGCGAAGGAGGAGGACGATGGGGGGATGAAGACAATAAATAAGAGGGATCGGCGACGTACGCGGAAGGAGTTCCCGTAAACTTTGTTGCCGCCGTAGTCGACTATCAGCGCGCTTCCTGCAGAGCGGGATCCGTCCGAGGCCCTGTCGTGCAGCAGTTCACCAATCTGCCGGGCGATCTTGAACGCCGCAGGAGAGACCTCAATGCGCGACCCCACCGGCAGCTTCAGGAATCGGGGGGACGAGAGACCAAGCAGGGTCGACGTCGGCGTAGGCGTCGGGGTTAGAACCTGGCGGAAGCGTGGTGCGGTGTTCGCAAGGGGTCGTAGGGTTGAGACGTCGAGAGAAGGGCTCCAGTCGGGTTTCAAGGTCCTGCCTGCCGCGGGATCAGGCCCGGATGCAATGAGTACTTCTTGCCATCCCTGGCCTGTCTTCTACAGCTCAAAAGCGCGTGAGCGGAGATAGCTGCGGGGATAGTATTGGATGAAGGGCGCCACGCACCTGCAGGAGATGAAAGGGTAAAGCGTCAAAGAACTCGTGAGCCACCACGAGAGTGAACTTGTCGGAGTCAGGACGGACGCCATCCACAGAGTCATGCCAGCTCAAGCGCCATCCGTTCTTCTGGGTAATTGGACCGAGCTTGGCCTCTTGAGCAGCACGCATGGGCTGGCTGGTCTCCACGAGGTGAATCTCCTTGACTGCCGACCGGGCGACCGGAAACTGAGATAATACCTGTCATACCCCAGAGTCAACCCATAGAATGTTTCTAGTGAACGTTAGGATGCATACTCGTAATACATCATGCATTAGAGTTCCCCATCCTGGCCCGAGTTCCACCAGCCGAAGTGGTCTTGACGCTCCCGCATACATTGATTGATACAGTAGCCACACCCCAAGAACCTATCCTCAGCGCTGGAAGCTCGTTATCTTGAATGCTATAACGGCACGAAAAGCGGACAAACCTCGCCGAATACTTGGCTAATCTCCGGGCTTGTGATGAAGTCCCCCTGTGACCCAAGGACTGAATTGCTTGAGTTCATGTAGTATCCTGCTGTAGGATGCGATAGACACATCAGCATGTATGACGCATAGGTTATAGGACCTGTAGCCTAACGTGATTCTCAGCATGAATAATGTTACGGGACGAGGGAAAAGACCAGACAAAGGCGTGCGTTGGGTAAAATACATGGAGGACCGATATGAACATGCTATGCCAGAAAGCGGTATAGCATCACTCTTGCATGTACGAGCTCTAGTACCATCGTAAGCATGAATCGAACGGATAAATGAAGGATGGTTGGTGCTGAGTTAATGGTGCACCATTTGCTCGCGAATAGCACAACGTCTCTCCTTTTACTTCCGCGATTCCCATCCCCCCTTCCATGCAACATCCCCACATGCCATTGTCAACGAGGTGAGATGCATACCTTGATAGTGTCCAGCAGTATCTTCTCGACTTCGGTAATTGAGGACTCGGTTCCCCTCGCATAGCACCTCCTGTGACTTCGCTGAGACGAGGTAGCCGCACTGAAACCGCATGGCCGCAGTGGATATCGTGGTGTCGGGACGCCATTGAGATTCAATGCTGCGAGCAACCTTCGGTACCGGAAACAAGTCATCATGAGTCTTCCCAATCTTCCGCGCTCCGGTGCTGGCGTTCACGTTAAGTTGCAGCAGCTGTTGTCGGACAGCACAGAGACGAGTCAGAAATACAGAGCTTTAGGGAAAGATGGACAGGACTGAGTGACGGCGAGATCGGAGAAGCAACACGCGACGTGAACATTGCACTGGCAGAGCCGTAGACGCGCTCGGAGCCGGGGTGATTCAGACTTGCTCATTTGCGGCCCGGCGCATATATCCTCTGCTCGTCTTTCCCTCCCTTCCACACTCACTGCGCCTCTAACCGCCTCCGGATTGACTTTCCCTACCCTCCTCAAACAAACACACCGAAAATCTTTCTTTCCAGTCGGCGAAACCCCCCACCCACAATGGCTACCCGTACGTTCGATCGGGGGGCACGCCACAGGCTCAGTTAAAAACTTCGCTTGCAGGCATTCAATTCGAAAACAGCAGCGACATTGGTGTTTTCTCAAAGCTGACGAACAGCTACTGCTTGTGCGCCATCCAGGGCAGCACAAATTTCTACTCCGCGTTCGAGAGCGAACTTGGAGAGGTCATTCCGATCGTGCACACGAGTATTGGTGGCACCCGGATTATCGGACGACTAACTGCAGGTGCGCTCGCCCGATTCCCTTCCCTTCCTTGAGCTTCACAGTCTAATTCATACCTCGCGTCGCTCAGGCAATCGCCATGGCTTGCTGGTACCATCGACGACAACAGATCAAGAGCTCCAGCACCTCCGAAACGCACTCCCCGATGCCGTTGCGATCCAACGCGTGGAGGAACGACTATCCGCGCTGGGGAATGTGATTGCCTGCAACGACTACGTCGCGCTCGTGCACCCCGATATCGACCGCGAGACGGAGGAGATCATCGCGGACGTGCTCAAGGTGGAGGTCTTCCGACAGACAATCGCGGACAACGTGCTCGTCGGCAGCTATGCCGTTATTACGAATCAGGGCGGCATTGTGCACCCGAAGACGAGCATACAGGATCAGGACGAGCTGAGTAGCTTGCTTCAGGTGCCTCTTGTGGTATGTGCCCCCTCTCTGAGCTTATATTCCATGTGGGATGGGCGATCTGATACGGGCGTGTGAAGGCTGGTACTGTGAACCGTGGATCCGACGTCTTGGGCGCAGGCCTCGTGGTAAACGACTGGTGTGCATTCACCGGGCTCGAGACGACGGCAACAGAAATTAGCGTCATTGAGGCGGCATTCAGTGCGTATTCCTTACGTCCTTTTGCCCCACTCGCGCGGACCCTAATGTCATAACCGTTGCAGAGCTGCAAGGACAGAGCTCCGCTGCAGTGATTGGGGAGATGCGCGACTCTCTCATCGACAGCTGGGCATGAGTCCCATGACGGGACGGGTTTGACGACGGACTTTCTGTGTGTGTATCCATCCATTCACCGTGTTGTGTGGCATTATGTACAGGGTCAAAGGCAGTCGTAGTCCAGTAGTTCAACAAGCTGTACCTCTACAATCGCATTCATATCTGGTTCCGGCCGTAGCGAGCACGGGAGCGAGTTTCACTGAGACTCAAAGTGACAGGATGAGTGGGCGCCTGAAGCGCGCGCGGGACACGCGTGATGCACGCGTCGCGCGTCGGGGTTGCGCGCCCCTTGAACCGGAACCTGTCCTGCACAATTCGCTGCATTCCCCAACGCTGTCCATCGCGCTTTCACCCCATTCACTGCTGCAGCGTATCTCTGCTCGGACCTCTGTCGTCTTGCACTACCTCCCTACATTCTCTCGCGCGACGAGCCACCTAGAATGGCAACGAACCTCCGTCCACCCGCCGACGGGTCCGTCATGCGCTCGCTGTCTGCTCCCCCACAAAGTAGTTCCGAGGCTATCGCGACGCGAAGACCGGTCGAGGACGATCTGCGCCGGAGACTACTTAGCAGCTCTGTCCTCGATGGCACGATTGACCTCCCTGAAACCCCCCCTTTGGACCTCATGCCCCAGCTCCAGCGCTCTGGACCATCCATCGTGAAGACGCGCTCGGGCAGCGTCCTCTCGCGCGGCTTCATCCTGAAGACGGATCACTATCCATCCGGTGCGTCTGTCTCTGCGGACTGCGGTCGATCTTGACTAACGGACCATTGGATTGATGAATGCAAGGCCGCGCCCTTGACCTCGACATTAACGTGCATGGCGCGCCTAACTTCCGGGCACCTCGGCAGGGGAACTTGAATGTGTACGGCGTCGCGCAACCACGCACGCAAGGTCTTCGGGCCATTCTATCGCTCCTGCGATGCCGCCCGAACACCCCCAACCCAACCCATGTAGTATGGTTCTGCACTCGTGAGGAACCCATAGGTACGTGCATCCACAACTTGGGACGGAAGACGGACTGGGGTAGATATATGCGGGTGTGGAGGTGGCTCAACAGTGGATATTGATATACTTCGGCCTTCAAGTGTACATATCTGGTCGTCCATTTGTCCTGAGGGACGCGTCGGAACCCAGAAGAGCGTTGAAGCTATCTGATCGTGCGGAGAATCTGGAAGCTATCGAGCTTCGCCTGAAGAATGATATTCTCTCCGAAGCTGCGAAGTAAGTACTGTGGGAAACCGTTATGACCGCAGAGGTGACAGTAACTATCAGGTTCGGAGGCTTGGTTCTTACTCACAACGAAGTTGGTAAGGCCGTTTCACTTCCATCTTGCTTCTTGCCGATCTTATAGGAATATGGTGTAGCTTCCGACTCCGGAGAGGGAGCAATTCTCCCCACATGGACCGCCGTAGATACAAGCAATGTGAGGACACAGCGTGAATTGATGGAGAATATGCGTAAGGAGGGCTGGAATGTGGAGGTATGTTATTCCCCAAGCTCTGTACTCATATAGCGGCTTATGGCTTCTCACCTAGTATCATCGGTACGGTTCTAGAAGCGACAGGGTTTCCAGCATTCTAACCATCTTACAGCATACCTATCGCTCCAGAGCGACCCATTGAGGTGCGTTCTGAGGGGGCGTGGCCCATACTTCGGTCAAATTGAATTATTCTCCTCAGGACAACTACCTCGATGCGTACCTTCGCGTTATCAAGGAAACCGACGCCCTATCCACCGCGCTTGTGTTCAATTGTGGTATGGGCGCTGTACGCACAACATTTGCCATGGTGGCGGCATGTATCGTACGAAGAAAGCAACTGATTGACCATGGCCTGGATGATCCATATTCTGCGAGGTCTGTTGGCTCGAAATCCGGTATCAGCACGGTTGGTGGTGTTTTGTCTCATAATGTACGGTAATCATTGACTGCGTCCCACAGCCCTCTGGAATGTCTCCGGTATGTGAGACCACATTATCTCGACAGCGCGCGGTACTCAATATACAGTAGCCAACCAATGCGAAGATCTTGCAATCACTCGAGCAGGCGAGTGCTCAACAAGACATGAACCGGTCATTACTTCGCATCACATACATTCTTCAGCAACGTGAGCCATGGCACCACCCTCACGGGCTTTTTTCTTACAGCGCTTTGTAGAGCTTGACACGAAGAACACGCAGTCAGCCATAGAACTGCTACTTTCGCAGCCCTCGCTTCTCGAGGCCCTTCGAAAGGCACACCTGGGCAACTACGGCATCGTCCTGAGTCTGCTAGGATGTCTAGAGCACGGCATCAAGTCTAAGAAGTTGGTCGACAAGGTCATGGATGTCTGTGCGTACCATTCGCCGATCATGCATTGCCTTGTATCCACTCATCCTACGACAGGCGACCACGTCGTAAACCTTAGAGAAGAGATCTTTTTGAACCGTGTACGCTACTCGCTCACCACGGCTGTAGACGACAAGGACCGCGAAGATTTCCTGGGCCGGGCTGTGAAGGCACTCGAGAGATAGTGAGGGACTGCATACTGCATAGATCCCTTGCTCAGCGTTACTCATCTACTTGGCCCGTGCTTCAGCTTCTTTGTGATCGCTTTCGCCAATTACGTAGAAATGCAGGACGACTTCCAGCAAAGCTTTGCCGACTGGCTGAAGGTATGTCCCGTCGCAGTGTCCAGGACGTTGTCTAACAATTCCACCTGCGTAGGCAAGGACGGAGATCTGGAAGTGAGTTAATCTCTATGGAGATTCATATAGTTTTGCTGAGAGGGTTCTTATAGCCAGGTTACGTTCTTGCGAAAGGTGCACGGTTCGAGACTCAACGTCTTCGCGCCCATCAACGATCTTTCTGCGCTGTCCAAGTCTGGGGCGGACCGTCGTCCACTGCTCCCGGGGCAGCAGAACGACGTCGCGATTGCGGGTGGCCAGATCCTCGGGGATGAGTATTCCGACCACATCGTCAAGACCCGCAGCGGCATCATCCTCCGCGAAGGGTGCGCGAGCCGCTCTTCGTGCATCTATTGCCCTCTCATTTGTTGACCTTCCGTGCAGGACGCTCCTCAAGTCGGACCAGTGGCTCAGCCGCTCGTCAAACGTTCCGCATGGCGTACGGGGTGCCATCAACTTCCGCAACATCCCCGGCACGAACATATATGCGCTTGGGCAGCCTACGTTGGAGGCTGTTGACGAAGTCGTGCGCCGTGTGCATGACGCCCATCCGGAAACCACACGTATTGTGTGGATCACGCTGCGCGAGGAGCCGCTTGTGTATGTCAATGGCGCGCCGTACTGCTTGAGGCGGGAACGGTTCTCCTTGCGCAACATGAAAGGTCAGTTTTGGCTCTTGAGATTGCATGTTGTCCGTGTACTGAGGTCTGGGGAAAGATTATGGCGGCATCTCTGCCTCGCGGCTGGAAGTCCTCGAGGAGCGCCTTCGCGATGACGTCGTCAACGAAGTACACGCTTTTGGTGGAAGGTCAGTACATCTACATTAGCCCCTTGCCAACGTCCCCTCGCTAAAGCAAGGTTATGTCAGGCTGCTTCTGCATACAGAGACGGCCGACGGTTCCGTCATCCCTATCTGGGAGGAGGTCAACTGCGACAACGTGCTGGTCCTCAAAGACGTCATGGCGGAACGCAAGCACGTCGCCGAACACCTCGAACTGAGTTATGCGCGGATACCCATCACGGCGGAGCGCCCTCCGGACTTCACGGACCTTAGCGAGCTTATCGAAGTCATGATCAGGAGCAACGCGACCAATGCGCCAATCGTCATCAACTGCCAGCTCGGTCGGGGCAGGAGTACCTTGACTTCCGTACGTAATGGGGTTCGTGAATCCATCCTCTACTGTCGTACTCAAGTTAGTGTAGGTCATCTTGCTGCTCATTCAACAATGGCTCGCGAGGGCAACGCGGCTCAGGGATCCCTCCACCCCCGGTAGATTGCAACGGTCCGTAACCATGGCGGACATGGCGCCACACTACACGCGCCGCCAGTCATACCAGATCATCAACAGTGCGTACCCTTGGGTTAACCTTCCAGAACAGTTCATGGTTCCTGATATCTCGTAGATCTTCTCCGCGTGATTCGGAAGGGTCCGATGGTGAAGCAAGCCGTGGACGACGCGGTTGACCAGTGTGCTGAGGTCTTCAACCTCCGCGACTCGATCGAGGAGGCGAGATCGCGGGCGGAACAGGCGTCGGACGAGCAGCAGAGGCGACAGCACGCGCATCGGGGGCTGAACAACCTACGTCGGTACTTTGAGCTTATCATATTCCAAGCGTACCTGCAGTCCGCGGAACCGGATACGATGGAGACGCACGAGTCGTTTGAGTCGTTTGTAAAGAACCGTCCGGGTATGTACAAACTTTGTATCAGCAGATGGGAGGGTCTGGCTGACAAAGGACTGTAGTGATCAAGACATTCGAGAAGGAGCTCCTCTCGGAAGACTTCAACACCCTCAAACCCCTCGAGCGCGTGGACGTCCCTGATGGTGGGGTCGCACTTCCGGACGAGGTTCAGCAAGTCGTCGCAAACCGCTCCGGAAGCATCCTCTCGGCGTCCACGATTCTCAAGAGCGACTTCTTCTCCAACCTCCAGAAGATAAGCCTCCCCGAGTGGGTGTCAAGTATTCAGTGCGATTGTGTCATTTCATTGACACACATTGTTGCAGGCGGATCGATGGCGCTCCGAACTTCAGACGGGTCCCGCTTTCATTACGCTTGGTGTCTACCCCTGTCCCATCCCCAGGAGCGGATGGCGCGGACCGGTTCGACTTCGTTGCCGGGGACAACAACAAATGGGTGTGCGGCAGGTGCGTGAACCCTTCTCGGAGACAATGAAAATAGACGTTAACGCTCAAGACCCGCAGTGGTATGCCGACTGTGGAAGGGTATGGATGGCTCCACTAGATGGTCGGAAGCAATAGCTGATGTGGTGCACAGGTTGAGGCGTGCATTGCAGAGAGTGAATGCACATCCTGACGGGAACAACTGGGTGTACTGGACTTCGTTGCGAGAGGTTTGTTCTCTCATCTCCATGCTCGGTCCGGTTGAATGTCAACGGATTTGTTTCTCAGGAACCTGTCATCTATGTGGCCGGTCGGCCCCACGTCCTCCGCCTTGTCGACAAGCCGTTGGAGAATGTCGAGTGCGTGATATCTCGGCGGTCTCGTCCGTTTCTCTTCTCACTCACGACGTGATGCAGGGCAACTGGAGTGACGACCGGTGTCGTCGAAGCAATGGAGAAGAACCTGAAGCGTGACGTGATTCGCGAAGTGCGCGCTGGAGAAGGCCGTATTTTGTTGCACGACGAGGTTGAGGAGCGTCCGGGCGTGTTCTCGATCATCCCCATCTGGGAGCAGGTCGAGGAGAAGGACATCATGACGCCGAGTGACGTGTATGACTTGATGGTCCGGGAGGGCTACAAGGTTTGTCCGTTCACCTTGGGGCGTTCTTCGGGTATGTTTTGAGCTAGGACTTACACCGCATTCCATAACAGGTTGATTATGGCCGTGTTGCTGTGGTACGTGCGCCCGACTCTCCGTTCGATGATGATGATTTTGATGTTCGCCCTCGCCCAGACGGACGAGCAGGCCCCTCTGCCGGGCGCGCTCTCACAACTGCTGATGCGCGTGCGCACAGGTCTGCAGAGCGGCCACCCTGCGGACTTCATCTTCAACTGCCAGATGGGCCGCGGCCGCACGACGAGTGGAATGGTGACGGCGTGTCTCATTGCGACGACGATGACGTGGGAACATGAGAAGGAGGAGAGCTTGCAGGAGGACGAAGACCAAAGCGCGAACACGCTTGAGCGGTATGATTCGATCGACGGCCCTTCGGAGGAGGAGGCGTATCTGCAGGGTGAGTCTTGCTTGGCTTGGAGTTATCACGATGGACACCATGAAGCGCTTTGTCGTTTGGTGGACTCGGCGGATTGCGGAGAGATATGTCCGCTTTGGTGGGTTTTTGGCGGAAAGTTACAGCTTTCCCTCTCGCTGGATCCCTGATGTGTGTGTTTGAAGCTGGTGCTGATCCGTCTACCCTTTTGCACAGGAGAATACAAAGTTATTCTGCAGCTCGTTAGCGTGCTCTCACACGGAAAGCTCGCGAAACGTTTGACCGACCGGGCAATCGACCAGATGCAAGATGTACAGAACCTGCGCAAAGCGATATACGAGTGCGTACAGCCTTCTAACGATCCATCATCGTCCCCGGACCGTGGGGGAACGCTCCGTGAAATTGATACAGGAACATCGGGTGCTAACGGATAGTTTGTATCCCTTACTCTAGCTACAAGCTGAAGGTCTCTGCCTGCGAGAAAGGCAGCGCCAAGGAACGCAAGCTCATGAACATTGGTGTCAACTACTTGTATGTCATTCCTTTTCCTTCCTGTGCATTTCCGTGCAGTCTCGCGTGCGTTGGGGAGTCGAAGTGACTGATAGCTGATGTGGTTGGTGATGGGGGGGTGACGACCTTGCCTGAACCGATGTCGCCTTGTTTAACAGGTACCGGTACGGGACGCTGATCGTGTTCGCGAACTTCCTGATTGAGGTCCGGGAGGGGATGAGTGCTGAGGTGAATTTCCCTGACTGGCTGCGGGAGAGGCGCGAGATCACGATGTTGCTGGGACGGCGCTCGCTGGACTAATGGAGATTCGGACGAGGTGAACATGGATGTGTGTAGAGTAGGTATGTACATAATCGACGACCGCATTGTATACCATCAGCATCATGATGTGCGGAGGAGGATAAACATCGAGGCCGAGCTGGACGAGGAGGCGCTGGGAGGAGGATATATATCAGTCGCCGTGGCAGCTGCACGTGATGGGAGAGCTGGCTCACCGCCTCGGGAATTGCTTGTGTGCTGCCATCGCCCGCTGCGCTCCCAACGTCGTCTTCTCCCCCTTCAGCGTCGTCTCTCTTCTGTCCTTCACCCGCCTCTGCGCATCTCGTCCCCATTATCGACGACGCCTCCCACGACTCTGCCCCACGAGGCCGCTTTTCTTACTACTTAACACGCCGCTGGCTGGTATAATTCTCCTTCCTCGTCTCTTTCTTCAGGCTCTCCAAGTTCTCCATGTTGACCTCGCGTTCGCTCGCCCGATGTCTCCTTCTCCTCTCCGTTAACGCTGTCCTCCTCGCATCCTCGGCCGCTGCGCGTCAAGATAATGTGCCCGCCTTCCCCGCGCCCACGCACCCTCCAGCGGTCGTAGCCCGCCAGATTCTCCCCATCGGCGGCGGCGACAAAACTAATACGGACACTAACTCTAACTCCGCTACCAGCATCAATCCTACCAACACCGGGACTCCCTCCTCCACCGCTACCGACACCTCTACGACCTCGACCTCGACCACTTCGACCTCGGCTACTTCTACCTCCACCTCCACCAGCACCAGCACCAGCACCACCTCCACCACTTCCGACACCTCCACCAGCACCTCAAGTCCCACTACTACCGCGCAACCATCGAATGCCCCGACCTCGCCCCCAGCTGGGAGCACCATAACGACGGAGTCGGATGGTGTCCAGGTGACAATGACCATCACCCCTTCGACTACTGCGACTAGTCAAACGGGCACTCCCACCTCGGGTGCCGACACCTCTGGCACAAAGTCTCAGGGCATCAGCCAATCGACCATCATCGGCCTGTCCGTGTCGGGCGGGGTGGCGTTGATTGGCCTCATCTCATTCGGCATCTGGAAATTCACTCGCAAGCGGTTCACGGACGATGACTTCGACAGTGAGTACTCCCGTCCTTCGTTCCCTTCCTCTCCTGGTCCTCTCGCACGTCTTGTCGGGCCGCGCCTGTGCCACTGAAATGTGTGCGCTGGTCCCGGTTGTTTTGTCGGAACGGCGTTCGCAGCCCGGTGGACTGTGATCGCAGTATCGGTTTTCCCATAGCCGGCGACATGCAACATGACATCGCTCATTCTGACGCTGATCCGTACATTCCTCCAGACGAAGCGATCAAATGGCCCGAGCTCAACGCTCACGGGGAGGAGCCCTCGCACGCACTCCCCACCAACCGTACCGGTGGTGCTGGTTTCGACACCTCGTCGCAGCTCAACATCGTCCGTCCCGATTCCCGTGCAGGTAGCATCGCTCCCTCCGCAGGGGCGTCTTCGGTCGAGCTCTTCAGCAACCGTAGCGATCCATATGCTGTCCCACCGCTCCCGCACCTCAACCCTGGCATGCCATACCGCGATGATCCGAGCCAGGCGTACTACGACAACGACCCGTACGCCGTTTCGGCTGCCACTGCCGCTGCACCCGGCGAGGCGTACCCCATGACCCAAATCGGCCGGACACGTTCACCTGGGCCCCAGGCGGCGTTTGGATATGACGGGCGCGTAAGCCCGGGCCCGCAACAAAGCCTCAGCGCGAACTACGGTGCGGGTCCCAACCCCGCACTTTACGCTGGCCGTGCATCGCCCGCACCCACCGCGGGTCGCATGTCGCCCGGGCCGCAGAATGCGTACCGCCCTGGCCCAGGGTACTAATCTTGCCTTCGTGATTGGACGTGTGCGTGGTGCGAGGTGGTGGCTGGACCATGCACGAGGGAGTGTCGGAGATTGAGCGCGGGTGTGGGCTGGTGGGGAGGGGGAAGGGCAGGGTTGTCATTCTAGACTGGGTCGGGATATGCGGCAATGCGGCCGGCGCGGTCGGCGGGCTATCTCGGGGATGCGCTGGGCATATGCGCATCCAGGGCGGCGCAAGGCAAGGCGGTCGTGCATCCGCACGTACGCGTCGACACCAATACCCGCACGGAGGTCCTCATCCGCAAGCTGGAGTCCGCTTTGCGTCCGAGCGCGCCCTTTGCAAGGCGGCGGTCCGTCCTGCTGGCTCGCCCCCCTTCTGCCCGTCGTTCATTCTGTTTGGACTGGACTCGTCACTGGAGTGTTGTGCGCATGCTGTCATCATTCGTCGTTGCCGTGTCATTACCTCAAATGCAAGCTATCGGATTCTTGTCGCTCGCATTGTGCACGGTGTATCTTCAGGCACCGCCCAGCCGGAGGCTCCAGCTGCGGCCTGCGCGTCTCGACGCTCGGGATTGGAGGATTCTTCTCTGCTGAACAGCCCAAGCGCAGCCAACCTCTAATTCCAGCACAGCTCGTCGCCCCGACCTCGTCCAAACTCCTCCGCATCAGGATGTAGCCTCGCCATTGGCCCACACTCATTGCTCATTCTTGCCCCCGCACCGTTGTCTCCGTTATGTGTATCATATCATACCATCGTGAGTTGTCTTCGTATCGCCTGTCTACACATACCACATACCATACCACCGTCATATGTCTATATGGCACGTCCCCTCCTTGGTACCGCCATCGCATCCGCATTGGACTTTCGAACTTGAACTCACATCTTGCTTGCGCATCGTCATACCATACGTTATTATACGAGTCTTGCCGTAACCTATCTCGTCAAGGACCTCTCCCCCTCCTTCCCCATTCCCTCGTCCTCCCCCGGCGCCCCCACACTCCCATGCCAACACGTGTGTTCTTCACGCCGATACCTCCGAACGGCCCTTGACGTTCGCATGCCTCGTTTTCTCTCTGCCTCCCGGATTTTATTTACTACATCCCCCGTCCCTTGCATTCGCATTCTGCTTCTGATTCGGGTAGCACTAATAATTATTGAGCAGAGTGTGTATACGTTTATATAGAGGCTTGGTCCTTGGATTCCACCTGACACACAGTATCCAAACAGTATCACGCGTAGGATGCACAAGGGATCGCTGCTCGGTCGACGTCGCCGTCGCCGAACGCGGCCCTCAGCCCTACCCTAGACTCTGAATCTGGCAGTCCTCGGTGAGCACTCATGGTCGTAGCTTCGCATTGCAACTTCCGGTTCCCGATCGCGTTATACTTAGGGGCGAGGAATGCAAGCAGACACCGATCGTCGATCGTGTCATGGAGCTCGTAGCCTCGTTTCCCCACCGGATGTTGCTATGGCTTCTAGATCGAGTATTATTGAATACCCCGGCCGCAGTCTGGATGACGTCGATCGGCTTTAAATTCCGCAGATGACTGCACCTCGTTCTGCGGCAGCAGTAATGCGCATACATTGACGTCGACGTAGGCCGCCAACGGGTTCGCTTGTCATCGGTGGGAACCCTTCTTGGCAACGTCTACATATTCGCGTGCCCCGTCAATGCGCAAGTCCTGAGGCCTTGCAACGCGCCTTCTATACACAGCTTCATCAAAGGTTGAACATTTTTGACCATCGCCCGCCCTCGCAGAGCCTCGTTCACCTTACCTCGTGGCAGGTTCCAGACCTCAACGAAGGTTATCTGGCATGAGCTCAGGGCACGGAGAGCTGCTGTGTGGGAGAAGCGCAGCGCTCGGGTTCTCGTACCACTCTGCATACTGCATGCATCGTATGCTGACTGGCAGGTCCAAAGGTTCCGTGCTCACAACGAAGTCCACGCCAGCAACGGGGGCGGCTCCCCGCTACGGGGGGCAGGCCGCACTCTTCGGTAAAGCTTACCACGGCCGACGGTGGTTAAGTGCGATCGCGAAGTGACATGGTAACACGGAAAGCGAATGAGATGGTATTTTGGATTTGCGACGCCAGTCGCAAGCGGGTATATGATACATGACACGGCAAAGCTAGCGCGGATTAGATGGGGCTAAGCATAGCACGACAGGTATGATAAGTAATTTATACTTTAGTGTAAGGAGCGTGGAGAGCCGAGGCTCGGAGAGCGGTACGAGACGAGTGTGATAATCAATATACAATACGCATACTGTATGTCGCCGGGACGCCCGATGGAACCGGCAAAGATAAAGGTAGAGCTCCGAGGCTGAGTCTATGTGCGAGCGGGGGATGCCGTCGGCTATGAACAACAGGGTGGGATGGGAGAAGCACAGCAGAAAGTCGACAGGGAAGTGATACCGTTAAGATCAAATGAGCGTGACGATGAGCCTAAATGTCAATGGTATGCGTTGTGATGTGACGTGATGTGTTGATATGCATGAGGTGGATGAAGCACAGAGAACGAGACAGGAGAGTAGAGGAAAGGTGGAAGAGACAGGGTCGGTCAGAGCGGGGAAGGTGGAAGGTGGACAGAACGGATGACGGAGAGGGGCCAGAGCGGGACCTTCCGGCATGGTTGGTTCTTCATTCACGTAAGGAAGGCCATCTCGCTCAGCCTTCGGCTCTCATCGTCCTCAATGAAGTTGGTCTGGTGAACGATCGTCCCATGGCTATGCATCGTCGGCGCGACCGCCTGCCGCGGGGGTGGCCGCAACCCTCCGTCGGAGGTCCTGCCAGTGCCGCGGAAGCTTGACGGGGCGAATGTCGGCGACGTCGGGGGCGCAGGGAGGTGTGACGCGTCGAACATCTTCGAGCGCTTCCTGCCCACGCCGCCCGTCTGCTCCGGCGTGACCTCGAGTGTCGACTTGGGCCGCGACTTAGTCGAGGAGGTAAATGCGCGCCGGAGGTTCATCATCGACGATGACGTCCGCGTCTCCCTCGGCATCTGTATGACGGTGATGGAATGTGCGTGAGCTCCGACGGACATGAAAAGCACGAGAATAGGCACAACGGTGAGTTAGGCGCACCTCGAGCGACTTCTTGCCGAACAGGCTAAACGACTTGCGGTTCTGCGTCTTCTCCGCCGCCTGGTCCAGCGTCTGTGCACGAGTGGGCCTGGGCACCGCGACGCCCTCCTGGGACGGACGTGCTCGCGTGCTCGCAGGGACAGGAGTTATCATGCCGAACTCGCCTCCCTCCGACGATGGCTCCGTCTCGCTGAACTCCTCTGGGATGGCAGCTCCCGCGCCGGCACCAGGAATCTTGCTGGTCAACGAGCCCGGACCCGTGCCGCGCCGCGAACGCGTCACCGAATCGTGCCCGTTGTCCGACGAGTTTGACGTCGAGCCGCGTGAAATCGACGCGTCGCGCGCGAGCGCCGGCGCACCGCACGACGTCGTCGTGGGAGTGGGTAACGACGACTCTGCGTCTAGCGACGACACGGTGCGCGTGGGAGAGAGCGCGGGAACCGTGCCGGTGGTCATACGACCCTGCATGCTCGGCGTGTGCGCCAGTCGGCGCGCAGTCGAGCCTGAGAGAGAGGGTCGACTGTGCTGTGCCTCTGACGACGAGGACGTGCTGGTTTCCGAGTCCGAGGGAGCGGCGATCACGACGGCATGGGAGGGCGCCTTGCCAGCTTGGGTGATGACGATTGGCGGTGGCTTCTCTCGTCGCGACCGCACTGTGCCCGCCTTGGAATTGGAAGTGGAAAAGGGGGACTGAGGCACCTCCAGCGACGTGCGGGGTGACGCGGAGAGTACTGACTCGTGATCCGAGGCGGCGATGACGGCAGTGGCCTCCGAGAGGGAGAGGGGTGTCGGCATGTCGTTCGACGTACGCAACCACCGGGAGACTTTCTCGGCGGAATGGGCGGATGGGCTGCCCGACGGTGAGTGGTGCTCTTTTGTAGGCGAAAGTGAGGGAGCATTGTCGATGCCAGCAATAGTCAAACTGAGAGGAGGACGCATAGAATGGGATGGTGCATGAAGGTGGATGTCCTGTTCGATAGACTGCAGCGGCTTGTCCGGTGGAAATATCGGAGAATTTGGCGCAGTGTGGAAGTCTTCTGTGCCCTCAAATGGGCTCGCGATGCGGACACTAGCTCCGAACTCCGCAGCGCTAGGTGACAGCGGCGGGGCGTCGACGGACACGAAGGTCGCTCGGACAGGAGACCTCTCACCGATCGCCCCGTCTTTGCTGGCGCGCTCGACCGCGTCGCTCTTCCGTGATGGCGAAGGGTCGGCTTCAGCCGCTGCCATCGTCTCGACCTTGACATTGTCCTCGTCCTTGTCAACTTCGCTCAAGCTCGGAGAAGATGCTTCAGCCTGTTTCGAAAGCCACGCCTGCCGAATCCTCGTCGCCTCGCTCGCATCACCCTCATCCTCTGTGCTCGAATCCCCAGGGACAACGATCGTAAACCTTCGGTCGATCTCCGCCTCCTGCTCGCTCAGCGGCAGCATGAACCCATCCCCGCCGCGGAACTGGCGGGGTACAGCGCTCGCTGCAGGGATGAGACCCCGAGCGCGAAGCGCGGCCTGCCGTTGTTCAAGCGATGTGAAGTCGTTGGGCGGCGGGGCGGGCACGGGGGCCTTGGGCATAGGGGGCATGCGCAGGACTGTGCTCTTGCGCTGGGGCGCGTCCCGTGCGGCGGCGTTGTCGCGTGTGGGTCGGGGTGCAGGGGGCTGACGCGGAGCATTAGAAGAGCGGAACTTGGAGGTTATTCGTCTGAAGATGTTCTGTTGCCGGGGCTGCGGTGGCGATGGCGGGGGCATTGTTGCGCTGAGAAAGAGGGAGGAGAGTGAGCGATGGGGTAGATTTTGGAGGGGGAATACGTGGGGAGAGGACACATGAACTCTGTTAGGACGCGATCGGTTGTCGCCCACGCTCACGCTCGGCTCCGAGCAGAGGCGAATTGTAGACCAGACGAAGCAGAGCAGCACGTCATAGAGATCGGGACACAGATAATACGAGAACGTACCTGGGTTGCGGCTCGCGCGGCGGACGAGACTGAGGCATTCGTGAGCTGGTCGACGGTTGCAGAGGACGACCTCCGGGTGAGGGTTGAGGAAGGGTCGCACTGTTCATGACAAATTATGAGCATATGTACTAATTTCTGAGAAAACACTGCGGGCTGGCTCATATGACGATCCTTGATGCGGCATCAGGACTCAGGAGAAGGCGGGCCATGCGGGGAAAGCGGAATGTGAACATCTGATCATTTACGCACCTTCTTCGTGGTGGGGCCGCATCGTCAGGTAATGCGGGTAATGGTGCGTCCTTCATATCCGTAGGTCCAGCTTCACAAGACGATGGCGAGGTATCGGGAGGTGGGGCACTTGAGAACGGAATATATTAGTCAGATGTCCTCTGGGGAAAGACGAGCAGGGAAGAGGGGTGTATATGCGCAGGATGTAGTGGGTAGATGGGCAAGGGAGGAGAATGAGAAGCAATTAAGGACATGGGACAGGCCCCTGAGCGCATTAGAGGCGAGATAAATGGTGTGAACGGGACACATGGGCAGTGAGAACCCCCAGGCTCCCGTATAAAGGAGCCAGGTGAAAGATCGCCGTCGTCCGGACCCTCCATACTACATGGCACGGGCAGAACAGCGCTGTTCTTGGATATACATGGACTATTACCCACCTGGGCGCATCGTTCTCAGACATTGTCTCCAGCTGTTTTCTTGCATCCACCTGCAGGTCTGGCTCTCCGGACCATCCGAAATCAAGGTGGAGCTGAGGTGCTTCGGAACGGATGAGGCTTCTCCTTATGCTCTCACGGCGGGAGCTTGCGGTGCGTGCTGGACTGGCCTTGTTTCTACCCACGCTGAAGAGTCTGGAGCGTCCGGGCTGTTTGGGCATAGTTCACGGAGGAAAGGTGTGAAGGGACGACGAGGAAAGAAAGTGGGGAGTGCAAGCGAGGGGGCCTGATTCTTTAAGGCCGGGGGCAGAAGTGGTCCGCCAAGGCAGGGGCCAGGCCTGTCAGGTGGTGCGTCGGGTACAGGAACACGGCCGCAAGGAGATGGAGGCGAGGGTCGACTGGCGGAGGACGTCGTCGCGTCCGTCGTGAGAAGCCAGTACTGCGAGCAGCCGAGGAAGGGTGATGCCGCGACATGGCCAGCTGGGATCCTTGAATAAATGGGGGCCCGGTGCTGCACCGGTCACCGCATATCATTCACCGTGCGCAGGTCAGAGCAGAGGAATGACTTGGGATCGGCTCCCGCCACCGTGACCCCATCATCCCGATCCCCGAACCCGCCACGCTTTTACCGCCCCGCCACCCGCCACCGCGCGCTAGCACCACGCTGACTAGTGACTGCCAGTGAACTGGTGACTGGTGACCGGTGGTGACCGGTGACCTCCGAGTGCGCTGACGGTCAGGAGTTTCGCCTCTCTCAACCATGTCCACCGGCGAGCACCCTCCCGGGCCCCTAGCCCACTCTCCGGCTAAGTAAGTGCGAGCAGATCCTCACTATAATCCCGGACGCCTGCGGTATCACTGGCCGCGCTCGATTTGTATTAAAAAGGCCGACGACCGTGCGTGTGGTCGATTATTTGGCACTGATGCACCTTACATACCCTGTGCGCCGGTACGTATCATATGCCCTGCTACATGTCCGTCCTACTGACTCTACCAGTCTTACTCAGACCGCGGATCTAAATAGCCGTCCGACATACCCCATCTGCGCGTCGACGGAGCTCCACGTGGAACACGTCTTAAGTACGTTGCTTCAGGTCAGCTTTGCATACCATCATAGTAGGTGAAGAGTACTTACGTCCTTCCATGTCGCTTTTACGCGCCACTACTTATGCATATGCGCTCTTGCTCGATCCTTCTCCCTCAGCCTCCACCGGAATACAAGAACGCGTCCGGAGGCCCAATCATGTGCATGATCAATTGAACTAACGCGACCCACACTCTGTGAGTACAGTTTGGACATGCAGCCAAGTCGGTGCAACAACGTTCTTAAGTCCGACGAGCCGGCTTGCCAATCATAATGTCTGAGATCTGAGTACTGAGTTCCCGGTCGTACGTGCTGAACAGCATTGTGCTCCACATTGAACCCTCTCGCTACTCGCGGATGCCTCTACACGACAGACTTTAAATTTGTCGTGCGGCGAGACCGCATATCTGTCGTGGGTTGCAATATTGTCCCGCCGCGTACATCCGCCGCAATGCATGGACTCGCCCGCGTCAAACACCGTGATACGGCTGCAAACTACAAGCTATGGGCATGTCATACTCACTCTTGCCACTTACAGCAAGCTGGACGCCTCCGAGATCTTTCGGGGCGTGCATCAATTCTCCCAGGGGAGCAGCGATTTCCGAGGAGAAGCGCGTCCGGAACCATCTGTTCCGTGGGTACCAGCCCAAGGTGTTCTCCATTCATTGTATACGGCGTCAGCTTCTGTCGATTAAGCGTGCGCTTCGCCCAAGGGTCCGCGCTGAGAAGGCAATTGAGTTGCTCGGTGGCAACCCTTGGGAACGACGTGTGCACAAGCCGAAGAGTAGCGATGGGAACTCAAGTCACCGTATCTCAAGATAACCGTCGACGAGCTTGTCTCGGGCGGCACCGGTTGCGAAGTGAACACCGTTGGATCGAGTAAATGCGTCGAATGCCTTGGGCTGGTATACTTCACGTTTCGCTCTGGGGCTAGGTGATCAGGAAGAACACACCATGAAGAACAGGCAGGCGTATGCCAGTGTAAGATAGTTTGAATGTCGTCCCACTACACCGACTAGGACATATGGGCGAGGGCTGTGCATACCGTATCGTTTACTTTCTTTGCCAAGTTGCGTACAGTACTTGGGCTCGACGGTGGCCCTTGTGCGTTTTAACCATTAATTGCCAATATGGACCCGTCACCGTTATGTGTAGGGGTAACTTTCTATAAGGTTCAGTCAAACTTGCCTACGCGGTCTCCGCACGCCGCGTCCAACCGATACCGCTCGGCGACGGCATTGACCGGAATATGAGCGTTCACAGAGCGTTCACAGAGGGGATTATAGGCCTACTCAAATTAGTCCTGTCAACTTCCAAGGAATATTATATTTTTGCTTGAGCAATGGATCTTCGACAAGCTACTTGAGGACTAAGTAGTACTGTATCAAGTTCTCGGATAATCGAGATCCTTTCAAAACGGGCGCAAGTAGTGTGTGTGAGGGGGGAGGGGGTTCGAAATGCGATCCGCTGGCCCCCCGATAGCGACCGGCCTCCCCTGGGCTCTAGACAGATAACTTGCAGTAGCGCCAAGCGGGATTTCTACCTCGGCCGAGCCGCATGAGAACGTCTGACATGTAACATGTTTCATTCGGATCGTGAGCGTCATGAGAGGCGTACAGCAGGAGATCTAAGATGCATGGAATATCACTGGGATAAGAAAGACGAAGGGTATGTGCGCAAATCCTCAACAAGTCGCTCGGAGTAACTTGTTGAGACTAACATGCAGATCGACAAATGCTGGGGGAAAAGAGAGTTGCCTTCGGCGACGTACCGGCAGCGTCGAAAGGGGCCGAATATTGCGAAGGTTCAAGGAACATAGAACGCTAGAAACGCGGTCAAGGACGATGCTTGGGAAACGAACCGAAGAGATGGCACTCTGCGCAGATTACGCGGGAGTACCGAATCTAACAGCCGGATGTTAATGGCGTGGTTCTACTGACCAAAGCAGTTTATCGTCCTCGTCGCTTACCTCGTCCGCGTCACGCGTAGCTGAACTTGACCAGGTACACGACTTCTCCATCGCGCAGCCTCTCTGGACACAGCCCCTTGAAGTGCAGGACCTGTCCGCGATCGACATGGTACAAGTCGACGTTCCGGATCGCGTCGTCGTAATGTGGCTTTTTGGTGTACCCGCATCGTGTCCGGATCCGATGCGCACCGCGTACTTTCGAGTAGCACGGATGGCCCTCGTACAGGTCCCTGCATGCCGAGCGCCTGAAGAGCTCGGTGCTGATCGCGTCCAGCACGTCGTTCACGGTCAGACGGTTCCTGCAGTCCGCCTTGACTTTTGTGATCCAGGAGAATTCGGTGCGGCCGCACGGAATGAAGTAGAGCTTGATTTTTCGCTTCCGGGTGTCATGGGGAAAGACGGGCTCTGAGTAGCGCGGTTCGTATCGGGAATTGTACGTCGGTCTCGCATTGCGTCTCATATCCCATAGACCGGACGGGAAGGACGTGAGAAGGTCGTGGAGAAAAGTGGTAGCGGAGGAACGATGGTGGCGAGACTGGCTATGGGCAGGTGCAGACGGTGTCCGGCCTGTGGCGGTGGTCGGGTGTGGGTTGGGTGGCGGGGTGGCAGGCAGTGGCGGGCGTGTCACAGCTGGATTACGAGAGGGGGAGCGCGATTGGGGGGCAACTCGAGATGGTGCTGGAGTGAAAGAAGTATCGCGTGGTGGATAGTTTGGTAGCTCAATGACGATGGGTCGGTCTGCGAAGCGAACCTGACGCCGTTTCGAGTCCCGTGACCCACTGCGCTCTTCTTTACGTCCCTGCTGTCCTCGATGGACGTGTCGTGCGCTTGAAGGATTTGTTTGGTATAATTGAAAGTACGGGTGCGAAGGGCGGTGAAGGACTGGCTTTGGTTCAGGCGGTGGCCATCTACCCCGGTGGTGGTAGGTGCGCACAGGAGGATGCACAGGAGTGCAGGTCGTGCAGTCGTAGAGTGGGGCGTAAATTGGCATGTGAGGTGTTGCAAGAGTGGAAGTGGGAGGGATGAAAGGCAAAATCACGAGGGGGGTGGTTATTAAAGGGGGGGTGGCCGGCCGTTGAGTTGTGCAAACCCGACAATAAAGCAGTACCAAGTAGATGGCCGTCGAGTGAGCGTTGGCACGGCGGGCATTTGGTGATTTCGGACTGGAGAAAAGTCGACCAAAAGGTGATGGCTCGTGTTTAACTTTTCGTCGGTAGGTGAAAAGCGAAGCAAAATGGGAGGAAAGTTCTCCTTTTGGGAAACTTTCGAATGACTTTTCTCTCATTTGGTCACGTGGAGAGAAAAGTCTTTCACGAGCCTCCCCTTTTCGTCGACTTTTCTCCAGTCGAAAATAGCCAAATGCCCGCCGTGTGGACCATCACCGCCAGGAAGAATGATGACTGGGAATGGAAGGACCGCTGGTCTTGTAGTGTAGGCCGAAAGAAGGGCTGATGGATAACAATAAGAGTGAGTAATCCGACGTTGGTACAGGCGGGCGAGCCAGTGGCGGATAAGACCGAGTGGACTAACGGAGAACAGAGCGAGCAAGCTACTAAGGGGGTAGAATCACTCGGAACAGTTGATCGTAGGTTGAGCGTTGTAAGTGTAAACGGTGCGCATGGCCCGCACTTGAATAGATCGATTCCAGCTGGTAGATGATGAAACGTGGGTTAGCTAGAAAAGTAGAATCTGGAGGCAGATTGCTGTCGATCGAGAAAGAATCAGCGCTTAAGAGTCATGGCGAGATTACATACCTATCAACTCTTATCCGTGTTTCGGGGACAGGGGTCGTGAAGTGGAAGTAGACGGCTTGAAGGAACTGGGGAGTACAGGAGGTGGAGGTATCGAAAGCATACCCGAGCCCCAGCTGCAAGTGTAACATGAGGTCTTACTTCTTCAGGAACCAGCCTGAGTGCGAGATTGCACGGTGCTAGTACCTGTCTCGAGTCAATCTTTACATCAGTGGGGGAGATAGTACCAGGGAAAAGCGTACAGATGCCTCCACTCTCGGAAATATCCCAGAGAAGACCGTGTGTCATAAGTACCGTCAATTGACTATCGTCCAGTAGATGGAAAGCGGTTAGTCTCATACCAAGACCTTCACGTATCAGCGCGGACGTTCAGGGGAGGGGTTTGTGTCGAACCTAGAAAACGGTTGAGGTCGGTGCAACAGGCTGGGTGTACATGTTGCATGGGCCCAAGACACGGTGACCAGGAAGGCAACAGAGGCGCCCATGATGCATGAGGTCGCAACTGAGGCGCCGTGGCTTCCATGAGTAGTTGCGCGCTTCGAACTTGGTACCCCTCACTACTGCCTACCGACGACTTCCTGTCTAGACTCTGCTCGACGTTCACTTCTGGAGGACGATGGCTCGCTGAATCTGTAACTTGTTTTCTACACTTGGGCAACCCCTTAGAGCTATCGCACCAGCCAACATCACGAGCTCGTGGTGAGTACTTAATGCCGCCAATTTCAACTAGTCGTGGAGACTCTGACAGAAATTGTTCGACTTTCGCTGACTGGACAATTTCTAGTGCACAATGCATGCTCGAATATGTAGGCAGGCTTTGCCGCGCCTCCGTAGGCACGGTATCGCACCCCGACCTGTCCCAGTCTTCACCCGTCCGCTGTCAAGCAAGCAGCCTCCGCGTGACCATCGCAGGCAAGAATCCTCCGCCGCCGGGACCTTCTCCGCAGAATACGAAAACGCGCCGGAGGCGCGTCCATTCGCCGTCGAACGAGTCGGAGGACGGGAGTGCCATGTCTCCTGGTCGGACAGTGGCTCGGGTATCGAGAAGGAGTGGAGGGATGTCGCGTCGGCGGCGGCGGTGACGGAAGGCAAGGTGGCAGTCGCGGGGACGAATTCGGTGAAGGGTCGAATATCGGCGTGGTTTCGCCAGATGTTCCTCCCGACCAACTACCCGCACTCGGTGCATGATTCGTGAGCAGCGTTTACTTTGCCTTGTCTGCTTTGTGTCGGTGCGTGACGGGCGTGTGTCCCCTTGCAGCTATGCGCCGTTCCACATATTGCAAGCCCTGGAGACCACAATGGCTACCATCACCTCCGTCCTGTGCAACCAGGCACTGCTCACGGCCGTCGGCGTGTCCGCGGAGGGCAGCGTCTTCGGAGCGGTCGCCGTGCAGTGGATCATCAAGGATGGCGCGGGAGAGGTTGCGAAGCTGTTCTTCATCCGCCGCTTTTCCCCATATTTTGACAGTCACCCGAAGACCCTCACGCTGTTCGGGGAGGCAATTGGGTGTTTGGGGAGCGGGTTGCAAATCGCAACTGTGTTGATATCCCCATCGCCGACGAACTTTTTACTTTGTGCCGGTGAGTGAGGAATGAAATTGGGGGACATTGTGAAGTGAGATGCTCACGCCATCACGCAGCGGGTGGGAACATATTCAGACTTGTGGGCAACGCCGTGCGTATTCCATTTCCTTGAGCGTAGGCGTGTTATTGATGTGTTCCTGTAGATCTGGTTCACGACGCACATCAAGTTCATACGTTACTTCTCTATGCAAGGGAATGACGGTGACGTTGCGGCGAAAGACGAATCGCAGGCGTCTGTGGCCCAGCTCGGTGGATATGCCGCTGGCATAAGCTTGCTGGCCTTCTCGCACGCACCGGCGTACCTTTACTTCATATTCTTTTTGGCCGCCCCCCTTCACCTTACCATGACGGCGTATATGATGCGAGTCGCGACGTTCGAGCTGCTCACTCTGCCCAGGATTAGTCACCTCGCACAGTCTTACGTGACAGACGGCGAGGTCGACTCTCAGACCGACCTGGACAAGAAGGGCGCCACGGGCCTTTTTGGCGAGTTCTACAAGACCAAGAGCGATCGCTGGCTCACGCTGGCCCCGCGGGTGGGAGACGTGTTAATTTCGGGCTCAGACGTGGATCGATCCACATGGGAGGTCTGCTCGCAGGTGTTCCAGGTGAGTGTTCTTAACACGATCCACCTACGATGTATTCGATGAGCTCATACAAGCCCGTGGTCATCTGTTCAGGACGACCGCTACCTGCTCCTCCCTTGTGATTCACCACGAGGCCAGCTCGTCTCGGTTCTCTTCCATCCGAACGCGACAAATGACGATATGCTGGCAGCGATTCTGCATGCTGCGCTCGTGCGTAGCGTGCTCTCGAGGGGCGCCGGGTGGCCAAACCCGCCATTGCGCCAGGCCCTATCTGAGACTCGCGTACAGGTCAAAGAGGAGTTCCCGGATTTCCAGCGCGCGTTACGAGCGCGCGGGTGGAGGACCGACGAGCTCTGTTTCGCGGACCATGGGCACCGCGTTACATGGACAACATAGATGACCTAGATGGATAGACAGGGACTAGTGACGAAACCGTATGATACGCACATCTAATGGTGTCGTTCCACCGACCCGCGACATATAGAAGCAACCCCCACTTTAAGTTTGTCCATGTTTTACTCAGCGTAGACCTTACCTTAGTTTCGGACTAATCTTACCGATCCCACCCTTGACTGTAGAACACATGGCGTACGATGCAATCAACGATAACCCTCTTCACCGAATCTGGCGGGCGAACGTTGTTGGTGACTTGCGTTACGTTTGGGTCGAAGAACGACAAATGTCGACACGAGGAATCGATAAGCATCTTTTAGGACTATTGGCGGTTCGCGATCAAGCGTGTACATATGTGTCGCTCCCCCCTTTGTAAACTTTAGAGGACCCTTACGTCCTTGATAACCAGGCGAATCGTGCGTGGCCTGGCAATATTGGCGACCATAAACTTGGCGTCGACAAACCCCATCCTAAACTTTGACGAACACGTACAGTGGGTGTGGCTTCTGACCTACAAACCGACGAAATCCGTTGGGGAGGAATTGGAAGCCGAATACCTCAGCGAGCTCTCCCGGAATTCGAAGTCACGCAAGAGTGACAGACGTTGGCCGATCTGAACGATGTTGAGGCGATCGCCGAATTGCGTCAAAGATGAGGAAGTGGGCACAAAGTGGGCATGAGGGAGCGGCCTGGCGCGAAGCGAGCGACGCGAGTAGCCACGCAGCGTCCGCATGTGGGGGCAGGGACGAGGTCGATATCACCCAGTCAGGTCTGTCTTATACCCTTGGCCAATCCCGCAAGCCCAGGACGAGCGTATGCGCGAATGGCAGGTCGAGGAAGGAGTGCGCGGAATGTGTTTGGGGAGCCCGGAAAGGCGGAACCATAGAGATCGGACGGCGTCTATCTCCCTCTTCGTCACAGCGGGGACCAGGATGCCTGATTGGGACTTTTTGAGTGCGCGTTCTTCAGCTCTGGGAATCGTTGGGGTGCAGGCATGGCTCGGCGCGGTTGGGGAAGCTTGTATAAAAATCAAGTTGCACGGTCTGGCGTAGCTTTTCTGCACCACCCTTCCGTTTGGGTCGTACCCCTCCCCGCCCTCTCGTCGCCTCTTCCTCCAATTTCCCCCCTCACGCCGACGACGATTAGTTCCTCCCCACAATGTCTGCATCCTTTGGTTCCGGCAAGGGCATCACGACTCGCCCGCTCCTAATACAATCCGGGTCCATTAGAGTGAGTACTATTCGCTTCATCTCGGTCGGGGTGCGAGCGGGATGGATGGGACTTGGGAAATCGTGAGGATCGGATGAAGACAGAGAGTTCGGAGGCTTGCGCGGACACGCGCCAGACGCGTGAAGTCGCGTCCGGTCTATGGACATCGCGTCACGTACGTAAGACCGCGATGCGTGTCGCGACGTGTCCAAAAGGTCCCCGCCCCGCTGCCGTACGTTGCTATATGCGCACATACAGCCACCGATCGTTCATACAGACATGTCCTGAAACGTTGCTAACCCTATTCTCTGCATTGTCAGATCTCCATTCCGGTCTCCACCCAGGCGGACGAGTGGACAGCCGCAGAAGTTCTTAGAGACGAGTTCACGCACGTTCAGACCACAAACGACACAAGAGACACGACCGTCGAGCTCGAAAATGCGACTGAAGCGAGCGTAGAGCTCTTCTCTCGCTTCCTGGGCTTCACTGCTGGAAAACTAGACGATGACGCGCAGTCTGAGGCGGCGCGCACCTCCGTTCTCCTCAAATCACTCAAACGCTTTACCACGTCCTACCTCAGTAGCCAAGACATTCACGTAATCGTCGCCGTGTTCGACACGGAGGTCCGCAAGACGGTCCTCGCCTCCTACTTCCAAGCCCTCGCCGCGCTCGAGGCAAAGAACGTCTCCGATATCCCTCGCGCGCCCTCCACTGCCCTTCTTTTAGCGGCTACCCGCGGAGACGCGTCCATCTACGCACTGTTCGGCGGCCAAGGGACCAACGAGGTGTACTTCGACGAGTTACAGACGCTCCATGACATCTACAAGCCCTACGTTTTCGACTTCCTGTCTACCATCACTCGTCAAGTTCTAACTCCCCTCGTTGAAGAATCCGAGGAGACTGTCTACACTCATGGTCTCGATGTTATCTCATGGCTCACCGGCGCATCTCCACGCCCACCAGTCGCCTACCTGGCCTCCATTCCCGTGTCGTTCCCCCTCATTGCCCTCACCCAGCTTACGCAGTACTTGATTGTATGCCGCGTGTTGCAACTCACGCCCGGTGACCTCCGCTCCCGCCTTCAAGGCGCAACCGGCCACTCGCAAGGCCTTGTTTCCGCGCTGGTCGTAGCCGCGTCGACGTCCTTCGACTCGTTCCAGCAGAATGTCGCGAATGCGCTCAAGTGGTCATTCTACGCCAGCCTCCGCGGCCAACAGGCGTTCCCAGTCCTCGCCCTCGAGCCCAGCATCGTGCAGGACTCGGTCGATGGCGGTGAGGGTGCTCCCAGTCCCATGCTGTCAATCACCGGTCTCTCCCTCAGGGAAGTCGAGGGTCACATCACGAAGACGAACAAGCACCTCCCCGACAACTCGAAGATTGGTGTGTCCCTTAACAATGGCCCGAAGGCATTTGTTGTCACTGGCCCACCGCGTGCGCTTTATGGTCTCGTCACTAGCCTCCGGAAGATCCGCGCCCCCAGCGGGCTCGACCAAAGCAAGACCCCCTTCTCGCAGCGCAAGCCCGTCTTTTCCGTCCGCTTCCTTGTGGTCGGTGTCCCATACCACAGCAAGTACCTTGAGAACGTCACCGACGAGGTCATGGAGGATCTCGAGAACAAGGAGTTGTGGACGACGGAGGATCTCGGAATTCCGGTATACCATACTGAGGACGGCGAGTGGTGACTTGTCTCCTCCTCACTGCCCTGCTGACGATTACACAACAGGCTCCGACCTGCGCTCGCTGTCCGGCTCTCTGACGCGCTCCTTGTGCGAGCAGATCTTCACGAAACCCATTCACTGGTCCAAGGCAACCAACTTCCCCGAAACTGCGACGCACGCCATTGATTTCGGTCCTGGTGGTCTCAGCGGCATCGGTCCGCTCACGGCCCGCAACCTGGAGGGCCGCGGTGTTCGCGTGGTTGTTGCTGGTGACAAGGCGAAGGGTCCTGCCGAGGTTTTCGATGCTCAGAACATCAAGTCCGAGCAGTGGTGGACCAAGAAGTTCTCTCCCAGTCTCGTTAAGACGAGGTAAGTGGTCCTGAAATACAACAGAGGCGTATATATTGAAGACCACTTGTAGCGATGGCACTATCCATATCGACACTGCTTTCTCCCGCCTGCTCGGCAAGCCCCCCATCATGGTCGCAGGCATGACTCCCACGACTGTGAAGGCCGGTTTCGTCAGCGCCGTTCTCGACGCCGGATACCACATTGAGCTCGCTGGTGGTGGCCACTACAACGCTGCCGCTCTGCGCTCGAAGGTCGGTGAGATCCAAGCCAAGATCCCTGCTGGCGTCGGCATCACTCTCAACTCGCTCTACATTAACCCTCGCCAATTTGGTTTCCAATTGCCGCTCTGGCAGGAGATGCGACGTGAAGGTCTGCCCGTTGAGGGCTTTTGTGTCGCTGCTGGTATCCCCAGCACGGAGAAGGCCGCCGAGATCATCGATGCTCTCCGCAACGCCGGTATCAAGCACGTCTCCTTCAAACCCGGCTCCGTTGATGGCATTCGTCAGGTTGTCAATATCGCTGCCGCCAACCCAGACTTCCCGATTGTCATGCAGTGGACGGGTGGCCGTGCTGGAGGTCACCACTCTTGCGAGGACTTCCACCAGCCGATTCTCTCGACCTACGGTACGATCCGCCAGCACGCCAACCTCATCTTGGTCGGTGGCTCCGGCTTCGGCGGTGCCGATGACCTCTGGCCTTACCTCACTGGTGACTGGTCCGTGGAGATGTACGGTCTCCAGCCCATGCCATTCGACGGCTTCCTCTTCGCTAGTCGTGCCATGGTCGCGAAGGAGGCGCACACCAGCTCTTCCGTCAAGGATCTTATTGTTGCTGCGCCTGGCGTCGACGACGCGCAATGGGAGGGTACCTACGCCAAGGAGACTGGTGGTATTCTTACGGTCCGTTCAGAGCTCGGAGAGCCTATCCACAAGATCGCAACTCGTGCTGTCAAGCTCTGGAAGGAGTTTGATGACTCCGTCTTCAAGCTGCCGAAGGACAAGCGCGTTGCTTGGCTCACTGAGCGCCGTGCGGAGATCATCAGTAAGCTCAACCGCGACTTCGCCAAGCCTTGGTTCGGCTGGAAGAAGGACGGCTCGGTTGTCGAGGACATCGCAGACATGACCTACGAGGAGGTGGTTCTCCGCATGGTTCGTCTGATGTATGTCTCTCACCAGGAGCGCTGGATCGACGTGTCTTTGCGCAACCTTACCGGCGACTGGCTCCGTCGCGTCGAGGAGCGCTTCGCTGGCCTCAACAACGGGCAGAAGTCTTCGATTCTCCAGTCCTTCTCCGCTCTCGACAAGCCGACTGAATTCATCGAGAAGTTTTTCAAGGAGTACCCGGCCGCGACCGAGCAGATCATCGCTGCGGAAGACAAGGCTTACTTCCTCGCCATCTCTCAGCGCCCTGGCCAGAAACCAGCGCCTTTCATTCCCGTGCTCGATGCGAACTTCGAAGTCTGGTTCAAGAAGGTTCGTCTCATACGCTACATTATTTTTCCCCAGGCATTGATGGAATCCACTCTAGGACTCGCTTTGGGCAGCCGAGGACATCGATGCCGTCTTTGACCAGGACCCGCAACGTGTCTGCATTCTCCAAGGACCTGTCGCTGTCAAGCACTCCAAGGTCAAGGATGAGCCCATCAAGGAGCTCCTAGGCAACATCACTTCGCTCCTCATCGAGAAGCTCGTCGACCGCCTCTACAATGGCGATAAGTCTAAGATCCCAACAATCGAGTATCTCTCCCCTGCCCCTCGTTCCGTCCGTTCCACCGTTTCTCCCACCGTCTCTGGCAATACCGCGACCTACGTCCTCGGCGAGACGCTCCCGGAGACCTCTGCATGGCTTGAAACCATCGCCGGTCCTGAGCTCAGCTGGGGACGCGCTCTCCTCACGTCGGCTACTATCATCCAAGGTACAGCATACCTCGACAACCCCCTCCGCCGTCTCTTCGCTCCCCGCCGTGGCCAGAAGGTTATCGTCGAGACCAACGGTTCTCGCCCCACCAAGATCTCGCTCTACGGTGCTGCACGTTCATTCGGCATCCATGATCCTTCTTTCAAGGTTGTTGAGACGACATTCAACGCATCGACTTCTACCATCAACGTTACGATCTTCGAGGAGCGTCTCGAAAGCTCCGTCCCCCTGCATTTCCACTACTTGTACAAGCCGGCCATGGGTTTCGCGCCCATCCACGAGGTCGCTAAGGACAGGAACAATCGGATCAAGCAGTTCTACTGGAAGCTGTGGTTCGGCGACAATGAGCTACTCCCCGAGATCAACGTCCGTGATGTCTTCACTGGCCCCGAGGTCACCATCGACGAGGACGACATCGAGACCTTCTGCACGGTCGTCGGCAACCAGGGCGAGGCGTTCAAGTCTGTTCGCAATGAGACGCCTCTCGCTCCTATGGACTTCGCCATCGTGACTGGTTGGCAGGTTGGTTTTTTCTCTCCCTAATTTAAAATTACTCTCATCGAATTCGTTTGCAGGCCATCATGAAGGCGATCTTCCCTGCTCCCATCAATGGAGACTTGCTCAAGCTCGTCCACCTCTCGAACGGGTTCCGTCTACTCGAAGGCGCCAAGTTGCTCAAGGCTGGCGATGTTTGCAAAGCCGAGGCTCGCATCGTGGGTGTCGCCAACAGCGACGCGGGAAAGACTGTCAAGGTCAAGGGTTTCGTCACTCGCGGCACCGAACGCGTCATCGAAGTTGTGTCCTCCTTCCTGTACCGTGGTCGTTTCAACGACTACGAAAACACGTTCGAGATTACTGAGGAGCCTGACTACCTTGTCGAGCTCCCAACTGACGCATCCGTTGGTGTGCTGCAGTCGAAGGAGTGGTTCGAGTGGGACGATGTGACCAAGCCCCTTCAAGCCGGTACCCCCCTCATCTTCCGCGTCCGCTCGGAGGTCACATACCGCAACAAGACGTGCTTCAAGGCCGTCAATGTATCCGGCGACGTCTTCGTCCGCAACCAGATCAAGCGCCTCGTCAAGGTCGGCACCGTCGACTTCCTACAGGACGATTCCCGTGGTAACCCGGTGGTTGAGTACCTCAAACGTAATGGCAAGCCTCAGGGTCTCTTGAGCCCTCTCTCCAACGACGGCTACTCGATGACGACCAGCAACAGCGAGGTCTTCAACTCTCCCGCGACCAACGAGCCCTACTCCAAGGTCTCCGGCGACTTCAACCCCATCCATATCAACCCGTACTTCGCAGACTACGCTGCTCTCCCTGGAACAATTACCCACGGCATGTGGTCCAGTGCTGCCACCCGTCGCTACGTCGAGAACATCGTCGCACAGGGCAAGCCTGACCGTGTTGTGGCGTAAGTTGCATCAGTGAAATTATGTTATGAATTTCTTCTGAATTGTTCTTTTTAGGTACGATGTTTCGTTTGTTGGGATGATTCTCCCCGGCGACGAACTCCACGTCAAGATCAAGCACGTTGGGATGCGCAACGGCAACCTCGTGGTCAACGTCGAGACGGCAAACTCCCGCGGTGAGAAGGTCCTCGTCGGTACGGCTGAGGTGGCTCAGCCGACCACGGTCTATGTCTTCACTGGTCAAGGCTCCCAAGAACCCGGAATGGGTATGGAATTGTACAACAACTCGCCCGCGGCGCGGTCTGTCTGGGAAGCTGCCGACGCTCACTTGACGGCCGTCTACGGCTTCTCCATCGTTGAGATCGTCAAGGACAACCCGAAGGATAAGACCATCCATTTCGGTGGTATCAAGGGTCAAGCCATCCGTCAGCGTTACATGGACATGACTTATGACACGATGGACAAGGAGGGCAATGTCAAGACGCTCCCCCTTTTCGGCGACATCAACGTCCGGACACAGCGCTATACCTTCAGCCATCCCAACGGTCTCTTGTTCGCGACCCAGTTCGCTCAAATCGCGCTCGTAGTCACGGAGCGTGCCGCGTTCGAGGATATGCGTTCGAAGGGCCTCGTCCAGAAGGAGTCAGCGTTCGCTGGTCACTCGCTCGGCGAGTACTCGGCCCTCGCTTCCATCGCGGACGTGCTCGCCATTTCGTCTCTCGTTGATGTCGTCTTCTACCGTGGGATCACCATGCAGCGCGCGGTCGAACGTGATGCTCAGAACCGCTCCAACTACGCGATGTGCGCTGTTAACCCGAGTCGCATTTCGAAGACATTCAACGACGCGGCCCTTCGTGAGGTCGTTGACAGCATCGCGTCGCGGACAGGATGTCTCCTCGAGATCGTCAACTTCAACGTCGAGGTATGGAGCCAATTATTTGTACTTGGTTTCTATCCTCACTGGTTGATTTTAGGGTCAACAATACGTCTGTGCCGGAGAGCTCGTAGCGCTTCAAACTCTGACCAACGTCCTCAACTACTTGAAGATGGAGAAGATCGACATATCGAAGGTAATCTGATCAGCGTCCATGAATTTGAGTTTAAACTGACTGTATCTGCAGCTGACCGAGAAGTTCACCGTCGAACAGGTCAAGGAGATGCTGGGCGAGATTGTCAACTCTTGCTTCGCCAAGGCGAAGGAGGTGCAGGCGAAGGATGGCTACATCACCCTCGAGCGTGGCTTCGCTACGATCCCGCTGCCTGGTATTGACGTGCCTTTCCATTCTCGCTATCTATGGGCAGGTGTCATGCCCTTCCGTGCATGTAGGGTTCTCCATTGCTTCGATTGACGACCGTGCGCTTACACACCTCCGACAGACCTCTCGAAGAAGATTAATGCCGCTCACCTTAACCCGGACACCCTTGTTGGCAAGTACGTGCCCAACTTGGTGGCGAAGCCCTTCGAGGTCTCGAAGGAATATGCGCAGTTGATCTACGATCAAACACTTTCGCCTCGCCTCGACAAGGTCCTTCGTAAGTGGGACCAGGAGAACTGGGGTTCCTTGGAGCAGCGCCAGAAGCTCGCCTATCTCATCCTCGTCGAACTCCTCGCCTACCAATTTGCATCTCCTGTGCGGTGGATTGAGACTCAGGACATCCTCTTCACCCAGTACGGCTTCGAGAGGTTTGTCGAGATCGGTCCTTCGCCCACGCTCACTGGTATGGCAACGCGTACGCTCAAGGCCAAGTTCGAGGCCCAGGACGACTCGGTCACCCACCATCGTGCCATCTTCTGCCATGCCAAGCACGCGAAGGAGGTCTACTACCAGTTCGAGGACGAGCCCGAGGCCGAAGCCCCCGCTGCCGAGCCCGTTGCACAATCATCGACCCCTGCTGCCGCTGCTCCCACACCCGTGGCTGCCGCTCCGGCCGCTTCCGCCGCGAGCATCGAAGACGTCCCGCTCAAGGCCGTCGAGGTCTTGGTGGCCATCATCGCCCAGAAGCTCAAGAAGAGGGTTGACGAAGTTCCCCTTTCCAAGAGCATCAAGGACCTCGTCGGCGGCAAGTCTACAATGCAGAACGAGATCCTAGGTGACCTCCAGCTAGAGTTTTCTACCGCCCCCGAGAAGGGTGAGGAGCTGCCTCTTGAGGAACTGGGGTCTTCGCTCGGTGTAGGCTTCGGCGGATCGCTTGGCAAGTATACTACTGGCCTCATCTCGCGCGTCATTGGTGGCAAGATGCCTGGTGGTTTCAACCTCTCTGCTATCAAATCCTACCTCTCCAAGAGCTGGGGTATCGGGTCGTCTCGTGCCGATGGTGTCCTTCTTCTCGCAGCGACTATGGAGCCTGCTAAGCGTCTCGGCTCGGAAGCAGAGGCAAAGTCGTGGTTGGACGGTGTCGTCGCTATCTACGCCCAACGCTCTGGCATTTCGCTTTCTTCTGGCGCCGCTGCAGGCGGTGCAGGCGGAACGGGAGGAGGCGTTATCAACAGTGAGGAATTTCTCAAGTTCCAGTCAGATCAGGACACCTTCGCTGCGCAGCAAGTCGATCTTTGGATGCGCTACCTCAAACGCGACGTTCGTGGGGGCGAGATCAAGTACGACGCAGAGAAGGCAAACTCCGAGCAGCTCCAGTCTCGCTTGGATGCCATCGCTCGCGAGCACGGCGACACGTACATCAATGGTATCCAACCCGTGTTCGACGCCCTCAAGGCTCGCCACTTCGACTCGTCCTGGAACTGGGTCCGTCAGGATGCTCTTCTCATGTTCTACGACATCATCTTTGGTCGCCTCACCACTGTCGATCGTGAGATCACCGCTCGTTGCATTGCCATCATGAACCGTGCAGATCCCGACTTGATCACGTACATGCAATACTACATCGACCAATGCGACCCGGAGCGCGGAGAGACCTACAAGCTCGCGAAGCAGTTCGGCCAGCAGCTCATCGATAACTGTCGTGAGGTCGTTGGAAACCCTCCTCTCTACAAGGACGGTAAGTCATTCTACGATGATGAGCCCGATTGTTATGCTGATGTTTTTTTCTAGTTACGTTCCCTACTGCTCCTTATACCGAGGTCACGGATAAGGGCGACATCGTCTACAAGGAGATTGTGCGTGAGAACGTCAGGAAGCTCGAGGCTTATGTCGAGGAGATGGCAAGTCCGGACACCATTGTCAACCCGACCAACATTCAGAAGATCCAAGAGGACGTTCTGAAGCTCTGGAACGTCGTCAAATCACAGCCCGAGATCAGCGAGGAGCAGAAGAACCGGATCAAGGCTCTCTACGAGGGCGTCGTTCGTTCCCTCCGCAAGCGCTCCGAATCTCGCACTCGTCACAGCGGTCCTCGCAGCCGTCGCTCATCCTCTCAGTTCCTTCGGCCACAGATCTCTGGGATCACTTCTGTTTCCGCAGACAGGGTTCCCCTCTTGCACCTGAAGCGTAAGGTCGGGATGAACTGGGAGTACAGCAGCAACCTCACCGGAGTCTACCTCGACATCCTCCACGAGATCGCTACATCTGGTACTTCGTTCAAGGACAAGAACGCACTGCTCACCGGCGTTGGCAAGGGCTCCATTGGTGTCGAAATTCTGAAGGGTCTCCTCTCCGGAGGCGCTCACGTCGTCATCACCACTTCTCGCTACAGCCGGGCGTCGGTCGAGTACTACCAAGGCATCTTCCAGCGGTTCGGAAGCAAGGGCTCCGCCCTGACCGTTGTTCCCTTCAACCAGGGTTCCAAGCAAGATGTGGAGGCCCTCGTCGACTACATCTACCAGACCCTCAGCCTCGATCTTGACTACATCCTGCCCTTCGCTGCCGTACCAGAGAACGGGCGAGAAATTGACGGGCTCGACGACAAGTCCGAGCTGGCCCACCGCATTATGCTCGTTAACCTTCTCCGCCTCCTCGGTGCCGTTAAGAACAAGAAGGCAAGCCGTCACATCGTCACCCGCCCGACCCAAGTCATCCTTCCACTGTCCCCCAACCATGGCTTGTTCGGCAACGACGGTCTCTACTCTGAGTCGAAGATCTCTCTCGAGACTCTGTTTAACCGCTGGAACAGCGAGAGCTGGGGCGAATACCTATGCCTTGCTGGTGCCGTCATTGGGTATGTCGATTTGAATTTGAGTATCGTTTGCGCCGTATTGATATCTGCTCACTAGCTGGACTCGTGGCACTGGACTGATGGAAGCAACCAACACCGTCGCGGCAGAACTCGAGGGCCACGGAGTGCGCACGTTCTCAGCGAAGGAGATGGCCTTCAACATCCTTGGCCTCATGCACCCCCTCGTCTTCAGCATCACCCAGGTTGAGCCTATCTGGGCCGACTTGAACGGTGGTATGGATCGTCTCCCCGACTTGGCAGAAGTCACCGTCCGTATTCGCGCGGACCTGCAGAAGAAGAGCGACCTCCGTCGTGCCATCGCTCGCGATAATGCCGCCGACTTCAAGATCGTGAACGGTGTCGAGGCCGAGCGTGTGCTGCAGACTGTCGACGTCACTCCTCGTGCTAACTTCCAGTTCAACTTCCCCTCTCTCGAGCCGTCTGAGTCATTCGCCCAGCTCTCTCAGCTCCGCGGCATGTTGGACTTGGAGAAGGTCATCGTCGTCACCGGCTTCGCGGAAGTTGGTCCATGGGGTAGCTCGCGTACCCGTTGGGAGATGGAGGCTCGTGGCGAGTTCACCATCGAAGGCTGCATTGAGATGGCGTGGATGATGGGCTTCATCAAGCACTTCGACGGCCGTCTCAAAGACGGCTCTCTCTACGTGGGCTGGGTGGATGCCAAGTCCGGTGAGCCTGTCGATGACAAAGACGTCCGCGGCCGTTACGAGGACGATATCCTTGCTCATGCCGGTGTCCGCCTTATCGGTAAGTTTTGCGTCATGGCCAAACAAACGTTGTAGCTCACGACGTTGTGCAGAGCCCGAACTCTTCCGTGGTTACGATCCGAAGAAGAAGGTATTCAACCAAGAGATCGAGCTCCTCCACGACCTCGAAGCGTTCGAAGCGTCTCAACCCGACGCCGAGAAGTTCAAGTACGAGCACGGCGACAAGTGCGATGTCTGGGCAGCTGAAGGTAGTCAGTGGTTTGTCAAGTTCAAGAAAGGCGCGAGGATCTTCGTCCCGAAGGCGTTCGCCTTCAGCCGCACCGTTGCCGGTCAGATCCCTACTGGTTGGGAGGCCGGTCGCTTCGGCATTCCCGCCGACATCATCGCTCAAACCGACCGCGCGACTCTCTGGGCTCTTGTCTGCGCAGCTGAGGCCCTCAACATGTCGGGTATCACGGACCCCTACGAGCTGTACAAGTACATGCACCCGTCCGAAGTTGGCTCAAGCATTGGTAGCGGTATGGGTGGCATGGAGAGCTTGTCGCGTATGTTCAAGGATCGTCGGGACGAGAAGGAAGTCCAAAACGACGTCTTGCAGGAGACGTAAGTACTTTTGCGAGTATCCCTCCATTGAGATGCTCACACCACGTAAACAGCTTCATCAATACCACTGCTGGCTGGGTGAACCTGCTGCTGCTGTCGTCCAGCGGTCCCATCAAGATCCCCGTCGGTGCTTGGTAAGTGTCGTCGTGCATTCCTTCGCATTCGTTCCCAGTCGCTCAAACAATCCTCCAGCGCGACTGCCCTCCAGTCAATCGAGATCGCTTGTGACACCCTCCTGTCCGGCAAGGCCAAAGTCATGCTTGCTGGTGGTTTCGACGACTTGAGCGAGGAGGGTTCATACGAGTTCGCAAACATGAAGGCGACTAGCAACGCGGAAACAGAGTTCGCTATGGGCCGTGAGCCAACTGAGATGTCTCGTCCCACGACGACGACCCGGTCGGGTGTAGGTGATTTCATATTGTGGTATATTCTTGCGCTCACCATTGTCCTTGCAGTTCATGGAAGCCCAAGGAACCGGTGTGCACGTGCTCATGAACGCAAAGACGGCCCTCGAACTTGGTGCTCCCATCCGTGGAATCATCGGCTTCACTTCGACGTCCACGTAAGTCTATCGAGTTGGTGAAGCCAGATCTGTATTGAAATCTTCATTAGCGACAAGGCCGGTCGCTCTGTTCCTGCTCCTGGCCGTGGGGCGCTCTCCATCGCCCGTGAAGTCCAGGCCAAGCACCCTCTCCCCATCCTCGATTTGGTCTATCGCTCCAGGCAGCTTGCATTCCGCCGAAAACAGATCGCGCAGTGGCTGGACAACGAGCGTCAACAGCTCCAGGACGAGCTCGAGCTCCGCAAGAGCGGCGGTGACATTGTCGACGAGGAATATGTTACTAGCCGTGTTGCTGACTTCGAGAAGGAGGCGGCTCGTCAGGATAAGGACGCCCTCGCGACATACGGTATGCTCGAGGGTGCCGACCCCCGCATCGCGCCTTTGCGTCGCGCTCTGGCTGTCTGGGGTCTCACTGCGGATGACCTTGATGTCCTGTCCATCCATGGTACTAGCACTGGCGCGAACGTGAGTTGAAATATTTTGCGGCCATGCACAACACTCACATACGATCTGCCTACAGGAGAAGAACGAGACGCACATTTGGAACGATGTCTTCACCAACCTCGGGCGTACGAACGGCAACGCTGTGCCTATCATGGCGCAGAAGAGCCTTTGTGGGCACTCGAAGGGTGGCTCTGCTGCATGGCAACTCGCTGGTCTCCTCCAGAGTGTGGAGTCGGGCATCATCCCTGGCAACCGCAACGCTGAGTGCGCAACATAAAGCTCTTGACTGATGCATAATATTCACTGATTTTGTAGCAACATCGATGCGTTGTTTAAGAAGCACACTTACCTCATCTTCCCCTCGAAGACGATCCATACCGACGGTATCCGTGCTGGCATCATGGTATGTTCTGTCCATCAACATTCAACGAATTTCGACTGACTACTGCTACTCCAGTCTTCGTTCGGCTTCGGGCAGGTCGGTGGTACCTGCATGGTCATCAATCCAAAGTACCTGCTCGCCGCTCTTGAACCTTCGGTCTACGAAGCATACAAAGTCAAGAACCGCCACCGTCACCGCCTGTGCTACAAAGCGATGAGCGAGATGATGACCTCGAACAACCTCGTAAGGGTCAAGGACGCCCCGCCGTACAGCAAGGAGTTGGAGGGGCCTGTCCTGCTGAACTCATTGGCGCGCGCCTCGTACAACCCGAAGACCGGCAGTTACGAGTTCACCCCCAAGCAGGCGACGAAGCTCGACGTCGACACCTCCAACGTCAAGGCTATCTCCGAAGTACTCGGCAATACGTCCACGACCGGCGTCGGTGTCGACCAAGAGCTCATCTCCTCCGTGCCATCGTGGAACCCGACGTTCGTCAACCGCAACTTCACTGATGGCGAGATCGCATACTGCCGTGCGCAACCCTCTCCTCCCGCGTCCTTCGCAGCACGTTGGGTGGGCAAGGAAGCCGTCTTCAAGTCGCTGGGGGTCGCTTCCAAGGGAGCTGCTGCCGCCATGAAAGACATCGAGATTCTCCCCGATGAGTCTGGCGTCCCGACGGTCACTCTCCACGGTGAGGCCAAGGCTGCCGCAGACGCGAAAGGTGTCTCCAAGGTCCACATTTCCCTCAGCCACTCTGATGTAAGTACTTGTTGATATTGGCGACGGCATCCAGCACTGACGCACCTCCCTTCTCAGACCACTGCTATTGCTTTCGCTCAGGCTTCGTCATAAGCTTCTATCATCTCTGTATCGCGTCACGCTTAGGACTATTATCAGGTTTCACGTCGTTGTAATTCGTATATCTGTACTGCACGCACGCATCTCACGACTTTACGCTCATGTAATACCCACGAAATATAGATTTCTCTCGACCTCTCGCTGCCCGTTTGCACAGTTGAGAGTTTTATGATGGGAACGAATACAGTCCATGCTTGGTGATGTAATTCGCTATCATTGGGGAGACCATCGACCTCCACGACTCTTCACGGCTCGCCAACTTGTCGCGTACTTGGCTACTACTGAAAGTACGCTCTTCGTCACCGATGTCAACGAAAAAGATTCTATCCGTGGGTGGAATCCCTTTGATGAACTCGGGGATGTGTATTACCGCCTGTTCTTCCGCTGCCATTGAGAATCCATTGCTGGTTCGTCGGACGCAAATGACACAGGAATCGTTCTCGTCTGGTGAGAAGAATCGACGCAAGGAGGTGGCCATAGCGTGCTCGGTGGGGTAGTAACGATGTGCAAATAAACGCACAATGGTATCCGTGCCCATGAGAAAGGTAAGCTTGGGAGAGGGAAGGGTGTCGGAGGGGGACGGAAGTATGACGCCGGGGGACTGGTGGAAGTCCAAGATACGCCTACGGAGAAAGTCGAGGAGGACGGCAGACTTGCCGACAAAGGTGGGCTCGTCGATGATCGCGACAGCGACGTTCGGTTCCCGCGCGATCGGCTGGGACGGCGCAGGGTGTGCGGATGGGATGTCGCGCGCGCGGGGATGGGCAAGTTCTTGGGCGAGAAGGACCATCATCTCCATGCGCTGCTCGTAGGTCGCGTCGCCGGGTTTGAGCTGCTTGTCGGCGTTCCTGACGGAGAGAAGGAGTAGGCGTGCGTCAAAGTCATGCGGGGCCTGGGTAGGGGGTGCGTCTTGGGGAGGCGGGGGAAGAGTGTTCGCGAGGGCAATGTGGGCGAGGGTAGGAGGATTGAAGGACGAGTCGAGGACGGAGATCTGGACGGTCGGGGAGATGGAGGGACCGGGAGGTAATGGCCATCTGGGGTGGGGGGTATGGACTAGCTCCACGGTGGAGAGCCCTCTCTGGATGCGTTGCAGGAGGGAACTGAAAGTCATATTGGGGTGGTGCTGCGGTAGGAGACTCATTGGAACAGCAGCTAGAGATGATTGACTGGCATATGAAAAACGCGTACTCAGCTCTTGACCCCCTGCCCTTTCACCACGGACGTCCTTGTTATATGCGGCGGTTTGAGTGCATCTAACGCCTGCTGGCGTGAGCGAATGAGGGAGATGGGGCGGAGGAGCGGACGAGAGCGGTGAGCGCGAGCACAGCGGGAAGAGATAAGATAAGGATGGGTTTGATCTCCGATCGAAGGTTGAGTCGACTCGGAACTGGGAGGAGATTTACTTGCGTCGACCGCCGACGTTGTGAACACCCATGGAGAAAGACGCCGACGGATTTTACACACCCTGTGAGCACCATCGCATTCATTTCCCCATCTTCCCTCTCTCATGGCAGATCCAGCCCCAGCAGCGCCCCCTGCCGACGGCGCCGCTCCCGAACCCAAGCCCGATGCTGGTCAGTCCCGCCACCATCTGCCCGAACCTCTCACAAACCGCCACTTTCTTTCTCCAGTAAATGATGATCTCATCAAATCCACCTTCGAGGTCTCGGTGAGTGCTCTCGCGGAGTGTATGCGCGTCGACGCGTTCCGATCGTGTACCCTTTGTCTCCCGCATCCAGGTTACGCTCGCCGATCAGCAGGCCGATCCCAATTCCCCACTCTACAGCGCCAAGACCTTCGAGGAGCTTGGACTGTGAGCACCAGGCTAGCTTGGACCACACACGCGCGTCCTTACGTGTTCTTCGGCGGACAGGCACGATGATCTCCTCAAGGGCATTTACGACATGGGCTTCACGAAGCCGTCCAAGATTCAGGAGCGCGCCCTCCCGCTTCTCCTCGCAAATCCGTGAGTGTCATTTCGCTCGCTTCAGGCGTATCTGGGGATCCCGGAACAGTATGTCGCGCGACGTAGCGTCCTCGTGCGCCATCTGCACCTGTCCTCGTGTGGCATGTAGCAGTCTGGCCTGCCTATCGTGCCCCCTCCCCGTAAACCGCAAATAAGGCCGGAATCCGTTCCGCCTTCTCATTCGAAGGTATTCCCATTGTTCCTTGCTCGAGTCTTCTCCTTGACCCTGAAGCGGATGCACTAGGAGGTGCCCTATCCCCTATTAGTGACCATTTGCATGTTCCTATGTGTGGGCATCGAACAAGCTGTGTACAGACGTGTGAGCGATGATTGATCGCACGTTCGTTCTACGGAACGCATTGTATACTATGGACGATCCCACTGCCGCATTAGTTCTCTTGAAGGAAACCCTGAACGTTATGTGGCATTGCGAGTTCAAAACTCTTCTGCGACAGTTACTCAACTGACGGCCGCGTCACAGTCCACAGAACATGATCGGTCAATCTCAATCAGGCACTGGGAAGACGGCTGCCTTCGTTCTTACCATGCTTAGCCGTGTCGACTTCTCGATCAATAAACCTCAGGTGGGTAGCCAGCGGCATCGGTGAGAACCTCGTTCCAAAATAACTGGCGCATGCTTCGCTCAGGCACTCTGTCTCGCACCGTCCCGAGAGCTTGCGAGGCAGATAATGTCGGTGGTTGTTGCGATGGGCAAGTTTACGGCCGTACAAACCGAGTACGCTATCAAGGAGAGCTTGCCGAAAGGCGCGACCAACATCACCGCCCAGATTATCGTCGGAACGCCGGGGACAATGACGGATCTGCTCAGGCGAAAGGTCATCGACGTCTCGGAAGTGAAGGCCTTCGTGCTCGACGAAGCAGACAATATGCTGGACAAGGACGGTCTTGGCGAACAGACGCTCCGCGTGAAGAAGTGAGTCTCTGTTTGCCCTGGTTTCTGACGGGCCTCAATCTGACGCGACCGCTGCCGCAAACCCCGACGCGTGTGTGCAGCATGCTGCCGAAGAGCCGCGATGTGCAAATTGTCCTCTTCTCCGCGACGTTCCCGGACCACGTGCGGAATTTCGCGAACAAGTTTGCGCCGAACGCGAACAAGATCGAACTACAACGGAACGAACTCTCGGTCGACAACATCCGGCAGTTCTACATGGACTGCAAGAACGAGGAGCACAAGTACGAGGTGCTCGTGTCCCTGTACCACCTCTTGACCATCGGCCAGAGCATCATTTTCTGCCAAGTACGTCATCTTGGGTCCCTGTCTCCGCGCACCCCGAACGCTTCTGACGGATGATCCCGATCGCGTCTGTGCTTCTTTGCGGCCCGCCTCCGGATTAACGTGCAGCATCGACACACGGCGGACCGTATCTCTCAGCGGATGACGGCGGAGGGACACAAGGTCGCATCGCTGCACGGCGCGAAGGATGCCGTCGACCGTGATGCGATCATCGACGGGTTCCGGGAGGGCAAGAACAAAGTGTTGATTACGACGAACGTCATCGCGCGTGGGATCGACATCATGCAAGTGAACATGGTCGTCAACTACGACCTTCCGCTCCTGAACGAGCGCGACGGTCACGGCGGCCGGGGGGACCTCCGACCCGACATCGAGACATACATTCACCGTATCGGTGCGCGTGCTGTCCATGGCTGATTTGAGGCGTTGGACGAAGCTGAGGACGTGTCGCGCTCTTTGTAGGTCGGACGGGCCGGTTCGGACGGAAGGGTATCTCAGTCAACTTCGTGCACGACAAGGCGACCTGGCAGCAGATGGAACAGATCGAGCGCGCGACGGGGAGGCAGATCATCCGGATCGAGACGACGGACTTGGACACGATGGAGGAGGTGCGTCGGAGGTTTCGCGGGAGCATCTCGATCAAAGGATCTTGGTGGCTGCCTTCCCTCCCTTGCGCTTTGCCGTTTTTCGCGCTTTGCTGACGCTGGCGACACACAGCAAATGAAGAAGGCACTGAAGTAGATCCGGATGGGTACGCGCATCTGAACGAACGCACGACGCCTGGAGATGTATTCCTGTTTTGTATTCTGTAGCCCCCACAGCACGCAGGTGGGGTTTGACAACATGATCTGCGCCGCCGCTCGAGGCCTGCGATGTGTCCATCGTCCCCGCTTGCTTTCCGTGCCACTCCGCTCCTCTCGGCCATGAGGCGGAGCCGAGTTAGGGATCCGCAATGCAATGGGCGTGGCTGCTAACGTAGAAGGATGGTGAGTGTCCTCCGTCCAGCCTTCAAACATGCTCACCCTTCAGGGTCTCGTGCTGACATGCTCCGAGTCATTCTCCAGCCCCGACCCTTGTCGTGTCAGACTGCACTCATCAGCCGTCCTGCGTTTGGGTCGTCCTACTTCCTCAGAAAGCCTGTCCTTCTCTGCATGCGCGGGTCGAGACGGGGCCATGCCATCAGCTCGCGGCCTATGACTTCATCCAATTCAGTGGGCGGAGACCCTGATCGAACTGGTCCTTGTGCGGCGATGGATGCTCGGTGGGAAGCGCTGTGCTGCAGAACATGGCGTCAGCTCGGCTGTCCGCATCTTCCATGTTCCATCCTTCTTCTCTCACCCCTCGCCGACACTGTCCTTGGAATGCGACGCGCGCCTCAGCCCTCCCGCGACTGCTGCTCGAGGTGACAGGCCTTCAACTCGATGATTCGACCCGGCAGCAGTCGGTAAGCGTACCAGCACACGTCGCGCAGATCCCACGCGCTATCTGACACGCCCTCGCCAACGCCGTTGACATTGACACGAGACGTGGACGCGCTTTGCATGGCCCCCGATGCGGATCCCACACCCACCCTGGCGCACGTGAAGAGGCCGCCGCGCATGTGGGACCCCCGCCCGCGCGTCATGCGACGCGCGCAGCAGCGGTGAGGGCCATACCCAGCAACCCTCGCGAACCCAAAACGTCAAACACAACCGTCGTGGCGTTAGGGTGTAGGTTTTCCCGTCGCGAGCGCAAGGCGCGGAATTACTTCACCTTGAAGTTTACTGACGGAAATTAAGCGTACCGAAACACCAGGCAGCGGCGATCTCGCACTCGACCCTATCATCCCGCCACCCTCCGGGTGCGGATCGCTCTATCGCGCATACGGATTGCCATTATGCACTCACTCACGTCGCATTGGCTGCAGGCGCAATCCGGAAACCAGTCGCTGCTGCTCGCCCAGCTGTTTGGCGATGTGGGCATGTGTAGCGTCCCCATGGGTCATGTAAGCACCATCGTCCCATTCCTCGCCATGTCTTGGCCGTGGCTGATGGTTCCCCCCGATTCAGAGCGCAGCAAGGACTCTGAAAGATCGGCGAGGTGAGATCGGGATACCCACGAGCCAATCTTCCAAGCAACGCACGCCCCCAGAAAGGATCTCAATCAACCAAGCTTGCATGGGTGCACCTATCCAGTGACTCATGATGCTCATCGTTCGCGTTCGCGCGGCGTTGACCTCACGAGGGGGCGTAGCGCGGCCTGCCAACCGTCTGGGACGTCATTGGTGGCATTTGCCGTTCCTTTTGCGACGCGGGGCCCTCGAGCGTGGTCGAACGCATACGCGCGCGCCGTGCGGACGCGGCTGGCAGCGCGAAGCTTTCCGTGGCCGTGGCAATGGTTCGTGGGCGATCAGAAGCGACACGCGCGTTCTTGTGATTGCGATACAGCCCAGACAATTTCATGGAGACGTCGGAGGAATCGCAGCTTCCGAGATTCATCAAGGTCCGCTCCAGGATGGGCCATTCCATCCCGAATGCCAGTGCCAGTCTGGCGCGAGCCGCTTCCGTGATAGCGAAGCTTCCCGCTTCGAAACGTTGCCTCTCGAAGCGCGGGGCTGCGAGTCGATGCGTCGATGCGTGGTCACACTCCCTCGCTCTATTGCTGCACGATCCCAGGTCCGCGATGCAGACCGCTCCCAACGGCCCTCCTCGCGTTGGCTCGGAGAAGCGCTGCCGTTATTGCCGATAGAATCTGCCCCCTCCCCCGTGTCGTTGCCTGGATGAGACCTGGCGCGTGTTGCGTTTAGGGCAACGTTGACGGCGAACCGTGGTTATGTTATCGGCATCCTGGATCCTGATCCAGAGTATGTCCTGTCCGCTCCCGGGACACGATTTGTTCCCGCCGCACCCCGCCTGCCTATAAATCTGCCCATGAAATCATCGTCCCCAGCACCCCCTCCCCGTCTCGCGTCCCTCCCAAACCCCAAACCGCCTCTCGGGCCCTTTCTCACCACCCACCCCATACACCATTGAACATGCTCTCCACCTTCTACTCGTGGTCGATCGAGCACATCAAGAGGGTGTTCGAGGCCAAGTCTGAATCCGACTGCCTCCAGGCGCTTGACGAGACATTCTCCCAGCGACTGGAATTCACGTTCAACGGCTCTCCGCTCACTCGCGGCGGACTCCAAAAGATCGTCCTCGCCATGCTCCAGTCGTCTGGGTTCTGCCTGAACGTGGACTGGCTCAACGCAGTCGAAGTCCCACGAGACGGCTCCAACCGAGTGAGTTCATAACCGTGTGACCTCATAACAGCTCGACTCACCTCGTGTTCGCGTCTTCTTCCCCCACCCCTGGTCCTCCAGAACGGCATGCTTGGGGGATACTACGTTATCAGGAACGTCAGGAAGCCCCTCCCCGGGTCGTCCAGGCTCGCGCTCTTCGAGCGCCACAAGTCCGTGAACGTCGAGTGAGTGCCAGCGCCCCCCGGCCTCTGTGTCTTGACGATCGTCTCTGAAACCCATCTCCGTGTGCTTCATAGGATCGAGTCCGAGTCTTCCGATCCCACCTTCGACAGCCGGCGCATCGTAAAATTGGCCATCGTGGCTACGGACGTACCTGTGCCGTCGAGCCTCCACCCCAGTTCTAGCCCGTCCTTCGTCCGTGCTTCCTGTTCCACACCCCCATCGCATCCCGCCGGTTTCGACGTTCCGCTCCGCATGTATCCACCCTGCACTATTTTAGACACAGACACTGTATTTTAGCGCACACCGTTCTCGAGCATAGTCATACGTAGATCGCACCTTGTTGTCGCCCTTGCTATCGCATCGCCGCAGTGAGACCACCATGCTGGTCATCTGCCGTTTCCCCCCTTGTCATTGATCGTCGCAGAGTGCGATGTGTTGTCTTTGAAACACCAACCTTGCGTGCATCGGCCAGCAGTCTGACGGACATGGACCCGCTCTGGGACCCGCGTCCGACTCGGTAGGCATTGTACGCTCTCGAGTTGTAAGCGCTATCATGTTGCAAATTGATCACTCACCGAGGCTGCTGTTACACGGCCAACTCCGACTCCATGCCTTGACTACCGCCCGCACGAGGACAGTCCTGGCATGACACCTCATTTCTCCGGCGTGTTCGCTGTTCGCAAGGTAGTTGGCGGTCCGAGGGTGAGTGCTGTCGTCGATGGTTACTCGCCTCAGGCTCTTTCTTGTATTCTGATCGGTGTTCCTGGGCATGCCGACACCCAAGCGGCGCCTGCCCCTGCGCGATGTGTCGTGTCACGGCAACGTAACCACGTAAAATTGCTGAGACACGAACCGTGCTGGCACCATACATGATGCGAAGGTTCGCGATTGCTAATGCCCACCCCGCGTTTCGCTGGGCGACAATGAGCTTGACTGACGGGTACAGGTAAATCGATAGATCCAGTGCGCCAATGTCCCAACTTGACGTTGGCCCAGGCTCCACCCACCCACCGACTTCTTGTCCTTCTGCATCCGACGCCACGGGGAAACCGCGGCCTCTGTAAGTCGCTCCGTCTCCGAGTCTCCCCGTTCGGGCTCGGGCTCGGGCTCCGTGTCCTCACATCCCCCTCAGTCTCACGACGATGAGTGTATTGTCAAACAGCGCATGCACCCCCCAACGCAGCCGACCTGCGTGCAGCTACAGCCCCCGATATCTGTATTCTGGTATTCTGTTATGTCGTACGTTCTTGTCGAACCCGCCAGCGGCTGATAGATGATCAGCTTCCAGTGTTTTCTCTGCCCTCCGATTTGGCGAACGCGCACGCGGGGGATCTCGCCGACTCTCACGTCTTTCAGAGCTCGAACGCAGCCGCACAAAGCAGGATGAATGCAGCGACGAGCCTATGAGAACAATGTCGGCCCAATGAGGACCCTCGTTCACGGGGCAGGGAAGGCATCATGATATGGCACCCGACGTCCAAGGCGGACCGCAGGAGCAGGAAGAACCGGGTTCGTTTGTTCTTCCCCACTAGAACCACTTCCCGGTGGGGTCTGATAGACTCGCTGACTCTCGTTACAGTTATACTTAGCCGTACTTCCTAATCGCGACCCCCTCTTCGCCGAGTCCTTTCTGGCTTTGTTCTAGGGCCATGATCCTGCGTCGCAGGATAGTCATGGAACAAGAAACCTGGGAAGGTCAGCTGTCCCAGGCCCGCGGAGACCGCGTGCACTGGGCTCGCGACTGACTGCTCCCATCTTCTGACGCGATGGTAGGTTTGTGCAGTTGGCAGATGGTCATTCCCACCCGGCTCGCCAAGGATGAGAAGCGGATGCATGTGTGCGCCACCCGCGCCGGTGCACGTCGGAACCCAGGAGTCGCCAAATGACGATATCATCCATCCGACGTGATCCATCTGGCCCTCAGGACGCTCCCTTCTCACGCCACAATGGCCTACGGGACCTGTCGTAACTTGTTGCCACCACGTCGCTTCGCAGTTGAATATCAGAAGCCCGCGGATTACGACACACGCTGATTTTGACTCCTTGTGCTTCGCTCGCGCGAGCGCATGCCTCCCACGAGCCATAGCGCGATGGCCCTCTCCAATATTCTTAGCCCGCTTTCCGCTCCGGGTGACCTTTCGACGACAGCGCACACCGCGTGGTGCATTTACGTCGCTCCTGCCACGGTCTTGTCCTTTGGCCCTGCATACTGTCTGCCATGATGCCCGGCCTTTGGGACGGTTACGGCATGCTCAAACGAGCTGGCTTTGGGCGGCGTTGTCGTGTGGTGGACACGGCTCGTCTCGTGATATCATTCAAATTCTTACACCGTGGGTAACCGTGGGTGTACTTGTCGTGGTGAGTGATGAGGGGTGCTCAAATATTGTGCCCACTGGCCACTGGCCGCGTTAATGAGCAATTGATGGGGCGTGATGGGCTAGCCGACGATAACCGAGCAGAGACGTCGAGAGGAATATGTGAGGTTGGACCAGCATGTATTTGTTTTCGTTTGAACTCCGCTAGCTGAGGTAATAGAAACTACCCAAAGCGGCAGACAGGCGCTCACCAAATTTGCGGTTGGCGTCTGCACCTCAACTCTTTGGCGAGTCGCACACCTCTCACTGTGCAGCGGCAGGCAACCGGGCTTGTGTGTTATCATGGCGTAAGTGCGAGCTTGTTGGAAGTTCCAGAACTGGTTGATTAGAGGCCCATTTCCCAGGCATCATCCTCAAGGAGAAGCACTCGGCAGATATGCGTACTCTCCGGCGGAGCTGGAGGAGATGCAGGCGGCTTTCGACGCGGCAAACTATGTGGAGAGCGCCGAGCTCTTCAACCTTGTAAGTCGCACATTTATGTGGTGGGAAATATCACATATTCATACGAAAAAAGGTGGATGACACCCTCAATGCGCGCGAGGACCTGTGGCCGGCGCAGGCTCCTCACTCAGGGCACCAGGTTGGTCTTTGTCTGTAAACCACACTCTTCATGAGCTGAACATTGTTGTGGGCTGTTCAGGTCGACTCACCTCCCATTCAAGAGACCGCACTGGCCCGCACTGCGTGGAACGGCCCCCGACCTGACAGTCGTTCTGCCGCGGTCTATCCTTCAGCTTGGGATGGCCACCACGCCCGCCACATCGCACCTCCCCAACATTCAGCCCCACCTCCGGCTCATGCGCCTTCCTACCCTCATCTCCCACCGCACGCCCCTCGCTCTCATGCGCCGTCTCACGTCACCCACCAGTCCATACCGGACCACAGCTGGCAGCGCGCTCCTCCCGCCCTCGCGAATGGTGGTCCGCCGGCTGTCCGAGTTGGTCGTACCATAGCTACTTTCAACGCCGATGCACCGGCCCAGCAGGCGCCGCGGCAGGTACAGCACGCCCCCGGCATCCTTCCGGCAGTCATGGAATCAAACAAGAACATGCATCGTTCACCTACCAGCCACCGCACCCCTTCAAGTTCTCAGCCTACTGCCTCCTCGGCGACTACTCCATCGAAGCGAGCTAGAGCGGAGTCACGGTCAGATGTCACGGCGAAACCGGCCAACAAGGTGGCGACGCCTCCGTCAAGGATGCGTGCGGTGCCGTCGGGGGCAGTGTCGGGACAGAGGGAGGAAGCGGATAAGGAGAATGCTGGTGCGTCTGATTCTGCTGGTGCAGCACCGTTTCCGATGATTGGGTCGCTTGAAGGAGGGGATGAAGAGGGGGACGATGCCGATGATGAAGAGGTCGAGGAAGATGCGGATCAGGAGGAGGAGTTGGGAGATCTCAAGGACAGCGATGTCGATGCAGAGGATGGCGAGGGTAGTGGTCCGGCGGGCGCGCGGAGGTCGAAGTGGCTTCAGGCGGATCGGACCAAGCTATACGAGTATATCTTAGGCAGCGATGCTGATGATATTTTCGCGCTGTTGCAAGTGAATCGAAAGCGTGTGTTCAAGAAGGTGAGTACTTATTGAGATGTTAGCCTTCAGTATGTACGGCTCAATATGACATAGGCTGTTGCAATCCTCGCATTCTCTGGGGAGTACACTGCCACCGCTGCGCAGAAGCACTTCGCACGAGCTCTGCAAACGTACCGGTGGATTGTGGCTGCGACGGGTACAACCGGGGGGGCTGGAGATGTTGACGCTAGCACGGACCGCATGGTTGCGATGCGTAAGTTCACGTCGCAACTAACAAAGGCACGGAAGCAAGGTTGGAACATTGGCAAGTTGTCAGCGAAGATATGGGAGCAGTGGCGAAGTGCAGGGTGGATGGAGATGTTTCGACCTCGGTATATTCCTTTTGTTCTTGGCTTGTCATCGCGCGTGAGACCATCTAGCTAACTTATTCTGCGCAGATATTCTGGAGACGCACGTATGGCACGTGCAGTGGAACGTAACTCATCGACTCCGATTGCGGCTCGCAATGCAACTCCTGACCAAGGAACGGACCAGCTGGATCCATCACGTGAGTTTGGCGTGCAAAACCTCCGGTTTCAGTCGAAGTTAATACCTCTTCCCAGGGAGCGTGACTGAACCTCGTCACCCAGGCGCAAAGAGCAAGCCAGGTACCCCTCTTGGGGGCGAGAAGCTGCACGACATCCTTCAGCAAAAGATTCAGTCCGATATGGAAGACCGTCAGGTTCGACAGGCCGAAGCAGCGGAGCGTCTCAAGATCAGCCGTGAGCGGCTCGAGCTGGAGAAAAACACTCAGGCGAACCAGTTCCGGCTCGACGTTATGAAAGCGGCGGAGAACTCGAACATTTTGAACGACGACACAAAGGTCCAGATGAACGAATGGGTTCGGCACCACTTCAAGTAGGGTTTACGGCGTATACAGGAGGAAATAATTCGTTAAATATTGCCCAACGCTTCCGATACCCCTCTTCCTTGAGCCACGCCTCCGTTTCGTGTTGCGGTACTCTGCTATTATCTGTAATGGTCTCATAAATGGGAATCGTGTCACCATCCTGTTCCACGGGCATCTCCTCGCCATCGCGCGATGGATCCCTTGGATCGAAGCTCCAGATGTCTTCTGGTGTATCGCCCCAATCAATGCAAACATTATGGAGGATCATCAGTGCCTCGATAACGTCGTATAAGTCTTCTAGGTTTTCATGCGGTCCCATGTCCTTCAGGCATGGAAACCGCCCCTTCAATCGCCCAAAGGTGTGCTCGGATGCAATGCGAACAGAGGATAGCCGCTTGTTGAAGTCCCGCATGCGCTGACGTTCCGCGTCTGATGTCGCGGCTGCAACCTCGGGTTCGCTGAACGGGCGCAGCACATAAGGAGACGAGGGATACCCTGCCCGGAACCAAGGTCATTGCAATGTTAAGTAGTGCACACAATGACCAGAGCAACAACACACCTTTATCCACGAGAATATACTCGTCATCGGGGAAGTAGGCACATCGATTCTGCCAGACATGGGAATCTTTCCAAATTGTGACATCTGGGACAGATCCTGGATATCCGAGCTCATACGACGTTATGCGTCCCTCGTGATCACAGGTTGCCTGGATATTTGTCTATTGTACAGTCGTCAGTCACACAATCAACACGATAATATAACCAATGTAATGACGGACGCCCACAAACTTCTTCCGGGAAACATATGCATGGCCGACATGTGCGGGTGGCTCAGTGAAGCGAATCAACGAGCCATCTCCACTTCCAATGCAATGACGAAACCCAGAGGCAGCGTAGATCTCGGCCTTGATAACTGCCTTCCGATCCGGGGTCGGCCATCCAAGGTGGTGGTCACGAAGCAGCCGGAGGGCAGTGGTCACCCGGCGACAGTAGTTGAAAACTGAGCCGAAACCAATCGAGAGCTTCTTCGCGGTCCAGAGCGTGTCTGATCCACGGGTACCATAGCGGACCAGGAATGCTCCCAGTTGATACTTGACATGCCGCTGAGGACGCCGATCTAGGTAACTCACAGTTAGATAACATGCTGGCAGCCTCGGCAACGAAGATATCACAAAGGAACTAGAGTCACCGGTGGTAGAAGTGAAGATTGGATTAGTTGCCAGTAGTGCCACAAGTCGATCAAATGTATCCCGTCCAACACTTGAGTGCATTCAGTGGTAGAGTCGATCAGGGTGAATGCAGTCACGGTGTACTAGGAAATACATACCGGAACATGTGCCGAAATTCACGATCGGGTGCGCGCAGACAACAGCTGAAGAAGTCTACGGACTTCGGGATTCCGTTGTATGGGCCTCTTGAACCAGGACCAGAGGAATAGAATGAATTGGCGATAGAGATCCAGTCGATAGCAGCAAGCTCGAGTAGCTCGGAAAGGGTTGTTGCATTGGGCTCCTCGAAGTCGTCCTCATCGTACTCTTCAAGTTCGTTATCTGATTCCCGGTGACTTGCGGGTTCTTCTTCGAGAACGAGAGAGCAGACCATACTTTGCAGCGCAGCATCAACGTAGGCATTGTAGTTTAGTTCTTTCGTCCGTCTCGGCATGATGAAGAGGAGGAAAGACTCAGGCAAATGCGCTTCAAGTTCGTCGAATGTGCGCTCAATTTCGGTGGCCGTTGGGAGGTGGACAGGCCTGGAGAGTCGTCTCAGAAATGACCTATAATAGTCGGCCATCCTCTCTGACGCCGCAGGCAATACGCGTGAAAATTCGGCACACGGAATGCATATGAGTCGATGAGCATTGCTTTAGCCACTCCATTTCCGCCTGGTTCATTAGGCCCGCAGCAGACATCCTCCGGTCTAGTGGATGACAATGATAACTGTATTGGGGTTATCATGCCCACTCTGCCACCACGTATCGTACGTACTGCTGGCGACCTCCTACACGCTGCGCGATGGCTATAAAAATAACGGCGGTCATTACTGGACGACATCGGTAAGCAAAGACGGCATACTGTACAATTCGGTGGTAGGCCCGTCAACCCAACTCTCCCTCTAAAATTCTAGAATTCGGAGGCGAGAAATGACCGCGCGATATTCCGCGCATGATGTCAAGAGTCGGCATGATGTCAAAAGTCGTCGACGGCGGCACACCTTCGCCTTCACAGAATCGGACGCATGTGCCGGAGCACCACAACGAGGCAGAGTCCTACGTTCTGGTAAAATCAAACGAATCGGAACTGGCCCGATCATGAGTCCTCGATACTAACGCTGCAATGCACAACGGCATACCGTTTACCCTCCGTACACTCCCGCGTCTCCGCCGCTTAGGCGATGTGGCACGGCGGGCGGTTCAGAAGCCCCCGTTGGACGCTCGTAACCATGAGGCCATGGCACGCCCGCACCGCTCAGCCGCTAAACCCTGCGATTGTATTGCGCCTTATCGGCGTTCTCGACCTGCGCTTCAACGGTGGGTCAGCAGTCAGCCCGGGGAGGGAAAGCCTCGGAAGAAAGCGAAGCGGAGACGACGTAAACGCACTGATTGACTCTGGGCCCTGAGGCCTGAGGCCTCTGTTCCGAGCTGCGGCGCTCAGAAGCTAGCAGAGCCAACGCTAGAACAGCGATGCTTTGACTTCGCTGCTTTGAAGTTGCTGGAACTGGGGAACGCCAGCAGAGACGGTCAATGGTGCCATATGGTGGGGATCGCGCCCAGAGTGTGTACTGGCTGTCCTCGTGATTGCGCCGTATTTGCGCACGGCTTATGGGATGCCAGAACCGCTGGATGGACAGATTCAATATCGACATTGATACAGGAACAGTACCCGCAGCAAGAATGCGGGTATATGCTTTTTCGGATAGAAGGGCGGTCGCTCTTGTCCCTGGAGGCTGAATTTTGAGTTGCGCACGGAAGGCCGCGGATTTCAAACGGGTTACTAGCGGTCCGTATATTGTTTTCGGCATGAATAGACAGAGGAGCTGTATGTATAAACACTCACCGCCCTAACTCCCTATGACCAGGTATTACTCTTTCCTAACATCAGAGCCTTCTTAAGGGCCGTTAGAGGGGCTTCTAGGGTTGCTTCGTGACGATCATCTATGTTCCGGATCATGGGCTCGGAAGCTTGGTATCATGTGCATCGCACACGTTAAAACATTAAAACGAACGAAAGGAACTGAGATTGATACATAACACATGAGTGAGAGAGCGATTGCAAGCTGACGACGAACGGTCCGATAGAATATGGAATACTTGCACTGGTCTGTGAACCAAAAGTAGATCGCGCGAGGATCAGAGAACAAAAGGTAAGCCGGTCGGGATTTCCTTCCTCTGCCTGCAAAATGGGAGATTAATTCGTCATCAAGCCAGGTGGCAATGTGAATCCAGCACTTACAGCTCGCGAACTGTCACGAATGGCCAGAAGTTCGGCATGAGTCACCTAAAAGTGAAGCATATAGCAACTATTACCGAACTCACCCCGTATGATGAAATTCGCAAGGACGGCGAAGAACAAGAATGCGCTAATGAGTACCGGACCTGTGATTTGGTCTGCCAAGGTAGTAATAAATGTTAGACACAAAGTTCAAGGGTTCGAGTAGGGGTGCCGAACGCACCAAAGTGCCCGGGATCCCGTCGGCGGATCATGGTAATCCGGTGTTGGTAGACTGCATAACCATATACCTGGGCCATGACATGAGCAAGATTATGAAACACCTTTAAATGATACATGCGCCCACCACGACGCCGATACTCAGGATCGCATATGCATATGCGAAATTCCTGACGACCTGGTCCTTGGATGCGTTGAATAGCGCGAAAGCGAGCGTTCCGATGAGAACGGCGGTCTGGAGGTAGGATATCCACGCTGCGGAGATGGAAAGCAGCTCAACGACCACCGGAAACGCTCCGGACCATGGGCTCGACGTACTGCGCTCGTTTGCAAACCAGACCTTTCCTTCCACTTTGATCGGCGTTGCGATTTTCTTGGGAATACGGACCTGGGGAGGCAAGTGATTGATAGCATGGTAGTCGCGCACGGTCGGCATCTGGCCGTCTTCATCCTGAGGAGCGTCGGGGACATTGTCTGCGCGCGTGTAGCGAGGGCGTGGCTGAAAGGTCTTCTTGGGGAGGAGGCAAGCGCAGAGGGGGAAAGGGAAGAGGACTTCGGTCATGGCGTACCACGACCTGCGGATCAGAGAGTTGCGCCGGTCATCGTCCTCGGAGGCATTGGACTGTCGCGGAGGTCTAGGGGATGCCATCGCCGTCGTGGAGGGTGGTCGACAAGAGGTCAAGGATGGTGAGAGAGCGACCTGCACGACGAGGGCGACGTCCGGCCCGCAAACGTGTACGCAGTCACACCACCATTGAATGTGACATAACATGTGTCACATATCAGGGGCCACGTGCACGCTGAGAGTGATGGGAACCGACGTCACTGTGGCTGAAGGCCGTTCTAGGATGTTCTGGCAACGTCGGGCGAGGTCGGGCGTGCCCGTCAATGTGTGGGCACGATCGAGAATGCGGCGAGCAAGCAATATAACGACGACTCGGCCCTGCGGTACCCCTTAACACTCACTCACTGCTTTGTGACGACTCCGTCTCTGATGGGTACCGACTACTACAAGCTCCTTGGTGTCTCGCGCGACGCCAGCGAGGATGACATCAAAAAGGCGTACAAGAAGATGGTGAGTACTGCACAACGGCGGCCGTATATGGCGCGCACGCGAGAAAGAGAATGTGCTAATTGGCATGGTTTCAGGCCTTGAAATGGCACCCCGATCGCAATGCCAGCTCAGAAGCGGCCGGTCAAAAGTTTAAAGAGGTACGTTCATTGTCATCCCGATCCAGATTGGAAGGAGAATCGCGTGCGGGAATGAGTTAGAAGGAGACGACCGGACGGATGGTCGGGGGGCGGGGGGCTGCGGATCCGTGAACGGGAAGGCTCGGGGCTCAGGGTGTCATTTGAAGCCCTGCACGAACTTTTTCGTCCAGGTGTTTCTTTGCAGGCGGTCACGCTCAACATCATGGACCGGACCGTCTCGTGTGCCTCGTGCTCACATTTTCTTCCCCACAGATTTCCGAGGCTTTTGAAGTCCTGAGCGACAAGCATAAACGGACAGTCTACGACCAGCTTGGCGAGGAAGGCCTGAAGGGCGGAGTGCCTCCGCAAGGTGCAAACGGGCCGAGCGGCTTCTCCGGCTTCAGTGGATTCCCTGGAGGGTCGACCTTCACATATTCTACGGGCCCTGGAGGTGCAGGAGGGTTCGGTGGTCCGAGCGGCTTCTCCCCAACGGACCCGAACAAGATCTTCGAGTAAGTGTTATCTCCTCCCGGAATGCGTCGATGCTCGCGCGGGTGCTAACGGTTGCTATCATCACAGGCAGATCTTCGGCATGTCTGGCCTGGGGGGCATGGGCTTCAGCGGTATGGGTGGGGGCTTCCCCAGAGGCGCACGGACGACCCGCGCGGGAAGCATGTTCGACGAGGATGACGACATGTCCGGATCGTACTTCGGTGGAGGTATGCCGGGAGGCATGCCCAGCGGTCGCGCATCCCCCCACAGAAGTCCGACGGCCCCGGGCCCATCGCAGCCCAGCGAAATCACAAAGCCGCTGAAAGTTTCGCTGGAGGACCTCTATTCGGGCACGACGAAACACCTCAAGGTTGGACGGCGATTGCTGAATGGGAGGACGGAGGACAAGGTGCTCGAGATCCAGGTACTCCCTGGGTGGAAGAGTGGGACCAAGATTCGCTTTCCCCGCGCGGGGAACGAGCAGCCGAGCGGGGAGGCGCAGGACCTGGTGTTTGTCGTGGAGGAGAAGCCCCATACGCGGTTCACGCGCGACAACAACGACCTTGTCACGACGCTGAAGATCCCGCTCGTCGACGCGCTCACCGGCACCGGCACGAAGCAGGTCGTGGAGCACCTTGACGGGCGGAAGGTCCAGGTCGCGCCGCCGTCCGACATCGTCAAGCCTGGGCAGACAACGATGATTCGGGGAGACGGTATGCCCGTAAGGAAAGCGGGCGCGGTGAAACAGAAGGGAGACATGATTGTCAAGTGGGAGGTTGTGTTCCCCGACAGGCTCACCCCCGCGCAGAAGGAGGGTGTACGGAAGGTGCTTGGATAGAGGCTAGGAATCAACGTCGTCATTGCTACAATCGGACTACCTCCGTACGGACTTGTATCATATGTTCTATATTCTGTAGTACTAGTAGGATAGATTGTTTATACCCTCCAACTTCCTCAAGGTGTGTGAATATTTGGGATTGACTGACGGCGCACGTTGGTGAGCCTCGAGGCGGTGGAGTAGCTCGTTATCGCAGATTTCTCAAGCGGACTAGTATCGGGGTGGTGGGCGAGACCTGGAAATACATGTTGAATCGCACATGAGGAAGCACAAGGATGCTAGCTGCGCAATATTTATAACCTACCTAGAAACAGGGGACTCCAGTGCACATGCGATCCAGGGGCTCCGAGCATGCTATGAGATCGACACGGCAGTCAGTCAAAGTGGAGGTTGTACAATTGTCCCGGTCACTACATCGTGAATGAATTGTTGGAGAGTGCAGGTGCAAAGCGGGACTCGCAGACGGTTGAGGCCAATGGCTTGGGATCCTAACAAGGACAAATAAGGAGCCCGCCCTGGCGGCTGTGGCTCTGGCAGGCCTGGGCTGTGGTGTGAAGTCAGTTTCTCTGGATCCAGCCTCCCTCTCTCGCTCACGACCCATCACGACTCTCTTCGCTACATGTATCCTCTCTGAATGCTCGCTCTCTGATCCACAAAACTATGTATACTCTCCTCGGGACCACCTTCTCCTCGCTCCTCGCCCTATCATTTCTGGAGGACTTCGTTTGGGCGCAGCAGTACTCGGCGGTTCCTAGGTGAGTGCTCCTCGGTGTAGATTTGTTCGCTCCTGTGGGGTTTGGGCTGCTTCAATACGAACCTGGTGAAAAGTGCCGTGGGGAGGAAATGTATCCTAGAGGGTCTGAATTTGTCTGTCCAGAGAAGGCTATGCGATCATACGGTTGGTGCTATCAATGTTCCTCTACAACATTTGGAGGACTTGATGGACGATGACAATGTTTGTGTGGGATGAAACGGCGAGCGGTATGTCCCACAAATTCTGTGTTACTCCGATATGACATCATATCATTTGGTCAAATAACCACCAGTTCAAGCGTGCTTGTGACTTCCGTTACTGTGTATATTTACGATCCGCCATCCGAGTTGAAGCAGCCCAGGCTTTCGGGGAGAACGCTGATATCCGTGGTTGAGAACGCTAACCCACCGATCTGCAGATGGGGACAAGCCTCCACACTCGTCGAGGACGTGCTATTCATCCAAGGGGACGCACAGACCAGTATAACGCGTTCGCGTACACCTCTGCACCGGTCAACAACGACATTCTCTATCTCCCACTCAACTCATCCTTCGATCTCTCCTCCCCACCCTGGCAGTACGTCGCGGGCTGCTCGAATTGCTCTACGGCCCAAGGTCCTGCGGTCGCTTGGCACACTCTCACCCCGTTCAACACCGCGAACTTGCTCCTCTTTGGCGGGGACCCGGGACCGAATGGGCCTATAGTGGATCCCGAAGAGGCCGACTCTGCCGCGCTCTTGGACGCGTCACACCACACGGAACCCGTCTGGCACCTTCAGAACAAGTCTTGGGCTGACGAGCCCCTCCGACGCATATACCACACAGCCTGTGAGAGTGGTGGAAAGGTGTTCTTGATCGGTGGGGAGAAGACAGATGGCTCGGGGAGCGGATTCTCCGAGCATTGTGTCTTCGATCCGTCTGGTCCCTCGTTCACGCAACTCCCTACATTGAATAGCCCTCCAGATTTGTTTGGGCACGCGTCAGTTGTCCTTCCAGACCGGCGACTCCTCGTCTTCGGCGGATACTCCCCTTCTGGGAACGCGCTTTTGCAATTCTCGACCGTGTGGACCTTGGACACCTCCCAAGCCAACTATGTCTGGACAGCGTCAGAAGTCGCGAACGCAACACTGCCCTCTCCTAGGCGCGGATTTGCAGCGGCGATCCTTGGCGATGGCAAGGTTCTCATTCAAGGCGGCGCAGATGCGGACATGCAGAACGTGTTCAGCGACGGCTGGGTGCTCGATATGACGCAGAGCCCCATGTCATGGACCGCGGTCGACGCTCTATCCCAAGTCGGCCCTCGCCGTGACCATTTTGCTGTGGCAGTTGGCTCGGAAGTTATCTTCGGCTTCGGTACGTGCAGTTTTGCGCAGCTTCCATTGCTCAGCTCGCGAGCTGAACTCGCCCCTTTTTCCTGCCCTTAATTCATGCTCTCCACATTAAACCTTGATAGGGTACGCGCAATCCGCGCCCGCGAACGCGTCGTTGCTTCTCTTCGATGCATCCAAAGGCACCTTCGCAAGCACGTACACGCCTCCTCCTGCCGTCACCAGCTTGAGTCCAGGCTCTTCGACTCTTCCAGTTGCGTCAGGCCCCTCAGGTACCACGAGGTCAGGTACACATGGGTCTTCTCCTACCTCAAGCGGGACGCCTGGCGACAATGACAATCCCCAAGGGAACACAAAGAAATCGCATATCGCGGCCGTCGCGGCCGGTATCGTGGCTGGTGTCTTGGGTTTGCTCGCGGGAGGCGCCGCAGCTTACTACCTCAGCAAACGCCGACCATCCACCACCAGCTTCCATCGTCTTGGCCCCTCAGACGACGACGACGACGGTTCCCATGTGGGCCCAATCATCCCCGTTGCTGGTCACGCTGGGTCCCGCAAGAAGGTGCCTATCGTGCAGAACGTGAAACAGAAGCTCGCCGGCCTCGTGCCCGGCCGAGCAGCACGCCAGCAGACGATTCGCCGCGACATGCTGGCTGACGAGGACACGAGGGTCTTCGAATCATCGTGGTACGACGTCCGCCGTGAAGGCAGTATCGGCTCTTGGAGCTCCGGTGGACGCCGTGCCCGTCCGTCGTTGGGAGGCGTGGTTCATGATTCGCTCACGTCGCTGAGGAACGTTGGCGGCGCCATGCTTGCGTACGCGTCTCTCGGCCGCCGGAACAGGGACGCGAGCGACGATAGCAACACGACGTACTGGGAGAAGGAGCCCTCGTATGGGTTCTCAGACAAGGGCTACTCTGACAAGATCGCCTTCATTCCTAGTCTTCAACGGGCAGCGTCTCGGCCGAAGGGAGGCAGAGAGGAGTCAGTCATGTCGCAGTGGACGTACTACGAGGATCCGTTCGCCGACTACGATGCCGAGGATTTCAAGATGACCGGCGACGAGTATGACGACGATGCCATTGAGATCCATGGTGCACCGATCATCAGTGACCCTCCACCGAAGCCCCACATGTACAGCCGTGTAGAGCCTTCGACCGCCGACGCTTCCAGGCTGACGCCACTGTCGGAGAAGCCCTCGTTCAACACAACGATGGATACCCCCTCGACGGGCTCATATTCATCGCATGATCAGGTTTTCACGCCACCCTCCTCGTCTGCCGACGACTCGCGCAGCTCTTACGAAGCAGTGTCGTCGCTCCGCCGGCCCTCATCCATCATCGACGCGAACCCTCTGATATCGTCAACGATGCGCCGTTCGGACTCGTGGTGGTCCCGATTCACAAAGACCCCACTACGGGACCGGACTTTCTTGGCAGACACGTCCCGCGCACGCTCGCAGCAGCCACTCGACTTCCGTGACCCGAATCCCCCGCCGCGTCTCGTCCCGATCAAAGAGACATCCAACTCGCTATCCCCGGAGGACCCGCCGTCGAAGCGGGGCAGTCGGGACGATCCTCTTTACGCAAGCGTCCATCACGGTCGTTCCGCAACGTCATTACAGACCTCCAGGACGGCCGACTCCGCCGAGATCGACAAGATGGGCCGCACGATGGACATCGTCCTGCAGGGCCCTCGATCGTTGCATGGCTCGCGTAACAGCCGCGCGAGCACGTCCGCATCATCAAGCTACGAGCATGCCGCCACTCCGCAGCCTCTCTATATCGTCATCCCGGATGACGCTGGCGAGTCTGAGGGCCCGTTACCTCCTGTGCTCGACTTCGTAATGTCTCCCACTGCCATGACCCCGGCGGATGTCCAGCGACCACCACCAGCTCGGCGAACAACTGGCGGGAACGTCGCTGCGCGAGTGGCAGCGTTTGAGGAGCATTCACATTCACAACCACCAACTTCGCCCGGTCGGTCGAAGAAGTCGCAGAGCGTGTATGGCCTCGCTCCCAAGCCATCGCTCTTCGTGGCTAATCCCGACCGGCGTACTTGGGTGGGTCCTCATGACGAGTGGGCGAATCTGTACCGGGCTTCCCGTAAGTCAATATTTGTCTTGATCACAACTCGCAGCAGCCCGTACTTCCCGTCATCCCGCGTTCCCCCCACACATATATCGTATATCCCGTATTCCAATTCCCGATTCCCGATCCCGACTGCGACACCCACCACATTCACAATTTCTATCCAGACACCACCACACGCGAGCAAATCGTCCCGTAACCCATAATCCGTCGATCTACGTCGGCTATCGACTGACTCAGACCGCACCCGCTTACTCATAGAGCCGCCTTGCGCCGCTGACAATCACCACCTTCGTAGCCTACGGACGATCTGTTCGCCAATCCCTAATCCACCTTCCTCCGTTCGCGTCTGTGCCGGCATCCCGCGCACAGCCGCCACCTCCTCCGGTCTCCCACATACCTAGTTACCTTCTTCGTTTGTTTTGGATTGCGTTCACGACTTGTCACGACGTTCTCGCCTGTTCTTATCCCATTATTCTTTCTCCTTATCTCGAGCTCGGCATGCCATGCGCTGCTTTGTTGTTTGTTGCGATTCGCATCCATGGACCTGTTACGGCTTTACGACTGTTTTACGACGATCAGATACAGCTCTCGTGATAAACACTCTCTGTACGACTGTCTTCCTTTGTGACACAATGTATTGTTTCCATACGCCTTCGACCTCGCATCCTCGTCCGAGGACGACTTCCGACCCGCCCGCCGGAGCGCCTCGGCCTCTGGTGAGATCGCTTACCACGCCAGACTGGTATAGGCTTCTATACAAGGTTGCGCCTCTGGTTTACCCTCGCGAGCGTCTGGGTATCATTTCAAACCCGTTGAAACGTATAGGCAAGGGGCGAGGACATCCTCGGGGACTTTGGGGCCACTCGGTACAAATGAAATACTGGTGGTATTCTCGTCCGTGGCCGTTCTATCCATATCACCTGGGTACACAAACAGAACAGCTCGAATCGTTCCCGTTCGCGACCTTCGGCCTTGTGCTCTGACACGGCGAGACGTGCTTGTTTTGTCCTGCGCAGCCATTCAACGAAGAAGAGTCCAGTCACGGTGCTTATTTTTTCTAAGTTCAAGCCTGCCCGTTCTGGCGAGGCCGTGGCTAGTGATGTGCACGATACATTCCACGGAAGGCTTCGTCTGCGAGCGTGCCTGTATTACCCGCCCGCCTACAGCAGTAAGTACTAGTGCTTGGGAGCCTGAGTCGACTGTGCACCGTGCACCGCGTACCTTCAACCTTGTCTATCAGCGGCCACTCTCCCCCACTCAGATCAAGCCCGGAGTCTGGGCTCCAGTATCCAGATAAGTAGACACCCGCTGGAGCCAGCCCAGCCCCAGACGCAGCCGGCAGCGGGATCAGCATGCATGAGCTCGGTGCGTCCTGCCTGACTCTGAGCGAGCGCCATGAGTGCTGCAAGTTGGAAGCAAGCCCGGGATATGTCGCCGATGAGGATCGCGCCCGCCGAGATTAGCTACAAGTAGACTCGCGCCATATGCAGCTAGGCGCGGCCTCTCTCGGCCCGGCGCCTGTTTAAAATTTTGGGGGTGGTCGGGGTCTGCTGCGATGCAATTAATTTCGGGTAATTTTAAATGCTGGGTTGGTGGGGCAACCTAAAAACTGGGGGGGGGGCCGCGCGTTGTGTCATTGACAGACATCCGGCGAGAAGCGCGGGGCGTGGTGGATGGGTTCCTGCTCCGGCGCAATGATCATGATCAGTCGATGGCCACCCGGGACCTGCGACTCCGGTCTTCAAGTATACATACGTTGGCGCTTTGGAAATGAACACGGCAGTGTTTTCTGTTTGCAGGCTCGCTGGTTGAGGCGTGGTGGGGCGAATACTTAGGGGGTGGCGTGCTCGCTCGTCTTGTATTTGTGGCAGAGAAGAGCGGACAGACGAGATTGCGATGTGCGCCCCAAGTCGCCGAGGCAGGTGTGCTGACCCAGACGCTGGATCCGAGAGTCCACAAAGACCGGAGCGCCCTGGGAAGCTCGCAGCAGAATCTGGCGTTTCAGACGCCAGTTCCAGCCGCCCATCAGAGCCACCGAACACATGTCTGACGCGACCAGCCTCTCTTGCCTCCTACAGAGCCTGGACCCTCCCCGTGGGCATATGCGGGTACAGACTCGCCCTCTATAGACGGGGACAGGATCAGCACGTCATGACATATCCATTCGACCTGTGCAATATCGCCCGGAACAGCACGACCAACACCATCCAGGCGCCGGCCGCATTTGCTTCCGCCATCTGCGATCCTGAAACGCGCACGATTCGACCTTCGCTGAATGGCAGAATCCCCGGTATCGGTATCTGGATACTTATTGTCGGCATTCTGGCCGCCCGACTTCCCTGCTATAAGCTCGACACGGCGCCCAGCCTCGACAAAGATGGGAACCACCAGGCCGTTAGCAGCAGAAGTCGAAGCTGACGAACCATGCCCATCCTTGCCTCCTACCTTCCCACATTGTCTGTGATGACGTTGACAAGGTTCTCTCCCGAAACTCGGCGGCGGCGACAGGCCACAAGCCCGTAGACGTACACGTTGGGTATTTCGTACAGGTCGTTCTTACATCATGTTGACTGCGACATGCTCTACCTATGCGGCCTCGATCTCCGCAACGTACTTCTTGGATTCCTCCGAGTCCGCCTTCTTGAGGACCTATTTGTGCGGGACCAGTCAATCGCACTGTATTGCCAGAGGGGTCGGCGAGAGTAGGGTGGTCAAGAACGAACCTCGAGCAGCTTCTCGACGTACTTCGTGTACGCCTCCTCCGTAGTCGTGCCTTCGACACTCTTCCAGGCGTCCCTGGGGGAGGTAGAAGGGCGATGTGATAGGGTTAGTATGCATCGGAACACATCGGCGCCTGCAGAAGCAGATGACATCGATACACGTACCACTTGGCCTTTCCAACAAAGTCAAGCATACCAGGACGAGCGGTGTTCACATTTCCAACGGTGGCTGCGGAGGACAGGGAGAGACATGACCCCGATACATTAGTTGATGCTCGGGGGCGCGGCGGAGCAGCGTAGAACGGCTAACCCTGCTTGTAGTACTTGTAGAACTGCGCGATGCGACGGCGACAGGCGACGGTTGACGATTCCGAGAGCAAGGCGGACAATAAGCGTCAGTAATGGCGCTCCGGCGGCGGGAGTGCGAGAACAGTTGGAATGCCACTTACGTAGAGCTGCTCGTCTTGGGTGGGCTGGATGGGGCCCTCTTTGGGGAGACCCTGGACGATAGCCACAGCTTTGTCGAACTTGGTCTGGGACATGGTCGTCGTAGTCGGTGATCAAGAGGACGGTGTGCGGGCACAAATGCAATCGATGGGTGGAGGGAAGGAGGCGCCGTTGCCATCGAGCGCATCGCAACGACCATATCCCGATCCGTCCCTCGATCCCGCGGCAGGTCCCGCGACGCACCAGAACATCACTGATTACCGGGTTACTAAGCCTGCCAAACCGGTGTTGTTAGGCAGGCTAAGTAGCTCCGATACACGCTTTCCCGCACACTGGCAGTATCCCTACCAATTGCTCCTCCCCACCTTCCTGAACAAGTAGAAAACAACGTCCCCTGCTAGAGTCCCCTTTCCGGAAGATATGGAGATAAGCGCGGTCTCCCTGATAAGAGATAGCGGGGTCGCGCCATCAATCGCCCGTCGGCAAGTGTCGTCCTCGGGCGCTGTCCCCTTCCCACGACACCTACACATGCTTGCTCGCTGTCGCTGACAGCGAGCAAGACCCTCCCTCCCTCCCTCCCCTTCCTATGGACAGTTTCCTTCCGTTCTTTTTGCAAATGTACTTGTATTTTGAATGTGAATCCATTGGTACACACTACTAGTCGATCCGAGCACGAGACCATCCCCCCCCAATAGTGAAGGCCGCCCACCCGTCGCTCGGCGCAGGCCTTGGCGGGCGTTGAGTAGCCATCACCCGCCCCTCGGCAACTGTCCCCTGACTGTCCCTTCCCGCAGCTTCCCACTTCCCAGGCGCCTCCTCCGCTGTCCGCGGTCATCGGGCGTGTCCAGGCGTGTCCGTGTCGTAGCCGACCATCGCTTCCACACGTCCCATCGTTGCGCTGACCTAAGTATTGCCGAGGCGTTGAGTAGGACAGGGTTCAAGCGACGCACCCACAACACAAGACAAGATCTACAATCTGGGGTCGCGCGCGCCTTCGCATCAAATCTGGGCGTTGGTATGTAAGTACGGTGGCGCGCCGCGCGCCATTCGTATCAACCCGTACATCTCGGCGCCATTGCGGGCGTTGAGTAGGTACTGAGTATCACGGTGGCGCGCCGCGCGCCATTCGTATCAACCGTACATCTCCCCTCACATCATCGTTCAGTGTTCATGGCCGTCGCGCCTTATACTCGCACCATGCGTCCTCGCGCGCTGTCCTCACGCACCATCCATGTCGATTGTGCCATCCCGTCACCCCACACCATGACGGGGTCCTCGAACCATTGCCCGCGGTGAATTATAAGATTTGTCGAGCACCGTCTACCATACCATCACGTGGCCTTCGGGCCATGCGCCCACTGCAAACAAGTCCCCAGCACGCGTCCATTTGATCATGCCTCTCGACATTTTATTTGGAGGGGAGGGTGGAGGAGGGTCAAACCCCCACCCCACCCCCAGTGTAGCACGTCAACCATCCGGTGGTCGAGCGAGGTTTGATGTTTTGGCTACGTTCAGCTGGCGCGCGCGAAAGGTCTCGGTGATCTTAGATCGTCTCGATCAGCGATGCGATAAGCGCGTATCCCGGCATCTACCAGTCCACCTCAGCGCTAGCAGCTCTCTGGACTCCTGCTTTCAGCCACCATGTCTCGCGCCAGATCAGCACGTAAAGTTCGCGTTGTCGCCCCCGCACCCTACCCATCCACCTCCGACCTTGGCAGCGGGAACGAGGCGCGGCCCCACACCCACCATACTCCTACTTATCGCTCGCAAGTCTTTAGGAGGACCGCCATCGCTGAAGACCACGAGCGCACACAACAACAGCTGTACAACAGTCTTATTGGTACGCCTGTCCTCTGTTGGTTGTCGTAGCCTGCCTGATACCGGTTTCACAGGCGCAGACCAGACCACCCGGGAAGCAATCGCCGACTTACAGGGTCCCTCTGTTGACGGGGATAGCGCCTTCGACCTCACCGCGGGGATCACGGATGGCGACGAGCCGATGGACGTTGACGAGGAGGATGGGGAGTGGCAGACTTTGGATAATGACGAAGAGGATGACGGCGTGCAGATTCGGGACCTCTTACGGCTCAGGTACGTTCTTTCCTTCGATATGTTTTTAAATCTTGTACAATGATGCTCCAGGCGTCGTTACCGCGCTGGCGAGACAAACGGACATGGGGCCTGCGTCTCCAGCGTTTGGAGGCCAACTGGGGAAGGGTCCTTCCGAGGCTCGTCGATGCGTTCCTCCGCAACCGCTATCCGCCGCCGCCGCCAGTTGAGGTGTTACCCCGGTCGTCAACATCTGTCCCCCAATCTATATATCCCCTCCCAGATGATCCCTTGCCCGTAGAGGATGAGGCACCGACAGATGAGACCGTCGTCCCGGATGAGACCGTCGTCCCGCCGGCTCCTCCTCCCTTCATTCCTCCACCCCCTTTCACAATTCGCGTTCTCGACATCTACACCCTAGCGAAAACTGCCACCATTCCCTTCCAATCCGCGCTATCACATGCAGAGGCTCTCGTCGTCAACGGCTATCTGGGCACTGTCCCAGACCAACCTTCCCTCGCCATCTCGTTGAAGACGCTCGAACTTCTCCGGAGCATCAAGCTTTGTAAGGCGTCGTTCAGCATTGAAGCTTTCACGAAGTTGCTTTGTCACTACTACTCGGTGAGTGCCCCCACCCGCAACACTTAATGCACCACACTCATTGTCTACAGATCCCCTATCGCAGATCATTTCGTACTGCCCTTGCTGACGCGTTCGACATCTACCTCATCCTCATCAGCAAGGTAAAGAAGCGCGTGGACCATACTCTCGGCCGTGATTCGCCCAACTGGCGGGCGTGTAACGGATGTCCGGCTTGCGGATACAGTGTACGTAACGCGCCGTTTCTTGACTTTGTAATCACTCACATGCGGCTCAGCTTTCCGGCGAGGCCCGTCGTCCATTCTCGCGTATGTTTTGTATGGATGGGAACTCGTCCCTCAAGCGTGTCCGCCCGACCAGGCGGTCGCCAGGCGGTCGACGGCCGTGTGTTCGAGGATAATGACTATTTCTTACCGCGTCCTTCGTCGATGAGTACGCCCATGAGGTCTCCAAAAATCCCCCTGTTGTGCCCCGGGAGCCTGAGGGGAGTCTCACGGGGAGCACGGCGACTGGCACGTCTTCCTCCCCCTCCGCACCTGGTGAGACCTTGCCCTCAGTTCCAAGCGAGACAGTAACTCCGACCCCCACCGGGCAGTCGCACGACCAGTCGCACGGCCCTGTGTCCTGGGATGCTACTGATCAACCCGCGACCACCCTAACGGATGCGCAACCAGTAGCTGGTTCGTCGGCGCTCCCCTCGGGTGATGACTCAACCCGCCCGACCGGGCGCGGGAGCTACGGGTGATCCCGTACTCGGCGCCCTACTTGCGCCAGACCCTACAGGCGGGTCCCGCATGTCGACTCGGCGTGCACAGAGAACTGGAAGGCTGCTATGGCGGGCGAGAAGAAGCGCCGCGTGGGATATCTTCGAGGGGCGGGCATCTTCGCCTCCGCCTGTCGTCATGCCATCACCCTGTGGGTCGCCGATATGGTGCGCAGTGGGGAGCTGTAAGTCATCTGATGACCCATGAATCTTGGAGTGTATCTCACTAATACGCCCGTGGCGCCAAATACCCCTCGCCATCATTGCCAAGGCCCTCGAAGTCTTGATGCGTCCCTGGTTATGTGGCTTTGATATCGGCTGTTCCTTCCAAGGCACCGTCGTGCGTAGTCAAAACTTCGCGCAAAGGTTCAAGGACTCAGGCTCGCGGATCTGCGTCAATGCATTTCATGGATACTCCCACTCCTACTCCTGCCAGCAGCACCATCACCCCAATATCATCAATGGTATGGGCCTAGAAGACTTGAAACAATGGGCGTATTTTTAGTTTATCCAATCAGCTCATGGCGTCGTCCGATACACCTCCGCCTATCGCCGGCGCGTCTGGTTCACATGTATTTCCAGCGCTGGGATGAGGCGTTACCAGTCTCTCGGAAATTCATCTCGACAATTTCCGCCAAGCACGGGAGATTATTGACGTCAAGGAGCCACTGGTGATCGACAGTCTCCGTGTCCTCGATCTCAGTGTACAGGATCTCAAGAGGTTTGCTGAGGAGGAGCGGACGTACGTGACTACCCTGCGGAAGGAGGACGATCGGCATCTCCACGCCGTCGCGTATGTACAAGCTTTGGAGGAATTATGGAGCGTTGAGTAAGTTCCGGTGATCGGAAGCCGCAAGGCACTCATATCATTCACGTTGACAGACAGCAGCTTGGCGTCGCTTCGAAAAAATTCCTGGCCACTGGTCCGAAGACGCTAGCCTTCCCCGCCGCCCCCGAGGGGTCTTCCGGCAGTACGCTCACCTTCATGCCTGCGGAGACGGGCCCAACTGACTACAACGGGGATACATCGAAGACACGGCGCGTCGAGACGAACCGTCGGTATCTGGATCAGCGCCGCAAGGCATTGATGTTGGACGTTGCGGAGATGGAATTTCATCTTGGGGTGGGCGCCATGGGAACCAAACGACCCAGACTTCATCAACACGAAGCAATATATCGCCACGCGGGATTATCAAGTCGCGCTGCTGAATCTTCAGCGGCTCGTTGTCCAACGGCTCTTGAGCTGCACAAGATGAATCTTTCGCGAACCGGTAGGATATGTCTCATCTTGCGCTCACCGTACACTCACATCCAGTCCGCCTCGCAGGATACGCGTCGCGAAGATACATCGCAAAGAGTCTGCAAACTCGCTCGCGCGCTATTCGCACCGCTCTTGATAAGTATAACGCCGCGGCGCGTGCTATTCATCACCTGGAACTTGATTGGACCGAAGTTTCCCACTACCGCTTCCTCCAAGAGTTCGAGATCCTGAACGACACGCGCGGCGACCTCAGGGGCAAGAGATGGGCCGAGCCCGCGGTACGCGAGTTAATACGCCAGGCTAATCGCGTGGCTCGCGCGCACGAGGAGATCGATCGCGTCAACGACGAGGCACGGTGACTGCTAACGTCCATCCGCGACGAAGACATCCTGTATTCCGCAGTGTTGGAAGACCTCGTTCAAACGAGAGACCCCCTCTACGGTGCCGTGGCGGACTATGTTCGGCGTCGACGTCATGCAAATACTCTCAACGCAGCATACTTGAGGAAGCTCTTCGGACACCCGGACTTTAGCGGCGATGCGTCCCTGGTCAGCGTGAGGTGCACCCCTCCCTGCTTTAGTCTACGCTTGCGATCTTGATTCATTGTTAGCATGGAGTGCGGAAGCTGCTGAGGTGGAGGATGACGGGGACGAGCTCGAGGATGAGCACGCGGATATCATGATGAATTCCTTGACAGACTATATCGCAGCAATACATACATAGCTCGTGTACTATTTCACACTCGCGTAGGGGCCCATTATATTTCTGAACTCGTGAACATGACTCGTTTTTGTTGTGCATGGATCAGGAGGGGCGAGTGGACATCTGATAAGACAGAAGTGCACTTACTTCATCGGCAGACGGTATCGTGCACACCAGAAATTGATTCCCATATTCTAGACATACTCGCAATTCTTTGCTTGAAATTTCACGGCACTGGAGACAGGCATGATCAGTCATGTGTACTACATGCGTGCTACTTTGCGCACACGCAGAGGGCGAGAAGCGCGAGGAAGGGGCAAAGGCAGGAGCATTCAGAGACCTCATAATCGTAAGCTCCATCGAGCGCCAATCCAATCATTCCCCACATCTGACGCCTTCGAAGCCTGCCACACACCTCTCCACCCTCCTTTCATGGTCGCCGTTAAGGCTGACCCTGAAACCCCTAGCATGTCTGGATCAGCGCAGGCCGAGCCCCCGGAGAAAAGGGTCTACTATGTCGTGCTCGGTGGAGATAAAGCCGGGATCCATTTTGAGCGGTACGTCCGCTCCATCTCTTCAGTTCCTCTACCTACATATCCCTCCAGTCCTCGCCACCTCGCCGAGGAGTCGTTATGTGGACCTGCTCCCAATCGTCGTCACCGTCTTGGCTATAACGAGGCCCGCAAGGTCAACGAGGTCAACACGAAGATCATCACCAAGCTCTTGGACGCTCTCGGCGATCCCGAAGAGCTCCGTGCTGCACTGAAGGAGTCTCGTGCCGTCACCGAATCTTCCCGACAAGCAGAAAAGGATCTACGCGGTGAAGGTGGGGAAGCAGACTGGCATATGGTGCGGGCTCGAGTGAGTGCGTGTTTTTGTCGATCTCCACCCTCCTCGATCTAAAGCGCGCGGTAGGAACAAGGACATCATTCCCCTGACAAAGCACAAGGCAGCGGAGTTCAAGGGCTTTGGATCATTCCTACAGGCCATGTTGTGGATGCTGGACAAGGCTCACTTGGTTGAACCGCAAATTTCGGAGGAATCGGAGGACTTCAGGCGACGAAGAGGCGAGCTACTGGACCCACTTCCTGAGAAACCACCCGGATGCCTCTTCGTCCCTTCGCCCTTCGTACCCCGACCCATTTGGCGAGTCTGTCTCGCGCGCCGCGTCCCCGACGAAGCAGCGCCATCGCGAGCCGTCCCCGAGCAAGCAGTCAGGCCCTCGTGTCCCGACAACCTCCTGGTCGCTTCCTCCCCCTCCCCCTCCCCCTCCCCCTCCCCCTTCCCCAACTAAGGAGAAGCGTGCCCCTTCCGCGCTGGTTCCCCACTAAAGGTGTGTCCGGGATCGAGCGTTCGGTCTCTCTTCCCCCTGCGTACATCACGGCTCCTCCCATCTCCTCCTCAGCGTCGGTGCGCCCGGCGCCTGCCCTCGCCTTTAGTTCTTCCGCTCATGGTACTCCCCGCATTCCTGGACAATCGGGCACGGCGTATGTTAGGTCACTCCAGCGCGACCAGGGTAAGTCTTGTCGTACTCCACACAATGTCGTAATTGCTAATTCCTACTAGTCGTTGGCGTCTCGGATGAAGAGAGCGCCCCAGCAAGCGAGTGTCCCCTGTCCCATCGGCTGATGTGTTGCGCCCGTATCATCATGCCGCCCGGTTTCGCTCGGACGACACGCTCATTGCAGATGGCAACGGTTACGCTCGGGGGCGTGCCGGCAGCGTGGTTGAATGGCCGCCGCACTCCTCCGGCCCACCGCGTTCTCATCCTCCAGGCGTATGTCTGGAGCGATTCCACGGATAAATTCGCCCTCACCATCTCGCGTAGTCCTCTCAACATCACGGTCATGGAGGCGAGACCCTCTGGACCCACATCGCCCGTGTCATTCCGCCGCTCTGAGGCGGCTAGTTGTCGGCAGGCGTTGTCGGCGGGATTGTCGGCGGGCGTTGTCGGCAGGCGTAACACTGAGGTTGACAGGGTCGAGTTGTTGCTATGTTTCCGTATGCTACCCTGTTGTGCGAATGCCCGCTCTCTTCTGCTCTGTCATGCACTTTACGCATCGCTCTACACCACCCTAGATAAATACACCGCACATTTCGCTGCATCCCCATTCTTTAGCGTGTTCTTGCCCTCTGGACACCCTCAACACCTTTTGCGACGCCACCTGGAGCGCCCTCGCCATCCTCGAGGGCCTCAGCGCTGTCGACACCCTCGCTACCCCTCCCCCTCCCCCTCCCCCTCCCCCTCCTCTATCTGACCTGTGACCCGTCGCGCCCGCAAAAATGGCGCAGCGCAGCGACGGAACTCCAGCACATGGTGAAGGAACGCCGTGAGAAGGCCAAGACTCGAACCCCGTGGCGCCACCGTAAGAAGGTTCAGTACAAGCTAACTAACATCCAGAAGGCCCAGCGCAAGATCGCGAATCTCGACCGGAAGGAGACCCTCAACCAGATGCTCCAGGACGCCCGGGACAGGATCATGGAGATGGCTGCTGAGATGCAGAAGCGGTTTCCCGTCACACCGATAAGCACTACTTCCGACTCATCATGCAAGACTCCGCCTCAACGCCAAGTCCCGCAACCCGAGCGGTGGAGCGCATTCCTCAGCCAAGAGATGGGCGTCGCAACTCCGGTAAGTCTTCACCCATTCCATCGCGCGCCTGTGGCGAATACATTTCGTGTTGCAGGCCTCACGGAAGGGCGCAAGCACGTCTCCCAGGGCGCCATTGTCCAGGAGATCGCGGCGCGTGGCACTCCATGGCGAAGGAGGAGCAGATCGCCGCCACCGGAGGCGGCTGCAGGAGATCGCCGACCGTCGCTCTGTTCGAGCGCCAAGATCCCCACCGCTCCCATCCAGGCCTTCCATGACACCCGTCGCGGCGACCCAGAACATCGAGGGCGGTATGTTTGTCTAATACCTTTCATCACGCCATTACTAACCTAGCGCGGCTGAGGGCCCTCAACACTCGTACCGGCGGAACTCTCTCCTTGTCGCGACAAGTCCGAACGCTACAGACTACGGCCAGCCTTACGTCTTTCACACGAGCCAGCGGATCGTGGACTTCCTCATGCTGACAATGAAGTCGACGTTGCAAGAGTTCGCCATGAAGATGGAGGTTATGTCTTATCCGGCGTCCGAGGTATTCTTTCTTTCTTTCCTCCTCGTCTCTCATTACCTGACATTGAGCTTACCATGTTACAGGTGTGAAGCAGAACTACGGAGAAGACCATCGGGCGTTGAAGCCGAAGCCTCGGTGTCATTAATGGAAAGCTTCGTATGTATTCCACACGTCTTATCACCCGCGCTATCATACTAATGTGATTGTCGTAGGGGATATTAGCGGGGGCGCGCTGACCAAGGTGATGTACAAGAACTTCGATGTCCATATCACTCAGAACACTGGAATTGTCGTGGAGCGTTGGCCCCTTTCCATCTTTCTGCGCCGGCGATATCTCTTCTAGCGTAGAGCTCCAGACCCTCATCGACGCGTGGATGACAGGTGCCACATACTTCCGTGTGATGGAGGAGGACGAGCTGAGGAATGGCGGTGCAAACGTCGGGGTCTCCAATGTCCGAGCATCGCGGACGATGCCCCGGCGAGCGGGTCTGTTCCTCCTGATGCTGCTGCGTCGGAGAATGAACGTCCGTCGTCCACGTCGCCTGCCGCATCTTCTCCCATATCGCCTACCGCATCTTCTCCCACGCCGTCCACCTCTTCGCCATCCACACCGTCAGCGACTTCTGCACCGTCGACGTCGCCGACGTCGCCTTCCCCCGCTGGTACTCCCCCCGCTGACCCTGCTCCCCCTGGTCCTGGCGTTACTACCGGGACGCCGCAAGCCAGGTTCATCCACGTCAACGTCGTTACAGGGCCAGATGGTCAATCAATCCCGGTTAGTTCGCGACAGCGCAAGACCGCGTAACGACAAGGGCGCGCGCAAGCGCAAGTCAACGGTGGCGGATGCCTCGACCCGCCGGGCCCTGTTGCAGCGCGAAGCCACGCAAAAAGTCAAGCTAAGGGTTCCTGAATGCTGCGGCGTTGGCGCGTTCCGGCGGTGTTAGCTTACTCCATCATTTTTGTTGTCTTGTTTCTGGGCGATTTTCCACGCATGCTCGTTTCCATCCATTGCTCTTCGCTAATTATCTCTCTCTCCCGTCCTGTGCTATGTGCTTGTCTGTCCCCTATGTTACGTGCATGTTCTAATAGATATTTAGTTACCAATTGAATGGACTATGGGTACACGATAGATGGCGTGAACTCGAGCCCGCCACATCGCAGCGCAGGAAGCTGGTCATGAGAACATCTGATGAAGAAATCTGATAAAATTAATGTCCGGCAAGGCAAAAGCGCGCCACGCGGATGCCATGTCTCACGTCCAATCAGCTGTCGGAAACTAATTATATGTGTTGTTCGCGTCATTCAGAGTGGCGGGCAGCATCGCACCTCAACAAGGGGAAGAGCGTGGTGCAGAGGAGAGTGGGAGGGGAGGGGGTTGCCCCCTCCCTCCTCCCTCCCGAATATTAATGCTGCCACAAGAAGCGCGATCGCCGCCGGATTGATTCAAGGGCGGCGAGAGTCTGCGAGAAGGACATATTGGTCGGATGATGTGTGCGGGCTCACTGCCCATGATCGCACATAGTTGTCTAGTGAACCCCGGTTGGCATATGGTGCGCGCACGCGTACCTAGGGGTTGATCACGAATGGCGCGCGGCGCGCCACGTATCTCAGTACCTACTCAACGCCCGGCAATGGCGCGCCGAGATGTGCGGGTTGATACGAATGGCGCGCGCGGCGCCACCGTACTTACATACTCAACGCCCAGATTTGATGACGAAGGCGGCGCGCGACCCCAGATTGTAGATCTTGTCTTGTGTTGTGGGTGCGTCGCTTGAACCCTGTCCTACTCAACGCCTCGGCAATACTTAGGTCAGCGCAACGATGGGACGTGTGGGCGATGGTCGGCTACGACACGGACACGCCTGGACACGCCCGATGACGCGGACAGCGGAGGGCGCCTGGGAAGTGGGAAGCTGCGGGAAGGGACAGTCAGGGGACAGTTGCCGAGGGGCGGGTGATGGCTACTCAACGCCCGCCCGCGTCCAAGCGCCGAGCGACGGGTGGGCGGCCTTCACTATTGGGGGCGGGGATGGTCTCGTGCTCGGATCGACTAGTAGTGTGTACCAATGGATTCACATTCAAAATACAAGTACATTTGCAAAAAGAACGGAAGGAAACTGTCCATAGGAAGGGGAGGGGAGGGAGGGAGGGTCTTGCTCGCTGTCAGCGACAGCGAGCAAGCATGTGTAGGTCGTCGTGGGAAGGGGACAGCGCCGAGGGCGACACTTGCCGACGAGGCGATTGATGGCGCGACCCGCTATCTCTTATCAGGGAGACCGCGCTTATCTCCATATCTTCGGAAAGGGGACTCTAGCAGGGGCGTTGTTTTCTACTTGTTCAGGAAGGTGGGGAGGAGCAATTGGTAGGGATACTGCCAGTGTGCGGGAAAGCGTGTATCGGAGCTACTTAGTTGGGCTGAGGCGCACAAGTTTACAGTCCCCGGTGATCTGACATAAGCAGGTTTCAGGTCCTCAGCCGCCGCTTGGCGCAAGCGACGGACGAGGCGGAGGACCCCGGCATCGGGAAGGCGCGCGCGAGTGCGCACGCGACGATTTATCGCGATATTAGGTCCATGTACACGGCGGAATCGCTGGTTGGGGGCTCAGCGCCACGACAGTCGCAGAGCAGCCTGATCGGACAGACAGGCGGCTTCTGACAGCATCGCACTGACAGACTAGGTAAGGGCTGAAGGATAGCATGCTATCGCACTCATCTAAGATGAAGTGCTTGACTTTGGGCGTCGAGGACCTCGTATCTGACAATGGTATCCAATCGGCCGAGAGCAGCAGTGGGCACAAGATGTGTATCTGGAAAGCAAGCTCGCGGGTGTGGCTCAGGGCGATGACCGACACCATCTCGCTGTCGACCGGCTCAGCTCGAAGCTGCTGCTTGCGGTCACAAGGTGTCTCTTTCGAAGGGCGGCTCAGGGCGAGGGAATGAGGACGGATGTGGCGAGCCTCAGTCCTGTTCCAGTGCCGTGCTTAACTGGACAATGAATTCAACATGGTGGCACAGCCACCAGCGTGAACACCGCGTGTACAAACTCACAGACGTGGGAGAAAACCGAAAAAAAGCCTTGTATTCAACTCACCATGGTGGAACATGCCACTGCCACCCAAATTCTGCGTCTCCAGGGTATCAAGGCCGGATGGTTATTGAGGGTATACCAGCACGAGATGTAGGAAGAGATATGATGCTGGGGCATGGGCTGAAACTGGACTGTTGGTGGCGGTAACGGAGGTGAGCGGTGAGCGATGAAGCAGACCATTAGCGCCCAACATGGTGCAGCACGGCGAGGCTCTGCCTACTCGGTCGCGCTCGGAGAGTGTGCGCTCTGTCTGATGCGCTGGCAGGCATTGCCGATCTCGGACCACCTCCGAATTTCCTAGGTCTTCCTGCCGCCCTGGGCCGCCCGCTAATGAGACCAGAAATTTCCCACTGGGACTGCAAATCGGAGCACACGCAGCTAGCTGCGAACCCCCTCCCTCCCGCCCAGGACCCTCAGCGAAACCGCCGCCCGCAGCTCTCTCTCCTCCTCCGATTTGCAGTCCCTCGGATCTCGGATTTGCAGTCTCTTCGGACACCTGTCCTACCACGGCGTGCCGGTCCATGCGCGCTAGGTAAATGCGCGCTACCCAACACTCCCACTCGTTCCACGTTGATCCTCTTCCTCCTTCTCCCTCCTCCTCCTCCCTCTCCATCCATCTGGGTTTGACAGTCAGTGGTTTTAAGCCTGCGCGTTGATGGCCCTCCTGCTTGCTACTCTTGTCTTTGCCATGTCATCAACTTTATCCCATACTCCACTCTTGCCCCTCTCTCAGCTCGCTGGCTCATTGCTCTCTTGCTCCGAGTCTCGACATCCCTATCCCGTCGACCTGCTCCTTGCACCCACACCGCCGTTGTCAGACCTCACCGACTTTTCAACCTCATAGTTTCGACATCCATGGGTGTGCACGGACTTTGGCAGGTATGTCATTACCAGTCATGACCTTCATTCCGTCTTCCTCCCTTGGACTACACAATTGTCGTCCAACCATGTTTCCCTGTTGATGTATCCTTGATTGTATGGTTCTGGATCTGATTTCCCATTTATTATTTGCAGCTCATCAAGGAAGGCTCCGAGACCCTTGTACTGCAGACACTCCACGGTCCGTGAAGGCTTTGAGGCAAAGCGGGACCGGTTGTATGTGATCGGTGTAGGCGTCAGGTGCGCTGCACCTCTCTCTGTCCCTCCCATTTGTTCTCATGCAGATGTGTCGCAATGCAGCATCTGGATGAGGCAGCTCGAGCACAAGCTCAGCACGGGGCATGCTCAAACTGGGGAGAATCCGGAGCTCAGAGCGTTCCTCTTTCGACTGTCCGCCCTTGCCGACTACCCGGTCCACCTCGTGTTTGTCGCTGGCGGCCGCTCCGCCCCAACATAAAGCGAGGTACGAGTGAAGACAGCGCCGCCGTGGCTGACTGATGGAATCACGGAACCTGGTGGAGGCATTCGGGTTTGGGTGGATACAGGTGCGCCTTGCTTAAATTATGCTTGTTCATCTGTTGAAATGTGATGTGCCTTTCTAGGCGGCTGGAGAGGCTGAGGCTGAACTGGCTGAGATGAGCGCGCTTGGGTGCATCGATGCGGTTATGACCGATGATGGCGGCGCGCTCCTGTTTGGCGCAAAAGTGGTTATTCGGAGTGAGTACCTGATCAGGCACTGAATCTTTGTGCTTATCTCACATGGCACTAGCTGCGAGCTCAAGCGCGGCAAGAAGCATGCCATCGACGTGTACCGTGCAAACAATATTGCTTCAAAAGTGAAGCTATCGCGGCCAGACCTCCTACTTTATGCGCTCCTTGTTGGGTGCGATTACGACTCTGTATATAAACTCTTCGTCCCATCTCCTGTTATATCCTGACGGTCGTCTGCAGACTGGCCTTGACAAATGTGGTGACCAGACCGCTCGCGGCCTTATCCGCTACGGCATCGGGCAGGAGCTCTTCAACATCCTCGCCACATACAAGCACGATGACGGCCAACTCCGCAGGGGCCTAGAAGGCTGGCGTAGCGGCGTCCGTGCCTCCTTGCGTCACGGATCCTTTGGGCTATATTGGGCGCACAAACCGTGCGCTTGCAGACAAGGTCCCTTCCTCGTTCCCGAATGTTGGCGTCCTGCATCGCTTCTTGTCGCCTGCGCTGCTCCCGCATCCTCTTACTCTACTGTTCTCCACCCCGCCCCATTGAC